>CM066582.1:17640446-20127946 GCA_033816785.1 Picus viridis | reverse complement strand
TTCTACAACACCAGTGTCTTGTTCATTAATTCAATACTATTATAAAACAATATTTTACTATGAAATATGTTCAGCAACTGCTATCAGGTTATAATTATTTCACAAATATGTTTGCAAAACCTAAACGGGCCCTTAGAAAATTGCAACCACCACTCTCTCCTCCCTGCTGACCCCCTCTCCCCCCCCAAAAAAAGCCTTAATGGCATTTCTATGAAGCACATATTTAGGAAATCCTCTGTGTTATAGAATGTCTGCTATACTTGATTATAACATGTTTCTTTGCGTAATGAAAGGTTGTCTAACTCTCCAGTGGCTGTGAAGAGCTAAACATGCACTAGCAATTCTCATATGTCAATTAGTCATACAAAATAGGAGCAAATTAGAAGAATAAAGCTACAGTTCTACAGAAATAATTTACTAGGAATTGGTCATGGGTATCATGCTTTTATTGCTAAGTTTTCCAATAATTCAAGGTTAGTATTCATGATAAAAGACAAGCATTTCATGGCTCCTCTTTCCATGCAAAACATAGTTTACTTTAGTGTTTAACTGTGATACCTATTCAGAGACAGTTTAGGTAAAATCCTAAAAGGACAATACCTGCTAATATTCTGGAAATTTAATAATTAGATAAAAATTGAAAAGGCAAATTGTTTGATAAATCCTTAGAAAATGTTTGTGTGTGTAATACTGTTCTTTTTAAGTATTACATATTTTAATAACTATAGGGTTGGTTGATTTTGGGGGTTTTTTATGTTTTTTTTGAGTTTGTTTTTTAGGTTTTTTTATTGGTTAAGTTTTTTGTTTGTTTGGGCTTTTTGTGTTTGAGGTTTTGTTTGGGTTTGTTTTGGTTTGGGTTGTGTTGTTGTTTTTTTTTTGCAGGGAGGTTGGTGAGGGGGATTTTGTTTGTTTCATTTTGGTTGTTTGGGATTTTTTTTCCACAACAGGTTTGTTTAGCCTTGAATTTCCATTCATTGTCCCTGCAGTAGAACAGAAGGGCTAACATACAGCAAATAAACACAGTAATCTCTGCTAATCCATTGATCTAATAAACTTTGTGGAATTTCCAGTTGAAGTCATGTAATAAAGAGGCTTTGGCTGTTCAGAAAGTTGTTTTTTCTTGCATATGTTACAACCAGAATGAAAGGGTATTTCCTATATTAAATTCTTTACTCTGATCAAGCAAAAGAAAAGCCAAAACCCTAGCTGAGCAGAATTTGACTTGCTAATGATAGCAACCAAATAAATAATTAACTGAAAGGAGAAATTTGTTGGAATGCAATGGCTGTTGAATTAATGAAACGCTTAGTTATTTAGTGAGAAAGTGATGAAATTCCAGTGACTTCTCCCATGGTTTGGAAAAATTCTTTTAATTTGCTTTAAACCACATTTCTCTAACTTAAATTTTGAACTGTTGAGAAATAACACTAATGTTTACCTTTTGTGCTGGGCAACTGGAGTTGCCTTAACGATGGAGCTTCTGTTTTACAAAAGCCAAAACCATGCCCTCTGGAATTGTCCACTTCATAATCTTGAAAACAATGCAGATGATAAATATGTTTACAGTAGGAGACTGGCTGGTCTACTAACCTATCCTTTGGGACTCAGCTAATAGTATTCTGGTTGTCAGAGCTGTCAGAAATAATGTGGATTATTTTGAAAGTTTTGAGATACCTATCTTTCATTATCCTTCAGGGCTGCCTGGAGAGCAGGAGTATAGTTTCATGAGAAAATACCAAAGTTTTCATCTTGCATTAGAAGTAAAATTATATCTTTTAACTTTTCAGGAAAAGACACAAGAAAATAAAAACAGTTATAACCCAGGCTGCCATCACCACAATGGGTTTGACTATCTATTTAGTGTGCTGAGGGCTCAGGAGCATATGCTTGCTGAACAACAACAACAAAAAAAAAAGGCAAAAAAACAAATACTCAGAACCAATTTCTTGTATTTCAAGTAAATTTTTTAACTAGCTGACTCCCCCATGGTGTCCTCTTTGCCCCTGTACCTAGCACTGGTTAGGCCACACCTTGAGTACTGTGTCCAGTTCTGGGCCCCACAGTTTAAGAAGGACATTGAGACACTTGAACGTGTCCAGAGAAGGGCAGCAAGGCTGGTGAGAGGCCTTGAGCACAAGCCCTACAAGGAGAGGCTGAGGGAGCTGGGATTGTTTACCCTGTAGAAGAGGAGGCTCAGGGGAGACTTTATTGCTGTCTACAACTACCTGAAGGGTGGTCGTAGCCAGGAGGGGGTTGGTCTCTTCTCCCAGGCAACCAGCACCAGAACAAGAGGACACAGTCTCAAGCTGCACCAGGGGAAGTTTAGGCTGGAGGTGAAGAGAAAGTTCTTCATTGAGAGAGTCATTCGCCATTGGAATGGGCTGCCCAGGGAGGTGGTGGAGTCACCATCCCTGGAGGTGTTCAAGAGGGGATTGGACGTGGCACTTGGTGCCATGGTCTAGTCATGAGGTCTGTGGTGACAGGTTGGACTTGATGATCTCTGAGATCTCTTCCAACCTTGGCGATTCTGTGATTCAGACTCCTCAAACAGCAACAATTTTTGCAAAAACCCCAATACATTCGAACAAAATATATTATTTTCCTGATTTTGCATTCTCATAGAGGAAAAGCTTTACAGTGCAACTACTTACTTGTCAATGAAGAAGTGCAAGTTCTTGATGATTTGGATGAGGGGATCGAGTCTCCTGTTAGGAAATTCTTGGATGACACCAAGCAGGGAGGCAGTGCTGATTTGCTGGAAGGTAGAGACCTGGACAGGCTGGGTCAGTGGGCTGAGGCCAACAGTATGAGGTTTAACATGGCCAAGTGCAGGGCTCTACACTTTGGACACAATAACCCTGTGCTGTGTTACAGACGGGGGGATGAGTGGTTGGAGAGCAGCCTGGCTGGGAATGCCAGTTGACAGCTGGCTGAACATGAGCCAGCAGTGTACCCAGGTGGCACAGAAGGCCAATGGCATCCTGGCCTGTATCATGAATAGTGTGGCCAGCAGGACTAGGGATGTAATTCTGCTGCTCTACTTCGCACTGGTGAGGCCTCACCTGGAGTACCGTGTGTAGTTCTGGGCCACTCATTTCAAGAAAGATATTGAGGTGCTGGAGTGGGTCCAGAGCAGAGCAACATGGCTGGTGAAGGGACTGGAGGGAAAGTCTTATGAAGGAGGGAGCTGAGGGAACTGGGCTAGTTTAGCCTGGAGAACATGGGGGGACCTAATCACACTCCACAACTACCTGAAGGGAGGTTGTAGTCAGGTGGTCATCAGGCTCTTCTCCCAAACAACTTGTGACAAGATGAGAGGGCATGGCCTGAAGCTGTGCCAGGGGAGGTCTAGGCTGGATGTTAGGAAGCACTTCCTCACAGAAAGAGTAATTAGACACTAGAATGGACTGCCTAGGGAGGAGTTGGAGTCGCCATCCCTGGAGGTGTTTAAGGAAAGATTGGATGTGGCACTTAGTGATGTGGTCTAGTCGATGTGGTGGTGTTAGGTTATTGGCTGGACTTGATGATCTCAGAATTCTATTCCAGCCTCAATAATTCTGTGATTCTGCCCACCCTGTTTTGATGTTAATAACTCCCCAAATTTCTCTGTGGGTATTATTTAGTTTCAAATTCAAACAGCAGGCAAGCTGGCTGTTAGTGTAGAAGATATTTGGCAACTCCTAGCAGCCTCTATTATGAATCATCACTAAATGGACACAACAATTTATAAGATATTCTGATGTTCGTCATGTACATTTAAGAAACAAAGATATCAGTCCAGTTTCCAACTATGTCTGTCTTAAGCTGCATGCATTGAAAGTGCCAGTTTACATGATTATCTTTTCACACAAGTACATATTAACCTATTAATCTTGCCATCTCCATTCCTGCTTCGGTTTGGGATTCTGCGGATATTTTTTTTTCATAGGCCCCTGCAAATGAAATGCCATTTTGAAGTGCAGAAACCTCACAGTAACATCCATTATTTTATCTTACTTAAAACTATGGAAGCATTTGAGAACATTTAAATGTAACAGTACCATAAAAAACATACCTAAAGGTTCATCAGTGTCATAATAGCAGCTGTATCTACCAACTTAAAAAACTGGAAGTCTCTTCAGTAATGTCTGCCAGGACAAGATCCATTTGGAGATCATGTCACTTCAAGTTAGGTATTTACATTGGAAACAGGTTTCTGAACTCCCATTACAGAGTTCGAATAGGCACAGCTATTCAATTTACTATTCACTACCGGGGAATAGCTCAGCTCATTCTAAATCCCACTGGTGACATCTCAACCATGCTTATCTGATATTGCAAAGAAAAAAGAAAATTAAAAAATCATCCTTCCCCCCTGCCACATGAAGAGACTAAAATTTCTGACAAAGAACACATTTACTTGACTTGTTATTAATTTATCTTTTAGTCAGTAGACACTTATAGCATTTTATTTTGCTCTACAAATTCAATCCACAACCTTATCCATGGGGGGTTTTATTAAAAAACAAACAAACAAACAAACAAACAACAATTAAATCACAGAAACCTCAAGCTCTCCCCCACTTCTATTCCAAAAATATGCTTTAAATATATTTCATGTTAGATATTTTAAAACAAAGACAATCTTGTTCAAGTCCTGCTTATCAGAAGCATTACACTATGAAAATATTTCAAATAGAATAATACAAGATGCATATAAATATTATCATGACATTGCCTGAAGTTTTTGAATGAAAAAGATATTGCTCCAGGCTGCATGCTTTACATAAGAAATATTATCATACAAAGTTCTCCTCCATTGTATTTGATTTCCCCCACCCTTCATAGCTGAATAGACGCTTTATGACTATTTTGGGTCTCATGCTGTTAAGGGACACTATTTAATTGTGATTTAAAGTGTGCTCAGTATGTATTCTTTTAGGATATATGTTCATCTGTGAAACTCAAATGCATTCTTTAGAAACAAGAAATGCTGCTGCCTCCTCTCACAAAAGGAAGAATCTCAATATTCTGTAAGAAGCAATCACTCCCAGTACAAAAACCTGAGTGTTTTCAATAGAACATATTTCAATCTGGCCTATTCAGATACTTTCAAAGCGAGAAACACAATAAAAGGAATGAATTTCTTTCTTTCTTTACTTGACCATGGCAAGAGCAGGTGATTCTTGAAGGGGAAATGTAGAAAAGGGAAAGAAGAAAAAAAAAAAGAAGAAGAAAGAAAGGAGGGAATGGAAAATTTCCCACTTAGAGAAAGGAGCAACTTTTCAAGTCAGATGACAGTAATGCCACAAACAAATTCAAAATCTGCAAAAACTGATGGAAAAATATATAATTTCAGCACATTTTTCAAGAAGTTGGTTTACTTTTAGATATTAAGCAGTATGATTAGGCTGCCAAAACTCTACAGTGAACATTTTCCTCTCTTCTGTGACATCAGTGTTTGGGATCCTTAAATACAGTCCATCAGATATGACAAATTACATAATTCCTTTATAAAAACATCCCATCCCATCCTCATCACTCCATTCACTGAACCATTTCACTACCTTCTCCACTGACTTCTAGTATTCAGCCTAAATATGTTCATGGAAACTATGTTACTTCTAGCTTATGAAACAGTATGTACAGGCTACCCAGAAGGGTTGCAGAGCCATCTTCTCTGGAGACTTTCAAACCCCTCCTGGATGTGTTCCTCTGTGGCCTGCCCTAGGTGATACTACTTTGGCAAGGGGGTTGGACTTGATGATTTCTAGAGGTCCCTTCCAAATCCTAACACTTTGTGATTCTTCTCTTGGATATTTCAAGTCACTGCTCCCTTAAACTGTTATTATACGAAACTTCAGAATACTGAATAATTTATTCACTTTTCCCCCTCAACCCATATTTAAGATTATGCTGACTGTCTTCAGAATTGTTCAGCTTGTGAGTTACACACACAAGAGGTCTCGCCAGTGACTTATAAAATAATCTTAAGACTACCTTTTTCACTACTGGAAACAACTTTCCTAACAAGTTGTGTAGAAAAAAATCCAATACATTTCCTGTAAGCAGGCTGTCTTTTTCTTCAGTGTATGTGTTAAGGCAAAAATATCAGCTGTTTGGATTTGATCCAGATTATTTGTGATATTGACCTCACTTATGTCTGCATAATGTCTGTGTCCTTCTTCATAGCAATTTTATTTTTCATTAATTTTATTTTGATTTCCACAACTTCACTAGTGCATTATTTCTGTTCTTTAAAAATCAAAGCAAACCAAACCCAAACCAACAGCTTTTTTCCCCTCCATTTTCCACAGAATATATTCATAAGCACCTTGCTTCTTATCAACATCATAAAGCCTTAACCTATTTATTTAATCAAAGATATTGTAAGGACACAGTTTAAGAACTGTGACTATAACAGCTCCTCACACCTCTGTTTAGAGCTCCATAATTCCCTGAAACAGACCACCTCCATGATCACATGCCACTTCACAGACACCTGGTTTATGAACAGGCATCAGCTTTACATATTTCATTCTTTTCCACCTTATTTGTACCTCTAAATTGCTTGCAGCTTTGACCAAACATTCAGCAGGTCCCACACTAGCATATTCTGGTTTTGCTTATTCAAGGCATTTAACAAATATCCCAACAGATGTACCCTGCAAGGAAACAGGTCAAAAGGCCTGTGTTATATTCTGTTCTTGGAGATTAAACACAACTAATCTGTGGAACACTAGATAGCACATTATGTCCTGGTTCATGTTAACTTACAGATGAAAAATAACCTTATAGATAATATCATTCCTTATTTACACTCAGCATGAGTGGACTATCACTATACCAAACATTCTTGGAAAACATTGCATACCAGAACAAACAAACACACACCACAAAAACAAAACAACAAAAAAAAAAGGGTGTGGGAAGTCATAATTATTTTTCTAATAGGAAGCATCTCACCAGAGCTGAATTCAATCAAGCAATATAGTCTATCAACAAATTGATACAAACACACAGAGAACAAGAGAAAATAAACCTTTTCAGTGCTTTCCATTTCTCAGATTATTTATTCATCTATTACAAGCCAGGTAATTATGTTGTGTCCTCCATGATAAAGTGTTCATCTGACTCCACTCCTACAGTCTCAACTACACAAAAATCACATTTAGTACTTCCGAAGAATTCAATTTTTGACAGGTCTGGGTTAACAATACACCAATTTCATGACTGTTATTTATTCCTTCATTATTCATTTATTTCATCTCCCATTGCTTTCAGAGAGATTGTCAGCTTCACTCAGAGACTCTGCCCCGAAACATCAAGTTGTTGATAAAGTGACTGCTCTATTTTTTAAGAGGTTGCTGCTGCACCCTTTGAGACAAAGCATTCAAAAGCAGAAAGCCTGCTAATCACAACCTGTATAAGACACATTTCACTACTGCTGCTTTCCAGTTTAAGCTATGCAAAACAGAATAACGAACATGGGAATTCCCCAGAGATGCACACATGTCAAGGCAAAAGGTTAATGCAAACACTGCTTAATCTCATTTTAGACTATCTCATCTCTGTCCTCTTTTCAGAACTATTAGGAGCATGACCTTAAAGTCAGCAGCTCATATCAAACACACCAAAAGGTCCATCCATCATTACAGACCTCACAGCACATCTTAAAGACACTTGAAATTTCCCATTCTGGCTAAATTATTAGAAGAGTAGTCAATCTGTCTCTGGGGCAAGAAACCTTAAAAGGAATTTTTAAAGACCTGTGGTGTGGTCTATTCTTGAAGATCAAATAAAACCTTGTTTCTGTGGAACACGATTCTCTCCTAGAGAGGAAGGAGACACAACCTGAACAGTCACCCCCCACCAGGAATCATACATCACAGGTGTGGATAGGGAGATTTGCAAAGAAGAGGTGGGGTCAGACATCAGAATTAGTAAATGGAGAGGAAAGGGAGAGCAGGATGGAGGTTTGGATCGAAACTAAGCCTGTGTTTCTTTATGTCTTGGTTTGAACAAGTTTTCTGCTGAAAAACTCCACTGTTGCCACTGTTTTTCAATGACGGCTTTAAAAAACCCTGAAGCTTCAAGTACAAACAGACTGATCTCAAAGTTCTGTCTAGTTTGTAGCCCCAGCATATCCTTACATCACTTTAAGTTTGTCCTTAAAAATTATTTGTTCTACCAAGTTTAAAAAAAAAAAAAAAAAAAAAGGTTCAAATCCATATTGTTTGTGTAATCCTTAAAACCAATGGACATGAATCAAGTTATATTTGCTAGTAACAAGTTAACTCAAGCCAAATGAAATACTGTACCTGTTACAAAATGGCTGTAATTGACAAAAATTGTGAATATATTTTCAAAAATCTTTGCAAAATCAAATTTCAAGGAAAATTAATTGGTTTCTGCAGAATAGTGCTTTAAAACTCAACAAAGATAAAATAAATAGGCAGGGATTTCCATTTGGCTACAGAAGATCGCAGTCCAAATATTTGCCTTTTCCTTAGTTCTGAGTAGAGCTAGGATCTGTTGTCTCAGGCAGTCTCTGTTATAATCACTCATTTACTGCCCTTGCAGCTGTTATATTCAATATTCAGTTGGCTGAAAGGGAAGCACTCCCTCACTTGGTGGTCAGAGCACAAACCTGAGTCAAAGATAAAAATGACTGTTCTCAAACTGCAAGTGTAAACATGTGAGGCTCTTAAGCGGTTTAGTAAAGTGGTTTTTTGGTAGTGTATCTTCTTTCAAAACTGTCTATGTGTGAAGTTTTTTTCTATCTCTGCCCTGCTCCAGGAACATTATGGAGAAATTACTCCTACGGAGCAAGGCATTAGCCTTAAAAGAAAATATCCTTAACAACTGGCACTGCTAATCATAATGATAGGTAAGGGAATCATTAAGGAAGTTTATGAAGCATCTCACTGACATCCCAAAAGGGCAATAAGGCCTTTTCTAAATAATAGGGATCAGTAATGGAGAGTAAGAATTTGCTCTGGGTTGGGCTTTTTGTTTGGTTGGTTTGTTGTTGTTGTCACTGACAAAGCTTCTGTTGGTATTTTGTCATACTGAATGAGCTGTAACATGAGCATTATTGCTTGAAATAATTTCTAAGTGATAGCCTAAGACACAATGTAGTCTTATGAGAAAGTAGCCTGATAATGGCCCTCCCTACCACAAAAAGCAAAGATTAGCAAATACTTTTCTCAGAGAAACTTTGTTAGAGAAAATTCAAATTTGAGTATGCTCTAATACATTATGAACCTGGTAGCACAAAGATGTGATGTTCTTATGTCAGATATTCCAAAGGTCATAGACGGCATTATAGTTCAGACTATCCAAACTAAAGCTGAAAGATTGAAGCCAGTTTACCTCATGTTCTAGTAGATGTAGGAACTTTTGTAGACTCACAGCAAAGATTCATCTGCTCTCCTGTGTTGCTTTAAGAGAAGCCAGCAGTCACTGTTTAAGAAACACATAATAAAGAGTAAAAGCAGAGAACAGTATTTTTCATCTTCTGATAGGACTTTAGGGATTCCCAGAGATAAAGATTCAATCTAGAGCATTATTTTTAATAACTGTTTAAAATAACAGGGATGCAAATTCTCCGTGCTCTTTCACAAACTGATCTGAAGATTTGACGTAGAAGTAACACGTAGGCACTTTACATATGACTAAAAACAGGAAGGAAAATTTTGCATTTATCATAAATCACAGTATCACAGTATCACTAAGGTTGGAAGAGACGTCGAAGATTATTGAGTCCAACCTGTCACCACAGACCCCATGACTAGACCATGGCACCAAGTGCCACGTCCAATCCCCTCTTGAACACCTCCAGGGATGGTGACTCCACCACCTCCCTGGGCAGCCCATTCCAACGGCTAACAACTCTCTCTGTGAAGAACTTTCTCCTCACCTCGAGCCTAAACTTCCCCTGGCGCAGCCTGAGACTGTGTCCCCTTGTTCTGGTGCTGGTTGCTAGAGAGAAGAGGCCAACCCCTTCCTGGCTACAACTACCTGAAGGGTACCAATGAGGTTGCCCCTGAGCCGCCTCTTCTCCAGGCTAAACAACCTCAGCTCCCCCAGCCTCTCCTCATAGGGCTTGTGCTCAAGGCCTCTCACCAGCCTTGTTGCCCTTCTCTGGACACGTTCAAGTGTCTCGATGTCCTTCTTAAACTGAGGGGCCCAGATCCCCCCAGATTCCTTCTGCTTCTGAATTTGCCCAGCATTGGTTTCATGAAAGGATTAACCACCTTGGTAAAGTACTTGTGTATTTATCAAGAAAGTCACACTGCTTAGAATTTATTTTAAAGATAGTACTCTGGGAAATTGCTAGTGGAACAGAAGCTTCTGAAAGACAGCTGGAGAAAGAAAGAAGTTAGAATCATACAGAATTAAATATATGATTGTGAACAGAAAAAGGTTGTTCCAAATGTCACTCTAATATATATCTTTTTTTACTTTTATCTAACGGCATAATGTGAGAGACAGATTTGCAGGTTGTCATTACAGCCAGCATCTGCAGCATATTTCATCAACTGAATGTGCTGACTTCTCTTTGACATTCTGTGGGTCCTAAAGGGTTTTTCAGAATTCAAGAGCTTCTGCTAAATAGATTTCCCACTTGTCCAAATAAATTTAAATAAATACATATTTTCCTCTAATAGGTAACATCTGTTAATATTGTAGAAGAAAATTCACCTCAGCATACAGTGGAATAATAGAATAATCCTGGTTTCTAATTTCCCCATTCTAATTTCTAATTTCCAAATTCTGATTTTCCCATTCCCTCTTCTGCTGTGCTTCTGATAAAGACCAAGGTTTCATCATTTGGTTTTTTTCCCCCCTCCAGAAAAGGTGACTTCTAAGGGACTTCTTCTATGTTATCTGGACAAAGAAGTTGTCATGCTGCTGACTTCAACTAGATGAGATTGTGGGGCTCTGGCTACGTCATTTTAAGTTACAAATCCATGTGGGGTTTTGGGTATTGGCATAATCCTACACAAGAGTAAGGTAAATTTAGAGGGAAAAGAAAGTATTTTGTTGTATTAGCAATATAAATTTTTTGTGTGTTACTTTTCCATTCACTTTTGTGTTGGGGAAGCAGGCAGATTAGCCCCTGTGCTAAACCATTACACTAGAAAATGGCTTATTTTATTTCTCATGCAAATGTATAGTTGCTAGTGTTTTGCACATGGTGGTAATTTACAGATATTTGAAAATCTACATTATAGTCACATTTTTTTCTGCATTAGAATAAAAGATCCTGTTGTCCCCACTTCCATCCCCTACCTATTCTTTATCCTATTCTGTTTCAGAGACAAGATGAAAAGTTAGGTAGGTAGGTAGGCAGGCAGGCAGGTAGATAATTATTGTAACAAATACTACAGTATTTGTAGTTGTGCTACAATTCTGAGAACTCCAACAGTTCTCCAGCAAGTAGCATGAACCCAATATCAGATCTTTGATGTTGTATGTTAGTGGATGTAGACACTGACACTTTTGGCTTGAGGCTCCTCATTGTGAATCAGCTTTCCAACAAAACTTTAGAAACCTGTTTGCTATTCAGTAAAAAGGGATTTGGACCATTTTTTCTAACCAGCTCTTTCCTGCAATTTTGAGTGTAAGCAAAAGGAAAAAGGGTGCTATGAAAGCTTGCTGGAAAAATAGCCCTAGTATCTTTTGTGAACTATATGCATAACCACCTGTATGTATATAGACTAAAACCTAATCCATCTATTATTAGGAAGTCCTAAAAGGCATTAATTTTCAGAAACAGCCAAACCTGATAATATTCTTTGAGGGAGAGGGGGAAATAAATAACTAAATCGGATACATTATTCATTATGACAGCAAATATGAATGCAAAGTACTGTCAAAGCATTTCCAGAAGGAAGAGTACTCTGTGTGACAAATCTTGTGTTAATAACTTCTTCTTGAATTATTGAATTGAATTCATATTACTTGCCTTATGAACCCAATAGCAGATATTTGAAGCACCTAGAAAGTGTTAAGACACTAAGAAAATGTTAAGAAAACATTTACCACCCTCCATCATTTTTGCATAATTGTGGCAAATGGGAGAGGTGCCTGAGGACTGGAGGACAGCCAATGTCACTCCAGTCTTCAAAAAGGGCAAAAAAGATGTTCCAGGAAGCTACAGACCAGTGAGCCTCACCTCCATCCCTGGAAAAATGAAGGAGCAACTCATTTGGGAGGTCATCTCTAGGCATTTGGAAGAGATGATGAGGATCAGGAGCGGTCAGCATGGATTTACCAAGGGGAAATCCTGCTTGACTAATCTGATAGCCTTCTCTGATGTCATAACTGAATGGGTAGATGCAGGGAGACCAGTGGATGTAGTCTACCTTGACCTTAGTAAGGGTTTTCATACTGTCTCCCATAACATCCTTGTGAGCAAGATCAGAAACTGGGGGATAGAACAACAGACAGTGAAATGAATTAGGAACTGGTTACAAAATAGTGTCCAAAGAGTGGTGGTCAATGGTGCAAAGTCCATCTGGAGAGCTATAACTAGTGGAGTTCCTTAGGGATCAGTGCTGGGTCCAGTCCTGTTCAAGATCTTCATCAACACTGATGAAGGGGCAGTGTCTGCTCAACAAGTTTGCGGATGATACCAAACTGGGAGGCTTGGCTGATATGACTGAAGGTTGGGTGGCCATTCAGTGAGACTTAGATGGACTGGAGAGTTGGGCAGAGAGGAACCTAATGAGGTTCAACAAGGACAAATGCAGAGTCCTGCACCTGGGAAGGAATAATCATAGAATTGCTAGTATAGGTTAGGAGGGAATCTGCTAGATAGCAGCCCTGTGGAGAGTGACCTGGGAGTCCTGGTGAGCAACAAGTTGTCCATGGGACAGCAATGTGCCCTTGTGGCCAAGACGGCCAATGGGATCCTGGGGTGCATTAAGAGGAGTGTGTCCAGCAGAACAAGGGAGGTTCTCCTCCCACTCTACTCTGCCCTGGTGAGATCTCACCTGGAATACTGCATCCAGTTCTGGGCTCCCCAGTTCAAGAGGGACAGGGATCTACCGGAGAGAGTCCAACAGAGGACTACAAGGATGATTAAGGCTCTAAAGCACTGCCCTGTGAGGGGAAGCTGAGAGACATAGGGCTTTTTAGTCTGGAGAAGAGAAGACTGAGAGGGGATTTAATAAATGTTTATAAATATCTGAGGGCTGAGTGTCAAGAGGGAAGGGACAGAAGGGACAGGCTCTTCTCCATTGCACCCTGTGATAGGACAAGGGGTAATGGATATAAACTACAGTACAGGAGGTTTCACCTCAGCATGAGGAGGAACTTCTTCACCATGAGGGTCATAGAGCACTGGAACAGGCTCCCCAGAGAGGTTGTGAAGTCTCCTTCTCTGGAAACTTTCCAAGCCCCATCTGGACATATTCCTGTGAGACCTGTGCTAGATTCTGTGGTCTTGCTCTGGCAGGGGTTGGACTCAATGATGTCTGGAGGTCCCTTCCAACCCATAACATCCTGTGACCCCAGTATCCACAAGAGCTACACACAGTGGCTTTCTGAATTCTGGTAGTTTGCATAATGATGGCAATACCTTTCACATCCCTAATTCTTTATCCATTCTTGAAAATAATTTTCTCTTGACTTTTATCCTCATTATAGAAACTATATTGACTAGAATTTTTTTTTCCTTAAGATTAATTTATATATTGATTTTTACATATTTTCAAATGCTGGAACAATTGAAGAGATGGAGTCAAGATTTCATAAAACAAGTGCTTTATGGTCTGAAATGTTCCAATCTTTTCTCCTTTAGTATGTCTGTGCTACATAATAAATTCTAACTATGCAATAGGTGGAAGTTAGTATGGACAGGTCTTGCAGACTAATTGTGTTTTCAGGGGAAAGGGGAAGGGAGAGGGGAAAACATTTCTGATTATGCAATTTTTATTCAACACTTACTAATATCTACTGCTTTTTCTTTTGCTCACCTTTCAACGTCTCCTGAGTCACAAGGTTGATGGCACTAATCTCCAGCAAGCAGAGAGATGGTGGAGAAAACAGTGTTACAGAAAGCCAGAAGCATTCTGAATTATTTCCAGTTAGGGCTACAGTTTAAGTGCATACAAGATCCTCTCTGGCTCAAGACTGTCATTCACCTCGGGCTGTTTTTACATGCTTTCTTATCACAATATCCTTCATTCCCTGGTTCCCAAATAAAGTTTGAAAGCTGCACTATAGCTTCTATCAGTTTTATCTGATATAAGGGCCTATTGCTCCTTAGGAAATGAATGAATAACTGAGTCTTTCAGACCTTTATAGTGAAGTCTATTCACAGAACCTAACCAAAACAAGCTAGGTATTAAACACTAGGTCAGATGACAATGATTAAAAGCAGTGCATGCCAAGGCAAGCCCAGTCAAGTTGTGAGACCTGCACTATCAAGTCAATATAAAGCCTGTGTCCTTTTACTAATCATGGAAAAGGTCATGCTTACCAGCCTACAGGTAGGGAAAATATTACATTGATGGCAAGGTGGAGCTCACTGAAGGAGCAAATTACTTTAGTATATTATGCAGACACAGAATTTGTATGCTCAGTCATTACAGTTTGGGAAGAGAAAAATAACTGAACAAGGCCTTGGATGCAATGAAGAATAGAAGAATCCAAATAAGGGATTAAAATTGTAAGGTCATAGAGTTAGGCAAAAATATATTATGGAAGTTAAAGCTCTTTGTAGATGTAAAAACAGAATCACAGAATCACCAAGGTTGGAAAAGACCTCAAAGATCAAGTCCAACCTGTCACCACAGACCTCATGACTATTAAACCATGGCACCAAGTGCCACGTCCAATCCCCTCTTGAACACTTCCAGGGACGGTGACTCCACCACCTCCCGGGCAGCCCATTCCAATGGCGAACGACTCTCTCAGTGAAGAACTTTCTCCTCACCTTGAGCCTAAACTTCCCCTGGCACAGCTTGAGATTGTGTCCTCTTGTTCTGGTGCTGGTTGCCTGGGAGAAGAGACCAACCCCGTCCTGGCTACAACCACCCTTTATGTAACTGTAGACAGCTGTAAGGTCTCCCCTGAGCCTCCTCTTCTCCAAGCTAAACAATCCCAGCTCCCTCAGCCTCTCTTCATAGGGCTTGTGCTCGAGGCCTCTCCCCAGCCTCGTTGCCCTTCTCTGGACACGCTCAAGTGTCTCAATGTCCTGAAGTATTGGCAAAAATACCGCAAACAAACAACAAAAACAGCAAAAAATCCCCAAAACATACTCATGTTTGGTAATACTAGCAAAAATTACCATGCCCTGAATATATGGATCACTGTGCAAGAGATTTAACTATGAAACTGGCTTTCAAAACTGTCATATCCAAGATCCTAATCCAGGAAAAGCATCTTGTGGTCCTCACAATTGTTAAGTAAATGTCCAGCCACACGAAAAGTCCAGGTTACAGTTTCACCACTAGATGGCTGTGTTGCTTATTCGAGCGTACTTCAGGACCTGCTGCTGAAACAGCTTCTCCAAAGCCAAATTAGATTCTTATTAAGCAATACCTCATCTCTGTGTTCATGGCTAAATGGAAATAATGCCCATCTGGGGAAAAAATAAACAAACGACTACTGGAATTGACATGATAAAGCAGAAGCTGCTATATGGAATAGGCATGAATCTGGAAACTAGGATGCTATTAAATGATTTTCATGTTTGATATGTTCAATCAAAAGGCAAATTACACTAGAAAATCACATACTGATTCCATGTAGTACTGCATGTGAATTTGAAGTGCAAAAAACCCAATTTTGGCACAGGGAAGGGCATGGTAGCCATTGAAATGGGCTGCCCAGGGAGGTGGTAGAGTCACTGTCCCTGGAGATGTTCAAAAAGGGATTGGACGTGGCACTTGGTTCCATGGCTTAGTTGGCATGGTCTTGGGTGACAGGTTGGACTTGATGATCTTTGAGGTCTTTTCCAACCTTGTTAATTTTATGATTCTATGTGTCTTCTTACATTTTGTTATGAATGATCACTCTTAGAATCTTTGTTTTTCTATGTATATAACATTTTCCAGGTGAAACAGATTGGTGAAGATGGTAAAAAAAAAAAAAAATATTTGAAGGAATACTTGCTGTTCTTAAGCAATTTCAATTGTACATGCATCAGTCAAACTCTCATGCGAAGTTTGTAGTGTAACATAAACAGCTCAGCTGTAAGGAAGTCCCTTTGTACATAGAATCACAGAATCAAGGAGGTTGGAAGAGACCTCAAAGATCATCAAGTCCAACCTGTCACCCAAGACCTCATGACTACTAAACCATGGCACCAAGTGCCACGTCCAATCCCCTCTTGAACACCTCCAGGGATGGTGACTCCACCACCTCCCTGGGCAGCCCATTCCCATGGCAAACGACTCGCTCAGTGAAGAACTTTCTCCTCACCTCGAGCCTAAACTTCCCCTGGTGCAGCTTGAGACTGTGTCCTCTTGTTCTGGTGCTGGTTGCTTGAGAGAAGAGACCAACTCCCTCCTGGCTACAACCACGCTTCAGGTAGTCGTAGAGAGCAGTAAGGTCTCCCCTGAGCCTCCTCTTCTCCAGGCTAAACAATCCCAGCTCCCTCAGCCTCTCTTCATAGGGCTTGTGCTCAAGGCCTCTCCCCAGCCTCGTTGGCCTTTTCTGGACAAATTCATTTCAATGACTGCAGTTACTAAACATCAATGAATTGAAAAGTACAGGAGGATGGCACATGTATTTAAAGACAATGGGTAGGTATTCCAGCACTCAGTTCCCTCAGCAAAACTGTCCACAGAGCAGAGAATATGCTAAAACAGAGTCTACCAAGACTATCCTGAATTAGAGAGCATCATTGCTGACCTGTTTGCAGCTGATTACCTCATATAACCTCACACAAGAAAAGTGAGATTTTATTAAGACCTTAAAACTTCAAAACATTTTATCAAAGTCTAAAACCATAAATCTAGAAACAGAGTATAGACTAGTAGTGGAGGCAGTTAACCTGCATTAGGTTTTGACTTCAATATTCCCCCATCCTGAAAGGTCTATGCTCTGCTTTTTCAAAGGCTAACTCATCTTTCCAAGCAAGGAGAAGCAGCCATGCAGTAGCAAGGATGGCCTTGAGCAGAAGCAGCCTATGGAGAGACAGAGGAAAGGGGCTGGACACACAGACTGTTGTTTGGGCCGGCCTTCCTTCCTTCCTTCCTTCCTTCCTTCCTTCCTTCCTTCCTTCCTTCCTTCCTTCCTTCCTTCCTTCCTCCCTCCTTTCCTTTCTTTCCTTTCTTTCTTTCCTTTCTTTCCTTTCTTTCTTTTCTTTCTTTCTTTTCTTTCTTTCTTTCTTTCTTTCTTTCTTTCTTTCTTTCTTTCTTTCTTTCTTTCTTTCTTTCTTTCTTTCTTTCTTTCTTTCTTTCTTTCTTTCTTCCTTTCTTCCTTTCTTCCTTTCTTCCTTTCTTCCTTTCTTCCTTTCTTCCTTTCTCTTTCTTTCCTTCTTTCCTTCTTTCCTTTCTTTTTTTTTTTTAATTAAATGAAAAATTTCACAGTTGTTCCAGTTAATGTGAAAAGGAGTATTAGATAAAACGTGCTAGTCCTACAAGTTAACTGGCTCTCAGACCACAGAATCACAGGATGTCAGAGGCTGGAAGGGACCTCAAGAGATCATCTAGTCCAACCCCCCTGCCAGAACAAGATCACCTATACCAGATCTCACAGGAACTCATTCAGGTGGGTCTTGAATACCTCCAGAAAGGGAGACTCCACAACTCCCTGGGCCACCTGCTTCAGTGTTCTGTCACCCTCACAGTGAAAAAATTTTTCATCATGTTTACATGGAACGTCCTATGCCTCAGCTTCCACCCCTTGCCCCTTGCTCTGTCATTGGGCATCACGGAGAAAAGCCTGACTCCATCCTCCTGGCACTCACCCTTTAGATATTTATAAACATTAATGAGGTCACACTTCAGTCTCCTCCAAGCTAAAGCAACCCAGCTCTCTCAATCTCTGCTCATAACAAAGATGTTCCACTCCCTAGTGTACAGTAATATAAATAGTACAAGAAACCTGATTACAATTTAAATAAATTGCCTTGAACAACAAAAGATGACTGACAATACAGCACTACCTGAGCACTAGAGCTGTTGAATTTTGACTGTGCAGTTCACTTGTATAAACCAGCAATTGTAAAGATACTTCAGAATTACTGAAGCTTACAATAAAAGGAGGAAAACAGAAGACTGCTTTTCTCCTTCCTGTTGTATGTCTATGTGTCAGGAAAACACTTAAGATTCTTGATAAACAGTCTGGAATTATACTGATATCAAATAATAAAAGAAAGTGTGGGAATACAGTGCACTTAGCTCTCCTAAAGACTATTTTTCAAATGGAAGTGTTTTTGGAGATGCAACAGGGAAATTTAATTCTCTAATTTTACACATTACCTACCTGTGAGGCATGTAAATCATGATCAATTTCAGTTAATGAAAATCTGCAGTCAATAACTGAACCTTTGCAGAAAATAGGGTTTACTAGATCATAAAAATAAAAAATTCCTAACAAAATAAAAAGAGACATCCAATGACAAATCTCTTTGTAGATGATAAAGCAACAGGATTATTAACAAAAAAATCCTTAAAGAACAGTCACATTTGTTGCACCAAGGATTTTCAGTCCTTGGCGTATGTAAAATGTTTAGGAAACCAGAAACATACTCTGTGAAGTACCAGGTAGTCTATTAGACACTCCAATGTAGGACAAGCCCTTAACCTTTTAGATAAATCTCTTCTGATATTTAGGTTACCTTGAAGAAAAGCTTCATTTATCTACAAACTTTTCTTTTTTCTACATTGTGAGGGTTAGCTAACAGTTTATCCCCTCCTAGGACACCTTGTTTCTACTCTTAGACCATCACAGCTTTCCTGTGTCTTATGCATAATTACTTATGTCGGTAAACAGAACGAGGGCAAGAATGAAAAGTAAATACACATAATCATATCTGCTATTGGCATACAGTCATGACAATAAAGTAGTGACATTTCTGTTACAGAACAATAGGATAGGGGTGTCAAAATCAGCATTAATTATTAAAGTGACAATGAAAAAGTAAAACAACCTTAAAGACTTCTGGCTCCTCTGGGAAAAAAATTTCTCAGCCCAAGGCAGCAGTGCCCTAGCATTGGCTGGAAGTCTGTCTGACCCCAGGTTTTGGAGGATTGTGGGCAATATTTGGTTTGAAATCTGAAACCAAGCTTTCTCTTTACCACTTACTGAGTCTAAAAGCACTAAAGATTCCTGTGCTGAACTGAAGTTAGTATTCCACCTGCTTTCTCTCAGCCACACTCAACCTGCACTGGACTACATCCATTACTCTGTCTCCCTGTAACTGTTGGCATCACCAGCATGTGAAATAGCTGGAGGTAAACATGAGATGAAAGCACTGCAGTGCTTATTATAGGTTTTGTTTCCTGCGACACAGTTCTTGACTGATGTGACAATGCCTCTTTTTCATGGCTTCTCCCCATTGTACACACAAATGCTAGGATCCATAAAAAACTAGCTCTACATGATGCTCATTCTCATGAGTAAATGAATAGATGCAAAAAATGAGGCCAACATCTCTTTTGTCAAACAAATGAAAGATGTGTTATTTGGGTTTTTAAAAAGGACAGTCAGAAGCAGGAAAACATCTCTTCATCACAAGACTGAGGTTAGCCAAGGTAAGTGCAGCTTACAAAGCAAGCAAAGTAAAAACAGTATTTTGTGGAAATATAATAGGATTTGAGAGAAAATGGTAAGTCATTTCAGCCAAAATTGCTTTAGGCTTCAGATACAACTGGAAAGGTCATGCTCATCTAGTGGGAAAGAGGTTCAGCATAGCAGTGCTGAATGTGGTATTTAAGATCACACAGAAAAAGAGGACAGGATAGCAGGAATGCTACCCCAAAAGTGCGCTTAACTGGAAATAGAAAGGAGCCAGGAGCCACCAGAGAGCTGAGAAGAGGATATGGAGGTCTGAAAGTCCAATCTGAACAGTGCTAATCATGTAGTTCTGCTTTCAATGTATTAGAAGAAACCTTCTATTTGGACAGAATGTCCAAATACAGTTTACAAGAGTATCTTGTTAGTTATTTTTTTCAGTAATCATGGAGGAAATAGCTAATTATTTACTATTTTAGTTAAGACACTTCAAAACCATTTTGCAGGAGCTCCTCTTTCCTTTCCATTTATGAAATTATTTTCTCATGTCACCTTCCTCATAAATATGCCACTGGCTCTACTTCCTCACAGCATATAGCCGTAAATCTTTAATAAGGATTTAGCACAAGCCTACTGAGATGCAAAAAAATGATGCTGATTATTCTTTTGTTTGATTTTTTTTTTTTAATAATTATGTGTACAGTTTGTATTATCTCTTAAGGGCACTCACATTCATAATTTGCATTACACACAGGAAGCTGGGATGGGGAAGGATCCTTTTTTTTAAACTTGTGCCATCATTAAACACAACTAAAACAATAATGTTTAAAATGTGATGAAAACTGTAATAAATTTCGTTCATGAGTGAAAACATGTAAAGAAACAGATGGGAAAGGGAATGTTCTTGTGGTTGCTGGGGAAAAGCAAATTGTGGTTTGGGTGGTCTCCTGTTGTTTGTTTGTTTTGTTGATTTTTTTTTCTTGTACCACATAAATGGAAAGCACGGAAATATACTTTCAGGCAATTGTTTAGTTTCTTTTTTTTTTGCCATAAGTTTAATAAATATTTAATCAAAGGGAAGCCATATATTCAAATTTTCATTAGTTGAGAAAAATACAAAGAGAAGGATTGCAAAATGAGAGGACTGTAGACCACCCTTGTGGAAAAATAAAGGACATGCTACCTCAGGAAGCTTAAAAATAAGAACATTAACACCATGACTAATAACAAGAAGCTATTTTTTGATCTATTGGACTAAAATAAGAACAAATTAATATTCATAAGGTAGAAGAAGCAATTTTTAATGCATTACTTCTAAATAGAAAAAAAGGCAATTTTGGCATCATTCAGTCTTTTAGTAGTAACTGAATTTGTCATACTTTGTGAAAGATAGCTCACTGAAGACAGTTTAAAATCATTTTTAGAGTAATGGCACACCAAACAGGACATCTAAGCCATTAGGAGGTGACAGATATGAGAATTTCAAGTGAGATATATATTTTCAAATCCTAGTTCCGGATTTTTATAAAACTGATGTCAACAGCTTTTTGTCCTGAACGCATAGCCATCTACTTTCTGAAGACTTATTTCCATGTTACTATTACAAAACTCCAAACAAGCAATGAAAGAAAACACACAAAAACCTCAAAAAATCTGGAAATTTCTTTCAATTAACCTTTGCCAAGGAATGTAAACATCTCTGCCTTGCAAGGTATAAGACGTAAGTTTAACTCTTTGATTACAGACCCACCCACCATAATCTCTTCCTTCTCCAATATAAGGATGAAGCAACTCACCACCTTTTCTTCACTGCCTTTATTGTATTCTGAATAACATGATGCTCAGCAACTGTGAAAGAATACCTACTAATAACATAATTAAGGTTTTGCCCATTTCTTTCAAACATGAATCTTACTGTCAATGAAAGTACTGTAAGTGCTTAAAAGTGTATTTTTTTTTTTTTTAATTCCAGTATTATATAAAATAGAGTGGTAGTGGGTGAATCTCAGAGCTCAATACCCACTGACTAGGGTTCTTTTACGTATTACACATAGGGAAGGTTTAAAGTTTAGCATCAAATTTACTTATTTGATGTAGCAGAGTGGTACAGCATTATACCAAAATCACAGCAGAAGCACAGTACAGCTGTTGCAGTACACAACTGAATCACTATGCAAACATGCTTCGCATTACCAGTTCCTAAACTTTTACCGTCATGATACTGGGCATGCCCAGTCACTGGGAAGGAGTATCAAAGTTGAAGCTAGGTCAAGCTCATTGCTGGTTTTGAAGTTATTATCTAGCCAGTTTTGAAACCTAATGTTAGGCTGAGCCAGATACACACTTTCTCTCTCCATGCTGCTCTGGCTAGTTCAGAAAGATACTACTCTTCGCTAATTATCTCATGGAAACCTGTTTACACAACCTGAAGACTCGGTGATACAGCCATATATCTAAAAAGGTTACTCTTTAGTATCCCTAAAAGTGCATCTTTCTTTACAATACTTGGTGGTCATTCTTTACACTCTTCCCTGAGCTCATGATTTTTGCCCTTCTCACCTGCATCTTAGTCCATTAGGGAGGAGGTCAGTCACAGTGAAACACCGTTAATGGGATACAAATGCAAAGGTTCTTAACTGCCAGAGTTCATCTAACATCTCTATAATTAGCAGATATTAATTATCTGAATGACTTTTTCTTCTCTGTCAACTAGTACATTCTGTCTTCTTGTCTTTTGAATTTCTCTGAAAGCTTTTGAGATGCAGAGCTACGCTTGTGCTTTTCCCCATCTTGACAACTGTATTCATGGAAAATGTAATTTATACTTAAGGGCATGTACCCATACTTATGGGTACAGCAGAATAATAATTAAACCCACATCTTCTTCTTTATAGATGTTCTACAATTTTGTTGCTAATCTCAAAACAAAAGAAAATAGTAAGCTTCCTTAGGACCTGCTTAAAATGAAAACTGAAGTGCAAGATACAAACTTGTGAGAGATGAACAGGACTTTCTCCATATTCAAGTAATTCCTTTGGAGAGATAGCTAGAGATACAGCACCATCTCTTCTATCTCAAATTGATTAGCAAGTTAAGACGACTTTTATTCCAGTACTGAACCATATTATAAATGTACCTATTAGGTCTCAAAGAAAAGCCCAGAACTGTTTTGCTTGAAGAGTTGGGACCAAGGGTACACCCAAGTGGCAATGTTCACGTTTGGATATATGTTGTCTCAGAGCATTAAGGGATTCTGTCTACAATGGTGTCCTCAAGTATCACTTTCCTCTGCTATAGGTATTCTTCAGATATTTAAAAAGGAGCACTTACCTTCACGTACTGCATCATGTGCAAGTCCTATTACCAGCTTGGGAAGTCAAGAAGTCTATTTCAGCTTTCAAAATGACAATATCCTTGGTTTAAGATGACATGTTCAGAGCTATGGATTTCAAGTGACAAAACATACTGTTTGAGTTTTGTTTAGGCCATATTTCAGTTCAAACAGCACTTGGGTTTTTCATTTGCAAATGTACATTTAAATACCTGCTGTGCAAACTCAGTCAGAACGTCACGCAACAGAAACAAATTAAGGTTGTTATTGTCATCATCATAGAATCACATGATAATTCAGTTTTGAAAGGACCTGGGCAGATACCCAGTCCAACACATTCCTCAGCCATTTCAGCTGAAGGTCAGAAGTGCATAATCAAGCCAATCAAAACCCCTAAAGACAGAGCCTTCACAGCCTCTCTGGACAACCTGCTCACATGCTTGGCTGTCCTCACAGCTTGTCCTCACATTCACTCTGAAACTCTTGACTCAGTTTAAGTTGTGTCTTGTCATTCTGCTCTGCACAGCTGCACATCTTTTATAAATCTATAAAGCTAGCAGCAGGCCTTCCTCAAGATGTCTCCTCTCCAGGATGAAAAGACCCTTTTACCTCAGAGCTTCTCACAGGGCTGCCAAAAGAAAAAGCAAACCAGAGTTCTATCTCTTCCTGTTGTTGAAATTAATGCTTTCAGTCAGACCACCGGTATTTAAGAAAACTGAACTTCAGGTGTAACAGCTCTGAAAACAACCATGGTGATTAATAATTTATCTAACTTAACTGTAGAAAGTGCTGAGAAGTTGAGACAATACATAGCCCTGAAAATATTATCAAAGCAGCAGTAAAATTATTGAAGGCAAAGAATTTATCACAACAAATGACATACTCATACATAAACTTGTGCTGGAAACCTTCATTGTTTTAGCACAGCATTTAGTAAATTTTTGGAGGACTTTATAAATATGTGTGGAAAATAAGTTTGTGATAACAGTACTATAAAGTGTGATATTTTGCAAAGTTGTTTTAAAGGAAATAAAATTATCCTTTATGTATTAATCCCCTTTTCCAGCATTTTCCTGATTGATTATGCAAGCGAGGAAGGTTTTGAGGTTAGGGCTTTTTAAAAACCTTCTCTTCATCCATAATAATCCTTCAGGGAAGCTCTGAAAGTAGCCACAATATGGCAGAAACAAGGTACTGTCAGTTCGCATTGCTACTGGTTGATACATACTGCTTGAGCATTGAGAGCTAATTCAGTCAGAAGTGCCTTAGAGTTAGGTATTGCTGCTAAATGGTTTTCTTGAGTTTATTGTTAGGAGACCCCGATGCCAATGGAAAATGTTTAGGTACCTCAGAATTAGAGCCTGGAGAGGCAAAAGATATAAAAGATTGTCTAGATGTAGCTAATGAAACTGACACAAGGTGTGGGACCCTGCTATGACTTAATTGTGAGACCTACTTGTGGCCTTCCAGTATCTGAAGGGGGTCTACAAGAAAGCTGGCGAGGACTTTTTAGGGTGTCAGGTAGTGACAGGACTAGGGGGAATGGAAAAAAATAGAATTGGGTAGATTCAGATTGGATGTTAGGAAGAAGTTCTTCACCATGAGGGTTGTGAAACATTGGAACAGGTTGCCCGGGAGGTGGTAGAAGCCTCCAGCCTGGAGGTTTTTAAGGCCAGGCTGGATGTGGCTCTGGGCAACCAGATCTAGTGTGAGGGGTCCCTGCCTGTGGCAGAGGCGTTAGAAGTAGATGATCCTTGAGGTCCCTTCCAACCCTAACAACTCTACAATTCTGTGACTTCATCTTGCTGCTGAGAACAGCTGAACAGTGCCTCCCACCATTTTGGATCTGAATTCAGAAAATTGAAAATAACCATCTTCAGTCTTTGATGATGTGGCATTCAAAATGTAGATGCAGGAGAAACAACGAAAGGCTTCCTCTTTTTTACACTCCATCCAGGGGTGAGAGCACTTGTCCAGCATAGCCTGATTCCACACTTTTATGCAATAAAGTTATAATCAGACAAAATTGTTGACCTATAAAATATTCTACATAGCTTATCTGTCTGTAATGGTTTACCCTCTTAAGGGAATAATAGTCAGAATCTAGTGAATAAGTGAAATTGTTAATTAATGCAATTTAGAATTTTTCTAATATTAACGAGGCATGATCCTGCAGCAACTAATTGATTCATCATTTCCAGAAGCTCTTGAAATGCATTGCAGGTGTTTACTTCAATATACCATGAGAAAGTGAAAATATGAATACAGATAATCCTGAGGGGGTTTTAGAATTTTTTGAGACTTACCAATTTATTTACAAAATACCCTTCAATGTGTCCTGTTACTGCGTCTTTCACTAGGTGAAAAACAAATGACCCGATTCAGTCACACTAAGTATCTTGCAGTAAGTAGGCAGAAAGATGTAGTAACTAAGTTGTTTTCATAATTAGCAAATCATCTATTCTGCCATGCATATTTGGGAATATTTCATTCCTAACTGAAATGCAGACACTACCTCAGTGTAATCAAAGAGTCATCTGATAACACAGAGAAACCAGAAGATTCTGTTAATTGAAAACTTGAAACTGCCAATGAAGAGTCACTATTTAAAATCTAAATAGTATTATGTTAGTCTTAAATGTTCAGACTCCCTTTAACCGTTATCTAACGGACAGCTTTACTTAATTATATGACTGTGAGCAAGAAGTTCAATAAAATCTCAAAATGACACTTTTAACCTCATTGGTATAAATTGTAGAGTTTTTAGAAACATTTTTCTTCTTTTTTTTTCTTCCAGAAGCTTTTAAAGATTTGCTTATACAAGATATATTTCTCATGCAGTTGCAAAGACACTAAATTACCTGTTTGGCACTTATGTCTAGATGTTTGAAATACATAATACATTGTTGTTTAGGTGGGTTGGATTGGTTGATAGGTTGGACACGATGATCTTGAAGGTCTCTTCCAACCTGGTTTATTGTACTGTATTGTAAAATCTACAGGAAATACAATTAAATACACTAAAGGGGTTGTTCTGAGCTCAGTTTACTTATCTTTACATTTGCTTTAATAGAAATCTCTGACAATTTGATATTGTAAACCAAGCAGCCAGAAAGTATATAAATGGAGCTATACGGTGATAATCTAGACCACATTCCAGAAGTGAAAGACCAAATTTTGGAATAAAAATCTCTACACATTTATAAAAGAGAAACTTTAAAGAAAAAGTCACTGCTGCTTTTAATCCCTCATAAGTATTGACTATTAAACATATAGTAGTGCAGCAAATAACCAGCTGTTGATCAGTATGGAATAGCATTTAAAAAGACACCTTTAGACATGGACTATTAGAAACGCCTACTGCCAAACTGAATCGAATAGTAATTTTCTTTTAGTCTGGGACCAATTTTTCTTTTGTTGGTGACTTTTATAATAGCCTGACAGATAATTTTCTCCATAAATAATTAATTTTTTAATACCTTAGCAAAAGCAGCACTGTCATTGCAATCCTGATGAAGAGCACTCAGTCTTGTCCTCACACATGCTTCTCAAATTCATTAGCATACCTGAACATAGTAGAAACTTTGAGCAGTTGTAGCAGAACTTTGTCATCACCAGGTATTTGGCTTCTTCTATTATATTTCCATTATCTTGCACTACTTTTCTCTAATGTATTTCCACAAGAAAATTCTAAATCTCAAAAGTTTGAAACAGTTTGTGAAGTAATATATGAGCTCTCCTTCCAACAACAATTGGGAAAGACAGGATTCAAAACCAACCATTATTTCATCTGGGCTTGTATTAAGGGAAATTTGAAACACTGAAGACAGTGTCTGATTTTCATTTATCCAATGGGATTAAAGAATTTCTCGCACACTAGAAACATGCTTGAGTTTCATAAAATGGGAAAGAAACAAACTGTGGTCTCTGAGCTATTACACTGAACTGGGTAAGAAAAATGCAGGGAATTGGCAATATTCTTTTACCATACTGCTTCAGCTAGAGTCAAAGATGTCTTAGGGTGCGAACAGAGGAATCAAACAACCATATTAAACCAATTTTGATGGTTTTTCTACCATAAAAATTACTGTGATACTATTGACATAATCAAACCTGTTACCCTTTTTATTAGAGATATTGGTCTCCTGTTTCATAGAAAGACCAACTTAGGTTATTCAAGTTTTAAAACTTCTGTAATAGCTAAATATTGCTAATACAACAGAGTAAACTTCTGCTCAATCTGACAACTGACTTGGACTTAACGTTAAAGGAAGAAGAGGGCAAAGTAAGTGTACAATCCACCTGCACTGAGCAGACTGGATAGGGAGTTTTACAGCTGTTTTACTGGAGTTAATGCTTATTTATTTGTACAGCTTCTAAACTAGGGGTTTTTTTTGGCTCCAGAGGCTAGGCATGAGAATAGATGTCTGTCTATACTCTAATTATGCTGTACCTAGTTGATTAGTAGATGAGTTTTAATTTGCAGCAGCCAAATTAAACTTTTCCAGCTAGTTAAGCTCTTCTAAAAAGTTTTCCTTCCATGCTGTGGAATGAAATGCTACATGCCACCTACTGCTTCAGCGTGGCTACACTGGAGCATTCACCAAAGTCAGGACTGTTTAAAATTCATGGGGTTTATTCTCCTTTTGTCAAGCATTTTCTACATACAGAACATTCACATGGTGTAAATTACAGAAGAAAAACACATGAGACAGACTACTGCAAAGAAGTGAGTAACAGACAGTTTACAGGATTCTTGTTTGTTCACAATGGAGAAAAGTTGTTGAAAAGAAAAAACAGATTCAGTAGCTAGAAATGTAAGCAAACTTTAATCTTAGTTAAATTTACCTATCAGGAGGTTTGCTCAAGCTAAAGAGATCTACTGTACCACACAGGGCAAAATGCTAAATGCACACAAGATTACAATGCTAGAAAATTCCGGATTCCTAAGCAATTTTACACAATCTAAATTGCAGTAAAATTTTGCTTTAAAAAAAAAAAAAAAAAAAAAGAAGATTTTTTTCTGATTGCTTTCAAGAAATGGAGGTCAGTTGAAGAGCTTATAAGCACATTTCAGCAAAAACATAATAAAAATAAAAATACTCCCAAACTTTTAAGCGACTGCTTAAAGTTTGGATAGCTGTTTACTGCTGGCTTTCTGACAATACCAACTTATTACTCTACTTCTGGGAATCTTATTTCTCCCATTTACATATCTAACTATTGTTAATATTAGAACTCTAAGTAAACAAACTATAAAAAAATACAAAGTTTTTCTTGTTTTTGCTTTATGTTTTTGGGGGAATTTTTTTTGCACGAATCCAATTGGATGAATGGAATAGAAAAGCTCTTGAGCTAAACAAATGGCTTAACAAATATGGATCAGTGGTATAACACATGAGCAAAAGAATTATCCGCTGGCTGCAGACTTCAGTTCTTTGCATTTTCAGTTTCTTGAACTGCATTTTGTTTGGTTTAAAATGTTTTCTGGATGATACAAGTGAAGCTTTGTGATGCCAGGGTTTTCGAATGTTTACTCTGAAAGGATAAGCGCATTATTTCTCTTCAGTAGAACCAAAACTCCTTGCCGATGAAATCCTGATAGGTGAAAAACCTAATATCTATTTTTCTCTAAAACTGTTAGGCTTCTATAAGCAGCTCCCTCAACTAAGACTTAGCACAAAAATAAACTTGTCAAATTGCAGTGATCAGAAAACACTGCAAACATTATTTCTCTTTTTTTTTTTTTTTTTTTTCTCTCTGTGTATGTTCCGTAACTTGAGACAAGAAATTTGCTACTAGAAGTTTCTTTTTACTGACAAGCAATCCTGCAGCCACTATGGGGTTAAATGATACAATTCCTGCACTTTACCTTTCCTGTGAAACTGTCGCTTCAAGGCACAAAAAGATTAAACAGTGGGCTGGCTAGATTAGGATGGGACATTTCAGTTTAAGGAGTCAAAGTTATACAACAGCTCTTATTTTGTGTCAGAAGCAACCCAAATCAAAATTTGAATCATATTTAAGTCTCCTATTTACAAATGCAAAGTATCATATTAAATTCCCTGAAGCTTTTTTGCTTGTTTGTTTTCCTACTTCCTTTAAAATAATTTTAATCAATTTCAATATTTACTAATTTCAGTCAAACACCACAATCCCAGCTGATAAATAACAATGAGTAACATTATCAAATAGATACTGTTTTGGTAACTTTTATGGAAGTTGATTCAAATTCTGTTCCAGTCAAAGAAATAACAGGCATAGAAGGGCCTAAGAATTTAAAATTAAAAATTCTGTAAATTTGAAGAATGGTGTAATTTAAGTGCAATGTACTGTAAAACCATTAATATCTAACACATATCCTTATGCCTCTCCAACCCAAACTACTGTGTTGCCTCTCTCAACTTCAGTGATTTCACAATTTAACTTATTGAGCCGTCCATCCAGGATAAACAGAGATTCCTTGGAAGGGGTCATGAGATACTGACCAAAAAGGCCACTGTCTTTTATAAGACGGTTCTTACTGTTCCAAGGCCATTCACCTGCTTTGACAGGCTCCTTCAGACTCTTCACCATCTTAACCTTGCCAGAGGAAAGCTCCATGAAGAGAACATCAGTTTGTGTGCTGGAGCTGCAGTAGACATTGTACTGATGAGCTTCAGTGAATGATGGCTGAAAAGCTACATCAGATATGTGCAAATTAGTGTGAATGTCAAATGCATCCTGTATTTCCCCTCTTGTTGTTATGGACTGGATCCTCATGAGACCTTTTGCATCATCAATGCTGACAAGGTAGTGTCCATCTGGAGAGATATGTGGTGTGCCTGTTACGTCACCATTGTATCCAATCACAGAATCAGTAACACTATCCACTATAAGCTGTGGTAGGACAGCCCCAGTGGTATCAGGCTTACAGCAGATAAAAATATATCCTCCAAGAAGTGTATAAGCCAGTGACTGAGGAATGCAATTATAATCCTTTAAACTAATTGTCTTGATGTATGACATAGTTTCTAGATCGATTTTCTGGAGCACAGGCTCATCCTTGTGAAGAATAAATCCAAACCTGTAAGGAAAAGCACAAAATGAAAGAAAGTCAGAGCTATTGTGTGCATTATGTACAAAAAGGGAAAGTATTTATAAGCACAGCAGATGAGCTAATTTGTGCTGCAGTATTTTGCTATATAACTCAGCATCAGATGTTTCAGACATTAAATGGTTTAAAATAGTTAATTTCAAGTGTCCTTGCAATTGCAAGTTAGAGTGCATCATATGAAATGTCTAAACCCCATTTATCTGATTAATGGAATTATTTATTTTTTCTACTGACATGAAGTAAAGGTAAACATTGCTCTGAGCATGTCTATTCAGTTATAAGTTTTACAAAAGCCAGTAAGGAAAATTCAAGATTAAATGTCCATAGACAGTACATTGCACATATTTTAACTCACTTCATATAGTTCTTCAGCGTTCTTGGGAACATCAACTTAACCCTTCACTCATTGTTATTCAGATGATTATCTGAATCTTCCTCATTTCAATTCGGCAGAAATGAATCTTGTAAAAGGATATAGGTTTATGCCTCCCACCTATCCAAATGCTTACAATTTAAATGACCCTTTATGCTTTTCCATATCACATAATTTTCACTGAACATGAATAATGTGGTTAAACTTTGAAATCCTAGAGCTGAATGTTTATAGTATTTTAAATGCAAACCATTTGACTGTTCTTTAATGTTAACTCATTAAGTTCTGACTCTCTATATGCAAAATCCACTGCCCTAAATATTATGGAGTCATTGAAAGCACATTGGTTTATCTTCTAATCTAAGTAGATTTCACATAAATGTTCCCAAACGGACATTTTCCTTTGGCACATTTCTTAATGCAAAAATTTTCCCTGACTCTTTGATCCTAAGAATGAAGCTGCATGCTGATACATCATCTGAAATTATATTTCACATTCTGTTGATATAAAGCACTACAACAGCCAGAATGCTTCAACAATGGCACAAAAATTTCAGACTGTATTTGCAACTACAATATATTTACTAGTAACAGGCAAAAAGGTTTCAGGACATTGCTAAGTCAACTCCTCCAACATACCATGAATTACATTTGCACTTCCTACTGAACTGACATAAGAAGATTTTCAGTTTTAGCCCCACCTTCCAAATTTTTGCATACTGCTTCAGTAACATAGGATAACAAAACTATAAAACGATTTTGATTGGAAGTGACTGTGGGATTTAATTTGGTCCCAACTCCCACCCAAGGAAGGGCCAGAAGCATCACACCGCCTGTGATTTTGAGTTGAGCTGATTACAAGACAATTTTTGGCTTTGTTTATTGATCCACTTATACGTATGTGTAATCTAAATCAAACTGTCTTGGTTAGAAAAAGGGTGACTGAGCCTTTATGAAAGTTATGTCAAGACAACTTGACAATTACTTCTGCTCTTCTATTTACAAAGCCTGTTCTGTCACAGAAGACTAGGACCATCAAGCAGAATTTGATTTTTAGCTGTTTTGACCATCTAATATTATACTTTTCATAATCTTTTTGGAGGCAGACATAAAGTCATTGATTCCTAATTTTGTTATTATGTAGTAAGCATTTTTTGGCCATGAGGAACAAACTCATACTCTATTAGGTACAGCATCACCCTGTAATAGAAGAAATTAAATAGCAGCTTCAGTGTTTAACAACCAGCATCAGACATAAAAGCAACAGTGGTTACAAAAGGACAATGGCATTGGCTTATTGATTATTACATAACAGCCTTCAATGTAAAGCAACAGTCAATGGACTGTCCAAGAGCATTCAAGACATTCTGGGTAATGAGGCATACTCATGTTTACTTCTGCCAAACAATAACCAAAACCTCAGTGTATCTTAAACCAACTTTTTTTTCTGGACAAGTATTGACTCGAGAGTTAGGCGTTATCATCACCATGTGTTTCAGATGCAACACAAAACTGAAACTTGTAATTTCCTAAATCAAGCACTGAAAAAAATAAATCAGAAAACACAGGCCCAACAAAAACAAATACAGAAAGTTATGATAGTTAGTATTATGTACAATCTAAACTTGGCCAAATTTCTTGACCTATCAAGTCTGTTGTGTATAATCAGTCTTCAGCCCCATTCTTAATACAATTATGTTCACGTAATTACAGGCAGACCACTGTCTCTTTGTCTCTACCCTACTCCATGGCTATTGCTTTGGAATCCATTGGCCACATCAGAGAAGAGGAGGTTGTAATGTTGGAGATGTTCCCTGTGATGTGCACTGGTGGCTAAGTGGAGCATAACCACGCTCTTGCAGAGGGTAGCATGGGGAGAACTCATGAGGAATTCATCCTGTGGGTAAGGCTGGACAGGAGTGGGAGAGAAGGTCCAAAGTAGGAATCTGGTAAACCTTCACAAAGGATCTACCCTTCCCCAGAACCAGAAGTATAGCTGCCAAAAAGTAATTTATTACAACTAATATGATTATGTCAATACTATTATTCATACAGTTCTTTCTCAGCCTGTCTTCTTGCCTGCAACTTTTCAGTGCTTCAATTAAAATTTGGGAAAGCTGGACAGACATAGATAGCCAAAGAGTTCAATAATACAAATGAAAAAGAAGTGTGTGGGGAAAATGTTTTCAAAGATGCCATTTCTTCTGATGAAAAAGGATTTGGCAAGCTGTGTGTTTGATATATTTGTTTGTTTACCTGTCTCAGTGAGAGTCGGGTGGCTGGGGTTTTGAGAAGCTGAACAAATCAAGACAGGCATCTATTCATGTATGTGTAAAGTCTGTGAAGCTGGTTCTTAGTCTATGACAACTGCCAGACAGAGACAAAAGGAAGAAAAAGTAACTGAAGTTCTGGAAGGAAGATGCAGAAGGGAATGAGGGAGGTGAATAAAAATACTAAAAGTTGAGGACTCCAGTGAAAAGAAAAAAAAATGCCAAACGACAACCAAACCACCCAAACAGAGAAAACCCCAAACAAACAAAGAATGAAGAATTATACTTTTGCTATCTAAAGATGAGGAAGCATTTTCCAAGCCACTAGCAACTGAGGAAGATAATAAAAAGCTTTTTTCGTAGGATAATATATCTATCAGGTTAGATAATTTGCTAGCATTTTAATAAATCTCAGAATAACAGGAAAAAAATTGGAAAGTCTAAAAGAAGGTTTTTGAAATATTCATAAGATAAAGTTGGGTATCCTAGCTAAGCTGCGTAATTTGATGCATATCCCTGGGAAATAATAAAACAGATTATATGAAAACCAGCTACAGAAAACCATGAAAATAATGCAGTCAGCATGGGGCTATGGAATAAATGAACTTTGAGACAAACCTAGTTTAGTTTGCTGCTTTTTTTTTTTTTTTTCTTAGAAAACCTTACATAATGTAACTGAGTATCAGGAGGGTGTACCTTTCTTGGAATAAAACCTTACACCTAAAGGAAAAACAATTTCTCTGAATTGAAACATAGTTGTTAATGTAGAATCATTATTTTGCAGGCAAATTCTGCTTTTGCTTGATATAATTTCTGATACTTCACAAAATTTTCACATATGATTTGGATGTAAATATGTTTCCACATGACACTAAAGTTGTAAATAATTATGGTAAAGTCACTATATTAGTCAGTTGCTCATTGAAGGAAAATGCATTCAAAGATAGCCAAGTGTGAAATCGAGCAACTTTACACGTGAATGAAGAATATAGTACATGCATAGAGTAGATTCATTATCCAGGAAAGTAGTGACTATGAAGTGATTTAGGAATCACAGCAGACATGAAGGTCAGGATGAGATGTGAGTCTAATGAGTCAAAAAAGAAAAGAAAAAAGAAGACCAAAGGCCCTTGTAAAGTCCTTAGAGGAATATACTTCTTCATAGAGAGAGTGATTGCCCATTGGAATGGGCTGCCCGGGGAGGTGGTGGAATCACCATCATTGGGGGTGTTTAGGAGGAGACTTGATGGGGTGCTTGGTGCCATGGTTTAGTTGATTAGATGGTGTTGGATGATGGGTTGGACACGATGATCTTGAAGGTCTCTTCCAACCTGGTCTGGTCTGGTCTATTCTATTCTACTCTATTCTATTCTATTCTATTCTATTCTATTCTATTCTATTCTATTCTATTCTATTCTATTCTATTCTATTCTATTCTATTCTATTCTATTCTATACAGAGAGAAGTAAGAATAGTGCAACATTCTCCTATGGATGTTGCACATTGAGGAGAGAAAGAATACTAAATGTCAGTGTATTTCCACCCTTCTGAAAAAGGAGTATTAAAAAATTAGGGGTACAGAAAAATCTGAAAATTACTTGATGGATAGAGACAAGATTCTGAGAGAGTGCAATATATTTAGCTTATGAAAAAATACAGTTGAGATACGACTTACTTACAACATATATATATATATATACACCTGAATGGAGGAAGTACACTGTTCAGTAATGTTGTCTTTAATTTCAGAGAGGAAAATTTTTAATTAAAAATAGTTTGGTTTTTTGTTTGGTGTTTTTTGTAATACTAGAGAGAATAAACCATTGCAACAAATTACCACAAAGGTGATGATTATACTCTTTTTTGCATGATTTGGCCAAATGCAAGAAGAATATCAGATTAATTTTCTGGATTTCTGGATGACTCTCTGATTTTTTTAAATATATAGCACAGACAGAAAGTCAGACAAGATGTTCTAGTGATCCCTTCTAGCTGTGACTATATGAAATACTGCCTTCTGGGCTTTGTTCATACAATCAAAATTGCTTAAGTACAGTAGATTTTAATCTTATACTACTCAGTCATTAAATGCTGAGATTTTAAGAAGCAGCCAAGTGTTCCAAAACTTATGAAATTAATTGTGATTTGACACAGGATCTTAGCTCATACACACACAATAAACACACACAAACCCAAAAAGTAGCATGCAATGATCTGTCATTCTGTAAGCCTGAGCTTTAGAAGACACTTCTACCTCTACTTTAATAAAAAAAAAAGCAGTTAAAAAAAAATCTTACACTGTTTGTGGTCTTAATTAATTATGAATTTCACACAAGTTACTACTAATTTATACAACTACTGATACACACACACATATATAGAAAATGAACATTCCCCTTGAAAACACATTGGAAGTTTCTGAATTACTTGTATAATATTGCAACTATACCAGCTATAATTTCACTCAGGAAGAAAGATGTTCTAAGACTGGGATAGTCACTCATTTGAAATATATTGATCTAAATTCTAATTTATTCTAGTTCTAATTTATTGATCTAAGTTCTGGGCCCCTCAGTTTAGGAAAGATGTTGACTTGCTGGAAGATGTCCAGAGAAGGGCAACAGAGCTGGTGAGGGGTTTGGAGCACAAGCCCTATAGAGGAGAGGCTGAGGGAGCTGGGTTTGCTTAGCCTGGAGAAGGGGAAGTTCAGAGACCTTATTGCTGTCTACAACTACCTGAAGGGAGGTTGTAGACAGGTAGGGGCTGGTCTCTTCTCCCAGACAACCAGCACCAAGACAAGAGGACACAGTCTCAAGCTGCGCCAGGGGAAGTTTAGGCTGAGAGTGATTTGCCAATGGAAGGGGCTGCCCAGGGAGGTGGTGGAGTCACCATCACTGGAGGTGTTTAAGAAGAGACTGGATGGGGCACTTGTTGCCATGGTTTAGTTGATTAGATAGTGTTGGACGATAGGTTGGACTTGGTGATCTCAAAGGTCTCATCTAACCTGGTTAATTCTATTCTACTCTAAATGTAGATCATGGTGGAGAGGTTGAAGAAACAGTGATAGATCATGAGGACCTGTTCAGAACTGTTACCTGCTTGCACATAGCAAAAATCAGTAGCAAACAAATCTTAGCTGGTTGTCCAATAACCTAATTGCTGCCTTTTAACTACCTTGTGAACCTGTCTATACTTCACTTCTGTTCAATATTAAGAACCTTCTCAGAACACCAGTGTCAGATTACTGATTCTGCTTTCACTACCAGGCTGGACTTCATCAATGAGGAGGCAAGAGTTAACTGTAAAAAAGTACTATTTACCCCATTTGTCAGAAAAAAGTATTGCAAGTCACTAAAGACAGCTTTGAATGGCACAGGTTAGTAGATTGGAAAACCTAAAAAAGTTGGTGATTTACTAGACTTGTAACAAAATCTCCTCCAGTGGTGTCTATAGGCTCAGCATAACAGTGACATTTCACAACATTCATATTAGTAAAAGTTTTGTTGGAGGTCCTCAGTACAGCAAATCAGCAAGTGCTGAGCTTTCACTGTCTTTCCCTCCCCCTCTTCCCCCCCCATTCATAGTAAAGGAAATCTATTACATCAGAGTAAAGAAGCCTGGAATACACTACTCTCTTTTATGGTAGCTAAAAGCCTTTTAGTTTTCTAAAAGGATTCAAAAAATATAGCCATTCATAATCAAGTGATAAAATTGTGACTGATGCCAGCATACTGTTAGCCTGTTTTTTATTATTAGGCTGTTGAAAAACAATTGATATTTGAGAGTAACTTCACTTTTCCCAAATGATTTATAGAGAGAAGGTGGTGTATTTAACGCAAAGTTTCCTCTCATATAGATTGATATGCAGAAGCCTCTTCTCACTGTTCATTAATCCTGATTAATATTTATGAGAAACTCAACCCTCATGTCTCTTCTATGCAATGAAATCATCCACAATAGCAGACAACATATAAAGTCGTTTGTCAGAGTGCATATTGGAATCCTGTGCAACTCAAGTCTACAAGACATGAGAGTAAATCTTCACATTTCCTGTAATTTATTTTACAGTTAATGCAAGTGGGAATCTGTAGCCTGTGGGCATAACACTCCAATTGAAATAAATGCAAGAACTGTGAAATCTGAGACTGTTTCTTTCTTCACTCATGCCGTATGAATGCATAACGAAAATTCTAATCCCAGAGTTTCAAGATTTCCAACCATACATTTTGACAAATAGTTAAGAGAAACAGGGTTAATCATATTTAGCAACTCTGTAACATTTTCAGTATGAGCAATATACTGGGTTTGGATGGGATTGAGTTACTTTTTTTCATACTGGCTTGTGTGGTGCTGTGTTTTGGATTTGTGAACAAAAGTGTTGATAACTCACCAATGTTTAAGTTATTGCTCAGCAATGTTTGCACAGCACCAAGGACTTCCCAATTTCTCACTCTGCCCTCCCTGCAAACAAGCTGAGGGTAGCCAAGAAGCTGGGAGGTGATACTACTGAGATAGTTGACCTCAACTGACCAAATGGATATTGCATGACATATAACATCATGTTCAACAATAAAACCCCTTCAAAAGTAGCCATTGCTCCCCATAATAAATTATTACTTCTATTGTCTCACAATAGAAGATTCAAGACCAGAGTTTTTTTAAGTACTTTCAAAATGTTCTAAATACATTTAAAATATGGGATTTGGAACTGCAAGCCTGCATGTAACACGAAAAATGATGAACAGTAAACCCATTAATTGTATCATTCTTTTTTTCCAAAACCAGTTATGATAATTATCACTATTCTATTTCCCTAACTATTGCAAATGAGTTAGTCTGAAAACTCTCATTTACAAGCTGAAAAACAAAGGAGGCAAGTCAGGCTAATGCTCTACCAAAACTACTACTCTACCTTTTGCCAAAGTATCAAATGTGCCAGAGTACAAGAAATTTTTCAACAAGTGGGTTTGAAAAAAACTTGTTCATGAGAAATTGACCATCTTTGAGAGATAACTTATCTTAATGAATGTTAAACCCAGATTTTAATGCTACCAGTTTGGGAAATCTTACTGGGCATTATTGTTATCCATCCACATTACCAGTTTTTACAAGTCTTACTGTCCTCTCCTCACACCCAGTTTTCACATTATATTTCACAAACATTCCATCACCTTAGGTTCCATTGTTTGTGATACTTACAAAGGGTAAACCCAAATTTTAACAGAAATCCTCCCATGGTATACGGCAGACAATTATATAAAAAATTGTGCAAGTTCAGAGCATGTTAACACAACAGAATTCATAGAGCTAGCTTCATTTTACTGTTTAAAATACTTCAATAACTGCCCTTCAAGGTGGTGTGCTACTTTCAGATCAGATCCAGTCCTTCTATTACTGTAGAAAAGTAGTTCATTAAGTTTTTGAAAAAATAATGTTGGGTTTACATAACATTCCTGTCAAGTTCTTTATCATGTCTGTTTGTCTTGAGTATCTCTGATCATTGCATAGTACAAGGGGAAAAAAATTTGTTTTTGAGGAAAGAACAAGAACACATTTTTCCTGTTAAATACCTTGTTATTCTTACATATCTGATACATTATTATTCTTTCTACCTATGCCAAAAAAAAAAAAACCACCACAACTAAACCAAACCAGAACAAATAAAAATGTTTTGAATGTGATAAAACAAATTAAAATGTCTCTTCAGAGCTTCCTGCTATGATTTCTGTGAGTTTGTTCCATAACAAGAAGCTAGATTTCAATAAATGAATCACAAAATGTACTTTTGAAATGCCACTTGTAGAAAGTGTTATGTACTGGTAGAGGTAAATGAACCTGCAAAACAGAAACTTGACTGAAGTCAGAGGGACTTACCCAGTTCTATAGAAAGTTTTCTGGTTACATCACATTTATGTGACTAACTCCTCATCATACCAGTAATACCTAAGCTATTTTTCCCCTATTTTTAAGTACTGGGGAAAGGCTTAATGAGAAACTTATTTCCAGTGAAAGAAGGTCAGTAATTCTTGCCAAAACTTCAGAAGAGCTGCATCCTAATATCCCTTTTGTATCTGGAAAGACTTGATATTGGTCTCAAATCAAAATACAGTCATTACTCATGGAGGTTGTTATATTGTCCATCCTTCTTTAAACACAGTTGATAGGGTAACACTCATCTTGTGATTTGTTGTATTTCATAGTTAATGTAATGCTGGTTAAAACTGACAATGATTCTGCTACCATTTTGTTACAACTGTATATAGATGTGTAGCAAAAGATCATAAAACATCTAAGAACTCCTCTGTATTCAGACCCATCTGTCATCTAAATACTCCATGGCAAGGGAGGGATAAGAAGGGGAAAAAAAACCAGAACAACACAGTGCTGAAACTGCATAAATAGGACTTTGATTTGATTACTCCCAGTCTGCAGAGTTTTAATGGAGGTGTGTACTGTTTGATTACAAAAATGCATGCTAAGTACTATACATATGCATATATGTGTATGTGTATACAAAGCAGGTATAATATCTCAGTATGCAGTTGTAATATAGGGAGAAAAACATGTATTAGGGTATCCTTTTTTGACTACTTTTTCTTCTAATACCAGAAGTGGATGAGGAAAAAACATTTTTACCTCCCATATTATGGGTTTCAGTCCTAATGCTCAAAATGGTTTTACTGTTCTTCTTTGCACAATTCTGTATTTTCCAAATTTGTCTATAAGGAGCCCACTGATGCCTTTTCAAGTCAAATGGTTGGATCCTTAAAAGTTATGACCTCTCCTTTTCCTCTCATGGAATCAGCATGCACTCCCCATTTAGGATTAAAGATAAACATTTTCATGACACAGCTGATAAATTGGATAGCTGAATGCTCATATTTCAGTGTCATATAACAGAATTGCAGTGTTAAATCTCAAGCAATACAGAGCTGAATTTGGGATGATTCTGATAAGGATTTCAAGTAATTCACCTTAAAATTAAGAAAGGTGTGCTTTAGATTAAGTACACACACAAAATGAATACACTGCCATGATGGCTAGTGTAATTTTTAGTACTGTATTTTTTTATCATAAGTTTCTAATATAAAAATGTTTATATGCCAGGTCTCTTAATAAGTTTCTAATATAAAAATGTTTATAAACCAGAGCACATGTGCTTCCAGAGCACATGAAAATGTCAATCTGGTTATAATCACAGCCCTACTGCTTTTGAATAAACACAAAAAAATAAATTTATACAGTCCAAGCATAACTGCTCCCCCTCTATGATCATATCTGTATGCAATAAAGAGGTTGAAGAATTGTCATTACAAATGTTGAGCCTCACTACAACTCCGCTTTACAGGCAGTATTCCTTTCTCGTCAACAACTACATTTATGCATAACTATGGATGTCTGCATATGAGCTAAACATCTCAGCTGCTATTTTTATAGCAAAGGCCTAGTCCATACAATCAACAGAGCCTAGGTGATTTGTGAAGACCAGTGGCAAAGCCCTACAAGGAGTAAACAAAATTGCCTTCTGAAGTCCACTACCTGTATAGACCAGATTCCATTAAGTATAGCAGAAGTTAAACGTTACATCCACAGATACACTGTATTTTCACATCTAAATCTAAGCACCTAAAATCTGAACTTCACACTCACCCTAGGTATCCTATCAGGACATAAACATAATATTGAAAACCAGCCTTATAAAAATTTGCACATATTTGGAAAATGGATGACTGTGTCAGGATGTGAGAGCTACAATTATGCGTGAAATGTGACTGTCTATTTCTCCAGGCCATTACAATAAATTCAGGTATCACACAGCTCTAGTGGTTATTAAAGCTGTCCTTTGTGCTCAGGTATCAAAATGACTGTTTATAAGAGTAGCTACCAATGCTAAAAGTGTCTGGATAAAGAGAAGTGTGTTGCATAAGTCTCCATGCAAAAGAGAGCTAAAAGCAGAGAAGACATCCCTCTCAGAATTTTCAGGGATCCCTGATAACAGTTTTCACAGCTCTCAAAGGGTAGTTTTAGCAGATAACCTCAAATTCAGTTTGCTTTTCACAAAAAGTGTATTTTTTCCAACTATAATGATGAGCTTCAATATTTTGTCAAGGCTAAAGACTCAACAAAAGTGAAATAAAAGCTCTTCAGAGTCCACCTTTCATTTTGCTCTTCTTACAGACGAATTTTCCAAAAGACACTGTTTATCACTGTATTCTACTGAGTTGAAATTTCATGCTGTTATCAAAGTATTTGACATAGTTTTAGAACTAACACCATAATCTACTGCAAAATATCAAGATGAAATTACATCATACAACTTTTATCATCTCTCACTTCATCAAGTATTTTTCAAGAAATAGTAACTATAATGGAACATGGCTAGTAATCATGCTAAATTTACCAATTTGAAAAGTTTACAGATATTCTTGGGCTTAAAAGATTAATTTTAAGATTACTTCTGTTTGTGCACACAGCAACTATGAAATCTGTGCAAGGGGATGGCACACTACCTACATTATCCATTTTTTTCACATTCTGGAGCATGGGTTCCAAGTGGATAATGTGGGAAGAAATTCAACCCTGTTGAGACACTGTTACTTTAATCAACTATACCACAGTTAGGCCCAGCTTGTCTTACCTGTGTTTATTGCTGTGACAGTTTAGGCTGTGCCTTTAAGAAAAGGATAGCTGCAGAATTCTCTAGCTGAATGTTTGGGTGTAAAAAGGAAAACAAAGATTAATTCTAAATGAATTTCATTGGTCAGATGTGAGATGTACCATAGCAAATATCTCTCACATTATTCTCTCACTCACTCCAGCTTCACTCTGACTTTTCGCTTCTTGGCCAGAGAGCATGCAACTGACCCTGGACTAAAACTGAGAAGATAAGAGAAACTAACTTTCTCAATAACTGCTTTGAGCTAACAAATTTCCCTTAATATCCTTTTCTCCCTCTTTCTCCTTTTTTGCCTAATTAACTACTAGGGGAAAAGGAAGGAGGGGGAGAGAGGTTTGGGAGGAACCCAAGGTGGGATCCTACTTGTGAGGATCTGTGCTGTGTTCTTTCCTGCAAATTCTTGTATGATATTGTAAATACTGTATATTTTGTATATATTCATTGCAATTTCATTACTGCTTGTAAAATACAGCCTCCATTCTCTTCTCGGACTGGGTTAAGATGTGCTTTATGTTGGTGTGTGTGGGCTAAAGCATCACACCAGTACAATTGCCTTTATAATACTATGAGATTTATACAAGGTAACTGTGAAAAAATACACTAAGGCAAAGGTTGTGAAAGAAAAAGATCATGATACTCAAGGTACGACTTAGGGCAATGCTGTAGGAACAAACTTTATGTTCATTTGCAGCATTTGAAAACCTTCAGTTCACTCTTTAATAACACTGCATCTCCAATAATGGGGAAACCTGTAGGTATAAAAAAATTGGTGAAGACATAATCTTATTTTGATGGAAAGATCTAGTTAAGTAATGTATGAATTAATAATGGGCCGAATATTCCATACACAGTTCCAAATTCATGTGAATTCTACCACTGCATCTTAAAAACTGGGTTTGCAAGGTATAATTTTTTCCACACTTCAGGTAGTGCAAGTTAGTTTGCATCTTCTATGCACAAAGAATAACCAGGCAAGATGCAAGTATGGAGATACTAACAAGCTGTAAATTAACAACCTGACTTCCTGTATGTTAGTTTCTTCCTTTAGACAAGCCATATGTACAGCTTGCTACTGCAACCACATTTGTCATAAAAGAGAAAATATTCAAGCATTGGTTAAAACAACAACAAAAAGCTTAAGAATCTTTTTTCCCTAGAAATAAGGATGAGTTTAATTATAATTAAAGAAATACTATATATAAAAACATAAACCTATTTATTATTATTGATTTCAGAGAGAGCAACAGAAGATCGTGATGATGTAAAAACTGATGTCAAATTTCCTTTTCGTTTATAGCCCTACAACCTACAACCACAAACTACCCTCATCAAGTCAACAGATATTTTTAAAGCAATATCTGAGATCAAACACTCAAGGAAAATTATGTTCTCCAAAGAGAAAGCAACTAAAGGAGTAGAGAAACAGACAAACTAGAATCAGAATTATCTGTATAAGAAGCCAACAGTAGTACTGTACAAAACACAGGGTTTGTAGCCTTTAAATTTTTAACCAAGAAAATAATAATAAACTTTATCTACGTTATGTTGAATGAATAGCATTTGTGTTGAAGCCAGTCAACGTTGCATATATTAGGGAACATTGTTTTTCAAAATTTAGGGGGGTTGGGGGTAATCGACCCAGGAAGAGAAAGTTCTATTAGTACAAACCTTGATCAAGTCTGCTGACCAGAATTCTGTTTTAGAATAGAATAAACCAGGTTGGAAGAGACCTTCAAGATCATTGCGTCCAACCTATTATCCAACCCACCTAATCAACTAAACCATGCAACCAAGCACCCTATCAAGTCTCCTCCTAAACACCTCCAATGACGGTGACTCCACCACTTCCCTGGGCAGCCCATTCCAACGGGCAATCACTCTCTCTGTGTAGAATTTCTTTCTAACCTCCAGCCTAAACCTCCCCTGGTGCAGCTTGAGACTGTGTCCTCTTATTCTGGTGCTGGTTGCCTGGGAGAAGAGACCAGCCTCCACCTATCCACAACGTTCCTAATGACGGAACTCAAATTTCTGGACCTCAAATTGAATGTCATTAACTGCCCAAGCATGGTCTGCTACTGTCCTGATCCCATAAAAAGTCTTTAATCTGGCAACATGGAAAAAGTATTATAATTTGAATAAAATTCTAAAGCAAAAAATTAGTTATATACTGAGCATTTTATTTCTGATGGGCTTAAGTTATCCACAGTAGCAATGCAGAAGGTAATACTAACAAGAAAAGGAAAAAGAAAGCTGGTCTAAGAACTGTTTTCTTAGCTGTATAGCTCAATTGCCTTCCTTGATCCTTTGAGTTTTTGTCACCAGCAAAACAGAAGAATATACAGTTTTTCCTCTAAGGATTTTCTAAGAGCTTAACACAGCAGTTCAACCAGTATTTCACTTGTTAAATTACTTTTCACTTTATATCCATGCACAGATGATTTTAAGCAAGATTGTTCATACTGATTTATATTACTTCAGAGGCCTTGCATCCATACCATTTAAATCATCACAAAATTAATTTTCCTCACTTAATTTTAAAACACATAATTCATTTTTATTGTAATTTTCTGTTTAAATGACTGTAGTATATTGCAAAAATAAAATGTTTAGCTCTAGATAAAAATCACACTTTTCATTTTAGAGATCTTTTTGATTTCAAAATCTGCTAGCCTTGCAAGAGCATAGCTGTCTTTGCCTCAGGACTTACAAAATTATTGTTGCTCAGAATAGTACTTTTCCGGCAGGTTGCTGAGAGAAGATGTGGTTTGTTTTCTTTTTAATTTCTGCAGTTAAGAAATGGTTGTTTGATGATAACAAAAACCTAAGTGAATTTTGTCCAGTAGCTATTGCTCATCAGCACAAATGTTGCCTTTCTTTTGGGTACTATAATAGACTTTGACTTCTGACGTTTGTTTTCCTAATTTTGTTCCTGAAGCTTTTTAAGCTTGCTTCGCTTGTTTGTTTTCAGTTGGAAAATACTTTTCTTCCCCCTTCCTTGGTGTCTGTATGTAACGGCATTAAGCACAAAGCATTTTCCTATCTGAGGACATATTTACATCTTGGAGATTGCCTTGATAATTCCCTATTTTTATGTTTATGTGTGTGAACATACATATTCATGCACACATCTGTAAAAGATTTTTGACTCTTCACCAATTTTAAAAATTAATTTCTTGCAATTCCTACCTACTAAATATTTAAAAGTCCCTCCTAAAAGAGACAGAAGTAACATTTGAAGCATAATGTATAACTGTAATAATGTACCAGGGAAATACTAACATAGCAGTCCTCAGAAACAGGTATGGGGAAAAATATGATAAAAATAAAAGACAATAAATAACCACGGTACAGAATGTTGTGAAGTCACTCTTATGGAATAAGAGTCATTTTAGTATAAACCAAGATCATCACTACCAGCTCCATTAGCTCAGTTCTGATGAGGAATGGAATTTGATGGCTGGTCTCACTTTCTGAAAGAGCTGTCCCCTTTGTTATACTCTTGCTTGGAAAAAAGTTCTGGGTTTTGAAAACATCAGGCTTCTGAGTTCTTATGAACTCACACACAAAATATCTCATCTGTACCTTTTCAATCAGAAGAAAAAAAAATGTCTATTCAATAATAGGAATTCTCTAAAAATTATATGCAGTAGGAAAGAGGAAAATTAATACTCGGCTATAACTTGCTTTCAATGAAAATCAACACTATTTTTGTTATTAATTGCGAATGTGGACTTAGGAATACCTTTTTAGGATGAAAAATGAGATCCAGTAGAGATCCAGTCCCTCAGAAATCATATATGCTTCACAAGTTTGCTTGATAACAGTTACAAAGAAATATAGACCTTCATAAATTAATTCAGAAAGGAAATTAGTATTCAATTGTAAGAGTCATGGAACAACATTTTTAAGATCTATGGGAGTGAGTACTCTAGTATGATAAAATTCCTGATTAGACTCTAAGATGTATTGAAACAGATGAGTGGGGACAATAAAAGCTTACCCCACAAAAGTCCTGCTGTGCTTCAGACAGGTGATAACTACTGCTGGGCATGACCTCAGAGATCTAAATGAAAGGGAGGTGATCTTTATACTAAATAATCCAAGACTTCAGAGATTGATACTTGCAGATTTGTTCTGGAAGCACTGAAGGTCTTTATTCTTTTTAACTATTGTTTCATAGCTACTTCATAAAAGTCAACATGTTTCCTTGATTTTAAGAGAATTCAGTGTAGAGAAGTATAAGTTGAATGGCTGAGACCCTACAGACGATGATAGGCAAACATGCTAAGATGATTCTTTCTTTCTTTTTCTTTCTCAGCACATACTGACCATTATTTGTAAAAATAACGATATAAACAACTTCAACACATCCACACAAGACAGAATGAAGGCAATTTCTGTTAGGGCTCAAAGGAATACTGACAAGTGCTATGTTCTTAAAACAAAAGGATCTCATCAAAGCCTGGATTTGAATAGAAAGATTTCCATTCCTAGACAATAAGCAATGGGGATAGGAATGCATGTTACAAAATAAATAGTTTTCGAGCATTAGTAAGCTTTCAGCAATGGACAATAACAGAATTCTAGTTTCTGAATTTATCTTACCTCATATTTACTAAGATTAGCTGTAGACTCTAAAAAATGAGTGCCACAAATTTAACCCTTCTGAATCAAAGTGTAAGATACAGTAAGTACCATCAACAAAATCCTCATTCTCATTGTGATACTCTCAGTTGGGCAGAAAAATCACAAGGGATACAGTCTTTCCAGCACTTTTTGGTGGGAGAGAGTCTATGTAAGCTGCCTTCTGCAACTCAGCTGGGTAAATTATGTAAGTGCTTATGAGCAAAACATAAAAAATTTTTAACCAAAGTTTGATAGTGTGTGGTGGGTTAACACCCTTTTTTGAAAAACAAAAGAACAAAGCAGGGTGGAGGGCTTGCAGGTACTTTTCACTCCCTGCAGAGCATTTCTCGCCTGGGAGGCTGAGTCTGTTCCACTCCCCCTCCCTGCCTAGCTAGGGTATAAAAGCAGGACATTGTAGCTGTTGGGACAGCTTCTTGGCTCCTGCCTCTGCTGTATGAGAGCTACTGCAGCTGCCCTCCTGCTCCTCTGCCACGTGGTCAGCCCTGATTCCTCTCTCTGCTGCCTCCACGCTTCTCCAGGAAGGCTGGTTTTGTATTACTCTCTTGTTTTTTTGTCCCCCTCCCATCCATTATTGTTCCTTGCCCCTTGTGAACATTTCTTCAGTTATTGTTATTATATATATATATATATATATATATATATATATATATTAAAGACAACTCTTTACCTCTCTACTTCCAAGCCGAGTCCAAATTATTGTTTGGTAAATTTGCTCCTTCCTTTTCTCCCCTCTCTGTTGGAAGGAAGGAGAGGGGGAGGGGAAGTGGGGGGAGGAGATTCTCAGCCTTGCCCCATCTGAGCTCCTAACTTCCAGTTAAGGCTCAAACCACCACAATTTTTGGCGCCTCCAACGTGGGGCTTGGGAATTAATCTTGCATTGGAAAAGCAATACTTTTTCCGAAAAAGGGACTGGAAGTAGAGATGGCAATTTTGAAGAACCTGATGGTCCAAGCCTTTGCGTGGGTGTTTGGCTGGATCTTTTGGACCCACATCTACAAATTAATAACTTACCATGTGGTGTGGTTAATGATAGAGATGCTGATCAAATGGATGAAAACTTTACCAATGAAGCTGGGCATATATCTCCTGAATTCATTGAATTTCACTGTCAGTGGTAACTTTGCTAACACAGGAAAGTTTCCTGAAGCAGGCTATGAAACCAATGGTGTAGATAAAAGTGCCTGTGATGGAAAATTGCTGTACATTGCAATATGCTCCATATGCTTGAATGTAATCCTTATAGGGGCGTTTGCTGTGACCGTGTTGGGTGGGGGACGAGCTAACCCATTAAGAGCTGTTTGGAGGGTGATAACATACTCCTTTGCACTCTTTAACGACTGGGGGCATGTCTGCTGTGGGCATTGTAAGCACTCGGTAAACACAAAGAGGGAGGGGTCGGGTTGTAATGAGTGTGCCACATCTCAGCCTGAGCCCCAGGCACAAGGGTTTGCCCCCCCACCAGCAGTTCCACAGTTAACCCCTGATGCTCCTGCCAACACAGTCTCTCTAGCACCAGTCACCACACGCAGGAAAAGAAGTCAAAAATCATCACCAAGCACAGATGGTGAGGAAGGAACCTCAGCAGGCCCCAGCACTTCACAGAACCCATCGGTGGATGAAGATGAGTCAGACCAGGAAATAACTGTTACATCGTTACCCAGAAAGGAACTAAGGCAAACTCGTCTGGATTATGCAAGGAAAGAGGGTGAGCCAATACTGAGCTGGGCCCTGAGATGCTGGGACGAGGGGGTGGACACAGTGGACCTGGATAAGAGGGAAGCGAAGCTCTTAGGCTCCCTGACTCGTGATGCTGGTCTGGACAAAGAGTTAGCCAAACTCGATGGAACACACACTCTCTGGGCCCGGATCCTCAATGCCATCAAGAGCCGGTACCACTCAAGAGATGACCTGCCCTGGGCCCCAGTTAGATGGACAACAATGGAACAGGGCATTCGCTACCTGAGACAGATGGCTGTGCTGGAAATAATTTATGGGGATGGCCAGCTCCCCTCGGACCCAGATGAGGTGCCCATGAGACGGCCCTTCGTAAAGAAACTCACCCAGGGTGCCCCTCAGAAATATGCTCACACACTAGGAGGTATACTCCTGACTGGACAGGATGGAAGTCCTAAAACTGTCTGTGAGTTTGCCAATGATTTAAGGGAATATGAGGACAGCGTAAATCAGAAACCCCTGATCTCAGCCATAGAAACTATGGCTAAAGACATTGTCAAAGAGATCAAGACCTCCATGTCTGAACTGAAAAGGGGAGCGACGCCTCCTTTTCCCCTTCCCCGTCAGAATGGATCCAGGTTTCAGCGATCAGGAACAAGCGACTTTCCCCTAGGAGATCACCCCAAGCCAATCAGGGGATGTCAAGGGGGTCTCTGTGGAGGTTCCTCTGTGACCACGGAGAGGACATGGACACCTGGCATCGCCAACCCACCTCTGCCCTCTGGAACAGAGTGCGGGAACTGCAAGGTGGGCACCACGGGGATAACTCATCCAGAAGAAGGGCTGCCCCAGTTTCCCAGAGTGGTCCCTCTCGCTCAAGAGACCCTTCCCCTAGTAACACAGGACCCTGTGACAAGTGTGGACATCGCCACCAGCATTAGAGGTGCCCTACCTCCAGCCAGGTGGAGGCCAGGGACAACAGAGTATACTGGGATGTGTATATAAAATGGCCTGGCACTTCAGAAGCCCAGAAGTACCGAGCTCTGGTGGACACAGGGGCCCAATGCACCCTGATACCATCGAGGTACAAAGGGGCTGAACCCATAAGCATTCAGGGAGTCACAGGGGGCTCACAAGACCTGACTGTACTGCAAGCTGAGATAAGCCTGACCGGGAATGAATGGGGCAAGCACGACATAGTGACTGGTCCAGATGCACCTTGCATTCTTGGCATTGACTTTCTGCGGGAGGGATGCTTCAAGGACCCTAAGGGGCACAAGTGGGCGTTTGGGGTGGCAGCTGTGGAGACTGCAGGCAAAGAACAGCTGTCCACCAAGCCTGAGCTGTCAGATGACCCCTCCGCAGTGGGCAGCCATAAGGTGCAGGATTTGAAGTTACCTATTGCCTCTCGCATAGTACATCGCAGGCAATACAGGACCAACAGAGACTCCCTGCACCCCATACACCAACTGATTCGACGACTGGAGAGCCAGAAGGTGATCAGCAAGGCTCACTCCCCCTTCAACAGCCCGATATGGCCAGTGCGGAAGGCGAATGGGGAATGGAGACTGACCGTGGACTACCGTGGCCTGAATGAGGTGACTCCTCCGATCAGCGCTGCCGTGCCGGACATGCTGGAGCTCCAGTACGAGCTAGAATCGAAGGCGGCCAAGTGGTATGTCACAATTGACATTGCTAATGCCTTTTTCTCCATTCCCATTGCAGAAGAATGCAGGCCACAGTTTGCTTTCACCTGGAGGGGAGTACAGTATCAATGGAATCGGTTGCCTCAGGGCTGGGTCCATAGCTCAACCATCTGCCATGAGGTGATCCAGACTGCCTTAGAGAAAGGTGGAGCCCCTGAGCACCTGCAGTTCATCGATGACATCATCGTATGGGGTGAGACAGCAGAGGAAGTCTACCAGAAGGGTGAGAAGATAATCGATATCCTGCTGGAGGCTGGCTTTGCCATCAAGAGAAGTAAGGTGAAAGGGCCTGCCAGGGAGATCCAGTTCCTGGGCGTTCAATGGCAGGATGGCCGTTGCCACATCCCTCAGGAGGTGGTGAACAGGGTAGCCACTATGGTGCAGCCCACGAACAAGAAGGAGACACAGTCCTTTTTGGGGCTTGTGGGCTTCTGGAAAATGCACATTCCCGGGTACAGTCAGATTGTGAAGCCTCTCTTCCATGTAACAAGGAAGAAAAATGATTTTGTGTGGGGACCTGAGCAGCAGGTGGCATTCGACCAGATCAAACGAGAGGTGGTCCATGCTATGGCTCTGGGACCTGTTTGAACTGGACTAGAGATCAAGAATGTGCTGTACACTGCGGCCGGTGAGAATGGTCCTACATGGAGCTTGTGGCAGAAGGCTCCTGGTGAAGCCAGGGGCAGGCCCCTAGGTTTCTGGAGTAAGGGGTACAAAGGCTCCGAGGCCAACTACACCGCTACAGAAAAGGAAATCCTAGCTGCCTATGAGGGTGTCCGGGCTGCCTCTGAGGTAATTGGGACTGAGTCACCTCTATTTCTGGCTCCAAGGCTTCCGGTCCTGACCTGGATGTTCAAAGGAAGAGGCTCAACCCCACATCATGCCACAGATGCCACCTGGAGTAAGTGGATGGCCCTGATAACTCAGCGAGCTCGAATGGGGAGCTTTGAACGCCCTGGCATAGTGGAAGTGATCACCAACTGGCCAGAGGGTGCTGACTTGGGAATGCCACCAGAGCAGACAGTGACCCGTGCTGAGGAGGCTCCCCCATACAACGATCTCCCTGACCATGAGAAGGGCTATGCCCTATTTACAGATGGGTCCTGCCGGCTTGTGGGAAGCAAGCGGAGATGGAAGGCAGCTGTCTGGAGCCCAACAAGGCAAGTGGCAGAAGCAAGGGATGGAAAAGGCGAATCCAGTCAGTACGCAGAGGTAAAAGCTGTCCAGCTGGCCTTGGATATAGCGGAACGGGAGAACTGGCCAGTGCTGTACCTCTACACTGACTCCTGGATGGTAGCCAATGCCTTGTGGGGGTGGTTGAAAGAATGGAGGAGGAACGGGTGGCAGAGAAAAGGGAAGCCTGTTTGGGCCGCTGAGCTGTGGCAAGACATCGCTGCCCGCCTGGACAAGCTGCCAACAAAGGTACGGCACATAGATGCACACGTCCCCAAGAGCAGAGCCAATGAAGAACACCAGCACAACCACCAAGCAGACCTGGCTGCTAAAATCTCCCAAATAGACTTGGATTGGGAGCACAAGGGTGAGCTGTTCTTAGCTCGCTGGGCCCATGACACTTCTGGCCACCAAGGGAGAGATGCCACATACCGGTGGGCTCGGGACAGATCCGTGGACATCTCTATGGAGGCCATCTCACAGGTCATCCATGAGTGTGACATCTGTGCTGCCATCAAGCAGGCCAAGCGCATGAAGCCTCTGTGGTATGGGGGGAGATGGTCAAAATATAGGTACGGAGAGGCCTGGCAGATCGACTACATCACCCTTCCTCGGTCTCACAGCGGCAAGCAGCACGTACTGACCATGGTGGAGGCAAGTACAGGGTGGCTGGAGACCTACCCAGTACCTCATGCCACTGCTCGCAACACCATCCTGGGCCTGGAGAGACAGATCCTATGGAGACACGGCAGCCCTGGGAGAATTGAGTCAGACAATGGAACCCATTTCAAGAACCACCTCATAAGAGACTGGGCAAAGGAACATGGGATTGAGTGGATTTACCACATCCCATACCATGCACCAGCTGCCGGGAAGATCGAGCGCTACAATGGCTTGCTAAAGACCACCCTAAAAGCCTTGGGGGGTGGAACCTTCAGGAACTGGGAAAGACACTTAGCTCAAGCCACTTGGTTAGTGAACAGCAGAGGATCTGTGAACCGAGCTGGTCCTGCCCAGTCCCACCTGCTGCAAACAGTGGATGGAGATGGAGTTCCTATGATTGCTGAGAAGAACCTGCTGGGAAAGGCAGTGTGGGTTTTTCCTGCTGCTGGTGGGGGCAAACCAACCCGAGGGGTGGTCTCAGCTGAGGGGCCTGGTCACACCTACTGGGTCATGTTAGAAACCGGGGACATTCAGTGTATCCCACAGCGGAACATGACTCTGGCTGAGAAGGGATGAACTCGGGGTGGGGGGGCAACAATTATCAATGTATTATAGTCATTGTGTAAATAGTTATAAGTTGTTCTAAGTTTCTCCCTCCTAGCCTAATACCAGCCTAGCATCCAGGACACAATGTACACACTGCTCACCAACCCAGAGAGCTCCTGCATCATCTCATCTGCACCTGTGCCCGATGTCCCTACAGCAACTGACTGTTCCTGATCTCTCCATTTCCCTTTCAAAGACAAACTGATTCCTGATTTAAGCAGCACCTACATTGAGCATCACCAGAGAGAGAGAGAGACTTGCCCTGGGAGAGAGCGAGCCGGGAAAACAAGGGACTTGCCTCAGGGATCTCAACATCAGGATTGTGTCAAGAAGTGTCAAGATTGCATGAAGGGGCTATGGCAGGAGAGAGGAAGTGGAACAAAGGGGTGGATTGTGGTGGGTTAACACCCTTTTTTGAAAAACAAAAGAACAAAGCAGGGTGGAGGGCTTGCAGGTACTTTTCACTCCCTGCAGAGCATTTCTCGCCTGGGAGGCTGAGTCTGTTCCACTCCCCCTCCCTGCCTAGCTAGGGTATAAAAGCAGGACATTGTAGCTGTTGGGACAGCTTCTTGGCTCCTGCCTCTGCTGTATGAGAGCTACTGCAGCTGCCCTCCTGCTCCTCTGCCACGTGGTCAGCCCTGATTCCTCTCTCTGCTGCCTCCACGCTTCTCCAGGAAGGCTGGTTTTGTATTACTCTCTTGTTTTTTTGTCCCCCTCCCATCCATTATTGTTCCTTGCCCCTTGTGAACATTTCTTCAGTTATTGTTTTATATATATATATATATATATATATATATATATAACAATATATATATATATATAATATATATATATATATATAAGCAATATATAATATATATAATAATATATATATATATATATATTATATATATATATTGATATATATATATAATAATATATATATATAAGCAATATATAATATATATAATAATAATATATATAATATATATATAATATATATATATATAAAAATATATATATATATATAAAATATATATATATAATATATATATATAAGATATATATATATATATATATATTGCTTAAAGACAACTCTTTACCTCTCTACTTCCAAGCCGAGTCCAAATTATTGTTTGGTAAATTTGCTCCTTCCTTTTCTCCCCTCTCTGTTGGAAGGAAGGAGAGGGGGAGGGGAAGTGGGGGGAGGAGATTCTCAGCCTTGCCCCATCTGAGCTCCTAACTTCCAGTTAAGGCTCAAACCACCACATAGTGATAGAAAAAATAGTATACTGCATGAAATCCTCTTAAAATTACATTTTATTTTATATTTTTTATTTTATTACTATTTCAGTTTAAGATTTTACTTGGAGAGCATTTAAGTCATATCTCACTAGAGACCCAGAGGAAGAAAATGGCCTGTCAAATTCATGTTGAAGAATATCCTCAAATGACCCATTCATAAAGAACTATTGGGAAAATTTCCCCATTCTTGACAAGATATGTATGGTGGCTTCTGCAGTAATTTTTAATATGTTACACACAGCTCACAACTTCTGACTTACATTTAGTGTACATTTATACACAGTAGGGATAAATCCTGAATTTTTGGAATACTAGGATTCAGAAGTGTACAAACTCAGGGCTGGAGCACCTCTCCTATGAGAACAGGCTGAGGGAGCTGGAATTGTTCAGCCGAGAGAGGAGAAGTCACTGGGGGTACCTTATAGCTGCCTTCCAATAAGTGAATGGAACCTACAGGAAGGGTGGAGAGGGACTTTTCATAAGGGTGGCTAGAGATAGGCCAAGGGGGAATTGTTTTAAACTGAGGGAGATTAGATTTAGACAAGATTTTAAGAAGTTCTTCAGTACAAGGGTGATGAGACTCTGGAATAGAATGCCCAAAGTGGTTGTGAATATGCCCTCCTTGGAGGAGTTCAAGGCCAGGTTGTATGAGGCCTTGAGAAACCAAGTCTAGTTGAGAGGCACCCCTGATGCTGGCAGGCAGGTTGGAGCAGATGATCTCTGAGGTCCTTTCCAACTTAAGCCATTCTATGGTTCTCTCATGGGACACTTGCAACACATGTATTGACAATACACTTCTTATCTATTGCAAATTGTTGTTCAATGATTACAGTATTCACAAGAAAATTACCCAAGGCATTTTAGAACAAAGGAAAGCACCCTAATTTCTAGATCTTTTAGGATCCAGAAATATATGAAACTGTGTTACATCACAAAGGAACATATTCTTAGCAGCAGTTTGAGTTGGCAATAAATGTATTTTGCTTTCTTGTCCCTTGTATGGAAGAAGGGCCTGCACTTCAATTAAAACAAACAAGCAAGCAAACAAAAATAAAACACCACCACCCCCAAACCAACAAAATTGCAAACCAAATGAACAATTTAAAAAGCAATAAAAGTCAATGGACTAGCTACACAGACACAGCAAACAAAAGACATTCTAAACATGTCTCTAAATGTCAATACAAATGTCACTGTCCCAAAGTCACTGATCTAAAACACAGCACCATTCTGAAAGCTACCGAGCAAATGTACTCAATGCAAGCCATATCCAGCACAATTCATTAAAATAACCATATTTGGACAGTTAATTAGCAAACACATAAACCCCAGTTAATTATACAGTTTTACAATTGCCTCCAAGCTAATAAATGAATCATGGTTTAGTTGGAAAGCCAATGAGTAATTAAGGCACCACTTTGTGTCATGTATTTTCACCTATTGATAAATGTTGAATTTTTAAAAGCAGACAAGTATCAGGAGACAGGTACAAGTTATTTAATAACAGTTGATTTGGCCACTTCAGATGGCCAGACCAAACTAATCTAAAGGTAAATATGGCTATAATCACTTTTGCACATGCAAATTGGAAAACACAGTGTGAAAAACATTTACAGTTTACCAAAACTATCTTTTCTTAGTAGAACTAACCAGACCTACTTACGCCAGATTCTGGCCATTTCCTGAGCTATTGGAGAAAACCAAATAGAATGGATGGAATTTTCCTTTACTGATACTCTAGGTTTATAACACCACAAACATCGGCTACAATCTCATGTTTGAGGTAACATTTGAAGGGAATTTTCATTTCTATGTAGCCACCCTGAAGGAGAAGTGATTTTTTTTTTTTTTTTTTTTTTTTTTTTTTTCCTGGCCTTTTTAGTTTGTGATCTCAAACTATTTCAGAGGAAAAGATTTCAAGCATGAGTTGAATAAACTGTTCAAGTGGCTTTTGTATTACACTGTCAACTGACATGAGAAAAGGCATGCTGCATAACTAATTCCAGAAACAGAATAGTTTTCTAGACTGATTTCTTACATATGTGTGTGTATACACACACACATATAGCAAGAATAGAATAGTATAGAATAGAACAGAATAGACAAGGTTAGGAACAATCAAAGATTTCAGCGTGTTATAAGTAATATCTTTATTTTAGTCAATGAATTAAGAATTTCCATTACACTTACCTGAAAATTCATTTTAAAAAGCAAAATATTTTCTCCATAAATTTGAAAATTATCTAGATTAGAAGATGTCATATACACCTCACAATATCAGCTCTTTGCCAGATTTTAGTGAATTAACTGTATTTGCAGAATGCTGGTGGTTACTCCATGATTTTTGTACGTCACTATTGCAGACACAGGGTGGAAGCCTTACTGCCTATCACATGTGAAAACCTGCAAATACAGGTCCTTTTGAGTTAAAATATAGGAGTGGATGTGAAGGTGACAGAAGAAATGTAAATATGGGCACATGACATATCATGTATGTACATAAAGGATTGGGAGTTTCCTAGACTGAATATATCTAGGGCTTCTTTTATGGAATCCTAGCTTTTTGGGCAGAGATATGTGAACAATGAAGTGGAGAATACATGCTTGATATGTTAAAGAGTACTTGAAATTTTTCTCAAGAGGTACTTGTTTTGACAGTTGTCAGTGATGGAGGCTGGAGAAAGTAAGTTTCACAGAGAATTTAAACTGTCTTAACTGGCTCATTCTATCTTTCTTCATATTCCCTCTGGAACAAAGAGGCTCTAAAATCCACAATTTAGAGGAAAACATACAAATGCAGAAAACCATTTCTTACTGTCTCCTTTCCATCTTTTCCAGAGGTCCTTATAAGCTTCTCTTCCAAAATCCATACATTTATGGACCAGAAGGGAACCACACAAAACCAAAACAGCAAACATGCACACAAAAAACCAATCCAAACCAACAGACACAAACAAAAAACCCACAGCATTTTCTATTTGCTTATTTGCATAGAAATACTGAAAATGCTCTCAGTCCTTCAGCTACTTCACACCTCTGTAGAGGCTTAAACTCAAATGAAGTGTGAATTTACTGAATCACCACCCCACAGGGGTTTCATTTAAGAAGGTTCACAGGAATGTATTGCCAGCCCATGCCAATTACCTCTTAAAGAAAGCTTAGGTTTTGGACTGTTCTGTGCAAATGAATAAGTATAATTTTAGAAAAACTACAGTCCTCTACAACAGAGAAATAAAAGAGAGGGAAAAAAACCCTCAAACTGAGAATATTTTAACTCTAGTCAGTTCCTGAGCCATCTCACCAGTGAGCTGATTGCTCATTCTTCCACTTGTTAGGTCAGGTCATATGACATTTAGAATACTTGCTAAAAAATTAAAACATCTAAAAGGGTAGAGTTACTTCACTACAATGAGTTCATTTAATATTGCTTTTGAAACATTTTACAGCAGTGTAATGACAGACTTTAATTTATTCCAACTATTTTTTGTTCACTTTGATTTACAGACAGTAGAGCTAAAATAATCAGCCCCTTTGCTCCTTAGGCTTCCAAGAATACATTTTCATGAGCATTGTACAAGTCATCTTTTTGCAGCCATTACACATACTAATTGCAAATGTCTATTTTTATGATAAAGAATAGTATTATCACACAATTAAAGACGAGATCATCAGTTCCTCTGAACTGCTTTGGTACAAAAATATAATTCACTCAATAAAATTTCCTTGTCAGTAAATGTATAAGAACAAATATTGAAAATATATATATACACACTCAATTCTTAAGAGGTGCCTTTACAAAAGAAATAAGCTTCAGTAAGAGCTGAAAAACAAAAACAAAAAAATAAAACAAACCCACAACCAAAGCCCCCCAACAACTCCTGGGACTTGTATAATTTATTAGAGAGTAATAGATCTCATTCCACCTACTTTTATGGCCCCACTGTCTGATAACTTATGAACACAGAATTGTTTCTCCTTCATCTCAGCAGTGGAAGAAAAAGGAAACAAAGGGGAGGCACACCTCCACATCCCTCCAAAATTAACTCATGGTACTTGCACAAAGAGATCATTCTCTCCCCAGAATGATACTTTTTTTTTTTGCCTTTTTGGTGTCCTCTTCTGTACATCTACATCAACTGTACATACATCAATTGTACACATACATCTTCTGTACATACATCAATTGTAAGAGGGTTTTTGAAGAACAAAATTATTCTCTTCTTCCTCTACTACTTTTAGGCTCATGCCTGCTTAGTTTGCATGGCTTCTGCTTTGATGGCTCATTACAGATGTTCAGAGCTTGTGCATTATGAAACCACAAGTTTATTTGCCCTGAATCTTGCTGTACTTTAAGTATGACCACACATTCCCTCAGTCTGTGGTAGGAAAAGTCTGGGAAAGGTTTTTAATTTTTCTTTGGGATCAGGATTCACAAAATCACAGAATGGTAGGGGTTGGAAGGGATGTATGAAGATCATTCAGTCCAACTCTCCTGCTAGGACAGGAACATATCCAGATGGGTTTTGAATGCCTCCACAGACAAAGATTCCACTCTCTAGACAGCCTGCTCCAGTGCTCTGCCAACCTCAAAGGGAAGAATTTTCTTATGTTTAGGTTGAACCTCCCGTGTTCCATTTTGTGTCTACTGCCTCTTATCTTGTCACTGGACACCACTTAGAAGAGTAGGGGTCCATACTCCTGACACTCAACCTTTAGATATTTATAAGCATTAAAGAGACTCCCGCTTGTTATCTGGCCAAACAGATACAGTTGCTTAAGCTTTTCCATGTAAGTTCCAGCCCTCTAATCATGTAAGTGGCTCATTGTTTACCGTAGACCAAAATTTTTAATAGCTCTTCAAATCTGTGAGCTGCTGCTCAAGAGAGCATTAAAATATGTGGTGGGTTTGTTTGTTTGCTGTTGGTTTTTAATAATGGGCAGATAATTTCACTATATTAAAATGACTCATCCAGACAAACCAAATGTATATTTCTATCACTGTTTAAATAAAATGAATCTGCAACAAGTTTTAAATGCCCATATATGTATTTTTATCAATAAACATTTTAGATATTATTTAAAAAGACAAATTAATGCCTTATTATAGCTTCACTCTTATTTCTGTCCCAGCATGTCAACAAGCCTACATATCTTTCCATTCTGTCCCTTGATCTTTACAAGGATTAAATAACAACTGACTGGACAGAATATGAAGTAGATGGTAGGACATTATAGTAGACTGTTTGTGTTACTGTCACAAAAATTTTTTCAGTGGCATGCATTCTTTGCTTAGAAATGCCTTTATTTAGACAGAAATTTTGATTCTGGATTAATTTAGTAAGCTATGCACAAACTGTTTTCTGCTCTATCATTCAAAATTTTAGCTTATAGGTGACAAATGCACCTATCTACAGAATGCTTTCATTTTTCTGGAAGGGGCTGGCATTGCACAGTCAAAGGGAACTGACTTCTAACAAAGAGTAAATAGGGCCCTTGAGCAGTTAACTACATCAGCTATCTCAGCCAGTGTGGTTATTTCCCTTGTAGCTGTTTTTCATGATTCACTTTCATAAAATGCTCCCCCGGTTGGTATATTCACCAAAGAATAATAAGTTCAAGCTTCATGTTTGTTGCCTAACATCCTTAAAAAACACATGCTGTTACCAAGCATGTTTATTGTTGACTGGTGACAAGTTAGATTTAATAGAACTTTTTTTCCTAGACAGCTACTAATGTGATGAATGCAGTTAATTTTAAACCTTTTCTGACACATTGCTCACATAGTTAATTTTTATTTGAATGAAAAAAAAAACACTAAATACTGAAAAGACAGACATTTTATCTAAGGTAGATACTTTAATGACTAACAAACTTCACCTAAACAGCTCTTGAAAGAACACATAAAAAATAAAAATGTTTGTCTACATAGAAAAGACACTCAAAATTAGATAGCGTTTTAGAAAACTAAAATAAGATTCTTCGCATCCTAAGTAAGGCCATGAGTAGCTACTTAAAATAGATAATTACTGCTGAATTGACTTTGTTGGTTAAAAGCCCCAAATGTACAGTTTTAGCACTGGACAAACTACTGTAGGCTTTTTGTGAAACATCAGAAACATTGTTCTTTGTCTGACATGCAAATTGAAAACAAAAACAAACAAACAAAAAAATTAAGAAAAAACCCAAAAACATAAAGCAAATGCAACTTATCCAATTTTATTCTTAAACTGCTTAATTGAATTCTATGTTCCTTTTTTATTTCATTAGCTTCTCTTTTATTCTTTAATTCTCCTTTTTCCTAAGATGCCTATAGGACAGATGAAGTGACTTATCAACTGAAAGTGGAAGTGGCTCACCATGCATAGCAGAAAGCACTTAGCTGACCTTTCTAGGCAAAACATCAATTTAAAGCTGTTTGAGTTAGACAAAATGAGCTCTTCACTAGCATTGGACTGGGCCTATTTTTCTTTCCCAAAGCTTGGTTCCCCTCCTTGTATGATGTTTGTCCCCATCCATCATCTTCTTTTCCTATTTAAGTGACAATTAATGTATGTAAATGTCAGTGCTGTTGGGTTGGTACTTCTAGTACTTGGTAGTTTATGACACAGTAACTTTTGTTCTCTCAAGACATACCTATTAGAAATATAGTAGAATTACTTAATGCTTTTCTAAGGCTCGGTGTGAGGACTGTAGATTACTTCAGGGACAAAACATGCATTTATCTACTCAATTCAAGAAATGTGACAGTAATGGTACTTAAAGTCAATTTACTACTCCATTATATTAACTCACACATTCCTTTTTAAAATGCATATGGCTAATTGCCTATTTGTTAGTTCAGGGTTTTGTAGAAAATTGAAAAAAAACCATTGTATTCTAACAACAAACTCTTTAGGAGAAGCCAAATGATTTTTCATACAAAAGACTAGATTCATCACAGGCATGTGTAGAATTTTGAAATCAATTTTCAAATCATCTTAAATTACATGTGCTCACACTTAAAAGGCCACAACTTAGTACAATTAGAAATTATTTATATATGGAAATTGAGATTTTAGCTGAAAGTAAATTAATATATCCAATTATTTAAGGAATCATTGTTGAGATCATCCTTATGAAAGCATTTCTATACAAACTTGAACTTGGAAGAGGAGAATAAGCAATAGAGTTAATTATTTGAAGAAGTGTTTTGAGCTGAAATAGGTCTGTGTCAGCTTGCAAAGAAGCTAACAGTCCTAAAATTACAAAGTGCTAACTCACATTAATGTAATATTCAGATGTACAAATCCTAGAGGGGGAATTTTTCAATGCCTACAGGTAGAAATGCTACAGAAAAAAAAAATATGAAAAGAAAATTATATTTCACATTCTTACTAATGCATTTTGAGGAACAATACCAATATATTTTCATTTAAGAGGCCTTAGGGAGATCTTGAAAAGACTTCTGCTTTATGCCTTTATTAAGTGTTGCCCTCTTTTTCTCACATCCTCCTTCTCTGTCCTACAACTCCCAAAATCAGTCTGGTTACTGTGTTCCACTCTTCCATACATAAGATTATTTCTATTAGAGCCAGAACTTGTCTGTTGTTTGGACAAACACTAAGACCATTGTCTGATAGAAATAACCAAGGTCCCAAGAATTTACAGTGTTTCCTGACATGGATGACAATATGAATCATTTTAACATCACACGTTGAGCACCTGTGAAATGTGACCAATTTTTTTTTCATATGCCTAAAGAGAGTTTATGTTACATGCTCAATCATGGTTTGTTTTAAAAAGCTTGATGAAATCCAGGTATCAAGAACCAAATAATAAGAAGCAGCAGTTAATAAATAGTTAAGCTATGCAAAACTCCATAAGTGTTTTGTTTTTTTTTTTTCTGGTCTGTTGATTAAGAGAATACCTCCAATAAAACATACCCATACTACAAAATACTGTATATGGCAAATACCCTGAGTAGTAGAAGGAATTAGTTAGGGAACAATCTAAATATTACAGCTAACAGTTCCTTAAGAAAAACCCCAGGTGATACTACATCCCATTTTTTAGTATGCAGAGCCACTGCAACTTTTGAACATTGCTGAGGTAAGGAAGGAAAATTGCAATAAATGCATTTATTCTGATTTCTAGCTGTTTTTTCAATAAAACTCACATTCAGTTTGTTTATGAAGAAGAGTGCTCCAAAGTAATATTGAAGTAGGCAGCATGGTTTCAGATTTTCAAGGTTTTAAAATTGCATTTTCTTTGGAGACAACATTATAGTTCATTTAATTCAGGCAAAACTTACCTTATATGTGTAATGATGAGGGTTGTAGCTGGAATGAAGAAGTCATCCACCCTGTCAAACTGCTTACCCACTGGTTGAGTGTGGATTGTGTGATGAGAAATACTCCCACTGGCTTGTGTTATTACCTACATAAAATAATATTATTATAAACTATAGAAATACTCTTTCAAAATTTAATCTCTACTCAAATGAATTAATACAGTATTGCCTTCATAAGGATAGAGCTTGTCACCTCCAGAGCATCTATAGAATTTTAGTGAAATAGAAATATTATGTCTAAAATCCAATTTATCCTCTAATTAGGGAAAAAACATTGTAAACAGCAACAGTTTGCCCTTGAATGACTGGTGGTTAGAAAACATACTGCTGCCTCAGTAGTATTCTTTATCCTTTTACCAATTTAGTATTGCCACTTCTTAGAATGTTGAAAATAACCTCTAACTCTTCCAGCACAAGTATCTGAATGGGTTTCTGGTTACTTGAGATAATTTCACTACTGTGCTGGGGCCACGATAATAAGCTTAAACAAAAACATACAAAATGTTGCGATTACACAAAAGTTCAACTTGCCTAGAATTCCTTGCATACAGTAATGCTGATCACCTCACCTGCAAAGTTGGTGAATTCTTTTCCATGCTTCCCCAGCTCAGCACCCAGACTTGATCATGTGATTTATCATAGTGTAGTTTCACTGGAACAGGATCTGTACTTACTGCCTGAAAACCAATAAAAATGGAAATCCTCAGTTTTCTGTCACATATTAGAAAGAAAAATTATACATATGCGTGAATTCCAATGAAGACTGGGTATGTATTTCCTGCAGTTTTCAGACTGTATTTTAAAATTATTGTCAGTTATTGTAACAGTCCCTTGATTAATTCAAAGTTATTGAATTGCTGAAAAAGTTATTTTTATTCATTATGTGCTCTAACATTTGGTATCAAAACTAAATTATACTGAAGCTACTAAGAAACTCAAAACAAAGGTTTTAGTTACGCAAAAAATTTATCTTCCTGCCCTACCATCACTCTCAGTTTACACATATCAGTTTACATCCAACAAAAATTATGAGACAATATCTGAAAAAGGGAAGAGTATTCTCAAACCACCTACTGAAATCAGTGCAAGGTGTTACTACACAATCCTGCATAAAACCAAAACAATGTTGTCCTCCTCGAAGTTTCCTGTCGCTGTTAATCCAGGTGTATTTTGTGGCAGATGAAAATGATTGAGGTGCAACTTCTGGTAGACATGATCGGAACTGAAGTGTTTTCCCTATAACTTTGAGCACTGCCTCTTGAGACCACAAACCATTTAGACTTTTAAGCTCTGCACTTTGTTATGAGACATACCAAAGACTTCAGACGTATGAAACGGTAGAAGAACATATTTGATTAAGAGACATTCTGCACAAGGTAAACAACTGAGGGGATTAGATTTCTATTTTCATCATTAAGGCAGAAAAACAGGTGGAAATTTTGTTCTAGTCCCACCATTGTAGAACTGTAAAGCACAGCTTGTTTATCAGTTTGTCAAGGAGAGTACCAGCTGGCTAATTAAGTGAACCTAATTTAAACTAATGATGTAGATCCTCAGATAATGTACTAATGGCTGGCTGAGACTTGCTGATGATACTTAACTGTACTCCTGAGGTGTTGCAAGCCTCAGCTTCATCTAGGCAGAATTTGTTTTTCCTTTTGAAAATGGAAAATAAAGCCAGGCTGCTCACTGGCTCATTTAAAATCAGAAAGATAGCCCCAGAAAAAGGTCATTTGTGTTTGATAACATTTTCCCCCTGTAGGCTAGATGACAAGTTGTCTAAAATAATACTTGAGCTGTTGTGACGCTAAGTAGTTCAGGTGTGTCAAATTTTATTTTGGCTTCCCCAGACAAAAGCTCTGACCCATCCATGTTCTGCTGAATTAGTGCTAGCTATATCCAAGGTCTGGGCTGTGGCACTAGCAGAAGGAGAAGAAACTGCACACAGAGTCAAACCCAAGTAATGCAGCTCCCAAGAGAGAAGCCAGCTGAGTCGTCAGAAACTGGCTTTCACAGTGGTATCTAGTTAGCCAGCTTCATCTTCCAGCAAGTACAGTGTGGACTGAACAGTGGAGAATTCACTTTACCTTTACATGGCTCTCAGTCATCCCATTTAACGGTATGCTGCTAAGCCATATTGGACAATTGCAGGTGATAGTGCTTGCTTTCAATAATTTACAAATGAAAGCAAGTAATTGTATTAACTTTATAATGAGAATTACCTGGCTAAATTTACATATACCTAAAAAACAAGTCTCTAAAGATACACTACTCATGTTGTGAACACATTTCAATTTAGATTGCTCTAGAATCTCAAGTATTTATTTTGATAAATAATTGCCACAGAAGAAAATTATCCTCTGTTACATATATGCATCTGTACACACATCTTTTACATTAACTTTCATAGGGGAAAATATAACATATATTGTAGCACTTCTGAGAAAACACCATAGTAGCAAAATCAAATTAACATTGTTTTTAACAGAAAACAGCATAGTTGCACAACTTAACACCCTTTCAAATGCATTTTTAGTGCTGATAAAATATAAGCTGCTGCTAAATGTCAAAGTAAACGAGTTTTTTCTAGATACTGCGTTCATTCTCAAGCTAACTGCCTCTTTTTTGTTAAAAACAGGAAAACTTCAGAATTTTGCATCCAAGTTAGATATTTACTTTAAAATGATAAATAAATACCTGTACAACTTTCTGAGACTGCACATCAACAATAAGAACTCTGTCAAGTGTGGGCTGAGTTACATAAATGAATTTGTCTTTTACATTAACAGCAGTTGCCCATACACACCGCTGAGCAGGATCTCCATCTACTTTGGGACAAACTTCATCCTATAATTCAAAAGAGAAATGGAAAGTGTAAAAGCAAAACAATCAACATAGAAAGACTAATTGTACTCCTTTTTCTTCTTTCTTCTTCTGTTTTTTTTTTTTCAATCTGTAAAATAAATTCAGGGAAAGAAAAAGGACAGGTGACATTAAAACATAGACTAATATTAGATATTCTGCATGTTTTAAGCACCACACAACTCACAGGCAACAACATAACAGACATTTTTTTAGATTCTTTCTAGACATACAGGCAGTTAACAGTGTTGTTCTGAAAAAGAAACCCATTTAAAACAATAATATGTGTAGAAACAAAGCATGGGCCAAGAGACCTTAAAACTAGGGGAAAAAAAAAGATATTTAGACACAATGAGAAACTAGCAGCCCCCTACATCTGCACCCCTGCAGTATCTTGCAAAGGATATATTTGCAAGTATTTACTCCAAGTGAAATCTTATTTTTGCAAAAATTAAGCTTGGAAATTCCCTTTATGATACAGCTCATTTTTTTCCTATAATGGACATCAAATTAATGTAAAAACAAGGACCTGAAAAATGCTCTGCTTGGAGAGGCAGAGCATGTCAAGCTTTCTTGTTTTCCTGACCTAATCTTCTTTTCCCTCTTAATATTTCTTCTCTTCAACACAAGGGGCAATTTTACCAAATCATAAGTATTATTTATTTTAGGCACTTATCTGCTGATTATTTGTAATTTAGAATGCACTGTCCAATATAACTGTTCACTATGAAAATAATTATATGTCAGCAGATGATGACTTCAGTGTAGAATGAACAGCATGAGTTGATGAGATCTTAAAAAAGAATCCTGTTTCTAAGCATCTGACTCCTTTTAAAAGGGAGAAAAATAATGTGACAGAACAACATACCCAGCACTAAGCCATGCTTTTCAAGATGATGATGCATTTCAACACTAACTTTTCTGTATCATCAACATTCTTTGCCTGCTGTGTCTCTACATTTGAGAAAATACAGTCAATTTTTGCATGTCAAAATAAGAAATAAATCACTTTTGTGCTCTAACACATTGAATTTCTTTACAGGAGATCGAAAGCCACTGCTTGTTCCTATATGGTTCTTAAACCTCCACAAGGGGAACATTTTTCAGAAATCACATTGATAAGGAAAGGTAACTAAGGCACCATGGGATGGTACATAATCAGCAACTTCAACAGAACTTAGTAAAAGAATAAGCTCTATTTTACACTGCTAAAAAGACATGAACTTTGGAAGGGAGAAGTTGCTTAAACCGTTTTTTAATGAATTGTATGACAAATGGGACTTTTAAATGTGGCTAAAAGCTTTTCAGAGCATAAAGTCAAACATCAACATGAACATGTCTCTAATATGGTGTGTAGTCATCAGATCTATGATATATTGCCATCTCTCTTCTCTGCAATTGTCACTGCAACTGGAAAGTTCATTCAATTATCTCAAATTATTTTTTATAGCTATTCTAAATACACCTTTTCTTAGTTACATATTTTAACTAAACAGATAACTATTTCTTTACTGTTCTGCACAGTCCCCTCTTCCTCAGAGAATAGCTTCTGCAAATAATGCATCTGCAAACATGTACAACAGCTCTGTAGTGTCATTCTTTTCAGTCATGTCTCTCAGTGACTCACTTTAGTTTACACCATCTTTAGGTGCTGTGGATTCTACAAGGATTCAATGCGCTATTCAAAAAACACCACCAATTCCTTTTGAAGGAAACTAGGCTTCTCTCACAAGACAGTATGTTTATTTATGTTGTCATAAAACTCTGTAATCCAATGTCAACTCTCACTTTGTCCCAAAACCTGAAAAATTAAAAGCAAAAGATGTGCTTCATCAAAGTGAAAATTATGTACCAAAATATAGTCTTTTTCCAGAAATGAATCAGTTTATAATTTTTTTTCTCTCCTTATTCAAACCTATATTTATCTAGATGCCTCAAAAATAGCTTCAATGGAAGTGAAATCTGGCTTTTGAAAACTTTGCATTTCTCTGATTACACAGTTTGGATTATTTTTATTTATTTATTTATTTAAATATTGCAGACAGCATTTCTATGATTCTATAGTAATTTCCCCAGTGGTTGAGTAATTGGTTTAAAGAATCTCTTTAAAATATAAGCATAAACCCACCATTTTCTTCCTCTAATTAAAATGTAAGTACCTCCTGTTTCCCTAATTTATTCTCTGAAAACAAAACAAAACAAAACCAACCATCTGACAAAACGTTAATTGATTTAATTGTTGTTTTTTTCTTTTTTTCTCCCAGACAGATGGAAGAAGATAAATCCTTAGAGGAAGTCTTTTAAGGTAGTCTTGGGCAAAAAATTCTCAAGAGAAAACATGTAGATTTATATGTGCCAATTCTGTGTTTATAAAGTTACACTTAATGCAAGAGTCCACAATATTTTAACAAAATTTGAGTCAAGCTCTTTAAGCATTGTAATGAACGACTAAGGTGATATCAACAGATTACAACATCCATGAAGACATTAATTTATATTTTACCTATTCTATATTTAGCTACTGTTCACTTGACATTCTGTAGTAAAAAATCAGACTGTGGACCTTTTCCATGTTTTCTTTTTCAACAAAGGTCAACAATCTTGTATTTACTCTACTCACTGTCCTTAAGAATGTAAACCAAAGCAATTTCTGTGGACTACCAAGTGTAATTTAAGTTCATTCCCTATGCAAACTTTGCTTTGTCATGCAATCACATTAATTATTTTGAAATAAAGTCTTTTGCTGCCACCTCCAGCACATATTCAAATTCCAGTATGAGATGGCCTAGTTTACTGAAATATAGATGATATGTGCTAGTTCATGTAATAAAGAAGAATTGAGGATTATGTTGAAACCAAAAAGAATTTTCCATTGGTTTCTACAAAGGCATATGTTTCCACTGCTTCCTCCCCCTGCCCTGTCAGCTTTCTGAAATAATTATTCTCATTGGTATTCATTGGGAAGTAAAAATAAAAACAATTTTGAGTAAGAATTTAAATTGAAAAGTTTTGGATTATATTAATTTGCAGAAGATGAATACACATTGCATTCTAATAAGGAAAATGTCCCAAACACTTCAGAGTGATGAGATACTTAAAAATTGAAAGACTCTGCTTGGGCCATGGTTAAGAATATGACAACAGGTAAAACAACCAGCTGTAAAATCTGGTATAACTAAACAATAACCTGCATCAGAAAACAGAAATAAGTTTAAACCTATTTTCATTTGATATTAATTTAGAAGATTCAAGTAATTAGGAGATTCTGGGAAGGAGAGGAAACAGCTCCTTATAATTTCCTGTGAACCATGATGATCCAGTAAAACACCAAATCTCTTGCTTTACTTTAAACACAATGAAAGTCTAATTGATTCCCATGTTAGACCCACAGTGAAGTGCTTTGCTATACTGACAGCCACTTGCATTAGAGCAAATGAAATATTTAGATAAGGGTTCTAAAGTATATAGTTATTGAGAAATTGTATTTACCTTTAGCAAAATTAGCATACCTAAACATGAATAAGAGTTACTATTAGAGAATCACAGAATTGTCAGGGCTGGAAGGGACCTCAGAGATCATTCAGTTCCAACCCCCTGCCATGGGCAGGGACACCTCACACTAGATCAGGCTGCCCAAAGCCCCATACAGCCTGGCCTTAAAAACTTGCAGGGGTGGGGCTTCTACCACCTCCTTGGGCAACCTGTTCCAATTACTGCAATATTGCAATATTCATTCACAATGCAATACCATGTAGAAATACCTTTTATAGAAGCTCAGCTAAAGGTAATTTATTTTGTTGGCAGGCAAACAGTAAACCTGTGGAGGAACACTGCAGTATCATGCCTAATATCCAGACATTTTCTATAACACTTCTAGTACCTAAGTGGCGCTGTAGAATTTAGAAACGTTCCCACACTTTAGCAAACATTTGGCAATGAAACAGGTCTCCTAAGGTTTTTCTTATTACTTGAACAGCTAATCTGGAAAAGTGTAAAGAAATGGGAGAGCATTAAGGTTATTGTCTTTAGGCACGTGTTAAGACCTAAAAGATGGATTATTTATTAGTAACAGCTGATGTAGATGTGAAAGGCTATGTAAAGCCAACTCAAAACATGCAATCTACCAATATCTCTGATTAGTAATGACAGAGTCAAAGAGAATTACTAACAAAAAAATTAAGACATGAAGTCTTACCACTAAATTATCACGTAAGGAACTTGATAAAAATCTAATCCTGAGACAGAATTGGGTTACTGTCTTATTTAGAGAAAACAGGTTTTCAAAAGAGGATTGAGGAAGATACGATATTCTCCAACAAAGGAAATAGTTATCTCATGCTTCACAGGCAATGAGTTTGTTCAAGAATATAGCATTTTTGTCTTGGTATTAGATGTACATGCAAAAAAATCCTAAAAATCTTTCTTCAGAATTTCAACTTTTTTACTGTTTTATTTTGGTTTGTTTTTGTTTTGCTTTGTTAATTTGTAATACAAAATGAACAGTAATGTCACTCTGAACAGAAAAACATCAGGATGTATTTTCCAGACATTTCTGATTTCTCTTGCAGGAATAAATATTCATTAACCACCACAGGTCAGGGAAGTGTTCAGAAATATTGCTAAACTTCATGGGCAAAATGGCATGTATGTAGGTAGAAAGCACAACTTCTGGCTATATATTTACCACATCTACCCAGAAACCAAAGACAGCCAAACAAGGACAAGTCTATACCTATTTCAAAATGACAGTTATGAAGTAGCTGACTTTCCTGGGCTCTCTCTCTTTTTTTTTTTTTTTTTTTTTATTTTTTTCCTTTTTTTGGCAGAGTATGTAATTATTATGCTACTTTGGGTTTGAAAGCTACAAAAAGGAAACAAGTTTGACTTATCAATCCAGATTATTACTGTATTTCAATATATGCTTAAATTCTAAGCTGCACTTTAGACCTATAAAATCTTAACAGACTTCTTAAATAATCAGCTTTTGAATTAAGCAGTCATAAAAAAAGCTTTTTGGCTTATTTTTGGCTGTGTCAACCTAATTTAACTTAAGCAGCACAAATCAAGGTATGATTAGCTGTTCATAGCATAATTATTCACACTAAAATAAATCTTGCCGCTGAGTACAGCATCCTTTGACATCAATAATGATAATTGAATAGACATATTACATCATGACAGTTCTGTTGTTATTTCAGTGTGCTTTAGGTATTAGGGCAAAACCCCGAAGAGTCTGTCTCAGGGGTTATTACAGATTTCCAGGTCACTCAAATCCAAATTAAGAGAAAAAGTTATTATTCGTGGAGCAAGTCTCAATGCAGTGACTAAAATCAAGTGTTCTTTATAGTAGGCTGAACATGAGCCAGAAGTGTGCCCAGGTGGCCAAGAAGGCCAATGGCATCCTGGCCTGCATCAGGAACAGTGTGGCCAGCAGGAGCAGGGAGGTCATTCTGCCCCTGTACTCAGCACTGGTTAGGCCACACCTCGAGTCCTGTGTCCAGTTCTGGGCCCCTCAGTTTAGGAAAGATGTTGACTTGCTGGAACGTGTCCAAAGAAGGGCAACAAAGCTGGTGAGGGGTTTCGAGCACAAGCCCTATGAGGAGAGGCTGAGGGAGCTGTGGTTGTTTAGCCTGGAGAGGAGGAGGCTCAGAGGAGACCTTATTGCTGTCTACAACTACCTGAAGGGAGGTTGTAGCCAGGAGGGGGTTGGTCTCTTCTCCCAAGCAACCAGCACCAGAACAAGAGGACACAGTCTCAAGCTGCACCAGGGGAGGTTTAGGCTGGATGTTAGGAACAAGTTCTTCATAGAAAGAGTTATTGGCCATTGGAATGGGCTGCTCAGGAAGGTGGTGGAGTCACCATCACTGGAGGTGTTTAGGAAGAGCCTTGATGGGGTGCTTGGTGCCATGGTTTAGTTGATTAGATAGTGTTGGATGATAGGTTGGATTTGATGATCTCAGAGGTCTTTTCCAATATGGTCAATTCTATTCAATTCTATTAGAACATGAAATGTGTTATCTAGCATTTTAATTAACAGTAAAGGAAAAACATAAATGGAAGTGCAGCATATACTACTTCTTTTATGTATGCTACACATGGAAACTACTCCAGAATTTGGTGCAATAAGCTGTAAGTGTTACTGAAACTTGTATGAATTTTAAGTCGGAGACAAAGATCAATCATCACGACTAACTTCAGTGGAGCTGCAAGAGTGCTTATCAGGACAGGGATTTGCCTCATGATAGCTGACAGTTTAATACAGACAAACATCCAGTGGAGAAAAAGAAATCATTAAAAAGAATACCTTTAGATCTTTTATTTACTAGAGAGAGAAGAAATCTCTGGTTCATAGAGATGCACTTAAGTGGGGATAGGGGAGGAAAAAAAAAAAACCAACAACACAACAGAGCCCAAACCACAAATAAAGAGTAGAGAGCTGTTAAAGGAAAGGACTGGGAAAAGAGAAAGACAGCCAAGCAAAATAAAGGGTTTGAGAAATATACAGGGAATATAGGGAATATTCAATCTAAAAGAGATTGAAAGTTTGAATTTGATCAAAGGAAATACAAAAATTTTGAGTCTATCATTTTAAGGTACTTATTAATTGAGAAGACATGTCTGGGTTTATCAAGCAGAAAACACTGAAGTAGCAATAATAAATTATTATCTAAGGAAAGCTATGATTGAGAAAACACTAAAAATAAATTTAATAAAATAACTTGCCTGAAAACCGAGGATTTTTTCACTAGGTTTAATATGTCTCTGAAATTCACATTCCACTGGTTGTATTACTTTGATGCCATCTTCATAAAAAACGTAAAACATGTTCCCAATTCCCAGACCTTAAGAACAAAAAACACATTGAAATGTATAAAATTAAATAATGACAAAAAAAGAAAATCCTTGTCTTGAGCTAAAAACCTCATCACACTTTGGGTATGAGATTAATTTGTTCACGTGTATAGTGCTAATATACCTAATCTTACAGCAACTTTTGTTGTAAAACTAAACCCAAACTTACATTATTCAGAAATTAACAGTTTTTTCCCCCCCACTGGCAAAACAGTGTCTTTATAAGTACAATCTAGAAATATATTGTTTGACAGCTACAGTAACAAAAGTGATTGTCAAATCGTCTACCCTGAAATCAAATTAATATAAATTCTCCCTATGTCCTTATTATTCTTATTTTTCTGAGAGATAAAAAAGTTGATTTCTGTAATTGAAACAGAAATTCCGAATATTTCTTATAAATCTTTGAATTTGCTTTCAGTCAGGAAAGGAAATATTCTCTATTGTAGTTCATTGAAAAGCCAGTCTTGGGGAGGTAGTCATTCCAAGATAGAAGAGATACAAATGTTTACAGAACTACTAAATCCTTCTACCACAACGCTACTAAATGAGAGGCATGATGTAATGTTTTCTGGAGGAGGTGGGAACCAGATCTGTAGCATGAAGTCTCATAGTATATGTGGTTATTCCCATGATCACAAAAAAGGACATTCTCCTTAGTTTACCATGTGCCAATTAAGACAATAGTTGTTGATTTGCTGTATGGATGCTATAATGGAAGATTGGTTCATATTGTAAAATTCTATGAAGAAAAGTACCATTATAACCAACTCTGACAGCTAAACTGAGAGCTACAACTACAAAAGTGTACATGTATACTTAGGTACAGGGCCTAGGCTCCCACTCGACATAACAATATTTGTTATAGTATGACAGAGAAATAAGACTCAGGACAAAATTTGAGTCTGATATTCTGCTTATCCTAAATTCTGAAAGAAATCCTATGTTAATAGAAAGAGAACAAATCTTAATATCAAATAATTAGAATGTTAATGTATGGGGAAATATGCATTTATATATAGATATATATATGCACATACACAGAAGTTCCCAGTCCCTGTTAGGGATCACATAGGTAATGCATTCATTTAAAAGGCAAGTGACATGCATAAAGTTGTCAGGTCATGCACAAAAAAGGAAGTTCAGTGATATTTGAGAAATCTTGTGTAATCATTTCCCATTTCTGAGTTTTCTTAAAAAGATTGGTCTTCCTCATTTTAAATTAAATCTATCCATTAAGAGGTTACAAAAAGTGGGAGAGGAGTCTATGTTGCATTTGTTCAGGTTCAAGGAAAACTTGCCAGTCATGTCCATTCTGAGCGTAGCGTAATATGTCCACTCTGTCCAAAGGGTACTTTTGCATGATTTTGCAGGTAAATCATACAGTCTACATAAGAAAATACATCAAAGTCTTTCCTTCAAATATGCCTCGTATTGCACCTTGTAAGAACAGCTGGAATTTGTAGATAAGCCTGACTGAGATTAGGCTGCCACTGCCAGTGAATACAGTGTAGACATCTACAGCTAAGCAACTGGCTTAGTGTGTCTTGGTGATAAATAAATACGTGGAGCAGGCTGCAGACAAAACAAGGTTTTCCCTTCTCCCTTGTCTCATTGACTAAAGTATATTATAGTTATTAGCAGCATAAACAATAGCAGAACATGAGGAAGTAAATCAGCTGGTAGCCCCCGGTGATACAGGCATTTGATAAGCAGACTCCTAAAACATTCTCCTCAGCTGCCAGCACTGCAAGGCAGGCTTTCCAATGTACAGATAATATTCATGTACAGTAACCCAGTGCAAAATTTGAAGGCTTTATTTCCAATGTCTGGATAGTAACTTCTTCAAAAACACTGGAGACACTGTAAGAAATGTCCTCCTCCTATTTCAGTACCAAATTAGGGAAGTGAGTTCATATAATGAAGTTTTACCTATGAATCAAATGAAATAATTTCCCCCCTCCAATTTACTATGACCCCAAAACTTTTCCTCTGAACATGACTACAAATATCTGTACAAATACCCATTCCATACAAAAATCTAACCACTTAGGCAAGCCACTTCTTCAGAATTTCATGAGCTATTCCTCTGAAGACATCTGACCTGATTTTACAATCTTCCTCCTATCAAACCAAGACCAACCTGGCACACTCATAATACCATGCCAGAAGCAACAACAATTAGTGAAAATATATTTAGAAAGAATCTAACTGGCTAACACTGATTTGGAAGGAAAAAAAATGAATACAGATGAATGCAACTTCAAATCCTTTCTGATTTTCTGATACAGTCTTTTTACACTTACTCGAGGAAGCAATTGTGATAAGGCTTTTGTGAACCCCATATACAAATATGCATTGGCGGACAATAAAGCCTATTTATTGTTTCATGATATTAATTGTCCTATTAATCACCCATGGACCCTCCCTTCCTGTTAATATTTAGATAACAGAAAACAGCAGAGTATGCATTGCTTAGACAAGTTAGAGGTGATACTTATTAGCATCTTCAGGGTATTGCTCTCTTGTGAAGGAATTTTGACATTACAACTTGTAACAGCAGAAAAGAAAGCTTGCTCTAGAAAATTATACTGCCACCACATTCTCATTCTCTACTATAAATTAGTTTCTGTTTAGTTTCACAAGAGTGACAGGGAAATTTGAATGTCTTTATCATAAGCACTCTGGTAATCTACTATTTTTAATTGATCTTTATTGTCACAGTTTTCCTAAGTGCTTTCTAATCACTGAAAGCAGCATAGGATTTTACTTAAAAAGACAATCTAAAAAACCAAGGGGGTGCCAATGATGTTTTTACTTCTATTTGAGACAAAACACAAGATAAAACTCAAATGATACCTTCATAACAAGCAGTGAGAACACCACACATTTGAGAACTTTGGTGTTAGAATCTTGTTGTGCATCAGCTTAATTGTTAACAGTCAAACTGTATGAAACTGAACACGTAATTTGTACTCTGCAAGGCCAATAGAGCAGGAAGATCACAGCTGAGCTCCAGCAAAATGAGAGAGCTGATTGTTTATACCAGCTGATCAACTGGTAAAACAGAAATATAAAAAAAAAAAAACCCAAACTAGTTCATGTTTGTAAATACACTGGGAAATGTCAAATGTTATTATGGAATTAGGCAAATGAAATATAATTTTTTTCAATGTTAAATTAATTCAGAATAAATCTTTAAGAAACACGCAGAAATACCACTTGTAGCATGAATTAATAGCAAAGCCCAATCCATTTAGAATATTATCAGTCTCCCTATGGAAATTGAAACAATGTCCTACTCCTGAAATACATTAATTTCTAAATTTCAACTTTAAGAACAGGCTACTTAGAGCAATGGAATTGGAGCTCATGATGACACTTTGATTGTATTCTTGTGCAATATGCTACATGACATTACCTCATACATAAGAAAATTAATATCTGTATTTGTCAGTAAAGTATACTTTTCCTACCACAAATCTGCATTTACCCTCTCAACATTTATTTACAAACCTCTCCTGAGGCTAAGAAGAAAATGCATTGTCCCATTAAACAATTTCAGGTACCTCAATTTTAACTGAGCTGTTAATGATTATAACTTTTGTTTAATAAGGATAATTAATACAAGAAGATAAATCCCAACAACATATAGGCTGATTGATTGGAAGCTTTATCACATCTAGAAATGAAAGGTCTACATTTTAAATCTGAGCTTCTTATGGTATCCCTTCAAGTAATTGTCTGAAATTTTTGAACAGTTTACTTTCTTCTTGCTCCCAAAAAGTAAAAGCAGTACACAAAGGTGCAAACATTCAAAGGATTATTTTTCACTGAACTTTTTCTTTAAATCAAATTCGTCAAATATTGCAAGGAGAAAGTAATTACTGTAGCTGTAAAGTATGAACACAAAAATCTCAAAACAAACACACAAAAGGAGTAATATATGAGCATTTTACTGTAATATAGACAATATGAAAAAAAGATCTGTATTAATACCTTGCTCTCGCCACAATATGTTTGCAACTGCAGCATGTAAGAGAAAGAAAACACAAATGAACAAGATAAAAAAGGCATGAAATGATATATCAATTCTGAAACAACTGCATTGGTTTAACCTCTGATTCACTAAAATACTTCTACAGGTAAATCAATGGAAATAGTGTCTTGACAACAAGATTAAATAAAGTTCTCCACGTTCGTGATAAAACTGTGAATAGTCATCATAGTTACTGCTGTGAGGGTAAACCCCATCAGCCCCATTACACATACATTCCTCCCACCAAGGTAACTGCATTAACCTTTATCGATACTGTGTTTCGTAATCCACTACATAAAGCATATGGAGTTTGCATACACATAAACTATGTATATTAATTACAGGTGATGTAATGTTTATGATTTCCTTTAAACATGGACTTTGAAAAGATTCATCTCAGGAAATAGTTATGAGAGAAATATGGAAAAGCAAAATGAATGCAAAATAATTTTCTGTATGGCAGTAACATGGGCATGCTACCAAAACTGTTACAGTATAAACTGTGCCATTATTTTTGGAAGTCCGAGATGAGAACTAAAAGATGGAATGGTAAGTGGTTTTTACCATGACAACATATGCTGCATTTGACCCTCATGTTTACAATTGTGTTTCAGACCTTTGAGATCAATGAAAACTCATTTTCCTAGTAGTAGTCTTTCTGTCTGGGGAGAATAAAAAGAAACCAACTAAAATTTGCAGCTCAGCATGCCAGTGAATTTAAATTTGCAGCTCAGCATGCCAGGGAATAAATTGGGGTAAACGGGGGTATGCTACAGGTGACCAGTCTCTGGATGGAGTTGATGGCATCGATCACAAGCTTTGGGCCTAGCAGTTCAGTCAGTTTTCAATTCACCCTTCTGTCTATGTATCTAGCCTATACTTCTTCAGTTTTAAAGTGTCATGGGAAGTAGCGTCCAAAAGCATTTCTAAGGATAATGTGAACATCCACCCCTCCTCTCATCCACCCTGTCAGTCACCTGACTGCAGAAGACTGTCAGGTTGACCGGGTACTATTTCCTCTTCCTAAATCCATGCTGACTGCTCCTAAACACTGTCTTGACCTTCACATTTTTGTGAAAGTTTTCTCAGGGATCAAGGTGGTGCTGATGGACCTATTATATATAGAAGTCTCCTTCTTGCCTTTCTTGAAGAGTGACAGTGGCTTTCTTCCAGACTGCAGAAATCTCCCTTGCTTATCATGATCCTTAAAAGATTATTATCAAGTGTGGCTGCACAATCATAGAATTACAGAAGTGTCAGGGTTGGAAGGGACCTTAAGGATCACCTAATTCCAACCCTCCTACCATGGGCAGGGATACCTCACACTAGATCAGGTTGCTCAGAGCCACATCCAGCCTGGCCCTAAAAAACTTCCAGGGATGAGGCTTCTACCACCTCCCTGGGCAACTTGTTCCAGTGTCTCACCACCTTTACAATACAATACAATAATACAATACAATAAACCAGGTTGGAAGAGACTTTCAAGATCATCGTGTCCAACCTATCAACCAATCCAATCCACCTAAACAACTAGACCATGGCACCAAGCACCCCATCAAGTCTCTTCCTGACAGTGAAGAACTTCTTCCTAACATCCTGATGGGCCAGCTTGCCCCACATGTGTGGATGCGTCCTACACAGGCTCTTGCACCTGTGAATGTCCCATTTGTATAAATGGCCTCTAATCTGATCCTACTGGCCTTGCCAGACTTCCTTCCTAGACTTTCCCACTGGTTTTGCATTCCTGGGGCCAGTTTTGCCAGTGAAGACTGAAGTGAAGAAGACCCTCTGTGCAGCTTGGCCTCTTCCACGTCCTTTGTCATAAGGTCCCCTGCCCCACTCAGCAATAAGCTCATATTTTCCCTAGCCTCCTCTTAGCTGTTGTTGTCTCTACAGAAGCATCTTCATGTTCACTAGAAGCTTCAGCTCCAAGTAGATTTTGGAACATCCCTGAGCCTCAGACAGTGGCTCTGTATTCAGATGACAGTTCTGTGTTGTCTACATCATCTATTTTATTTTTTTTAATAAAGCAAATTAATTTCCCCAGGGCAATCTGGATGATTTGGTTCTAAATTACTTTTCTCTTCACCTTTGAAGGAAAGAATAATGCAATATATAGCACTTGAGGTTCTGTAATTTTAGTCCTAAAGTTCTACTTTTTATCAGTCTCTTTTCTAGGGGTGACATAGCAACGAAAATAAAACATAATTACAATTATTCAACTGTGTGGAACTCCACAGCATCAAATGAACTAAATTAAGATGCCAAGAACAGAACACATTAATTTGTGCTAATGGAAAATGATAAATATGGTACTGACTTCTGGTCAAAAAAAATAAAAGAGGATTAAAAGTAGTGCTTTAGAAGCCTTATATTTAATTAGAGATCAGTGTGAAGGACAGTGAGACATATGAAATCATAAAAACAAACCATCACCTCACCTAATACAGATCAAGAACCTTCACTTATTTTTTAAATCAGTCCTACGATTTTTATTCAAGAAATATGTCCATTCTTGGGACAAAAGGTGCAATGCTGGAACAAGTACAACATCTGTAGACAGAAAGTATTCTAAGGAACATATTGTTTAACTTCCTTTTTGGTTAAGCAAAAATTAACATCTTCAGCCATACCATACACTCAATTCTCAGACATATATAAACTTACAGTTGAAAAAAATACATAACTATGGATAGGTCTGAGTAAAATCTTCAGACAGAACACCAGTGTCTTTTTTGTGTTGTTTTTCCTTGATTTATATATTTAAAAAAAAAAAAAAAAAAAAAAAGGGATATCCAGATAAAACAAAATTATTAAATAATATCAGGAGATGTACTGGGACCCTTGCAGAAGATGTATTCAATGAGCTGACCTTGAGCGGGCCACGCATGCTATACCAGCCTTGTTCGTAAGGCTTGAGAAGATTGTATGTTATCATGGGTAGCTGCTGCAAGGTCGTATGCTGGAATGCCCATAATAGCCACCACCACACACTGGTGGGTATTATGCCAGAGATAACATTGCAGTCTGTCAGAAGATATATGGGCTTGTTTGTTACATAAGATAAAAGCCACCACAGTATGGGAGGGAGAAGGAAATTCTCCGTGGATAGGATCTGCACAATATGCCTTGAAAAAATTCCATCTGGAGTTAATCTCATGTACAAAGGCAGGGTGCCCAGTACCTGAAGGGATGTAAGATTTACTTGCTATCTATATTTCTCTTTTCAGACTATCTTATTAAAGCATCTATTTTATTACACCACTTGTTGTTTGGCCATTTATACTGACAAATAAATAGAACTGTGCACTGTGTCCCTCTCCCTTGCTATCCTCCCAGTGCAGAACAAGGGAGAGCCCATGTCTTGAAAGAAGATTTGGGTTTTTTAAAACACACGTCTCCACAGAAATCACTTCATGCTCCTTACATAGCTAGTCTATGTTTTTGTGTTCAGACCCAGCCTTTGATTATGAGTAACTAACATAATATCTGAAAGCCTATTCTTCATCTCTGTTATTAATTTTCTACACTGGTAAACAGTAGTAAGTTGCACATTTTTTCAGTAAACTCTGCCCCTAGTGCTTCAGGAAATTCTGCAGTAAATGCTAACACCAGTACAGATCCTTCACCCCTTTGGATAGAAACAACTGCAAATACCCATGGTATTTCTGTGATTAAATGACTAAGAGGGTGCTACAACGTGATTTTAAAATAAATGAAAACATAAATACTCTATCCAACTCCTTTTTATCACACTAGTAATAAATATTGCATCAACTTTTCTGTTCCAACAACCAACGACAGAGCTTTCAACCAGATCAACTACAGTATTCTTCCTCCTTACTTTTCTTTTATCCAAATATTCAAGGCATAAAAGTTGCAAATAAAGTATATGTGTGAGATTTATATTTAGTGAGTCTGGAGATTAAATATAGCTGTTCTGCTTCCTTTTGATGATATGATTAGGCATTCACATTATCAGTAATCAGCACACAATACTATATATATATCTCCTCAGAAAAACAAGATTAGGGCAGTAAGATTCAGAAAAGGAACTTGTACTTGAATTACAATGCTTCATTTTCCTCCAAAACCAATTTTCGCTCTTTTATCACACGCCTCAGGGGTCATTATCCAAGAAAATGCTAAATAAGCTTTTAAAAATCCGTGATTTTTAAAAAAATTATAAACTGTTATTCTTGTGTATCTGTTTTATGTATTTGTAGTTAGATATTCTGAAATTTTCCTTGCTTTTCTCCTGACATTACAGATCGTGACAGCTAAAAAAATTATTTTCATAAAATGGTATTTTTTTCTTCACTGGCACTCAGGCAAAATTAGTATCAATTAAAATGTTATCATCCAAAAAATTTCTTGGTTTGCTCAACTAAGAGAATAATGCAGTTTAGTATGGATTTAAGAAGAGTGAAAAACAGAAGAAAGATGTATTTTATGCATCATACATTACAATAAATGGAGGGGAGGGAGCGGGCTTTGAAATCCACTAATATCTTTAGAATTCAAACAATTATTGTTCATGAATATAGAACTACTGTTGTTAATTCCATGCTTTATCTCAGGCAAACAGTCTTTGTATTCTGTAATTACTTTACCCAAATTTCTGTCAGAATGTAACAGCTGATCAATAAAATTAACAGCTTTGTATCAGTTCATTTTGCTCTGCTTTGCAGCATCAGATAGCAAACCACTGTCCCTTTCCAAGCCTTCAATCCCTTAATGGCAAGAGGTCAATAAGTAGAGTCAGAAAATAGGAGAAGGAAGATGCAGTAGGGTTATGTAGCAAAATTGTGTGTAATTCAACATTAATATTCAGTATTGCCCAATTGGAATCTGCTGTACTTTTAACTGCAAACCAAAAAGTAACTTCAATACACCTGAAGGGCTGCTGTCTGCTTACTTCATTGATGGCCACCACTATTGACAGCCGTTCTGGTTAATCATATGCACATCATAAAGAGACTGTATCTGTTATCTTATTCCTTGTTCCTCACATTTTTCATGTATACACACGCCCTTATGTTACAGGGTAAATCTATACCATCATTACTGCCTGGTTGCTGAGCCACAGAAGATTTTATTTATTTTTATTTAAAAAAATAACATTGCTAAAAGCGAAGACAAGATTAAGGGGATTTATTTTTTGCTCAAATTCAACTATCAAGCAGAATAAGAACATTTATGCATGTATCTGCTTTTATAATTATTCTTATAAGAAATTCAGATTTGTTAGGCTTGCATACAACTATAAGTATATATAAACCTTATTTGTAAAGCAAATACTTTTACCTCCTCCCCCCCCAAGTTATCTATTGCTTGTTTCAACTATATTTGAAGTAATTATGTCAATACAAATTCTAACGTCTATTCAGTCCTTATGTGACATGCACTTTCAGTTTAGGTTAATACAATAGCCAAACAGTTGGTTTTATGATTATTAAACTATGTTTTATCAGTTAAAAGTCACAGTGAATACTTCAATTTTTGGCCAGATATGACCATGTTAGCTTATTCTTCTTTAATTTATTTTCCATAAATCTTGATAATGAATTGTGCTGAGGTCCTTTCCCATAGTACATTAACACAATCCATTCTACACTGGTAGAAAGAAAAAAATAGTTCATGAGCTGAATTTTTACCCTATACTTGGAAGTTTGACATAAAGTCTTTGCCTATGATGCTGTCAAGTATAAACTTGTTTAGCCCTGCCATAAAATAGAATGCCAACATAAATTATCTCCGAGGAAATTAGGTAAATAGGTATCATTCAGTATAAGATGTGACGGGAAGATTCTATTAAAGTTGCATAAATCCTTTCAGAGTGAATTTAGGCCACAAATCACAGTCAAAAGGCTTTTAGTTTCATTGCAAGTTCTAGCCAGTGGGGATGCCTGGTTGCTTATGATGGCAATAACATTGTCAAGTCAGTAGCATTCAGCCCACATAATCTGTGGTTAGGTGATAGGACTAAGACATTACATAAAAAAGACACAGCCAGGACTTAAGGCACAGGACAGGTATGTTATTTTTTTAAATTTATCCCCAGGATACAGTGTGTGAGGCAGGTATATTTTATCCTGCTTTGTATGACTAGGTGAAAGAAGCCATAGAATTGCTTTGCAATATATGATGATGTCATTGTGGGTGTACTGGGTTAGCACTTGTCTGTGATTGATGACCAGAAGTAAAAGCTATTACATATTAAAATATTACCAAGTACTGTCAAATTTGTCTTGAAAATGTCTTAATAGCTGCACTTGATAACTTTTTATCATGACAGTTGTCCTCCCAAGGTGCACACTTCTACCTCAATGAAATTTAAATACTTAAGAAGTGATATTAATCAATGACAAATTAAACTGCATTTTATAAAATGAAGTTTTGGAAAACATTAAGAGAAATTAAAACAGTCGAACAAAAATCAAAATAAACAACAAACAAAAATCTTTAGCTTTAAGGGGAACATCATGATTTCATGATCAATGACTCTACTTCTAAAGCATTATGCCAAATTGAAACTAAGAAGAAATCAAAGCAGAACTGATATACCTGTCAAAGTCCTTGACAAAGGGAAAAAATAATATGGATTTTAAAAATGCTTGAGGACAGGAAGGTTCTACAGAGGGACCTTGATAGGCAGGATGGATGGGGCTCAGGCCAGCTGTATGAAATTCAACAAAGCCAAGTGCCAGGTCACACAGCTGGGGCACAAGAACCCCATGCAACACTACAGACTCCAAAATTTTTGTATCCTCCATAAATTTTGTTAAACCACACTTGAAACCACTTAAAAATATGAAAATTTGAGAACATAACATGCTTTAACTATTCTTTCTTGTGATATAATACCTGAATTCCCCTTTTTCTTTTTTATTTTTAAATATATATATATATATATATAATCCTTATCTTAAAGATATTGTGAATACAAAAAACTGTCCAGCAGAGAAAGATGTGAAAATCGATTGACAGCTGACTAAACATCAGCCAGCAACATGTTCAGGTGCCCAAGAAGGTCAACAGCATCCTGGCCTGCATTGGGAATAGTGTGACAAGCAGGACCAAGAACGTAATTTTCCTCCTGTACTGAGCATTGGTGAGGACACACCTTGAGTCTTGTGTTCAGTTTGGGAGCTCTCACTACAAGAAAGACAGTGAAGTGTTGGAGTGTGTCCAAAGACAGGCAACAAAACTGGTAAAGGGTCCGGAGAACAAGTCTTATGAGGAGTGGCTGAGGGACCTGGGGTTGTGTAGCCTGGAGAAAGGGAGGTGGTGGGAAGTTGCTGCCACTTTCTACAACTACTTGAAATCATGTTGGAGTATAGTGGTTATCTGTCTCTTCTCCCTAGTAACAAGTGACAGGATGAGAGGAAATGCCTTCAAGTTGAATCAGTGGAAGTTTAGATTGACTATTAGGAAAAAAAATCTCTTCACTGAAAGGGTTACAAAATACTGGAATAGTCTTCCCAGGGTGATGGTTTTAAAAACGCAGAGATGTAGTACTAAGAGACATAGCTTAGCACCAGACTTGGCAGAGTTAATATGGTTGGATTCTATGATCTTAAAGGTTTTTGCCAACCATAACTATCATATGATTCTATAATTCCAATTTATTGGGGGTGGGGGCGGAGAGGGAAGAAATAAACAAGCAGACATAATCAAAGGATGAAACTGAAGGAAACTAAGCACAATTCTATATTAGTGAAACCAATTAATAAAGCAAAATAACAAGAGAAATGAGGGATTCTTCAATCCTTTGTGCCTCTAGCTCAGGTAGATGTATTTCTGGAACAATAGACTTTCAGGCAGAACAGGATGAAATTTAATGTCTTGTGAAAAGGAGAAGATAGATTAGAGCTAGATTGAAATGGCTCCATTATGCTTAAATCGATGAATCTATGAAATATCTGTTCTCAAATATCAGACTACACTGGAATGAAACTAAACACAGGTTTTAAACTGCTGTTTGTATTACAAATGTGATTACACCAGAGACTCCTAGCACACATGAGTTCTCTCAGGTATTAGAGGCTCATGAAAGTAGGGGAGACTGCTAGACTAGGATGTTAATCCCCAGAATGCTTTTACCAGTCATTGCAGGGGTTATCCAGTTATCATCCACACCAGCTCTCGCATTCTCAATGGCTTTAACTGCAAACTCAAGGGAAAATGGAATTCACAGCACAAAGGGAGCTTCTAGTCTCTAGAGAATTAAAACAGCACAGTTCATGTGTTCTGAAATATTTTAGATGCTATTGTTGTAGGAGTAGGATGTACAGGTCTATTCACTCACATGCTTCATGACTCTTCTTAACTACCAAAGTCATAATACTTTAAGATTAATATTCTGAAAAAGTATATAAGGAGCCAATAAACAAGGTACACAAAATAAAGAGGAAATTAAAATTTTTGTTTTCTTTATAAATCTGAGATGCAAATAAAGAAAAGACTTATATATACCGGGAAAAACAAAAATAAACTTTACATTTTTGTATTAAATACTGTAATAGTTTCCAGTTACAACAGAGATTTTATGAAACATTTACTTTCTTTGAAGGCCAAATTTTCTCAGATTAAAATACAGCTTTTCCAACAGAGATTTCAAAATCTAAAAATTCTCAGGAAAGGGCCCTGATGGGAAGAAGAAAAGAGAATAAAGATCACATTATAAAATGTATGCACACCAGGTAGAAATTAATGAGATAACTGGGCTTGTTCAGCCTTAAGGGGAGAAGGCTTTGGGAGCACCTAATAGCAACTTTCCAGCACCTACACAGAGGTTCTCAAGAACATAAGAGTAAGGCTCTTCACAGCTGGCATTGGAAAAAGCATACAGGCTTTCACACACAGAAGCTCTTTAGGTCTGATACAGAAGCAACATACTTCAAAGCCTGAGGAAGAATTACTGAGAGTTTAATTAGTAAAACTGCATTTAGACACTTATATGACGGAAATCAACTAGTTTCTGTCAGACATGGTCAGGACGACACATAAACAACTAGATAAATAAATGTTATCATGATTATCACATACTATAGAGTGTTTCTACCTATAAACCTTCTTTTGGCTATTCTTTTTTGTGTTTGTAGATTTTCCTTTAATACACATTTATACTCCAGTATGTTATCTTATTTTAAAAGGCAAGTTAAATAAAGTGTTCCTTGTTCTAAATAGAAAGTTCTGTCTTCTCAGATATCTGGCACTAGAAATAGTGTTATTCTTCACATGGATTAAGAAGCAGCAGCAAGACGTACATTGTTATGGTGTGATTACAGAAATCTAATGATGAGACATTAAAGTGACTAGATACACCTGGATGCAACTCTATATAGAGAATAATTCTGTAGCTTTTAAGAGATCATTTTACCAATATTTCCTCCCCTTTTTTCTGCTTCAAGTATTCTCATTAACATGTCCGTCTGCTTCTGCGTCCTCCCTTTCTTCCTTCACATTAGTGGCCTCTCCCATTATATCTATCACTGGTCTCTTTCTCAATTTACTCAGTCTTACTCTTCCTTACCTACCTTTCCTGGGATAGTATTTGCAGAAACACTCAAGGAGCCAAGAGCACTTAGAGAAAGTTATCCTCACTTACACATTCACAAAGGTCCATGGAAGCAAGAAAACACAGTTACATTGAGAATCTGCTCCATTCCGGTAGTTCTAAAGCAATCAGTGTGATTGGCATCTTCAGAACTCTACCAAACTCCAAGAAGTGTCCATTTACTTGGAGATTTTTATTATGGTGTAAAACATCAGATAAATATTTTTTGTTGCAGTATGTTCTAGTGATAATCTCACTGCATGAACCACCAATACCAAGTCCCATATTGTGATATAAAAAGCTTTGAGCAAAATGACTGTGGCATTTTTAACATCTTTTCTTCCTAATTTCTATTTCAGAAGTGGTCACAGTTTATTAGCAGAAACATTCAAGATTGGAAGTGACAAAAAAGCTTTCACCCAATACAACAATAACAGAATGTATCAATCAAATGGTTGATAGGAGAAGAATTAAAAAGGATATGATAAGAGACAGCATGAGACATTTCTCACCAGTACTTATACAGATGTTTATATACATACTATAAAATTAAAAATTCCATTAAAACTTCACAAGCCCAGAGAAAAGTGCACATGTGTTTTAACACAAGTGTTAAGTTTATCAACTTTCAGCTACAGAATGAGTTAAGCGGTAAAAGACAATACTCCAGTTAAGATATTTTAAATAATATAAATTAACTCCTCTCACCTACAACAGTGCCAATATGAAAGCATATTTTCAGTTTTAATTTTAGTCCACACTGAAAACAACAAAAAAGGCTGGCACATTAAGAAAAGACTATTCTTGAAACTATCGTCTACTATTACAAATGTTATGTACGGTTCAGTGAGCAGTGCTGGCGTATATACAATACAATACACCAGGTTGTATTGTATATATGTATATATTGTATATATGGAACAGACCTGGGTGACAAAGCACTTTCACAGTATTTTCATCTTCACTTTCATCTCACATTACTGTCTTGAAAATGAATCACTATCTTTGAAGTATAACAACTTTTCTTGGGAAGTGGAATTCAAATTTCTGAAACTGAAAACATTAAAATACGCTTTGGCATCCCTGCCTCATACTCTTTATTATGTATTTCATTTTTCTATTAGAATCACACTTCCCACAATTGGGTATAGGTTTGCCATTCACTCTATTTCTTTCCTGTTTATAATCCAGACATATGCATTATATGCTTCTGTTACCAATTATTTGATGTTGAAAACCTAGTAATCTGATAACATTTTTTAGGCACAGGTGACAGAATGCTTCAGTTATTATTTGACAATCTATTTATCCATAATGGCACTGGATTTAATTTAGGCAGGGGTGCCAGAAAATACAAGATTTTATCTTAGAAGCTGTTTATGCTATCCATTTCCAAAGAAGGAATTAACCCTTTCCACTGCATATGCTAAATTTTTGTCAAAGCACTTTACTGAGCTTTCCGCATAACAAATTTGGCATGAGTTGAAAGTAAGATTCCACAAAAAATTACTTATTATGCCAAGTAGCATTAGAACTCACATTGGGTCTGGTAAGTTCAAAAGCAAACATTTCGTTTCACTATTAAATTTTCCAGGTAAAAAAATGCATACACTGGTAAAAATGGAACCATGTTCTGTATTCACTTTGTGGCTAAAAAAAGTTACTGTCACACTCAATATAATGCACCTCTAGTTTAGATTTTAGAGATCCACTGTAAAAGTTCTCACTACCCTCCCAACAGCAAATCAATTCTCTGAAACATTTTAATTTGGTATGACTTTTATCTTATGTAACATTTGAAAAGTAGACAAACTCAGAATAACCTATGAGCTAATGGGAATCTGTTCTACTATTGTTCAAAGTAATATCCTAATTTACAGAAGGAAGTACTTCAGTAAGGATAGAAACAAAAATATAGTAAAAAAAAACCCCACATGTCTGCTTTATTCTCTTAAAGTACGATAAAAGCAGAATTATGTTTTAAAAATGTCATTATGACAGGTATAGTTTATACCACATCATGTGAAATAACATTTGTGGATGAGGGGATTTAGACTTTAGAATATAATTTATGACCTAATCAGCAGCTTTTAAATTAAAGTAGCAGTAGCATTGTGTTTAAAATGTGTAGGTAGGGGAACAAAAGGCACAAACCTATCCAAGTGGTCTTAAATATGTAATTTTAGAATAGAAATAACCAGGTTAGAAAAGACCTTCGAGATCATCAAGTCCAACCTGTCATCCAACACCATCTAATCAACTAAACCATGGCACCAAGCACCCCATCCAGTCTCCTCTTAAACACCTCCAGTGACGGTGACTCCACCACCTCCCTGGGCAGACCATTCCAATGGCCAATCACTCTCTCTATGAAGAGCTTCTTCCTAACATCCAGCCTAAACCTCCCCTGGTGCAGCTTGAGACTGTGTCCTCTTGTTCTGGTGCTGCCCGCCCAGGAGAAGAGATCAACCCCTATTTGGCTACAACCTCCCTTCAGGTAGATGTAGAGAGCAGTAAGGTCTCCCCTGAGTCTCCTCCTCTCCAGGCTAAGCAACCCCAGCTCCCTCAGCCTCTCCTCATAGGGCTTGTGCTCCAAACCCCCTACCAGCTTTGTTGCCTTTCTCTGGACACATTCCAGCAAGTCAACATCTTTCTGCAATTGAGGGGCCCAGAACTGGACACAGTACTCAAGGTGTGACCTTACCAGTGCTGAGTACAGGGCAGAATGACTTTCCTGCTCCTGCTGGCCACACTATTCCTGACCCAGGCCAGGATGCCATTGGCCTTCATGGCCACCTGGACACACTGATTGCTCATGTTCAGCCTACCATCAACCAGTACCCCCAGGTCCCTCTCTGCCTGGCTGCTCTCCAGCCACTCTGACCCCAGCCTGTAGCACTGCATGCGGTTGTTGTGGCCAATGTGTAGAACCTGGCACTTAGATGTGTTAAATCTCATGCTGTTGGACTCTGCCCATCTGTCCAGCCTGTTAAGGTCCCTCTGCAGAGCTCTCCTACCCTCTAACAGATCAACTCCTGCCCCCAGCTTGGTGTCATCTGCAAATTTACTGATGATGGACTCAATCCCCTCATCCAGATCATCAGTGAAGATATTGAACAGGATGGGGCCCAGCAGTGTTCCCTGGGGGACACCACTAGTGACTGGCTGCCAGCTCGATGTGGCACCATTAACCATCATCTCTGGGCTCTGCCCTCGAGTCAGTTCCTAACCCAGTGCAGAGTGCTGCTGTCCAAGCCACAGGCTGACAGCTTGGCCAGGAGTTTGCTGTGGGATATGGTGTCAAAGGCCTTGCTGAAGTCCGGATAAACTACATCCACAGCCTTCACCACATCCACCAGGTGGGTCACCTGATCATACAAGGAGACCAGGTTGGCCAGGCAGGACCTGCCCTTCCTACATACATGCTGGCTGGGCATTTTCTTCCTTAATAATCCCTAATTTGCTACATGAACCAGTGTTCTGGTAGAACTATAAACACAAGCAGAAAAGAGTTAATAATAAGTTAATAAATAATTGATATGAGTTAAGCTCTTCTAATGCTAACACCTACTCCCAGGCAATTTGTACCTATGAAAGCAGTTTATTTGCTTAGTTGTGATAATTACATTGATGGTAATTGGGTTTTGGTTTTGCTTGCTTGTTTGTTTTATTAATTTGATTTCATTAGTATGTACTTTAGTTCTCCTGCATGTAGTGGGATTTTGAACCAAAGTCAGTGAATCAAAGTACCTCATGCAAATGTCTGTTTCACCTATATTTGAATGACATAATTACACAGCTATGGACTAAATGTGTATTTCCACATCCACCAATTTTTAGGAAACCATATTCAGACACCAAGGAACACAATGGTAAAATGCTTTCCTCCATCATGCAACACAGAACTTGCAGAGTAAATTACTTTTATGGGAAGGAAGACTATTGTATTTTGGATTGTCTTAGAAATAATAAGATTCATATTCTGTCTACCTTCATTTACATCTTTCATGACACCAATGGCCACGTAACAACTTACTACTAGCAGATTTTATAGCATTTGTTGAAAGCAGTATTCATTGATTGTACAAATCCTGTAAAGTTAACAGATCTGAAATTATTGCATGACATTACAATGCCTGAAAACTGTAGTTTGCATAGGTCTGACTACTCCTGTGTAATCCCTGCAGAACAAGCCTTTAGAGGATACAACAATTAGGTAACTAAAACACTAGGAAACTGGACAGCTGGGAATAAATGTTTTGTTGTTAAAGCCAAACAAGCCTCAACCAAGCATAAACAAATTCTACCTTCTCAGGGCTTTGTAAACTGGCACCATTCACAGCATTTTTCACAGACTACAAAAGGCAAATAGAGGTGACCAAGCTACTTCATATCACCAGATTAATTCAGCACGATCAAACAACATATTTATCCTCAGCTACCTTCTTAGAAACATCTGAGCAGGCATTTTCATGACACTTAAAAAAAATCATATTAAGAATTTTGAAATGGCAGTTATAATTAGTGTTACTGAAAGCAGCTAAGTAAAGATATTAACATTAGGAGTATAAAATTTTCCTGCATGGAAGATTTCCTCTGAAATGTTTAAAGCGTAATAAACCTGTATGCAACCAAACTCAGTGTCTTGTGAAAGAGAGTGTCACATGGATTTTCAGTGCTACTAATTCTTCCTCTAGTATCTTCTGTCAAGTACTTGGCACTGGTGAATAAGCTTCTAGATAAATAGGAATACCTTAAGTTAATGCAATCAGACTCCCTAGTCTAGTAACTATCATTTTACAAGATATATTTCTAATGAATATGTAGCAGTCATTGAAGAAACAAACTCAAAAGAAAAAAGAAAAACAAACAAACGAAAAGCCAAACCCAAACAAGTTAAGCATAAATTCAGGAATGGATTATTCTGAGAGGAAGAAGGAAAAGGAAGGGGAAAGGAGTATCAAACAATAGCTAGACAACGTTTACAAGACCCACTACTGTTTGACAGAGGACAAAGAAAACTACTTTCTGCTATTGGTAGAGAGTTCTTCGGCACATTGAATTCCCAGCTTACCAACTGAATGTGCTCACTGTTGCTCTGTATTTCTGGAGAGCCACAGTTGTCCAGACACAAGACAGCATGAGCAAGCTGGAACTGATCTGGACCTACTGAGCACTCCATCAGGTGAGATGAAGTCCTGGGATGGCTCTCATATCATAAGGGCCAAATCTGGCTCTTGCTTTATCTCACAAACATACAAGAAAGATTGGAAAAGGCTGCCTTCCTGAATCCCAATCAACCCTTAGAATTCACACCAGGACCACAACTTTGCCTTATTTATGCATCCAGTTCCTTTTTTCTTTCCTAGGCAACAAATCAATCATGAGGAATCTACCCAAATTTTAACAGCAAAGTGAAAAAATATTTCAATTCACAGAATGAATCAGAGATTTCATTTTACTCCTAAACTTCAGATTATGCAGTGTCTCTGGTGACTCTTGGATACAATTCTTTAAACATTTAATTTTTTTTTAAAAATCACTTATCTACCAATGCTCATTTAATGTTTCATCGTTTTTAATAATGATTTATGTGAGAACTACATGCCTTTTTTTTTTTTTTTTTTTTTTTTACTTCTGATAATACTTACGGGTTTTTCGAGCAGAGTCTTCCACAAAAAGAGAAGAAATATCTTCATCCACACCTGCTTCGTTCTTTGCAATACAAGTATATGCTCCTGTATCTTCATAGCGCACATTGCTAATGTGAACCTCACTACCATTTGCTGAAAGCAGAGGAGAAATTCAAGATGCAGACATGCTACAGTGCTTTCAGATTACACACTCAGAAGGCCTTATCTGCTTATACTAATTAAACCATTTTCATTCCTGAGTTTGTAACTTGGAGGCATGCCAACTAATCCAAAGGTATTCAACTGGCTAGTGGATTACATGCACTATTATTTATCTCACAGATACCTGGATTACCTCAGCTGATTATGTGCCTGAGAGCTAAATATCAGTCTGAGATTTTAGGTATGTTTAAATGACTAAACCAGTTTTTAAAATCAGGTAAATATATTTTTATTATGTTGGATTTGGTCACTTGACACTATCATTGGCTTTACACAACATAATCCAAGTTTGAGGAGAGGGACTGGGAGGGGGAGAGGAAGGGGGAGAGGGAGAAGGGGGAGGGGGAAGGGGAGAGGGGGGGAAGGAGGGGGAGGGAGGGGGAGGGAGGAGGGGGGAAGGGAGGGGGAAGGAGGGGGAAGGAGGGGGAAGGAGGGGGGAGGGAGGGGGAAGGAGGGGGGAAGGAGGGGGAAGGAGGGGGAAGGAGGGGGAAGGAGGGGGAAGGAGGGGGAAGGAGGGGGAAGGAGAGGGGAGTGAAGAACAGGAGAATAGGAGTAGAATAGAATAGCAGGTTGGAAGTGACCTGAAGTATCATCTAGTCCAACCTTCCAGGGTAAATAAATACACTTGTTTCTAGTAACTAGAAACACCTGGTTTTGTTTTGTGTGAATGCAGTGCAACAACAGGGGAAAAAAGCAAGCACATTGAAATTTTATACCTACACTGGTGTAGGAGACTATGGAAACAATTTCTGGAGCTCTATGTCAGCTCAGGTAGGAATGTCAACAAACAGTAAGTTTCACTGGCAAAGGTCTTTTAAATAATGTGATGTACATAATGGCATGACCAACAATTCATTGCAATTTAAGCATAGCACACCCTTTTACCTTGAAGAGTTAGTTGTTTGGATAACTTTGGAGTGATATCAATTCCATTCTTCAGCCAACCAATTTGGGGGTTGGGAATACCTTCAGCATGGCACCGAAGACTAGCTGTCACACCTGGCTCTCTTGCCTGGCTCTCTGGATAGACACGAATGACTGGTGGAACTGAAGGCAGGAAATAGTTACAGTTTAGCAGAGAAGACTGTTATCTTGATTTTAAGAAAAATAATTATAAGCAATTCTAAAGACTCCTGCAGACACATGTAACAACACACGGATGCGGGATTAGTCATGTATTCGGTGACATTCAATGCTGAACTGCCACAGTAAATGTATGAAGCAGAATGAATGTTCTGTGAGAAAAACACTTTTCACTGCCTGTGGTATCAGTGAAAAAAAGGCCTGAATTCTAATCCAGTAGTTTGGGGGTGAGTAATAAGATTTTTGTTTTTCCTTAAATTTATTTAGTAAATATGAATAATGTACAACCAGGAAGTTATGAAGTGATGTACAGAGATTGCAATTGTCCTGTTTCACAAACATAGTCTTTAAACCTTCATCTGTACCTTTCCCTTTTCTACAGCACTCCTACCAGCAATCCCTTTTAATGGTATAAAATACGTAAACATAGCATCACATAATGGTTGAAGCTGAAAGGAATCTCTGGAAATCATCTTGTCTGGTCTCCTTGCTTAAGCAGGGCCACCTAGAGCCAGTTGACCAGGACCATATCTCTAAAGAGGGAGAACTTAACCTCTCTGGGCAACCTGTTCCAGTGCTCAGTCACGTTCAAACAGGACCTTCTGTGCTTGGGATACCCTACGCCTTCTTGACCACATGGACACATTGTTGCCTGATGTTCAACCTGGTGCCCATCAGGACCCCTAGGTCCTTTCCTGCCTAGCTGTGTTCTAAGTGGGTGACCCCCAGCACACATTGGTGCATGGGGCTGTTCTCCAGGTACAGTACGTTGCAATTCTACTTGTTGAACTCCATGAGGTTCCTGATGGCCAATTTCTCCAGCCTGTCAAGTTCTCTTTGAACAGCAACATGACCCACAGGTGTATCAGCCACTCCTCCCAGTTTGGTGTCGTCTGCAAATCTGCAGAAGGTACAAATCTGCCCCATCATCCAGATCAATAATAAAGGTGTTAAACTGGACATTTATAAGACTAGTCTTCTAAATATCATTATTAGCAAAACACAAGAATTGTTGGCATCACTTTTCCAAGGTTTAGAAATTTGCTGCAATATATGATTACAAACTAAATATCTGCTACATACCATACATAAGTACTGGCAGAGAGAGGGCATACGATACCATGTGGATATATTCCTATCAGTTCAACAATGATTAAGCAAAATGACTAATTCTTGATCTTATCTTTCATTATTTACAGAGACAACTTGCTTGGGGTTGTTTCTAGCAATTAAAAAACAAAACAAAACAACAAACTAATGAAGATTAGAGAATAATATTTCCTATTCTCCAAAGTTTTAATGAAGCTTTAAAAATAAGGAAAACTCAGCTTGTGTCACAAAACACAGCAGGATAGAGGATGAAGTATCATTTGATAATGAAAGAAAATAACAAGATCAAAAATAAATTGTGTCTATTTTGGCAAGAGATTAAATATTTTCAAATGCTATCCAACTGTTACAAGAAATGTCCCAGCATGCTGTCCTATTACACCACAGACATACCCAGATTTCTACATCACAGGAAATACACAGATGTATGTACTGTATCTCAGAGAGGATGCATGAATCAGTGGGTTTCAGAGCTATTTTAAACTCAGTTAGAAATGAGGATCTTTTCAAATAATATACATGGAAAATCACACATAACCCCAACATGCAAACTGCAAAAATATAAAAATAATATGGAGGAAGATTAAAAATGTGAAAATGATGGCTGTTAGTTGCTTAGACTACTGGCTGAGAGCAAAAGCATTTAAAATTCAGGGATTTAAGGTTTCCACTGTGTTTCTGGGAGGGATTTTGCTCTCATGGACATGGTCCCTAGTCTGTCTTCTTTCCTATAGAATCCGTGTTTTCCACACTGAGACCTTGCTTTCCCCACTGTGTTCTTCAGTCTGAGTTTTGCTTGACTGCATGCTCAGATGGCCTAAGCCATTCAGCACTTCAGCTCCCAGTCTTGCGCTGTCTTACTTCCTAGAATCCAATTCCCATGTACTCCTGACATTTCTCGACAGATGTCTTTTTGGTGGCCTAATCATGCTACAGACTTGTCACTGCATCAAAGCCTTATGGTTTATTTCTCCATCTTGCTCAAGAAAAGTTGCACCTCCTTAGAGACAGATTTTCTATTGTTTAATACTCTTAAGCATCTCAGCAACACAAATGTCTTTTACGACTAGTGGCAGGGCATTGCAACTCATTGCCTTCTGACTACCTATGGCAGGATATTTCCTGTTTTTTTGTGCTAGTGAATATTCTCATTGCATATAAAATCTTATGGGTGTTTAACTACCACACCTTAGACTTCTGCTAAGTCTGTGTGAAGAGAAATTTTTTAACATGTCAGTTTTGGAGAGTTTTCCTTGAGTAGGAAAAGGTATTAGCTTATCTTGAACAATAGGCAGATGATATTTTGGGGGTAATTTTATTCCCAGCAAAGTTCTAGAAAATATTGTAACTAATATCAAATACTTCCTAAAGAAACAGCATAAAAGCCTGCATCAGATGGTATTGTTGCTAAATAAACTACTTCAGGCTTAGGAGATGTGAAAATGTGGAACTACTCAAGACAAAACAGGCCTGAGTTTTCTTCTACTACCCCATATTTCTCTAGTGGATCCTGTTCCCTTTAGCAGTGTCTTCCCAGACTTAGAAGTACTAGCATGATTCTGTATTATTTTTCTTCTCTTATCTTTCCCACATTTCTTTCCATTGAATGAATCCTACACCCCTTATCATTCAGCCTTCTAAAACCATTGGTTCCAAATATGGTGAAAATGTCTTGGAACTAAGCTGAGGAAAGTTCTTGTAACCTCTGCAAAGACCTTGCCTTGTAAATCAAAATGAAAGCTCAAGGAGTAGGATACCACTTTCTCACCACAAAAAGTCTTTTCCAGTGCCCATGATCTGTATTATTAAGACTCCAAAGGAAGCTTATTATTCTCTACTACTCTACCAACCAATTTAAAACTAAAAAGAAACAAAACAAACAAAAAAAGCCCTAAAAATTTTAATCTTATGTATGTAATTGTATTTGTTTTTCTTTCTAGTCCACATAAATATAACAATATATTTTATACATAAATACATAAAATATAGATTTTTTTTCTAAAAAAATTATGGTGATTTACACAAATGGAAATCAAGAAAGAAACTGCAAACTAATTGCACTGTTTTCATTAAACCTTCACACTAGATCTTTGTGATCAGCAAAACCTCATTATCACAATAACCTTTTGTCTGACTGTCCTGTTAGTACAAGTTTCATTATATTAATTAGTCATCATCACAGCTACAAGTACTGACTGTCATGTCTGTGCTTAGGAAGATTACTGTTTAGAAGTACAGATCTAGAGTGTGGAAAAGCTGTTCATTTGACCTTTAATCTCCGTAAGTTTAGCTCCATTTATCCACAATATGCCCAGCAAATGATCCTAATGTTCAAAAGAGACTTGTTTCTCCTTTTTCTTGCTCCCCAAGTAAACTACATTTCAGCCTTCTCACTAGTTTAGACAGCATTTGGTATTTCTCTCTTCAAATGACATAAAATAATCCTAGAATAAAAACTTGGAGAAGAACATGTTGATTTCATGTATTAGCTCATGTTCATGTATTACTCCATTTACAAAGTGTTGCAGGTCAGAAGGGGAAGAAGTTTAGAAAAAAATAAAAGTATTTGAAAGAGATGGGTAGATAGACAGACAGTTTCCTCAAGAAACACAATGGCTGAGACAACACATCAATAAAAACTGCAAACAAGCACTAAACATCAAAGTAATTTAAAGTGTGAGGCATATTAACAACAGAAAAACAAAGGCTATTAAGAGAAGAATGGATCATATTAAAAGACAAAATTATCTTGGAAGTTGCATTTGGTGTGACTATCAAGGAAATACATTCATATCACAAAATATTTCAGCATTTCTGGATAAGAGATGTCAAAAAAAGAGGTTCCTGCAGTTAACTAGCAAAACAAAGAGTAATGGCAACAGCAGTAGTCAAGTTAGAGCCTGCTAATGCAAAGTAAATTTGCAGAGAAGATTGAGTCCAAACATGATTCTGGACAGGAGTGAGTATCAATACACAATAAGAAATACTGCTAGTTTACTGAAGAAAGGTAGGCTTAAAAGAGTAACTGATAAGTAAGAACTTTAAAATAAGGTCATTGAAAAAAACAACAACAAAGAACAAACAAAATATCCAAACCCCAAAACATTAAACCTCACTGGGGATAAAGTACAGTAGGACCCTTTGACCATTTATCAGTGGAGGAGAATGACTACTTAAAATAATGTAGGGAACAAATTACATATTGGGAAAAGATCTAGGAGACCATACTACTGTTAAGGAGGGAAAGTCCTGTCTTCAGGGCAGTTAGGTTTTGTCCAAGTACAGAGTTCAGGAAAGTGCCCTCAGAACTTGAGAAGGAAAATGTAAAGATCAAGATTTCAAATATTATGGTTGGATTTTAAAATAATAAAAGTAAATATAGAATCCTTCATCAACTACAAAACTTGCAATGTAGTGCATTTTTAAAAATATTACTAAATTAATACTAAAAATTACCCTCTATCTGTATACATCTGTATCTATACATAGAGGGAAAACACATGTAATATACTGAAAATAACAGTATAAATCCTTTTAATCCTGACATAATAAAAATCCTACTGGGCTGCATCAGGAGAAGTGTGGCCAGCAGGTCAAGGGAGGTGATTCTCCCCCTCTACTCAGCTCTGGTGAGACCCCACCTGGAGTACTGCGTCCAGGTCTGGAGCCCATATTACAGGAGGGATGTGGACGTGCTGGAACGTGTCCAGAGAAGGGCCACGAGGATGATCAGAGGGCTGGAGCACCTCTCCTATGAGGACAGACTGAAGGAGTTGGGGCTGTTCAGTCTGGAGAAGAGAAGGCTCTGAGGTGACCTCATTTTGGCCTTCCAGTATCTGAAGGGGGCCTACAGGAAGGCTGGGGAGGAACTTCTTAGGATCTCAGGTAGTGATAGGACTAGGGGGACTGGAATGAAGCTGGAGGTGGGGAGATTCAGGCTAGATGTGAGGAGGAAGTTCTTCACCATGAGAGTGGTAAAGCCCTGGAATGGGTTGTCCAGGGAGGTGGTTGAGGCCCCGTCCCTGGAGGTGTTTAGGACCAGGCTGGATGAGGCTCTGGCCAGCCTGACCTAGTGTGGGGTGTCCCTGCCCATGGCAGGGGGTTTGGAACTAGATGATCCTTGTGGTCCCTTCCAACCCTGAATGATACTATGATACTATGATACAGAGAACAGCTTACAGTGCAGAGCAAGTCCACTGGACTATTGTTGCTCCTTTTAAGAACTATTATTCATATGGATGAAAAAAACAGAAATTATTATGCATTTGTGTTTTGTAAAGTTATTTATAGGAGAGCAACACAAAAAGAAAAAGGTACCTCTTTTTCTGTTAAGCCGTAGCACAATACATTATAAAAAGTAAGATGATAACAACAGACCTGCTTGACAAAGCCTAAAACTAAGCCTCTTATGACTTGATAATTATAACATTTTTTCTTACCGTTCACTTGGAGAATATGAGTTTGATAGAGTTTATCATAACCATCAGCGTAGCAGGTGTAATTTCCCATATGAGTTGTGGTAACCTTAGTAATGTACAAGGATCCATCATCTCCAAAATCCTACAGGGAAAGATTGAAACCAAAGTTGTCATAATTATGCCTGTATCTCTGCAGTAATTATATTCATCATTGTGACCGGTTTAGGCTGTGCCTTTAAAAAAGGGACTCTTTCTGAACACTCTGGCTGAATGTTTTGATATTATAAATGAAAACAAAGATATGCTAAACCAATTTCAATTGGTAGAATCCGGCTGTAAGTTCTAGCTTAGTCTTTCAGTCGGCGGGGGGGGGGGGGGGCGGGCAGGCAGTCTTCTTCTCCCCCCTGTACTGTGAGCTGGACTGCTTTTTCTCTCTGAAGCGACAGCTTGCTACGCAGAGACAATTTTTGCTAACCAGATAAGAAAACTAACTTTAGCATTCGCTTTTTTTGAGCTTAACAAAGTTTTCACCCTTTTAATTACCTTCCTTTCTCTTTCTCTCTAACCCTTTTGGGAAAAAGGGGATGTAGGGAGGGAGAAGGGAGGGACAGGCTGAACCCCCCTGGCCGCAGTGGGGATGGGGAAAGGTCTCCTGTATTACATACATTGCTGTATATTTCTGTATATATTGTAAATATTGTATGTTTTTGTACATATTCATTGCATTCCATTTTCTGCTTGTAAAATATAGCTTTCATCTGCTTCTCTGGCTGAGTTAGCTGTGGATTCTTTTGTGTGTGTGTGTGGGGAACCTTCCTACTCCACCACAATCATCTTGGCAAAAAACATCACAAATATTAAACCAGAACAGCTGACAGTCATCTGAAACCCAAATACTATATTTGTGAATGGTGGAGTAGTTTGATCTTCCTATGTATGTTGTGCCTGTAGAAAAAAAAACAAACAAACAACTTTTCTATTAACATCTAGTTAAATTATGCAGAAGTAATATGACAGCTATTTTCAGAAGATAATCCATTTCAGACGGGATCTGACCAGACAGAAAACTAAATCTTTGTACAATTTAACAAGGTAAATCATCTCCTGTAGAAGTGTGCTAATACTTTGAAATAAGAAGATAGTAAAAAACAAAGCAAAACAAAATAAACCACCCAAAACCGAAACCCAATTCATTTTTCTTCAATGTAAGACATAATTTTTAACTTCACCCTTTTATATATCTTCAATTGGCATATAGGTTCCACTAAAGTGGAGTGCAAAATATGACCTCCATTTCAATTCTCAGTTCAATTCCCAGTTCAATTTTAATTAATGCAATATAATTTAAAATTTACAACCAGCTGTAAAATATGCCACTTACTGTAAATATGTATGGAATATTTAATAGCATTTTATTTTTCCTTTTTACTGTTCATGTCTGCAAAGACTCCCCTAAAATAACCATTCTAGTTTAATCTAGCTTGCAGTCTTTGTCTTGGATTCTATAGTGCTTATACAAATCCATCTAGAAGTTGGGTTTTCTACCTTGTAATCCATTGTTTACTTTTTCAAGTACCTCTTGCCAGATTCTTTTCAGCCTCACCTAGCATTTTTTAATTCTTGTATGTGCAGTATATTTAAATAAAACAGCAATGACCTTATTTGAGCAAGTAATATAAAAGAGAAATTTAAAACTATGAAAAGTATCTTTCAGCCTCGGAGATTTCAACATCAGCTCAGGCTTTTCATACTAATGTCAGTATTACAACTCCTACTTTCCAAGTAATCAGTTTGTTCATGTCAGGAAAGCAGTTCAACTTAGTGGTTTGCTATTGAAATTCAGAAAGAAATTATGTTTAAGAAGCCTGAGAATAATGGCACTTGACACAAATTCAAGTTTACATTTTCAAATGCAAGCTTTCCTTCTAGGTCACAAAGTATAACAAAACCTAAATTTCCTAAGCACAAATTTCACGTAACTTCTCTCAGTCTCACACTTTACAGCTACACCAAGAACAAATCATGAATCATGAAGCTAGTGTAAATCCACCAGCTGAAGAATCACCTTGACAGAAAATTATAAATCAGGTCAAAGCTTAAAGAAAGAAAGAACACCATGGTTTAGTTGATTATATAGCGTTGGATGATAGGTTGGACTCGATGATCTCAAAGGTCTTTTCCAACCTGGTCTGGTCTGGTCTGGTCTATTCTGTTCTATTCAATGCAGTGTAATACAGTAAATAGCACTATTGTATATACAGTAGAAAGTGGCAGACTCTACTATGAACACAATACCAGACAACAGTTTGTGGTTATAATCCAAGCTAACTTTACTCAAGGAAAATCAATCTTCCTATGCTTCTTTTCCAGTCAGTTAAGAAATGAATTAAAAACAAACCAAAAATCTTTAGCAAAATCTGTTCATGGGACAGTTCAATGGATCTGCCTTTTCTCATAGCTTTAAGTTACTGCTTACCTCTCTCTGCTGAGCATGGAAACAAGCTTCCTAACTACAATTAGATATATTAAGTATTTAATTGGTCCCCCTCTTTCTTGACATTGGGGAAAATGGAGATAGACAAGCAAAAGAAGGGGATTATTTCTACAGAGGCTGTTTTTCAACATAGCAAAGTAATCTTGCCAGTACCAATCTGCTGCCAATGGGGAAAAATATGATAATTCAGTACATCTAACTCAATCTCATATTTTGAAGAAGTCTTCATGAATATCTTTCTGATTTTGTCTTACAAATGATCATACAGCGATCACCCTTTATTATCTCTTCCTAAAATAAGACTTCGTAATGAGTGAGCACCAAACATTAGTGAATAGGATTTGTCTGTACTCAGCAAATCTGAGACTACAGACGAACAAAATAACTGAGTACCTACCTAAATAAGTAGAGATGTATAAGCTTTCCTTTATTCTTCTGGATAAAGTAAGGACAGCAGTTTAATTTCATTAGGAAATAGTAAAATCAAATAAAGAGTAATGTCCATTATTTTATGGACAAGACACAGCAGCTTTGTGCTTTTAAAACTGTATCAGTTGATTAAAAAACAGTTTTGTCATTTTGAAACCTAATAATTTTACAAGCTTCCTAAGAATGTAAAGAGGGAACTCACAGAAAAGGGCCTTGATCACCAGTGAGAACAGCAACTTCATTTTATACATAATCATGTATAATTTGAATCTTGTGTGTAAGAGATAAGAACTATACATAAGCGACAGTTTTGGCAAAGTACTAGAGCTCTTGGGGCTACCCATAAAACATCACTAATCTTTCACTTCCCCAAAAAACTTCTGTAACTTTATGCTACCTTGCTATGAACCTGCAGTAAAGATGGGTAATTTATTTAGACATTCAAAATCTCCAACTGAGTAGATACAGCTTATTTTAAATGGAAATTTCAGCATGCTCTGAAACAGCTGTCTTTTTTATTGGTTCATACAGAGATCTTCAGAATGACTCACATACCATTTAACTTCTACTCCTTTTTAATGAAACAGTCATATAATCAGATTTAATTGGATAAAGCTATTTGACATTTGTTTCTCATATATTTTTTTCAATTTAACATCAAACACAGTGAAATTATTTTGTAATAATTACCCAATTACCACAGTTTATTACAATTCCTCCAAAGTCTCATTTTTAAAATCAGCTTTAATTACAAATGTATTCATCATTACACTCCAAGACAGAGCTGGAAAAAACCCCACAAGTCAACCCAACCCAAAACCCCCAAACAACAACAACAACAACCAACAACAAATCAAACAAAAAAAAAAAAGCAAAACCAAAACACCCCCACCCCCAAAAAACCTGGCTTTGAATTGCAGAATTTATTTAGACCACATTACAAAGTGATATTGAAGTTCCAAAGAAACAGAACTGAAACAATTTGTGCCTTAAAGATGATTCAATTTAGGGTCACTGTGGAATGACCTTGGAAAAAGCATCCCTATTTCTACTTTCTTTAAACAGGTTTTATTTGTGAGAAGAGGGCAAACAAATCATTGAATACTTGCTAAATTTTCCCACTTATGAAAACTCCTCATATTTACACTGGGATAAGATAAAACTTATTTATTTTCAATAACTTACAAACACTTTTGTTTTAAACTTATAAAATTTAATGGAGTTTTTGATCTTCTCATTGCATAAATTACGAAGTTTCAGTTTTACTTTTATGAGTGCAAACCCCTTTTCTTGTATTCTTGAACTGCACTCATCCTAAAGTAATAGAAATAATTTATTTTATTTCACAGAACCAAATTACTTAGAATGTTTCTTAAGGGAATCTCAAAAAATAGCAAAAGACCCACACCTGAAAACCAAACCAAACCAAACCAAAAACCCAAACACCAAAAAGAGCCATTTAAACTTTTGCATTATTAAAATTTGAATCCAATTTTCATCCAGTCCATCTCATGTATTTCTGAACTATCCAGAAGTGAGACAAGCAGGCAGGTAGAGTGTCTTCAAGCTTTATGCAGTCTGCAAAAGTTCTATGGGATAAATTTTGGTTTACTACTAACTACCCTGAGCATGCTTGATTAAACAAAGGGCAATAAAATTGTCAAACATGTATGTTCAAATATGTAGCAGTCAAAACATCCTAAAATAAAATAAATAAGAAAAAAGATAGAGATTGGTAGAGAACCTTTTACCAGGTAGTAGCTGAACTGGATGTACAGAGGAAAACAGAAATAAATAAACTTAGTACCTTCAAAGCTGACTTTGAAAATTAGAATGATTCACTTTAGGTTATTCTTAGAGCACAAGGGAAAAAAAAGGGGGAAAAAAGACAACAAACAAGGGAAAAAAGTGGGGGGAAGACAACAAACAACCCCAACAAAACAAACAAAACCACAAAACAAACCAAAACCAAACCAACCAAGGCATATTGTAACTTAAATAGTTTTCTTTAAGATTATGTCTTATTTAACGTGCAGCATTAATGCATGAGCTCTGCAGAGAGAAAATAGAGCCAGGCACACACACTACTTGGACCACTGTGTCAGCTTATTATCACAGAATCAGAGAATCACCAAGGTTGGAAGAGGCCTCAAAGATCATCAAGCCCAACCTGTCACCACAGAGCTCATGCTAAACCATGGCACCAAGTGCCACATCCAATCCTCTCTTGAACACCTCCAGGGATGTTGACTCTACCACCTCCCTGGGCAGCCCATTCCAATGCTATGTAAGAAAAGGGCACATACATGCTTAGAAATATTATGAATGGAATACACAGCTGAGTACATACAACAAAATGAGTGGCAACTGTCTACTGTCATCTTTTGCTCTTTGCTTACCGAATCAAAATATTGACAGCTTGAATAATAGCACAGCAGCTTCAGTTAAGAAGGCTCTAGTCCAGATTGACACACTCAAGGCTCATAAAAATATTTTTCTTAGAGCCTTTTGAGCAAACTGCAAATCCAGTCAATCCTAACAAAGCACTTAGTATGAACTGGACTACAAAGAGCAAACTTATAACATTACTGTAAGTAATAAAGTAATGAAGTTATTACTGTAAATGACACAAAAAAAATTACTGCCGAGACAGTTTACATTTCATACCAGTCTTAATTATCCACAAGTATCACACACACATTGAGATGTACACTGTCTTTGCTTAAACAGCTAATACAATGATAAATGTTCATCAGTCTAATCTTTTATCACAAGAAGGCTTTACTAGACAAGATCAATTCCTTAGGGTCAATTCCAGTGTCTTTGGAAGCTACCTCAAGTCTTTCACTGTAACCTCTGAAACTAGTTATGTTGAAGCAAATATTTATTTTTTTTTCTTTTCTCCCCTTTACATAAATGTACCAAGCATGAATTGTGTTCTTTTACTATACTCACATATATGAAGAAAGTTAATAACCTTATAGTTATCATATATTTTGACAGTTGTTCATATGCATGTATGTTACCATAAGGCTGAACAAACAAAATCTCAACTTTTCTATACATTATGATCAGCAATATATTTGGGTTTCTTCTTTCTGGTACATATCTTTCTGCTAGATCTACTTTGTCTTCTCATCAGAGGAATGAGGAAGGAAATTCCCCATTTCCAGAGGGATTGTGCACAGCAGCCATTAATACATTTTGTCTGTTATTAACAAAGTAAAGCAATGTTGCTGATATATAGCAACTTTGCTCTTATTAAGCATTCACATTATTTGTTATACATATAAAGTTTATGATGTCCTGCTAAAATTCATAGTAAACTGTGTACTGTTTTGTAGCAAATTGCCTAATTGAGGTACTCGTGTTCCTTACGCTACACAACAGGTTTAAAAAAAATTATTAAAAATCAAACACAAATACTTTCAATTTCACAGCTGAAAACAAGACCATAAACTCCAGTGAAACAAAACATTCATACAAATGATTTATAGGCAAGCAAGAGTATCACAGTTTCATGAGCACATTTTTGCTCTCTGGATTGAGAGCAACAGGTTCTGTCTTCGATGAAACATTCATTGCTTCAATTTTGCTATTGCTGTGCCTATCATAATAAAAAAAAAATTCTCTTTTGCTGCAACAGTAACTAGATCTCTGTTAATAGACTTCAAGTTTCTATGAGATCTCCCAAAACTATTTTACCTTTTAGCACACCATAATTGTTTATATTTGTCATCATTATTTAATTTTTGCTTATTCAACTCCGCTTTCTGCAATGGACCCAAAAATTCATATGAGTCCTTAATGAACCATAAAGTGCTCTCTCTCTCTGTCTATAAATATATATACACACACACTCTATACTTCTTTTTTCACCTTTGTTCTATGCTTTTGTGTTAACCAATGGGACAGTCCTCCTCATTGAAAGTTCCTATGCTACTGTCACCATATGTAACTGTATTATTCAAATGTTTTCTTATATATAGCACAGTCTTAGTCTGCAAGACTGAAATGCACAGAAGTACTTTTTCTATTGCTGATCCCTCTAGCTAACCCTTGATTTCAATTAGATTTTAGTCTAAATATACCCTATCTCAGTAGTTGCTAACTGATCATAGAATTCATGTCAGAAATAAGATCTTTACTACAGAACGGTAGGAAGAAATGCGGCTTCTCCCCCCGCCCCTTCCTTTACTAAAAACACTTAAAAATACTAACTTTTTATTAACACACATAGCCTTAAACTTCAAAGCTTTTTTTTATGAATTAATTTAATGTATTTCATGTCAAAAACATGAAAGCAAAACAGTATTTAAGTCATCTTTCATTAACTGTAAGTGACAATAGAAGGAACTTCACATAATTCCTAAGATTCGGCAAACTGCTGCACACAAATTTAAACATCTCATAGACAGAAGTGACATGCCATTGGTATTTTACTTTGCCAAAGTAGGGCAATTCCATTTTATTTCTCATTATCAAAGGAAAACAACCCAAAGCACAACAGAAAAAAAAAAAAAAAACAAACAAAAAACCAACAACAAAACAAACCACTACCCCAAACTCAAATATATAACAAATAACAAATCCAACTCAGGCAAGTAACCATCACAATATGTCATTACTGTACAGGTGTCCCAAAGACTGTGTAAAAACACATTTTTGTACCAAACTTACTAGCTGTAAAGCATTGCCAAAGTAAGAGCCAGGAGAAGACAGGGCAGCAAACAAAACAAAGCAGAAGGAACCCTGCTGAGAATAGCCAGAAGGAGAAGGTGAATATGACCATTGTCAAGACATTTTCTACAGGTCAGAGTTAAAGCATGACCAGATGATGGACAGGCAAAGAGCACCACTGCTTTCTTAAGCAATTATTCCCAAGGTTTGAAATTCTTCATGATCGTGATGTATAAATTTGTCACCATATTAATCATGGTAAATGTAAACAAATAAAATTATTTGAATATCATGGCAGACAAACACTATTCTGTTGTAATCCTGTCACAGCACACAAATTATGTAGGCTTGTTCTGGATAAGTATTTGCTTTACCACACTTTTTTTAAGTAGCTGCACCAGTGATTTTAGAGGTGGGTAGCAATTTTCTCTTGAGTCAGTATTGAATCAATACCTTGATAACTTTTTGGGGAAAAAAATTAAATCCTACAATTTTTTAACATTTATAAATGCCAGTTGAGCCCAATTCCTCATAAGTAATTATGTCCTATCTGTCTTCATTCTTCCTCTCAGGATACTTGGGAGGGAGGGGTAGAAAGGGTTTATTTTTCAGTGTTTAAGCAATCGTACCTCTCTGTTCAGTGAAACAGACTGTTGGATATCAAACACACTTGTTACTGGTGATGTGGCCCTCCTATTTAATGCACTGTTTTGATGATTTGAAAGTCAGGGCTGTGAGCCACAGGAGGCCATTATTAACAAGCATCTTTCTCATGCCTTTAAGAAGGACTGACCTTTCCTGCTAGCTGTAGCCTACTTGAGGTTACTCTTTCGAGACTTCTTTTACAAAATAATAGCCTGAAAAGCTTAGTATTCCTTTTACACCCCATAAAACTTTTTCTACAATGCCATGGAAAGCATTTATGTCTTGTAGGATAGCAAAAGTACTGCCAAATGACCTGGACAATTTGAAACAATACATATGTAACCAGTCATAAAAGCATTCAGAGATGATGATAGTTTTCACTCAGCTGAGGGAATGTGTTGTATTTAGGTTGTATTTAGGTCTATACTATCCTCATAGGAGAAGACAATATAAAAGGGAATAATTTATTTATATGTTTCTCCTTAGAATTTTAAGAAAGAGGGGGGGAAAAAGATAAGGAAAGGGGTAATTTTAGGAGTCCTCTCTAGGAAACATTCTTTAGCACTTTGGACATTCTTAAAACATTTCTGTCATCAGCTGCTGAGTAGAATGGAAGACAGCGTGTTCTTTCAGAGGACATTAGCTTTTAATGGCATCTGCAATGTGGCATTTTCATTTTGTGGGTTTTGTTGATGTGAGACGGGAGAGTGAATATATCAATAAGAGAATGAAGATTGTTGAATGGTACCCAAAAAAGTGGAAGTTGTAATCTTTAAAAGAATTTTAACAAAATAAAGAAGTAAAAAGTAGTGTAGTTCAACTACACTCTTTTAAAGCATTACAAATTCATGTTAGCAGATGTTAAACATTACACGTGGACAAGTTATCTAAGTAGATCTTGTATAAATGTAGTACAAAGGGCAGATATATTACAAGAAAAGTGTGATTGCTGACAGAGGAAAGAAGCTGAAGGCAAGACTGAATCGAAAGGTCAGAAAAAGATTAAATGAGATATAAAAAATTTTAAAGTGAATGGAAAAAAGTAATACATATTGTAATTGGGAAAAAATTGCTACTTTAAAATTTTTCATAAGTAGTATTTTCTGTAATGAATAATCAGTTAGATAAAACAAAATATATTCAGAAAAGTGGAAAGACATATGAAATTTAAGATGCTAGATAACAGCAAGAAAAAAACACCTTTCTAAATATGTACTAAAATATCTGCATAATGTCCTGTGGTATCAGTTTTGAAGTGGGTCAGAGCACAATTATATGACAATTTAAGTAAAATTTGCAGAAGCATACAATTTTTTTTCAGTGTTCTCATTCAGAGTGATGCTGATTATCCTTGACTTCCATCAAGTTAACAAGATAAAGATCAGTAGAAATATCCATTACCTCCAGAAATAGCAATTTTAAGTTCCTCAAGGAGAGTTCAAGAGTACTAAGGACTTCTAAAATAACCAATTGGATATCAGTAATATTATTAATATCTGACCACATGCTTGATAACATTATGTAAGTTATAATTTAAAAAATGTACTACTTAAATACAATTTTCATCATCCTTTGAACGTCAAACAGCATTTCTTAGTATTTCTTGAAAATGTGGGTAATGTATATAACACCACTATTTAAGAGTTGACAGCTCTTAGTAGAGAAGTAGATTTGTTTGTTTGTTTGTTAGCCAACTTTCAACATAGATTTGAGTTTACTTGACTCTTTTGCTTCTTGCAAAAAACACTAGATCCCAAGTCTTCCCCATTTCACTTTTTAGTAGAGAAGTTGAGATTTGTTTGTTTGTTTGTTTGTTAGCTTTGCAACAAAACAGAATTTCAACAGTCATGATTTGAGTTTAGACTTGACTCTTTTGCTTCTTGCATTTTTCCATTTGGCAAAACACTAGGCATAGCATTGTTCCAAGTTTGCTTCCCCTTGAATTGAATAGCTTAACTCATACTGAGAACTGCATGAGCTTGCTATGATTTACAAACTCATACTGTCACTACTGATTTTTTGTGATTGCTTTCCTAGATATGTGCTAACTTCCAGTTATGATGATTTCTGACACATTTTGCTAAAAAAAAAAAAAAAGTTTGTCTGTCTTCCCAGATCAGGGCTTGTCATGTTTTTCACAGAAAGTGCACTACCATTTACATAACATTATTAGTCTTGAGATGCACAGATGTGGTTTTTGTGTAACTGAGTAAATTAGTAATTCCCAGAGTTAGGCAAACATGATTGTAGTTTATAATATAGCCATAGTAAAACCTAGAATAAGTTGCCTCTGGGGATATCTTAAATTATACAAGGACTTAAGGGTTTTGAATGTTTAAAATTGCTTGAATAAGTACAACACTTTCTTCGGTGGTTAAATTGCAACATAAACTGGAGTACACTGTTTCCCTCTGCATTTGTTCCTTTGAAGTTAATATTTAAGTTCTAAATTCATTTTGCATAATAAAATATAAAACACCGCTCTTTTTTTGTCCAATTATTTTTCTTTTCCTCAAGGTTTTATTTCAGTACATTGCCTGAATGGATACTAAATTATGGCTACATAGCAACCTTTAAGCAAATGTGCAACTGCAAGAGCCAAGCAGGAAATATATTATGAAGAGGGTTCAGAAAGGCATGGAATGATCAAAGAAATATGGAAGGTAACAAAATAACAAAAATAATAATAATAAAAAAAAACACACAAGGAAACTGAAGAAGGATCTAGAAACAAATACAGGAGGATCAAGTCAGTGTGAAAAGTGAAGCATACGATAAATTTTGAAGATACCCTGGGACCAATTTAACTGCATGTCTTCATGTGCTCTCAATGTGCGCTTGCAGCCCGGAAAGCCAATCAGATCCTGGGCTGCATCAGGAGAAGTGTGACCAGCAGGTCAAGGGAGGTGCTTCTCCCCCTCTACTCAGCTCTGGTGAGACCCCACATGGAGTACTGCGTCCAGTTCTGGAGCCCATATTACAGGAGAGATGTGGACGTGCTGGAGCGTGTCCAGAGAAGGGCCACGAGGATGATCAGAGGGCTGGAGCACCTCTCCTATGAGGACAGACTGAAGGAGTTGGGGCTGTTCAGTCTGGAGAAGAGAAGGCTCTGAGGTGACCTCATTGTGGCCTTCCAGTATCTGAAGGGGGCCTACAGGAAGGCTGGGGAGGGACTTCTCAGGATCTCAGGTAGTGATAGGACTAGGGGGAATGGAATGAAGCTGGAAATGGGGAGATTCAGGCTGGATGTGAGGAAGAAGTTCTTTACCATGAGAGTGGTGAAGCCCTGGAATGGGTTGTCCAGGGAGGTGGTTGAGGCCCAGACCCTGGAGGTGTTTAAGACCAGGCTGGACGAGGCTCTGGCCAGCGTGATCTAGTGTAGGGTGTCCCTGCCCATGGCAGGGGTTGGAACTAGATGATCCTTGTGGTCCCTTCCAACCCTGACTGATTCTATGATTCTATGATTCTATGTGGCGTTTTTTGGTTGTGTGTGTTTGTTTCTTTGTTTTTAGTGCCTCACTCCATGGATATTGGATCTGTCATCCTCTTTCTGTATTTGAATCACAACTAAACTATTAATGTTAAAGGACTAAGCTATAACATATTGTTTGCTTGAAAGGACTTCCAAGCATTCCAGTTTGGTTTATATATCTTTTTAATGTCTTTATTAAGCTAACAAACAAACATCAAACATTTATCTTCAGAATTATGCTAGCCTGACACTTTTCCTCCCTTTAGAGTTCTTACTGTACCTGTACACACAGGTACACACACGGCAATCATCCCAGCCACACTTTGCAGAGCTTACATTTAATTTTTGTGGGTTGTCAGTCCAGCTCATTATCATATATTCCTCCTCTCATATTAACTATAAACAAATCTGTCTAACTCTAACAATTCCAACTTTGCTTTGAATGTCTGATCATCACTAACTTCACATAGGGCTTCCCACAAGTGTTTAAAATTCCATACTTGACCCTCCTCCAGCTGTGATAAGTGCTTCAGAAGCATGCTGGGCTGGCCCTGGCTAATAGCCAAACTCCCACCCAGCTGCTTGCTTACTCATTCCTCCTCCACCCTCCTCAGAACAGTGGGGAAAATAAGAGTAAATGAATGAGAAAACTCAGGGGTTGTGATAAAGGCAGAGAGATTGCTTACTAATTACCATGGTGGGCAAAACAGACACAGCTTTGGCAAATTCAGCTGACTTTATTGCCAGCTAAAAGTAAACAAGTGAGAACTAACTTGGGCAGTGAGAAAAAATGCACACATTATTAAAACAACAGCTTCCCTTCCTCTGTTGGGCTCAGTTTCACTCCTTCACTCCCAATTCCTTTATCCTCTGAGTGGTGCAGAAGGTTGGGGTACACAACACTGGTAAGTACACAACATTCCCCATTTGCATTTCCTTTCTCCTCACCCTTTTATGTCTGTTCCAGCCAAGACTCACCATGAGCTAAGTCCTTCAAGACAAACCTGTTCCAGTGTGGCTGCATATCTGCTCCAACATAGTACATCTCCTGCTACCCCAGCCTTGGACTTCCTGCTGCTGTTTCTCAGGCTTTTTATTCTCCACTCCTCTTTCTCTCTCTATTGTTTTATGCCCTTTAATGAATGTTTCCCCAGGGGTGCTATGAGTGCAGCTGAGGGGCTCAGTTGTGCCCTACGCTGGGTCCATTGAAACCAGCTGCAAAGAGCTGTGTCTAGCTTGGAGCAGCTCCTGGCTTCCGGCTGAGATCACCCCTGCAGTCCCTACTGGCAACACCCAGATACATGCATCTGGCATAAGAAGTTTCTCTTCTGAGGGCTTTGAGTTTGTTTGGTTTTGGTTGTGGATCTCTTTTTTTTTTTTTTTTTTTTTTTTTTTTTTTTTTAGGGTTGTTTTATTTTGTTTTGTGTGTTTTTTGTTGTTGTTGTGGAGGTTTTATTTGTTTGTTGCCTTTTTTCCCCCTTAATTTTCATATTCAAAATGAATGTGTCAGGCTTTGAAAACATTTGCTCTTTCCACATCTGCAAATACATTAAACTGAACCTTTCAAACTGATCTGTTATCATTATTTCCATTCATCATTTCCCCTTTAGTTCTGTGCCCAGATGCATGTTCCTGTTTCTATCTACAGCTCATGCCATGTATTACACTTTTAAGTGATTAGGAAGTACTCCAAACCATTATTTATAAGCATCATGAATATTTAGAGAAAGCTAACAAATATTGCAGAAAGGAGCTTGTGAATGTGAGCAACATGCTTTTGAGTACCCAGCCATGCAATTAATACCAAACAAAAGTAACAACTATTTAACTGAGAACTTTTCAGAGGATGCTGGGTTTTTTTTTCTTAAGCCTTTAAAGTGACTTTAAAATCACTTTAAATGTACCATTCATGCAAGATGAGCATTGCTCCTTATTTTACAAAGCACCACTGTAAGGAAGCTTAATTAACAATTTACAGAACTAATGTAAAAATAGCAAACAAAATAAAGGTCATGTGAAAGTACAAATGTAACCTTAGAAAAAAAAAAAGCATTCAGGAGAAAATGAAATAAATATTTTAAAATCTGGATATTTGTTAGGGTTGATATTTCACACACCCGACAGCTCAGTGATGAAGACCTCACCTCAGTCCCAGAACAAGCATGACTCCTGATGCAGCAGTCTGTCCACATTTATAATTTTGCTAACATAAAATGGGCAAATAAAAGCAAGAATACCCACAAGCAAATAAAATACAGCAGAGACATTATTGTAAAAGTTTTTAAAAGAAGATGTAATAATGTTCAGTTTCTGTTCTGGTCCATATGGTGATGTAATGGCAAAGTTAGGTGGCAAGCTCACTGGCGATTTTTTGAGAAGTACCATAAAAACTGCTGAATATTTGGAGGAATGAGCAAAACAGCCAGTTTTGTGGCAAAATAGTTATTTTGAAAAAACCCACACTTTTACTGGATTATTAGAAGATAAGGTCGTTATTATCAGCCATTCATATTAAGTCACTATGTATTTCTTAAAATGTTAATTTCAAAGATTTTTAATTCTTTCTTTTTTTATATCTAAGGACTGTATAATCCTAAATGCATAATGCTGACTCTATTTTGGGCTGCAATATTCTCTGCTTTTTCTTTTATTTCTTTTAAATGATTAGCCTGTGGAATACATTTTCTCTATATTTAACAACGAGGTTTTATATGCACAGCAAAATAAAAACAGACTGAGACTGTCAGGCATATAATTCCCATTTTTTGGAAAGTCATAGCTTGTTATGTGAAAACTTTATGAAAAGTTTTGATAATAAGCTGTTAAATATAGCTTTCTCTTACTTACATTGATATCTTCCAAGTCTAATCTATTCAGAATAACATTGTTCCTCTTCCAGATGATGGGAGGTCTCAGAATTCCCTGGATGGTGCAACTTAAGACAACACTTTGTCCTACTGTTGCTGCAGTGGTGCTTAGTTTTTGATCTTCAGGCAGACTTAGCTGAACTACCTCTGCAAAAGATATATTATTTGTAAGATTAATTAGCAGACAGTTTCATAAAGCTAATTAGCATGCAGTTTCTGCACACTGGTAATTTGAGTATTTTAATTGGAATCAAAGCAAAAAGAATTTCCAACAGCACAGGAAGTTCAGAGTATTTCAAATAAAGGTCAGCATGACATTTCAATTAAATTGACTGACAAGTATCACCCTGTAAGAAGAGAAGCACTGAATATGAAAATTAATTTCAGAGGTAAGACTGTAATAAACATAACATTACAATACAATACACTAAACCAGGTTGGAAGAGACCTTCAACAGTGCATCCAACATCAGACACTGGATGTTATTTGACAGCTAAAGCCAATGCAGCACAATAGTCAGCACCTTCCTCTGAACTAAGATGGCAGTGCTGCTGTAAGACTCATTTGTATGAGTTCATTTTCAGAAAAGAAAAACGCCAACAGAGCTCAGCATACAAATCATACAGGACTGAGATTTGCAGTGGACAACAAAGTGAATTCTGCATTCAGAATATAAAATGAAGGAATAAGATTTCTTTTCTGTCAAACCAGTTTTTATGTTGGGCTTTTATTTTTTTTCCTCGACATCAGTAAAACCACGGTTTCCAGATCAAGCTGACATTAGTAATTTCTCCCATTTCAGCCTCAGAAGAATATGCATTAATCATAGTCCAAACAAGTTAACATCACACACACACAAAAAAAAAAAGTTGCAATAATTTCTACTACATTTTTATATTCAAACATTATTCCTTTTACAACTGCATAAATTCAAAGCCAGAATAAAAAGCTGCTGTGCATAAATCTTTTTAAAAATAGGGAAAAAGAAAAAAAAATAAAAGGCAAGCAACCAATAAAAGAGAGGAAAAAATCCAGAGCACTTTTTTGCAGCAGTTCCAAAACTGCTGTCTGCCAAGGAGCAGAAGCAAAAACTATGATAGAGAATAGCACCTGGTAGAAGTACAAAGTACAATAATGCATAACACTTACAAACAAACCTGAAGCAAATGCAGTGCATCACCAAAATCATTGTGAATCATCTCAAACCACAAATATTTGCTACCTATATTTGGGATTTACTGTTCAACACAGTCAAAATTGCTGGTGTTGACATGGTGTTTCACTAGGGTTGACAAATATTAGTATTACCTAAAACACCCCAATGTATCTGTAAAATAATATATTTACAGGAGTTTCAAAAGTATGTCATAGGTTTTTATTTGGGGTTGGAGCTTGTGTATATGTTTGCACTGTGTTTTGTTCTTCCTTTGAGAGAGACAAGTTTCTAACGTATTTAGAAGCAAAACCTCTAAGAATACATCTAAAACCACATTCTGCATGGAGGCACGTGCATGAGAAAATCCAATACAAGACATGTGAAGAACATAAAATTGCTTTTTCACATTCACAATTATTTTTTTGAATGATGAAAAAATTTCAACATTCTTCTTGAAAAATATCCAGTATTTCTGAACTTAAAGTCAATGAAACAAATTCAAACTCAATATCCTGTGAGAATGAAGACGATTTACGGCATAGTATGTGAGATAACTAAACTAAACTAAACCTAAACTAAACTAAACTGGTGACTGTCATACAAAATAAATTTTATAAATAAAAAATAATCCTAATGACATTAAATTTGGTATGAACAAATATGCTGTAATATGGAGTAAGCAGTCTCTAAACAAAAATATTTTTCATATTTAACTTAAGGCAATCTTCTTCATACAGTTTTGGAACAATTTTACTTGATGCCAGAAAAGTAAATAAAATTATTATGAGTAGAGAAATATTCTCAAATCTTTCAACTTAACACTATGGAAAATACATCTTCACCTATTTTTGATTGCCTCTGATATTTCATATTGTGAGTAAAATAATTCAAGACTTCAGTAATTATCTTTGTACCATAAGAAAGGGAGTCTAGACCATGAAACTCTGATAATCTATGTACTAAACAGCTCTAATATGAATAGAATACCACTTCATGTCTCAGAGTTCATTTGTACACATATAAACAGTGATACACATTTTATATCACTCTATACTCCTTCTTCTAGTGTGACTGCCTATAGGTCAGAGACTGAACAGCTGAGATTTGTGTTATCACTTGCAATATGCCCAGTTATATGTAACCTATTAAAATTCTATATTTGTATGGATTTCTCATTGTAGTCAAAAGAACTATGCAGGAATTTAATATCACCCAAATAGCCATTTTCCCACTTAGCTATTAAAGTGTGAAAAATCTCTAGGTTTTGTATCTTTCATTTTCAAGTAAAGTACAAAAGCTGTTATGTATCTATAGTCTTTTAATTACTAAATTACTTTCATATAAGAGAAATAGTAATCCCACTACAGCAAAGCAGCAATCTACAAGCAAGCTAAGATCCTTTATAGGTTCTTTTTAGCCTCATAAAAGCAATACTTGTAATTAAGTGATCACTGCAAGTGATGGTCAACCACAATAGACTATGCTTATGTGGTGGGTTGAAAATTCCTGCCGACATTAAATTCTGCCAGACCAGCTCAGCTGGAAGCAAATGAAGGTATATTTACAAGCAAAACTACAATCTACAATGGAATGCAATGCATATGTACAAATATACAATAATTACAGATATTTACAATTTATAACAGCCCAAGAACACCCTGGGCCAAAGACCAGGGAAGCTGCAATGGCTTCTCCCTCCCTGACCCCTCCTTACGCCCCTGTACACAAACAGGACAAGAGAAAAGAGCAGAGATAAATGGTTGTTAATACCAGTCACAACAAAGCAGTGCAGCCAAGGTCAAGCAGAAGCGAGTTAGTATCTCTCAGCCTGAGGAAGAGAGAAAAGACAAAAATTGTTTGACAAACTGAATCTTACACCTCTCCACTGGGATTGTTTAGAACTATCATAATTTTCCCTTTTACACCCAATAGAGATTTATTTACATTCTACTACTTTCTGTTTAAGATCTGTGGAAAATTTTTACAGGCATAGCCTAAAACTCCCACAGATTAGTTTTTCAAATAATTAAACTGTGAATGACAGAGGGAAAGAGTTTTCAAAGCTGGCATTTTGCAAAAATATCACAACAGCAATAGGGTTAAATGGATAATGGAATTTTAAGCAGGATTTTTCAGCAGTCATACATTGCTGTCAATCTTTGTATAAGTTAAACTATATTAGTATTCTTGTAATCCAACAGATAAAATTACATCACTGCATTTTAATGACATAGCAGCAGAGGTAGGGTAGTGCTAGGGAGCAAATGAGATGTGCAGTGCTTTGATCGACCTTTCTATTTTTGGCACAACATGGAACATTCTGATGCTCTGCATTGAGCACATTTATGAAAAGAGTTGCTACATGTGGATTTATTTGGGTTTTCTGAAGAAGTTAAAGTAATAAAAATTGGGCTATTTCAGTTATCTCCCTATGCTTGGAAAAGTTTGATCTCCAACTCCTTTTAATGGCCCAAAGCAGTCTGTAGGGGACTGTACACAATCATAAAACTCATTTGTGAATAGAATACCAGATCGGGAGGAGAAACACTGAAGTATATGAAATGTCTTGAGATTAAGTAGCTCCGTACTGTATCTAATGATCCATAAAGAAAAGCCACAGTATCACTCAATAAAAGTTTTTGAAAGCTAAAAGGTATGAGAAAATGTTAAACTAGGACTCTGTATATAATTTTATATTTAAAAAAAAAAGGGAGGAAGGTCATGTACAACTGAAGACTGTTTTGGTTAAATTAATTCCACTAAAACATGTACAATTTGACCCTTCTTATATATTTATGTAAAATTAGCAGCCATAAAATACTCTTCTGTGTCTGAAGCAATCAACATTATGCAGAGTGGTACCCACTACCTAAAATTAAGACACCATCAAGTCTGTATTTATTTTGTTTGCATGCTTCCAAACTAATTTAAAAGCAATCATCTTCTAAAAACAAGCAGAGCAGCCTTTTGTGCATGGACTATACTGAGATCAGTACTTAACAGAGAGCATTACCTCATGGCTTGAAATTGCTGAAATGCAGCTAGGTAATGTGCCTTTTCCTCTTCTGGCATTGATCCCACTTTCATCAAAATGACATGAAAAAAGCTTTTTTTATCAGTGTCATTTTGCTGTTCTTTTACAGCAGTTTTAAAATCAGCACACATCACCATTAGCATGACTAATTCTGTCATCTGCCGTATCTTCTGCTTTGAAATTGTTGTAAACATATTATTCACACATTTAGTACAATGTTTCAGTAGGGTAAGTAACAGAATGTGGTTCAGGAGTGGCTTTCTCTAGGGTCTGATACTAGTAAAGAATTCTTTCTGATCTTGTAACCTATTGAACAGCACACAAGTTAAAAACAAACAGTCAATCAAAACAGCAAAAGCAAACAAACAAAAAACCAAACCAAACCACCACCACCATCCCCCATACATAACTTTTTCACAATTGCTTAGTGTTTTAGCTGCAAAGCTTAGATTAAAATTCAGGAAGTCTTATTTCCAGCCCCATAACCACCATAGGAGATGGTTCTACTTTTATATTATGGCAATACAGTTGTTACTCAAAACCATAGTATCAGTCAGGGTTGGAAGGGACCACAAGGATCATCTAGTTCCAACCCCCTGCCATGGGCAGGGACACCCCATACTAGATCAGGCTGGCCAGAGCCTCATCCAGCCTGGTCCTAAACACCTCCAGGGATGGGGCCTCAACCACCCCCTGGACAACACATTCCAGGGCTTCACCACTCTCATGGTGAAGAACTTCTTCCTCATGTCCAGCCTGAATCTCCCCACCTCCAGCTTCATTCCAGTCCCCCTCGTCCTATCACTACCTGATATTCTAAGAAGTCCCTCCCCAGCCTTCTTGTAGGCCCCCTTCAGACACTGGGAAGGCCACAATTAGGTCACCTCGGAGCCTTCTCTTCTCCAGACTGAACAGCCCCAACTCCTTCAGTTTGTCCTCATAGGAGAGATGCTCCAGCCCTCTGATCATCCTCGTGGCCCTTCTCTGGACACGCTCCAGCAAAAAATCAAATGCTCTTAACATGCTTAACATTATAATTAATATCTCTCATCTCTGCTGACAATAGACTTGAACAACAATTTTTGTTGACAACTATAATATTGTAATAGCTTCTGTTTTTCAGAAATTCTGGACAAGTCAATTCCATAAAGAAAATTACCAGAAAATATAAAAGAAAACACAATCCTTTCTGGTTTAATTTGTATCACTACTCAATGAGATTTAATGGAGAGTGATTGATAGGTCATGGCAGGAAACATTTTTTTTGTGGGAGAAAATCTATGGTTTATATTTGCTTTTATAAACATAGAATGCATTATTCTTTATTCAAATACCTAGAATCATTTAGAATGCTTCAGTTTTAAAAACTAGGATAAAGTACAGTATATCAGCTGACCTCTTGCTTAAAGTGAATTTAGTACACAAATTCTTTTATTATTGAAACGGCTTTTCATCTTCTGATTTTGTTGGAACCACAAACAACCACATAAGCAAATTTCATTAAAAAAAATTAAGATGAAGTAAATAAAAGGAACACATAAAATACAGAAAATTACAAAAGTTCACAGATGTGTGCACTAATTGTTTATCATTGAAGTCTATTTTCCAATGGCTCTTGGAAGTAGTAAGAATGAATGTAGACTCTAGTTCAGGGACTTTATGAGACAGAATGCAAACAATAAAAGGGCAGATAAATTTAATGGGGAGGGGGAAGTATTAAACAATAGCAAGAACAATGGACATTAAGTTGACTTGGCAGGAGTGAGACTGCAGTGATGACAAGTAGAAAAATTAAAAACAAGGATCAGGAATTCTTATGAAAGGAACTAAAAGTAAACAAAATTTTGATTTATGGTTTATGCACGTAAATACCCTAAGCAGTCTGGGTCCTCTACAAAGTAGATAAAACCTCAGGGTTAAAAGAAGCATAGTAAGAGTATAGAACAGTTTAAATATGAAGAATTATTAAACAGGTTTGGATTTTTCTTTTACAAAACAATCAATGTACAGAGTTTTGACAGAGGTCTACAAAGCCACGTCTGCCATGGAAAAGCTGGCAGAAGGACCAATGGATTAGCTTGAAGTGACAGATCTGAAAAGAAATGTTTTGCAAAAGGATATTATGGATTGCAGAAGCTTACATGTGCAGGAAGATATCACATTAACACTCTGAAGAGTATGAACAAAGTATAACGATACTAGACACTAACTTCATTCCATGATGGAGAGACAGCATTGGACTACCTGAACTTGGGACCAGTGCAGTCATTTTTTATTGTCTAAAGGAAATGTTTCTTTATTTTACAAGGAATTCACCCAGCAAATGCTATTTCTAAGTTTTCTTTACAATGTTTATATGCTCTGGTTTTAATGACGTGAAACAACTTAAGGTATTTTAACAGTTTAATGAAAAAAGCAATTTAACTGTAATGCAGCTGAATTAATACACAAAATGTACTGAATATCATTTTACATAGTAAGTGAAATGACCCTTCTGACAGTTTCAATTCTTTTTATCAGGATTATCTCTGAATGGCAATTAGTCTTCTCTGCAGTGCTTTCATGTCATAAATGCTCATTTTAACTATTTTTTAGTTTGAATGATGACAATAATTATGAAAATCAGTGATAATAATTTTGTTAATATCTAATTCACAAACTAATAAAGCAACCAAAATTTCAGAGCTCATTATACATGTGTTTTAAATTTAATTCCTGCTTTAATTAGAAGAATTTCACTTGCTATATCCTTTGAATCACACTCCTCAATAGCTTGTTTCTCACAAATCTGCCCAATTTAAAGCACTCAAGAGGACGCAAGTTATAAATGAGTGCAACATGGACTATAACGATTCATTCAAGTCTTCACAAAAATCAATAAAACACCTACTTTTGCTTGCTCTGAAGTGCCCTAACATCATTAAAAATAGTTCAGAAGCATTGCTCATGGATATATGAGGAGTCATCAGTTCTTTAAGACTCCTTTGTATTGCATACAGAAACAATGTTTCCACGCACCTGTGGGCTGCATCTCATTTGATACATCACACAATATCAAAAATTGGCAGAAGTGCGATATTAGTAGCACTTACTGACAACCCAAATATATGCACCAGGTTTCTTTGATAACCACCTCACTGCAGTTACACCTGAACCAGATCAGACAGCTGGAGAACTACTTTATGGACAGGAAATACACAAAATAAGAAATTCGTAGAGATACACTGCCTATAGCCAGTTTAGAAAATACAAAGAAATACCTATGTGAGTAAGGCTTTGCTTAATATTCTTATATCAGTGCTACAGGAGTAGCAAGTAAACCTGAGCATGTTTTGAATAGTTTCAGGACTGCTTATGGTAAGAATATTTACACTAGTGCACACAAAGGGTTCACCCTGTCGAGTATATTGTTTGAGAATCTTGAGTACCAGAGGGCACTCAATTCTTATGAAAATTTTTTCTGTCTAGAGGTGGTGTGGGTTTAAGACTGTATGTCTCAACAATAGAGTACAGCCCTCCGAAAATACCAGAGTAGTACGAAGTAAAGTTAGAAAACAGGAAAGTGTAGTCTTTGTTATTCCATCCCATCATTCCTGCATCTCCCCTATACAGAGGAACAGCACAGGCTATTCTGCCCTTTTTCCTCCCTTCTCTCTAGGTATTGTGGCAGCTCCTGTCTCTGGTTTGCAGGGGAATGGGGCCTTGAGCTAGCAAATTAATTTCTTGCTATGCAATGTGGCCTGGTGGGGGGGGGGGGGGGGGGGGCGGACAGACTTGAGGCATTTGGGCCTGCTGCATTTAGTGAGGGGAAGCAGGGAGGTGTGGAGAGCCATTGAGGCTTCATGTTTAGCCTGGCTGGGGGAAGGTTCTGGCCTAATGAGTTTTTGGCAAGCCCAGGGTGGAGAATTGGGCTGAGGCTGAATATGAATTTGGTTATTTTGTATTGTTGTATATATTTCTGAACAATATTTACAATGAACTTTCCAATTCTGTGTGTGGAATGTTGTTATTTTACTCCTTTTGGAAGGGGTAAAATAGCTTTCTGTCTGCTCAACCCAAGACAAGAGGAAGACACAGGCCAAGAATGTCAACACATGATCTGAATAGCTTAAAAGACTTTGGTTGCAGGGGAAATCAGCAGTCTACTCCTGAACATCGGCAGCCCCGTAGGATGCAGTTGTTTAGCCTGGAGAAGAGGGGGCTCAGGGGAGACCTTATTGCTGTCTACAACTACCTGAAAGGAGGTTGTAGCCATGTGGGGGTTGGTCTCTTCTCCCAGGCAACCAGCACCAGAACAAGAGGACACAGTCAAGCTGTGCCAGGGGAAGTTTAGGCTTGAGGTGAGGAGAAAGTTCTTCACAGAGAGAGTCATTAGCCATTGGAATGGGCTGCCCTGGGAGGAGATGGAATCCCCGTCCCTGGAGGTGCTCAAAAAAGGACTGGATGTGGCACTCGGAGCCATGGTTTAGTTAGACGTGAGGTGTTAGGTATTATGTAATAGGCTGGACTTGATGATCTCTGAGGTCTCTTCCAACCTGGTTGATTCTGTGATTCTATGATTCCATTTATTAGGGGTAAGCAAAACAATCCAAACTTTGCATATCTTCAGTGACAGACTAGTTATTCCTCCTTATGAAAAGGAATGGAACTTCAGCTTTTATGAATTTACATCTCTTGAACAGGCAGCAAATGAACTGGTACCTCCTGTTTCTACTTTCACCAAACTGAAACTGCCTGCCCATCCATAACTCATCTTCTCAATATGTTATTTAAATGATTTTCTGTAAAATTCAATTAATCCTAAGGGAAATTTCAAAGTTATTGTGATGGGTTAAAATTCTATTTGATGCATGTTACTGGAATTGCTGATCTGAAAGTAGTCAGCTATGGTATCTTGGGTTTATATGTATATATAAGCTTGCAACTTTTACAGACATCCTATGAAGAGTTATACAAAACCAGAATTCTACCCAATAAAACTGCAGCAAAAGATAGAATATGTCTAGAAGAGAATCCCACAGTAAATTAAACACTAATTTCCAAATAAATTACTGCTATATTTAGACTTTAATCCCATTAATAGAATCTAGAATACCATTGAGCTTTATTAGCACATGTATCTCAAATTAGATATGTTAGATTTTCAAAAATGCCCAATAGACTCTCAATTGATTTTCTCATTTAGTGTGCCACATTTAACATTTCACATTTGTAACCATTGTGCATTCAGCAGAGTAAGTAATTTGGACCAGAATATGAAAAACAATACCACTAACATTGTCAGTAAATAAATACTGCGCCTGAGTTTTAGATGCTTTCTTTTACAACAGAAGAGCAGATAGTAACATGTTAAAAAAAAAAACTGCGGCAGAATTGGACTCAAATATGTAGGGTTTTGAAAACAAGACTACCAAGTATTAATGCAACATTGATGGGAAGTTAAATTTAGTCTCGGAACTTTTTGTGGTATCTCAGTGTTACATTTTCCAGAGTTCTATTTTCAGACACACATAATTGAACTTTTAACCTTCCAAACTTGCAGTGATGGGTCTTTGCAATGGCATTGAGAAATGTATTTAAGAAAGATGTATTAAAACACCATAAATGGGGGGGGGGGGGTGTGGGGGGGTGTGGAGGAGGAAGGCATATGAAAAAAGGACAACTAACAGAAAAATTTTGGAGGTTCCTCAGTCTGAATAAAGTTTTCCATGTCACTATTGTTTACATTCATTTTTATCAAGGATTAGAAATATCTAAAGGACAGGTGTCAAGAGAATGGGGCTGGTACCCAGTGATAGAACAAGAAGCAATGGGCACAAACAAATACAGGAATTTCCACTTGAACATGAGGAAGAACTTCATTACTTTGAGGTTGACAGACCACCGAAAAAGGCTGCCAAGGGAGGCTGTGGAGTTCTTCCTCTCTGGAGATATTCAAAACCTGCATGGACACAATCCTCTGCAATCTGTTCTAAGTGAATATGCTTTAGCTGGGGGTTGGACTAGATAGTCTTGTGAGGTCCCTTTCAATCCCTACCATTCTGTGGCTCTAAGATTTGCATTTTGGAGGGTTAATAAGAAATTTAGTAGCTTGCTTTTTTGTTTTGGAATGAGGTAGACAGAAACAAGTAGTATGAAGGGATTATTTTGCTGAAAAGAACACTGTTCCTTTGCTGCACCACAATCTGTAACAAGTAGCAACAACTTCAGAGGAAAGCAAAGAAGAAATGTGGTGGGCCAGATCAAGCTATAAACTCCCATAACAGGACTGCACTTGTAGATTTGAGCAGTCAAATCAATGCATCTAAACAGCCTAACTAAAGCAGAATTTATCAAGGTATGTACTCTTAAACGCAGGATACTTGTCCCCAAGGAAATGCTTCCAAAAAGATCTAAAATCTGATTCAATCTGTTATACTCAAAAGACCAAAGGAAACTGCTTTTCAGTAGTATCTTCAAAAACATCTCTCTTCAGGAGAAAACAAACAACAAAGCAAGCAAGCAAGCAAACAAACAAAAAATAACAAAACCAAACTTATGAAAGCAAACAAAGGACCTGACATCCAACAACCTGAGTGTTTATCTGTAAATCAATAATCACTCCAAAAATAGCTATTGAAATTGTACATATACACAGCCTTACATGAGATTGTTATATTTATAAGTAGCATTTTGGCAGCTTCTCTTGTTTACTTCCATGTAAGCATTATTAATAAAACTTTGCTTTTTTTTTTTCTAATTGCTTTCCTAGCTACACAGAGGCTCAGCTGCACTCAGAATAGTGTCCACCTTTTTCTTTTTCCTCTTCCCACTGTCTTTCATCTATCCTTATTTTTATCTCCTTTTATTTCTCACAGTCCTTCCCTTTATATTTCTGTATATCACTACTCACACCCACTCATCCTGTTAGTCCTACTTGTCCTTTCTTAATTATATTCAGATACACTATTTCTGTAAGAACTCCAGATACCGAAGTGAGTCTTAGTAGGTTTAGATTTCTTTGGATTTATCACGGGCAAAGGGTTTCATGGTATCGAGATTGACTTGTGGCTTAGGAGTATAACTTAATGTGCTCACAAGTCAGAGATTGTAGGAGTGCACCCTTGCCACTTCCTGCCTGAATTTTGGGCAAGATGTACCCATTCCTACATGCACATATCCTAATGTGTAGGAAGAAGGGAGCTGCAATTTCCCCATCTATTCTGGGGAACATGGTCATTTATTTTAAATCAAATACCTTAGCTCAGATATTTTATTCAGATTTAGAACTTATTCTAAATTATAGCACATCATTTAGAAGATGCCACTGGTCTATAATTTGTTATCAGAATAGCAGGAGTATATAAAATTAAGTACAATATCAACTGAATTACTGATGGCAGTGGTATGGGTCAAAGAAGGCAAAAGTGATCCCGATCATGGAATCTAGTTGGATTTCTGAAAAGCTCTTAATGTTATCCCTCAACCCTTCATCAAGAGCTTTGAAGGGACAGCTACATGTTTTACAAACTCTGCCAGCATGCTTTCATTTTTCAATGTGAGTCAATAATACTAGCAATAAGCAATACTAACATCATCTAATGCAGGCAAGGAAGTGAGGCAAGGAAAGATTAAACTGTCCACAGTGCTCAAAAGGCCTAGGTTCCCAACACATTGCTGTATTTATCTGGATATCATTGTATTTCTTCAATACAGCTTCAAGTAACTTCAGTTTCATTTAAGAGTACTCAGAAATTCATATTCTGCATATGAGGAATATGCAACCATGTCCAGCTAAGCAATTCAGCTAAGCTGAATGAACTATTAAACTCATGCATTATGCTACATACAAGCTTTGATGCAAAAGCAAAGGTAATATTGCCACTCCACACACACATTCATTTACTGTTAGTTTTATCTGTGTTCTTATTATAATTATCTGTCCTGACCACTAAGCACTTTTCAGCTTCAATAAGGCAGCCTTAACAGAGACAAATTGAGTTTTCATTATAGTTCTAATTAATTCTTCTTTCTCTTTACCAAATAAGACAGAAATAGTAAGGTATATGTGCAAATATACAACTTATAATAAATAATTAAAATGTGCTTCATAATGCAGTAACAAAAGGTCAAGTTAGTACAAGCCTTTTAAAATATCTTAACTAAAATGCTGTTGTTACAAATTATACTAAAAGGATGATGATAATAAAAATTCCACTATTTAGAACTACTGCGCACCCAGCTTATATACATTTAAATCTTTGGTGTCTACAAAAGTCTAAACTGATCTAAGAACTGTACATCTGAGAGTTGCCCATATCTTTTCGTATCTCTACAGCCACTATTCACTATTCCTACAGTGGGCTCCACAATGGCAGCCAAAAGAAAAGACTAAGGATCATGTTGCTTAATTTTAGGTTCTGAGGGAGTGTTTGCTAATTATTTACTCTTCTGCATCCCTTTGCTTAGCAAATTTCTTTCTCCCTCTGCTTACCACTGTATTAAACTCCCTTCCTGTGCACTTTGTTTCTTCAGCAACTCTTGCCACTAGTGCTATCATTTGCCTGCTTTCTAGTTACTGTCTATGAAATCAGCACAAACTGATGGCAATCTTATCTGAGTAACACACAATCATAGAAAAAAACTTAGTAGTCAGGAAGGGCTTCCTTCAAGCAGGAAGGAAGTCCACTGTGGAACATAAAGCTATCCAAAATGTCTTGCTTATTTAGAAGTAGTTTTTCTGTTGCACATCACTTAGAATTAGTTCATACAACCTACATGCCCAGACTTCTACTTTTATCTAAAATGGTTAAAGTTAACTCAGCTACTTTTAACCAGCCTTATAGCCTGCAGCTTAAACAACCAGTGCTTCAACTGATATATTGTCAAAATGAATTTTAGCAGCTCCTTATTTTGATGGGATCTATTAAATCATTGTGAAGCAGAGGACATAAAGCTTTAACTATTATCAACCATTCTGTTTACAGTATCCTGCAAAAACTTGGTTCAAATACAGAAATTCTACCATTGCACACATTCAGTATATTCCAAAAATCTTAAGGTAAATGTGATTAGAGTTTGCTTCATAGCATCATGGAATCATTTAGGCTGAGACCTTTAGGATCAAGTCCTTATCACTATCACGTCCACTACTAAACCATGTCACAAAGCACTGCAATATGCACTTTTGTTGATATTTTCTGGTTACTAGACCACTTCTCTGGGTAGACTGTTCCAATGCTTAACCACCTTAGTGAAAAATTTTGTTGTAATATCTAATCTAAACCTCCCTCAGTGCAACTTGAGACCATTTCATCTTGTGCTTGTTACTTGGGAGAAGAGAGCAACATCCACCTCACTACAACCTCCTTTCAGGTAGCTGTAGTCAGTAAGTTCTCCCCTCAGCCTCTGTTTCTCTAGACTAAACAACCCCAGTTCTCTCAGCTGCTCCTCACAGGACTTGTACTCTAGACCACTCACCAGATTAATTGTCCTTCTTTGGTCATGCTCCAGCACTCCAATGTCCAATTGGGGGCCCAAAACTGAACACAGTATTCAAGGTGCACTCTCATCAGTATCAAGTTCAGGGGAACAATCACTTCCCTGGACATGCTGGCCACACTTTCTGATACAAACCAGGATGTAACTGGCATCCCTGGCCACTGAGGCACACTGCTGGCTCATACTCAGCCAGCTGTCAATCAACACTCCCATGTCCTTTTGTGACAGGCAGCCTTACAGCCACTCTTCCCAAGCCTGTAGCATTGCATGAGGTTGCTGTGACCCATGTGCAGGACCAGGCACTTTGCCTTGTTGAACTTCTACCACTGTCCTTGGTCCATTGGTTCAGTCTGTCCAAAATCCTTCTGAAGAACCTTCCTACCCTCAAGCAGATTAACACTGCTGCCCAATGTGATGTTCTCTGCAAACTTGTTGAGGGTGCATTTGATTCCCTCTTCCAGATAATGACATTAAACAATAATAGCCCCAATACTGAGCCTTGGGAAACATCACTTGTGACTCGCTGCCCACTAGATTTAATTCCATTCACCACCACTCTTTTGTTCCAGCCATCCAGCCAGTTTTTTATCCAGAAAGAGTATGACTGTCCAGGCCATAAGCAATCAGTTTCTCCTGGAGCATACTGTATGATTTTTAGTGTCAAAGGCTTTATTAAAATCAAGCCAGACAACACTGAAAGGCTTCCCCTCATCCACTAAGCAGGTCACTTGCTCTGTATCTCAGGTTTTTCAGATTAATAATTGAACATTTAAAATGGATTGCAAAACATCTGCAGAACTGGACCCTTTGTTTGTAATGCAGGCATGATGAACAAATAAAAAAATCCTAACACTATATTATTAAAAAACAGGAACAAAATTTCTGTATGTACAGTATTGAAAACTACATCTCTTGCTATAAATTAATATAAACAGCACTTGAATAAGGACAGTCAGCAATGTGCATTAGGAATAATGCCTGAATAAAAAGGCACAGTAGCCCATTACCCTTTATAATGTTTTCTGGTTTACTCTTTAAAAAAAAAAAAAAACAAAAAAACAGAAAGTTAATTTTGGAGTTAAATATAGCTTCCCTATACAGATAACATGGAAGTGCTAATTCATTAAAGTAATATTGACAATTAGTTTTGACCTTATTTACTGTAGAATATGGTCTTAAATTTATCTAAACAAAGAAAGGAAATTTTGCAAAAATTGTTGGTTTGTTGCACTTGCACATGGCCAGTATATGCAAGACCAGTATTTAAATACTAGGAGTTAGCATAAATATTTTCAAGTGATTTTACTAGTATAGATCCAAATTTAATGCTGCTTCCGCTTATTGCATATACAGATGCTGGATATCAATACTGCATATTTGCAGTTACCTCAAATGAAACATTCAGATTGCAGTTCAATCTATGAAGTATTTCTGGAACTAATCAATAATGAAATGGTAATTTTAAGAGGAGACTTGACAGCCCTGGTAACTCACAGTTTTATGCACAAAGATTTCAGTTTATAAATATAATAATCTGCCAATTTTATTTACTGCGTGGCTTCATTTCACTTTCAAATTTCAAAGCTTCTTTCCCAGAATGGTAATAAATTTTTTAAGTATTTAAGTTCTCTGGACTTGCCCTGAAATTTATAATAACCCATCTTTTTAAAAACTATTTCCTTGTCCAGTTCTATCAGGAAAACAACAGGACAATATTCTAAAATCGTAATTCAAGAATAAATTACTTGAAAGTCTGGAGCATAGCAGGACTAGCATATTTCCACTGCAAAGAGTGTCATGCAACTGATACTCCCTGCATTGTGAAGACTAGAGTTATGAAGTATCTTCTCATAGAAATCTTTAATGTAGAAATAAGCATTGATGGGAGCAGTTCTGGGATGATTCTGAAGGATCTATCAACTAGCTGATGGGACTATTTACATTTAGAGGGAAAAAGAAAGAAACCAAACCTCAAGATATGTTCTGTTCCCTGTGCACTGGCTGAGATGGAGTTAATTTTCCCCATAGCAGTCCTCATGGTTCTGTGATCTGTAATGATAGCTAGAAAGGTGTTGATAATACACCATTGTTTTGGCTGCTGCTGAACAGTGCTCACACAGTAACAAGGCTGCCTCTCCAACATTCCCATCTCAATGTCTGGCTGGGTGTGGGCAAGATCTTGGGAAGGGACACAGGCAGGACAGCTGGCCCAAAGTGATCAAAGATATATTCTATACTATGTAACGCCTACTCAGCAATAAAAGACAAGAGAAAGGAGGATGATGGAGGCCGTTTGTTATTACAATGTTTCTCTTCTGAAACAACCACTACATATACTGAAACCCTGTTTTCCAGGAACTGGCTAGGCATTACCTGATGATGGGAAGTAGAGAATAAATCAAATAAATTACCCTTTTTCCTTCACTTCCATTTTATTAAACTGACTTTATCTTGACTCATGAGGCTTTTTTCCTATCTAAATTTCTCCCTGCCCTGTCCTACCAAGGAGGGAAGTGATAGAGAGCTTGATGGGCACCCAGCATCCAGCCAAAATCAATCCACCACAACGTGGCAGTATGAAGGCTTCTAAGTTTTGTTATTTGCTGAGTGATATTCTACTCCTTGTAAGAGTGAATTTCTGTGCAAAGGATCATGAATTCATGTTGGGCTGTGCCACATTCTGAGAACAAGAAAAACTCTGTGTATATCTCTGCATAGCAAATATATTTCCACCAAACCAAAGCAGACAATGGGCTATGCATCCAAGAAGATCAGCACAAGGGTTAAAGAACAAACTAAAGACAGACTGGATTGAGCTATGGTTCTTAGCACTTCAGTCTTACGTACTATTTACAGTATCTTCTGATCTACCCTTTCACAAGCAAAGTGCATCCAATCTTGTCCTGGATCTTTCAGTTCTCCATTGAAGGAATCTATTAGCAGGTTTGTGATGAAGAAATTCATACTGGAATTCATATTGTTCAGTATCACCCAGGAGAAAAGGTATGAAAAATTTTTGAGATCGGATTTTTTGAGAAATAATCAAGCAGTCTGTGTAGTACACACAAAAGCTGATTTGCACAAAGACTTTCCTTACAATACTGGCATGCAAAATTCATTTTATTTAATTCAGTATTCAAAGTACTGTGTGAAGGACAAGGAAAGCGTCCAACCTTGTTTACGCAGTGATGGGCTCTGAATTAGTTATTATTGCTTAGGTATAAGATCTTCAGAGGTCAATTTGCAGTTTTGTGAAAAACCCTATAAACTCCTGGTGATACGAAAATGAAAGGAATCATTAAGCAATGACTAGTACCCAAACATGAAAACATTACTATGCCACTGTGTAAGCCCATTTTGCAAGAGCAACTTGTTTGCTTTTTGTCTTTCCTTCTGTAAAAACACTTGCAGTAAAGCTTGACAAAGAGCAGAGAAACGTAATATGAATGAACAAAGCTTCCCGTATGAGCAGCTATTAAATGACAGACTTTCCAGAATGGAAAAGAGATGACTACAAAGATATGTCAGAAGCTTAAAAAAAAAAAAAAAAAAAAAAAAAAAAAAAAGAAAAAGAAAATCTGGGAGAGGAGGAGTGTGGAACAATTGTTCATGATTTCTTCCCATACAAGAACTAAATAAACAGAAGACATGCATGATGAAGAAAAAGTTCTAGCAAGAAGTCATCGAATTGTGAAAGTCTTTGAAACAGAATACTGTAGATGTTAATTTCACATGGGTCAAAAAAGTAATCATATTTATGAGTGAGGCATACTTTAAGAGTTATTGAGGACAAGCAGTCTCTGAGACAGAAATCACTAGAGAAGAACAAGTTTATTAGAGGAATCTTACATGCTATTTCTTCTTTTAATCTTCCGTAAGCACTCAGAGTGAAGATATTGGACTAGACAACAGAGAAGTTGTTGATATGTATATGTTGTTACTCAAAGTAGACATTAAGTCAGCACTTTGTAAGCACAAACAAAGCATTAATCTTTGTTTAACATCAACTATTTCTTAAATAGAGTGTTCAGCAAGTTTTAAGACTCTATAACTATTCCTTCCAACAAATACATCTTTACCACATGTCTAGGTTGGGAAGAATTACAATCAAAATGCAAAACGATTATTTTTTTATAAATGGCAGTTTCTCCAATCATTTATTCACGGCAGAGTGGCAACTAGATTAATTGTTTGGATCCCTTCCATCTTAGACAATCAGTTTCCCAATTACTACATAGAGAAGGCTTATGTGGTTTATGTGGCGTATGTGTTTTTTTCCCCCCTTCATGTTTTCACTGTCTTGCATGGTCTTTTTTAACACAGCATTGAACTATGTATACATTTGCATGGCATGTTCCTTTTTACTATGGCCAAAATAATATCTCCACATAAACCACTTAACACAAGATTTTATACTCAGAGAGCATGATCTGTTTAGACAATTGGCTTGAGAATGTATTAACAATTTAATTCTTTGTACAACATAACCACAGATATATTTTGTTAGTCTGTTTCCTTATTTCCTTTTGTAGAAAATGTTATTATTTCTCTTTTTTTTTTTTTTTTTGTTAGAGGTTGAGATGGAAGAACGAGGTTTTGTGGGGGTGTTTTTTTTAAATCCAAAAGCATCTAAAATACATTTGGATAATCGCACATGTTTTTAGTCTGCATAAAACCCATACAATAGTCATTCAATTAAGTAAGGGTTCCAGTAATCAGAGGGAGTGGAGTTAGTCCAATATAAAATTTCATCAAGTATATGCAACCCACACATACATAAATGCTCCTCCTGAACTCAGCTCACATGTATCTCTCTAATGAATACCTAAATAATTATATGCAGTTATGAAATGTTTGTTTCTGAGCAGTTAGAAATCCAGGAGTGATGAGGAGCAAGCAACATAGCTTAGAATACCATTATCTCAGACCACAAAAATAGCTTTGACAGACTGGGGTATTTGATATCCTTTCCTCCCTAACCATACAATTGTCAATATTTATGTGGAGTTGTAGCAGCTTAAATTCTGGGTGCCACATTCCATAACTCTATACACATCCAAATATTTTCAGCAGAGACAGCATATGGAAAACTACTTACAGATACTTAAGAGATTTGTGGTACATCAACCAAATGAATGCTTTTTGTCAAGAGATAAAGAGTTACTGAAATAAAATTAAAACAAAACCCATCCCCCCCAAAAAACCCACACCCAACAAAACAACACAAAACAAAACAACAAAAGCCACAGCAAACAAAAAAGGAAGACCTTTTCATGCGTATCTTCAAACATACCAAAAAGTTCTATCACTACAGGATTAAATCAATCCTACTCTTACACACTAGACTAGTAAGATTATTAGATGTGTTAGAGAACAATATTCTGCCTTTAAAAAACTTCATACATTTTTCTTAAAGTGAATGCTTTTTCAAATCCTTTTTAGATTACAACATCAAAGAACCCCGCCTCTCCTAAAAAAAAAAAAAAAAAAAAAACAAAACAGAAGACAGATCTTATAGTCATTAAAAAAAAAAAAAATTCTGAAGTTAGAAATCACTAAATATGCATTTGTCATATTTAACTAATATTGCAATTGTCCCACCCTCTCCAAACCTTGTAGCTTTAGAATTTTATGACAAGGTAAGCACTGAAAACTTACTAGAGAGATTATTTTGATTTAGAACAAGGTTTCTGCTCCCTCTAGGTCAAGTTGATCAGGAGACACAGGTTAGCAGGTTAAAGATACACTCCTGCTTTCCAAAGGTATACATCATAAATCCCTTGCAAATAATTTATTTCCAATTTATTTCCCATTTTTATCTCTTACCATATTTTATTAACGAGCTACAAAAAAAGTTGTCAAAGAAGGGTAAAAAGCTCAGAAATCCAGTTGGTAAACTGGATGCTTTCCTGCTACCTGTCTACTTGTGCTGAGGGAGTCATCAAGCAAGGACCTCTTGTAAATCTCTTCAAAATTTCAACTCTTTCACTGGTCAGGAACTTTACAGCACAGTAGTAAGGAAGTGACAAGATGGTACCCTCAATATTGGCATGAAGAGGGCACTTTCAGATAAGAATTTGAAGTTGTGAGTGGGCGCCTTAAAAAGCACCCCTCATATAAAACTATAAACCTACACACTTTTACCTAAGGGCACATATATGTTATTTGTAGACTTTGTGTGTACAGCACACAGTTATAGACTAGTCTCCTTTTACATAGATTTTTTTTTTGTTGTTGTTGTTAATGGTAAGAAACTTCAAATGGTTATTGGAGCATTTAATGTAGGTTGCCAAGATAAATTGCTTCATTTATTTTTTTATTTAATGTGTAATATGTTAATAATTTTCATATTAAAAATTATTTTATCCACATTTTCTTTGAAATGTTCTAGAAAACCTTTGGATTGAAACATTTCATTCACTGCTTATTTCAGTTAGCCAAAAGTAATGCCTTATTGACAATGGCATATATGGATGTGCTAAGACAGCTGCAAACTGCAAAAAAATGCAACATACCAAAACACTATGAAAGCATGGTACTGAAAAGGGAACAAAAAACCAACTAATGCACAGAGGTTATGGAGGACTACTGTAGTAAATCTTGAAATTGAATTATGCTTTGGAAATTAAACTAGCAATGAAATTTCCTGAAATAAGCACTCTGCCAGAACCTAATTCAGCATGAATGATGAACAATAAAGGTTGGTTGTGTTTGGTTTATTTTTTTTCCTCTTTTTTTTTCCAATATACTTCTCTGTGATGAGACATTTTTGAGCTACTTTCTTTTTATTCTATGTAATAGATATTTGAGACAATGAAGTCAAAAACTTTCCTAAGATACTGTAAAACACAAGCTTTGCAACATTGGAATTATTTTCTTATTAACTCCACTTACAGCATTTCCAATATACATTCCTATAATCCAGATGGAAGACTATGTCTTCAGATTGTCTTTTTATAGCATAAATGTCAGAGAGATGGGATAAATTCAGGTATCTCAGGGATAACTTAAGTCCTTAACAATCTCCTTGTGACTGTCATAATTTTTTCTTTCTTTATTTACCCAGATACAAGAATAAAACCAGAGCAAGAAGCAGAAAAACCTCTAAACCAAAACCCCTGCTGCCTTCTTTTAGGAAAGTTTGTTTCTTTGGACTCCATAGTAGTCCATAAGGTATACAAAATGTTCTAATGTTTGAATAAAATTACTTACTAACTTTTTCCTAAGGTTAAAAATAGTGCTTGATATTTAATAATCACCAGCAAACTCAACCTCGTATGGAGTATAAAGCAACACAAACAAGTTCAAAACATATTCCAAATAAATAGATAGATTCTTGGACCAAAAAAAAAAAGTATCTTATTCATTCAGTCTACATACCAAATACTCCAATTTTCTCAGTGATTAAAATGCTCCTTTTAGGATGACTGGGGACAATGAATTATTTATTTTTCCTTTCTATTCGTATTGCTCAAGTGTCAAATGACCACTGAGTCTTACCACATTACAGAAAAGTTCCCTCAGATATCAAGTTAGCCTCTGACAGATGCCTTTGGGTTTTTGTTTAATTTTCAAAATATTTTGTTATTTAAATTTAATGCTAATAAACCCTTTACTTCAATATGTGGTAATTATCTCCTTTTATTAAATGGATTTCAAGGTGGTGCATTCAACTAAAAGGAAAATAAAACATCTAGGCACATGAAAAAGTATCTGAGGTGAAGTTTTGAGCATATCACCCATGTCTTAAATTCAGAATAACACACCTTTTTTTTTTTTAATAAAAGGAAAATAAGTTCTCTATGCTTTTTCCTTAACAAGCCAAATAAAAAATATGTTTCTGTCCTTTCTAAAGGAAAGGTAACTTTGTGCTTGAATATAATGATAATATTGAAAATTATTATAGAATTTATGCTTAAATTAACATTTGATGTTAGCTAACAGTGCTTATAGCCTGTTACTCTGAGAATTAATATTAGTGATGAAGTTTAACTGTGAAATCCAGATAGAATTAATGGCATGGATGCAGGAGAAACAAGCAATGCAATGGTTAGCATGACTTTCTTACTAAATAATATTTTATGAGCCTGTTAATAATCGGTATATTTCCAGAAGAGTAATTCTTCCTTGAAATCCAGATAGAAATAATGTTATGGATGCGGGGGAAACAAGCAATGCAATGGTTAGCAAGACTATCTTACTAAATAATATTTTATGAGCCTATTAATAATCGGTATATTTCCAGAAGAGTAATTCTTCCTTGAAGTAGGGATACTTAATGTTCTTGCTAGTGATTGTCTCCTTTAATGCACACTCATTACTCTTTATATTCCAACAGAATTTCTCTTTCTCCCTGCTCTGCCATGGAGACAGTGTTTCCTATAAAGTAGTTAAAGAAATGATGATTATAAATTATTACTATAAATTTGCCTTGAAATATTCCTTGCAATATCTAGATAAAGGTGTTTGTGGATGTTGGAACATGACTCATAGCCTAAGCTTACATTTACACTGCTCACCATGATGAAAGTATTCTCAGAATTACCAATATTAACAAAATAATTGCAAAAATACTGTAAGTCATCTCAGATAACTGATTCTAGAGAAACAGCTAATAATACATGAAGTATTGAGACACTTTGCTAACCGTAGCCAGATATGCATATTTGCTTGGTGTTTATTTTTTTCCTTAACATTCTGTGTCATTCTCCACAGCACTAAGTTCACTTGAAGACCTCACTCCTGAGCATTTTGAGCCAATAAGAAATACTATGCAATTCAATATCTACCAATCTTCTTTTCTGAAACAATGACACTGTAATGAAGATGTCTGGTTCCAGTCTTCATCCTCTGCAATCCTTTACTTCACAGTGCTATCTCTGACAGCCTACATCAATGAACCAAGCAAAAGGTCCCAGGTAAATGAACTGATGGGATTAGAAGCAAGCAGAATTCAAGATTCATAAACAAAATCTCCTAATTTCACTAACACCTTGTGAAAGATTTGTTTCATTGATTCATGCAAACACAGTGTGGCCTTAAATTTGTTACCTGATACTCCAAAAACATGAAGAAAAAAACCCAACTTGGGCACCTTGCCTTAGCAAAAGGCAAAATTCTAAATTCATAGAACTGCAATGAATGTATATAGCAATAGAATGCAAATGTATTTTATTAATATTAAATTTTGCAATATTTGGACATAAGAAACAACTGCTTATTCACACGTACATGTGATTGGTTCACTTTGACACTTTTTATCCAGTTCTATAAATACCCAAGTCACTGTAAACATTCTATGACTTAGAAGAAACAGCAGCAGAGCAACATAAAATGACAAATATCATATTTCACTAGAGCTTCATGACAAACACGTACAACATCTGATCTTGCAGTACCTTGATAAAATGCTTCTTTCTGTGTCTGCTGAGAAGGAATGTAAAAATCAGGCAAAATTTTTAAATAAGCTGCATGATACTCCTTAAATAGCAGCAAATGTTATGAGTCCATGGTATAATGAAATCATGTTTAAATTGATTATCTCCTACACTGATTCTGATCTGAGCTTAGTATTACTCAGAGGACCTTTACATTGCCAAAGAGCAACACTCTGACACTTTTTTAATTTAAGAAATTATGATATTTCTTAAAAAGCCCAAAAAAGCAAAAAAACCCACCACCACCAATGAATTTCTAAAATCTAACACACTCCCCCACATACATTCTTACTGGGGAAGCACCAAATAAACATTTGCCATCATCTGGAAATTAGTTCACATCACAATGGATTGATTTAGTGGTTTGCGAGAAATTTCAGGCATGGTACTTCAGTCCATGAAACAACACTTAAAATAGTTCCTTGTTTGAAGTGATCAGTTTGAAATACTGCCTTCTTTATAGAAGAGGTTGTGTTCCTTCCCCACTGATCATCTGTAAATTGAAAATGCATGTAGCACAGGAAGGAATTTGAAAGACAGATTACGCTGAGCAGAAAAATATTGCCTGTAAGTCCAGTAGCTCCTACTCAATATGATGTTAACTGGTACTTTCAGAGGTTAGTGGTGAAATATAATACCCTCTGGAGCAATCTAATAAACACTAGTTGTTGCTGAAAAGGAATTAATGGTAGTAGGAGACAGAATAATACCTCTTCCTTGCTCAAAATCATTCCTTTACCATTTGTTAACCTGTTTCACTCTTGACGACACATCATAGTTATAAAACTCTGACTCAGATTCCACATTAAATACATTTGAGACCTCACACTGAAGTCATTAGAAGTATAAATTCAGGAAGAATATACTTTTAAAATAAGGCTTAGTGTACTTGAATATAAATGGAAAGTTTATTTCAGTGAGAAATTTAGTATAGATACTGTATTTAGATTTTTATTGTTGCTGAATTCTGGTCTATTTTGCTTTGTAAATATACGCTTAAAAAATAATTATTGAACATGCTCTTGTAATAATTTCATTCAACAAATTAAAATAGAAGCAAAGCTACTGTACTGAAAGCAGGGGTGGTTTAGAATACTTTTTTAAACTGAATCTAATAACTAAGCATTTGTACATGCAGTCATAAAGAGCCCTCTATTTATGAAGAATTCACAGTATCACAAAGGCTGGAAGAGACCTTGAAGATCATCGAGTCCAACCTGTCACCACAGACCTCATGACTAGACCATGGCACCAAGTGCCACGTCCAATCCCCTCTTGAACGCCTCCAGGGACGATGACTCCACCACCTCCCCGGGCAGCACATTCCAATGACGAATGACTCACTCAGTGAAGAACTTCCTCCTCACCTCGAGCCTAAACTTCCCCTGGTGCAGCTTGAGACTGTGTCCCCTTGTTCTGGTGCTGGTTGCTAGGGAGAAGAGACCAACCCCTTCCTGGCTACAACCACCTTTCAGGTAGTTGTAGAGAGCAATGAGGTCGCCCCTGAGCCTCCTCTTCTCCAGGCTAAACAATCCCAGCTCCCTCAGCCTCTCCTCATAGGGCTTATGCTCAAGGCATCTCACCAGCCTTGTTGCCCTTCTCTGGACACATTCAAGTGTCTCGATGTCCTTCTTAAACTGAGGGGCCCAGAATTGGACAGTACTGAAGGTGTGGCCTAACCAATGCAGAGTACAGGGGCACAATGACCTCCCTGCTCCTGCTGGCCACACTATTTCTAATGCAGGCCAGGATGCCGTTGGCCTTCTTTGCCACCTGGGCACACTGAGGGCTCATGTTTAGGCAAGTGATTCAAAACACAATAAAGCATCCAGTTTGACAATCATATTAGCACTAGCTGTACATTTCCTCCTAAAAACTAAGCCCAAAGTTCCGTAATTTCATCCCAAATCAACTTCCATATTTGCTGTTACACTAAGTTTATCTATCACTTCATACAAATACCTCAACAATAAAGAGTGCTGGAAATCTGAGTCTGATATCTGTGACATGAGGGACATTTTAAAGCTGAAGGTACTTTCACATATAAAACAACAGTGTGTAGACTAACAATGTACAGAATCCTGAATAATAGCTGCACGATGAATTAAATACTGTAAATAATATTGAGTGGTACCTTAAAGTACAAGTAGTTCCAGTGAAACTATAGAGTATCATTAATAGAAGAAAGGATCATAAATTTAGGTCATTTTGTTTTGCCTATCTAATTCTTTCTGACAATTTCTTTTACATCTAGTCGTAATTTTTTACACTCACATCCTCAATGTGAAGGTATACCATGGCTCCTTTATTGGGCATAAGATAAAACAAAAATGAATTCATCAACAATAGAAAACAATAACAAACGTTTGGAGGGTTTTGTTTGTTTAATTTTTTTGGTATGTGGGTTTTCTTTTAATTTTGTGAAGGATGTAATTTGCTGCATAGAGCATATAGGCCAACTATTTACAACAAACTTATTTGTATTAATTGTGTTCAATCAGTTCTATTTATAACTGCCTAAATGAATGTATTCTTTCTTCTGTAATCACAAAGAGCAATGCCTGTATGTACATCTCCATCTGCTAAGGTCAGATCAAACAGAAAAAAAAATTACTATTTTTTTGCTTCTGATACGTCTAGAGTTTCGGCAATCCACCATGAAGGCCACTTGAAGTACCTGCTTTGCAATTTTATAACCCCTAACATTCTCTGATTCTGCAATACTTTAAGGAAAAAAACCACAGTCACCCTTTCAGAAAAAGGAAAATTAAATGTATTTATCTCTTTCTTAGAGAACCCATTTCCTGATAGAAAATCCTTTAGCTTAGGGCTGACTAGAGAAGAAAAACAAAAAAAGCACAATAAAATATGAAGACGGAGCTGCATCATTTTTGAGACAGAATTTTGTATCATGTGGCCACAGCAGTAGAGGACCAAACCAACTGATCCCTTCAGTCCTAAGCTCCCAAAACATAGCTGGATCTAAACTTCTTGGTTTATCTTCTTATACCAATGAATATAATTTTTCAGACTGCTCTCTTCATTGATCTAGTTAAACTGTTGCAGCATCTAGTAGAAAGATATTTAGTAGATAGATGTTACAGCACCAAAAATCCCTGCAGGGTAGGAGTGAAAACAGCCAGGGCCCAAAACACCACATCCATCTTGCCACTATGTGCAGCACTACAGAAGCCAGTAAGGATCTTCATTTACTTGTAATATTTTGTGAACCTGCACTTGGCACAAATCTCCAAAGTGGAGAACATCCTTTGAGGCATTTCCTTTCTTTATTACTGACTCTGCACCTGACTCACTGAAGGGTAAAAGGCTTTGTTATTCCTCTGCATATAGTTATTCACATTTGGTTTTCCTGTTCATTTTGAACTAACTTTGCAAGATAAAATGAGACTGTCAGAAATAATTCATAGAATACAAACAAGCATGCATATATTTATGTGCATGTAAATACCTTTAAAACAGGCTATGATTAATCTCCGCTCTTAAGATGGTTTATCTTTTACCACCAGAGAAAAAAGAATTGCTGTGGGGGGCTCTTTATGAAGCAGCACACAATGTTTAGCTATGTTGGATTCTTTAGGTAACAGTCAAATTTCTAGTTAAGTATGTCAATGAAAAAAAATTCCTACCTGTAAATGCTAATGAACAGTACTGGTAATTAATCCCACAGATATGTAAGGATATTTAAATAAAATATAACTGCCTAACCCTTTAAAAGTAAACCACTCTAAGGGAGTAGGTAATTCAACAGCATAGCAAGGATGGGTTTTAATCCTATCCAACTGCATTCAAAATCTCATCCAAGTGCATTTAATTATTATTTGAAACCAGAACTAGAAATATGCATGGTAGTTATGTTTATTACTATTCCCTTTTTAGGCTTAGGCTGATAACACACACATCCCTAAAGCCTTCTGTCAGTCCTTTTCCAGCTTTCTCATTTTTTTCAAAGGTTCTGTACAGCGTAATCCTTTGCTGAGTAGAGGATGTTGATGAACAATCATATTTAGAAAAGGAGAGGCTTAATTTTCAGTAAATTCAAATGTTTTAAAAGTATATTTTGTTATCTATAATACATTTTGTATTTTAGCAGCTTTAGGTACAAGCTGGCTTTGAAAGTACACTTGAGGAAATGTCACATACAAAAACTCTGGTGCTGTGACATCTATCCCTATCATGCTGCTTTTTGCTCTAGCCCTAGCATTTCTGTGATCATATGACTGTCTTAATAAACAAGGTGCTAGAACTACTTCCCTTCTATGCCCTTGTCTGTCCCCCTTCTCCATGCCTCAAAATGCAAGTCACTGGAGTTACAGAAATAAAGAATAGGTTAAACAAACAAACAAACACACACCACCCACAACAAACATCTACACTTGTTTTAAATGCCTCCACTACTCCGGGCAGCCTTTTCCCATACTGAACAACCATCTTAGTGAAGAAAGTTTTCTTAATATCCAATCTAAACCTCACTTAGTGAAACTCGGGGCCATTTACTTTTGTGATATAGATATTACCTGGGATAAGAGACCAACATTCACATCACTACAACCTCCTTTCAGGAAGCTGTAGGCAATGATAACGTCTCTTTTCAGCCTCCATTCTCTGGACTAAAAAACCCCAGTTCCCTCAGCTGCTCCTCACAGGACATGTGCCCTAGTCCCCTCACCAGATTCATTGCCCTTCTTTGGATATGCTCCAGCATTTCAATGTCATTCTTTTAGTGAAGAGCTCAAAACAGAACAGTATTCATCGGTAAGTACGGGGAGAACCACTTCCCTAGTCCTGCTTTGCCCACTATTTCTGACACAAACCAGAATGGTGTTGACATTCTGGCCACCTGGGCACAGAATATTGGCTCACATTCAGTCTACTGTCAACCAACAGCTCCATGTCCTTTTCTGACAGGCAGCTTTTCAGCCACTTGTCCCAAGGACCTGTAGCACTGCGTGAGGTTGTTGTGACCCATGTGCAGGACCTGGCACTTGGCCTTGTTGAACCACTGGTCTCAGCATCGTCCAGCTTGGCCAAAATTATGTCAATGCATAATCAAACCATAGTAACAGGAATAGCTAAGCACAAATGTGACATGCTATGCTGCCATGTTGCTGATTATGGAGTAACAGCTATTGAAATCCGCCAGATTTCAAGATTCAGCCATAGATTTGTGACAGATAAGAGTGAAAATCATAACTTTTGATCTGGTTATGTATATAACATATCATATATAAAGCTCTCAATATCTTTCTTCTTTCTACTACTCACTACTATGTTGACCCATACCCCAGCAGTTTGGTCAAGATGTTTGCATGTACTGTACACATTTGTCTCCAATCACCTTTCACACTCGGAGAACAAGTACTTGGCAAAACTACACAACAAACCCAGATTTCTCTCCAAGTCCTGTGAAGACATAAGGCTCCTAATAGAAGTGCTACATTTGTTGCTAGGTTTGTCAGAAATGGTGTCATCAACACTTAAAAATACAGGGTGTAGAGATATGTTCTAGCATTTTTTTTTTATTCTACCGATTATATCTTGACCATACTACTTCACAGACCTACCACTGCATGCTGGCACTAAGAAAGATTATCTATGAATTCTCCATTACCAAAATCCCTCAGAAATCTTGACACTAATGCACCTCATTGATTTGTGCCAAGTTCTCTACTATATCATGAGTTTTAAATTGTAGTCATTAAGTACAGCATCTTGATATATCAAGATTTAAAAACTGAAAAATACCATTTTAGGGAAATAAAGAGGCAAAAAAGAAAACTGAGAGAATAGGCTTTGTACTTACGAAAAGCTCTGTAGAATTCTTCCAGAGCTAGGTGCTTGTCACTATTATAATCATCGTATTTCAGCAAATTGAACAGAGAGCAGTCAGATAGATCCTTGCCAAGCTCGTCCCGTTTTATTACCTGACAAGAAAATTATAACCATGAAATTACATTTGAGCTCTTAAAGTTCTTTGGTATAATTAATTGTTTCTAATAACCATTTAATAGATATTTTAAGGTTGCTCTGGGGCAGTGAACTGCAACTGTGTAAAGTCAAGGATTTCCAGTTACTTTATTTATTGCAGTTTAAAAAGTTAATATCTTTAAGACAGACTCGCTGAGTTTCACAACAGTTTTTTAAATATATAGAGAATATATAATGAAGATAGATGGAAGCACTATAAAGACACTGTGAATGTTAAAGTTGATTTTATGTAAGAATGGTGATTAAGAATCATTCAAATATACTTGAGATAATAACTTCAGAAGTACGCATGACATAATGTCTTTTTCCTCTCGGTATAATTCCTGACCACATAAAACCAAATTCAGTCATTTTCAAAAACAACTGAAACAAACTCCTATTGCCCTACTAATTGAATCAACTTCTTATAAGCTTTTGACAAGCCTTTAATCTTCCCAAACACCTGTTATAAAAGTAGCTGACCTGAATAGGCTCCTGTTTCTCAATGAAAGCACATACACTCCATAAATAGATCATAACTAACAGCTATTAGATTTTAACTCCAATGGACTTCTTCCAGAGAAATGTTCTATAATACATGCAAAATTCTGGTTTAATGGCTGTGTATGTTGTAGGCAACTAACTCAAGTCCATCCAAGAATTTTTATTATCTGTGAAAATCAAATACTCAGAATTCCTATTTTATATGGCACCTATGTTAAAAGCACTATCACATAGCTGAAAGAACCAAACCTAACATTGTATTGTTTCACACTTTAAAGTTTTGTACCAGGCACAGGAAAAATTATTAACTATAGTTAATTCCTTTGTAAAATAATTAATCTTCCTATCCTCTACCTGTGTCCAAAAATAACTGCAAAGCTCTTGCATTTGTATCATCATATGATGGATTCTGACAGAGGATACAGAGTTTGTTTTGCTTCAGTTGCTCTGCAAAGGAAGCAGCAGGTACAGACAGAAATGTATTCAGTTATTGTTCCTGTAAATTAGAAATTTCTAAACACATAATACAGAATAAAAGGAGAATTAAAGATATAAGTAGCTTACAAGAAGTAATCAATATATTAAAACAAAAGCATTATAAAAGATAATAACTTTGCTATGATTTTCTTCTAGAAGAGCTGTTCCAGTTTTAACTTGATAGGAATTCTCATGCTGAATGGAATGGAATGGAATGGAATGGAATGGAATGGAATGGAATGGAATGGAATGGAATGGAATGGAATGGAATGGAATGGACTGGACCAGACCACACCAGGTTGGAAAACCTTTGAGATCATTGAGTCCAACCTATCATCCAACACTATATAATCAACTGAACCATTGTGCAACGTGATCTGTGGATCAGATCAATTCTCTGATTGAAAACAAAATTAATCTTTGTGGAGATGTTGGTGGGTTTTCTGTTGGTGTTTTGTGGGTTGTGTTGTTTTTTTCTTCTTAAAGAGGTTGAGGATTAATATTCTATCACAAGAAGTACAACTCAGAACAGGTATTTGAATTTGGAAAAATTATCTCATTCTACAGAAGCCTGCAGTTAGATCAGATTGACTGTGATGAGAAATCACAACCTGTATGCGACTCTTGCAAAGCAGACTATTTACCAAGTCATTAGACAACAGAGAACTCACTTAGCGACTTATGTTAGCATCAGATGTTTAAAAATCATCAGAATCAAATTGCTTGTCCACTAGGGTCCCATAATCAGCAGCTGACTAGACCTTTTTCTTGTTGACATTACTTTTCAACAGGTTATTTCACATATAAGTGAAATTCCAAAAGGTGGGGCATATAACACAGCACAAATGCTCAAGGGTTTTCTAAATACTGACACAACATGCTATCTTAACAGCCTGCCAGACAACTCCTTTTTTCATTTTGTTTTACTAACATGGGGGATTTAATTTACAAAGGCAGCTTGCTTGGCATAATAGCTTCTTGTAGGTATTTTTAATTTCACACTCTACATCTTTACAAACTAAAAATAATACCATGCAGTTTCAATAAGGCATTTATTGCTTGAACAGTAACAACTGTAATTGTAAAACCTGAAAAAGTAGATGTCCGTAAGAACTCATCAACGGCTGAAACAATCCAATGACATTTTGAAAGTCTGAGGTCTCATCCCAATCCTTTTTGGTAATTTAAAAGTAAAGATAAAAAGAAATCTGGTAGATGGTATCTACTTTTGAGGTGAAAAATGAGGAGAACAACAGGGCAACATATGAAATTAAATGGATCACACGGTTGAATGTTTTCAAGAAGGGATCTGTATTTTCATAAAGCCAAATGTAAGGTTATTCATCTAAAAATAGGAAACTAAATCATACCTTAAGGAACATAAATGAGCACTGGAAAGCACATTATTTCAAAAAGAGGCAGGTAAAAAATTCTCATAAATTCCATGTCTATTATACACTGTGAGTGACTAAATCTTGTCTCTCTTGATGTGACTCAACAGAGATAAAATCACCTTTGCTCTTTGCCCAGAGAATAGCTGATGGATAACGCCACTGGATAACGACTCTCTGGAATGTGCATAGATAAAGATTGCTCACCAGACTGCAGCTGCCCTGGAAATAATGGGCAGAGGCCACTACTATTGATACTCTCTGGATTATGCATATTCACCACCTAGACACATACCTAAAATACTGTGTAAAAGATCTGAACAACTACTGGCTTGGGAGAAGGAAAAGACCAGGGCAACGCTGCTCTGAAGAAAAACAAAAAAAATACCAGGAGAGAAAAGGACAGAGACATCACCATGCAGCCTGGAAGAAACAGAGCAGGAGGAACCCTCTCTCCATGTCCTAAATTATGCCTGCTGCAACTCAAGTTACATTAGATGATGGTGTACCACAGATTATCTAATGGTGTACTTTAAATTTTATTAATCCTTCTAGGGAGGGGACAAAAGAAAAATTCAAGGAAAGTGATTCTTAAGCCAGCTCTTCAAACCCAGCTTTCTACTCTGCTAAACAGACAGTAATTAATAAGGGATGCAAGAAAGAAACAGGCAACATTTTCAGTAAGTCATATGCTGGAAACAAAATCCTTATTATAAAGATTAAAGCCTGAGTAAAATTGTGCAGATCATCTTATGATTGTACCACACAAGTCAAAAATGGGAGTCAGACTAAGTTGAAAATTCACACTAGGAAATATTCACAAATACTTATTCTCACATATTTTACTATAAATTTCTCCAAAGACTGTGAAATATTTGCTTCCCATATCCTGAGCTTGCAAAAGGTAAGACACACAGCTAACTTTATGCTCATTGTAAAACCCTATAAATCCTGAAAATTTAGCAACTTATCTAAATTCTCCAATTAAATATGGCTTTTCTAAACTATAAATCTTATCGTTGATATTTGAATGTTCTTTGAAACATGGAAAATGGATTAGTATCATTTGGAAAACACTGTAGTTTTTAAAGATATAGTACACAATTACTTACTCACTATGAAACAGCATAGTATTAAATAAATTTAAAGCCTCTCAAGAATTTAGTCAGCACTACAACAGACTTCAGGAGTCTAGGAAAGTTAATCTGATTACAAATGACAAATTGTATGTCAGATTAGATCGTGTCATTCATTTCAATTTAATTTCTGGCAGCCACAATGAAAAGTCTGCAGATGTTATAAAACTAGAACACAAATAACAGTTCCTTTATTAGTCTATATTACAAAGATTTTTCTCAGTCTGTGATTTTTTGCTTGCTTATGATTGATGCTCTCTATATGCTTAAAGAAAATGTTCCAGAAATACAGCCACAAACAAAAACTTCCTTTACAGCATATAGAGTGGTTTGCTTAATGTGTGTTCATCTTTCCTAACAGCAAGTATCTCGTTGCAATAGTATCACTCACTGCTTGATCTAGAGTACATCAAACACCAAGGGAATCATACACCAAATTAATTCTGACAGCACAAGGGAGTTCAATTACCTTGTTCCATTGTCTTCCATAGCAGTATAACTTTGTGAAAATTAAAATAATTGATCAATTGTTAAATCAAATAGACAACAGAGGTTTGCAGATTTCCCCTTGTTTTAACTTCCCTAACCTAGTTAAATTAGTATACTTGCAGTTTATGAGCATGTTCTGTAGGGCATCAACATCATCCTTTACTCAGTATCTATATTAAAGCATTACATTTGGGAATCTGGGGTAGAGTGAGAAAGGATGTGGGACTTCTGCATCACAGAAGTCGTCTTCTGCTTGTGGCACAGAGATCCCTGAGCAGAGATTTGAATTGGTAAACCCACACGGAGGAACAAGTAAAGGCATAGACTCAATTTTGCCCCAACATTGTCCAATACTAATTGAGCTTCGATACCTCAGATGTGAGGTCTTGCTGGACAAACTGTTCCAATGAGAGTCACACTTCCCTGCTTTTGCACCTCCACACTTAGCAGCAGAAAGGTCTCATCTGACTCACAAGATGTAAATGTGTCCTTAGATGTCTGCAAGTATAATGATGAAGTTGTAGATGCCTAGCCCACAGAATAGGACCAGAATACGTAGCCAGAATATTCACAGCCCTTTTTTTCTTACATGCCATTCCAGTAGCTAAGTAACTACATTCTAATCCAGCAGAGTAACTGAATTATCCATTATGCAAGAAAAGAATGGAAAGTGCTCCATGATAATAGCAAAGGCAGCAACACAAGTTAAGATGCTAGCACTATGACTACAATGTTTGTAAGCTGAGTTTGTTAAGGCATGATCCTTAAGAAGTTTCCTTTGCTCCCAGTTTTAATATTTCATGCAGGATTCTTTTTATATTTTTTTCTTTAACTTTTGTATCTAGAATTAAATACAGTGCATGTTCTTAGATTAGTGACAGTGGATAATACAACCTAAATAATAAAGTATCCCTAATTAATAGGGAGAAAATAAATAGAACTATGGTTTAACAAGCAAAATAGGTTTGTGCATGTGCCACATGTAGGAAACACTAAAGTTGACTAAAAGTTCAAAGAGAGATGACAGGCTTATTATCTCTTTTTTTAGTTCCATGTCCTCCAAATAACAAATAGTAATACCAATGCTAAGATGCAAAATCAAATGCCATAAAGGCAAAAGTTTGAAGATTGACGCTCCGAGAAGTATTTTGATGACCGTTTCAGAAACTAACGATTACAGATAAGGTTCAATTTGCATTAGTTGTAGCTGTGCAAACAGGTGCCATGAAGCATCAGTGGGCATTAAGTGCAACAGTATTATCATTAATATAGACATAAAATTGGAAGAAGCTAAATTTATTTCTTTTCTCAGTAGGAGAACATAGGGAACATAGTTCCACAATCTTTATCTTTGAAGGAGAAGACATAGCCACAACTCAGGCCAAGTTGTATAAAAAAAGGACTCACATCTGTTCCAAATACACAAACAAGCAACAATTTCTTAGCAAATATAATGACGACAGCCATTGATGTAAATCTGAAAAAAAAAAAAAAAAAAACAACCCAGGAATAAACTAATTTAAATGCTATATTAGTACATATTTAACTGCAATTAATGCTGTACTAAGCTAATTAAATGGACAATTCCTTTAAATTACACTCTTTTAAGATAATATATAGTAACTAAGGTATTTACAGATACAGCTCTATATCTACAGAGTGTATTCTTTTAAGTTATAGCATATCCCTGAGATTTACAGGTAAGTACTCATACCTACACATACAAACCCACTTACTTACCACCCTACTTAAAATGTGGGGTTTTTTTTTACATTTCATATTAGAATTTATGAATTGATGTCTTACATAAAGATAAACACATCCACACCTACGTGTTGTATTCCTCTGCAAATACAGATACGTACCACTATTCAAAGGTTCATTACACTTTGTGACAAATCTGTATTTCTGATGTCAGCTGTAATTGAAACATATTAAACTGTGATGGGAAAATGACACAATTAATCTTATAGTAGTTTCCATAACTGGTAGTTTGTTTGGGGCTTTATATTTTGTTTGTTTGTTTGTTTTACTGGGCAGGAATATTTGTTTCTCTTTCATCAAGATGCAAATACAAGAACTTTATGATTTCAGATCAATAAAAATTGGTGTTGCTGTCATAATTTCCAGTTTCCAACTGCTGCATTTCAATTTTACACTAGGTGGGATGACTGTATGAACACCGACAAGATAACAAAATGCAATCCTAGAGCTTGATTGCACTCATTGCACAGCAAGATTGAGGAGATATAAAATTTAAGATGCAGTAAAAAGTGAAGTTCAATATTCCAGCAAACATAAACTAACTTCAGGACTCCTTGTGGTTTTCTACAGCAAATATGATATTTTTCATATCTCCTTAATTAAATTTAACATGCAGAGAGGCACTATTATTTATGTCTGTGCATTTCAAAATTTTATTTATATTATGAGCACAGCTGAGAAAAAATTCTCCTAGTATCCAGAACATTTGCAAGAGTACAATGTCTTCCTCTGGTGAGTTGATCCTGGCTGGATATCAGGTTCCCACCAAAGCTGCTTTATATTACTCCCTCCCTCAGTTGGACATGGGAGAAAAAAATGTAATGAAAGGCTCCTGAGCTGAAGTAAGGGTGGGGAGAGATCACACACCAATTACCATCACAGAGAAAACAGACTCAACTTGAAGAAGAATTAATTTAATCTATGATCAATCAAGAGAAGAATAGTGAGAAATACAACCAATTAATAAAAAAGCTTCTTTCCCCCACCCCTCCTGAGCTGAACTTCACTCCCAATTTTCTCTGCCTCCTCCCCACAAGTGGCACAGGGGGACAGGAACAGGGTTTGCAGTCAGTTCATCACACATTGTCTCTGCCACTCCTTTCTCCTCAGGAGACTCCTTGCACTTTTCCTTTGCTCCAACATGGAATAACTCCCACAGGATTCAGTCCTTCAAGAACTTTGCCATTGGGAGTCCTTCCCACAAGCTACAGTTCTACAAGCACTGCTCTATAATGGGTCTTTTCCTCAGGGTGTAGTCCTTCTGGAACAGACTTCCAGCATGGGTCACCGGCCGAGTCACAAGTCTGGCAGTAAACCTGCTCCAGCATGGGCTCCTCTCTTCACTGGTCCTGCCAGTAGCCGGCACCAGCAGAGCTTCCCACAGGGTCACAACCTCTTTCAGGCATCTACCTGCTCTGGTATGGGGTCTTCCATGAGCCATAATGCAGCCAACCTTAAAGGGCTGCAGTGGGTCAGCCTGCTTCACCATATGCATTCAAGATGAGGTCTTTTGTTCATTCTACTAGAGCAATTCCAACTTACAAACGCTGATAGATATCATATACACTAATGGCAGAAGAGGGAAAGAGTCTAATCCCACTTTGCAAAGTGATCTTGATATTCAACAAGAAAAAAAATAATTAAAAAATTAGTGTCTAAAACAAGGGAGAATGAAAAGGAACATCGAGTGTAAAAAAAAATAATTCAACAATAACGGTCTGAAAAATCAAAGCATTTTATTTGAAAATACGGCTCTGAGTCATTCTAATTTGCTATCTTGTTTTAAATCTTCAGACACAACCAAGTGGCACGTGGTTTGGTTTCAGTAAATATGCAGACTAAAATTTTCCTTCAACAGATGAAGACAAAGATTTAAAAATATGCTTGTACAGGAGCTGGGTTCTTTACTGCAAAGCCTCACAAAAGCAATTCAGTATTTTCTTTTGTTGTAAGTTTTCACACATGAAAAATGTCACAGTTGTCATTCTATTATGTAATGTTTTCTTAATATATAAAGGTATTTGGGAAAAGTATAGTAAGTTTGAAAACACCATAATGGATTTCTTTGTTCCTTTTTTTGAAAACTCTGTTTGACACAAAGAAACAAAGAAAAAAGTGTATGTGTAGCAACTGAATAGACAATAACTCTTTCTTTATGAAAACGTGGAAATTCCACAGAATACTTTTGATACTGACTTTCAGCACTAGTCCTTTAGACCTGCACCTCTAACATAAAGATCATGATTCACTGATAACTAGATAAGGGATTTGTAGTGGTGAAAATGTTCAACTATTTTCCAACAGGTCTGTGAGGAAGTCAAGCTCTTTTCATGTGGTAAAATAAGGAAGGATCTCAAATTCAGTGTCATTAGGTTGCAAATCAATAGATGTAGCTATTTTAAGCATTACGTATAATTTTTCACATCTATATCTGTGGCTCCAATGCATGGTACCTATTTATATTGTATATTCATACCAAATTATTGTTTATGAAATATATGCAGGAACAAAATTTCCTTGAAAGCTGAAGTTGTGAGAGAATTCTAAAAACATTAGTAAACCCCAGTTTTATAAAGAATAAGAAAATAGCATCTTAAATTTGTTTTCTAGAAATAGTTCATTTATTATTATTTGAAACAATACCCATTTGCATGCAGCCCCTGGCCCTGGAAATTATCACTAAAAGTCCAGAGTTTAACTGCAAGGAAAGAGTAACTTCAGCCTCACATTTTACAAGTGAATGTATAGTACCTAAATATTTCTTAACCCTGCCATGCAGCTTGAAACAGGATAATGACGAACAGTAGCATCTAACAAATCTTACTTTTCTTGAGTTTTTGAAGGTTGCCTACTATTAGGCTCAACCATGCAGCTAAACAATCATTAAGTTTGTCAGATATGGACTTCACGTTATCTAGTAAATCCAAATACATTTACCACAACAACACTGTTTAATAGACTTCTACACAGATTAAAAAAAAAGTGCTGTCATGCCAACCAGAGCAACAATTACTGCTTTAGATTGGTAGTTGAAGATTGCTGTTTAGAGACTACCATGAACTCTCTAAGACTGTATCTGTACTTCTCTAACCCTAACATGAATAAAGAAATGATACTTGCTCAGTATTATAGAAATTATTTAAAATACAATATTCAGGGATTTTAACTTCTAATACACATCTATACAGTTGGACTTTATGATAGCACATACTGCACATACTGCATAATAAAAGAATTCATGGTCAAGACAACCTAGAGTGTTCTAACACCCTAAGGTAAATCATAATGCATTATATTCCAATTTCAGAATAGTCAATACAGAACTTGTGAATAATCAAGCTTTTCAACAATTTCTGAATGAACTTTCCACCTCAGAGACTTGCAGATATTTTCTAAAGTCAACACATTCAAAGACACAATTATTCCATGTGTGTAGGTGCTGACAAAAACAACTAAGAGCTACTGTGATAATGAAAATGGAATCTAAATCATACCTGAGATAATTCATTGATGTCCACAAGTCCATTGTTGTCTGAATCAAAATAATTAAACATATGATCTACAAGAAGTTTCTTTAAAGCCATTTTCTCCACAATGGTTTTATCTTTTGATTGTGCCATGTATCTCTGATTTTGTAGATCCAGTAACATGTTTTTCATTTCAGTGTATTCAGTAGGCTTGCACTTATCTCCTGAAAAGACAATACACAAGATTTGATTTCCTAATAAGAGTTTAAAAGCAATTAATAAATAAATAGGAAAACAGAGAGTAATAGCTTCTTATAACAATACCAAGAGGGTTGATTTATTTCATAAGGAATTTGCATAAGCAATTTGATAATATTTCATAAGCAATTTGATCTGTATCACTTCCTTGTCTGGTCCTCAGATTAAGACCAAAATACTATTGCACTTCTAGATACATTCTGTAGATAACATTTTCTTTGCAGGGGAAACTAAAGAAAGTTTTAACAGTTTCCAAGCCTGTACTTTATTCATTTAGATCACTCTGGAAAGACACATCTGAAGATTTTTTTTAAATGATACCTTTGCTAAAGCATTTAGAATAAATTTTCATAAAATAAATACTGCAATACAATATATGCAGCAAATCCTACAACTAGGATAGAAAATGATACATTATAAAAATACACTTCATAATAATGTTTCACTTCAGAAAGTAGAAATTAGACTTGAGTGCTCACAAGCTAGGTCTACATTTTCATTTACAGGATGTACCAGAGTTATTTCAACAAGAGAAGGCATGATTGCTGGAGGAAGAGAAAGGATACCTTTGACAAGATCTAATTTATTCTTTTTTTTAATCAAGCTCTTCTATAAAGTGGAAATTGCTCCAGCAAATGTCCTAAATATAGTGAGTACAGACACTACTTACTCTAAACCGGAGCACAATATTGTGTGTAACTGGTATTCTCATCACAGTTGCTTTATATTTCAAATTGAACAGAGAAACAGTTTAGATTTAATTTTTAATAAGATAGCCTTGTTATTTAAAAAAAAATAATTTATGAGATATGTAAGAATGTACCAGCAAAATACCACACATTTTTGCAAACATATTTACAGTTCACTATTACTTAAGTATAAGTACCGAATTCAGGGCTAGTGTAATACGCTGACTAGCAGAGAAAGCTATGTTTCATTCTTGCTGTGATGAAGATACAAATACAAATTAAGAACACTTATTTACCTCGTATAAGCTGTTTAGGTGGTTGTGTCATTTTGCAAGTGGAACCCATTTAAGAAATGCCTAATTGTGGTGGTTTGGGCTGGATGCCCTCTACTTCCTGTGTCCAGAAGTCCAGCCCAGTGGGTGGACACAGGAAACTGCATATCTCCTACCACAATCCCCTGCACCGCTATAAAATCTAGCATGGGGTCCGCCTCTTTCTCCCTTTCTTCCTTGCCTACCGGGGGAGATGTTGTCTCCCAGCCATGGGCCTGGCTAGGCCCAAGGCCACGGGGATGGGCAGTCTCAGATCTGGCCAGCTGAGACTAGCCTAGCAGTGGGGAGGGGGAAGAAGGAGCCCTGGGGGTCTTGGATGTACCCCCAGGTGGGGATGGGATCTTCTTGGGTCTGTTTTGGGATTTCTTTTGTCACTCTGCTTTTGGCTCTCTGTAAACATTCACCGCTTTTCATTTAAACTTTCCATCACTTTTGCAATCCTTTTGTCTGAGTTGTTTTATTTTGCCCGTGGTGGGGAGGGGGCTGCCTCAACCCATCACACTAATTTACATGAGATTCGAGTTTATTATTTTGATGTATTTAATACTATATGCATTGTGATAGTGACTGTACCATAGTGACAGTACTATTTCATAAGGTAGAGAGACAAAAACTTCCTAAATACCTCTCACTATCCTAGCAAAATTCAGGTCTAGAAGAGAACTTCTATGACAGAAGTTAAATCTTGAAACAGACAAAACATTTTTAGGAATTAAAAGCAATCTAGCATTTTAAAATTTAATTTAATTTTTCCCCTCTAAAAAGCAACTGCCTGTTACATAGCTCTTTTAAACTCCCAACTATAGAAACAAAAATTTAGAAAATCAAGTTGCATTTAAGTGACATCCTAAGGTATACAGAGTGTTTACATATTTAGCCATACCTACATGCTGAGTCCTGCATGACTGCTTTTCAGGGAGTCCAATGGGAAAAACAAAAAATAAAAAAGCAAAGGGCAAAAACCACTCAGCAGGGAAATCTGTTTATTCCTTAGCCATTCTGGAGCTGCAGTAAGCAAACCATTCCATCTCAATGGATGCAGGCTCCAGGTGGTGGGGATGGAAAAGAATGCTCATCATTAATATACTCTGATTCATTTGGGTGAATTCCAAAAGACTGGGTCAGGAAAACAAGTATCATCTTGCCTCCCCCAGATAACTTTTCTGGTTGTGGTATCCTCAGAGAGACAGTCTGGTTTTATTCTGGTGCAGCTGAAGTCTAACACCATTTTACCTATACAACTTGCAAGGGAGTAAAGATAAATCCTGTGTACAGATTCTATCCTCTGTAAATAATTTTTGATGTGACAACTGTCATTCTGCAATTCTAAAATTGAAAAGACACATTTCTACTTTAGAAACATGCAACATAAGTAAAGCAGTATATCTCCTAAAAATATATATTAAATTCTGAACTTGTCAGAGTATTTTCGATGAGTCCACTAAATTTCAGAGTTAGAAAAAGTGGAAAATGATCAAAAAAGTGACAATGACTTTTTGGTTTTTTGTTTGTTTGATGCACAGGATAATGTGTCTTACTTCAAGGATCAATCAAGAACTTGAAGGTCTCTTTCAACCTGGTGTATTGTATTATTATTATTATTATTATTATAGTTCATCACTTCTATAAATACAAGAATAATATTATTATTCATTAGACTATTTTTTTTTTTTTTTTTAGGTATTAAATATGTTTGAAAGCTAGTCCTTATGGCAAAAATACTGCTAACATCTTTTGCAAAAGTCTCTGTTGGCCTGGCCATTAATTGTGGTTTAAAACAGATGCCATTTTGTTTCTCACTCATCTAAATAGGTTAGTCTGACCCATATAAAAGTCAGGTTATTCAACAGTAGCTTCATATTCCTTGCCACCCACTGTGCCATAGTTCTCAGCAGCATTCCTCTATTCTTTACATGAAAAGAATGTCAAGGTCATTGCACATCATCACATAGTTTGCATATAAGGGTGGGGAGAACAATATTGAAGCATTTAAGTGCTTGGGTGAATGGCAAATGACATTGCTAAGCTAGTACAAATAAAAATAACTATGTAAGTAACAGTAGCTCTCATGCACACATTAGTTAAGGTGCTTAAGAAATTAATGAGAATTGCATTTTACTTTGGTTTGCAGCAAATTCCAGAAAAAGAGAATAACGAACACAGTACTGTCTGCTGCTTATAGTATGTAAAGTTATATAAGTGCAGGTAACTTACACTTTTCAAAAAGAGCTCAAACACTCTGTAGCAATTCTACCCCAAAGTCCACATCCATTTTTTACCTTTACCTGCTTTAACTTCTATTATGTTTGGCAATGTAATCTGTTGTAATAGAATTATCACAATTTGATCTAACACCCATCATTAAAATCTTACTATTATTCTTACTATAATTCTAAAGTAGAGTTCAGGCTGCCATCAGAGGAACCTTTAGTCTAGGATGTAGGCTAATTATAGCTTTGGTAGATGAGGCTTACACAGCAACACGACAATAAAACGTTTTCATTTTACACATAATTCAAAGTAATCTTTACACCAAAGTCTCCACAGACTACAACATAACAACAAATATAGTAAATAGATGCAACTGATAAAGGGATCACAAGGAATCAGTGAGACATTGCTAGACAACATAATAAACAATTTCACTAACAAATCACCCTCTTATCTCATAGTTATTACTGCCTTTTAATGCAATATTCAAGGAAATGTGAAACAGATGTTTGAATTGCAATAATGAGAGTCTGTTTACAGGAAACCTCCCCCAGGCTGGAGAAGCACCCCAGAGTAAAACTTAAAGTTGTCTTTATTTATATTCCAATTTAGTAAGCATTATTTGGGAACTAGTTGTCTCAGTGACAGACAAATGGCAAATGGGGATTAAGTACAACAATCTTTAGAGTAAGAAAAAGTAATGTATGTTTAACATAATTGAGTAAAACTGCTGGGAATATTCTACAACTATGTATTACCTCCCAAAAGACCTGCTGCATTGCATATAATTATCTGCACACATAAAAAAGTAACCTAAACGTTGTGCATAATTTACTAACTTCATTTTTTTTAGTACTTTTTTTTTCCATTTCTCAACTAGGCTTCCTATAGAAATAAACAGTTTGTTTCTGAAAAATTACTAGAAAGCACAAACAGCAATTTCTGGATTATTTTTTCTTCTTTATTTCATTCATAAAAAGGACCAATTCCACTACACAGAAGACTTTTGTCAAGACAAGAAAAAAACAACAACTTTGAGATATGATTTATTTCACAAATTTTCTGATACTGCCTTTGTGCAGAAACATAAAATTGACAAAACGAACACAATGGAATTGAAGTGCAGTTCCCTGGTCCCACACCTTGTAATTTCTGAAGTAGTGATAGTCCTAGGGTTTGTCTAAGTCAAACTAAAATATAGTTGAAAGGTTGCAAACACTTGACTGTTTCCTTCCATTCAGTACAACAGTTACACAACTGTATCCCTGCTACCTAGGAAATGGCTGAAAGCTAGATTCTGAGTGCTACTGTCCCCATAGGCAGTATTGAGTGAAGAATTTGCCCATATTACAGAAAGAAAAAAAAAAAGTTGCTTTTGACAGTTTAAGCCTTACTTAATTTGCAAGAGAAACATATAAGCAATCTCAAAACTATTTATGAAAACTTGGCAAATTAATATACATATTATTCTAAACACCTGTAGAAAAAAAAAAAGAATCAGCTAGTAGTTTAGAAGTCAAACCTTAAATCCAAAATCAGGTATCAGATTTTATTACAGAGTTTGTATAAAAATAGTGTAAGGAAGGCATTCAGACAGAAAGAAGGAATTCAGAAGGAAGGAAGGAAAAAAGGAAGGAAAGGAGGAAGGGAGGAAAAAAGAAAGAAAAGACAAAAGGAATTTGGAAGGAAGGAAAGGAAAGAATATAACATCAATGAATGAAATGAAGACAAAGGATTTCTGTTCTCAGTTCTGCCACCATTTTCATGACTAATCTAAGCACTTTAACCATTTCTTGTCTTAGATCTCCATCTCCATCTACATAGCACGAACTACTCCTATATCTAAGAGCTATAAATTATTAATATTAATGGAGTATGTATCTCCACAAAAGTTATCAGCTGCTGATAGAATTGGATATTTTATGATTTTGATCTGAGTTGTATCAATATAGTACAAATGGTTTCCACAAAACTATTTGTAATTCAAAATGAAAATAACTGAATCTCCCAGAAGTGGCAACTAGTTTTCAGTGGACCATTTTGCATATGAACAGTTTTAAGTACTCCAAAGTGGATATAAACATAAATCAGATTGTTGGAAATGGAATAGACCTGATAAGAAGCAAGCCTATTGTTAATCTATCTTCAACATGCATTTTGAGTGTATTCAGGATAATCCAAGTAGTCAAAATGATTCACTGCAAAATGACAAATTATATTCCACAGAGGAAAAATGTGAAATTAATTCAACACATATTGCCACACACATATACACAAACTAACACAGATAGACACGTACACATTCATGGGAGCATACACAACCCTATGCACATGATGAAGAAGTTGCTACAGGTATGGTCTGACATCAGTTAAATTTTAACATAACACAGGAGCTATCAACTCAATTTCAAATGTAACAGAAAAGACAAGTTGCCCTAATAGATACAAAACCAATTTTATGACTCTATGATTTCAAAGCACAAAAGTTGTTTGGGTTTATTTACAAGAAACTTCATGTTCACATATCATTTCACAATTTTTCAGTATCAAACTCTCTATTTTTCCAAGTCTAGATCTCAACTATGTTGGCCCTTACTCTCCGCTTTCCTCACTGAAGCTCTGGAACTGCACATGGAGAGAATCAGTCTCATTTGTAAATAGACTTAACTTTTGATCTCTGGTCCAGAGGTTGAGGAGGGTGGAGAGGAGAACTTTACACTCAAAATCAGTATTGATCGATAAAAACTCCCTGATAAGCAGGGATTAACAAACCTTTCCCTGTTGCAGCTGCATTCTAAATAAAAGGTGAGACTTTTCTACCTGCAAATCTTAGTCCTGCAGCTGCTCAGCTCTACATATTCAGGGGGCCAAAAAACCCACAACAACAAAAAACCAAAACAAAACAATGACCACCCCCCAACCAAATAATAATTTTAAACCAAAACAAAACAAAAAACCCCAAAACCAACAAAAAAAACCCACCCACAAAAACTGCACCACAAGCAAAAAGCCTCAAAAACCACAGAAAACATGGCATTTTTAATATCTCTGGGTTTGGCTTTTGGTGGTGTTTGTTGCTGTTGGTGGTGGTGGTGGTTTTGTTGTTGTTGTATTTTGCTTGATTTTTTAAGCTAATTTATACAGCAGTCCATTGAAACATGGGCAGCTTTATGCCATATTTTGTAGCATACTTTCCAATGACAGATATATTTTCCTAAATCTAAATTCAGCATTGCTATCAAAGTTCAATACTTCCATGATTAAAGACTTAAGTTGTTCTGTGTAAATCAGTTGAAGTAGCTGTAAGAATTGCTAACAACCTACAATGCATGTTTACATACAATATGCATACAAAAATACCTCTCACATACATAAACACCTTATTATTCAGAAACTGGAAGACAAATTTGAAATCTTGAAGTTATACCTGTTAGGGAAACCTCGCTAAGTGATTACCATAGCTGGCATATGAAATAGAATTGAAGCTAGCTTTTCAAAGTCTTAGTTCTACTTTCTAAATATGGAATAATGTCCTCCTCTCATATATTACCAGTTAAAATGCTCTTATCCATTATGATCTTTCCAAGTCTGGAAAGTCTGGTGTCCAGACTTATGTCTTAGACTTATGTTTGGGGACATAAACAGCTCTACAGTGCTTAAATAACATATACTTAAGATAAATTATTCAGATTTTCCTTAAAAAATGTACTGTTTAGGCTAGAAGCTGAATAAAATTTGCATTAAGAAACTAGACAAAAATAGGTTTTTGGGTTTTTTTGTTTGTTTGTTTTCTTAGGATTAGTTAGAAGAAATTTTATGTGAAGTGAGAAAAATTGATCATAAAATTAGCTATAAAATGGAAAAAAGTACCAACATCCTCATTTCAGGTAGTGGTCTACAGGGTCTACATTTATTTGTACATACAGGTTAGTTAACATATCATACATCTCTTGGTATAATAAAATAAAATGGGTCATACAAACCTTTTCCTTCATGATGACAGTTGGAAGCCATAGCAGGTTGGCAATAATAAAAAACCCCAACATTTTCCACAGATGAGAAAACACTGTCTGGTCTGCATGTTAAGTATCACAAATGCCGTAAGTAGAGCAAGTATAGAACTCGTAAACGCAAAACTCTTCTTCAAACTCAACAGTATTGACCCTGCTTTCAACCAACTGGTAAATCCATACTGATTTCAACCAACGGTACCACTTGTCAACATTTCCTAATGTCTGAAGTGTTTACTTCATGGTATTCCACCATAAAAAAAGAAGAGATAAATGTAAGCACATTTAACAAATGTGCTCAATTTTCCACACGTATCAGAATACATCCAGTATGTCATTCTTTTCCCAATACATGCTGAAGGGACTACTTATTCTACTTATTCCCTCAGTTTTTCTTTTCTTGTATCCACTTCAAGCTTTCAGATCAGTTTTTCTGTCACATGCATTTAAAACACTCCTTCAATTTCATAAGTAAAAATTAACATAGAACAAGATGATAATCTGTACTTCCTTGTACTTCCTACCTTACTTAAAGAAAAACTGAGAGAGAAAAAGAAAAAGCAGTGGGCTCTGAAAGAAGCAACTACTTCTAAATATGAAGATTTAAATGGGAGTTTAATGCAGCATTTTATCTTCCCCTCTAGGTGAAGTTAAGCACTGCTGTTAGTCTTCCTCCCACGGGGTTTAGAGAATTTTTGACATGCAGCATCTAGAGTGATACTACGAAAACTATGAACTGCTATAGGCTTATATTAAAAAAAATAATAAAATTAAATAGTATTTCAACTCCAGGAGAGAGATGCTTATGAGATGCAAGCTTATAAATTTATGTAGAGTTCTTTTGCTTCTCAGGAAGCATGTGTCAGAGGGTTCTCATTTAAAATAAATTACCAAAAAAAATTGAAAGAGATGAAACATGACTTAGATTAAGCCTTTCCCAAGGGCTTCCTAGAGATAAGAAGTATTTATAGGTTTATCAAGGTGAAATCTTAAGACTAACTGAAATAGTGCTACAGTTAAGAACAGTTCTGCTGCTCCATTCCTATTTCTTCTCCTCCATCACATACTTCCCCACTTCCTCTGTTTCATATTTAGTACAGTTGGCTTTTGGTGATAATTAGAGAACTTACTATATTCAGACTTTTGCTTTGGGGGAAATAAAATTGTGTGTGTGTGTGTATATATATATATATATATACACACACATGGAACTAAAAGTTTGTTGTAATTCCTAATAATATTTTAAGCCATCTTTTAGCCTATTTAATTAATTAAGAAAAATCAAACCCATAAATAAACCTACTTTAAAACCTTCCTCTTGAAATATCTATCTTACACTTACCCTTGCAGTTTTTCTCTGGGTACTAAGGCTTCTATCTTTTTCTCAGAAAGAGTCAGGGGAAAATGCCATAAGGATCTAAGACCATCATCAGATTATGGATGTGTTGAAGAGGTTCTTCCTCCTCAGTCTTGCCATCTGCTTGTGTTAGCTTTTTAAGTTTCACTATCCTGCTATTTTTTTATTTTTTTTTGTAACACAGTTGAGTATGAAATGGACAAGTTGAAATAAAAGGGCTATTACTTGTTAAGCATAAGCAATCTATATATGGTTTTGAGAGAGCTTAAGGTAAACATCACTTGACCATTAGGCAATTTTTAAAAAAAGTAGAATCAACCCAGGTTGAGGCAACACCAGGTAAGCCCTGAGAGAGATGTTCTGTACTGTGAGATCAATACAAAGTGCTTTGTGTGATTTTTTTGCTGCTGAGTTTGTATTTGTTTGTGTTTTTTTTTCCCTAATCCAAGAGGAATTAAATAAATAAATAAATAAGAAAGAAAGAAAAAAACCCCACATTTTACAGTGCTATTCATCTTCAAGGCACAATTACAGTATAGGCTAAAGCAATTCAGAGGAATCTGAACTACAATGAACCAGGGTCAGTAAGTGTACGTGATCAAACTTGATTTTAGCCAGCCCAAGGAAGAGGTGTAACTAGTGCTTCCCAGGTTGAGCATACTAGTTCTGTACTTATTCTCTGCCTTTTCTGTCCTTCTCAGAGACACAAGGGAATATGATGGTTTGGTGACAGAAGATGGAAACCAAAATGTACAAACTGAAACCCAAGAAAACGAACATGAAATTTTCTTTTGAATTCACAGCAGAACTTACACTAACCACACTGGTCTGGCCCCAAAATAAAAGCAAGTGATCAGGCTGGTCAATCTTAACAACTTCACATATCACACCCAGGTTAAGAGATTCCCTGCTGCATTTAGTGTAGGCTTGAAATTGTATTTTGAAGTTATGGTTGGGAAGACAATGTCAAAAGGATTTTAGTGTAATTAGAAACCTTGCTGAGACTTGTGTGGAGCCCCATTTATTTTTACGTTACCATATCAACAACTATGCTTTAAATTTTCATATGCTTAAGTAATTCACTGCTCCAGAAAAAAAGGAGAAAGGTGATGTAGGAAAAGACAACATTGTACTATGAAGATAGATACCAGTATCTCACTTAGTTATGCCTGACGGGCTTAAATGCCTTAACCATGGCTGTGTGGTGAAGGCACATTCTGCCCAGATACTAGGTGTCCCCTCCTTTAGGAGGAGGACCACTACCAAGTATGGGCATAATTCCAGCTTCACGCTTTCTATAGGCTGAAGCCAGTTGTCTATCAGAGTGCCCATTGGTCAAACCCAGCCTCGAGGAATCTATAAATATTACCCCTGTTGGTAAACAAGTTGCCTCCTCTTCACTTTGCCTCTGGACTTGCTCAGGAGAGCAGGTATCGAACCACTGTCTCTGCCTTTGAGCTTGTTTTTAGCTTCTGTCACACATGCACGCATACTGAAGCCTCTGCATCGTGAGAAGCACTTTGATCGTGAGGATCAGCCCAGAGGAGGACCTTCGCTGAGCCCGAGAAGCCAGCGTCGCTATTAGCCGGTCATATCTCCAAGGGAGCCCATCGTGCTACCGGAGGACTGGATCAGCCCCCGAGGGTAAGATCTGCCCAGTTGTCGGGGAGAAGGGACTGTCTCAAGCGTCGCGCTGTTCCTTTAAGCCCAGGAACGGAGAAGTCGCATTCTCTAAGGCCGTTTGCCACGGGGCCGACCCCATAGCTATTGTCCGACCGGGAACCTCTGAGCCTGTCTATCGGCAATCGTCGCCTCGCCCTGCGGTGCGGGCCGACTCCCAGGGCCGCCCCCACGGACCGAACGCGATCAGGAACCAGTCCAGCGGCAGCAGCCAGCCGGACCCCACCTTGCTACAAACATCACCTACAGAATATCTTCCACGTGCTTTCCACCCACTAGCACTCAGTTCAAAGTATCCGCGTGTGGCAGAGTCATCGCTGACGCGCACAAAGATTGCAATATCGTGTTTTATATTAGCCAAAGGCCGCCCGCGTTCCGCCGAGTCGCCATCCAGTGGTCAAGCGGCGGAACTGCACCCCTGGTTATATAAAACACAGAGACAGTCTGTAAATAGTTTAATTAAGTTCTGATCATAATACTAAGCCATTTATGGAATGTATTTCACGAACGTGCACTAGAACATGTATATAAGTTGTTGATTCATCGGTTATTAATAATTTGATAATAAAATTTCATATTTTCATAATTCATATTTCATATTCATAAATTTAATAACCTCTTCACAACAGGCTGCTAGCATTTTGTAATGACACATCTTATCACGAGTCTTGCAATATTATGATATGATGGATGACGGGAAAGTAAAATACTGTGGCAATAAACATTGGTAATACCCACTGTGGAGGTTTTCTATTAAAAACTCTGTATTCTCTTTACAATAATTTGGTATCAAACACATTCTTCTGAATGCTGGTTCACATCAATCCTTCAGTTACCAAGTCCTGTATATCCATGCAGTAAAAAAGCTAGGTCTACATAAGCTCACTTTCACTTACAGATGCAGTGTGTATCTTGCAAAGTTGTGGGATTATACACAAATGCATTTTGACTCGTCATCTGTAATCAGAATTGGGATCGCTTCCTTTCATAGACAGTCACAGAAAAGGCTACCTAGAGAGAGTTGATCAATAATTTTATTTGATCTTCACTATAAAGAAACAAATGTTCCAGTCAGAGATTTATGTATACAACTACAAAAAGTCTGCTGACATAGTAGTTGTTTCAAAGATATTACTGTCTGGTTTTATGTACAGCCTTGTATCTTTATTCCTCATCTGTGGTTTTCTGTAGAAAGACATTACAGCAAAAATTACTCATCAGTTTTTCACCAATTGCAATAAAATTCAAATTTATTTTCTTACAACTGAAGCTTTGCTTCTGTTTTAGTGTTTTGCTTGGTGTTTGGTGTTTAAGCCAAAAACATCCTTAGTCACATAGACTCGTATTTTCAAAGTAGTTCAATTTCTATTAATTTTCAGATTGTTTTTTTGTTTAAAGATACAATCCATGTCATTCATTATTATTAGCTTATGACACCAATTGATGTCAAAGGCGGGAGCACTTATTCAAGTTAAATTTTGGCAAAACTTAAACAAGAAATTAAGGCCATCTTTTCCATTACCTTTTAGGGAGAAAGTATAATTAGACAAAGCTTGCTTTAAAAACAATGAGTTTAGGTCTTTCAAAAAAAAAAAAAAAGGCACACAAGACAAATCAACAAAAAAACAAATAAAAAAGAGCAAATAAAGCTGAAATTTAATGCTGAAATTAATTATAAAATACTGAAGTTTAGTATGTTATAATTCTGCAATGGCATACAGTAAAATACATTAAAGCTAAATCCCTAGTTTTCCACCACACTGTATTTCTAACCTTTCTAACATCAGACTGTATCTATATCACAATGTAAAGGTCTCCCAAGAATTACAAGTAAATAGATTTTTTTGAAAAAAAGATTTGAAAAGTATTTGTAACAAGCTGGAAACAAGACATATGCAGGGCACAGAATCTCTAATGCAAGAGAGCAAGTATACACACACATACATACAAAAACAACAACCACATAGGCAACAACTGAAAATACTTACTCAATTGTTAAACTTTTTTTCCCATGCAAAGAAAAAAACCAGCCCTGAATAGCTTGAAACATAGGACAGAAAATGACTGAAATTTGGAGTCATAATGCTAACTCAGTGGCTTTGTATTTTGCTAGAAATTGTATGACACATTTTTTCACAAGAATTACAGAATTTTTCACATTTTCTACCCACCATCTCACTACTCAGAATCAGTATGGTTTTCCTAGCTTTGGCATTATTTTTTTCTGACTCAGTGCCACATGGATTAGAAATCCATCACTTCCAGTCTGTTTTCCTAACCTAAGAAACAATTTTTTCCAAGAACGTGCAGAGTGTGTTGTCATGCCTTCACTTTATACTTTTAAGTGATGGCCTTTAATAAGTAGAGTTCCTATGACATACAGTACTGAAAGTTGTACCACATTCAGCTTTCCTGAAGAGTCAAAACACTTTTTGTACACTTTTTTTTATACAAGGTTCATCAAAAACACCTTCTCAGAAATGTATGCCTACACTCTGCAAAGTTACTATGGTTTATCTCCTATTATTAGTTCATACAGTACACAGCTTGCAGCTAAAATTTAGAGAAGATATTAAAGGAAGTTACCTGACTGAATTTGGTCTTGTTATGCCTCTTTTTACTAACTGAAGTGATTTACATGTGATTCTATTTTAAGAGAAGTTTAGAAGATACAGAAAGTATTTTCTTCCTTGAAGTTTCTGAAAAAACTAGAGGAAAACATTTAAATTTTATTAGAATTGAAACAAAAAAAGCCCCATTCCGTTCAAAATCAAACACAAAAAAATTAGTTAATCATTACAAACCAATCTTCCCTTTTCTGCAAGTAAACAATCTGTCTCCTACCTTCTTCAGGCATTACTGAACTTTAATTCTTAGCTTTACAAGAACATACTGGAACTGGAAAATTCATATTCAATGAAATTTCAAATTGTCACCTAAAAAAATGACCTTATGAGAACTCCAGCTATACGAATTCTATAAGCAACACTTAGCCATGACTCTTGAACACAGAGCATTCATCAATGCCAACAACTGTGATAAAGATCTCAACAAGAAATACTTCCATCACAATTTCAAATGTGTATCTGTTGAAAAAGCCTCTCAACTATTCTGCATACACAGCTGGTAAGAAAACTGTCTTTATCTAAGAGACATGCACACCAATGCAATCAGAAGGTAACAAGAACCAAGATTTGCTACCATTTTAGCATCTCTGCTGCTCATGTCAGCACTTTACTTGATCAAAATAGTACTAAGAGATTGTTGTGTGGTTTATTTGCCCTATTTGTAATTTCAATTTATTACAGTATTTCTGCATTCTCTCTGTGACTGTAGGATAGTATTTTGTTAGTAATTTATCACAGCTATCTTCCAACTCCAGTGAAAACTGTCTCTTAAACAACTCAAGAAAGTGCCAGACATACCAAGATGTCTATATAAGGAGTGCCATATGTGTGCCAATCATTACTAGTAACAAAATTATATGCAGTCCATCTTTTGCCTGTGAACCAAAGATAACACACATATGTTATTTCAGCATTAACTTAATTTTGCTGATGGATTTTAACATCTGTCAGTATATACACCAAACAGAGTTACCTTTCAAAGTAAGCATGGAATAAAATTAGCAATTGAATAGATTTAATGATTCTGTAATCATATTTCTTCCTTGGAACACTGAATTTTGTCAGAGGGGTCTTGTTTCTTTTTGTGGGTTTTTGGGTTTGGGAGAGTTTGTTTGCTTGCTTGTTTATTTGTTTTGTTTTATACATGAAAAGTCTGATTGACTTTCCTTATCCTAAGTTTTTTAGGATAAAAATAGATATTTTAAAAATCAGGCTACACTCTTACTAAATGACAAGAGGTGACCTGAAAGAGCATCTGTGGATGAAAATACCATAAAACAATTTTTGTCACAATTCCTAGAAATTATACAAATACCTACGAATTGAAGAGACCCTTAACTGTGGAACATTACCTATTTGTTACAAAAAGGAACTGTGAAAGTTTAATAATAGCAATTAAAATCTCTATTAACTCTCTGAAACAATAAATTAAAAAGCAAACCAAAACCCAACCACACAAAGACAGACCCCATTTTTTTCAGAACTATGGAAGCAATTAGGAACTATGGGAGTGATCATTACATTCCTTAACATAATGGTAAAACTAACTTTCAAAATATTATATTATCACAAGTATTATTTTAGAGTAAAAGCAGATGCAGTTTCAAACGTAATATTCCTGATACATGTATTGACAAAGATCAGTAGCAGCTGTGCTAGTTAACAAAACTACAACAGCAGGAAAGTAATGCGAGATGAAGGCCTGGACAACAGGAACTCCAAGCACAAATTTATTGTGAGAACAGGTTTATTTGAATTTTCACACTGCTAAATGACAGAAAAAAATGTGATGCAACTTCAAAACCAGAAGTGGATACATTAGAGAATAACTCCCATTAAAATGTAAGCTCCTTTCCATAGTATACTACTGTTACTGTTACAGAGAAAATATGATGTTCATAAATTATGACATAAATAAAGCATGGTTTTAAACTATATAAATTTCACCTTGATTGGTTTCTTGAAATAGGAGGCATAAATCTGATCAAGTATTAACTTGATTTCAATTTCTTATGCTAAGCAAGCCTCATAACACAATATGTTGATAAAGACATTTCTTTCTCATATAAAGATACAACTGCAATACTACTATCAGATCACTTAGTGAGTGTGGTCAAACCATTCTATTTTTGCACTTTTTTGTGGCCCTGTAATAAATAGGCTAAAATATAACATGTGAATCAGAACCTGGTCCCTTGTACATATAGTGCATATTTCACTGAGTTGGATTGAATAGGATGGGAAGCAAGTACACATGACATGGTGTTTGTTTAAAACTCTAGAAAAATGTGACCACATCATTTCAAAACTTTAGTGACTGAAAGCAATGCCCTGGCCATTTAAAATTACTTTGAGTCCTTCCTGTGAATAAGAATCTTCTCGTTAAAGTCTGTCAACCATAGCTAATTCAACAAGGGCACACTGCTGTGTGACAGTAAACAGAAACAGCAAGAAACCATGATATGTCTCCAAGAAAAGGACGTTGTGGTTACATTTGTAGGTCATTTAAAATGTGCTATAAGTCTTCAAGGCAGTTGACTTGTCAGAGTTTCAATGCAATCTGTTATTTTTCAAAAATTCACAAAGACAGTCAAGATACTTGGGACTGCATTTAAGATCTACTGTTTTATACATCACTAACTTCACAGAGTCACAAGCCTTTCTGAAAAAAAGATTCAGTCATATAAGAAGACATAGAACTGAAGATGGAAATTCACTACAAAATATGCATTTATGTTTGGGCACCTAGCCCAAACAGTGCTTGCATTTATTCCAAAGAGATGTGGATGTGAATAGTCTCCTTCTGGAAGGCCCTTTCAACTGAGAATAACCTAAACCATGAGAATAGATATTTAAAAGAAGTCACTTATCTCACAGTATTTATTTGCCTAGGCAGATACTCAATTCTTCATTTAACTTCTTATCTTAGATGTACAAGGTTTGAGGCACTTTTAAAAATCCTCTTAAAGAATGCTTTAAATTCATTTGGATATGGTATGCATCACCAGAGAGAGAGAGAGAGGGGGGACCCCCCCAACTCTAACCTAGTCTAAGTAATAGAGAAATGATCTCACTAAGAGGACACTTTGCCTTAATAGCCTTAATTCTTATGTTATGTAAATTAGTGTGTGCCAGAGCAGTGAATTACAGCCTATTCTCAGAATCTGTTCTCCTGATGATAAAGCTTATCTGACCTTAAAGACAGTAAGGACAGACTCCCTGGACTTGAATGAGTGGCCAGGCTCCAGAGATATCCCTGAGGCATCTTGCCACACTCGGTCTCAGATACTGAACAGGTGCCAAAGGGGACCAAGAACTTGAATAACAGAAACTGGAAAAGAAAAATCTATTTCAGAAAAGATTTAAATGTGGAGGTCTGACTCAGAAAAGTGAGATCACCGCATGAAGTCATGTTCCGTAGTAGGACAGATAATGACAAATCATGGCATGAGCACTGGTGTTTCTGCTAAGTTTCTTACCCATTTGTTGGCTCAGATCTACCTGTTTTGGTTTCAGGTTTCAGGTACTGAGAGAAGCCATTCTGGCTACAAACTAAGAAATCTATCTGTATCCTAACTGGGCATGATTCTTGACTTCTGATGGTTCTAAGAGCCTATGAAAAAGACTTTAAAATTAAAAAATCACAGCAGAATAAATTTACAAACCCTCATGTGCTAGGTACATTATGAACAGCCCAAGCAATCCCAGAGCTGTGAAGGTCACAGGCAGATTAACAAATCTGTTGTTCCTTTTTTTTTTCCTACCAAGGGCAAAGAGAAACCAAAGGTAAAAAGAAAACCATAACAGTAAGAATACATATTTCAAAAGTAAGTCATTCCAATTAAAAACAAATAGACAAAAAACCACAGGGGAAAACAAACAAACAAAAACCCACAAACAAAACCAACCCCCCAAACAAGCAAGCAACACCCTCCCCCCAAAGACCCCCAAAACAACAAGCAAAGAGGAAAATAAATTAATATAATAAATTAATATTTAAAATTAGTATTTTAATTCAGAATAGGAAGACAATTAAGAACGTAGGGGTGCATCTAGCATTTCAACACACACATGTATCATTCTTAAAAATAAGTATATCCTGCAATGCTCAGGCTGAACAAAATGTGATCACTGCTTTGCAAATAGTCAGATACAGAAATCTCAACATTAACTAATTTTACAGTACAATTCTCTGCAGAAGAGTTAAGGAGCACTCAGAAATTTTCTCAGCAGAAAACTTTCCAGTTTTACCTAAATATATATCCAGTTGTCAATGTTACCCATTGAATCATCATTTATCTCTTATCACAGATACTGCTGTGGCCTTCTGAAACACAGTCTGTAGTCAGTATTTCCTTCAAAGCTAGTTCACAAAACTGATGGTGACTTGGTGACTTTTTTTTTTATGCCAAAGGTAGCCCTCTAAGAAGAATTTCACTGGGCATAACCATTTCTTAGTGAGTACTAGGATATGAAGTAAAAATATTTTGTCAAAGTATTTGATCAGCTACAAGAATGGACTGTTTAAATAGCAACTGTTATTGCCCTTTTGCCACCTGATGCAAAAATCAGGATCAGGTTACTTAGATTATTTCTTCAATGCTAAAAAATTGTATGTTATTGTGGTGGGTTGAAGTTTTCCCCCAACATTAACTTTGCCAGACCAACTCAGTTAGAAGCAAATGAAGCTGTATTTACAAGCAAAATCTACACTCTACAATGGAATGTAGTGAATATGTGCAAAACACACAGTATTTACAATATTATACAGATATTTAAAGTTAGCAAACAACACGCAAACCCCCCTGGCTAAGGACCAGGGGAAGTTACTAGCTTCTCCCTCCCTGACACCCCCTTACCCCTCTGACAAAAGCGACAAGGGAAAGGAGAAGAGAAGCCAAGGGCAGCCAGAGCACATTATCTCTCCTGAGCGAAGCAAAACAGCCAGATATCAGAAGAGAAGACAAGAGAAAAAGGGAAGAATTCTTATGGTACAGCTCCTCTTATTCCAGATATTTACCCAACGAATATGTTTAGAGTAAATCTTTTGTCTTCCTTTTTATACCCAATAGTGATTTACTTATGTTTTTCTACTTTTCTGCTCAAATCTGTAACTAAATTTTAAAGGCATAGCCTAAAACCACCACAGTGAATATAAATACTATGTTTTCATAATAACATATATCCTAAAGGCAAACTCACAGAATACAATAACACATCTCTCCCTTACCCATTTCTTTCTCTACCACTAAATCTTCCTTGACAGCTTCTGACTTGTTACACAAGATGTTTTACTCACTACAAGGAGAATTAATCATGTCAAAAGCAAAAGAGACCTTGCACTTTGTATTAGCACTGAATTGCTGGACTAATATTGTTTTCCTCAACTACTCAATGAATTAACATCCAAAGAATCTCTCAGCATTACACACTGAACATTTCCAGAGATGACTGAATGTTTCTAGATTTACATCCACTCCATCCTTAAAGCAAAAAGTGATAAAAGCTTCAATGTGCTTTCCCTGTGGGCATAATGTTTTGATCAAACAGATTGGTGGATTTCCTCAACCTTTATAATAGGAATTAATGGAAATTAAAAAAAAAAAAAAAGGATATATTGAATGATGGCAGGTGGGTGACGGATTTTTCAGAGGTACGACTCATGTAAATTACAACAAAAGCAAATTCAGCCTCTTGCTGGGGACAAAAGAGTAGTTCAGCATTAAATTAAGAGCATTTTGTTCTGATGTTAAAAGAAAGCAAACACTTTCTTTTTAACTTTGTCAGACATGACGACAAGACATCAAGTGTTGCTTGATCACTATATATAGAGCAGATAAAGAGCTGTTGCCACTGTGTGTAGTTTAATTTGCCTCCTGCAGTCCCAGCTCCTCACAAGCTATAGCTTCCTCAGTGACTATTAGCAGGCTGCTTTGTTTTGTGTTCCTCAGGAGCAAAGGAGAAAACAGCAGGAAGGAAACAAACAAACAGTAGAAGTTTTTGTTGCAGTGTTACCCTATTTCCTGCAGATATGAGTTCATATTGGTATACATCATACCAGAACACTTCTTATTCACAAGTGTAGTAAAAACTGACTTGATCTCAGAAGATCAGCTGAGTTTGGTTAATAAAATTTTCTCCCATGGTAAATATTGCTGCTCCTGAAGCACCAATGCCATCAGCAAGTGCAAAGCTGCTGGAAAAACCACTCAGACTACCTGCTGGCTAATACTGTCTGTACAAATAGCAGGGTACTGCAATGAACTGTTCCTCAGCCCTGTAAGTACATGGAGCTCGCTCTCAGTCTTACACTTTCCTTACTGCTGAAATGGGTTTTTGATACTGCTTTCTTCAGGTCAGGCATGACACAGAGGATTCTTTGCATTCACTTCATACTCCTAGGAAATGCAAAAACACAGGTTGTTGAATGATCTCTCATAGGACAAAGGTATAAGATTAGCCAGTGATGACATTGCTGGTTTCCTGAAAATAGAACCATAGAATTGCTTTGGTTGGAAAAGACCTCCAAGATCACAAAGTCCAGCCATAAGCTTAACACCACCATGGCCACTAAACCATGTCCCCAAGTGCCATGTCAATAGTAGCAGTTTTACTTTCATTTATCTTACAAAGCCAACAGGAATGCAACAAACTCATGAAAAGGCAATTAGACTAACCAAAAAGTGAAGCTCCAGTTTTTACTTAGCACATTATTTTAACATGAACATGCATACATGCAGAGAGGAATTGTAACTTTGGTAGAAACCACTAAGTTCTACAAACATAGCCAACCAAATACAGAATCATTTTAGAGAATTACTGTCAATTCTTAATAGGCCCATAGATAAAACTCAATTATTGAAGTCACTATTGTCACATACGGTTACTGCTGGTAGTCATCCTTTGAACTTCCTTCAGTAACTCCAAATCTCCTGAAAATTTATTTTCACTTTTTTCCATTTTTATATATCTCAATTTTTTATTCTCCCCATTGTGCTTTCTGATGTATTCTCCCTCCTCCCCTTTATCTTAGAATTATATGCTAGAATTAAAAAGGGTCCATAGTGTTTATGAAAGAACATGTTGCGTTGTCTATGCAGATTTGTTTTAAAATTCAGGATGAGTGTAGATGGATAATTTAAAATTTCACATGGATGGAAAAGTCAATCCAGTACTTCAGTTGTTGAAGGTAGTTTGCATGCTTTTAGGAAGAAAAGACACATTACCTTGGTCTTTTCTGTGTTCCTCACATTGGTGATTAATTAAGGAAAGACTATTCAAGAAAAATTATGCCGTCTTCATGAAGATTAAGACTATTCAGTACACTAATTATCTGTACACCATCTTCAAATTCCTTGGTAAGATTATAGAATTATTAAAATGATAATTGCAGTTACTTCCCTGGTATCCCAGACAATTAGCTTAATTCTTCAGTGATTTACTTCCTTATTAAGTAATTAAGATCTATAGAACTTCTGCACTGTACAAAAGAACACTCAAAAGCAGGACATACAATGCAAGTTACTATAGAATCAAAAGCTTCTAAAACTCTTCACTCCCAAGGCAATCTCTAAGGCAAGAACACTCTCCTTTTAAGGATTTCTCCAGCACTGATATGATTTTATTTTAAGTATCACAGTAATCTTTTTATAGTTCAGAAAAATGGCATCTGAATAATGCACTATTTTTAATTTTCTTTGGTTTAATTTTAAGGTTTAAAAGATTTGATGGCATCAATGTTGATACATCTGTACTGAATCATTCAGATCCGTGTGGCCAGCCTGTGATTGTGTCTTGGGATAAAATGGCTACATGCCAATCCCAGACAGGGATAAGAGGTGGACAAACAGAAGAATAATACAAACTATCTCCCAGACTACGTTAATTCTCAGATGTTTCTGCAACAACACTGCCTCCCTCTTTCCCTTGCCCCATTTAGTCTGCAATGGCTCTTTTCCAGTCAGAAGCTACATGGAAGCAGTTTCATTCTCATTGCCCAGCAAAGTTCCTCAAGTATAATTCCAGACCTAAAAGGCATCAAAATGTACCTTGATTTCTGACAATTTTTGTGTTCTAAAGAAGTTGACATTTTAATCAGTTTCTGTTAATTTTATAAATTTATATAGCACAGTTATAAAAAGGAGACTGACTTCAAATCAACAACAACAAATCTTCATCTAATAATTTAAATTCTCCCCCCAAAAATCCCTTTTAAGATTATAAATTGTTATACATAATGAGATACTGAGGATTATGCAAGGACACAATGCAATAACTCATCAAAAGATTGACAGTTAGGACAAAAAGATTTTTGGAAGAGTATGATGTAATGATTCACCAAGCATTTAGAATTTGCCCAAACAAGGTATTCTTAGAGACAACCTAGTCATGATAGAGAATTCCAAATCCTACCAGAACACTGTTGCAGAACAGCTGAGCAGAACTCGGTATCAGAAGACAACACCATAGTGAGCTACTCCGGCAAATATCACAAGCTAGGATGATACCTCGTGCCCGTGAACAAGATAAAAAAGGCACCAATCCATTATATCACTTTGCTTAAGTTAAAAGGCTTCAGTGTAATATGTTTGGCATGAACAAAAAGGGTAAGAAAAGTTTTATTGACTAGAAGGAGAAGTAGATACTCTAATGGAGTATAAGCAAGTCACCAGCCACTGAATAGCTCACTATTTCACAGCCTGTGAGCTAAACTTGAAGTATGATCCAAAAGCACCAACAACACCAGGAGAGGTAGTTGCGTAAGAGTCTCAAAGAATACAAGAATAATATGATTGCTACTGGGAACAAAAGGCTCATGTAAATGTCATAATGGCATAGGAGTAAGTCACTCATTTAACTAGAACTCTTTTTGGTAACTTGATTGTATGTCTGATCAGAGAATGTTTATCACCAAAAAGAGTCAGGACAACCCTAGATCTCAGAGACTATTTTCAGCTACAAGTATCCCAACTGAGTACTTTGTCGCCTCCCACAAAAGACAAGAAAATCAATTTTATCTGTACTTAGGACTGCAAAGATACAAAATGGTGCAAGTGAATAATGGGTTGTCATCTGCTGTTATTTTATTAAGAAACAATCTAACCAAATAAAAAACCCACAAAACAAACAAAAACCCAACAACAATTAAAACCAACAATACAAAACACAATCAACAAGACTCAACAAAATAAAAACCCAAGTACGATTGCACTCTTATAAACCAACATAAGTGTCACTGTGGGCCTGTAAAGAGATTAAAAAGGAACAGATAAGGCAATGGAAAAAAGAAAAACACCCTAGATGCAACTTCAAGTTTAGGAATGCCTTTTTTTTTTCCTGAAAATTGTATCAGTTGTTTGAGAGCACATCATATTACAAACACAGAGCAAGCATATTTCCAAAGAGATAAAAACATTTTACTCTAAAGCTCAAAAAATATTTTTGCTTTATCATCAAGTCCAGATGTTCCACATCATCATGAAGGCTCAGCAAAATGTATGAATTAATTATACCCTGACACAAGCAGTGTTGGGAACTCTGAGATCTGCATATTCCTCTGATACATGAAGAAACCAACTCAATATTCCAAATACTATCAACATTTAAATTGATTAGATTTTATGAAACAATTTATATTTTATAATTATGCTACTTTAAAGGCCTACAATGACTGTCTTCAAAGGTTTTACCAAGAAACAGAACAATGTACCAGCAACACCAAAAGGTCACAAAAACTCTGCAGCTTTCTTTTACTTATAGTAGGACAGAAAAGTTAAAGCAATACTACCAGAATGAACCAATACTTTGAAAAGATACTGCTAAGCTTTTAGGAGAAAACCCAACCATCTATATGCTTACAACATGCAAATTATTCTGGTATCAGAATGGCTTGTTAATTGTACTATGAGGCCTCATCAGTGCTGACAGTATTTGTGTCTTCTATTGTATTTTTCTTTTATAGCAGAAGTGAAATGAATAGCTCTTGGCTGACAGGCTTGTCTCAGAAGTTCTAAAGTGTCTGGGAGTTTCATTGTTCCAGAGGATTGCAGTTCTTATGAGACATCATAGCCAAGGACTAAAAGAGATGGTGTCATAGCCTAGACTAATCCTGTGAATGGCTTTCACAGTTAAAACCTCGACTCTGATTTTCAATTGATATTCAAGATATAAGATAGAGTAGCAAACAGTACAACAGAGAAGGAGCAGCAGTGGCGACTGCTGTCATTAACCAGAATGCTCAGTTATAAACACGCTGAAACATTTCTCAGATTTTGGACCTATTTCCATGTACAGTTATCAGTAATTGTACTTGAATCATTGAACATCAACTTTACAGCCATATGTTACAAGATATCTTACTCAGGTACTTCTTTTTTTTTCCTCTCCTTATTAATTTTAAACAGGCATTGACATACGGTTAGCAGTGTCACTGAAGATTCCAGACATTCCCTGAGGTCCTGGTAACTCAAGAACAAGAAATGTTCAGTGAATACTGACACTGGAGAAATAGATAGTTCTAAACTTTTTGTTTACACTTCCCTAGAGCTTTGGCCATTGTTTCATTGTTCAGCTTCAATTTCCTGTTTGTCCTCCAAGAGCCAAGGTCTTTTAGAGACTGCAGTTGTAGGGGACATATGGATCCAAAGATATTCAGTATATTCATATCTCATTTAGGTTACATGAATGGCATCACCAGAATATTTTGAACATGCAAAATGAATATGTTATTGAAGTAGCAAAAGCAATTCACAGAACTGTAAAAAATAGAAGCAAAGACTCATAAAAAGTCAGAGCATCACTTTTTGTCTGTTATTTCAAATGTATGTTAGGTACATCTTTTCATGGCAGCAAGGGAATGCATTCCAAGAGAATAAAATGTCAGAAATTCAAATAACAAATATCTTACGGTGAACATACAAACCTAACTTTTTTTTCTTCTTTTTTTTTTTCTTTGTTTTGAGATGGTAACAGATTTGAAATTAGTATTAATTTTTTAAAAATAAAAATAAAATCCTCTACAATACATTTACAAGTTACCAGCAATAAATGTCTTGCACATGCCATAACACTAAACTACTGCAATATCATGAGTACCTAACAGCAGGACTGTTACAATTCGAACCACCTTGTTATTATATAGTTAGCATCTGTGCTTCCTAAATGGCAAAGTAAATGAACGAAATGGTTATTGCTCTATACTCACATTTTGCCACCTGCATATTCATGGTTATATACTGAGTAATCAAATCACAAAGCCAAAAATATCTTCATTTTTATCTTTCCACCTTCCTTTGAACATCTATATGAAATGTGTTTATATGCATCTAAACCAACATTCTGAAGTTTTACAGGTAAGCCAACCAACAACAACCAGTTGATGCTATTAGCTGTGATAAGGACACAATCACCTTTGTGTCTCGGCAAGATGGTATAAAAATGCTGGAGAAAATCCTACTTGTTTGTATATATTTAGTAGTTTTATTACTGTCATTATGTAGTAATGCTAGAGATCTGTTCAGCAGTTACTAAAATCTGACACATTTGGGACTTTTTAAGACTAGAGGTAGTCAAACCTCTTTCAAATATAATAATTTAATCCTCAAGCTCCCCTCAAATAACATGCTAGGGCCACAGCTGTTGACTTCTACATATTTCAAATTAACATTACTTTAAAAATAATAATTAAAAAACATCTATTTCTAACTCTCATGAGTAGCTAAGTCCTATTTAAACAATCTTTTTGCTGAAGGGAGAGAAATATGGGCTGCCATTCTCATGAACTGGAGCATCTCTCCTACAAAGAGTGGCTGAGAGACCTGGAAAAGAAGACTGAGAGGGGATCTTATCAATTCTTACAAATATCTAATGGGTGGAGATCAAGAGGATGGGGTCAGGCTCTTTTCAGTACTGCCCAGAGAAAGAACAATGGGTAAAACTCGCTAACTAGAACACAGGAGGTTTCACTTAGACAAAAGAAAATAATTATTTACTTTGAGGGGACAGAGTACTGGAACAGGCTGCCCAGAGAGGTTATGGAGTCTCCTTCTTTGGAGACTTTCACAACTCACCTGGGCATGGTCCTGTGCAACTTGATCAAGGCAAACCTCCTTTAGGATGGGGGTTGGACTAGCCAACCTCTGGAGGTCACTTCCAACCCCTACAATTCTGTGATTCCACCAGGACCATAAAATTTGAGACTAAGATTTTGGTTAAGGATAGATAAAGAAAATACACAATCTTCTTTCCAAAAACATCTGCTTGTTTCTAAGATTGGATGCTACATGCTGCCAAGGTTGCCATAAATCTTATTCTTAAAACAATATCTCCATTTTATTCCACATCTCAGCTCTTTGTAAATAGTGGTCTGCATTTTATGTGAACCAATATGATTCAAAGCTGTGTTGCATCAATGCTCTTGGAGAATGGTGAGTTGTAATGACTCAGTCTTAATGCTGAATTACTAGAGCAAATCCTTGAACCACATTGTTACTCGATGACACAAAACTCATACTAAAACAACTCAGAGTAGTTTAAGTGTACTGGTAAAGCACTGGTTTGACTATCAATATATGAACCTTCCTTAAATCTTAATCTTTAATTAGTAAGATTTAATCTTAAATAACCATGTAGAATCTAAGTATGGGAATTTTAATAAATTTGGTATGAATTTTTTAAAACTGCATTTAGTCTTTACATGTCTTTAAAGCTTTCTAAATATTACGAATAGTCCCTAAATCAGTTACAGCAGCCATACAGATGGAACAGCCATTTCATTTTCTGGATCATGTCATACGAGAGCACTTTATTACATTAGTAAGGAGAATCCAAGGGTGTTTATCCTAGAGAAATTCAAATGTGGTTGTTCTTCATAATTGGTGTCAGAACTTCTGTAAGTCTAAGAAAATCAGAACCCAAAGGACATTAACTATTTCTTCTATATTAAGTATGTGTTCTATATTAATTCCATGAGTGTTAGCACCATGCCCAAAGGAGTGAAATGGCTATATAATCAACTGTCTGTAATCCTCCACAAACAGTGTTAAAAAAAGCTTTAGCTAGAGTGAAATTACCACCAAAAATACAGTGTTGTGCACAATGGAAATATTTGGGGCCCCCAGGTTTTGCAAACCCATGTTTGCAAGCATATGTTGGGTCAAAATAATAAAGAGAATCTTCATTTTGAATTATTTCAAAATGTGTAATTCTTTACCTCGTATGCTCTAGGCATAAGATGCTGCTTTTAATGACTCAAGATGCTGACTCTGTATCATTATGAACAGCTGGCAGATTTTCCTTTCTTCCCTTCTTAATTTTTTCTCCCAATTTTTCCAGAAAGTAGCTAAAATCTAAACTTCTCAAATATTTCACCCAAACCCTACGGAAAACATGAGTTCACATAGAAAATACATATTAATTTTATGAAGGTAATTATGTGGCAGTTTAAGCACATACCTTTTCATGTGCATTTAATTATCAAGCTGTCATTGAATATCTGTATCAATCTATCTACACACACACACATATATATATATATACACACACACACACAGAGCTGGGGTGGTGGGATTTTTTGAGATTTACAAGACTTACCAAAAAAAACTTATTGAAAAGATCTATGCCTGTGTTGGAATACAAAAGATACTTAAAAGCAAAATTAAACAGATTGTCGGTGAATTTTCACAAGCAAGTAATACTGATTAGAATTTAGTACTCCTGGTGAGAAAAACGTTCAAATCTGAGGATAAATTCGAAATACAAATAGCACAGGCTCACAGACTCAAGTTGCATGTTCAATGTATGTATTCTATTACTTACACAAAGAATTTAACCTTATACTTCCAAGAGGCACTCTTATAACACTTGACTTTTGAATGTTAAATACATTTTTTTTTTAAAAGGGAACTGTTACTCCAAGATAAAAAATAAACACACACACTTGATCTTTATATTCTCTCTTATTTAAGACAGTATGTATATCCACATCCAGGCCTGTTAGAGATCCCACAAGTCTTTTCAAAGGAAATAGACAACAGTTCTTGAGCTAAAATTATATACACTATTTTATTTTCTGCAGATATAAGTTGTGGAGTGTTCTCTTTTCAGTTCTTCAAGAAATAACACTATCATAATTAACACTACAACAAATCGAAACAGAAATAGATTCTCCTTAAAGCCTCAGAAACAAAAGTGACCTTAGAAAAAATAAGACTTTAAATTTGTTATCCCTTTAAGCTAACAGAGTAGTTCGCTAAATATAATTAGCATATAAAAGCCTTACTGGAGTCAATGTCCCTGTGCATTAGCAGGTGTGCTGTAAGAACACTGTTTTTAATTTCATCAGCTCTGGTCATTAGCTTATCATGGGGTGAAATGACATTTAAGACTGATTGTAGCACCAAGATATTATAAAGACATAGGAAAAAGTACTCAGAACCAACAACAGATTTTGTTTATAATGAGGAACGGAGGAATTAAAAAAACCCAACAAACACTAACACCATGTTTTGAAAGACAGATGGTAGAACATTAACTTAAATTCAGTCATACAACTAAAATCATACAGTAGATGGGGAAAAAAGGATGCTTGAAAAATTTGAAGATGGCTCATTTTGATGGTAGAAACATGTATATGCCTTTTTAAAATTCTAGTGTATTTATGTCATTACAAGCATGAAGAGCTGACCTGCAACTTGGACAGGAGTGATCATTTACTAAGAAGAACCTGCTTCTGGTTTTTGTGGATTTTTGTTTTGCTGGTTTGCTTTGTTTTGTGGCTTCTTTTCCTGTGGGTTTGGGGTTTTTTTGTTTTGGTGTTTTTGTTGTTGTTGTTGTTTATTTCACTGATATTTTTCTCTATATAAGTTTGTACTAAGCCCATCAGAAAACTGGCAGATTGCATCCAGAATGCAGATTAAGCAATAGAATTACATGACATGCACCTTTTTGTGTGTTCATCCTTGTAAGAAGACGCTTGAAGTGGAATGACATACTTCATTGGCATTCTTCTTTCAAGGCAAGTAGGTCTGCTGTTGTATTTACTCATCGGCTGCTCCAAGTACTGGAGCAGAATATACTGATACTTAACGTAGATCCTGACGCAATTCAGTTTACAGCATCTTGAACAGGCCTTCAAATAAAATTGCTTCCTGCATACATAAGACTTCCACATTGTTTGGTTTTCTTAAAATTACTTTTTCTGGAGAACTGTTTTCTAAGGAGAACTGTTAGTCATGTTTTCAACCCAAGATCTTCAGGTAGGCTGTTATAATATTGATAAATATACTGTATATCATTAATATTAATATTAAGTCCCCACAGACTGGAAAAGGGGAAACATTACTCCCATTTTCAAAAAGGGCAAGAAGGAGGAACCGGGGAACTACAGGCCAGTCAGTCTCACCTCTGTGCCCGGAAAGATCATGGAGCAGATCCTCCTGGAGGCACTAATGACTCAGAAGAATAGTGAAGAGGTGATTGGGAATAGTCAGCATGGCTTTGCCAAGGGCAAATCCTGCCTGACAAACCTGGTGGCCTTCTATGATCAGGTGACAGCATTAATAGATGAGGGGCGAGCAACTGATGTCGTTTACCTGGATTTGAGCAAAGCCTTCGACACTGTCCCACACCACCTCCTGGTCTCCAAGCTGGCGACACATGGGTTTGATGGATGGACCACTAGATGGATAAAGAATTGGCTTGATGGCCGCACCCAAAGAGTGGCTGTCAACGGGTCCATGTCCCAGTGGAGGCCAGTGACAAGCGGAGTCCCTCAGGGATCAGTCCTGGGACCTGTCTTGTTCAACATCTTTGTGGGTGACATGGACAGTGGCATCGAGTGCACCCTCAGCAAGTTTGCTGATGACACCAAGCTGTGTGGTGCAGTGGACACCCTGGAGGGAAGGGATGCCATCCAGAGGGACCTGGACAGGCTGGAGAGGTGGGCACAAGCCAACCTCATGAGCTTCAACAAGACAAAGTGCAGGGTCCTGCATCTGGGTCGAGGCAATCCCAGGCACAAATCCAGGCTGGGCAGTGACTGGCTGGAGAGCAGCCCCGAGGAGAGAGACTTGGGGGTGCTGGTGGACGAGAAGCTCGACATGAGCTCTCAATGTGCGCTTGCAGCCCGGAAAGCCAATCAGATCCTGGGCTGCATCAGGAGAAGTGTGACCAGCAGGTCAAGGGAGGTGCTTCTCCCCCTCTACTCAGCTCTGGTGAGACCCCACCTGGAGTACTGCGTCCAGTTCTGGAGCCCATATTACAGGAGAGATGTGGACGTGCTGGAGCGTGTCCAGAGAAGGGCCACGAGGATGATCAGAGGGCTGGAGCACCTCTCCTATGAGGACAGACTGAAGGAGTTGGGGCTGTTCAGTCTGGAGAAGAGAAGGCTCCGAGGTGACCTCATTGTGGCTTTCCAGTATCTGAAGGGGGCCTACAGGAAGGCTGGGGAGGGACTTCTCAGGATCTCAGGTAGTGATAGGACTAGGGGGAATGGAATGAAGCTGGGAATGGGGAGATTCAGGCTGGATGTGAGGAAGAAGTTCTTTACCGTGAGAGTGGTGAAGCCCTGGAATGGGTTGTCCAGGGAGGTGGTTGAGGCCCAGTCCCTGGAGGTGTTTAAGACCAGGCTGGACGAGGCTCTGGCCAGCGTGATCTAGTGTAGGGTGTCCCTGCCCATGGCAGGGGTTGGAACTAGATGATCCTTGTGGTCCCTTCCAACCCTGACTGATTCTATGATTCTATGAATATATACACCTAGTCTATACTCAAAGTTCACACATGATCCACAATGTGCTATCTCAGCCTTAAACAAAAACTAACCAGAAGTTAATTACTGGGGCAGAATGGGGCAATTCAGCCTGGCTAGACAATAGTATATTCCCAAGTCTTCAAGTAGAAACATCCCTGAAGAATCTTGCATCTCCACTCACAGGTATATAATTGTACAATGCCACCTATCAAAGTAACTTCTCAGTGACTTATAAAAAAACACCCCTTTAATTATCTTCTTACGTCTCTGTTTTATCCAGAGCCAATTGGAACAAAGGTGCAGAATAAAGTGTGCTCCTGCACATTTCAACAAGTAACTGTTGCCACTGACCAATGAAGTTTAAACAGTAGGATGATCAATAGATATGAAAGGGATTTAAAATGCACATCTTTTGTGGATTCAGATGGACAAAGATGCAGTCTTTTCACACTAGTTTAATACTAACAACTGTTTCTGATACATTCTGACGGGGTTTATATATCTTTTAAAGCAGATTTAACAATTTGTCTTCAATAGGCAATGAACCCAGATACTGCGTTAGCTTCAGTGGAGAGAAGGAGCCTTGATAGGGGTGTTTTCAGCTACTCAACTATAATCAGATCTCACAAGTACTAGACTGCAAATTATATCTGATGGCTACTCATGAGCTTACACTCTTCACACACACTCATTCTGCTAAACCTGTAATCTCATCCATTCACATTGCTGGGATGTATAAACAACAGCCTGCTGGGTCAAGCACTGCTGTAGATGCTGCAGTGCTGTACTGCAGTGTCATCTCTTGCACACGATGCTCCATGTTTTACACCACTAGGGACCACCTTCATAAACAATCTGCTCATCAGTTTCAGAGCACAGTGGCAAAAAGCAGAAAAAGAAAAAAAAAAGAAGCCACTGTCATGTGTAGCAGCTGCACAGTTTCTGCTTAGTGATGTCCTCCTGTATTCAAAGTAGCCTTGATAGTAGGCCCACTCCCACTATTGGCTTAATTCCACAGTTCCATCTTGCTCCCATGAAGTCACACACAGCATCTCACAACAGGAGATGGGGTATTCTTCAAGTCTAAAAAGCCAGTTTGATTCTGTTAGCAACACAAGAATGGAGCCACATAAGAATTTTCAAACAAGGTTCAAATGCTGATGACTAACTCCCACAATCCTAAAGGCTTGCAAAATCTCAACATGGTTTGTTCAAATGTCAATAAAGATCAATGGAAGAGTCACAACCTTTCTCAAAGCTTCTGAGACTGGCTTCCCAGAAACTACTAATTTTTAGTTTTACCCCAGCTCTATCCAGAAACATGGCAAGAACGCCAGAAACAAAGACCCAAGTGTTAGAAGAGCAAGAGTGGTGGGTCTTCATTTCCATACACTGATTTGGCCATCACCATGTACAACAAAACAAATGAGACTTTTTGGGGTTTCCATTTTAGAGTCTCAAACCTCAGTTCACAGCATTTTTTTATGATAAAATCTTGAAGAGCAGGTCACCGAGGTGAAAACCACATCACAAGCAACGCAAAATATCAACACTATTAAAATTTTTGCTAAGGATTTATCTTTCCACTTGATACTCCTATGGCACTTACATCTAGTTATAGGCATTTACGAAAAGCTGAGCTTTTATGTCAAATACCAAAAGTATGAGTGTGCCAATATAGGGAGAAAAGTAAAAAGATAAGATATTAGCTTTCCATAAACCTTTTATGCCTCAATTCTCTAACACAAATGGACTTCATTTTCATTAAAATAACTCTATTTGATTTACAGAGTGTTAGTAGTTGCATTTAATTTCTCAGATAAAATGTGATCGGTAACTATGCTCAGAGAGAAATAATGTACTTGCATCACTCACGCTTTCACAAGATCATTACTGTACCACTGAAAAAAAGTTTAGAACGTGCTACAAGCTTAAAGTAATGCAGAAGGTTTTCAGACTCCTGGCTTAATACCAGCTTATTATATCAATTCTTCCCAACAGGTTTCAGAAGAATCACTTCCTGAACAAACTATGATCCTTACATTCTCTAATTTCCTCCACTGTTCAGAAATTGAGTAGTACTTCATCTCCAGCTTTCTGTATCTAGACTTTTGATTGCCCTCTACTAACTCTCCAACAGTCTGTACACAAGCCCTTTGCATTGTTGTCTTACAAGTTGTGAATGTTTTGTTTTCTTCAACTAATATTCCAAAGAAACTAAGGCACAAAGAGGTCCAAGAAAGATCTAGAAAAGGGTAAGGGTGCAGTTCTATGTACTACTTATGTCAACTTAAATCCAAACTGCTGCAAAAACTAAATAAATGAGATAATTCCCCCTGCTCCTCCCACCTAGTCAATGGGTCTCCTCACTTGTCAGCACTAGATTTCTAATAGCTTGCAGACAAATCAGAAAACCAATTTACATTTAAGTGTTTGAATTGATAACTCCAAAAGTTAAAATGAAATGTATTTCCCATGTTTCCATCAGTGATGACCTGACCTGGCTAAACTTTCCTTCAGGTTCTTGCAACTATACTTGATTACTGCTGATGAGCATGTGAACATTTATCATAAAAAACTGTCTCCTAGATATCTGAGAAATTTGCATAAAAGAGCTTTCTGACTTTGATAAAACTCTCAGTTTACAGGGTATGAATAGTAGAATAACGGGTCCTTGGGCTTAGGTATGGATATCTTAAGCTTTACAAAGTCTGAGAAGGGCTCATTCGTGAAATTCAATGTTCAGGTAAGACACTGGGCTTAGCCATTTTACTCCAAAATAAAAAAAAATAAAAATCATACAAATAGAAAAAAACCACACACAAACAAACAAAACAAAGAAACAAGAAAACCAACCCACAAGAACAAACAAAAACCTACAACCACAAACCCACACAAGAAAAACCCAACAACCAACAAAAAGCATGAACAGAAAAGCAGTAAATTATCCCCTTTTTCTTTTTGAGCTGTTTATCCGTTAATTTGCCAGTTTTACATTCTCCACTCACAAAAGTCTTAAACTGTTTTCTCCATTATGCATCCTTATCATAAAGGCAGCTGTCAAATTTAAGTATTTTGTTTTTTTCTTGGTCTTGACTTTCTGGTATGCAAAGTGATGCTTGTTAAGGGATTTTGCTCCCTTGCTCCACAGTTTGATCACTTTTGGTACAGGAACTGAACACAACCAGGTAACCATATCCTGATTTCCCAGAGCAAGCAAGCAAACTCCTACCATTTATTGCAACATCAAATTTTCAATGGAGACTTACATAGTTTGGGGCACTGCTCCTGTAAGAGAACATCTGTGCAGCTCCATTGACTTTAGTGGGGCTATGCTGTTTATATGGTTAAAGGATGTAACCCACCTAATTTGAGACTGAAAAACAGATACAATAACATTTAACATAGCTTGAGAAGGATCTATTTTAGGAAAAGCTTACAAGCATCAAAAATTACTTTTCAGACAGCTACAAGAGTGGATTAATTTTACATCTTGTCAATTTCCTTTGATTATATGATGTGGATGAATCAATGCTACAATAGGAAAAAAACGCAGGCATGTTGATCAAAACGTGCAAATGTTTTACAACCCTTTGCTGCATGTTGATTCCATCTATTTTTCACTTAATTCTTGATATTGTTTAGTAGCAATGAAGAAAGCTCCTTGACAGAATCCCCTGTTACAGAACAGCAAAATTGCAATACATAGCAAAGAGTCTATTTCTTCCATAGTACCTCCCTCACTAAAGGTCAACACTGATCTCATGAGGGTATCTCTCCCTGTTTTTTAGGCCCCTTATATAAATAGGTTTATTTTTAAAAGATATTTAAGAGTGTCATAACTTTGAGTGGTCAGCAGAAATTATTAATTTTGTCAGACATAATCCACAGGGAGAGGAGATGCAAATTTTATGAGAGAACACAGAACTTTGGTTAGAGGAGGAGAATTTTTATGTTTTCTTTTTCTAGAACTGATGTAAGGATATTCTGGCTCACAAAATTAGGCCTACAAAACATGCTGGGTGATTTGTATTTAAACCAGACAGTCATCTGAATTAATAATGTGAGAAAGTATTACTATAAAGCAATATCCAATGTTAAGTTAAAAAAGAAGAAAAAAGTGTCAATCCACAGTGAAGAAGAGTCAGTCAATTTTGTGATACAATTTCTGATTGCATATTTTTGGTATTCAGAAAAGCACATGGAAAAAGGAAACAAAACCATCTAATGAATGGCAACTGCACCTATTTTAGTGAGCAATTTAACACAGTCATAAAATTCAGACTTATTTGAATTCATAAGGGAAGAAAATGCTAATAATCTGCACTTAATAGAGGTTTAAGACACAGTGTGTAGCGAATAGTGAAAGATCCCTTCTACAATGATATGTAGATCCTTATTAGGCCTAGTATTCAACATCTTCACTAATGACACAGAAGATTCAATAAGTAATAAACTGAAGAAAGATGCCAGTCATACTAGAGATAAAGCAATAACAATGAGACAAAGATTTACAAAATAATCTGAAAATAATGACACTGGATTAGACTAGGAAAAAGAATTGGAAAAGTTGTTTAATAAAAATAACACAATTTCAGAGCAAGATCAAATCAGGAGATTTAAGAAAGAAAACAATATATTTTATTGGTGTGAGCTGGTAGCAGAAAAGCCTCTGAAGCATTTGGCTGGGTATGCCAACATCCACAACTGCTTCTGAAACAGCACGTTCAGTTCTGGGCACATGACAAAGAAATTATTGCCAAATTAGAACAGAAAAGGGATTAAACCTCTGGAAGATTTTTATAAGACTTAGGTAAACTACACTTAAATAGGTCTCCTGAGCAAGGATTAATAAAAATCACAAACAATTAAAATATATTTATAAGGTTAAATAATATGATTGTAGAGGATTTAATTGTCACAGGAAACAAAAAGTATATAATTTTTTTTTAAAATTAAATATTTAACTGTCTGGGAATACATTGGACAACCAGAATAAAAATATTTGATGCAATTTTATTCCTTTGACACTGAGAAAAGCTTCTCTGGAAAGCTTAGAACTATGATACTCTAGAACTACACAGACTAAGAGAAGCCAAGAAGAGGCACTCAGGGTAGGGACAATTATTAGTGTATAGCAGAAACTCCCAAAGAAAACTGTAAGTTCTCAGAACCTCACTTGGTATCCCAGGACTTCTGCTGATATAGTACTTCACATCTGCAGCATCTAGCTCTACAAAACATGATTTTCAATACTGGATGCATATTAGCAGGCTATTCTGTCCAGAAACACTGCCATCAGTTATAGCAAATGTTTATTGTAAATGTAAATGAAAACAGAACAAAGCAAGGTAACCCAAACCAAAATCAGACTTCCTTGCAGACTTCCTTGCTCTGCAAGTAATTATGGCATTCAGAGAGAGCTGAGTTAAACAAGAGGTTGAAACAAGTAAAAAAACCCAACCAAACCAAAAAAAGAAACAAAAACTCCCACACAATCACAACATGACAACAACAAAAAAAGCCCCACAGAACAATGAACTCTATTGCAGGATAAAATAAGCCAAAAAGTCTTTCTAATATACTCCTAAGACCTCTCAGCCATGAAAGATGGAAATTTTTAAAAGGTTAATTTCAGCTTCCAGGTATGCCTGACAAATGTCAGGTTACAATAAGAAATTGCTCTAATTATGGCAAGTTAGGTAACTGGATCCCTAAAGCTTTTAGCTCTAATAGTAATAGTTAAGGAATTTTGAGTTATTCGATCATAACTATCCCATTCATATCAATGCACCGTTTGGGACCAAATTTTGCCCTTAGTAATATCATTTTGCATCAGCACAAAACTCTCTAACTCAGATTCTGTTTACAAAAGCCTTCAGACTCACAAAGCAATCAGAAAAGGAGGGCGTCTTTAATAACTAAAACAGTGGGGAATATTTCTTACAATTCAGATATTCACAGGAAAAAAAATTAAAAGCTTGAAACCATCTTTAGACAAATTATTCCTTCTCAGACACCATATGCCCAGGAAGGTTCTATAACTATGAGACTAGTATTAGGAGAAATCTACCTTTTAATCTTTTCAGTTGAACTTCTGTAGCTTGAAACAGTAAGCAGAGTAAGGGCTAGGCCTTGATCATTCTAAACTGTACTCTAAATAAGAAGTTATAAAATATTTCCCATGCATTAGCCAGCAGCATGATTTTTTAAGACTCTCCCAACCAGAATCGGCCAACCCTCAGATTCAATTACAAGCACTATTGTTGTGACGTGCAGTTCTTGAGAATCAAGTCTCTCTCCACCCCAAAGGGGCATCTGATTCTTGTTTCTGGTATCACTGCCTGATGCAAGCAAGGGAAACAACACCTCCATTTCCACAAGCTTTACAAGTGCTTCAACAGAGCCGAGGTGAACTATACAGAAAAACACTGAAATTCTGACTCTGTGCCAGATGGATTCCAAGCACTCCAGTTCATGCACCTTGGCAGCAACAAGCTCTTGGTTCATTATCTAAAGAAAGATAAGTACTTATTTTTTCAATTAAAATATTAAAGTTACCACAGGGACAAAAAAAAAAAATAAAAAGGTAAATTCCATCTTTACTACAATGAGAGTTACCATAAAATTATCTCAATGAACCTTCCCACTACTTTTTTACTATATTATCCACTTTTTGGATTTTTTTTTTCAGAAGTCTCTATTACTGGCTGCCATCAAAAACAAGTTATCAATATGATTCGGTAGGTATTTAATATGACTTAATCAATGTCACTACAGTAAATCAGTGAAGTATGTGCAAAGCAAGCTATATTGGAAAGTCTGTACTTTCCCAGACCCGGGAACTATAGGTTTGTGTTTCTCAGCACTGAAGAGGCAGTGCGACTTAGATCATGTCCAGACTAAGACGACATTCAAATGAAAAAAAATACAACATTACTCAGGCATGAAAGTTACCTGAAGAAGAGCTAAGGATAGGTGAGAGTTTCTAAAAAAGTACATTTTATATTGATGAATAATGTAGAACTAAATAGATAAAGCAATATGCAAAGGAAATGAAGAAGAATTTATTTGAAAGGAAAAAGTTAAGACAGTCAGGGATACTAAGTGCATAGAGGGAAAAAAACAATTTCTCTTTTTGCCACCAACCTTTGCCCCATTACTCAGTTTGAAAAACACTATGAGTGTGTTGTCCTCACCACACCCCTCAAAAAAACCCACCAAAACAAAAGAAACAAACAAAAAAAGAAAACCAGAGGAGGAGCTGTGAACTGCAGCAATAGATTGCTTGGAATTTCAAGAAATATACTTTTGAAATCAATTGTGAGAAAGAAATAAAAAATGTGATTGTAAAATTTGAGTTGCTATTCTGAGGTCTCTAAAACCTTACACAACTGGATGCTACAGAAGTATATACTACAAAAGTGACAGAAAATTTGGTTATATGGTAGATTTGAAGAGTAGCAAAGGACAGTTTTGTTAAGGTTTGACAAAATATTACACAGAATCAAGGCGTACTTTGGTTGATATATTTGCTAGCTGTTAGTTACTTGATACATGCAACTTCAGATTGCTGAAGCAAAACATTCTGCCTTCCCTTTTCACTCTGAGTATACAGTCAGACATAAGAACATCTTGAAGTGAGATTAAAAAGAAACACTCTTGATAGGTCCTAAGAGGTGTTTCTTGTTTCAAGTTCTTAATTCAATAGTTACATTTTAATGTCAATTAGCATTTTAATGATCATAAGCCAGGAGTGAAACAAGGTTCTATTATGCTGTATCTGAAGAAGTTTTCTGTTCCAAACAAGTCACTATGCTTGATAAGTTAGAAATAACAAATAACTCACAGTGAAGTTTATATACAGTGCTTGTGCCAGCTAATGCTTTTTGTTGGAAAAAAACCTACCCTTGAAAATTGTGATGCCAGTTGTGGTAGTTTTAGGGTATGCCTTTAAAATTTTTCACAGGTCTTGAACAGAAAGTAGTGAAATGCAAACAAATCACTACTGGATGTAAAGAAGGAAAGTAATTACAGTTCTAAACAATCCCATCTACCACAAGAATTAGTTTGGTAAATAATTACTCCTCACTTCCTCGGGCTGAGAGATACCAACTTGCTTCTGCTTAACCTTGGCTGCATTGTTTTGGCTAAGTCTAATGTCCCTCTGTTCTATCTCTTGTCCCTTTTATGTAAGGGAAGAAGAAGCTATTATGTAAGGCAGGGAAGAAGAAGCTATTAGCTTCCCCTTGTCTTTGACCAGGGGGCTCCTTGTGCTGTTTATTAATTGCAAAGACTGTATATTTTATGCATATTCATTGCATTCCATTGTAGATTGTAGTTTTGCTTGTAAATACAGCTTTTATTTGCTTCCAGCTGAGCTGGTCTGGCAAAATTTAATGTTGGGGGGGAACTTTCAACCCATCGCACTAATTAACACTGAAACAAAGGATGTGACACATGGTGTTACTGTTGCCTCCTTATGAGTCCTTTTCCCTCATGAAATTTACCAACCGTAACAAAGCCAATGAGGAAATGCACAGTGATTTCAAACACTTTTGTGACTACTACTGCCGACAAGAAGTGAACGTAAACAACCTATTAAAAGCCACTGCAGTAATAAATCCATTACAGGAGAGATACATATACATTTTAGGGAATCCAAAAATCAGTAATATTTGCATTTGACACCACCAAACCTATAGTCTACTGTCTAAAATAACAACAGGACTCTCGGAATAAAGATTTTTATACGATGCATTGTATTTATAATCCTGAAATTAATATGTACTTACTGGACAAATAAAGGGAACACAAACTTATCTTACAGTCAGTTATAATACCTTAAAGTGATTAGAAGTCTAACAATTTCCTACAAGTAATCATAACCTACAGAGGGTTCTTTGACATGTCTGCAATTTACAAATGTAAGACACTGAATATTTGAAAAACAATTAGAAAAAAAGTGTGACAAATTATTTAGATCTGGAATGCAAACCAGACTGACATCTACCTGTTCCTCTCTCCTGTTACTCTCATAGGACAGATATGCATTATAATGCATATAGCACAGCTATCTTTACAATCTTGTTTTCCCAGATACAGTAATATAAAAAAAAAAAAAAAAGAAAAAAAAAAAGAGAGAGAGAAAACCCAAAACACTCTGAAAAGTGGTAGAGAGACATCAGTCGGATCACTCATCACTCCCCAGTTGGGAATATTATATACAGTTACTTTTATGTATTAAGATTTTCACAGGATGATACTCATACAGAAAAGCTACATGTGAGGAATTTGTCACTGAGGATGTGGATTTTCCAGACTTATGATCATTAATGTTGTGTCTACTTTAGCTACCACATTCAGCGAAATATTGAAAGTTTTATGGTATCCATTAAAATAACTCTATTGTATATTGTCTATGGAGAGGCAAGGTTACATCCTTTTTCTCTTCTACTTTTTAAAAAAAACTGCAGGAACTTAATGATTAAATAGATCCCTGTGCACACCTTCCATCTAGGGACTTCAGATTTAATCGTTGTAGATTACTTTGTGCCAAGTTTAGCTTCCATTGAACATGCAACAGTGCAAGTTAACAAATAGGTTCAGCTAAAACAGCATGAAAGTCATTATGTCATCACAAAACCCACATGTATTAACTTTTCAGGGATCTTTAGTTTCCTTAAACCTGCTGGGATAAAAAGTATACTCTGTATGAAAGCATCATCAGTGTAGTATTCTTCAGATCACAAACTGCTAAGCAAGCAAAATGCAAGTATATGATCACCAGCTCAAGTCAAATAGCGCTTTATGTCCTAATTTCTAAAACAAAACATCAGCCAACTCATTATGGGTATTTGCAGCTCAATTTAAAAATATGAGAAGAATTAACTCAAACTCCAAAAGCTAATACACTAAACCAGGTTGGAAGAGACCTTCAAGATCATCGCATCCAACCTATCAACCAATCCAACCCACCCAAACAACTAGATCATATCACCAAGCACCCCATCAAGTCTCCTCCTGAACACCTCCAATGATGGTGACTCCACCACCTCCCTGGGCAGCCCATTCCAATGGGGAATCACTCTCTGTATAGAACTTCTTCCTAACATCCAGTCTAAACCTCCCCTGGTGCAGCTTGAGACTGTGTCCTCTTGTTCTGGTGCTGGCTGCCTGGGAGAAGGGACCAACCTCTGGCTGGCTACAACCTCCCTTCAGGTAGTTGTAGAGAGCAATAAGGTCACCCCTCAGTCTCCTGTTCTGCAGGCTAAGCAACCCCAGCTCCCTCAGCCTCTCTTCATAGGGCTTGTGTTCCAAACCCCTCACCAACCTTGTTGCCCTTCTCTGGACACGTTGCAGCAAGTCAACTAATGCAGTTTCACCTTGCATAGTGTACATGGAATATGATATAGTTGCTGGCAAAATATACTTTGATATCTTACACTCATCAGTGAGCCACTTCTCATGAACTTATCACACTTTACAGATCATCTCCTGAAAAGTATATTTAACAGTGTTTTTCCATGCATAAAATTGCAACATTTACAAAGATCAACCTAGTATTTGTTTATGTTTGGAGAACAGCATTATTTAACAAAATAATTAAGCCTGAGTGTGCCCACACCTACTTTTCAGTTGTCTAGAAGATGGAAAAAAAGTATTAAAAAATTATTGCATTCCGTTTTTCAAAGTCCATTTTGCCATCCAAATTCAAGCCAGTAGTGGGTAAAAGGCGACCACACTTTCAGAAATTCCTGTGGTAAGTGTGGCAGAAACTCAGTGGTGTTTTATCTAATTTATCAGAAAATTCACTGTCACATAAATCACACATTTTATGACCAGGCTGGACGAGGCTCTGGCCAGCCTGATCTAGTGTAGGGTGTCCCTGCCCATGGCAGGGGTTGGAACTAGATGATCCTTGTGGTCCCTTCCAACCCTGACTGATACTATGATACTATGAAATTTCAGCTAAAGCATTGTGGCAGCATACAGAAAATGTCTGGCTCCTGAATTAAAGATCTCATGTAGTTTTCCTGCAATTGTTTTTCCTCTTGGATCCTATACTTATTAATATTCTTAGGGATAACTTAGATGCCCCCATGATTATTGCTTAACTAGTTAATCACAATAGCACTACTCCTTCTTGTAGAAAGACAACATGAAGGATTCTGAGCTCACAAACAGATCTTTAAAAAAATCTCTTTCAAATGCAAAACAATTCCACAACCACACATCCATCTCAGGATTCCAAAACACCTTTTCCTGCTCAAGGCTTGGATCATATTTGTGTTCATAGAATCATATTGCAGACTGCAATCACCACATCAGAAACTATTTTCTTTATGACTTTTTATTTTCCTATTTTATCTGGGTTTAAATTCTAAATGTTCCTCCCGCTTATATTGATTTGCAGAGATTTATTTTTCAACTACTTGCATTAGAATTGCTTGAGGCACAGGTACATCCATTTCTCCTGAGAGAACTCTGATCACATTTCCTACAGAATTTTTTCATTCATCCATCACTGATACCTGTTCTAAAACTTCATTTTCTGTCTCTTATCCCCTGATGGACATTGGTCTCAGCATAGCTTGAGAGATATTAACCCTTTCTTCTTAGAATATGCAAGTACTGTACTCTGCCAATTACCTGCCTTAACACAAATTGCTCCTCCATAATTCTGCTTTTTGGCTTGTCTTTTTTGTTGTTGTCTTTTAAATGACCATTGACTTACTACCGTAAAATTATAGATCAGCTACTCACTCACCATTACCATTCTGTATTGTTCACAGCAAAACTCATTTGTTGTGCACACTTATTCAAACCATTTCAGACACAAACTTTGAGTTCTTAGGATGTATTTTAGCATGGCATTTATAAATCTCACTCAGGGAAAGTACATATAGGTAAAAACAGACATCTTGTGACCTCATCTCCACTTTACCTGTTTTTTGGTAGCTGCTATCTTAAACATTGTAGGGCTCAGCAAACCTGGCTGAGTTTGCAATGTATAAGTAAAGTGTAGCTCCACACAGTGACAGAAGAGAAGCAGACCCGCTAAGTGACAGGTACGTTATGCCTGTCTGCAAGAAAGGGAGAGAGAGTGTGAGCACACACACAGTAGTGTGACCTCCCCCAACAATTTTGCCCTCAACTGACTATGCCACATGCCTCTTCTACTGACTACTACTACTACTGTTTCTATGCAGTTACAATACCATCTGTTGAAAACTCTCATTGTTTTCTATAGTAATAAATAAGGTCAAACAGAAACCAATGAAGTTACTTCAGACAGATCACTAAACATAATTCATATTGCCAACAGAATATATGGAAAGTTTAAAAAATGTAATGCCATGATGTGATTATGCACTACCAAATGCAAAGGATTTTACTTGCATGCCACAACAGGAAGTTTTCTGCAAATATTACCTCTTGCCTAACCCTTGGCACATATGATCAAACTGTTCTACAGATCACTCTCTAGGGTCAGTAACAACAGACAGTAAGTTATCTTCCAGCAAATTGAAAGTTCCCCCTTGTACTCAGACAAGAGGCCTGGACATGTATAGCATGTGTAGCACACATTTTGTCAGCTGTATATCGGAGATAAAGTGTATTTGCTACAGAGCTTGAACAGATTTGCACTGATGTTGCTTGTCACGAAGATTCTACTTACAGCAATTTTTAATAATATATCTTTAGCAAGCAATAAATCTCTTAATTTAAAAATCATTTTAATCCTTTAAAAATGATTATGTGCAAATTAACTAAGTATTTTGTGCACAGCTAATCAAAATCTGGTGACTACCTTCTGACATGACTCCTCCCAGCAAATGACAAATCTTTCTTTAACTGAGATTCAGAAATGCAACTCAGTTATTAGATTCATGGCCAAGCAGCCAATTTACCAGCTGAAAATAAGGCGAATTAGTAGTCATTTAAACTGGTCAGTGTGTTAAGTTTTCTGCTGAGCTCCTCAAGCAGCTACTGAAGTCAGCTTTCACAATAATTCCTACATCAGAAATATAGAGTTCTGTGCTGCTTGTTAGTAGTGCTGCATGTGTATCCACATCATTTCTATATGCAAGCCTTTTCTTCATTTAGACACTGATAATTTTGTTACTTTCACATACAAGATAGTCTACCAGGAACTTCCCCCCCCCCTTTTTTTTTCTTTTTTCTTCAATAATACAAAGTCAATTAAAATAAAAACATTGTTGGATTTACAACTGCAAGCAGAAGTATGGTAAGCCAGCTAAAAGCCTGCAGATATGTTAAAAAAAAAATAAAATAATTAGATATTCCATAAAAATCATCTCTGCAGGACTGTTCAAAGGAATTGGTTTCAAATTAAGAATTAGGGAATAATCATATATTTATTAGACTGGTTGATCTGCTATGATTGTCATAACTGTATGGGATGTATTTGAGAGCTGATACTGGATGTCAGTGGAGGAAATATAATAGTTCAATTTATAGGATTCTACCTTTAAAAGGTGTCTTTTATATTAAGAAAAGAAATGGTGATATTGCCTGTAAATGGAGTTAAAATGCTATTAAATGTCTGTACTTTGAAATACATCCCCAAGCTATTTGATTTCTTTCCCTGCATCTTATTACAACTTGAGAAAATTCAGGTTGGCAAAACATTTTAAAATGCTGCCCAGAGCAGACCAATTTTTATTGTCAGCAGAGATGATTATCAGGCAATCAACAAACTTTTTGCCATAAGCAAATCTAAACTGGTCATATATGTTCATACTGATGAAAATATTCCCTGCAGAGATTCAAAATAAAGAGATGGAAATGACATCTCACCAGCAAAAGGAAGAACCATCAAGGATCCCTTAAATAAATCCTTCATTTGGATTTAAGCTTGTGTGTAATATGGAAATGGTGTATGTATTTGTGTGGTTGTTTTTTGGGTTTTGTACTAAAGCTGAAACTCATTGGTTTGGTATTCAAAATGCTCAAAGTCACCCATGAGGTCTCCACTGCTGCTATGAAAAGATACTTTGAAAACAAACAAACAAACAAAACAGAACTGCAAACATTATCAAATGGCAACTGTCCACTTTCAGCGAGCTCAAATTCACACAGCTCAAATTTTTCTATCAAGGAAAAGTTCGATGAGGTGATAACTATCACAGCCTGTGAATACCTGTGCTACTGTAAGACCTCTTATTCTAGGATGCTTTTTAGTCTAGTTATTTGTTTTTCAGATAAACCACCTTTAAACTAACATCAGTGGTTCATTCTGGGCTACTTTCTGGCATTCCTGAGTATTGCTGATCTCATGAGTGTGACAGATTTCAGAGAACAAGGGCAGTACCCAGCCAGTCAGTTCTCAGACTGAAGCATCCACCATTTTTATGCCACGGAAAACAGTGAAATACCTGTAGGCTCCATGTTTTATAATCTGTCTCGATGGGAATTCCAGATTCCTGTTCTTGCTTTATTCATTTGGGGCTGCCGTTATTTTTGCTTGTTTGGGGCTGGTTTGGGGTTTAGTTTTTTGCTTTTTGGGTTTCTTAAAAGACTATGTCTCTACTCTTATTTCCATTTTAGTATCTCAGTTTCTCAGCCTTTTCCCAGCTTTGAGTTTGCTTTTGTTTTATTTCTTCCCCAACATAAAAGAATAAAAATAAAATCATTGCAAATAATATGAAAAACAAGGGGGGAAAAGAAAAAAATCACACACTACTACACTCCCAATGATCAGGTAACACACAGCAGCGCACCACAAAGAGGTAAAACAGGAACCTTAATTTAGAACAGAAAATTGAATGTTCCTTCTACTCTCTTTCTACCAAAACTTGTGTTTCTAACTTCACAAAAAGAACTTCTTTGATTCATCAAAGCTGTGGCTGCATTATATCACCTGTATAATAGTTTGCTCAATAAAGAGATGGATCTCTCAACTGAAAATATTTACCTTTTTTTTTTTGGAGGGGTTTTGTGAACTGTATTTTCTTTTTTTTATAATGAATTATCTTACAAATAAATGTGGTAAATAAACTGAAGTTAACAGCATTTCTGGAGAGTTATTAGGCCTCATTACACATGTGGTAAAAAAAATAATTAAACATGATAATTTTAAAGTGGCAGGGGAAGAATTTTCAGTGAACACTCCCATTAACCTTCATTTGCACAAGTAATTACCACAAGTTTTGCACTCAACTTCTTGTGAAGTAAGCCTCCTCCTTCCTGCCTGTAGTCCGCTAAGCAAATAAAAAGGGTCATATATTAAAATGATAGTACTTAACCTTTACTTGTAACCTTATATGCGCTCTTTTTTTTTTTTTTCCACTAGAGAGAGAGGATTAAGTCCCCTTATGCTCTGATTTCTCCTCTGGATTTTAGAAATAACAATATTCTGTTCAACCTTCTCCCCCAAACGTTCAACTCCTTAAATCATGCAGTACAAAAGAGCATTTAAACATTGTAAGTACTGAACCATTCATCAGTTGAACTCTGCAAAAAAATTCTGTGCTGGCAAATTACAATTTCAGCACCCCATTCTGTTTGTCACAATAAGAGTTTAACAAAACCAAGCACAAAACTAGGAATTTATCTATGCTACCACTCACTTTTCAGTTAAAGAACTCCTTTCACTTCAAGGTCCAGAACACTTAGTAAAGCGCTTGTATACAAGTCTGGAAAATAGCAGGTATTAGACTGAAAAACATATGCCACAAGACATCCTAAAGTTCCAATCCTTTGATCATCTAAATAACAGCATTGTTCAAGGAAACAACCCTTTTAAGTCACTATAGCCAGATTTTCATCTACTGGAAACAAGTATCAAAAATGGATACCACAGACTGGCCCCAGAAGTATGAATGTCAAGTAAGAGTGCCAAAGAAACCTCCTTATCAAGTAGGAGGGTTTTTGCCCTCAGTAATCTTTAGTATTGAGGGGTTTTTGTATACAAAAAAATCTGAAGAACACAACTTCTATTTTCCCTTAAAAGTATTCTATTTAAAAATCTTGTAAAGATTAAAGTAAGTATTAGCATTCTTATATACAGCATGTCACTTCTCACTTCTCATGTACTTATTACATAATGATTTCATATAATTAGGGACTTGAAAAATCTTTTGCCATTTTTTTCCCCTACAAGGTTTATTACAAAAGTATGTTCTTCCAACCACTGTAGTTGAAATATCAGCTTTAAAACTTCATCATACAGTTAAAAAAGATGGATATATTCCCAGTGTGGCCATGCACCATCTGCTTAAGCAAATACACTTAAGGTGCTTCTACAATTGTGATAAAATGACAGCAAATGTAAAAGCACTCTGAGCTCATATTCTAAAATGATGACTATACAACTATAGTTTCAATCATTAGAGATCACTAAAAGTCTTTGTGTTCCATTTAAATAGCAAGGGCCTTTATCAAAGAGAAACTGGAATAGGAAAATAACAAAGAAATAATTCATTGTGTTGTCCTGCATTTAGGAGAACTAATAATTTCATAACTGGTATCTAATACTGCAAAGATATTTTTCTCACTTTCATATATTTTTCCTGATATACAAGACTTGCAGTTCTATTAGATTCCAGGCATGCTTCTTTCTCATTTTCCAGGTGGGATTAATCATAAATCCAAGTAAATTCCTTGTTCTTAGTAATAGTTCAGTTAAGATTCTCTGTGTATTTAGATTGTTCTTTAAATGAACAGTGATGCCTGGGAAATGCTAAATTCATAGGTTCTTCCTTGCACAGTGAAATATCTTCTCAAACAAAGGCTGAATAAGAAATAATAACTTTCAGTTTTAGCAGTCAGTAGCATCTTTTCTATTCTGTACGACTAACATTATTAGATAGATATACCTGTATTAAAACACTGCTAATACAAAAGCTTCAGTATACAGCATGCTTACCAGAAGACTTAGTAATAACCCTGTAGAGAATACAGCTAAAGACTCTGCTACTTTAAGGCAAACATCAGCAGTTTTCTTTGGCAAAACCACTTTTTCTTCTAGAGATTCAGCAGTCTTGGTCTCTAAATGGTGGAATGAACAAAAAATAAAAATCCACCATCTGTTCCTCTGTTCCAGCCCTGAGGGAGACAAACTTTCCTGGCAGTATATAGTTCAGGATTTAATTGCACCCAAAGCCAATACAAGTGAACGCAAAAACATAAACCACCATTCTTACCAAGTGGAAACTTTATATAATTTTATTTAAGCCTATTTCTTTGGGCCAACCCATTTTTGCTATAATCTGTTTTCCTTTATTTCTGTTGTTTGCTTTCAACAACTTTATATCTATGTTATCATTCCAGATAAACAGAAAACTAAAGGATCTAATTAGATTTCATTGTCCAATTTATCAAATTTCACTTACTTCACACTTCAGTATGAGGAAGAGTACATTTGCTAAGGTAAATACCAGTAGAAACATTTTCTAATCACAAATACCTTGGGTGGTCGTTAAGCAATCTAGTGTCTTAATGAGATGCAAAACCTTCAAATAGAATAATTTTTAGAAACTTTAATAATCTTTTAGCATCAGCAGAAAAACTCTGAGATTTCAAAGGCAGCAAAAGGGATAAGTTCACACTCAGAGAGATAATGAAACTTATAAAATAATTAATTATTTTGAATTCCTAAAATTAATCTTTCAAAGTCCACTTCAGCTGCAGGATTCTTTGGACCACTCAATATAAATTTTGGTAATAGCCAGGTCTGCATTATCTCAGGACAAAGTCTATCCCTTAATTTGATAATATGTTCTCTTTTAATTACAGTTTATGCTAAAAGGAGTATTGCATGGCATCAGCAGTTCCATATCAAATAAACAAAAGGCTGTCATTCGATTACTCCACACATTATACATCTCTGCCAAGTTTCCAAATACCATCTTCTGCTTGCAATATTTTCTATTACAGTGGTATAACTAACTGTCTTAGGATTTTAAAACTAAGCTAACATATTGAGTGTATAAAAATTTATAAGTCATGATAATAAAAAGTATGTATATATTACAATGTCCATCAAAATCATAAAAAAAAAAAAAAACAAAAAAAACCCACAAAAAAAACCCAAACAAACCACACCCACAAAAAAAGCCACAAAAACAGGCAGATAGCAGTCCTGGAAGTGGAAGGAAGTCATCTTTGTACCACATGGTCTAGTCACAAGATGAGATGAAACGAAGGGAAAAACTGGAAGTTAACTAGGCAGTGATGTACAAAGAATTTACATTTGGAAGAGTCCAGCTTTTACATCTCATTAATTGTACTGTACATGTTCTAGCAGATTCCAAGAAGCATGCAAAAGCTTACAATATTTACAGGAAGTAACAGAATTTTGCCTAAACTAGGTACTGTCAATATGCAGATTAAGTTACTTTGGATCATATCCCATTGCTTAGGTTCCACTATGGGTCTATACATTAAAAAAACCACTAACTATAGAAAGGCAACACTACTTTCCTGGTTTTTGTTTCCTGCGAACCCACAAATATTTCTACTATCCTATGCTAAGGAAGAGGAAATAACAAGCCACAAGAGGCAGCTTTAAACTCACATGTTTTATCTACTGTGGATTCGCTTTCTGATAAACTAATAGTTACTGGAGTCAGAAAAGGAAATTTAGCATCATTCTTGAATTCCTACATCTTTTCAGTCTTTGTAAAAAGAAGGGGGTGGGGGGAGGAGCAGTTTGCTTGGGGGGGGTTTGGTTATTTTAAGTTCTGTTGTTTTTTTTCAGTTGCCAACTTGAATTACAAATAGTATGCCAATACTTCGCCTATCTATCCAATTGCTAACGATTTTGAAAGGCCAACAATATGTTCCATCAGACAAATTTCCCACAAGATCTAATGACATGATTTTAATTAAAATTTTTTAAAAATTTAATTTAGACAAACCAATGCATATCAGCTTAATGTTTTGTTGTTGCTATAAGCCAAAATAAAATTATTAAAAGTCAGATGAGTGCAGAAATGGAGGATGCATAGACTATTGGAACCATAATTGTACAATTCCTGGACTCTTAGTGACATGTCAACAGTTTTATGATGGTACTGAATTAGCAAGAAGAGAGTAAAGAAAATCTGTCCTGTTATGTGCACTGTCCTAGTTGCAACAGCAGGATCAGGTTAGAAAGGAAGGCACTAGAAGGACTTTAATGCTACCTCTACACGGATCACACTTGTCCAAAACTGTGCTTCTGTTTCTCTTCCTCTATTCTCTCCAAATCCTTAAGAGTGTTGGAAACCACTAGTAGAGCTCCGTGCACTACTTTCTGCCAGTTCTAAACCAGGTCAAGGATGTGTAAGTCAGGATGCCTTTCAGAGATGGTTGAGATTGAAAGACATCTTCAGAGGTCACCTGATACAACTGCTCTACTTCAGAAGGGCCACTTAGAGCTCGCTGCCTGGTACCATGTGCAGAATATCACCAAGGAAAACAACTCTGCAACCTCTCCAGGCAACCTGTGCCAGTGACTGGTCACCCTCACTGTAACAAAATAAAACAAACAAAAACCCCACCCAAACCCAAAACCACCACCACCAACAAAGTATTATTTGATGTTCAGCTACAGCCTTCTGTGTTTCAGTTTATGCCCATTGTCTGTAGTACTCACACAGAGCACCAGTGAAAAGAGTCTAGTTCCATTTTTGCACCTTCCCTTCAGGTATTTGCACACCCTCCTAAGCCTTCTCTTCTCCAGGCTTAACAGTCCTTGCTTTTCCTCATACAAGAGGAATTTCAGTCCCTTAATCATCTTTGTGGCCTTTCATTGAACTCCCTCCAGTACATCCACATCTTTCTTGTATTGTAGAGCCTGGAACTGGTCACAGTAACTCCAGGTATGGCCACATCCTTTGATCTGATGTGAGTAACTTGACCAGGATACAATTATCCCTCTGTCACAAGGGCACTTAGTTGGCTCATCCTTCAGCTTCTTAACATATCAGTTCTATGCTACAAGGTCCCTCTCCCAGCATGGTCTCTTGCATGGAAGGAATGACATAAGAGAGAGCTGCATATCATCTGCTTTTATAAATGACATGTTGAATTATTCAACCAAATGCAAAGTGAGCTGCAGATTTGAACTTCATGCAATATTTGTTATAATAAATGAATGTGAACGAGGCACTTAATTCAATATATGAAAAACATACCATCTAATAGCCGCTTAATTTACAGCAAGAATGAACAATACATCCATAGATAATGAAAAAGAGTTCTTTATTTTCTAGTAACTATAATCCAGGTGTACTGATCTGGAAGAACTATTGTAATATATTTGGAAAACATGTAGGAGACGTAAGCATTTGTGAAACAGCTCATGCAAACAGTGTTTCCATTTTAAGCTAAAAAAAAAAAAATAACTAAAGCTATTCCCTTTTTGTTCTCCCCTTAAGCACTCTTTCCCATTTACTTGGAGAGGAAAAAAAAACCTACAACATCCAAACTAAAAACACTAAATGTTGTCTTGTTCAAATTCCTGAAGCTCATGCAGTCTGTAAGTGAAATTTATTATCACAAACAGGTACTGAGTTTCCATCTACACTAGGAAAACAGACAATCTGGGTAATAATATCTGCATTTTAAATGTTGCTTGTTTGATTCAGAGACTTTATAGGGACTTTAGAATGCAGCTTCCGGCATATATGCAGCTTCTTTGAACAGATTTAACATTGTTACTGGAAGCAGAAAAAGTTTTAAAATTAAAATTCTTCTACCAATGAAAATCCTTCATGCCTATGAACCCATTTCTTTGTGTGGTAACAAATGGCAGTTATGCCCCATAAGCAATTTTAAACTACATTAAGTTTTGTACAGAGATTAACTAGAGAACGCTAATTCCTCATCACTAAATGAATGCAGAATACATAATAGGTTAGAACTTATTAACATATTTATTCCACAGTTGAAGGAATTAACACACAAAGATTAACACTGCCCCAGCTACTGAAAACAAGAGATGTCTTTGCAGCATGTCTTTAGCCACTGAAAAAAATCCCTATATTTATATTGTGTTTGAGGCTTGTCACTGCCTCATTCTACATTTTAGAAGTAGACATTTAATTCAATGGAGAACAAACAGAATACAGTTCTAGGCTTCAGATGTAAAGTGGTACAATATCATCAATGAATGCGGGGTATGTTGAATGTTTAGGTTTAAAATTAAGCAAGTTATATGCATGTTCTTATGAATATCTTGCACTCTGCAAATTCAGTAGCAGATATCACATACACAGGCCTTGCATTTTTATTCAGTTAGGCAATTTAAGACAATAGTGGGCAATTTTAAACAGCTGCTTGTAACAAATTTTGCATACTTTTTTGAAGAAAAAACTACAGTCTTTCAAATCTCGTGAACAATGCAACTCTGGAAAATTAATCAAGTGGGGAAAGCAGACTGCATGAACAGTGATAAAATTTGGGTCATGGTTTCAAAAGGCAATTAAAAGAACCAGTTTTTCTATTGGTTAGAGCATCCTTTCCAGCAAAAAAGGAAGCAGAATTGCCTGCCACTACTAGTTAATTTTTATCACTCTGAGTGCACAATTGCTAATGTTAATAGTTTAACACATGTAAAATCTCTGCATTATGTCATATTTAAGAAAACGTTAACTGTTGCACTAAAGTGAACATGAGTAGATCATGCACTGAATTCTTAATACAAGCCAAATTATTCCCATGCTTTTTTCAAGCCTTTTTAAGGATAAAGCAGAATCTCAGACTTCTGATACAGTTCTGAAAGATTTTGCACACTTCTCTTCATACTCCAGTTTATACTGAATATGTATCTGGATGGTAGTTGAAGCTTGGCAGTTTATCAGCAGCAGCCTTAAGGGTGTATGCTATCTGCAGGAATCCAAGCCTTCAAAAAGAATATAATGATCATGTTTTTGTGTAGTTCAATAGAGATGATAACTGATAGCCACAGGAAAAACAAAACAAAACAAAACAAACAAAAAACCCCACAAACACACACCCCCCCAACCAAACAAAAAAAACCCAATGCAATGAAACCACTGCACCAGAATATTATTCGGATTAACATATTTATTTTTAAATACTAGCTAATGATCAACATTGAATAATGAGTGTTCTAGATTTGTATTTAAGATCAGATAAAATACTTCCTGCAGTGAAGTTGGTAAGATGACAGAAACTTACATGTTTGCTTTTGAGGTATATGAACATCAAATGAGATTAAATGAATGACACTTCTTCTAAATGAATGTGTCAACATTTCTGGAAGCAGCCTAAGACCACACTCACAGAGCAAAAAATCTTCAAACTAATCCTGTGGCAGTCATTGGGGAGGCTAAACCAGTCTCCTAGATCTTTTATTTGGGCTACTGGTAGGATTTATTTCAATTCAACTCACTTCCTCCAGCCTTCTTTCAAAAGAAAAACCCTAGTATTTGCAAAGCCTGCTTGTGAAATCCTATGTTGCTTTTAGTCATGAGACCTGCTGTGTACAAAATAAACACCAAAGTTTGTTTTGAATATGCTCCTGGTGCCTTATTTGATATTTAGTTCTTTTACTGGAATAAAAAGCAATCTATTAATTTCCACCCTCAGCATACCCTGATGACTGATAGTACAGAAGGAGGTTACAGCTTTGACATAGTAACTTCCACTACCTCAAAACACATTTAACAAATGTTTCAGATATATAATCATGGAATTGTTTTGGGTGGAAAAGACCTTTAGAATCATAGAGTCCAACTGTTATCTTATTCTACCAAGTCTTGTGCTAAACCACATCCCTTAGCATTCCTACCCCCAAGGAGAGCAATTCCTCATGGCTGTTTGAGGATTATGTGATTTCATACATGCCTTAGGCAAGACAGTTTTCAGTGATGTTAATGGAGTTTCAACATATAAACCAAAGATCTCTTTCATTTAGCAAGTCAATCCTTTAACTCCATTCATCATGTAAGTATCTAAAAGAGCAATTTTCAAAACATTAAGTAGAAGTCATGATGTATGAGATCATCTGTAATCATTCACTTACAGGATGCATTATTTAAATAAATTTAGCTACTTAGCTGCTTTTGTAATGTTAATCAGGTATATAGAACATTTGCTTATAAAATTTTCTTCTCCAGACACAGAACACTGAAGTGCATTCTGATAAGCGTATGCTTTTAAATAAGGCCTATTCCTCAGCTTCTTTAGTCTTAGGCTCAAAATCCAACCTAGACAGTTTAAAACTTAAAATTTATTAATGAAGAAATACTTCTGTCCAAAAAACTAAAACGTTAACCCACTATGAGGTGTTGAAACCCAGAAACCAAAACACAACCTCATCAGCGTTAAATATAAAGCTTAGAACAGAAAACATTTACCAAAAAATAAAAAGCAATAAAGTGACCAAGAATACAGTCTTCTGATCTGAAAATCAACTGATTTAGCAATAAACCAGAAAGCAAAAATCTTTATCTGCAATCATATAAAGAGTTATTGTTCTCACCGACTACCATATCATGTAACAGTATCTTGTAGACATACTGAACCTCTTTCCTTTCCAGTGCCTGCCAGTTCAGAATCTCAGAATGATAGGAGTTTGAGATGATTTTTGGAGATCTCATCATCCAACTGGATATGAGGATGACTGCCCTGTAACTACCTGGGTCCTTCCTTTCCTTTTTGAAGACTGGAGTTACAGCTTTGAGGGTGTCCAACTTGCCTAAATGCTCTCTAACCTAGTCTTCCTCAAATAAGGGAGAGTCTTTTTTACTCCAGACTTTTTCTCTTGCCTTCAGACACTAGGATTCCTGAGGGAATTCAACAGAAGGCCCACATTTTTCCTATTCTTCCTTTTCTTGCTCATATACTTGAAGAAGTCTTTCTTGCTGTTTTTCACATTATTTGCTACATTGTAGCCCAAGCTGACCTTAGCTTTCCTTGTAGCCTCCCTACATACTCTGGTAATGTTCTCATATTCTCCCTAAATGACCAGTCCCTTTTCCCACATACTATAAACTTCCTTCTTCCACTGGATTTTTTTCCCAGAACTTCCTTGCTCAACAATGCAGGTCTATTGCCTCCTTGATTTCTTACTCATAGGGATGCATCAATTTTAAGCTTGGAGGAAGTGGTGCTTGACTATTAACCAGTTCCCTTGCACTCCCCTCCTGCCCCACCCTGTCTTCTACAGTCCTAACCCATGGGATTCCTCCAAGTAGGTCTCTGAAGAGTCAGTCATCTCTCTCAGATAAGCCTTTAATAAAGAATCCTGTGAAAGCCTAAACAAAATCCTCAGAATATTTGTTTTCCCAACTTAAGAATTTTTTTATTATTATTTCTTCTGGCCTCAGAAACAGCTCATTCAAGTGAGACCATTTGTGCCAGAGGATGCCAGCTAAACTAGCAAGGAGAACATGTGGCAGTGCCCTTCTAACACCATCAACAGTGACTGAATTTACCTTCTCTATCCTGGAGTCCCACTGAAAGCAATTTACTAGTGGCTAGCCCTGAAGATTTATTTGATAGGAGAGAATCACATGAAAATATTCAAAATATTTTGCCTCCTTTACCATAGAGGTAAAATGAATGTTGGAGAAGACATTCAACTGCCATGACTGGCAACAATACTTCAACATCATTGTGCTGTACTGCAGCAGTGAATGGGCTGAACTTTAGCATGTAGAAACTGAAATTTCTAAGGGCCATATCCACCATATAAAATGAAGGAAAATAACTATTCCCAGTCTCACCTGTTTAATACCTCTGAAGTCAACACAAGATGAGAAAAAGAGAAACTGAAATATTTTACACAGTTTGTAGGTATCTGGATGTAGTGCCCATATTAGAAGATCTGAGTATCTCATAAATAACATTTTTCAGATGGCAAGTCAGATCAAGTCACTTGGATACGCTAGTCCTTTTCTGAAGATGGTCACTGACTAATGAAAAAAACTTATTTATTTTTAATCCAGCATTTAAATTAGGTGTCTGAAATTGAAATGATTCAGATATTCTGTTGTCCACTATAGTAGATATGAAATCAACGCAGTAACTTTAAAGCATAAAGATGAGCTAACAAAACTTTAGTCAATATTTGGATTATATTTCTAGCTAAATTACTGTCTCATTTTGCACTTCAGTAAATAAATCACTGTGCATTTTTTCTCCCTATGAAAAAGAAACACTGTAATTTATTGCAAACATGCTCTGAATTTATTTTCATTGTATATGGCACACTGAAGAACTGAAATTAGGCCCATAAATTTAAACACGTTAGTGTTTGCTACTGTCATTTGTTCTATTGGAATACCGCATCAACAAGGTTTAAAAAAGATATTGTGATTAAGACAAGACAGAGGCATTCACATTTTGTTGTTGCTACACAAGCCATTCCCTACGAGCCCTAAAAGCTATATTCTTAAAGTTGTCATTTTTCACTACGTCAGAACACGTTGCTTATTTAATGTGCATATATTGTGATGACAAACAAATTTTAAGCAGTGTCCACTTTAGTTTTGAACAAATATAAACTTTACTATTACTTAAAAGTGTTAATTCCCATTATACTATTCCCACGCACATCTCCTTGTATCTATGTATCTTAGACGTCCCTCTCCCTTAACTTGTTTTGATGAAGTTGCCGAGTTTAATGTGTACGTTGAAGGAGGCAGAGCACGAAAGACACCTCGCCTTGGAAGTTTTCCCACTTAGCAAGAAACAATTATATGAAGCCCAGTTGTGCAAGTATTGTATTTTTTTCTTTAAGTTCTTGACAAAAGATAACTTTCAGAATTGGTTCCATTTGAACAACCTTATACTAGAATATGATCTTGTAAATTCTGATTAAAAGTTAAGTAACTTAAATTAATATTCCCTACAAAGATGAGTGTGGTTTAACTAAAATGTTTTAGTATGTGTCTTTCTGTGGTCGTGGTATTTATTAATTTATTAGTTGCTATTACCAAGAATACAACTATTTCCACAACATATAATAACGTTAACAAAAATAGGACAGTCTTTAAAAAGAATATCAATTAATCGAGGTAAACATGTTCAAAAGAGACATATTTCAAATAATTTTCTCCACTCTCCCTGAAAACCACCAGCCTTTTTCAACCAGTAAAAACATGCTGCAAATCTGTCAAAGCATTCATAAACAAGCTTAATCAAGGCCTGTGTTGGCAGAGTTCCAGAAACTTGTGCTCAAATTACATAGGAAAGACCAAGTTGCAATTGCTGATATGCTCAGTGGAAGATGCTAAACTTAAAGTCTTTATCTCCCTCAGCATTCAGACTGGCATGTCAGTATTCATAAGATTAAAAAGTAGTTCAATTGACATATTTTCATAAATATGCAAGTGTCCACACTGAAAGCAAGGAAAACCCATGTAGCCATGAACAAGTTGCTGATTTATCAACTCCAGCACCAAATATGAACACAAGTCTTGCAGCCTTACAAAACCCCTTCCAAGAGAAAACTATTTCAGTCAGGCTAAAAAGGGGTGATTGTCCAGAGCACTGCACACTAATAAATAAATAAATAAAAAAGAATTAAAAAAAAAAATCTGTAAGATATCTCAGGAGTGAGGTATTTGCTGTACTAACTGATTAATTTATTCACTGTACACTCAGTACAGCCCCTAGGGAGCTTTAAATGAACAGCTTGAAAACATATACATGACGGTAATATTTCAGATACTGTTCAGCTGCACTTACCTTTGAAGAAGCAATCTTCATTGTGTACAATGGTGATCTTTTGCTTTTTCAGACAGGCAGCTCTGTGCACTTCACAATGATTTTCATAGAATTCTCCATCTGAACCACACACAGGCTTGTAATGTGGCTTGCAGTGCTCCATGCATAGACACTCAGCTTGGCCTGTCTCCTCATTCACAACACAGTGTCTACCCAGAGCACAGTACTTGTTTTCACATGTTGCAAAATGTCCATCTTGACCAATATACCCTAAAAATAAAAAAAAGGGGGAAGTAGCTCTGAGATATCAATTATATTTTGTTTAATTGCATGCATGATACAAAACTGTATTATGTAAACAAAAGTGAGGATATGTCCTTTGTTACATTCTTGACTAATGCTTAACATACACCTACCTGAAATGAAATTAATTTAATCTTATTATCATGACTAGTTGCATTTTTATTCATTGTCAGGTGTTAGATTAACTGCAATTAAGAGTAACAGCTAATAACACACCAAAACTTACCATTTATTGAAAAATATAATCATAGTATATCACTTCTTTTCACATACATTTTGAAGTTTTCACCTTAAGATTGCTGTGCTACTGCAATATAATAGAACAACACATTCTTTAGAATTTAGATCATAGAATCGTAGAATATCTCCAGTTGGAAGGAACCTATAAGGATCATTGAGTCCAACATTGTAATCCTCACAGGGCTACCCATAACTAAACCACATGACTAAGAGTGTCATCCAGGCAGGCAGATAAAACATTCATTCATCAAGACTGATACACAACAATAACTAGAGCTCTTAACTAACATGGAGAAAAAAAACCAAAACCCACAAACCTCTGTAGCTGCAAGACAATGACATTTCATTGAACAGATCATGGTGGAAGAGGAGGACTGATATATCAAGCAAATGGTGGCTGGAAAGAGTCTAGGGTATTTCAATGAGACAAATGGGATTTGGAAAACAGAGCTTTAAGTGGGCTGCAGCAGAGGTATAGGAGTTTCTGGTGAATGCAACTCCCCTTTCTTTATGCTCCTAGAACATGGAAGTGTTTAGATTAGGCTAGCAAAGCCATCTGTCCACTTTCTATTCTATCCACGCTGCTGCCATCATGTAAAGCATTGTGGTCAGTAGTAGGTGAAAGAGGAAGCAGACACTAATATTTCCTTAGTATATCCTCAAGGTCCAGTAAATTCTTGGTAAGGGACAGAAAAAAATTGATGAGAAAGCCAACTGCAGAACTGTTAACCACAATTACCCATCCTTCCATTATGTAGGTGTTCTGTCACCATCATTGCATTCAAATCTGGGAAAGACACTGCCCTTCACAGTTAGCTTCATTTTATTCTCCTGCTGTACACTCCTACTCTTCAGAAGAAACAAAAACATGAACAAGAACTTCCTTGTGATTCTTTAACCTCATAGTCTAGCTGAATGATACTTGGCTGCCTCACAAAAAACTGTAAGAACTAACAAATGGCAACTTGTAATTTGGTAGCGCTAGATTCATCTTCTGTATGGGAGAGTTAATATGTCAATACCATAGTTTGAGTGACATTGTTTCTACCTTGGAAACGTGTGTGTTTCATTTCAGTGGCAGAAGCAAATTCTTACCTTTTTCTTCCTATACCAGACAACAGTGCCTTGAATCTTTGCTTTCTCATACAGCACAAATTTCTACAGACAAATATGCTACAGAAAGCACACAACCATGAAATTTGACTCTAATACGACAAATGCTTGTCTTGCTTATTTTATAACAATTTGAGCACAGAGACAACTACGTGTTCACCTCAGATGTTGTGTATCTGACAACTACACTACAATGCTTTTTATACACATGGATAAAGCAGTATAGACCATGCTGATGGTAGGTTTAGCTGCTCATGCATCAAGCTCACTTGAAATGGATACACACAACATTAAAAATTTCCCGTAAGTTTAAAAAAAAATATTACTCTTTGTGCCAAAGTGTCACCGCTCTATATAAGCAATAGAAACTACCTGACAGAAATTAATGTAAATCTGATTTCCTTCTATTACCACTACAAACTAAGTCTTGCAACATCCAATAGTACTTTACAGTACAGATCACGTACACCACAGAATTACAGAACTTCTTTGAAGTGATAAATGATTGCAGTGTGAGGCAAACGTCCATAAATCGTCATTATTTCTGCTCTCTGAATTGGAAGATAAAGATCTCGATCTGATAACTGCTCTGAATTATTGAGAGGTGTGTGGTGACTCAAAGATGCGCTGTACTGTATATTCCTGCGAAAGCAGAGCTGATTTAAGACTCCACTTGGGACTTCATTTTTGGCAATATAATTGAACCTGATGCCTGAATGCAAAATGGCTACTTCTACATGAGGGTGAATGATTTGCATGATATATATTGATATTTATAATACTGGAACGTGTGAGCGTACACCAGTCGTGCATGTCAATAATCAAGCAGGATTTTCCCTCTAAATAAAATCTACATTGCTTTGTTATGAAATGTTTTATATATGTCTTCACTTTACATCACTATTTCAAAATGATACATATATCTCCATGCACCACTGCATATACAATTCCTTCTATTGAAGTCAATAGCAAAATTCTCAGTAACTTCAACAGTGGCAGGATTCTTTCTTCAGACCTAGTCTTTGCCTTAAGTTCAGCAATTCTTAATGCCTTCAGTATCTTTAACAAGCACCGTTCAGTGCTATTTTTAATCTAGGAACTTGCAGATCTTCTTATGTACTTGATTAAAATGAGCAGCTATTCAGTGTTTCAAGTGGTTTATGGTGCATATTTAAGAAAAAAAGAGGTAAAATGCAGTTTCAAAAGAAGTGGACAACATGTTCACAAACATTACTGTGATGTAAGTTTGAACTAACAGTGCATCCAATTGTAAAAATGTAAGCAAATCATTAAATATTGGACAGCTACTCTGAGATAAAAAGTGGGGTTAGACACAAGGAATTTTTTTTTAATAAGCTAATAACCCATAAATCTAGAAATTCTAAGACTACCAAGAGAAAACAATATTATACCTAATGGATACATATGCATGGATCTGATCTTCATCTATTAAGTCAAAATGGTAACTTTGTTGGGAGGATCAAATCAAATTAGCAAAAGGTGCAGAGCATATGCAATTGTCTTGGATTTTTTTCTTTCATCTGAGTAATAGAGCACTAAGTGCTGAACTACTGAGAAAAGGTTTTCCACAAATACTTATGTTTACTCTCTACATTTCTGGAAAATTATTCATAAAAGAAGGGAACAGCCAGCTTTCTTATTCACAGAAGAATAAGCTAGTGAAACAAAGGAAATACCAGATGTTTCAAATCGCTATATAAATGGCCACTTATTAGATGCAGATAAAAAGCAGTAGCATTTTGTTGTCAGAGCTGAAAAAAAGGAAAACACTCAAAGCAGATATGATGATACAACATCCATAACCTTTTGGTTTACAAAATGCATCACCTTCAAGTTAAGTCTTAGCTTGTTGCCAAAAAAATCTTTGAAATAACAGAGATAACCAGATATGCAAATAGTTTTTGCAATCATAACAAGGTTTAGTTGATACAGGCAAGTCAAGCACAGCTTCATTATTGGTCTGATTGACTATGTTTGTTAGACAGACCTAAGTGTTAGTAAAGGATCTGCAGACCTAATCAAGACTGTAATCCTAATGTCGGTAGGTGTTCAGCGTAGTCTTAAATTTCACATGCAGCTGAAATATCTCAGGGAGAACAGTGGGGAGAAGGAAAAAAAAATAGGAAAAAATAAGATTGATCACCACCTCCAATTAACACAAGTGGGGCATTAACACTGTGCCTGACCTCAGCATGAACTGCATCTGCTCATAAATATTAAAGACCTAGACACTTTCTTAAAGCTGTAGAATTTTAACAGCAGTTTTTCGACAAATTTTGAGATCTCTAGCAAGAACAGCTTGTAATCACACTGATGAACATGACACTAAATGTACATTACTCATTATTCAGCACTCTTGGTATATATAGTTCTTCAGTAATTTAGCACACTTTATATTCTTTGGGAATATTTTGGGTGGGGAAAGAAATGAAGAGTGGATTGTTTGAGAGCCAATAAAATTATTCATAATTTGTCAATATAATGCTTATGGTAATAAAGTTCCTCCACATAGCTAACACTATGAATCTCAATACACTAAATATATACAGGATTTTGAACTGTACTTACCATTGTCTTCTCTAAATATGGTAGTAGAGTTCCTTATCATAGCACGTAACTTGATTTTAGACTGTAGCATCTTTTTGTTGTGTAAGCCTATGTTGTAACAGGCAATAAAGTTTTAACAACTGAATACTAAGTTATCTGCATTCCAAACTTGACCATCTTAGCTAAGCTTTTAGACATTTTAAGGACACTTTCCATAGAGAGCAAGAGCTCATGATCCCCAGGTGTAAAAAATAAAGCAAGGAAGGAGACCAGAATGGCTGAGTCAAGACCTGCTGGTCAAACTAATAGTCAGTAAAGAACTGCACAGGCAGTTCAAGCAGGGACAGGTATCTTGGGAAGAGTATAGGGATGCTACCCGGTTGTGTAAGGATGAGACCAAAAAGGCCATGGCACAGCTGGAGCTGAACGTGGCTTGTCACCTATTAGATTTCTGCAAAGCCCTTGACACAGTCCCTCACAACATCCCCCAGGATTACAACAAGAAGTTCATAAAGGAAACATACCCCAGATCTCTAAAACTCACTGTGAAAATCCTAATTTTAAAACTAATCCTTTCAAAGTAAGATTAAACTCCAAGATCTCTCTTGGTCTTTCCCATTAAAAGTCCTTTACCAGCTCTTCACATTCAACTATTTTCCCTCTTTTTTCCCTTGATTTAGACAGAAGCTTCAGTTTGAGCACAGGAAGAAAAATAAAATAAAATTCAAATTAATTTGCTGTCAAATACATTTTGAAGTTCTTTGTCTACATGCAGAAGTGGAGGCAGAAAGACACAGATGAAGAGGGAGCTATGCAGTAAGTGATAGCTGAAAGAGATTAAATCGTAGCATTTTTTTTACTGCAGATTAACAAAGCTGAGAAGACCCAACATCAATAGTAAAGTCCAAAGCTCATTCCTCTTAACAGAAACAAAGAACTACTTGCTTGTCTAATTAAATTTGGTAGAGGAGAAATTAAATTTAGGACAGTCCTTTAACAGAAGGAAAATCATTATGGTAGCAATTCACAGCCATATAAGCTGAATACAGCGACTGTGGACAAAATAGAGAAATGCCACCTGGAACAGATCCCCATTCATAAAGGTGGAAGAAGAATTTTTCTGAGAGCGAGTTCAACAGCATATCCAACAAAGATGAACAAGTCTGAGGGATTCTGCTGCCTTGTACTGTTAGGATGTAACCTTTTAATGTTAAGATGAGATAGAAAGTGAAAGAACTTGAAAAGACAACTACTATATAGGCACAGAAATGTATGACATCACTCTAATCAACCACAATTAAATGCCTGCACATACTCAATTGCAAAAACAAACAAAAAAACCCAACCAAACAAAATAAAACCCAAAACAACAAAATAAAAAACCCACCCAAGCAACCAACAACAAAATTAGCAACTAAAATGTATGATTTTTAAAAACAGAAAGCAGAACTGAAACTACAGAGTTTGAGACAATAATTTCAGATATAAACCACTACAAGTTTTATTATTTAAAACAGTATTTTGTATTTTCTTAAAATGTCAGAGGCAGATATAAACTTTCATTAGAATATTGCTCTTTCTCCCAGATGGCTTTCAAGAGCAGAAGTGCAAACCTGTTTTGAAGAGTGAGGTATTCTAATTCCCAGAACAGAAAGAGCTTAACAGATCTGTTAAGCAATTCCTTATAGTGTACTCTTATCCATAACTCTGGATAACTCATTGGACTTTTTCTTAAAAATACAGGCAGAACAAGAACTCATATCAGCAGTACTAGAGGTGTAAAGAAAGGGGAGTGGAAAGAAAAAAACAAAAGCAAGCACCCGATCTGTGAGAGGGAAGGATGAGCACCTGCAGCTCACTGCTCTCAGTGGCAGCCACTTTCAGCTCACATCCCTCAGTCCCACTTCCACCTGCAAGACTGACAGTGAATCATACACATAGTTGATCGTTAGTTTACTGAGCCAGCATCAACCAAGTAAGCCAGAGTACTTTATACAAGACTTTACTTTGCCTCTGGATACAATGATTTTTTTGGCTGTACTTCCCTCTCCTCTCTTCTTCCCTGCCCAACCCCCCTCTGCCACCTCCCATCCTCTTTGTAGAGGGACTGGAAGTACAGCAAGGTTTTGTACCTCAGAATACGACTGAAATCTTCTGGTGCACTCAGCATTTTTAGTGAGGACTGACTAACAGAAATAAACACAGACATTGCAACTGCTCTTTTTTATTCTTTTTTTTTTTAAACAAACAAAAATAAACAACAACAACAAAATCCCTTAAAAGCGATGTTCAATACACTTAGGAGAAGTAATGTCTCATGTGTTCAAATAAAATTACTTTCTTATTCTCCTGTAAAGGTAAATGTGGAATAAAATAGAAGAAAGTGTCACAGTTCTAAAGGAATAAATATACAAAACTAGACTGAGTATAAGGAGAAGGAAAATCCTGCAATATCAAGATTTTTAAGTGCAGCATACCCAAAAGAGTGTATTTGTTGGTCAGGAGCATTGTGCAGCTATCTTGAGCAAGCTTTATAGAATTTAATTTCCCCAGAAAAGAGAAAAATCAAATCATTCCCCTTCTGCTTCGATCAAATTGAAAACAGGGAACAAAAACACAACATCAGAAAAATCAAGAAAGTACAATCGCAACTAGCACTACAAAAAAAAGTCACCTGCTTATTACGCAGAATCTTTCCTCACCTTTCAGAGGCCTGACATGCTCATTTAGTTGATCATTTCTGAGCTTTCATGCCACTGCCCTGGGGCTCCCTCCCTCCCTTTTCGTTCTCTCATCCAATCAAGGCCCAGTGCTCACCACAGGTTTTCCCACCCCACACCAGGAGGCTCAGCAGCTGCTCAGCTGTCTCTTCCTGCAATTGAGAAGATTTTCTGTGGATTCCTGCTTCTATAACCTCCTAGCTCACTGACAGGGTTATTAAGCATCTGCTTTGGTACCAGAGCATAACAAATAACTCCATTGCACAGCCTTTCCTCCAGAGCAGTGCCTTGTTCAGCTCTCTGCCTGACCCAAAATCAGTTTCACCACCAAAGTACTGCTGGATAACGCACTGGCCCTGTGCCCAGGGCACAGACAGAAAGGTCTTGTGTGCAATCTTATAGTCCAGGGATCTGCAGATACCTTCAGGTGAAGTTTCTGTCCTGGCTAGGACTGTTTATATGCCGATGGGAACCAAGTGCTACCAAAATCTCTTTCACTGCTAGGAGATGGTCTTCTTGCACTATCCTAAACATTGTAAAAATCTTCATGGATCACTCTCCTTACATTTGACCAGTGAAATTGGTTAAACTGCTTCTTGCCTGAAGAATGGAAAAGCACACACAGAAGAATGGAAAGCACACACAGCTGAACAGATCTGAAATATGAGCATTGCCAGGTCTACCTGTAAATGCAGACTAATGACCTTTGTGCAGTCACAAGCCAGCAATCCACTACTTTCAGTGAAATTCTCAGTTATAGCTTTCTTATGTTTTTCCTCACATTTTATCTTTGTCTTTTGAAAATTGTTTAATATTTGTTTAATGTCAAACCAGAGGCAAATAGTGCAGGCTCTAAAACAAAGTTGGAATTGACACATTTGCCTCATCACAGACCTTTATTCAAAAGGTTCATTGCTTTTCAGTTGCAGTGCAGCAGGCAGTCCTCTATTCAGCCAAATGTGTTACCCCGTGTCACCAAGGGCAGGAAGTGTGCGTCACAGCAACAGCAGTTTTGAAAAGGTCATATTTCGGACAACCTTCCACACATTGTAATACAGCGTGCTGAAAATCACAACTGGTTAGCTTAGTTCTCAGTCAGACAGAACATCCTGAGTATTGCTCACTTACTACTTAAAAACAAATTTGATTACTTTCAGCAACAATGATAAAAATAAGCAAAATTCTCAGTTAAATTGTTGACTGGATTTTCCGTTTTACTTAATTGAAAATTAGAAAGGCTGTTAGGATTTGGTCTCAAGAACAAAGGTAATAACTACTGTATCATGCAATAATAATACTAACTGCTCCTGTGTGGCAACTTTTCACATGACGAACAGATTTATCAATTTTGAGTTAGTAGTATAGTAAAAGACTATGGTTCCCTTCACAGGTATATGTGGCTTTCTGTGGGATTAAATATGCTACTATATGAAACAATGTTAGAAATGTTAAAGTTATCCCCTGATCAAGTAGCTGGCACTAAAAAGGTCACACAGTTATACATGGTAGAAGATACTACACAATATTAACACTGTTTTATTGCAGTTTTTTACTTCAAAGCCCTTCCTGCAGAGCACAGTGATGGCTCTCTGCTACCTTCCACAGGGACCTCAACTAGAAAAAGCAGCAGAGACACTGAGCAGCATTTAAACCATATGGTTGAAGTGCAGTATTATTACTGTTCAAGAATTACTAAAAAAAGAAATGACAACTGTTTTCAGTTTTACTGAATAATAACATGTGCTTCTAGTAAATTTGACTTTGTTCATTTTTCATTGTCACTAAGGAGTTGTGGTACGTTGACACTCCATGGAAGGTAAAAGCTCATCCAGTCACTTACTCACTCCCACCAAGAATTCAGAAGGAATTCAATAAGGAATTCATCCACTAATTTCTATTGGCAAGAACACACCCAACCACCTCCTGGAAATAAGCGCACATAACAGGGTCATGCCTTAACCACCAATGCTCCCCCTCCACACACACTTCCTCTTCCTTTTTCTCAGCAGAACGTCATATGGTATGGGATATTCCTTTGGTCATTTCAGATCAGTTGTCCTGGCTGTATCCACTTTCAACTTACTGCTCTGAGAGGGGCAGAGTGGGAAAAAGAAAAGGCCTTAATGTCACTGAAGCACTGTTTACAGAAAAGGACAGTTTAAAAATTATTTTTATCAAATCCATGTTATTAGGTAATGGGAAATTCAAACATGATTAAAATAAATTTAGTCTATTGAAGGCTAGATTTGGGGAATAACATCATGACTTTAAGCTGCTGAAGCTGTAATAGTCCTTTAAGGAGAATGTAAAATTCAGAAATCTTTGATCAATTAACTACTCAGGCTCCAGGTCTCCAGTATTTTCAGCTTCTGTTAGCAAGTTATTGTGAAGTGATTCGTTTTTTCCATGTTGCCCAAAAGACTAGCTTTTAGGCAATAACTCTACCTCAGCAAATGTTTTGGCATATTTTCCCAATATATCCTGTTTTCAGAAGAACATATTTTTCTGTGGAAACAAGAACTGGAAAGCTCTCTTCTTTAGAGAAGTAATATATTATAATGCTCCATACATCATGCATCTGAGGTAGGAATACTGAGGAAGTGACTCAAACCTGCTGCTATCCCAGCCTTCCTGGTGATCTATGGTCCCAAAATCTAAACTCAAAGAATGCGTTCATATTATAGATAAACCACAAAACAGCATTCAGACTAGGTCTACACCACTTACCATACTCAAGTAGAAAGCTTAGATTGAATTGGTGAATACTGACTAGGGTACTGGAGTCATCTACATCTATGGAGAATATGAATTTATAGATCTGCATCACAAGATGCACTCAGGAGGCAGTGTTGAGTAGGGTTGAGTTTTAATTTTACTAGTGTACAAGCATTAAATATTGATGAAGGGTCAGCCCATGCTAAAGTGATACAGTATAAAGCCTTTTTGCCTAGAGTTTTTGCTTCGCTATGGTTTGCATTTATCTTAATCTTATTAATTAATTAGCAGTTTGTATTCTTTAAATCAACATTACATTGATTTTGATCTGGCTTAGTTTTTCATTTCACATTGCAAATAATCTCCTGCCATCATCTAGGAAGAGTTGGGTTGCTCTGGACAACTCTACCTGCTATGAGCACTCCTATGACTTCCTGACCTAAAGCATTATCTTAAACAACACCTAACAACTGTAAAGACTTACCAGGTATAATAAGAGCTCCTAAGTTCATGTTCTTATTTTGTGTTTCTGTAGCAACTAGGTACTAATGAATGAAAAGCTGCATTTTGTGCCTCTGAGGGCCTTCTCTTTACCTGTTTTTCCAGGCTGAACCTGTTCTGATCTTAAAGAAAAAATAATCAAACATTCAATCAAACATCAAACCTTAAAAAACTGCATTCTCTCTTTTATCTCATTACTCCTATGTTGTCAAGAACCACAACACAAAAACAAAATAAAGACTGAAAACAATTTTGGAGGAAAAATCATCTAAAAAGTTTTTCCTGGGTAAAAATATTAGATAAAGCTAAAAAATATTTATTTTCTTTAAATATATTTAAATGTTTAATATTCACAAAGTTTAATATATTCATGATGGCTGGACACAGACACAATAATTATTAACTTTTTAATGATGGAATATTAAAAAATATTTCTGTTAGCAGACACAGTGCTGCTCTCTACACATCACAGTCTATTTGTTCCATGCATAATCTCAACATTTATATGGCCATCAAAAAAAAAAAAAAAAAAAAAAAAAAAAAATCCATCCTTGTGCTTAGGCTTTGGTAGAATAAATGCAACTAGAAGATAATTGCATATGTAGTGTTATGCAGAATATTCAAAGAACATAGATATGAATCATAATATTCAAAATAATTGAGCAGTGTTTAGTGCACCATCTGAATTGTGTTGGTACCATTCGATTCCTGCAGCTAAGACAGAAAGCACACCAAGTGCCAATGATTAAACTTGGCAGAATTTCAGGGGCTGAGTTCTGTTTGATCTGTTTGGGGCTTTTTTCTTTTTTTTTTTTTTTTCCTGTAAATGGACTATTTATCATTTCAGTTTAGAATTTTCTTAACTTCAAGACTGTAAAAATGAGAAGTCATGTGTGGTGGGTTGAAATACCCCCAACGTAAAATTGCCAGATCAGCTCAGCTGAAAGCAAATGAAGCTGTATTTACAAGCAAAACTACAATCTAGAAATATGGAATGCAATGAGTATGCACAAACACACAATATTTACCGATATTTACAATTTATATACAGCACAAGAAGCCCCCTGGACAAGAGCAGGAGGCTACCAACAGCTTCCCCCTCCCTGCACATGGGACAAGAGAAGACAGGAAAAAAGAGTAGAGAGTCGCTTGTTAGTACTCAGCCACAACAAGAATGCATTCAAGGACAGCAAAGCGAGCAGAAGCCAGTAGCTGTTAGAATGAAGGAAGCAGAAAAGAGGGAGAGTTTGCTTATACATACTAACTTTATGTTAATAGTCAGACCAGTAGGATTATTTAGACCTTATCATTATTTTCCTTTTAACATCCAATAGTAACTTACTTACCTTCTACTACTTTCTGTTCAAGATTTGTGGAAAATTTACTAGGTGCAGACTAAAACTATCACATCACGGTGTGTCTTTTTTGTGCCTAGATCAGTTTCTGTTTACTGAAATCAAGAAAATGTCATTTTACAGTACTGGTATTAACAGAGAGTTCAAGAATGACCCTTGCTAGATTACTGGATCTACACTGATCTGAAAGTAGAGTGAGCTGCATTCTTGATTAATTTCATAGATGATGAATAGCAGATTTTTAAAAACAGTATTAAGAATGAGCTAAGTTCGTACTGAACACATATAAATACATATGCAAATAACAAACTTATTTTTTAATACTGCATTTTAATAAAAAAAGAAAAAATCTATTTTAACAGTTGCTCAGTGTTTAGTGCTTTTGATTGCAAAATAACATGCAATCTCATAACAGTATCTAACAGATCCTTTTTTTAAGGTGAAACACCTCACAACAAGCAGCAGGTGAAATTTTTTTCCCCCAATTATCAATTCAGTGCCTACAATCTAATGATCAATAGCAAAAGTCATACTCCTATTTCTCACTTCTGAATTTACCTCAAAATAATTCTGGATACCTTAAATTTATTTGCTTTATTGTCTGATTTGTTGGATGGAGGAACCATCTTCACTGCAGTTGAGGCTTCTGTGGGGATAGCTTAAAAAAAGTAGTCAGTATAATGCTTAAAAAAAATCACTTTGTCATGACTGAACTTGAATTTGATGGAAGATATAAACACAGGGGAAAAAAAGAAAAAAACAACTTAAATATGTGACTTTTAGCTCCAAATACATAAAACACAGGAACAGTAAAACTTCTGGGTCATTTTGTTTATTTGGTTCAGCCCAAGCATATAGAATAACATGTGTGTGTTATGACCTCCAATGTGTTAATCTACACATTCACCATGACTTGCTTTCAATAACATTTTAAAATTTTCCAGTGTCAGGATCCTACTGAACTCTACACTTTGGCTTGTGATATTCAAAGGTTCCAGGTGTGTTTCAATTAAGCGTTCAGTGATCATGTAAAAAATAATTCAGCTTCATATTACTTTAAGAAAATGAGAACACTAAATAAAGCAACTGTTTTGCCCAAAAGAATAAAACACAGAAGCCTTGTGTTGAACTACAGACTATCCTCTTCACTACCAAACCCCAAAATGTAATTTTGCAATGTAAAGCAATGCAAGAGTGCGTGTATTGGTTTATTACTTTTCCATAAGCGCCTTATTTTATATGGTTATGTTTCTGACCTGTCCTAAGCTTGCTAATATTTTCCAAGAGAATCCAATTTTGTGCTAATTCGGTGAGGTGTAAATTCTGAGTCTCAAACAACCTGAGTTTCTATTCCAGGTAGAAAAAAGTAATCATAATATACTTGGAGAATAGCAGTAGAAATTGGTTCTTGAGATTATGAAATTTTGTGAGCAAGATGAATTCCCTCAAGTGAGACAAGACTATCATTTCTACATTCCCCCTAGAATAAGAGGAACATTAGAAAATCAAGAGTTATCTAGAAAACCTTCAGTATTTATTTTTTCTGTTGCTATTGAAGCATTCTGAAACAATCTAATTGAAAATGTAGCTTTCCTGTGGTCAATGCAAAAAAAAACCCAAAACAAACCAAACAAACACACACAAAAAAAGAAGAAATGCGAAATTTTGCAAGTATGCAAAGAAATGAGAGAAAAATATGTCTATAAATCCCAAGCTGAAGTAGAAAACAGTAGAACAGCCACAATCCAGAGGCCACGATGAATCAAGTGTTAAATACAACTATGACATGAAATGTAATGAAATCTGCTGTAAAGTGAAACCTACTCTTAAAGAAGACAGCATTACCAGTATGCATGAAATAACACATAATTCATCTTACATAACATCTCATAAAATCAACTCTAATAGCATTAAAAACTAGATTTATTTTAATTCTAATGTTAACACAGTCTTTCAAAAATAACCATCAACAAAACCTGTGGATGAACTGAAAAATGCATTTTATGGGTAAGTCCAGCAACAGCTATTTTATGGGTAAGTCCAGCAACAGCTATCACCACACAAATAACCCTATAACCCTCTATTAGTATACATGTCGAACTATCTCATAAGCCGTGAGTTCCAAGCTATTACACAACTGAATTTAGTAAATGCTGAGATGCGCCACTATATTCTCAGTACAAAAAATATAGTAATGAATGTAATTCTGCAGAATGAAAAACAAAATAAGAAAGAACGATGCAAGATAATAAGAGCTGTTCTTGACAGCTGTTTGTCAAGGACACTGTAATATCACTTACACAGCTTGTGTGTAAACAGGGACGTATGAAGAACAAAGGACAGTTGTGTTCTTCTCTGTAAGAGAGAGGTGTTATCTTGGAACTCTTTGATTACTTTCCCTAAGACTGCTATTCTTTCTGGAAAGTAAAATGGAAGTGAAGCAGAGTAAAAAACAAACACACACACAACCACCAAACAGTAAAAAAACAAAACATAAAAAATCCCTTTTACTCCTGGGATTCTCAGGCTGCAGCTCTTAGTGAGGGAAAAAAAAACAAACAAGTTCCAGTCAAGCACTTCCTGTTCCTTCCCCCAAAAAAGCTTATTTTCTTTCTTTTATCTCCTCCTTTGTTCCAATGAGAGCAAGTAAACTTCCCTTTCTGAGAATCTCAATTTGCAAACAAATGCTTAGTCAAGTCAAGTTTGCTTAGTCAAACTTATTTAACATGAATAGCTGTGTCAGGCAGCTCTGTTAGTCTGCATTAATTTCTTCTTTAAAAACTCCGTTATAAAGCATTATTAACATGGTCAAGCTGCAATCTACAACTCTGTTTCTTTTTTAAGTAGAGTATTTTAGAAGGATCAAAAGTTAAAATTACAAAACAACTTGCAGACCACACTGCTGTCAGCAACTGACCCCAGTTAAAGGAAATATTGATCATTAAATAACGAGCTGCCTTTTTTTCCTAGGACCTTAGGCAACTGTCAAGAGAAAGAACACAAAGATCCCCTTCAAAAATATAGTGAGCAGAGTTTGCATAAACAAGGATCCTTGATACTAAAAAAGGGACAAAAATATGAGGGGAAGGTGCCATTGCTCATATACTCCAGTTCAAGGTCAGTCAGTTGCAAAATTCCTACAGAAAAAACTTTCATGTGACATACCAGGACTGTGCAAAAGGAGGGTGCACTGACTACTGCATGTCTTTTGCTGCAGACCCAGCCTACTTTCATGTATAGCATTGAAACTTTGATTTAAAAAAAAACAATATTGTAATTGAATCATCATTTTGAACACAAATGGACTCCTGGGCATATCAAAGGGCACTTCAAATAAATCTAGTACTTCTGTCATTAAATAGATGATTTAAAGTATTTTCAACATTTTGATTAAACAGTCCTGAAGTGCAGCACTTTGTGCTTGGATATAAAATGCTGCTGTATACTTGTAACAAAGCTATCAACCAAGTTTAATTGCTATTTTATCATTAACAAAAGAAAAACATAGTAATACGTAATTTCTACTTGTGCACAGTAGGGTCCACTCCTCACTGTTAAATAAAGGTCTTTTTGTCAATACTTGATGTATTCTCATAGATTCTTCTTTAAACCTAACACTGTCCAGTTCTGGCCCCCTCAATTTAAGAAGGACATTCAGACTCTTGAACATGTCCAGAGAAGGACAATGAGGCTGGTGAGAGGCCTCGAGCATAAGCTCTCTGAGGAGAGGCTGAGGAAGCTGGGATTGTTTAGCCTGGGGAAGAGGAGGCTCAGGGGAGACCTTATTGCTGTCGACAACTACGTGAAGGGAGGCTGTATCCAGGAGGGGGTTGGTCTCTTCTCCCAATCAGCACCAGAACAAGAGGACACAGTCTCAAGCTGTGCCAGGGGAAGTTTAGGCTGGAGGTGAGGAGAAAGTTCTTCACAGAGGGTTGTTTGCTGTTGGAATGTGCTGCCCAGGGAGGTGGTGGAGTCACCATCCCCGGAGGTGTTCAAGAGGGGACTGGACGTGGCACTTGGTGCCATGGTTTAGTAGTCATGAGATCTGTGGTGACAGGTTGGACTTGACGAACTTTGAGGTCTTTTCCAACCTTACTGATTCTATGATTTTTCATTAGTTGGCATATTTGTCAGGAAAATCCAGTCTTCAAGTAATAGTGTCTTTTTGTTGCCTTCAAGAGAGTCATATGCCACAAGGTATTAATATTTGAAGACTGAAACCAAAGTAAAATCATTGCAAATTATCTAGCAGGCATTGCTATGGGCCTAGATACTTTTGCCATGATCTATCATACACAGTAGCTAGCCCTATGCCTAATTACCTGCACAAGAGGTTAATTATAGAATAATTACTAATACAATAAGCATCTATTCAACATGTAAAAATGAGAAGAAGAAACTGGTTTAACAGAAAATAATCTCAAAAGGTGTGGAAGAATTCAATATGTTATTTAAAAAGGCTAAAGTACATCTTTTAATTTTAAAGATAAACGTTTCATTAGAGAAAGTTGACCTGTCAGGAAAATAACATGCTGCTGTACTACAGTTGTTCTCATGCTGTGCTTATTAGGGTTCTTATCAATCTAGTCTAATATATTGAGTGTGATTCCGCAAAATCAAAATTGAACTTGTGCTGAAAAAATGTGGTGCACTTAACACCATGAAGGAATACTCAAAACTCTGAGTTCAAAAATCAGTTCTTACTTTTCACAGTATCACAGTATCACGAAGGTTGGAAGAGACCTCAAAGACCATCGAGTCCAACCTGTCACCACAGACCCAATGACTAGACTATGTCACCAAGTGCCACGTCGAAACCCCTCGTGAACACCTCCAGGGACGGTGACTCCACCACCTCCCGGGCAGCCCATTCCAATGGCAAATGACTCTCTCGCTGAAGAACTTTCTCCTCACCTCAAGCCTAAACTTCCCCTGGCACAGCTTGAGACTGTTCATAGGATTCTGATAGAAAAATACTGGAAAAATTATGATGGACTTTAATGCTCTTTTTAAGTACTTTATAAAATCAAAAAGAAACTAACTAAAAAAGAATAAAGAATCCTGATGAATAAATAAGTATAAACACAGTTTTATGTTAGAGAGGACTTCAGCTTCACATTTTCAACTCCCCTATGTTTTCCAACATGTAATAAAATTACATAATAGAGTGAAAGTCATCTCATTTGCTTTGCTACTATTCAACACACTTCAGGGTAGAAAGAGTTTAAAATGCACTAGTAAGCATTTGAATGCTAAGGATACCGAGAGAATAGCAATCGTATTGAATGAAGCTCACTGAAAAACACTGGTTTTGCCAGAACTACTTAATGTTTTTCAGTTATATACATTTTTATTAGAAAATATAAATGTGCTTTTAAAAAAATCCCCAAAGGAAGACATTCACTTAGAAAAAGTGACCAGGTAAAGGGGTTTAGACTGTAATAGATAATACTCTGATTTTTGCTAAGGTCTCAGGATACTAAAGCTACTAACATTTAAAATATTTGAAGGCAATAGGATTTACTGAGTATAAAAAGCCCCTCAGCTCTGACCGTATTACAGTAAATTCTGAGAAGTCTCAATTCACACTTACCATGGAATTTTGATTTATTTCTGAAACAAAAAAAAAAACCCTTGCACCTTCAGTTGAAAATTTGTCCAAGCTTTAGTGTATTTTTGATTTTCCCCATACTGAGAAAGTTTTCGCCCTGTATCTCTGAAATAGTGCCATCAGTTTCTGTACTGAAAAGCAATTCCTGTTCCCTTCACAGCTTGCTTTCCCTTAATACTATTCACCATAATGGTACTCAGTAGTATAAAGCTTCTTTATAGCGAGTACACCTAGGGTTAAGCTTTAACTGTATAAAATAACACAGTACAGAAATCATAATATGTTCAGTGACCTCATCTCTTCTATCCTCTTGCAGTGAAATGAGTATTCTTTCTATTGTCATTTCAGAAAATGAAAATGATGAATACTGCTCATTCTGTACTAATACACATGCACATCTCTCTTCTCTGCTGTCACTTGTGATGCTTCAGAACAGAATTTTGTTCCTTTACTACTAAAGTCCAGAAACTAGTACTTTTCCCCACACACACACACTTTAACTCCTCCAGCCTTAAATGATCACATGTTCTGAATGTTCCCTGCTATTCCCCCAAGTTAGGCTCATTTAAAATTTGGGGGGGGGGGGAATCCTCCCTAGCCCAAGACAATTTTTATATTAATTTGTTGAATTCTAGTAAAGGTAAGGAGGAATCTTAATGATCTAATTCTTCCACAAAATACTGAAATACTGCACCACTGTAGCTGTCACTGCACAGAAGTGCTCATACAAAATACCTGTTAACACGACAGAAGAATACAGATTCTTCATGAACAATATGGTGTTATTACAATTGCACCATATGCAGACTGATACTGGATGACTTTTTATGAAATTTGTTTACAATAGTAAAACTTCATTTAATATGAATCAGCCAGAAGGCATCATTAAGCCATGTTAATACTAAGTTCTTTGAACACTCACTAGACATTCTTTTGGTCATTACAGTAACACAAAGCAGTTCACAACACTTTGTGCAATCAAGAGCAAACTGCCCACGCAGGCCACCCATTCCTCAGGGGTAAATGTGGAAGCCAGAGAGGAAACACAGGCATGTTACTGCCTGTTGGCTAATGGCTAGTTTGAAGCAGGTGTTCAAAGCACACATGAATTAGCTCTGAGATATGTGAACAAAAATGAGCATAAAAGTCCACATAGTTGCTTCTGTTTAAATCCTGAACACTAACTACACGTAGCGGTGTGATGCTTTAGCCCACATGCACCAACAATAAAGCACAGCTAACACAGTCAGAGAAGCAAATGAAGGCTGTATTTTAAAAGCAATAATGAAATGCAATGAATATATACAAAATATACAGTGTTTACAGTATTATACAAGAATTTACAGGAAAGAACACAATTCAGATCCTCCCTCACAGGAGGATCCCACCTCGGGTTTCCCCCAGGTCTCTCTCCCCCTCCTTCCCTTTCCCCTAGTAATTAATTAGGCAAAAAAGGAGAAAAAGAGAAAAGGATATTAAGGGAAATTCATTAGCTCAAAGCAGTTGTTAAGAAGTTAGTTTCTCTTAACAGTTTCAGTCCAGGGTTAGTTGCATGCACTCTGGCCAAGAAACGAAAAGTCAGACAGACTGAAGCTGGAGTGAGAGAAAATAATGTGAGAGATATTTGCTATGATACACTTCACATCTGACCAATGAAATTTGTTTAGAATTAATCTTTGTTTTCCTTTTTACACTCAAACATTCAGCTAGACAACTCTGCAGCTATCTTTTCTTAAAGGCACAGCCTAAACTGTCACACTACACTCAGTCCTCTTTGCAAAGACATTTATGATCCAGTCTGCATTTTCCATCTCTTTTATGAACTAACACTGTATCCTTATGAGAAAATGATAATCATTTGGTAATATCCAGTAAAACTTAAAAATAAAAGATAGATTGTTCTGTGAGCCATCAGCCTAATAAAACTTGGTTTCTCACAAGTGCTTGTCCTCTCTCAACTCTGTCTTTTCTCTTTACTTGCCCTTGCACCCAAAGTTTTGCATCCTTAATCGCAAATCCAGGTCTCCTATAACGTTCTATCAGATAACAAGCAGAATACACAGTAATTAAACCAAATTACATGTCAGTATGTATATGGTGGTGGGCCTGCCATTACTCATTGTCCTTTCTGCAAGATACTAATTAATCAGCTGATCAGGTCAAAACTGAGTCAATTTTGAAAGAGAAATTTTTGTCTAAGACATAATCTGATCAAAAGGCTTAGTGAGTTATTATTAGAAGACTGACAGAAAAAAGAAAAAAAAAAAAAGACCAAAAAAACCTGAACAATTTGTACTAACTAGGAAGCAGCTAATTTACTTTTGGACAGAGCTAATCATTAGGGTGAAGTCCAACCTATCCACAGGACAACCCAAGTGCTTTGGTGTAACCTGTCAGTAATACAGTAGAAGAACGTGAACAGCCAATGTTCTAAGCACTGACCAAAAAAATTTGAAGCCAGGAATTGCAGAGAGGCTAAATTCGGCTTTCAGTATTTAAGGTAGATTACACTTTTTAAAGTGTAATCATCGGTTGTGAAATCAACCGCCAAAAAATTGATTACTGCTGAAAGCCTGAAATCTTGTCCATCTGATTTTCAGTTCTTGGCATGCCAATATAAAAACTCTCCCAATATTTGTAGTTTCTCCTCAGGGTTAAAGGCTTTCTTTTTCACCAGGCTTAAGGGTGTATCTCTGCTCTATAATCACAGTGGAATTGACAATCCCACTTGCTTACAGACCACAGAAGCAAATCCTTTTAGCAGGGTAAATGGCAGAACATAGGCGGGTTTCAGTTAAAATACCGCCTCAGAGAGGGTAAAGAATGTAAGTCCCCCTCTGTGCTTCACCATTTGTCTCTTCAAATTCTCTTTGTAGCAGAGCCTGGAAAATTTGGTAGCAGCCAGACTTTCCATAGTACTGCCTCTAGTTGTGGGATGAGTAAGACTGCAATGTATACTATCACCAACACCACAGTAGTGGTGTTACCGAGGAATATTCTCTCTGTTTCTAATAATCACACATTCTTGCTGCAGAGTACCTTGGAGCTACTACTGCAAAGGCTCAGTAGAAATCAGAACAATTCCAGTGTTAGGTCACACATCCTGATTAATAATGCTTTAACAAGAAATACTAAACTCACACTGTATGTTGGAGACTCATCTAAAGAAATCCCAGTGTGTATTAGGCAAGCTCCAGTTTTCAAGCTTTGGGGACTTATACAGAAACATAATTTTTTCCTGCAGTAAGAAGATAATGTGGAAATAAAATTTGACTGCTTCTGTGGCTTTATCTCATTTAGTATTAAACATATGTACTTTTAAAGATATAGCTTACTTGCATTTGCACCATGTTTAACTCAGGAAAAAATAATCTGAAGAGAAAACTTTTATAAAGGGAAAAAAAAAAAAGAAAAAAAAGAAGAAAAAAAAAGAAAAGGAAAAAAACCAACAACAACAAAAAAAAACCCCAGTATCAATACTCAAGGAATATACCTACCAAAGAATTTTTTCTATGGAGAGTACAGGTAGATGGGGGAGGAAAGCGAAGTGACTGCTAGCATAGAAGATATAGCATAAAAGCACTATTAACTACAAAATACGGCACAGGAAAATGTATTTCCTATTCTGATGGGGAATTTGACCATTGCCCAGAAAAAAAAAAAGAAGATAATTAATACCATATAAATACACATTAACTAGTGAATTTAAAACTATTCTTAATTGCATAACAACCACTCCAATTTTAGCTTCAAGAAATAATATAAAATGAGATGTGGAAAGAAAAGGGAAACATTGTTTTCAGATCTCCAGCTTTCTCCACTGTTTCTCATACTACTAAAAACTCTGGTACCTGTAAGTGTAGATATGTTTCAGAAACCATGCCATGTAAGGTATTATACATTAGGCATGATTTCTGTTGACTTTTGTTGGATTTCTACTATCGTCTCTAAACCCTAATGGCTAAATCAAATGACAGCGTTATTCTGGGTTTCCAAGTGTACAGATAACTTTGGTTGAACTAAGTCAATTGAACCAATATGGTCCGTATTTGCTAATCAAATATATGCCACAAATATCTTCTGAAAATAGTGTTCTTCAATTCCTATAGCCATATACCTAAAGCCAAGAACATACTGATAAATTGTTAAGAATGCAGTAGCGATATACAACACCTGAGAAGAAACACAAACATTCAAAGTACAAGTGCCTTACTATTAAGTTCTTGGCACTGCTTTGATTCTATGTCACGACTGTTGCTGGAAACACTCCTTTCACCTTCAATTTTTCTTCCCTGATTGCTAGATTTTTTGCTGGTTTTGGTATATATATATATATATATATATATATGCACTTTATATACAGAACTAAACTCTGAAAGAGAGAAGCTAATACAAGCTGTTGTTGCCTGATTGTCATGGAGAAGTTCCCATCAGAAATAGAACTGGGATTGGTGTGAGTGTATGCTCATTAACTCCCAGGTAGAATTCCAATTTTAACCATAGATTGTTTGGGGAAACACAAAAATTGTCTCTCTATGATAAAGTGCCACATCTCAGAACAACAGAAATATTGAAGTAGATTTCTACTATTGAAATAAAAAATAAACACGTGAGATTGGTTTCTTCAAGTTGAAGGTTGTTTGTCATAAGACCACACATGACACAAATACAGTCTTCCTGCACACTGACCTAAGTCTAGCTTTTCTTTTGTAAATGTTCTTGCAGATTACACACTTGATTCAGTGAAAGTATTCAGTGAAAATACCTACCTTAACCATGTAACCTTAATTACCCAAGCTTTTTTAACATCTGTTGTTCACCTTCCTAAATTCCCAACAATTCTTTCAAGTGAAAATTAGTGATTCTCAACCAAACTTATAAATTTTGTCACCAAATAATAAAACCTTTAGCCATTCACATGCATTTTCATTACAATATATGTTTAATAATCACGCAGGCATTTTCTGTTGTAAGTAAGTATTTCCACCATGTCCATCTGGGTCAAATAAGAGTGTCAAGAAACTAGAAATGCCTTCATCAAGATAAAAGTCTAGGTGGGGTCTCACCAGAGCCATGTAGAGGGGGTGAATCACCTCCCTCGATCTGCTGGCTATGCTTCTCTTGATGCAGCCCAGGATGTGATTGGCTTTCTGGGCTGCAAGTGTACACTGGTAGCTCATATTGAGCTTCTCATCCACCAGCACCCCCAAGCCCTTTTCTTCAGGCCTGCTCTCAAGCCAGTCACTGCTCAGACTCTTTCAGTGCCAGGGATTGCTCCAATCCAGATGCAGGACCCTGCACTTGGTCTTGTTGAACCTCATGAGGTTGTCACGGGCCCACCTCTCCAGCCTGTCAAGGTCCCTCAGGATGGCATCCCATCTCTCCAGTGTGTCAGCCACACCACACAGCTTGGTGTTGTCAGCAAACTTGCTGAGGGTGCACTCAATGCCACTGTCTATGTGCTGATGAAGATGTTAAACAAGACTGGTCCCAGTACTGATCCCTGAGAGACTCCACTTGTCACTGGCTTCTACTTGAACATGGACCCATTGACAGTCACTTTCTGTGTGTGGCCCAAAGATCTGCAAACTAACATCACTCAAAAAAAAAAATACACAACCTGCTATACTTTGACATAAGACAAATATTTTAATATTTTGAGTTCACCCTTCCTGAAAAACTTCACTCAGCTGGGTCAGCACATTGGACCTTCTCTTCACAGAATCACAGACTGATAGGGGATGAAAGGCTTCCCTGGTCTCTGACCACAGGAGTTTTTGTGTTGTTTGCTAATTGTAAGTACCAGTATAATATTGTAAATACTGTGTATTTTGCACATACTCACTGCATTACGTTGTAGAGTGTACATTTTGCTTGTAAATACAGCTTCATTTGCTTCTAACTGAGCTGGTCTGGCAAAGTTAATGGTGGGGGAAACTTCAAACCTCTTTCCTTCAGCAGGAGAAGACAATGACCTATCTTCTTTTCTTTATGGAAGCAGTTTTGACATAGGGCATAGGCCAGCTTAACCTTTTCAACACCTTCAAGCTAGACAGACCATTGTTCACATCACTGTTCAGTTCCATTCACACTTGTTCTGTGAGGGCACCCAGGAAGGTGAGGTGGTCCCAGAGGAGACACACCTACTGTGCTGCATGGGAACTTGTTGCCATTGTCCTTTGGGCCTTGAGACACTGAATTCTGCCAGGATGGGGAATCTTCTATGTTATGTGCCCTAATTGCCTATCAGGCTGGTGCCAGGGAAGGTATGGCATGATTCCAGTAGTCTTTCTCTCCTCTTGCACTCCCTGATACTTCTCAACCTACTCACCTCCTCTCAGAGGTCCATCTCTAAGCAGAGGTGCTCCTCTACCTGGGTGCACCTCCCACAGGACTGCTCACTACTGCCATCCAAGGACACCCTGCAGCATGGCTTTCTACCAGGTGGAAACCATTCTTACCTGGTGGAGCTGGCAGAGCTTCTGTGCCTGTCCTGCGCGAGCTGCTGCACCACGCCCTGATTGCCATCTCTGGTTGCTGGCTTTCCCAGGCCACTTTCTACAGGTGTGCATGTGCCTGCCTTTACCCTGGACACACCCAGACCTCACTGGCATCTCCCACAAGAGCTGTTGGCTCCTGGCCAGTCTCTCCTGGCATGCCCTTGCCTCAGAGAAAACCCCCTGTCTAGATGATATGCCTTCTGGTAAGCCTTGTAGTTGTATCACTGAAGGGAAGGAGCAGAACAAATCCAAACATATTGCACATTTTCTGTTATCTGAATAATGTAAAACCCACAAATGTTATCAATTTTTCAGATGACATAAAATGGAACGGTGTATTTTTTCATTATATGAATTTCATTATTTAGTAGACTAAAATGACTGCTCCATTATTTATCATATGGTGCTTATTTATTTAATATAGGGCTACCCAAACATTTCGGCCCACCAGCCAGTGGGTTTGAAATTTGTCAAGATGACATTCTTTCTTACTCCAGCAAACACATGCAAAACCATAAAATGTGAACAAAAAAGGGAGCAACATGTACCCTGTTCTTCTCTTAGGAAAATAAATCCAAACCAAGCTATTGAAAACCCACATAAAAACTAAAAAGATGAAACTATGGAATATTTAGTAGTGAGAAACTAACAAGGAAAAGGAATATACTAAAAGTAAGGCTTTTTTTGTGCTCTGAAAGGAAGTATTCAACACACCTAAAGTGTTTCTAATTTTTCCATTCCGAAACTGGCTTTCAATAGCTGTTTTACACATGACATGAGCAAATTTCAGAACTCCATATTGGCATTTAAGTAAATACAACATGTATTTCAAACTTCTGATTACATATCTATGTCATATCTATGTCAGAAAGACTGTGCAGACTCACAGACTCAATAGGCACAGCTCTAACAAATACACTTGATGCAACACACAGTTCCTGCTTCTGAAAGACTTACCTTTTCTCACAGAGATCTTGAGAAAAAAGAACCACTAATAACAGGGGGCATACAGATAGTGAAATTAAAGGTTATTTTCAGTAGTTGGGTGGATTATAGTTATGCACCATAAATTTGACAAAAACAGATATTAACATGACATGACCAGTCCTTCATATTACAGGACATTGATCCTATGGACAGCTTTAAATTGAATGCTGTCCTTGCAGCTTCTGCTGCCATATTTCTGTTTCCCCTCTGTCTTCCAGTTTAGTGGAAAATTTAACATTACTCAGCATTACCATCTCAAGTTATGAAACATTCAGGACAAAGTAAAAAGTTATGAGTCTGTTAGCTTTCTTTGTATGCATTACATGATTCATATAGTGTAAAGCTTACCAGAGGCTCACAAACACTGCATCAAACACTGCGTTAAAATTAAGGCACAAATAGCTAAGTTGGCTCACTAGTGTCAACATTTTCTCTCTTATTTTGAGAATGGTGCCAGAAAACTGTCCAAATCTTCCTCTTAGTATCTTTAAACACTTCCTTGAACACCGTAATGGCCAGTTCCACCTTCTACAGATGCCATCTTGCATAACAAGAAGCATGATTAAATTGGTGGGTCAAAAATTATGTGTAACACAGATATTAATTTCCAAATACAACTTTAAAATGCATTGTTTCCATCCATTGCTGGAAGATGGCAGGCTTATTTTGGCCCTATTTTTGACTACCTTTTCTACCTCAACTTAATCAATGAATACAGAACTTTGCCAAGTGACTTCATAATGCCTTATGGTAGTCTGTATCACTAGTATCTGGGAATCTAGATAATTTGCATGAATTGAATCAGTTTGAAAGCTACAAATTTTTAAATGAGTGATCTCTCGACAATATTTTCCAAAGCATAAGGGAGCAATTTTGTAAATGCATTGCTAAGATACTGACAGGGATCCTTGAAAATGTTGTTAATAGGTTTTTTCCCTGACTTTTTCCTGATTTCAAAATTACATGTTCTGATTTAAGTCTTTGTCTGCAGTCTGAATGCAGCACATCTGCAGAATCCCACTGAAGTCAATCAAGCTCAATATATGTATCTAAGATTCTGCCCATGCAGAACAACTTTTGGTTCTATAGCCTGCAAAACATGATTGCATATGAGTAACAAAATCATCATATTCAAATTACTTTTCATTAAAATTCCATTGATTAGATAATTTTTAGATCATTTAAAAATCAGTAATCTGTTTTGCACTATGGTTTGCAGGTAAACATTTCTCAGCATCAAGTGAGACTCAAGTTCTTAAAAAAGAGGAGACACAAACACACCATGGACTAAAATAGCTTCTCTGTGTACAATTAACATTCTATGAATCAAAGCATTTTTCGATATTTTTCTTCAAGTTATCCTTTTGGTGCCCTAGCTGAAATTAAAGAACATCAACTTCTAAGCCTGTTTAATTCAGAATAGCAGAATTAATCCTAATAATGAAATAACTCCATATGGCATTGTCTTTGAATCATTAGAGGATTTGCAGATTGTATCTTGTGAATGCAAACAAGACAATCATAGAAGCACAGATACCAAATGGCCCTTTTTCCAAACACCAGTGGGCATGCATATTCAACAAAATGCAAATATTGACTTTTTTGGTAGCAACTAAATCAGATTGCTAAAGTTTCTGATGGGACACTAATTCCAGCACAGGAAGCAGTACTGACCTACATGCTCTGTATGGCTAGCATGTAGCTTGCTTTCATTTGATTCCCCTAACCTTTAAGCACTTTCCACAACTGGAAGAATAAAGTAGACATGTTGAAAAGGGCAGTCTCAGTCAGTACAGAAAAGCTTGAAAGAAAATAAACAGGCTTCATGTCTCTTACTCTCTCTTTGGAGAGACAAGGAAAGGAAGAAATGTCATTTGCAACTGACTGCTTATAAAGATAAATGGGCACATAAAGAGACTCTTTTTTTTTTTTTTTTTTTCTTTAACAAGGAAGGAAAGAGGTCATAACAGGTCACACACTCACATGTTCAAACACCAGTATGCCCAGACAGTATATTAGAATATAGACATATAAAAATGTTAATGTTTTAAAGAGCACTGATCTGTGCTGTATACACTGAGAGTGTATACAGTCATGCAGATAGTCACATTTTGGTGACATGCTTTACCAAAAAGCCTCCCAAGCTCTAAGTCCCCCCAGAAACTTAAAATGAAAACTATCTATACTACTCTGTACTTCCACTGATATATTTTAAACCTGAACTGTGTTACAAAACTTGCCTAATACAACACTACAAATTGGGATGGGAACAGAGACATGGATGGGAAAAGGCTCAGGATTGCCTGCTATTTTTATTACATTTACAGTATATGAAATGGTAAGTTTTAAAAATATATATTTAAAGCCTTTTAAAGGTTCACAAAAATGTTTTTTTCTATGCTTTCATTTCTGCTCTGGATAGAGATAATCTTTCTACACATTTTTTAGTGGGAACTAGCAGAAAGTAAAGAGACACTACAAGGAAATCTTGAAGTTTGAAACATTTTCTGAATAAATTTTTGGGATTTTTTTATTCATCACAGCAACATCTGCCATCAGAAATTTGAATTTCATGTGATACAATTTCCATCAACGGAATTCTTACTATTTCAGTCCTCACTACTGATTCTGTATACATTGCAGTATGCCACATTCTTTTCTTCAACAGTAAAGAGAAAGCAGACGGAAAGGTATTTTAAAGAAACAACACCTACACTGTTGAAATATCTGTGAGTGAACCCTTTGAGAAACAACTGGTTTCATTACTGTGCCTCTGGAAAATTTTACTCCTGTCTACTCTATATTACTATAAGGGTATGGCAAATCCTTAACTCCATCTTCCACTAAGTTACTTTACTTGATAATGCTTCTATGGAGGCACATAGGGGAAAATCATTTATTCAAGATATGGAGATGACGAGGTGTGGTTTTTTTGCTTGCTTGGTTGTTTTTGTTAAATATTATTTATTTAACATTACCTTCTTACAAAAGCAAAACACAAAATCATAAAAGAAGGGAAACAGGAAAATTCCCAGATTTCTGGAGCAGAAAATACTCTATCATTGGGGCTTGTATTAAGGACACCACATAAAACCGAAAAAGCCTGTTGGTTGATAGAAGTCATCTTTGCCATATATCACAACATTGCTTTTACTGTTACATAAGGGCAATCTGAGCACCTCCCTCAAGAGAATAAAATGTCACATTTCAATAACAGTTTTTCTTTTATACTGGCTTATTTTTAAAGCAAATACTTGGACTTCTACTGCAGACATCTGAAAGGGGTTCTAATAATATAGCCAATGAGTGATAAGTCACTTTCAAATATTGTCAAACATTTGCTGCTACAAATTGCTGATGTGCTTTTTCAACAACATCAAATCTTATATGCCTGTAAAAATAATTTGATTTTGAGTAACTTTGTAAGATTTTCCTTTGCATCATTAATGTTTAGAGTGGTCTCTGTCACACTACTCATATTTTTAAGCAAAATTATTAATGCATAGAAAAAAAAAAACAGGCATCATAAGTAATTCAGGTTGAAAGGGACCTGGAGACATCTTTAGTCCGTCCTCCTGCTCAGTACAGGGTCAGGTGTGAGGTCAGAACATGGTGCTTAGTCTCTGTCCATCCAGGTCTATTTCAAATTTATGAACAGTTTAAATAACAACCAGCAATGTACAATGTTATTTATGTTATTGCCAGCATTTATACCAAAATATAATTGAAGATATCTTTACCACATTGACAAATTTATGCATTCAGCATCATTATGGAACTTTCTATGGAATGAGTGTCATACGGGTTTCAGCCTGTATTCTGTCTGCCCTTTTACTAGTGTAAGATACAGAAAACACTTGCATGGACTGCCTTAAGCATCTAACTTAAGCTTCTCATTAATTGATTTTCTACACTGAAATGAAGCTTTTAAATTCAAGCAAGAAAACAGCAAATACCTTCAAAGTTTAGAATTACATTAGACAGGGACATGTAAAGAAGTGCTTATCATTTGAAATCTTGCTTTGAAGTGTTTTTTTTTTTTTGTCTCCAGATATAAAGATAACCAATGTTCAATTATGTACAAAAGAAAAAAAAAATATAAGCCTGTTAATTAATGTCAATATACAACATTAAACTGTATTTACAAAGTTATAACAAAGTTTAAAGATAATCTGCATTTTGACTGAAATATTAAAAAGCTTAGTAACTCCTCATTGTAAGCAAGTAGAAGCCTAGAGCCACTCTTCACACATCTTAATTCCTGCTAAATTTACAGAAAGAAAACCCCAAAACTAAAACCACATCAATTTACAGCTCACTCCTGACATTTTAAAATCTACGTACCTCTGTGAATGCACACACATGCATTTCTAGAAGTTTATTCATATATATCAGAGCATGTTGAATCACAAAATTGCACCTTTTTCATTTTATGAGGAAGAAATCAATGTGAGCTAGTTAGAACCTTGGTAATTATAATACAAATGGTATTTTTGTAGACCTTTCTATTTGCTATTTTTTTTATTCATCCCTTCGTCATGAGAGTCTTCATTTAACCATCTCTATGCAAGAGTTTATAAAGCTAAGAAAAAATATTTGCATTACTGTTTTCAAATTTATTTTCTTAACCATAATAAATCTTTTTTCTTATGTCTCTATTCAATCAAGACTATTATTGATTTTATGGTGTTTCAAGAGAATAAAACATCCAGATTTGCTTGATTACTGTTAGTGGGCTGGCATCCACAATTGTATCTGTGTTCTTTGTGCATAATTTAAATAGAGAGCAATTCAAACTTGATTATCTAGAATATTTGTATTGACAACCTGCCAGCATAGCTAACTAAGCCTATGCTTAGACTAAGACTTGACAGGAAGCTAAATGCTGGAAAACAAAAAATTTGTAGCCAGTACACCATGTATGCAAATAGATCGTACATACTACAACATGAGAGAATCCAACTATCACTTTGCTTTTCGGACACAAAGGCAATTGATTATAGAATCGTATTTAAATGTGCAACAATTTGTGTCAACTCTGATCACGTATCAGTGAGGACTTCACCAACCACGGATTTACCTTTTAACCAATCCTTGTGTAAGAAAATTTTGATATGTATATGGAAAATAATCTTATTGCATTTCTCTCCCAGGCTGCAAATGCTAATAAACTTTTTTTTTTTTTGCTAGTAACTGTTGCCTAAACAGCCAAATGCCTCCACTTGTAGTCATGCCGGGTCACAAAAATGACAGTTTGTTACTACTATTGCCCTGATACTGTATGGCTATCCTTTCCATATCTGAACAACACAAAATTTGACAAACCTTACTGTCAACTATTACAACTCTGTAAAACAAACTTTCTGACAATTATCTATACATCATATACATCAAAAAATGTTTGAGAATCAGTAGAAATTCATCCTATTGGGATTTAAGATGATATCTTAAAGAATAGAAATCTAAATTAATATTAATTAATAAAACACCATTCTTTCCTGAACATTCATCAGGCCCTCCAAGGTGAAGAAAATACAGGTCCAATGACCAACAACATGCAGGTAAAAAAAATCCCAATGCAAACTGAGGATTCATTTGAACTGTTTTCATGTAGTCTATCCCACAAAGTTCATTCCCTTTTGGATTCTGAAACTGAAAGATCCATGCCCTATGACTATGAAAAAAAGCTAGAAATTAGTTCAAATATTTGATCTCTAAAAAATGGCTTAGAAGTTCAAAGGCATACCCTTCCCTCAGATATTCAAGAGAAGTTGAATTTTAAAGCCTTACATATGTTGTCTTTTGAGAATACAAATTACTTTCTGCTATGTTGAATCATCAGAGGTATGAATGACTGGTATGAGAAGCAGAAAAGCCTTAAACAACATGGGGAACAAGAGGAAAAGAACACTGGAAAAGAAGGCTTTAGAGAAAATGTGCCAGTCCACAGCTACACAAATATACCTTTACACCTATACACCTTTACACAGGAAAGAGAAGGTTTTAACATATCCAGTATGAAGCATATTACCTTGCACTATAAACAGGTTATCTCAGGTTAGATTTCCAGATAGGGGAAGTCTGGCTTCAATTTAAAGGACAAACTGTGGTGCTTCCACTGTCTCCTTCAGGAAATTTCCTGAGTTTTTAATTTATTTATTTTTTCATTAACATATCACTTTGCATAAGCTCAGACAAATTTATCTACTGGCAAAGCACCAAATCTCCTCCTTATTTCCACAGAGCCATGGAAATTTTTACTGCAACAGGTATCATTTTTCCTTTATCATTTGCATGTAATTACACATGGTACTTTTAAATCTGGAGCTATCATACTAACTCATGCAAAGAAGTATAATCTGCACATAGAGAAATGTCTTGCTCCACGCAAGAACTGTGTCATTTAAAATAATGATAACATACCTAACTTCTCACTCTTTTTGAGCATTTTTACCAAAAGACTTTCAAGCTTCCATTTTGCTGGTCAAAACAAACTGATTTTTTTTTTTTTTTTTTCCACTTACAAATAAATGCCTAATGATTGCAATAATCCTTCTCTGTACCTGTTCAAGATTAAATTCAGTTTAGTCCAAAACATCAACATTCAGACATAGCTCAGATGAGGTTTAATAGAATACAATACAATAAACCAGGTTGGAAGAGACCTTCAAGACCATCGAGTCCAACCCATAATCCAACACCATCTAATCAACTAAACCATGCAACCATGCACCCCATCAAGTCTCCTAAACACCTTCAATGTTAAATAGTGTCATATACAATATCTTCTCTCTCTGTGCTATGGAAATATTCCTTGATAAGTTATGAATACATGTTCTTTTATGATGTTGGTTCCTCAAGTCATCATGCAGTTAACTTCTTCTCTCCTCCTTTTCCTTAGTTGTTTCATGATTATAGCAAGATGCTTATTCCATCATATTTAATTTTGTTTTCAATATAAAACTGAAAATTAATCAATTCCTCCAGCAATGTATGCAGATGTATATCTTCCTAATTCTACTGGAAACTTCTTGCTGAACCCTAAGTTTCCTTTTTCCTCACAGGCTGCTGTGATTTGTGTTAATTCATGGGAATTCAAAGGGAAAAACAAAACAAATACCCAACAAAATACTTTCTTAAAAAAAAGATTCAATCCAATTTTATATTTTAACAAACCTTTAAAAAGCTATTTTAAAAAGTTCCAAGAATTTTTATAATTAGGAAGAAAGTGTAATAAGTTGCATTCATAGAATCAGACAGGGTTGGAAGGGACCACAAGGATCCACTAGTTCCAACCCCCCTGCCATGGGCAGGGACACAAAGCAAGGTTTGTGCTAATCTTTTTGTAGTAATCACTTGACTAGCTGCAACATAAATACAGTTTTTAATCAGACACAACAGAAGCAAATTTTAAGCTATGAATTATCTATCCACTATTTTAAATTAATTAAAATCTTTAATAGTTAAACTGCTTGTAGTTCTAATCTGCAGAATATCTATGGTTAGCCACCATCTCTATGCTTCAAAAAGCACACCTTTGAAAGATAAAAATTTCCTAATTTGAAGCTTGGTCCCTTCGTGCTGAAATTATTTTCCAAGGAAGTTATGCACAAATGAGCATCACCTCCATTGTCAATTTTCTGGAAACAAGAACTGCTCTCTACCCAGCCACAAACCTAGAGTTTGTTTTCAAAAATATTTGAAACACTAGAGACTTTTAAATAAATAGGGAATGTATCTGTAATACTCATTTGTGTAATAGCCATAGGATTTTGCTTATTTGTATATCAGGGTACTGGATTATTAGTATGGTATTAGATTAATAGATAACATGGCAACCATTGATATAACACAGGCTGGTGGATGATGAAATTGAAGTCAGCCTTGAAGAAAAGTACTTGAAAAGTAATACCTGGGGTATTAGTGGACGAGAAGCTGAACATGAGTCAACAATGAGTGCTTGCAGCCCAGAAAGCAAATTGCATCCTGGGCTGCATCAAAAAGACATGGCCAGCAGTTCTAGAGAAGGGGATTCTGCACCTCTTCTCTGCTCTGGTGAGACCTCTCCTGGAGTATTGTGTCCAGCTCTGGGGCCCCCAAAACAAGAGAGACAAGGACCTGCTGGAGCGGGTCCAGAGGAGGGCCACCAAGATCATCTTACAGCTGAAAGAGCACCTCTCCTATGAAGCCAGGCTGAAAGAACTGGTGTTGTTCAACCTGGAGAAGAGAAGGCTCTGGGGAGACCTTATAGCTACGTTTTAATATCTGAAGGGAAGGACTGTTTAGAAAGGCGTGTTGCAATAGGATGAGAGGCAATGGTTTTAAGCTTGAGAAGGGTAGATTTAGATTGGACATAAAGAGGAAGATCTTTACAATGAGTGTGGTAAAATAACAGAACAGACTGCCCAGGAATGTATTTGAGGCCTCTTCCCTGGAGACTTTCAAGATCAGATTTGATGTAGCCCTGAGCAGCCTGATCTAGTTGGAGGTGTCCCTCCTTAATGAGGGGGGTTGGACAACATGACTGTCAAGGACCCCTTCCAACCCAATGCAATCTGTGAATCTGTTTAGATAACCATACAACTGACATTTCTCCTAAAGATCTCTACATTCTTCACAAATAATGCTTTGTCTGCATAACAGAGATATGAAAAATAACAAGAAATTGTTGCTGTTCATCTTCTGGGAATATGAATCCACTATTTCTTTTAAGAAGATTATTGAAAATGCTCTGAATCAAGAAAAAATGAAAGAGGGGTAAAAAAAAAAAACCCAAACCACAAAGTTCCATTACATTGTGTTGGAATAGATATGAATATGTGTATTTTTAATACACCTATTGAAAAGCAGACATCTGATCAACAGCAACCTTTGGTTTGGATTGCCTCAGAAAGGGGTCTAAAAATTACCCACATTTAAACTGCTAGTTAAAATGGATGCATTTTCCTTGTAAAGTCTCCTTAGAAAGACTAGAATTTTAACCAAAATAGACAGCTGGGTCCACCCTTTAAGATAATGTACCATGCAGCTTTATTAATCTGACCTTTGGAAACAAATGAGAAATTTAATACTGCCCCACCTAATTGTTAGTGGCAGGCATTTTAGCAGTCTTTAATTTGCACTTCACTTTAATATCTGCTTCCAGTTATGATGTAAACTTTAACAGGATCTGACACTGTTAATCGTGTTCTGGTGTCTGAAGTGTTGGGAGAAGAGTGTGCTTGGAGTAAACTACAACATGACCTTAATAGATAATGAAATGCATCAAACTCCTGCTGTTCTAAGAGTAAGGAAAAAATGAATACTGTAATTGTTTCAACTGACATCTGAGTGATATATAGTACAGCAATAGCTGGTAGAAAGGGAGGGGGTGGAACTCACGTTGAAGGTTATGTAAGCTCTGATTGTCTTTTAAATTGCTTGCAAGAGAAATATATGAGAAAATATGTCCCTGATATATAATCAATAGCATTCTACAGTATTTACAATTAATTCAGAAAGCAACTCTGTTTTAGATGGTAGTATGGAAATTTCTCCTTAACAAGCTTCACAGGAAGTGATCCCTTTTACATTTTTAGATTTCTGTTGCTAGTGTAATTAAATGAATATTCACTACATGTGAGACATATGAACACACAGCCTACAGGCACTGCACTAATGTTTATATTATGTATATTAAATGATCCGAGTATACTTCCTCATTATGTTGCATTGTCTCTGTATTTAGATCAAGTCTTCAGTGCTCAAGAGCTAACTTCCAGAGCTAATTCAAATTAGTTAAAAAAGTGATCTGTGGTTCGTCTACCTCTTTTAAGACAAAAGAAGCAAACCAAAACTTATATTACCAAAAACACATACACTCCTACATATTTCTTTAAAATGCAAAAAAACCCCAAGAATGGTCAAATTGTGACTCTAAACCAGTAAGTGAAATTTAGGAAGGTTTTAAGGTGGTGATGGTTTGCCCTTGCCGTTTCTTTCCTATTGAAGACGTATTATGAAACCAATTAAGTTTGCAATTTGTGCTGGTGATAATCATTTTCACGCATGAAAAATGTCTCATAAATGTAAGGGAGTTAGTTGGCCAGCAAACATTAGGATTGTAAAATGTTACTGTACTGTTTTACATAAAGTAGCATTGCCTTTTTCTCTAACAGTGTACACAACTGTAACTGATAAATGAAATAAAAAGATTATCACAAATCAGAGAGAGATGGAATTGTGTCAGAACAGGGCACATTTGAGTATTGTTTTCTATTTTGGTGTGATTGAATTAGTGGCTGGAAGCAGAAGAAACAAATGGAAAAAACAAGTGGGTCAGAAAAATGTCAGGAGGAAAAAAAAAACTTCAAAACAGTATCAAGATTGTTATTGAAACATGAATAGGATTCATATTTATCTTATAGCAGTAAATGAAGGAAAATGAAAAATTGCTAAGCATTTATATTATAAGATACCAAATGGTACTTTATATTAATGTCTTGATTGTGACGAAGTCAAAAGGTATTTTACTTTAATTCCACTGCAATAAATACAGAATCTTTAAGAAATTCTTGATAAAAAATAGATACTTAAATAGTGATATCACCAGAAGGTATGAAGCACACCAGAGACTCCAGAGTTTCACTGAGTAGGAATGTTTAACATGAGCTGCATTTGTCTTCTGAATTAAGAGGACCACATAGGTTCTGAAAGTTCCAGAACATTAAAGGAACAACAGAAAAATCACAGAATCACCAAGGCTGGAAGAGACCTCAAAAATCAAGTCCAACCTGTCACCACAGACCTCATGACTAAACCATGGCACCAAGTGCCACGTCCAATCCCCTCTTGAACACCTCCAGGGATGGTGACTCCACCACCTCCCTGGGCAGCCCATTCCAATGGCTAACAACTCTCTCAGTGAAGAACTTTCTCCTCACTTCGAGCCTAAACTTCCCCTGGTCCTTTTACCTTTTATAGTAGCTCCCTTATGAATAGTAAGGAATACTGATAGAACCCTGTCCTGAGAACCAGAAGATAAGCTACCTATCCTCACAAGAGCACATGTAGAGCACGTCACTTTTAGACACTGCAAGTGAAGGGTAGTTGCTCATTGACTACATAGGTAAATTTATGCTGAAGCATTAATTTAGCCTTATTTCATCCAAGCCAATCAGTATTTTCAGCAGAAATACTTTTAACATCTTATATGCTATAAGCTACAAATTAAGTAAAAAGTAATTATTTCTGCAAATTTGCAATGACATTGGGGAAAAAAAAAACACAACAGGAAAACAAGTAAGAAATGTAAAGAATAATAAAAGAGAAGGCCAAAATAACACACCCTGAACCACAACACTAAAACAAAAAAAGCATTAAGCAACTAACCATGTATATACACACACACACACACGTATGCATATTCCAAAGCCCACTCTCGGCATGAGTACTCTTTCGAACCAGTGAAATCTTCTAAGTTGAATTGTCACTTTAAGCAAAGACATGCACAGCATGGAGGAAGTTTAGTGGATTAAAAATTGCCTCAAGAGATGTTACAGACATAATAACAACAAATTTTGTGCAGCTGAGGACCAATTTAGCTGCCTGCCTGGAGATAATGAATACCTCTCCAAGTGCAGTTTACTGCTTTCCTTTGGCTGAATTTGCAGGCAGCATCTTACAAGTGCCTCCTCTCTCCATAACTTTTACCTGCTCTTTTTTCTTCTATCTTCCCTTTCATTTTCTTTTTAAATTATCTCATAGAGTACCTCTATAAGCAAGTAAAATATCAAGAGACCAATCTTTGTCTCTCTTAAGAATTTCATTGTTTGCTTAGCAAACTTTTAATCAAGACAAAAAAAAAGCAAAACATCCATAGTTTGGATTTATGAACTTAGTTTTCTTAACACATGGCTGTTTCTTCAGCCTGCATATCCTGTATCATATAACGTATAGCTGCTGGCACAGAGTAAGTCACAGTGAAAGTATAAAAAGACTGTATGCAAAATACCGTAGATGATAGAATTTTTGCATGGCAGTCTGCTAAAGACACGATTATTTTGTGCATAAATTGGAATCACATCCACTTACAGATTTAGCGAATGGAAAGGAAGAAGTTTAAGTGACGGTTCTGATGTTTCACTGAGGTACAATAAGCATACATAGCTGAGGACACAAAATGAGTGAAAAGCTGCACAGCCCAGCCCATTCAGAACACAACAGTAAGCCTTGTTCATCTCAAGCAGACTTCCAAAAAGTTTAACTTAACACATTTCAATATTTCATCTACCTCTCCTGGATATATTTTTGTGATTTAAAATACTAAAATACTCAGCAAACAATACATTTGGGTATTTTTTTTACAAACAACATATGTGACAGTTAAAAGAATCTCCATTTTTGCAAAATAATCATCTTACCTTTATTTCTTGAGCTTTCCTGACTCTTTTCCTGCTGCAATTAAAAGTAGAAAAATATATTATTTACAGAATTAGTTACCACAAAAAACAGAGACAAACAGAGGCATTCTAGTTCTTCCTCCTTCCTTTTCCAGGATAAAATCTGCTATACTTAGCCAACTACAGAAAGAGTCCTATATAATCTAGTTTTAAATCCCCCCGAGTATTTTACACATTTTTTTTTCCAATGACAGTGCTGAAACACACCCAAAGAGGCCATGCAGTCTCTGTAACTTTACCTCTGTCTACAGAGATGCTCATAATTAATCTGAACAAGATCCTGTACAACCTAATATAATTTTGAAGTTAGATCTAATTTAAGTAACCGGTTGGAATAAGTTAACTGTACAGGTCACTGTGAGTCTAAATTTTCCCATGATATGTGTTTCATAACCTAGTAAGCCCTGAAGCACTACGTAACTGTTGCATGTTTCATCCTGAGTGAAACTTTGCCAAAATCCACTCAACTACAAACAATATTTTTTTCCTTATTTTTCCTGACTTGCTAGCATCACAGGGAACACAGAAAACATTTCACCCTTAAATGAAAACAAAGACATCTTCTCTTGCTTCAGCAACCTTCCAGTATTCTCTATTTTTAACAATCTTTCAATGCGCTGCCTAAAGTATTTCAATGTTCCAATGTAGAATTGGCTAGGCCTAAAGATTTTTTTTTAAAATACATCAGCTCTACAACTGCATCAGTAACACCAAACATATTGACATATTTTAAAATAACATTTCAGTTAAAAAAAAAAAAAAAAATCAAACCAGTATGAGGCAGCCGATTCACAGTCTACAATTTTTTCGCTATGATCATCCTAGTTGTTCACTGCAAGCCACCAGCCTTTTCCCACAACATGGTTACCTACATGGTTATTTATCATTTTGGGTTTTCTTTAAATAGCACTCTACAATTTTGCTGTTAAAATCCATTTAAAAATAACATTAAAATATGCAGGAGAAAGAAGGAAAAGATTCCTTCCTCTAAGAGGACAGCACACAAAAAGGGATGTAAACTTCCATGCTGAAAAACAACCAGCTGATAAATCTTCTGAATTGCTCTTTGGGTTGGATGCGATGATCTTGAAGGTCTCTTTCAACCTGGTGTATTGTATAATAATTGTATACTAAGCAGAACAAGTCATTCTCACACCTACATCCAGAAGATTAAACAGGGGCAAGTTGTTCCTGGAGCAAGAGATTTTATTATTTTTGTTACATAAAAACACCTATCTTTTACATCTTGAAGACTAAATTTTTATTTCTATTATTTCTTATAAAGCCTGTTCAACACATTGTTCACAATTTACAGTTACTATTTATGAGCAGGAGGAACAGGAAAGGAGGGCAGAGAGACTAAGAAAAAAAATAAGAATTAGCAGCAGGGAACACTTTGCTACCTAAACCATTCTATAATTGACCAGTGCCACATCATCTGCACATAGTATGAAACTACTCCTAGGTAACTGAAAATCTCAGTGGTGGATATTTCTTTCATATTCCTGTTAAAACTCTAACTGTTGTAAAATCTTTATACATATTAATCTAGTATGAATACTAATACCAGAACTGAAATTATGACAACCCAAGCTCGTATGTGTGAACATATTTCATATATGCCATGGGTCATAGCTAGCTTAAGCAAACATTTGACAGTTTCTGAAAAAAAGCTAAGTGCCTTTGAGGCCGATATTATAGTAATCCACCAAATCTAGGTACGTGGCACAGAAAAAGGAGAACAGATGCAGCAAAAGACCCTGTAACGAGCACAATGATACCTGAGGCCCTTGGATGAGATGTAAGTCTCTTAGATGGAACATGATAACTCTATTATGAGAGGAACATAGTTGCTGAACTGCACAACCTGATATAATGTTCACTATAGGCCAACAGAAGAACTTGAAAAGCACAGGCAGAAGGGCCAGGCAAAAACTTTGAATCAAATTAGTGAACTCCTGCAAAAAGTATCTCATTTAATAGGTAACAAATTAACTGGTTGTTACCAGGAATTGGGACAGCTATTACATCCATCTGGAGGACACTGTCTTACCTTAAAGGTACCAGCACAAGCTCTTAGGCTGACCCACTTATTTCTAGTTCGGGTCAAAGTGTTTGGCTTACCTATGCTCTGCTTTTCTCCCCTACAGATCTCTGAATCCCTTCCGTAAAAGTGTAACAAAGTGCTTTTTTAACATGTCCAGATTGTACACATAAACCTACAGAAAAAAATTAATGTCTACAGCAATACATATGTCTTCCAATAATATACCTTTCAATAGCATTTCCCCCAGTTACCATGCAAATAATTGCATAGTAAGACTTACAACCTATCTTTGTCTGAGTAATAAAGAAACACATGACATGAAACTACTTCTGTGCACTCACATCACTGTTTAAAATCTAACACGGAGATCTGAAACTAATTAAAAGAAAGCCATAATCAATAATACAAACTTATTTTATAATTCAGAGGGTCATAGAAGTGTTTAGTTACCATTAACTTAAACAAGGCAATCTAATCTACAAAGATCTAAAATGTACTGTTTCAACTTTCCTCACTTTGTAAAATAATATAGGTAGTGCTGTAGTATTTGTGGTGTACCTTGCAAACTGATCTTGCAAATTTAAGTCAATGACTTTTTTTTCTTGTTTCAAAATACAGAAATATTGATCAGATATAAAATGTTTCCTAAGTATAATGAATGGTATTTCCTGAAATACAGGATATGACATGACAGGCTGCATGTACAAGTAACTCTAAAGGTGTAATTTTCATGGCATTCTGATCTTCATACTATACTGAACCTAAAACAATAGTTTTGATATTGCTTAAATCCTTTGATGTTTCTTTTTAAATTAGAGTCAGCATTTCATTTGGAATATCTATCGAGTACTTTCTTCTAGTCTTCACAAAGAAGAATTTGCTTTTCTTTTATATCTGTTTAGAGGTCTGAGAATGAAACTTAAACAGGCCAGTATAAACTCAGTGGAATCTTATTCAAATCTGATCTGTAAGGATTTAGAGCCAAGATGTAGCTTAGTCATTTTAGCATTCAGATGCAGCAATTTATAGGCTCCATGAACAGTTTAGTCCCATGAAGCTCACTAGACTTTTTTTCCCTTCCTTTAGGTTACAATTAGAAAAAAGGAATTTCTTTCTAACAAAGCTGCAAAGCCTGCAGTGTCTGCTGCTTACACTACAATAAGTAGATTCTGAAGACTTAATCTAAGCATTGATTACTAGATCAGAGTAGCATTATAGGAAAGCAATATTAAAACCTAAATCTTGGTACTAAAGAAGAGAAACACTAAGAAGGACGACAAAGATTTTTTCAGGAGAACAGAGTGCAACAAGCTCAGCAAAGTTCAGAGAGGAGAGGAAAGGAAATGATTCAGATAAAATTTTAAAATTACAATAAAAAGAGGCTTTCATTTTAAAAAAAATAATTCAATATCAACATTATGGTGTGGAGGAGATAAAAATAACATAAATGTGTGCAAAAGTAAGTCTATCTTGTATTTCTGTATCATAATGTAATGATTGAAGAAATTACATATATTTTCTGTTAAATAACACTGGAATCATAACATAATAACAATATCATGTTTTGTGTAATCTATCTAGTCATCTGTAAGCAGAAAAATCATCCTGCATCCCAGGACATTTTTTCTGCTTCAATATAGCAAAATAGGTTTGGATTTAACAGTCTCCAACCAAATTAATTAGACAAGCTGCATGGCTTTGAATGGTTTTGTATTGTGCCACATTGTCACAGCCTGATTACATGCATTGATGCAGAACATATCAGAAGTGTAAATAAACTTTTCTTGTGCATCCAAAAACTTAATTCAATGCAAACTTCTCAAAGCACAGTGAATGAAAGTGAGGTAAATGTCAAATTTTCTGCTATTTTTGTGAATTAAGATCACGGATGGCCGACCACACAAATCGCTCTTCTGGCAACTTGTATGTTATAAACTATTTGCAATATAAATATCAAACTAGAATCTCTAAAGAAACATTCAAATGTACACCTTGCTTCTGCAAGGTATAAAAGCTCTGGTTCCAGTACAATTTTCTCTTTGTCTTAACCTATAAGTAGTATCACTACCTATTTAAAACATCCTAACACTTTGACACTATCATTGTTCAGAAATTACATGTTTGAAAAATATTGTTGGCATAGTATCAAGTTTTATTTATAAAAAGCTCTTCATAGCAGCAGTAAGGGGAGTAGAGCAGAATAGTCAAAGACTCAATGTACAGTGATTCCAAAGAATATACACAGCTAGTAATTAGAAAAAATGACAAGCTGATCTGTAAAGGTAGACAATATTCTAGGACTGAGAAATCCACCAGCCATTTTAGAAAGAGTAAAGCTAATTTCTCAGTCCCATTTAAATATTTATGATCTCTATATTCTGCGTCACCCCTTTTTGAAAGGGTTGGTACTTACAGCCCATGTATATCACACACAGATGCGTACCGACTTCTACTTAATTCTGTGTGTTTTAAAAGACAAACTACATAGCTGTATTACATATAGAACCTCACTCATCTCTCTTGATGTATCATCTGCTGAGGATCTGGGTATGTCTATGCCAGCATGGGCTAGTGATAAGGAGGAGACGCTTTATTTTTGTCTTGCAAAAATCAGGCAAAGTCCCTTTTTCCATGTTGACTGTATTTAAAAAGTTGCTACTCAATTAATGGAATTCTTAAAATAAACAAAGTGCTAATTAGTCTGAAACATATGGCCAATTGTCACTGATTTGTAACAAAGTTTAAATAATTCAATAAACATAAACCACTAATTACAGAATCTCAGATGAAAGAGGGAGTGCAGCCTTATTTAACATTCTATAATGAAAATTTATCATTAGTCATATCATAAAGTGCAGTTAAAATGCAGATAATTATTCTTGTGTTCATTACTGTTAATGTTTATTCTGCAGTAGGGGTTCTTTGTTACTATATAGTAACTTAAATAATTAAAGGAATAGTTGGTATTAAATACAGTATTTCACTGAGAGATGTACCAGGATAATTATTTCTACTATATACAAGCTATGATAGTTGAACATCTTATGTTATATTACTATTACAGCTTTAAATACAAGAAACCTGAATTGTACAAGTACAGAAACTCTATATTCATACTGTTATTATTTATGTACAAAACAGTAGAAAGGTCACAATCATGGAGAGTTCACAAAGAGCACAAGACAGTCTGATAAACTATTCTCTGAACCTATCTAATCAATGACACTGTGCTGCTCATTTCTGTTCCAAAAAGTTCCACAGCATCAAACTACATCAGACCTCCAGCAACTGCAGAAGCATTGCAATTGAAACTATAAATACATGCTAAGGAGAAGCAACATTTGCATTTGTAAAGCTATTCTGTTAAGTAGCAGTAAGCAGTAAACAGGCATTGCATACTATAGTAAGGAAGAAAGAATGAGCAAAAAGTGATTCATTTTCCTGCTGCTCTTGTCAGAACACTATTTGAAATTTAATGCTTGCAACAGGATTCTTGTACTAGTATTCTGTATTCAGAGCTCAGTCTTGTTAGAGATTGCCACCAGTTATGACTACAAATTCTTGGAATATAACATAGCACAGGCTGTTCCCAAATCAATTAATACATCACATGGATGAAACAATTTGTGGAAGAAGGTGGCTAGGTAGAAATAAATACAAATATAAAGCTGTTGAAGTTTTCAGAATTAGTGACATTGCCAGGATTATGCATTACTAGGTATTAAATTATTAGTGCATTATTATTTATTATATATATATATATATAACTACAATGCTATATATAAAATATATCATTCCAAAATAGAGAACGATTAATGCATTATAAAAGCAACAGTTCATCTGGTAAAATTGTTCAGGATTCAAAAGCAGGCTGCAGGCAGCTCGTAAGGAAAATAAGCAATACAGAATTAGGTCTATATAGTCTGATTATTAGTATTGAAGCCAAAAAAAAAGAAGCTGAGAAATAGTTTTGATTTTCAAGTCATCTTTAACATCCAGAAATCCCATTTCACTAAATCATTGCTTTTTAGTATGTTTGTAATGGGTTTTACTGTCTTTTATTTCCAGTGTAAGATCTTAAGATCTCTACAGGGCAAACGAGTCAGTAGGCAAAGGTGAACCATTGTCTTTCATTCATTTTACTGAAGCACAGAAGGGCCAAAATGTTGTCTTTTTTAAAATATTTTTTAAAAATCAAAGGAAATCTTTGGGCTGTCTTTAAGGATCAATTCTTCCATGGCCTGTTACCCTTCTATAAATACACTGCTTTCCTTAGGACAGTTCTCTTAAAACAACTGGTCACAGTCCTGAGTTGTATAGGAAAACCAAACCAATCAACAGAACATGCAGAAAAGCTTAGTCTGAGTACATTTCTGAGACACGTTACTCTTGCAAAAACATAATGTAACTTTAATATGACGACTTTGTTCTTTGGTAACAGACTAAATATACATTAAACTTATAAGCAGTTTCATCATACTCAACAGAAATCTTACTAATTTTCTCTGGCTGTGTAATGTTACAGATTTTATAATGCTTTAATCATTAACTTAATGCATGGTTTAAGCAGTGAAAAAGTATGCATTTTTTCCTTGAAATATAGTACTATGACCAACACATCTTATATACTGAAGTTTGCCAATGCATGTAGTCAAATCCACATTACAATTGTCCTTAGCTAAGTTGAAGGAGATATGAACGCTATGTAAATCATGGATATACAAAAATAGATTACTGCTATTTGTGGCTATTTTGCAATGCACTTCAAGTGCTCATACAGTGTAGAATTACTTCCCTATATGTACGTTAATAACAAAAAGAGGGCCAGGGAAAATCTCCATTCCTTAGTGGATGAAGGGAGGAACATAGTAATGGAAGACAAGGAAAAGGTTGAGGCACTTAGCAGCTTCTTTGCCTCAGTCTTTAACAAGTTCTGTTCAATATCTTTACTGATGACCTGGATGAGGGGATCAAGTCTACTGTTAATAAATTTGCAGATGACACCAAACTGGGAGGCAGTGTTGATCTGGAAGGTAGGAAGACATTTCAGAAAGACCTGGACAGGCTGGGTCAGTGGGTTGAGGCCAACAATATGAGGTTTAACAAGGCCAAGTGCAGGTTCCTACACTTTGGCCACAATAACCCTGTGCAGCACTAGACTAGGCGATGAGTGGCTGGAGAGCAGCCTGGCTGAGGGGGACCTGGGAGTGCTGGTTGACAACAAGATCAACATGAGCCAGCAGTGTGCCCAGGTGGCATCCTGGCCTGTATCAAGAATAGTGTGGCCAGCAGGGATGTAATTCTGCCCCTGTACTTGGCACTGCTGAGACATCACCTGGAGTACTGTGTGGGGTTCTGGGCCTCTCACTTCAAGTACGATATTGAGGTGCTGGAGTGGGTCCAGAGGAGTGCAACAAGGCTGGTGAAGGGACTGGAGGGAAAGTCTTATGAGGAGAAGCTAAACAAGCCCAGCTCCCTCAGCCTGGGGAAGAGGAGACTCAGGGGGGACCTCATCACACTCCACAACTACCCGAAGGGAAGCTGTAGTCAGGTGGGGGTCAGGCTTTTCTCCCAGGCAACTTGTGACAAGAGGGCATGGCCTGAAGCTGTGCCAGGGGAGATTTAGGCTGGATGTTAGGCAGCAATTCATCATGGAAAGGGTAATTAGACATTGGAATGGCCTGCCCAGGCAGGGGGTGAAGTCGCCATCCCTGGAGGTGTTTAAAACTGGATGTGGCACTTAGTGACATGGTGTTGATGTGGTGGTGTTAGGTCATAGGCTGGACTTGATGATCTCAGAGGTCCATTCCAGCCTCAGTAATTCTGTGATAACACAGTACAGTTGATATAAACATATTAATCTACAGCACCATATCTCATATAGGTCACAAACTAATGCTGTTTAGCATATTTATTCATTTTTCAGATTATTTGAGGACAGTCCAGATTTGTGTAGACAAAAGAGAGATATGTCCAAGAGGAAATATTTTAGCATACTGATTTATCACTGGAAGTTCTAAGGGACAGTATTTAATGGGAATTCTATTATCTTATCTCTCATGTGATCTCCAAAAACTCCAGGTACCTTCCCAATTACAGAAAAGCATTATATTTCCTTACAATACCGTGTTATTTTTTCCCCCCAAAAAAACCCCAGTAAGTACAGACAGATCTTAGCTGCACAGTTCCCACTGACATTAATGGGAGTAATTTGCCTAAAACCTCTATTCTTCGGGGCTTTTTTAAAATTTCGTAGATGGTTTTTAAGTGTAATTTTCTACAGTATAATTTTCTAAAAAAGACATAATGTGCATTGCATTTTATTATTCAGCTGGCCCAAGGCTCATTCAGATCTTATCTTTCCTTTTTGCAAATTTTTGTCTGGATAAAAGAATATCTGCAAAAAAAGTGACAATTAGACTACAGACATCAGAGCCTCAATACCAATTACCATCTTACAATCCAAGAATGCAAGTAATATTTATTCCGTGATAGGACATCATTGTATGTAAAATTACAGTATCTTTACCAGTATTGATTAAAACCAATATGCTAAGAAATTTCTAAGAATACTATTTACTCTCTACCGTTCCTCTTACAAAGGCAGATGAGGCAGAGTTGCAAAGGAAAAGGGAAGTTTATGATATGAATGTTAATCAGTCGCACCTGCCCTTTTGTAAAGTGTTCAACAATATATTTGAGGAATGTAGTCATTTTAAACAGAGATTTGATGAAAGGTTATACCATATTATCCACTGTGTGACATTTAGGAAACTGAGAAGATTTATTTTTTTTTCCTACTAGACCTTAGAAAATTCAAGATTAGCTCAGTACTAGACTGTTGAATTTCAACTAACTTTTCAATATGAATCATGAAGTAAAGTAATATACATTACAGATATATCAACAATTGGTTACAGTGTCTCTGCAATGAAGCAGGCAATGTATTATAAAGTTTTTAGTTATTGTCATGGGGACAGAGTTGTGCTTCAATTCAGAATCAGGTTATCAATCAAACCAGCAAAATTTTACCCAGAGAGGATGAGCAGCATAAAAACCCTCTTTTAAAACTTGCCTGGATGTGTTCCTGTACAACCTGCTCTAGGAGAACCTGCTTGAGCAGGCAGGCTGGAATAGATGATCTCCAGAGGTCTCTTCCAAGCCTCACCCTTCTGTGACTCTGTGTGACAACACACTCCCTCAGTTTTGGTTCAAGGGTTTTCAGAATGCTGATGGATATGGTGTTCTTGTCAGGTAAGATTTACTGAGGAATCAGTAATAAATAGTATGCCCTGAGTTGGACTACTTACATGATCTCACTAGCAAGTATAAAAGAGGAAGAGTAAAAATAAAATGTCATGACAGATACTGTAATCTGTGCAGAGTCATCCTACCCAGGACTTTAAGACAGCATTTTAAGGTAAGCATGAACTACTTCAGTGACAATGGTCCACAAGGTAAGAGCTCAGAGGTCTACAAGACTTTCTTACTGATATTTTTGTTGTTGTTATTATAAACAATGAAGAAAAAGTAATTAGAGTTTTCCATTTGCAAAACTCTCAAAAGGAAAGGCTGCTGAAGAAAACTAAATCAAATACATCTAAACCCAATATACATGAACACAGGGCTCCTTTGAAAAGCTTTCAGATGAAAAAATAAATATTTAACTCATCAGGAAAATAGACACTAAAGAAATAGTTTATATATTGTGATAGCAAATATTTTTACTGAAAGTTAACAAAAGCCATGGTTCACATGAAATACAAGTTGTTTAACCTGACATCTTGAGGTGTCAGAGCATGAGATCAGGGCAATTGATATTGTAAAAACAAAACAGAAGTATAGTAGTAGAAAATATGGTTGTACACAGAAAGTACCAGATTTGTGCTCCCATTGCACATCTCCTTCTCCGTAAAATTCTCACAGTGAAAAAAATAATTAGGAAAAATTAACCAATGAAGAATGAAGTCTTACAACTAGTGAAATATTTTCCTAGTGTTAAAATGAGTTATTTTTTCCTGAACTTTTCTACCACACAATGTATTGGATTGAAAGTCTTGAGGATGTTTTAACATATAGATATTAAAAAGAGAAATGGATCCAGGACCTAATATTTACTCAACCTAATTGGAGTCAATTTAAAAGGAGTCTAATTGTACACAAATACTGCACTTAAAATTTATACTGAAGCCTAGTGTACTTAACAGGTGTTTTTGCAAAACATTATTGCTTATTCCTGTGTTTACCCAGTTGAGAGTATACCACTGTATGGATGCACAGTATATTGACGTTTAAAACCAGTGTTTAAAGTATGTAATTATTTTCATTTTTAAACAGAATTTATATAGCTAATTAGAATCAGAAAGATGAAAAAATCAACCATAAGCTAAGTGAACAGTTATTTAGTTTAAAAAAAATTGTCTGAGCACCAATAAAACTATTACATACCATATTCATTAATTCCTAATATTTTTCATATTATGAGCACTATCTACACTAGATATCTTTCACTTTAAAGAAACAGATACAGAAAAGATAGGTACAGCAAGAGGTTCAGTAAAACAGCAAAGATGCATCTTTTCTCCCACAATGGCTTCATAGATTTGACAAAAAGTGTCCAGCTAGGTGTGACTATCAAGTTTGCTATGGAAGCATCATCAGGCAGCTTGAAAGAAAAATTAAACATTTACCTTAGTTCCAGACTCTGACATCCCCTTTTTCCCCTGCAATGACCGAGTAGTAAGAAGAACTATAGACATACCACAGAGATATTTTAGACAACTTGCCTATGTCTTTTAGATAATATGTTTTGAGCATGTAGTGAGACAGCAAAAATAACAAGTTTAATTGCAATCACCTTATTCATATAAAATTATTGTAAAGGGACTTAAAAAATAATAGGCAAGCCTTTTGAATGCTCTTGCCCACAGGGAGGGCGGAAAAAAAGCAGATTAGAGTGTAAAACTTTTTTTTTTACTTTTCTCAGGAGAGGGAATAAAATCCTAAGACTTCTTGACTACAGTCAGATAAAGAAAAAGTCTCAGATGAAATTCTGGAATTTGCATAGGACACAGATATTGTATTCAGGGAGCCTCAAAAAAAGAAGAAAATTCACTTGATAGCTTAGAGGTACGAGCACCTCAGGAAAAGGTCTGCTCTTATTCCTTCGAATTCACTACTGCATCTTACTGCAATGGATTTTTTTACCCCCTATTTCTAGGACAGAGGATTTTAGAGGATCAAATTTTACAACTCCTCAGACCCTGAAGGCAAGCAGACTTTCCAGACAAACACTATGAATGACAAACCTCATGCTGTTTGGAGACAAGACCACATACAGAAAGCTCAGGTTGTTTCTGAATTCTTAAGTACTACTTTCTGTGCATTTCTTTCACAGCTATAGTACCATAAATGAAATTAAAATCATTGAACATTCAGCCTGTCTGTTTCTTACAGGTGTTTCATTGTAATACAGAATGTGCTATGAGTTGAGGGAGAACATTTCATAACCTTTGGGCAAAAGCCTAAATGGAGATCACATATTCTATCCTTTCTGCTTATACATTCAAATTCACCTTTCATAAACCAGGAGACCATGCTTGTGCCACTGAATGTTTTCCTCTTACTTTGTTTCATTCAAAACTATTATTGCCTAAACCCCTCTGAACTGGACCTAATTCTAATCAAACCTAAGCACCTCTAAACTGACTTAACCCTGAGGCCTACATTAACGAGGATCATAGTTGAACTCCCTAACTTAACAACAAGAGTAAGAAGGGGGAGGAATGAAAAAGGCATGTTTTTCACAGGAATGTAAAAGAAATTTATTAGACTGGAGAAGAAACACAGACAAGGGATTTTTACACATCTGACTCAGATTACATTAGCCCTTTGGCAAAACAAGACAAAATAAGGACAAGGCTAGAAATGCCTTGAATCACTATGGCAAAAATCAGTTGTTAGATGTATATGAAAGCCATTCATGACAAGCATGTCCCCCTTGCTGTACCCACCTGTTGAGCTAGACAAAAAGCTCTTTCCTGACTGAATCTTCTGCCCAGACCCAGGTCAAATTCCAAATTTCCTTGATTATTCCCTCTTTCCTTTACCCAACTTCCCCTGGCAGTTCTTCCTTCTACCCCCAAACACTCTGCTTAGCCAGTGCTTGCTCTTCAACAGACCTCCCAACCCAGGCTATAATGAATGCAATGGTCTTAATTCTGTAAGATCAGAACTAGTGTAAGTAGAAGGTATTTTGAATCTCTTATAAACAAACCCCAAAACTTTATGGAAACAAGAACACAGTAAATACAATCAGTGGAGGAGCATAATGATGTATTTTACTATTCTGTTACTGCTTGTCCATAATCATTTTTTGAATCCAACATAGAAACCCAAAAACTCTCAAAGACAATCGCATAACTGGAAGGTTCACTCTCTAAACTAAATCATATTTTACAGGTCCGTAAAGAGCCAGGTGACTTACCTATCAAAACATGTTGGAACTTTCTAGTAATCTACGTACACAAGCTGTTTCCCTCTCCAAACCCAGATGTGAGGAGCCACAGAGTTCTGAATCACATCTCAACAAAAACTTAATAAGACTCAAACAACATACCTCCTGGGCCTGACAATTAATAAAAACTTCATGTCCTGCCCTTGATTCTTCTCACAAAATCATAGAATCATAGAAAGGTTTGAGTTGGAAGTCCAACACCCTCTGCAGTAAGCAGAGGCATCCTCAACTTGATCAGGCTTCCGAGAGCCTTCTTGAGCCTTACTTTGAGTATCTCTAGGGATGGGGCCTTAGCTAGCTCCTTGGGCTTCCTGTTGCAGTGTTCCACTACCTTCATGGTAAAGAACTTGATCCTAACATCCAATCTAAATCAAGTCTTCTCTAGTTTGAAACCATTGTCCCTCATCCTATCACTACAGGCCTTGGTAAACAGTCTTTCTCCATCCTTCTTGTAGGCCCCCTTCAGGTGCTGGAAGGCTGCTATTAGGTCTCCCCAGAGCCTCTTCTTCTGCAGGCTGAACAATCCCAGCTCCCATAGCAGAGGTGCTCCAACCCCCTGATCATTGTCGTGGCCCTCCTTTGGACCCTCTCCATCAGGTCCATTTTATTCCTCTATTAAAGGCTAAAGGCCAGTAAAATTAATGGGTTTGGTATGTTTGGGTTTTTTTCAGATGTGAGATTTCTTTATCACATGGTTCATTACAGAGTTTCATAACTAGCCTCTCTCTCTCCTAAATTTCCAAGTATTTTCCTTGTTCTGTTTTGTTGTATTTTATTTAAAGTTGGCAAATGGAAGCAAACTGAGACAGCCTCAGATTTTTCAAAAATAGTTGGTGTAAAAACTTGCATGCTTCTACAGTTATGTATTGGCTTGACTGGGGCCTGATGCATTTTTTTTTTTTCCTGATTCAACAACACTCCCTAGACTATGAAAAAATTTATCATGACATTTACATTTTAATATTTTATTTTCCATTTCTTAGAAACTTTCAATATTTAACCTAAATAGTTTACAATAATCAGTTAATAGGCAAATAGTTTACTTGCTTAAGAACTGTTATCCATTCCTCCTCTTTATATGCTAGTGGTATCGGACCATTTTTTTTCAAACCAAGAAGGAAACAGCTTTCATATTTGATAAAAATTACTGAGAAATTAAGCTAGACAGATCTTGAAATGTAAACAAACTATAATTCAGACTTCCTAGATTAAATACTCAGATTCAGAAGGAGGTGAAGAAGCTCTTTTATTATCTTTGTTGGCCTTATGGCTCATCAGGTATCGATCCCATGACTACCATGCCAAGAAGAAAGTAAGAATTTGGTCAGATCTGTACTAGCTGCAGATAGCCCAAGATGATATTACTGCATTTTTCGTTGTTTTAGAGAACCATCACAACAGTTTCCTTTCTAGCTACCAGAAGAGCAGCAGGACAAGAACTGTTTTGGGAGTCTTAGATTCATAACATAGGTGTGGCAGGTGGACAAAATTTGAATGGCATATAGTGCTTGAAAGTGAGAAAGGCAGTATCTCATCCCCATTATGCCATGGTCCAAAACTAAATTCAGCAGGCACTATGAACATCTACCTCATACAGACAAAGTTTGGTTAACTTCAGCACCATACTGTTTTGTCATACAATTGCCCTGGTTGCTACTTGGTCTGAAACTCAGAATGCTGGAACAAGTTGCTACCTTAAGCAGATACTGGCAGCTGCTTTAACAGACAATCTTTCCTAGCTCTCTCTTAGTTTCTGTTGCTATACATATTCTTTAGTTCATGAAACTAAAAGAGATCTTAGCTCACTATCTTTGAAAAACATCTAGGCTTTCAAACTGAAAGAACACCTGTTTGCTTCTCAAATCAAGTCTATATTTTTGTAGGTGTTATTTCTGAAAAAGTTAATTTCTGAACATTAGTCCAATAAACACAAAAAAGACAAGATTGGCAGGTAATTTATCCCTTGATCATGGGAGAAGAGACAGAAGTGCTAGAGAACGAACTGCACCTTGTGGCGTAATCTTATTAGGGGATGATAGGGCCTAAAGTCATATCCTTCCTTGGCTGGCCATCCATCTGCTCCCAGCAAAATGCATCCAAGAAGTAAAAGAGTTGACCACCACATAAACATCTTTACAGGTCTGTTCCTGTCAAGATAAAATGAAAAATGTCAGTGACAGATTTCCAAAACTATTTTGGCACAAGTCATATTATAAAAATTTACAATACAGCTATTTCATTTCTGGAGTTGAATAAATACAGTATAAATAGGGTAATACATCTGGCATAATAGCAGAGAGAAAAAAAAAGAAGAAAGGTAGTAGTATTTGGGACCACAATATCAATTTCATTGTGCTGAACTAAACATTTTATTGTCAATATTCAAAACTCACATAACAGGCACTACCAATGCTCCACCATTCCATTACTTAGAAGCAAATCCAAAATCACAGGTAACTTCCGCACAAGACACTTCAGGAAACTTCATAAATATTTTTGTACTAATGACATTTAAAGAATGTTGTTTGGCTTCAGAAGTAGTTGTTTCAAACACTGTCGTTGGTGCAATTTTACACATACGTAGTGCTCCATATTTGTCTAATGTTATTTTACAATGAGCAAGAAAACTATTGTCATCCTAGAGGCAACTTTTAAATAACTCTTACCAGGTATTTCACAGCCTTGCAACAGTGTCTTTTATTGTGAATAGAGAAGAGTTCAGTAACTACTCTTATTTGCATAAACAATGGCACCATGTTAAAATCTGTGAAAGAACACCAGAAATCACAGGTTTCAAACAAACTTATGAATCTTTATTATGATGCACTGAAAAGTTTCCTTTTTATGTAAAGCTTTATATTACAGTTTGCTTAACATAGTCACAGGTTGAGTTTAAACTGTAATTCAAAACCATCCTGCCTCATGCCACCTTCAAAATGAAAGTACTGGCTGGAGCAAAGTATTATGGGTCTTGAAGCTCAGAGTGTTGCTGTTTCTGGGCTGCAGTTTTGTGGGTGGTGTTCTTTTCCACTGGGCTGGGTGCTGCATGCTTGAGTGGAGGAAACTGTTTTGTCTTTGGCTTCTGCCTCTGCTTTTGCTAAGGTAATTTTAGAGTGATGATCTCCAACTTTTATCTCAACCCAGAGGGGTTTTTTTTGTTACATTCCCTTCCACCTATGTACGGGGCAGGGGCTCACTGGTAAGAGCAAATTGTGTTAAGGCAGGACAATACATTTCACCTTCACAAATTGAAATGTTATTTAAAGAAATTAGGAAGGAGAAGAACAAGGCCATTCTTAACATCTGATGCAATTTTTTTTTCCCCCAACAAGAGAACCTTAGCTATTTGCAATTTTAATATTAAATGAGAATGTTAAAGTAACAGCATGAGACTTCGTATTTTAAAGGTACACTTTAAGAGTAAATACCAATATCTATCTGGTTGGTTGCCTACGGTACGCCTACGGCATGCAATTATGCAGCGTTATAGATCTCATCGACTTTGTCTGCGCTCTGTCCAAAAGTTTGTCATCCTGCAGTCATAATAACAACCCAGCTAGTGCCGATAGCAATGTTCTGATATATTTTAAACAAAGTTGTAAAAAAATTGCTTTCTATTCTAATGAACAAAAAAATTGATTTTTCAAGATAAAACTAGGATGGTTTGATCAGCTGATCCTACATCATCCAGCTACTGTGATACACTGAGTGACCCACTGAGTTCCAATTATGATATTGGATATTACATACCGGTATTAGATAGGGAGATATACAACAATCTGGAAGAATGCATAGAACTTCTAGCTTTAAGGGTCTTGTCACTGAAATTGATGAGAAAAATCCATGTAGGAAAAAAATATATATAAGAAAGTAAAGGGTTCTCTTTCAGAGCTGCTTTTGACCAGACCAGGACATTAAAACTTCATAAGAACAGGCGGCCTACAACAATCACACTCATATATTTTATAGATATGTATATAGCAGGAGAGTTTCCTTATATGGTTCCTAATAGATACAGAAAGGTGCATTTCATGAGTGGTTCTGTACCTATTAGATATTTGTTATATATTAGTGATCTTCACTCTCTGCATTGAAACTATCCTGCTTACAAAACCAATACTGCAAAGTGATCCTCATGACTTAGAGAAACGTGCAAGTCATTCTGTTTAGTATATATTATTTAGTCCTGTAATATGGAACTGAGATGAAAAACTTCTATGCAGGTTGACTTATTCATGAGCATTCATGTGTTTTTTTTTTTTTCCCTTTCCACCTCACTCTGATCCGGTAATATAGAAATCTCCACTAAAAATAGAGATATACATGAAAAAGTACAAAATTTCATAAGCGTGCCCTAAGAGCACAGAGTGTGTTCAGAATGTTAAAGTCTTACAAGTCTTACCTAACATATCCTTTATAATAGAAAATCAGCTGAGCATAAAATGTGAGCAAATTGGGGATCACTTATCCTGTATCATTTACAGTCGTGCTCCTGGCAAAGCTGTTACATGAACTGTTGTTTTGACTCTCATCATTCTTCATATAACAGTAGTCATCACAGCTGCCCAAAGGCAGGGGCTGCACAGAATTAATTCCTGGGGAGATACTGAAAGTACTAAACAGTCTCTAGCCTGACCTTTAGTCACAGTCTCGGTAATGGGACCCTGTATAAGTCTGATGCCCATCTCTGGGGATTAGTAAAACTTGGTAAAAACCACTTAACAGTTGCTGTTCCATTCTCCTTCCATCTGATTTTTACCTGCTTGACTAGTATTCACCCCTTTAACTCAAACTCATGTTTAAGATTAATATACCATGCTATTTTGAGATTCTCTAATAACCATATTTAAGATTTCTTCCCATTTATCACTGTTTATTCTAACAGTTCCCAGTTCTAGTCCTCTTATTTTGGTACTCTAGCTTTTCTAATACATGTAGTAGAGCTATGTCTCATAGGAGAACTCTTGCAGAATATATTAAGCAGTGAATTATTTGAAACAAAGACAACAAGCTCTATTAGAGAGAGAGAGATTTTTTGCATAACTTAAGACTTGTTCTTTACATCTGTTCAGTAACTGTATATTAAGATGATGACAAAAAAAATTAACAGTGAAAGTTTTCTTGAGTTGCCCTTGTGCTTACATCAAAACAGAACTGCTAATCAGATGTTACAGTGGACTTCTGCTATGTGATTATGACAACAAATCTAGCTCACTGACATGAAGCACCAGAAAAAAAAAAAAAAAAAAAATCAGAAATCTGAGAACTCATGTTATGGAATGGCATTTTTCTTAACTGCCTCTGTGTTAGTTCTCAGTATCACTGTTATGAAAAAGTCCATTACAAGAAAGAAAGAAGGGGAGGGGGATAAAAAAAGAATAATCAGAATCCTGAGTTTTAGTCTCAAAGAAAACACCATTTTATTCATGTCTGTCAGGGGAAAAAAAAAAAGTTTTTGAAAATAGTTTATTGTTGACTTTTAAGGTCAGAATCAGATTAGTTTAGAAGTTATGCATGCTAAAACTAGCTATTCACAGTTGAACCTTTGTCTCCTCTGTGCACTTGTGGAATATCTCTCTGTACAATGAAAATTAGGTTGTCGAATAGTCATTTCACTGCCGACAGTAAGGGCAGCCACATTCCACCAGCCTCCCATCTAAACTGCATATATTTTAGCCTCATGTGGTGTAAAAGAATAGAGTCCTTATAGTTCTGAAAATTGCTTGAACTTGAATGACTTCTCCTTTGTACATGTCCAAAAGAAGAGAAAATTATTACATGCTCAGTTTCTGACTTCATTGCCTGTTATTTGTATGACAACTTAAAATGTAAATTAAAGGAGTCAGCTCTTTGGACAGATGCCACATAAAATCCCCAAAGTATGTAGAGTGTCTGCAGTTACTATTTGTCTTTTCAGAAATTTAAAAAAAAAAAAAGTAGTAAATAATTTTTACAAATATCAGAAATTTTCTATTGAATTGGCTGCAAACCAAAACTACTACCAAAACCACACCTCCCCTTAAAGCAATTAAGTAGTTATTTTTTAAATAATTTTTTTTTTTAAATGGTCTCTCCTTAAAGACCTGTACTGTCAATGAGTTGAATTAAAGAGAAGGAATAAAAATTAGTTTTGAAAACTTCACTACAGCTCCAGAATTTGTTGCTGTGTATAAACAAACAGTAAGAAATAATGTAAGTGTGGTAGGGTGAGAAAGTTCCCACACACACACAAAGAAAGATACCACAGCTAACTCAGTCGGAGAAAGCAAATGAAATAAGCTGTATTTACAAGCAGAAATGGAATGCAACGAATATGTAAAAAAAATATACAATATTTACAACATATACAGAAATATACAGCAATGTATGTAATACAGAAGACCCACAGCCGGAGGAGGGGTGCCCCCCAGCCGCTGTACCCCCTCTCCCCTCCCTACCTCCCCTTTTTTCCCAAAAAGGGTTAGAGAGAGCGAGAGAAAGGCAATTAAGGAGAAAATTCTGTTAGCTCAAAGCGTATGCAAGAATTAGTTTTCTTATCTGGTTAGCTTTGTTAATTCAAGGTCTCTCCTGTCCAGCAAGCTGTTGCTTCAAAGAGAGAAAAGCAGATAGACCCACAGGAACAGACAGCAAGCGAAGACTGAGCAGACTAAGCTAAAACTTAAAAGTTGCGTTCCACCAATCTACCAATGAAATTAGTTTAGAATATCTGTATGTTTTTCAAAACATTCAGCCCGAGTGTCCCAGCAACTGTCCCTTTCTTAAAGGCACAGCCTAAACCGGTCACAGTAGGCATTCTGCATATTCATGATACCTAAAATAACTTGCTTCTTATTTCTATTTGGAGGTATAGCAGAAGTGGTAAATAAAGGATTTTTGTACATTTCTTTTAATGGTTATATTTATATAATAACGAACATAGTGTTTAGAAAATATATACCATTTTCTCCCCTTGCTGTAATCTTCACAAACAGATGAAAAAGTGTATCATATTACACCCATCCAGTTCCAAATGTGAGAATGTATACATACATACTGTGGGCAGAAGTTAAAAAAATCTAATTCATAAAACCTGTCTTAGCTAGCGTTTATAATGAAGGGGGAAATATATACTTAAACACAAGAATGCCCTGTTGTAAAAGGTATATATACATAAAAATAGGAAACTTCCCACGTTCAAGGACATCGTTTCAAACATTCCTCAGCTATTATACTCTCATTCTGTGTTACGAGATGTTGACTAGCCAAGATATTCAGCATTAAGACCAAAGACATAATTCATTTGAAAATACAACCATTCCACCCCAATAAACTTATTTGTTGAACTTAATGTACCTGCAAATTATTAGAAATTAAATTTTAAGCACTGGCTAGATAACTGCACTCCTCATACCTTTAAGAGAGAAGATGCATCACATATTAACCTCGTACTATGTAAAAAAATAATTTTCAATATATCAAGGAGTAGTACTGTATACACTCAGGACACGCAAGGTTTCAGTTCCTTACATACTATTACTCCAAAAAATAAGAATAAAATTAATTATTTTGTGTGGTTTAGAAGAAAAGAGCTTAAGTTCTTTCACTATATTCAGTGTTATTAACAGGTTAATAACACAAGCACAGTAATAAATATAAACCACATTTCATCCCTGTGACATTGAGGACTGCATTGTATATACCAATGGATGCAAATACCTGTCAGGAAAGAACATATTGTCATCCTTTCTTAAAATGCTTGTATCAATCATTAGTTTCAAGGCAGAAAGGAATCTGCAAAGTGGGTATTTTTTGTATAAACAGTGATTATAATACTACATAAGCTTTGAACAAGTGGCAGAAGTTTTAACCAACATCATATCTTCTAGCATTAGCCTGCCTCTACTCTAGACTAGTGCCCCTACATCTTCATGCACAGTCCACACTCTCAAAAACCTCACAAAGGATATCTTATCTCCAAGCTGGCCATCCCTTCACATAAAACAATTAGTCTCTTTAGAAGTAATCACTGTATCAGATTCTTTCTATGAATGCAGCCATACTCCATATCTAGCAAAGTTTGTCCTTATTAAAATGCTACACAGATAGCAGATCCCAGTGTCACAATGGTGGCTCTCACCTTTGCTGCTAGCTTTCATGAACAGCACACCTCATCTAGTCACCCTTCAGTTCACTTCCAGAAGTGGCCAATACAGAGGTGTTAGGTCACCTTAAACGTGTACAGCTGGCTTGGGGCTCACAACAGCAAAATGCAACTCTGCTATGGCAGCCAACAGCTCATACATCTGTGTACCAATCTGTTCTGTCTCTTAGAAGCCACTTTATGTGGTTACAGCCACCAACTGTGCAAGCACACGCTCTTCATCCTTCACCCGATGAAAGAGACTGGCAGAGTCATTTCAGAACAGCCAGCAATGTTGCTGACAGCTCATGTGCTGGAATACACAGGCAAATACACTCTTTTTTTTTTTTTTTTTTTTTTTTAAATCTCATGAAAAGCACTCACCCCATCAGATGAATCCTGCCTTCTGATGACTTCTGTCCATCTCTCCCTCACTCCTTTCCTGAGTTAAATTGCAAGATTATCATGCTGCACAGGCAGAGCTTGAAGCACATACCCTTGCACTCCTCATACTACCACATTTGGTCTTTGTGTGGACATTACAAACATGTCAGTTGGCTCAGAAATGTATCACAGCACAAACTGCAAGTCTTCCCTGTCTCTCACAGTTACTTTCTCTCTACCCTCATGCTGTTTGCACTGTCAGGTGTTGGCGGATGACAACAGAAGCCCAGAGACCAAATGTTTGTGGAGGGTTGCAAGTTAAAGGCATCTGCTCAGGGCATTTCTAGAAAAGCTTTCCTGGAATTAGGCCTAAAGGCTTACAGGTGGCTCTTGTGAGCACAGACACAAGTGGCCTGAATGTGCCAAGGACATTTCCAAAAGGGCAAAACAATCATAGCACAGAGGCAGCTGGGACACTTATTAGGTGAAATCTTTTCTGCTAACTTCATGCTCTAATTTAATATTACCATCTTAAGTTTATTTATTTATTTAAAGAATCACACTGAATACCTTGATGTCAGTGAGAAATGGGAATTTTAAACCTTGCTCATCATGTTCTTCACAGGATCTCAACAACAAGAAAGCAGAACAAATATGGGGTACTATATTTCACATATCTCAGAGGAGCTTTTTTCAATAGAACTGAGTTGTGCCTGTTGATCTAATTTTTTCAAAGACTTCAGTCAGCCTCAGGAAAATGGTGTTTTTCCCATCACTGATATATACAAAATGCTAGCTTCTGGAAGTTATACTGAGAGTAAAGCAGTCTCTTTTGTCCCTTATTAAGAAAGCTTATTACCGTTGGTAATATTCTAGAGAATTAATGTTTGTCATCATGGCAGGATGTGAACCAATGGGAATTCAACTATGAAATCAGAACTATCAAATATGCCAGCTTAGAACTCAGGCAAATATTTTGGTACTGTTGAAGTTTTACAAAATTGGTAAATTAACACCTAACAGCCTATTGTGTAACTGTGTGCTCTGTTCATGATAGAAAATATAATTATTTCTTTTAATTTAGTCTTCTTAAATGAAATACTGCAAACTTTAATTAAATGTAAGCAGAAACAACAGCTGCTGACTTTGCCACAGTAAATAATTAAGCATACTTTTGACCAAATATATCATCCTAGAGAAGGCCAAATGGCCACTACAAAATAGTGACTGTTAAATTAAAGGCTAAAATTCCTCCATATTTCCTATGATATGCTAATCTATCACCCTCACTTCTCCCTTTTGTTATTCAAGGATATTTTGGGGTTTGGTGAAACATTAGTTACCAACAAAACCACTGAATCCTTGTTGTTACTGAATGCTTTTCCTGAATGCTAAACCAAAATATACCTACCATTAATTCAAACTACAATAATTCATCAAATCTCTTTCTATTAAGTAAATATTCTGGCTAATATTATGACTTATCCCTTTATGTCTATGAAACTTGCTCTCTTGAAGTGCTCTAGCCAACAGAGATGGGTCCTATTCTTGTTATCCAGTGAAAGGCATTCTTCAGTAACTGAGATAGTTTAAAGTCAGCCCACCTAGAGATTGCAGCTCAACACCTCCATGAAAATGGCAAAGATTGGAATACACAAATGTAAGGGTTTTATCTTTAATGGGGTTTTAACTAGAAAAAAAAATTATAAAGAACTAAAGAAGGAAACCAGGCACTAAAAAATAAGTAAGGGTTTTATCTTTAATGGGGTTTTAACTAGAAAAAAAAATAATTATAAAGAACTAAAGAAGGAAACCAGGCACTAAAAAATACATGCATAGAGAGAAAAGTAGGTAGTTTGGGGTAGGAGAAGTAATGCTTCAGTAGCCTCTGCAGCATGGGAAGATAATTAGAGGAGATATGAGAGAGAAATGCACCATGGAAAATTCTGTGACATGCAAAGAATCATGAGCTCCCTTGCCTCCTTGAACACAGAAGAACACTTAGTAGAAAGATATGGATTCACCCTAGTGTGATGAAGAGCAGTATACACAACAGTACAGACACTGATAGGAAATATCAAATCATTGCATGACAGAGAACAAAGATAGATGCATCTTTTGGTACCACTGGATCAAACTACAGTTCAATCAGTAACCAGAAGGACTGATGAATGTTCAGCTGTTTAAATAAACAGGACCTTTTGTAGCTGAGGGCCATCTGAGCTTAACAGGATTGAACCAAAAATGTATTTGCCCTCCAGTACTTTCACCCAGTTCCATCATTAATATAATTAAGTCAACTACAGATGAAAACCAGGCCTAATTGAAAACAACTCTTAAATCGACATTTAGTACATTGGGTCCAGAATTTTACCCTGTGTATAGAGCTTAGTGACAATGAAGTTCCACAAGGATAGTAACCAAACTCTAAAATTCATTAACTTCTTAACTTCTAAACTTCATTAACTAAAAGGAATGAAACCCAAAGTTACTTCTAATAGTCTTTAAAAGAAGTCTGTGTCTGATAATCCACAGAAATAACACAGACAATCTTCTGAACTTGATTTTCTCTTTTTTAATTTAAGTGCTATGGAGTCTTCCACCTCTCTTCTTTTTTACTTTGTAGAGACTTGTCTCTCTTTCTTCTTAACTGCCATAAAGGTCAGCTTTCTTCACAAGCCTCAAGTCAGTATAGTCAGAAAGAAATACAGAAAAAAAAAATGTAATTTTCTGTCAGTCAAAAAAATGGCTTGGGTTACTAGTTCAACTGAGGAAGGGTCCAGAACCTGTCAGCTTAGCTGCATTCTTTAAGAATACTAGAAACAAGTTTGAAGTTTTATCTTTGACCCCAATTTGAATTGAAACTCTTATGTCTGCTAGACTTGCTGCTTCACTTGGACATTAAAGTCCAAGTGAATAAAAGAAAGATCTTCTCTCCTTAGCTAAAATGAAGTTAATAGACTGAGCAGAATATGAAGCAATCATATACAGCTCTAAGAATTTACAGAGCTAAATAAAACCAAACTACATTGTCAAGAAAGAAATAATTGATGGGTAACTGTGACAGCTGATTCAATCTCTTATATTCTACTAATCATAGTAAATTTAATTAATCAATATACATCATCTTAATTTTTCATTGAACAACTTCAGTCTTCTTTAAATGTTGGTAGATATTTATAATAATATAATAAATTTCTCTTTGTGCTGGGTTGAGGCAGATCCTCTCTTGCCTCCCACCAGGGCAGAAAAAAACGGATTGCAGAAGTGATGGAAAGTTTAAATGGAAAAGCAGTGAATGTTTTACAGAGAACTACAGGCACAGTGACAAAAGAAAACCAAAGCACACGGAGTCCCTTACAGCATACCCAGAAGCATCCCAGCATTCTCCTTCTCCCTACCCAAAGGTATACCCAAAACCCCCAGGCCTCTTTCTTCCCCCCTCCACTGTTAGGCTAATCTCAGCTGGCCAGATCTGAGATTGCCGTTCCCCTTCTCCTCCTGGCACTAGACCTAGCCAGGCCCAAGAGGCCTTGAAATAACTCTCCTTCCATTACCAGATGGGGAGCATCTCCCATGGGAGCAGTGATGGAAGAAAGAGGAAGTGAGAGACTTTGCAGATAGATTTATAGGGAGCAGGACATTATGGGTATGAAATACACTATTTCCTGTGTCCACCCACTGGGCTAGACACCCGGGGCACCAGAGGTGTATCGTGTGGCAGCAGCAGGAGGCACCCAGCTTAAACTACCACACTCTTACACGATCCCATTCATTAGGATCATAACCTTAATTTCCTGCTATGTTTTAACTGCCTTATTCCATTTTACAGAGTTTTATTTCATATGGTTTTATATTGCTCTGATACATCTACTGATAGCTATATACTGATAATAGCTGACAGTAAACCAGAAAATCTACAATGTCCTGATGAGCTTGTAGCTAAAATAGATTGTGAATTAAGTTTTTTTCCAATAGTTCATTAGCTAAAGAAACTGTCATTTCTAAGAATGTTACGGGGGTAAAACAAAAGAATGTAAGAAGGTAAACATCTTCCATTTTACTTATACAATAGAAATACAGGTAAAAGCTAATGTAAAGTTGACTAGAATTAAGTTTTGACCATCTGTGGTGTCAGGAAACACTGAGAAGAGCCTCTTAACAGAAAAAAAAAAAAAAAGTAATTACATTTTAGCAAGAAATTAAATCTCAGGTGACTTAAGTACAGCCATCACCAGAAAGTACATCTGGTACAAACTGTATAGGCAGGAGCATCTCACTGCTCATCTCACATGAAGTCATTGCTCTGAAACTACAACCTCGAGAGTATTCACCCCATTTCCCTGAGAGGCAAGCTTATGCTCCCTTTTTCACCCCATCATAACACTGTTCCAAATTTACAAGTCAACCATATAGACTCTGGAGTTGCCTAGAACACCTCTGTGAAGTATCACACTGCAACAAGAAGACAGGAGACACTGCTCATGATCACATCCCTACTGCTCAGCCTTAAAGGCTGATCAGATGAATAGCGGCAAATATTCAAGTATTGCAGCTACACACAGGCCCTTTGTTCATGAATCAGTTGCTGTCAACAGGAATGCGTCCCCAGTGCTGACTTAGTTAAGCATCCCCACAAAGTAAGAATTGAAAGTTCTTCTTACCTCTGTGTTTTGAAGATCTGGGAATGTCTACTTTACATTGATTTTTAGGTTTTGGGTTTTTTTTTTAATTAATCAGTTCCTTACTAATCATTCTTATATTCTCAAAATCTCTCATTTTGGCCCTTCCTTTCTTTTTCATCTTCAATATCTTAAGCATATAATTGTGTAAATTATGCAATCTGTAAATTCAATGGAGAAAGACAATAATTTCTATCACCACAACAAGACAGCACACAGATCACCTTGACTCACAGCTGATGGCAAACCCAAGTCAAGCCTTCTTTGCCTCCTCCAAAAATAAGGCCTGGGATTGATTTATTACTGTAGCAATAAAAAGTTTCAGGAGAAACAAGAAGATGAGAGTACTGACAAAAGATAAAGGCAGTAAATACACGGGATTGTACTGAAAAATCAGGTTCATGGTTCCTCTTTTTGACATGAGCCAGTGGATTAGGGAAAGTGGATGATGCTAAGGAAGATGAGGAGGTGTTCCTTGTAGCAGTGCATACTCCTCATATCACAGTATCACGCTCATATTCCTTAATTTCTCATTTAATAAAGGATTGCCAACACTCAGAGCTGGCACTGCAGCCAGTAGCTGCAATTTCTGTGTTGAACACTTGGAAACAAAAGAGCAGAACCATTGCTGCTCTCTCCCAGTAGTTGGCTCCTTCAGGCAGCCTCCTGTGCTTAAAGCCATCCCTGACAACTCATACTGCAGTCTCGGATGTGTTGTTCCCTGTTCACAGCCCATAACAGCACTACAGCCTCCAAGTTCCTCAAACTTCCAAGTGCACAATATGATAATACACATTGGGGGAAAAAAAGAGAGTAGTGCAATTAAAAGAATCCAAAATTATTCCATATTTCCAGCATCGCGACTTCTTTGAACACCAGTCATGACAGACAGCTCGGATTCAGGTCTACATTTTGCCCTAGTTTGTGGTATTCTAAAAGCCCAAGGGAGATGCATATCCAGAAAGGGGACATTTAAAAACTACTCTAGAAGAACTATTTTGTAGAATTTTTTGTTGTTTGGTTTTAACTGTAATAGGGTATCAGAAACATACCTGTGATGTAGCTATGACACTGTTTCCAACAGTCTCTTTCTAGAATTACATTCCCATAAGGCCACTTGAATTTATACCATTGGGAGAAAGTATCCCAATAGAAACACTGACAGGAAAGCCTAAACCTACATCTTCGGGGGTAGGGGGTTGGATTATTTACCTGCACCTGGGTGACTGAAGTCATCAGACTGTGCTGTTCTGTTCAACTTTTATATGGAACAATTATTTTTACAGCCTACTGTATGCTCATGGTAACACAGTAGTTCAAATCAATTTCAAATGATTTTGAAGAAAGCTTGTTAGTTGTATTAGAGCTTAAGACGATCTTGGTCTAGAATACTGCAACTGCTAATGACTTGAGGTGGTGCACAGCAATAAAAAGTTTAATTTATAGCCAGATCAACTCCCTAGTCCAGATCACCCCCCACTTATATGAACACCATTGGTCAATAGAAGGAAAGAACAATCAATAGATATAATAGGACGGAAGGGATAGAAGTGGCCCAAACACAGATTAATTAATACTCCTAGTCTCTCTCTTTACAAGTCTTATAATAACCGAAAAATTTTCCTCTTTATTTTTTAATATTTTTTTTTCTTTTAATTGAACACACTGTGAATATTTTCTAATCTTAATTCCAGTGCAGGTTGCTCGATGATGAGAACCCAGCATGCACTTATATATTTAGTCACAGTGTGCAGATACATAGCTTATTCACCAATTCATAGCTTCGCTTTCCATATTGTGTTGAAGTGAGCACAATAAACTTTAAATCAACACACTTAAAGTATAATTGAAATGCTGTTTAAGAAAGCTTTGTACATGAGTACCTGTCTTATATAGTTGTTGACTATAAACTTGACTCTGAATCCCACAGCAAGAAGGAATATTTTTTGCAGTGGACTCTGAATTATCTAGAGAGAATTAACAGACTTTCATTGTGCAGACAAAATTTTCGATGTTTTTTCTTTTGAGGATGAGACATTAACTTAGCCTGACATTAAAATCCATTCTAAAGCAGCATTATTGGGTTTGAGGTTTTGTTTAATTTAAAAAAATGAGTTAGGCTGGCATTGTGGGTCATAACAGCCCCTGGTGAGCACCCAGTAATTTATGAGACTTTTTTAGTAGTAGAGCTTTTTACCATTGATATTCTCTTGATAGAGCTGCCCACTGACTCAGATGGCCAGAAATAGCATTCATGGAAGGATAAAGTACAGGAGGCAAATTTCAAAACAATGCCATAATCTTCATTACAGAAGTGTTCTTCTAGTAATTATGTGTAGAGCTGCACATATGGTGTCTGATTTATCCTCATATTTTCACCGATGCAAACGTACTGTGATAATATTAGTGTAAATTTTACCACGCTAGTTTTCAGTCAGTTTGAGAGCACCAAAAAAAAAAAATTTGGTTTGTTTGGTTTTTTTCCTTCCATGAGTAGTTTCACTTCTTTTTTTTTCCCATTCAAAGCTGGGAGAAAGAAAAGGAGCCACAATGTCACAAGACTACCTATTAGGGACTACCCTCCTTTTTATCTGTAAAGGAAACTGCTACATCATCCTTTGACTTGTTTTTGGTGGGTCATGTGTCATGTTCTTCTGGTTTAGGACTATTTCATCAAGGTTTTTGCCCTTAGCAGATGTTATGAATATTGACTTAAAAACCTAGTCAATATGAAAAACACAATATGCTGAGAAGCTACTATCTCTACATACTCACTGACAGGAGTGAGAGCAATAACTCTTTTCAGCAAATTATATTCCTTCTTAGCCTCCTTAATTTGCCCTATCTTATAAATCAGTGGACCCTACCAAAGATCACCTCAGAAATCCAGTTCCATTGGGAAATGGAATGCTAAACAGCTCCAAAAATTAGTATTTTCATTTCTTCAAAACACTGAACTGGTCATTTCAGGAATACAAATCAATTGCAGCTTCCTTCTGCTGCATGACAGGACAAGAGATTGATAATGACAATCAAATTTATAATCTGAGGCCTAAAGAATCACTTATGTATAGTTTTAATAATACAATACAATACAATAGAACCAGGTTGAAAAAGACCTTCAAGATCATCGCATCCAACCCATCAACCAATCCAACCCACCTAAACAACTAAACCATGCAACCTTGCACCCCATCAAGTCTCCTCCTGAACACCTCCAATGAAGGTGACTCCACCACCTCCACGGGCAGCCCATTCCAATGGGCAATCACTGTCTCTGTATAGAACTTCTTCCTAACATCCAGCCTAAACCTGCCCTGGCACAGCCTGAGACTGTGTCCTCTTGTTCTGGTACTGGCTGCCTGGGAGAAGAGACCAACCTCTGCCTGTCTACAACCTCCCTTCAGGTAGTTGTAGAGAGCAATAACATCACCCCTGAGTCTCCTCTTCTCCAGGCTAAGCAACCCCAGCTCCCTCAGCCTCTCTTCATAGAGCTTGTGTTCCAAACCCCTCACCAACTTCGTTGCCCTTCTTTGGACACGCTCCAGCAAGTCAACATCCTTCCTAAACTGAGGGGCCCAGAACTGGACACAGTACTGGAGGTGTGGCCTAACCAGTGCAGTGTACAGGGGTAGAATGACCTCCCTGCTCCTGCTGGCCACACTGTTCCTGATGCAGGCCAGGATGCCATTGGCCCTCTTGGCTGCCTGGGCACACTGCAGGCTCATGTTCAGCCTACCTATAGGAAATTTAATATGAGCCTTTACTTTGAATCTTTACGCAACTCACAAAGAAGTCAGGTGTAGTACATGGGTTAAGAAAAACACTCAAATTCATTACAGTCTGCAAGTCATATCACAAACTTTAATTTGTATCTCAGAAACTCTGATAACAGTGTGGCCAGCAGGAGCAGGGAGGTCATTCTGCCCCTGTACACTGCACTGGTTAGGCCACACCTTGAGTCCTGTGTCCAGTTCTGGGCCCCTCAGTTTAGGAAGGATGTTGACTTGCTGGAACGTGTCCAGAGAAGGGCAACAAAGCTGGTGAGGGGTTTGGAACACAAGCCCTATGAGGAAAGGCTGAGGGAGCTGGGGTTGCTTAGCCTGGAGAAGAGGAGACTGAGGGGTGACCTTATTGCTCTCTACAACTACCTGAAGGGAGGTTGTAGCCAGGCAGAGGTTGGCCTCTTCTCCCAGGCATCCAGCACCAGAACAAGAGGACACAGTCTCAGGCTGCGCCAGGGCAGGTTTAGGCTGGATGTTAGGAAGAAGTTCTACACGGAGAGAGTGATTGCCCATTGGAATCGGCTACCCGTGGAGGTGGTGGAGTCACCTTCACAGGAGGTGTTCAGGAGAAGACTTGATGGGGTGCTTGGCTGTATGGTCTAGTTGTTGGGTGGGTTGGATTGTTTGATGGGTTGGACGCGATGATCTTGAAGGTCTCTTCCAACCTGGTGTATTGTATTGTATTGTATTGTATTGTATTGTATTGTATTGTATTGTATTGTATGGTGGTAAGGAGGTGTTATTTTTTGTTGTTGGTTTCTTCAGCGGCTTTGGAAATAAGTCACATTTTCAGTATAGCTTTATTACTTCTTTATGTATACACCAAGACAACTTCTTTATGTATACCTAGACAACCTTGGAAGCTCTTTTGAGAGTTTAATTATTCATGGAAGAATACTGAGAGCCTAGAGGTTTCAGATAAATGTGAGCATCACACAAAAAAAATTATAAAGGACATGAATATATTGAAGTATTAGATGTTTGGTCATGGAGGACACCAGTTTTAAGGTCTGATGCCTGAAGTGCTCTACTAATCTTTCAAATTAAATCCCCAAGGTGCAGCTAACCTCCCCCTGCCCCACTGGCTGCCACAAGTACATACAAATGCAGATGGTTCAAATATTGTTGTGACAATACTCTACACATAAAGAGAAGAGAATCAGGCTATTATTAGACAGTAGGCTAAAATGTAGTATTAGCTAAGTAAAAAACTGTTTCCAGTTCAAAGAATAATTAGTGTAATACAAAAGCTAAATCCCATGAGTGATGTTTTTTTCTTTTAGTGTCCCAAGGAAAGAACTAAAGTGGCCCATGCATAAATGTGTAGAACATTTTTTAACAGACTATTACTTTTTATCAAAAACAGCCTGGAGCAAAAATCATAAATTCTAAAATAGAAATAGAATTGTCCTGTTTAAATAATACAACAGTACTAATTATTCCTGGGTTTCTGCATTGCATAAGAATATAAAAGTAGTATAAATAGAATACTGAACATATGCATTAGAAGACCAATAAATCTAAAATTAAAATATTAATCCTTCATTATACTAGTTAAGATCAAATCACCTTAAAAGGTGAGGAAATAAATACAAAAATATGATCCAGTTTCAAATTATCATAACCTGGTGCTGTGTCTTGCAGTCTATTTTAAATAAGAATTGTCTCTGTCAAAGGACTTGATAATATGTAAGAACAGCAATGTGATGAACTGTATTTCAATTTGAAAATCAGTACTCAAGATTAAAAACACTGACTTCTCACTGAAGGTGAGGTTATAACTAACGTTGGCTGGTGCACAGAGAGAGGGAGGACCCACAAGATTTAATTCCATTTTACAAGGACAAACCAAAACTACTGTTAGGAAGAGCCTCTCTTCCGTCTATTAAGGGACTTGTTCTCAGATTTCATTCGACAAGGTCAGCAATCTCAGATCTTTCATAAAAAGTCAATAGTCACTAGGATGCCATACAGACCTTATATCTTAAAAAGGCTTCTGCTTTTTAATGACTTAAGGCTTGAAACAGATCATTAGAAGGGAAAAATTAGACACAGCTTTGAAATGGTGATGCAGAAATGACCAAAAATTGGTTTAAAATGCACCAAAATAATTAATCTTCTCCTGAAAGCAAAATGCAAATGCAGACAGCACTTTCAAAATTAATATGGTACATCAGTTTTTACTTACATATAATAGTTTATTTTCTGCTATAGTAACAGAAAGTTGGGCTGCTGCAACTCTAAAAGGTTGTGAGCTGCTCATTCGTTCACATGTATTTGTCTTTCCGTTACACTAGTTTGTTTTCAGAAAGCATATATTAATATTTGGTGTTTATATAGAAAATGTGTTTTAGTAACTTTTACATGTGCAGATTGCAATCTTAAAAATGCTGTACTCTCATAGAGTTCATACAGGGAACAAATACATCCTAGGAATGGTAGCCAACATAGGCATTTTTATGCTGATCTTGACTAGAGGCCATATTACTATGCTTTCCTGGAAAAACAAAAGAAAACAAACAAAACCCCTTTAGTGGCAAATTATAGAATACACAATTTTCTCCCCAAGCTATTTTACTTCTCCTCTTCAGTTATTTATACATATCTTGTCTTCACATGTAGATTCATACTGCAGCTTTTCTGAATGTTGGTCATCGACATCTTGTGTTAGATCACACCTCAAGTACTGTGTCTTGTTTTGGGTCCCCTAGTGCAAGAAAACTATGGATAAACTGGCGCAAGCTAAGGAAAAAGACAACGAGTACGAAATTAAGTGGGAAGATTCAGATCAGATATAAGAAGCAACTTTTTTAGTTATTTTGCCCACTTTCTTGCCTTCCCCCCCCACTTCTTTACCTTCCCCCCTAAAAAACTGTTGGATATCGTGGCATTTTGATGCATCCAATACTTTTGTTGCTCGTGTTTCTTAATATTACTGGAAGAGTGTGACTAGCACCAAATACAGTCCTTATGCTAAAGGATTATTTATAGAATTGTAACGTGGGTGGTACTATACTAGGCCTTTAACAGGACAAAAAAACCAACAACTTTTTTTAACTGCTCTTGAAGATGAATTAAAATTTCCATTGATCTTCCACAATGACACAAAAGTGTGGAGTTGTATCAGGAACAGCGTGGCCAGCAGGAGCAGGGAAGTCATTCTGCCCCTGTACACAGCACTGGTTAGGCCACACCTTCAGTACTGTGTCCAGTTCTGGGCCCCTCAGTTTAGGAAAGATGTTGACTTGCTGGAACATGTCCAGAGAAGGGCAACAAAGCTGGTGAGGCGGTTTGGAGGAGAGGCTGAGGGAGCTGGGGTTGCTTAGCCTGGAGAAGAGGAGGCTCGGGGGAGACGTTATTGCTCTCTACAACTACCTGAAGTGATGTTGTAGCCAGGTGGGGGCTGGTCTCTTCTCCCAGGCAACCAGCACCAGAACAAGAGGACACAGTCTCAAGCTGCACCAGGGCAGGTTTAGGCTGGATGTTACGAACAAATTTTTCATAGGGAGAGTTATTGGCCATTGGAATGGGCTGCCCAGGGAGATGGTGGAGTCACCATCACTGGAGGTGTTTAGGAAGAGACTTGATGGGATGCGTGGTGTCATGGTTTAGTTGATTAGATAGTGTTGGATGATAGGTTGGATTCGATGATCTCAAAGGTCTCTTCCAACAATTTAGCATGTTCAGCTTTAAAGCATGTCATAATCTGCAAGGTACTCAAAAAGAAGTTTATTTCCACTGCTTCTCATAAAAGAAGGAAATTTTCTAGACGGTTTTGTTTCATCACTCATTGGTTTGTTTAAATGTAATTAAAAGTATAATGTTTCAAATGAAAAGTTCTGTTATAAGTTATACATACAGTTCAGAGTAACAATGCAGAAAGTATCCACGATATTTTCCTTCCAATGGAAGCAAAAATATACAAAGTACTAGAAGTTTGTATCCTTTAATGAGACCTTTTAGTACGGAATAACATTTTATCTGATTAGTGTCATGAGGTGTTTTAAGATTATCATCTCATTTCTTTTTGTAGGTATAAAGAACTTTGAAACTAAAGTCTATTTTAGAAACTTTTTAATGTGCTGATTTAAAAATTGCAGTGGGTTTTAACACAAGAATGGCTATTCAGTGGTAAAAATATTGCAAAATTACAATAAGCCTTATTAAGTGGAAAATAAGATAAAAGCTCACTCTAACAGAAAAAGAATGAAGTATTTTAAATATTTTTCATCTTCCAACTAACATTTTCAAGTACTTTATAATACAAAAAGTCTTTCTGAAGCCTGCTCTGAAAAGCACTGCTGGACACCAATCTCAATTAATTCAAATGCAAATAAACTGTGAACTTCAACCTACTTCAAGCAGTCCATGCAAGCATTGCCAACTCTTTGCTCATTTAACTCTTCAGAACTTATTTTCTTAAGATTTGCACAGTGGAAGAACACAGCCAAATAATTCATCACTAACTTCCCTTAGTGTATGGAAAAGGAGTGATTAAACAGACTTAACTATGATCGTTACCAGGGTAGTAAGAATAAATATCTCCATAAATATTAGTAACAAATAAGGCTAAAAATAGATAATAAACATATTTTCAAGTTGTTCCCCTATCCACATGGTAAGGAATCATGCCTGGCTAGACCACAACAGTTTGAGCAATTTGAACTTACTTAATTTCATCCCTTGGCCAATACAACCAGAGGTATCAACGGCAAAGAGGAAATGGCAAATGAGAATTTTGGCCATTCTTCTGCTGCATTAACTGTGCAGAAATCTAACTGCACTGGCCCATCCAAATTAAAATACATCCATTAATAAATGTAAGTGCTGGAAAGGCAAACAATCTACTTACTAAGAGGAAAGGCATTGTAAGAAGAGTTACTCATTTAACCCAAAACCTAAAGAAAGGATTTGTAAAACAGCACAAAAGAGACTTAATCTATGAGACTGATTTCTCTTGACTATGTTCTGTAGGCATTAGTGATCATAGAGGTGTTAGAAGGCATTTCACACAACACTGTTTTCAAAGGTGCTGTTCATCCACAACCCTTATTCAACCCACAGCCTTCTCAATTATCTCTTTACTACAAAGAGAAAGTTTCAACTTACTGTTTCAACTTTCTTTTACTAATATAAAATAATGTTCTTTATCTCCCTTGTCTACCAAGAAGCAAGGAAAGGCACACTGTATTGAATATTTATAATGTCTTATGCTAACAACTTCCCAGACTTTTCATTTGCTGACTATTCCCTATGCATTAGAAAAACAAGGCAGAGGGGGAAGAAAATGTCTGGAACTGTGAAACAGGATTAAACAGTTTTTCAAATAATTTAAAATTAAATACATAAAAGGCCAACTTACATTGAATAACTATTATTTTCCTGCTTTTGCTTAGAAAAAGTTCTCCCCCTTAAGTCTGTGATTCACTTCTGCGATATTTAATGTCCTGAATTCTCCCATAATATTTGCCAGTCTGGAGAAAAATACTCAGAATTGGCTACCTACATGTCATTTAACCTCTTCCCTTTGACATTTGTAGGCCCAGAACTGTTAAGAGGCAGAACTCTTTGTATTTGAGCTCCGCTTTTCTATTTAAGTTTCAAATTAATGAAATCAAGCAGAGGCTTCCTTTCATTATTATTTTATATTCTCTGAATTCAGAGAAGAGTGGCACAAAAATTATTTTCTTAATGCTATATAAAGCAACAGTTTAGAACTTCATGCATTTATCTCAAGAAAATAAAAAGTTTACTACTAGAGACATAATTTATATGATTGTAACAGTTGGTTTTTTCAAGTACTGAATATCTTTGCATTTTTAAACAAATACTGAGGATTACTGGATAACTTACATGCAAAATCTATCAGAATGAAAAACTGACATGATTAGATAGATCTAGAACACACCTAGAACTGATCAGCCATAGCATTTGGGTTTTTACTGAGTCACCATCTAATGTTAAAGGCTATAGCCCAGCTAACAGCTAGTGATGAAATGCAAAAATAGTTAATCTTGTAGGTTGTACACGTGTTGAAATTAACAATAATTATATGTGTATATGCCCTCACATGCACATCTTTGTGTGTTGGTGAGTGTAAGCAGGATATGTAAAACATCCCGTTAAGCAGGGGGTTCCCTGAATACTGATTTTATGACAAAACCCCTCTCTCAATTTGTTAGCTGTGCTGTCAGCTGTTTGGGCTTTTTTTATTCAAGTCATTAGCATGCATTTTTTTCAGCCATTGAACAGCATTATAAAATTAAAGATCTCAGAACTACACACTATAGAAAATCACATCCTTATGAGCATAAAAATGTGCTTGAGGAAGGATTATTATTGAGGGCAGATTTTTCTTTTTTTAGAACAGATGACCAAAATGGCTATGGACCACACATGATCTATATTTAGAACGTCATTTCCTTGAAACATATGAGTGCAAATTTACTTCCTTGAGAGTAATTTCAAATGTCCATTTTTTTTAAACACGATCTATTAAATAAAGCAGCTGAAAACAAATGAAGGCAAAATTTTAGAAGATGCAATGAGACATACAATATATATTTAAAAGCACAAAATTCATGTCTTAGGATCAAAATTCATCATCTGATTGATGCCTGTAAAATGATCTCAACAAGATCAACTCCTTTTATTTATGCAATAAGGGATAAAGTCACTTTGTAGTTAACATGACCATGTGTACCAAAAAAGACTACTCAAATGAACAAGAATCTGAAGATTCAGGCCCTTTATATTTACAGCTAACTGTGAAAAGTTTGCCCATATATGGGTTGCGCTGCTTTGGTGGTTTTGGTTTAGGATTTTTGTGGTTGGTTTGTTGGTTGGTTGGGTTTTTTCTCAGTTAATACACTCTTTGTACCATCTTCCTGAAAATTAACTTTTCTCAAGTATTTTTGTAATGTCTGCTTTAGAAAGCAAGCATGCTTAATCTTCATACTTCAAAAAAAGTATCATTATTTAAGAACATATCCAAACATTTCAAAGTAAATTAATATTCTCGTCAATGACAGATGATAAGAACTGTCCTAGCTGATGAGTAGAATATTAATAAGGGTTTGCAATCAGTGCAAGTACTGTGTAATAATTTTTCTTTCTTTCTTTCCCTATTGTTTGATAGGGGAAGGTGATAATTGCTTTGTAATTCAAGGGGTGGGAGTGTGGTGGTGAAGTGAGGAGGGAATATTAACACATGTATTGCCTAATTCTACCTAAGTTTAAAGTCCTGGCAACCTAAACTATAGTCTCCTCAATTTGCTTGCTTTCCTGCTTCCAGCTTTACTCCTCAGTAGGTCTGTACTGCTGCCCAATGGTTATCTTTATATTCTAGATGATAAAAATGCTCAGTAAAAACAACCCACTTTAATCAGGAATAAAAAAAAAAAAAAAAATGTTACAATAACTTGAAACAATTTCCTTTTATCAGTTTCATCTACTCAGCAGAAGTTAACTCACACTCAGGTACCACAGCTGCTAACACTTACACAGGACAACTATGTAAAGCTAGAGTTGTGGTTGGTTTGGGTCACACTTCCAAAGAAAATTCATCACAGCTGCAAGAATATGAAGTGCTATATAGAATCATAGAATCATCATAGGATCACAGAATCAGTAAGGTTGGAAAAGACCTCAGAGATCATCAAGTCCAACCTATCACCCAACACCTCATGACTAACTAAACTATAATGATAACAAATACAAGGTGAGTACCTTATTTGCTTGTTTGTTCTCGTCAGCAGCAACAGCCCATTCTTTCTGGAATCAGCCTTAATCTCAGACAAAAATTCCTGTGTGATGCCCTACGTGTGCAGAAATCCCTGTATGGCACACTGCCCTGTACACGTAGAAATCTCTGTGTGGCACTCAGCTCTGCGATGCAGAACTCTAACAACTCAGAGAAGCAATAGAAAATACATCTGTGAAGCATAGCACCCTACCAAGCTTGTGAAAGGTAAACCACTGCTGAAATAGAGAGACATTTTATCTGCCCACACTTCCCAGTTCCATTCATTACTGACAACAGCAGTCTGACATTGCAACCTATAATGCAGCATAATACTGTATGATTAAACCAGAGATTCATTTTCACTCATGGCCTGGACAAAGGCCTTACATTTATCAGTCAATACCATAGGAAACCTTCCACAACTTTCACGGGCACACACACCCCCCACATTGACCTTGGGGATGGAGATGATCCCTTTCAGAAAGGTACAGTTTCACAAGTTCACAGTGTTGTAGCATAAAATTGTTCACAAAGTAACAAAGTATCACAGTTCTTCTCTTAGCACAGGCATACAGGCAGGCACAGGAACTGAGCAACATGAGGCTATTTTTTTTAAATCCTCTTTAATTCCTACTTTGCTCTCTACTTCCCAGAATGACCTTATATATCCCTTCTTCCCCCAGCCAGAATCAATTAGAGCTTTTTCTTGTCCATCAACACTGGTATTTATGAAAACACAGCTTCTGTAACATCTTTTGATACCTTTTTATAATAGTCGATTTCTAAAATAAAATATTTCCTAACATTTAAACGTGATCCTGACAGCAAGTTTTCAAGAAAAAAATACGCCTCTGACTTCCCATTCTAAATTCATCTTCTGTGTGCAGAGATATTTTCACTGAAATCTGTGCACTCCCTTTCCAAGTGTTCCCCCTGTTCTCCGACCCAAGGGCTAACGAGCTTCTAACTTTGCTTTCCCTTTAATTGCCAGTTTCTCCATCCCTCTGTCACCCCACGAAGGCAAACATGAAGATATCAACTGGGGGAAAAAAAAAATCAATATTCCTGCTTACCTTATCCAAGAGTCACTTAAGTCTGCAAAGAAAATAAAAACCAACGCCGGGTCCCCGTGCAAAAATCGCAAACAGGAACACCTCTTCGTCACACAAAGCCAAAAGCAGATGCGCCGCGATCCGGAGCGGCAGCCAGCTAGTCCGGAGAAAACTCGCAGCAGTTCCTGGCACCACGCTTCCCGCCGAGACCCGGCACCGAGACCAAACCCCGGGCACCGAACACCACGGGAAAGCGCCGCGGGAAGGCGCCGCAGGGCGCCCGCCCGCCCTTCAGCACCCGCAGAGCAGCGGACAGCACCGGCCCCGCTCGCCGCCACCGAGCCCGCCCGCCTGCCGCTGCTACCGTCGCTGCTGCCGCCCCCGCCTGCCCGCGCCACCGCTCGGCGCCGCTCGGCTGCGCTCTGGCCCGCCCCGGGCCCGCCCCCGACCCGCGCCGCGCCCCAACAGCTGCCGGAATCACCGTATTCTCACTGAAACTTGCTCTCAACTTCCCCGCCCACATCTTCGTTAATAACAACAACAATGTTGGGTTGTTTGTTATTTTTTATTTTGGTTAATGGGGCGCGCTGAAGTCATGTCTCGTACTTCACCTCCTGTCCCCGCGGAGGGCTGTTGCCCTGGTGGAATTCACCGTTTCTCCGCTTAGGTCTCCGTTGCAGAGGCATTGCTGGCCCCCACTCGCCCGGCCGACACGCAACGCTGCATAGCCGGGTCCTCCCCGGGGCGGCTGCGCGCACCGGGAGAGCTTGGGCCAGGATGCGCGCACGGACGCCAGCGGCAAGAGCACCTGCTGTGAGGCACCGAGGCCTTCCAGCCGAGGAGCAGGGGATTATTTCGCTTCCATTTTTAAAGCAGGGTGCATGTTATGCAATATTTAAAAGCTTTAATATATCAATCGGCTATCTGAAAGATCAAGTTCGCTGAAAGCTTTGCAGAGCCTGTGTCTGTATCCCCACCACCCACAGCAAGTTTCAAAGCTTGAGTGTTGAGCTCCTCACTGGTAACCCATGACAAAAACATCAACATCTTCCTGTTAATTATCTTTAATCATGAAAAACATACCCTCAGGTATGACTATTAATTACATCTTCTATAAGAAAGAAAACAGATACCTTTGGATGAACAAAGACAAAAATCCCAGAAGCTAGCAGCCTAAAATAGTAGAAATACATTTTTCAGATGTCAGGTCAAGCAGCAATAGTTTGAAGTCGCACTCAAATCTGCTTTCTTGTGAATAAAAATGGTTTTAGTTACTACTTTCAAATTAATTTACTGCCCATTCCATCACTTTTAAAGAGTAGCTACTTAATCTTCAAAATGAAATTCTTATGAAAATGAAGTATCTACTCTTCCTGTCATTATAGTTTATCTGCTTCAGGCCTTTTGCAAAAATGTGTTACAGATTAAGGTATTAAACTGGCTTTAAATCAGCCATGACTAGGGTAAAGCCAGATAGAGGTCAGCTCTTCTGACATGCACGAGTATGCTAGGTTAATTATAGTTGTGTCTACATGTGGTGTAAACTTGGAGTGAGAAACAAAACTAGGTAAAACTAGGTGTATCTTGTATTAAGACAATTTAAACTAGTTAGCACAGGAAATGGTAAAATAGGATAGGTTGGATTGCATTACCACTATTTTGTAAGGGAGTTCTTACTAGATTGCTAAGTAGGTCACGGATCTGTGAGAAGACACATGATTAACTTTTACACACAAAGCATAGAATATAAAGCCAAATAAACCAGACTTCTATTGATCCAACCCTTTATAATCACCAGTCATCATAAAGCCAGCATGGTTGGTATCTGCATAGTATTTTGGAACCACTATTTTTCTTTCTCTCTCTTAAATGCCCTTAAAAAAAAAAAAAAAAAAAAAAAAAAAACAACCCACACACCCAAACCTCCAAAATGTAGAGAGAATAAAACTGCACTCCTCAATTACATTTTTTGGGGTACAAAACTGATTTTGAGTCAGCTTTGCATCCTACTAGCTCAGCTGCACTAAAAGCTCATCTGGAACAGAGAGAAACCTCGAAATTACTTGTTCCAAAGTAAGTGGAAATGCACATTTTGGGAGGGTAAACACAAGGACTTTGCTCATTTGCCTTTGCCTTTCCTATACTTTGATTAAAGTATAGGAAACAAACTCTTAATTACATAAATGTTTTTTATAAATCATGGAATGAAGTAGTCAGGAAGTCTATCAAATTGTTAAAGGTCTGACATACTCTATCTTAATTGCTTAGCTTTGCAGGTTGGTAGCGAACCCCAAAACAGCACATGGAAGTCAGTGCAAGTAACACATTATTAAAGTTGTTTAATAATCCACTCAGTATTTCTCCAAAACATTTGCTCTTACACTTTACACAACTCAGTGAATTCAGAAAAATAGTTGCATTCTTTGACTTCTTTGTTTCTCCAAGTCTACCTTTGTGGTAGAAGTCTCTCTTCTACCACAATTCAGGAGAATGTGTAAACCTTGTAAACAGCATTGTCAGCAAAAAGTGTGCAGAATTAGAGTAAGCATAGCATTTTAGAAGTGGTTATGTTTGTTCTCTTGGCTTTTCTACCACTAGCATTTCTAAAGCTACTTACAGTGCTACTTACAACATTAATATTCTGTTGTGCCTTTTGTGTGTGTGTGTGTTAGCAATCGGTATGAACAAAAATAGGAGGTTTCTGAAATTTGCACTGTTACTCATTTTTTAGATTATCAGGATGACTTCTGTACAGCTTGGTACCACTTACCACTTGCAAGTTCAGCAATAACATTTTAATTTTCTGTGATATATCTTTACACATTCAAAATGAGAAGAGTGTTCCCACGAGTAGCTTTATCAAGTTACTGAAGAATACAGGATATTAAAATCTGATATTACCAAGTGTCAATTAATTTGTTGTTCCAGCTAACCCAGCAGTTATAAAGTAGTAAACAAGACTAATAGTAAAAGTAAAAAATAAAAAGTTATTTTAATCACAAATACACAACACTTTAAACACACTTCTTTTGTAGCTTGATACCAAAAATAGTTTCAGGCAATCTGACAGATTCAAGGATTCAAACAATCGAGAAATCTTATTTCGAAATACACAGTCTTGAGTACTGCCTTTTGTAGGGTTTAATTTCCACTTCTTTTTCACAGAGTATTCCTTTCTTCTTTTTTAATATTTAAAAAAAATATTTTCTGTCTGGTTTCTTTTAATTGGAAGATAGCTGCATAAGGGCAGCTGTTATTGGTGATCATTGATTAGCTTGAAGTCAATGACAGCAAAAGAACTCTCAGGCTGCTCTGAGGTGAAATGGCACAAATAATCCTCAAAATAGCTCTCTTTTGGATACACACAGCATGAAGTTTGGACGCATATCTTTCCCTCATCTTCCACTGGCCTAATTCACTGAATGACTGTTCAACATTTTAATGAAAGATGATAATGCATCTATTATAAACTTTGTCCTGATCTAAAAGAACAATGAAGTGTACTGAGACCTGGACCAGGGCTTTTATAACAGCAGGGCATTGTAAGCGCCAGAATGGTAATGGTAGACATTGGCAAATGGTACAGAAGAAAATTAGCTTACTTGTGGCTTGGAGAAAGGCTGTGCCAACCATCTGGCACAGGAGATGTCCCAGATGACAAAAGGATCATAAAGGCACATTAAGGTTTACCCTTTATCTCCTCAAAGCCAGTTCTCACAAATGGAGAAGGAAATACACAATAGTGTTCACACACAAGAAACCTATCTTTTAAATCATCAGAATAAATCAAATGTATACCACAAAATAATAGATGTAAACTCAGAAACAAAAAAACAACAAACCCCTCAAACAAAATAAAAATAAAATTTAAAAAACAGCAGACAACAGCACAGACTCTGAGGTTAGGCCTGTAGATTTCTCTATTATTTTCACTTAAATAGATGCTATATATTCACATCAGTCTGTAGCAACTTTGCAGTGATCATCAGTCTCATAAAATGATGTTGACACCATTCTCATCTTGTGAATATAAAGCAACAGCTGATTAAATAAAGAGATAATATACTACAGAATGAATATCCACATTAAAACTTACTAATGAAAAATAATTTAGCAATAAGGATAAATATTTAATGTCTTATCATCCAGCCTCTTTGACTTCCTTTGGAATCAAATAATTTAATTATTTGCTATCATTGAAACCCCAAAACATAATGCCATTCGATAGTAAATAACAAATTCTATATAAAAAGAAATTGTAATAATAATTTAAAGAGCAGCCAACAGCAACCACGAAACCCAAACCCATGCACAAAGAGAAAGCTGAAGTGAATTAATTGCAGTCCTTCGTCGTGATATTTATAAGCGATCTCTTAGGGCATCTACTGGGGAGTCTTAGTATTGCACTCTAAAGGCGCCTTGCAGAACGAGCAGGAAAGAGAAGGAACAAGTTTGGTGGGTTCTTTTGTGGGTTTTTTCGGGGGTGGGGAGGTTTGCGATTTGTTTGTTTGTTTTGATTGGGAGTTTTGTTTCGTTGGTTTTAGGGCATGTTGTTTACAGACTGAAACAAGAATGTTAATTCTTTCTTCTTTTTTTTTTTTTTTTTTTTTTGGTTTTTTTTGGTTTTTGGTTTTTGGTTTTCTCCTTCTCCTGGGCAGTCATTTTTTTGATTGGCTAGAACATTTAAAGTAAACAACCAAATAAAAAAACCCAAAACTTTATAGTTGAAAGTATTCGTTGCTGGAAATCAAAGAGCCAATACTCTCCATTTCACCATTTGGCAGCTTATTCAGTCTTGAGAATTTAAATATGCATTAAGCTGAGCATATATTGTATTTTTTTAGAGAGCTGAACATATATTTTGTGTGGAAAAAGTTCCTGAAAACCATAGTGAGAGATGTAGTTCATGAGGATTAGGTGCTAACAAGAATGGCAAAGGTGGTTTTGGATTAGGCATGTTTACTATTTAAGTGATTTCCAATCTGTTTTGATACTTTTCATTTTTTACCTATGAAGGTTTGTGGTATTAATCCTGGCATCTTTACACCTTTGTCATGATTTCTGTCCTGTTCACTACCTCATTTCCTCAAAGTCCCAAACACAGATGATTTCTGGAGACAGATGCTGTGTAGCTAGGATTTTTTGCTACTTTATGGTAGAACAGAAAATAATTAACTTATTTTGCAGAAACAATAGCCTTTGACATTTTATCCATAGAGTAGCAAGCAGTCTATATCAGCCTCATTAGGCTGGATTTATTTTTAAGCAGAAATTCTGTCAGAGCCTCTATCTTCCGTTACATATTTTTGTGTTTTCCAAGAGACAGTGAAACACCTACGAGCTCAAGGTAGGTCTGATTGATACATTGTAAAAGAAATCCTCCACACCACGCTTAACTTGAGCCTGAGGCATACTGGCAAATTGTTAATATTGACTGCTGCTGCAGTTTGGGTAACCTTTCCCAAACCAATAAAAATCACCTTGTGCAGCAATAGGTAAGTTGGCTCAACTAGATATAAAAATATTCTTTATACCACCACAGCAAAGTGCAACCTGAAATATTCTTATAGGAATGAAGCATCACAGAAATTTTAAAAAGCTGTGCAGTCTTTTGTGGCAGTGCAAACACAGCAGATGTGTTCAAATGCCCCATGCAGTCTGTAAACATCCATGAATTGTCTGACCATTGCAGCCCTAGAGAATCATTTCTCCCACAATTTGAGTAATCCTGCATTTCTCCTAATTCTTTGTCATAGAAATGAAGCATGATGGCTGCTTTTCAAGTAGGTTTTGCTGGGAGATAAGCAAATCTAAATAATGATCATGTGTGTGGGGTATGTCTCCTGTAGCCTAATTCACTCGTAGCCATATATCTCATCATGAATCTGATTCCATCCCAAGTTGTACAAAAGATATAAAGGAACCTGTTTTTCAAATAAGGTACTTCCTAACTTTGAAGCAAGCAGGTATGGGAAGTCCAGTGCAGGATAAGAAATATTTCCTACAGTTCTAAAGACCAAGGAGAGAATACAGTGAGATTCATAGGCATACCTTATCGTGTCTCTCCTTGAAAGCAATCAGCTTGTGCCAGGAGAGCACAAGGAATATTAAATGGGGCAAATATTCTGGCTTATTGTCTTTGCAACTTTGATACTGCACAATTTTCCACTTCTCTAGGAGATCATCAAAGGTTCATAAGAATACTACAACTACTATATGCAGTAAAGAATGCAGTTCACTTTTCATCTGGGGGACAATGTCATTGTCTTATGTATCAGTTAGTTCACAGTTCTACTCAACCAGAATCCTTCCTTGTCTCTCCAGACAACATTATAACAATCTGAATGAATCATAAAATGAAAAACAGAAACAAAAAAGCTAAGATGTTCAAGGAATAAGGAAATTTACTCCTTTGCATCCTAATGTCTATTTTCCCTCGCAATACTTTTTAACCATTTTGCTACCAGCTGAATAATTCTGAATGGTAGGAATTGGAAGGGACCTCTGGAGTGAGATCATCTAGTCCAATCCCATGCTAAAGTGGTTTCGCTTAGAGCAGGTTGAACAGGAACATGTCTCGGAGGGTTTTGAAAGTCTCCAGAGAATGAGACTCCGCAACTTCTCTGGGCAGCCTATTACAGTGCTCTGTCACCCTCAAAGCAGAGTTTTCCTCCCTTGTTGCAGTTTGTGCCCACTGTCCTGTCACTGGGCACCACCAAAGAGAGTCTGGCCTCATCCACTTGTCACCTGCCCTGCAGATACTGATAAGATCCTCTCTCAGTTTTCTGTTCTCCAGATCTAACTTTCATAGCCTTTCCTCACAAGACAGATGTTCCAGTCTCTTAATTGTCCTCGTAGCCCATTAGTTCCCTGTCTCTCTTGAACTGGGGAGCCCAGAACTGGTCCTGTAGAAAGGACTGAGATGATGCAAAAGGGCTAGTGTGCTCGTTTCATGTTGGCAAATGATAATGCAAAACCTGTATCTTCATGCCTCTTAGAAGTAAGTTGCTGGGTGCCTATGCTTAGCCCATATATGGGGCTACACTCTAGCAGCTGGTCTGTCATCCAGTGACCCCTTCCCCAGCACAGGAGTCAAGGAAAGAAGACCCATGGGTTAAAACAGAATGGACTTAATGAAACAGCCAAACTAATACCAATATCAGCATAAAGTATACAAAGATAAACTCAGCCAAATGAATGTACAGCAGTCAAAACCAGAAAGTCAGGGAGCAGAAGTCTGCACCCAAGAAGGAGCAGGAACCCAAGCAGGACTTTCTCCAGCAAATTTTCCTATTTATACTAAGTGTGGCATTAATGTATGGGATATACCTGTAAGCCAACTCAGGTCAGCTACTCTGACTAACTGGAAACTTGTAGTGGCTTGCAGACACTGGCCTAGGATTCTGGCCCAGCAAAATCAGGATGCTGGGATAAAATTAAAGCTGTGCTCTTATATTCTGCATGCATTTTATTCTATTTTCATTCATTTTGCACAGGTTACTCTATAAACTCTGATGTTCATAAGAAACCCCCTTATTCCTGCCAGTAATGTGGTGTCATGTATTAATAGGAACATATTTCTTAAATGAGAGGGATGTGAAAGAGTTGCTTGAAATCTCAAGTTCTTGCACATCTCAATGAGCCCATTTCAGGATTCATTTAATTCTCCTCCAAATATTTGCTAATTTAAAATGTCATACTTTTAATTGCACGTGACATACTATTCCATTACAATTAAAAATCTATTTTCATGAGTACAGTAGTATTTGAGACTTGTCCAAAATATCAGATTTTCTCCAAAAGGAAAAAAAAATCATTTGCCTTCTAATTATTCAGATAAAAAAATATGTCCTTTTGTTTGCAGTATGCTCTACCCTTCATGCAGTTTTTATAGGAGTCAGAAATTGGCTGAGTAGGTTATTATTCTTCATTCTTTATGAATTTATAGAAATTGACTTTAAAAGGATTATCCAGACACATACAAATAATGAAATCTGGAAGAAAAATGCCAGAAAATAAAAATTTATGTTGTTTCCAGAAGCAATTACAAGCCAGTAGCTGAAATTCACTGTAAATGAAATTTATGTGTCTATTGTTAACACAAATCTGATTACTAGTATTCACAAACACAGGACACTGCTTTTGTATGCCTCTACAAGGAAAGAAAACATTGATGCCCTCTTTTTGCTTAAATGGGAAAAAGAATATCAAAAGGCTAAGCTGTTTAAGCAGTCACAAAAGAAATCTGGGACACTGCTGGGAACAGTGTCTTAATCACCTGATAATCCTGCCTTATCAATCAACATGTAAATTTAAAAGCAGTGATTCCAAGTCATCAGTAGCGTTGATCTGATATTTTTGTACAATAGAGACACACACTGAACTTCGAAGAGAGTTAAGAAAAAACACATAAATTGTACTGCTTGCCTGATATAATACAATACTGTTGATTCAGTAAAATTATGTGCCCTGTAAAACACACCTGCTGTGCTCCCTGGCTCAATGTGTGCAACAGAATACACATGCACACTATTCTTTCCACCAAAAAAAAAAAAAAAAAAATCCAAAGATACATATAGTACAGATATGCTGTTGACATTTTGGAACTGGGCCAAAATACATACCACACTTCTACACCTGCATCTCTGCTAAACCACTTACTTGTTTGCAGTCAGGAAGTCAACTTTGTTCTGCGGTTTCAGAATTCATAGGTTTAAGCACTTCATAGCAAACATTATAAAAACATATTGGGCACTACCTGTAAGTATAGAGGATGATATCAAATCATATCATTTATGCTATCAAATGGCACTCATATAAAATAACTTTAAAAAGCTTAAGGTGGAATAGCTGGTACCCCAAAAGGCTGTGCTGCCATTCAGCAAGGCCTGTCTGTACAGGCAGAGTTGAGCAGAAAGGAAACTAATGGAGTTCAGAAAGGGCAAGCATAAAGTCCTGCATCTGTGGAGCAATAACCCCATGCACAGTACAGAAACAGGATTCAGCCTACTGGAAAGCAGCCCTACAGAGAAGGAACTGGGAGTCCTGGAGGACAAATTAACCATGGGATACCAATGTGCCCTTGTGGCCAAGAAGCCAAAGGCATCCTAGGGTTCGTTAAGAAGAGCGTGGCCAGTATTCCGAGTGAAGTTCTCTTCTTCTACTCTGTCCTAGTGTGGACTGTGGGTCTTCTCTCATTTTCATGATTTCCCTTCTCTGATGGGAATAGATCAACTGCTGGAATTAACCCCCAGATATGGGCTAAACATAGGAACCCAGGAACTGCCTTACAAGAAAGAGGCATGGAGATAGCATTTTTTACACTAAGATTTGCCAACATGAAATTAGCACACTAGCCCTTTTGCATAATCTCAGTCCTCTCTACAGGACCAGTTCTGGGCTCCCCAGTTCAAGAGACACAGGAAGAGAGTCCAATGGAGGGTTATGAGGACAATTAAAGGACTGGAACATGTCCTGTGAGGAAAGGCTGCAACACCTGGGTCTGTTTAGCCTGGAGAAGAGAAGGATGAGAGAGGATCTTACCAGTATCTGCAGGGCAGGTGACAAGTGGATGAGGCCAGACTCTTTTTGGTGGTGCCCAGTCACAAGGCAATAGACACAAACTGCAACACAAGAAGTTGTCTGGATGTGACGAAAAGTTCTTTACTTTGAGGGTGACAGAGCACTGCAACAGGCTGCCCAGAGAAGTTGTGGAGTCTCATTCTCTGGAGGCTTTTGAAATTTATGTTGGCATGTTCCTGTGCAACCTAGTCTAGGTGAACGCACTTCAGTATGGGGTTGGACTACATGATCTCCCAAAGTCCCTTCCAACCCCTTCTGTGTTTATGCTGCTGAGTAAATCATAATGCTGGAAATGCACATCACTATGTATACTCAGTTTGCCCTTTTTGGTGAGCATACACATTCTAGCAAAATCTTCGTCCACACAGAAAACAAATTACTTTCCCCAGCATCTCTCTATTCACTGAATAGATGAATGAGACCTTTACTTTCAAAAACTATCTTTTCAGCCTCATATAATTGCCAATCACATATGAAGTATTTGTTAGTGATTTACTAAACACCAAAAAGGCAGAAGACAAGTTTCAAGGCAACAACAAAGTGAATAAACCAAGAAACCTCCTTAACACTACCTGCAATTGTGCTGTCCCATTCCCAGTATAAACTCAGTCATTTATAACTGGTAGTACATTATGTATAGGAAGTATTTTACTTGTGATGTAATAATGTCTTCTGCAGTCTTGAGGGACAACTGTTAAAAATGTAATGAAGTTTAGACAGGACAGTGTGTGGATTAGGTAGATTAGTTTACTAGAGTATTGAATTGCCAGCATTAAAAACAGGGAAGAAGAGAAGGGGTTGAAGCATAGAAACACAGAAATCAGAGTTATATTTTCATGAAAGGGTATTTCCCCAGAAAAATGCCAGAGAAGTAGCCAAAGAGGTTAAATAGCAAGAAAAGGTCGCAAAACTCTGGACAGTTAAGTACAGGCAGTAGAGATAACATAAAGTGACAAAGATATTAAAAAAAAACAGGTGAGAAGGAGAAAAGGAGAAAATTGAATTATTGGAACAAGTGGAAGGGATAGAAAGAAAGAAGAGAGGAAAATTTGAGGAAGAATCATTAATGGGTCCATTAATGTTTCCATTAATGACTCCATCCAAAGAATGGAAAACTGTAAGCAAAAAATATTTCTCTGAATTTCAGGACTAAGGAAACTCTGTTCAGCATCTAGTTGAAAATATGAATTTTCAAGTAATGTTAACATGCCTCCATATCTTATTACAGTGCAGAATAAGCCTAATATAAATTGTTAGTCTTGATAATTAGTTATTAAAAATCACCTACAGATGAAGATTTATTCACCTAATAAATTCTCACATAAGTTTGAGTAATGAATATATTTGAAAACCAGTGATTTGGCAAATACAGGAATGGCAAAATTAATGTAATTTATTTGCACAGCTCTATTAGTGCTCCAAAAATAAAGGGAAGATTGGGCGGGGGGGGGGGGGGGGGTGGTGTTGTGAGAGAGAGAAATCAACAGGGCAATATTTTTTTAATGCATTCCAATACTACACACTATTTAGAGGTTTTACCAAATATAATGGAGCTTACAGTGGAATCAGCAACAACATGACTGGATAGCAGATAATTGCCCCAAACTCTTCAAAATAAATTCACATTATGCTCAGACCTGTGTTGTGTGCCGAGGCCTAATAGGCGAGTTGCTTAGACCAGCCATAAAGGTGTAGCAAAATCACATTCACTTACTTTAAATTCCTGTTAAAACAGGACCATATTGTAGTCTAAGCCTCTACGGGTGCAAAACGAAAGAAGAGTGAAGATCTTTTCTGTCTACGTCAGGTACAGATGTCAGTCTAGCTGTTGTAGGAAAGCAGACTCATCGGTAGTGCAGATTTATTTAGTGTAAATACTCTTAAAGTACAGCTTTATAATAAAACACAGTATTATATTGTGATTGTGTTGATATTATGTTCTCACTCTTTCCTAAATTTTGTACCACAGCTGTAGTCAGAATAGCTTCACTTTGAAACAAAATACGCAAAAGGAAAGTCAAGTTCATTGTGCTGTGAATATACTACAGAAATTCAACAGCAGCTTAAAAAGAAGAGTTTGACAAATGGTTTAAGAAAATGGAACTGGTACAACAGTATCTGTTTTCAAACATTAAAAACAGTATCATAGTATATGCTTTGATTTGCTGCCTGTGGATCTGTTTAAGTATGTAGCTGGTCCAGTGGATCTATTTCACTAGGTATGAAATTGCATGACTACATACGCAACAGTGCGATGGCTACAAAATTAAATCCTAGCTGGGAAATAATGAAAAAACATATTGTTGTATAAGCAATGTAACAAAGTACTTATTTAGATGTATTTTGATGCATTGGGTTTTATTTCTATGTGAGGCTATGAAGTATTTGCAAAGTTTACTTTCATCAAAACTATCCCTTCATGTTAGGATGTAGAAGTACCGTCTCAAACCTGTAAGCAATGACTGTTCAGTAAACTTCACTTGAATGCATGGTCTACCTGCTTAAAATACTGTCCCAGCTTTCAAATCCCTAATTCATTGCCGATCTGAAACAATTAATTGGTGTAATTAAATCCAAAACAAAGTCACCACATAACTTGCCCTTATTCATTATATAAATATATATAGACTCAGCAGTTCTTAACGTACGAAGACTAGAATAATAAGTCTACAGAGAATAGACTGTGCACAGGTCAACCCATACAGACTATTTTGGATAGACAAATATTTGTGTTGTCTTAGAAAAACTCTCACTTTATACTGATTACTTCCATGTGTTGTCTTTGAAGGAATTAAGTACAATTCCTACTGATCCAAGCAGCAGTTGATTTTTCCAACTGACTTCAGCTTGTAGATTTTATAACCACTGGCTGTTTTGGAACTCAAGTATGAGCAATCTATAGATATTTCAAATAATAAAAAAAAAAATCTCCTTTTATGAGTACTTATTGCTTTATATTACTTTATATTCCTGATACAGTCTTCCAAGTGCCTCAGAAAGGACACTTCTGATCTTACGTACACAACAGTGGGGTTTTATTTAGCATATTCTTTCCTTCCATTAATTCTAAACCACAGAAAAAAATACTTTGATACACAGGCATCCAGCTCCATATTCGGATTTGTATTTTCACATTAGATTCCAGAGTCCCATGGAGTCTAATTGAAGATTTATATACCTAATCCTAATTTTAAACATTGAGACTTGAAGAATAATCATCCCTGTTTTGCTTGATCTTTCAGCAGTGTTTCTTTTGATTAGATAAATTTTAAATAATTAGAAAACTCTTAATACATTTCATTGTATTTTGACACACCTTATCATACTCTAATTTAACTTGCTCTATGTATTTCAAAATTTCGTGCTTGTATTAGCAGCTGTGCTTCTTTCAAAAGTTTGCCATTGTCTTTTGAGGCTTTTTTGCCAGACATGAAACAGGAGAAACTATTTGGTGTGCTATATCAGTCACATGCAATGCTCTGCAGAGTAAATGTAATCTGGTTGTTGTTTTCCTCCTTTCTTTGCAAATTTACATGATTCAGATGTGAACAGTGAGCATAAAAACATCTTATGTAGGGCTGTAGGATTCCATGGAGCAATTTAGATTAGACATTTTAGAAGAGAAAGCACTCTCCTGAGAGATATGGGCATTTTGAATTCATCCTTCATCCCAAGTACAATGAAAAAAACCAAGGGTTTTTCATGTTTTTAGAACTTGGCATGTACTTGAAATGAATCATCTAATCACATACTCTTTCATTACAGAAGATAATGAAATCTTCTGATTTTGTAGGCTGTGGCCAGCTGAAGAGGTAAGGATGTAGTCAACATATTTCTCTCTCAGCTATGTTAAAACAAACAGTGCTATAACAAACACTAATGATTTTGATGGTCTATTGGTAATAAACATAAAATAATTATATTTTAATAAACTCATAAATATTGAAAGCTGCATATTTTCAGAATACTGAAAAGCAATTGTTGATATAATATGACTTACTTGTATAGTTTTTATTTCATAGCAATATGATTTCCACCCCCTCCCCACCCCGGCCCTGGATTCAATGCAAACCTTAAAATCATGCATGTACTTATTTCATCCCCCTTGTTTTCCAAGTTCCTGAGGTTTTTTGATAAAGGCCTTATTTCAGTGTTGATTTTTTTCAAGGAATGAGTATCATGCATTCCTCCAGATATTCTAAAGCTGCTATTCTCACATCATCACCTTCGTACTTCTACACTAGCTGCAAACCCCTATAAGCTTCATCAGCATATGTGAGGATTTGTCCAGATTTTTGTTTGCCCCAGGGAAGAAGTTTAGAAGAACTCTCCTTGAAGCACCTATTCCAAATCACATTGAAGATTTTTAATGGAAAACAGTGTATGATGTATTTTAAGTAGAATAGCTGATTTATTGAAAACAGTTAAAGGATTACTATTACACCAAACCAAAGAAAACATGCCAAAGAGACATTTATTTATCAAACAGGAGTCCAGCTCAAGTGAATGTTACCAAAGCAGCTAACACCCAAGAATCTGATTAGCCCCAAATTAAATTCTTGTTATATATATTAAAGCATTCTTGTTCATTTATTTTGTGTGGAAGTTTAGGCAAATAGTATCCGCCAAAAGGGTGGTATAAAACTTATGAGCATCACAAAGATTTACTCTAGTGTCAATGTCAACAATTGTAAAAAAATAAATGCAAGGCAGCACTTAAACCAACATGTGGTGACCATGATTTTGTCTAAAATACCAATGATGGCATTGCTACCTGTGGTAGTGATGGTTTAGCATCCTGTTCTACATCATCATTTGAATTGTTTATACAGAGATACCTAGAAAATTTTAAAGGAGGTTTAAAACTGAACTTGAGAACTAAATATTTGTGGAAGCTCTTGAACATTGTTATACTGGGCATGATAACAATTCTACACTATATCCCATTCTGGAGCCCCTATTACAGGAGGGATGTGGACGTGCTGGAACGTGTCCAGAGAGGGGCCACGAGGATGATCAGAGGGCTGGAGCACCTCTCCTATGAGGACAGACTGAAGGAGTTGGGGCTGTTCAGTCTGGAGAAGAGAAGGCTCCGAGGTGACCTCATTGTGGCTTTGCAGTATCTGAAGGGGGCCTACAGGAAGGCTGGGGAGGGACTTCTCAGGATCTCAGGTAGTGATAGGACTAGGGGGAATGGAATGAAGCTGGAGGTGGGGAGATTCAGGCTAGATGTGAGGAGGAAGTTCTTCACCATGAGAGTGGTGAAGCCGTGGAATGGGTTATCCAGGGAGGTGGTTGAGGCCCCATCCCTGGAGGTGTTTAAGACCAGGCTGGACGAGGCTCTGGCCAGTCTGATCTAGTGTGGGGTGTCCCTGCCCATGGCAGGGGGGTTGGAACTAGATGATCCTTGTGGTCCCTTCCAACCCTGGCTGATTCTATGATTCTATGATTCATATTCTCCAAAACCAGCTGATGTTTATGAAGTGTCACTGAACAGAAAAGCAGTTAGGCATGTCTACCAATTATCAAAAGAAGAAACAAAAAAATATGAACATTATTGTTTGAAACCTATTTTAGAAATAAAGATACATTCTGTGACATATAGGTTCCTGTACCCTTCCACAGAAACTGGAAGAACTACATATTATTGCTAAATCAGTTTTAACTATTCAGAGTTGTGCACTTTTGTGTTGTTTGCTAGTCTTTTATTTTCTAGTTAAGATAGCTGAGCTATTCTTATGATGATCTAAGTTCTGCTTGCTGCTTTGTTAGTATATTGCCCAGGGACAACATTAAAGGAAAATAATCTCTTTCCTTTCTCATGCTAGTCCCTGTGGTAGCAACACTGAAAAAGCTAAGGCCTGAAAAAGGCAGCAGAAAACTATCTAAAAGAATCAGAGCATTAAGTACGTTACTACAAGTAGTTCACTAAGTAGATTAACTAATGTAATACTTCAAAATATGATAATGCAGTCTGCTGAACTTGTCCATTTGCTCATGAGAAAACAGTTCCTTTCCAACCCCAAACTTGCCAGTCATAACACAAATCTGTAGTGAAAACCCCGCTTCCAGCTACAGGCAGCTTGTTTCTTTGATTATCAATTCTTCTTTATGAAATATGAACTTTCTCTCATGTCAAATTTATTTAAGAATCAGAATTTTTTGTATCCTTCTGGTTTCTAGTGCAGCTACCTGGGGAACTAATTTGAGATAGAAAAGAACAGTTTAATTTTGAATGAGACCACTTTCAATACATAGATTATATAACCTGCTCTAAATTTGCTAATGTTTGAATGACCTTAAACAAATTAATTTTAGAGTTAATGCAAGCAAACTTTAATCAGATAAGATGAAGAGTGTTATACAAGACCAAGTTTGCAGTCCTCCACCTTCACTAATACCAGACTTTTTTCCTGATCCTGCTCAGGTATTTGATGTCTCATACTAGAGAAATCATTAAATCAATAAGAACGTAGAAAAAGGCTTTTTCCAAATCTTTGCGTGACTGACTGCACTTGGACACTAGTGGATTTTGTTTGGTTGGGTTTTATTGTTTATGGGTTTTCATGTTCTAATCTATGATAAGCTATTAGATGTACAATTATCATACTGTGGAAATTTTAATTACAAAAAGGTATTACAAAAGCATTTGTTTTTACTATGCTTAATTTATCTTTAATCTGTAGCAATCATTTCTTGTTTTATGTGAATGCTTAATGAATAGCTGTTTTGAGTACCTCTCTTCAACCTCCACTCACTTTAAGCTCTTTTCAGCAAAGTAGTTATGTGTCTTTTATTTTCATCCTTTTTTTCTTTTTTTTTAAGCTCTTCAATCTTATTAAATCCTGTGCAAGACAGTATAATGGTCAGATGATTCAGTGGTTCCCATCTGTGCAGGAAAAGCTCTGGTAACATCAGTGAGGATTTTTATCTAAAATCCTCTCATCTGGGCAAGATTATTGTGCAGTCTATCTGGGAGACTTTGTGAAATCATTATTGTTTCAAATTCTGAGGAAAAAAATCCCAGATAATCAAAAGGACAGGATGTCATCCATTGTTAGGCTTGTCTTGTGAAATAAGGGCATTCTAAATCAGAAGATACAATATAGATTTTTTTTTTTTTTAATTGAAAATCATGTTTTGGAGGTTTTCCATTTATTTTCTTTTTTCTTTTTTTAGCTTTATAATCCTGTATATATGCAGTAGGCTAAATTGAGATTCTACGTATTTGTATCAAAAGGGCTTATCCTGATAGTTTTCTGTCTATCTTTTCTTTTTGTTATTCTTCTGAAACACATTTTTCTGTGCTGAGTGACATTGCTCCCATTACCATTGTTGGAGACTAATGGCCACAAAATAATTTAATGGCTACAGAATGCTCAGACTTCTCAACACTTTGAACATCAGGTTAAAATTTACCACTTCAGAGCATCACGTTTTCTCTTTTCATTATGACTTTTATGTCTCAAAGGACTTTTTTTTTTTTTTTCTTTTATTCATTTCTTGTGGTTATGGTTTTGTTCAACAAGGAATTGGGAGGGGCCACAGCCAAGACAGGCAGCTGAGCCAGCCAATGGTGTTATTTGATACCATACTGACATCATGCCTGCTATAGAAGGTGAGGGATAGCCAGGGCAAGGGCAGCGGCGGGCTAGGATCAATTTGCCGTGGCAGTCAGTACTACAGTTTATTTCAATTGCTTCATGTACTATTTCATCAGTATTAACATTGTTCCTGTTTGCTCTTCTCCCTGCATTATTCCATTAAACTATCCTTATCTCAACCCATAGGGTTTGTCTTTTTCTCCTGATTACTTCTCATCACACCTGAAGGGTTAGGGGGCAGTTGTGTGAGTGGCTGCACAGAGCTCAGATGCCTGCTGAAAACTGAAAACTTGAAATGCAGTACAGTTTAACTGAGGTTTTAATTTGATGACACCCACATGATCCACAATATTCTCTCTGGGACTGAAGGACATGAAGCTCAGCAGAAAAGTCCCCTCACCCAGCTGTGCTTTCCCCTCCATGTCCCCAACTACTCACAATCTGTAACCATCTTACAGAGTCTCCTCCACATAAAACATGAGCAGTCAGTTATAGATAGGTGGAGATATACCAGTTTCAGATTTTTCACCATTTAAGTATTTTCTGAGCTATGAACTGTGGTTGAAACAGGGAAATTTAAAAAAAAAAAAAAAAGAAAAAAAAACTTACTGAAAGAAAGTTAGAAAATAGAAAGCTGCACTTAAGTTGGGGAAATAATAAATTGAGGTCCTTCTTAGAGAGAAAGATGAATGAATACATGATTACATGTCACAGAAACAAAGTACCAGTATATCTTCTACAATATAAAAGGGCACAAAATAAAACCAGAAAAGTACCATTGCATTAATAAATACTTATAAATGTATATTAACTATTCAACAAACAAAACAGCAAAAGCAGCACAGTTATACACAGTAGCTACGTATGTAACATTTTGGAACTGATGCAGGATTAAAATTCATCTGGTTTAAACTGGGGGGTGGGACAGGGGAGCAATGGGAGAAGAGAGAGGAAAATGTTGACTACAAATATGTTGTCCTGGCCTATGCTTATCATCAGCCACATTCACATCTTGACTAGTCTTTAGAGCAGGACAACAAACACTTTGTTTCTATCCACCCACCCCACCCCCCCAAATTGGGAGCTACTACAATAATTTCTTACAATATCAGACTATAAGAATAAAAGTTATTTAGTGTTATAACCTCTGTTTATCTTTCCCTGATTGATAGTGAATGTTTAAGATATTTTTACACCAACAAGTCATTGATTAAATTGCATTAAATCTACTTGAATGAGTTAGCTAATTTCACACCTGTGTATCTAGATCATCAATGTCTATATCAATGTTAGTTTCGTATGCAAGATTGCAGTTTAAATATGATAAATGCATCTAATTACTAGCAATATCAGCTTTAATAGCACTCTTGGCATCACAGCTGAAAGCCTGCTTCAAGACAGAAACATTCCCAGGCCTTGGCCTGCAATCTCACACGTAAAAAACTACATCCACAACAGAGTGACAAAAGCCTCCTTGCCATGCAGCTGTCCTTGTATGTTTGGTATTGTTTGACCATAACACAAGAGCAAGAGTAATATATTCCACTGAATACAGAAATTCATGAAATAGCAAAAGGAAAGAAAACCCAGCAAGGTAGCATAGCCATCCACATGTATTTGTTTGATAATGGATTTTACAACAGTTAAAACTTTATTAATACTTGAGCTTTGGAGTCCCCCAAGAATTAGCATTCAATTAAGAGAGACACAGAAACTCAAAATAAACCCCAAGGATGCCATGGTTCAGATCAATTCTAATTTTGAACTTTTTGTGGGCAGTAAAAATTATGCATTTACATATCACAAATACTAATAATTTGTTTCACATTAAAATCAAAATAATTAAAAAATATAATCACTGTTAAAGTCAATTCCAAACATCTTCAGGGATTTCAAAAGTTAAAGGTTCCAAAGCATAGCCTTGATTCATTAGTGTTGCTGTTCAAAGGTGTCTGCCAAAAACATGGCTAGAAATTATTATAAACCCCCTAAGATTCTCGAATACAAAATTCCTACACAAAAGCAGCATCCAGACAAAAGTGCTTTTATGGTATAAATACTAGGCTCTATTATAGCTTTTGTGTGTGTATGTGTATAGTGTATATAAAAATACATATGCATACTGAGTACATGGATCCAGTTCTGGGCCCCTCAGTTCAAGAGGGGCAGGGAACTGCTTGAAAGAGTCCAGCACAGAGCCACAAAAATGACTAATGGACTGGAACATCTCCCTTATGAGGAAACTGAGGGAGGTGGGTCTCTTTAACTTGGAGGAGACTAGAGGGTGACCTCAGTCATATTTATAAATTTGTAAAAGGTGAGCACCGAAAGGACGGAGTCAGACTCTTCTCAGTGATGCCCAATGACCGGACAAGGGGCAATGGGTGGAAGTTGAAAAGGAAAAATTCTTTCCCTGTGAGGGTGATGGAACACTGAAGCAGTCTGCCCAGGGTGGGTGTGGAGCCTCCTTCTCTGGAGATATTCAAAACCCTCCTGACTGTGTCTCTGTGTGGTCTGGTATAGTTGACGCTGCTTTGGCAGGGGAGTTGGACTTGAAAACCTTTTGAGGTTTCATCCAGCCTTTAACATTCTGTGATATCCTTTTAGTTGAAATATTTCACAGTATATCTTTCATAAAGAAATGAACAACTGCATTTAAAAACAAAAGCAAACAAAAGAAAACAAAACCAACCAAACAAAAAAAAAAAAAAAAACCACAAAGAAATGAAGAGAGAAAATTATTTCAGAAAAATAATCAACTGTAGTCCTAGAAAAACATTTTTTAAAACATGAAATTCATATGAGACTATCACAGAAAATGTCATTTGAAATATGTTACTATTTTTTAAATGTGAGATTAGAGGCATTTCTTTTGTAGGGTAATTTATTTCAAAAATAAATTGTACTAATTTTCACCTGGTAAACCTGTTACTCCTTAGCTCACTGTCTATTCATTTGTGCACATGTTTGATGGTTTCTAATGAAACACAGCAAACTACCTCAATTTTGGTTCGTTTTCAAAACTGATGGATGACTTAACTGCATTCAGAGAACATGGTCATCTACAAGTTTTCCTTGAAAGAAACTTAGATGCAAAGCCATGTTACTTTTTTTTCCCATTTAGCATATAACCCCTAGTCAGTGACGAATCTCCTGTCTTTTCTTCCTCAGACCCATTTGATTACTCAGCAAAATTATTCATAGTTTCTTAAAGTACCCGGTTTTGAACTTTGGATCTTTTGTCTATTGTCACTTGAAAATTCAACAGCTACCCTATGTTATTTTTTACTGCATTGACAAGACTCATATTTTACATAAAAACATAATAAGTGAAGGAAGATTTTACTAAAGCCAGACTGTGAACTACAGGACTGGAAATAAAAAAGGTCATCATAAACAAATTAAACGTTTATGTTTTAAGAAGCTTTCTCTCAATCAGGAAGAACTGCAGAGCTTTGTTTTAATGCTCTGGCTGTCTCAGAGCCTACCTAAAGAAAAGAATAAAAGCAAGCAGAAAAATAAATATTTTGGTGTTAAAAAATTTGCAGGTAATGACATTTGTGGGACATTTTATAGGAATTGAGAGGAATTTGGGAAGTTATGTATATGGAAAGTAAATATAAATACCAGAAAGACAGACAAAGGCCTGAAGAAAGTGCCAACACATAATATTTTTGTACCATAAGCTCATGGAAGAAAGAGGGAAACTACAGCTCCTGTGTGGAAATAAGTTTAGTTCTACACACAAAACCTCAGGCAGTAACAGACATGCAAGAAGACTGAATAATCACTTATTTTCAAGGAAAATTAATTCAGACTACAACTGAAACAAATAAATGAAACCCAAGTTGCAGAATAGATACACTGCAGGGTTAAAGGAGAAGATCTTGACTTGTTTACCTGAACAAAACAAAACAAAATAACAGACAAACAGGAAAAATAATTCTTTAAAAACAAAAAAACCCCAACCCAACAGAAATAGAAGTGAAAAACAAAACATAAACAACAATATCAGTGTACACTTGGTTATAAATTCAGGCCGAGGAATGTGGGTTTTTTTTATTGTACTAACTATTATTATTTAACTTTATTATGGTGTGGTGTTTTGTTTTGTTTTCCCCTGTATTACTGTTCTCTTAGTCTATTAAGATTTCAGTAAAGGAAATAAATTCTGACTTTTAAGAAAAGTTTCCTAAAAGCTGTGTATATTTTGCCTGTAATAAGATACTGAGCATAGCATTTGCTTTACTTTTGCCAAATACGACAATAAAAGATCCTGGAAAACAGTTGAATTATGCCTAGAACACTGTATTTACACAGACATTAATCAAAATAGGAGTTGGTAAGCAGTATTTCTATTCTAATTAAGCAAAAAAAATAAATCCCTGCATATTTTGATATGCATATATTAGCACTTCAGTTCTGGGTGAACAATCCTCCTTCAACCCAGTTTTTCTTGTTTTCCCTATGTTTAACACCACTCTATGAGATTTTATGATATGAAAAATATCCTTTTTATTTTTTTTTCCTTGTTTCATGCAAATTAATGAAAAAAAAAACCAAGATTATTACTTGTTCTGGAGATAAGACTTCTAAATTCATGGCCATCCGTACCTATAAAATTTACCTCAAAACAGAAATATACTCTATGGCTAAACTAATCTTTAAGTCAAAATCACCAAATACTTTTTTCATCTAAGACAGCATTTGATGACTACCTGATGGAATTGTTCAGTAAGTGTAAACAAATAAAAGAAAAAGAAGACCTAGAAAGGTGTTTGGTTTGTATAATATGCACGCAAGAAAGAATATATTTTCCTGAATATGTTGCGTCATTGATTGTGTTCAATGACTGCATGTTTTAGTGGTTCTACACATGGCATTTTTGTAAAGCTACCTACACCACACAAAGTCAGTCACAGTCAGATGCCCATCTCAAATACTTTAGCTCAACTCTTCTCACTTCAAGACATTCCTTCTTAACTGAATTTGACACTAATTAGTACAGAATGAAATACATATATATCTGATAGTGCTGCATGTTTAATGGCACAACATGAGCATACCTAGAGTTTTGGAGGGTTTCATTTTACTTCCATATGTGGAAACTAATCTCTTTGCAATGCATTTGATAGAAACCATACCATGATACATAATTTCTAGAAGTTTATTTATCTCCAGAGTAGATTGGATATGCTGTTTTAGTGTGCATTGATCTCATGAAAGTATTCCTTCCCTAAAATTCTGCTCTCAATTCAGTTTCCAGAACAGACAAATTCAGGCAGAGGGAAGAATTTGTCTCTGTATAGAGCTTTCAGAAATGTCGGAAGACTAAAATTTATTCTTGAACACTAATTATGGGATTGTGCAAATGTCTAATTGGGAAGGAGACAGAAGGATTTGGGGAGATTCTGGTCACAGCAGGTACAGGATACAATTGTGCCTCAAAGACTCTGAAGTAGAAAACTTGTGTTATTTTGATTAGAATTTTTTTGTTGCTAAAATGCAAGTTAACCTCTTGCAAGTCCTTACTCTAAAGTTACCTTTGTTGTGTCAGCAGAAAAGTCCCCTCACCCAGCTGTTCTTTCCCCTCCATGTCCCCAACTACTCACAATCTGTAACCACCTTACACAGTCTCCTCCACTTAAAACAACAGCAGTCAGTTTTAAATAGGTGGAGATATGCTAGTCACTGCTGTTTCTGTATGAAATATATGAAGATACAATGAAACTAATAATGAATGCTTCTTATAATGTCAAACCAAGATGGTAAGTGACTTTGTGGCTAACAGCATGAAACCACTTAGGCAGTATTTGCCAAAGTTTGCACTATGCATATAGAGAGTAACACTTGCATATTTAATCTCAGAAAGGAACCTATTCCTATAAAACATGTGATATGTTAAGTCTCAAATGAAACAAAGCACTTGGTGTACTCTTTCCCTTAAAACCACACTCCAATCCCACAGGGTTCAAAAAGGCTCAGGTACGTGGTTTTGCTTATTAAACTTGACAGATGCAAAGCTCTTACTTACAAGCAATTAATGAAGACACCAGCCTAAATTCAGCCAGCAGAGAAATGGATTTAGACAGCAGTAATTTCAGTTATATAATGTAGACATGTTAAACTGGCCTAGTTAGTGGGTTTGATTTTACCAGTACCTTAAAAGCTGCTAACATCTGGGCTGAGTCTTCACTAGGATGCTGAGACAAGCAGATAAATCAAGTAGCAGGAAGAGTTTAGCTGCAGCTCTGTGCAGACCATTTCCGAGATGATAAGTAGTTCTGTACAGAATAGTTCTTAATGAAGCTGATATGCAGAGCTGACCCAAGAGGATGCAACACACACAACTGTATACAAATAGCTGCAAATCAAATATTACCCTATGAATAATAATACTAATACTAATAGTAATTTAAAAAAAAATAAAATCTTAGCCCTAATATGCTTTGAATGAGATCACATTAACTACAGCAGTGACTGGAAGCAGACAAGAAGTCTTAAGTGTTAAAAGACAATGTATCTACTGGTAAAATATAGCAAGTGTTGTTTATTGCATGTTTTAACTTGCATTTGAATGCTTGCTAGCATATTATACTATAATATAAACAATTATAATTTGGCCTGGCACTGGCAGACATATCCATTGACATTTTCTCCTGGGAAAAACTAAAACCAAACACACACACATTCAAAATCCCAAATCAAAACAACCAGCCTCCAGTAAATTGCTATATATATATATATTTAGTTTGTATTTAGAATTATTTTATGAAAATCAGGGATTTAAACAAAGCTTAATTGCTTATGAATAATCTTTCTACACAACTTAATCAGATTCCTTCTGCTGCATTCACTGAAAAGAATATCACTCTGAGATACATGTTGAAGTTTATCTAAATGATGTGGGGAGGCCTGTGGATGTGGTCTACCTGGACCTCAGCAAGGCCTTTGACACCATCCCCCACAGCAAACTCCTGGCCAAGCTGGCAGCCCATGGCTTGGACAGGAGCACACTGTGTTGGGTTAGGAACTGGCTGGAGGGCCGAGCCCAGAGAGTGATGGTGAATGGCGCCACATCCAGCTGGCGGCCTGTCACTAGTGGTGTGCCCCAGGGATCAGTACTGGGCCCCATGCTCTTCAACATCTTTATTGATGATCTGGATGAGGGCATTGAGTCCATCATCAGTAAATTTGCAGATGACACCAAGCTGGGGGCAGCAGTTGATTTGCTGGAGGGCAGAGAGGCTTTGCAGAGGGACCTCGACAGGCTGGACAGATGGGCAGAGTCCAGTGGCATGAGATTTAACAGATCCAAGTGCCGGGTTCTGCACATTGGCCACAACAACCCCAGGCAGTGCTACAGGCTGGGGTCAGAGTGGCTGGAGAGTGGCCAGGCAGAGAGGGACCTGGGGGTACTGGTTGACTGTAGGCTGAACATGAGCCTCCAGTGTGCCCAGGCAGCTAAGAAGGCCAATGGCATCCTGGCTTGCATCAGGAACAGTGTGGCCAGCAGGAGCAGGGAGGTCATTCTGCCCCTGTACACTGCACTGGTTAGGCCACACCTTGAGTACTGTGTCCAGTTCTGGGCCCCTCAGTTTAGGAAGGATGTTGACTTGCTGGAACGTGTCCAGAGAAGGGCAACAAAGCTGGTGAGGGGTTTGGAACACAAGCCCTATGAGGAAAGGCTGAGGGAGCTGGGGTTGCTTAGCCTGGAGAAGAGGAGACTGAGGGGTGACCTTATTGCTCTCTACAACTACCTGAAGGGAGGTTGTAGCCAGGCAGAGGTTGGCCTCTTCTCCCAGGCAACCAGCACCAGAACAAGAGGACACAGTCTCAGGCTGCACCAGGGCAGGTTTAGGCTGGATGTTAGGAAGAAGTTCTACACGGAGAGAAAATAGTTTATGGCACCATGAAAATAGTTTATGGAATATTAACTGTTTTGCATATCTTTCAAAGTTCAGTGCAAACTCTCACACTCTTATGCCTGCAGTATTTGGCCTTATTTATCAGCTCTCTCACACTGTTAATATTAAAAGATGACCCATTTGACCCACCAAGAAAGACACCAACACATTGAAAGACTTGATCTGAGGTAACAAAAGGGCTCAGGTGAAATGTTGGAATAAATAAAGTCATATGTATTCCTGCATAGCTGAAGAATGTTTTCATCTTGTTTTTTCTTTTTCTCTGTCCAAAGAAAGAAAATAATGAAAATCAAACTGTATAACACCAAATTCTAGGCTGTTAATGTAAATGAAGGAATACAGAAAAATGTTCTTTGCTCAACTGAGGCTTACTGGAGAAAATGCCACACATGCTCGTAGCTCCTACATTTCCCCTGAGTGGATGGACTACTCTAGTGTTAATAGGCAAAGAATTTGCGGCCTCTGTCTTTAGAAACAGAAAACCTGAAGGATATAGGTCTGAAATACTGAGAAACATTATATTTCCTTTCTCTTTTCCTCAACTGCTCTTGAAGTGCTAGATGAGGATAAGATCTCTACTCTTAAAATCTGCAAGCACCAGAGCAGGTGGCTCAGGGACTCTCTGGAAAGAGGTCAAGGACCTGACAGACCCCAGCAAGATAAGCAACAGCCAAGAGGGAGGGAGGTAATTTGCAACCAGCAATGCAATGGCGATAATAACCTGTAACATCCATCTCATAAGCCGCTTAAAGCACCAGTATCTTAAATGCAGAGCCATTGCTTATTAGATATCTTTGTTTCCCACCTCAATCTTTGCCAGATAGAGCCTATGTTGTAGAATGAACTGCCTTTTATTAAAAAAAAAAAAAAAAAAAAAAAAAAAAAATTTCTCCATCTCCAGGGTTGAAAATTCCACATTTCTTAATGACATTCCCAATCTCTCAGTAATGGTGTAAAGCTTGCTTTAGACCAGTGAGTAACAAAAATTTCAGCATCAGTCCAACAATGTAAAAAGATGTATATAGTAGCAGGTAATTTACAGTGTTTACACTAGAACTTGTTGGGCAACTGCTTTTCAGTCAATGTTGCTATCGATTACTACAATATTTTATCTAAGCAGATACTTTACGTAAGTGCCATGCAATAGTAGTTTGATAAAATCCTTCTCAGGGAAAGTTTTCTACAATGAAACCGCAGACTAGGTTTGAGAGAGAGCAGGAGGTTATTTTGTTGTTATTGCTGAGACAACAAAGTGTTTTCTGTCAAATGTCCAGCTCCAGGAAATACTTCTTAAAGTTAGCAGTATTTGAATTTCTTAAATGGGCATTACTTCCATCTTAGACATAGATATTTTCTTAGCTGCCAAGATTATAATTTTAAGTTTGTGGGAAGGTTAAACAGTGACAGCATCCCTTGCCTTTCCTCCATACTCCAGTTGCTCCTTCTCCGCTCTCAATTGCTCAACAATTCAAGTATGATAATTATATTGAAAATTACCCAGTAATTGCCCTGCCATTGCAACAACTAAACATATCAGAATATCAGCACCACCACATTCTCTGAGAAGTCATAGGGGGAAAAAAAAAATAATGTCAAAGGAAGGAGGATAATTTCTACCATAGGCATAAAAAGCATGATTCACTTGCTCAAAATAAAAAGGAACACTATTCAAAATCTTCAAGTATCTTTTGAATTACCCTGGAGAACAATTGATATTTCAGTCCCAGCATTCTCCTTGTAAATTAGAAGCAAATTCTGCAATCTTTCTGTAAATAAAATGGAATGTTTTTCAGTAAAACTGCATCTACTCCCCCCCCCCCCCCCCCCCCCGCACAATGGGAGACTTTTATCTTTAAATTGCTGTTGAAACTGCAGTCTCTAGTGTATCATTTGGCTGCCTTCTTACAAACATCTACATAAGGTCTGTATCTGCAGTGATTGTGTCCTTCGGCTCACTTCACTGGTAGTCTGATTATTCTGTCTAGAAGTATAAATCATTTTCATACTCTTTCCATACCTAGTTTGCACAAACATTTAAAAAACCCGCACCTAATTACGGACATCAGAATAAGCTATTACATTTTATCTCTCTCTCGAATGCTGTGTTCAATATTCCTTAACACTTTGGCCAAATGTATGCTGGGTTGTATCAAAAGAAGTGTGACCAGCAGGTTAAGGGCATTGATTCTGCCCCTATACCGTGCTCTTGTGAGACCCCACGTAGCATATTGTATTCAGATCTGGAGTTCCCAGCATAATGAGGGCATGGACCTCCTGGCACTAGTCCAAAGGAGGGCTATGATGATCAATGTGCTGAAGCACCTACTGTATGAGAATAAAATGGAAGCTGGCTTGTTTAACCTGGAGCAGAGAAGGCTCCAGGGACACCTTAGAGCAACCTTCTAGCACCTAAAGGGAATGTTCAAGAAAGAGAAAGAGGGACTTTTTCCAAGGGCTTGTAGTGATGAGACAAGGGGTATTGGCTTTGAACTGCTAGAGAATATATTTAGATCAGATGTAAGGAAGAAATTCTTCACTGCGAGGATGGTGAGGCACTGGAACAAGTTGCCCAGAGAAGCTGCAGATGCCCCAACTCTGCAAGTGTTCGAATCCAGGCTGGATGGTACTCTGAGCAACCTGGTCTAGTTTGCCCTGCCCATGACAGGGAAATTGGACTTGGATGATCTTTAAGGGTGGCTTCCAGGTCAGAATATTCCATTATTCTGTAGTTCATACACACTTCCATTAGTATTTAATTTATAATTGTGACTTCTAAATTAATCTCAGATTTTTTTCTGCATTATAGTAAAATATAGTAAAAATAGTAACTATAATAGTAAATAGTAAATATAATAGTAAATATAGTAAAACCAGTAAAAATAGTAATAGTTAACTGAGGCCTTGTAAGAAATAATGAGAAAATTTGTCTTAGTCCTTCCATGAAAAATAGAAAGGCAAAAAGTTTATATCTATACTAAACCATACAGCTCAATCTTTGCAAACTTCCCAAGACAACAGAGATCTATGTACCTGCAGTTTGTCAAACACAGTTATTTTCTTGTTTCCCACGTATAATATGTATTTGAATGTCCCCCAACATAAATGAAAACAAATAGACTGACTCAATTTTTGCTAGAAACAATACAAAAGTAGCTTCTTATCTATGTGGGTTAGTATGTCCTTAGCAAAATTTCAAGGACTTCAGAAATAAGAATATTATAGATAATATGGTTTTGGTAGACATTACTGATTGCTAGCACAAACCAGACTGCTAGCTCCTGGTTGTCAGGAAACAAATTGTAGCTGGTGATTGCATCCCAAACCCCCTTTCACTCCTGTGCCCATGGGGCTACCGTTAATCCTGGAAATAAAGTTAACCTATGACTGCCTTGGAATGAGTGCACTTTCCTTAGACCTAGAAGCGTGCTCAATGCACTGCTCTGATGCAACAGCCCCATAAACAACCTGTTCCTCCACTAACCTGTACCTCAGCCTCACCCTCCCTGCTTGAGAACACATTGAATAAGGTGCAGACATGCCAGTTCATTAATATAAAATGATGCCCATGCATTGGCTTACCTAACTTTTAAATAACTCATAGGTGAGTACAGAATATATAAAAGAGAGGTACTGTATAGCAATTTTGCAATTACAGCTTTATAGCTTCTTGTGTATGAGTTTCTCATCCCAACAATATTTACAACATACACTCAGACCTTCAAGTGAAGTCAACAGTTCTTTTACTATGCAGGTTTAACAATACGCTGAATGTCCTGACAGGCACAAAACATTACCAATTAAATACAGAAATGTATCATAGTAGGGCTGTTTATTTGTTAAGAAGAGATGTATGCCTGGGAAGCAGATTTTTTTTTTTTTTCTTTTTAATTGCTACTGTACCAGTCTGTGGTTAAGATATTGTTGCTTAACCAAAGTGTCTTCATTAACATCCATCTCTTGGTAATGTCAAAAAGAGGAGTGGAAGGGGCACCAAGGGAGCACATACAAAAAAAGGAATGCAGAAACCTGCTCAGCACTCTACACTTCAGTTAGTAAAAATACCACAGTAATAAATATGAAGAACATTCATCAATGCTAATTGTGCAGTACATTGTGACTAAAGATAGTTAACACACAGCACTTGCATTAGTGTCTGTGCTTAGTCCATATCTGGGGCTGAACTAAATCAGTTGCTTTATCAGTGATGACCCTTCAGCAGAAAAGGAGAATCAGAAAAGGGAGGGAAGACCCACAGACTGAAAACAGATCTAATTAAATAACCAAATGAATATCAATGTCAATACAAGATACATGAAGTCATACTGAGTACAAATTAAAAAGGGTAAGAAAGAGGTCATTAAATGTAGTAACAAGTATGATTATGCTTCTTAGATAGGTTCAAACCCAGTATGGAACTGTTACATTAACAGAAGTCAAGCAAATCTCAGTGCATGAGGTGATTACAGAGTTCTGGCTGCAACATCATATGGGAAAAAAAGGTATGACTGAAGAGTGATTCAATAACCTACTCAGAAAGTCAGCCCAAGACTCAGACACTTGAAATAATGCAATGGTTACAAAACCAAAAAAGATATTAAATGCAGACCCTTATTTTTCACCAAACTGCACTGGCAATCTTCTTACTAAGACACAGATTGCCATATTTTGGTGTTTCACTGAAGATACACAAACTTTTTTTCCCCCTCTCCAGAGACAGAGATAATATGAAAGTGTAAAATAACAAAAGTGAAATAAAATAATAATAAACACAAAACAAACAAAACCACAAGCAAACAACAAAAACTCCACCAAAACCACACAAGTATTTTAAAATCTTCCAAACCCAAATCAAGACAGTAAAAAGAAGTTTCATCAAGAATGAAATCTACTAGGACAAAAAAGCCCAAAGTAGCGAATAGAATAGAATAGAATAGAATAGAATAGAATAGAATAGAATAGAATAGAATAGAATAGAATAGAATAGATTAGATTAGAATAGACCAGACCAGACCAGACCAGACCAGACCAGGTTGGAAGAGACCTTCAAGATCATTGTGTCCAACCTATCATCCAACACCACCTAATCAAGTAAACCATGCAACCAAGCACCCTATCAACCCCATACAGCGTAGCAGAATGAACAGGGCAACATTTTATACTGCATTCAGAAATTTATCTTCTCTATGAATGTTTTAAAGTTCTGGTACTAAGATTCTTTTCAGCTACTGACTTCAATTACACCATTAAAAGTAAGATTAGAAATGCACAGTTCAAGTCTTGTGACTTATATGCCCTTGTTGTAAAAATTATAAATAAATAAGGCAGTTTAGCCTGTGGAAGCAACATCAGGTTCAAAGTGTCCACTAGAAAAATTTGTGCACAGCTAGAAATATGACAGCTGCTCTTCCTTTACTTATATTGGTTTTCCAAAAATCATTACCTCTTAAACTGTCCATGTAATTAGACCATATAGGAATCAGCTAATTCCAGTCTTCAAGTTAAGTGAAGCTTAGTGAAATGCTAGCAGAAACAAGTATGAAGTCATATTAACAGAGAAAATATATGCACCATTTGTGTATCTCCTTACAAAAATGTTGTAAAAAATAGTATATTGTGATAGGAATTCTTAATTATATTCAACTATTTGCTACAATATGAAAGAGAAGGTGTTGCTCACCCGGATACAGTGTGAAAGAAATAGCAAACTTGAATGTATTTGTGTAAGATATTCACAATAATGAGAGACTTTATGGTATTTTGACATTTAAATTAGAGATAGTCTATGTTTAAAAATTAGGCCTCTATTGCAATAAGTTTTAGAGCATTTTGTTTTAAGTAGAGTTACATATTAGGGTTAAAACTAACCTACAGTGCATGAAAGTTTAATTAAAAGACCACTAAATTATTCATATTTAATGAAACTGCCAGGAATTCTGCAGGGAAGTTCAAAAACATTTATCATATTATTGTGCTAATGAACTTATTCTTTCGAGGAAAATAAAAGAAAGTTAGTAAGAATTAATGGAAATTTCTTAAAAGTTGATATATCTTCAGATCTATAAGAAACAGCAAACCTAAATATGCTTCCAGGTACTCAACAAATATTTTACCTCAGTCTTTACTGGCAACCTCTGTTCTCGCACCTTCCAAGTTAACGAACTCAAGATGGGGACCAGGGCAGACAAAATCCCTCTTATTATAAGAGAAGATCAGGTTCATGACCACCTGAGGAACCTGAAGATACATTAGCCTATGGGTCCTGATGAGGTTCATCCCAGACTCCTGAGGGAATTTACCAATGTACCTGCTTAACCACTCTCCATGATGCTTGAAAAGTCAAGGCAGTCAGTTGAAGTCCCTGGTGACTGGGACAAGGGAACCTATTTCTAAAAAGAATAGAAAAGAGGATCCTGGGAACTACTGACTTGTCAACCTCACCTCTGTGCCTGGGACATGGAAAACAGGGAGGTGACTTGAAACAGCCAGCATTGCTTTGCCCAAGTATACATCCTGCTTGAACAACCCTGTGGCTTTCTGTGATGGAATGACCACATAAATGGACTAGAGAAGTGGTCACCTACCTGAAGTTCTATAAAGCCTCTGAGATGGTGCTCCAGAGCATCCTCTTACTGGCAAGCTGTGAATTTGATGGGTGGTCTGTTCAGCAGATAAGGAAATGATTGGATGATGGCATTCAGAGGACAGTGGTCAATGGCTCACTGTCCAGATGGGGACAGGTGACAAGTGGAATCCCTCAGGTGTCCATACTGGTACTAGTGCTGTTTATTATCTTCATCTATGACACAGACAGTGGGATTGAGTACACACTTAGCAAGTTTGCAGATGACATCAAGCTGAGTGGTGTGATTGACACACCTGAGGGTGATGTTCAGAGTGACCTGGACAAGCTGAAGAAGTGGGCCTGCATGAGGTTCAACAAGGCCAAATGCAAGGTATTGTACCTGGCTTGAGACAATTCCCAGTTATCAAGACAGGCTGAAGCATGAAGCGCTTAAGAGCAGCCCTGCAGAGAAGGACTTGGGGGTGACCTTAACCTAGTAAACCTATCCACCTCCAACCCTTAAAGTTCTCTTCCAACAAGCTGGTGGAAGCGTAAGTTCCAAACAATATTTAATCCTAAACCATTGGTAACACATGCCAGAGTATGCTGCATTTTATCACCTCAGTTGCAAAAAATGTATTATTCTGAATTCTTTTCACTACTTTTCCACATTTTCTTTGTTTCAAAGCTAGAATGACTGCCATTATAAGGAATGAGCTGTGCATAAATAAAATACTGTTGCCAAGAATGTAGGATTCGAAAACACTTAGCAAATGCATGGCTGATTAAGACAGCTGTCATATATGAGTTACCAGGATGTTAGAGTAGTTTGATATCTATGATCATGTAGTCTGAGGTAAATATTTCTTAAGCTAGTATTTTTTTAGATGTTCTTTTAATTCTCAGTCTTAGGTAGGAGCAAATATAATTCTTAAGAGAGTATGAAATAAGAGAAGCCAAGAGGATACATAAGCCTGAGCTTTTAGGCAAGGAAGGACAGGGGAAAAAAAATTGCCATTAGGCCACAACAAAACTTTAAGTTGAAGGACACATGAATCTAGAGCCATGAGGGAGAGAAAGGATCTCACACACACTTATGTCTGATTTGAGCATATGTGCATTAAGTGTAGGCACACTAACAGATGAAAACTTTAGTTTAAAATGTTTGCATTTCTTTCAAGCATCTGATAAGCATTTGGAATTTCAGGCACATAAGAGCAAGAATAATATTCACATCTGAATAATTCCTCCAAATAATCTCAATAGGAAATGGGAACAGTTGTTTTCCCTTCCTCTCAAATTGTAAAGAGCTAAAAGCTTCAAAAACTAAGAAAAGTTTGTCTGTTGTCTTAAGTTTCCTTGGTTCACAATTATTTTTTCCAGAGAAGTGGTATTTTGACAGATTATAGTCTTTCTGTAGTGAAGATCATTAAGAAAAAAAAAATACTAAACTAAGAGCTACAGTTTATATGACAAATTAAGTCTATAAATAGAGACAGCTGGTTGTCAAATAAGACACTATTGGATGCAGGAAAATTTGAAAAACTAGGATTAAAGAAAGAAATTTTATTTTCATATTAATTTAAAAATTAAAAGGGAAAAAAATCTAGCAAATATCAAAACATCTCATATGAGTAGCAATGAAAAAAAATTAGGAAGCAAATAGTAGTTCATGACAAGAGTAGTTCATGACTCCAGAATTGTGGAAGCTTCTTCCAACAGCAGCAATAACTTTGAAATTTCACTTTACATGTTTTTGAATGCTCAGTTTGTATACTTCAATTTTTTTTTCTGCATGTCTCCCTTAGCAATAAAGCTTTACCTTTACACTTTTACTTTGCCTGATTACAGAAAACAGAGAAGTATTGCAACATTTATACCAGTTTCCTGAACCGTGTAGCTGAAACACTGTATGGATTTTATTCATTTATAAATAAACAAAAAATTCTCAGCACTTACAGATGACTTTCAAAGTTGCAGGTCTTGTTTACCATGGCTCAGCCAACCAGCAACATCCTGCTTTGCACTCAAAAGTTCTACAGGTGTAAGAAACTCCAAGAAAAGCACTTTTTGGTATCTTGTTGATCCTTTGAAAACACATCAGGGATTAAAAAAAGTGTGTGTTGTGCCTTGGGAGAAGAAACTTCCTTTCTTGATTGGGTGAAGGTGAATGAAAGCAATGGGGAGCAGCAGCAGCAGGTGCCTCTAACACTAATTAGAAGGTTTTTGAAACCATTAGGGACTACTCCAGCACTTGTGCTAACTCTCATGCTACAGGCAGCATGTGCAGCTGCATCTGACTCCACCAGAAGAAAGCTGAGTGGCTGCCGCTGGAGCGTCTCCTGCTGCTCTGTCTATGTGTTCCTTACGCACACATCTCAAGTGCTGGCACACAGGAGCAGGCTCTCAGTAGATGTAGTTGGGAAGTGGCAGAGAAGCTACTCATGTTACTTATTCACGTTTTTCCCTGTGGGCCACAAAAAAAGAAGTACTTCAAACTGTGTCATGTATTTAAACACAGGAAGGAAATCAGAAATTCAACAACAGCTGAATAAAATTGCAATACATTGACTTACTATGTATGATGCCTTTGCCAGACTTTTTAAGCAAACAAAATAACAAAAGCATTTAATTATTTGTTATGCAAGATGACTTTGCACTGCTTTTGCTGCCATAACTAAAAGACATGAAAAACAAGTAGTTCTAAAAGCAGGTTTTGCTTTCAAAAACACCTGCATTAGTGACTAATTTATCAGGAAATTACAGCCTCACCACTGGAGGAAATAAAGCATAACCTTAAAAGAGGACCCCAACAGTACAAGCACAGAATGATCACAGAGGCCATGGGACTAGAAGTACAAATCAGTTTGTTGCAGCAGGGAATGCAACCTTGGTAGTGAGGGAAAAATGACTTTCAGGATAACAGAGAGAGAACAAAGAGTAGGATCAACTGTAAATGAAACATCCCATAGATTAAAAGACTCGGATGTAGCATGGAATTTGTAAATGAATCAAGAAAGGGCAAGTAATCTCAGGTAGTGATAGGACTAGGGGGAATGGAATGAAGCTGGAAATGGGGAGATTCAGGCTAGATGTGAGGAAGAAGTTCTTCACCATGAGAGTGGTGAAGCCCTGGAATGGGTTATCCAGGGAGGTGGTTGAGGCCCCGTCCCTGGAGGTGTTTAAGACCAGGCTGGACGAGGCTCTGGCCAGCGTGATCTAGTGTAGGGTGTCCCTGCCCATGGCAGGGGGGTTGGAACTAGATGATCCTTGTGGTCCCTTCCAACCCTGACTGATTCTATGATTCTATGAAGTAAACAGACTGTTCTAGAAAATGCATGCATATAAAAACATAGCTGCACCCAGGAGTGAGGAGGTAAAAGTCCTCCACATCATACACCTCTGTTCAAGAGCTCCATGCAACCACCTTCTCCGTTAACTAATCAGAATAGCAATCGGTTTCTGGCTCTGTAAAATAGCACATTTCTTTAGCCCAGATTAGCTGCCTGTGAGTTTTGGTTTGATGCCCCAATTTAGAGACTTGGTTGCAACATTTGTCCATCACACAATGTGAAATCACATCAAGCTATGAACCAGACAAGCATTAATTTGTAAAGGCACACTTCACTACCATTTTTCTAGTTTGACATCTTTAAGAATGCAGCTCATTTTCAGGGATGTTAGGTTCAACTACAACTAATCTACACAAAGATAGACCTTACTCTGTTTCCTGACTTTTTTTTTCATTACATAATTATATCTGAGTAATTTTTATTTGCATGAAGTCAACAATTTTTGCAAGCAACCTTACATTCTCCTCCCACTGCATCTATGGCTTTCTTTCTATTACATTAAGTGTAAATGCATTTTTCTGTTCTGCTTTTGTTGCAGTGTCTTTTTTTTTTTTATCTAACTTTGTTTAGCAGTCTACCATAACATTTCTAATCCTTTTTAAAGAGAAATCTGCATTCAGAATGTTTTTGTTTTCTTTGTGTTGTGATTCTCAATGGTATATCTCATCAGCAAATGTGGAACAGCTGGAAACTATCTAATTAGAACAGGGAGGCAAAAAGAAAAAGGATGCCTGAGATGAATAATAATCATATGTATCATACATTTTTTCTTATGTACCATACACCTGTGTGCCGTTGGCAATGAAAATTATTGTAGGATTAAAAGGGTTCATATCGTATTTCTCCTTCTGTGGGTTTTAAATAGATTTTGCATGTTCCTTTAATTATATAAGTAGATTTGTTTACTGAAGTATTCATGTTAAAATTCATTTCATGCAAAGAGGCAAATTACATTTTAAAACATGTTTCTTTGGGATAGCTACATTGTTAAGGTGATCTGATGTGTTCTATTCTCCACAGACTTTTCTACAGCTGACAATTATGGCACCTCAATACAAAACACCTTCAACAGCGTGAAGTTTTAATATGGTAGGTATATACAGTCTTGTAAAGGTCTATCAGCATATTAGGGCTTTCAAAAACACCTGTGTTAGTGCCTCATCTCTACCTTCAGGTAAGAAAGTGCTTTTATAAATAGGGCCCTCAGAGCCCAAACTGAAGCACAGTAAAATTTCTTTTGAAAGATGTGCAACAGAAGGTTTCCTATAAAGTTCAGATAAATCAAATCAAGCAGGATGACTTATATGGATACTATTAAACAAAGAAATAGAAATGCTACATCCCTTGGTGTCTTTTATTTTTGTTAATATCTTAACAATTGGTTGGGTGGTTGGGTGGTTTGTTTAGGGTTTTTCTGTTGGTTTGTTTGTTCATTTGTTTACATTTATTTTAGTGCACGCTCTTTGTTGATTATAAAATAAACCTTGGAATTGTCTCTGAGATTGTGTTAATGGCTCAGATATAAAGCACAAAACAAAAAGTCCAGAATGGATGAAAACCAATTAATAGAATTACATTATTTGTTTTGAAAAACACTACAGGATTTTTAAGCAAATTTCATTGCAGTCTTACCATAGAAGACTTGTGATCAGATTTTTCAATTTTAAAACCCCATCAAAAATGTCTAGGAGCAGTTATAATCCTGAAATTACCAAACTCAATGCTCTATCACTTCAAATTCAGATAATAACTTTCCAGCTAAATTTAAGATGAGATTATCTCAAAATTAGAATGTATTCAGACACATTCATTGCTAATAACTGCTTCAGAAAAATAGTTAGCTAGGAAAACTGTCAATATGTTTGGCAATCACTATAATGCTATTATAATTTACAAAATTATAAATAATTTATTGAACTGTATATCATTTATAAAATTATATATTCACTTTGCACCAATGTACATCAACACTGAAATCTAAGTTAGGCACATGACTCTTAAATATTGTCTTAGTACTCAAACCCAAATCCACAAACTGCTGCTCAGCTTTTGTCTCCCAATCTTGGGGTACTTTAATTTGCAAGATGTCTCCATATTCAACTCAAAAATATTCTGAGTATCTCATTCTTGTTTCTTTGCTCAGTCAGAACATCTGTAGTAGAGTAGGAAAGTGCCAGACCCTTCACAGAGTGCAAATTCCTATGAAAAAGCATAATCAGCAGCTTTTATGCCAAATCAGATAGGGCTAGACTCCAGTTTTCTGTTGGAGAGACATGTTCATGGAACTAGAAGAAGAGAGAGCAAAACGGAAATGACCTAAAGTCCACTCATATGAAATTGAGGTCTCCTAACTCCAATTCAGTGGTCAATTTATTTTCTTAGATACAAAACTGCAAAATCTAAAAACAATTCTGGGATCAAGAACAAGAAGCAAGACCTTCCTACCACTTCTTTCTTTTCTGTTTTCTTCACTTTGATAACTTTTACACAGTTGCAGAGACCAACAGATCCTATTTCAGCTTTTAATTAGGCCACTAGGACACTTTCCTAAGAGAAATGGCATTAAAACTTCCAGTAAAAAATGGTACAAACCCTAGGTCTACTGCTTCCTAAATGAATTCATCATGAAGCTGTGACAGAAAAGATGTTGATTATAATTTTTTAAATCAAGAGTGCAGTTAATCTAAACAAACAAACAAAAAAATTAAACATATGCACTTTAGAGCAGTTTCTAAATTGTAACATAACTCATGTTTTCTGTTGTCAGCTTCATGGCTAATAAGCGGGAGTCTGAGATTGTCCTTGTGAGGCAACTCACTTGAATAGAAGCCTCTTTTACTACTTCTTGGCTCTACTTCCTCTCACCAGGAGCAGATAAATAAAAATATGCATTACTATATCACCAGTTGTTCCTTCCCCCACCATCTAGACAGAGCTAGGTAAAAGCAACACCCAGAACTCCAGGTTGTTCTAGCAGTCAAAATCTTTGGTTTGAATGCCACAGCATTAAGCTCGTCACAAATATTACGCCATGCACGTAAGTTTTGGTGCGAGGGTTTGGGAGTTTACACTGCAAAATCTGTCAGCATGTAGATGAATTTTAGAAGTAAGAGCAGGAAGGACTGAAAGAGAAACATAGCAGTGACAACAAAAGACCATCCCTATTCAAATTGGTTGTATTGAACATTTGACTATTTTCCTCTCTCCATGCAGAAATATGAAACCATACCTTAAAAGCCAGGGATTTGAAGGTAGTCATGGCATTGGGATTCACTTAGGTGCCAGAGAATATTCATAAACATGAATAAGACTCCTGTTGATTTCACTGAGAGTTCAGTATTTAACTGGGTATAAGTTTCTTCTATGTAGTGCAAAACTGATAACAGTGCAAGTGAATTTCTTTATACATTTCATCACACAATAAAGATTATATTATACTCATCTGACCATCAATGAAAAAGTCTTCTGTAATGTGTAAAGGGAAAATAAGAACATATTTTCTAACCTCTTTTTAAAAATTTTTACATGTCTTCCTAAGTGTGAAAAGAGCCATTTAATAACTTGGAAAATTCCACCTCCCACAGATTCCACAAAGAGTGGTAGGTATGAGCAACTTTTCTATAATGTGAAATTGTCCGCTTTACCTGAATTCCCAGGTCAGATACTTCAGGACAAAAGATCAAAATCAATGATTTTTAGAAGTAATGATCCAATCCTCACTTCTCAAAATAATTTAGAAGAATTAATGGGGGAAAGAAAAGGAAGGGGAAGAAACATCAGATTTCAGATGACTAATTAGCAAGTACATTTTCAGGCATGCATATTTATGAAAACTAATTATGTTAATAATCCACATAGTGACTGACTCCTCTTTTAGAAAGTCAAAGAAGTTAAAATTCAGTCTACAGCTACCATTTAAGCAAACAGCTGCTGAGGGCTACATTTTCATATCTTCATGTGTGAGTTACAGGAAAGGTAGGGCTGGCCGGGACAGCAGCTTTGCAACTGCTAACCTTGTAGCGCCTTCTATTCGGTGTTAATAAATTCAGCATGCAATAATTTCTCCACCTGTCTCTTGTAGAACCATTTATTTATGTCCTTCAAGTAAGTACACCAAGAAAATATATTAACTAATTTCCTCAAATAAAGCTAATAAATTACTATAATGAGGTTTTGTATACAATGAAAGAAAATAAGATAATTATCAACATGACTTATTACCTATTTTCAATTATGCTTAACTGCTGAGGTGAGCTGCTTAACTGCAGAATAACATTATCACATATTTCAGTAAGTTCTGAGTATTTCAGTAAGTTCTGAGTTTTTTTAATATTAACCCATGGAAATTACTATCAGCCTAAATTTTGCAATTCAAGCTCAATTGACTCATATCTACTTTCCAATTTTGTTACTCTCTGTTACAATTTTAACAGGAAGTGTTGTACATGTTAACTGTTCAGAAACAGGGCGGGGAAGTACTTCTGTGAATACCTAAGCTTATTCAAATACAGCTAAATAAGTCTGAAACTTCAAACTTCTGTTTTGCAACTTTTAACGCATTGCTGAAATTGTCCTTAAGAAGCAAAACTTACCAGAGGGAACATTATTTAAGTAAAACAAATGGCCCTTCCTGGTCAAATTATTTGCTACCTAAAAGGACCAAGTAAATGGAAAACTGGGTGAAAATATGAAGGAATAATAAAAATTTGGTGAACAAATAAGTATAATGCTCAAAACAGACTTCTAGAACTTGGAAAAATGCAAATCACCTTTATAATAAAAACTAAACCTTCAAAATAATCTCCTTTTTAATTCTATTTTTGATCTCTGTAACAACAACACAAGCCCAATGAGGAAAGGCTGAGGGAGCTGGGGTTGCTTAGCCTGGAGAAGACGAGACTCAGGAGTGACCTTATTGCTCTCTACAACTACCTGAAGGGAGGTTGTAGACAGCCAGAGGTTGGTCTCTTCTCCCAGGCAGCCAGTACCAGAACAAGAGGACACAGTCTCAGGCTGTGCCAGGGCAGGTTTAGGCTGGATGTCAGGAAGAAGTTCTATACAGAGAGAGTGATTGCCCATTGGAATCGGCTACCTGTGGAGGTGGTGGAGTCACCTTCATTGGAGGTGTTCAGGAGGAGACTTGTTGGGGTGCTTGGTGCCATGATTTAGTTGTTTAGGTGGGTTGGATTGGTTGATGGGTTGGACACGATGATCTTGAAGGTCTCTTTCAACCCAGTGTATTGTATTGTATATCATGTTGTTAGGGAAGAATCCAACAACAAACCCATAAGACTGAGGAACAAAAGCAGCTAACCTAATCATAGAGAATGCTAAAATTAAATGGTTTACTTGCATCTGGCCACGTAAGGGCTATAAGAGACAAAGGCTCACAGGAAAACATGCGCCTACCGTTGTACTATCATGATGACTGTAACATGAAGAAAAGACAAGCCAGGAATAAAATTAATAAGGCTTTCTAAGTAACCTCATTCTGTCACACTTCAGTTTTCTTATTGCAGCTTTTTTGTTGTTTTTCCTAAGAATTTTGATGTATCAATGTGTGTTACAATCAGACAATAGGATTTCACTCTCAATTCTTAGAAATTAATTTGAGCCACACTTTATTATCCTGGCTTGTAAATGCTGATCTTGCATTAAAGTATGCAAGAAATGGGATTGTATAATGGTGAGCTGTTTCAGATGAAAAATAAAGATTAAATATATGCCTCCTCAATACAAGTCACCCTGATGGGCCATGTCATTGCCATAAGGGGCTGATAAAGCAGCTTTTCTTTTCCAGATATTCTTTTGTAAAGTCTTACAGGTTTTGAGCAGCTTCACTTTCAAGTACTGTCAGTGTTCACTAGAATGAATTAAGCAGCTATTAACTTTGTTCCTTATTTCCATGTAACTCTTAACAAACTGATTTTTATTCAGAATTGCAGCTTTGATCAAGCAAGATATGTTTCCATTAAAAAAAAATAAATGTTCATTTGCATATTATTTTGTTAAGTTGCAAATAGAATTGTTTTTGAGCAACAAAGCATATAAGGCTACATTTTCTTTCAGTGTTGCTAGTTAGATTATCAGCCTTGGAAAATTACATTCCCTCTTCCTTTGCAGGATTTTCATGACCTAAAGATCACCTTCTCAAAGCAGAAAATGTAACAGATTAACACCTCCTAACTTCTAGGTTTCATTAAGTTAAAACTATAAATTATATTTTACAGTAATTCTCTCCAAAGTATGGAATCCTATTAATGTGTGTGTAGAAATTTCTCTGTATGTCAGCTACATAAATCAGCATAACAAGACCATTTCTTATTTAAACTAGTGTTTATGTTTCTTGTTCAGTAGCCATGCCACTAAGAAATATTTCTGCCACCCTGGTCACTCAGCAAAGCAACTCATTGTGCCTCATCTTTAACTTCAATGAGTATTTTTCTATTCTATATTTTGGTCAAAATATTGTCACTGAAGGAATTTAAAAGAAGGAATGCCATATCTCAGGTGCAATCTCTAAGAATAGGAAAATTCCTTCAATAAGGGACAGGAGAAAACCCCAAAACCCTAAGAGATATTTTGCCTCTAGTGATATTTAATCGAAAATTATGAAGATTTTTAGAAGCAGTAGTAAAGTGAACAACAACAAAAGAATAATAGTAGCTCATTCAAGTATTAGTATTTTCATATATTTTTTTAAAATGCTTTCAAAACATACATGAATTCAACATCCTACAGATAGGAAATATCCTTAACTGCAAACATATGGCTTTAGTTGAGGCATTATAACAAACAGAAATAAAAACATGTGATTCCGTCTATGTAATGTTGCTACAGGATTATTCATGGGCCCATGCAAAGTCTAAATTGTGTCTTTCAAGAGTATTTTGGAAGAATGTGTCCGTTATGAATGTGAGTGCACCATGAGAGTGGTGAAGCCCTGGAATGGGTTGCCCAGGGAGGTGTTTGGGGTCCCGTCCCTGGAGGTGTTTAAGACCAGGCTGGATGAGGCTCTGGCCGGCCTGATCTAGTGTGGGGTGTCCCTGCCCATGGCAGGGGGGTTGGAACTAGATGATCCTTGTGGTCCCTTCCAACCCTGACTGATACTGTGATACAATCGTGAGCACAGAGATTAAAAAATCTTAAGGACAGTAAGCTTGGTTACCAGGATGCTCTAATAATATCAAGTTGAAATCAGGTTTGCTGGACATTTTTTCCCCCCCCCACATCTATATCATCATGACACAGAGAACACTCCCTCTGGAAAAACTCAATCTTATCAGATGAAAATGAAATTTGAAATGGCCTTCAGTGGCAATAGGCAAGCAAATCCCTTCTTTTTTTTTTTTTTTTTTTCTCTTTTTTTTTTTTTTTCCTTCTGTACTTCATTTTTCTTATTTAGAAAATTGCAGGATATTATTTGAGTTGCTGGTAAAGCACTAAGAGAATGATTGCAAAAATTTTCAAGATATATTAGTGAAATGAATATTTGAAATAAAAATTAAAAAATATGAACAAAAGGCAAATTAAAGGAAACAACACAAAGAAACCCCTGAAGACCCGGTGAGTGATTCTAGAGTTGCTCAAAACATGTGGAGTTTGAAAATAATATGGCAAGTCAGTTTTGACACCTGTCTGCTCTCTTGTGTTTCAGGCAAATCCAAGAAACTGCAGAAAGATCAGTAGCCAGGGAAAGCCAAGCTGTCTAATACTTTCTAATCAATGTAGTCCTCATGGTTCTGTAAGATGCATTACTTGAAGGTACTTACTGCCTGAAAGAATGAAAAATAGAGTGCTCTCAGTCCTACAAGATCATTTTTTGCAAACGACTGTGTTGGGGAGGAAAAACAAGAAAAAGAAAGAAACCCAACAACCAACCAACCAAAAACCAAACCAACCAAACAAAAAATAGAGGTGAAAGGAAAGAAAAGGGAAAAAAAAAAAATGTATCCCAGGAGTAGGCAGGAAAGAATAACCCAGAGAACTGGTTAAAAACCTCTAGAATGGGACCCATGGAGCCCTATCACAAGAAATATCATTCTGCTTAACTAGAACAATTTTGACACTAGTGAGGCAGTCAAACATGAAGGAGAATATATTCATGGGCAAAGACATAGCAGATGCTAAAATGCAGACAATGGAGCAAGGAAGATGTTTGCTTGGCACCAGAGGAAAGAACAGATGAAAAAAAAATGTCAAAGGCTGCACCACAGGATAACAAGCATCTTAAACGTTTTATCTCTATGGCACAGAGATAAAAGCATGCACAGCAATAGCCATAGCTGTAATACATGTAGATACTTATTTGATAGGACATTTATCAAAACTGTCTTTCTGTTACACTCCTGAAGCAGAAGCAAAAAGAAATACAGAAAAATACTGTCATATTCTAAGTACTCTCCAGCTGTTTCATGCTCCTTTCATTACCTATCTGCCAAAATAATTCTATTTGGTCCTTTTCTTCCATTAAATTTTAATTTAGATTATCGAATTGTGGAAGTCCCAACAGAATGAAAGGAAACTTTGTTTAAATATTCAATGACATCACTAGAGTTTTTAATAAATTCTTGCTTAGATGTGACAAATGTATTCATTTGATTTGTCATATTAGGACTCATTTATAACACTAGAACAGCTTAACAGCTTATTGGCCATCTGTAATTATATACTTCGAGGAAGATAGCCCAAGGATACATTCTATTATAAATGTTATTTTAAAATTATGTCAGAGAAGAATAAATACCAGATGGGTATTTTTCCATTCATCCAAATCCCTTTTCTTACTTGTGTAAGTCAAACCTTAAGCCAGGCCATAATACAGTTCATTATACTTCTTAGATGGTTGGCTAAGTCAGTTGCTTCTGCTTTCACATTCAAATAGTGTGTGCACAGGCACGTGACCATGCTAATAACTCTCTTTTGACTCAGGAATGTCACTGAAAGTTTGTTCTTTCATACATCACTCTGAAGCAGAAAAACTGCAATAGGTTCAAAATCGAAGCAAATGTGCTTCGAATGTGAAGAGAATGCTCAAATGTATTCAGAGAATATTACTGCATTGTCTCAGTTCTGTCCTTTTTCACATACAGAAGGACTCTCAGCACCTTTCATAAGGATTTTTTTCTTTCTGGACACAAAAAAGGAAGAATGGAAAGCAGGATGCACTCCTACTATAGTAACCATACCTCAACTGCAGTTAGATATAGTAATTGTTGTCAGCAGTTTCCAGTTGAAAATGGAGACACAGAAGCAGAATAATGTTTCTGGGTAGCTCATGCCTGTTCAGGACAGTATTGTTACACTTCTCTGTTAGTATTATACTTAGAATTATATGACACATCAGATGATTTTTTACTTTCCTATATACTTCCATATTACACAGAGTATTCAAAAACTTATTGGATTATTGGCATATCACAAAATCTTATCAGGACACTCATTTCCCAGAAGCTCTGGTAATAAAATGTGATTGACAGTATGAGAAATTAATCTGGTAAAGTTCTTGAAATCTTTTTTTCAGTTTTTATCATGTTGCATATCATGCATGTTCTGCATCTTACTGATGGTGAAGAAAAGACCATAATTTCTGTCTCAAGCAGTTTTATATGGCTTTTAAAAAGCTTTCAGACACAGTAGCAACATTTATGTTGGAATATTTCTTAAGTGTGTTTTGCAGAAGACGACATTCAGTGTTTAGTGAGACATACTGCTCGTTTCCTTTTATAGAACATGTAAATAGTGATTTGTATGCCTTTCCCTGAGTAACAATTGCCCCAAAAAGATTTCTCTAATACATATTGTGAATTCCAACAGCTGAGCATAAGGAAAATTTAAGGGTTATGGAACTTTTTTTACAGTATAAGAAAAATGAAGAAAGTTATAATATTCAAGGTTTTCTGTGTGGCATTGCTAATTTGGTAACAGAATCACAGAATATATCTGGTTGGAAGAGGCTTCAAAGATCACCCAGTCATACCTTCAACCCAGTACTGAAGAGTCAACACCACGAGCAGACCATTCCAATGTTCGATAACCCTTTCAGGGAAGAAATATTTCTTAAAACCCGGCCTAAATCTCCCCTGATATAGCTCAAAACCATTTCCTCTGGTCCTACCTCTTGTCATGAAGGAGAAGAGGCTGGCCCTCTCCTTCCAGGGAGGTGGTTGAGGCCCCGTCCCTGGAGGTGTTTAAGACCAGGCTGGACGAGGCTCTGGCCAGCCTGATCTAGTGTGGGGTGTCCCTGCCCATGGCAGGGGTTGGAACTAGATGATCCTTGTGGTCCCTTCCAACCCTGACTGATTCTATGATTCTATGATTCCTCCAACCTTCTTTCAGGTTGAGTCAAAAAGAGTTAAAGAAAAAGTAATCCTACCTTTTTTTATATAAGGAAAATGTAGAGCTGGAAATTAGTTCTTTGTAGTGGTTGTGGTCTTATGATAGTTAGTACTTGCTTTTGGCTCATTTTTTCCCTTATTCTGCATTTAGTCCCTCTGTAATCAGTTACTGCAATCAAGCCCAGGCAAGACTGATCAAGCAAACAGGAATATAACTGTGAATAATTAAAGAAACAACAGAGGGTTTAAAGTACACGTGGAAAGAAGTTTTACTGCTCTTAAAAGAAAACCAAAACAAAAATTAAAATAAATAGTAGATTTTATTTTAAAATATACTCAGCCAACAATCAATATTGCAAGTGCAGAGAACAATTGATTGTCTGATTCTGTTTTTCCATGCCTCATATAAAACTCAGGCAAACTTTACATTCCAAAATGACAAAATAGTCATTTTCTCATCAGGAATTATTTCAGTGACTTTGCAGAGGTGTAAATAACCATGTATACTTCAGTGTCATAGAGAAGCAAAGACAAAAAAAATTGCTTTAAAGCCTTTCATAGTTAATTTAAGCTTTTCTATTAACTGAAATTCACTTGTCTGTGGATATAGTAACCAAGAGATTATACTTGACTAAAACCTACAGGTCTATAATATTTACTTTTCTAACACTTTAATAGATGAAGACGTTTCTTCTGACTGAATTACATTATATTCACATACTATAGCTCAAAAAGTACTGGAATGCTACCATGAAAGGTACAGGCTCTTTAGGAAGGATAAGCCAGTTAGGTGAGTAGTAAGGATCACTCTTGGCATAATAGCAGCAGGAGTACACAAATCTAAGCTGGGGGCAGAAAACGAACCAGCTAAGAGCTAGTGGGCCAGAATTGGTAAACATTCATTGGCAACATTGTAGTAGGCTTCTGCTACAGGCTGCATGATCAGAATGCAGAAATAGATAAGAACCTCTTAGAAAATTGAAAGAAGACTCATGTTCTCAGGCTATTGCACTCATGGGAGACTTGAATGACCACTATTTGCTTGAGACAACACAGCAGGCACAGAAAAGAGCACAAGTCTCTGGAGTACATTGACAAAAATTTCCTACTGAAAGCTGGTGTGGGAAGATACTCTATTAGACTTCATACTTACAAACAAGAAATAATCAGTTTAGTATAAAAGCGTCATGAGTAGTCTTGGCTGCAGGGATAATGAGATAATAGAGATCAGTATCCTGAGAAGAGGAAATAAGGTAAATGCTGTAGAGCTCAACTTATTGGAAATATAGGCCATGAATAACAATCACAAAGCAATTTACCAACATCAGTGTTAAATTTCCAAATGTAGGCTAGAAGGCTGGACTAGTGGTATGCCTTATAAGCTAATGCAATATGAGAGCATATATAAGTTTAATTTAAGATTTTGTTTGTCTGTCATCCTATCAAACTTCAAGATTGTTCTCTGCAACCACATCTTTGAGGTTTGATGTTGTTTCTTAGCTTTCACATACTGAAGTTGATGTACCTTTTCTTCCTGTTTTTTGTCCCTGTGTTTTGGAATTCAATTCATGTGATAATGTTTATGTTCTTTTTATATATAAATACATATATATAAAAGCTTGCATTTTCAAGAACAAGTATTTCTCATTATTTTGGAGGAAATCTTAACAATATAAATCTTACTGGCTAAAAAAAAAATTGCAAGTGGTAAACAGAGGAGGTTCTTTCATTTATCTTTTCCTAAGTGTCTGAAGAAGGCAATACTTCAAATATAATATATACAGAGAGCATTACTTCTCATTTATTCAGCACTGTTGTGGATAACTCCTCCTTGCAATCCCTGCAATGCTGTAATAAGATGCCAGTTCCATTCTGCAGTATTAAGTCTCTCTTCCTTTAATTTCCCCTGAAAACATCTCTCTCCTCTTTCCTTATATCACTTAAATAATACATAGTAGATGTCAAGGGAGAAATAGACTCCATAAGGCACAATAAATAAAGTTAATGGGAAAAGTTTGGGGGTTGTTGTTGGGTGTTTTATTGTTTTTAAGTAAAAGAAGTCTGACTGTTTATTAATGGTTCTATGATCACAAAGTTGGTACATTCTTCTTTTATTAAACCAAATAACTTTACTTCTCAAACTTTATGGTTTCAGTAAAGCATTTTTCTAGTGGCCAAGAAAGTGCATACAGTGCAAGACATCCATCAACAGCACCATTTGTGGCTATATAACCAGCTCTTCCAGCACTGCATAACAGAAATGGCAATTGTCTTTCTGCATCAATAGGAACAGAGAGGTATTTTAGGACAAAAGAGAGTGTATTATACCTTTTCTCTCATCTGATGACCTAGGAATTTTTGAAGGCTTCCCTGCTGGAAACATCCTTGCACATTAAAAATACTTTGATTTACGTATTAATTCATGCAGCAGGATCACAATGGAACAGTGTGGAAATAAAGACATGTACAGAAGATAGAACCAAGTATGTATACCTGGTTAAGATTTTTCAATGCAAATGCTTTTCAAGGAAGTAATTACCATGTAGTTAAGTTCTTGATTTTTGTAAAGTGAGATAAAAAATATAGAAATAATATATTAAAATAGGAGGGTATTTGGAGAGTCTAGTTTGGCCCATTCCTTGCTTTTCATTGTGAAATACCAGTCTGTGAACTCCCAGCACAAGTGCAAAGCCAGGCTTGAATAATGAAGTGGGGGCATGTCAATGTATTTATTGACATATATAATTCTCAGTATCAAGAATTGTGAACAGTGTTCACACCAAATTATCTAAAGCTTGGACTGTGGTTTTGTTTCTACATCAAATGCTGTTTTCTCATGGGTCAATAATCTTGATAAACTAGTTAGCTGGAATGGCTTTCTTACAAAGCAATACACAACAAATAATACTTCCTCAGCCAGCTCTTAAAAATAGGACTTACAAAAGAGGTAATTGTGGACATGTTTATTGAAAACTTGTCCTCTTCCATGCTGACTTCATTAATTTCAAGCCAGAATAATTACTCCTTATAGTACCTACAGGAAAAATACTGAAAGTGAAATCAGCTCAGTGGGACATCTGCTCTTCTTTAATAGCATTCATAATTTAAAGAAGTGACTTTATAGGTATAGTACCTAACCCTTCCCAGTCCCCAGCTGTACCTTTGAATATGTGGTTTATCGGGCAATAGGAATATTTTTAGTTAGCCACTGAGGTTTTAATTTTTCCCCCACAGCACCTATTGCTCTGTCTAGCAAATTTAAGGGACTTGGTGTTACTGGAAAAAAAAAAAAAAGAAAAAAAAAAAAGTCATATATAGGCAAAACTCTTTGGATTTTGATAATATATGCAACTGTGTATTTAGCAGTTAGAACAGATGAACAAGAGAAGATCAGCAAATCTGAGTAACTGGGTTGTGAACTCACTATCCACACTATGAATTTTATAGGTGGTTTCAGCTAGCTCCACTGTGACTCACGGGACCAAATGCCCAATGAGAGATGATGTGTATTAAGCATAAACCTGGAGAGCATCTGTAATTTAGTATTGTCTGAGAGGACTCAAACAGTACAGAGTCACAGAATGTATGTGGTTGGAAGAGACTTCAAAGATCATCCAGTCCAACCTTCCACTCGGTACTGAGGGGTCAACACTAAACCATGTCCCAAAGCACCAGGTTCACATGCCGCTTGAACAGCCCCAGGGATGGTGACTTCACAACTGCCCTGGGCAGACCATTCCAATGTTTGATAATCTGTTCAGGGAAGAAATATTTCCTAATATCCAGACTAAACCTCTCCTGACACAGCTTGTAACCATTTCCTCTAGTCCTGTCACTTGCCATCAAGGAAAAGAGTCTGGCCCCCTCCTTGCTCCAATGTCTCTTAAGGAGTTGTAGAAAGCAATAAGGTCTGGCCTCAGCCTCCTCTTCTCCAGCCTGAACAACCCAAGCTCCCTCAGATGATCCTCATAGTTCATGTGCTTCATGCCTTTCACGAGCCCATTGCCCTTCTCTGGACGTGTTTCAGCACCCCAATACCCTTCCCTGTAGTGAGGGACCCAGAACTGAACACACTGCTCAAGGTGTGGCCTCTCCAGTGCCAAGCACAGGCAGATGATCACCTCTGGGCTCCTTCTGGCCACTGTGTTTCTAATTTAAGCCAGGATGCCATTGGCTTCCTTGGCCACCTGGGCACACTGCTGATTCATATTCAGTTGACTATCAACGAGTACCCACCAGGTTCCTCTCCAAGTTGCAGCTTTCCAACCACACATCCCCAAGTCTGTAGCTTATTATGGGGCTGTTGTGACCCAAGCACATTACCTGGCACTTGGTGTTGTTTGACTTCATACAGTTAAGCTAGGCCCATTGGTCTAACCTGCCTAGATCCCACTGTAAAATTTCCCTGTCCTCTTGCAGATCAACACAGCCACCCAGCTTGGTGTCATCTGTAGAGTCACTGAGTGTGCACTCAATCCCCTCATCCAGATCATTAATAAAGATATTAAAGAGGACAGGCCCCAGTACTGAACCCTTGAGGACACCACTAGTGACATTCACCAAAGCACAGCAAAAAAAAAGTTGGTCTATTTACTTGAAAATCAGACTTCTGTTCCATTCTAAAGCACTAATACTTGTCACACTGACACATTCATACATAGCTCAGGCTTTTTCATAGGGTAGAATTAAACACTGATAACAAGCCAGTTTGTTAATGTATAATGAGTATGCTAATAATTTTAAGAAACATCAAGCTATGGAGTACTTTACCCTAGGGGAAGGAAATTGTCAACATGCATTCTGAAAAAGAAATGTTTTTATTCATAGTAGGAGGTAGCTATTCTTGAAAACCATAAACATCTAGTCCTCTTTATCAGATAGATATTCATTAGCTGTCTCTCAGAATTTTAAAACTCCACATATATCACCCTTCAGTTAAAGGTTATTTAAACATTCAAGCAAATTTCACATTTTCTAGAACATTTTATGCAAGGTTTCAGTTTTTACTTCTGGTAGAAAACAGTCTTATTAATCTGCTACGTGGAAACATCTAGTATACGTCGCTTTTTGAAACTTTTGTTACAAGCCAGCAAATCTGAGATGAGTTATGTCCTACTGTCAATGATTTTAACGAGACTTTCACCTTAAATTCAAGCATGCCTTAAATTTGAAATATAATGGCCTACTACCTTGAAGATCATTTATGGAAGACTCAATGACATTAATTAAGTGAGTAACATGTTAGTATTTAATGTGTGGGTGAGTGAGGCTAAACAGGAACAGAGACAACCTATAGTATACGGGCAGTTTCAGAACTCAGGTACAGCATGGGGATGGAAATATATAGGATTGTGCATCACTAACAGGCAATTAGACAGCTATTAAATCTATAAATTAACTAGAAGCCTCACAGTTAGCATTAAACTCCACATCTTGGTAGAATTTTCTGTGATAAATGGAGCTGTATAAACACTGATTATCAAAGACAATCAATACAAGACATCTAAAGGTCTTGAAAACGGTGCTAACATAAAATGCTTGTTAGCTGTAGATATTTAAATTACAGAGGTTTTACTAGAAAGTGAAAAGATTTATTTTGAGCCTTAAAATTATGAGGCGAGGAAAGAGGACAGAAGGAGGAGAAAGAATATGGAATGGTTTGTCTTTGTTCTGGAAGATGCCAAATTATATTCCAATTCCAAAGCACTTATTATTTTGGACACAAAGAATATTTTAAGCGTCAGAGGTGAAATTCTATCCACTGCAAAATTAATGGAATTTGATGTTGTTTTGATGAGTTCACTGAAATCAGAAGAAAACTTGTTTATAGTTATTCTCAGAACTCAAAACAACTAAGTATCTTGAGTCCAGCAAAACATTTATGTGTGCACTTACTAATGTGTGGTGAGATGTTTTATTGAATAGAATTTTGAAAGTCTAGCACACACTACACATCAAATATGGTTTTATGACATTACGTACCCTTCTCAATGTCAAAACCTCCAGTTCTAATCTACATCCTGTAATTTATTGCACAGCACTGCTGAGATGGTGGTAAATAGGCAACATTTCCATACATTCTTGTTCTAAAATCTGCTTTGAAGCTTCATGTTCCAAATTAGCTGTAGTTCCAAAGTATGACTAGTATTGCACTTTTTAATTCTGAACCATAAAATGGTAGCTCCGTGACATTTGCACCCCCACTAATGTACACAATGGAATACACTCTGAAGAAGTAACAGGGTAAGGTAGAGCAAGGTATAGATGAATGATTTCTACTCAGAAACAGCTCAGAAGTTATTCTACAACTAAAAGCAAATTGGTTAGACTATTTTCCAGTTTTACGTTGTTGATGGATATTATTGCTTCTAGGCCATATATACCAGTCTGAAATACAGCTTTCAATATTGCACTCCTGTAGCTTGAAAAAAGCTACATAGCTGATCGAGATCAGCCTGTTTAAAAGTTAGTGCCACCATCTAGTGGCAATCTGAAAGCGTTTAGACACCACATTCTTCATAGTAGTATTTTGATCATTATGTAAGAGTAACACCTTCAGACATTTTCTACCAACATTACACTCATTTAAGCACATCAGTTAGATTTATAGCTAGCATTTTACTGGATATTCTGATTATCATTTATGCAAATGATAGGTTCATAATATTTTAAAACAGGTAAAATTCACCTCTCCTGGCAGTTTACTGTCCCTTTTTCATAGACTTTTCCACATAACTTTGGGGTACAAATACCTACTACCTACAATATTTAATACAAAGCAAGAATTCACTTTATTATGGTCTTTAGTATCATATTTTGCAGAAATACATTGACTATACATGGTTGTGACTGTGCTGGCATTCTTTTCAGTTTATGTCAGCCTTACAGTCTTACAGAGGATGCTTTGTAACACAATATAAAGCGTAGACTACTCTATTAAATACTTCTGTAGCTCTGGTTAAGAAACAGTATCTGTTCAGTATCATTGTTCTGATGTGCGCATATAACTTTTCCAAACCACTCTTTCCCCCCCCACACACACTTCTTACTTTCTGTATTTACAATCTACTGGTGTAGAAACAATAAAAGCTTGTGTTACTTGGCAATCTATAGCAATAACACATTCTAGTAATCAAACACACCTCTTCAGCAAATGTCAATTCTCAAAGTTATTGTGTAATGGTAAAATCACTGGACTTCAGTAAACACTAATTATTCACAGGAAGATATGAATATTTGTTCTTCTGATGCACTACTACTTTTCCTTTTCAGCTATAAAAAATAAAAACTGGTATACTGACGTATTAACTATAGATTTCCTTTTATTTTTTCTGTATTCGAGTAAGAATATAAGAGTTGTCATGTCAGTTGAACCCAGGAGCCTTTAGAATAGGTAACATAAAATCTAAATCCATCCCAGCTACCACAGCTCTCTAAAACTTCTGCTTCCTGTGTAGTCCAATATATTTTCTTCTCTTCAGCTCATTCATGACATTTATTACTATTTTTATGTTTTACTGATTCCAAGAGAAGGATCCTTTGTATCACTTTAAGTGGTTCAGTCCAGAGAAGGACTTGAAGGTATTGGTGGATGAAAAACTGAATACAAACCAGCAGTGTGTGCTTGCAGCCCAGAAAGCTGATCACATACTGGGCTGCATCAAAAGTATAGCTAGCAGGCTGAGGGAGGTGATTCTGACATTGGCTACTCCTCTACCACGAGACCCTACTTAAAGACCTGTGTTCAGCTCTGGGGCTCCTAACCACCTGGTCTAGTGGAAAGTTTCCTGTCCATGGCAATGGAGGGTTGGGATTTGATCTTTCAGGTACCATTCAACCCAATCCATTCTATGAATCCATGATTCAGTTTTCCCTCTTGCCAAAAAGCATCCACTTAAATTCTTTGGAACAATTTTAGCATCTCACTCCATAAAATAGTTCTTCCTTTTACACAATTGCCATTTTTTTCACCAAAAAACTCAGTCTTCTTTGTCTCTGTGTTTTTTTGTGTACACAAAAGATTCTACCTAGACTTATGCAACAGAGACTAGTGCTGCCCTCACCAAACTGTCAAACCCTTCCTTATCTCAGTGTACAGCATTTTGTATACTTTAAAACCCACAACATTCTGTCATTACTAACTTGCAATGCCCAGAATAGCTGCAAACACTGTAGACACTAAAAAATTATCCCAATAGGAACTGCAAGCTTTATAGTAGAGCCCTGTGTCTTCAGCATATAGATGTTACAGTTTACCACCACAGTCTATGTTTTAAAAGCAGAAACATAGACAAACCATACTATTTATATATGCAGTATTTCAGCCAGAATAGGCAGTGGAAAAGGAGCATATAATATATATATATCAAACCAGCAAAATATCAATTGCAAAAATATCATAAACCTTTTGGACAAGAAAAAAACATGGCAAGGAGCTGAAAGAAACCACACTCTTTCTCCATTTTCTTGGAAGGACATGATATTCAGGAGAAAATCATAGAATCATAGAATCAGTCAGGGTTGGAAGGGACCACAAGGATCATCTAGTTCCAACCCCCCTGCCATGGGCAGGGACACCCTACACTAGATCACGCTGGCCAGAGCCTCGTCCAGCCTGGTCTTAAACACCTCCAGGGACTGGGCCTCAACCACCTCCCTGGACAACCCATTCCAGGGCTTCACCACTCTCATGGTAAAGAACTTCTTCCTCACATCTAGCCTGAATCTCCCCATTTCCAGCTTCATTCCATTCCCCCTAGTCCTATCACTACCTGAGATCCTGAGAAGTCCCTCCCCAGCCTTCCTGTAGGCCCCCTTCAGATACTGGAAAGCCACAATGAGGTCACCTCGGAGCCTTCTCTTCTCCAGACTGAACAGCCCCAACTCCTTCAGTCTGTCCTCAATGATAGGTGAAGTCTCCATATTGTTACAGGCAACATGTCTTGAGGCTTTTGGCATCTGTGATCCATTCCACCATGAACACAAAGGAGACTGTAAATTACTAGGCATAGTCATGCAGCAATTACAATACTATGATCCATAAAAACTGTCAGTTGGCAAAGGTAGGGGAAAGGGGTTTTATGCTTTGCTTTTGGAAAGCCAGAAAATATGCAAAAGGGCACAGATGTTCAGATTAAAAGACAAAACCAAAATAATTAAACAAACAAGCAAAAACCCCCAAACCAACCAACTAAAAATACAAACCAAAACAAACCAAAACCCAAGCAACCAACCCCCCTAAAAAATCAGAGCACAATAATCTTATATGCAAATGCCTCTCCACTGAAGACTAACCTACATTCTTCAAAGAACATAATGAAATGTGCAATGAACTAAAAACACCAACTGTGTTGTGTATTGCATTAATAAAGGTCCTTGTGGACTGCCAAAAATACTGATATAATGCAAAATGCTGATAGCAACACATAATTAGGAAGAAGGTGATCTTAAACAGACAGTGCAATTGGCTGTTATTGATCAACACTAGATACCACTTGGCCAGCATCATTGAATGTCACTGTAATAAATGGTATCTTTTATCAACCTTCAGTATAGCAGCATACAGGGATGTTTATGAGACACAAGCATTTTTAAATTTAATTTCTGCAGACTCTGCCAAGAAGTGGTAATACAGAATTATTTCAGGCTCATATCCTTTTTAGAAGCTGCTGGTTTAGGAGGCGATACATTTGCAGTCAGCTTTCCTCTGCCTGTTCTATGTCGCTAGATAAATACAGTTTAGTCTGCAGTTCAAATTCTCTTAAGTCCATTTAAGCTACATCATCTCTGAGAAGGAAATTTTCTGCAGCACAACTTTCATGACTCTTCAGAGACAGAAAAATGATTAGAAGTATGATTTGGAAACTATATAACACTTGTTCTCTAACACTGCTTATCAGAAAGAAGTTAATAAGGGAAAAGAGTATATGGAGTGTTAGATGTTGCCGGGGCTCATCAGTTAAATGCAATTTTAACAGATTATTTCAGTCCACATATTAACTGTCAGGTTTGTTTAGACATATTCATATGTTTAAATGATGTTTTGATCAGTTACCCCTTTCTGAAAAGACGATATAAAAACACTTTCAAAAGTGGAGATGCTCTTCTATTTGCAGAACTGTAGGAAACGGGGTCCCCACTCACACATCTCCAAAGAGCTCTGGAAAATTGCAGTGAATTTCTTTTACTAACTAGAGACAGACAAGGCCTCATGAGATAAACTGATAATAAAAGTTTGAGTTTAAATAATTCTTTTACCAAATCAGGCCATTTATGAGGCAAACAAACAAAAAACCCCAAATCAACCAACCAAAAATCCAAATCAAAACAAACCAAAAACCAAGCAACCAACCCCCAAAAAAATCAGAGCACAACAACCTTATATGCAAATGCCTCTCCACTGAAGACTAACCAGGTATCAAATCGGAGTTATTAGTGGTTAAAACTGAGGGGATAGTTTTGTATTATAATTTATTGTTAGTTTCCTTTGTTGCCAATAAATTGGCCTTGGGTTCCCTTTACAGCACATTGATTTTTCACTATGCAATGTGAATAAAAAATAACCAAGATATTGACTTTAAGGCACTTTCTGTCACTTTTTTTTTCTCCTTCCTGTTTAGAAAACTGAGAATTTCCTATTACTTAAAGAAAGGAGTTACATGTGGCATTATTACCTAACTGAGATTTACATTTCATCAAGTAACAGATTTTCAAACCAAAGGGATCATAGTGATCATCCAGTCTCATTTTCTACACATCGCAGAACAGGAAACCTCAGTCTGTAGTTCCTGCAAGCAGCCCCAGCACACCTGGAGTGCTGATGTGTTCCATGAAAAAAAAGGGCAATATTCTATGCTTCACCAAAGCTTAACCTCTTATACGTTATTACACATTTTTTTTATTTCTTATGTATTCTACCATCCTCCTGGAATTTAAAACTAATAAGGCCTTTTCCAACCTTATTGATTCTATGATTCTATGATGTTGTGCTTTTTCTAGGTCACTCTGTTCCTTCCTTTAGCCCTCACATAGGTGGTGTATTTTTCCATACTGGCCCTTGTAGAAGATTCCTGGCTAATAGTTTCCTAGTCAAGGAAATAGGCTTCTGGAAGAGTTTCTGCCACCTTTTGGAAATGATGTACTTCTTTTGATCTAGATGAGCGGTTCTCAGTTTCTATTTTAAAATGCCTTCTCCCTCTGCTCCTCAACACCTCCCCTTTCCAGGTATACATGCCGTCTTCTGGGGTCACTTTCCTTCATTCACAAGAAAATGCCCGATAGCAGAAAGTAGTGAAGGCAGCAACACCTGGAGACTATGACAGAGATTACTATGTCAAGAAATACTGGTGCTGGAGTGGAGAGACAGTGAAGATGCAATAGCTCAGTCAAGTCTCAGAAGGGATGCAGACTTTCATAGTATGCAAAAGTCTTCCACAGCCCGAAGGACTTCCATGCTTCTATACAAACACCTTAAACTATACTACTCCAATAACATTGACTGACTTCTCTTTTATTTAAAATATATTGTGTGTTTCTGGATTTTGCATTCAAAAGATGTTATTTTGTGCTTCATTTCACAGGAGAGATTTCTTTAAGATCATTACATTAGTAACCTGATATAAATCTCATTTCCCTTTGGATATGGCATTTTTTACTACAAGATACGATAACCAAGCATTCGCACATGAAAACACCACTCTGCAATGCTATTTGAACCAAGTTCAGGTAGAGGACTCCAATTTAAGTGGCAGTAAAGGGTACAAAAGAAAAAAAAAAAAAAAGATCAAAGCTTTATAACTGTAACACTGCTTCAGCTAGAAGGAAGCCACTTTGCTTTTCTACACAAGCAAACCTTGTTTAAGGTATTGGAAGTATAAGAAGAAAATACATAATTTCCAATATCTTATCAGAATAGGGGTAGAAAAAGTAGGTTCTTAGTGCTCTAGTTAATGGACTACTTGTAATGGTGAGTTAAAGAAGATTTCACATCTGTTCAGCTACAGAAATAATTGCTTCTATCGTCTACATGATGATCTTCATCAGATGTGCCTTGGGGAACCTTCCCCTGTGAGACACCTACCCCTGAGCATGTTGTGTTTCAGGAAGGTACTGTTCACTCTGATGCAGAACTCCAGGAATGCCAATTATATGAACTGCTTGTATAGAAAATTGCTGTCCCACTGACTGTAACTAATAACCTCGCTGCATCATCAAAGAAGGAAATATCAAACAGCCTAGAAATTGTTTTGTGGAAGAGTTTCAGAAGAATAACTCTAGGGAAAACAAATAAACAAAAAGGCAACCTGATTTCTTTGTGGAGTTGATGCATTTTACTGCAGTGAATAAGAAGTCTTGTTGTGTGGATGATGTAATCTGATATGACAAATTCACTGTTTGAATTGACCTTTCCTGCCATAGCTATGAAAGAAATCTTTTTCAGACACTACAATGTGACCCATGTCAGGATCCTGGGTTTGTGGGACACCACCCACATAAAGATTTTACTGTCTGAACTACTCTACTGTCAATATAGGTCCTTTATATCTTACTTAAAAATAAGACATAACTTTTATATATACATATACATATATAAAAGATGCATTTCTATTTGAAAACTTTTCATATAAAGCCTCTCATGTGTCTTTATTTATAAACATACATTTTTTGACTGGTTTATGTATTGGATTCATGGTTTATAACTTTATCAAGTATTTCTCAGCTTACTATTCTATAAGTTGGTCAAATATCTGTGCACATAAGAAAAAAATTGGAAATGCCATTTCTTTAATAGCTACTATCTATATGCTGGCTGTGAAAGCTGCCTCACTCAATGTCCAACAGTTTGGTTTTATTGTTTGCATGATTTCCTTCTTCCATGTATATTATAACATTGGCCTTTACTTTTAAACCATTTCTAGAACTGATTTAAAGTGTACTACATCCCATACCTTCCCTCCCAATAATTCATTACTCTTTTTGTTGACAGCTCCTTTTAATAGGGCATTTTGGCATTTTAAATGGACTGTAATGGTTTAGCACATGGGCTAGCCTGCCTGCTCCACTAACACAAAAGTGAGGGGAAAAGTAACACACAAAACTCAGGGGTGAGGGAAAAAAAAAAAAAAAAGGTGAGATAAAATAGAGTTTACTGAGCAAATCAGAATACAAATGCACAATTCCCTTAGCTTATCTGCAGAAAAAGCATGGTGCAAAGCAGCAGCAAGCAGAAGTAAATGAGCTAAAAGCCCAAAGCCAGAGGGCGATTCCCCCATCCTTGTCCTGCCACCATCCCAGCTGAAAAGACAACACACAAAACCCCAGAACCCAGAAGCAGCAACCAGAACAGGAAGCCTCCCATATTGCAATCTGAAATTCAAGCCTCATGACACTTTGTTCCAGCCAGTATTTTCATTTTGGCATGACTGCAGCATGGTGTGAATCACAGCAGCAGATTCAACTTGATCCATGACACCATCTAAACAGAAATAAGACTGCTTTGAGCAGTGGATGTCCCTGTACATCTTCATGCTCCAAACTGGAATGAGGAGAAGTGGGGCCAAAGGCTATAATGACCTGCTGGGACTTCATGAGAATTAGTGGCAGGGCTCCAGATAATTTCTCTGTGTCTAGACCCCTGATCCAGCCCACCTGAGGGAGTGCTGGCATTCTTCCTTCATTACACATTGAAGACCTGGGACACTTTGGTCAGTATTTCATGGTAGATGGAAGGGAAAGCAAGAGTAATCATGCATATGCTGGGTCATCTAGATCATTGCAATAACAACAAAAAGCTTGTTGCTTATGGATGGCCACCTTCATTACTGTATCAAGCAGTGACCAAAGTCAGTGCAGTATCAATGAAAACAGTATCCGGTACTCAAACAGCAAGGTAAAATTTTGGGGCCCAGCAGACTTCAGCAGAGGCCTCTTACAGACAGCAGCTAATGGGTGACCCCACTGCTTTAAGCAGCCCAGGTAACCTTTTAGTAAAGGAACAGCAGAATTTATATATAGCAGTGGGTAAGTAAAGAAAGAAGTAGAGTACCGCTATTATTTAAATATTTGAGTCTAAACTCAATTCCACATTCAGGAAACAAACTAATGACTTCAATAGACGAAGCTTACATGCAGAAGAAGGAACAGACCTAGAAGTTTGTGACCTACCACCATTAACAGTGAATATTATAACCATGCACTCTCTGAAAAAAATAACATTTAAATACCAGTCATTGCTGAACAAAGCACCATTCCATTTTTGTAGTACCTTGTTAGAACTACATGAGTTTTTGACATGTTGCATATATTAACCTTTATACTAAAAGGCCAAGTTAGTTCATTACAAGAATAATCTTGTTATAACAACTCTTTGACAAACTTATACTTGGATCACCTCTTTATGCCATTAAGGGTTTTCAAGCGCTTTTGATAAAGGATTTTTTTGGCCAATTACTTTCATACTTCCTTTTAAACACTTGGTGATAACTGTTTAGAAGATGGACATGAAAGATGACCACTATCAAATAAGACTGTATTCTGCATTTCTGGTCATATAATCCCTTGGAGGACATGATGTTTAGCCTTCATTAAAACAGCAAATTCCAGAAAGGATGCATTTGAAGGCAAAAATTAGAGAACCAGTAGCTAATGGAAATATGCAACTTTTTGGTGCACACTTTAAACTAGTGTAGTAAAAACAAGTAATGACAATGTCATTCAACATTATTTACTATAAATGAAGAAGCTGAAAGTCTCTACCAAAAGCACAAATCTTCAGATGAAAGCTACTAGCCATCATTTATTTTCAGTGTCAACAAATCTTGCCTGGTCTGAATACCATGGGAGGAGTCAAAAAAACCCCAAGCAAACAAAAAAGCCCAGAAAAGGCAGAAATCTGTCAGAGAAACATTCAGGCTACTGTATTGTTTCAGTCAGGGTAAAGACTTGGGATGCAGAAGAAAATTGTCGGTGTGCACGCTGGAGACAACTTTTTAACCTGAGAAAAAAATAATCAAATGTAATAAATGGTGGAAGAAGTTGAATAACTTACAGCAATCATCTTCAGTGTAGCAAATTCATTTAATAGTCTCATATATTAAAAAAAAAAAAAAAAAGAACTCAAAAGCCAAGCAGAAAGCAGAAGAAATTAATAAAACAGAAAACAAATTTAAACTATGTATAAAAGATATGGTAAATAGAGAAGAATGGAAAATGTTGCATTGTTTTTGTTGGTTACTAAAGCTGTAAAGCTAGATGCATCCTATTTTCATGGGTTCAGTTGAATCTGCTGATATGTATATTCAATACCATGCTGCCATCAAGCCAGCTTCAAAATGGAAGTGCTGGCTAGAGCAAAGTATCGTTGGGATTGAAGTTCAGATTGTAACATGAAAGGCTTCTTGTTTCAGATGCTGCTTCTGGTTTCCAGGTTTGGGGCTGCTGGCCTTTTCAGCTGGGATAGTTTCTGTGTGTTTAGGTTGGGTGAATATCACTGACACCTGCTGCTTCTGCATTTTGCTGTGTATATTATAGCATTCCCAGTAAAACTCATGATTTCAACTCTTTATCTCAACCCATTGGGTTTTTTTGTGTTACTTTCCTTCCCATCTGCATTGGGGGAGAGGATGTTGTGAGAGTGCACTGTGTTAACCCAGGACACGCATACAGACTACAAAGAAAAGAATGGAAAGTCAATGGCAGAAAATTATTTGGAGGGGTGGAAATGGTAGAAATCAGAAAACTTCCAGCATTTAATAGTAGTAAGATGGTGACAAAGATGGTAACAAAGACTCAGAAGGAAAGAGAACTCTGGATTTGTTGTCTATTTTTGAATGATATTCTGTAAATATTTTTTTCTATACCCCCCCCAAAAAAACAAGCAAAAAAAGGCCAACAGAACAAACCACACCACCACCACCCCAAACATATATAGTGTGGAAAAAATCTTATTTCTTATATCCATCCTTAATTTTGTTACAAGTTAGGTTTCCAGTCCTCCTCTTCAGTTATTCAGAGCATTTACCCTTGATGTACTTATAGATGTTTATTCCAATTTTCAGAAAGAGATCCATGTCACAGTCTACCGTAGAACTCAAGAGACAGATCTGAAATACGGTATAGAATAGAATAGAATTAATCAGGTTGGAAAAGACCTTTGAGATCATCGAGCCCAACCTATCATCCACTGCTATCTAATCAACTCTAAACCATGGCACTAAGAGCCTCATCCAGTCTCTTTTTAAACACCCCCAATGATGGTGACTACACCACCTCCCTGGGCAGCACATTCCAATGGCCAATCACTCTTTCTGTGAAGAAATTCTTCCTAACATCCAGGCTAAACCTCCCCTGGCACAGCTTGAGACTATGTCCTCTTGTTCTGGTGCTGGTTGCCTGGGAGAAGAGACCAGCCCCCAGCTGGCTACAATCTCCATTTAGGTAGTTGTAGAGAGCAAGAAGGTCTCGCCTGAGCCTCCTCTACTCCAGACTAAGCAACTCCAGCTCACTCAGCCTCTTCTCATAGGGCTTGTGCTCCAAACCCCTCCCCAGCTTTGTTGCCTTTCTCTGGACACGTTCCAGCAAGTCAACATCTTTCCTAAACTGAGGGGCCCAGAACTGGACACAGGAATCAAGGTGTGGACTAAACAGTGCTGAGTAAGGGGTACAATGACTACCCTGCTCTTGCTGGCCACACTGTTCCTGATACAGGCCAGGATGCCATTGGCCTTCTTGGCCACCGGGGCACACTGCTGTCTCATGTCCAGCCTACTATTAACCAGTACCCGCAGGTTCCTTTAATGGTAATGCAGACGAGGGGAAATAATATACACAGCAATTCCTGTGTTAATTTCATCTGTTAAAAAAATAGATACATGAATTATATAAATAAACAGCAGTCTAAAGGATATATAGTCATTAATTTCCCATGCTAGTTAGTGTCTGAAGGGTCTTGTTCCTCTAAATACTATACCAGAAGTAGGTAGTTTTCAGAACTGCATTTTCTATGCCAAGAAAGTTAGGCCATTTTTTTTGCCTGAAACATATCTCAGTGGTCTTCATATTCCACTTATGCTTTAAAAGCAGAAAGTATTTAAATACAAGGTATGGAATAGTGGAGGCCTATGTGCAACTAAATCACCACTCTTTGCTTTAAAACATTTTCACTAACAGTAAGTAAAGGTAAAAGTAGAGGTAAAAAAGTCAGTGAATAATGTTTCTATCATACACCACAAGGTAGCAGTAAAGGATTAAAGGAAAGAAGGTTAAGAAGATTAAGAAGTAAGGCCACAGGGGAGAGGGAAGGAAGGGAAAATAAACAGAGGAGCTTGATAATTTGGATGGATCCCCACAGCCTAATTACAAACATAAGGAAGTGCAAGAATATTGAACTTGGTGTAAATACCGTATCAATCAGGCAAGGAAAACGTTAGTTCTGTCTAGGTGTGATTTCAGTTATTCATCTTCAGTCTTCCTTTTCTCAGCAAAATCTATTATTTTAGGAATTCACTGCATTTGGTAGCCTAGCTAAGATACCATCATCAGTTTTCAGTAGACCAAGATCATCCACATGAAAAACTAGTTATTGGTGGTTAAGTCTGATGGAATTAAGCATGTTTATTGCTGCATTTTAGTCGACTTTCCCCTTCCTCCTCCACAATAGGAGATCAGGGAAACCAATTATACTCTGTTTTATCAGCATTTGGTAAGATTATGACTGTCACTGATATTAACTATCACTGATATTAACTATTCAGCTGATGAACTCTTCAGACCTGCTTTTTGTCCCCCTTTAATAGCACTTGCTTGCAGACAGAAGACAATCCTCGAGTCTGAAATCTTTTTCACCTTTACATTACATTGTATACTTAGCCACCAGAGGGCAGGTACTCCCCATCAGACCAATGGCCAGATACCTCAGAAATACTTCAAATATTAAATAAGTTTCTAAAGTTTATAAATCCTATTATCTTATGTAACTTTTATTAAGCATGCTGTTCTGTCTACGTCAAAAAATATTCACTTTGACTGGACAGAGCAGGATGTTTTCTTATCCTTTTCAAATGAAGCTTCTTGGTATCTTTGCTGTTTCTCTCAATAACTTCAGTCAAAACACTTTTTCCACATAAATATGTGTCATAACATTGACTAAATAACATGAATGTAGGCAGGAGCAATAAATGACAGGATTTATTTGGTTGAAACAAGAACAAGTGCCAGTATCTGTACTAATAAGTATTCTGTACAAGGCATTGGTATGAATAGTGTACAAAGCCTGCTGGCTGCTCCAGAAGCCTGCATTTATGGATTGATTTGTTTTCTAGGTTTTATAGTCTATGGTTGCTTAGTAAATCATGATTTTTAATTCCTAATGCTGCATGCATCACCTAGCTAGAGGTGATTACTCATGACTACTTTGTTAAAGACAGGAATAGGAATTGTGTGAAAATTAGGAAGTTATAGGTATATAAAGATACATAATCTGTCATATACTGCTATTACTAATATAGAGGAGTGTAATCATACAGTGTTGAGAAACTGAATATGCGCTTACTCAGAAAACCTCCCTTAAAAAGATAGGTCCTAAATCACAATAATATATAAAGCTTCTCTGAGAAACTGCTGCAGATATATCAAGTATATATATACACTTGCACCATGAATTTCTAATAATGAACCATTGTTTTTTTCATCATCTTCCATTTTCCAAGTGGTTTTGCAGGTAGACAATATCAAAGCTATTATTATGACAGCACAGCTCGCGGAGAAGTATCCTGGTCAGGCAGGCAAAAAAAATCTGAGCCTCCAAATGAAAATGATTCTGGCAAAAGAATCATAACAGACCAGAGAGAAAGAAACAAAAGTGTATTTTCCTTCTTGTCCTGCTTTTGTATATTTTGCGATATAGATCTTTCAGTTACCTCTTCTCCAAAGTTTAATCTCTCCTTTATAACAGGTTTAAAAAAAAGAAAAGTTGAAGTAATGTCTCTAAGACAGAGGACAGAAGAAAAAAAAAATTAAAATTACATATTTCAAAGTGCAACAGGACAGGGTTCTCATGATTTCTTTTCATTCCTGTTTTCCACAATGTGCCAAGTGAAATGCTTCCCTGGTAGTGAAACACAGAAATCATCAAGATTAAAATTACACTGAAAAAAATAAACCAAACCAAACAAACCCAACCCAGAAGAAAATTAAGATTTTTACTGTGAGGTTTTCTATGGTAACATTTCTGTGGCAACTATTCAATATTTATTATCCATAGTAGGGTTGGCTGGAGAATTTTTAAAGAGATAATTTTTCACTGGTGTTAGATTAATTATTTACTTGTAACATTTGTTTGGGGTTTTTTGGTAACAATTATTGTGCATATTTGAAGCATATATTATAAATGGAAAGACCTGGCTGAAATAATGAGTGGGGGCATAAACTTAGCAAGTCCTTTAGTTAACACAGAGGTCTTTAAGGAACTGAAACTGCCTCACTCATTAAAGGCATGATGAGTACTCACTATCTTTCTCTCAACAGTTCTATTCATCAAACTTTGTGGTATCACGGAGTAGTAAATTATCTTCACAGACTAAAACATGAATCAATGAGCTACATTAATGTCTTTAGATGTTTGTATGTAGCATGTTTAATCATTTGCTATTTTATATACCACAGGAAGTTCACACAGGAAGATATTTCAACAGTGATTCTTCACATTGAAAGTTAGGAAACAATCTTACCCTTTGTCAAACCAACAATGATATGTAGATAGAGCCCAAATTCTGTCAAAGTGATGATTAGAATTCCAGGTGAAAGATACATTCCTCAGTTTATTTTTTAAAAGTTTAAAAATCTTTCTTTCTGAAATATTTAGGCAAAGTTATATTTCTGGAAAGAATCTGTTTCTTTTGGACTCTTGGAAGGTTTCCAAGAAACCTTTCACTACAAAATTCAGCATGCATAAACCAGAACAGGAAATGTTTTCCCCTTGGAGCACAGCCTGAAGTAAGATAAATTTAAGGATAGAATCTGCAAATAATTTCACTAAAGAGTTACCCGTAATAATGTCAGATAAATTCTAGAGCCAAACTGCTGCTCAATCAAAAGGATCTCTCTTTCCTTTACTGATGTCTTTTATAAAGAAGTATAAAAGTGGTGGCAATTTAAACGTTGCATTGAAATAGTCCATGCAAATTTTACTTAATCTGGCACAAGCATAGAGTGATTTTGAACATAACTGGTAAATGCATCTGATTTCATGTGTGAAATTTGGTAACTGAAATATTTTCTGGAATAGCAAACTGATATTTTAGCAAATGTCGAACATCTTGGTGTATTTTAGAAAATGTCCAAAGGGCAGGAGTATGCATCCGTAAAAAAATTAAGGATGGCAGAGCAGGTTGTGGAAACTAGTTAAGAACACCTAGCTAATTACCATACATTTTGCCTCTCCTCCAAACACCCTGTTAGCATGACACACTGTATTCTTAGAATCTATATTGCTATCATACTTACTGGAAATGAGAACTGCTCTTACTCATTCTCGCCAGCTTTCTTTCACAAAATCCTAAAATCCAAATGAGGTGCTAGATTTTAAATTCTCTGACACCACCACAGTTGATTATGTTAGGTCACTTCTCTGTAAAAATAAAATATCCGAGTTCCACTCATATTGGGATTGGACAGAAATAGATCCAAAATTACCAGAAAGTCAGACAATTTGAAAGTGTTGTAGCATCTTTCGTCACAGACCATTCTACGACTCTATGGTCTTAGGAACATATGGGCTCATTTATATTTGTTTTCCTTGCAACTCTCCTCAGTCTCACATTAATAGCTTTTTTAACAGGTATTATTTTGTTGTGGGTTTTGTTTGTGTATTTTGGTGGGGTGTGTGTGTGTTTCTGTTGGTTTGGGAGTTGGGTTTTTCTGTTTGTGGGGTTTCGTTTGTTTGTTTTTAATATTGGTATATGCCAAACTAGAAATACCTGAATAAACACATTCCTGAAATTAAAAGCATTTTTTTTTTGTGTTTACAGCTTAGCCTGTGCCATGCAAAACTACAAATTGAAACCATAAATTAATAAATTACAAAATAATGACTTGAGACTCATTATTGCCTTATTCAGTATATGACCAGATTTTAAAAATGCATATAATTGCTAGACTTCTGTTGTTTTCTGTAATAAAATCTCTGAAATGGGAGATGCCAACTGTTGCCCCACTAAATAATTTTTCTTTATTTTAAAATTAATTCTTTTCACTGGCAGCTAAGAAATGGTCAAAAATTTCAGCGATTACACCTTGACCCAGTCTAGACTTCCTTAAATCATAGAATCATAGAATCAGTCAGGGTTGGAAGGGACCACAAGGATCATCTAGTTCCAACCCCTGCCATGGGCAGGGACACCCTACACTAGATCAGGCTGGCCAGAGCTTCATCCAGCCTCGTCTTAAACACCTCCAGGGATGGGGCCTCAACCACCTCCCTGAACAACCCATTCCAGGGCTTCACCACTCTCATGGTGAAGAACTTCTTCCTCACATCCAGTCTGAATCTCCCCACCTCCAACTTCATTCCATTCCCCCTAATCCTATCACTACCTGATATCCTGAGAAGTCCCTCCCCAGCCTTCTTGTAGGCCCCTTTCAGATACTGGAAGGCCACAATAAGGTCACCTCAGAACCTTCTTTTCTCCAGACTGAAATAAAACATAGCAATCTTCTGAATAATTTTGTGTCTGGATTTCACCATTCAACTAGGTGTTATTCATAACACCAGTCCTCAGTGCTGAGCCTGTTCCCTATGAATAACTATCTAGCAAATGAGCTGCTTTAATGGAACTTATGCTTTGTCTTAGTGCCACTTTATTATGGATAGAGCACATAATGAGAACCTACCAATAAATTTGTTATTAAAGTTGTAAAAATGAGCCCTACAGTTCATATAGCAAAGATTCGAAAATTATATCAAAGGACAATTTTTAAAGCTAGAGGTCAGTCTAGTGATTTTTAAATAAACAGGTCAAAATTTTCAGGGCACCTAGCATGTAGCATTCCTTTAAAAATTTATTATTAAATTCTCAAAACACACACACAAAAAAAATCAAATTAAAAAAAATCAATTAAAATTCTGCTTAGCCTTCTTAAAATCATGGTTAAATGAAGTGCTCTTTTTTTCCTTAACTGACAAAAATTACATTTCACTCTCAGATGCACCCTTTCAATATGCTTAAAATGAATGAAGGTGCTCCAATGCAGCATTATTTACATAACCAAACAATCCCACTCTCTTATGAACAGAAGCACAGATCAGCAACATTTTTTCGAATGCATTGACAAAGAAATTCCTCTCACAGATAGGAGGCAGGCTTTTAAACATGCGCCTGCATATCTTCCAAAACCAGAATCAGACCAGCTACAGTGTTTCCATTCAAGCATCTGCAACAGGCTAATCCTACTGAGCTCATTTTATATACACTATTCATTTGCATGGAGGAAGAGCTACAACCATTAGGTGATTTTAAGTTTGGTATTAATACTAACATGTGTTTTGCAGTCCTCACCATCTGTCATACCAGGCTAGATAGATATAGATATAGCTATAGGTATAGATGATACAGGCATAGATATTAGATGAGATAGAGATGACAGAGATAGAGACAGAGACAGAGATAGAGATGATAGAGACAGAGATAGAGATGATAGAGACAGAGATAGAGACAGAGACAATGTGTGTGTTGGTTGTTGCTGGGGTTTTTTCCACATTGTTACATTGTCATTCTGCCACATTAAAAATATTTTTGTTTCTGTCACAAGAACTGAATACACTATACTTCAAAACTTGTAAAATCTCAACAGCCTAACAAGTTCATGTACTCCTGGTTTCACTTTACAAATAATGAAGTTGTCTTATATGTCAGCTGTATATTTTTCTAGAAGTAGTTTGGTTTCTATTTAGTGCTATCAGCAAGTACTAACTTCTTTTTTTTGCCAGGTTTTCTAATAAAATTCTGTGTGTTAATGTATTTTTGTGACACAGAAGAAAAGGAAAAAAAGCCACCACACACACAAACACCTCCCCCTCCCCCAACATTCTGAAATAAATATCTCCCAACAACTTGAGAAAAGTGAAAAGTTCTATGTGAAGGTAGACTGTCAGAAAATGCTGGAAGGGGGTTGCTATTTTCTTCTCCCCATTTAAGGTCTAAAAAGAAAGCAGTACTCGAAAGGAACATTGGAGAATGGCTTGGAAAGTGACTTCTTTTTTTTTTTTTTTTTTTTTTTTTTTTCAGTAAGTTGCTACAGAAAACTGGAAGTGAAACCAACATGTTAATAAAATAGGTTATGGGAAAGTTTATGGATTTTTGTAGTTATTGGCATCTGTTCTCAGTAAGCATGTCACTCAGCAACTCCATACCAGCCATGAACCGACAATCTCCACATAATACAGTTCATAGTACCCGTAAAATCTAGAAAAAGTCCAAGATTTTTTATTATTTCTTTTCCATTACCATTATGTTGTCTGCACTTTCTACTCATTCATCTTGTCTTCTGTAATAGATCCAAAACAGAGCGTCAGTTCTTCAAAATTCCAGGCAACCTCTCATATCCTCAGGAACTACCAGGCTGTGATTTTCAAATGGCACATATTTTCCACTTACTGTGGGTCTGTCCAACTATATAAGCTGGGGAAGCTGGAAGCAATTTGTTTTATAGGAGACTACTAGACTGCCAGAGCACATCAAAGTCACTTTTAAGTCTGCATTTTGCTGTGTTCTTTCATTATATTGTTAATGAAATTATGTAAAAACTGTCAGTTGTAAAGAAAGAACAAATTACTCTTTGATAAAGCATCAGTGGTAACATATATTATCATAATATTCCATATTTAGAGCCTCAGCTATTGCATACAGGCCTTAAATTGCCATGAACTATGAATTCCTAGACCAAAAAGAAATGCCACAACAATACCCAAACCAGCACACTAGTATTTCTTTTCCATTCTTCCCATTCTCTCTCATAGACACCAAATTTGTTCTTAAGGTTCTTAAGTCTCATTATTTATCCATAACAATATAAGCTTCCAATGGTTCTGACCTTTGTCATAATGGACAAGGTCAGCTCATTCGAGTTTGCTAGCCAGTCTGCAATGACTTATTTATGCACTTCTTCATAAATAGTTTCAGAAGTACCAAAGGAACTCAGAGCATAAAGCTGTAAATCAGGTCCTGTCAGGACTGTACTTGGACTAAATCATCTACTCATTCAGAGTTCATAGAGAAGCAGTTATTTCCTGGTCTTTAATTAAACAATTCATATTTTGAGTCATTCTCTTGAAGGGAAAACAGGGCTTTAAGACGTTTCCACCGTACTTTATTGTTTCAGATAATAAATATTCACAGTCCAATGTTTTGTTCCTTTTAAGTTACCAGCACAAGTGCTAGAAACAAATGAATTTAAAACTTACAGGAATTTTAATATTCCCGTCACTGGTAAGAAAACTGTCAGTTATGCCACCTATAAAAAGTATTGATTTATGGTAATTTTGCACTTATTGCTCTGCACCGAAGTGCACTAAAAAACTAATCATGCATTGAATATTAAATTGACCTTTAAAATCAGGAGGAATACTACTCCTTAGAAGAGACTGGCTGTGGGATTTGTCAAAAATATTTTTAGTTATAGAAGTGGATTCTTTTAACTTTTATCAGGAACATATTACTCCTGGTGAAACAACAACAAAATCTCAAAAACTTGAAAGGAAAGAGACACACTGAAGTGATAACCCAGTGAAGAGGGGCCCCTATTTGAATAAAAGCCAGGAATCAAACCTACGTTATCTCACTGTGTGACATAATTATTCACCTATTAGATATTTTGGGATAGTTTGCAGGCCTGCATTTTCCCCTTCAAACCACACAAGAACACAAAGGATTTTATTTCTGTTGATACTGAAAGGGAAAAAAAGCTGTCAAAATAATGTAAAAAAGTGCTTGCTGCCTTGTGTTTGAGCTGCAGGGCTAGAATTACTGCTGTGCTTCCATGACACGAGCGTCTTTTCACGGGCTTTTCTTGAGATATTGATGTGTGCCCACAGTGAAAAATTACACATTTTTAAACTTCTGTATATAAGGACACTGGGAAGAAAAAAAAACCAACAACACACCACAGAAAATGAGTGCTGCTTTCCTGCACACAGGTAGAAGTAAAAATAAATAAATAGATAAACAAGCAAATAAATAAATATTAATTCTGATACTGCTGGATCCAGCTTTCCAGACACAGTCCTCTGGTGTGGATATGCTTTATGGGTTGATTGTTTCTGTCCCAATTTGTCACAGTTCTGATCATAGTATCATAGTATCGTCAGGGTTGGAAGGGACCTGCTGTAGTGCTTTGCTTTGCTTTGTTTTGTAATTTTATTTTTATTAAAAGCCACTGTAGAGCTAAGAAATGTGAATAATGGATTTTAAATTGTGCTGGCTGAATCACAAATAAAAAAAATCTCAGACTAAATGGAATGTTTAATTTTCCGTTTGTTTAGAGGTTCATTGCCAAATTTCCCCCTTTAGTTTATTTTATGTTACCAAAACATGAATATTTTGGCTTGTGGGGAAAAAAAAAAAACAATCAGTATTTTTCTTCCCCTAAAATATTTAGCAGATAAGATAGAGATTTATATTAATAAGTGTTTTGCCTGGTTTTATTTCTGAAAAGCCTTCTCTTTGTGCCATTTGATTAAGCTCTGGGCATGAACAAAGGAAACTACTATTCTTCTTCCATTAACACCTGTTGCTGTAAGACACAAGGGTGTTGACTACTTCTTTAAGATAAAGGGGTTTTGCTTGTTTCCTTGGGTTTGGGTTTTTTTGTCTTGGTTTGTTTGTTTGAGTGGCTTTGGGTTTATTTGTTTATTTGGTGGTTGTTGTTTGTGGGTTTTAAAATTATTCTTATCTATTTTTATTTTCCAGTCAAAGGCCAATAAATTGTGCTGATTTGGCTTGCCAATTGTTTTTGTTAAAACATTTTTCACTTGTAAATTAAGTGCCATTTTTGACCTTGATAGAATAAGACAGTAGAATATATTTTCTTCCAAAAAAATGAAACAAAATGACACCAAAAAACCTAAAAAATATATTCTCCATATTTTCTAGAAGACATTTAGAAAGAGTTAGCATCCAAACCTAGCCACTGCATACTAATTATGCAGAGAATAAGCAAATATGTTATTTTTTTATACTGACTGAGTGTATAAACATTTTAAGTAGAGAGACTGTAAGACTCATAATGTGCTCTTTCCCACCCCCTTATTCTGAAATCTCAAAAGGTAGGAAAAAATGCAAGTAGGTGATACTAGAATTATTATTAAACATTTTTGTCAGAAAATTAATGTGTTCTTCCCTCTGGTGATCACACATAAATCTTGGGTTTTTTTTTTTTTTTTTTTTTTAATTCCTTAGTAAAATTACATTTTCAAAAATTCAGAATTCACAGAATCTTTCACAACTAAAATTTGAAAAGATCAGTGACACCATTTAGCTTGGGAAAAGCGATTTGAATTCCTGATAGCAGGAACAGAGGGAGGAAGAGAGATTAGTTTTCCACATCTAAGGAAGTCTTCCAGCCACTGAAGACTGACATTTTCTGGACTCGCAATCATTATTAAGCAGACTGCATCTGGCGAGCTGCCAGACACTTCACCTTCACAAAGTGAGCAGCATGATATGCTCCCCACCTAAACTCAGTCCCTGAAGTGAGATGATGATTATTAGGAGAGGATAATCTTGATGGCAAAGTCCCTCTGAGTTTTCAGATTCTTGATTTATTTTGCTCTCTTCTCCCTATTACCTTCACTTTTGCCATCTCCACATCGACTGGGAAAAATTATGTCTCAGCCTGCCTATGGCCATTATGGATCAGTTTGTTGTCAGACACCCAGAGCAACCCAGTGTAACAGCAATGCTGTTCCAGTCAAAGCATACTTGGTAATGTATTTTGAGAAATACATGTATAAATGCATATGTATACAGAGAGAGGGAAGGGGAAAGAAAGAGGAGAGAAGGGGAAAGAAAGAGGAGAGAAGGGGAAAGAAAGAGGAGAGAAGGGGAAAGAAAGAGGAGAGAAGGGGAAAGAAAGAGGAGAGAAGGGGAAAGAAAGAGGAGAGAAGGGGAAAGAAAGAGGAGAGAAGGGGAAAGAAAGAGGAGAGAAGGGGAAAGAAAGAGGAGAGAAGGGGAAAGAAAGAGGAGAGAAGGGGAAAGAAAGAGGAGAGAAGAAGGGAAAGAAAGAGGAGAGAAGGGGAAAGAAAGAGGAGAGAAGGGGAAAGAAAGAGGAGAGAAGGGGAAAGAAAGAGGAGAGAAGGGGAAAGAAAGAGGAGAGAAGGGGAAAGAAAGAGGAGAGAAGGGGAAAGAAAGAGGAGAGAAGGGGAAAGAAAGAGGAGAGAAGGGGAAAGAAAGAGGAGAGAAGGGGAAAGAAAGAGGAGAGAAGGGGAAAGAAAGAGGAGAGAAGGGGAAAGAAAGAGGAGAGAAGGGGAAAGAAAGAGGAGAGAAGGGGAAAGAAAGAGGAGAGAAGGGGAAAGAAAGAGGAGAGAAGGGGAAAGAAAGAGGAGAGAAGGGGAAAGAAAGAGGAGAGAAGGGGAAAGAAAGAGGAGAGAAGGGGAAAGAAAGAGGAGAGAAGGGGAAAGAAAGAGGAGAGAAGGGGAAAGAAAGAGGAGAGAAGGGGAAAGAAAGAGGAGAGAAGGGGAAAAGAAAGAGGAGAGAAGGGGAAAGAAAGAGGAGAGAAGGGGAAAGAAAGAGGAGAGAAGGGGAAAGAAAGAGGAGAGAAGGGGAAAGAAAGAGGAGAGAAGGGGAAAGAAAGAGGAGAGAAGGGGAAAGAAAGAGGAGAGAAGGGGAAAGAAAGAGGAGAGAAGGGGAAAGAAAGAGGAGAGAAGGGGAAAGAAAGAGGAGAGAAGGGGAAAGAAAGAGGAGAGAAGGGGAAAGAAAGAGGAGAGAAGGGGAAAGAAAGAGGAGAGAAGGGGAAAGAAAGAGGAGAGAAGGGGAAAGAAAGAGGAGAGAAGGGGAAAGAAAGAGGAGAGAAGGGGAAAGAATCACCTCATGCAGTTACCCTCTAGTAAACAGTGTTTCTACATTTACTACAGAAAGGCCATCAAATTCCTTAACCAACTGAAGTTGACATCCAGCAATTTCACCAAAATGTCTGTTCTAAGCAGCTGAAAATATAGGCCTATTTTTACAAAACTATGCTAGTGGCAACATAGATGTGTTTCGGATTTATTATGAAGCATGTTGCTTGTGTTGAACGCCATTGTTATGAACTAGACACACCTAATACCAGGCTGGCAGATAAACACCCACACTCCATATATTCCAAAACCATTTAAGATTGCATAGGCAATGTTCAGATAAAAGAAACAGGTCAAGATTACTGTTGACATCCTTTAGACTATTCATATATTGTTTATGATGCATTTCTTTGTCCATTCACCAATCTTTCAACAGCCCATGAACATTCTACAACTCAGGAAAGAAATCCCTGTAAAATATTGCTCTACACTTTGTACTTCTGCAAGAAAACTAGATATTTAAAAGCTAGAACATACTGAGGTTATGGGAATTAATTTCATATGAAAGCTAAATAATAACTTTTCCACTTTTGGAGAGAAAGAGTGAGCCTCAGTCTGATGTTGGTTTGAAACAAAAGATTGTCAGCAAGGTCTCCCTCTGACTCCAGTTTCCAGAGAACAGACAAACAGGAAGAAAGATCTGCTGTGAAGCTCCTTAATATAGCACCAGCCTTTGAAAGCTTGGAATAGTGTGCAAGTATAGACAGGTTTTGTTCTCAATAGGGTAAGAAGTGACTAACAAACATTAACAGCTCCTCATTCAATGCTCTGACTCCAAGGATCAGAGCAGCCTGAGGCTGGAAGAGTTATATATGTACCTTCTCATCTGCTTTGTAACAAAAATATTTTGGTATCTCATGCTGGAATGAAGACTGAATCTTATATGTTCACTGGCAAGCAGCTAACTGGGCGCATACATAATGTTTCTATAAATTCTTAATAGGGAAGAAATGCCAACTTCCTTCACACTTTGCCTTGAATTAAAAAAAAATTTAAAATAATTACAAAAAAAAAAAAAATCACCCCCCAAAACAACCAACTTTCCTCACAGAAATCTTGTCAAAACCCACAAGACACTTCTTTCTGTTGAAAAAGTAGGTTTCCCAGGAAATAAGATCTTGTACAGCAATAGCACTAAAAATTATTCAGATTGGGCTTTTTGGGTCTTTTCCCCCTTTAGCAGTAACACAGTTTCTAGGAAAAGCTTCCATTTATGTGTTGAGTATTGTATTATTTTAGTAAACAACAATGAGAATAACCCAGGGAACACAAACAAACAAAAATGAAGCAAACACCACCACCAACAACAACAAAAAAAAACTCCACCCACATCTGTCTTCATGTGTATAAGAATTCTTCACTCTTTGCTACATACATAAAAAGAGATCTTAAATTCAAATTTTCATTTTAATTCAGAATGCAGTGTTTGCTTCGTTCAATCATTATTTTATGCTGTATATGGATACAGTTAGGTAATACTCCGTCCTTTTCAAGCCTATTGCAACATTTTAAAGCGGAAACAGATGGGGTTTGCCTGTAGACATTTGAGAATTAAGTAGAAATGGGAAGTGGCCTTAACTGCTGATGTTAGCTCCAAAATTTAAAAGAATCATCACAGTATCACAGTATCACCAAGGTTGGAAGAGACCTCGAAGATCATCAAGTCCAACCTGTAACCACAAACCTCACGACTAGACCATGGCACCAAGTGCCACATCCAGTCCCCTCTTGAACGCCTCCAGGGACAGCGACTCAACCACCTCCCTGGGCAGCCCATTCCAATGACGAATCACTCTCTCGGTGAAGAACTTTCTCCTCACCTCGAGCCTAAACTTCCCCTGTTGCAGCTTGAGACTGTGTCCCCTTGTTCTGGTGCTGGTTGCTAGGGAGAAGAGGCCAACCCCTTGTACATTTGGGAAGGAATGTACAATTGTGAAACTGTGAAGCCACAAGTTAGAATATCAGCTGTTGTTTGAAACTAGTTCCATTACAGATATTTTTTTCTGCCATTGTGAAGATTATTTAATACATTAACTAAATATGTGGATGAAAATAACACTACATAGACACTACAGATGAGTGTGAGAGGTGTTGGGGATGGGGGAGGAGAAAAAACTTTTTGATTGAAATTTTTGTTTCGTATACCTTTACACTGAATCTTCTGGTCTTTACATCTCTTGTTTTCCAGTAGACACATGCAGTATGTCTAGTGCTTAACACACCTCTTATGACATATCTGTCAAAGCAGATACTGCAAAACATCACACTTTTTTCTACCTTCCTGACACCACTGGTGTTATCCTGCCAGTACATACAGGCATTCCTCACTGTTTATTAAGGATGTTTGCACATATGTCTGAAGACAAAAGAGGAGAGGGGAAAGCAAGAACACCATGCAAACAGGCACAGCAGAAATAGACATGGGCTCAGATCTGATTGCTTCCTTATTAACTTAACAGATGAACCCAGAAATATGTTTTACATTGAGCACTATGCTTAGAGCAACAGGATTTCACTCCTAATTCTGTTGACTTTAAAAAAGCAGTTTTCAACAGAATTGCATGCAACTCTACATAAGAAAACAACTGACTTTTATCAGAAAGTTCTTTTGTTTGCTTTGTTGTTGGTTTGTTAAGAAGAATGGAAATAAAAAGACATTTTTAAGGCCACAACCAGTGTGGCTCTTTCTACACTGAAACTGAACAATTTTCAGAAGAAGATAACCAAAGTATCTCCTGGCTCTTGTTCTGCTCAGGTTTCCTTTCAGCCCTCAGTAGGATGTATATCACAGAGTGGGAAGGCTAGTGCAGTCAGGTCTTACTCCAAAATGGCATCATAGCAAAACTAGACATACATTAAAATAAAACCAGGAGATCCAGAAAGGAAACGCTGTCAAGTGCTGGTGTTTAAACCTTGTAAGCTAATTAGTTTTCAGGCAATTTTGTGATTTGTTGTAATCATTATTAGAGAATTCATTGATAACTGGAAACTGTAAGGAAAAGGCTATAAAAAGTTTCAGTATTAGCTGCCTTTTCATCTTCCAGTAGGAGAGAGGGAATATATCTTGAGAAATGTTAGCTACATGTATTTATAATCAAGGATAAGATTCAGGACCAATGCTTGCTCCTGAAGTAGTCATATAGTGACCTTACACACCATTATAATAGCAGCAAGAAATCTGGTTAAAATTATCTTTTCTCTTCAGTACAAGCTAGAAAATACAGTATGATAGTGTTGCACAACATCTGCTCATCTTAATGAGACTGTGAAACCCATCAGAACTTGTGGTGGATTCTGCTCAAGATGCTTAGCTGAGGCTTACAGGACAGCCATGGGCAGGCAACATGTCACCCAGAATCACAGTGCCTTTGGAACACGGCACATGTCAATCAAAATGTAAATGATTTAAACAGTTTTGAAGATATTTAAAATCACATGCACGTTTGATAATCTTTGTTTTAAAGTCTGCATGTACTTTTTTTCCCAATGAATGTTTTTTTCTGCTAGAAGGATTCTGGTGAAATCTTAGAAAGCTACAATCAAAAATTGCTGTAACAGCTTCAAATGGATCATAAGAGGATTTGTGCCCAGATTTGTTAAGACAGAGGTAAATAAGCACTGATCCATGGGAGCACTGAGCTAGCACTTCAGTAGCACACAACTCTGCAAAGCATATACACACCTCCATTGCATGTAAACCATTCTTTTGATTCCCATGCTACAGAAAAGTTGTATTTGAGCATTTGCAACTTAATAATGGTAATTTTCAAGAGGTTTCAGATATTAAGGGGCTGGGAAAGAAATTAATGTTACCATATTTTACTGAAAGTATAATATTTAAACGTGATATTTAAGCAGTGTGTCCTCTGAAATGCCTTTTTTAGTTTTCCTCCAAATGAGGATGATTTTCTTTCTGTTTTGACAGAAGCTGCTCAAATATTGGACTCCAACATTAGAAAAATATCACGAAATTCACAGCCTACTAATAACAACAAGCTACACAAAAAAAGACAAAGAAATACTTGAGAAGGAACAAAGTAAGCAGACAAATCCCACCTGCAAGTATCAGAATGCATTTTTATATGATTTCATCCCAGCATATAGAAAAGGGGGAAAGATACACTTGCATTTTTATGCACAGATTAAAAAGAAATCCAAACCAACCACCAAACCATAATTACTACCCTGTTGTTCAAATGACTTTAAACTACCATGCAAGCTCCAATAACGTTCTGAAAACTGAAACATGTTCTTTTATACATGAAAATGACCAGAAATTTCATTTTTATACAGCTGTCCTCAAAGCAAGAAAAGCACTCAGATTTTCAAGATATAAGAAACTAAAAGCAGTTTAAGTCTGGGTTGCTACTGAAACCTCTAATCAACCTGAGCAGGCACAGATCACACAACTCTTTCACCTGTTTCAGTATCCCTGCTACATATCAGATATGGTTCTTCTTACCACAAACATCGCATTTTTATGAAATAATTTCCTTCTTTGTCATTATTATTTACCTAGGAACAAGATATATGTAGAGAATGACCTTTAAGGCATCCTGCAGTCACACTAGTCATACAGTCCTCAGAGAAGTGAAATAACCATTTCCATATTTATAGCCTTCAGTTTCACTCAATTTTGATGCATTATATTCCCTATACATTTCTTTTATCTGCCTGAGCATAACATAAATTCAGCTAAAGCCTCACTTGCAGCTGAGCTGCAAATAATGTTATCTCTAAGGGTATTAATCTGGTATTTGTTGCAACAGTAGGTGCGTTTAATTTACCGCACAATCCATGTAATTAAAAAGGATTATACTTTTACATTTAAAGTTTTTCTACCTTCCATTTCAAGCAGAAGCATGCTTTTTCAGATACAAGATTAAGGTAAAGGTACAGATTGCATAACTGATTAGAAAAACAGATGGGTCCAAGTTTAATTAGATATGCCATTCATTATGTGGAAGGCATACTTCCTGCCACCTTCCACCCCCAATATATTCAGTAACATGCCTTGTACAAGAACATGGCAATCAGCTTGAGCATCTGTAGAAGCATTTTTATCAAGCTAAACAGACTGATGCTTGGGGTTTGTTGTTGTTTTGTTGCTGGTGATTTGGGTTGGGGTTTTTTGTTGCGTTTTGTTTGGGGTTTGTTTGTTTGTTTGTTTGGGTCTTTTTATAGAGTTCCTTCAGACACATTTTACTTTCAGGGGAAAAACCTAAACCAGAAGAAGGACCTCTCCTACTCTTTGTAGCTCTCTTCTTCAGGAATCTGGAGAAGTGCCTGTATGTTTAGGCTGAGGTATTTCTGACCTCACAGCTGTGAGATACAGGAGAGCAATGTCCTACACCAGGCAAAAGCCATCACCAGAAATGTGAGAGCCTGCTGCTAAGTGATTGATTCACAGATGTTGATGCCTTTAAGAATTTTGCTTTCTGGAACCAGCTAGCCATCCTACTCTCTCTCATTAGAGGAGGGAACACTGAGTTCAAGATCTTTCCGTGGAAGACAGAGATTAAGATCCTCCGAGCAACTGGGAGCTTAAAAGACTATTTAGATTGATTGTTAGTGATGACTGTGACAAAAAAAACATGTTGATTTAAAATGTGCTTGATAACGCTCAGTAAGATAAGTAGCTGGATGTCAGAAATAAAAGAGGATTTTTCCCATTTTGAAGATAGTTTATTTTGTTGGGGTTTGGATAAAAGTTGAATTTCCTGAGAAATGTTAAAAACAAGAAAATTATAACTAGATTTAATTAAGAGTTCATTGTCTTACAAAAATATTCTGAATTGTAATGTCAAAAAATATTTTCAGAATAGTGTAGGTAGGATCAACAGACACTGAAGGCATAATACAGAGATACACCTTTCAAGCATCTCTTCTAGCATGTAGTTAAACCCTTTTATTAGGCTTAGATTCTAAGCTATTCTAATGATTATTAGTTTTCTATTTTCAACAAAATAGCAAGTAACAGTAAATACATTTTTAATTACATGTTTCAGTATTATCTCCCTATATGCAATACTGAAGCAGAGACTCATAGCTTTAGTCCAAACTCATAAACAGCCTTTGAGGAATTACCACAGCTAAAAATATTCCTTCTACCCCATATAAAGGCCATCTCCAACTGTGGAAACAGGCTTTAACTCTTAAGAGTTTTAATACTTCTATCTGATATATCTGCAAGACTTCCAAGCCTCCTTCAAGGCCGAGTTCACTGACAATGGACAAACAAATAGATAAATCAATAAATCTGCCTTATGTGCAAAGGCCACTTTCAGAAGAACTCAGAACCCTGTGCACACAGGTAGGCCTGCCAGTTTAGCACACTGCCAAGTGACATGGCAAGAGGTCTCTAACCTTTCTTGCAAGTTTTCTGCTCTCTCTGTTTATATGTCGCGGGTATTCTGGCAATGTGCTGTTCTCCCTGCTGTTTCTCAGACCCATCCTGAAAAGGAATATCTTATATCTTTAATTGCTTTTTATTTTTTTTACTGAAGTTTTCACTGTCTCCCATAAAGAACACTCAACATTTCTCAGAAGACTATAAAACATCGACTATGTGCTAGCAGTAAATAACAATGGCAGCTACAAGAATTTCACGGAACCCTATGCAGGATAAGCAAAGTCCCAATGGTGTGTGTGGCAGACAGGCTTGCACAAGCATGGTCTGTAATAGTCTGTTTAAAAAAAAAAATAATTAAAAAATTGTGCCATCAAAATTGTATACAATTGACCTCAAAATATTGTTTATTCTACTTGCAAAGTTGCTATACCTCTGTTTATCCTTTTGACAAAAGAAAAGTGTTTCTAAAAGGCAGGTTATTAAGTATTGCTTCTCTTCCACTTCTCTGCACTGCTAGTTACACAACTAAATTGAAAGCACTTCAGTAAAATCCACCACAATAAGCATATGTCACATTAACATATCAGTCTAACATACTGGTACCACCAGACAAAGACATTATGTTCTTCTCTTACAGTCTGTTCCTCATTTATCTATAAATTAAGCTATTCTCACTTCTAATTCAATGGAAAATGCACATGTTGCCCTGTACAATACAATTCAATACAATGTGATTTTATTTTTGCTTCCCCACAAAGCTGTAGCTAGATGCACAAACTCATCAAGAAATCTAATCTCAGCCATTCGTGGGGAAAATCACTTCTTTTGATTTATCTTATTCTTTCTCAATACACAGAGGTGTGTTTTTTTCCTATCTCAAACTGGAATTAAGAGAAAAGATAATAAGGAGAAAGTTTTTAAAACATATGTAAGAAAAATAAATATGCAAGTAATTACAGGGAAGAAAAAAATCACATAAATTTCACTTTCCTGGAAACCAGAATCTGTCAGAAATTTTCTGTCAACACCATTTACTTTGGCAAAGAGTGAGAAAGCAGAAAAACAACCTTACCAGAATGCAACTGCTTCAACAAAAGTCTCTTTAGAAATGCAAGTTTTATCACATCTCAGATGTCAGGGGTTAGTGCTGGCCACTAAATGAGAGACAGATGCTCTCTATTAACTGCCCCTCCCTTCCCAAAGGGAAATAAGGAAGAGGCATTTATGACTGAAGATCTGAAAGTACTTTAATGAAATTTACAATAAAATGAAATACATATACAAAATCAATATCAAATGCAGTATCCATGTTAGTAGTTAGCCACCATCTCCACTAATGCTGTGACAAAAGTCCCAGGCTGAATTCAACAGCAGACAGAAAACAGTTTCAGCAACTGGATTTGGGAACTGGTTGGGATCAAAAACAGAATAGACAGAGGCCTCCTCAGATGCTGGCCACAGAAGAGAGCTTGACCCTCGTGGTCCCTCAACTTTACACTGATGTTTTCAACACAGAGGAGTCTGATAATATCTGAAATCAAAGGACTTTGAGTTTCTTCTATAATTGTGCAATTACAAACATTTTTAGAGTTTTTATTCTCAAAGAACATATTCTATGCTGTGTACTAGCAACTGCTAGCATATATAGCCTAATACATACAGCATAATGAGGAAGCAGTGGAAGAGAATCAGAATCAACGAGGTTGGAAATTACCTCACAGATCATCACATCCAACCTATTACCCAATACCTAACACCTCCTGACAACAAAGCCATGGCTTCAAGTGCCACATCCAATCCTTTTTTGAACACCTTCAGAGACAGTGACTCCACCACCTCCCTGGGCAGCACGTTCCAATGGCAAATTACTCTGTGAAGAATTTTCTCCTCACCTCAAGCCTAAACTTCCCCTGGTGCAGCTTGAGACTGTGTCCTCTTGCTCTGGTGCTGGTTGCCTGGGAGAAGAGACCAACCCCCACCTGTTTTCAACTTCCTTTCAGGTAATTGTAGAGAGCAAGAAGGTCTCCCTTGAGCCTCCTCTTCTCCAAAAGCTTCCATGTCTCCAGAGCTATGGAAATATTCAAAAGTCATCTGAAAATGGTTCTGGGCAGCCTGCTTGAGCAGAAAGGTTGGACATGATGATCTCCAGAGGTCACTTCCAACCTCAACTATTCTGTGATTACCAGAGTGCAGTTGCTGTCCATTAAATCAAACCATTAAAGGAGGAGAGGTTTGCTGTTCTGTTCATATCTGTTGCTATGAAGCACATGCAGACATGGGAGAAGAGATGCTTTTCCAAGGAATAGAAAAAAAGTCTTCTTTTTATCCACTTGCATTTTAAAAAGTTTTGAATTACTTTATTTGGCCTACTCTAAGATGATGCCATGAGAAATGATGTTCCTTTTCAAAATGGGAGTCTAGCTTTTAGTGTGTTAGGTTCCAGCCTGGAAAAGATGCTCAACTCTTGATCTGAGAATATTGGAGCAAAATTAAACCAAGAGTAAAACTCTTCTGAGTGTGTAATCTGCAATGTGTATCCCACTGGCAGGGTACACAAAAGGCAGGAGAGTCAAAATAATGATTAATATCTTAATTATTGGAAGACAAAGTCCATAAAATATGCAGTGCTTGAAATAGTCTGGAGTTGAAATGGGGATCCTCCATTCAGAAAACCCCTACTTTGTTGTTTCCTAGCCTCCAAATAAAGATTCTCTCTCTTCAAAGAGTTCCAGCTCTAGGTATACATATCCAGATTATGTCTGCCTAACAGATACTGATTTTGTGCAGCCTTTGTCAGCCTGTTATGAAATAAGTACTAAACAAGGGATCACGAATGAGTTTATGCAGTTTTGCCATGATTCCTCCTTCTAGGATGCAAAGAATGTATTTTATAATCAGATTATCACACAGGCTTCTCTGGGCAAGCAGAAGGAATGGAATGTTTTGTAGAAGCAGCAAGGTGCAGCACAACTGCATCAGCAAAGTAAGGGTCATGGCAAAGCTATGCTGTGAAATGACTGGAGAGGTGAATGAGCAATATTAGAGCTGTGGGTGTTATTCTACTGTAGCTGAATTAATTTTGGTCAGAAAAAGTAATGGGAAGAAGAGGAGTGAAGGGAAATATCAAGAAGAGTAAAATTAGGCCTTTGACAGTATTCAGGTCTGTCTTAATTCTGCCCTCATCAAATGAAGACAAAACACCCAAATCCTTTTTCCTGTTGGGAGAATATGGGCTTAGCATAACTAAGCAAACAGAAAATATTAGAATAGAGAGGATAAAACTGAATAGTTTTTTCAGATTTGCAAAATATTAACAATATTCTTAGAGTTGGAGTTTTTTTCACTAGATCAGTCAGCATCCAAAATGATAATTAAAAATAGCATCATGTTATTGTGTGTTGTTTAGTTAGTGCATGCATTCCTTCACAGAAGTTGAGTTATACTTCCACACCAATCAATTCTAATGACATAACACTCGGATGATTAAAATTTTATCTCTCTGTTCTTTGAATGGTCCTTCCACCACATTTACCAGCATCTTCCTGACTTCTTACAGAAAAATAAAATGTACTCCAGAAAGAAGTTGTCTGCAAGTGCTATTTATGTTAAAAACATCAAATTTCTTTACAATATTCAGTGTTGAATAGCATTCTAGTCTATTGATAAGTAAATGTGGGATTCAGTGAAAACTTCATACGATCCACTTGTTTTGTTGGTTTTTTTTTTTTAAGAAAAGGACTTGAGGTGTTTTGAGGTTTTAAAGCCACTATTTCTATGGCTGAATTGTCCAACCTTTTCATCTAATTTTGTAAAAGAAACACGAACCTCCTGGTGAGTTATACAACTGCATGAAAATGCCAACTGAAAATTCACTGAAAACAAAATCTGTCTTACTCTCTTTTTACTGAAGCTTGTATGCTATAGAGGCTGCAGTGTGAAGTTAAATAAATTACAAAAGTAAGAGGAAGAAAAATAATGAGAAGCAAATACAGTATTTTTCACCTATGGCTGAAGGCAACCCATCTAAACATGCAATCTAAATGAGAAAGCTTTTCTTGATTTACTGAATTGGCATATCTGTCGGGTTTAAGCTTTCTAAGTCTCTAACTAAAATGGTGTTGAATTGTGCTATCTGCAACAACATGGCAACCCTTTAAAAATTAAAGTCTCACTGTTCAGTTTCTCCTTGAATGATTGAATAGTGAAATTCTAACCTCACTGGTTGAGGGGGAAATAAAAAGAAAAGAAAAATCTGTTTGTAGCAGCTGTTGTATTTCTTTTCAATATTTAGCAAAGCAGTTTCTCCAGAATAAGATGGATAGTTTTAGAAATTATTTTACACTAAAATGGATGCCATACGTTGCGCAAACCAGTTCACACTCTATTCTAATCATTTATTAAACATTTGATTTTACGTGTATACATTATAAAAGGTAATTTGAAATGGTAAAAGTAAAAATCACCAGCTTCTATTCACTTTTAAATAATCAAAATATATAAAAAAAAAAAAAAAGTCTGCTAGAATATAGTTTGCACTGGAACAGGATAGCATTTACTTCTGTTGCTAAGCCATCACAACATAAAGACTGAACCCAGAACTGTATGCAAGGGCAACAAAATAATAGCTGGTGTGACAAAAGTGCCTGTGCAATGGAAAGCACTACAGGAAATCAGAGAAGATTAAGCAGAAGATCAATCCTCCAACAAAATGATCTCTGGAAGAATGATAAGCAATGTGATTTGTTCCCAGGAAGTTCAGCAATGAATGTTGGATAATGTACCTACTCAACTAGCATGAACAAGCTATCTAAATCAGAGTAAACCCTGGCTGACAGGAATTATTTTGACTTCTCTCATATAAGCTGTTGGAGTATGAGAGCTCAGAACTACTTCAGCACTTGAGAGTTTCCACCACATAGACAGTTAACACCACACAGACAGTTAACACCACACAATTATCATGTCACAAACAGATCTTTCACAGGATCAAGCAGACTTTCTCACGCTCTGCTCATACTAGTTAGGTGGTCCTCAGCTTTGCTAGAGTCCTTTCCTCTGGCTATGCTAACTTTTAATTCCTGGCTTTTGTCCTTGGCTATACTCAAAATTCTTTCTTTCCTTTGGATTTCCTCTTACTTGGAACATCACTTGGTCATTCTATCTGTCCCTGGATTTATCTAGGAAAACGAGTATGACAGTATGTAACAGAGTTGTAGCTCCTAACCTGCCTTGACAGTGTAATCATCCAGGGTAGGAAATGTGGTGCAGATACTCCTTCTTCCACCTTCAACAGCAGTGTTGAGAATCCTTCTCTGCTTTATCATACAGTAAACAGATGAAATCACGAATGAATAAAAATCTCCTCAAATACATTCAAAGAGACAGCAGGCTAATTTCTCACCTGGCATTAGGAAGTACAGCAAGTTATTATATTATTGCTTTTTCTGTCTTCTCAGGAAGATAAAGATGCCTATTTCCGTAACTGTGACAACTCAAAGCAAAAAACATCCTCAGTCCCCCATCTTTATAGCACAACCAAGATGGATACAGATGTTCTGAAGAAGCTTAGCAAAATTGGATGGACAGAAGAAGATCTGTCTGGCCAGCAAATATTTGAGTGTGTGCCTCTAAAATAACAAAAATAATAAAAAACTTAAGTGGAATTCATGCTTGCTTTTTGTGTACATCCCTCATTACACTACCAGCCACCTGGTCTGTAAAAGGACAAGCCATAGCTACCCCCAAAATTTATTTGGTTTTTTTCTGTGCTTTTGGCCTCACCTATATTCCACGAAGGACCAAAGAGAGGGAATTCTACCGAGTAGAAATTTTATGTGAGATGGTTCCTTGCTCTCTAACACAATAAAAGAACACTGCTTTCCTACAGTGTTTCCTCAGCACAGCACAATTTTGAAGAGTAAATACTCTTGAGAAACTGCAATAGGATAGATGCAAAAGAGAGGATGGAAAACAAAGGTGTACCAGAAATATTGCTTTTCTATCTGTAGCAAGCCCTTCAATAAATTTCAAGAGCCTGGGTCATTCTTCACATGTATCCAATCTACACATTCCCACATTCTTAGTTCTCCATTATAAATGCAATTTTCACACATTCTTAATGTTAAGTAGCACTTACATTAGGCAAAGAAGTACTTAACAACCTTCTTGAGCATGTGAAACTCAGGGTAAGGGGGAAAAATCATTCTCTTTTTTCTTTCAGCATCTCCAGCCCTGTTTAGAGTAAACATCAGTTGTCTCATCAGCTGCTATTATGAGGAAGAATGTTCTCCAAGTGCACAGATGTGGATCGTGGAAACAAATTAGGCCTAAAAGATTTTTTTTTTTTCCCTCTTCTTCTTTTCATTTAAAGAAATAAAAGGAACAAGACTGAATTATACACTGATTTTAATAACAATATTGGATGACATTTTTCATTTGATAAAGTGGAATTTCTTCCCAACTGTTGTTATTTTAGCCTGTGGCATTTGGAAAGCATTAACCCACTGACAACTTCACTAGTCTTCAAGCTGGATTAAAGTGTGAGAGAACATAAAAATGGCTTGATTGAATGTGCAGCAATGCTATCCCCTCTTCTCTCTGATGAATTTAAAAATACTTACATTCTTAAAACACTATTCTGTAGATAATTTGGTTTACTGTCTTTGTTTTCACCTAAAGTCTATGAAGGAAAAGGAAATACTATAGATAGCCTTAAAAGCTCACAGATTTTGGTAGGTGAATATCACAGACTAACAGGAATGTCTTTCTAACTTAATAACTTTGTTTCAGAACAAGCTCAAGATACTATTTTTATTCTGAGATAGTAGCCATCAATGTTTTCTGCATATAGGAAATGAAAATATTTATAGCAGATGTCACAGATGTAAAAGACTGACCCAAATGATCAATAGCCAGCTGAATACAAGCCAGCATTCTTCTTGAATAGCCAAGACGGTCCACAGCAACCTGGTAGCACCACGGAAGTGGTTGTCCCCCAGTACTCAGCATTGGTAAGCCTACACCTTGTGGACTATGTTCAGTTTTGGGCCACTCAGTACAAGAAAGACACTAACATGCTGGAGCATGTCCAAACAAGGGCAACAAGCTGGTGAAGGGCCTAGAGCACAAGTCTTATGGGGAGTGGCTGAAGAAAGTGGAGTTGTTTAGCTTGGAGAAAAAGAAGGCTCTTTTTCTTGCTCTTTACAACTACCTGAGATTGGAGTAAAGTGGGTGTTGGTCTCTTCTCCCTAGTAACAAAACCAGAGGAAATGTCCCCTCCGGGGGAGGTGTTGCTTGGATATTAGAAGAAACTTCTTCACTGAAATGGTTATCAAACACTGCAACAGGCTCCCCAGGGAGGTGATTGAATCATCGTTACAAGAGGTATTTAAAAGATGCATAGGTGTGGTGCTAAGGGAAATGGTTTAGCATGAGACTTGGTAGTGTTAGGTAATAATTAGACTCAATGATCTTAACGGCCTTTTCCAACCATAAAGATTCTATGATTCTATGTAATTAAGATATCTCAAAATAAAACTGATCAAGAAGCAAGAGAGCTCCCAGTGAGGGCCTCTGTCACGATTTCCCTAGGGGAAGGGCTCTTGCAGCTAAGGTACATGATGAAAGACCCCATGGAGTCTTTGAAAGCACAGAGGTGGGAGAAAGAAATACCACTCTTCCCAAAACCACAAAGATTGTCCATCCTTGTCAGCAAGGTGACCAAGCCAAAAAGGTGTTCTTTGTATTTGTTTGTTTTTCTTCTTTATCTAGAAAGATTTGCCCAGTACTTCAGTCGTTTTTCACCCGCAGTTGGCTGATTACTCAACAGTATCAACTGTGTCAAAAGTAACATAAATCCATTCATCAAAAACCCACAAGCTTGCCTTTGATATCATACTTTCACTCTTTTATAACTGGGGATCAGAGGTTTGATTTGTATCAAAGAATATTGCATTTATCAGGGACAGCAAAGTTTAGAGTTAGTTATTTTCCATGTGAAATCTGCAGTAACTGGATCTCTAGCTTTTTAGTATTATGGTGCATCTTGGAAGGGGACCTGGGGTTCTTGATTGACAGCTGATGGAATATGAGTCAGCAGTGAGCCCGGGTGGCCAAGAAGGCCAATGGCATCCTAGCTCGTATTAGAAACAGTGCCCAGCAGGACTAGGGAGGTGATTGTCCCCCTATAATCAGCACTAGAGAGACCAAACCTTGAACATTGTGTTCAGATGTGGGCCACTCACTATAAGGACACTGAAGTGCTGGAGCATGTCCAGACAAGGGCAATGGGGGTCATGAAAGGCCTGGAGCATGTGTCCTATATGGACCAACTGAGGGAGCTAGGATTGTTCATTGTGGCAAACAGAAGGCCGAGGGGAGACCTTATCACTTTCTTCAACTACCTGAAAGGAGTCTGGAACAAGCAGGACAGCCTCTCCTCCTTGGTGTTAAGCAACATGGATAGAGGAAATGGATGTGAGCTGCTCCAGGGGAGGTTTAGGTCGAATATTAGGAAATATTTCTTCCCTGAAAGTGTTATCAAACACTGGAATAGTCTGCACAGGGCAGAGGTGGGGTCACCATCCCTGGAGGTGTTTGGCATTTGGACCTGGTGATTAATGACATGGTTTATTGTTGACCTTGCAGAGCTGAGTCAAGGGTTGGACTGGATCATTTTTGAGGTCTCTTCCAATCAAATCTATTCCATCATTCTGTGATAAGGAAATTACTTACCAACTAGAGGTCCCAGATGACTGGAAGCTGACCAACGTGATGCCTGTCCACAAGAAAGGCTGGAAGGAGAAGCCAGGGAATTACAGACCTGTCAGCCTGACCTTGATGCCAGGCAAGATTATGGAATAGGTCATGTTGAGTGCAATCACACAGCACTTGCAGAATGGCCAAGGGATCAGACCCAGCCAGCATGGATTTAGGAGAGGCAGGTCCTGCCTGACCAACCTGATCTCCTTCTATGATCAGGTGACTCACCTGGTGGATGTGGGGAAGGCTGTAGATGTAGTCTACCCGGACTTCAGCAAGGCCTTTGATACCGTCCCCCATAGCACTAAGCTGGGAGAAGCTGTCCATCTGTAGAGGGTAGCCATCTCTTCTGAGAATTCAGAAGATAAACTTTGTACTATCTTCTCTAGTTCCCAAGGAAAAGGGTTTTTCTGTCACCTTTGAGGCTGCTGTAGCCCTTCCTCAGATGCTGTCAGTGAACGTTGAGCTGTTTCCAGAAAAACTAATACTAAATCACATCAAAGTACTTATGGATACCACATTCTCATGTCTTCATAGTCTGTAGCAACTCTCATGTTTTAAATCCAGTGTGAACAAGGAAATGGCTGTTCTTCAGAGATATTATTTAATAGACACTTTTAACAGCTGTGTTACTGAAAGTGCCACTACTTAATGTAAACTCCACAGGATATTTCTATATTTAATTACTGGGTTTTAACCCTTCTATGAGTTATGCAAATAACAATTCCTATACAACCTAATATCTCAACATACCAAAATACAGAGGCATGTGTTAACCACTGAAACTGTTAAACTGACCTGGAATCCAGTATTGGACAGGATTTCACTGTGAAATGAGAACACTCATATTGCAGTAAGCACTTCAAAAGATCAGTTTTCTCATTTTTGAGAATTTTCTGGGTTTATTGATTTCTTTTATCTCAGAAAGGGACACTGACTATTATTTAACCCTTTCCAAAGAGGTTTGTTCCATTAAATCTATTTGGTTTTTCCTAAACTGCAATGCCTTGCTTCAAAGGTTAATGATGATATTGATATTGGTTTGGCTTAGCAAAACTAGTAATAACTATTATTGTAATTTTCAAGGTCAATATTCTTCTTTTATTCCAATTTAAAAAATGCCCTCAGACATGCTATAAGTTTATTTTTATACACCTAAATTAAATCAGAAATAAAGACAAAGTAACTTTTCATGACATAAAGTTGCAGTCAAAATGTTAAAAAGACCAAAATTGGAAACTGTTGATATAGTTGGAAGTCAGCTTCTTTTTTGAAAGCTAAAATAAAGCCTCATCAGTTACAATTTAAAATGTCTGGCTATAATAGCTGGTGTATATCTTTTACTTCAAATTCTGTTTTTCCCAATTTCTTCCTCTTTTCTCTGAAAAACAGATTTCCTGTCTTTACAATTTCCATGAGCTAAACCTGCTACACTTGTGTGTTAGGAACTTCAACACTTCTTGGAAATCTCTAACGTTTATTATCTGAATTTAGTAATAAGATAGGATAGTCAGTTTTTTAGCTGGTTCCTGAAAGAGCAAGATACCTTCCACTTTGATGTGTTCCTAATGTTTATCACAATTAGTAAGAGTGAAACACTACCAGGACAATATTTCTTTCCCTTTCCAGCAGATTGTAAAAAGAAAACAGTTATACTGTGGGCCTAGTTTTACTCCGTTTCAAAAGAGAATTTACATTAACAGATACCTTCATTACCTTTGTTTGCTGTGTCTGAGCTATTTGTCTAGATGTGGATGCCCCCTCCATGGAAATGCTTAAGGCCAGGTTGGATGGGGCTTTGAGCAAACTGATCTAACGGAAGTTGTCCCTGCCATGGAACTTTGAGGTCCATTCCAACCCAAACCATTCTACAGTTCTTTAATTATGTGAACTATCCACATGGCAAAGATAAGATGGAAGAAAATGCATGGCTTTTTAATACAACTACAAGAATCCTACCTGCCTTTTCCAGGTGTTCATGAAAAATTTAAAGGATTAGCTTAATCAAAGCTCTATCATCTTCTAGTAGAAAGATAATATAATTCAGTCTCATTTCATGTTATTTCCAATGGAAAGAAAATAAGTGTTTGGAGAAATGAAATGTATTAAAATTCAAAGCTTCTAAAGTTAGCAGCAAGCTCAAAAAAAATGGAATCTACAGGTGTTTGGAAGTGCTGAATAGTTATATGACCCTATTATATTTGCAAATTAGCTGTCAGTCTTTATCACAAGCTGTAAAAATTAATTTGCTTTCACAGTTCAGGTCTGAACCTAAAAGAAAAAAAAAAGAGAGAGCATTAGTTATTATTCCCAGGATGCATAAATCAATATATGCTTGATAAGTAGTTACTGATCTTACACTTTGGAAAGAGATTATTTTTAATTTATGGAATAGTCTCCTAGATTCAACAATAAAGAAAGTTCAGCCTGACATTAAGCAAAAAAAAAAAGCTGCATTTAAATTTGGCTCTAGAACTGACAACCTCTAGATATTTTGTCCACCCAAAATCATTCTACTATTTAAATAATGTTCTTGATATTTCTTGTTTAAGTCAGCCTGAGGCTATACAGGCTACTTATTTAAAATGCTACATGTTGAAAAAATATTTAAAATTCAAGGCCCATTTTTTTTTTTTTTAATAGTCATTATGTTAAAAGTTTTTAAACTTTAGTTAAAGATAATTTGAACGTTTTAAGCTGGCATGGAAACTAATGAATATTTGACGTCAGCACTAAGAATAGTTTAGCTAACCATTCCCAGGCACTCCAAAATACAAGAAGTTAACGTGAGAAATAATACAGACATATTTTCAGATGCAGTAATGCATATTCCTGTGTAATCTGAACTCCATAAAACCTTCACAGACTTCTAGATGGAGAAAACCAGCACATATGTTTTTCTTCTGATGTGTATATCAAGCCTTTTAATTCACACATACTAATAAAAAACTACATGTAAAGTATATGTCCCCCTATTTTAGACAATTAAAATGCCTAAAGACAAAGTTTAGAACATCTAGAGTGAAATTCATTGATGTAGTTCCTTCCTGCAGCAAAAATGATGCTGAATTTATAGTTGCATCTGGCCTCCTATACCAATAAAAATAAATCCATCAAAAAATGTGCATATATTTATGCAAATTAGTGAAAAAACAAAGCTTGAAAATTCGGCTGTCTGACTTGAAAACCTGACATGTGTGGAGTGTTTTACTAAATATAGCATTGTTTATTAGAAATTAAGAAGAAAAAAATTAAGATCTCGACAAGTTTTCAAGATGTTATAAAAAATGTGAAGCATATTCCATTAAGTGTGAAAAATTCTTCCTCAGAGGCAACTATCGTCAGATCACAGGATAATTGAGGTTGGAAAGACTTCTGAAGACCTCTAGTCCAATCTTATGCTCAAAAAATATGCTCAAAAAGTCTTCAAGTAGCACATTACAGTATAGCTTTGTGAAATGGTAATGACAGTATTAAAGACAGCTGTAGAAATAAGCTGAAAGCTCATTCATCCCAGTATCTGCAACTACAGATCTATACCAAGAACAGCAAAACTCTCACTATATGCCATTCCTAATTCTTTTTCAAAGAAAAGAATTCAGTCCAGCTAAAATTGGAAGCAAAACATGTTTACATATGACTTAGGCATATAGAAGGGAATGGCATAAGGTTTAAAATACCTTAAAGTATCTTATGTAATTCCCCATACAAAGCTTGATTCTGATTGTGTTGCTATAGTTGAACTGCATTTCCTTTATATCACTAAGCTGGAATTCTGCATCACATAAGCCTCCACAAAAAGTCTCCACAGTAGATTATGTAAGTACAGATCTTTTAATTTTAAAAAGTTGTCTGCATACCATAGGAGAAAATAAGAAATTTTAAATACAGAATTTAGAATTCAGAATTCTAGAATTTAGAATTCAGAAACTACTCTTTATACAGGATTTTCCGCTTCATATGTTGCACATTTTTCTCAGGTAGAGTAATTATCTGAGCCCAGGGTTTCATTTAAAGGAACTGGTCAACAGGGGAAAAAAACAGTGTAGATATGAAAGTACCAGCATCACAAGCACCTAGTCCAAAAATGTGAAACTGATGATGCAGTCTCAGGCTGCGCCAGGGCAGGTTTAGGCTGGATGTTAGGAAGAAGTTCTATACAGGGAGCGCGACTGCCCATTGGAATCGGCTGCCCGTGGAGGTGGTGGAGTCACCTTCATTGGAGGTGTTCAGGAGGAGGCTTGATGGGGTGCTGGGTTGCATGGTTTAGTTGTTTAGGTGGGTTGGATTGGTTGGTGGGTTGGACACGATGATCTTGAAGGTCTCTTTCAACCTGGTGTATTGTATTGTGTTGTATTTACAGTTCCCTTTATTGACTTGCTTAAGAAGCAGCAGGGAAAAATATCTTTTGAATAAAGTGTAGCTTGAAGACTTCCAATTAATTTATTTCTAAGAAACTGGGGGATTTCCTCAATTTTTGTAGCAGTTTCTATCAATATAGAAATTAGGTATTATACATAGAAGCCTTCAATTCGATTTTCCCATTAAAAAGCCCTTCCTTTCAATTTTTGCTCTTTCTTCATTGTTTGCTGTCTTGTATTTTTTTCATCCTAGTCATATAAGACTGGCATTTTCAGTTCAGTTTAGTGGAGGGAAAAAAAGTCAATGGAATGGCATTGTCTTCTGGAGATACTTGTGCTGAGAGGACATTTTTATGATGATATTTTAATTTTATTCTGAACCCAATCTGCTTCAATGTTTCTAGAATCTCGATTTCTTAGAGACATATGCATGAGAAGGTAAGGTTAAGATGAGGAAGTACCTCACCTGGAGTGGCTCTTAGAAGCAATTGACTAAAAACTTTTTAAAAGAATGGAAATTGAACAGAACACTCTTCTTATTTTCATGGACTAGCTAAGATTATTTACTATTCATTTATCTATTACTTTATTATTTAACTATTTAAGTTATCATATGACACCTCAAATTATTCTTGACTACAATTATGTGAATGTTTTAAACATTCACATACTGATTTACTTTTTAAATATTAAGAAGAAAAATATTAAGGAAAAAACCCTCCTAGTTTGTAGAAGAAAATGTGCTGTTACACTCATGGTCAGGCTACCACTATTATTGAAAACCAATGATTTGTGTATCCATAGCACAGATTGCTATAATTCAGACTCTGGACTATGTGTTTGTTGGACAGCAATATCCTACTCATCATATCATTAGAACGGTGGGAGATACCCCCAGGAGTCTCAGCAGATTTACCTTACATGCACAGGACAGTTGCAGGTCTACCATTTACAAAAGGAGTCGATGGTACTGAACGTACACTATGAATATATATGACCACCTTAACCACTGCAGTAGGACTCAGGATCCCATGGATAAATAAAAACAGGAAATGAGATTAATAGATTTGGTAGGACTGCAGGGAATAAGCACATCATGAACTACTCTGCAACTATATTAGTGCCTTAATTTAGCTGACCTAGCTGCCATTCCACCCCATAAGAAGCTTTGCAGAGAAATGAAACATGAAGGGTCACATAGTAAGATGATTTCCATAGAGGGCTTGTGATCTAAAAATCATAGAACCATAAATCCAGTGTGTCTTATTTCTTATCAATATAAAGTACAGGGAGGGAGAGTATGAAAATAGTGGTCTATGATAGCCAGGTAAATGGAGATCTATCAGGAGCAGGGAAGGATAAGGAAAGAAAGACAGACTAGAAAAAAGGTGTCTTGCGGACTCCATGATTAGATGATAGACACCAGTAAATAACCCACATCACAGAAACAAAAGTCTACCCAGCTTTGCATCACTGTGACTTTTCTGTTCACATTATTCTAATCTGTCACCTGTTTACAGTAAACTTTATGATAGTCTGGATTAGCTGAGTCACTACAGTATCTTCTTCAAGTAGCCAGCTGAAAATTCTATCAATAAAACAAATGCTTCAAGCTGCATTTTAACTAGTGACCCATGACCTCTTCACAACATAACACAGTACACAATTAAATGACATCCTATGTAATGGTGTCTCACTGAGACTTTTCCTAATAAAGTGGTTTAGGTTACATGACAAATTTCCAAGCCCGTGCATCTTTTATCCAAGATTGAAAATAAAGCAAAACAACCTGCATTTTCTAAGCACAGTACTAACTTTTGTGTAAGAAGATGAAAGTTTAAGATCTAAATTTCTTGCTCAATTCAGTGCCTTGATAAGACATGGTTTTGTACACCTTTTATAGTTCTATCCAGCCATGTAACAGAAAAGTCTCTCTGTAAGTCTTTGGCTAGAGTTATGAACAGCTCTTCAGTTTGTCTCTGTTTACCACACAGGCAAAAAAACCCCCAACAACAAAAACCCAACCAACCAACCAACAAAATCCCCAAACTATCAGGAATTGGGAGAAAACACTCTGAAATAATCCCTTTTTAGCCTTAAAAGGCAAATGCAATGTTCAGCTTTACATTGCAAATGTTTTGTTCTACATTTAGTAATTTGACAGCTTCTTCAAATACAGTCATGCTTTATACATTCTGTCCTTTTGGGCTTAGTTCACATTTGTCTATGCTCCCACCTTCTGCTGAAGGAAATTCACAGTCTTAAAAAGAATACAGACAGAATTTCTTTCTCTACATGAAAAAAAAAAAAAAAAAAGAAAAGAAAAAGAAAAACCACCAAACAAAACCACAACAACAACAACAAACCAAACCAAACAAACAAACAAAAATGAACAACGAGCCTTTTCTTCCTAGGCAGATGACTTCCTAGGCTCTAATGCCTCCCAATAGGAAGGTGCCGATAAACTATATGCCTAGTTGATAGTCCATCTAGGCTTCCCATTTACCCTGAGACAGCTGCAGAGCCTGTGAGATACTTCCTTCATGCCCGGGGAAGCCTCTGACAACAGCAGCAAGAGGAGTGAGCTTACCTGTTTAACACTGCCTTCCTTCATCTGCTTACACTCCAGGTGAATTGTGGTCCAGCAAGGCAAGCTGTTTCTCATAAATGCAGCATTACTCAATATATTTGTCTTTCAGAAGATGTTCTCTATGACCCAACTGAAGCTGACTTGTGTTTTGTCTTTATTCAGGAAGCCTTGAGTTTGCAAAGACATTTTGCATTCAGTTGTGCATTTCTGACAGAGGGTATTTATGGCAGGCCCATATTTATTTATTTATTCATTTCAGCCCCATCAATGAGCATCAGCTGATTCTCTGGGAAAAATAGCAAACCCCATGAGCAAGCATCTCCTATGCATTGGGACAGGTAGCACTTACCTGGAGGGAAGGTGCTGTTAATGATGACCTGATTGCACAAGAATAAGCTTTCAGTTGAGGAAGTACAGCTTCAATGAAATTTCTTTTAATGGAATCTACACTGCTTCTTCTCTTTTATCCTCCAAGTAGTGAGTAGTTGCAAGTTATGCTTTTAACCTTCTATTCAAATCTTTTCATTTGAGCTTTAGCTGTCTCCCTCTCCCAAACGATTACATGAGACAGATTCTGAGTTGCTATTGCACTGCCCCTACAGTCCAGATGATTCCAGGGAATCTCCCTTCCATAGGAGGTCTCCCTAAGACGCAACTAACATCACAAGCACCTGGGCAGAGACTGTCATAAATAATGTCAGATATGTAAGTAGGATGCCTTAGTATGGCTGTTTAAAGAGAAGCTGACTGTGAAAGCTATTTGTCCCAGAGAAGGGCTAGCAGGGCAGCTGGTGGCCAGATGAAAGAAGACAGAACAGGATCTAGCAGACTGACACCAGAAAGGCCATCACACTGCTTCCAATGTGGTTTTTTGGTGGTGTTGTCATTGTTTTGGCAAGGTCCTTGTGTCACAATCAATGAGGTGTTCTTCCTCATTGTCTGTCTTTTGCTGACATCCACCCACTGCATGGTTGTCTTGTAGTCCCTGGTGCTGCACGACATCCAGGAACACATTGCATCTGAAACAGAACTGCCTTGCTGATTTTATTCCATGGATGTCTGAACTAGAGCTGTCTCAGCATTGTGCCAGAGAACACTTCATCTTCTGCAGATTCTTGAAAGGCTGGAAATTAAGCTCTGAGCATGCTGCCAGTAGTAGGATGGAAAATACAGTTAGAAACTTAGTACTGTGAGAGACAAACTGGTAAACAGATTGCTATTGTTCCAAAAGAGGTCTCTACAATCTATACAGAAGACTGAGTCAAAGCAGATGTAACTTCAACAGTGACATGCCTAAAAAATCCCATTTGTTTATGGCACACTAAAATAAAAAATGCACATTCAGAACTCAGAGAAGCTGTATGGGCTTTTGTTTGAGAGGAGGAAGGAAGCTGCCATGTCAACAGTGTAGCAAGATAAATGCACTGAGTTGGAAGGGACCTCAAGAGGCCATCTAGTCCAACCTCCCCTACAGTGAGCAGGGACATCCCCAACTGGATCAAGTATCTTAAATCACCATCTGGCCTGATCTTGAATGTCTCCAATCTAGACTATTCTGGTTTAGAGCTAGAGTGCTTTGTGTGTGTGTAACAGTAAAAATTAAAATATTTCTCTCTAATTCCAGGCAAACTTGATTTTATGACTGCACATTTGTCTCCTGCATTGTAAGAGAGATATACTCACTGAAGAAGGAGACAACTATGCCCCTAAGTCATTACAAGAAGAAAATAAGGTAGAAGGGAAGCTAATGTCAGCATTGTCCAAGAGTGACCTTCTCTCTGGAGAGATTATCTTTAATGATTTGAATAAAAATGTTCCTTCATGAATGAAATATGAAAGACTAAAAGAATTGTACTTGCTCAAATTATTAAAGGCTTATTAAAGAACTTCAACATGTTAAGGGATATAGAGTACAACGTGATTTTTTTAATCACAATAAAATACTGTCCACAGTTTGGTTGATGACTAGAGCCATTAGATACTACTCTTGAAGACAAGAATCAGCACACACAAACTAAAGACAAGCAGAGAGGTTTTACAAAACATGATCATTATCCTAAGTTCACGATGAATCCCTAGCTGATAAAAAGAGCATTCAGCCAAGAAAAAAATATAACTTTATAGTAATAAATTATAGTCCTGAAACTTTCTTAAAGCAGTTATCACAGATCAGTATTCTGGGGAGAGATAGAAATCTGTGGTAGCACTACACTGAGTGGCTAGCTCTATTTCATACTGGCTACCAGGAAAGTGTAGCTTTCTGCTGACCATATTCTCAAGCCTACAGACTTTCCAAGTATAACACATCTGTGCCTCAGATAATCACAACAGTGTTGAACCTCTAACTGTTATTGATAAACCCACACTGAAAAGACACCCATGACTAAATCACTTATTGAGATGCATTTCTCTCATTTAAAGCTATTTTACAGCTTTTATTTCCACAACTGCTATTTCCCCCACAACATTGATTTTAAAAAGTGATATATAATGGGCTGAAATGAAAAGGAAGAAAAGTGGATTTGCTAGAAATGAAAGGGTAGATTATAACAAATAGAAAAGAAAAGCAGAACTGGGGGAAGAGAAAAAAAAAGTTACAATACCAAAGAAATAACAAAAAAACAAACCAGGACTAACTTGAAAACAAGGATCTATCACAGAAATGAATCTAGAGAAAGGGCCAGGGAATGATTACAAATAGGAAGAACATAAAGGAACAGCTGAAATGAAGCAGATGAACTATACTCATGGTTTGGATAATAACAGAACTTGCTACCCCTTTAAGTGTCTCAGACAAAAATTTAATTTCATTACAATTACATTTTTTTCAGATTAGAAATCTAATAAACTCCAGTGAATGTTCTTTTTATAGTACTTTTGAGTGCATATATATATCAAAAAACCTAAAATGAATAATTTTGCTGTAATTAAAAATAAACACATTACCCAAAATATCCTTTTCTACCCCCCCCCCCTGCCCCAGTCTTTAACTATCTATAGGATAAAAATTACCAACAATCACTGCCTCAGGTTTTTAAATGTTTTGAGTGTTTCTGCAGACATCCAGCTATGTTTACAGTTTGACTCAAAATCTGGATAATCCTGAGGCATTTGGGTTTGTGTTCTTCATCTAAATCATTCACTAGATGACAGTCTTGTATCATAGTAAATTACCTTGTTATGCAAGACAAGAGACCGGCTTCCTAAAATGAGAATGCAAATGGTAATGAAAATAATTAAAGGTAATGTTTTTGTGGGATTTTTTTTGTGTTGGTTTTTTTTTCCCATGAAGTCCTGCAGAGAGAACAATTTACACTTAACTAGCTTGTAATCACTTTTACTTTTTTTAAGTATTCAATACAGCAGCTACTGCTTGAAAGATGTCTTAAGCATAATGTAACAGTCCAGCAATTGCCCATCCATCTCACACTCCAGACAAAATAAAAGAACAGGAGTTTTACTTCATTTTTTCCCCACCATATTGCAAAAATTGCTCATTATAGATTCAAATTATAGTAATGGATCCTGCAAGAGTGAGTTACTATTTTTGTATACAATCTCAAGTGAAAAACAAAGAAGATCTATACAAGATCTGTAATTACGAATTGCCAGTAACTGATTTTAACCATGGACGTTTCATTTACTTACCTCAACTAAGGGACTGAAGTAATGAATCTTGTTACTCTTTTTTTCCTCAGGGCTGAGAGATTAGGACTCAAAGCATTTGTCTAGTTACTTCGAAGGACTTTGTACTAAGGGGAATAATCTGTAAACACTTTCATCAAATTCATGTTTATTTCTCCAATCACTTTTCCATTCCCCCTCCAGGTTGGTAGACTTGTTGGCACCACATGTAAACATTGCAGAATAGCAGACACATCATGCTTTATTACCTCATATGAAGAAAGTCTGTGAAAATGGGAACACCTAGTGTCTTTTGTCAATATTAGAAGTTGAATATGTGATAATTTACTGGCCCTTTTAATTTGTAGGTTATGTACAATCTTTAAAAACATTCATCTGGTGACCTTACAAACAGTAGGCTGCTACCAACAGCTGCCAAAATGAAAAATATGGCTTGCGCTAAATTAATATGGAAAGCTATAGTCTTTTTTACTTAGCTAAATAAAAATTCTGTGCAACTTGGCTGAAGTTACTGGACTGACCACTCTTACATAACATATGTAGAAAAAAAAAAAGATAATCTCAGACATATTTCTTACCTAGAACAGTAGAATATACATTTAAAAAAAAAATCAAGCGAGCAGATTTTGTGTTTCTCCCAACTAGCACATTATTTAAAACATCATAATATTACTGCATCTCATTAACTATTAGCATACTGAAGCAGGCTGGAAGTCTTACTAATTACAAGCAAAACAATTTTTAAGCATTTTGTTTTGACCCTGTTTGTTTCCTTCTGAGAGACAAAACAAGTCTTATTCTAGCCATAGCCTCATCATGAAAAAGTAATGTTAAACTAAAATTCACTAACAGAGTGTAAGGATGGTGGTAATAGTTCAGATCCAGGACCATTCAGTCCAGCATATTTTTCAAGCAAGGCTATGAAAGCATGCCAAGTTGCACATAATAAAATTGGTCCTCTTAGTCTTCCTTCCTGGTAAACAATTACATACTGTGGTCACCTTCGGCAGAAAGGTATTGGGTATCTTAGGTGGGAAATCTGCAAACATTAAACACATTAAAAGGAGAGATAGCAATGAAAGGAGAAATGGATGAAAGCATGATTAATGGATACATGTCAAGTAATGGGCTTTTTTCCCTGACCTTGTACAGCTTCTTTCAACTGTCATTCTCCAAGCTAGTTAATCATATGTCAAGGATGTACGATTTGAAAGGCAGCTCTCAGGCTGATGGTGCAAGCAGATGTTTCAAACAATGATTCAGAAACCAGCAAAAATGTTGCTGACAACTAAGCATTAGAAACAGCCCACTCTAAATCTGATATTAAAACAAAAGTCTGTAGCACCAAACTGGCAGGGGGAGGGGGGTAGCACAGGGAAAGCTGATATACACCTGCATTTGGAGTAGCTGAAAGTATAGAAAAATAGAGAAGATGAATTAATACAGGCATCTAATCCTCAGACTCCATTGTCAGTAGCAAGTGTCAAACGTTTGAAAACAAAATCTCTGCTGACAGTTCTCACATTGAATTTTAGTTTTCTTTATTAAATTTCTGCTCTATAAAGTGCTGATTGCTTTAGAAATAGAGAGGTGTTAACTAAGACTTAGTAATTCCCTAATTACAATATTTGCACTCTGGTGCACACTTAAGCAGCAGGTGACTGAGCAAACAAATATATAATACTAAACATTTTCATGATTAAAGCATACATCAATAATTTATTGTATCTACACATATGAAATGTCATCTCTTGTAATGGCAGTTGTAGTTGATACTTCAATGTTTAGATGCTACATGATGATAAAAATTTGATGCAATTTTAAAGGTCTTTTCCAAGTAAACAATTCTATGACAAATACCATAAAATACCTACCAATAATTCCTTATTGGATTATGCCTTACTTAGAATTAAAACATAGCCTATATAGAAATTTACATTGATTTCTTAATTATATCATGTCTTTTTTTTCTTTTGCAGTGTCCTCCTGGAGTAATTTGCTCTTCCTTTTACTGAACTTTGCCTGATCTTTTCCCACATACAACATCTGGGCTGTTACAGTGGTTTGCTTCATTGAAAACAAGTATTGGCCAAGAATAAATTAGATCATTTTATTGTAACAATTACTCTGCAGGCCCCCAAAATAGTAGTTTTTATTAGAAATAGATACCCTTCAGTTTCTTCTTAAGGATTAATATTGCTGAATCTGAGTTTATTAATATTCTCATTACTAGTCTCATTCTCCACTAGGAGACTGACAACTGACAAGTGTGGTTTCATCAGAAACTGCGCACTGAAAGATGCTGAGAGGTGGTTTGGAATGAACATTTCTTTATACGTGTAGAGGCTATGAAGTTTTCTCCTCAGTCTTGCCTTTGGAATTGAGGAAGCAAAGTATAAATGGAAAATTGTTTTGGGATGACCTCACCACTATATTTCTGATGAGGCAAACATAATGGGCAGGTTGTTTTTCTGTAAAGCACTTATGCTGCGCTGTGGATATTCAAGGTAATAATAATAATACAATAATAATACAATACACCAGGTTGGAAGAGACCTTCAAGATCATCGCGTCCAACCCATCAACCAATCCAACCCACCCAACAACTAGACCATACAGACAAGCACCCCATCAAGTCTTCTCCTGAACACCTCCAATGAAGGTGACTCCACCACTTCCACAGGTAGCCGATTCCAATGGGCAATCACTCTCTCCGTGTAGAACTTCTTCCTAACATCCAGCCTAAACCTGCCCTGGCGCAGCCTGAGACTGTGTCCTCTTGTTCTGGTGGTGGCTGCCTGGGAGAAGAGGCCAACCTCTGCCTGGCTACAACCTCCCTTCAGGTAGTTGTAGAGAGCAATAAGGTCACCCCTCAGTCTCCTCTTCTCCAGGCTAAGCAACCCCAGCTCCCTCAGCTTTTCCTCATAGGGCTTGTGTTCCAAACCCCTCACCAGCTTTGTTGCCCTTCTCTGGACACGCTCCAGCAAGACAACATCCTTCATAAACTGAGTATATGGTATAATGTATGTAATGTATGTAATGTAATAAGGTATAATGAATGATTCCTTGATATGTTATTGCATAGCCTATGTCTATAGGAAGTGCTCAGAAATTTTAAAAGGGATCAAATCTAAGTTAATAAATTACAGAGTAACAGTCTGTGTACTTTATTTCTTCTAGCACAAATATAAAATGATTTTTCCTACCATGTAAGTAGTTAATGATTTGACAATAAAAACATTAGTAGATACAGCCTCATCTTTGATATGTAATTCTGTTGACAAGTGATAAAGTTGAAAGAAATTTGGGACTGAAAAGCTTTGGGAAGATCCTGAATATCTTACTCGTGTTCGATTTTTTTCATTACTATACATCATGAAGTCCCCACTCCACAGTGATGAATACAGTACAAAGAACACAGGAAATGGCAGGACTTGAAGCAATCTGCTGATTTTTTTAAATTTATTTGGTGAATGCTATATACAAACTGTTCACTCTTTTGGGTATTCTTTATGAAAGACATGCGAAATAGAATATTGACTGACTTCAAACTGAAGCATGTCTTGACAGTAGAGGGAGTACTACTGTGGAAAATTGGATCCAAATTAATACAAATGCTGTTTATTAAAAAAATACGTTTTCTATGGCCAAATGTCTGCCTTAGATTTCATTGTTGAAAAGACTACAGAGAAGGAAATGCATCTGTTAAATCCCATTTTTTGACTCACAGGGAATAAAAAGATGGAGCTATAATGTGAAATGCTCCAATTACCTGAGTAGTACTTCAAGGCTTTTTATCCTTTTTTTCCCCGTAAGTGCTAAAAGGTTCTTTCTACTTTGTGGATCTCATTTCAGAAATGTACAATGCAAATGAATTAGCATAAAGCCTGATGGTTCAGTGTTCATGGATTTCCTAAAACCTCATCCAGATGTGTGCTTTAATATCAGATTTAACATCAACTGAATCCGTATGCATTTCAGGAATACTACTTAAGATCTGAATAATCTGTAGAATAGAATAGAATAGAATAGAATAGAATAGAATAGAATAGAATAGAATAGAATAGAATAGAATAGAATAGACCAGGTTGGAAAAAACCTTTGAGATCATCGAGCCCAACCTATCATCCACTGCTATCTAATCAACTAAACCATGGCACCAATCACCCCATCCAGTCTCTTCCTAATCACCTCCAGTGATGGTGAGTCCACCACCTCCCTGGGCAGCCCTTTCCAATGGGCAATCACTCTTTCTATGAAGAACTTCTTCCTAACATCCAGCCTAAACTTCCCCTGGTGCAGCCTGAGACTGTGTCCTCTTGTTCTAGTGCTGGTTGCCTGGGAGAAGAAACCAACCCACACCTGGCTACAACCTCCCTTCAGGTAGCTGTAGAGAGCAATATATGTAGAGGTCTACCCTGAGCCTCCTCCTCTCCAGGCTAAGCAACCCCAGCTCCCTCAGCCTTTCCTCATAGGGCTTGTGCTCCAAACCCCTCACCAACTTCGTTGCCCAGCTCCCTCAGCCTCTCCTCATAGGGCTTGTGCTCCAAACCCCTCACCAGCTTTGTTGCCCTTCTCTGGACACATTCCAGCAAGTCAACATCCTTCCTAAACTGAGGGGCCCAGAACTGGACACAGGACTCAAGGTGTGGCCTAACCAGTGCAGTGTACAGGGGCAGAATGACCTCCCTGCTCCTGCTGGCCACACTGTTCCTGATGCAGGTCAGGATGCCATTGACCTTCTTGGCCACCTGGTGTAGTGGCTTAGGAGACGAATTCTCCCACCACAGGCAAAAATAATGACTCTGACAAACGGATTGCAAAAGATGGTGGAAAGTTTAAATGGAAAAACAAAAGAACAACAATGAAAAACCACAAGCACCGTTACAAAAGAGAGAGATCCCAGAACATACCCAAGAATGTCCCATCCCCACCTGGGGGTGCACCCAAACCCCCCAGGGCTCTTTTCTCCCCCAACCCAGCCTTGGGCCTGGGCAGGCCCAAGGGAGGCAGCTCACGCCATTTTACCTGGCACTGGCGGGGGCGAAAGAGGAAGTGAAGACCCCGCGTGGATGTTTTATAGGGGAGCAGAGGATTGTGGGTGAAATACCTGGTTTGCTGTGACCACCCAGTGGGCTGGACCCTTTTGGGACCTCCCAGGTGTGGTCTGTGCAGTGACATCTGGGACAGCACCCAGCCTAAACCACCACACCTGGGCACACTGCTTTCTCATGTTCAGTCTACTATCAACCAGTGCCCCCAGGTCCCTGTCTGCCTGATCGCTCTCCAGCCACTCTGACCTCAGCCTGTAGCACTGCATGGGGTTGTTGTACCCAATGTGTAGAACCCGGCACTTAGATGTGTTAAATCTCATGCCCTTGGACTCTGCCCATCTGTCCAGCCTGCCAAGGTCCCTCTGCAGAGCTCTCCTATGCTCTAACAGATCAACACCTCCCCCCAGCTTGGTGTCATCTGCACCTGGCTTCCTAGGAAGGTCTCATCTTGAAAATATATATATGATGAAATGTTCTGAATAATTCTTCTTTGGAAAAGCTCTAATTACAGAGCTCTTATCAGGTCTGAGCCATTGTCTGGGTTTCAAAGTAACCACTGACTGCGTTAACTTTAACTGGTTTCCCTAGTTCATTTCAGCACACACCTGCACAAAACCTTGTGCCATCAAAAGAAAAGTAATGACACAAAAGTGGGACTAAGATATTAAGTACTTGTTTTAGCTGCAGCACAAACTGTCTGTCTTACAGGCTTCCTAGAAGCCAGGCCAAACTAACACTCACCCTCCTGAAGTAAGAGCAGGTTAAAATCCTCTGTTTTCTGGGACAGTAGTTCCATTTTATCTAGTAATAAGACAGGACAGAAGCAGTACCAGGACATAAATGCCTTTCACAGCTTGTTGCCTCCTCACAGATTTTTATTTTACATAGTGAGCTAAAGAGATGGCAGACAGAAGGGAGCACAGCAGCACTCCAGCAGGCACCACCACCCTTAGGCTAAACTGGCAAGGGACTTCCAAGAACACATTGCCAAGTATGCAACTGCACTGGCAGTGCTAAGACAAATTTAAGTAAACTGTTTGAAATGTAAATTAGCTTCAGGTTTTTAATCAGTATAAACTACAGGCAGTCATATGGTTATTAGAATGTGAAAAGAAAAATATCTCGCTGTGTTTTATTATAGTTGTTATGAATATATACTTAGTATGCCTGAGACTTTCAAGATACTCTTTAGCAGGGACAGAATGAATACAGCACAACTAGTTTAAAGCCATAGATCAAAGATTAGTAGCATTACCAAAAGACCCATACAGCTGACTATGAAAAAATACAGAAAAACCTGTTAGAAACAGGAAAAACTAAGTATACTACTGGAATGACATTAGTTATGTGTCCTGTTGTGAAAGTGTTGACAAAAATAAAATCTTGCAGATATTGTTTGCAAGATACTGTATAAAGCCCATAATATTTCAGCAAACTATGGTTATAGATTAGTAACACAAATTCGGTGCACAACATGGTTAGGATATTCCTCATATCTGAAAATTGAATCCTAAGCGATCCAGTCTCCACTATCATTTGGCTGTTAAACAAGAATAATTATAATTGCTACTCTGACATATGCCAAAGAAAGTCAGTTATTTTACAGCCTTATTTTAGTATTAGTCTATCTGTGATAAAAACTAATGTTCAGTCTGGCATTTCTGTTGGAGCAGAAAGCTTACATAAAAAATTCCACTGAGTATCAGCATAGCAAAATGCAAACACCAGTGACACAGTACTATCACTGAACTATAATGACACAAAGCAGGAAGAATTCTCCTTTTTGTGCTGTGTAGGTTTACCATTTAGTATGTGAAGAGTGAACTGCATTCTCAAAAAAAAAAAAAAAAAAAAAAAAAAAAGGCAAGCAAGCCAAATGGTGATTTGCATGATTACACAGAATTTGTCTCATTAAAGCTTCAGTGCCCAAATTGTCAAGTCTCTTTTTATTCCTTTTCATTTTTTACAGAGAATGCATATGTGACTCGCATCATTAATAAAGAATCCAATTTTAAACAGCTGATGGAGACTAATTTCTTTGAGACAAGCACAGTACGAAAATACACTGTCCAATAACCTGTTTTATACAAGTTCAGAAGGCAGGGCAATTGACAACAATACCTCCATAAGATTTCAGGATGAAAGAACTGGTGGAGGAAAGTCATTCAATAAAAAGCCAGTGTGAGACTAATTTTTCCTAATGTTAGAGATCAAATGTGAGGTACAAGACATACTTGCTTTTGGAAAACTGGGTTGCAAGAACCTTGAAACAATACAAATAGCATCTGCATTCTTGTTGTTGGGAAAAGCACCCATATTTCCAGTCATCTTCTATTCATATCTGTAGAATTTTGTTTCAACATCTTCCAGAGCCATACCTTCCATTAGAAGACAGAACATCATGGGTATTTTCAAAGTTAAATTGACTTCCATGGCCATCTTGACTTGAAGATTGAGTCATCTCCACTGTGGTAAATTCCTGACTGCCCTTTAAGGATGAAAGTAATTTTTACTATGTAATACAAATGCTTATTAATGTAACTTGTCATTTAAAAATAGACCTTTCTAAAATAAAAGTGAGGCCTTCTGTGGATTCATTCATTCCCTGACTTACTGGCATTGTTTAATCCTAGCCAGCAACTAAGCATCACACAGCCACTCATTTGCAGATGGGGGAGACGATAATAAAACTAAAAAACCTAAAACTCATGGGTAGATATAAAGATTTTAATAGGACAGAAAAAGAAGACAATAATAGTAATAACAATGGTAGCAATAATATTTATTATTGTCATCATTATAATAGGGGGAGGAAGTAAAACTTGTGTAGTTGTGGATTGAAATGAAGACAGTTTAATAGGACATAAAAAGAATTTTTAAAAAATTATAAAATATTTAGAAAATAGAAAGCAAGTGATACACAATACAAATGCTCATCACCCACTGACTGGTGCCCAGAACACCCTGAGCAATGAGCCAGATGGTTTTCTGTCCAGTTTACATAGTGGGCAAGATGTCACATGGTATGGACTATTTCTTTGCCCCCTGCAGCCTGCTCATTCGTATGTCATGAGAAGTTGACAAGTCCTTGGCTTAGTAGAAACACTACCTATCAACAACTAAAACATCAGTGTGTTACCAACATTCTCACACTAAATCCAGAACACAACACTGTACCAGTTATTGCAAAGAAAATTAACCCTAGTCCAGCCGAAACCAGGATACAGTGGCAAGTGGAATTTTGTCAAAAGGGAGGAGGAGAATGAAACAGAACAGAATACGAACGGAATAGAATAAGAATTGGAATGGAACAGAACAGAATGGAATAGGATATGAAAGGAATAGAATAAGAACAAGAACAAGAACAAGAACAAGGACAAGGACAAGGACAAGAATAAGGAATGGAATGGAATGGAATGGAATGGAATGGAATGGAATGGAATGGAATGGAATGGAATGGAATGGAATGGAATGGAATGGAATGGAATGGGACTAGAACAGAACAGAAATGGAAAGTCATCCCTGTGTAGAGTCAGCCCCGCTGAGCAGTTTAATGGAGAGCTGGTCACAGAGAATTGTTTCAATCCATGATGCAGCTTTGTACTATTCCCACGAGCCCTATCATCAGAAAGAAGATCTCAGCACTTCCATCTCTGCTTCCTTCCATCAGGAAGCTCTATAGAGAAATGAGGTCACCCGTTCACATCTTTTACTTGAGGGTTTAGTTTTATATGACACCAAATGTTGATGAAACTACCCTTGAGGTCTTAAGATGTCCTCACTCCTTGGTAGCTGCCAGAAAAGGAGCCAGATTCAGCTCATGGATATGTAGCTAGTGAATGTACATTTATCAGCACATTCATTATTACTTTCTTATGGTAAGAAGTACTAAGGAGAGTAGTTCCAAATTGATACCTTAGTTTTTACTGGGTTCAGTTCATCTTTGGATCTAACATCTCACTTGCATCAACGCTATGAAAAGGTCTCATCAGGACACAGTTTTAAAGTATTTCCCCTTCAGCATGGACTCCTGTACTTACTACCCTGCAGTCAATTCTTAATCTAAATAGTTTGGGGATTGGGATTTTTAGTGGTTTTGTTATCATTTGGTGGGGGGTGTTTGTTCGTTTGTTTGTTTTTAATTTATATCCCATATGGTTTAAACAATCACTGGTAAAGTAACTCTTACTATTTTGAGTTTGGACACAAAAACTCATTCAACTTTACAGGTAATGACTTCCCCACTTAGCATAATATTTGCACTACTATATACCTGATTTTATTATAATTGACTAGAAAATAGAAAATGTTGCATCTACTAAAAAAAAAATATTCTTTTTTCAAGGTTGCAATCGTACATCTAACAAGTTACATACTTATATATTATCTTCAACTTGATTATGGATAATAAACCACTATAACAATAAATCTTGAGCAGTAGAACCATATCACCATTATCAACACTCAGTGTTACATTACTAGTAAAGAATTTTCATCCATGTTTGTGCATTTCTCATGTAAAACTGAGAAGTATTTATCATGAACTACATTTCTTATATGATATTTTTGCTCTGAAGGATGTGTTTTTAGACATACAATTTGAAGTTCTTCAAACATGTAAAATACCTGTTTCTGCATATATATAGAAATTTTGGCCCTCGTGTTTTTCCCAGATAGTTTCTGAAAGCTTTATATACCATGCAGGTCTGAGGGTTTTTTGTATTTCTTGCATCAATACCGTCTCTGACAGCACAAGAAAAGCTTTTCTATTGAAAGTCAGCCACAGGAGAAATGTAATTGGAAACTGAGTTCTATCCATCTCTGTTCAGATAGATATTATTCTGCTAAGTGTTTTTGTAATGAAGTTCCTGAAGTCCGGACTTAAATAAAGACCACATCTTCCATTACAGCAAAGTATGATATATTAAAAATAATAGCATAATGTTTTAAAGACCTCCTGGATTTCCACAAAAGAAAGCCTTAAAAATTGAATTGCCCCTTCTTCTCACCTTTTGTTCTGAAATCACACTGAATTTATATCTACCTGTTCTCTAAATGCTTGATGATTACATCATCATTTCCCTATTTCCAAGGCGACTGCCATTCTTCCCATCACACAGTTCTTCCTCTGTATTGCCTTTCTCCTTTTTTCCTAACATAACTTCATAGCCAAAGGTAACATGGAGTGTTAGGTTATAGAATATACATCATAGAAATACAGCTATATAAAGAAGCCATCTGGAACTGCAGGACATACACTGTCACCAAAAAAAGAATTATGAAACCTCACTTCTGACTACTCCAGGTAAGAAATAGGTTTATTTGGAGTTTTTTTCTATTAACATAAATTGATATGAATGTCAGGGGAAAAAACAAAACATACCAAAAAACCCAAACAAAAAACCCCACAAAAATCCAACATGTGCATGTACCCCCAAAACCTCCTAAACCAGCCAGTCAACCAAAACCAAACAAACACATACAAAATATGTTCTGTTGTACATCTTTCTCTGCAGGGAAAAGATTCAAGAACACAGAATCTTAGATGTGTTTTAGTTACTTTGATGAGTGAATGTCACAGAATGTGCTCAGATAATGAAGTGACAAATTTTATCACAACAAATTTAAAGTATAAGGGGTTAAAAGGTCTCTTCATCTTTTGACTACTACATGGGAAGTCTTTATTTTGTGGATCACAAGTGAGAAAGTTTCAGTGAAGACAATTTCCTCAATGTAATAGAAATTTTGAAAATACCTGTAATATTGGTTGCTTATGAATGAATGTAATACAAAATAGAATGACAGAATGCTAAATTGGAAAGAACCCATGAAAATCATTGAGTCCAACTCTGGAGTCCACACAAGGGAAGTTAAACCATATATACACCTAAGACCATTACAATACAATACAATACACAAGGTTGGAAGAGACCTTCAAGATCATCGCATCCAACCCATCAACCAATCCAACCCACCCAACAACTAGACCATACAGACAAGCACCCCATCAAGTCTTCTCCTGAACACCTCCAATGAAGGTGACTCCACCACCTCCACGGGTAGCCGATTCCAACGGGCAATCACTCTCTCCGTGTAGAACTTCTTCCTAACATCCAGCCTAAACCTGCCCTGGTGCAGCCTGAGACTGTGTCCTCTTGTTCTGGTGCTGGCTGCCTGGGAGAAGAGGCCAACCTCTGCCTGGCTACAACCTCCCTTCAGGTAGTTGTAGAGAGCAATAAGGTCACCCCTCAGTCTCCTCTTCTCCAGGCTAAGCAACCCCAGTTCCCTCAGCCTACTTGGTACCATAACTACTTCCCTGGAGAGCTTGTTCCAATGCCTGACCACGCACTCAGTGAAGAACTTTTTTTCCTAATATCCAATCTGAACTTGCCATGACACACTTTAGCCATTTCATCTCATCTTATCACTGGACAGCAGGGAGAACAACACTGCCATCTCCCCTCCCCATGTTGAACTTGTAGACAGCAATGTTTGAATACTTTGACCTATTTCTATTCTTTTCACAAATTTTACTTACTTTTACTCCAAACTGTGGAAGGTCAGAATCATTTCAAATTGCAGAGCACTACACCGATTTTTCATGTTGCCTTTTAGAGAAACACCCATTGTCCAGTCACTTGCTGAAGCCAAAATCCTGGAAGAGTAAGAAATTGAGAGCAGAAGGATCCTGTTTACCTGCATAAATCAACAACTGAATAAATGTACAGTTGTGATATTGATTAAAACATTCTAATGCTGTTAAAAACATTCTAAATATCTCAGTATTTTATCTGTTTTGCAAAAGCTTGCTAACGATTATTTTCTGTGCTCTTATAAGTTATGACCCTCTTTCTTTTCATGTGACAGCCAAGAATAATAATTCATTACTTAGGCTCCACAATGTTTCCAAGCACATAAACACAACTTTAAATCAAGAACTACATGTAATGCATTTGTCATCTCGGGACTACTACTTCTTTCTTGAATTTAGAATGCAAAATTTAAAAAAAAAAAAAAAAAAAAAAAAAAAAGACATCTTTAAGAATTCAGTCAGAATAGTTTCCTAAATGAAAGGCAGATCTCTGAGAAGATAAAATAGTGGGTAAGAAGTAAATGGAAATAGATTATTATAAAATATACATTCCATTTTACTAAACTTTCTTTGTAATAGTACTGAAATTAGCTTAAGAATTTTTCCATATGCCTTAACTAGGAAAACTATTGCTAGCTGCATCAAAAACTTTTTAATGCAGTATGACTGTTCATTACTTGAAGCAAAAAGATGCAGTGTTTTAATCATCAACACCTTTAAAGGGTTCAGTAGAAATCATGAAATTATCCAAGGCCACTGTAATAATGTATTATTCAAATCCTGGTAAGAAGTGAAACATTTCCAAAAATTAAAAAACAAGGGGATAAAAAGTTGGAAAGGCATTATTTAATAAAATTCTAATTTCTGACAGAATCTGTGGAGGTCATCAACCTTTCTAATGGGAATGGGAACCCTATCCAAAGTCCTTACCCTCAGAAGCAGAGCATTATTGTTACATCCTGAAATTTCTGCTAAGTCTGGATTTAGCTAAAACTTGGTTTCAGCAAAAATCTGCAGTGAGACACACAAAAAACCTTAGTTACATTAGATATAATACAATACAATACAATAAACCAGGTTGGAAGAGACCTTCAAGATCATTGCGTCCAACCTATCAACCAATCCAATCCACCCAAACAACTAGATCATGTCACCAAGCACCCCATCAAGTCTCCTCCTGAACACCTCCAATAACAGTGACTCCACCACCTCCCTGGGCAGACCATTCCAATGGGGAATCACTGCCTGGGAGAAGAGACCAACCTCTGCCTGGCTACAACCTCCCTTCAGGTAGTTGTAGAGAGCAATAAGGCCACCCCTGAGTCTCCTCTTCTCCAGGCTAAGCAACCGCAGCTCCCTCAGCCTCTCTTCATAGGGCTTGTGTTCCAAACCCCTCACCAACCTTGTTGCCCTTCTCTGGACACTACCATGCTAATTAAAATAGCAGGACTATTCTATCTTAAATTTAAAAAAAAATGTGATTACCAAGTTTCATTAACAATCAAGCTGATAACTCCATCAGAAGCGTGGCCCACTCCTCTGACTTCTTCCTCTTTTCTGACACTTGCACTCCCCTGGATGCAGGCCTGGAAGCATATATCACAAATATTTTTAAGATTGGGTTACTGCATGTTTGCATGAGTGCCAGTACAAGGAAATCAATTTTAATGGAAGCTCAATTTTAATCAAGTCATTGCTACATTGCTTTCTGGAATTGATCCAGGAGTTTTGTGCAAAAAAACCCAACTGTATTCCTATTATTCCTCTATTTTGCTTAATACCTAACAAGAGTATTTGCTTAAGGAACAGACAGAACAAGATCTGAAGGGAGCATTATAGACCATATGATATTCCTCACACACACACATTCATATTATTGATTTCTTCCATGGCAAATACTCCTTTCACAGTCTATATTTACCTTTTTATACTGCCATGTGAACTGCTTCCAATTTTTCCTAAAAGAGTCAAAATACCTTTTATTTTCTCCCTTTTATTATCCATGGAGAATACAAAAATGACAGACAGAAAAATAACTGTTTGGTAAGGACACATTGCAGAGACTGTTAAATTGCTTTGTAATGCTTGTGGTAGGTAGATATATGACTGAAAATTTTGGAATCAATTATTACTTCCTTAAGGCAAAATTTTCTGTATTAATTCATGCATAAGCTATATAAAATAATTTTCTCTCCCTTTTAGGCCCAAGTGTCCAAGAAAACCAATGGCATCCTTGCTTGTATTAGAAACACTGGCCAGCAGGACCAGGGAGGTAATTGTTCCCCTGCACTCAGCACAAGAGAGGCCACACCTCGAGTACTGCATTCGGTTCTGGGCCCCTCACTACAAATAAGACATTGAGGTGCTGGAGCATGTACAGAGAAGGGCAACGAGGCTCGTGAAGGGCCTGGAGCACATGGCATATGAGGAGCAACTGAGGGAGCTGGAGTTGTTCAGTTGAGAAGAGGAGGCTGAGGGAAGACCTCTTCAGAGCAAAGAGCGGGACAGACTCTTCTCTTTGGTGGCAAATGACAGGACTAGAGGATATGGTTTCAAGCTGCACCAGGGAGGTTGAGACTGAATGTTAGGAAATATTCTTTCTGGATAGAATTATCAAACACTGGAATCTGCCCAAGGCAGTGATGAAGTCACTGTCCCTGGAGGTGTTTAAGCAGCATGTGGACCGGTCACTTAGGGACATGGTTTAGTGGTTACCCTTCAGTACTGGGTCGAAGGTTGGACTGGATGATCTTTGAGGTCTCTTCCAAGCAGATGGATTCTGTGATCCTGAAATTTATTCTAACACTTACTTACTATTATTGTTAAAAAACTATCTCAAATTCCTAATGCAAATATCTGGCTCAGCTACCAGACATTAATTATGTCATTCTCTTCTGGATTTAAGTGCTTTTTATTAACCACTATATACTCATGTGTTGTAATCAAGTGACATCTCAATTTCATTTCAAATAAAGTAAACACATTGAGCTCAGTTCCTCACAGCAAGATAATTTCTAATATTAGAAACATGTCAATGGGTCTTTTCTTCATCTACTCCAGTTTTTCAACATTATTCTAAAAATAGGAATTTCATGAACAGTATTTCAATGTCATACAAAAAGATATAAAACTTCTCAATTTTCTTTACAGATTTGAATATCTGATTAGTTCTTTTTATCCACCTGACTCAACTGTGGGAAAGAATTTGGAACAAGTTTTGTGAAAAAAAAAAAATATTCAGAGAGGATGAGTGGGAAAAAAAAAAATCTGCAAAATCCACAAGGTAATTACTAATTACAGACACCTTGAGAGACAGGCAATCAGCAGAATGAGCCAATGAACTGTCATTAAACACAATTCAGCATCAATTCTTGACTGAAAGCCATATCTTTTCCCAGTATACTTTTCATCAACAAAAGCTATGTTGCAAAAGAAATACTCCAAGTAATTTCCAGTATAAAGCACAGTCCTCCTTATCATCACATAATTAGGTAATTGATTTAGTTTTGACCACAGCGAGATGGACACCCTGAGAGAATGCAAAATGGAAACTGATAAGGGAAAAGCAGTTCAAATGGTGGCTATACATTCTGGACCTCTTAAGGTTGAGGATAACAAGTACACAAGCTACAGTCCAAATTCCCAATAATAATAATAAAATGTTATTATTATGAACAGGGTTATACATAAAATGTTTTATTTACTACATTTTATATTACTTTTAAAGCTTTAGCATTCAAGTATTATAAAGCTGTAAGGCAAATGTTTTCACTTGATCAATTTTTTGTCACTATAGTTGCATTAATGCAACACTGTAGTAGAAGGCATCTACATAATGCTCCTGCAGGAGCTAAGGACATAAGATAGAATGTTTGCAAGCAGAGAACTATTAATAGTTCTTGCAGATTAAAGTATTACCTAATGAAACAAGAATATAAGATCACATCTTAGAAATACCTTGTTTGTAAATGAGTTTTAGTTCTGTGTAAACTTGAATGCACTAGTTCAGGAGTTTGCACATAACTGCTTAGCACAAAAACAACTGTGTACTTGTACCTAAGTTTTGTTTGTAGTAGAAACATTAATAATGTTAAAAAAGAAACAATACAGCTACTCAGCAAAGTATCTTTAAAAGGCATTTTCTACATCTTAGATACAAACAAGTGTGGAAATTATACTACATTCCAAAGGGATCCCTCACTACTATTCAACAATGTGCATGATTTTTCATTGATGAATTAAGAGTGTTATTTTCTGCACAGTGGAGTGCTGCCTGAATTTTCTGGACTGAAAACATAAGTAACATCATTTTGACTATCTGGCATAAGATAATGGTGTCATGAAGCTGCAGAAGGTCAAAACATTCTATGATACCTTTTGCCATGTCATCGATACTTCTCACAGAGGTCATTCTCCTACTACTCATAAAACAGAGTGCATGCAAGTACAGAGTACACATGGGAAAGTGTTAACCATTGAGATCATAATGGATCACAGAGAATTCTCTAACCTAACAAGCAAGGCTGGGACTAGATAAGGACTCCTAATAAGGAGTCTGTTGCCAGAACAGGATTTCTTCAAGGTAGCTTCCTGGTAGAAAGGCTTTAAAATTGGGCTTGGTATCTTTCTACAAGTTGAGTTTCAGTTTCACCACTGAAAACCTCGAACCTTGCAGAGAACATTTTGCTATATTGGAAATCAGAAAATATTATTATAGCAATAGCTTATAACCTTAAAATACAGAGACCTATGGCACTCCCCTAAAAATCAAGCATGGATACAGTATGCCTAGCTACAAAAGTTTCTTTTCAAAGATCCCTCAATGTACCTGCTGTGCACAGTCTGATGCAACAACACAGATTTGTGTCCTATATGTAAAATTTCTCACATGCTCACCAGATGACACCAATTTAGACTACCACACAACTCTCAAGGTACTCTGTATGGTGTGACCTGGGAGTGCTTAACCAAATCCCAGATTTGGATGTGCTGTGTCCTATATGATTTTAAGTTGGGGGAAAACAAACCCTGTCCTCATCCATCTTTTCCTAACAAGACAGCAAGTCAAGCACGTTTCATCAAAGTATTTAACTGTTTACTTACATTAAATGTATTGGAAGACATATTTGAGAAGATACATTCTTTTGAACAGACAAAAAGTACAAGGGTTTTGCAAAGCTATGGAACAGAATCAAAAGTGATTTTCCTGACAAACAAACAAACAAACACTCCAAAATAAAAAATTTTTTTAAAAAGAAAAGAAGTAAATGAAACAGTTTTATCTCTCCATTTGTAAACCTTGCATAACTCAAACAGCTATTCAGAGAAAATTACCAAAATTGCCACAGCTCTTGTGGTACTATAAGTGAAGCTACAGGAGGAGTAATTAACAGCAAACAGCAACAGCTTCTCCAGAAAAATTGCACATAAACACTACCACTAATACTGTGGCTAAGAAAGATGAGCCACAGTGTCATTTGTGTCATGAACAATTGCAGGCCTATTTAACAGTAGTGTGTTTGTAGCACTCTTCAGAGTCTGCAATGACTTTTTGTGTGGCTCCTAGCACTATTGACTGCTGTTCCTTAGGCATGCTGAGAATCAATATGATTAGGAACAGTAATTACAATAAATTAACATTATGAGTAAAGTTTTATTGCCAAAAATGTCAATCAACATAATTTTTGTTTCTGCTAATTATACTTCCGCTATGATCAGTAGATAACTAGGGCAGAAAAATAGTTTGCAGCTTATGCTTAATGAACCAAATCAATTTATATGCTTTTATTCTGTACAAAATACAAGGGAAAGATATGGTGGCAGTATCTTTGGACACACATTTCCCTGCTAAGTTTCAGGTCAGACTGGAGAAGAGACAATAGTGTTCTGAAAGAGTTTGAGGATGCTTGGAAGTGTCTGAGGCAAGGATGCTTGAAGGGCAGCAGCTCTGTCAAGAGCTCCCTGCAATTACAGTTTTGAAAAGGCTGTCAAAACCAGTGTGCATTCAATTACAAAGGAATACACTCCTACAGTTGCACTTACCCTTCCTTATAAAGTAAGTATCAGCTGTTGCTTGGAGACAGTTAATCATCCAAAAGAGAACAGCAACATAGGTATCAAATGGGGGGGGGGGAAATGTTCAACACAACACCCAAATCTTAGGTGCACGTTTGTGCTCTGTGCATATCTGTGTGAATTTGTGCATTTAGACTTACCTTTCTATTTGAAAATCATCATTAAAATAATCATGTGAGTTTGTTCATATGTGATACATACACATATTAATGTCAAGTTAAATAATGCACACAGAAAAGTTGAGGTCTACACGAAATTCCTTGAAAAAACAGTGATATTCTCCACTCACAATAAGTTCTTAAAAACACTGTTTCAGTTCAAAAGCAAGTGCTAGTGCTATAGTCTTACCTCTTGAATAGTACTTGGGGCAGATCAGAGATGCTTGACAATGTCAGTGACAATCTTCTAACCTTTCCATCCTTCCTATCATTTGACTGCTGTAAAAAGACTACAATGACTAAGAGTACAGTTCATCATCAAGAAACAAACCTTGCAGTTCAGTGAAGCAAATGTGCTGAATGCAGCTGCTATTCAAAACAGCTATGTCTTGATGGTAATGATTTAGACAACTGCTTACATATAGCCTGTCTTTCCTTTCTGATTAGATTAATAAGGTTTCCTTTCCTTAAGGAGTCTTATGTACTGATTATGCTAGTAGCTACTCTTTATAAACAACAGCTGAAAGCTTTTGTATCTATTCTTGCATAAATTACAAGACAAACCTTAAAATAATAAAATAATTTTTGCCCACTTCTCTTTGGTTCTTTTTTTCAGTGATAGTTGTATTGAAATGGGAACTTCAGCATGTTGATGTGAACTTGTTAAATCTCTCATAAGAAAGTATATCTCATAAAATGGGAAACAAAAATAAGAAGAAAACCCTTAATATTAAGATTCCACACACAAAACCAAAACAAACAACAACCACGAAAAAATCACACCAGCAGTGGGGAGAAAACGAAAAAGCAGATGTAATACTTCGCATATTCCTTAAGCGGATTAATATTTATAAACTATAAATATGTATATCCACTAATAAAGGAATAAGTGACTGAAAAAGTGGTAACATACAATTTATTTTTCATTCAGCAAGCAGGTACATGGTTTCTTCCTTTGGAAAAAAAAAGGTGAAAATAAAGGAAATTTTTGGCAGCTGGAGAAGGCCAGGGTATTTGTCACAAGTGTTTAATAAAGCCTCGATGAGCTGAACAAGCCAGAGCCCACGCGTGTCTGGGCTGTTCAACAGCGAAGGTCTTGGAGCTCCCAGGGTCAAAAATATTATCCTCCCAAGAAAAAAGTGGCTGTCTAAGGCAAAATCCCCCAAATTTCTAAACCACTGTCTTTGCAAGAGAAAGGCATAGCCTGAACCAACAGATGTGAATGGTGAAAATTGCCTCTGAGAAGCTTTATGTTGTCATTGCCACTGTAATCCTAGGGGCACAGTACTTATTTACAGACATCCCTTTTCTACTTTCTATCTCCTACTCTAGCTTGGATGCATGAGGAGGCATGTCCCCAAACTGTCTTAAAAAGCAGACTCACGCCCAAAACAGCTTATTGAGTACATCCTACAATGTAAGAATTAAAGGAAAGCTAACCAGAGATCTGCTTTGTGGTGGGTTTAGGCTCAGATTTTTAAATGCTACTCACTTATACTAAGATGATTGTCACCCTGTAAATTTTTGGTATAAATAAAAGGTACAGGGGTTAAAAAAAAAGCTAGAATCAGTAGGTCATCTAGTATAGGATCTGGAGGCATACTGAGTGCTAAAGCTTACACTTGCTAGTAGAAGTAACTATGCTTAAACACAAGATTCTTACATTCTTCTGAACAGATGACAGTGGTCATTCAAACAACTAGTAGTGACCCCACTAGCTTGTCAATGAACAATATTATTTTTCTCTCAACTATCAGGTAAAGATGTGCAACATGAATGTCCCCAAACTGTCTTAAAACATAGACTCACCCCCAAAACAGCTTATTGAGTGCATCCTACAATGTAAGAATTAAAGGAAAGCTAACCAGAGATCTGCTTTGTGGTGGGTTAGGCTATGCCTTTAAAATTTAGTTACAGATTTTGAGCAGAAAAGTAGAAAAATATAAATAAATCACTATTGGGTGCAAAAAGATTATTCTAAACAAATTCATTGGATAAATATGTCAAATAAGATGAGATGTACCATAACAATTCTTTCCTTCTCTTCTCATCTCAGATGTTTTGCTTTGCTCAGGAGACATAATCGGCTTGTTGGCTGGCCTTGGTTAAGTCTAACTCACTGCTTCTCACTCCAATCCCCTTTCTTTCTTGGAACAGGGAGGTAGAGGATAGGGGCAGTGGAACAGCTTCCCTGGTCTCTGACCAGGGGAGTTTTCATGTTGTTTGCTAATTGTAAATATCCATATAATATTGTAAATACTGTGTATTTTTTACATATTCATTGCATTCCATCATAGAGTGTAGATTTTACTTGTAAATACAGCTCCATTGGCTTCTGACTGAGCAGGTCTAGCAAAGTTAATGCTGGGGGAAATTTCAACCCACCACTGCATTGTTTTGTTATTAAATATTTCATCAGAAACATAAAATTCCCCAGTTCTTTTTTTTTTTTCCTCTTTAATTAAACAGAACTATGTTAGCAAAAAAAACCCCAAAAAACCCCAAACCAAACAAACAAACAAAAAAAATCCTATGGAAGTTGACCATGGCCAGAGATGTCAGACAAACTGAAACATGCAAATGCTGTAAAATGAAAATATTCTATAGGAAAAAAAAAAAAAAAAAAGGTAGTTTTTTTAATAAAAATATCTGACCAAGGAGAAAAGTTAACAGACTTCATACAGATGTACCACAATAGCAATACATTAATTACAAACATTATTATCTCTAAATATTGGGAAAAAGTATAAACCTCCCTCAAAGAAGTTTACCATACAGTAAAACATGTATTTAATTAAGCTGTCTATAGAAGGAAATGTATAAAGAGAGAAAAAGAAAAAAATAGACCCACAGAATTAATTACATTGGAAAGGTCTTTAAAAGGCCATCTAGTCTAACTCATCCGCCATGAGCAGAGACATCTTTTACTAGGTCAGGTTGCTCAATTCAAACCTGACTTTGAACACCTCCAATGATGGGGAATCCACAACTTTCCTCGTTAACCTCTTCCAGTGTCTCACCACCCCCTCAGTGTAGAATTTATGACATCAAAAAGAAAAGAGAATTTTGAGAAATGAAAGCACACAGAGGAAATTGAACAGAAGAGAGCCTGTAAACCAGCCCCTTTGCTCTGTCATTACCTTGTGAATATCAGATAGTGTGCATTTCAGATATAAACTGGAAATATTTAACTGTTACTGCCAGTGGCTGCAAGACTAGGTCCTCAGCCAAAGGTACCCCAGGTAAAGGAGGAAGTGGTACTTTTAAAAGCAGGATAGTTTTAGTGCAGATACTTTACAGACCTGCCTGAAAAGATCTGTCTGAACAACTCCAAAAGGCTAAAGGGGCTGAGACCTGGGACATAATGTTCCCAGAACAAAAATACTTACTGACAGCAGCCATCCTAGCATTTCAATGGAGATCCTCAACCCATGTACCAAAGCTGTCCACTTCAGGGCTCTTGTGCAGTTCTCTAAGCAGACAGAAGAGAGCAGAAAAAAGGCAAAAAGTAAAAGAAGAGCTAAACATGAAAAATAACCTCAAAAGACAGCAGATGGGCTGTCCTCAGAACTGAATATGCTTTAAAAAAAACCTTTGTCAAACTGAAGATGTTGCTATAAGCCATTTCAACCTTGGTGAATCAGCATTTACATATTTTCTCTTTGACACTAGTGAAGTTTGTATTGGCTTTACCACAGTGATCAAAATGTCTTATGCAAATATGCCAAACTCTACTGTACCCAGAAATCCATCTATTGAAGGGTATTTTTATGGCTTAAAAAAAAAGGCAATAATGCTCACAGTTGTAAGCGATTAAAGGAAGTACAAGGCAGTTCACCTTTAAAATCTTCACATAGATAATAAAGAAAACAAACCTTCTTCACTTTCATTATTTCTGCTTTGCCCCAGGTCCCCGCTGCAGCAGTCATTTGAGCACAGCTAGGTACAAAATACATACAGCAAATTCCACTATCTTTAATTAAGTTTAAGTTTAGCTGAACTGTTACCAGGAGGAGCTGGGTCAACAGCACAGGAGTATATGGGCATGTTGCAAATGCATATCTAATTTGTGTTCCTCAGTGCCCTCTTGAGACTCCAGCCATGTCACAGAGCAGCAGACAGACTTTGCTCTCTGCTTTAATAATTCTGGTTGTCTGGGAATTGAGATTAATTTTACCCATTTTTAGACTGTAAAGATCCAGTGTGAGCCTGCTGTCACACGGTATGAGATAGCATCAAGCACAAAAGAATTTGGTGTTATGTAGCAGCTGTTATGAGCCAGAGCTAGAAGCATCAGGAGCAATAGCATGAAAATGCTGCTCAGGTAGATGAGTTCTTTCTTCTGATCTGTACAACTAAGATTTTCTTGATACTTACTTCTGCCTGTTACAATGAAGCACATTTTGGTGCTTTTTTCTGTCTTGTTTGAACTTACTAGGGTTTGATTAGTGGTTGTGGCGTTTGCATCTAGATGATCTAGTTAGTATATGTCTTCAGTGTTGCAGAGAAGATGAGACAGGCAGACAGTACTTGCAATGTCGTATCAAGAAGACATCGATAGAGTTGTTAAACTTCATTATCTCCTATGACAAGAGAAGCAAAAAAGTCTTACTCTCATTATCCTGTATGTCTGTAAAGTATTAGTGAAAATTCTCTACATAGTGCAGTATATAATAGATTGCAGCTTCCTTTTATTAAGGCTAATCTTTCCACCAGCTGATATAAAGCATTCAGTTAATATTTGGTATCTGTGACTTCTGAGAAAACCTTGTCATTTTTGGATGTTTGAAATCGCCACTACATGTTTCATATCCTGATAGTGATGGTAAATTTGGCAATTTTTCAAAATAGTGATATAATTTATTTTAAATGTACTCAAATTTTCAGGCTCATATTTTGATAATTATCCACAAACTATTTCGGTGGCTATTTTTTTGGATGACATATGTACAGATGATTATACTGTGATATGAAATCAAATTGAATTATAAGGGGAGATGGAGACAGTAATTCTCCAACAGAGAAAGAATCAACCAGAAGTAGGAAAATCAAATTTTAAAGAAAGCAACAATGATCATGGACAAGTGACTCTCATAAATTCCAAGACCAGCTGAAGAAATAACTATATTGTAATATTTGTAATTTTCTGATCTATATAGATAGATATACATGTAAATCAGATCTTTAAGAATATTTTGGTGCTAAGAAACATTGATACCAGAGTAACAAAATGGTCTTGACCCCTGTAGAGAACATTTCAGCCCATTCATTATTTTTGAAGATGTCAGTTAAGGCAGGAGTAGTATTGTGTATAAGATGAAATAGTCATACTAAAAATATGAAGAACCTCATGCAGGTATTGTGGGTTTTCAAGTGAAATTATTATATATGGTTATTTTAATAATAATATTTCAGATCTGCCTGACATTATTAAGATTGGAATTTTGATTAAAAGACATCAGCTTATTTTTATTTACCAAATGAGTACATAAGTTTGGACTTTGAGGGATCTGTAAACTTCCCTGATGAGATTTCCAAAACGAGAGCTTCGGATAGAGGTTGCCAATTCATGAGCATAATTTCATACAAAGTAATCAATGCTTGAAAGAGAAGACAGCATTTGAAGTAATTGTTCTTATTATGGAATTGCAGGCCATAGGCACGTGTAAAGCAAGAAGATACTATTAGAAGTCAGGGTGGGCAGAATTTTTAAAAAAATCCTGTTTCCCAAAAGCCAGATGCCAGTGTCTGCTCTCTTTAAATGAGATTGTTCTGAAGTTCAGATCATTATGATCTATAACTGCTAGGGGGGAAGAAAAAAAAAGTACAGAAAAAGCAAGCAAAAAATGCAGTTGGAGCCTAAAATTTCGGTTTCATAACAGCAAGGTTTTTTAGCGTTGAATAGGAGATAAATATTAAGGTCAGATTCTGTTCTGAAGATAATCTTCAGGATGCGAGGAATGACCTCAAGTTGCACCACAGGAGGCTTATATTGGATGCTAGGAAATATTTCTTTACTGAAAGAGTTGTTAGGCATTGGAACAGGCTTCAGTTTGGTGATGGAGTCACCTCCATGGATGTATTCAGAAAACATGGTTTAGTGGGCAGGGTGGTCTTGGGTTGATAGATGGACATGATGACCTTAAATGTCTTTTCCAACCTTAATGAGTCTACAATTTTCTTACGATGTTTGAAAAGGTTTCAAATTGGCTAACCTCACCTGCTCTGATTTACATCAGGATAAAGAGTAGAAAATTTCTTTCCCATACCAAAACACATCTGCTCTTTCTGTCTCCATCTCATTTTCATGGCTAATTAGGTAAGTCTTGCTTCCCACGTGGCTGGTTTTGATTAAGTCAATGATGTAGCACATATCCCACCTACCTAAACACCAAACCCACTCCATTTTCTTTTGATTGACTTGTGTTCCACTGTTCCCCAGCTGCAGAAATGCACTTCCCTTACCTCATCCTTATCTCATAAGCATGCTTAATGATTCCTTATATTATCCATGAGAGAAGTGTTTCTCAGGAATTATTTGTTCCCGGGCGGTGGCTTAGAATAAGGAATTATGTAGAATTCCTCTAGAAAAAGAAATCAAATGTAATTTATTTAGATAAGAGTTAATAAGTACAATCTCCCAATGGATTAACAGACATGGGATGGAAAATGTCTGTGTGGTAATTGTGTGTTAAAGACATTTTTATTTGTATATTATACCAATAATGAATTAATATCTCATGCTGATGTTTTCAAAGAGTAACAGTAAGGGGGCAATGTGGTAAATAAATTCTAACATTATTCTATTCAGTAATTGCATATAGTATGCACTTTGTGAATGTGGAAATTTAATCCTGAAACTCAGGTATTGTGTTTAGAATACAGCTTTTTTATATCAATTAATGAAAGAGAAACATTGAATTTGGATGGGACAATTGGCTGGAAAAAGAAACCACAACAGACCCTAACTGCAAAGTAAGGTGTCTCTTCCTTACTATGTACTGTGTAAATACAAACTAATTATTAGCATTTAGCAATCAGCGAAGTCTGATACACAGCATCCCATGTGCTGCAACCTAATTAAAAATTAATAGTCCCTTAACACATTAACACTTAGCATTAAAATGCTTTCAAGAGGCATAATCTCCTCTTAGTGCTTTGAGAGGCAATCAAGAGCTTATTTTTTTTTCTGTAATTACTATCTTTTTGTCCTTTCCAGGAACATGTACATAATTGGCAAAATGTTTACATCCCATTGCAGCAATGAGAAAAATTCTTTTCTCCATTCTAAGGTGTTTTGACCCTAGATGTAATGCTATAAGGTCTCCAAGGAAACACTAAGTTCAAAGCTATATTTTAATTAAAATTATATTTGAATGCAGTTATTGGGGCCACAACATTTAATTTGCTGTATCATTGGTCATTACTCATTCAAAACTGTAGCGTTACTGTTGTCCATGTTCTCAGTCAAAATCTACTTGAGTAATTGTTTTGCTTTGCATCTCCAGTTGGACAGATAGTGATAATTTCCTGCTATGTTAAGTAATTTCTCTGGCAGAGGGCACTTCACCCTAGAAGTGCATCTATTTCAATGTTCTTCTGGATGCAAACTAAGGTTCTTTGGGAATCCCGTGCCTTGAAAAGTTTTATACAAATGTCACACATTATTTTTAAAAATATATCATAATAAAAGGCGTTTTTAATCTAACACAGAATTTTAAATACTACTCATTTATACTAAGATGCTTGTTACCCTGTAATTTATTAGTATGAATAAAAGGTACAGGGGAAAAAAGGTAGAATCAGGAGGACATCTAGTATAGTATATGGAGACATACCAAGTGCTAAAGCTTACACTTGCTAGTAGAAGTACCTAGGCTTACACCCAAGATTCTTACATTCTTTTGAACAGATGGCAGTGGTCATTGAAACAACTAGTAGTGACCCCACTAGCTTGTCAATGAACAATATTATTTTTCTCTCAACTATCAGGTAAAGATGTGCAACCTGAATGTGGTTTATGCATTCCAGTATCCAGCTCCAACCATAACTTACCGAAACTTTTACCCCTTATGTCTTTCAAGAAAGCAGCGCATCTGAATAAATTGTAAGTTCAGAAGAAGCTGCTAACTATTGTAATAGTATTGCTACTAGAAGTTTGGAGAGGATTGGACCCAAGGAACAACAACTGAACTTGAAGGCAAGTGGTACAAAGGCATTAGGGGACTTCTGATCTGCCTGTGATGCTGCTCTGGCCCTGGTGGCAATTGCTGGCAAGAGAACAAATGCACTGCATTTTTTGAGTACTGGTTTCAAGTTTGAAATGAAAAGGATTTTATTTTTTTCCTTCAAGGATTTCTCATAGGAAACATTCCTCTAAGACTCTCCAAAAGCAAAGTGATTTGTGTGTGATCTATTACTCTCAAGAGTTTTAAAAGGAACGCTACCATTTTACTGCTTGGGCTTGTGGATTTTGTGTTCTGTTCGGGAGGGTTTGAGAGCTTTCTTCTGGTTTTGGGGGATGGTTGGTTGTATTTTAAACTTAGAATAGCTTTAGCAGAGTAAGACCTTTGTGACTATCTCTGCATGGCCATAAGACTGTTGACAAATAATTCCAAACAACCATCTATAACCACTACAGGCCACTTTTTAAACAGGAATTGAGAGATAAATAGGTGATATATATAGAGGATAGGCCGATAGAAATCAGTTTGTAATCCAGACCCTAAAAATATTCCAGATTTTCAGTACTTTTCCTTAATGTTGACTGTGCTCCTTTATGTATATCCACTCTGAGAAGTCTGCCTCTTGGTTTTTATCCAAAAATTTGTATAATAATTTGTTAACCAAGTACAAGCTACAAAAAATCATCACCTGCTTCAGAAATATCACAGGGAAAAGAAATGCCTAAAATAACTTATTAAATAGCTCAAAAAAACATTGAAAGTCACCTGTTTGGTAAACAAAAACAGTTTTGCACTCCACCAAACTGGGGGAGAGGGGGAAATCAACCACACCCACATTATAAAGAAAAACAAGACTACAAAACCTTGGGAAAAAGTGCAATTGGAAAATAAAATATATTGAGAAGGAACAGTTTGATTTTAATAACAGATTATTTAGTCACCTCATCTTCCTTTAGTCCACTAGAGATATAGTGCCCTTGAAGAAGAGAGCTTGACACTCGTGTTCCCTCAGCTTTATACTAAATATGATGTATATGGAATGGTTTGCCTCATTGGTCAGTTTAGGGTCACCTGAACTGTCTGCTCCTTCTCTGCAGGTGTCACCTTTTACTCTGCACCCTCAACTCATTACACAAGATCTAACAATGACCTTGGCCTGCATACCAGGCCTTGGTGCTAACTAGAAACATGGAGCATTACCACTACTAGAAGCAGACACTGTCTGTAAAACCATGATGTTAACTTCAGAAAGTGCAGTTACTTAGAAGGGACTGAGCTGAAAAACAAAATCACTACCCAGAATTAGTTATGTTCTAACTCAAACCAGGACACAAAAATTTCCACCTCCAAAAACAAAAGGCTAAAACAGCAAAATTTCAGAAGAAAATATTTTAAATACCTCTCTCACATAATCTTCATAAGAACCTATACTTGCTCTCTCGTTCATTACTACTGTGAAGAACAGTATGAAAAAGATATAGAATTCAAACATGAACTGCTTGCTGCACTCCTAGCTTGCCCTCCTCTGCAAAGCAGTCTAAGCCTGCTGCTCCCTGACACATGAAGTGGGTATTGAATTTTATGAACAGTGGGAAGAGTTATTTTAGAAACTGCTTATTAAAATGTAGGATCTCTCCCTCCCCAACACACACTTATCATTCTATTCTTTGCTCTTTGCTGTAGCTCAAGCTTGAACATTAGGTTCCTATTAACACAAATGTACTTTAAAAAGCCAAAACATGGACTGATGCTCATCTTTTCATGGTGGCACTGTATAGCACAATAACTTCAGATTGCAGTCAGCATTTAGTCACAGTGACCTTCAGTTACACAATGTATGAGTTTTCCACATCTTTAATAGAGGGGAAAACTCTTTTAAAGTGGCTTTTTTGCCTCAAGTTACAAAATTCTTTTAGCATGTGGGAGATTTGTATTATTCTTTCTAAGAGGTTAGGTGATGGGAATATAGATCAAACCATCACCTAGATACCATTCATGATGCAGAATAGCATTCTGTCACGAGAGAGAGGTTATTTTATAATTTATATTAAGATCCAGTAAATACATTTGATTGTGTGGGACAGAATTACAAAGACAAAAATATTATGACCAGCCTTGTCTACAAAAAGTGCTACTTCAATTACAAGGGAAATTTCAAATCTCTCCGAGGAAACTGTAACACTAATTTTCTGCTAAAGTCGGTTAATAATATGTTAATAATTCAACATCTGCAGCTTTCAAGCAGCCATTAGACACCAACAGCACTTCAGAAAACAGAGAAACAAATTAAGTAGAAGAGCAGGAGAAAGTGTGGGGAAACTAAAATTACAAAGGAAACAGCTGCAATTATGGAGATGTAAAATAAAACAGGGGTTTTCCCCTCCCATTCATTCACTGTATGACCTATATTATGATCTAATGTGATCTACTGACCCTACTGCGCTGTTTTCCAAGAAAATGTTCGGATTTAAGCACCATAGGCTAGCTATCTATATGACTTAGCTGTAAATTTGTAACTGGAAGAGTGGTTTCTAAAATAACTTATAACATTTTAAATGTAGAAATAAAACATCTTTCTATCCTTCTCATCCACTAGCAGATATTTATCTTGATAAATTATTTTGCCTTTAACTTTAGCAGCTAGTGTGGGAATGACTTGGAAAGCATTAACAATACTTCAGATATGATCCTTTATTTCTATTGATTCTTTACAGGGATGGCTAAAATGTATAACCTTTCTTTCCAATAAGAAAAATGTATTTCATCAAAGTGTTGATTTTACACAGACCAGAGCCACCCCTTGCCACTTACAGCAGGGAATCTACCAAAGGCTTCAGCTCGAATTCTTGGAGGATCTGGCAAAGTAAGACAGAGCTGCAATGCTCTTTATTATTGACCTCAGTTGAGTAGACCCGAGTCAAATACTACTAAATCTTTCCTCACCTTGATAGTTCTTCCTGAGATGGAACTGGGTTTGCGGTAAATTCACATGCTTAAGTAAATCCAGTCTACAGAATCACTCATTATTCATCATACAATATATGGAGGCAATATAACTATGTGCATTTTCATATGCACTATTCCTATCTTTATCTAGAAAAAACAAATAGCAACTACTGTATGACTTATTGTGTTTTTTAAAAATTCTTAACAGTGCCTTTATTTTTCCAGAAGTATATGAAGTGGCCATTTCACTGAGCCCAACAAATTATCAAACTGTGATGTGTTTCAACACACAAAACATGCTTGTCTTTGGACAGGCATTAAGTATTTGGCATCACTGAAGCAATTACTGAATAATTTTGCCATTCTCAATATGTTCCTATCATTTTGCAAGACTTTTGTGTATATATGAGCTCCTTCTGATTACTCAGAGGTTAAAAACTGCCTGGTTTTGTGAGTTTTTTTTCAGAATAGCCAAGCCATGGATGGAGAAACAAAAGAGTATATACTGACTTCTTTTATTTACTTGTTACACGCATTGGCTACTCATGTCAGTGGTCTATGTGAATGAAAACTACTCAGTGACTTTTCTGTGCAAACAAACAAAAATATTTTCTGTCAATACTCCCTGGGACATACTTACAGATAAAAAATATACATAGAAAGACATAAGAAAAAGTTTAGCTATGCAGATATTTGATTTTTAATCAAAGCAAGCTGTTAGGCGATTCATTCACAGTGCAAGTCAAACTTGATTAGTTGAGATAGGTAGCTATACCTAAAATCTTAAGCATCTGGGAGCAGCCCATGTGTCTACCAAGGGGCTAGGATGCTGCTGAAGCCGAGAATACCATTGGGTCCTTCAGCAGAGATCCTGCTGTCACAAAACAAGCCCAGGCTGCATATTTCAGTAGCATGTCTTCCCATTCTGTAGTGATACTTCTGTATTTTAATACATTTCTCCTTCTCTGCTTTGCAGCAAACATTTTGCAACTGAATTCACCCGTAGGCAGGACGCCTGCAGGTCATCCGCACATCCAGCAGTGCAGCATTATGAGCCTGCAGAGTTTTCTTTTAGTGAGCCTGAATGAGCAAGCATAAGGAGCAAATGCTGACGGGAAAGATTTTCAGTTAGGCAAATTTTTGACATAAGTAATTTCTGGCAATGACAATACCTCCTCTGTTCATCTCACAGAAAGTGAGTCCTTTGTAAGACATCAGCAGCAATTTAAATGCCACAACGTTCCCAATATAGTCATGATTTCCTAAGCCTCTCAGACATGCCTCAAGCAGCTCCTTAGCCAAATGATTGTGCTAGGAAAGCTCTAGCGAGAAAAAATTCTACATAACCATATACTTAACCTGACATTAAGTCTCATGGAAATCCACTAACAACTGCTACTTTCCTTGATACAGCTCCAGCACATGGTTTCTTACTCACCTGAAACTAAATTTCCCCTGGCACTGCATCAGCATCTTGAAGATCAGCAAAACCTGTCATAGTGTTTCAGAGCTCAAGAGAAGATGCTGAGTACCTGGAATGTAAACACACTTAATAGTCCCATACACTAAGGTGACAGCTTTCCTGGGTTAGCTGCTCCACTGCCAAGTTACCTAAGAAAGTAAGTTGTTAGCAGTGGAGAGTGAAATCAGCTTTCTCACATACATCAGTTCCAAACCCTTTCCTGATGCAGTATATATTAGGAATTAATTATATTCATAAAAGAACTCAATTACTTGGGAAACTTTCATTTATTTTTTAGACATATATGAGAACAAATGTGTTAAAACTTATTTGAGATTGATGTCTACTGCTTTATGAGTAATTTGAAATATTGATGTATTTACTCAGAAATATAATAGCCTAAATACCAGTCACAGAAATAGCTAAATACCAGTCACAGAATCTCTTATAAGTTATGATTTTTTAATTAGAAATATATGCACACACATACACAGTTTGTTTATGCAAATTTAAATCACCTGTTCATAAGATGATATGAAGGTTTTGAAGTGTCTAGCATTCTTTGATTCTATTCCAAACCTTTTCATGTCAAAATATTAGGAATGGTTTATTCCATTAGGTTATTATTTTTTCAACCATTGTGCTAGATGTACAAGGAGGCTTTTTTACATCAAGAAATTAAAAATTTAATTGCAATTGCTATATATTTTAACTAAAAGTAGCTATACAATATTATTCAAATGTTTTCTTTATTAGAAAGCTGACTCAACTCTGAAATACTGCATTTGTGGCATATATCAAAAAAGTTATTGCTTGAGTTCAGCTTACAAAAATGACTATTTTACAACCATACAAATATAGCATAGCTCTAATTCAGTGTTTCAACCAAATAAATCTTTCTGACATCAGTGCAAGAGAGAAACTACTCAGAGCACAGACTTAAAATAAATCCCCCAACTACTTCTCCTTAATTTAGAACACATACAGATGCAGAGTACTCATGACTCTGGCTGCAGAAGAGTCTGTATAGGCACTGTGCACAGTTTATCCTCAAAGCTTTTTTTCTTATGCAGTGAATATGAAAAAGAAATGAGTGTCCAGGATTGCTGCTGTGGTGCATTTTCCTGTGTGTCAATATTTACAATATTTCTTGAAGAGAAATTCCTAGAAAACAGAAATTGGTTTCTTTTCTCGTGTATCTTCTTGCTACATACAGCACTTACACATTCAAAGCTATTATGGTAATCTGTGAACCATGAAAATATAGCAAGCAAATAGTTGCTTTGTTAACCTCTGCCAAGCTATTTGTAACAGCAGTATCAGGTATATTTGTGTACGACTGTTATGAGGACCTGCTTTGTCTTAAGGTTAATCAACTTTGTTATCAATATATAGCTGACCAAATATTCTTACCTACGAACAGATGAATATTGGTTTGATATTAAAAATTATAAAGATTCCTCATATGGGTGATAAATTATGGTTAAAGAAAACACAAAGCAGATAGCAGACACATCTGCTTTTCAGAACTTCTAGGCTGGTAAAAGTACAGTAAATCATAAATGGTTAATTTAATCAAGTTTGTCCTTCGCGTCACTGTAGAGAGAAAATTATGACCCTTTAAGCAATAAAAATATCCTGCTCAATAGTAATAAATAATCACAGATCTGAAAGATTGGTTTTTTTGCATTTAGTACATTAAGCTAGAAAAAGATTAATCACTGCAAAATGCTGTCCACCATCTAAAGTGAATAAGCCTTTTCTGACAAGGCAGTGAGAATGCCAGATGGAATAAATAAATAAAACATGATAGGAAGATATTTATCAGTATTATATAGCCTGGAATGGCCAGATAAACAGCATTGTATTAGACACATCTATATGGTTTTGCTTTTATAAAAACATCCATATTGGGAAAAAAATATATAAAAAGGCAGAACCCAAGCTTTTACCAATGGATTTTGTAGAAAATAAAGACAGTTTCTCATAAAATTTAAAACAAAACAAAACAAAAAAAAAAAAAGCCAAAAAAACAAATACAGAGACAGTTTCAGATCTGTAGTTTTACAATGTACATGTTGGGTTGTTTCCAAAAGGGCAGATAAAAAGCAAAACAAAACAAAAACCACAGAAAACTTCTCCTATGAGAACTGGAGCTGATCTTGGAAATAAAACCTCACTCCTTGTACAAAGTTAAAAAGATGTTCCAGGAAGAAAGAATAAAAATTTTTCTTTACCTTCTTTCCAAGAAATAGGCTACTATTAAAATTCTTCTAAATTCCAAAATGGAAAACTTAACTTACTACCAAAAATATCCAACAACAACAAGAAGACAGCCTAGACTCAAGGGAAACTGCTGCAAATACAATCTAGAGGAATTATTGTCATATGGTCTTATGAGCTTCATAACACAGAAAATCAAAGCTGAGGAAACCCAAAAGCCTTGGTTTTAGCTCAGGAGCCTTGGTGTGGTGGGATAAATAAATTGCCTTTGTGCATGGCACACCACAAGGAGTAGTTTTGCAGTATATAAAGTAATAGAGTACCACACCACTACATACATTTTAATATTTGGTCCTAGATATTCATGTCTCTAAGCTCCTCAGGCCAATAAGCCTCCATGCCATGGTTCATTTTTCACTCATATTCTTCTACTATGGCTACTACCATGTAAGTGGTAATTTGGTATCAGTACTGGACATTTAAAGTAGACTGAAAAAAAGCAAAGAGAACCTAACAAGAGCTTTCAGCCTCATACTGGAAGTGCTATGAATTCTAATGAAAGAAACAAAGTACTGACAAAAGAATTCTCACTAATAAAGCTTATAGTTACTTCACAATGTTATGAAGTCGTTATCTTCTTGGTAGATTACACTGCTAAAATAGTTATAAATGGTTATTGCAGTGGGGTATTTAATTTTTCATTGAAGCACTCAAGTAACAGTGCGATGTAATAATGCAGCAATCTCAGTTGCTACTTTTCCTCTATTTTAAATGAAAAGCTGCCGAATTTATACAGTCTTCTCATTCCTTTTAGTATAATTTGAGCATTTGAAGCCTAAGAGAGGACTAGGGATAAAATCTTAGAATAGTAAGTAACAAATAGTTTTGCAAACACATTTTTGAGGTCCTAAAATCTGTACAAACATTCATTTTGTACATAATTCTGAATTCAGATAAAAAATAAAAGGTCACATACTCTCTATGGTACAACACTTGCAATATATAGAATGCTCTATAATAAGGCAGTCGTATTTTTTTCTTCTTAAAGTCAAAGATGCATGTATTAAACATGCTAGTATATTTTGAAGGTAGATATTAATGCAGTAGAAAGTGCAAAAACAACCACACCACAAAGACTTCAGGCACACAGACTGGATCTACTTTAAGAATAGGATGAAATTATGTAAAAGAAGGCAAAAGTAAGCAGTGCATTTGTACGAAAAACTGCAGTTAAAGGAAGCAATTCCAGGCTTGCTAATACAGCACAGCTCAGCAGCCTTGAGCCTGGCACATCATATTTAGTGTATTCTGTTCATTTTTCCCCAAAATAAGTGGTTATTCACATTTATACTAATGACATTCATAAAAATCTAATTATGTACAACTGAGACAGCTGTCCCATCCGTGTTTTCTACTTAATCCACAACTGCAATCACTACATTTATGAAAATGCTAAAATATTGCAGAAGCACAATCTAGCTAGTTATAAATGGATTGCATATTCTGAAAGAATACAAGCTATTCAGCCCATTGTTTGACCTGCAGCAGCATTACTGGCATTAATGAGAAAAGGGACCCAGCTGGGGCTCACTACTTCTAACATTTTCCTCTTATGGTGCAATGAGTAGAAAGAATGGTAGCTAAGACTGAATCTAACATTTATTATTAAAGGGGGGGGGGGGAAGTGAAATTACATAATTCAGATCCCTGAACCAACTTCATAGATGGCCTGAGAGAGAAATACCAGGTAAGCATAACATAGGCTGTTACGACACTACTAAATTGTCATAACCACCATTGAGAAAGAAGTTGTGGTAGAGAGAGCAGGAGCAGGAGGTGGTGGTGGAAGGAATTATAAAGATGGGGGGGGGTTGTTACTGGTTTTTTTTTCTTTTTCACTTCTTTTCCTATCAGAACACTATTTTTTAAAAAATTGAGATTACAAAGTTTCCTCTTTCCAATACATCAGCTTTGGATGGAAATTAAACACATGATTTCCAAGGAATTCTCTTCCCTGTGCAATTACAAAAGTTTTTATTGGCCTGAATGACCAGTGGCAGGAGCAGAAAGGACATTTAAGGGAACAGCTAGGAGTTGTCAGTGGTTTTAAGAAAGCCTGCCTGGAAAGATAAAGAACTAAAGAGCCAGTACAAACTGCAACAAATAGAATCCCATGATAGCCACATACATAGATATATAAATGCGCACACACAGAGACATATCTCTACATAAATACAAAATAAGACAAATGCGTGTTTGTGGAAGCATGTTGTTCTTGGGCAAAAAAATTTTTACTCTTTCTTCACTTCTATGTACTAGGTGGCACAGCATGGTGGAGTCTAAAAGTAACAGTAAAAAAATCTGGTGGAAAAAAGAAAGACAAAATGCATTTCCATGTACAATCCAGAAGAGGAAGGATGTAATTGTTCTGGAAAAAGATTAAGATAAAGACTTAATAACTGCCAGCTGTTTTAAGGTTGAACTTTTTCAGAACCTAAAAGGAAGCTTCTAATGTTTCACTATCCTTTTTAATCAATTGCAAACTACAGTCACCAGCTCTTGGATCCTCAGATTGGTGCTGTAATTAGTATTTTTATCACACAGCTAGGATAGATAATGAAGAGAGTCATAAAAGCAAAAAGTCTCTGTGTTTGATAGAATTCAGCAAGATGATAGTCAAGGTTTGTGGATTGTATTTTAGACACTAACACCATAAATATTTAAATGTGGTGGATTTATAATTTTAAAAGAATAGGCCATTAGAAACAATACTGGTGGAGAGGTTTCTTTTTTCTGGTCTTGCTGTTTTCTTCTTCTTTTTCTCTGCTTTATAGAGCTTGATTTCATGACATAGTCTGCTGATTTATTTTACATCTGAATGTATTTCAATAAAACATTAAAATCTGTATATTCGTTTTTCCAATGAAATCTCAAGAATCTGTCCTGGTTTTCTGTTGAGCATGTATTCCAGTTTCTTCTATATTAGTCTAACTTTTTGTTGGAACATGGTAATAAACAGTTAAAAATATAATTTCCAATATTCTTTTTTATTTTTACTTCTCATTAACTTCTGGGTTCTTTTACCTTTAATCATGTTCTAATTTTAATCAAGGGGGGTTTAATCATTTTCTTTTCATTACTGATATTAATCATTTATTAATCTGAAATGAATTCAGTTTGATATCTAGTATGCATTTAATTAAATTTAGTCACCAGTTTTCATTCTACTGTTATCTTTAGGTCATATATCCTGTTTCCACACAGAAAGCACTGCTCAGGTGCAGTGTAATTCAGCACAAAATATTTAAACATAACAGCAAAGAGTCCTTCTGGTAAGGCCAGGGACTCTAAGAAGTCTTTTGCTTTACTGTAGTGCACTGTACACACTAGTGCACCACTGTACTCTAGGTTCCTGAGAGAGTGTTGAAAGCAGACTTCAGAGCCAAAACAAGAATACAGTTGTCTTTTAGCTCAGAATCTCAGGATAAATAAGATTAAAGAGCCCTTCAGAAATCTTGCTTGAAACTTCAGAACATTCACAAAAACACCAAAACCCCAAAAAAACCACCATGCCACAACACCCAGAGAACCTAACAATTTTTTGTTATTGTTATTCTGTTAAAGAACTGTCAATAACTGGGACATCTGTTCCGAGTGCTTATTGCTGCAGAAAGAACCTATACCCATCTTGTGTATTTGGTCTAAATGCCCATTTTATTTGATAAAGCACATCAAAAACTTTTAAGTTACTAAAAATCTTCAACGACTATACAGGAATTTAATTTCAATTGTTATTGATACATAAAATTATTAAAGAGTACAGTTTTAGCTTATCTAGAGGAACCACTTCAGAAAGCCATAGAAACAGTTGCATTTTGGGTACCTAAAGAAGATTTATCCATGCAGACAGTGGTGACACAAGGCTGACACTAAATCTTACTTATACATATTCAGTAACCTGGCTTACATCCCTCCATTAAACACAAATATGACAGTAACTGTCATTGTAGCATTCCAACAGCAGCACTACCCATAAAAGAAGAGACACTTTCCTCTAGAAGAGCTCCAAGAAATCCTTTAGCACAAATTGGTAACAGACATGATTATCAGGAAGATTAATGTTTTTTACACAGAAAATACTCAGCCATTACTTGTAAACCATTACATGTACAATTGCAGCACTTAGAGACAGACATCTGCTTTTTCTGATAAGCAGTCCTTCGGTGGAATACTGTTAAGCATAATATGACAATGAACAAATATGCACTTAAAACAGACTTTAAACTTAACCTCCAAAATCCTGTTGCTCTGAAGGTTAGTGCTCCTTAGAGTTATTACTGATAATGCCCTGTAATTTTGCTATCTCATTTTTTCCCATGGATGTCCAAAAGTACATTTTTTCCGCTACAATTTTTTTCTGGTAATAAACTGAACTTCTATTTCAATTACTGAACTGATCCCTTCTATACTACATCAGAGGAGCATTTCCTGAGAACCAATATACTTTATCATCTTTTCAGACTCTTTCAATACTACAGATGCCAAAACAACATTACTTTGAAGTATTTCTCGTTCTTAGTAACCTTTTCGAGAAGAGGAACAAGAATGTTCTGCTATTTAAAAAAAGCCTGTATTGCTGTCTACACATGTATGACATACATAGCTGGATGCTCCTCAGAATTTTTTAAGAGTCTATTTTATATAAAAATATCTGGCATATGCAGCACCTTATCCCTGATTTAAAAAAAGTCTTAATATTTCATGTTTACATGAGAGGAAGTCATCTTGTGAGCTCTCTAATACAGATGAAGAACTGGGAAGCAAAGAGAAAAAGATGATTTGTCCAGCAACCTAGTTTAGACAAAGGTAATTAAAATGTTTTACATCCCAGTGTCACATTTTAGTTGCTGAACTGTCACTGTTTGAAAGATGTTGCATTGTTCTATTCTCTGCACATCTTAGTATGTACAGGCAAAATAAAATAAAATTTTACAACAACAGCAAACAACAACCCTATGATTCTTCCTTTTTGTTCATTACCGTTCCTTTAAAAAAGTAAACCAGAATATTTCAGTGCTAGAGCTCATACTTCTCTGAGTTTTGGAGTTCCTCACAGAAGAACAAACTCACTATGAGTTGAAACTCTACCTTAAAATACATCTGGAGATTATGGCAAAGTAGAAACCTTTCTCTTCATGCTGTCATAATGAACAGGATAACAACTAAATCCATTTACTTTGAGCTAAATTAACAAGATGCAAGTGAAGCTGCCCTGATTCGGAAAACTTTGTGATGGTGCATTTGGTTTGGCTGAGCTGGAGTTAATTCTCAAAGCATCTATCTAGTGCTGTGCTTTGCAGTGATAACACACCAGTGTTTTGACTACTGCTGCACAAGCATCCAGGCTGTGCTTTTCATACAATTCCCTACCCCAAGAGTACGCTGAGGGGTGATCAAGATCTTGGGAGGCGGCACAGCCAAGCCAGCTGATGCAAACTGGCCAAAGGGGTATTCCATGCCATATGACATCAGCTCAGGTATAAGAACTAAGTGAAAGAAAGAGGTAGGGGATATTCATCAATAGCATCTGTCGTTCAGAGCAACAATACACATAGAGCCAGGCTTCCCAGGACCAATCACTGTCTGACGATAGGAAGCAGGGAATAACATCTCTCTGCTTTTGCATTCTATGTGCAGCCTTTGTTTGTGCTTAGTATCATTAAATTGCTTCTATCTTATTACCGGCTTTTGTTATATTTTCCATTCTCCCGTGTACATCTGATAGAGCAGCTTTGGTGGGCATTTGGCCCCCAGCCAGGGCCAAACCACCAGATAGATGGAAGCAACACATAAAAATAAGCTCTTCAACAGTGATGCACTTTCAGTACTTGGTATATCAGAGAGGAAGCAGCATTTTTTAATACTTACTTGTCCCTGCACAGACTCTTTGTTTCTTATATTTTCAAAGGCTGTATCCGCTCATCTGTGTGCAGCTGCCATTGCCAGAGTTGTTACAACTTTGAGCTTCAGTTTTTGCACTTCCACTCAGAGTCTCCAGTATCGTTGTGAGGTAGTTCCCTCAAAATGGGTTTGGATTCCTCATGGAGTTGGTGGAAGAACTGTTAACTAAACCGGGGTGGGGGAGGAGGAAAAAAAAAAAAAAATCAGACATTTTAAAACCCTTGGACCACACAATGAAAATAATATCCTGTGGTTTTAAAAATATGTCAGCTATAAATACATTGGAATAAAATTAACTTTGAAATTTTGGCAGAAATAAGTAGGAAATATATTCACACATTATTTCAAGTTCAAATACTCTGACTGGGGATTCCTTTTATGTAGGCGAGTACAAAACTATTTTAGAAAATACATTGAGGGGTCTTGGGGTGGTTGATTGGGGTGTTTTTTTTTACGAAAAATTTGCAGACACTGATTCTGAAATAATAGCTGAGTTTAAGGCAAAACCCTGACAAGATTAGGTAAAATTAGCACTATTTATCAAAACTGTATCTTAAACTAAAGGTCTGGTAGCTTAAGAGCTCCTGTGCTGTAAACAAAGTCTTGTTCCTGTTAAGCATCTTTCAGGGAGTCCTCAATTTCTGCTTTTCTAAAGCAGTATGCGCACACAATCTGGCCACTGTTGGTGCAAACATTTCTTCCTCCACAGCTTCTGTCACATGACGCTGTACTTATGTATCTCATCCAAGCCATATTTTGGACTTTTGTCCTTAATTTTCCTCTGTCTTTGAAACACTTCCCCAGTTGTCTTGGTAATCTATTTCAGCTGTGTAATCTACAGTTTAAAATATTAACTTCAATTCTCTCAAATACTGCAGAACAGGTTTTTTTGCTAATGAAGTTTACTACAGATTGCCAAAATCAGTACACAATTCTCTTGATTTAAATGAGTTCTAAATTAAGCTTTCAGCCAAGCAACAATGTAATTCACATCCTTGTGAAGTTCTCCTCCTTCGTATAAGTGACATGGTTTGGTATGTAAACAGAAGGGACTCATCAGTTTTCAGCTATAATGACTTGGATAAAATCCCTGTACCAGCTATTTCAGTTTTAGTACCTTTGAAAGCAGATTGCAAGCCTTGTAAAAAAACATTACAGAAAGTTTTCAAAATTTTCATATAGCGAACTAGTAGGAGACATGGAATCATCAAAGATACCTCAATGGATTCTGTTGGTGCCTCCTACAACACCAAATCAGGCTCCAAGTAAGAAAAATCTGGTTAACAGTTTAAAACAAAACAAAAAAAGCAAACAAAACCAAACAATCATTGGCAACAACAAACACCACCTACATTTAAAGATGTCAACCAGCCATTAAAGACACATTAGTTCCTGCTTAAGTCTTTTACACAATCACACTTTTTTTATAACTAGTAGAATGAAGGGCAAAAATAGCCTGGGTCAAAACACAAAGCAGCTAACACCGAAGGAAAGCCAGCACCCCTTCTCCAGAACTTGGATGGCTTCTGGGATGATAAATGAAGCTTGCCCTATTAACATTCTGAAGATACAGCAAAGGCTTCCCTTATCAGAGTAATCCAAGCATTTCTGCACCAATAATCTTAGTTCCTTAGGTTGTGGCAGCTAAGCACCATACAGCCATATCCATAATAGATTTGATATTATGGAATTAGATTTTTTACTAATACCTATAAAAGATTAAGGCAGAACAGATCTAAACTTGGTAGTCATGAAAATAAATCAAATCAAAACCAAACCATAAAAAAACCCCAACATAATACACAAAACACACATAAACCCACAAAAACAAAACAAGACAAGACATCCCACTTACATAAATCAGATATTTTGTTGGAAGAAGTGCAAGCTTTCAGAGTTACAATTTACTAGCAGTAAACCTGCAAATGAGTTAAGCAGAATCAGTGTAACATGATAGACCTAATGCCAGATAAATATTTTCTCTAGATGCTTGGAAAATGGTCAAACTGGAATTAAAGAGCATTAAATATCACAAAAGGTACTTACTTCATCCCCAAGAAAAGGAACAAGAAGAATGTAGGAAAACATGAAAATATTAGGTGACATATACTTAAAACAGCATCATTCAGCATGAGTTCTATGAAAGTATGTACTCTTGTTTTTTGCAGAAGCCTAAGATAAGATGTGTGAAAGGCAACAAGTAAATATAATTCATCGGGACCTTCAAATTTCTTTAGACAGGGTCCTTGGGAAAAAAAGGGGTTTAAAAAAAGCATTAATAACCACTGAATAAGAAGCAAGATTTAAGTTCAATCACAAACCAGGTAGGAAAAAGAATGATAAATGGCATAATAAAAAGAAATAATAGGATTTTGTAGCAGAGATGAAGACTGAGCAAGTATGGTTGAAGTTTAAAGAAATTTACAGTAGCACATCATTAGCTGATTAGGTAGGAAAACCAACACCTATTATTGTTAAACATTCCAAAAATAATTCAACGAAATGGTTGACAGGATGATAAATGTGATTTAATTTAAATTAGAAAAATCTAAAATATAGAAAATAAAAATGGGTTTGCATTGGCTGTAGATGAAGTACCATAAATTGTAAAGTAGGCAATACTTTAAAATGGATTATTAAGGGTGCTGGAATTTCAAATTTAGGTTAGACTGCACCAACTCTCTCCCTTTCTGTCAAGGCTGTGTACTCAAACTTATTCTACGTGAACGTTGCTGTATGTTCTGATGCGCCAAACCTTGAAACATTTGATGTGTAAGACCACCCTGAAAGAAGAATGGCATAAATCACAATAACTAATAGGTTACTCCTTTGTTTATCCAAACACTCATGGATTCATGTCCTCATTTATTTCTTCATCTTGTGTTTAATACCCCCTAAAAACACTGATGCAAATGTAAACAAAAATAGCTGAAAACAAGGTGAAGGTACAGAACACGAGCTGGAAATTACAATTCCTACAAGTATTATAACCCAAAGTCCTCTCTCCAGGTCTGCTTCCCTCCTAACATCCCTTGAATACCAAGGGTTTACGGAGAAAAATAAGAAACCCAGCTAATGGATTTCTTGGCACGGCACATTTGTTTTCCCAGTGTAGCATAATTTTACATTCACATCTCATTAATAAGTTTTAACCTCAGGGTTCAGTTCTAATTAATTAAATATGGGAATAAAGGCCAGTGTACTTTCACTCTTTCAACTGCAGGTTGAATTTAATCTTTAAAAGCAAGTATAAGCACTAAGTCTGAAATACAATTTCTCTACCAGGCAAAGCTAAATGCAGTACAATAACTCCTAGCCCAACTAACCCTGGAAACACAGGCCGAAAATTGAGTCATAGTGTAAGTATGTGCATGTGTAAGCAATCTTAATTTTTTCTGCTTCTTAAATTATTTTCTTTTCTTCCCCTTTAAAAGCATAACAAATCTTCTGGACAATAATCCTTGAAAATTGGGTTTCTGTGAAGATTTTCGACCAGGACAAAAGAATCATAAGCTACAATGATAATTCACAGTTAAACAGGTCTCACTCGTCCTATTGTTGAGTTTAAACATAGTTATACCAAAGATTTTCACTAATTATTACCTGACATGTATTCTTCTTTCTCACATGAAATGGCAAAGTTACAATTGTTTCTTCACATGAGACTGTGCTGAGTCAGCATCTTTAGCCGTTGATTGTAGAATAGAATAGAATAGAATAGAATAGAATAGAATAGAATAGAATAGAATAGAATAGAATAGAATAGAATAGAATAGACCAGACCAGACCAGACCAGACCAGACCAGGTTGGAAGAGACCTTCAAAATCATTGCATCCAACCTAGGAGCTATTGATAACAATTATTGATAGGTGAAGTAATGATTACAAAATAGACATTGCCAGCAAACTTCATTCCACAGAAGGCTTTGATGTCTGGAACACTTTGTGAGGTAGGGTGTGAAGCAGCTCCAAATGTATCTTTCAATAATTTAAATGACTAAGTAAAATAAATCTCTTGTATTCCAGATACAGAATACCTAATATGTAGTAAATGAGATCTTATAGGAGCATTGGGTGAATGTCAGATTCTGGAGAATTGTTCACCGGTAGCCATTAGCATAAACATACTAAACCAGTAGACATTAGCATAAACATAATAAACTAGTGACATGACAATGAGATTGAATATTCTTTTTTTATTGCACTCTTCTGGCACAGGTCTCTAGAGCACTGTCAGGTAAGTTTTTTCTGTAATCTGTATGTCTATTGACTGCCAGCTTTGATCTCTGCTAGCAAGATGGTTTGGGGATTTGGGAGATAACAATATCCATAACATTTTGACTCAATACACTATCACACAGACACCAGTCTTTTGCCACCAACACAGTAATACATTCATATTTGTGTCCACAGCCTTACTTTTCAGGTGTCAGGGAAAATAAACACATTTTTCACAGTGTTTTTATATGGCTTCTCTTTCATGCTTATGGTTTCCATACACTCCTATCTGATCTGGTGGGATCTAGTCCACTTATGCTGTTTCACATAAATCAAAGCATACTTAATTCTCCAAAATATGCAATTTCTCATGCCCTTGGAGGAAGCAGAAGAAGTTGTACTGAAGTTAGTGTATACAAATCTGCTTCCAGGGTGTTTTCATTAGAACATACCATCTTTGAAATATCACTAAGCTGCTTACCTGTAAAGAAATGAACTAGAACTCAAAACCAGGAGTCTCATTGAAATAGCAAACTAGTTAATAAAACATTTGCATGCAGTGGAAAAAAAAAAAGGAGAGGACTCTGTGACCTAAAAGGCCTATCCAGTCCTACAGTCCTTGTTACTGTTGTTCAAAGTGAATAAAGTAGCAAAGATTTTATCCTTTATACATCTCTAAACACTTGTTATGGTTTGAGGCTGGGTGCCTTTAAGAACTACAAAGCTGAGTCTTCCAAGAGGATCAGAATGGTCCAGGCATGGTCTGGAAAGTGTAAAATTGTTATCCTATTCCATAATTCTGCTATCTCTTTACAAGTTGGCTGTACAGCTAGCTCTCTCTCTTTTCCCCCTTGTTTCTGTTGAATCCAACAAAAGCACTCTGAGTACATAACCCTGCTTAAATACATAACAGCTCAGACAGTGATACTTTATTTCTCCTTTAAGCTAGATAGTGCTTTCTATTGATAAAGCAAATGTCTAGAAATAGCAAAATGCAAAAATTTTGAGCAGAAAGAACTCTCTAGTTTTGATAATAGATATCACTTTATACACATACTGTGAACACTATGTTTTCCCATAGTTTCTTAATTAAAATCCCCAAAATTCTTATAAATCAAACAAATATAACCCCAAATATAACCCCTACCACATGGAATACAATTAAACCACATACTCAAATTTTGCATTATAAGTCAAGTACTTAAACAGTTAAAACAACAAACTACCAGAACACGTGAGTTCACAACTATTTTAATTGTCATATATAGCCACAAACAGATTACTAGCAAATACACATCTATAGGAACACCAGTAAATTAATAACTGACCACCTATATTATTCAGAATTTCTTTTAAATGTATGTATAACTATAAGTGTATGAGCACTTTTCATGCAATATTCACAAATTCTGCTCATTGGAAGCACCTGCCCTAAAATATTGCTTGTGCTACATCATAAAACCAGAGTGTGTTAGAGATGAAACCTGAAACACCAGACTACAGTTCAAGCTGCTTGTATTAGCCTGGTCATTTGGGTAGTACTATCCAATGAGGAGCCTAAAGCAGAGGAGGTCAAAAGAGCAAAAGTCACCTCACAAACTGCTGCACCCAGGTAACAGCAACCTTTTGTTAGGTCTGGTTATCTAATGCCTAAGGACTTCACAAGCAGCAAAAAATACATATCTGGGCAATAACTTGAAAACCATCAGTTTCATGTGACCTCTGAAAGGTGAATACATATTTTACTCTAAGTAAATTTGATGTATACACCAACACAGTTGACTTTGTTCCCAAATATTGCACATCTTAATGATTTTGCAATTTTTTTTACTGAGAAAAACAAACAACACCCCCACAAGAAAAAACCAAAACCATAAAACAAGTAAGATATGCTCAACTGACATTTTCTATCCTTCATTTCAGGATACTGATTGCACGTGAGCCAGAAAGTGTCATTGAAGGGTTACTTTATCATAATCTGGAGCATAATGAGAACAATAAATATGCTAAAAATCTCACAAGCCTATAACTAACAGCACCACTCCTCAGACACAACAGCCCTTTAAACCAGAAAGAATTTCTGAGAATAAGGCCTAGACAACAGAATGAATTATCTTATTACAAATGAGACGGTACAAACCATAGTCCAAGTGCAAGGTTTATTCCCTGAGTTGCCACTTCCTACACAGCATAGACCACACGTAGATAAATCATGTCTGTCAAAGGAAACTAGAAAATAAAAAGCTCTATCAAAATAAGACACTTCATTGTACTTTCCCCTCTGTGGAAAAGTAAAATAAAAGCAACCAAAGAAACAACAAAAAGACAACCAAATCAATAAAAAGCTTGGTGTCAGCTGTTAGCCCTATTACTGCGTGAGTTCCAAAATACACTGGTTTGTGTTGACATTGTGAAACTGGAAGCGACTTGTGCATAACATCTTTAATTGTTTCTATATCTAAATAATAAAAATCAGCTAAAGGTTTCCCCAAAAGTTCAATGGAAGCAGCAGCTAGAAAAGACAAATTATATAGTTTACTTAATGCTTCTGCCTTCAGTCTTTTGTGTGCGTGTTGGGTTTCTTTAACGTCACTTCTGAACAGAGCCTCATAGCAGGCCTTCTGAAATCACCAGATAAAAGTTAGTAGAATAACTTTATCTACACTAGTTCATGTGCAAAGCTGATCGATAACCACAGTATGCATTCTTCAAAACAAATCCAAAAAAAGCCATTACTGTCTGTACCTCTTCATGCTGCTCTTCAGCACCAAGTCTACTGGCTAGTGCCTACAACTACTGAGTTCACTTCTGAGTTCACATTTTTATTACAGCTTTAAAATCTTATAATTTTCAAAGATATCCTTGGGATTACTGAATGTGCAGTGCAGGGTAACTAACAAAAAAAAAAAAATAAAATCACATTTATGCCTATAAAAGTAGAACTGTCCCTGGAGGTGTTCAAAAAGGATTGGATGTGGCACTTGAAGCCATGGTTTAGTTAGTCATGGGGGGTTGGGTATTAGGCAATAGGTTGGACTTGATGATCTTTGACATCTTTTCCAACCTTGCTGATTCTATGATTCTAAAAGACCCATGGCAGTTTGTACTTTTGAAGCCAAGGTATAGCTATATCACTTTAACAGAATCACAGTGGAGCTGAATTTAACTCACATTTTGAAGCATGATCATCAGTCTAATCAGTAATTGCTTACCTAAACTGTGAAGGCATAGAACAAAACATAATTATTTTTTGTTCAGGCTGTAAGAACAAAAATTTTTAAACTCAGTCTCTAAGTAATTATTCCATATTTAATCTACCTAGAACTAAAGACAAAATATCTCTATTCTAATGTGGCATAACTTTGTAATTCAGTGTTACTTTTTAAACAGAGAACTACTACAACTATGATTGTAGTAACTTTGACAGATTGGCTTCAGTCTCATTTAATGGTAACTATAGTAACAGAGTTCTGCAATTATCAGTTGTGAGTGTATGTTCTATATAAATAAAGATATCATCTGAGTTATGTCTTTAATTACATCTGCATAATTAAGAGCTAATCACAATTTCAAAAAGAATCTTTGCAGTATTGAACATTTAGTCTAGGTAATGTGTTTAACTGCAGACAGAAAATATGTTTCCAGCATATAATTATGTTGCCTCATTTTGAATAGGCAGTGCAAAGGTTTCACTACTGGGAGGGAGATGAGCCTCTGAAAGAGATTGTTTTGGTTAGGAGTCAATTCAGTCACACCACACAGGCTTTACACCGTGGGTCAGATTCTCTTCCTTCTTAAGAGAGAGAAATATAACCCCTGATTGTGGTGGCTGCATTATAAGTTCCCAGTTCATGCTTTTCTATCAAGCATACTCAAAATACAAGGTGAGGTTTATGACTAGAAATATAAGATGTACCATCTGCAAGAATATTTATGTCACATGCAAATACAGAAGCTTTATCTATCATTGAGCTGCAAATATCCTGGGTTTCATTTTGCCAAAATTATATGGAATCACAGAGACAAAACAATGCTGTGAATCAGCGACTTTTTATTCTCCTTTTATTGCTCCATCCATAACTTACTTTCTTAATAAGGCATTTGCATGCTGATTTAAGTAGAGTGGGAGAGTAGATCACAAAAATTGTTTGCATTGTGCCCCAAGCAGTAATACAATCAACATATTTTTTTGTTTTGTCACAGATTTATTGCCAAAGTTGAAGTTAAAAGCAATTCTGAGCTCTGGATATCAAGTTTAAGGCTAGACGTGTTAATACATAACAAACAGTACCTTTCCATGTTTATTACAAAAAATATATTGTAAGCATAAAAGTCAAGCTGTACCATGATACATCCAAGATGTTTATTCTTAGGGGTTTTTAAAGACTTCTTTCCATTTGGCACCACCTGTGTCACTTCACTTCAAAAGCGGTCCAACGTGTGAATCAAAGAGACTGGCTATGAATTAACTACTTCATATCTTTACAGAGATGAAACTGGTCAGGGAGCAATGCAGCTTTTAAAAGATAAACAGCAAAAAAAGTGATTTAAATTATAACTATTTTATTTAGAATAAACCTCCTGATATATCCAATTATTGGAATAAATCTGTAGGAGAAATAAAGTGAAGAAAGTTAATACAGGTTAGGTTATGCTACTATGCAATGTGGCATAAGAGCCTCCAAAGCAATCTCCACAAACATGCACAGCTCAACTGCTCCTCATCTATACTAATCTTGAAATTAAACTATAATCTTAAAGCCAACCCACATTTAAAACAGAACTTTGTTTTATGTATGCTGCATTCACATCTACCCATTGCAATAAATTGTTACATACTGAGAGAGAAAACTATATTAAGAGAGAGAGTGCTATTAAACCATCTTTGAACATTTTAGCTTCAAGTAAAAAAAGCACTGATTTGTTTTGCTCTGTGACACATTGTGAAAGCTGGGATAACACACACAACAGGATAACAATTTCTTATCCATGCATGCTCTTACAGAGATAATAGGGATTTTGAATGATTTATATACATTTGGTTGGTGCCCTGTTTTCTGCTAAAATGCAGTGGCTGTTCAAGACACCACTAGAGAACACTGTTGAACTGAGCACATGACATGGGGGGACCATGTGGCTAAGTTGGTAGCATGTAAGACTCTTACTGGGAAGGTCGTGAGTTCAAGCCTGCAGTGGGCAGGAGAGTTCTCTGGGCAGCAATGTCCTCCCTCCTCAAGAGGGGATTGGACTTGGTGCCATGGTCTAGTCATGGGGTCTGTGGTGACAGGTTGGACTGGATGATCTTCGAGGTCTCTTCCAACCTTGGTGATACTGTGATACTGTGATACTAATGTTCAGTAAGTGTTAATACAGCTGTTTCTTTCAGAAAGATATTCAGTTGTTAAGAAAATAGTCCTGCGTTATGATAAATTCACCATACACATTTATTCCTATTATTATCCCTTGCTACTTTCAATTCAACCTAACAAATGACTGAGAGTGATAATTAAGGAAATGTCAAACCCTCCATTTTCAGTCAAGAAATCATCCTCAGAAGTTCAGCCTTGCTCTTTACTACTCCTCACTTTTGTTGATATGTACACTTGCCACCTGCATTTCTCTTTGATTTCAGGTTTCATTTGAACTGCAGCCTGCATGCTTCCATACAGTTGTTAAAAAATAATGAGGTTTACAAGCTCGATTGCTCTTGCTTGAGGGCAGGGAGTATTTAACTAAAAAAAAATATATTGATAAGATTCACCTCAAAAATACAATGAGGGAGCAAGAGTTTTTTGAAGCCTGGTGCTGAAAACAAACGTTGGGGTTTTTTGTAATCTTAATTGCAAATTAACAATCTGAAAAATTTACACGCCCATTTCTTTGCACAGCATCGTAGCAATTCCACTTGTCGATTAGAGACTGAAAAATTCACTCAGTGGAAAACAAAATCTCAAAGATGTAATTAAGGCAGATTAAGGCATACACTTTCCATTAAGTCATATTCTTAAAGATACACTCTTTCCATTAAAAACACAACATATAAACTTCTGAGGAGCATCAACATTTCATTCCAAAAACCCTTCTTTACTTCTATTTCAAAATACTCTATAGTGTTAACTCTTATGGAGTATGATTTACTCCACAACTTCATACTTTCTTGACAAATAATGCAGGAAATTCTCTTCTCTCTCACCCTTCAAATTTCCTAAGTTATAAAACCATTCCTATTTTAGTTCTAGTATTTCCTTTATGAGAAATACATGTGAAATGTAGCTGCACCACATTTAATGCCTGCAGTAATTCCAGAGGTAATTTTAAATACTGAGAAATGACATATATTAGACCATTTTAGACAATTCAAAGGCCCCTTTTGGTCTTATTTCCAACTCTTTCAGCAATCATTGCAAAACACTAGAAGAAATAATGACAATTTCCCAGTAACAGAGACTGTGCCTGAGGGCTTTTATGTGGGCTTGACTTTGACATTAGCTTCTCTGTCTGACACAGAAACAATAAATGCAGAACAATAAACTGTGGTTTTTTAGGTATTAGAACTGCCATAAATGCTTTCGTATAGTGAATAAACTACACTTCACATTTATTCTGTATTCTGTAGGGCCACACACTCTCATTTCTCATGCATAAACACAGTTAGAAATCAATATATTCCAGATAGAAAAAGCTTGAACAAGTCTTCCTAAAGACACAGTAATGGACAAGTGGCAAAAGCTTCATTAATAGTTCAGTCATGTGAAGCAGTGAATTCTGGGTATGAATACCAAATTTGGATGTGAGAGAGAGAGAAAGAAGAATTAACAGATTCAAGGCATTGCTGAGAATTCAGGTCCTCCGAAACACCTTTCTCAATATGTCATAGCAGCTTCAGCCAGCACAAAATTTGTTTTACTCATCTTCCATTTTCTGCTCACCCCCTGTCCAGAAAATGAAAAGGAAGCTTTTGCATATGCAAAGGAACTATCTGTTTGTAAAGGCAGTAGTGTATATAACAAAAATCTTTTGATATCTTCCAGTTTTTATACTCTGGAACTTAATGTGATGAATGATTAAACATTACTTTTTTTGTATGGATGGATGTTCTGTGGCCTCAATTTCATGTATACTAAGAACACATACATTCATTGCTCTTTCTGCTGTGAAACTGAGCAGCTCATCCAATTACAGTTTATGATACAAATTTAAGGAAAAAAAAAATAGGCAGCCTATTTAATTATTTTTTTTTTTGCTGATCCTTTCATCTTTTGAAATTGCCAAAACTGTTTCTATGTGTTAATGGAACACAGGTAATGGCAAAGATGCTCAGGCTGAACTTTGGGTAAGTCCTCTGCTTATGAAACTGGCAAAAAAAAAAAAATAATTTGCTGTTTCAACTCTAAATTTTGTTATTCCAGTTGGCTTTGTGGCCTGTTGATTATAGGCTCTCAGAATCTGTTACACTATTCTTTTTCTGCTCCCTGAATACTCCCAAAATAATGGAGTTTCAAGACAAAAGCCATATCTTAAACTAGCAGTGAATGGATTGTGTTTTCACTTATATCCAGAAGGCGAAGGTGAATTCAAATGAACATTCTGTTCTGAGAAAATACATTACTACACTCTCTTCTCCCCTAAAAAAAAACAGGCTTTAAAAACATTTATTTTTTAAATAAATCAGATAACAAAGGGAGTGAAGGAACACATAAAAGGTAATTATTTAACTCATTTACATGTATTAAATACATTTATATGTATTAATATATTTGCATGTATTAAATACATGTAAATACATGTTAAATACACGTATTTACATGTATTTAACTCATTTACATGTATTAAATACATGTAAACTACTTTCAAAATACTGAATGTGTGCAAATATTATTCTGTAATAGTCAAATACAAACAGAGCTCTGTAAAACTGTAGTAGATTACAGTTTTCTAGCTGAAACAAGAAGTTGGGGCACAATTTGCACATTTGTTTTTTCAGAAGCATCTTAAAGCACGAAAAAGATTGATCTCCTAGGTGCTACAGACTGAAGTATGCTATTAAAATAGGTTACCTTCTACAGAAAGTTTTAGGAAGAAGGAACATAAAATCAGCTAATTGATTTCAAGAATATTTTCCATATTCTCTTTGGCATTTTATATTGGTGCCTAAAACTAACAGAATTCTAGTGAACTGCATATTTAAATACTTCTGGGAAACGGGACTTGAGCATCTTCTTCCCTCTCTATTTATGAGTAACATCTTTTTTATCCAACAATTGACTCTCTTTTACTGCTTGTTATTTTTAAATAAGAACAGCAGAGGCATGGCTGCCTCCTCATAGTTATTATTTTTTCAGACCACTATCTTCAATGATTTTTAGATCTCCACTCTGGAAAGTAGCAAGTGCCATTTCAATATTTACTATTCATTGAGCTTGAATGGTGAGTGAATAACTTCCCACCACTGTTAATTGAATGGGTCGCATTGCTGAAGATATGGTTTACCATTTACTGACCAAGACCTCAGGATTTACATGCCAGAATCCTAACCTTGCACATAGCTCAGGAGTGAGTGCTATGATCATTCATTAATAACTCCAGCTTCTGAAACAACACTAGAACCCCTGAAAGTACTTGTAGGACTGTTTTTAGGCCAACTACTCCTCTTTCCCACAAAAGTGGCTGCTTCTGCATTTACATAGCCCAGGAAGCCTCACAGCCACCTCCAGGACCTTGAGTAAGACATTGTCTTCCTTTTGGTCTAACTTGCTCATGATTGGAATCACGTTGGAAGAACTTAAAGGATGAGGATGCTAGGAATGAAAAGATGGCATTGAAGAAATACAGAAAAACTATTCTGTCTGACTTGTCCTTCTTGAAAAACTGATTAATTCATCACCTGGCATGAGGGGGGAAATATGTTGATTTAGGGATGTTCATTTAGGTTGAACATTAAAACACTATGTTCACAGAGTCTGACAATTCCTAAAGTTATGTCTACACAAGCATCTGGCCAATGGTTCTAAAGAATATACCAAAACTTATTAAAAGCATTTACATCATTGTATTGACATAATGAATTGTATTCTGCATATAAGGAATAGGACAATAAAGGCCTTATTTCACAGCCTTAAAAAATGCTCTTCACAAATACATATTTTAAAAATAAATAGATATATAAAAGGTCTAAAATTCTACCTTGTGAAGAAAACAGTGACAACAGAAGAAAGCTTTTATTGCACATCCTCACTGAGTTGGCTTAAAGATTTTTAAATATACTGAAATTTATTGCATAGAAAAACATAATATAAAGATAATTATTTGAATAGCATAGCCAAAACTGAGTCTAGTAGACCCAAACCAATATTTTAAGGATTTTTTTTTTTTTTCCTAAGAAGAATGATTTTTTTTCTAATCTTAAGTAGTGATCAAAGCTACAGAGTGAGAAATTTGAGAGATATTTTGAGAAAACCTCAGAGGAATAGATTATGTTGGAGAATTTGCATCCATAAAGCTCAGTGAGACTGAGTTTTTCTGTTATTTCTTAATAGGCTTGCACTATGACAGGTATAAAAATTCCCACCCTCAAAAAGAGAAATTTGCATTGTCCCACAAAAGACAGTTTTGAGACTGCGGAAGAAAAAATCAAAACAATCTGTTCTGCCAGCTTTCCATTTGTGTCTATGATGGCCACAGCAGCAGAAGGCTGCCTATTGCAGCCTGACATTAAAAAACCTGCTCTGACAAACATTGCCATTGCTGCATTTCACAGAATCATAGAATCACCAAGGTTGGAAGAGACCTCAAAAATCACCAAGTCCAACTCATCACCACAAACCTCATGACTAAACCATTTCTATTTTCCCTAAACTTTGCAATACTGAATTAAATTTAGATATGACTGTTGTTTCATCTGACCTTGAAATTAAACAGAGCTATAACATTATTCTCTTAAGTCTTTGGAGAAATTTGAGTTTGAGTATCTCTTAAGTAACTATAATGAGCTACAATGCAACCCCAAATACATATCCTCACCACTCTCAGCACACAGGATAACAATGAAGACCAGAAGTTGGTTTGTGGGTTGTTGTCAAAGATATTCATCAATGATCCACAAATCTGTAGGACATCAGTCTAGTGAGATCCTAGATACGTTAGGATCAGTGTTCTTCACAAAAACCAATGAGCTGAGTTCAGGTCTCTGATTAATGAAAACAAACCAACTATTAGCAAGCTAAATAATTTAGCACTAAACTGAAAAGAAACAAAAATATGGAACTTTGTAATAATCTGAAAAACTCACACAGAATTGTAGAGCTTTATCTTTTATATTACTATAGGAAGTCTACCAAAGCAGAGATTTTTAAATGGGTTAATCTAAATGAATATCAAGAAAACACCTCATGAAGCAATATTCATAATTTAAAAATTAATCCAAGGGGACAATAATAAAGAGAAATTGGTCACATATTAAACAGAGCTGTGCAAAAGAGCAGCCAAAGTAAGAAAGTTCATCTTTATGAACGATATGCCAAATTTCTCTAACGATGTGGGCAAAAATGCTACGACAAGGAAACCACAGCACACAGTTTTCTGATTAGAAGTATTAAAAAAACCAGCATCTAAAGAAAGATTAATAGGAAAGGAGACAGTAAAAAAACCCACTAATTCTCACCATTGACAAAAATCTCTTAAATACTCAGAGCTCTTGAATTCAGTATTATGTCTTCACTTTTAAGGGGCAAAGGAGAGGTCAATTTTGGTTTTTAATTACTCCAGCGCTTATAAAAACTTTTCCTGATGACTGCTTTTTTCAACACAGCACGAGGGTAGAACCTAATTAGCTGACTACATTTTCTGATTATCATGGAAAAGCACAAGTTCCAGTCTCCAACTAATATTTAAATCCTCAAACCACTTCTTCAAAGTCTGCAAAGTTTGCATTTAAATTACTTCTATTTTTATTATGTTTCCCAACCCTTTTTGCTTTCTAATCACAGAGAACTCCTATTCTCTGTGTTTCTGTAATTTTGAAGACTGATTTTTTGTGTCCTTGTTTTTTTTTAAATACTAACCACTTACCAACTTGGAATATTTATATCTATTTAACTGGATTTTTATTCCTGTAGCATTTGTGTGCCATCTGTGCTACCACTGATTTGTATTCATTTCAGAACTATGATACAGCTTATTACCTGCTGATATGAATTTTTTGTTGGATGCTGCAGTTAAATTACTGCTTAAGTGACTACTGTTTAGATGCATCATTATTGGTTAATATATTACAGCTTTTTCCTACTGCAGCTGCACTGATGGTACCTGGTCCAAGAATGAAGAGTTCAAATACATTTTGTGTAGCACAAGCCAGGACACCCTATTGTGTAACAATTGCTATTGTTACCGTGCTCAAGCCATTGTGCTCACATGCAGCACAATCCTTGATCTCTGCACTCTGATGAGGCAAAAGTAGTACCTTAAGTACAAGAAAGAAAGAGCAAACATAAAAATAGGATAAGATCATCAATAGTAGCAAGTATTAAATATTATTATTATTCTTGGAAAGTATTTTCATGGCTGAACCCAAATGCTGACCTTAGCAAGAGATTCTCTGCAATACAGTTGTATCAAGTTGTATCTTCTCTTTCAGAGAAATTGTTTCCTAGATAAGCTCAGGAATGCAAGATTTAAAATTCTCTTAGAAGTCAGTGTTTCTAGAAAAAGAGTCTTGAGTACAAACCAGAATTTTATGTGAATTTGCCATGAATTTGTACATTTATCTGTATTCAAGCCTTTTTTAAAATAATAGCTCTTTTCAGTGGTATAATTTTTGCTTTCAACAGTTACCATAATATAATAGAATTATTTTTCCTACTAATTTGATTTAGTGTCATTCACAAGAACTTGTAAATTGTGATCCACTGTTCTACAAGATAAATAAATGTGAAATAAATGTCATTTCCTGTGAAGATCATCATACAATATACAAGACAAGTTGTCCTGGGATTGAGTAGAGTTGGGGCACAATGGCTAAATTCCACTAAAGCAATTTCAACAGCTTTGATCAGTACTAACAACTAGTTAACACATTATCCATGTTCCTTCATGGAAAAACCAGCAAATTTTAATATACCTCAAGCAAAACGCTGCCATATTTGTCAGAAATTAATAAGGAGTAACCATCTGCAAAGCCAGCAAATTCCATTTGCTGCCTCTAGGAAAGTACTTGCAAAACAACAAGTGGACTTCCCAGAACAAAAATAAAATAAATCCCAGTCATGTCTTCAATTTATGGTTTTGTGCTACAAATTTCAAACACTAATCTAACCATGCTGAATCAACACCTGCAGAGCAACAGCAGGAAGGGAAATACTGACACTGGAAGATCCAGCCAGCCAGTGCAGAGGAGTCAGGTAGCTTGGCAACAGCGATACAATTACTTTTTTAAATTTCATCCATTTAAATCCCCAGGAAAAGACTCTTAAGTGAGCATAAGTTGCTGCTAAAAGTGATAGTACAGCACCTAATTTAAAAACTTCTTAAAAATTCAGAATGATTGAAAGTAATAAAGAACTTCGGGGGGGGGGGAAGTGTTGACTTGAAGACTACTTAGATTTGCAGGTTAGTACTGAATACCTGTTACATAGAAGACCCCAAGAGAGATTCATTTCTATATTGTGGTATTGCTGAAATATAGACTTGGCTCACAGGAGAATTTAATTCCTTGTTCTTTCCTTGAAACGCTGGCGTCTGAGTAGAAAGGTACAGATAAAAATAAAACCAAATAATAGTAAAAAAACCCACCAAAATCACACACGCACAAAGATGCATCTTTCATAAATCCTTAAATTTAACATTATGACTACCACTTGTACTTGCTGTCATTACACCTATTTTTTTTTAGGCTACAAATTCCTAACAATACCATTTTACATGCTTTTACTGAGCTGAGAGTAAAAGAAAGGTATCTGAAGGAACCTGCATCAGTCTGTCTGTTTAAAGCAGAGCTGCCTTCCAGCCCTTTTCAGGCCTGCTATCCCTGATAAAAAATGGGAAGAGAGAAGAGTAAAAGCTGAACTCAGAAAGGTAGTTAGTGGTGAGAAACCATTCTGACCTTTCTCTGCAGTCTTCTCCTCCAACTCATACAAAACACTCTTCAGCTCGTGAGCAGTCTTTTTTCCATGTAGCTACATTCCCAAGGATAAAGATAATGGACAGAAGAGCTTTCTTCAAAAAGGCTGAGATTCCCAAGAGAGCTGAAGCTTTCAGTGTCACTGCAAGAAAGCAGCTAGCTTGATAATTCTGCTCACAAGTCGGTAACAGCAACTCATACCAGAACCGAGTAAAGAAAGTGTCTTTTGTGAATTTAGAGTTTAAGAACAAACAGAGTTTGTTAGGAGTAATGTCATTGCCACTCCTAACAAAGACCAAATCCCAGTGAATCAACAATATAGGAACTAAAATATCACAGTGACAGGCACTTCAGAGCTGCATCATAAAGCCTCTTTTCTAAATACAGTGGGTTAAATCTCAGTCCTGTTGAAATGAAAGCTCTCTCAAAAGTCAAAGAACAGATTAGCATTCCTCTAAGGAAATAAATTGTTTAAAAGCTTATCTTCCTAACAGTATCAGGCTATTTCTCACACCTTGCTCTGCTCCTGTTCTGTTGTGTGATCCTGAATAATTCACTCACCTCTCACCTCTGTGCAGTGAACATCTCTGAAGCTGTGCTTTAATAGGAGAGAGGTAGCTTCTTGAAATATAATGCAAGTCAGCTGCTGCTAGGTATCAAAATGCTGCTGCTGTATTACATCTAACAATTGCAAGTGTTCTATGTTTAGTCTATCTTTAGAGAGTTTGAGATTTGTTGTTGTTACTGTTGCAGTCCTAAGAACATCATCTGCTTTCCACTCAGTAATCTGAGCAATATAAAAGAAAAATTGCCAAAAAAAACCCCCAAACAAACAAAATACAACAAAAAAATAGAAACTGTGAAAGGACTCAAACATCTAACCACATTTGTTGAAAAACGTGATCTCAGCATGTTCCAAAATGAGGTAACACATTCTGAGTTAAAGAAAAGCCAAAAAATAAAGAAAAGGACCAAAAAAAGTCTTTGAGGTCTGCCAGTAAAAACTGTTTGGAATTGTAAGACCCTCCAAGCAGGTAATAAAAGTGTCTCTATAAAATCAGGTAAAGATCATCCAAATTTGACAGATTCATCTGCTAGCACTGAACATACAATCTAGGTGCTCTTAGAAGAATGCTAAATTCACATAAGCAACAGCATCTTGACAAATGCACAGGCTATTGACAAAACATGGAATAAAGCAATTTCAGGAGTATCATAACAGACATGGCAATAGCCATATGTAGAAAATAGCTGACTGTCATTACAACTACATCTTGAGGTCTTTTAAGGCTATAGAATAATCCCACTCAAACAGGTATGAGACCAGAGTTGTATTCCTGCATTATCATCCCCATGAAGTCACAGTAAGCTCCTGAACAGCACAATTATTCCACATACTGTCTTCATAGTCATCCATGAGAATCTAATCTTACAGAAAATTCCTCTTTTGCCAGATCTTCATGGTCTGCATGACAGTCATCATGGAACATTTCTCATACCTAAATTTCACATCTTCTTTACAGTAAAGACATTCAGAAAGGAAAACTGGGCTACTTATGTTGGAAAATGAGTAGAACATTATAGGTGATAGTTACAGCCCAAAGGAGCAGGAAAGCAGATACATACTTGGCTAAATTAGATGACTGTTGATTCATTTGGTATGGCCTATAGAGAGACTAAGATTCTGCAATGATTCACATCTGGCTCATAACAAGTACTTCATTGGCTCCCTCTTGGTTTTTTCACTGAAGTAGTCATCCTGTGTCCTCTCCATGCCTCAATGCTTATAATTTCTTATTGACTGAAGTAAGACTTCAGCATTCAGTTACTCAGCTTGCTGGCATAAAATAGTTTTTTTGGGGGGAAGGCAGTGTATTTTACTCAGTTTTAAATAAGACCAGTTCCTATTACAGATTTTTACAGCTAAAAACATAACAGTAAAGATCAAATAAAGTTTCACAACTTCCTTAACATTACCCATTATCACAGCATGTAGTTCCTCCTCTGCCCAGGAGCATCTTATTTAATATCGGTCAGCTTCTCCTTTAAAAATAAAGTTATTCCAACATCTATTTGCACCTGGACAAAGTTCCAAATTAGTTTTGCTTACTTGTTGCTGATCTTCCGTTAGCTACAGCACATAACAATAATTCTCCGATTTTCAGATATATCCCTAACTCCTCAGATAAGCCTCTACTTTTTTTTTTTTTCCTTTAAGAGCCTTCTTCAGCATTTTTTTGCTGTGCTTCATCCCTCTGTTCTTTTGCTTGTTTTACATCTACAGATTAATTCTACCTACAAGAAAGTTTTTTCTCAGCTTTGGCTCAGCCTGAGCTGACAAATATCTTCTCTGAGATCAGCTACATAGGTATGTCACAGGTGTAAATGCCAATTTCCAAACTGAGTAAGGAAATAACAGAGGAGCAGAAATGCTTTTTACAAACAGACACTGACATATAGTGCATGTGGCATCTTCTTAAGGCACTGTAAAAAGATATTAAGTTAACAAGTGTGAGATTTCAATACTGCATGAAAACTCAAAAGGTATTTAATAGAGGTACGAATAGTAGATCATCTTTTTCTTTAGATGCCAATATTTTCCTCTCAGTCTGACGGTCAAGATCTCCTTCAAAGATACTTGGTTTAGATGTCAATATATATACTGAAAAGTGTTGGTCTTTTTGTTTTGGTGTTTTGGGGTCTTTGGTTTGTGTGGGGTTTTTTTGGGGTGGGTTGTTTGCTTCTGTGAGTTTCAAGTTTTTGTTTGGGTTTTGTGGGGTTTTTTGTAGGTTTTGGGGGGTGGTTGTGGTTGGTTTGGGTTTTTTTTTTTTACATCTGTTTTTTATTTTGTTTCTACCACTTGAAGCTGCCTATTTTCCTGTCTGCTACTGAACAGTAGAGTTAACACTTTTTATCACATCTAGTGCATTTTCTTATTTATTACTCCCTGTAGTTTAAGCAGAAAGCTAATACACAAACCCAGATTTTTGCAGTTGAAAGCAAAATTACATATTAATCCAGGCATATTACTTAGTATAATCTTATTTCTAAATTAGCTAATAATAAAAATAATAACATAGTATTTCTTCTACACTGAGGAATAATAACACATGCAATCTTATTTCCCAGAAGGCCATATCTAGAATCAAAGATGTAGTTTCTGTGTTGAGAAATCTTCCAAGCTGTCACTCCACAAAGTTGCATGTAAAAATAATTAAATAAAAAAAAATTCTGATTTTTTTTTTTTTTTTCATTTCTTACTTCTACACAATTCTCATGGTTCATTGTGCCTTCTCCAGTGCATTGTATTAATGCTTAACTGCTTCACTTCTTCCTTGGTAGTAGGCCAACACAAGTATTCATACACTTAGACCTGAATCAGACTGGGGCACTACTAATTTTGGAAAAAAAGGATTGAGAGGAAGAAAATAGCTAGCCTGCTTAAAGTGGTACTGCCTCTAGGAAGCTGTAGGCCAAATTTCATCCTAGAAGAGTTCCCAAGGGGTTTTGTCTGTTCTTTTTTGCTTAAGTGGTTCTCACTGGTTGATTGGGGTTTGGTTTGTGTTGTTGGATTTGGTTGGTTGGGGTTTGTTTTTTTTTGGGGGGGAGGGGAGGGAGGTGGGGGAACAGGGTGGTGGAGGTGAATGTTACATGGTTTTGTTGGGGTTATTTTTACCTTGGTTTTGTTTGGACAAAAAACTTGTATATGGCCATTTTCCAGCTCACCTATACTTGTATTAAGCCCGCTTCAGCTGTCAGCACTGTAATCTTTTTTCTGTAGGTCACCTTGTTCAGCAACTTCTACTGGGTCCCAAGAGACTCCACAAAGCAGGATGGATAAAGTTCTGAAGTGCATAGCAATTCTTTATTTGTGAATACACACAAAACATGCCTAGATGTAATGAGTAGTACCTAGGTGTTAATATGCCCTCCTACAGCAGTCATTACTCAGTGGAAAAACTGATCCCTATTACTCTTCAGAATGGTACAGTAGTCAACCTCAGTGAGGTGTCAACTTCTAATTCCTTGCCTTTTATTTTATGGTTTAATATCTTATCAGTGTTCTTCCTCTTCGATTACTTCAAGATTAAAATAACTCACAATTTAATAGTTTTCAGAACAGAATCAAGACGACATCATGTTACTCTGAAGCACCAAATCAGACCTTCAGCCACAAACTACTAGAACTCCACTTGGGAATTTGGATATCCATTCTTCACACTCTTACGCATTCTACCTCTTCCACCTAGGATGAAATGAGCATTTCTTACAAAACCCAGATAACCTCCACCCTCTTCTAGCATCCAACTCAGCACAGGCAGTCCTGTGAATTAGTTTCACATCAGTGATGTTGCTGCTGCCTTCTGCAGCACGGAAGAACAACACTTTCTGTGTAACTGAATACCAGTGCAGTGAAGAAAGAGGAAAGATCTTGCACAAGTCCATCACACAAAAAGCATGTCAAACTACTCAGAGCATTTCAGAAAAAAAAAATATTAATATCCAAAAAGTTCACCAGAATTTTCCAGTTAATCAGTGTTGAAAATCTTTTCATACACTTACAGCTACTTTGAGGCCTGCTAGGTCCTCTATCCCATTCTTGGCCACATAAGGAATTCAGAGCTGTACACATTGTTACAAAGCTTTCAAGCTCCCATTCAGAGTACTGTGCCAAAAATTTTGCTAACTGATACTTTTTCAAGAGATGTCTCCATGTTGACAGACTGACATTTTCAGAGGCATAACAGTAATCTCTAGTTCTAAATGTCCAGTTTAAATGTTTTATATATTTTATTAAAAAACAACAACAAACAAAACCAAACAGCCCTCTCCCCCTCCCTCTCCCCAAAAGCAACAACAAAACCAAACAAAAAACCCACACCCAAAACAAACAAAACACTCAACAGATATTTCTTTTGCCTAAAAAACAACTTTTGGGACCCTTGCATATCAGAAAGTTGTTTGTATGTGTGCGCACATGTCAATATGACTAAGCACTAACCAACATAAGTCTTCTGGTCAGATGCCAAGCCTTTAAACATTTCTCAGTGCTAACCAAGCCACAGTTTTCAACTATAAAGGCAAGGTACATCTCGAGTATATGAGGTGATCGTTGAAATGCTACAAGTAATAAAGTATTTGAATCTGCAAGACTTCAGAGACTGAATTTGCTTGGACAACATTGTTGCATACACTAGAGTCTTCATGTCATTCCCCTCCCTTGCCACAAAACACATCCTTGTGCAATCTCCTCCTTTCAGGAGCCCTGCACCTCACTTTATTCCATGATGTTTCCCCCATTTGTATGATTTGCATGAGATGGTTATATCCAAGAGGTTAAATCACTTCTTTCTTGAGCAGGTAAAGCATAGTTATACAGATGTTAAAGGATCCTTTCAGATTCTTATGCACTCCATCAATATAGTCTAGAAAGAGTAATTTGACTCTGCTTTGAAAACACAGGTGTCTCTACTCTAGGAGTACTTCCTGGTATGTTATTCTGACATTCCTAAACTGGTAACATACTGAAGTTTTCAGCAGTTTCTGTTTATGTATCTGTTTATGTATCTAACATACCTATGGTTGTTGTGAGTAATCTGTACATAAAAAAGACTAGACTTTGGGAGCAGGAGAATGAAAGGACAAATATGGAAAGAGGCTGAAGAGACCCAGCAAGAAGATTCCCGCCCTCTTAAAATCTACCAGCAGAGCTTCAAGCTATGCTAACAACCATCCACATATCTACATGTACTATTTCACCTCATTCATACTCATAAAGCAGCACAACATATTTAAATCCTGGCACTTTACCTATCTTCGGAAGCATTGGTACTAAATCAGTAGTGGGGAGAAAGTAGGAAATTAGAAGGACACATACCAAGACCTCAGGATTAAACCTTAAAAGCTATACCCCACTATATATTTGGACCTATTTCTGAGTGTAAACACAAACATGAAAAATTCCACATTGATCGTTATTGTGCTTATGGCTAATTAGCTTATTCAAAGCACATTTTCATTTTCTTGTCTTCTGTATAAGACAGTTAAGACACTTGCACGCAAAACATTTGTAGTGTAGCACTATTTCATTAGCCTATACAACTAAGAATTCAGGAGGTACTGCCAAATAAAAATTATTCACAGGGAAGTATTGTCAGTTGTTTTGGGATTTTTATTATATTCAAAACAGTACAAGTATCTGATCTCAAGACATATTCAACTTCCTTGGGCCTTGTTCAGAAAATGTGTATGCAAATTCTGCTAATCCTTTTGGACAGGATGCAAATAGAGACTTGTGTTTGTACCTCATACATTATTGTTTCAAGAAACTACTTCACAGACTCATTTAGGTTGGAATACACATCTAAGATCATTGAGTGCAACTGTTAGCAGACCACTGCTAAGGCTCCACTAAACCATATCCCTCAGTATCACCTATACACACGCCTGGAGGTTTTCAAGCAGTGTTTGGACCTCGTGCTTAGGAACATGGTTTAATGTTGACCCTTCAGTGCTGTGTCAAGAGTTGGACTGAATCTTTGAAGTCTATTCCAAATGAATGTATTCTGTGACTCTATCTCTCATATATCTGGTGATTCCATCACCTCCCCAGGCAGCCTGTTCTAATGCTTAACATGGGCACAAAGAATTTTTAACTAACATCCAATCCAAACCTCCCCTGACACACCCTGAGGCCATTTCTTCCTATCCTGTCACCTGTGACTTGGGTGAAGAGACCAACACCATTTCTCTTCAACCTCTTCAAATAGCTAAATAACCCCTCATCTCTCAGCCACTCCTTGTGCTCTAGACCCTTCACCAGCTCTGTCACCCTTTTTTGGACATGCTTCAGTATCTCAGTATCCTTCTTGTAATCAGGTGTCCAAACTGAACAGTATTCTAGGTGTAGCCTTACCACTGCCCAATACAGGGCAATAATTACTTCTGTAATCCTGCTGACCGCACCATTCACGATGCAATACAAAGTCTGATTTCCACACCAGAGAACTGAGGGAAGAAGTACTTCTTTAAAGAAAACAAATAAACAAGCTTGTTTCTGCTGGATACAAAGCAAATTCTAAGAAATATTAAGTAATGAACATCATCAAGAAAAATGTATGTTTGAAGACAAAAATAGGTCTCTTTCCCTGTCAAAATTTTCAGTGCATCTACTTGTGTTATAAAGTATGTTTTACTTTTTGTCTTTGGCAACATGTTTTAAGTGAAAATAAGAAAATACATGTCAAATGGTGGGTTTAATGATTGAGATTACTTGATCATCAAGAGGTACTGTAATTGCATGTGGATGCTATCAAATTGCTTCTTGAGCTTAAAAAAACACTACCCTCTTTTATAATCACAACTTTAATGGATTTTGAAATGCAGTAATACATGCCAACCAAATTGAATATAGAAAGCAAGTTATAATAGGGAAATGAAATCATTCACTTTAAAAGTGTAGCAGTAAAGTTAAAGCTTCAGATTGTTAATCACTGACAGTTTGACAGTGGCAATAATCAGAAAAATACTATTACCATTAAATTCTAGCTTCACCATAAAGATGTATGATGTTGAAAACTTGCAAAATAGTATCGAAGACCATCCATTTTCACAGAATCATACAATGCTTTAGGCAAGAAGGGACCTTCTATAGCCTAAATCATTTTATTCAAGTTCTGTGCTATAAGCAGGAACATCTTTAACTAGATCAGGTTACTCAGCTCCCCATCCAGGCAGACCCTGAATGTTTCTAGGGGTGGGGCATTTACTATCTGTTGTAGGTTGAGTTTTAATGTGCCTCATGCGAGCTTCAAAATGAGAGTGCTGGCTGGAGCAAAGTAATATGGGCTTGAAGTTTAGATCATAACGTGAAAGGGTTCCTGTTCTGGTTGCTGCTTCTAGGTTTTGGGTGTTGACTCTCTTCTGTTGGGATGGCAGCTGGACAGGGAGGGATGGTGCAGGTAGCTCCTGGCTTGGGTTTTTAGCTCACTGGCTTGCTGCTTTCTGTTGTGCTTTTCATGCAAACAGGCTCATCTAATTGCACATTATGTTATCTCATTGATAGTAAACTTTTATCTTATCTCAGCCAGGAATTGTGTGTGTGTGTGTGTGCACGTGTTGCCTTCCCTCACCTCTGTGCTGCAGGGAAAAGACTGTGTTGAACAAGCACATATCTCTCTGAGCAACCTGCTCCAGTGTTTCAGCAACCACGACATAAAAAAACTTTTCCTTATATTTAGTCTGAATCTACCTTTTTTATGTTTAAAACCATTTACCTCTTGCCCTATTGCTACAGGTTCTACTAAAAAGCCCTCTTTAAGCACTGAAATCTTGCAATAAGGCCTCCCTGGAGCCTTCTCCTCTCCAGGCTGAAAAACACTAAACTCTCTGCCTTTTCTCACAGGAGAGGTGTTCCATCCCTCTGATAACTTTGTGGCCTTCCTATAGACCCACTCCAACATGTTCTTGTCTTTCAAGCCAGTATGCTACACTACATTATCGTTCGTATCTCCTCAAGGTCATACTATTAAACGGGGTTTTTATCTGAGTCAGAAAACTGCACAGAAAGATGAGTGCTGCTATTCTCAGAAGAAACCGATGGGAACACAGCAGAGAGGACATGGCCATTTTACCGTGCATTTTAGTCACTCGTGAAACCACGCTCTGAAAACTAGAAATACAAAAGGAAAATGCAGCCAGAAACAGCTCACACCTGACAGCAAAGCACCGATCTACTGACATACCACATGGAGCAGAGCAGTGGACAGAATTACTTGAGAGGAGTGTGGATCTCTTCATTCAGCCACTTGCATGGGAAAACATAGGGTACAGCCATCAAAGAAACCACAGGTAAAGTGAGGAAAGTGCTAGAAGATTCTCCCAAACAAGAAGTGGTTAATTAAAATTTTGCTCAATAGCAACAGAATAAGAGCATTAACATGATCGAGTCACTTTGATTTAGCAGCTTTGCAGTAACTGGTTAAGTAGCACTAACTCAGTACAACATTCTGACAATTTTGGATGCTGAAAAAATTTAGCATGAGACAGACTAAATTATATCAGTTCAGAATAATTATCAAGTATTTAATTATATACTTGCATATATAGTTACTAATGACAATTTAATATTTGTATTTTAAAGCACATGCATTATATATGCATGCACACATTTATCTATACTGATGCTGAAACATTAGATGATACGTAAGCTCTACCCTATCAAAAAAAATCTACCCTGATAAAATAGGCATCTTCCTCCCAAGATTACTTCTGATAATTATAATCTCAACAAGACAAAACAGTTTCAAAGATTTTCTATGTCTCCTCTTTTATTACATTAGAAGCTAGTTCAGAGTCAGCCATTATTATTCTTTATTTACTCACATTCTCTGAGCCTGAATCAGAACATCACAACTTAACTGGATTAGTGACTGACCATCTGTAGGAACTTGGCCACTTTGATAGGTTTTTGGGTCTAAAGAAAAAAAGTGTAGATAAACCCAGAAATCTGACAGAGAAATAAATAATTATTTCTGGTTATGCCTGCAATATTGGGAAACAGACTGAAAAACATCTGCCTCTCTAGAGGTAAGAATCCAATGCTCATGTTTTCAAAACTGCCTTTTCCAAAATCCCAAATTAATGGTAATTTATCCCATTCCAATATTCTTAGATGCCTGCTCTTTTGTTTAATCCTTTTCCTCCAAAAATAAAGTCAGAGTTCTACATTTCAAATCCCGGTGTGCTTCAGTACATGCACAATAACAAGATTGTTATTATTGTTTTTATTATTGTTAACAAGATTGTTAAAGATTACCTTTAGATTTAATTGGTTTTAACCACAAATCATGACAAAAATCACTCTTCAAGAATATCATTACTAGACACAAACATTTAAAACCCAGGAATGCCAAGATTAAGCAGATTTTTACAAATACACACTTTTCCATCTACAGATTAAAAAGAAATGAGCTTTAAATAGCTTTTGAAGTAAAGATTCACAAGTCGTGCATCTACAATCTTTAAAAGCAATAATATGCAGTGGCAATATAGGATCTATATGTAAGGTATACATAGGTCTATCATGCAAAGACTTCGGTTAACAACAAAACACCCAGCATCTGAATCCTGGCAAAAAAGCAAATCAGATTAGTCTTCAATTTTCAAAGTAGCAATTAATTCCTTGAGAAGTCAAATCGATATTCTGTACGTCAGCAAAACCTATTAAAAAATGAAATAAATTTTTTAAAATAGTTTTATGAACATTGATTACTGAGGCACTACTCAGGTGGGCATGGAAAAGCCAGGAAACAAATCTGCATTGCAATTTCCAAGGTAGAGTATGTGACAGTTACCCATAACTGTGTCTGTATTGAGGGGACTGGCTTTGTATTAATAAATGGCAGGCATTACACAATTTCCATCTATTTTAAACCTCAGAATTCATACAGAAAACTAATAAAATGTTTTTGCAAAACAGTACCTAAAAATAAAGGGCATCAGGCTCACAGGAAAATCAACCATGTCCTTCCACAGCTACCACAGATCTTATTTATAGCAAATCAAAGCTACTCCACATTCAATACCACCAAGTAACCTTTCAAGTGACTTAGATACGAAACATTGCTCATGCTTTCCAAAATTATGTATTTGCCCTGAAATGTAAGAAAGCTGTACTGTAAAAGCTTGGTGCTATGCCTACATTAGCACTTTTATTTGCCTTGTTATCCTTGGCAGTATTTTCCATATTTTCACCTGTCACCGTAGCAAATTTATTACCAACTGCTCTGTGCAGACTCAGCAATCCTATAAATCAGATTATATGCATCACTAAATTCACCAGACAAGAATAACTGACTATACCTTTGATTTCCAAAGAAATAGACAACGGAGCCTCAAAAGTGCTAAATATAACCTACAAAAAACCCAAACACAAACATACAACACTGTGCTTATTTCTAGTTTTCATGTGTGGCACTAATATGCACCGTAGCATGAGTGCTCAGCATAGTTCAGAAAGACTCCACTAAGGCAAAAATAACTGTAATGTTTCTTTTAAAAAGTCAGATGTTTTTGTTTATGTTCTGTAAAAAGCTTTTTTAGGTACTGTTACTCATTCCATCATTCGCAAAATAAATTGCACAATACAAAATGTTTGAACCCCCCTAAGGGAAAATAACAGCAAATAAGACTTTCACAAACACTTGTTCCTAATCAATTAATAAACAAACAATTCTTCAAATCGGCTTGCACCCCGTGAAGTGGAAGCAGTCCTTATCTTCCATAGCAAGTTCAACTTTTAGTACAGCATGGATATTTTCAATATAAAAATCTGCAGCATAATGAAAGAGCATAATCACGCAAGTGAAAATCTAGGTTTCCTGAACACCAGTAATTCACACTAGGCTATTCATGGCTTTTACCATCTACAGAGAAGAGGCGTCTGGTGAAAAGACAGAATGACAGCAATGACAAGAACAGTTTAGGTCAGGACGGCTTTCATGAGACTGCCTGGTCCACCTCTCCACTCAAAGTGCAATGGACTTGGATATTACATTACACAGGCCCTTGTCCAAAGTCAACTTCAAAGTGCCTTCAAGACAGTAGATGCCACCATCTATTGTGGCACCTGTGACAGTACTTGACAGAATTTGCTTTCGAGTAGCTTATTTGTCCTCTTGCTGTTCAGCTCCAGGAAAACTCACATCCCTTCTCACTGCTAACTCTTGTCCAAACTGAAGCTGAAAGCACCAATGCTGTTTGTTGACAAATTTAAGGGGAATATTGTCAACTATGTAATTACAGTTTTCATTTTCCCATGTTACCATCGTTACAGTCATTCGTACAATTCAAGAGTTTACTGTGTCCATACCTAAAAATGTTAGCTCTTAGCTAATTGTTGCCCTAAGTCTCTGTTTTCCCTCAAATCTCTCTCCTCTCTGGTTTTTCAGTCATTCCATGCCTTATTCTTTCTCTCGAAAGCCCATGGGGAAACATCTTACGTGTTACAGGAGTGACACATCTTTATTGCAGCTCTCCAACTTTAGTCTGAAAATAGACATCACATGTCATAAATAAATGTTGGCCTACTAGCAAATATTACTTGACAGCAGATTTGCATCTGACCCATCGCATCCCAGAGCCTAGCAAACCCTGCTACTTTTGGCACAAACAGTTGGTGGGAGATACCTCTAAAAATTGTGCCCTGGATTCAAAACTTTTCTGATGTTCAATTTGCTTTATTCACATTGGACAGGCTTTTACAGACTTCCCAGCTGTATCTTGCTGAATGAAAGCAAAATATTGTGAAGTTCTCTCTCACAACAATTTTGAACATTCTAAATTTAACAATTCAGTAAAAAAGTAAAAGTTAATAAACATGCCATTGTAGTATTCCCACGACAAATAGACTTATTTATGAAAAAAATCCTCAGTATTCAAACATCAGCAGTGAATTAGGTTGGTTAATTGAAGGAACATAAATGAATTCACAAGCGAAGTTACTCCACAGGGAGTACAAGACGATGGCATTTTTATTCGAGTCCAATTAACCTTGGATCACTGAACAGTGTAATTTTAAATTTATTGTACCCAAAGCAGGGTGATTACCCAGCATAATTGCAAGATGGTATTTGTTCACAGGCGAAGTCAGACTCAGGAATTACAGGTTCTGGTTGGGATTTTGTGTGTTTGTTTTTTACACAGGGAGTAGTATGAAGCGTGAAGCTGGGAACAACTTCTTCCAGCTGAATGTTTCATTGCACAAATCTGCTTCACAAGTTTAACATGGGTTTGGTTGGTTTTTGACTGTGGTTTGTTTTGGCAGTTGGGGTTTTTCCTTCAGTTGTTTTCTGAGGGGGAGAGGAAGAAGTTGGACAGTTTTAGTTTTAGACACAACATACCAGATACAGTCCTATGATTTTACTCAATAAAACATTGGCTTCTACACATTTCCTGGTATACTAACCATCAGCTTGCCAACTGAAGCTCATAGTAAAATTCCTAACAAATAGGTATTTGTTGATATTTTCAGCTAGGATTGAACACTATCAATAGGCAGAAAACACAGTTCTTTAAGCCCTTCTGTATTTGTGTCTGTATTTAGAAACATTAACTAGGGTAATGCTTAAGTAGATCTACAAGCTGAACATGAAAATTTTACCTATGTTAGCAAGCAATGAAGACCTATAGAGAAACTGGTGGTGCTGATGACCTGATGCTTGATCGACTCATTTCATGGGTTGTATTTTCTGGCTGACCAGTTTTAATTTGGGGCATCTCTAGAGAGGGTGCATTACACACCAGATTATTTCAAATTAAAAACCTCAGCCTGCTCCTCATAGCACTGATTGAGAATTGAGCTTGTGTGTATTACTGTTCATTTTCCAGTAGCAAAATGCCTTTAAAGTGCTCCAGTTGCCAAGGATCTGTTCCAGCTCTGTGCATGACTAAAGCTGTATTGCAGACACAAAAGTGCAGTTGAGCAGATGAATTGATGTAATCCTATTATAGCATATTGTTCTAACACTTTAATGTAGTAATATGTTTAACCTAACATAATAATTTCCATGAAACATGGACAAACACCAGAATAACAAATGCCAAGTATTTCAACACTAACTTTTCATTCAAGCGTGTGCAGTTTCACTTTCCTTCCCAAACAGCTGAACTTGCACATACCTCAAGTTCTAATTTCCCCAAATCACTGCATTTATATTGCTTCTCAACAGCAAGTGTCCAGCACACAGAATCAGGGTCTGACAGTATCCCTTTCTACACTATTGATTACAAACAAGGAAACTTAACAACCAATGATTACACTCAAGAGTTACATTAGCCATATCTTCAAATCAAGAAGGTGATCCTCTACCAATCTACTGCAATTTCTTCAGCTTAAGGGACATTGTGTGCAACACACTATTTTGGGCAAAGAAATCAATCCTCTGTATAATTCAAATGCAGTAATCATACTTACCTCTAAAGTAATTTTGGATGCAAGAACGAAAGTCAATTCCAAGCAAAGTTCTGCAAGCATGACCTGTACCTGCTAAATGCAACTACCTGCAGCATTTACCACAAAAAACAGGCAAATGGACACAAAAATAGTATTGCAGTTAACTACAAAGCATTAATAAAACAGCTTAAACCATAATTAATTTGTCAATCTATAACCTAATTTTATATTGGGGTTTGTTCCATGCCAAATATTATTACAGGAAAAAGTGGATACACCTTCATGTAAGAGAAATCATAGCAGCCTAATCAAAGAATTGTTAGTCCAGATCTATTACAGAAAACAAGTGAACATTACTATACATAAAACAGGTCTCGGTAGTAGCAACAGTTACAATTGTTGTACATAGACTTCCTATTATCTCGCTCCTTTTCCAGGTGTTATGCTTACCCTTCAAGTGCACCCCTCTGGAGCTTGAGGTTGATGTCATCCACTTGTGCCAGAGGACCATGGCAAGTCATCAGCCTCCTAAATTGGAGTATGGTGTTAACAATGCCTTCCTTCTTAATCTGTAATCCATTTGGAATCACTTATGCTTGATTACACACTTGTAATGCTGTTTTTTCTTTATATAGCTGCATATTCAGTTACATATGAAAAATGCACTGTGTATGCTAAAATCATATGCTACATATTTTTCTGTCCATTATACACAGAACTGGTTGCGTCTAGAGCCAAGATTATACTTCAACTGACCAATGGGGAGCAGTTTGCAACCCAGATTTCCAGTGCCAACCCATGCCTCATCTCTCAGGTACATCTCTGTGCTGCATCCTGCCCTGTCATTCAAGGCTTCTGTTATCATAACAAGTATCTCTTCCTCTACATTGTCTTATTCCATTAAAACCAACAGCACATTCTGCACAAAGTATTTGCCACTGTTATCTAACTAAAAACCTATGTGTAATCCACAGGGAAGAAGGAAACAAAAAAAGCCATGTAAACTACATCAATCGTAGCCAACTTGGCTGTTAACAAATTGCTGTTACAGCTAAAACAAGTGAAAACAAAACTCCCAGTGAAGCTCAAACAAAGCAAACCTAAGCCACAGTCATGAGGCTGTACTGAGTTTACTGTGACCTACCACTACCAACACAAAGTAATTGGGCCAAATTAAGTTTGTGAACAGAAATACAGACTGCAAACCACTCTATTGTATTGTTTGTTAATGATTCAAAAATTGTCACAGCATTTGTCACTGGAAAAAGATTAACCTATAAGATGTCTCTGACACTTGTCTACTCAAGTAGAGTAATTATCTGAGCTCAGGGTTTCATTTAAAGGAACTGGTCAACAGGGGAAAAAAACAGTGATGAAAGTACCAGCATCACAAGCGCCTAGTCCAAAAATGTGAAACTGATGACACAGTCTCAGGCTGTGCCAGGGCAGGTTTAGGCTGGATATTAGGAAGAAGTTCTATACAGAGAGAGTGATTGCCCGTTGGAATCGGCTGCCCGTGGAGGTAGTGGAGTCACCTTCATTGGAGGTGTTTAGGAGGAGACTTGATAGGGTGCTTGGTTGCATGGTTTAGTTGTTTAGGTGGGTTGGATTGGTTGATGGGTTGGACGCGATGATCTTGAAGGTCTCTTTCAACCTGGTGTATTGTATTGTATTACAAAGTGCAATTGCAGGACTGACTCTTGAGAAAGTGGATAAGCTTCGTAACTTCAGGAAACCGTTTTCACTGTAAAGGTAATCAAACAGCAACCTAGTACAACCTGCATTTTGGATAAAATTTAGACCAAGTGAGTTCTGAAATGGCACACTTTGTCTCCCCAACAGGTCTGACAACTTCTTCCTAGAAAGGCTGACTATGTACTAAACTTATCTATGGGCATTTCAGCACTAGGAACAAAGACAAACTAAGAGAAATTATGCTAGTTTTTTCTTTCCCCATACTATGCAGCCTTGCATCCTAAATTAATTGCAAAACATCTAACTGGAAGTTGATCTTCTATAGCTATTGTAGGACACTAAAACTGACTGAATAATTCAGCTGTTCTGGTCAAATTTTGATCTAGCTCTTCCAACTATTAAAAAAACAGACTGCTCAGCAGCAGCCTTTTAGTTAATATGAAAGCAATTAAATATAGGAGTTAAGAGTTTATGACTTATATAAATAGGGGCAAACCTAACAAATTTAGGTGTCAGATTTTTAGCTTCCATGCAAGCAGATTTCAAAATCTGCATACAACCACTCTGAAAATATTAAATACCATCTATGAGACAAATCCTTACCACTATTAGACAGTAGTTACATAAGCTCTGAATTTTATTCAAAAATAGATTTCCATCAGCACATAACAGTCTCCAAAAGTATTTATCATCCCAAACTAGTAGGCATTATAAAAATAAACCATTATTTAATATTCAGTTATTTTTATCATACAGTTTTCTTTTTAGAAACAGAAAACACGTAGAAAAGTTTTCTATCGATGTCCCATAAAGCATTAAACTCCACATTTGTTTTACCATTGCAGAAAAATGAAGCATCTCCAAAAAAATAAGGGAATTCAGCCTTGGCAGGCTGTTCTCTCTCCCTTTAAACTGGAATGCTCTGCATGCATGTTTACAGAAACTTAGTAAGGCCTGAACTGAAATGAGTGACTATTAGGAGAAGGGGTGGAGGGAGGAGGTGGAGGCAGAGGTGGAGGGGAGGTGGATGAGGTAAAAATGAGTATGAGTTGTATGTGTTTGGAACTGTCCACATCATATTTGAATTTGAAGGCGGAAGGTGGAATTGCTGCATGTTATTCACAGAACCAAAAACTGGAGGAGGAAAGGGATACTGTTGCATCACTGGATTTTCTGTTGTTTGACGCTGTGGAAACACTGGAGATTCACGATACAATCTGTTGTCTGAAGGGTACTGCTGTGGTGGTCTTACTTGTGGTCTCAAAAAACCTGGAGGGCCTGATTGACGAGGACCTGAATCCCTGAAGAACCCTCTGCCACAGTATCCCCTTGAATAACTTGAAGCAGGCTGTGGCATTGACTGATTAATTCCGTTATTCTCACCTTAAAAAACGAAACACAAAGACACACAGTTTAAATAGTATTTTGGAGTTTAGTCCTCACATCTTTCAAATTAAATCATGAAAATCTGAAATGCAGTATTATCAACAAGACTGACAAATAACACAAACAACTAAATAAGACTGGCAAGTCTACGTGCCAATAACTCACCTTGATTTATTAGAGTAATACAAAAAGGATGATCCTGAGGGTTAAAATTCAGTCATAAAAACCCCAAATGTTACTTCCTTTCACTTCAGGCATTTTCATTTGTATTATGAAACACCCAAACTGTGTTTTGGACGTTTTGGTTTAAAACAAGATTTCATAGAAAGGCATATTAAAAGTGAAGATAAACCAACACTGCATTATGCTAAAGTGGTATTCAGCTTTCAGACCTAAACTGATATTACAGCACAGACACAGTACACATGAAATTGTTCCAAGTCAAATTAATAAAATTAAGTCACTTGATCAGAAAAAAGGCAGCCTTTACCTCTGGCAAATTATCTTTCAGCATTCATCTTTATAAGATGCATTTTTTTCCTGTACAGGTCACTGTAAGCACATATTTAGGATTCATAACAAGTGCACTGCTGCCTTATATAAATACTGTAAATATATTTATGAGAAAAGTGATATAAAATTATGAGCAATAAAGAATCAAAAACATTCTGAAGTTCTGCTGAGATATTCAAAAGACTGTGGAATTTAAACTGAGACATGATCTCTAAAAGATTTAAAGGCTAGAAACAAAAGTACATTTAGGGATGTAACACTGTATAAAATCAATGAATTTTAAGAATCTATGTGGACCTGAGACATAGCAGATCCACACAGAATTACATAGACTACAGAGAATTATTTTCACCTTTTGGAAAGCTACATCTGGAAAGGCAGTTTGAAACCAAAACTCCTAATAATGTTCATGACAGGATTAGGGCTTAAGATTCTTTGGTGCATGCAGGCCTCACAGCAGCACTGAAGTGAAAGTGTTTGAGTGAATGAATTTATTCTGTCAAAGCCTATGATGATGAACCATTTCTAACATACTCAATTTTATGGGGGAGGGGCAGAGGAAGAAAAGTTTTATGGAGCAAAACTGAGACCAAGTTTGTACCTCAACTTGACAGATACCCTTGTTGTTGAATTCCACATGCAAACTGAATTGCACAAAATGTCAATTCATTCCACACTGTTTACAAAAATACACAGCAAATCATACCCATGCTCCCTTGACACATAGACAGTTCTTCCCATTGAGTTCTCAGTTATGGAACACAGCTCACTAACAACCTCAGCAAGCCCCAGGCAAAGGCAGGTCTGGAGTAAGCTGGCAGAGTAAGCATACAGTGGAAAACATGCCCTATGCTGGATAAGCAAAAATCAGGATAAAAATAACCATTACCAACTGAGGGAAAGTACAATTCAGATCCTTCCTTTAAAGGAAAACTGGCAAAACCATGGGGCAAAAGCCAAAGAAACATTGCAGCTTTATCTAACAGGTACTTGGGAGAGATGTAGTGCGCACAGAATAAAAAGGTTAACAGGACAGTTACTGACTTCCCAGATCAAAAGAAAAGAGGTTCAGCAGGGTTAGGTATCAAGCACCTTTACAAAAGAAGAGCAGACTCAGAGCAGTAAATCCAAGAAAAATCAATGGGGGGATGACTAGTGTAGGTAAATAGAGAGGTTCTCAGTGGGTTACGCAAGTAACAGTTCTTTTAAACGTGAATTTTTACGCCATGATTGAACAAGAGCTTCCTTTTCATGTAGAGGAAAAAATTTCCCATCTAGGACTTACGTCTTCTCCCCGACTGTCAAAAAAATTGCTTTCCACAAATTGCACATGGCCTTCCTCTATTTTCTCCCTGCACTCAGAGGCTTAAATTGGACCTGGGCCCAAATAATCCCTGCAATAAGCAAGCTCCAAAAGGTGCCATCTGTTCTATATCCTCACTGTGTAAGATGACACTGTTTTAAGAGCCTCTGTATTTAGTGACAACTGTCCTCCTCTTAAACGACCTCCCTTTCACATTTTAGTGGCAAATCCCCTCATTTTTCTTTAAAATAAGGAGCACAGCCACAAAATCACAAACACAACTTCAAAAAGCACATAAATACTGATTAACTATATAAAAGCTCAATCATTAAGACAATTATTTCTAATTCAATTTAAGAGATTAAAGCACTCTCCCATAGCATTTACTCACTTGATGCATTTCTTTCCCACTTAGGTTTCTTCCTTCCTTGACTTTGAGGCTTCTTCTTCTGTTTTGCCTCCCTTTCTTTTTCATCATCACTGAAATCCAAAGCCTGGTTAGAAAAAAGAAAAAACAACAAACCACAAAACAGATAAATAAGCAAACCCAAAGCTATATAAAAGTTGCAGAGAACTCCAGTTCTAGACAATTTTAAAGAAATTATTTAAGAAACAATCCATCCTGCAGTCATCTTAGAGTGTGTTCAGCTGGCTTCAAGACAATAAAAAACGTTCCACAAATTCCTCATAAGACAGTTACAGAATATGCATTTATACCTTTTAATTTTCCAAAAACCAGTAACAATGAAGTATCAAACATACATTTTTAATTTCTTAGACATTAGTAAGAAAAAATTGGGAATCTCTGAGGTAACTGGCTATTTATTAATAAGAAAAAGCTTTTGAAGAACAAGCTGCAGACTAGGTGAATTAAAATATGGGTTTAAAAAATAAGTTAAAATTAATCTGGCAACCAATACTTAAAGTTGCTACATTAAAAATATCTCCAGTCTAAAATTGTTACCAAATAGGAATTTTCAGTATCATTAATTCATATCACTGTTTCTGTTAAACTTGCAATAGCAATTATTTGAAAGGAATTCTCCACTTCAGAAAATCTTGTCATCTACAACCGATTTGATGTCACTGCAACATTTTGTTCCTGATACACAAAGTCTTGCCACCTTTCAAATCCTAGCTGACATTTAGAATGAGAAAGAGTTATTAGTGACAATAGAGCAATCTGTCAGCACAATGAGTTCCCTGGAAAACAGCTTGCTTATATATCTTAACGGATTACCTTACTCAGTTCTGAAAGGAATGGGTTTACTGTATCTTTATAGCATGCATCTCAAAAACAATGCACTAACGCAGTGTTTAAAAAGCTACATGAAAGTTAATTCTGAATACAACTATTTCCTGTTCTACAGTAAGGATTACATTTTTACTCAGAAAAGCCACAAAGAATAAACCAGTATGATATATACCATGAAGTGTATCTTTCATTAACCCCATCTTTTTGAAAGGACTTCAATACACCATCCTCCAGTACAGCAGAAATAAACAGCAGGTACCTTCCACTGCTAGCTGATTTCCATGTAACATTCCATAAAAGCCGCCTCACAGAGAAACTGCAGATCTGCTCCTGCCAATCTTGTCACATACAGATCGCACTGTCATCCCACAAGCCCAAAGATAAGGCTGAGAGGCACTGTATGGTAAAGCTGGGCTCATTACAAGACTGTCATAAAATGAACACTTACCTCATACCTTAAAGTAGCAAGCATGAAAAGTCTAACATGGATTAATTTAACACTGACGCAAAAATAAAGTTTCACAGTATCACGAAATATCCAGCAATTGCATAGTTCATGACAGGAGCTAGCAGGTCACTTATCAAACCAGCTGCCAGCTGAGGGCTATAAAATATAAGAGTGTGGCTGTAAGAAATAATTTCAAGCATCAGCAGCATAAAATTTAATCCATGTCCTTATCACAGCAAAAGCTACTTTCTATCAGCTCATCAGCTGCCACAGGTTTGATATCTTAGTGTAAACTCTAACTGCTAGTTCTATCTAAGATTATTCTAATTAAGGACTACAAGATGTTCGATGTGGTGTTTTCTCCAAAACAGAGCACACAGTTCTAAGTCAGAACAGTTATGGAAACCAAGATACCATAAAAGCCCATCCTGGCCATCACAGGTTTTTTTAAGCTTCCTTCCTACAGCAAAGTACAGTAAACTTGAAGTTATATCTATACTTTCAGATTTTAAAGCAAACGTAACAGTATCATAATTAAAATTGAGGGGAAAAAAAAAAAAAAAAAAATCAATCTCTATCAACTTCTCAAAAAGCAACAAATCTGTCTGCATTTGCAGAAGATATGACTGCTTTCCTATGTTTATAATAATAATAATAAACCAGGTTGGAAGAGACCTCCGAGATCATCACATCCAACCTGTCAACCAACCCAACCCACCCAAACAACTAAATCATGGCACCAAGCACCCCATCAAGTCTCCTCCTGAACACCTCCAATGATGGTGACTCCACCACCTCCCTGGGCAGACCATTCCAATGAGCAATCACTCTCTCTGTATAGAACTTCCTCCTAACATCCAGTCTAAACCTGCCCTGGCACAGCTTGAGACTGTGTCCTCTTGTTCTGGTGCTGGCTGCCTGGGAGAAGAGACCAACCTCTGCCTGGCTACAACCTCCCTTCAGGTAGTTGTAGAGAGCAATAAGGTCACCCCTCAGTCTCCTCTTCTCCAGGCTAAGCAACCCCAGCTCCCTCAGCCTCTCTTCATAGGGCTTGTGTTCCAAACCCCTCACCAACCTTGTTGCCCTTCTCTGGACACGTTCCAGCAAGTCAACATCCTTCCTAAACTGGGGGGCCCAGAACTGGACACAGGACTCAAGGTGTGGCCTAACCAGTGCAGCATACAGGAGCAGAATGACCTCCCTGCTCCTGCTGGCCACACTGTTCCTGATGCAGGCCAGGATGCCATTGGCCCTCTTGGCTGCCTGGGCACACTGCAGGCTCATGTTCAGTCTCCCATCAACCAGCACCCCCAGGTCCCTCTCTGCCTGGCCGCTCTCCAGCCACTCTGACCCCAGCCTGTAGCACTGCATGGGGTTGCTGTGGCCAATGTGTTTTGAAGTTACTTAGGTTCCTATACATTCAAATTACTTATTTTCAAACTTATCTCCTGAACACTTTAAAAATATGACTAAAAAAAAAAAAAAAAAAGGAAAAAACGTCACCATTATACAGGAAGCACATTTTGCATCATCATGACTAGGAAAATAGTTCAATGAAAGCTAAGACTGGTCAAACGTTTCTAAGTATACACAGGCTTTCAAAGCTCCGTTGATCACCATCACATACGTACAGTCCAATTCTATGCAGCACTTCTAAATCACAGATGATGATTCTCTGTCAGATGATGTCTCCCCAAGAAAGGAAGGCAATTTACAGTCAGAATTGAGACAGATGCACTCTTTGGGAGAAGTTAACACTGCTCAGCTCAGTTGCATTTGTGGGAATAAAAAGGTATTTCAAAATGCATCATGCTCACCATAGTGCAAAAAGCAACATTCTGGCTTAATACACTGATAGATCATTACAGGACTTATGTTAAAGTGTAGAAATGCCCAAGCCACAACATCTCTCCTTCAAACCAGAACAACTGGCATGGCATAAGGACTGTGAATGCAAAAAGTGACACTGTCCAGGAGGATGCCAAGGGACAAGTTATCCAGCTATGGGGATGGTGCACTGGGTGAAAAACTGGCTCTGCTGAAGGGCTGGGGCTGCATCTGCTTTGTTATTGGTCACCAGGAGTGTTCCTCAGGATTCAGTTCTAGGGCCAGTTCTCTTCAATACATTTATCAATAACCTAAGCACAGGAGTTGAATGCATCATTAGCAAGTTGATGATACCAAAATAGGAGGTGCTATTGACTCTCTTGAGGAACAAGAGGGCTTTCAGAATGATCTAGACAGGTTGGAGCATTGGGGAGTGACTAATGGGATTAAATTTAACAAGTCAAAATGCTGAATGCTGCACCTAAGACAAAGTAATGCTGGGGACAAGACCAAATGGGAAAGGAATGGCTAGAAAGCAGACCAGCAGACCAGGATGATGGTCAATGGCAGGCTCAACAGGAGGAAGCACTGTGCCCTGGCAAGAGGGCAAGCTGCATCCTGGAGTGCAAACACAGCATAAACAGCTGGTCAACAGAGGTGCTTATGCTGCTGTGTTTGGCACTGGTATGGCCTCATCTGGAACACTGCATTGCAGGTCTGAGTCCCACACTTTAAGGAGGATCTGAGGGTTCTTGAATCCGTCCAAAGGAGAGCAACAAAGCTGGTGAAAGAGCTGGAAGGAAACGTCCTATGAGGAGTAGCTAAGGACTTCAGGCTCATCTAGTTTAGAGAGAAGGTAACTGAGGTGCAACCTCATTGCCCTCTACAGCTTCCTAAGGAGCTGACAGGCAGAGGACGGTGATAAGAATACCTACCCAGTACCCAGTAGTAAGACATGTGGAAACTGCTCAAAGCCGTGCCAGGGAGGATTAACCCAGGTAGTAGGAAACATTTCCTTAGCAAGTGGGCTGTCAAACACTGTAACAGGCTTCCTGGACAGATGGTTGATGCCTCAAGTCTGTCAGCATTTAAGAGGCATTTGGGCAATAGCCTTTGGCTTATGGATAGCCCTGAACTGATCAGGCAGTTGGACTAAATGATCATTATAGGCACCTTCTGACTGAAATGTCCTAAAAATTTGTTATAATACTGAAAGAAAAACAAAAAACACCCCCTCACAAAGCCACTTTCTCTAGAGTAAGAAGCACAATCTACTTAGCACAGAACTATGCTAACCATGCAGATTTTTGAAAGATTCAAGACAAGATATAGAGATCTCTTTAGAATGCTGTGCTAAACACAAGCCTTCTAGGAATTTCAGCTACTATGGGTAAGATATGCTTGAAGTAGAAATTGCAAGGAAAAGTGACTCAAGTATTCAGCTAGAAAACAGATCTCATTAAAACACCCCAATAAAACTACCAGCCATGTAATTTTTATTGAAGAGGATAATAGTCATAGTTAGGAACACTGGACAGGAAGCCTGGATCTCATTGAAAAAAATCTTTATATATGCTACATTCTTGAAGGACTAGAGGAACTGAAGATGGATACACACTTTCCCAATTCCAAAGCCAAGCAGAAAAGACAGCTAGTACTCTTTACACTGTGAGACCCTCTCCAAGAAAAACATGGCCTTCCTCTCAACAAAAGAGGTGTACATCCACCTCTTGTCTGCATTAAAAAAAAACAAACAACAAAACCAAGCCTCCCGAGTAGTAACTTGTGGTGGTTTGGGCTGGGTGCCCTTATGCTGCATGGCGCACTTCCTGTGTCCAGAAGTCCAGCCCAGTGGGTGGACACAGGAAAACCGTGTATCTCCTACCACACCCCCTGCACCACTATAAGATCTTGCGTGGGGTCCACCTTTCTCTTTCTTCCCTCGCCAGTACCCGGTAACTGGGGGAGACGTCTCCCGGCCTTGGGCCTGGTTAGGCCCAAGGCCAGGGGATGGGCGGTCTCAGGCCTGGCCAGCTGAGACTAGCCTAGTAGTGTGGAGGGGGGAGAACGAGCCCTGGGGTCTTGGGCCCACCCTCAGGTAGGGATGGGGTGTATCCAGGTTGGTTTCGGGGTTTCTTTTGTGCACCTTCACCTTTTTCTATTTAAACTTTTCCATCACTTTTGCAATCCGTTTGGCAGAGTTGTTATTTTGCCTGTGGTGGGGAGGGGGCTGCCTCAACCCACTACATAACTGCACAGAAATTTTTCTACACATATCTTATTTAATCAAAAGCAATAAGCCAATAAAATATTTAGTTACTTCAGGTGGAGGCTCTTCATCATTCTTCCAAGATGCATCTGAACCTTTTTCCCTAGGAAAAAAAAAAAGGAGACATATTAGACAATCAGATGAAGGAAGACAGTGTGAGCAGTCTATTAAACATCTCATCTAAATCACACAGTAGCAACGTACTCCAGATTAGAAATAATTTTCGAAAACTACACTGTAGCAAACAGGGTAACACTTCAAGGCATCAGATATCCTACACTAGGAACTGCCCCTTTTAGAAACAGCATTAAAAAAAGCCTCCTAAGTCAATAGTAATGCAGGTCAACTTAGGACTTCACTACATATGTCACTTGAAAAAATCTGCCAACGTTAACAATTGCACATTTCACAAAGCTAATACTAAGCTTTGATAAATAGTCTCTCAACATCTTTTTGAACCTAAATTTCTCTATTGTAGAAAGCTTTCTACCTATGCAAAGATGAAAAGTAACACCATTATTGTTACTATGAACCAACATTTTTGTTTCTCCCTCTCATGTTATTTTGGGGCAATACACACCTGCCAAAACCTCCAACACCTGTAGTCATTAAGCAGTATGTAGTACTACTGATTAGAATTGAAACCTTATCAGTTCTTCAGGCAGCTTATCTCACTTTCCCAAGACAGCCTTCCACATTCCAGCAAAATATAAAATACTTTTCATGCTGTGAGACATTTCATAATATTCTGCAAAGAACAATATAGCAACTCTGATTTCTGAACTCAAATACTGTAAGATCAGGAAGTCTAACAAAAGGTGACTCAGAGGCATCATGAAAATACATGAGTTCTTTAGAATTACTTTGTGTTTCAGGCAATACAAAACAAATCTATTTTTAGCAACAATTATTCTCGGCATTCAAAGAGTTTGATACCACTTTCATTTATTTTGCTATAAAATTTTGCTTATTCACAGCACTGCAACTTTGTACAATGCAAGCAGATTGCATTGCAGATTTAAGAAAAAAAAAACCAAACTTCAATCAGGATTAACATCTGAAAGAAACATTTCTCTTCAAAGTACCATCACAGTTGCAAATAGCAGTTCTAAATCTTTAAGCCAGTAATGCTTCACAAGCTAGTCTGCACATAGTAAAAATAGCAAAAAGCAAAAAATAGAAATTGTTGGTCATCAAACCTGCAATCTACAAAGGTCCAAAAACCTTCCTTCAAAGCACTGACTGAAGCTCAGCTTTTTCTATCTTCAATTCTTTATAAAAACATCACAGCACAGGTCAGAAATCAAAATTCTTTATCCTTTTTCAGTGACATCTACTTCATGAAAGGGCATAACCAATAGTATTGCCTCGCATAAGCTTAAGAAATTTTACTGACAAAACTCAAAATACTGTTTCACTGAAATGAATCTTAATTGACATCAGTCAGAACTTATGGTTTGTGTCAGATTACACAGGTGTTCACACTGCTCATTTTAATGCAGGGTAAGTATCAATGTTCAGCTGTGCTGGTTTCAATACTGTACCATATATGGCAGTAAAGTACTACCAAAGGACAAAGAGTTTGCAAAACTACTTGCAAAGCATGTAAAAAAAAACAACCAACTACCATAAGCCTCAAGTCTCAGATGCTGAGCACAGCACACAGCTTTTGGTGTAGCAAGCCGATGATTAAAGTCTTTGCAGTTACTGTGCTAAGCAACCACGTTTCATGGCACAAATCAAAGACCAGCTGGCATTATAATGCTACAGAAAAACAAACAAGCAGCAGAGCAAGAAAGTAATCTATTTTGGCCTTCACTGGAAGGAAAAAAAAATTAAAATTGCTTGTTCCTTCCACAGAAATAGCAAAGAAAAAAGAAAACAAGGACTCCTGCAGGCCTGGTCACACATGCATGACTGAAGAAAAATATTACTTGGTATGAATACTGCAGAGTCATAATTAATGCAGACAAATATTTTTTGCTGTAGTCAGAATAAAAGTGCAAGTGAGATGAGAATTAATCCTAATAAACAGAGATTAAGTCACTTGTATGCCTAAGTATTTTTTAACCTACAGTTACTTTAGCCAATCATTTATCAATAATTTGAACATGAACACTTAGCAGTCATTTATTAAGCTTTATTTCTTATTCTGTATCTTAAAGTACACTTCCTTTGAAAGGCAACAAATTTCAGTAATGCATGATACCTTCCTAGGCAGACTGTCATACACAAACAAGTTTCTGTATGTCATGTTACATTGTCACTAAAATCCCGCCCCTCTTCCAAACTTACAGCAGGCAATGTTCATATAGAATTGCTCTTTTCCAACAATAAACTTATTGTTAATTAAATATAAGTTCTGGCCTTGCAACATGAAAAAAAACAGTAAAAATAAACATAAAGTTGTTCAGAATTCAACCAACTTAAAGTTGGAAACTAAACAAGAATCAGAAGAACACCAAAATCTTGAAAGTTTCAGCTTGCAAAACCACTGTATGTTTGTGAGAAGGTGTGCAAGAGGGAAGCATCAATGAAATTTTTTATGGTTATGATAGTTTAGGTAACAGCAACATTAAAGGAAAGTAAGCTTACTATATTAAATTCAATAAAGAGCTACTTTAGTAACTATAAAGCTTGCAGTTTACCACTACTCTGTACTGTTCCGAAAGACAAAAGAGTATGACCTTTTTATTACAACACTGTTGAAAGTACAAAGGAAAAAGTTTTAGCATCATGCTTAGTCCAACTGTTCCTCACTCAAGGCTAGACTTTAATCCAGTAGTTTCATATATATTAAAATATGTATGTGTGCGTGTATATACAAATAAATATATATAATCAGGATTAAGGAAAAAAACATAAATAATCAGACTCACTGTTTTAGCTTCTCTGCAAATATATACTGGGTGAAGTCCTCCACTGATGGAGCAAAATACATCCCATCTTGCACATTAATACCTTTTGCTTTGATGTGTTCAGAACTGTTAAATCTTAACACATAAAAGGGATGTAAAACAGGACCAAATATCTCAAATATCTGAAACAAAATTAAAATGTTTAGATAAACCACCAAGAGTAGACAGCTAATTTCTTTGTACACAACCATAATGCTTTAAGATGCTTTGTATTTAAGTTTATTTGATGCAATGTTTTGAACATTCAAAGTTATTTTCATACTTTAGTTTTATTACTGCATTCTGTTTGACAGTATTTCCCCAGCTACACTTTGAGTTAGAATTCTATATTCTTCTTTCTCTAATGTGCTTTCAAATCTCTTTCAACTGGAGTAATCCCCTGACATTTATTCCTCAAAGTTCATTATCACAACATGCCTTTACATCACTTTCCCTGTCTGTACCCCAATTCTGTGGAGGGCAGAGAATTCTGATATGTTGTACAGAGCACCTGCCACTTCAAGCTGAGGTTTGTGGTTTTTTAATCACTCACATCCAGCATCTAAAACATTACAGCAGTATAGCAACATCTAATTGACGACTTTCCTCCCTCAGAAAACATACAGAATTCAATGCCACACCCCTCTCAACAAACTTCATTATATTTGCATAAAGCACACACTGGTCTTAAACTGGAATAGCAGAATTTATATACAGAAACATTCCCCGTTGTTTCTGAAACTGTGCTCTAATTTCTCCAGTCATTTCCCCAACTTCTGGCAATAAGAGCAAAGCCTGTTATCCAAGACATCATGCATCTAAAAGCAGTCTCAAGAAATAATGGAAATTCATCACACGTAGCAGTTTTGTAAGGACGCAATGAATTTCAGGTTGGGTATTCTATAAATTAAAAATAAATGACTATAGCAAAGCATCAAAAGCACAAAGAAAACTACTTATCAAGGAAATAATAACTTTCATTCAGTAGACTTCAAGATTAGTTGTGGGAACATAAAAGAATACTTGGAATTTTGTATCACAAGAACAGAGGCTTATGCTTCATACACACCTTTCCTGCTGCTTGTCGATCTCTCTTAAAAATTATGCTGTCTTCATTTACTGGAGGTAGGCCACTCAATGACTCAATTATTACTAAAATGAAAACAAAAACCATCCCAAACAACAATTAAAACTGTGTTTCAATGGAAGCATGTATGTTATTGCAGAGAAACTTAAACCACACTAGTCTACTTGTTCATAGAGCTTCACCTGAAAATTCTTGAGCACCACCTACAATTGAACACCTCTTCTCCAGTGATATGCGAGTGGTAAGACTTACATTTGTGTCCAGAATTATTGTTGTTGAGCGGAGAAAGAAAGGAGACAGGTAATAGGTACAGAAGAGAACTCTCAGATAAGTATGTGTGAGCTATCTGTTGCATTTATCCGTGACATTTCTTAAGTAAACAGCAATAATAACTTAGTTGAGTGAAGATGGACACAATTCTGCCATCTTAGTATTTCAAACTCTCCTCAGAAAAAAGGAATGGAGATGATTTCCATCACTGCTTCCCCTAGTAAGTCATTAGTATCAGAGGAAGTCATAAAGCAGAGTTGTAAAAGCAGAAAAGTAACAGATATCTTAGGGATTATTATATTAACATATGGTTATTAGAGTGTTTTCTAGTTTTCACCAACCAATCTAAAGTCAACACTTCCTATATTTAAGCTACATAAAATAGGATGCAGACTGAACAATTCACCTATCAGTAAACTGACAGGATGTGAGAAGGTTATAATCACCATGGAACAGTGGAAATTATGGAGAGTTTTCAAAGTTGAAGTCTTAAAAAACAGCTTTGGTTAAACATTTACATATTAGATCAAAAATAAGAATAATAGCAAACTATAATTTAATTGTTTCATTTTTAACTTATTTTCAAAACGTGTATTTAGCTGAAAACAGCCTTCTTGAAGTCCACATTATTACCAATAAGCAGGGAAGGACTAGGCAGAACTAAAGGACAACTAGATTATTACCTTCCACGTGTTAAAATCAGCTTTCTGTACATTAATCACAATTAAATTCTAACTCCAAAGCAATACTACCAACAAAAATACAGCTTCTGTAAGCTGGAGTCATTTACAATAAAAGAGAATAATAGCAAAGGCTCTTTGCTTCAATTCTTTTGGTACCTCACTCAGCGTAAGGGCTTTAGCTTCAGACTTGAACAGTTCGAACAGAATGGAACGCTTGAAATAAAATTAAATACAAACATACTATGATGTTTTAATATCAGCTTCAGCAAAACTTTGATTTCATACATCAAAAACTGAGGTCTCAGCTACATAAGATCCTTATTGCCTGCAGTTTAACTTAGATTCACTGCATGTCTCAATCCCATTAAGTTTACCCTGCAGCACCTATAAATCATGTTAGTGATGCTGTCCTGTAACTGCTGACACAAATAAATAGGAAGAATTTGTACTGCTAAACAAACAAGTCTTTTTCCTATCTTCATCCATAAACAAGCAAGTGCTTGAGACTACATTGTACTGCATCTGTGCTTTCAGTTATGCATCTCTTGTATCTTATGAGAGAATTAAAATACAGCATGGACAACTGGAACACATCTGCAGTATTTTAAGGATGTTCAATCTACATGGTAAAAAAGGGGTTTTAAAAATTATTACATGAATGTGAAACAAGCACATGCGTAACAGTCATAATACCCTAATCTTTATAAGATGTAAGTCAACTAAACAGGAATTCCACTCAAATGTCATTTGGTAGTCAAGAGCTCTCATTCAGCAACTTGCTACCTCCTGAAAGAGGATGATGCAGTGCTAACACTTTGAGGGGACTGTTAGGTACACAATTAATGCAGAGCTATAGAGAAATTCTTTTAATTAAAAATAAAGCAAACACCTCTTGCCTACCTAGCTGTTCAATGATGCTGGAAACTGTCCCAAAGGGCTTCAGTTCAACATTATCAGGCAGAATTATTGACAAGTCTTCAACAGGAGGCAGTTCCTAAAAACACCATGTCAAGATTAGGAATACAGTGTCATCATGCTATGACATTCATAACTTCTTCATTGCATAAATCTGACAATCAGAAAAACCTCCTAGCGTTCTGAAGATTTAATAAAAATAGTAATTAAAAAAAAATTACTGTGATTTGTTTTTTTTCAGCACAACTCTAAATTAAGTCCTCTTATGGGAATGTCACTTTTGAAGACACCTTTTATATTGAGACTACTCTACATATTTCCACTGCAATTAAGTAGAAGCCAATATGGAGAAAATCAAGGACTGATAAGACATTTTGCTCACTTTTTTTAACTTTCAACTTGAATAGAGTTTGACATACAACACAGTAACTGGATAACTGATATCCGATCAAAAAAGATCAGAAAACTTGTGGCCACATTAAATACATGACAGAAGAAAAACGTACACAAAGAGATAAAATAACATGACCTACATCACACATAAATCATCTGATTTGACAGGATGGTGTCTGTCCCTTTATGCCATGACCTAGACCACCAAGAACATGTAAAGAGAATTTAGCTACAAGTTGCATTAAGAAAGCCAGACTTCAGATACACAAATCAGTACTGCACTAACAACATCCAAATTAAACTTTTTCCTCAAATGCAATATCAAAGGCTGATTAAGCTTTTTATGTATATACTACGCTGCTGGGAATTCAATATGAACTATATGGACCACTAGAGTATGAGTTATCTCGAAAATTCAACATGGTCTACATTTGAAGGTAAAGTAAAAATCTCAGCACCAAATGGCAATTTTGAAGTCCATCACCAGAAACAAAATCCCTCTCCAATAGAAGAATCTTATTCTGTCTTACCAAAACTATCCTTGATCATCTTCACTCTTAAGAACTTGGCTTAGGAAAACCTTCTAGACCAACTGAAACAGTAGGGGCCAAGAGTTTCCCTTATCATATAACACAGCATTCAAGTCAAGATGTTATAATCTACAGGACAGTAAGTTTTTCAACATTAAACCAGCTTTACTTCTGAGACTTAACCAAGTCATGGATGCCAGAGCAATTCAAAGGCCAAAGACCAGAATGAAGGAAACTAGATTTTGATCATAAATCTCACACTGGTAAACTGGAGGTTTATATTTTTGATTCCCCTAATACGTGAAAGATTTTCCTCTTAAGCATATATTCCTGTTAAATACTTTTTAAACTTTTCTTTTATCTTTGACCCATGCTTTAGCATGGTAGCTATTATTGGTGACTTCTGGGTGAGGAAATAATCATCATGCTTCATTTCTAACAGATAAATTTTAATTTTCAAATCATATTCACTTAAATTTACACAAGATCATCAGTAATATTTTTACATAACTATTACTGTAGAACAGATAACAAAAACCACAATAAATGCAGTTGCCAGAACTCTGTGTTTTGCTAACATGAACTATCACTGACAAGAAGCTATAACTTTGCTTAAATAATTAATCAGGCCAGTACTTTAATGGAAGGCAATGTTTTCTGAAGACTTGCAGGTACTAAGCTAATATGACCAAAAAAAGCAGTTCAAAGTTTTTTCAGGCTAACACAAATTATATTTAAATATTTGTATTTAATATTATATATTAAATAACTGAGATAAACCTGATAAGCACATCTCTTTGCGCAAAAAAAATTGTTCAAGAGTCCAGTGTTGTAAAAAAAAAAATCAATTAAATGTTATAGAAGCATTTATACTTCAAAACAATGGCCATAGAAACAGGAATTACTCTGATGCTTTACTCCTTCAGAACATGACATTGTGTATTTCTCAATCTTCAATTAATTTCAGGTGTAAATAATATCCAAAAAGCTTTGCTTTACTCCAAGTGTCTCCAGAGCAAAAGTTTAGGAATTACAACATACTCCCATGTCTCATTGTTGCACATCAGGATGCATATTGCATACCAGTGTCCTGAAGAGACAAGCCACAAAACATGCCCTAACCTGGACAACAGGCTAAGCACCTGCAAGTTTGCAAATCTGGACATTTCCTGGGGTCCAGATGGTCCAGGTAAATGTGTAGCATGTGTAACTAACCTTGTAACATGCCTGTGAACTATGCATGCCCCTGGCCATGTTTGGACATGCCCCATTCTACAGGTTAAGCTATCAGGTTTCTCTGTTACCAGTGGACATGAATTGTCTTTGGACAGTATTTAAACCATCCAAGAGGGCAGGCAATTTGCCTTGTTCTTACTGAGAAAGCAACAAGAGCTGAATGCTGCCAAAGTTGCAGCTGAAGACCCTGTCCTGTCAGACAAACTACACCTGGGCCTTGTACCTGGAATGAAGCAAGAGCCAAGCCCCACCGGCAAGCAGAAGAGACCTTGCCAAGCAGAGGGAGTCAAATCCCAGAAGAGCTGCACTGCTGCATCCCAAAGTAACCAACACTCCAAGAGCCCTGTAGCACCGACACTGCTTGCTTGAGACCAAAGAACTGCCAAGTCATGGTAAGAATCAGTCTGAGAACCAAGAGGAAACCCAAGACCTCTCCGCAGCCTCAGTGCCCTGAAGTCAGCCACTGCAGACTGTAAGCTGATCAAACCTCCGAGAGCCCTGTGCCAGAGCACACAGGGGGAGAGAAGCCGCCTTAGCCCTCTCTGAGAGCGGAAACAGCCACAGCCTGTGAACCAGGAAGAAACCCCTTGAATTATAGTTACAGACACTGGAAAGATACTGGACAAAGTAGCAAGCCTTGAGTAACTGGCGAAGTTGCTATCGAATCCCTCCTGTGGGAAACCGCAAATCACAGAAGCTCTATTTCCAATTTGGAAAGTCTCAAGTTTTTGCCTTAAATCTTCTAACAATCTTCATATTCCTTGTACATGCAATATATTGCCTACAACCAAACAACAGAACCTGTAAATATACTTTATAAATAAGTTACAGCAGTATCTGAAGATACAACTGCCTGAAATATGAAAGATAAAATATATTTTATTACAGTGGGTAATGCATGTCAACACCTCAGCTTTTCACAGACATCTAGTACTTCATCACAAACTATTACAGATCACTGAAGCAAGGTAAATGTAGTCAAATTTTGGGGTCAGAGTGGCTGGAGAGCGGCTAGGCAGAGAGGGACCTGGGGGTGCTGGTTGATGGGAGGCTGAACATGAGCCTGCAGTGTGCCCAGGCGGCCAAGAGGGCCAATGGCATCCTGGCCTGTATCAGGAACAGTGTGGCCAGCAGGAGCAAGGAGGTCATTCTGCCCCTGTACACAGCACTGATTAGGCCACACCTCGAGTCCTGTGTCCAGTTCTGAGCCCCTCAGTTTAGGAAAGATGTTGACTTGCTGGAATGTGTCCAGAGAAGGGCAACAAAGTTGGGGAGGGGTTTGGAATAGAAGCCCTATGAGAAGAGGCTGAGGGAGCTGAGGTTGGTTAGTCTGGAGAAGAGGAGGCTCAAGGGAGACCTTACTGCTCTCTACAACTACCTGAAGGGAGGTTATAGACAGGCAGGGGCTGGTCTCTTCTCCCAGGCAACCAGCACCAGAACAAGAGGACACAGTCTCAAGCTGGATGTTAGGAAGAAGTTCTTCATAGAGAGAGTGATTGCTCATTGGAATGGGCTGCCCAGGGAGGTGGTGGAGTGGCCATCATTGGAGGTGTTTAGGAGGAGACTTGGAGTGCGTGGTGCATGGCTTAGTTGATTAGACAGTGTTGGATGATGGGTTGGATGCAATGATCTTGAAGGTCTCTTCCAACCTGGTTTATTCTATTCTAAATGTATCTGCTCTTCAGAGGTTTTTTTTCCCCCCTCTACTTAACTTCTTGAACCCATCACTACACTTGCTTCTCATCCCAGAAAACATTCTTTACGAAGCAGATATGCACTGAACATACAAACATACAATTTGTGTAAATTGACATGTGTTACATTATCCTTATTTGCAATTCATGATGCATAGCTAATCAACTGTTGTCAGATTATTACTAGAATTCACTCTTTTATATCTTTCAATTTTGAGATAATGATGACTAATGGTAGCAATACTTATGTAATTTATGAGAACCAAAATCAAGATCTTGATGCAAATTAGGGTACCACTCTGCAACACATGAAAACAGTGCTGTAATGAAAATTGCAGAATAAAGCAAATACCATTCTATGACAGCTCAAATCATTTTGCTTAGAGGCAATGCAACCTGAACGTCTTGGGAACCTGAGCCTCATATGACATTTGAAATTTTTACCCAAATGCTAAATCAAATGTATTTGAAATATATCTGTTAGACATATGAGACCTCCTCACACAGAGAAAGGATGATGAAAGCATGCAATACACAAATAACAGAAAATGTACTAAAACATTGATAACTTTACCCATAAATTTGTTTTTATTAACTATCACTGTGATTTATTCAAATACAAGCATTGAAAGAGGTGCAAACCTCTCCTCAGAGTGCTCTTAATATACTGAAAAATAACAAATTTTAGGTTATTAGATGTGCTACACCTCAACTAGAGAAAAAACAGAATCAATCACTGCAATACGGCAATGACCTAAGAATATATTAAGGTAAAATATTTTAGGTCGAGCTACTGAAAAAAAAAAAAAAAACAAACCAAAACAACCCACCCCACATTTAAAAGATAGGACACTGTACTTACATCAACAGGCAACTCATCCTTTGTTTTAACACAGTATGATCTGTTATCCTTCCCATTTGGACAATCATCTTCGTCAGATACTGAAGACGACGATGAAGAGAAAGATGTAGTTGATGAAGTATCTGAATCTGTATCACTGAATTAAACACAGGAGTTAGGATGTAGATGACTACATTACAGATAAAAAGAGCACCTAAGACATATATGGCTCAAATACCTTTGGTTAGCAGGTATTTTTCTTAAATCTACACATTTTTATACAGATGAGCAGCAACCTTTCCTGAAGAAAAGGCCAAATATGGACTTCGTGGAACAAAATCAACACAGCAGAAAGACAAAAATCAATCTGACTACCAGAGAACAACTAGTGAAGGGAGAGAATAAAATGGCAAAATAGAAGTTTGAGTTACACATAGCCAGCTAAGTAAGTTAAAGCTACACGAATTTAATATTTAATATTAATTTGAACAACAGCCTAAGATTTTAAAAGAAAAATGACTAGAGGTGAAGCAAATGTCATAGGTCAGGAATTTCATTCTCCATCACTTCATGCTGTTCTAGGAAAACTGACTGGAACAATTTCCAAAGTCAAACTTTACAAAATAACTGTCAAACACATAGCTAGAGATCCTTAGATTTTATTTCAAACGCCACCAGTTAAAAAGAATATATACCCAATCTTACTGCAACGGCCCAAAAGGACAAAAATCACAGAATCTAACAAAGCATGCAGTCCACGCATAACCAAAGTTATCTTTCACTAACTATACTGAACACCAAGGTATACATGCAAGTAGCAGATACAGTTGAAGATGTGCAGACTCTTGACCTTGAATCCTACCGTAACTTTTTTTCAGTAATAACACTTCAAGTGCCTTGTCACAAGTGATGTCGAGACACTCGTTTGCCGTGGTCTTCACAAAGACATTCAAATGGTTACCATGGCCCAACCAGCCATGACTCTCCACAGGCCACCACCATGTAATCATTAAGCTCTATACCTTTACAGTTACTGTTTTGTAATCTCATCAACAATAAAATTTCTAGTGAAATATAAATTAAAACGTCATCTTTAATAACAAAGAGAAAGCTACAGAAACTGAAACCCTCCCACGAGGGAAAGAGGCAGACCCGGACGCCTCGCTAGCACAACTTCTACCCCGAGAGGCCTCTGAATGGGAAAGAGCGACCCAGTAAAAGGGACGCGTCCGTCTCGCCCCACGGCCGTGTCCCGGTGCTAAACTCACCTGTCCGAATCCGACGAGGAGGCGGCGGGACGAGGGCCTGCGTGACCTGCTGGCAACAACGCGCAGTTCGTTCCTTCGGCTGAGGGCGCCGTGGCCTGGTCTTTGCCACTGCCCTGTCGGGGGCTTGGAGGGTTCAGCGGCCCCTCCACGTTCACGGCCGGCTCTTCACCCAGAGCCTCCTCCACGCTCGCCCCCAGCTCCTCCACCGGCTCAACCTCCGCGCTCGCCGCCGCCTCCTCGCCCGGCGCCTCCTCCACGCTCGCCGCCGGCTCCTCGCCCGGCGCCTCCTCCACGCTCGCCGCCGGCTCCTCGCCCGGCGCCTCCTCCACGCTCGCCGCCGGCTCCTCGCCCGGCGCCTCCTCCACGCTCGCCGCCGGCTCCTCACCCGAAGTCATTCCGGCGGCGGCAGGCTCAAACGCCAGGCTCTCTAGCTGCGCCACCACCTCTACCTGCGCCTCCATGCCAGCAGCATGCCACGCGAGACCGCGACCCCGCCCCCATCCCGAAGCTACTTCCGGCTGCCCCTAGCGCCCACACCCCGACGAAGTGGGGTCGCTTAGGCCCAGTGATGGGCAAGGCGCATGCGCAGGACAGGAAGCGCCCCACGCGAGGGGCGTCAGCCGGTGACGCGTCAGGGGGCGGGACAAAGGCCGGTCTGCCGCGGCTTGCCGAGCCTGGCCGAGGGCGGGGGTGCGCAGGGGGAGGCAGAGGGATCTGATTCTGATGTTTGATTCGTCTATACCCTTCGTTAAAATAATTCATTGTATTAAAAACTGATGGGAGGTAGCAATAATAAATTTTGTCATCATTCATCTCTAGAATATCTTGGCTGTGTTGAAAAAAACATCACAAGATTGCTTCACCAGTATCCCGTATAGACTGATGGGAGCATCTAACACGCAGGGGATGTCTTTCTCTGGTAGTTCCACCCTTCGTTTACAACATGACACAGCAGATACAACCAGCAGAATTCAATTAGTAGAAAATTAAACATATACAAACATGTATTCAGGTTGGACTCGATGATCTTTGAGGTCTCTTTCAACCTTGGTGATACTGTGATACTGTGATGTACATAATGTAATTCCTCAGGGTTTGGGGTTTGGATTTTGCTGTGGTTTATTTGGTTTTTTTGTTTGTTTGTTTGTTTTTGTTTTGTGGGTTTTGTTTGGTTGGAGTTTAATTAACACTTATGTAAAATTATGTATTGATCAAGAAGAATAGGCACACTATAGGCATTTGGTATTTTTTGCATTATCTTAAATTATGAGCCTGTGTAGGCTCTGCATATGAAGAACAGAAGTAAACTTTCTCATTGTGCAGTTACTCAGAACACCTATGTCAGGAATTATCTTCTTTTCAATGACAACACGGAAATCACAAAATGGGGGTACTTGGGGCACATGGTTTGAACATGATTACCCTAGACTGCAAGCTCATTAACAAAAGAGATCCTCGAGTACTGTGTCCAGTTTCAGGCCCCTCAGTTTAGGAAAGATGTTGACTTGCTGGAATGTGTCCAGAGAAGGGCAACAAAGTTGGGGAGGGGTTTGGAATAGAAGCCCTATGAGAAGAGGCTGAGGGAGCTGGGGTTGCTTAGCCTGGAGAAGAGGAGGCTCGCGGGAGACCTTATTGCTCTCTACAACTACCTGAAGGGAGGCTGTAGACAGGTGGGGAATGGTCTCTTCTCCCAGGCAACCAGCACCAGAACAAGAGGACACAGTCTCAAGCTGTGCCAGGGCAGGTTTAGGCTGGAGGTTAGGAAGAAATTCTACACTGAGAGAGTGGTTACCCATTGGAATGGTCTGACTAGGGAGGTGGTGGAGTGGCCATCATTGGAGGTGTTTAAGAGGAGACTTGATAGGATGCTTGGTTGCGCAGTTTATTCGATTAGATGGTGTTGGATGATAGGTTGGACGCGATGATCTCGGAGGTCTCTTCCAACCTGGTTTATTCTATTCTAATGTAATTAAATATCAACAAAAATTAGATGGCAGTTGCATGGAGGTTAAATAATGAACAGTCATGAAAATGCTTTATATTGAGTGTACCTGGGAAATACATTCCTAATGAAGTAACAGAAATTACATGTATACTCTGTTAAAGGGTAAGTAGAGAATCCTACTTAAAACCAGTCCTGTAGAAACAGATCATGTAAAATCTTGTTTCATTTTAAAGCTATGCAAGGAGTTTCTTATTAGTTTGCGGGGATTTTAATGTATATGTTTTTCAAAGCTGAGACTGAAGATGTGCCTGAAATGGACCATAATATAGCTCTTTTCAGTGTGACTGGGGAGGAATAATTCCCTCAAAGCAGACAAAGCCATTATATCAGTCAAATTCTTTCCTAACAAAAGGTTACATAATTGATGTCATAGTGTAGAATTGAATTAATTGAATGATGAGGAAATGAGAAATAATTTTATTTGCTAAATACAAACCTCTTATAAATGCAAAAGCATATTCAAACCTCTGCCTTGCACTTATGTAAGTAAAAATTCTTCAGCTGTCTCATGAGTCATGTTTTCCTGCTTTTTAAAGGATTTTAGTAAGTGTTTTGTAGCTGTACTCTGGCACCTAGCTTGTGTTTTGACAGTTTTCTCTGTGTTTGTGCAGAACTGGCAGCATCTTTCAAACAAGAAGATACTTTATTTCATCTGAACACTGCAGCTTAGCCTTTAAGGTGAGACAGCACTGCTCTTAGAGGAAGGTAAAAGGCATGATACAGAGCAAACATCATGATCCATTCAGTCAGGGCATTTTTAAGTAACCTATAAAACAGTAGCAAAGGCACAAAATTGTTCTAAGAAAAGTAATTTCACAGATGAACACTTGAATCACTGCAGTTCTACTGCTTGCTTTCAAGGTCTGAGCAGTGAAGAAATGTCACTGCTGGGACTAGAATCCAACGTCAACTGTCAAGGCAGGGATAAAAGCATTTGTAGGCCTAGTTTCTGCCTGCAGTTTCTTTGATGAAGCTCTCTGGAGGTGTTGTTTTCTCCATTAATTTTTTTTTTCTAATCCTGCTGCTAAGACAGGCATGTATAATTGTTCCCATCATACTTGTAATGCAAAAAATTACACCATTCAAACTATCATTACAATGTTTAACTGAATTTCTTTGGATGCAGTTGAGGACTCTGCTGAAAAACACGGTTTCACCCCGATATGTCTCCTGAACTTGAAGATGGAAAATTGCTTGGAGATTTCAAGATGCTGCTTTTTATGTCTTTAGAGGAAAAAACATTACTAAGAAGTGGTGTCTCCTAACATATTTGAAATCTTAAAATAAATATTATTATGATTTTTATCCTTTATACATTTTACACTTTCATATTGTAGTGACTCTAAACAGTAATATCAGAGTTTATAGGTAATATGAGAACCGTACTTTAATTAACAGAAGGAACATACTAAATACTTCTGAAAGCACTTTTTCTTAAATTTCAAGTTTAGATCTTAAATTTCAAATTTAGATAATTTGACAGTATTTTGTGTGCAACCATTTTCAGTGTTTCATCAGTAAAATCAGCAATTTAGATATTCTTTGAAATTCTGTGTTGGTTAAGAATTATTTGTGATACAAAATAATTCACAAGAAAAGGAACACCCTGGAAATACTGTTATAAAGGTGCCAAAAATAGAATCTGAAGGTGGATTGTTACAATGTCCTCATGGTTTCAACTGTCACATCCTCATCCCTTGCTTTTTACCCTGCAACTTAGCTTTCACCCAACTGTAGCATTACTAACTGAGGCTGTGGACAGTTTGTAGCAACACCTTGCTCCTCACAACTAAATGCGTTCTTCAATTACCATGAGATGATAAAACCTCTGGTAAATCTGTTTATACATTCAGAGTTACAGTATTGAATAAGTTAACAAAAATGCTCTTTTTATTCTTATTTAATATCCAGTGGTGGGGTCAGAGAAAGCCTTCAGAAGATCATTTCTTCTTTTGATGACACTCTCCCATTTTGGGCCAAGAAGTGTGAAAGGAGTTCCATTAGTATTGGTTTAGCCTTTTCTTTAATACTAGTCAGAACACCATTTACTACTCCATCATATGATGTAGGAGCAGTTTTACAGCTGGTCAACTCATCAGCTCAGGTCTGCACCTCTCCTCCTGTAAATGAAAAGAAGAAAGAGAATATATGGATTCAATGAGGACTGGGATAATGCTACTGGAAAAAGCATTTTAAACACGTAAAACTGCAATTACAGTGAGGCTTTTTACCAGCATAGTGATAGCAAAAAGTCACATCCCTGAGTGTTTTTGCCATGCTTCTAATTTTGCATAGATTTGCTCCAAGTGACCCAGAGCAAAAGGATTGCACTTCACATTGCTCCTTACAATACTTCACTTTTTAAACTGATGAAGGAAAGAAAATTTCTCTTATAGTCCCCCAAACTGCTTTCATTTTGACCTGAAAAAAAAAAAAAAAGTATACAAAAAGAATGTCTTCTAAAATGACCAGCAATGTTAGAATGCTGAATTGTCACTCTAACATCTGAGAATAATTACTCCAGCAAATTTAATAAATCACTTAAAACTTTTCTTTGGATGTTATATCAATTTGCTGAATCAAAAATTCCCTTCAGAAAGCCTTTTTTTTCCTTTTCTTTTTTTTTGTGTTAGAAGTAGCCCTGAACTACATATCAATGCTAGCCACAGAGTAGAAATAGAATAGCAAGAGACTGACCTACCAAACAAGATCAGGAAAAAAACATTAAATTACTAGCATTTCTCCTATATTAGACAAGCCTTGGTGAGACACACATATTAAGATGCCTGTTTGTAGTCAAGACTTTGTCCAATAATGCTTGGATGCTCATAGGGTAGGTGGGATATTCACTGTAACTGGTGCTAATGACCATGATTTTCCAATACCATTATTCATTTATTTTGTTTCTTAGTCCAGTTTGAAACTGAAACTATGGCCATAAATTCCAACAATTTTGAAACTGCTGCTCTTATCTCAGAGCGTTTTTCTATTTCACTCATCACCTGAATTATTGGGGTAATGTTAAGATATTCATAGTCAGAAGCAGTGGGAGAGAGAGGAAATCAGATTTTTCCGTTTGTGACCGTTTTAGGCTGTGCCTTTAAGAAAGGGACAGTTGCTGGAAGACTGTTGGCTTCCTTTCTCTCACCCTGCCACACTGTATTACTGTTGCTGGTCATATTTCATTCCACCCAGATGAATCAATATTTTAGCTTGCACAGCTGAGATACATAGTTCTGAAACAAGATTAAAATAGCTACAGTATGGAATGTTTTACTCATTTCAAAACTTCAAATTATTATACAGGGCTAAAACATACCAATTCCTTAGTTCTTTCTTTGTATAAAGAGTTGGGCAGTTCATAACTAGAATAAAAAGAAAAAAAGGAAAAGAAAAAAACCCAAACCCCAACACAATACAACTTCTAAGTCACTTCCTAAAATACATTTTTAATTATGGAAAAATACACTCTATTTTATAGTCCCATATTGTTAATTTACTTTATTCTTCCAAATAAAGCCAGTAATTTTCTGATGATTGAGCTGCCCACAGCCAATTTCATCAATAGCAATTCAAATCCTTTCACTGAGGGATAGACTGTTTCACTTCCAGTTATTTTAAGAGTTTGTACAATTAATTTATCAGCTCTTTTATTAAAGTCTATTACATTCTTTTTCTAGTTATGATTTCAGTCCAATATTTTAAATTATACCAATATAAGCATAATAATAAGGATAAGCATTTGGTTAGTTGCCAAACCCACTGCATTCAAGAATCATCTATGAATATCATTTATTCCAGTATGTATAAATACTTCAGGCATTTCAGATATCCGCATAGATGAAATCAGTGTATTGGAGCTTGTAGGGACTCAGATTTGGAGACAGTAATATGCTCTGTAAAATTGAGTGTGACTTCCCTATAATGACCTCAATATAAGGAACTGAGCAAGTTTTAGTAAAGTGGTTGTTTATCTGATTATTTGTGGTGTTTCAGTCATGTCTCCTGCAACCTTGTATGAAGTTTTTGTGGCTATTAGAGCACACCCAACTGTGTCCAGAGCCTGGAGGACCTTTCTTTCTGTCCTGACAAATGCTCTCAACCAATCTGTCTCATTTTGGCTGCACAGTCTAACATTCTTTCTGCATAATTGTTTTGGGTAGCCAGACACTCATTAAAGTGTCAATATGTGACAGGCATTAGGCATGAAATCTGTGAAGAAACTGAAGTATGTAAGCTTTACTCTACTTATGTAATGATTGAATTGGAAAGATCTTTCTGTCTGTATTCAGATGTTTTGCTGTAGTTTTCTGCACACTTGACATCTCAGATTGTATTTCTTACATCATAGTTCTGTAACTTCAATGCAACATAAACTGGCACTGCCAGCAAAATAGACAGTTTTACCTTTCCCTGAGGTTTCATTTTCTGACCTGCTTGCTATGCTAGAACTAGTGTTCATGCAGATAAGAATGAGCCAGGCTAGGGAAATCCAGTGAAAATTAAACTGACATCACCCTCGCCCAAACTAGTTTTTAAACAGATCAGTCCCAGGTCCCACAATTCACTGTGTAGCACTAGAAATTCTAGCATCAGCAAAACTGGGCTGTGGGGTGTGAAATGTTAAGACCCAAGAGCTAAGGTATTTCAGAGTTAAGGGACAACATACAAGCTCCTAACACAAAGTTTTACATCCTCCCAGTCACAAGGAAGAACTAGTTGGGTTTTTTCAATTGTTGGGGTTTTTTTTGTGATGTGTTTTTGTTTGTTTGTTTTACCCAAAAGAGCGATGTTAAGAACTAGAATAACAAAAAGACTATGAAAAAATCTTCTAAGTTCCTTTTAAGGAACTGGTTTCTATGTAAAAACAAAACAAAACAAAAAACCCACAAGCAAACAGAAGTAACTTCTTTTGAAAGAAAGCAGTCTAACAAGACACCAAGAAGGTTTGGGAGACAGGGAGACAGCAGATAAGAAAGTTGCATATTTAGGCTTGTGGTTGAGTAGATTTTGGGAAATCATTACATCCTCAAGAGTTTTAGGCACACTCATTTGGCTTTCACATTTGTTTTGGTACTTCAGGAGCTCCTTCCACAAAATACAGTGATTTAATCTGTTTGGCTGGAAATGTTTTCCAGAGTTAACCACAAGGAACCAATGTACATCTGACTTTTGGCTCAGTTATAATTCTTTGTAGATAGAAGGAGCACAGTAATAAAATGAAAAATGGGAAGGGAAGGTTTGGGAAGGTTTGGGAAGGGAAGGTTTGGGAAGGGAAGGTTTGGGAAGGTTTGGGAAGGGAAGGTTTGGGAAGGTTTGGGAAGGGAAGGTTTGGGAAGGGAAGGGAAGGTTTGGGAAGGGAAGGTTTGGGAAGGGAAGGGAAGGTTAGGGAAGGTTAGGGAAGGGAAGGTTAGGGAAGGGAAGGGAAGGTTAGGGAAGGGAAGGGAAGGGAGGGAAGGAAGGGAAGGGGGAAGGGAAGGGAAGGGAAGGGAAGGGAAGGGAAGGGAAGGAAGGGAAGGGAAGGGAAGGGAAGGGAAGGGAAGGGAAGGGGAAGGGAAGGGAAGGGAAGGAAGGGAAGGGAAGGAAAGGGAAGGGAAGGAAGGAAGGGAAGGGAAGGGGAAGGTTTGGGAAGGGGAGGTTTGGGAAGGGAAGGGAAGGTTTGGGAAGGTTTGGGAAGGGAAGGGAAGGGAAGGTTTGGGAAGGGAAGGGAAGGGAAGGTTTGGGAAGGGAAGGGAAGGTTTGGGAAGGGAAGGTTTGGGAAGGGAAGGTTTGGGAAGGGAAGGTTTGGGAAGAGAAGGGAAGGTTTGGGAAGGTTTGGGAAGGTTTGGGAAGGGAAGGGAAGGGAAGGGAAGGTTTGGGAAGGGAAGGGAAGGGAAGGGAAGGGAAGGGAAGGGAAGGGAAGGGAAGGGGGAAGGGAAGGGAAGGGAAGGAAAAGAAAAGAAAAGAAAAGAAAAGAAAAGAAAAGAAAAGAAAAGAAAAGAAAAGAAAAGAAAAGAAAAGAAAAGAAAAGAAAAGAAAAGAAAAGAAAAGAAAAGAAAAGAAAAGAAAAAAAAGAAAAGAAAAGAAAAGAAAAGAAAAGAAAAGAAAAAAAAGAAAAAGACTGTAAACAAACAAAGCAAATGTTGCAACCACAAAACCCAAAATACAGCACAAAACCCATATCAAAGCATGATTATCTCAGAAAAGAGAATTTCTGCCTATCAAAAATGTCTACTGAATGCATATTGCCTTACTGCTTTAATCTTGTTACTGATTCCTCACTGATAGGTAATATCTGCATCATATTGTGCCCATGAGAGCTACAAGTGAACTGCAAACCTGCAAGTAAAACTTACATCTGCAGAAAGCAGTCTTTTGGGAAACCAAATTATGAAATTCATTCTTGAGAGAAATTATGATGGCAATGAACTCAATGTCTTCAGACAAAACTGAAAATCTTGTAGATAGAATCTTCTCATAATGTCACCAATAATACACATATAGAAATAAACATAGTTCAGAGCATTTATAATTATTCTAATAATCATCAGAAAGACAATAAGTAAACACGTACATAATGTAAAAGTCATACGTGAGTTGTACCCAATATTCCACAATGATAAGGAAAGAAACTGGAATGAACATATTACACATGACTTCCTACCATTCCTTGTCTTTGCTTTCCCTCCATTTTCCCATCCAGGGAATTCATGTTGTCCCTACATCTGTCCTAGGAGCCTTACATGCTTTCTGTTCTCTTATCATGCCATATTCCTTTCCCTTTGTTCCTTCTTTTTTTGACTCAATCTTATTTGGTTGTTGGGCTTTTTTAGTTGTAATTTGCTGTTGTACCTGTAAGGCTTTCTGAGAATCAAGGAACAGAGATGCGGCTCATCAAATACTGTCTCCCACAACCTCAGACAATCATGGGATTCATGTTTGGTCCAGAAGGACCAGAAAAACATCCACTCTCTCCACTGTAAAATGGAAAATACTTCTTTTGTTTGATGCACCATACAATAAAATGAAAAGCAATACCACTACAGTGCCTCGGAAAGAAAGTAAAACAGACTTTCTGAAATGATCAAAACCTTTCTACAGCCCTAAGAGGCCATTTATTACATAAATTACCTCAGTTTTGACCAGGCAAATAGAGACATGCAGCACAAATGGGATCAACTGTACCAATATCCAGTCATCTTATCTAAGACAATAAAAAGCAAACAGGAGTTCATATTATTATTGTTATTTCAGTCCCAAACCAACTGTGATGAAACTCTGTGAGTGCTTCTGAATTCTTCTCTCTGGTCTATTTGCTGATTCATTTTTAAAAGTGAATTTTGAATACATGGAAGAGCCTAACTGCTTAACTCAGCTGAGACACTTCTCAGCCTGAAGCATTAGCTGGACCATTAGCTGGACCATATATGAAAAATACATATGGTTTACCTGCTGTCACAAGTGATTTAGGTGGCAAAATTTCCTGGCTATTATGAGGGTGGTAAAGATTTAGATGACTGTGAAGAATTGCAATAGAACATTGAGAGACTTAAGTGTCTGGGTGATAAAATGCTCAAAGATTTCAGAATAAAAATTTGTAGAATCATACAACTGAGACAAAACAGCCCTAACTTTACAGAAACCATGACAGATTCTGAGCTGTTTACTATGAATCTTGAAAGACACCTTAAGTTTATACAAAATAAGTCTATAAAAACATTAGCTGAGCACTTGGTAAGAATCTGGAAAAGAGGAAAAGAAAAAGAAAATTAAAAAAAAAAAAGAAAAAATAAATAGAAAACAAAACAGAAAAAAATCTATACTTCAGAATGTATCTATTGTGCATCTTGAGTACTGTGTGCAGAATTGCATACAGTATTGTCAGAGGGGATATAGTAGAGCTGGAGCAAGTATAGGAAAGATTCAGTACTAAATAGACAGTCTTCAGTTTGCAAAAAAAAAATTAACCCAGATATGAATAAAAAACTGAAAATGGACAATAACAAGAGCCATTAAAAGCATAACTTTAAAACATTAAAAGCTGTATAAGGCAGGTCATAATTAAAAAAAGGGAAAAAGATGGTTCTTCCTACAACATCTAATTGAACTCCTTTCCACATAATTCAGATGTGAAAATCTTTACCATTTAAAATGTAAAGATAGGATTGCTCACTAGGAGCACCTACACTAGCTTTGCTAATGATGTTTTCTCTTTAGACAAGCACCATCACCTATTGCTGCAGATAGGATATTCAGCTAGAGGAGTCTTTGGCCTAAACCAACACAGATGCTCTTGTGTTTTCTCAGAGCAGTAGTTCCTGAGTGCTGGATTCCCCCAAGACATCCTACCATCCTGAACTCCTAAAGTAATGCCTACTACACAGGATCTCTCTGGCTTACCTGCTTATGTAGATTAAGTCACATACAGAGGGATGCTCTGAGTTATTCTATGTGCAGAGAAATGCCTTTCGCATATACACACAAAAAGCATGCTACATGACACATCATCCAGCATATGCAGATTGAATTTCAGTTTATTTCAGGAATTGTTGTGTGTCCCTTAATAATCTTATTTTGTTTATTGCTTAGATTCATTAAAATATCTCCGAATTAAATTTGTCAGTCAGTATCTGAGGTTTGCTTTCTGAATTTTGAAAACATGCAATAGAAGATTTCTTTTAATTGCTGTTCAAGACAGAGTCGGAGAAAACTGGAGAAGTATTGGTCACTTTATTGATTAAGCTAAGAAAAAAGGTCATAATTTCATAGGTCTCACTGTCATCAGGGAATCAGTCATGGTTCAGCATTACCAGACAGAACCGAGTGGATTGACTGGCAATAAGAGGAATTACTGGTTAGGCATAAGTCAGCCTTTGTGACAGGTTGGTAACAGTACTGATTTAAGAAGACTGAGAGAAATAAAACAGTGAAAGGGTAATTATTTCCATAGAGAAAAACAATGGACTTGTGGTGCTAGAACATCAAACACTAGAACAATGCTCATGTTAGCAAAGGGAAATCCAGATACTGCTAAAAGTTGAAAGATAGAAATTGTAAATAAGAAGGTAATCTAGGAGCATCTTTTGATAGACTGTGACACTGACTTCTGAAGCCCTAATTTGCAGACAAATTAAGTGACATAAATTATTGGGGGAAAAAATAATATATAAGAGCAAAGGACATTAGACAATATTAGAACATATGACCAATGACCCAACAGTAGACTAATAGTTTTTAGTGGTTCACACAGCCGTAACTATGTCAAACTGAAAAAATCAAAGCTAGCCAAAGCACTCAGTAAATCCAAAGTACAGAGGTAAAGCAGAAATTTCACAACTATGTTATTTGAGTGCATATCTTCTTTAATATTTTTTCAAATCTTCTTCTATTTTCTATTTTCTTCTTCTATTACTTTTAGTAATTTGTACACAGATAAGAAAATCTAATGCATAGATGCTTGAAGGAGAAATGCTAAAACAAATTAAAAACATGCTTTCTTTGATTTGTTTCCTTATGGTCATGCACATGTAATAGTCACTCAATTCCTTCTTTGTCATCTGTTGTTATGCAATATAATAACTCTGTGATCTGTATTTACTTGTATATTTATATTATGTATTTAATAAAGCATGGTTTGGGGGGCTGGTGTCCATGGAAATGGCCTCAAATTGTGCTGGGGAAGTTTAGATTGGGTATTAGGAAAAGTTTATTTGCTCAAAGAGTAGTCAGGCATTGCAATAGGTTTACCAGGGAGGTGGTGCACTGTCCCTGGAGTGTTCAAGAAATGTGTGGACATGGCACTGGTTTAATGGACATGGTACTTCCGTTTCATGGACATGGTGGTCTTAGGCTGATGGTTGGACTTGATGATCATAGAGGTCTTTTCCAACCAAAACAGTTCTATGATTCTATGAAGCTGACCAGGACCAGGAATATTATTAACAAAATGCTTACCATGTTGCAAAAACATTTCTTTAGGTAATGCAGTGATTACTCAGTTATATATTCCTGGATGCTTATTAATTGTAAAATGAGAATGTCAAAAATAGAAATAGATAGGTGGTTTTTTGCTAGGCAATTTTTAATTTTTGTTCCACAGAAAGTACATTGTGATGTTAGTCATGAATCCAAAATAAAGAATGTATCAAACAGATTCCAGTAATATCTGTGAATTCAAATCTGGAAATTTGGCTTTTCATCAAATTGCTGATAATTCCAGATGGTACAGTCCTATCTGAAGTATGTTCAGAAGACAGGTTCGCAGTTACTAGCTCTGAATTAAAATGTTTTCACAGATAGTGTTTAATTTTCTAAGATCCATTTAGTTAATGTATAATCTAAATACACTGGCACCAACTTAGCTCCTTTTGAAGAAAGGCAGTATTTATATATTGATAAAATTTCCATATTTTTCAAATACAGTATTGCACATTTCTGATTGAGAGATACAAAAAGAGATTCTTTACAACTATAGTACTTCTCAATTACTGGTTATGGACAGAAGATCCAAATCATTCTAAGTGTTTTAGACTAGCAGGGAAAGATGTGGTGACACTAAAGGTTGATTTAGTTTTCAACAGAAAGGTCATAATTAGGCTAAGCATAAATACTAGGTATTTCCATGCAAAGAGATGACTACAATGTTAGGCTCACTGTGATCTGGTTTTCTATGTGTTAGAGTGAACAAATTCTTTCCGTCTGTGTATGTTCAATATTCCTCCTGACACTATGTCACTGAAAATGGGTTAGACTGAAAACGTTAATATCTAGTATTTCACATCACATGCCCTCAAAGAATTTCATTGAAACCTTGATCTCTGTAAATAGGCTCTTTGGTCTCTTTGCTATCAGAAGTGTTGATACCGTGTGTCAAAGGTAACTCTGCAACCTCATGCCTTTTTTTTTTTTTTTTTTCTTTTAATCTTTCAGAAGATTTGCTATTTCAGAATAGAAGGATTTGGGGTTTTCTTGCAGAGGAATGTGTGGGTAAAGTCTCTCAGGCGGAACATTTTCTTCCAATGCGCCTTGGAATTTGTGACAATTCTCTGGGTATGCAAAGTAGGATGGTTTTATAAAGTGGAAAAGTCACTTTTGAGTAGAGGATTGCTGGGTACAGTGTAGGGGAAAGTTGAGATGGAATGTATGAAGCAACTGCACTGATGCAGAAAGAAAATACAGGTAAAGTTATAAAAGTTTCTCAGAAACTTAACACTGTCCTGGCTACTTCAGCTTTTTTTTTTTTTCTTTTTCCTAAGTGGACTGAGAAGGGCCACATGTAACAGAAGTGTTCTTGAGCACTGCAGTGGACTTCACCAAGATTGAATTTCTATGAATCATAATGGTGCAACAATTGTAGAAAACTCCAGTTGCGACCTTTAACACTGGTTAAAGAAACTGCAAATCCTCCTTTGAGGAGAGTTCACTAGGATAAAAATGTTACTTGCTTATTTTACAAATCGTTTCAAGGTTTAATTTCACTAGAAGGCACTGAGAATTAACAAATAAAATTATCTCATTCTTTTTATGTTATTATAAATTAATCCAAATTCAGGGAGAAGGCAGAGCTTGTCTCAAGTTTTACAGATGTGTTACATTTTTCCTTGTAAAACTGGAAAATGGAATAAACCCTTCCTTTTCATGACCTTTGAGAATACCTAGTTATCACAATATCACAGTATTACCAAGGTTGGAAGAGACCCCGAAGATCATCGAGTCCAACTTGTAACCACAAACCTCACGACTAGACCATGGCACCAAGTGCCACATCCAGTCCCCTCTTGAACGCCTCCAGGGACGGCGACTCAACCACCTCCCCGGGCAGCCCATTCCAATGACGAATCACTCTCTCGGTGAAGAACTTTCTCCTCACCTCCAGCCTAAACTTCCCCTGGTGCAGCTTGAGACTGTGTCCCCTTGTTCTGGTTGCTAGGGAGAAGAGGCCAACCCCTTCCTGGCTACAACCACCTTTCAGGTAGTTGTAGAGAGCAATGAGGTCGCCCCTGAGCCTCCTCTTCTCCAGGCTAAACAGCCCCAGCTCCCTCAGCCTCTCCTCATAGGGCTTGTGCTCAAGGCCTCTCACCAGCTTTGTTGCCCTTCTCTGGACACGTTCAAGTGTCTCGATGTCCTTCTTAAACTGAGGGGCCCAGAACTGGACACAGTACTCAAGTACTCAGTTATAATCCCTTACCTCATAACATACTTTATGTAACAGAGGCTTTAAGGTCAGAAAGTTTATTTTCTGTATTTGCATGTGTCATAAAAAAATAAAACGGTTTTAGTTTGATATTCAATTTTAAATAGTAGGGAGAGAAGAGGAAAGTTGAAATTGGGAGAAGAGGTGCACAAGGTTGGTAACCCGTTTGAAGCAGCTGCAGTGAGCAGGAGAGGCCAGGAGGGGGCAGAGCAAGGCAGGGGCTTTCTCTGGCAGCAGGATTCCAGATGCCAAGAGCAGTGGATTCCTGAGGGTAGGCTGTCAGAGGAAGGATGCCACCAGCCTTGCACTGTGATATGGAGTGTGTTACTCTTTGTTTCACTCACGCTTCATTAATTTGCATATTAATTTGCATATAATGTCTAATCAGAAACATTTGTCTAGCCCTAAAGTTTCACTTTTGCACTGATTTAGCTGTGCATTTGCAAAGAGAGGTGTACACAGTGGTCAAAAGCAATATAGGAAGTGGAACCTTAGAGACATATTTAAAAATGCACCTCTACTCCTCTTTTCTGAGTATGGAAAAGGAGTAAGGTCTCAGTTCCTATAATAATCATCAGAATAAACTTATAATTTTATATTGCATGCCAGCTCATATTCAGAAGTTAAGCCAAATTTTCATCAGTGCTAGGGGAACTAGGGCCCCATGAATTCTAAGAGAATCCTGAAACAATCATCCACTGCTGTTGATATATTTTTGACATATCCCTTATCCTTCCTCATTCCTGTAAATTTGACAGTTTGGTTGCAGTTGCCACAATATATGACTTCAAGCCTTGCGCTTTGCTTCTCATTGTGAAATGTCAAGCACTCAAGGCTATAAACAGGCCTTGCTGATGGAGTTGTATCCTGAGAGAATCACATTAAGGTGAAAGATCTTCTATTAAAGTTTTTAAAACTATACTGCACATAGCCAGTCTTGAGTCCTTTACTTGTGGTCAAATCAGAGAAAAGAAGAAATTCATTACATGTTAGGTCTCAGAAGTTAGTCACAAGTAGAAGGACTTGTGGAAAGCCCTTGAGAAAAGAACTAACCTTTGGCTTTGTGAAAGAGAGTATCAGCTTTCACTTTAAAAAAAAAAAAAAGAGAAAAGAGCCTTGAGAACAGATTTATTTAACTACAACTCTAAGGATTGATGACATTGATATTTCAAGTCAGCAACAGACAGTGGACATTATGGGTTGCTAAATGACACATACATAGATAGGTAGTCATACTTCACACTCTTAGGTGAAGCCTGAAATTTATGGAAAGCATTATGTCCAATAATATGATATGGTTTGATGGTAATATCCATTTATGATACAGTGCGATACAGTCTCATTCACAATCTATAAGCCAAGTCAGATCCCAGTGACATAATGGCAAATGCTGGTTCAGCAGCCACTTCCAGCATTGCTTCAATTAGTCTGGTTTTTTTAAGACTTCTTAAAGTTTCTTTCAAAATGGGATTGAACAGGTAATCTGGAGGTAGCCACTGCAGAGGACCTTCCTGAAATTCTGCTAGCTGCTCCAGCAGTGTGTTGGAGGAGATATTTTTGCCTGTTCTGATATTCTGAGTGCCCTGTCTCCAACCAGGAGTAAAGAAAGCCTCGAAATTTATCCTCCTAGTTCTGCACTCAGAATCATGGTATAAATACTAGTTCACTTCACATTCTTATACCAGCAAGAAGAGAAATGTAGTACTAAAGTGAAAATATCTGCAAAAAGACCAATACCCACTCATCTCACACTACACACTCTTGGAGGGAGGCTACTGCCTCCAGTGGTGTGAAAGGATTCATATTACTCAGCTGGTCTTATTTCTGGTTTAACAAAATATTCAGATAAGCTAGTTGGAGGCTACCTGAGATACTAGGGAAAGGCAAAGAACTGTGGAGTACTATGGATTCCAATATTCAGTATTTTGAGGTAAGGCTCCTATTTCACATAAAAAAGACTGTATAGACTTCAGCTAAGATAAAACACTTTTAGAGAAATATTTTTTTATACTTGAGCAACAGTTTAGTGTATTCTATCAGCCCTTGTTCTTTCCCTTTTCTCTAACCTTGGAAATACTTGAAGGCAGCACATGTATTTTCCCTTACATATTCATTTTAAAATAAACACTTTTAATTGCTTGTAGTAAATGTAGATGCATGAAAGACTTTGAAACCTTCATGAGGTTGTGTCCAGTGGTAATAACAAGAACCACCACAGAAAGATATGTTCCTTTACAGCTGAAGTTAAAACAACACTGCTCCAAATTTCTAATTTAAGTAGTTACAAAATTAATACCAGATTTGTATTAAGTGATTTTTTATATATATATATATAAATAAAAAAAACTGAATACTGAGCTAAACCTGCTGTGCTTTGATGACAGATTCGAACTTGTGAATAGAATACTGTTTTCTGTCAGGCAATAATCAGAGAGTTCAGCCTTTCAAATACATAGGCTTTAGTGTTGCTGTAGGGTTCAGGGCAGCACCCACAGTGACGGGGATGGAATTCAAGCCGAGGGGGTAAGGAGCACCCAGGTCAAGAGCTCCTGCCTGTGGCAGCAAGCCCATGAGACTGACAACTGCCCTCATCGCAGATCACATTCGTTACTTTCCTCTTGGTATGGCTGCAGGGGATTGGTCAACGACCTATCTGCATGGGATTGGTTAATCAACCTCCTCTTCTTACTGGCTGGCAATACTTACTAGGGTAGCACAGCTGACTCTTATCTATTGGAGTTACTTGTTAAGCCACCACAGGTGGTTCCCATTTCATCTCTCCTTGCAGTTTCTCATCTTCAATCATACAGTCTGGGGAACACAGTCCCCTACAGCTTTAGTTTTCAGATTTCTATAGAAAAAAAACTTGTATGTTTTCCTATCCCATTTTTCACTCACCAGTGAACTTTCCTGTCAGTGCTACAGTAATCTTTATGACAAAAATTCTGCACAGAAAGATTGGACAAAACAAAACAACAACCAAGAATTTAGCACTTATTCTTTGAATAGAAGTGATAATCATTCTAAACCTCTGCTAGGAGAAAAAAAAGGTCATCTTGTTACACAAATATAAATGGTCTACACACAGTTTAAATGTTCTTTCCCATAAGCCTCAACTGAAAATCTTCAGTCTCTTGTAAAGAGTGAACACAAACTGCCTATGCAATTACATTCCTGACAGGTGTTTCTACTCATTCAAGCATTAAATGCCCATCTTTTGTTCTCCAGGTTTAAACCATGGCTTTTGTTCCTGCAAATGTCCTTGTAAGTGAAAGACATAACTACAAATCATAGAATCACCTTACCCTCTTCAAATAGGTGCATGCTGATACATTGGTATGCTATTTGCTGAGCTACACTTCTTGTTCCTTTTTGAGATAAGGTAATGGTAGGAGAAAGCTGTTCTTCCTCAACGTCAGATTTTCAGATGCTTACATGGTTCTGTTTTCATTTCCTCCTACGCTGTCCACACAAGGCACAGCACAGAGTGAGCACAGATCAGTCAGCAGTACATTACACATAACAGTGAACTGTGTATCTCATTATCTACAGATTAGCAGCATCCCATAGAGATCTTTAGGCAAAATCAGCATAGCAGTCAAACTTGAAATCCATTGTGAAGGATTAATGGAGAGAAATGTTCCCCTTCATACTCAGACTTAACTTCATAGAGTGTTTTCTATTATTCAGATGACATATCTCATTTAAAATTATTAAACAAGCAGGATTTGGAAACTTGTTGACTATCTTTTAATAAAAACCAGGAAGGCTTCTTAATTTCTAGGTTTGAGGAACCCAAAAGACAGAGTAAAAGGTATTTTTTTAATTGCTAAAGATTACTGCAGTGCTGCATATAGTTTAAGGACTAGTGCAACACACTGTCCAAGAAATTAAATGTTAGAATTCACATCAGATCTCTTTGGCAGGATGCAGTAATGATCAGGTGTGAGATCTGGCACCCAGCTTCAGAAAAGACCACATCTTTAATAAAGGTAGAAAGGGAAAGAGGAACTTTTCTTAATGGTAAATTATGTTACAGTTCTTTCAAAAATGACCTGTGTCTATAGTTTTGGGGGGTTTGGGGTTTTGTTTGGTTGGTTTACATTTTCTATTGATATCATTTGTTATTCTGTTGTATCTGCTGTGATTTTGTTACTGTGCTTTATACCATGATCATAAGAACCATAAGAGGGAAATTTCTAGGGAAACATGATGACACAGAACTTCGTGGATGATTACTTCCAGTTCTGGAACATAGATTTTGGCAGAAATACAGCTGAGGGTATCCTAATCTCTGTTCTCGCTCCAGGGAACAGCAAGAAACCAAACAAGAGCATCTCAGAAAGTTCTTCTCTGTATGGAGACTACTATGCCAAAAATCCTGTACTTCGACCATATGCACTCACCTAGTCTACTGTGACATTAAATCATACTCAGATGCTGAAAAATCATAATAGCTTCAGAGTCATGAAGCCAACTGGATCCAGAAAATGTAAGTTACAGTTACTTCTCATAAATGTCACCTTAAATAATCATATTAAACAACAACATGAACAAATTATAATGATTGATAAATTAAAATATTGCAAATAAAATACTTTTAATGAGATTTAAATAAGTAGTATTTAAAACACTATAGCATTTATAAAAATAACTTTAGAAGTTGCACTTGATATAAGGTTCAAAGACAACTTCAATTCTGGCAATTTAATTTAAGCATTTTTTTTACCCTGAAAAGTGCCAAAATCCGTTTGCCTCATGTAACCTACCTCATTTCAACTAATGAGACTGAAGCATCCTAAAGCTAAATGAATGAGGCAAGACAGAGATCAAAAGTAATTCATCTGTAGGAAAACGCTAACTGTAGGACTAAAGGCTTCCTTCATTTATAAGCATTAAAAAGAAATCACTGAAATCCCTACTTATTACCTGTTGCATCATGTCTAGAATTTTAACAACGGATAGCACTTTTCTGACTTGTTTTATCATGTGGCATACAGCACAGATTCTTGTGTCAGAGGTGCAGGTGATTATATGGCCTTCCCCCATCCTGGGTTTCACAACTGCAAGCAGAACAGGTAGCAGAGTCCCACTCGACCTTCCCAATTGAAAAATTTGCATGCACTAGCAAATGCATCATGTTGCCTGGCAAAGATGCCACAGCTCACACACAGCCTGAGAAGGTCACACAGAAATGGTATAAGCTTGTGCAGTGTTTCCAGCAAGCTAGTCTGATCTACTGGTGTAGATCAAATTTGGCTTGAACCAAGTTGCTGAGGATCCAGGCATCCCAAAAACCCAAGCTGCCCTAAGTGAAACCAATGTAGGGTTAATCCTATGTCCTTCTTAGTGTGCTTGCAGTTGGTTAAAACCTCATTAAAGGTAAACTAAGAGCAGTGGAAAGTAAATCACGTGAAGTTTGTAACAGTAGATATAGCTGCTCCCCTTTATATCCATCATGTTAAACCATTCTGACTCCAAAGCTATTGAATGGGAACACTAATACAGATTTTTATTGACAACATCAGCAAAATTGTGCAGCTTTTCATTTTAACAGTAGTCTCCAAAGCCAGATACGTGGCCAATGTCACACTGCAATCTGTGAAAACACTTTAACCTTTAAAATCTATTAGAACTGGCACGTCTTGCTGTTGGGGTATTGTACAGACATCTGGAAGGAGTTATTTCAACACACTAACTATGCTAGCTCTTGGATATATCTCATTACACACCTATAAGTAAAATAGGGTTCATTGTTAATGCATAGTTAGCAACAAAACCACTGATGAAATAGAGGCAAACTCACGTTGCAGATTGTTTGGCTTGAAGCCCTTCAGAATATTTAGATGTCATTAAGAAAACTCCATTGTTTTCAAAATTATTATTCCCCTGCTGAGACAACATCCTCCAGTTTGCAAAATGAACATATTAACTTAGCATGAAAAAACAATCTGATGACATTTATTTCCACTAGAACGCTAGAAACTCTAATGAGAAACTGAATGTGCAAAAGTGTTGATTGATAGGAGGGAACAGTCTTAAAAACCAAAAACTTCAAAGTGAAAATCAAGTTATTAGGAGTATCATATAATTCCACAAACAAATACTATTTAATAAGATATTTAAGTCATACTGGAGTAAAAGACAACCTGGAGTGTTCTTGGCAATTACCACTAGGAATTATTGGTATTACACAAGTTAAGATTTGAACTACAGCCTCTTTGCAAGATAATTAAAAAACCCCTTATGCTCCTGTGTCAAGGCTGCCTGCTCCTTTCCTGAGATACACTGACCTAACCAGGCTAATGTGTATTGCACTGGATCTGCTCTTCTTTGGGCCATTTCAACATCTTTCTATGTGGAAACAAACAAACAACAAAAAGCCCAAACAAACAAACAAATCCCTCAGAAGCATAAACATCCTATGCTTACCTTCAGTTTTGGACTGGAGCTGCCCTTCAGCCTTCCCTGAAATTAGCCTACAGACATGACAGAAAACAGATGCATTCACTGCATCTTCTATCTTTGCTGTACTGTTATAACCAATTATTCTGAATAATGAAGGAAGGAAGTAGTACCAAGATTTATTGCAGCATTCGGTTTACATAGAAGAGCGGTTGATTTTCAATAATAGGAGAAATAATGGAAGTAGTCAAGTGAACTAAATGCTTGGAAAATATTTTACTCCTGGAGCTGAACTCTTGTTTTTATTCACAGAACAGGAACACACAAAGGAGTATTGCCCATGTCATGTCTATTCAGCGTACCTTGGGGTACTGTCTGACAGCCTTTTCAGCTGCATTGGTTACAGTCCCAGCTGGAGTGATCAGGCAAAACACAGTTTCTGAGTCCCTTTTTATCTGAAATGTCTAGTACTTCGTCTTAATCCTAATATAGAATGCCTTTTTTCCCCCTACAGGATTAATAGATCTTTAGTGCTTGGAGATTTTATTTCTCTATAGTCTTTGGATCTTTATGGATCTTGTTCTACTCACACACCTTGTGCTGCATGCTGGAAAATAATCTTGTCAAGATGTTTCCTTATGTATGAATCAGTCAGGTTAGAAAGCACACATCTTTCAAGCAGTATCTTCCAGTATAAAAGGCAGTTAGGCACCTCAGATGCCTGCCTGTCAGACTGACTTGAAAAATCTATACTTCAAACATGAAATGTAATCAAGGAGAGGGCAGCTAAGATGAATGTAATCTATTTATGATGGAGTCAGGTGAGATATATTATCGCCATAAATTCAATTTTGCTCTTTTCTATGAGTTATTCAAGCTTTCAGAAATGTCATAACTTAAAGTAGGAAGGAATCCCTGTGGAAGTGTTGGGGGATTTTTTAATATATACTAAATTCTTGGTAGCCTATTTTCCTACCTTTTTCTACCCAAAAGTGAATAAGGTTTTAAATTCGTGAATGTAAGATTTTTAATTTACCATTTGAGTAGTCTAATAATTTGGAATTTCTGTTAAATTAAAATTAAGTAGGGAAAACAAAAAGGTATGCATCACTACATCAAAATCTTAACTTCATCTTAAACCCTGAGCAGCTATTCGGTGTTTCCCACATATCAGTCATGAATTATTGTCCCCAAAAGAGCATCACAAAAGGATTCCAAATCACTCGGTCTGCAAGTGAACCTCTCATTGATTTCGATTCAGAGGATTTTGTGTGAGCGTGTGTATGTTCAAGTAGTAAAAGATTTGTGAATGGATGATTATGGTACACAATAACAAATCAGAATGGCAATCTTGAAAGAAAAGCAATGGCTATTTCATTCTGAATTTTAAAAACAGCATATCATTCTGTCAAAACCAATGCAAAATATTGATTTTGTGTGGTTAACTTCAACAAAATTCCTGGTGCTCATAATCACATCAATCTTTTCAGTTAAAAAGAACGAGTTTCTAAATATTGGTCATTTCAATTTTTCACTGATAAATTGAAAAAAAACACAAATATTTGCCTAAATGATGGACTTATAAGCAATTATTTTCACCATACTCAGCAATCAGCTCCTTTGTTGCCTAATGGCTTTTGTCACTATAATGAAAACTGTAGTTTGATGGGGAAAAAAATAATAAAGGAAAATATCACCTGTGAGTTGACAAATAAGGGAGATAAAAGTAAGAAAAACAGTAGGTTGGAAACACAGTTATTAACTGTCCTTACTGTCACACTGCACACAGTAGCCAGGGAAATAAAGGAGTCAAAGGACCATACACATGCACATCCATCATAGCCTAGCTCTCTCTTTCAAAAATTGAGGGAGATCTTCCAATACTATGAAACTGAGTCACTTGGTAGAATGAAGAAAAATGCTTATAGTGTTTAATCTAATTTTCCTTTTCAGCCAATAGATATAAACTAAATCATTGATAATACAAAAGCAATTTGTTCTCTTTTTGCTTCTTTTGATGTCTTCTAGCACTTTTTGATTACACTGATCAATGTATAACAGCCACAAAAATTTGTTGCTACATCAACAGGAAAGGATCAAATGCAGACCAAAAAACACGCTGCAATAGAGAACTTGAGTCAATTTCCCAGGTGGTCACTTCTAGTATTGTATCCATTTAAAAGAAAACACATCAACTTAGGAAGATACTTTTTCAGGAATCTGATACTGGATTTTTTTTTCCCCCACTGTTATTAAAACTAAATAAACAATAGCAATAGGTATTATAATATGGTTCCCAAATTACAGTTCCATAGGGGTTTTTGTGATGGCAATGTAATCAATCAGCGGGTGTGTAAAGTATTATCCCCGTACATGGTATTACAGGGGTATGCAGCCACGGTTATTAGACTAAAAGAAAAACGAGAAAAACTCTTCTACAACACTGTGTGTGTGTATGTGTGCATGTACATACACATAACCACTTGTGTATATGTGTGAAGATACATAAAATCATGTAGCCACCTTTATTTTGCTAATGATTGACACCATTGTTCCACTAGCAGTTTGCTGTCAGTACAGCTCAGTTTCAAGGACAGAACATGCTTTTTTTTTCCTACATCTTATCAGTTTTTTGGGTACAGCTGAATACTTTTAAGAGTTGAAAACTTACCAATAGTCCCACGAACAGTCCCAATGGGAATGGTGGATTTCAGTGAATGAATTATAACATTCAGTCACATGCCTGAAACTAAGTAATGAGTGAAAAAATGTATCTGATTTCTGCATGCCAAACCTCAAAGTAAACTTATCAATAAAGTTTCTCCTGAGCAAAATTGATTTGAAGTTTACACAGCTAAAACTAACAGAACTATCATCAAGAAAGACTGGTAAAGTATTATGCAAGTATTGTCTCTCATTTCTTCTTCCCCACTTCCCCCTCCTTCCCCCCTTCACCTTCTGTCTCAGCTTTTCATTTTTCAGCATCATGAGATCTGTGAATTAAGCTTGGTGTGATTTGCAGAATTGGGCTGTAAATCAACATCAGTTGTTCTTTCACTGTTTATATGTTAGTTAAAATTTATATAAAAGAAAGAAGAAAGAAAAAAGCTGAATGGCACATGGCAGGTTTAAGTTCATTGCCATAGTGATTAGAGCTTGTTTCTCAAGCTTAGTCTATATACAACAAAGCTACCACCCACACCTCTCAGTTTATTCTTCCTCACAGAAACATTCTAAGACATAGTACCACAAAGTGCAGTAGATACTGTACTTTTGGGGGGGGGGTTGTGAATAATCACAGATTAGAGTGTAAATTGCATGGGTGGTGAGAATTATTGTGGAAAGCTGCATTATTGTGGAGTTAGCTTACTGAAAAGGGAAGCATCATTTGCAAGGGATTCATGAATTTCTTTAATTTTCATCTTATTTTTTTTTAACACATTTCTAGGAACATTTGGGAAATGATGCTATATCACTTTCTCTGATTTCATTAAGAAAAATTATGAAAGAAGACAAATGGTTTTAATTTACACTAAATGGGTTGCAATTTATTGTGACGTTACATTACGCATCTAGGATGTTATGCAAGTGGGGAAGAAATCAATTAATGCTATCACAGCATCTTTATAAAGTAACAAAGACACTGAAAAAATCATTTATTTCAGCATTGTTATTCACAAAATTTGTTTGTTTGTTTTTCCCTAGGGGAGGAAAGGATTTTAAAGGATTTTCATAGGGAGATCTGCTGCCTCCCTGGTGCCCAAGTAAAGGACATAGTAGGCAAAATTCCCGAACTTGTGAGCCCTTCAGACTACTACCCACTGCTGGTCTTTCAGGTGGGTAGTGACGATGCAACAATGCGAGGCTCACGGTCAATTAAAAGAGATTTCAGAACGTTAGGGCACCTGCTAAAGGGGTCAGGATCTCAAGTAGTGTTCTCTGCTATCCCTCTAACGTCAGTGATGGATGAGGGAACATTGTGGAAGAGCCAACAGGTCAATTCATGGCTCAGGGACTGGTGCCATCGGCAGGGATTTGGGTTCTACAATCATGGTTTGGTTTTCAAGGCAGCAGAGCTAAAAACAACTTATGGGACACACTTGTCCCAGAGGGGGAAAAGGATCCTGGGGCAGGAATTGGCAGGGCTCATAGACAGGGCTTTAAACTAGATTTGAAGGGGGAGGGGTTGGTGGTCTCCTGCTGGCCTGTGACAAGCAGGGGGGCAGCTCACCTGAGGTGGAGGGATGGAGAGCCAGTAGGGCTCTCAGCTTGCTGCCCTGAGGCAAGACACAAATGACACACCAGGACACCCTGTGGAAACCAAGGGGAGTTGGCACAGGAGGACGACAGGGCCAGCCCAGCTGAAGTGCTTCTATGCAAATGCACGCAGCTTGGGCAACAAACAGGATGAGTTAAGGGCCACCGTGATGCTGGGACGCCATGACATAGTGGGCATCACCGAAACTTGGTGGGACGACTCCCACGACTGGAACGTAGGGATAGACGGGTATAAGCTTTTTAGGAAGGATAGGCAGGGAAGGAGAGGAGGAGGTGTTGCCCTCTATGTCAACAACCAGCTGGAATCAGCAGAACTCCACCTGGGGAGGCATGATGAGTCGGTTGAAAGTTTATGGGTTAGAATTAAAGGCAAGACAGGGGAAGGAGATATTACTGTGGGGGTCTCCTACAGGCCACCTGACCAGCAGAACCAAACAGATGAGGCTCTGCACAGGCAAATAGAAGCGGCTTCCAGGTCACAAGCCCTGGTCCTCATGGAGGATTTCAACCACCCTGACATCTGTTGGAGGGACAACACAGCAAAGCATCAGCAATCCAGGATGTTCCTGGACTGCATAGAAGACAACTTCTTCCTCCAAATGGTAGAGGAACCAACAAGAAAAGGTGCTACGCTGGACCTTGTTCTCACCAACAGGGAAGGGCTGGTAACAAATGTGAGGCTCAGAGACGGCCTTGGCTGCAGTGACCATGAAGCAGTTGAATTTAATATCCTCAGGGCAATCAGGAGGACATATTCTAAGCTTACGACCCTAGACTTTAGGCATGCAGACTTCGATCGCTGCAGGGATCTGCTGGCCAAAGTGTCGTGGGATGAAGCCCTGGAGGGAAGAGGGACCCAGGACAGCTGGTCAGTATTCAAGGACCACCTCCTCTGTGTCCAGGAGCTATGTATACCTATAAGGAGAAAAGCAGGAAGGAATGCTAGGAGGCCTGCCTGGATGAACAAGGAGCTGCTGGACACACTATCACGTAAAAAGAAACTCTACAGGAAGTGGAGGGAAGGACAGATAGAACAGGGGGTATATAAGGAAGCTGCCCGAGCAGCAAGAGGCCTGGTTAGGAAAGCCAAAGCAGAGTTTGAACTGAATCTAGCCAGGGGGGTTAAAGGGAACACTAAGAATTTCTATAGGTATATTAATGGCAAGAAGAAGACTAGGGAAGGTGTGGGCCCCCTCAGAAAGGAAAGTGGTGAATTGGTCACAAGTGATGTGGAAAAGGCTGAGGTACTCAATCACTTCTTTACCTCAGTCTTCACTGCAAGGGCCTCCAGCCACACTCCTGGTGTCATGGCAGACGATGCCAGGGACGGGGAGGAGGAACTGCCCATCGTAAGTGAAGCTCAGGTTCGTGATCACCTGAAGAACCTGAAAGTGTTCAAGTCCATGGGACCCGACGGGATACACCCACGGGTGCTGAGAGAACTGGCAGATGAGGTTGCCAAGCCCCTCTCTATTATATTCCAGAAGTCATGGCAGACTGGGGAAGTCCCCACAGACTGGAAAAGGGGAAACATTACTCCCATTTTCAAAAAGGGCAAGAAGGAGGAACCGGGGAACTACAGGCCAGTCAGTCTCACCTCTGTGCCCGGAAAGATCACGGAGCAGATCCTCCTGGAGGCACTAATGACTCAGAAGAATAGTGAAGAGGTGATTGGGAATAGTCAGCATGGCTTTGCCAAGGGCAAATCCTGCCTGACAAACCTGGTGGCCTTCTATGATCAGGTGACAGCATTAATAGATGAGGGGCGAGCAACTGATGTCGTTTACCTGGACTTGAGCAAAGCCTTCGACACTGTCCCACACCACCTCCTGGTCTCCAAGCTGGCGACACATGGGTTTGATGGATGGACCACTAGATGGATAAAGAATTGGCTTGATGGCCGCACCCAAAGAGTGGCTGTCAACGGGTCCATGTCCCAGTGGAGGCCAGTGACAAGCGGAGTCCCTCAGGGATCAGTCCTGGGACCTGTCTTGTTCAACATCTTTGTGGGTGCCATGGACAGTGGCATCGAGTGCACCCTCAGCAAGTTTGCTGATGACACCAAGCTGTGTGGTGCAGTGGACACCCTGGAGGGAAGGGATGCCATCCAGAGGGACCTGGACAGGCTGGAGAGGTGGGCACAAGCCAACCTCAGGAGCTTCAACAAGACCAAGTGCAGGGTCCTGCATCTGGGTCGAGGCAATCCCAGGCACAAATCCAGGCTGGGCAGTGACTGGCTGGAGAGCAGCCCTGAGGAGAGAGACTTGGGGGTGCTGGTGGACGAGAAGCTCGACATGAGCTCTCAATGTGCGCTTGCAGCCCGGAAAGCCAATCAGATCCTGGGCTGCATCAGGAGAAGTGTGACCAGCAGGTCAAGGGAGGTGCTTCTCCCCCTCTACTCAGCTCTGGTGAGACCCCACCTGGAGTACTGCGTCCAGTTCTGGAGCCCATATTACAGGAGAGATGTGGACGTGCTGGAGCGTGTCCAGAGAAGGGCCTCGAGGATGATCAGAGGGCTGGAGCACCTCTCCTATGAGGACAGACTGAAGGAGTTGGGGCTGTTCAGTCTGGAGAAGAGAAGGCTCCGAGGTGACCTCATTGTGGCCTTCCAGTATCTGAAGGGGGCCTACAGGAAGGCTGGGGAGGGACTTCTCAGGATCTCAGGTAGTGATAGGACTAGGGGGAATGGAATGAAGCTGGAAATGGGGAGATTCAGGCTGGATGTGAGGAAGAAGTTCTTTACCATGAGAGTGGTGAAGCCCTGGAATGGGTTGTCCAGGGAGGTGGTTGAGGCCCAGTCCCTGGAGGTGTTTAAGACCAGGCTGGACGAGGCTCTGGCCAGCGTGATCTAGGGTAGGGTGTCCCTGCCCATGGCAGGGGGTTGGAACTAGATGATCCTTGTGGTCCCTTCCAACCCTGACTGATTCTATGATTCTATGAAATGCCTCTGTGCTTAATTTCGTGGTCTTATCAAAACATGTTTCATTTGAGTAAAGCTGAAACAGTTAATTTTGAACATTCAAAACCAATGCTATTTTCTTGTTTGACAACAGCATTTTTTCATTAGAATTTTATCAAGATTAAGAGAAAAACTTTGTTTAAAAGCTTAAATAACTCTGAAAAGTGCAAAAATATTTTTGTTTTGTTCTTTTCTCTTTTTTTTCTGAATACAGTACAAAACTGGAATTCTCACATGGACCACACCATGTATTTTCCTGATATTTTTCCTATTACCTCTAGCTGGATGCTAGAAGCCATTGTACATCAGGAAAACCATGACACAATTGACATCATAGAAGCCTGGTGGGATGACTTGCACAACTGGAGTGCTGCCATGGATGGCTATAAACTCTCCAGAAGGGACAGGCAAGGAAGGAGAGGTGGTGGGGGAGACCTGTATGTTAGGAAGTTGTCCCCGGTTGGAGGCCAGGCAGATCCTCTCTCACTTCCCACTGAGGCAGATAAATGAGACTCATACAAGTGGATTGCAGAAGTGATGGAAAGTTTAAATGGAAAAGCAGTGAGCGTTTTACAGAGAGCTACAGGCACAGTGACAAAAGAAACCCAAAGCATACAGAGTCCCTTATAGCATACCCAGAAGCCTCCCAGCACTCCCCTTCTCCCTATCTGAGGGTATACCCAAAACCCCCAGGGCTCTTTCTTCCCTCCCTCCACTGTTAGGCTAATATCAGCTGGCCAGATCTGAGATTGCCCTTCCCCCTCTCCTTCTGGTATTAGGCCTAGCCAGGCCCAAGAGACCCTGAGAAAACTCCCCTTCCATTACCAGATAGGGAGCATCTCCCATGGGAGCAGTGAGGGAAGAAAAAGGAAGTGAGAGACTTTGCAGATGAATTTATAGGGAGCAGGATATTATGGGTATGAAATACACTATTTCCTGTGTCCACCCACTGGGCCACAGAAGTGGTTTGATTATCTTGTCTAGCCCTTAATGATGGTGACAATAGGGTTGAGTATTTATAGGTAAGAATCAGGAGGAAACCCAACAAGGCAGGTATCACACCCAACTGCTCCATCACTCCTCCCACTCCGGCATGAGGAGAAAAAAATACAACAAAAGGCATAAGGGTCAAGAACAGGACAGAGAAGGGTCACTCACCAGTTATGGTCATGAACAAAGCAACCAACCAACCCACCCAACAAACCAAAAGAAACCCTGACAGACTCAACTGGGGGAAACAATGTCAATTTTCTAAAAAAGCCAGCACCACCATCAAGTTACCAATCAATTCAGAATAGGAGAATAACAAGTAAAAATCAAATCTTCTAAACATCTTGCCTTGACTTCTCCCTTCTTCCCAGGCTCGGGTCTGCTCCAAATTTTCTCTACCTCCTCCCCTGCAGCACAGGGGGACAGGAAACGTGGGTTGCAGAAAATTCATCATGTGTGGGTTTTGCTGCTCCATTCTCCTCCAGGGAGGACTACTTACACTCATCTTCTGCTACAGGGTGGCATCCCACCTATGTGAGACAATCCTCCATGAACTTCTCCAAAATGAGCCTTACCCCCAGGGCTGCAGCTCTTTATGAACTGCTTCAATATGGACCCTTCTGTGGGCTGCAGTCCTCCCAGCAGCAGACTGCTCCAGTGCAGGGTTCCCTCAGACTCACTTTCAGGCAGTCACCTGCTCTAATGTGGGGTCCTCTGTGGGCTGCAGGTGGATATATGTTCCGTTGTTAATCTCCATGGGCTGCAGGTGGATATTTAACCTCCATGGGCTGCAGGGGATGGCTTGCCATCTCACCACGGGCTGCAGAGGAATCTCTGCCCCCCCCTTCTCTGACTTTGGTGTCTGGATGGTTTTATCTTTCACATCCCATGCCTCTCCTCCACTCCTCCCCCACAAAGGAGAAAAAAAAATGTTTCCCAGCAGCTTTTTCTCCTCTTAAATATGTTATTGCAAAGGTGTTGATTGGCTCAGCCTTGGCCAGAGGTGGGTCCAACTTGGAGCTGGGGGAGCTTCTTGAAGTTTCATACAGGAGCCACTTTTGTAGCCCTTCCCTTGCTTCCAAAAGCAGTCAGCCACAAAGGCAACACAGCTCCCATTAATTTATCACAAGTACTGTAGTCAGAACAGCTCAAGGATAGTGATTAAGAAGGATAAACATGGATTCCAAGATGTTTTCTAATGACATTGGACAGAATACTCTTGGCTTATTTATCTCCATCGCTAGTATGTTTACATAGCAAAAAGAACTGCAAGTGAGCAAGATATTGATTCTAATGAGAGTTAGTTGTCTAAGTCTTTATTGTGTCTCTGAAAATTTAGACTCTGAATTAGCTTTCCCAAATGCTGACCATAGTATAAAACTTAAATGAACCCTGCAGATACTCTAAGTACTGTTAAATAAAGAACAAAATTAAAACAAAGAACCGAAAGCTCTGAGACTTCGAAAAACAAAATTCTATCTTGAAAACACTGATCAATTCTTCTATTAAAAGGTTATGTCAATACCATGCTGGGTTTCATACATTTTATAAATCAGACACACCTTCTACAGCTATCATAAAATCTATCTCAAATTTGATAAATGTGGCCTTCAAATTCTTTGTGTGTTGCAAGTGAGCGAGATAGTAAGATCATTTGAAGGTCCAGTCAAAAAAAATATTTTTAGAAGAGGAAGAGAATGTAACAAAAATTATGGAATAAACTCCATGGAAGAAAAGAACACCTGGGAGTATGCTCATGTTAGCACAATATGAATAGGCATGGCACATTGATAAGGTATGCACTCCTAACTCAAGGGCCAAACATAGCTGTTCCAAAGCTATCCAAAACCAACCCTTCTCTTACATCTCCCCCTTTTTCTTTTTCTAATAAAACCACACTTTTGATCGACCTTTCTAACATTCTTTGCATACATAAAAGCAAGCAAGGTAAAATTAACAATATAGCAAAAGCAATCAATAAAATCAACAATCCACTTTTGATAAGAGATTGTATCCACCCTGGTAACAACACATCCCATCAAAGTCTTCACATCCATTTCTATGGACAGGTAGCAAGAAATCTGCAATGGCCCTATTCTGTAACATAGCATGTCTAACAGACTGATACTCAGCAGCTAAATCATTTAATACTTCTGATGTGAGATTGCTTTGTTTTAGCAACTCACTTTGCTGGACTCCAGGAGCTGCACCAATTAACTCATTCTAACACAACTGGCATAATATATGGTTAAAGATAACAAAACTTCCACCTACACTAAAAGAACAAACATACATTCCTTCCAATTATTTTACAAAGTCAAGACACAAACAGGACAGTTGCTTCTTTCAGACAGAAAGATTTCTCTTAAAGGAGATCTTTCTAGTTCCAATTCTTACATTTCCCTTTTCTTACTAATAAAGATGACTTGATTAACCATACAAGTTCTACCCTGAACACATTGTACACAGGGATTAAGATACAAAGACCTACAAATACAGCAAATCCAATCTTCAGCATTGTCTTTTACAATCTGCTTCAAAGGCATGAATGTTACACCTTTGCCTTTTTCTAAGATGGTCAAAAATCATAGAAGCGTTTAGTGCCAGCAAGGTCCTCCCTTGATCCATAAGCGCAGGGCTGGCCTTCCCTTATGGCTCTATCTCCACAAATAAGGAAAAGACCTTCAGGCAGACAGCAAGAGTGAAAAGGCCACTTTGCTGGGTCAGAGATGACATCCTGAATATTCATGGTTCTGCCCAATGTAAAATTAAACACAACACAATAATCCATTTTTACTATTCCTAACATACTGATCTCTTGATGCTCTGTTTTTGCTAAGGAAAGGTACTGAGTCCTATTGTTCCTACCTTTGGCCTAATGTTGTTTGTTTTTACTTTCAAATTTCTCCCAACTAAAGCCTCCAAAGTTTTTATATTCTCCATAAATTTTGTTAAACCACATTTAAAACCACATATAAAATGAAAATTTGAGAGCATAACATACTTTAACTATTATTTCTTGTGACATAATACCTGAATTCCTCCCCCCTTTATTTTATAACCTAAAACGTAAATGTCTTTTGTGCTATAATTTGTTTTGACCTTCCCTTTAACCATTTAACATTATTACTTCACTATGACAGACTGTAGAGTTAACATATAAATCCATGTGAACATATACCCTAACCACATAAAAATTAAACAACCATGATATTCAGTCCTAATTCTCATGTTTTCTGGTGACATTCTCATGAAATTAGCCTCAGATTGATGCCTTTGATCTCAGTTTATCATGGCAGACATTGTGATCAACCTTAGGTCTGCTGATTTTCAGTTTCACGGGCATTGCTGTTTGTCCCATCCTTTGGATTCTTGTACTGTCTTCTGCTGAGATGATTGCACCACTGAGTTGCAGAATTGATGTTTCCAGGTCATGACATGGGTTGGCTTTTCCTTGCTGGTATCACAAAAGCCTGTAGGTGATAAAATATGCATCCCTTTCCTAGACTATTTCTTTTCCTCAGCTAAACCTCTTGTGTGATGTATCAAAAAGTCCTTCCCCCCTTCCCTCCCCCTTTTTTCCTTCTTTTTTCCTTTTTTTCTTTTCTTTAATATAATCCTTATCTTAAAGCTATTGTGAATACAAAGAAAAGACCCAAGAAAACATTCTATAATGTCCTTATATCAAACTCCTAACTTGTGCCAATACCAAAAATCCCTAAAAAACTCCAAGAACTATGTTAAAATTAAACCATCAAATCAATGTCTCAAAAAAGAAACAAAAAAGATGTTACATGAACTAAAGTATGCTTTTTAAAATGAAAACCTGTTTACCACAACCCTTTCCTATATTACATAGAGCTCTTTTGAAATGATATAGCACACACAAGAAAAGGTTTGAGCAGAAGAAAAGCTTGTCTTCTGAACTCATAGAATAACTTACTCCTTAAATTTACCCATTATCAATTATATCCTATTATTATTAATTACTATGTCTATTATAAGCAATTACTAATTATAATAGTATATGATAATTACCATATGCTTAACATATTTATTATTATTACTTGATATACCTTAGTATAATTACTAAGTACTTATCATGAGTACCAAATATTCACTATGCTTACTGTTAACTACTAAAAACATCAAAATAACAAATCTCCCAAATCCCTTATAAATAGAAATAATGCTAAAATTATTATCCATATCAGGTTTGCACTGACAAAATGTTGGATATTTTTCTTAACAAAACTTAGCAGTATTACTTTAAATCAGAACACAGCTTTTGCAGACAAGGGAGAGATAACTGGGTGGGGTGGGGGGTGGAGGGGTGTCAGGGGAAGAGGGCTGGGGGAGCATTGCCGAATCCACAGCAGCTCCCTTTCCAGATAGCTCTCGGGGCTGAACTGCAGGATCCCTCAGTGGCACGGATAGTCCCATAGAACCATGGGGTGGGGCTGCAGCATCCATCGGAGGTGTGGAAAGTCTCATAAGCTCACTAAAAGTTGTAAAATTCTCACCCGAAGATAACAAGCACATCCCAGGGGGAGGTGATAGCAGCGACTCTGAACTTAATTGATGTTTTTGAGCGTCCCGCTTGTCTTCCTGCTGTGGGTGGCATCGCCACTCTGAAGCTCAAGATGGCTAGAGCAAAAGCCATTTCTTCCCCCTCCCTCCATACCGCTGTCCACGCTGTTCAAAACATCAAAGGCTTGGGGAGATGCTGCAACAACCTCTGTTGCCAAAGCTTCTGGATGTTGATGCGTGCGGGCTGTTAGCACATCATTTACAGCAGGATTTCCTAAGGCATACAAAAGTCTCTGGCAATCACTGGTTTTCACTTTCTTGTCCAAGGTAGGTTCAGCATCAGGTATTGCTTTAATTTCTCTGATCTTACTCTCTTTCTTAGCATAGTCCCAAAACTCAGTTCTGATCTTATCCCAGATCCCTGGATCATACACTGTTCTTATAGTGACAGAGGAGTGGTGCTCAGCAGCTGAAAAGAGCATCTACTGAAAAGCAGAGGTACTGATAGACTTCTCATGTTGCTTAAAGAGTTTCTGAAAGGCTTCTAGGACAGTTTGTCTCCTCCCAAGTCATACTTTTCACTGAAAATGTCCCTTTTGTCTGCAATTAAAACATGCTGAAGAGAGTTATAGCTCTTTTTTTCAAGATCTGACTAAAGGCTCTGACTATTGGTCTCTCTTCTTTAGACACCTGATTCCCCATTATGTGCTTGTCAAAAAGAGAGGCACCAACCCCAACTGCTGACCTCTGCCCCGCAGCCCACGGCTCTTCTTTTGTTTCCGTTTCTTCTTTTTTCCTAGAGGTGCCTTTAATTTTCTTTTTTTCTTTTTCCTTTTTAAATTTACTTCATTTTTATGCCTGGTCATTCACGCTTTCTGTGCCTATATCACTGCCCACTCCTCCCAGTGAAAAACAGCCTCTAGTGAGTCCCATAGGGGCCAACAACTTCAAGGTGACCATTTAATGATGTTGGCGAGCACCATCTCCACAGCCCGGGTGAAGCCAAGTAATTGTTGTTGGTTATGCTCTGTAGTTGCTCAGGGTGCACATTGTGGTCACATAAAGCAAATCCTTTCCTCTGGCAAAACTCATAGTGAACCCAGAGAGGAACTCTATTTTGATCTCTTAGATTTTATATCCATCTTATGAACAAGAACTTACTGAGGAAAAGGACGTTAGTAAAAATGCCAGGCTAGAGCAAGTCCCTTTTAGAAATGTCTTTTCAAGTATGTGAAAGAATATTCTGCCTCACAGTCAAGTTCTATTGTATTGTGAAATTTCTGAGGAGTCAATAAGTAACAGTGTTCTAAAACCCTCTATTTTATTTCAGCCTCTATTCACAGCAATCTTTCCAATCCATATAAAAATAGATTTGTATATTTTTATTACACATTTGCAAACAAAAACTGTTATGGGTAATCCAGACATATGCCCTTGCTATTTCTTAATCCAGTCAGTTGACAGATCTCAGTGCTGAGTATTAATATAATTTGCACATGTGTATCTTATGGATTGGCCTGAAACTCAGTTAAAACAATTTCACTTTTTTTATTTTGGTTATTATTTCTCTCTCTCTCGAGCATGCTGCTGTGCAGACTTAAATATGTGACACAAAACAGCTTTAGTGAGCATAGCAAATATATTCATACTGAGAAATCAGCTCTTTTTCATTTTATTAGTATCACATATCATAGTCTCTGAGTACTTTACGAGGGAGACAGGATGAGTCACATATGACTTCATAGGTCAAGCTCAGCTAAATCAAGGCAATTCTCTTTAAGTTGGAACTTTGAAAGTAAGGTGAAAATTGGAGTTCACAGTGGTTCAACACAGTAATTGCTGGTAAAAAGTGTCCCACACTGATTTGAGTGAGACAATTTTAACCTACTGACATACCTGAATATATTTAGAGAAAGCTCAAATATAAGCACTAGTGACATTGCTTAGCCTATTTGTCTAAAAGAATCTTGACCACTGCTTTTCCCTGAAGACAGTTCTGTAGACTCAAAAGCATAACTCTTTCTTTACTCATTGCAGCAATCCTTTTCTTCCACATAGCTTCCAGGTGAAAAACAAAGCAAACAAAACATCCCAAACAGAAGTACCAGTCTTTGGAATCCAGGGACCCACATTGTAGTTTGCTACATATGGTCAGAGTTTACTAGAAAATGTGTACCTCCATGATTATTATTTTTCTTGGAACAGAGTTAAAAGCTTCTACAGTATAGGGTGCATGAAATGTGGATGTATCTGAGAAGTCAATAGTGGTTGTCAGCATACAAACCTTAAATCAAAAGACAAGTGACTCAATTAAAGCAGTAAGTACTCTAGGCTCTAGACCTCTAGGTGATGTCAAATCAAGTCTTTTCATTTGGTAAAACCAGCTCTTCACAACAGTGCAGGCCATCCAAAACAGTAGAATTCATAGCAGGTCAGAGCCAAATCAGATAAATTAACTATTTTCCTTATTACAAGGTTAGGGCACAATATGACTAGCATCTTTATGTGACTACACCAGCCTAAGCATTGTGCATTTCTGTCCCTGTTCATTCGCTCACTCCTTCCATTAGCTTCTGCCTTTCACACCAGGACAAGTGTTTGAGAACCAGGTGTCAAATTGGACCAATTCCCTCATGCAAATCTCTTCTTTATTGTTAGGTTTATTGTTATTAAGCTAGGATCCATGCCACAGCTCAGGTTACCCTTAATTGTGACTAGTGATTGCAAGGCAAAGTCATGGGGTCAGAGGGATCACTTGAGTCTGGACCATAGCTACAAGAGATCTGCATGACCATGTTTCTGTAATTTTAGCATTGACTGCTTGCAGTGGGAATAGAGAGTATAAGGGAATTTACAGGGTAAATATAGTGTAAAGATTTATAAACACAAATATGAAAAGAAGCAGTGACAAATTTTCCAAAACCCAGGCTCACTTGGAACTCATCTTACAGTAAGTTTCCTGTTGTTCTGGAAAAAGTACTGTATATAAGATACTTTTAAACAGGCATTGCACGAATATGCTTATCTCAGTTTCTGTCCAATTAAAGCAGCCCCATCTACTCATGAATTCTAACTAGTCGGGCACAGTTGTTGGAGGTCTAGTCAAGTACTGCTGCTAGCAGGCATCCTCCTTCAGAGAGCACTCTGGGATGCTGATTTCCCAGAAAGAGTCTAGAAATTTTTACCAAATTTTACAATTTTTTCTTGTAGGCACTTCATTGGTTACCTTGAGTGCTTGAGGTAACCCATTTGAAGCTCCATTTTGTTGGCGCTTTGTCTTTGCCTTCATTCACACCACCATTCAGGCTTTGCTTGTCAGGCCTGTCCATAGGCTGCTCATAATACTCGTCATCTCACATCACTCTCAATTTAAAGACTTCTTTTCAGGTCAGTCATCCTGCTGGCAAAGATACTTTTGCCTCACTTAGTGAGGTGGATCCCATCTCTCTCAAGCAGATGTTGTTCTTCAGACAGATACTCCTGGTCGCAGAAACAGAAACCCTGCTGCCAACACCAGCTGCATAGCCAAAATAGCTTCATAACCAGCCCAGATTGGTTTGTTCCTTTCCGAAACATGCCTTGAACATAAGAACTGATAAAGGTTTAAAGCTTTTTACCAAATATATAACATTCACTTAAAGTTGGCATTTCAAAATGCTTCTTTAAGTGATATTAAACTTTAAAATTTTTTACTGGGTAGCGTATAATACTTCCATGATAAAACCTGTAAAATGCTTCTTTAAGTGATGTTAAACTTGTATTTTTTACTGGGTAGCATATAATACTTCCATGATAAAACCTGTAACATGTATGTCCTGCTTAAAAGAAAATTAAAGAACACATGCTCAGCTTATCCCTCAAAAAGCTTTGGCATAACTGTCACATCTGAAAAATTAGAACATTAAGCTAATGTAGACAATTTCCTTAAGGAACAGCAGGGTTAAATGTTCAGTATGCTATCCTGATCCTAGGTAATTTAAAATCTGTGGCCCTAATAAATGAGTCTGACAGCCTTCAGAGACCAATCTCATTTACCTGCCTCATCTACACCAAAATCTTCTGAACAACGTCACAGATGTTGCTGCACCTTTGTACCAGTATAGGTGAGACCAGGCTCAGACTTTATAATTTCATGAAGTCTAATACAAAATTTCCTCCAGAAAAACAAACAACATTAAAATTTGAATTCAAATTTCCTTATGTTGACTTAAAAGTGCCCTTACCTAATTCTGAAGATAGCAATTCTCTGCAGTGCTTTTATTTGTGATTGCTGAAGTTGCTGCTGCAGGAGAACCATTACCAGGTAAATCCATAACCTTTACTGCAGGCTGAGATTCCTTACTGCCTGGAGTGAATTTGAAATGTAAACTATCCAGTCCAGCTGGTAATGATCTTTTCTCTGACAAGCTGGGTGTGTGTGCACGTGCACGTGCACAAAAAAAAAAACCCAAAAAGGCTTTAGAAATAATAATAAACGAAGCCAACACATTTAAGAGTGGAAATCTGTGTATACTTATGAAGAGCCAAAACTACATTCAGAATTGCTAGAGCCCTCTTCAATTTCTTGTGAAGCAAACTGGTTTAAGTCAGTAAGCCAGACAACTTGGCTGACACATTTACCCTGTAACTATGTCAAGGAAATACGTCAAAAAAAAACCTCTTAGAAGATCCTAAAAGGATAACCTTAATATACCAATAAGTACAAGCTGAAGATGACTTTCTGGGCCTCAGACAGATTTGGACAGCTTTGGACTTTAGTCCGTGCTGAGTCTACATAGATAGAAAAATATCAGTTTTTATACTCTGCTGCCCTCTCAATGAAACAGTTATTCAGATACGTATTGCAGCTTAGTGTCACTCAAAACAAGTACCTACCTTGAAGTCAATGGAAGGCTTTTCATTGACCTGGCAGTGATTTAGGTTAGGCTTTAAGGCTCTTACTTTAGCACCTGTCTAATTATAAACACATGAACATAGTCATCGACATCGAGAGGATTACCCTTGTCCCCAAAATGTTAATAATTCCAGGTTTAGTTGAAGAGCCTCAAATGGCACAGTAATAATACTAAATAAATAATAATTAGTATTATGATGATTATTGCTAATAAAAGGTAATCCAGTCCTATCAATTAACTCTCTTAACATGCAATGCTTGCTAGTCTTAAAGAGACAGAAGTGAACATTTTTGTATATATAGTTTTAAGTTTATTAGAAAAAGGAGAAAATTATAGTCAATCATGAGGGCCATAGATAAGGAGACAGTTGTGTTACCCAGTGTCGCTTATGAGCTGGATGTCTCCAGAAGCTGGTCACCAAGAGGAAACACTAAACTAAGTTTACATTTAGATTTACATTTAGAATCACAACAAAAGCTTTAAATGAAAAGACCTGAAAAACAGTATGCAACAAATAAATTTTCTAGTTCCCTACCCCCTAAAACATCATCACATTGCCAGTCATATTTCTACAAATCCTGTATGGCCTTTCACCCATGTGTTTAAGCACACATTGAATAGGATCTTTCAAGAACTTCTTTTCACAGAGAGCTTTTATTAAGAATCAATATAAATAGCATAATAAAAGTATCATAGTTTGTGAGGGGGGAAAAAAAGATTACAGAGTGAAAAACAGCAGCACAGTGTCAGTGTGAGCACAAAACAAGAAAGGCAATGAGAGCATTGTTGATAAGGTTACTTTTCCTGCCATAAATAAATTGCCTTCATGTTCAGAAGGGAAAGCAAATGGAGTCATGTGCTGTGGGTGGGTGCAATGAAAAGCTGTTATCTTTTGATTGTGCCAAAAACATTTTGTTTCCTTCATCTCAAAAAGCTATCTAAATTAATCTAAGGTGGAGAATCTTAAAATACATTGTCAGAGTCATTTATAAAGATCCATATTCCTTTTATGATCGCAGGAGCAGAGTATCTGTTTACCAGATGTCCTTTTTGACCACCACTTTGCCCAAAAGACCATTTGCGTGTCAATCTGTTGACCCCAACAGTAAACAAATGCCTGAGTCTTTCTTTGGGTCTCTTGGTGTATATCTGACAGAAAGCATCAAGGCTTCATCTAGATATCTTGAGGTTTTGCTCTTTTCCAAACTTTATCTGTTTCCCTTGTATATCTGAAATGTTGCATAAGCTGTGGCAAGCCATGCAGAGCCTTTCCTTTGCTGCAATCTCAAACACATTTGCATCCAGTGAAAATGTCTTGCTGCTAAACTTGATCCATGTCACATAACCAGATCACTAACCCAGATCTTTGGAAAACACAAGTCAGTGTGTGCTGTCAATTTTGCTCCAATGAGCTAGATGTTCTGTATGGATATAATTCCCACACAGGCTCTGTAAAATCTCTGCAGTGTACATTTTGAACAACTTACCTACCAGAAACTTTCCAGAAGATATTTTTAATGGGAAAAACTATTTAAAGCGCTGTTCTGAATAGAGATGACTTCTGGCATATACTTGGGCACTTTACAAAATCAGAGTAGAAATTCCTACAACTTTCTCAGAATTGAGCTGCCAGGGGTATGAAGTATGAAGTGAGAATGGAAGCACCACTGAATATGGAGGAAGGGAAGCACTAGTCACTAGGCCTAGTGGTGGCCCTGGAAGCTGGCTGTCCCTTAGCAGTCTGTATAGATAATGTAGAGAATGCCATTTTGGTGATGTGTAGCACCTAGAGCAGAGTACGCATGAGTGCCTTGGGCTGCCACTGGAGTAGGCTAGAAAAACTGCCATCCTCCAAATGAAGTTAGTCTTTGGGAATGTTCTCCCTAATCTTTGAAAGATCAACTTCAGTTAGACCATTAACACTGTTTGGCACAAGCAAAATATTAAGTAGAAGCTATTTCTGGCCAAAAGTTAATTAAAGCGTAAGAGAATAAAGCTTGTCAATTTTTTTTCCTCTTACATCTTAAATGCTGCAAAATATAGACAGGAAAAAAAAAAATTTCTTTCACATAAAGTTTAGTAGTGACCTGGGTATTTAATAATGACTCAGGGAGGCAGATATCACAGATATCTCCAGTTCTGGGCCCCTCAGTTTAAGAAGGACATCGAGACACTTGAACGTGTCCAGAGAAGGGCAACAAGGCTGGTGAGAGGCCTTGAGCACAAGCCCTATGAGGAGAGGCTGAGGGAGCTGGGATTGTTTAGCCTGGAGAAGAGGAGGCTCAGGGGTGACCTCATTGCTCTCTACAACTACCTGAAGGGTGGTTGTAGCCAGGAAGGGGTTGGCCTCTTCTCCCTAGCAACCAGCACCAGAACAAGGGGACACAGTCTCAAGCTGCACCAGGGGAAGTTTAGGCTCGAGGTGAGGAGAAAGTTCTTCACCAAGAGAGTCATTTGCCATTGGAATGGGCTGCCCAGGGAGGTGGTGGAGTCGCCGTCCCTGGAGGTGCTCAAGAGGGGACTGGATGTGGCACTTGGTGCCATGGTCTAGTCGTGAGGTCTGTGGTTACAGGTTGGACTCAATGATCTTCGGGGTCTCTTCCAACCTTGGTCATACTGTGATACTGTGATATTAAATACCACAGGAATGAAGAGGATACAGTAGAGCTTGGAGTTGCAAATACCCTTTAGCTGAGACACAGCTGAGCCAGCACTGCACTTTCCTTCAAAGAGTGCCTAGACAAATTACTAATTTTAAACAAATTCTCCAGTTTTGCTGGTCTCAGAGCACTTTCCTTAGGTCAGAAACAGAATTTGATGAACATACCTGGACTTAAACTTACACTGATTTAGAGTCTGAATATAAATCAGTATCAACTTTTGCTTTCAGGATCTGTTAATAACAGCTAGTACTGTACTGCAAGACGGCAGAATCAGGATATATGAATCCTTCATGCCTGCATCAGTAATGACATGCAGTCAGTATCTGATCAAGTGGCCTGAGGGGTTTTGTCATGTTAATTCCTTTTCCTGGTTTAATCTGATTTAAGTCACATGGCAGGGGGGAAGAAAGGTGATTACATTTTAACTTTTTTTTTTTTTTTAATAGCCATTTTTTCCCTGGCATACCTAAAAGCAGGTATATTGATTAATTAGTTTCTTCCGTGTTATCTCTTTTTTAAAATGAGGATGTAAAAGTTGTGGATTATTGTACATAATGACAGCAGCACAACCAATAGACATGTGAAAAAAAGCAACATGGGAATACAGAAGTATATTTTAAGATGACATGCAAATATGTTGGTGCATTTAGAGTGTGCAGAACCTTTAAATGTCTGTGATGTATAAAGGTGAAGTTTAAGTTTATAAAATAACTGACAAATGAAGCAGATATTAACGCTTATTAAATAGTTAAATTTGTCACTTAAGGCTATTAAAGTTACAATTTTCATTTAAGGCTGTGTGTTTCACACAAAACGTTCTACATATAAATAGCAAGATACATTATAGATCTGTCATTGTTCTGTTTTTCTGCCAGTAAAACTTTCCTACCATTGTGAAAGAATATGAGGGATCTTTCGAGTTTTGAGATAGGAATCAACCTGTGCTGAAGCATGGGAAGTTTGACAAAGTTTGATAAAACAGCACATAGGAGAAACAAATATAAAACCAGAATGACTGAAAAATTATAGAGAAACATGATGCTCAACAGCTCACCCTGCAAAGAAATTTAGGATTTAAAAGATGAGAAACCATGCTGGAGCTCTGGAAGTCAAAAAGGATTACCGTTGTAGCTACATGTCCTGGCTTGGGCTGGAAGAAAGTTAATTTTCTTCCTAGTAGCTAGTATAGTGTTGAGTTTTGGATTTAATATGAGAATAATGTTGGTAACACATCAATGTTTAGTTGTTGCTAAGTAGTGTTTATACTAAGTCAAGAACTTTTCAGCTTCTCATATTGCCCTGCCAGTGGAGACTGGGGTGCACAAGGAACTAGGAGAGGACACAGCCAGCACAGCTGGCTCAGAGGAGCCAAAGGGGTATTAAATACCATATGACATCATGCTCTGCATACAAACTGTGGGGGCATTAGCCAGGAAGGGCAGATTGTTGCTTAGGGTGGTCTGAGCATTGGTTAGCAGGTGGTGAGTAAGTATATTGTGCATTGCTTGTCTTTTCTTGAGCTTTATTTCTCTCTCTTTTTGCTGTATTCATTTTTGTAATTATTATTGTTGTTGCTATTATTTTAGTTATTAAACTGTGCTTATCTGAACTGATGAGATTTGATTTTTTCCTTTTTTTTTTTTTTTTTTTTCAAGTCTCCTCCCCATCCCACTGTTGAGGGAGGTGAGCAAGTGGCCACGTGGTGCTTATTTGCCTTCTGGGATTAAACCATGTCACCAGATGTCATGTGGGGAAAGACTCCAGCAGCTTTTGAGCACTCCAGTGTCAAGTCATGAAACCGAAGACAAAAATACTGCTCTCAGTAGATCTCATCTACACGCTGCAAATGTCAGGTCAGAACTTTGTCTTCATAACAAATTTTCAGAAGAGCAATGATTTTGCTTCTGAACTTCTCTAATTGCATTTTCCTGCTGAACGCTCTTTACACTGTGTTCATTTCCACTGTCATTTCAGGCAGCATCCCCTGTGCTATTTGTATGGCAGTGTGCCAGCCTGCATCCCCAGCAGAGGTTAAAAAGTCTTCTTGCAGGGAAGTGAGGAAATACTTAAGTGAAGCCTGATCCCAGCGCAGCAGTGCAGCAGAAAAATGGCTCCTGAGCTTAACATGGATGAGCCAAAGGAATGCTCCTACTTATACTTCACTTTGTTTGGTAGGCAAAAAAGCACCTGGCATGCATTCTCAGGAGACATTATGAGACAATATCATATGAGCTGAATGATTTGAGACCATACCTGAAGTAGGAGAAAAGTTGACATAGGAGGAATTATGTTCCTATCTCACTGGAGACCTCTGAATCTTAGCATACACCAGTCTTAGGTCTCTGCACCATCAAGCTCCTCTGAAGCTGCTTCAACGCCTACTCTGTATAAACACCAAATTTAGCCTGATCAAAAATTTCTAGGAAACTAACTGGAAAATTCATCAAATAATTCCATTTTCTTCTTCCACTGGGAAGAAGAAAAATTCAAAAAAATGGAGAAAAATATAAAATTCATTGTGTATTTTGCTTCTAATGGGAAAAACTCACTGTGAGATTCTTAATAGAATAACATGGCTGGGCTTCTACATTGTATCTCTGTGAAAATACACACTCCTTAAAATATGAAGGGGGGCAGGTAATTTCAGGAGACTTGTTAAATCTTTAGCAACATGCTCCATAAAGAGTCACAAAGAAAAGGTAAATCTAATAAAATTCAAAAGGGCAAAACTCTGAATGAAAATTCTGTCTTTTAATTTATTTTCTACATTCCTCTCTGTCCTCATCCACAGAAACTTCCTTCTTTATTAAATTATCTGCCAGTAGAGAAACACATAGAATTATAATGCACAAGAACACATTGCTACTTTAATATTCTACACTGTTTGTAAGACAGCACAAGGCACAGTTTTTGACTTTTAAATACTGGCAAACCAAATATTTTTAATTTCTTAGGCATTTATCCATGTCAAATTTAGAACATATTCAATTCCTCATCACATCCTGAGAACATTTTGCTCAAAAATATATCACGTCAGATTTACATTTATGCTACATTTACATTTATATCCATTTTAAATACCCTTTTCTCTGACAGAATGGTTTAAAGTGACCTTGCTGAGAGAAAGTGGGATCTGTGTGGTATTTTAAAAAGCCACTTATTCAAAAAGGCACTGGTTTGCACAGCAAAGTACACTGTATGACACAGAACCTCAGCTGTTGTAGTTTGTTTTATAGCAGTCAAGATATGTGAATTTCCCTCAGCTGGGGGTCTAGTCATGTATACTTTGTGTAATTAGAGGATATATATTTTGAGCAATATCTCACACAGGTCTATTGTGAATATTTGTCAAATACTTCTGTATTTCAACCAGCTGTGCAAACTGCAAGTTTGGAAGTTAAATGTACCAATTACACCTAAACTATATCAATATCCTCCTTTCAAATTTTGCAGATCTTGATTAAACCATCCACTGTCTCAGAAATAAACCAGGCTTTTACCACTGCATCGCAACACAGAGTATTATGAGGCTATACATAATTTATATAGATCAGCAGTAATCATTATAAAAAGACTCAGATAGCTAAAGCTTTTTTTTTTTTAACTGATATTCAGTCCTGATTTTCTCTGTCCCCTGTAAGAATGCAGTTGTACCTTGTCAAGACAGTCCCATGTCCCTTTAGATTCTTGACATAGGATTCAAGGAGAATTTACATCATTCATAGGCTTGGGACACACAGTACATTCCATCCCCAACTCTGTTAGTAATGGCAGATGAAAATGGTTTTTAGGTCTTCTAAATTAAAAAGCCTGTATTGTTAAAATCAGCTATAATCAGTTGGGACTGAAAGCTCATTTGTGCTTTCATTTGCTGTGGTGAAACATCAGAGTTATCCCATTATGCTCTGTAGAATTACTGTAGAGTTTTATTCTTGTAAATGAGAACAGAATTTATCTCTTAATCCTGTCTTTGAACCTAAGTGATTACATCCTGAATGGTCTCTATGAATGAGGCAACTGCATGTCCCCATTTAATGTATTCTACAGGTTTCACATAATCATTTTAAGCATGCCTACACTGATTTTACAGAATTTCAACATTAATATAAAGTTGGATTAAAAAAAAAAAAAAAAAAGGAAGAAGAAGTCTTCAAATCAGAATGTCATTTTATTCTAGGATGGGTGTCCTCTGTAGTGACAGCCTCCCTGTGGTTTATATTCTTTCTAAAGGTCTTATATGAACACTCCTGACAACTACTTCTTTGGAAAAAAATCAACAAATTTATCTTTGTGCTAAAGTGCATAATTGTAAAAAGAAACAGAACCAGACAGCTCTCTATGAAACCCATAGGTAGTGGCAGGTCCCACTATGTCTGTTAATAAGATTCAGATATAACTGCTGAGAACATTAAAGCAGCAAAAGAGGCAAAAATGCAGAGCGTATAACTTCAAAGCGACAACATTCAAAGTTCCTTGGGAAAAGAAGAAAACATTACCCATTTTGTACTTGTTATGTAATTGTGCTTGTCCTTGGACACATTTTGCCTGTGATCACACTTTCAGGTGTGGAATCTTTATTACTTTATATTTTGTCATCATCCTCACTATTAATTTTTTTAAATGCAATTGGGCTTGCCTGCTTTAAAGAGGTTTTTGAAATATCTGTGTGCATGGTGGACATGGCTATGGTCTCGTAATCCTCCTCTTGGGAGCGGATATTGCAAAAATGAAATAAAAACTGTAGGTCCCTCTGAAAGTTCTTATTAAGAAACCCATAGAAGATGGGGTTCACACAGGTAGAGATCATGGCAGTGAGGTGGCAAATCAGGAACAACAGGTTGTGGCTGCAGGTAGTGACAGGCAGAATTTCATGATTCCAATCAAACACAATATTGAAGATGGTGAGAGGCAGCCAGCAAACTGCAAATGCAACCACTATTGAGATCAGCATGATGTTGATCCTTTTGGTTTCAGAGGATCTGTATTTATTGTCTCTCATCTTGTCCATCATGTTGTTCCTTTTTTTTAATCGGATGTATATCTGCAGGAAATTCAACAGAGAAACATGTAGGACAATTTAAGCTACAACCATCATGTTTGCAAGGATAAACAAACACCAAACAGAATGAAGTACATAACGCAAAAGGATTTTTCTCTTACCTTCAAGTAGCAAATAAATATAAAACAAAGTGGTCCAAAGTACTGAATCACCAAAAGCGTTGTGGTGTAAGAAAGCCTGGCAGTGTCCAAGGGGAAAAGGTCCAAACAAACATATTTGTCCTTATATTCATCAAATGTTATGTTCCTGAAGGGTTCATCTGTTAACACGTGGTAAATAAGGAAAGGCAAAGAGGAAGCTGCGGCTAAAACCCATATGGCAGCAATGCCCATGTAGGCATGTCTATTGCTTGGCCTCCAGCCACGAGGATTGATGATTAGCTGATGGCGTTCAACAGCAATGAGGACCAAAGAAAAGACCGAGACGGTGATGGAGGCACATTGCACAAAAGGATTCAATTTGCACATGGCCTCCCCAAAAATCCAGTGGTCCATTAAAGTGTACACAAATGTAAAGGGAAGACACATGATGGTCACTAGAAGATCAGAAAAGGACAGGTTGACAATGAGGATGTTGGTCACATTGCGCATTTCCTTTTGTTTTAAAATAATGACAATCAAGGCCAAATTTCCAGAGACTCCCAGGATTATCACAGTCCCATAAGCCAAGGCCAAAGTGAAGACCATGGCCAAAGGCACATGGCAATCCTCGTCCTCAAACTGCAAAATCTGTGAGCTCGTCTCAGAAAAATTCAGGGGACCAGAAATATTTCCCTGGGGGGTGAGGACCGAGGTATTCATATTGTTTCCAGTTGGGGGTAGGACGTTCACAGCCGCTGCTGTCATCCAAGCCACTCCCGGAGTTCCAAACGCGCCCCTCAGCCCGTCATCTGGTGCTTGGCAGAGCCCGTTGTGCGGTGGCACATCTCCTTTGCACCGCCTGGGGAGAAGGGAAGGAGCAAGGCTGGTCACCCCCGGGCAGGTCGCCCTGCCCAGCACTCCCACGCCCGCCCCCGCGGTACGAGCCGGGTCCCTTCGGGGAGCGAAGCTAGCCGGGCTCGCCTCCCCGTGGGAAGTTGTTACCAACCCTGCGGCCGGGAAAAGCACCGCAGGAGAATGCCAGTGCCGGCGTCTGATGTGAATCGGCAGCGGGGGCTGTGGTCTGGGAAGAAAGGCAGAAGGCAAGATCGAAATACAGGTCTGCAAGGAGGGGGACGCTACCGCTTCCAGGCCCTTTCCCTACAGCACAAGACACGAAATTTCAGTGTCTCATCAGTGTACTCGCCGGTTGGTATCTACTTTAACAAGTTGCATCTGCAAAGGTCTCTTTCTCAAGCTGTTCTAAGTGGAGCTACATCAAGCCATTGCCTAAGGGGGGGGGGGGGGGGGGGGGGGGAGCAGAACTCCATCTGACTAAACTGAAAGGTGGAAAAATTACTTCAAAAATTGCTGCATCCTTTTCTAGTTAATGCATGCACTTAATGTGGAGCAGTCGAGTGCCCACTGGCACTGAATCAAAGGCAAATCAGGAACTCTGAACCCCTTAGTCTCAGCTAGCAGGGCTGTACACCAAATAAAGGACACAACAAGCTGAAAGATGAAAAATAGCAAAAATTAGATGCTGCAGAAAATTTCTTTACCCATGCAGTGGGTATGCTTAAATAGGCATGCCAAAATAATCACCTCTTCACAAGGCCTTGAATTTTAAAAAAAAAATAATAAAAAATCAGAGAAACTCAGGCTTTTATGCTCAGGGGAAAAAAAAAAAAAAGGGGTAGGCAGGCAAGAAGGAAGGAAGGAAGGAAGGAAGGAAGGAAGGAAGGAAGGAAGGAAGGAAGGAAGGAAGGAAGGACATCAAATAACCTAGAACATCTTTAGTCCAGCTCTCTATTACTGGCAGCCACACTGAATCTGGACCTTTCCCTCTGCCCACTCTCCCGTAAGCTAAATTTATTGCTCAATTAACCTTACATTATGGTAACGAAAGAAATGTCACTTAAAATTCACACCAGTGGGTTTCAAGCCTGGCTCCATATGACACATCACAAAAGCTGTAAAAGCATTGGCCACTAAAATGTGCTTTATTAAATGCTACCCTTGGGTGGGTGAGCTTTTGGTCTTAAATGATACTGGATACAAATCTCAGTGCCATCTAAGTCTCCAGAGCAGAATTGTCTTTGTTACTGGTGGCATTTTTTTTAACCAGCCACATGTTCGGGATGTGATCTGGGTCTGCCTCTTCACCGGGGGACGGCCAGTGTGCAAGGGCTAGGCTTGCAGCTCCAGCTTATTCCAAGGGTCAGCCAAAGGATGGCCATGCTATCACCATGTCAAGAGCTCGCTTCAGCTGGCTCTGCTGGCTCTTTATGTAATCACCACATGGCTACATGAAACCACAACAGGCAACATATCTTGCCTCTGAGTGACAATTTTCTGTCAAAGTAATCATCAGTGATTTCAGATAAAAGACATCTCTGCTTGAGGTTTGGCTGCTTTGATTTTCAATCGAGCTAGGCATGCACCTGAGAACTTCACGCCCCCATGGCCTCTTGAAGAATCACTTTAGCCAGAGCCAGAAGTGGATGCTTTACCCAAAGGGTGATACAGAGAGCCAGGGCTCTTCAATCTGAACAGTATAACTTTACCTTATCCCCAAACCCAATCTCTGGATTTAATCATGTTCTTCACTGTCACTCATTACAAGGTAGGCAGTCCAGGATGATAGCAGGAGCAGAGTGGGTGAGAAGCTATGTCCTGCAAGGAGACAACTGGAAAGGTTTTCTCACCAGCTGGAACCAAACTGTATCCATCAAGGAAGTGTCCTCGGTTTCTCTTGATTTTTCTTTTCCCTTAGCCAAGCCTGCTCTTGAATATTTATTAGATATCAAACTCAAAACCAAAAAATGCCACTGCTCCTTCTTCCCTCACCTCTCCCCATAACAATGATGAAACCCAAGAATGTAGCTGTGAACCAGTTCAGAAACACAGCATTGCTGGCAAGTGATAAGGAGCCCTTCCTCCCTGCCCAACTCTCCAAAATGGACCAGAGATCAGGAGGGGTTGAAATTGCATTTTCTGGACAGCTGCTCTGTTCCCTGTCCCCTACTCCACCAGCTCCCAAGCTAGGAGGGAGACTCTCCCCATCCTAGGTGCTGGCGTGCAGTGGGGAGAACCCATAGCACTGCACACCCCCTTGGGTGATTGCACAGTCTTTGTCACCACACATACCCTTACAATTCTCCAGGAGGATTTTGGTCAAAAGTTTAGCTGCAAAGACAGAAAGGGTGAAGTAATGTGCAGTGAGGTGTCAGGAAATGCACTGTAAAACTATTGCAGCTCTTCAAAAGGAAGCACAAAATACTCAGCCTTTGCTGATGGTTCACCCAGCTACTTGCATGTCCACCCTGGAGCTTACATCTCCCTGTGATTTTGTCATCTGCACCGAAGACAGCAAGCAAACACCAATCTAACCAGCACACAACCACCCGCAGTCATGGGAAAGCAACCGCTGGGGAAACTCACCTTGCAACTGCTCTGCCCGTCTTGATCTGCGCAGGGGCTGGCTCAGGAGGCTGGATGGAAAAGAAGGATTAGGGAAAAGGGAAGGATCTTCTGGTATTCCTCCAGCTGGAGATCCTAAAGATTGGTGAGAAAGGATGGAGACTTCCCCTTAAAGCTGAACTCCACCTTATCCCATTATCACATGATGGTGCTCTGCTGAGCAGGTCCTGGAAATCTCACTGCAAGCACATCACCTTTAAATTCCACATCTGGGGGTGGGTTGCCTAGTAATTCCGAAATAAATGCAATTAAATATTGAAACAAAAGAGGAGGGGGAGAGCGCAGGGAAAAGCTCAGGAAGCGAGACAGTTTCAGAGCGCTGTCTGGCTGTTTCAGCATTTTGACTGCAAGTTGTTGCCATCTTGTGGCCAAACTCAAGATGGGAATAGAAGCTTTGCCGGAAAGGGGACGAGGCGATTTTAAGTGTTAAGGAACAAGTTACAAATTTCGGGTTTATCCTTTTTAACCAGTACACCTAGTGCCTAGTCTATTTAATAGTAGCTATATTAATAAGAATTGTCAGCTTGCTGTTCTTGCTTTTATTTTTTTTCAGCTAGAAGCACTAAGAACCTGTTTTAAAAGTAAATTAAGTCAACAATCAAGCCTCAAAAACACAGCTATCACTGCGGCCCTTGTGGGTATTTTCCTGATTCATCCCAGCCAAGAGGTTCACCATCCTGCATGACCTGTGGAAAAAGGGTTTTCTGCAGGTTCATACAGAGCAGTGGGATATTCCAAAGAGCTGGAAGGAAAATGCACCCTTAATAATAAAGAACAAATCTCCACAGTGAGATGCAGAGCTGGAAAGGTGGTAGCTGTTGCCTTGATCAGGAATTCTATTTCTTCTGAAATCTCCAGTTTCCAGCAACCAGACTTTTTCTTCAATGCATCTGGCATGAGTAGTTCTGAAAACTGTTGCCAGATACAGGAGGCTCATTTACTGTTTACTGAACAAATTCCTAAAAATCAAAATGGAAAATTTTATTTTCCTTTCAGTTTTTTCATTATCCTGAACTACCTTGATTTGTCACTCACAGAAAGCACTGCTGCTGCAGATCTTCTTCAGTGGGCATAAAACCCATCAAGTTTGAAAGTCTGAGAAAAGGTACCCAGATATACTGCAGGACTACTTTGAAAATGCCCTGACAAACCCTGTGGGCTGTATGAGAAACTTAAATTTCTTGGAAAACAGAAGTGCCCTAATTCTTCCAAGGCTCCAGATTCAAGTGCAAGGAATTACATGCTCTTACATTCTTAACTTCAGGCACACTCATATGGCAACACTGTTACACTGTGGATAACCCTCAAGCGAGGAACTATGATACTTATAGCTAAAAAAATCAGCTGTACATAATAAATTATTTTTTTTTCCTAACAGCATGAACCTCACAAGGAGGTGTTAGAAACGAGCACGCAGGCTGACGTTTACTCTGTATTTCCAGGAGCTCGACTCAACTGCATTGTAACTGCAGTGCTTTGTGTACAAAACGAAAGTGCAGGCATACTTCAAGGTTCCTATAAAACTGGGGCACTGTTGACATTAAAAATCAGCAGCCAGAAGGTAAATGCAAGCTGTATATAATGCCTCTCAAGAACTTCAGTCATACTTGGGTCATCAGTCTCCACCTGAGCAGAGCGAAGGTGAATACTCTCAGTGTGGTAGTTTTAGGCTATGCCTTTAAAATTTAGCTGCAGATTTCGAGCAGAAAAGTAGAAACATATAAATAAATCACTATTGGGTGTAAAAAGGAAACCAAAATATTATTCTAAACAAATTCATTGGATAAAAGTCTGGGATAAGAGAAGCTGTGTCATAACAATTCTTCACATTTCCCCATTCTCATCTCTTCTCTTCTGATCTTGGCTGTTTTGCTTTGCTTGGGAGAAGATAATGTGCTTCTGGCTGACCTTGGGATAAGTCAAACCCAATGCTTTTTCTCAATTCCTTTCTCTCTCTTGGGACAGGGGGATTTGGGGGGGCAGTGGAACAGGCTTCTCTGGTCTTCTGACCAGGGGGTTTTCATGTTGTTTGCTGACTGTAAATATCTGTATAATATTGTAAATACTGTATATTTTGTACATATTCATTGCATTCCATTGTAGAGTGTAGTTTTTGCTTGTAAATACAGCTTCATTTGCTTCTGAGTTGCTCTGGCTAAAAGCTAATGCTGGGGGAAACTTCACAGAGATCTAAGCTGAAGATCCTGTAAAGAACATATTTCTGTTTGAAGAAGTGACACTCTAGGACATGTTGAACTCACAATCACAATAAAACCAAAAAAATAATTATTGTCCAATACAGAGGTTTTAAGACCATCAAAAGTATTGGTAGGAAGGGAAAAACTCTTTTTTGATGCTAGGGAGATCTTACTACTTCCTGATAATACTCTTACCCTGGCCCTATGTGATGCAGAATTGTAGTACTCTGGCAGCAGGTATTCAGAGCAGAGATACATTTTGAGGGCCTGTTCAAAATAAGAGGCTTTGGTTTACATGACAAAGTTTTGATAGTGGGGCAGGGCTGCAGGTGTGGCTCCTGTTAGAAGACACCAGGAGCTGCTCCAGTGCTGGACAGGGTATTTTCAGATAACTGCAAAATGGAGCCAGTGTCCAAAGATGAGGCCATCAGCTGATGGTGCTCCTGTGATAACATACTCAAGAAAGGTAACAAATGCTGTGTATCAGTTGTGAGAGAGGAGTGATAAAAACAAACAGCTCTTCAGACATCAAGGTCAGTGAAAAAAAGAGGGGGAGGAAGTATTCCTGGAGCTGGAGCAGATATTTCCCTGCAGCCCATGGAGGACCATGGTGGAGCAGATATCCATGCTGTGGTCTGTGGAGAGAAACCCACACAGGAGCTGGTTTTCTAGCAGGAACTGTGAGCTGTGGGAATCCCACATAAAAACAATCCTTTCCTGAAGGAAAGGACCCATGCTGGAGCAGGTCTTGAAGAACTCCAGCCTGTGGGAAGGATCCAGGCTGAAGCAGTTCAGGAAGGACCATATGCCATGGGAGGGACCCCATAGTGGAGCAGGGGAACAGCATGAAGAGGAAGGAGCAGAGAGACATGTGATGAACTGACCACACCCCACATTCTCCATCCCCCGTGCTGCCGGGGCAGGTGTGAGTGTTGAAGTGTCAGGAGGAAGGAGGAAGGTTGATCCTAGGAAGTCATATTGGTTTTCTCTGAAGCACTTTGCATACATCTGAGCACTAAACCACACTAACAAATAACCACTGGAATGACAGTCTCTTTTCAAACTCTTCTCATACAACTATATAAAATGCATGTTGTGCAGTAAATGCCATAGCATCAAAGTAGGTTCTGTAGAAAATTCAGGCTTTAGCAGTTCCTAGATATTTTGTGCATCTTCAATCTCAACATCAAGCTTAGCGTCTCCAGCCAGAGAATCAGGCTCTCAAAAACATTAAATGATTCCTCAGCAAGTCTTCTATTGATTAGCACTGTCAAGACATGATAAAAGTGGAGTAGGAAGGTAGCCATTGTGTTAAAGATTATCCGCTTCCAGGAAGTAAATTATTTCAGTGCATCAAAGACACCGTGGACTGGAAGGCTGGGTTTGTTTGTATGTGTTTATGTGTGCAAAAGCATGATATTGCAGGAAGAGCATAAGTAAAACAAAAAAGCACAAGTATCTGAACTAAGAAAACAGAACAGCTTGCGTAAAAGAATACAGAATTTCTCTGAAGCAAAAGCACCGAGAAGGGAACAAGATGCTTTTAAGAAATACGTAGAAAAAAATATGCCAAGAGATTGGCCCATTAAAATTCACTTTCACTACAACTCTCAAAAAATTGAAAACATGTCATAAAATGAGGCTACCAGTTGGATTACAATGTATTGCCATGTGTTCAGGTAATCCAATCCCTCTGTAAAACTTAAATCCACCAAGTGTAAGAACACCACGAGAGTAACTTGTGGTTTCTATTGTATATAAACCAAACTTTAGCCAGCACTAGGGAAATTAATGGAAATACCCTCTGAAGGTTTTTTATCTTTATTGTTATTGTTTTCATTTTCTAGTAATGAATGTCAGTACCATCAAATACTTGCATTTCACATTATGTTGTTCACAGACAGAGGAACTCACACTCCTTGGGGCAGACTAGGTATTTTGTTGTCAAGTACAAGGAGAATAGCAGCAGGTTCTCTGTTTGGCTAAGAGACTGCAACTGACACCAAATATAACAACACTCCATGTAACTGCTAAAGTCACATACCTAAAGAAGTGTGAATAATTACATGGTTAATCTCTTCTAGGAGTCTTATTGCTGTGTCTTCATTTTCAACAATATAGCCAAACTAACTGGTGTAAAGCTATTCTGATCATACAGTGTTACTTACAGACTGCTCAAGGTATAAACTAAATTATGTCCACCTGATTAAAATACTAAGTCATTACTTTCTGCTACAGCTACCTCACTCTGTCCATTTAGGGTTCAAACTCATGGGCACTCATATACAAGCTCTTCTCTGGCTTCATATGAATGAGAAATAGGCTCTGTGCTTATCTGTGACCATCCAAAAGGGGCATTAATAGTCCATAAGTATAACATCAGCCAACAAATGTGATGATACAGCAAAAATGATCAATTACATGCTCACTTTTGGAAGTATGTTATTACCTAGCAAACAGATGTCCCACCTGTTATCACAAAGATGCCAACCACTGCAATTCCTTTAGTAGTCCAAGGCTCACTGCCTTCATGCCAAGTTGATTTATGCAAGGTAAGAACGTGTGAAAGGGCTGGGCAATACAGAAACCAGACATTAGTGGCAATTTTGATAATATTTTGCAATAGTATTTTAACAGTACTTTTGTGGGGATTAACAATTGGTTTCATGTGTGGAAAAAAATTTGACCAACAGAAATGCTTTACTTCACAAAATGCCTCAAACTCTGTAGTATCCATGTCTTAACCTTTAATCTTGCCCAAGGATAGGTGCTCCATTGGTTGCAGCCTTTATGATAACATTAGACTGACTCAGGATGATCGTCTACACGCTGTGGAATTTGGACATTAGGTAGCTTCAACTCTGACTTTTTGTGGCATTCATCAGTTCTCACCAAATTCCATTGGAGCTTTGAGTCTTTGTGTCTTTAGAGTTAGCCTTTAGAGGCTAAATCTTCTCATATATTGGGATGACACTTTCAAAACAAAGATACATTCAGGAATGCGGTAAGAAGCATGCCAAAAAACCAAAATAATTGCATTCATATAACAGAATTCTCTCCTGTATTCTCTCCTATCATGCCCTTCTGACTCGGAAATCTCAGCTTCCTCTCTCTAACGTGCTATTTTTCTTCTCCAGCTCCTCTTTCCATCATCACCACTTTGTACTTCCTTGAGGGATCCTCTATGGTTTCAACAACCCTGTGAAGGCTGGTTTCTAGGGAACTTGTACTACTATCTGTTGTCAGTCCTGACATTAAATATCTCTGATGCCATTACCTCTCCTACCTAGATCATCTACTTTATTATTCAGTAGTATTACTGGCAAGAGAGAAGCACACAAACAATACAAAGGAAAAAATATAATTATCTGAATAACAGTAATTGCCTCTGATGTGCACAAATATCAGGGATGAATTGTCCAAATGCAGCAGAGAGAAATCTGGTGTTATTTATAGGGGGAAGGGAAGAAGAATGGGGGAAGCAGGTAGACAAATAAAACCACACCTGGTAGTAAATTACTGGTTGATGAACCCTCCTGAAAGCAGACAACTAATAAAACAAGTATGATGTTTTATTCTATGAGAAAACTGCTTTGTGGAAGGAATACTTGTAGTACTGATTGCTTCTGCTAAGGAGCATGTCATTTATGAAGGCTGTTTGGAAAACTGTAGTAGATAACTGCCTGCTTTAGAAACGGTCAGCACAGAGGTAGGCTGCTTGTGTGTTTAATGAAGGTACAAAGACATGCCACATAAATCATAGCTGTAGAATGCAAGAAACCATAATTACCACCTGTGGGCTCTGCCAACAGATTTATATTAATTTTTATTAGAGGTACTGTCAGTCTGCTGTAGCCAGGTATTTTCATAGGAAGACACGGTGCCTCTAAAACTTCCCTCTTTCCAGGAAGGAACTTTCACATCAAGAAGTGGGGCTAGCAATTTGAAAATCTTCCCTGGAAGAAAGGACACCTCAGTAAATTGATGCCCTGGGAGATGGTCTTAATTAGCACTACCACTACAGACTAGAACCAGGGTGAATTTCTGTCTTCATAGCAAATATTTCTGTGAAAAGCTCCAAAGCCATCAGTGTTAAGTGGGAAGACGGTCATAAATGTTAAGGACAGCTTCTCAGCCCTAAACCGGATTAATTTGGTTCTCCTTTGTGACTAATGGGAGAGCTGTCTTAAAACGATGCGATGGATTGGCACATCACTTCTACCTGGCAGCTCCCTGTGCTCCACTTGCACATGCAGTGATTCACCAGCAGTGGGTGGTGAATAATGCTGAAACGGGAGAAAGATGGGACGCAATCTTCCTCAAAATCCTGAGCTCATCTGTCGAAGATTAAGGTTAATTGCTCCATGATCACTTACCCTAAAATGAGTTAATTTAATCTAATTTAAATAAGGAACCTAACTGGACTTTCTGAATACAATATGGTTGGTCCAGATGTTTGATCTTTGGAGTGGTATTGTCCTTCACAGGCTAATTATACTGCCAGCTTTTCTGCAGTGCTGTGTTAATATTAACTGTCAAAGAAGTGCCTTGGCAAAATGAGAAAGTCATTACATTTTTGTGTCAGAATCTGCCACTTGTGCTCCCAGAGACCTGCATGTCACTCAGTTCTCCAGCAGCCTTGTAATTGGACTATGATCAATGACTCTTCTTGTGCTAGAAGATAGCAGCTGGTGAGAACAGCAGAATTTGTCTTTTCATGCTTTGTGCTATGACATACCCATCAATTTTTACACTTTAAAACATCACTCACTTAAAAAAATGCCCTGCCTTCCCACTGATGGCCCAGGTAAAATTAAAACGACCCTTCAGATATTTGCCTCTGTAAGAACTGAATTACTCAATCCAGAAACTATTTGGGTGGAATCCATCACCTCCCACCTGTTCTAAAATAATGGTAAAAATTAGAGGGTGTCCGAGCGGCATGGATATATACAGCCAGAGCTCCGCGACAGCCAAAGTGAGTGGGACCAGGGAGGGCTCAGGTCGTTGCCTGGCTATGCTCATGCTTCCCCATGTCCCGCGACACGTAGAGCATTTGTGTCCTGAATTCCGGGTGAGACACCGAGCACATCTCTTAAATGAGGGCGAGCGCGGGTGTGTTTACAGTTTCTCTGTATTTCCATGGAAACTCTAACTACCGAACCGAGCGCGGCCGGAATCGCAAGCTCCAGGTACCGCCCGGAACGGCCTCCCGGGATGCGCCCGCGCGACGGCCCCAGACCTGACCCCGCTAGCGCCCTGCCCAGCAGCGAGCGTGGCGCCCGGCACCGCTGGTGGCTTCGCGCCGCGGGGCCCAGCCCTCGGCCGCAGGAGAGCCCCGCCGCACCTGCGTAAGATGCGCCGCCAGGCAGCCGGGGGGCTGCGCGCTTCCCCCGGCTCCCGGGGAGCCGCGCCTCCCGCACCGCGGTGCGGGCCGGAGCTATGAGTGCTGCGCGCCTCGTCCTGCACCCGCGACACGCACCGTGGCCCCTTCCGCCTACCATCGCTGGGAAACTCCGAGGTAACGCTGCGCGGGGCGCGGAGCCGCCGCGCAGGGAGCCCCGCGGCGGGACCAGGCACCCTCCCCGCGCGGGCTGCGCAACTTTGCGTGGGGTAGCGCGCTGCCAGCACGGAACTGTCGGTGCGTCACCGCAGCCTCGGGGCTTCGGTTGCCCTGGCCCCGGCTCGGCCCCGGCGGCTGCAGGGAGCCCGGGGCTCTTGGCTGAAGGCAGGTGCGGGGCTTGGGACGTAGGGAGGTTCGGAGCGCACATTACAAAGTGATTCCCTAGGGAGGTGTGGAAGGGCCAAAATAAGTCTGTCTAGTTTTGGTTTGGTGTTCTTTGTGTTTGTGGTTTTTTGTTTTGGTTTGGTTTGTTTGTTTGGGGGTTTTTTTGTGATTGGTTTTGTTTGTTGCACTTTGTTTTTGTTGCCTGCGCCCCCCTTCACAAGTCAGGAGCTGCTGTGCTCCCTGGTGTAAAATGTAGTCATGCATTTCAAGTTTTCTCTTCTGGCCAAAATATACCCCATTAGATTGCATATAATTTCCTTGGAGCTAGAGAAATAATCTTATTAGTTGGCTTTTGCTTATTTTGGGAGGCTGTGTTCTTGTTTTCCAGAATTATGTTGCAATTCTCAGACACAGACATACCATTAACATGCACAAAAATCTATTTGTCTGGATTTCTGAAGTAATCTCATTCCTTTGAATTCTTCGAGGTTCTTGAAGTAATTTTTTGCTGTTGCATGTAATGAACAGGAACATTTGAAGCGGCAGCATTTCACCTTTAGCTAGTGAATGCAACTCTTCAGTGGTTTCAGTTTTTGGCTCAGACATTATCTCAGTCTTTAATGATGTCAGGGCATCCATTTCTCAAGTAGCAACAGCATAACTCTGCTTTCTTTAAGCTTAGGTGGTCAGGTGGTTACAGCCTGTCATATTAGCTATGTATAACAGCATAGAAATTCAAAGGCTTTCTTTGACTTTATTTTCTATACAGCCCTGACACCACTCCAGTATTATGGGTGCAGAGAGATTGCATTTCTTAGGGAATTTTCACATTTTGCTTCCTTTCTGTATGTGTCCATCTTTAGTTATTTTTAAGACAGTGAAAGGTCTCCTAAGGCTGTAATTTTTTCACAGCTGTCCTGTTACACAGACTGACCTGACTAGGCTATGCAGGGACCAGCAGTCAGAGTCAACTTAGTACTGATATTGAAGGGTGAAAACTCTTATGCGTCAATAGCCCTTAGTATAAGTGTCTCATCTACTATAAAGAATATTTTATAACAGAAGAATTGTCTTCAGAGGAGTATGGTTGCCTGCCTGACTTCTGTGTTTCACAGAATTACAGAATGTCCCCTTAAATATCGAGATAAAGAGAAGTATCTAGCCTATTCACTCTATAAAATTGTGATTTATTAATTTTGCATTTTAAATATCTTTAAGTAGTGAGATTAATTATAAGATTTTAAACATATTAAACTAGCATATTTTGGGTTATGTGGTACCTCTAAACCAGAACAATGGCTTAAATTCTCCCTGTCACTTGGGCCTTAGATCAGCTGCAACTGAAAATTTCTCTGAAGCCTGGTTTTGGGGAAAACTAGAATCATAGTAATCAGCTAGTTACACTGAGGTATATCACAAACAAATGTGATTTGAGGAGGTTTTACTTGAAATCTTTCAAGGTCACACTACATCAGCTTTCATAAAATACATTTTACTGTAAAAGGTAACCACAAATACCACTCATGTTTAATGTTAACTGCATTCATTTGATTCTGACAGTAAATACTCAAAACCACCTTGGATCCTGCCGTGAAGCTTCAGTCCCTCCTGCCTTGTGCAGCCTAGTCTTCTGTCTCAAGCATCCCATTGAAATGAAATCACAGAATCAATAAGGTTGGAATGAGACTTAAGCAAACCCATTTCAAGTTCACAGGGTGTGATCTCATACAAGTGTAGCTGAGCACAGTCTTGGGTGTCATACGCAGTCATACGCAGACTAGGAACACAGAAAGGGGACCTCATTTGCTTGACTAATTGATGTGGAAAATGAAAGTGATCCAACTTTTGGAGATGACCGCTAGAAAATCTCCATTGGGTACCTTTGAAATGATTACATTTGTTCTTGAAAAGATGCACAGGATCATTCTGGTACTGTGGTGCATTCAACTGAGAAATGCACTTCAAACATAATGCGAACATTTTCAAAAGAAGCTATGTTATTTAACTGTGTTTCCCACAGCAGGATTTTCAGGAATCTTAATTTCTCGGGAAACTACATCCACATGCCTCACCGTGATTGACCAAGTGACAAGGAGGAGAGCGAGCGGATCCCCCAAAATGGAAGCAGCTGCTTAAACAAAGCAGGAAGATAAATGCCAGTAAGTGCATGCAGCCTTGTGAAATCAGTGGTATGCTAATATGAATTTGGGGACTGAAGATCAATCATATGAGAAAATCACTTTTTGGATCTTTTCTGACAGTGGTACTCAAGCTGAGAGAGCAACTGGTTTTATCAGGAGTGGAAGCTCAGAGCAAGAGATTCACTTAACAGTGTTTGAAATTTTTTGGGAAACTTCTGCTTTCGTTTCACACATCCAAAATGAAAATAAAATTCTCTTTGGACATTTTGGAAAGGTAACTTCTGTCAGCACAGCAGTTCTCTGTTGAGGCCAGTCGGCTATAATCTTATTCCCTCCCTTTGTCTTCTGTCACTCCGAAACTGTGACTAGGGGCAGCTGGTGCGGAAGAGTGGTGGCCCAAGCGTACAGTCAGGGCCTGACTAGAGCATATTGTGGCTCCTTCCAGTTCTCCTTCCTCACTGGAATAAGGACGTGTGGTGGGGGGAGGTGGCACCTGCTCAACTCTCACAAAGTGCAGAAGGCAGCCATAGCACAAGAGGGTGGAGCTGGAGAGCCTACACGGGGCTTCAGAGGCATGCTTGCTAAGCTTCTTCCATATTGATGTGTGTATTTGGGTTGGCTGAGATAGAGATAATTCTCCCCAGAGCATCTTTTTGCTGTGTTTTGCAGTGGTGTACCTGGGTGTTGATAACACACCAGTGTTTTTGCTACTGCTGAGCTATGCCCCGGTGCTGTACTTTTCCATTTTCCCTGCCAACAGTAGGCTGAGGGGTGGGCAAGATCGAGGAGGGGATGAAGCTGGGCCAGCTGACGCAAACTATTCCATACCATATGACATCAGCTCAAATAGAAAAGCTAGCTGAAAGAAGGTAGTGTGGGGGCATTCGTTGATGGCGTCTCCTCTGGAGCAACCGCTATGTGTATTGAAGCCCTGCTTCACAGAAGGTGACCAGACATCATCTCCTGATGGGAAGCAGAGAATAAGATCTTTGTTTGCTTTTGCTTCCACCTGTGGCCTTTGCTTTTCATCCTATTACATTGGTATTTTGACTCACAGGCCTTTGGTTATGTCTTCCCTCTACCCTGTCCATCTGAAAAGGGGAGTGATGGAGTGGCCTTGGTGGGCATCTGGCCCCAAGCCAGGGCCAAACCACTACAGTGTGTCTCAACAAAATATGACTACTTCAGCAAAACCATCATACTCACTTTTTGTTTTCAAAGAGTTCTATCAAAACCACAGTGAACATCTCTTGAAAGGCTGTACTGTAAGAACTTTATGTGAAGGTGTGGAAATCCACAGAACTTGGCAACAATCATTCAAGTGAAATTTTAAGAAGTGGGAAAACATGTAATAAAAACATACTAATTTCTTTTTTGGTTTTGGTTTTTTTTTCCCTTCCCTGGGGTTTAATCTGAGCTTTACCTGTATGGAATATAAGGATCAGCCTAAGATCAACCAGTATCACCAAAAGGTCTACAGAAGAAGCTGCAGGTTTTGTAAAGGGGTCAAATCTTTCACACATACCCATCAGCTATTTTAAGTTAAGCATTGGTGTACATTGTTACTTCTCAGTATGACCTTTGGGCAGATACGACTGTGTGGGAGTTTAACTTACTGAAAATACCGGTAGGTGCTGTGAAAGCAATCCTCATCTCACAGGTTAGTCCTTAACCTAGTGACAGTTAAAATAGAAGATGACACAAAATGACCAGCACAGAGTTACTTCTGTAGTACACATAATTATCAAAAAGCTCATTCCTACAGAGTCATCACCACTTTAGGAGTATTGTAAGAGTTTTTGGGGCTTTTTGAATCTCAGGATGGTACTGGATTTCCTCCCCTCTTTCTTATTAATCTTCTTATTCTCAGTCAATGACTGATTACTAAAGAAGATTTGGACAGATCCAGTTCTTGAATAATGAGTCTTCATTTCCTTTAGTTAAATAACTCCTGATTTGTTTCAAAACTTCTATCAGACAATCAGCTCAACTAGTAATGCTTTCTGAATCTGTGTGAAATGCAAACTGCAAAAGGAAGGTGACCAAGCAAAAGGAAAATTGTCCAGAATTGCACTAATTTCTTTTTCATTATTAACTCCTCAGTTATTTGCAAGTTCCCCTACACACTTCCCAGCTAAGATACATGTGGTAGTGCAAAGATAATAGAATGTTTACTCTGAAAATATTAGGCAGATAATATTTCATACTGAAATGCAATGTACAGTTGAAATGGCTTTCATGAATCAAAACAGAGTTTGCAAATTGTAGGTGTGTGCACACATTGAAATCTGCAAAAGCATCAGTCATGGCAAAACCTGTTGTTTCTCCATGTTGGATAAAGGGGAAAAAATAATAAAGGTAGGACATAACAGGGTCATAATTCATTAGGCTGAGGTAGTGGAATGTAGTTTATCCAGGGAAAAGTTTATTCAGACAAAAGTGTGGTTGAGTAACATTTAGAGAATGGAAAGAAATTTCTGCTGATTTTGGAAGTCACTGTGGTCTGCAGTTCACAGTGGTATCAGATGAGTACTAGCAACAGTTAAAATACATTCATCATTAAATAGAAGATGGCTTGTATATGCACCACATTAGGAATTCCATCTTGGATCAGGGGATCTCCTTATAAACTGATCCTTTTTGAAAGCTCTCACCTATTTTGTGTTTGTTTTCTACTAGCGAGGTAAGAAATACTACTGTAATTGCTAACATATGTCAAAATATCATATATTTTCAGGTGCTCTTATTATAATTTGCTGCTGTGTAAGGATTAGGCACATGGCCAGATGGTGGTTGTAATTTACTTACTCATATTAATGAGTTGTTATCCACATGAGTAATCTCACTGACTAAATGGATTGCTTTAGCAGCTAACTGCTCCCTCATGGAAAGGCTGACAATATGGTCTAGAGCAAAGCATAGTTAAAAGGTAGCATCATAATGCAGAATCTTAGATTGTCATCATCCCATGTGAGCAGCCAGGTAGGAGGCCTTATGTGTGCTAAGCACCACACGATAAAACCTAGAGAACTAATCTGCGTTTACCTGAATTTGCACAGGATCTGCCTTACAACAGAATAAAACCACTATTAATTTTTTTGCATTATGGTGATACAAAGTAAATTTCTGTTCCTTCATTTTCTGAATAACACCGGTATCATCCTTCCTTCAGATGCTAATTAATGCCTCTCTTGTTTTAAGGAGCACTCTTAAAATGGATTTAGGATTCAAAGACCATAACAACAGGACACCTACCAAGAATACATCTGCTACTACAAAGAATTTTTCTGCCTGGGAAGATTACAAGAGTAGTGTTGATGACATACAGTACTTTCTTATTGGGCTGTACACACTCATAAGTCTGGCTGGTTTTATGGGAAATCTGCTTATATTAGCAGCTCTACTAAAGCGCAAGCAGAAGACAATAATAAACATTCTTATCGGTAGCTTGGCCTTTTCTGACATCTTAGTTGTGCTCTTTTGTTCCCCTTTCACTCTGACATCTGTCCTGCTTGACCAGTGGATGTTTGGCACTATCATGTGCCACATAATGCCCTTCCTCCAGTGTGCATCGGTTCTAGTTTCAACTTTAATGTTAATATCTATTGCTGCAGTCAGGTACCGTATGATAAAATATCCCCTTTCTAGCAATTTAACAACAAAACAAGGCTATTTCTTAATAGTGACTATTTGGGCCCTTGGCTTTGCCATTTGCTCCCCTCTGCCAGTTTTCCACAAAACTGTGGACCTCAACAAAATTCTGAATTTAGAGGCACTGGAGAACAGGCTCTTGTGTATTGAGTCATGGCCTTCTGATTCCTACAGAATTGCCTTTACTTTAGCCTTATTGTTCATGCAGTATATATTGCCACTGGTCTGTTTAACTGCTAGTCACACCAGTGTCTGCAGGAGCATAGGTTCCAGACTATCGAACAAGGAAAACAGGTTTGAAGAAAAAGAGATGATAAACCTAACACTTCATCCGTCTAAGAGTACCAGCAAGCAGGTGCAGCCCTCCAGCCATTCCAGGTGGAGCTGCACCTTTGGTAGAAAGCACCACAGAAGATACAGTAAAAAGACTTCAAGTGTGATGCCAGCTATTTCAAGGCATCATCAGGATACTCATTCCAGAGACCTCCCAGAAACCTCTGGCACAGAAAAAAGCCACCTCTCTTCCTCCAATAAATTTATCCCTGGGATACCTGTTTGCTTTGAGATGAAACCAGAAGAAAACACTCCGATCCGGGATATGATTACAGTATCCCAATCCATCATCAGAATTAAGACAAGATCCAGGAGAGTTTTTTGCAGACTGACAATGCTAATCTTAGTTTTCGGTTTCAGTTGGATGCCTCTTCACCTTTTCCACATTGTGACAGATTTTAATGCTACTCTCATTTCTAACAGACATTTTAAATTAGTGTATTGCATATGCCATTTACTGGGTATGATGTCCTGCTGCTTGAATCCCATCCTCTATGGGTTCCTTAACAACAGCATAAAAGCTGATTTAATGTCCCTTATTCCATGCTGCCAAATACCATGATTTTATGTGCCCCAGATTACAATAAAACAAACAATTGTGGCTTTCAAGCATACAGACATGTATAGCTGCAGAAGCTAAAGTTGTTTGGTTTAGTCAGATTTGGTTGTGATTAGTAGTGTTTTGTGCAAATGAATAGTTCTATGGCTGCATGTGTTTCTTGCACTGGACGGAAATATATACATGTACTATAATATTCCTCTGCCTGTTACACATAGGAAATCATGTCCAGTGTACCAAACCTAAATGCTATTTTCATTACCTAAAGTATTGACAACCTGTGTTTTTGATTTATACAGAATATATAATGAGTAATAGATGTAAAACTACTTAGACACAGCAGTCTTAACTGTCAAAAACCTTTAATAAAATACATACCATTTACTAAATAACTATTGTTGAGACTATTTCAGTGACAACTTTGACTGTTTTCTAAGATAATTAAACATCTTTTCCTGGATGTAATTAGAATTCTTCTTTCCTTAGGTCTTTGACTCATACCTTGCTGATTCTCAGGTTGCCTTATTCCCTGGAATGAATTTTGGGTAGTTGTTCATGTCTAGATTGTCTCTATCACAGTGTGTTTATCCAATACAACCTATCTCTGATGCCTTTAGCCGGTTTTTGTTGTGCCTTGTTATTTTATGTAATTTTTCACCAAGCCTGAACTTGTCTGTAGTTATGACTTTGTTCTTACAAGTGATGACTCCCCTGAAAATACAACATGCCTCTCTGATCCGAGTAAGCCTTCACTTCCTAAGTGATAGTGGAAAGAAAATGGAAAGACAGCAGGATTTGTTTCTTTTCCTTTACTGAAAAGCAAAAGCTTACTGTACTTCATTATAGGTGACCCACTTGCTTTGGAGAGCTGCAGCAGCTTTTAAATATACAGATGTGCGTGTGCACATACACCATGCTCACGCACCATGCACACACACAGAGGTTTTGTGTCTCCATTTTCTCTCTCAATTTCTCCTTCCCCTCTCTCCATTTCTCCTTTTTAACAAGACTGGTACTCTTCCTTCCAAATTTGCATCGTATGCATCTTCCCTAAGGGAGTCATATTACATTTACACCACAAATGCAAAGTGTGTACACATTATATAGATAGATGGATATACACATATATATTCTTTCCCCCTTCCTGGATTACTCTAACTTAATATCTCTGCCTCAGGATTCAGTGAATGTACAAAGCCTCTGCCCTGAATTTTAAGCTGTAAAACCTCTCCACAGGCCTAGCTAGTGATTATTTCTTTTTCTCCTCTAAGGTTTCTAATCCAATAGACCTTTTTATATGGCCTTTCTATGCTGAGAAATAAAGTTATTTTCATAAATGAGTGGATGGGAAAGGTCGTTGTGCATTTTTTGCCTCGAGATACTTCTCTTCCAGTTAGTCTTTAGAAGTGAAAACAATTCTTTTATTTTTAAAATCATCAAATTAATTTTATCACACTAGGATTCTGAGACCTTTTTTCCCCAAGCTATCATCTGCTAAGGAGTTTATTACATACCAGTGGATAATATCTTTGCTTCTATCATTAAGGTATTTCCCTGAAGTCTAGTTCCCAGTAACCCATTGTTCTTTGTTTTCGCTAGTGATATACTCTAATAGTTTTTCCTGGACACTATTGCATTTTGTGGATTATTGCCTCCTAAAAAACCTAGTGTGTCATTTTATAGAGTACAAATGGTACAGAATGCAGGATATTGGAACAACAGGTTTTAGAATAGCTTTAAGATTGTTTTAATAGTTTAATTAAACAATATAGTTAATTTTTTTATACAAACTTCAGAAACAGTTTAACTAGATCCATAGCCAGAAAATGACGTAGCTGTATAGGAGTTACCGCAGTTTATGCCCTATTTAGGTCTACAGAATTTCATGTTGTTGCAATATATCATTTAATCTTATTTATACTATGTGAGGTCACCAATAGTACAAGACAGTAAGCAAGTAGTCAGTTGTTTGTTTGAAATGTTCCTTCTAGCTTTTTAAAATTTGTTATTCCTTCCTACTCTATTTATTTTCTATTTCTTTCTTTGTATACATTCAGCATTTTAGCCCTTTTTAACCCCTACATTTGGGGTTGTTATTAAAATAGAAAAGAACTATTTAATTAGTAATTTTTCAGATAAAATTCTAATCATCTTAGGACTTGAATACGGCCTTCCTCTAGTTTCAGAGGTGCACAGAGCTTGGTCGGTACACTGGTGATTTTATATGAGCCCTATCCCTGGACGAAATCAATAACTCAGTTCTCAACACTGATCACAGGACCACAATTAGAATTTGTCAGTAAAGAATTAAGGCAGCTACTGAACTCCTTTAGTCCTGTGACATTTATATCTGTTGCTTTCTCTTAAGAGTGGAAGAATATTTATTTTCTGTTTGCTTATAGATCAGTCATCATCATTATGTTTTGACATCTCCACAATATCAGTGTCCTTTCTCTGAAGTGTTAAACAAAAATAAAATGACTTTTCCACCTTCTTTCAACAGTCATCACAACTTGGTCCCAGTATCAGCAAGGAATACATAAGAGGCAGACAGTAGCAAGTGAAGTCAGACAGAAAGCAGTTCCCCCAAAAGAGTAATTTCTGTGACCAGGAGGGCAAACATGTGAAACATCCATTTAAAGTTTCCCCAATCTGGAAAAGATAAAAAAAAATAGTTACATAAATAAATCTCAAAACACAAGGATACCTCCACCCGATGCTTATTGAGTAGTGTTCCTCTAGTTTGAGCTGCAGTAGGTGCTCCTATGGGCTTCATGTATAGCAATGACTAGCAGTGTGGTAATTGTCTTCACTGTGTATGGCAATATGGCTCGAGAAGATGTATCTCACCACAATATCCAGTGACACTCTATCACACTCATATGTATACAGGCATATGTACAGGTACAGATATAGATAATATGCACTTCCTAAACAACAAAGCACATTAAAATGGATTTTGAAACAGCGCATTTAATCAAGTCCTTTGGCCAGCTAAACTACTATGGCTCTATTCTATAAACTAAAAATCTAAATAAACAGGAAAGTCGAAGTTTTATTTTGACAACATCTGCTAAATGCAATCAGAAAACACCATCTTCAGAGTCGTCTATCCATCCAAGTTAGAGAAATGAAGGATTGTAATGGTGCAGTTGCCCCTCTCTATTGATTAAAAAACAAAAACAGGAAAAAAATCCCTCATCTGGTCTTTGTGTATAATGCCTATTAAAACTCTTATGACAACTTGCATGAGAAAAATGGATTTTTTTTCTCAGTTCTACAAAATAATATAATTGACAAAGTTGATTTTTCTGTAACTATGAATAAAAGATCAAATTTTGTTCATAGGTGGCCTCTGTCCCTTCTCTTTCAGTGGAGAAGAAACAGATGCTCATTAAAAAGTTCTAGTGTGGTCTGGTGTGGTTCAGACCAGTGGGGCTGAACATGCCAGGAGTTCAGCATGGGCTAACATTGGAGAATATTTACTTAGGTTGTGAGGAAGAGGTTGGAGCCTCTGTGGTTCTCCATAGTGCCATTGCAATTGTGGCTGGGACAGATGTGTATGGCTCCCATAGGTGTAGAGTAGCTGTAATCGCTGCAGAGTCCCTGACTGAGTTTTGGCAGTCATGGGCACTACATCGCCCGCTGATGCCTGGTAGCAGCTGGAGGAAAGCTAGTCCTGGTCAGTGCTGTGGGAATGGGAGAGCAAGCAGGGACACAGTCGGAGAGGAAAACCATATTGCCCTTGTGTTTGCTAGGGGCTGCAGGCTTTTCAGCCATGTAGCTTGGTTTCTGGAGCATGGAAGATCTTGTAACAAGCTTTTTCCTCCTCAGCAGTATGGATACCTTACAAACGCTACTGGACCTGATACTCACTAACGAGGAGGGGCTGGTTGAAGCAGTGAAGGTTGAGGGTAGCCTTGGCTGTAGCGATCTTGAGATGGTGGAGTTCAGGACCTTGTGTGATAGGAACAGAATACCCAGCAGGATCACAAACTTGGACTTCAGCAGGGCCAACTTTGCCCTTTGCAAGCAATCACTAGGGAAAATCTCATGGGACAGGGTACTAGAGGGCAAAGGGGCTCATGACAGTTGGTTAATATTCAAAGACCACTTCTTCCAAGCTCAAGATCAGAGCATTCCAACCAGTAGGAAATCGAGAAAGGGAGCCAGAAGACATGCATGGTTAAGTAGGGAACTGCTGAGCAAACTCAAGTGGAAAAAGAGAGACTACAGATCATGGAAGGATCATAGAGGGGCTGGCCACTTATGATAAGACTGTTGTTGGAGGATGTAGGGACTCAACCAGAAAAGCTAAGACCTCCTTGGAATTCAATCTTGTAAGGGAGGTCAAGGACAACAGAAAGGGCTTCTTAGATACATTGCAGGAAAAAATAACACTAGAGGCAATGTAGGTTTTGATGAAAGCCAAATTATGCTTATACTATTTACAACAAAAAGTCCTAGACAGAAAATCTATTAGTAAGGTATGGAATCGCCCTAGGGCAGTGAGAGGACTCTGATCCTATAGAAGTCTCTTCTTTTTTCCCCTGCATGACTGCAATAATGGTATAAAATCATAATCCACGTGGAGTACTTTTATAAGGACCTTTAGGTCAATTTTTGAACCATTTTTGATTGTGATATATGGTTCACATTCTCTGAGGTCAGGATTCTTATTCTTCCACTTACTGTCTTTTTATATACTGTTGAATGAAGAAAAACCTTTTTCTCAAAGGCCTTTTGCATGAAGTATGTAATAGAGACTCCTGAGGTTGCTTGGTTTTGATCCAGTGGAATATATTTTTATTGTGCATATATGTTGGTTGAAAGATGCCTTCACACTGAAGGTAGGTAGAGCTGCTGTTATCCATACTCAATTGAACTGAATCTGGACAGAAAAAACCCAAAAGACAGAAACAATAAAAGCACACTTGGCTATCCACATTGTGCCAGTGACAAAGGAATGCATCAGGGACAGACCTTTCTCAAGCATCTGCCAGGGGCAATGAGTTTGTGACAGTGCCACTGAGCATTTCTAATCCACACATGACCAGGAAGTGTATTGCAAATTTCTGAATCTGAGGAAGTAACAACTAATAAATGAGTAAGCACACATTTGTGCTTCATTTTTTTTCCAACCACTTGATGAGGATAGTTTTGCCTGTGATCCTTCATAATGCATCATTCTGTACCATTAAACCAATCTGTATCATCATACCACGGTATGATGCACTCCACATGCCAGCAAATCTTACCACAGCACCTATTTTTAAAACTCTGCAAGCTCAGAGAAACTAGCAACATCTGCTCTGTTCCAAAGGTTACCATGATCTCCTGGCCTCCTTATTAAACATGATCTCATTATATATATTTAAAAAAAAAAAAAAAAAAAGGCATAGCACAGCATGTCCTTGGTAAAAATAGTCATATTGCTTTAGACACAAATATTGTCAAAAACCTGATTTCCTGAGAAAGAATGTAAGTGCAAAAAGGAAGATGTAGTCATAGCATTTTACAAAAAGCTGAGCTGTGCATTAAAGGTTATTTAGCATCATTCTTATAAATGAAATATAACTATACAAGTCAGACTTTTATTAATCATGTTTGCTTTTGAAAGTTATGAAATTACTTGATTACGTAAGATATTAGGAAATATCATAAAAATAAACAGTGCCACAATCCAAATTCAGTTTTCTTGAACAAATATAAGTGGTTCATTTTGCCCTTGTAGTCACATTAGGATGCTCCTTCTAATATTAAGGCTCAAAAACTATCCTCTGAGAAATTATTGGAATAATGATTCAACAATCAAGAATAAAATACATTGGACCTGCTGTTACATCCAGTTAAACAAATATTTGCTTTGTCTTAGCAGGAGAAGGCTCATGTCTGTATCACTTGAATGCCACATTAATTGGGCATTTTTGAGCAGGAAACATTTACTGCTCTCCTTGTGAACAGCATAATGTATAAAAGGATTTTAAAGACACTTCTGGTGCAAAATTTCTCTAGAGGAGAAATATTTGTTCATCTCTTCAGACTTAGTAGAAAGCACAAAGACACAAAACCCATTTAATGACAGACTGCAAGACCATTAATTATAATTGTAACTATAAATCTGGGTTTTGTTGTTGTTGGGTTTTGTTTGTTTTTAATGGAGAGAAAAATAGCTAAGCAAGGAGATAAATAAAACCTAAGACAAGTAATCTTAGTGTCCTCTTATACCTTACATTCAGATTTACTTCTGTTGAACACGATGGTAGCCTTACTATGTTTTACCGCCCAGCAATTCCCTTGGCTTTATTAGGGTTCATTTAGTATTCATAAGGATTTTGGCTTCCTGGCCTAAGCATTAAGGAGCTCTGCAAGAGATAAGAATTAAATCTTTACATTCAGATGTTGGTGGTTGGGGGTGTTTCATTTTGTGTTTGTTTGTTTGTCTGTTTTGTGGTGTTAGCACAACTGGGAAAAGTGAAAGATGTTTACTGCAGGAAAATTAAACTTGTTTTTATATAACTACTGGGACCAAATACAGGCAAAATGATTATGCATTTTTTAAGACTCCATTAGTTCCAACACACATCTCATAAAGGTAATTGTCTGAAGCCTCAATGATACATTCCCTCAATTAATATCCTAGAGTATGAGAACACATTTCAGATAGCATAGCCTCATCTGATCCTCACTGCAAATCATGGTGGGTGAAGTTCAGAAACTCATTCTTACTGAAGAACCAAATTGCAATATGCTCCACTTCAGATAGCTCCTTAAGATCACTCAGGGACTGAAGCTCCTTCAGGGCACAGTTGATCTCTAACTGGTTTTGTGGAAGTCCATTTTTTCAGAAAAGCTGTTCCAAGGCCATATATGTCAGACATATTAGTTTCCAGGAGCTCTCAGGGGCACATAATATCGATCTCCTCCTTGCACACCATCACACCTGCAGTCAGCAGGGGCTCTCAAGTTCTAGCCCTTTCACAGAAGAGAGGAGATGTCTGAAAAAAGCAGTGAATGTGACTGCAAACTCTATGGTACTTGTTTTCCCTCTTGATCTGAAACAGTCTAAAATTGGAGACCTTCCAGAAAGTTTTGAAGACACCTGTGTGAAACTTTTTGGAGAGGGAATGAGGCATCACTTGCCAGAGATGAAGTGGAATGAAGAAATTTGTCAGTGCAAGACTGGCTAATTAATGCAATACATCCAGGATCCCAGGGCCTTACTAATAGCATGGAAAAACAGACAAACAAACCCAAACAAACAAAAACCCACCAACCCTTTAGGTATGCCGTTTCATTTTCTTTAAGGTAAATTTTAACTCACTGGAAGTAGACTCTGGGATGTGTTCTGGCTCAAGAAACTTCATATTGTAATACAGTGCCAGCACAAAACTACCCTTTGGAATTAAGGTATTCCCTCCATTTCTACTGGTCTATTAACAATACAATACAATACAATACACCAGGTTGGAAGAGACCTTCAAGATCATCGCGTCCAACCCATCAACCGATCCAACCCAACCCAACAACAACACCCAAGCACCCCATCAAGTCCTCTCCTGAACACCTCCAATGAAGGTGACTCCACCACCTCCACGGGTAGCCAATTCCAATGGGCAATCACTCTCTCCGTGTAGAACTTCTTCCTAACATCCAGCCTAAACCTGCCCTGGCACAGCCTGAGACTGTGTCCTCTTGTTCTGGTGGTGGCTGCCTGGGAGAAGAGGCCAACCTCTGCCTGGCTACAACCTCCCTTCAGGTAGTTGTAGAGAGCAATAAGGTCACCCCTGAGTCTCCTCTTCTCCAGGCTAAGCAACCCCAGCTCCCTCAGCCTTTCCTCATAGGGCTTGTGTTCCAAACCCCTCACCAGCTTTGTTGCCCTCCTCTGGACACGCTCCAGCAGGACAACATCCTTCCTAAACTGAGGGGCCCAGAACTGGACACAGTACTCAAGGTGTGGCCTAACCAGTGCAGTGTACAGGGGCAGAATGACCTCCCTGCTCCTGCTGGCCACACTGTTCCTGATGCAGGCCAGGATGCCATTGGCCTTCTTGGCTGCCTGGGCACACTGCAGGCTCATGTTCAGCCTACAATCAACCAGTACCCCCAGGTCCCTCTCTGCCTGGCCACTCTCCAGCCACTCTGACCCCAGCCTGTAGCACTGCCTGGGGTTGTTGTGGCCAATGTGCAGAATCCGGCACTTGGATGTGTTAAATCTCATGCCGTTGGCCTCTGCCCATCTGTCCAGCCTGTCGAGGTCCCTCTGCAAAGCCTCTCTGCCCTCCAGCAGATCAACTCCTGCCCCCAGCTTGGTGTCATCTGCAAATTTACTGATGATGGACTCAATGCCCTCATCCAGATCATCAATAAAGATGTTGAAGAGCATGGGGCCCAGCACTGATCCCTGGGGCACACCACTAGTGACAGGCCGCCAGCTGGATGTGGCACCATTCACCACCACTCTCTGGGCTCGGCCCTCCAGCCAGTTCCTAACCCAACGCAGTGTGCTCCTGTCCAAGCCACGGGCTGCCAGCTTGGCCAGGAGTTTGCTGTGGGGACGGTGTCAAAGGCCTTGCTGAGGTCCAGGTAGACCACATCCACAGGCCTCCCCACGTCCACCAGGCGGGTCACCTGATCATAGAAGGAGATCAGGTTGGTCAGGCAGGACCTGCCCTTCCTAAATCCATGCTGGCTAGGCCTGAGCCCCTGGCCATCCTGTAAGTGCTGTGTGATCGCACTCCAGATGACCCGTTCCATAATCTTGCCTGGCACTGAGGTCAGGCTGACAGGCCTATAATTCCCTGGCTCATCCAACCGGCCCTTCTTGTGGATGGGCACCACGTTGGCCAGCTTCCAGTCTTCTGGGACCTCTCCTGCACAGTAAATCTGATCCTCATAAAAGATTTTATTGAAGATGTTTAAAGAGAGTAGCACCAGGGAAAAAAAAAAAAAAAGAGCACATCTGTCAAAATGAGAGCTTGACCAGATTGAGCTATCCCTAAAAAGCTATGGGAACACTGTGGCATATTTCATTGACACATGTTCAAGTATATGAAAAGTAAAGCTTTCTTTTCCAAAGTTTGGCAGCTGTTTTTGCTGAAATAGAACTTCTGAACTGTCCCTTTAATTATGAACATGATGTGGTGGGTTGGAAGGCAGATCCTCCCTTGCCTCCCAGCAGGGCAAAAAAACCAAGACTGAGACAAACAGATTGCAGAAGTGATGGAAAGTTTAAATGGAAAAGCAGTGAGTGTTTTACAGAGAACCACAAGCACAGTGACAAAGGAGATCCCAAAGCATACCCAGAGGCATCCCCCAACTCCCCTTTCCCTGCCTGAGGGTACACCCAAAACCCCCAGGGCTCTTTTTCCCCTCCCTCCACTGTTAAGCTAATCTCAGCTGGCCTGATCTGAGATTGCCATTCCCCCTTCTCCTCCAGGCATTAGGCCTAGCCAGGCCCAAGAGGCCTTGAGATAACTCCCCTTCCATTACCAGATAGGGAGCATCTTCCACAGGACAGCGAGGGAAGAAAGAGGAAGTGTGAGACCTTGCTGATGAAGAGAGCAGGACATTATGGGAATGAAATACATAGCTTTCAGTGTCCATCCACTGGACTGGACCCTCGGGACACTGGAGGTATATCTTACGTGGCTGCAGCAGGGGGCACCCAGCCCAAATTGCCACACACGATTATCCTAAGAATTTATGACCAACATCAACAGAAAAACCCACAGGCTAGAAAAAGCTTTTCTTTAAAGAACATGCCATAAATTAATAATGGTTTGTTTGCTTATAGTATTGACTGCATGCACTGTAATAAACTGAATCCTATTTCATGGGATAATGTTCACAGGATCACAGAATATTAGGGGCTGGAAGGGACCTCTGGAGATCACTGAGTCCAACCCCCTGCCAGAGCAGGACCATAGAATCTAGTGCAGGTTACACAGGAATGCTTCTGGACATGTTTTGAGTCTCCAGAGAAGGAGACTCCACAACCTCTCTGGGGAACCTGTTCCAGTGCTCCATGACCCTTACAGTAAAGAAGTTCTTCCTCATGTTGGGGTGGAACTTCCTGTATTGTAGTTTACATCCATTGCCCCTTGTCCTATCACAGGGCACAAGTGAGAAGAGGATGTCCCTTCCTTCTTGACACCTAGCCCTCATATATTTATAAACATGTATTAAATCCCCTCTCAGTCTTTCCTTCTCCAGATTAAAAAGCCCCAGGACTCTCAGCCTTTCATCATAAGGCACATGCTCCAGTCCCTTAATCATCCTGTTTACAGCATACTATGAGAACTATAATTTACAGTGATAAACAAGAACTAAAAGGAAGAGTATATTTAATCATTGCTAGCAACACAAATAATATCATTTTGTTTAAAACAGAAATGAAGACAGTGTCTGTTACACTATCTATATAATAGTAAAATCTTAACACATTTATTTTTTAAGTAATAAGATGTAATATAGGTGGTATATAAATGTATCCTTCATGATACATAAGGTTATTTGAAGGACAGCAAAAAGTCATAGATGATATGCAAAAAATAATAATTTTTTTAAAATCTTATTTACTGTCTGAAACATTCATTTCTATTCCCCTAATAGTGATTAAAAGACATTAAGTACCCCAAAATGAAGAGAATTCATAAGTCTCTGGAATGCCCTTGGCAAAGCCAAGCAGAGTAGTGTTAATCTGCACATTGGCGGTGGTGCTGTTTACAAAACTGATTGTTATGGTATCATTTAAATGCTGATTTACATTTAACAACATCCTTAACAGGAAGTGCTGAGTTGCAACAGCATCCTTATTTTTCAATTTGTCTTTAAAAAAATAAGTGTTTAAGTAAATCATACAAGTTTTACATTTATGGTGTCCATGGCTCACTGGAGAATTTTATCTGATTTGAGCAGTTCTGGTGTGAATTTCTCTGTAGCTACGCCTTTGGCTCTTCAAGCTCCCAGGTTGAGTAATATCAGAAGACTGCGGGAGCCCTCTCCTGGTGAAGACAATTTCTCTCCCTCCATCTGCTGCTCCACAAGGAGAGACAGTCCAGCAGTAAAAGAGGATTGTCTTTAGAGCTTGTAACGTTATTTCCTCATAGATGTACTCCTAAGGCATTCGTTGTGGGTTGTTTTTTCTTTGTTAGTTTTGTTTTAATTTATTAAGGTGTGACGCTCACATTGCATCTAAAGGGTACTCTGAAATCATCTAAGGAGGGCAGGGAAGAGGCTCGTGGCAGGAGCACTTTTTTTTTTTCTCTGCAAGAAACGTGCTGAGTGCAAAGGATACTCTTTAATGCTAACAAAAATATACGTTTATCTACACATTTGTCTTCATTCCCAATGTACATGAGGCAAACAGCCCTGAAAAAAGGGGGAGGGGGAGAGGGAGAGTATGTTAAATACAATTTATGTTCCTGTCATCCATATTTCCCCGTCTATAGTTACCAAATTTTGTACTTTAATACCTATACTTGTAAGAAAATTTTGGCTTATTCTCCTGCTCTGTTCTCCCCTTTTCTTGTAGGGAGCACTTAATTTAGGTTGAAATACTGAATTGAAAAATCCAGTCTCTTCCACTTGCATTTGCTGTCCTGCTTTCATACACAATGTTTTTTGATTTACTGTATTAACTTCAAGGTCACCATGTCTCTCTATTCTGTCACTTTTGAGCCCAAGAAAGCATTAATTTTAAGGTCAAATCAGATTAAGTCAATTGACTCCAAAGTGCACATGAGCCAAGCTTAATATAACACCTTAGTTCACGGTTAAAGGAAATTTAAACAATATCAATAACATAAGAATACATACCCCTACATACTCCCTAAAGCTGTTGGGGAGCTTCAGGATATATAGAGGCAAATAACATCCTTGAGTTTCAGTGGGAGCTAAGCATCAGGGCATGTGGATCACGCCTCCATATAGAAGAAGGGACACATTACACCCATTTTTCAAAAGGGTAGAAAGGAGGACTCTGGGAACTACAGACCTGTCAGCCTCAACTCTATGCCTGGGAAGATCATAGAGCAGATTCTCCTAGAAGCTCTAATAAGGTGAATGAAGGCAAGGGAGGTGATCGAAGACAGCCATTGTGGCTTCACTAAAGGCAAATCCTGCCTGATGAACCTAGTGGCTTTCTGTGATGGAGTGACTACAACCACAGACAAGCAACAAACTATGGATGTCATCCATCTGGACTTCTGCAAGGCCTTGGACATGGTTCCCACAACATCCTACTCACCAAGTCGGAGAGTTATGGTTTTGATGGGTGGACTGTTCAGTGGATAAGGAATTGGTTGGGCAGTCACATCCAGAGGTTAGTGGCCACATGGAGATTGGTGGCAAGTGGTGTTCCTCAGGGGTCCACACTGGGACTGTTTAATATTTTCAGCAATGATATGGACAGTGAGATCAAGAGCACTGTCAGCAAGTTTGCAGATGGCACCAAGCTGAGTGGTGCTGTTGATATGGTAGAGGGATGGGATGTCATCCAGAATGACCTGGACAAGCTGGAGAGGCAGGTTCAGGTGAACCTCATGAGGTACAACAAATCCAAGTGTGGGGTCCTGCACCTGTACCAGAAAAATACTCATTATCAATATAGTCTGGGAAATGAGGGGACAGAAAGAAGCCCTGTGGAAAAGGACTTGGGAATTCTGGTGGATGAGAAGCTGGACATGAGCCACCGATGCACACTTGCAGACCAGAAGGCAAATTGCATCCTGGGCTGCATCAAAAGAAGTGTGACCAGCAAATACAGAGAGGTGGTTCTTCCACTGCACTCTGCTCTGGTAAGAACTCACCTGGACTGCTGAGTCCAGCTCTGGAGCTTCCAACAACAGGGACCTGATGGAGCATGTCCAGAGGATGGTCACAAAGATTATTAGGGAGATGGAACACCTCTCATACGAGGACAGGCTGAGGGAACTGGGGTTGTTCAGCCTGGAGAAGAGAAGGCTCTGAAAAGACCTAATAGCAGGCTTCCAGTACCTGAAGGGGGCCTACAAGAAGGCTGGAGGGGGACTGTTTACAAAGGCCTGTAGTGACAGGATGAGGTGCAATGGTTTGAAATTAGAGAAGAGCAGATTTAGGTTGGATGTCAGCAACAAGTTCTTTACCATGAGGGTGGTGAAACATTGCAACAAGTTGCCTGGGGAGTCAGTTGAGGTCCCATCCCTGGAGATATTCAAGATCAGGCCCAACAAGGCTCTGAGCAACCTGATCTAGCAGAAGATGTTCCTGCTCACTCCATGAGAGTTGGACTAGACAACCCTTGGTGGTCCCTTCCAACCCCAGCCATTTATGATTCTATTCTGGGGAGTAGGAGACTCCTCACAAAGTAGTTTCTTGAGTATTTCTCTGGGAAGCAATGCTGAAATGAACTATTTATTTGTATTAAATTCACCTCATCCGAAAGGCAAGCTTTACCAGGTTAAAAGCACCACCACTTCTAAGATGGCGGTTTTTAACCCAGAGAGGTTTATGAGTCTGTTTTTCTGCCCAGTAGCTTAAATTGTGTTGGCTTATCTGAAGGGTCTGTGTGGAGATGGCAGAGGCTGGCTGTGTAGCAACTACCAGAGGAAGAATGTTCAGGAAACTAGTTTAGTATATGTACTTTGCTCTCAATGTTGACACACAGTTGATTAAGATGTGGCATGTAGTCACTTTAGCAAGTCAGAAAAGCTATATAGAACTGAAACTATTATACAGTGAGTAATTTTTATGATACACTATTTGAAATCAGTTAGAAAAACAAGTGTTTCATGCAGTAAATTTTTCTTCCTGAAAAGGGAAGTTCTAATTTGCAGCTAGGATACAATTGTTTAATTCAGCAAGAAGTAAAACATGAGCAGAGAATTAACCGGTTAAAGAACCTTTCATGAGTTCAGACACAAGCATTCCCAGTTCAGCTTGCACTATCACTGGTATCTCTTGAAATGGTTGAGAGGAAATACAATAAGTCCTCCTTGTTAGAAAGGAAATGGTTTTTTTATAAATATGTAGCTTAGATCCCATCTCAGATGATCTAATATAAGGTCTTACCTCCTCTGCTTTTATAGCAGCAAAGTACACAAACAATGCTATGTCGAGCTTCAGTTATAGCAGTCAGAATTCAGTATAGAAGGAAGATATAGGGACCAGTTGGGAGAAATAACATTTGGAGGCAGAGTAATACTAGTCAAGTTGATCCTTTGGCTGTTATAACTGAAATGTGCTGTAAAGATTCAAAGTGACAGTTAGGAGAACAGTTTCCATATGAAATAGACTTCAAGATTGTAATTTTTTTTGTTTAATTCCTCACTGTTTTATTTTTACTGTAGCCTTTTGCTTGAATAAAATACCATACTTTTGTCTTTAAAGTCAGTAATATTAAAGGTAAGTTCAGTTGATATCAGTAGGCACAGGGCTCATTGCTTTTTCTGGAAATGACTAATTGCAGTGGAATTACATATAAACCAAACCACCTGAGAGCATTTGAGCTCAGTTTGGAAACTGGGATGTGTATCCTGCAACACTAAAAGGATTGATCCACTGGTAATATTCAATAATTGATTCATTTTCACAGGAGCCCTAAGAATACTAAATTAACACACATAAATTAGGGCAAGTTTTCAGAGGCGTAATCAGGGACAAAGCAAACAAAAAAAATAATCAAAAGAAGAACATGTTTCTTGCTCACCTCCAATCAAGACTTGTAAAAAAGCTGCTGGATCTCATCCTGAGAACTCTGTTGGATGTCACTTGCTTTTTGGACCTATGCTTCCAGGCTTGACTCACACACTTCAGAGGCAGGTAAAGCAGAGCGCACATAGAAACATCCACTTTTACCTTGAGGAAATGTAGTTGTACAAGTTTTCTTCCTGATTCTCTCTGTTGCTGTATTACATCTAAGCTGAAATATGTGGGAGAATTTCCCAGGTCTATGCACACCTTCTTGTCACGTCCCCATTCCAGACTGGGACAAGACCATTGGAACACAAAGTGATCCAGAATAATGGGAGAACAAGATGCAAGATATGACTGTTCAGGTACCTGCTCTCCCATTTCTAAGTACAGCCAAGAAAGCTAGTTCCTATCCAATTTATTTTGTCAGTGGGAACAGCAGGTCTGAAAAAAAGACCACAAAAAGAAATATTGAAAAAAACCTTCTACAACAATCTGACTCAGTTCAGCCTCTAATGACTGCTGAGGTATCTTGTTTTAGAAGGGGTTATACAAAATGACAGTTTTCAATCAACTAAGGTGTGGCAAACAATGTGTCATGTGGTCCTTTAATAGTGTGCTTTCAGCTAGATTTGTGTATATCATTCTGATCATCTATATTTCAATAGATCAGACCAGAAAATTATCAAAGAATAAATCAATTGAAAGAGAAGTTGGTGAACTTCCTAAAAAACAGCTTTAATAAAAAAGGATTAATTAATCCTATAATTAATCTTTAATTTTGGTGTCGAAGGTATTGGAAAGGTCAAAGTCTTAATAAGTTGTATTGATTGATGACAGCATAGCCAGTACTTTTACAGAAGCACCTTTTTTACACCTGCTAAGTGATGAAGGGATTTAATTGGGAGGCCACAGACTTATCTGCAAACTAGTTTTTAAAAGATACAGATGTATGAACAAAATATTCCCTGGTTGCCACTTGCAAGGCTCTGAGCCACACATGTCCCCAGTGTGATCTATCTGAGAATGCATTAACTGATCCCTTGGATATTTTTGAAGTTTTAAATCTGCCATTACCATTGAATAGTCTTAAATAGCTTAGAGCTACATGAAAGTGGAGAGGAAACCCCCCCCAAAACCCCACCAACTGCTCAAACCCTGCCCCCCTCCACCCTCACCCCCCCAAAAAAAATAATTAAAAATCCAGCTAAATCCATTTTTTAAAGTCCACACAACAGCAATCAAGTGTGTATGAGAAAAGGCAGCTCAAATTTCCTCCAAAGATTGCTTTGGTACAGTAGCACAAACAAAAAGAAAACAGTTTCCCAGAGACTGTGCCTCACACAGTAGATGACATTTTTCTTCATATCAGGACTTTCATTTCCTAGTGGACAGAAATTTCAGATCTCTTCTTCCAATTATAATACCCCAGAGAGACACATCAAGTAATTTCAGAGAGAGCTTCAACTCATCTTCTAATTCCCCTCACTGACATTTATCAACCTGGTCAGGAATGCATCTGTATAACTGAAAGCTCAACAGACCATCAAGGACCAAGCTGAAGCAAGTCATATTGGGCATGGAAATGCCTTTTACTTTAAGAATTTACTGTGATAGTTATTCCTTGGTGAAGCAAGGAAGCCATACAGCTTTTCTGTGTTCTTGCACTCTGCAACACCAGCCTTGGCTCAGCCACACAACCTGCTCTCTCCTTTCACTTCCATGAGCAATCAGGTTGCATATAGAATCACACAGAATCACAGAATCACCAAAGTTGGAAGAGACCTCAAAGATCATCAAGTCCAACCCATCACCACAGACCTCATGACTAAGTGCCACGTCCAATCCCCTCTTGAACTCCTCCATATAGCAACACTACCTCTGTTCCTAGTTATGCCAGCACCCATTTAAAAAAAATCACTTTATTTTGGAGTTGCAGGCTTCCCCTCTACCTACTCCAAAAAGAATTTTTACCAAATTCTAAAGTTGCTTTAAATGTATTAGTTATTAATTTAAAGTTGCAACTCTAAAAGTAATATTCTGCTCACAGCATTCACCAAAGCTTTTCTTTTAAAGTACCTGCTTTTGCCTTGCTGTCAGGCAGCACTTCTTAAATTCTTCAGTTGCAATAGTGGAGGGTGTTAGCTTTTGATAGATGGGTTATTATCTGAAGTGTCAGATGAACTGAAAGATTTATAGTGAAAGCAGCAAAAGCCCACCATGTATAAAACTGCTTTTCAAGACATGAGGCTTTTATAAAGCAAACCAATCCCTCTTGATAGAAATTGTCACATTTAGGAATAGAATTTGTCTAAAAAGTCTGAAAAGGAAAATCTGTGATCTGTCAAGGATGGTAAAAACAAAACCTTCCCAATGTTTCCGGGTTTGGCTATAAAAACTTAAAAAACAAGGCAAAAGACACAAACCCAATGAATTACTAGGCAATTATGAAATCTGCATGACATCGTGTGAAACATTATGGAAAACAGTCTCTAAGACAATAATTTTATGTTTTCTCTCTATTTGGAGTAGCACACCTGCAATGCCATTATGCTGATTTGCCTACCAGCAGGAACTCATGAAATCATGCTGATAAGTTGTCTCAACAGGACTTTAAGAGACACAGCAAAATCTGACCAACTTCCCCCTCCAAACAGTGCAAAACTCTCCTCCTTCTAGATAGCCCAGGGTTTTTAAAGGGTATTCCTCTGTCATAAAAAAAGCTTTTGTCCATCTGCTTCTGACAGTCTGCCTACAGAGAGATGTCTGTGTCTTAAGAAAGTCCTCATAACCTTTCTCTACAGAATATTTCCCTCACTGTATTTGTATATACTTTTTCCCCCTTGTAATACATGCAAAATGTTGTGACTCATCAAAAGCCAGGAGCAGCAGCAAAGTCACAAAGTCCACAAGTCATTCGGCATGAATGTGTACAACAAACACTAGTAATCCATGCACAAAATCCTATATCTTCTACATTGATTATAGAACACAATCACCATGATTATTTCTGTGTTTCACGTGCTCATTTAGAAGCAGCTGTCTCAAGAGGAAAATAGGATGAGGTTGAATGCCTGACAAATAAAGCTGGCCATATGAAATCTGTGGTTAATTTATAGTTTTCCAACATTGTCCAGAACTCCCTGGTAGGAATTAAATAAATTCAGATGCCTCTTTCCTGCACTTTCTTTTCACTTACAAAGAATCTTCAGCCCAATACTAATAAAGAATTGCTCTGATTATTTCCACTAGTTACCCATAGTGAACCTGTATGTAAGCTGATTGATGACATAATAAATGTACCTACACGGAAGTACCAAGAAAGGTTCTGCATTAATGTACATCTGTCCAGGATGTCTGTAGATCGAAGTAATCCACCTGGCAGCCTGAGTAGGAGCAGGCCAGTGCAGCATGATTCTCTTGGCCACGAGCTGAACCCAGACAGCTTATTGCAATGGAGAAGACTGCCAGCAGATCCCACTCCATACTGGTGGTTACACCATCTCTGTGGCCTTGCCTGTATGTAAAATTGCAGCAAAAAGTTCTCATGTGAACATTCTTTAGGAATAGAGTTGTTTCCTTCTACAGAAATTAGCTCGAACGACCAAAGTGGAGAACTTCTCTCCATCAACAGAATCTGTTCCTTACAGATAAAATCCCCTGGGCTCTGCCTGATGCCACATGAAGGTGGAGTGGCCATCATCTGACATAAGACTTACCATCTATATTTCTCTTCTTCTTTTATCTTATTAAGGCAGTTATCATATTAAGTCATCTCTTGTAACTGAAAAGGCAAGGGGATTAAATTCTAAATGCATGCAGCAGTACATGATGCTGAAGCAGAAGTAAGCAAAGGAATGTTTCTTTTGAGCATACTCAAATTCTATTGTGTGGCTTTTTTTTTTTTTTTTTTTTTTTTTTTTTTAAATCATTAGAGACAAGAATGGCAGGTTAATTAATTTAGCTCCTAGATTCCATGTGATGCCATGCATAGAAGCCACGTCTCCCTGCTCTGGCACTGTTTCACTATAAACTAATTGAGACTGCAGTATGGCACATCATCTTGAAATCCTTCCAATTTCCACTGGGAAATTAAAGAAAAATAAACTTATAAGAAAATAAGAAGGAGATGAACTACTATTTATTCTCATTTTTGCAATACCAAACTTGCAGTCTGACTAACTGATCTGTTTTGCATCTCTGCTTATGTAAATGAAATTGTTTCCAGAAGCTCATTAGGAGGAGTAGCTGCCTGTAAACCAGAGGAGGGAAGAGTCAGCCAAGGTGACTGGCCTTACCTATCGAGGGAAAAAATGATGACATTCAAATTGATCTGTGTACATCTACACTTGCCCACACAATTCATTATTTAATAACAACACTTAATAATTAGTTGGAGTTGAGTAGACTGTACACTTCATGTACCTAAGCAGACATAGAACAATGACAGCACTGTCAAACTACTGGTTGCTTTCATGAAAAACAAACAAACAAACAAAACCCACAAAGAATTGCACAATTAACATAATTCCATGACAAGCTTCACATTTGGGACACATTCAGACATGCAAGACAGATTTCACAATAACTGCTTCTCTTTCTCGGGAGGTCTGAATTTTATTTTGAATGTACTATAAACTGATTGAGTGAATATTTCATCAAAGACTTCTGTGTCTGTTCATTTCTCAGTAAGGCAAAGAAAATTATGCCCAGCCTTGTGAGGTAGTTCAGGATTTCTGGACAATGGGAGATCTAACTTGAGCACAAGCCCTATGAGGAGAGGCTGAGGGAGCTGGGGTTGTTTAGCCTGGAGAAGAGGAGGCTCAGGGGTGACCTCATTGCTCTCTACAACTACCTGAAGGGTGGTTGTAGCCAGGAAGGGGTTGGCCTCTTCTCCCTAGCAACCAGCACCAGAACAAGGTGACACAGTCTCAAGCTGCAACAGGGGAAGTTTAGGCTCAAGGTGAGGAGAAAGTTCTTCACCGAGAGAGTGATTCGTCATTGGAATGGGCTGCCCGGGGAGGTGGTGGAGTCGCCGTCCCTGGAGGTGTTCAAGAGGGGACTGGATGTGGCACTTGGTGCCATGGTCTAGTCGTGAGGTTTGTGGTTACAGGTTGGACTCAATGATCTTCGAGGTCTCTTCCAACCTTGGTAATACTGTGATACTGTGATACTGTGAAATATACAGCTCAGCCATTGAAATGTGGGCACTCCATGTTTTTGTCACAAATCCTTGCCAAATTTTAAAGCTGATACAGTTTCAAGCCAGACTTGTGCTACAGCTTGAGCTTAGATAATTATGCTGCATAGTAGTTCAGCTAGATTTATGACAATCAGGGTTATATTTCTTCCCAGTACAATAAAAATATGCTCCAATTTGTTTATTATTTAATAAAATTGATATGAAAGTAACTATGGTTTGGAGATACGTGGTTTTCAGTGCTCTTGGCACAACAGGAACCACGGAGACAATGTGGTTTCAAAGGAGTGCTTACTGTAAACAAGTAACAAATTTCAGTTACAGGTTTCTAAGCATGAATATGATTGAAAGGCTCAGACATCTTCAGGGAATTACTAGTCTGTGTCTTTTCAAATCTCGTGGCAAATTTACCACAGGGCTTTGCTGTGGATTGACTACTGCTGGCATTTCTGGATTAGTAGGGTCTCTCATAATTTCCACATATAAGGAGGCCTACGGAGAACAAAGGATGGTGCCTGTGGATCCATTCTTGTAGGGCACATTTCCACTTCATGAAGACACATGATCATATTTTAAAGAGATTGCAGGTTATTGCTGCATGGGGTGTTAAGATTTCTTAATGGAATGAATTTGACACTTTCAGTTTTCCGTAGCCCTTTTTTTCCCCACATATGTTGCTGGTGGAGAACATTTTATTACATCAAAATTCTCTGTGATGCAGGCATTGAGGAGCTACTATGCATGAACACGTCTGAAATGATAGGAAGTAAATATGGAGGGGAGCAGGATGCATGTAGGGAAAGGTATGAGGGTTTTTTTGCTGAACGGTGGCTGGAGATCCGGGCCTACACAATGGCTTGTAATGTCCACTTGTATCACGCATTGATAAAATTGTTGCTAGAATGCAGCAATCGTTAGTAACATTTTACATCACCCCAAGAAACACTATTTAATTCTACAAATTCACATTCACAGATGGAAACAACAGCATGCAAAAAACCATTTTGTATTTCTAGACATGTAATTGCCTGGTTTGCTATTTCAGCTAATGTCACTGTGGTTTTAATTGTTTCTTCTCCTTGGCTTTAATTAATTTTCCCTCTCCTGCTATCCAAAACCAAAAGACAAGGTAGAGGAACCAGCAACATGAAAGTGTAATTATATTCCCTCAGGAAAAACTGTCTTTAGTAGCTGTCTTTTAGTTCATTTAGATCCCAAGCCATTTAAAACATCTAGAAAATGCAGACGCTACTTGGTTAATTTTCTACAATTTTATGAAGCGGTAGTTAATTTTAAAAATAATGGTGCTTTTCACTTTGCTCTAGCCCAAGCACTAGAACTTTGCTTGTCATATCACAAGATAAGTCATAAAGACCCAATTTATTATGAATTGAAACTTGAAATACTGGCTTCAATGACTGTTGTCCCTAAAAAAAGAAAAATAATGATAAATCATATTCCAACTTCACAGCAGTGCCAGCTTATAAAAGCTGAGTGTCGAGCTAGAAAGCTTTTAGGAGCAGCAACTTTCTGTTGCAAAGTTTTGCCTTTCTCTCACCAATGTCAAACAAAAAATTCTAGGTTCCTGGCTGAGTCAGGCAGATTACAATCAGTATAATGCAGAAATCAATACTGCTGTGAAGGGTTTTGCCCAAACTCACAACAGATTCACAGATTGCATTGGGTTGGAAGGGACCCTCAAAAGGTTATCCTGTCTAACTTGCTTGCAGTGAGCACGGACACCTCCAACTAGATCAGTCTGCCCAGGGCCAAGAACCAAACATCAACCACATCCCCAGGCAACCTGTTCAAAACTTGAGGGCCATTTAGCTAGGAAGAAAAACAAAACAAAACAAAACAAAACAAAACAAAACAAAACAAAACAAAACAAAAACAAAACATTATGTAATCTTTTCCTTAACATGGCAGGGAATGAATGCTCATGAACACTGTAACAGAGAGTCTGGTGCAGGGGACATGATTTTTTTCCAGAGTTCCCCCAAAATAGCTGCAAGTCTTCGCAGCAGTGAGCAAGGGGCTTGAGTACTGATCTGAGTGACAAGCATCAGAGCCTGGTTTTGTGGAATGTAATGTTATTTATTGTAAAGATCTTCTACAGAAAGAGTTAAAATGATTTCAAAATTACTTCTACAAATTATTTCCTTTATTTGGGAAAGAAATATTTTTTTCTGCTTTATTCCAGAAAATGTTTGTTTTGAAACTCAGAATTTCACAGGGAAAGGAATGAATGCTAAATAACACCACCACAGATCAGAGCAATAGGCTATGAGGCATATAATTTAGTACAACTCTCTTGTAATACTGTGAAAATGTTAATACTCTATTTTTTTATTACATGGTTTTAAATACCAGCAGCTACACAGCAAGCTTAACTCCAGTGAGTTTTCTTTTCTAAAGTACTATTTCACATACAGCAAGTATAGTGGTCACAGCAAAGAGAATGTCATCACATTTGCTGTGTCAGGTTATTGCTACGGTCAAGATTGCCTTTTGTTGATGGGTGTGGTATAGCAGCACAGAGATACATAGCTCTGAACACAGAGGCAGAGTTTTCCAGATTTCCATTACCTTCATTCAGTGTTGTTAACCTACACAGAGCTCACTGAAGATCTTTGCCTTTAGATAATTTGGGTTTCATCAAGAGAAATTCATTACATAGCAGTCACTATGCTACAAAATAGTTGCTTTTACATTAATTGCATTCCGTAATGATTTAGATGACGGTAACTGTTCAGTCTGTGCTCTCAGTCTTACAATAAGGGAAGTGCATTTAATGCACAGACCTATATATCTATACTTCTATTTATACAGGGTAAAATTAACAAATTTTTTCATGATCATCTCATCTGTATTTAATTCCATACAGCATAATGCACAAACATGTTCCTTATCCTGAGCACAAACATAAGCACAACAAAATTATATTTGAAGAACCATGTCATATTTTAATTACTGGGTTTGAGGGGGGTTTGTTAGATTTATATTATTAATAAGGACCTACAAAACTAATAATCTGTTTTCTTGACTAAAGAACCTCTGTCAAAACAAGTATTACTGTTAAGCAGGGTAAGATTGTTTTTTTTAAGGAATAAACACACTGTTGAATATGGGTTGTAGTGCTTTTCAGTCTAAGTGATTTTAAAGAGTATTTTTTCACACTTTGCAGAGGACGAAATAATCCAGCCCGTAGAAATTACATACTCCAAAAGCTGAAAACCATCCAAGCTCATAATTATCTTCCTCTTCTTCTAAAAGCTTAATTCCTTGAAACAGACATTAATGAAATTATGGAAAAAACAGAAAACATTACATGGACTACAGAAATAACCAGAAGAATTAAAAGACTGGTGGAAGATTTACAAAGTGAAGTTATATCTAATGAGAAAAGCGATCCAATCATCAAAATCAGTCAAACAAAAGTCAAACATGCAGTTTGTGATATAGATATACAGCAACAAGCCTGGAGATGTTTATCTAGACCATCCCCAGGTCACTCTTAGAGACTGAGTTTGAAGCTCAAAAGTATACTGATGCTCTAATGAAAAATCAAGATTGTAGGAAAAGTGCTTGCTTACTGTAAAGCAGTGGAATGCTACAGAAGTTATGGGGATGACATGAGGGTTGTATATATGTGTATTTTAGCTGTGCATAATACTGTGACATCCTTAGAATGCAGTAATGAGAAAGTCTAATCCAAGTTTAAAAAAAATCTTTAAAAAAAAGAGGAAAGAAATTTAAAAAATCAGTATGAACAACAAAATTAGAAATTATTTTTAGCCTGACACCTCAATAAGCATGGTAGAGGAGCTGGGGAAAAGCTTCTGAGGCCTAATGGATGACATCTGCTTCCACAAAATTCCATTTCCAGAGTCACCATATATGAAATATTATGCAATATCTTCATATAATAGCTTCAACTGCTACAGCTACAGGGCTTGAACTGAAGGAGATTGAAAACAACAAGAAGGAAATAGACTACTCAAGCCAGACAACAGATAGGACTAAGAAATTATCTACTGTCATTCACAATTTAATGATACACAAAATATTGAGATTACAATGATTTGTTGCTTTCCTGTGCTGCACAGAAATATGGGGTTTTTTTTGCAGTTAACTTGATAACCATCTTCTATATTGTCAGAGATTTTTTTTTTTTTTCTTATGTTTCCGTTCCTGATGTATCTGTAGTGAAAATATCCTGATATATCTAGGACATGCCTGATAAATGTATTGGGTAGTAGATTCAATTCACTGTCAAAGAAAAGTTGCAATAGCTTAAATTTACAAGAATAAAATAAAGTCATTAAATTGTGAATTTGGATTGCATATTCATGAACAGGTATATTTTAATGGTTATAAGGAGGAAATATTCAAATGGGTGCCCAGACAGGTTGGACAGAGGTTTAATCGGAGGCAGAAGCAATCAATTCTCAAATCTACAGGCATATTGCCCAGATCTATCTGTTCACATATTGATCTGTCAATCATTTTAGCTGAGCAATAAGCCATGGGGCACTCCAAGCACGCAAAGGAAACTGCAAGTTCCAGAGTTGAATCTGTGTGCATTTACACACTCACTTGCATCCTGACTGGATTAGGTCCAGAAGGGAGCTTGCAAAACACAGTATTTAAAGAATCTATGAGATTTGATTTCCTTTGCTGCCATGCTGTACAGCAGCAGCCTGTTATATTATTACTCTCTAGTCCCATTTCAGGTCTTTTCCTCTAGAAAGTTTTTAACTTATATACTTCTACACTCAGTGCAACTGGCAACTTGCAGGACATACTACATAGCTGCTGTGTAACCAAGGATTTTCAAGATGCATAGATGAACTGGTCTGCTTTAAATGTTACTATTTCACTAAGCATGGTACTACTTTTTTCTGTTGTGGTGGAAGCACAATGGATGGGAAAGGAAAAGAGGAAACAGACAGGACAGAAGAGGGTGATTTTACAAGGTTATTTGCATGGCAGATGATTTATGCTATTTAATGCTTAGGACAGTTAATATATTAAATCCTATTTAGAATTTTAATATATATGTAAGCATATGGTGTACCAGAGAGCCTCCTAAAAATCTAAACAACTAAAGTGGCAAGAACACTAATTTTAAAAGGTTAAAGGAACTGATAAAATGGTTGACTCTATCAAGTAATTGCATTAGTGTAGGAGGCTCTGTCAAAAGGAATGTGATCGTCTGTTGCTCTGATTTGTGACAGAAATCTATTACAAAGATTTTGATCATAACTAGAAAGGAGAGATTAAAAAACAAATAAACAAACAAAACAAAAAAAAAACCCCACCAACAGCATTTAGAAAACTCAGGAAATGTAGAAATAGGTAATATAATCATAATCAAAGGAGTATATTAGATGTTCCTACTAAGAAACTATTAATTTCTTTTGCAGTATAGCTTAGAAATAGTTATAAACCAGAAAGGGGAGAGTAAATTATATATACAGGTACTTCTCTCATACCTTTCCTCAGTTTATCAGCAGACAAATTAATGTATCAGAGCAAAATCCTTTATAGATGGGGAAAGTGTAGTATTAAAAAGATTATTTTTTTAAAATTACAAACTATTTAAAGAACAAAATCAGACTAGAAATCAGTGCACATATCAGTGAATAGTTATTGGGTTGTTACTAAGTCATCAAATTAGATGCATCATTACCCAGGGGTCTCATTATAGTCAATGGCAAAAGACCAGTTGAATAGCCCCTTGGAGCTGTCTATTAAGTATAAGTATCTACAGACCCTATGTTTCTTTTTTAATGTCCCAATTAAAAAGTTACAATTAGGTAGAATGAGTCTCTATAATCCTGCCCTGTGGGTACCATTCAGCTCCAACTTGCATCCCAATCACATACCCTCCAGCTCAGAAGACAGTTACACACCTCCCTCTGCTTCCCACTCAGCAGATCGCTGAAATGAAACTAGACAGAGACCAGAGTAGATTTTTTTCTGTAGTATTCTGCCAGGAATAGCATAGCTATTAACATTTCCAGGCAGGCACGCTCTGAAGTCTCCAAGCTAAGGACATTAATCAGTGCGAGGCTGCAATGGCTGTGAGCAGAGCCACCAGACTAACAGGAAAGCAGTGTTCACACTTGTGTTTGTGCTTGGGAGTCAGAAGGAAGGAAAGACTGCAGTCAGAATATGCTCATGATGAACGTTTGGAAAATGTTTATCTAAAAGCAAAGGCTTAAGTTAATGCTGTTTCTTCAGCATTTTTATTTAGTGTCTTAGCAGCCAAACACATAGCAACATTTTTGCTCATGCAAATTAATAAAAGAATCTAAAAATTACTTTCTCATCTTTAGTTTGGATTCATAAGTGGGACCCCACAGCCAAAATATTTTCACTGTCATTTTACTATGTTGTCTGACTTCCTTCAGCATCCATCAGTTAAATATTAGATTTGAACAGCATTAAACCAGAGCTATTCCCTAGTTGGCTACTATGATTCCTGTGCTGTTTGACAGCATAAATCTAAATCTATTTACTTGGATGGACTATTTAAAATTCAATGTTCAGTTTCCTGTCTATGACTGATACATCCTAAACTATTAGATTAAAATAAATTGCTACTGTCACTGCTTTCTGTAGCAGTTCTGTAAATCTATGAAACAGTTTTACTGCAAGTGCACAAATAGGTAGTGTTACAATATAAGCTGAATGAAGACTTTGCTCAAGCTAATCACTCTCTTTTGTTTTAGTAAAAACCACCGGGAGATGCTGTTTAGAGACAATCTTTACAATGGATGTATTTCTTTAAATATTTGGTCTCCATCTTGAACAAATAAGATTTTCATATAGCATTATTAAAAGATAGCAAAATACTGCCTTCCCACTGTTATACATGTGAAAGAGAACTGATGATATACAATAAGAACCGGTAGCAGAACAATGTTAGCAGGAACCACACCCTGAAAGGTGTGCAGGACCCTTTCTCCTGAAAGCCATAGAGGACACAGTCTCAAGCTGTACCAGGGGAAGTTTAGGCTCAAGGTGAGGAGAAAGTTTTTCACAGAGAGAGTTGTCAGCTGTTGGAATGGGCTGCCAAGGGGGGTGGTGGAGTCACCATCCTTGGAGGTGTTCAAGAGGAGACTGGACATGGCACTTAGTGTCATGATTTAGTAGTCATGAGGTCTCGGGTGACAGGTTGGACTTGATGATCTTTGAGGTCTTTTCCAACCTTATTGATTCTATGATTCTAAAGTTGACATATTCCACCGAAAAAACATGCCTGCTCCTGTGAGACACCTTCCCTATCACTGAGTTAATATTCCAATATTTTTTTCTACCAAGAAGCTGGAAGAAATTGCAGTCTCAGTTTTAAAACAAAATTACACCCTTTCTACTTTCTTTTGCACACATGGATGAAAGAACTATTTAAGCTAGAAGGATGATGCTGACACAAGAATGCACAATACACGTGGGCATAAATAGGTAAGGAGATACATTAGTGATGAACATTAGAAAGTGTTTAAGCATGACAGAAATTACATTCTGCAAAAGGTCTGTGGAGAAGGATGCTTAGAAAACTCCACTTCTAGTATTGGATGGGACTAATAGCACACCATGCCATGAGACCAAATTGCAGATTTTAGCTATTGCTACAAAATAAGAAAATAAGTAATGAGAATGTTTTGTCTGATACCTCAACATTTATATTTTTTAGGTTTCTAATAGTGGAGCTCTTATACATTTTCATATTACAAATTTATTTGATTTCTTGTAGCTTGAAGAAGAGCAAGTCTCCAACAGTGACACATTATCTGGCAATACTAAGAGCTGTAAACGGCATTTCCTGAGCTGTCATACTAGCAGTCACCATCTAGCTGAAATCACTGATAAGTCTAAAAGTGAAAATATTTTAACATAATAGCAGTGACCTTAGCCCTCCGAGAGTCTTGGACAAGTGCCACTGAGATGTTAGAGAAATTATGAATTATGTCTGTGGAAAGTTATGTCATAATAAGACACACTGGAATCTTGATACATTACTATACTGTAAAAAGGAATTTCATTCTGCACTTCTGCATTCACTGATCTTCTTAAGGAATGTCATACAAAAAAGTAGTATGAAATTAGTACCTCAGTATGAAGCATTACTATGTGGAAACGATGACACATGCAGGTGCCACTGAATTTTAAATTATGATTTATAAAGAGATCTTTCATACTGGGCAGAAGTTTGGTAGATCGCTACAGTAAATGTAAACATTTCGTCAGTACAAATCTTCAGCCTAGAAAAACAATTGTTATTGTTTTCTTGCAGGCATAAGGAGGGTACATACAGAAGCTGGGCTGGATCATGTGTTAGGTTCTCCTCACCAGGGGTAGCTGGGGAAGATGCTGGCTGCCTGTTCCTACCTTCAACAAAATCTTCATCTGGTACTTCCACAGCATACCTGAGAGGTAAGGTATGTGGGGAAGGGCAAAGTCTGTCAGCCTGCATGATGAAATTGGGAAGAACAGACAAATCTTGGGGCACAGTGTCCTTTCTAAAAGCTTGATGAGTCCAAACTGAAGTAGGACTGATCTCCAGTGTTTCCCATTCAGTATTACAAAAATTAATTAAAACACTTGACAGAAAAGAGTCATCAGTGCTTGAAATCCAAGATGCAATAAGGCCTAAAGATGGTGTCTCTGTTGAGTCTGTGATGCTTGGAGCTGACGTAGTCAGCTGGCACAGTCTCAAGCTGTGCCAGGAGAAGTTTAGGCTGAGGTGTGGAGAAAGTTCTTCACAGAAAGTAATTGGCCAGTGGAATGGGCTGCCCAGGGAGGCGGTGGAGTCACTGTGCCTGGTGGTGTTCAAAAAAAAGACTGGATGTGGCACTTGGAGCTTTGGTTTAGTTGTCAGGGGGTGTTAGGTGATAGGTTGGACTTGACGATCTCTGAGGTCTTTTCCAACCTGTTTGATTCTGTGATATTCTGTGGTAATTTTTAATAGGTCCCTCGTCAGGGTGGTGACTTCTTAACGCAAGCCTGCTTTAAGAGGTCACTGGAGCGACTCTGCATTCCCGCTTAATCCACACTTTCGCGCTCTCGCTGCGTTTGGCTTGCTACGTTCAGAGGAAGCAACGCCGGCCAGACGTCAGCGAGGCAGGCGGCGCTTGGCACCGCCCCGCCGCGGAACGCCGCCGTGCTACTCGCGCCACCCGGCCGGACCGCTCCAACTGGTGCACCACGGCGGGGGAAAGACGGTGCGACGGCATGGTGCGTGCGATGGGATAGAGATGAGGGTTGGCGTGGGGATAGGGTTTCCGTTGTTGTCGTCTCTGCTTTTGGGGGCCACAGAAGCCACCTCTCGCGGCACTCGCGGCCCTTTTCGCTGGGAGCGGCCCCACCGATCCCACCCTGGAAAGGCCTGGGGAGCCCGTGGCGGGTCCCCTGAACGCGGGAGGCGGCCGCATGGGCCTTTACTGGTATCAGACTGAGCTTGCGTTTAAAAGCTGCGCCCTCCCGTCGCCGTCACCGGGGTAAGCCTCGAGTGATCCTGCCTGTTGCATGGACGCATTTCGCCCCGGAGTGGTCTGCGTAGTTTTAGGCCACCCCGGCAAGGTACTAGTGGGCACGGGCCACGAGGATGCTTCTGTGCCTGTACCGCCAGCGAGCACCTCTGGGGGGGTCAGAAGGAAACGTGTGAAACTAATGCAAGGAATCCCTTGAGATTTCGTTAGGTGTTCAGGATAATTTGTATTTGACTACCTTTTATTTCTCTCGCGGTTCTAAACGCTGATGCTAATATAGGTATTACGATGTAGTATATTCTCCATTCACTGATTTCTGTTAGCTGCATGATATTAGCATATTTAGCCTCCTTGCTTTCGGGTGCACACCAAGAAATAAACAAGTGCTAAAGTGTTTTTTAAATTTGTGCGTAGTCTTCCAGATCTGCTGGGTTAAGAAGGAAAGCCTCCCTTTTGTGAGGGCCTCTCATGGTCTGTGGGGAAGGACAAGAAAATCCTTTCTATTATGTCACACAAATTACATATGGCCTTTGTCAGAAACCCAGATGGAACAACTAGACAGAAGTTTGAATGGGGATATTTACTACAAAGGTACGGAGAGGTAGTCTTAGTCTCCTAGTTGTAGGGTTCTACAAAATAGTTATTTTGAGAGTAATCACTATATAAGATTTTGTAAGTGCGTTTTCTGTATGCCATGTACCAGGTACTGAGAAGGGTGAGATCTAGCTGATAGTACTGATAAGCAGTTACTGTAAGCTAAGGGCTTTCTTTAGCATTGATACATGCTTTTTTTTAGTTTTAACCATGGTAATACATGCTCCTATCTTCCCTTTAATGTTCTACTTAACTTTATTAACGTACAGCATCTTTGATTTCTTCTCAGCCTAAGTTACGGAAAACCCAGGCAGGGAAACAAGAGAAAAAACTATCCATCCATACAGCAGAAAAGCTGCACAGCTTGCAAGGGAAGCACACAAGCAGGAAAAGAAAGAAAAGTAAGTTGACTCTGCAAAATTGGCGTAAAACCCAAAAGATAGCATTGCAGCAGATATTTCTTCTTTGTGGGGAACATGAGAACTTTTTCATTGTGAGGGTGACAGAACACTGGAACGGGCTGCCCAGAGCGGTTGTGGAGTCTCCTCTGGGCATTTAAAACCTGCCTGGATGTGTTCCTGTGTGACCTACTCAAGGTGATCATTGTCTGGCAAGGGGGTTGGACTAGATGATCTTTGAGATTGCTTCCAACCCCTAACATTCTGTGATTCTGTGAAGGGAATGGTGATGAAATGAGCTGACAGGTTTGCATTCATGAAATCAGTTTCTGAATAAAACTGCATAGTTAACTCCCCATTGATGATCTCTTGCTGTTTTGGGGCAGGTTTGGTTTTCTGCTCTACATTTTATTTTTCTTCCACAGAGGAAAAAGATAGCTAGAGAAGACTGAACTTCAGCTCCATTCTCTATCAGCTTGCTAGTTGATACCTATCTAAACAAAGAATGTATCTAAGTGAACTTGAGGCACTTTCTGTCAAAGTACACTATTATTTGAATGGACCATGTGAGTGGAGCCCAAATACGTGCCTAAAGGTGTTGAGTTGGGAACTCCTTATACACTTAAAATGTTCCTCAACGACTGTACAGTTTTATGTTTGATGATGGATGTACAAAGTTATCCACAACAAAGTTGCTCTAACTAGAAAGGGGACTTTTGCTAGCATAAATGTATCGTGTAGCCTCAAGCAGAGCTGCTGAAGAATTTACGAAGTAGCATGTTGAGTATTGGGCAGTTTCCCAACGTGCAGGAAGTTTTCCCTTCTGCTTCCCTGTGCTCTTTGACTACAAACTGTAACTGAGTTTTTATCATAGCTTATTTTCCTAGTGCTAAATAAACTGTTTAATCCCTCAACTCTCTCATCGTGCCTCATAACTGCTGCTCAGAGTGCTTGATCATAAAAGATAATTGAGTTATACCTGATTCTTAGTGCTTACATCTATGACTTCTTGATGCAGCTGTTAAGTGAGCCTACCAGGGCTTAGGCCCTGGTTGACCTGCTGTTCTCAAATAGAGAAGGGCTGGTGGGAGATGTGATGGTAGGAGCCTGCTTATGGTGCAGTGACCATGAGATAGTGGAGTTTTCAATATGCAGGGAAATAAGGAGGAGCAATAACAGAACCCTTACTTTGGACTTCTGGAGGGCAAACTTCATCTTCTTTAAGTTAAGTTATTAGTTAATTTGGAGAGTACCCTGCATAGCAGCCCTTAAGAACAAAGGGGTCCAGGATGGTTGGACCTACTTCAAGCAGGAACTCTTGAAGGCACAGGAGCAGGCTGTGTCCATGTGCTGAAAGATGAGCCAATGGGGAAGGCAACCGGCCTGGATGGGCTAGCAGCTCTTGAAGAGATTAAGGGAAAAAAGGAGGGCGTATTGCCTTTAGAAAGGGGGAGGCAAGGCGAGATATATGTAAGGATGTTGTTAGATCATGTAGGAGAAAGAGAGGCAGAAGCCCAGTTACAACTTAAGCTGGCCACTTCTGTGAAAGACAATAAAAAGCATTTTTATATATATGTTAATGCTAAAAAGGGGGGCAAGAAGAACCTTCACTCCTTATTGGACCTGGAGGGGAACATTGTAACTAAAAATGAGGAAAAGGCAGAGGTACTAAAATACATTCTTTACCTCCATTTTCAACAGTAAGGCAGGAGGACTTCAAGATAACTGGCCTCCTGAACCGGTATATGGGGTCAGGAAGCAGTATAATCCCCCCAAAATCCATGAGGAAGTAGTTAGGGACTTGCTGAGCCACTTGGATACTCACAAGTCCATGGGGCCAGGTGGGATTCATCCTAGGATACTGAGAGAGCTGGCAGTTGAGCTGGCCAAGCCGCTCTCCATCATTTACCACCAGTCCTGGCGGACTGGATGACTGGAAGCTGGCCATTGTGATGCCACCACAAGAAGGGCCAGATGGAGGAACCTGGAAACTACAGGCCTGTCAGCCTGACCTCAGTGCCAGGAAAGGTTATGGAGCAGATCATCTTGGGGACAATCACAGTACACCTGCAGGATGGCCAAGCCAGCATGGATTTAGGAAGGGCAGGTCCTGCCTGACCAACCTGATCTCCTTCTATGATCAGGTGACCCGCCTGGTGGATGTGGGGAGGCCTGTGGATGTGGTCTACCTGGACCTCAGCAAGGCCTTTGACACTGTCCCCCACAGCAAACTCCTGGCCAAGCTGACAGCTTGTGGCTTGGACAGCAGCACTCTGCACTGGGTTAGGAACTGGCTGGAAGGCCGAGCCCAGGGAGTAGTGGTGAATGGTGCCACATCCAGCTGGCAGCCAGCCACTGGAGGTGTCTCCCAGGGATCAGTCCTATGCACTATCTTTATTGACGATCTAGATGAGGGATTGAATCCACCATTAGTAAGTTTGCAGATGCCACCAAGTTTGGAGCAGGTGTTGATCTGTTAGAGGGTAGAAGGGCTCTCCAGAGGGACCTTGACAGGCTGGACAGATGGGCACAGTCCAACATGATGGCATTCAACAAGTCCAAGTGCCGCACTTTGCTGCATTTTGGCCACAACAACCCCATGCAGCACTACAGGCTGTGGTCAGAGTGGCTGGAGAGCAGCCAGGCAGAAAGGGACCTAGGGGTACTGATTGACAGCCGGCTGAACATGAGCCAGAAGTGTGCCCGGGTGGTCAAGAGGACCAGTGGCGTCCTGGCCACTGTCATTCTGCCCCTGTACTCAGCACAAGTGAGGCCACACCATGAGTACTGTGTCCAGTTCTAGGCTCCTCAATTTAAGAAGGACAGTGAGACACTTGAATGTGTCCAGAGAAGGGCAACAAGGCTGGGGAGAGGTCTTAAGCACAAGTCCTGTGAGGAGAGGCTGAGTGAGCTGGGGAAGACTGGAGAAGAGGAGGCTCGGGGAGACCATATTGCTATCTACAACTACCTGAAGGGAGGTTGTAGCCAGGTGGGGATTGGTCTCTTCTCCCAGGCAACCAACACTAGAATGAGAGGACACTGTCTCAAGCTGCGCCAGGGGAGGTTTAGGCTCAAGGTGAGGAGAAAGTTCTTCACAGAAAGAGTTGCTCGCCATTCGAATGTGCTGCCCAGGGAGGTGGTGGCCTCCCTGTCCCTGGAGGTGTTCAAAAAAGGATTGGACATGGCACTTGAAGACATGGTTTAGTTAGTCATGAAGTGTTGGGTGTTAGGTTGGACTTAGAATCATAGAATCAATAAGGTTGGAAAAGACTTGAAAGATCATCAAGTCCAACCTGTCACCCAAGACTTCATGATCTCTGAGGTCTTTTCCAACCTTGTTGATTTTGTGATTCTGTGACATGGCCAAAAAATAATAATCCCAGGCACAATAAAACTTAGAGTGATACACTGATTATTCATTTTGACATGGGGACAAAATGAAATCTTTCAGTGAGTGTGGATAGAGTTGTACTGACACCTGTGCAGATGTTTCTTGTTAAGAGTGCTACTTTTGTTTCCTCTTGCAGCAGCAAGAAGTTAAAGCACAGAGCTCTCACTGGAATAGAATTGTTCCATTGAACTTGCTCTTCAATTAATTCTGTTCATCAAGAAGGTTTTAAGGTATATGTTAGAGATTGCATAAGGCAGTGTATTTTGTTGCAGGTCAGAGTACTAAATGTATCATTCACTTCTCTGCTTAATGCATTAATATTTCAGTAATCAGGTCATCCTTTCTAGGAAAAGGGAGGAAAAGATGCTGGCTGTGTACTGAGTAGGCTTTGTAACTGTGGCAGATAGATTTGACCAGTCATATTATGTAAGTAATATTGCTTAATTCTGTCCTGTTTCTGTGAAACAGCTGAATGGTTTAAGCATATTCAGAGCAGTGTTAGGGTGTCTTGGGGTCCTGGAGTCACCTTTGGGGCAGTGGATTTTTAGTCCAATGCTAACATTGCCAAGTGAAATCTACAGAGCAAAATATGGTATCAGAAATGCTTTAGAAGCCAAAGGCTGCTTAGTGGTTTTGAGCACACAGGGTGTAGTAAACTGGAAATACTACTGACTTCCTGATTCTCTAGGCAGTTATACTGGTAGAAAGCAATTGTAACACCTTGTCATTTCTTGTATAATGGTCTGCATGAGCTTAATCCTTGCATTTGGTTCTAGGTCCCCCAAGGACAGACAAAATACTAACTTCTTTAATTTATTTGAAGTCAGTTTTCTGTCACCAAATGTATTAATTTCAAGACCTGCTCATCTGAGAGTTGTTTCTAGTGCCTGATCTTTACTATGTAGATTTCTGCCTGTGCATGCTTAGAGTAGATTGTCTCATAGTACATGAAAACAATTTTATTTGGAGTAGCCCCCATGGTTGTAGCTTTACAGAAGATGCTGCGTTTAATACCTTGTGGAATGTGGCTTGCAGTGTTCAACCATATTAATATTCTATTTGTTTGTTTGCTTGGTGGTGTTGTTTTTGTTTTGGTTTTGTGGGATTTTTTTTAACTGCACCAGTAATTGCAATACTGAAAAAATAGGTTGTTTGAATTGAGCTGCAGTTAACTACTCAGTGCTGGAGAACCAGGTTAGACAAGGATGAATTAGAATAGAATAGAATTAACCAGGTTGGAAGAGACCTTTGAGATCATCATGTCCACCCTATCCTGTCCTATGGTTAGGGAGTTCCTATGCCTTGCAAGTAACACCTTTTCTTGGCTAGCAGTACATCTAGAACAACCGCTACAGTCTCTTGCTTCTATTTTGTAATACCTGCTGCCACTGGCTGTTAAAGCAGCTTTGCCCTCTCTTGGGGGTATAGTAGTTTTCCCTGTGCACAATAACAGGTTAATCCTCTATGAAAGTTGGGTTTTTTTAAGAGGATTTTAGTTTAGTGCATATACTTTTGCTAACGCATTAATTGCATATTCAAGTATCTTTTGCCCAAACAAATAAAAAGGGAAGAAAGTACCCACGAGAAATTTCAATAGTTAATGTAGCACCAGCAAAAAGGAGGGATAAATTTTGCTTTTAAGTTGCAGAAGTCTTTTACAGCTTCCATTATTCAGATACTCTTCAATCTAAGTGTTGTCAATGGAATACAAAGGTAATGATTGTCCATATTGCTATTGTCCATATAGCCTAGCTGCACTGCAAAAGACCAGCTTCAACCATAATAAGAGAAGACAGACCAGCTGGTCTGGAATCTTTAGTTCATTTGTTTCACACCTTTTTCTTGTCTGCATCCCTCTTCTCAGCTGTCTTCGAGGTCTAATGAGCAGTAACAATTTTCAGTGTATTACTACTAATTTATATTCTCTTAATCTACCTGTGAATCCTTATTCCTATATGCAGCTTGTCTGCTCTACTACATAATTACAAAGATTTATTTATATTTTTTGAGACAGCAATAGCTGATTCACTGGCACCAGTAGAATGCTGTTTTTTCTACAATGCAGGAAACCAGACTGTAATGGGATATTCCTGGAACTACTTTCAGTAGTGGTGTACCAACACCAATCATGTTTTGTTTGCAACTGCTGCAATCTCTGTCTGGTTTTGATACCTGAAGCTGATCTAGCACTGGATCATTTTTCCCCTGTCATTTTCCTTCCTGAATAAAATACATGCTTTCTGTTGTGCATATACAGTAAATTTCTTTTAGGAGTCTGTGTATTTTCGTTACAATACAGCAGTCACACTCTGAGAGACAAGCTCTAAGGAGTTTTTACAGCATTTCTTGATCTGACACTCCCTTAGGAGTAAGCAGTAACCTTAATGTAGCTCCTTGTGGAGCATTTAATTTGTTTGTTTCTCCTTACATCTTTTGTTGTCTAACTTCTTAATCTTCTGGCAACCACTGTGCATCTGTTTGTGCTCTTTGTGGTGAGCACAAAGGTGATCTTGGGAGGCAGATTAAGGCGAAAATTATTAAGCAGCAACCACCTGCCACAGGGCTGTGTCCCTGTCCTCACCTTCTCCCTTGAGCAAAAGATGTTGCTCATTGCATGGAAGAGTAACTCTCTTTGATTTGCCTAATTTGGCTAGCCTCCCTGCTAATACTTTTTGTCTTCTAGTAGTCATTGAGGTGAGGCTTTTATGAAAGGCACTATATGGCAACATCTGATCCTCCCATTCATTGTTTCTTGTGCTGAAATAAGCAGTGTACACCTGGAGACTGGAGGATGGTCTTCCAGAAGAAAATCCTAGTTACATACTTCATTGTTGTGATACATCTTGACCTAGTGATCTTTGCAGGTGCAAATGGTAATTTGTAGCGTTCTAAAGCATAGATACATGATGTGATTTATGATTCTCATCAGGCAGCTTTTCTAGGTGGTATTGTATTTCTCTTCATGGCAACAGTTTGCAGGCATCCTCGGCTGGCTATGTTGCCATGTAACATTCACAACAGGGACTGCTGGCGTGGAGTTCCACTGTGTGGAACAGGTGGTGTTTTCTGGGTTATCATTGTGTAAAACTCCCTGCTGAAAGCCTTCTTTAGGCTACCTACTACAGTTTTTATTGAAGACATTTCTTACAGCTGAGTTTTAAAACTGACTTTTTTATTTTTATTTGTTCCCTTTTCATATCATCTCACCAAGGTTTATTGTTTAACCCACAGGAATGAGAGTAGCTTTTGTTTTAACATTAAAATCTTTTGAATAAGCAACCAGCCTGGATTTATATATTTTTGCCAGGTATGAAAAAAACTCAAACCCCATGCTTGACCACTGTAAACTTTTGCATTAGAAATGCTTCTCCCAGTTGATCAGGTACCTATAGAAGTAAAAAGGCTTTTCTTGAATGCATTAGTGAGATTCTTAGCAGCTCACACATGCTGTGTGTTGTCTTTTATGTGGTTTTTAGACAATCTTCAGAGGATGAATTACTTCCTCAAAAGCTAATCTTTATTAATGTAGGTTTGTGGCTGCGTGACACAAGTATGTTGGTCTCTGGAAAGTAGGGCTTTCTCTTTTGATCTGATTTTTTGTGACAGTTGATGGAGTTTTGTGCTCTGAGTTACTTCAGTTGACTTTGAAGTATAATGAATGCAGTGAAGGAGTACATTAGCTTTGCACTGTGTTGAATTTTATTATCTGTACTTCTTTAGTTAAATTCTTTACATTTTTCTTTATTCCTTCTCAATTTTCTTGAGAATAAAAGAAAGTAAATTTTATCAGAGGTCTTTGCATATGTGCACTGAACATCAATGGCTAAGATATTTTTTTCTAGTGACACATTTCATACTTACCCCAAAAAGGTATTCTTTCCCTTTTTGGAAATAAAGTGATAGTCACTGTCATTCACTGCTGCAGGCTGAATCTGAGGGCTTCAGGACAAAAATACATGAGGCATTGTATTACCTGTTAGAAAGTTTGTGTTCTTTGATCCCTTCTCAGTAGGTTGGGAATTAGTCCCAACTTAATTGTGTACACATATTCCATGGAATACAGAAGGCTTCAAGTATCTTGCCAGAGATTGAGGTGGAGTTAAAAAGCTTTGAGATGGATTTTTTCCCCCATCTTTTTATTGTATGAAGTAGTTTTGGTTTCTGAACACATTAATTTGTATTGTTCAAAAAGCACAAACTTTAATTATTACAGGTTATTAGATACTAGAATAGTATTTTTCACATTGAAGGATTTATTTTCAAGGATGCACTGTGGTGAAATTTTTTGTTCTTGATCTCCAAACCCTTTAAACATACTAGCAGAATATTATAAATACTGCAACTTCTGCAGCATTCCTTTTGCTGTCTCCTAAGAAAAGTGTTGAATCCTAATTTCTTTGGGGGAACTGCTTAACTTCAATTATAAACTGGACAAATTTCAGATAGTAGTTTTAACAAAAAGTAGAATTTTGAGATGAAACAGAGTAAGTTTTACATTGGTCTTAATTTGGTAAATATTTGCATTTGAAATTTTGCCTCAGCTTTCAGTGAGATGCCAAAAAATTGACTTTTGGAGAAAATAAAATGAAGATAATTTTTGTTATGATGCTCTTTCCTGGCTAACATGCATGTTTTTTTCTCTGCTAGGTTGAAGACTGACAAAGCTTTGCGTTTGAGTATCATTGGTGAGCAGAAACTTCTGTTGCTGACTACAATATTCATCTTTTTAGCATAAACCTTAGTTTATACCAACTATATTATCTCTCCAGTTAGAGTTTCTTTCTCTATAATCTGACTCTGTAGTGTTAAAATTGATTGTGTTGAAATGCTGAAATACATGACATGTTCACTCAAATAGTATATAGAAGATTGAAGTTGAGGCTGAGGTAGCCTAATCTTTAATCAGTGTATGTGGCAACAGGGGGATATAGGCCAAACATCTGGTTTGTAAGGCTGTAGGTGCATTTATTGTACCTGTTTCCATGCTGGTTTTAATTGCTTGTGAAAGAGGATGGTAGGGGTTAACAGACACATTGTGTGAGCAAGTAAATATGAAACTTTGAGACACAACCTGGAATATTTTTCTCTCATACAACTGACACAGAACTTTTTCAATGTAATCTATGTGAAAATTATGATGGTTAGAACTCTTGCTCAGTCGTGGGTTTTTTCCCTTGGGGTCTTCCTAATTTTCCATTTTAAGCAGTTGATACAGTGAATTTTTAAACACTGATTTCCAGTAAAGCAAAGTGCAATGTCTGTTTCTCTGTAAGGAAGGTATAAAATACATCTGAAATGATGTGAGAATGTTTCTGTTACACCTGCCTTCATATCTTGTATACACAGTATCAGTGAGTCTACGATGCTGTTAAAAATCTTGAAAAATGGGGGTTTCTTTCAAAGATTTTGGGTGCTGCAGTGATGACATAATCATTAATATTCAGTTTGTTCTTGTAGGAGAAAAATTGCAATGGTTTCAAAGTCACCTTGACCCCAATAAAATAGAGTACACGAAGAAGGAGGCTGGTGAACTAATTGAAAAGTAAGACTGGTGTTAAAAACAGGATTAAAAAGCTTGATTTGCCTTTTAAGTTAGTGTTCTTAAATAAGATCTGTAAATGATGATCACTTAAAGGAGGACTTTTTACATACTATTGTTAATATCAAGTACTTGATTTGGTTGCAACTGAGGTTAATGATATATTGAAATATGTTTATATTCACACTACAATTACTGATGTAAGTCATGTGTTTGGTTTTTTATTATTTAAGTATATCTCTTTATAATGCATGGAGGTTTGAATGATTTGGATAACATCAATTGCATGAATTTGCTAGTTGGGTTGTTCAGTGACACTTAAATGTACAGGGGTTTTTTTCTGCTTACTCCATTATTCTTTAATTGTCTTTGAGAAGATGAAACAGTACTCAGGAGGGTCACTTTTTAGGGCAGGAAATGTCAACATTGAATCTGCTAAGATGAAATGCAGTTATTTCTGTGATACTGGATATATGTACCTATGACTTCTCACCAATTTTACACCTGCTACCTAAATAATACATATGTATTGTTTCACAAGTATAGTATATCGGTTTCTTTTCAGGAGCTCTGACACACTTCCTATGCTGTTTGTGAAACATGCAAACTGTAAAACAATGCTAGTGGTACTGCAAAGGCAATAAAAGCTTACTTTTTATGTTTGGGTTGGATGTTAGATGATGCTGAACACATGCCAAAAAACTTTGCTTTAAAATGGAGGTGACAAAATACTTAGATTTAACACTGGTTTTCCAGAGCAGGTGAGTTAACCATAATGTAGGAGTTCTGTTTTATGCAAGCATTGTCATTGTTTGGGGTTTTGTTTCAGTTTTGGTTGTTTGCTTGTTTTTATTTTGTTGTTAAAAAATGTAAATAACCCCCCTTAATGCCTCTGGAAGCTGCAGACAATTCAAGTGAAGTTTCTACATGGAGTTTCCACTTTGAAGATGAAAGTAGTATTTCAAATCTAAGAAATGTATCTGACTAATTTAGAAAATAAATACAAATAGTAAAATAACTTCCTAGATTATCAAAGTTTACCAGAACTTTTGCATGACTGCATCTGACAAATGCATTTTCTTTCTTTCAGTTATATGTGTCGATTCAATACTGAGTTAGAGCAGATTGAATTACAAAACAGTATTAAAGGTAGACAAGGAAGACAGCATGGCTCACGAGAAACTGTGATCAAGCAGACCATAGAACGTGAGCGACAACTCTATGAAGGCTATGGAATGGGTATGTAAAAGCATTAGAAATAATACTGTGGTCACACCTTCTCATCCTGCTCACAAGGCTAAGTGAAATTTGTAGGCATTATCTTTATTTTTCAGAGTAGTCAAGTAACTGTTAGGTGTTTGTGCCTTACAGAGGATATTGGGAGGAGGGGCAAGGTGAAAAAAAGAAAAAAGATGGTGGAAATTTGACTCATATTTCTTCCTTATTACTTTGCCTTTGTGCATCTTTGCTAGTACTGCCTCTCTAGTATAGGCATATATAGCATACTTTTAAAATAAAGGTGAGATTTAATACACCTGTCTTAAAATGGAAATTACCTTCAGTTTGCTTGGACCTTCATTATATACAAGGTATTTTTTGACAGTGCATTTCAGTGAGCCTGCATGTTTTAACTTGCCTTAGCAGGAGGACTTTAACCAGCATTACTTTCTCTATAAATTATTTTTTTCATGTGGGCTTTGTTATCCAGTCTGGTGCCAATGAAGTCTTTATGTATAGCTTTCTATGGTGGACCAGTGGCATGTGAAGCTTCAAGTTTTATATCATGAGAAAGTGGGCTTTAGGGCTCGTGAACTTGAAGAGAACTGAAGCCTCAACTTGTGGGCCTAAAACATCATCAGAAAGAGATCTTTCATTCCACTAAGCTTGAGATGTGCTTCATGTGGGAGAGTGATTGCAGCAGAAATTTTAGTCCTGATGTATTGCCAAAATTTAAAGTTTTCCTATTGAAATTTAGGTATTCGGGAAGAAATCCCAAATCTTATTGTGACAGTCTCAAGCTGTGCCAGGGGAGGTTTGGACTCGAGGTGAGGAGGAAGTTCTTCACTGAGCGAGTCATTCGTCATTGGAATGGGCTGCCCAGGGAGGTGGTGGAGTCGCCGTCCCTGGAGGTGTTCAAGGGGAGATTGGACATGGCACTTGGTGCCATGGTCTAGTTGTGAGGTCTGTTGGGACAGGTTGGACTTGATGATCCTTGGGGTCTCTTCCAGCCTTGGTTATACTGTGATACTGTGATACTGTGATAACCTACTCTACAGGCATAAATCACAGAATCAACCAGGTTGGAAGAGACCTCCAAGATCATCAAGTCCAACTGGTCACCCAACTGTAACTAATCAACTAGACCATGGCATTAAGTGCCTCATCCAGTCTTTTCTTAAGCACTTCCAGGGATGTTGACTCCACTACCTCTTCTTTTTGTGAAGAACTTCTAAGATTAAGCCTAAACTTCCCCCTACACAGCTTGAGACTGTGTCCTCTTGTTCTGTGAACTAAATGATAAGTCCCACGTAGAAAAACACATTTTTATCTCTTGCTCTTCTCAGGCAGAGGAGTTATGCACCTTTCGTGCCTTACCAAACATAGTGGTGGAGGGTGTGTAAATGTTCTGTGTGTGTGAAGTCCCTAACATCAAAACCCCACAAAAATCCCTGAAGATTTAAAAATCTTGCAGATAAATGCCTAGTTGAAAGCACTCCGAGTTTTTAAACATTCACTTTGGCCATTATCACAAGTTTAAGTCAAGTCATAATGCCATATATTCTTGTTGGGATTTTTGTTACCATTTATCTTCCTTTGGGGTAAGCTGTCTATACCAGCAGACTGTCTAATGAAGTCTTCTGAAGAGCAGTCACAATCCTAAGTGCTGAAGCTGAAAATTTCCTCCTGAGGTGCACAGTCCTCTCTAAGAAGAAACACTTAAAACTTTTTTGGAACATGTTTTCTGGTTTTGGAGCTTGTACACAGATGCACAGATAGCTAGGCTGAAGGGAAGCAGCAGTAATCTGGTGAAATAAGAGAAAAAGACAAAGGGATAATAGAAGTGCAAACAGCAAAGAGTTTTTTGAGGACAGTCAAATACAAAATAGTGAAATTTGTGTATTTTGCTTTAATTAGCATTTTGGATTTGAGTGATAAACTTGGCTTTAATGCTTAAGTATTATTCAGATGCAATCAGCTTCAGTCAAAGTGTGTCGCAGAAGACACGAAAAATCCATGTTCTTCTGTGGTTAGGATACAAAGTGCAGCATGGTTTGACATATTCCCCTTTCCCCTGATTTATATTATACCAAAAAAGGAAAATACACAGCTCTAAATTTTCCAAGTATTACTTGTTTTTTTCACAGCCTGCAGTGGCAGAGGAATTTGGGAAAATCTGTATGACTTCATTCGTAATCTTTTATTTCTTACAAGGGAGGGGAAAATCATAATAAAATAGATACTATGGACGTCATCAGATAGCTCAGTTGCAGAAAATCTACTTTATGGTTTTGCTTTTAAAGTTTACTTCCTTTTTTGCCTTACTGCACTATGGAAAGCTGACAGAAAAAAACAATAGAAAAGATAAAGATGTCACATGTACAAGCAAAATTTGAGGTTATTATAGTATTAGTAAGCAAAGCATTCAGAGTGCATGGTGCTACTTCACACATTAAATACACTCTGAAATCAGTCATTATTTGTTACCACAGCTGCTGCAGGTTTTGCTCTCTGTCTAGGATGGTATTCATCCAGAGAAAATAGTTGCTGCTAACTACTGTAATTAGAGATTAGGGATAAATGGAAATCAGCTGGAGACTTTGCTTTTATGCTTTTGCTCATTATTTTCCCTGGAAACTGTAAGGAGTGGAGCTTTTGTAACTGACTTATTATTTTGTTGGTTTTTTTGTGGTTTTTTTCCCCCTCTGTTCTTGAACTCAGTTACTTCTTCTGTGCGTGTGCATTTGCTATAAAGAAACTACATGAAGCATAATCTTTACATTTAGGAAAGTCTCCTAAAATATCAGATATATGTAAATGAAAACTTAGTTCTTTTTTACTGGCTGTTTACAGAAATTACCGGTAGATACTTGAAGGCATAGTAAATTTTAATCTTTAAAAAAAGCCCAAAACTACCTACACAGGGAGCATTCAGCCTGTGAGGTTGTTGACTGTTGTTATCAGCTTTCTTACTCCTTGAGTGTATCTACAATAGTTTTACTGCAGTTTTCTTCCTGGCATCGTAATTCGTGTGTGTGGTGTGGGGTTTTTTGTTTTGTTTTGTGGGTTTGTTTGGGTTTGTTTGTTTGTTTTTTTTTTAATCTAGCCTTACATGTTAATGACAAAGTTTTTGAAAGGGTATCCTAGGTATTTACAGGATATGCCCTTGGAACTTAGAGTTAGCAAGCTTTCAGCTGAAAAGCATCACATTTATTTCATCTGAACATCATACATTTTTTGTAATTTCCTTTGAATTGCCTTGCTTCTCTCAGAAGCATAATGTTAATCTTGGGGAGAAACAGCCTTCAAAGCTAAATGCACCGGTTTTATTAATTCTTGAAACTTCAGGTTATAAGGAAATTGATTTAAATCAAAGTTCTGCTATTTACCTGTATCTACTAGTGTGATTGTAGTACTATTTGATAGCTGTTATCTTCTGTAATGATCGTTATTGTGTAACTGAATGGTTTGTTGTTTAAAGAGCGTCTAGAGTTTCTAACATCCTTTCTCCTTTGTTAACTTCAGGCTGCAATATCATCTTTTGACCTAAATGTTTCTCTGTATTGTTCAAATGGATGTGATATATATGGACCCTGTTCCAGAGCACTGACAGAACAGTGATGTTTCAGTCACTGTGAGATTTGGATAAATATCTTGTGCAAATATTTGCTTTGGGAGAGAGAAGTGGTTACTGCTATGAAGGATGATAATATTTTTATGAGCAGCATAGTTCAGGAGGGAATTAAAACATCTCAGCAGGCTGTTACAGAAACAGGATTAGTTAGACCTACAGCTGACAAAAGCTTTTTACTACTGATACCCACAAAAACTTTGAAGTAATTTGGTCCAGTGCTTCTCCATCCCAACAACTGAAAAGGCACTGGCTTAACAGTATTTTACTCAAGTTCTGTACTGTAAATTATACTTAGTCACTCTGCCTTTTTTCTTTTTTTGTTATGAAATGACATCTCTAATCCTGCATTCATAGCATGATCTGATTTATTAGTGTCAGACTTGGGAAAATTGATAGATGAACAAAGGCAGAACTCTGTGTTCAGAGTTCACTCAGAGACAGTATAAGAAGTTGCGGAAATGTCATTTTCAAGAGCTAAAATAATAAAATGTATTTAATGTTACAGAGGTAGCAAACATCTTCCTTGTTGAGCAACCTGCCGGCTGTAAAATCTGTACAGTTTATAGAATGCACTGGGTTGGAAGGGGCTTTGAAAGGTCATGTAGTCTACCCCCACCTGCAGTAAGCAAGGACATTCCCAATTAGATCAGATTGATCAGAGCACTATAAGACCTGGTCTTGAATGTCTCCAGGGATAGGGCCTGCACCATGTCCCTGGGCAACCTGTTCAGTCATCCTCACTGAAAAGAACTGCTTTGTAATGTCCACTCTAAATCTACTCTCCTCTGTTTAAAACCACTGTCCCTTGCCCTGTTGCTACATGCCTCTGTAAATAGTCCCTCCTAGCTTTCTTGTAGGCCTCCTTCAGTTACTGGAAGTCTGCTATAAGGTCTTCCTGGAGTCTTCTCCAGGCTGAAAAACCCCAACTCTCTCAGTCTGTCTTTATAGGAGACCTATGATCTGAATGAGCTCCATCTCGTCCGTATCCTAGTGCTGAGGGCCTCAAAGATGGACACAGTAAGGTCACAGAATCACAGAATCACCAAGGTTGGAAGAGACCTCAGAGATCAACCTGTCACCACAGCCCCCATGAATAAACCACGGCTCAAAAGTGCCACGTCCAATCCCCTCTTGAACACCTCCAGGGACGGTGACTCCATCACCTCCCTGGGCAGCCCATTCCAATGATGAATGACTCTCTCAGTGAAGAACTTTCTCCTCACCTCGAGCCTAAACTTCCCCTGGTGCAGCTTGAGACTGTGTCCTCTTGTTCTGGTGCTGGTTGATTGAGAGAAGAGACCAACTCCCTCCTGGCTACAACCACCCTTCAGGTAGTTGTAGAGAGCAATAAGGTCTCTCCTGAGCCTCCTCTTCTCCAGGCTAAACAATCCCAGCTCCCTCAACCTCTCCTCGTAGGGCTTGTGCTTGAGGCCTCTCCCCAGCCTCGTTGCCCTCCTCTGGACACGTTCAAGTGTCTCGATGTCCTTCTTAAACTGAGGGGCCCAGAACTGGACACAGTACTCAAGGTGTAGCCTAACCAGTGCAGTGTACAGGGGCACAATGACTTTCCTGATCCTGCTGGCCACACTATTCTTGATACAGGCTAGGATGCCATTGGACTTCTTGGCCACCTGGGCACACTGCTGGCTCTTGTTTAGGTGGCTGTCAATCAGCACCCCCAGGTCCCTTTCTGTTTGGCAGCTATCCAGCCACTCCAACACCAGCCTGTAGCTCTGCATGGGGTTGTTGTGGCCAAAGTGCAGCACCTGGCACTAGGATTTGTTGAATGCCATCTTGTTGGACTCTGCCCATCTGTCCAGTCTTACCAGTGCAGAGTAGAGGGACCGAATCACCTCGCTTGACATGCTGTCCACATTCCTTTTGGTGCAGCCAAGGATATGATTGGTCTTCTGGACTGCAAGTGCCCACTGTTGGGCTAACATCCAGCTTTTCATCCACCAGTACCCCCAAGTCCTTTTCCACAGGGCTGCTCTCAATTTCATCATCCCTCAGCCTATATTAATAACAAGGGTTGTCCTGACCCAAGTGTAGGACCTTCTTCATAGACAGTAAGGAGGTATTTTATACTGTGCAAAAATGTCAAGGCTCCTAAGGCCTAAATCTCTATAAATTAGTGAGGATGTATTTAACTGTTTGTTATATTTTCTTACTTGAATAATCAGTTGCTCTTTGATGATGATTTGTCTTTACTTGCAATGGTGACTCAAATGCTTGGAAATTTTTTTCTAAAAAGTATTTCCAAGTATTTATGGACAGCTTAGTTCTCAATTAATTTGGACTGAGGCAGGTATATTTAGGTCAGCTTTGCAACTAAGCTTTCTTATTTTACTTTTTATCTGGTGTGCATGTTTATACTAAAGGGGGCAATGGTTTCAAACTAGAGAAGAATAGATTTAGATTGGATGTTAGGAACAAGTTCTTTACCATGAGGGTAGTGGAACTCTGGAACAGGTTGCCCAGGGAGGTGGTTGAGTATCACAGTATTACTAAGGTTGGAAGAGACCTCGAAGATCATCGAGTCCAACCTGTAACCACAGACCTCATGACTAGACCTCATGGCACCAAGTGCCACATCCAGTCCCCTCTTGAACACCTCCAGGGACAGCGACTCCACCACCTCCCCGGGCAGCCCATTCCAATGGTGAATGACTCTCTCGGTGAAGAACTTTCTCCTCACCTCGAGGCTCCTTTCCTGGAGATATTGAAGGTGAGGCTCAACAAGGCTCTGGGCATACTGATCTAGTTGAGGAAGCCCCTGCTTACTGCAGAGGGGGTTGGACTAGGGGACATTTGGAGGTCATTTACAACCCAAAGCATTCTATGATACTACGTTCTGCAGGGCAGAACTGTCTTTTTATTACAAGGGTGAGTGAATGTCACCCATAGTTGAGGATGTTAGTTAGGCTTTTAAAACAAACAATAATGACTTTGATGCTTTCTTCACTGGATGTTTTTTAAAAGGAAACCTTAAGTACTTAAGATTTTTCTATTTCTCAGATGTGTCAGTTAAGAGAAAAGTGAAGCATCCTCTTATTATTTCTCAGGATTTGGTTTTCAGTAACTGGTACATTTGAATTCTGGAACAGTTCATAGGTATAAGTTTACTTCCTTTTCTTTAGCAGTGAGTAGTCTTCCTGTTTATATATTGTTCTAGAAACTTTCTAATGTGAAACCTCATTTTCTTGGTCTTTTAATCTCTGAAATAATATGTTCAGCCCTTCAGTGCACATTTCTTTCTTCAAAACGAGACTCACTTGAATAATATAACATATCTAATAGAATTTCATTTCATTCCCATTAGAAATCCCAGACATTATGAACAGAAAACATCTTAAATTTTTCAGGTAAGTTATCTTATTATCACTTCTGATCTATTTATGCAAAACAGTGTTTTTGAATTTGATGAGTCTTTTCTCTTAAAAAAATGTCACTTGAGAAAGTAGACTAGGTATGGTGTTGGCTGTTTTGGTATTTCTTTGGCATTTCACTGATGTATACAAAAAGGATTATCATTTGCTGTTATGTTTAAAGATCAAGATACAGATTTAATGATAAATGGAATGACACTGTTTTCTTACCTGAAATGAGATTTCAGACAGTATTTATAGTCACACAACGTAGTGGCTGCTTAAGTTTATATAGTCAGAACTTACCATGAAGTAACTAAAACAGCACTAAGTTGTTAGTTATGTTTTCTGAGCTCTAACTCTAGGTGCAGTACAGGAGTCTTTATGTAGATACACTAGTTGAAAATCTTGAGCAAATTGATGACTTTCCTCCAGTGAAAAGATCCAGGAACTGTGAAAGCTGCTGCTAGCTTATCTGGGCCAGCAAGCCAGTATGCTGTGGTAATATATGAAATGAACACTTTTGCTGACAGCTTTATCAAATGAGATAGATTAAAAGGAAAAGGCTTATGTTGCAAGCAACGATGCAACAGCCAACTTCTGGGAGCAGTATGTGGGCAGAAGTCATGCTTACAGGATGTTGGAATAAACCATTGGTCATGGAATCATTAAGGCTGGAAAAGACTGTAAGACCCCTGAGTCACCAATTGGTGACTCCATCTCCCTGGGCAGCCTGTTCTTATGCCTCACCACTCGTTCAATAAAGAGATTTTTCCTAATATCCAATCTAAACCTCCCCTGGCACAACTTAAGCCCTTTTTCTCTTGTCCTTTTTAAAGAAGAGAAAAACCTCTTTCTGCTGTGTTTATAAATGCACAATTGACTTGTACTGGAACATCTAATAGAAGTTGTTGTTTCATTACCTTAAACAGAGCAAAAACATGGCTGTCTTACAGTTGACAAATACTATCTGTGCCCTTGAGAAAAATTATCCATGAAGTGCACTTACTACAATTAAGAAAACATTCTATTAATTGAGTGCTGGATTTAACACATGATATTTATTAGAACCCTTCCTTCTTCATAAAGCCTCTGGAAATAATGTGCATTAATGTATATTAATGTTTTGTGTCCCCTTCAAGTCATGATGTTAACAGTTACCATAAATCATAATGAAGGACTTCTATGTGCATGTGATACTAGCTCTGCAAATAGAACATCCAGACAAAGAACTCTACCAAATTGCTCTTCCATTGCTTACAAGACTGGGAGTTTAATGTGTCAAACCTAAAAGCAGGTGGTCTAAACTAACTGAGGATACATACAGATATTTGTGGGCATAAAGTGAATTTTTGTTTGTTTGTTTGTTTTAGTGGTTGTTCAGCATGTCAGAGCTGAAAGTCCTCAATTCTTTGCAGAAAATTACGGCTGCTCTAGTGTACAAGATCAGGTGAAAATGTTGGTGCTTATTCATATCTGCAGTAGAACTGACAGTACAGTTTAGAACAACTGCCTCACTTGAATTAGCATCTTCTGAGAAAATGTGAATTAACTCTGTTGTTCCCTCTTCCTGCTTCTATTGGTAATAGTTTTTTATTACTTTGTTTTTCCTTTAAGAGAATGGGATGGTGATCTGAGGAAACTGCCAAACATCAAAATGAAAAAGCTCTCAGCTAGGGATGCTGCTTGTGGTCCCCCTGAGGTGGCAGATCTAGAGGCTGAAGAAGAATTGAATAACGTAGAGGAGGTGGCTTAATGAGCACCAGTCCACTCAAGAACAGAAATAGCTAAAGGGAACTGTAGGAGATCTATTTTAATTATCACTGGAAAGAAGAACAAATTCTAACTATATTTGCAAAGGCTTTGCTTGTTGCATTTTTTATGAGCTCACTGTTTACCTGTGATAAAGAGTAAACAGTACATGCTTGGGTAAAGGTGTATATTACTGGATTAAAAAAAAAAGACTATAATAAATACTTTAAATATTAATGGTGTATTTTTATTACTGTACCTTCTTTTCAGGATGCAGACTCCTGAGCTGACAAATCGACTGCAGTTTGTTTCAAAATCTTGACTAGTTGAGTATCTCTTCCCTTGTCAGAGAGCAGTCAGGATTCAGACACCTGCTAGGTGTTAGGAAATGCTTACCTATTCCTGGCGATGGGAAGAATGTACAACATTTAGATCATAAATGTTTACCCCTGATAAACAGTGGGGACAGATAGTGGCAGTGTTTATTCATTTCCTGTGGTGGTGGCCAGGATGTCAGTGACAGTGCAGAGTTTGGTGGAGAGCAGCAATAGGCCTTACCTCACAAAATCCTGTGCTGTGTAGCACAGACCAACTTGGCTGTAAGAAATGCTCTACCATTTAGTAGAAAAGTATATGCAGAAGATGAGCTACATGGAGCATGAGTTAATCAAGAAGTCTTCTCTTATACCATCTCTTGTTTGAGAATCTGTCAGGAATGTTGCTGTAAAGGCATTTTATGTTTTGCCAAGAGAACCTGAGAGAATTGTGCTGTCCTCACCACTTCATATTGAAGAATTCAGATCAGAAGCCAATTGAAGTTCTGGTAAGTGGTTTTTAGAACTATACTTTCTCTTTTTCTGTTTCTTTTTCTTACAATTACAGACCATTTTGGGTTGGAAGGGACTTTAAAGGTCATCTAATCCAAGCCCCAAATGACTCCTATTGAGAAAGCTGTGCATTTTAAAATTTAAGTTGCTTAGGACTTAGAAGGCATGCTTTATGAAGCAGCTCTTTAGATACCTTTAACTGTGTCTTTCAGGAAGGTTCTTAGTAGATTCTCATTTTCAATACTGTAATATAAAGAGGGGGGAAAAAGGGCCAGGGCAAAGCCAGGGATAATTTCACAGCAGGCATTAACTAGAACATCTCTTGATAGTGCTGATAAGGTTGTCTGGACACAGAAATAAGAATTTGGATGTACTGTCTATACACATTGTAGCAGCTACAGTTCAGATGCACGTTAATTATGTGGAAATAATTATTCTTGGTGGATAATATTTCTAGTACCTGATTCCCAGTAGAGATCTGTGTGCTAAAAAACAAGGTTTTGTCATGGTCAGTAGTTAGGTGGGTTTCCCAGATTTCTTTTGCAGATATCCAGCTGTGTATTTTCTTAGCTGTGCAGTAAATGTTACTGATGAGAGTTCTCTTAACATCTCTATTTTCCCCCTCTCTACAAAATAGGCTTGTTTTAGGAAACCAATCTATTTAGGTAATACAGAATTGTCCTCCTTAAATTAATCTAAAGAAGATGCATGAGTAAGTTTAGCAGACATGAAGCATGTGTGAGTGATCTAATCTATATTCAGATATACTGCAAGTCTTAACCTGGCTAGAAGTCTTACCCTCTGAAACCAGATGTCTGTCTGGGCTGTCACATCACTGCTTTGTGTTTGGTGTTTTTTTAGAAATAGGTTTATAAACCTATTTTCAGAAATAGGTTTCTTTTTTAGAAATAGATCCTTAGGACAGGCCTTTGATAATTTTTTTTTCCCTTTCTTTTTTTAACTTTGTTAAATTGAGCTGCAGAGTGTGGAATTGTTTTGATATATAAAACCCGAGGTGTTGAATTCTGATGGAAGCTAAGCCAGGATAATTACGCTGAACTAAACCTCTGTATGTGTTCAGTGCTTTGACAGATTTTACCTTTCAGAAGATTAATCTTAAATGGTCGCTTTGCAGATGTGCTTTGAAATTTTAAGTAGAAACACTGCAGAAAATGTCACTTCCCCATCACAGTCGATAAAATCCAGGAGGAAAATAGTAAGGTAACTGGAAGGTGTCACAGTAACGACAGTACATTAGGTTGACATTCTAGTGAATGCTTTAAAAAACGATTCCAGCACAAAGTTATGAAGAATGAGATGTTCTGTATTCCTTGAAACAATTCATTAATAAGGCAATATATAAAATAATGACCTGTGTGGTTGATGTCATAATCAAATATTTGAAGTTTTTTCTTTTTTAACATTTTTTATTTACAATTCAAAAACATCTTTACAATTTAGACTGTTGAGTTTGTGGGTTTTCTCCCATGAAGTCCAGGCATTCACTGCTTGCTTAGCTGGCTTTTAAACTATCTTCTTGACACACTGAGCAAGTAATGAAAAAAGGACAGTTTTGGCATGTGAACTTTTAATACTGAATTATCAGGAAAAGTTAAGTATTCATATTTGAATAGAAAAATAATCTGAGCTTAAGTTGATGATGTGCAAGACCAATTCACTGGGTGAATGCTGTTGCAGAGTACTAATAGGGCAATGGGAAAGAATGGAAACAATACAAACCCACCCCAAAGCTTTCTGTTTATTTATGTATTTGTAATTTCTGTGCTCAGAGTTTTTGTGCTGGGAGGCTTGGAGGGGATGTAGATGGACTCTTTTGCCTCACATTAGTAACTGAGACATGATAGTGGAATGTTTTCTGTCAGTTTTGTAATCCAATCATGCCGATGCTTCAAAGCCAGCTCCTAGGGTTTTGTACGCTGATGATTTTCTTTCCTGTGGTGGGGACAAAAAAAACAAAACAAAACCAAAAAAACCCAAATGCTCTCAGGAATTCTCAGTTGTTATACTGTCTCTTTAAAATTAAGATCCAGGAAACAGCTGCTGTTAACAGTGGGAAAGGGAGACATTTATGTGATGCTCTCTTTTCTTACAAACTTCCTGTAGGGCATACCTTGACTGTAATGTTAAATCCTCTATTATAATTCTTGGTAATTGACATAACCTTTTCTAATCAAAGATTAAGCTCATGGAAGATTTATTTCATTATCAGCTTGTCAGATATTGTTTCACAGTGTCCTTGTGTTTTTAGTTTTGAACTGCACAGTTGTAATAGTTTCTTTAATTATCGGGGCTCATATCGAAAGTACAAACTTGCAAAGAAAAAGGTAATATTTCAGCATGGAAAGTCATTCTTATGTAAGAACTTTGGGTTTTTTCAAGGTACTTTCTAATTTGTTACACTTTCAGCTGAGTTGTTAGTTGTGCTCTGATTCTGGAACTTAGTTTATTGATTCTCAGCTGGAAGGAACCAGCTTACTGTATTTATTTCTAGTAGCAGTACAATTAATTTTTTTTTCATGTAAACAAAGCAAATGTTGATTATTTTATTTTTTTTTTAAATCAACAAAAAGACTCAGAAAACACCTCAATGTTGGTTGTATGCAGTGGGTTAGTTACAGCTCTTCAGCATTGGAAACAAATGTGATTAATGGAAGTGTTCATCGTGGCTTTCCAGTCTGCTGCACAAAGTTGGTTCTAAAGTAATGAGACTTCCACACTTCCCCCCTCCCAAAAAAAAAAAGAAGGAAGTTTTACCAACTTCAAGTTCTCTAAGCTTTAACTGCTTGTATTGCAAACACTGAATCATTCATTAGAGGGGAAAAAAGATAAAATCTCTGTGATTCAGTTAGTATCAGTCCTAAGTTTTTGCAGGTAAAGTTGTCCAGGGCCCATACTCTCCTGCAAACTGGAATAATTCTGTTCTCAACCATGTGAAATTGATCCAAGGTTATCTTCTGAGCTTCATGTCATAGTGGAAATGGTGTACACCATTCAAAGGACTTTTGGTTCAGTCTTTGTTAACTGACAATTAGTGGCTTTTTCACTTAAAGCTCATGCATAACAGCCTTGATATTTTACTGGGGGGAAGGGTGTGAGTAAATACCATATACCACGTTTCTGTGCTCATGTAGATAGAATAAAGTGAACACTGAACAGAAATGGGTTTTGTTCTAATGGTACTCTTCAGCAAGAGATTCAAACTCTTCTGTGCAAAGCCCAAAGGTACAATGACCGACACCTCTCTTCTCTTAAATACAAAACCAAATTTGGTTCTATTTATCACTGTGCTAGTAAAGGGAAATGAATATATCTTTAGTACTAGGATTTCTGCGGCTATGACGTTTCTTCTGTATTATATTCTGTGGGGATTTACAAATCCATCTTTGACTTACATGGTGAGCTGCTGAGGGCAGCTGTAACAATGAACAATCTGTTGGGCTTGGATATAGGCAATGTAATTTGTTAGAACAATTCTCCTGTGTTTTGAACTATACGCTTTAGCAGTCACCAACCATATGCTGACTTAAGTCAACTAGAACTGTGAGGTTTTGAAACAGCCACTCTCTCCAAAGCCAACAAGCTAGGAAAAAGAGGGTAAGTGGATACAACTCTGTTTAGAACACTAAGTTTGCAGTTTAGCTGGACTGCTGTGTTTATCAGGACAGGATACTTCTTTGATTTTACACGTCAAGTAGGTAGATTCTTTTATAATGCAAACATGTAATATTTATTTTCTTTAAAACATTTATGCTTATGGGCTTTAGAAAAGGAGAAAATCTCACCAAGTAGAAGACTGAAACAATAAAAGGAAATAAAACGTTCTAAGGTGAGACCAGCTTTACAGAATGAGTTTGTCCAACTCATCTTTAATGCTTTCTAGTGTTGGACATTCCACAATCACCTATAACAAACAGTTCATTCCAAAACACTGCTTGCTTTAGGAAGTTTTCTTCCTCATACTGTACTCTAGTTGAAACACAGTATCGGTTGTCTGTTTCACTGTGGATGTAAAATACATTGCTTTCTCAGAGTTCTTTATGGACTTGAATCCTAGCTCTTTTTAGGTGTTTTTGTACTGTGGGGTGTTTTCTTGAGCATTCTGTCAAGGTGGTCCCAAAACTAGCCACGCTGAGCTAGCAGATTTAGCAATATTAATTATGCAGCTGAGGACACTGTTCAGCTTTCTTGCAAGACTGTGGTCTTCACAATTCATGTTCAGCATGTGATGCTCTATATAATAAAGTGACAGAATACTACAGCAGTTTGGATCATTTGTTTAATACAAATACATTTTTTTCACAACAATAAGCAGATATATTACTTTTTTTTTCCCCTTCTGTCTTTTCAGTACACATTCACCCACAATAACATACAGTTTTCTTTTGCAAAAGAGAGGGAGTTAAGTAACACGAACTTGTAGTTCCAAATACTATACACAAAATATTTTCATATTTTTGTCATAGAGTAAGCTGCATTATTAAAAATTATTAGTGATGGGGAATTACTGGTGGGTTTTTTCCTCTACACAACAAATATAAACACTGTCTTTAGATAAAGCAGCGTGTGTGAATGGCACAGCTGGGGCTAGTTGAGCATCTTCATAATGCTAATGATAGTCAAAAGTGGTGTGGTTGTACCAGTTTGAAGTAAACTTTATAATGCTTATAACTTAAGACAGGAAAAGAGCATGTTCACAGATTAAAAGTATCTTATTTAAAATTCCAGATCTCATCTGACACCAAATTACTTCCACCTACCTTCATTAAAACTTTGCTTAAACAAGAATACAGATGAAGCTTTTCTTGGTAATGCAGCTCATAGCAAGGTTCTACTCTTGTGGTTAAATTCCACCATGAGCATATGCCTGAGTTGCATGGTGGCCACACAAGGAGTTTGATACAGATTTTTTTGATATCTCTTTTTTTATTTAAAAGTCTTTGAATATATTTAAAAACTGTCAGTATACTGTTTTTTGCAGGATAGAATCCTGTAGTTATTGAACTGATACAGAAAATTGTGCTTTCGGAGGGGATGAAAAGTATTGATTGATAAACAGCTGCCTAGTGCCTGTATTTGTGCACCTTGTTTGTGCACGCTGTATCCAAGGCATGTTGGTGTGAATAGCTCCTCCTCGCTGTCTCAAAGAGGTTGCACCCTGCTTCAGACACAAATTCCAATCCTACATGAAATTCCTGAAAGCTGTAAAAGATCCATTGCACTTAAGAAAAGGAAAGGGATGCACAGGCTAATACGGTAATGCTTTAAAAGGTTAAAGATTGCTTCAAGCCTGCTGTAATCTCTTGCTAACTTGTCTCATTGTCTGTTTCCTTTTCCTGCTGTCCAAATCAGTATTTCAGAGGGAGAGGATGAATTTCAACTAAAGTCTTGTGATAACTAACTGTAAGCTCAGATGCACACATGTACTTGAGTGCTAAAACAGTGTTTTGAAGTAGAAGTTGCTAGTATAGAATTTTTGCAGTTGTCTGTTCTGTTTCCAACTCTAATTTTGATGGATGTGACAAATCTGCTTTCAGAAGCCCCAGATGTTTTTGGGTTTGTTGTTGTTTTTTTTTTCTTACTGGCTTTTATACTTGTTCAAGAAAGAAATGGGAATTAGTCTCCAGTACTTTCACAGTAGGGTCATGAGGCTACAGCAGGTCAAAGACAAAGATAGCTAAAAAAGTAGGGTTACTGCCACTTAAAAAGGAACTTTCTGATTATTTCAAGAAGCTCTTAATTATCTTCCATAATAATGTTCCTTGTCAGTCAGTTTTGCTATGATTCATCAGGTTTCATTGTAAACATAATTTAAAACATTCAGATGAAGCTAGTGATTTTAAGTATCTAATTTCAGATACCAGGTTTACTTTTCGACAAGAAATTTGCACTTTTTGAAAGCCATGCCTTTGCAGACTTCCTTAAAGGTGTGCAGTTACAAAGCATTCCCATGCCTGGGTACTGTCACTACCTTCTGATGTCTCCTCCACAATTATAAACAGAGAAATTATTTGATTACTCTCGCCTGTCATTTCAAATGAGAAGATACAATTCCAATTGCAGTTGTATAACTGGCAAGTTACTTTATCTGAAAAGTGCATGTCACATGAAAAGACGCAAGCATTGACTCACCTGGAATAAGTTAGAGCAAATTGCTAATACGGATTTAGGACCTGTTCAGGCACTGAGATTGTGTTCTGTCTAGCCCGCTGACAATCACTTAGTCACAGCCACATTACATGAGCAATTTCAATACAAAAGAACATATTAGTCTGATAAAAAGACACATTTCGTGCTAATACTGCTACTTCCAGTATTCCCTGAGCTGTAAGCTGGTAAACACATTCACAAAGGAATGCAATATAGATATAAACTTCAATACACGTTCAGCTCAGCAGCCTGGATATTGCAAAGAATGGGATGATTGTTATGTAATCATAGATATTTGAGTGTTTACAGAGGAAATTTACCATTACAAACTCTGTAGAAGTCTAGATCACCTGTAATTGTGGTAGATTTCCCCCTTTGGATGAACCTGTGCTCAGCCATCCTCTTTACCCTGGTTCTTTATTTGCTTGTTTGCTTTTCCTCCTTTGCCTAAATACAAGATCATAAAAAGAACTTTAAACATTTTTTTTTTTTAAATATACATAATGGTCAGGCCCCAGACCTGTCCATGCCAGTACATGGCTACTCCAAGACAACACTTGCTGTTGTGTCCTGATGGTAAACATCACAGGTATGAGAAATAAATCACAAAATTGGTTATTAATATATAATTCACCCTGTTGGACACAGAATTATATCTACATTCATTTATCTATTGCACCCTTGAATGCTATTCACACTTCATTTTTATGTGAGAATGCTCAAAACACAGAGTTAACAACTGAACTGTTGAATCTCTAAAACCTCAAGTTTACCTGTACAGAGGGAAACCATTGATTTGTATTTTGTTTTAGTCAGGAAGATAAAGACTAACTTTTCAGAACAAGGAGATAATAACTAATGTTCTCTTAACATATGTAGGTATATTCTCTTACATCTACCTTTCTGTATCATGAATCTTAAAAAATAAAACCAACAATGGGTTCCATCTTCTGTGTGTGTCAGCATTTTGCAGACCTTTGACAATAATGCAGCTTACTTTTCGGTGATCTGCAGTAAACTGCTTTTTCTTTCATAGTTCTGCCTCAAAAGTTTGTGTATCCAATTTATATCTCTCACTCTTACAAAGTAAAATAAACAGTTGAGCTGCTCTTCTAAATACCTGCCTACATACTCTCCTTACTTACTTTGCTGGCAACTAAACAGAGTGTCTGTAGTTTATGGAGACATATGTATCTATACTGGTTGGAATTGCTTACTTTACAAAAATTGAGGCATATTTTAAAACAGTGCTACCCTTCAAATGTTTCAGATAGCCTTGGTTGACACAGCTGCCCAAACATTCAGGCTGCACTGCAGTCACATGAACGTGTGCTGCTCTCTGAGGCATAGTGAGCGCTGTGATACAGCTCTTTATACTTGGATTCAGTTAATGCTTGTAACTCGATTGGTACCCTTTGGAAGGGTATCTTTAAGAAGGTAAGTAGCAAATAGAACTTTCACTAGTAAACAGATGAAAGGTTTTTGTTTTCTGTAAACAAAATGGACTATATCAGGTCTGGTTTTACTTTCCTAGCAATCCAATTAAAAAAAATAAAATTACTCTTGTCACATTGGTTTGGCATTGTATGTTAAACTTGTTCTCTATTGCACTTTCTACATTTCCACTTTCACTACACTTTGCTGACTAGTTGATCAACTACTTCACAAACAGTCACATTTCATACAGTAACAAGTTGCTTTGCTGTATCCATTTTCCTTGTAGGGTTTTGTGTGGGGTTTTTTTGTTTTTATAACTGAAAAAATGTACAGTCATTTCTACTCTTTTAGCGTTTGTAGTGTAGAAAACACTATACCTTACTCTGCAAGGAAGAAACAATGCTGTCTCTGTCAAACTGGCATGACTTCAGATGTTGTTTCTTCAGCTACCAGCTGAGAGTTTGTACCTGTCTGTGTTACTGGCACCACCACTGTGTCCTTGATGTCTGAGGTTTGAGTGCACGAAGAATTCTTCTCCTCCAATTTTTTGGCAGTGTCTGGACAGTTCTGTACAAAGATCACTCTGTTGTACGCTTTCAACCTGCGCCACAGCTGAACATAAACCTTACACTGCACATACATGAAGACCAGGCCCCCTGTGAATCCAATAGCCACCACAACGAGTTTTGTCCAAAATGGCCATTCAAGGACACCTTTAAAACAAAGCATTTATAGTTGTTGTTATACATTGAATATGAAGTACTGAGTTTCAGTAAAATATGTAGAAAAGAAACCACTCAATGGATAATTCCCAGCTATGTACACACTATGGTGGCCCAAGCAAACATTTTCTGTCCCATAGGCCAACCAAGAAACTACATCTGCCTCCCCCTTTTAACCAACTTCACCACAATTTGGTCAAATAAGAAATGCAAAGGTAAAGAAAGGGGTCTTGCCTATCTCCTGCATCACAGAACAATCTGAGGAAGTTTGTTGGTCCAATAGGGAAGGCCTTTGAATAACATTTCACTCACTGCATGTAGTATTCAAGGTGCCTTGCAGATGCTGTATTCAACTACTAGTAGTGATGCATCACAAGAAGTCAGTAGTATTTATAAGTTTTACACAAATTTTTGCCACAGGCAGGAAAGCAATCTGCATCCCCTTTGGGACTATGCAGAAGAGTCAGTAGGAAACAGTCTTGAATTCTAGATGTGGTAACCTGGACTCGTTTGCAAGGCTTTCAGCCAGCTGTGTGAGTCTCATCAATCTTAAGTATCCCCTGTGCAGTTGAGCACATAGGAAGTAGGCTTATAATTAAACATCAACCAAAGGAATAATAATTATTGCAAAAGCCTACAAAATGCTTGAAGCAGCTGTAGTTTTTCCTGTCATGGTAACTGTTTAGTAGTACTTTGAAATGATAATATAGTAATTGATGGTGCTAGCCAATAGTTTTGTTGTTTAATTTGCAGCAAAATGAAAGCACAGAAAGGTCATGTAAATCACCTTGTATCTCCCTAACCAAGTAATCAGAGTAACAGTGAAGTTGTCAGGGATAAACCCTTGTTACCAATACTTGTTAAATTTGTTCACAAAACATTTGTCATGCCTTTCTTCAATCCCCCGTTCCAGAGACAAAAGAAAGAATAGTTTGCTAAGGAGTCATTTCTGGTAATGTGGTTTTCTTTTTCTTTTTTTTTCCCCTTTAATAAATGTTTTTAAAAATCACTGTCTCTTTCTTGCTCTTAATTATGAAAGCAGTATGATTTGCTTCTGACTAAGCCCTGATGGTGGGTAATGACACTTAGAACCAGCAAGTAACAGCTGGAGTGCTGAGCTCAGAAGAGGCTGAGTTAGTTCAGCTTTCCTTTGGGGTCCACTACATAGCAGTAAAGATGTGTTGTTGCCTTCTATAGTAATACAGGAAGCATAGGTTTTTTGCTCAACTGGAATAGCACAGTGAATTTTTTACCTTTCAGTGTATTCCAGCATTGCTGTATTTTCACAGACTTGTTCTTTATTAGGAGAGACAAACCTTTGTTTCTTCAAGCTGAGCAAATTTACATGACATTTCATTCTCCATCACTGATACCATATAAATTCTAGAATATTTTAAACATTTCCTAAATTGTCCTTTCTACAGACCAGTGATAGGTTTACATATTTATTTGCATTATATGTATTTGTAAGGAGGAAAAATAAAATCCCTTTAAATATTTTGAGAGATACATTTAAAGGGATTTTTAAACTCAAGTTCAAAGCCACTCCTAGTCCTTTCCTCAGGGCCAGTGTTTCTGAGGTGAAAAAAATACATATATAGTATACATTTGTCTGTGACTTACCAAGGCTTGTTACATATTTTCCTCTCACAGGCAAGAAAGGCAAGCATCAGGAGAATCACTAAATACTTAACTACCAAGGCACAAAACTCCATCTCTTTTGCTTTCAGTTTTAACTTCAGAGTATAGCACAAAGGTAGAGACCTTTGTCCCATCTCAAAAGCTTTTTATCCTCTTCCTGTTGAAGACTACCGATTGAATAGTTCTTAGATTTGAAATGGAAAACAGTAGTTCAGTTTGAAATACAGTTAGTATAGTCCAAAAAAAGAAAACTACTTATGTTAAAACCTGCACTTTGTTACACATGTCCATGAATTTTCAGTATCCCCACACATGGGGATGGGGACTCTTCCACTGACCACCCTGACAATAAATGCAACTGGAACATGGATGTTCACTGTGGATTCTATATGAAAGGATGGATTTGCATGCTACTTAAGTCCCACATGAAGGACTGAGACAACTGAAACATGGTCTCTTGGGAGTTCCAGTTAGGAAGCTTGTTGATGAAAAGGCTCTGTCATGTTTTACAAGATACCAAGGTTGAAGTGGGTAATAAAAATAAATTGCTATTCTAAGACCTGAACTTGCACTGCTGAATTTGACTCATCTTTTTTTTTTTTTTTTTTTTTTTTCCCTGAGCTTTAGAAATATCTAGATAATAGGAGATTAACCTAGGAAGAACCAGCAGCCTAGTTAAGCTGTTGTAATGATTACACTAAGTAGAGGTCTCAGCAGGGGCATAACATAAGCTTTTAACAGTGATGAACTCATTACTTGTACATTAAAGCATTTGATGTACCCTTGTATCAGTGAGCTGTTACTTAAAAACAGACTGACTGGTAAGACTGAAGAAGGTAAAAGATACTTACCATTATCATTGCCTTGTTTAATTTCCTCAGCTGTTCTATCAATTAAAACATACAATGACCAAACAACACAGGTAATTGCAATTACATGGAATGTGACTGAACAAACTATTTTCCTCCTCTCGCTTGTTGTCATCTGTAGTTTTTCCCACTGTAATTAACAAAACCAAAGCAAAACAAAGTAAGAAAAAAAATGAGACATAAAATTGTACAGTAAATTCATTAGGCCATTCTGGCTCTTTCTACCAAAACCACCCAAGCTGTAATAAAATTCATAAATCTTTCATGTTGGATAATGCACATTACAGTGGGATGTGCATTGTCACTGTAAAATTCATAATGATCTTACTTTTGCTGTTTCAGAGTTCTGTTTCTGCTTCCTTGAGAGTGACATCTGAAGTAATTTCATTGCACTACAGCCATAATTTGTTAACAGACAGGTAAAAAGTTGAATATTTATTTTAAGACTACCTGATGCACACTTCTGATGTTGAAAGAAGAAACCCCTCAAACATTAGGTTATAATACTTAAGATTATTCTCAGCTATTGTCAGTTGCTCAAAATTAGAAGAGTTGTGGAATAGTCCTCCCATAAAATAAAAGCAATAGAAATGCAACTGTACTGAGGATTAAATTCAATAAACTTGATGGTTACATGGAAATTATCATATAGGATACCATTCAAACAGCCTCAGTAATGCAAGAAGGATCTTCCAGGCACATATTAAGGAATTATGACACTAAATCCTAGCTTAAGTTAAGGCCATTTTACGATGAAATAGGCTATTTGCTGCATTTGAACACTGCAGCCCTTGAGATATTTTTTTTTCTTAATCTTTCTGATGAAGACATAATTTTTATAAGCATTTCTTTAAAATAAAGCCCTGCTCTACTAAAATGCTTGGTTTTGGAAACAGCTCATAAAATAAGGCATGTAAAAGCAAAATGCCTCCTTTCCAATGATTAATCTGAGAATGGGTCGCCAGCGCCTGATAATCGACAGGAGCACAACCTGCAGTACAGCAGCGACACCTCTGTGCAGTTGTGCCAGGGCAGGACTGAATCATGCTGCAGCACCCACCCACTACAACTGACCACCAGGAGAGCAGAGCTGCTCCCTCACTTCCACAGGTCCTCTGTACACTTGGGCTGCAGTTCCTAACAGTTTCCATATGCCAAGGTACACCTCAACACAAGGGGGAACTTCTTTACTGTAAGGGTCACAGAGCACTGGAACAGGCTCCCCAAAGAGGTTGTGGAGTCTCCTCTGGAGGCTTTCAAGGCCCGTCTGGATGCATTTCTCTGTGACCTCAGCTAGATTGTATGGTCCTGCTCTGGCAGTGGGGCTGGACTTGATCTCTTTGGATCCCTTCCAACCCCTGACATGCTGTGATCCTGTGATCCAAATCCCTGGGCACGTCAGAGCACCGAGGTGGTATAAATGTACTTTGAAAGCACGAGTTTTGCTTTGTTTTCCTTGTTTGGGTTTCTTTGGTTGGCTGTTTTGTTGCATTTTTTTTAAAAGTTGGTTTGGTTTGGGGAAATAGCAACTTTCCCTAAATTGCTTGTGGCTAGTGTTGGAGATGGCATCTATGGAGCACACTTAGAGTTTAATATGAACTAATATGGCCATTGTAGTCTGCACACTATTTGAAGGAGCACAACTGCAGTAAAAAACTGAGGGATGTCACTGCAATGTCACCAAGAGGGCTAACTCTCAGAAATGCTTCTTCCTGCCATTAATTTAGAGCAGTACATACTGGACCAAACAAATCTGTGTTTTTAATGTGCATTTCAGAGCTCAAAACACAATCTCTGGAGCATTTTCTAACCCTTGACAGAATTTTACAAAGACTTAAATAACTGTTCAGAAGAACTGAAATATTTCCTGAGTGATAAAGAAAGAGGCAGAGCTAAAAGTTTATTTACCAGCTGATACCTCATTTTAGTTTTGGATACATCTATTTAAGAGTGAAAACTAAGCTTGCTGGGTTTTGTATGGCAGCCTGGGAGGCTTGGAAAAATGAACAAAAAAAAAGTACTATAACAAAAATCAAGAACCTTATATTCTTTGTAGCTCATGTAGGTAATATTCAGTGGTCAGACCAGACAGACTGCGGCATTATCGTCACAGTTATCATATTATTTCAGTTGTAAGGTGTGACCTGGAGACTTTCATCCTTTTTGCAGTGAAAATTCAATTCAAGACTTGTAACAGGCTTCCTTTCCAAAGAAAAGGTTATCTCTGTCCAAATGGAAGAAAGGATTTTTACTTTAACCCTTCACTTACCTTTGGATGCTTTGTAAGAAATTAACATTGAACATAAAGAAAAATTAATTGTGTTTTATAAACAGAATTTTTCTGTCATCTCAACTCTGATGCTACATATTTTTGCCTACTAGAGAAAAGTTCCTGTGTTAAATTTTCATCATTATGTATACCTGCAGTCTCATTGTAGCCATTTTGCTCCCCCTAACATACACAAATTAAAGTGTTGATGTGAATGTCCACTTAAATAGAGGTATTTCATATGGAATCTTGAAGTCAAAGAAGAAAGCTGGTTCCATTACACTACATATAAACATTTTGTGGCTAAGGGAAAAAAAAAAAAAAAAAAAAAGGAGAAAAACAAATCATCAATAGGCAGAATAGGTAAGTAAAGTTCCTAAATTTCTGCTGAGATTTACAAGAAAGATGTATCTATCAGGAGAGAGAGAGAGATCAGAAATGCTGACATCCCATGATCAAATGCAGCCAAAAACCAAGTCAAAACCTACCAGACAGTGCTTCCTCTCTCTGGCCCCTTTTCTTCTCCCACAAGTCAGCATGTCAGCATCTGCTCTATCCACATGCACCTTACCACACCAGAAATAAACTGTCTGGCAGGAGTCATAGAGAGACCACCAGGGCATGGGTGGTTATGGAACTGGAAGACTGTACAGAGTGCTTCATACTCCCAAACTGGGATGCAAGAAACAAGCAAGGATATTAGATTACTTGGGAGCATTTCATAAGTCTTAATGTCTCCCAAAGCTGCATTTCTGGTTTGCCCTGTCCCAGCTGCAGTCCCAGTTCTCCATTCACCTCCAGTCAGATGGATGGGTTGAGCTCAGAAGGGGAAATTCAAATAAACTTTTTACTCTACTCCTGACGATCCTGTGACAACTGAAGTAATTTTCCTGCCCTACTCATGTGTTTCCGCTTGGCCAAACAGAAGGTACTATGTAAGTGCTATCACTCTCTACTAGATGAGTGATGTTAGTAGATAAGCCAACAATTTACGTTGCCCCAGAACAGAAAAGTGTAATCCTATTTTAGGATTTTTGCAATACGCTTAAATCTAAAGTTTTTCTGTTAATATTAGTGAAGTCTTGATTTCACATAACTGTGCTTTTATCTAATAAAAATTTCTTGAAAATCCATAATGGAGGCTATGAGAAAAGAATATATTTAGCTTTGAAAGCACCAGCCATTTATTACTTCTGATTTACGGTCCAGGACTCAGTATAACCTAAAATTGGGATGGGTAAATTTGACAGGTGCTACCATGTCACACAACAGCTCATAAATGCCTCCTTAACCATGGATAAATTCACCCCACATTATATTTTAAAGTTTCTGCAGTTCTCATGGCTGTCTACATTCATGATGGCAAAATAAAAACACATTGCATCACATTTTATTACCTTCATTGGTGATCTAGAAAAACGTATAACCATCAGGTTGATGACACCGTGCCATGCCACGAACAGTGTCACAAAGAACAGAAAATTAACACTAAAATATGTGCCCAGGTGTAATTTTCCTTGGAAATACATATGTTAGTACTCCTAAGGTGCTCTAGAGACTGGAAGGAGAGAAAGAACTAACAGCCAGAGGAGACATTTATAATAACTTGCAAATTAAATCTCAAATTAATCTCTCATTAAATTGAGAGATGAACAGCACAATTTTTGCCCAGCCTCCTCCAAAGCACCTCTTCACTGTTGTATATCTGACTGTCATCACTCACAGAGTCCTCAGTCCTGGCAGCAACACACAGACTGGAAATCATCAGATGGTTTAATGTCTTGCAAGAAATTACATGAATATCACGCTCCACCAAACAGATGCGCTAAAACACTTCATAACATCTAACAACCACAAAGCATTTTATACAAGTCACCGAACAGACACAGAAAAATTGAAATACCCTTTGCTCCCTTTTTATTTTCTGAATAAGCTTTCTCAACATTACTCTTGCACTATGCCCTACAAACCACTGGAGGGCAGTAGGAGACTGTTTCAGAGGTTCTCACCGAGAAGCCAGAACCAACTGTCAAAGAAGCAGGATTGTAAATGTGATCAAAAGCACTCTTTCCACCCCAACTATTATTTACTGCTACTTATGAAACACAACATGCACCTCAGCCTGCATTCCTATGCTTTACTGTGGCATTTTACTATGGCAGCTGTAAAACTACCCCGTTCTAGGTTTTTTTCTTAAAGACTGTCTCACTCTGAAACTTAAAGGGAATGGTTACTGATTTTGTGATTCACTCTCACAATTACAAAATGTATTAATGAGCTTCTGAGGAAAAAAGAACAAATAAAATGTGTGTGTGGGGGGGGAAATAGTGCTCACTTACAGGGAACATCTAATTTATATAGAGTCAACCACTTCCCTTTCCTGTAACAGTCTGAGAAAATCCCTGATACTTATTTTAAGGTACCAAACTTTGCCTCCTTGCATGTCACTTCTAATAAAATCTTGCTTAATATGCAATAAATAAAGATCCATATTTTGAAATATCCTATGAAAACAGATCTTCTGTGGATGTGGAGACACTGCTTCATGTTCAAGAAATCCCAATACAGCCTCTCTTCTTAGAGACAGGAATACATCTGCAATTTTAATTCCCTCCCATTAAGTTTTCTGCAGGCCTAATGCAGAACTAAGAGCTTCATACTGCTTACACAGAGGCTGCTGCCGCACACTCTGCTGCCTATGTTCCTTATCCCCACTTTCAGATGGCAGATTTTTATCTGCTTGCCCCCACCTGCCATTTTGTGCCTTTGTGTTGCCTCCTGCTAGTGGCAACTTTTTGTCCCACTGACCACAAAGTTTTTTGATTTCCTGAAGCAACTCCATATCTACTTCAGGTCTTCACATTCACACTTTCTTACACTACTACTGAAAGTTTCCCTCCTGGCAGGGCTCAACACTGAGGATGGCAAATTGAAAGTGAAATTAATCACTTTTGCAACATACTATGAATGCTTGGAGTTTTAACTCCTGGGTATTTTCAAGAATCTTATTTTTTATAATTGCTTGTAAAGAGGCCTGACAGGGAAATCCAGTATGGACATTACATTGCTAATACTAAATATTTAAGCTGTTCTGATATTTTTCTCCCTAATGTAATGTAAACAGTACCCAGAGATGGAAAGACTTCTTCCTGCTCTCACCTAGAGCTAAAATCATCATGTAATGCTTTCGGAATTCTTTCTACAATCTAAAGGAAGACTTTGAGTCAATCTCTATCTTGAAACAATCATTCCTGCTAAATGAAGGTTAAACTTATTTACTAGGGGCTGTTGTAGAAACCATACTCTACAGACTAGGAATACACAGAAAAACATCTTTCTTACCTCAAACCATGCCTGAAGGATCTAGTGAGCACTTTTGATAACAGCTCTTAAGAACTGGAGCAGTATATAATAAAGTGAGCTGAGATGAGAAGACGTATTAGTAGTCTGAGCACATAGCTCAGGGTTGTTTATCTTATGTGATTTAACAGGGGGTTTCTGGTCACTTTTTGCACCACTAATTGGCTTAGGCTCCACAGTAAACTTTCTCTGCTAGCAACCTACGAGCTGGAGGAAAGCAGCTGTAATGGTAGTTTGCAGGAATGGAATTTGTGCAATGGGTGAAGGAGGAAGAAGTAATAGTAATAAAGGACAACAGGGCTTCACACATATCGGGATTTCACACATATCAGGGTTTGTGCAGTGCTGATGAAAGATGGGACCTTTGGATTTGAATTAAAGCACTTTGATCCACTCTGTGCAATTTAAACGTGGTTACAGCCTGTGCCTGAGAAACTGCATCTTAAAGAAGGACAAGGGATGCCTCACTGCATCCTGCTCCAAGACGGGAAGTGCCCTTCATGAAGTCCAACAGAATGTGCCAGGTTTGATGGCTGAAAAGACAGGGGTCTGGGCCATGAATACAGCTCCCCCAGCTTCTTTTCCCCAAACACATCTGGAGCACATTTAGAGAGGAAGAACTGAGCAGGGTCACAAAAGACATATTTGTTATTGCCCATTGTCAAAAGATACATCCCAGAGAAGAAACTCTTGTAAAAGATCAAGGAGGGAAGACCAGAATTAGATCACTGCTACATTTGCCACTCAACACAAAAATAAAATCAATTTTTAAAAATCTTGTGCTGTAATTTACATCATACAAGGATACCTATACACGTCCTTAAATTGATCTAGTTAGCCCATTAGATGAGCTAGTACAAATACTTCTCTGGCAAACTTGTCTGAAATTTACTTAAACTCTATTTCTGTCCCTGGGTGACACTAAAAAAAACAGTGGCTGGAATTCAAATGCATGTCTGTGGTGTATTTAAAACACCTATTAAAAGTTTAAAACAGAAATGGGTTTGTTTGAAATGTACACTTTAATTCACTTCTATGCATGATATGCATACCTAGAGTAATAAAAGAACTACATAATGAAAAGCTCTCACTTTGATAAACACCTTAAGATTATCACATGCAAAGAACTAATAATTCAGTTTTATCAAGATCAAGACAATGTTATATTTCTTTTTTTCAAGTGTCAGTTAAAAGAGCTGGATTTGAGTGATATAATCAGTATGCAGTCTTCACAAACTTACAGAGTTTTTAGCTCTGTATGCCATTAATTAGTAGCTCCTTAAAAAATGCAAAATAGGGATATTAAGTAATTTGAGAAGATAATTTCTAAAACGAAGTAGTTGGTTTTGCAATCTGGAAGTGCTATTGAGCATACTTGTCATTTACCAACCAGAACTTCAGTACCTGCATCCTAATCATCCAAACAGATTCAATGAAAAAATGCTATGCTTTAGAAATACAGAACTAGCCAGATCACATGTCCCTCTCATCCAGCCCTGTCTCAGACAAAGGCTAACTCCATATGCTCCACAGAGATGTTGAAAAACCCCTATGGCAAGCGATTACAGTGTAATCTCTCCATATTGGCAGCTGCTTCTTAGCTTCCATCTGTTAGAAATTATTCTGTATCAATATACAGAGTGAAAAAGTACTCTATGAAGTATTTACTTTCCAGTACCTTCTTTTAATGTTGAAAGAACATTAACCAAGTCTTAGCTCAATACAGGTCCATACAATCAGCTTTTCTTTTACAATTGCTCTTCTTCTCTTACCTCATTATTTCCTAGCACCGTACACGTCAGCCACTTTGTCTAAAAAGATAACTCTGACATACAAACTACAGCTGAAACATTAAACTATTGGTCAGAAGAACTATAACCATAATGCAAAACTACAGGAACAAGACCACACATCGAGAACTCGGGGGGGGAGAAGTACTTTAAGTGCCTGTGCACATGCCTTTATTACCCAAAAAGTCAAAAATCAGGCTACATGGGGGAACCCATAAAGAAGCAAAGCAAAAAGAAGGTTGAAATCTATGTTTCCACTAACTTTTATGACAGTTAAAGAACAGAAGCAGATGCTACTGTTACCCACCCTTTCTGCAGTATTTCTACAATCATTATATTGAAAGAATCTAGTTTTCATATCACCTTTACTCTCTTTGCAGACAGTTGTCTCCTGCCACCATCTACTCTGTATTTCCTAAAGCACAACACACCTAATTTAAGGCATTTAACTCCGGTAACTAAGTAGCAAATGCCTTTAAGTGACAGCTCATCTCTCAAATAGCAATTTAAAAAAGGTCAAAACATTTAAAAATTTAAAAAATTAATAATTGTAAAATCAATGAACCTCACTACCAGACCATAAAGTACAGATCATAAGTTTGCCCAAAGGCCATTTTCCACCTAAAGCAGGTAAGGTGCTGCATTTTACAGTATGCTAATACATGAACAGCCATGACACATAGTCAGTGCTGAATGAGAGGGATTGTAGCAGGGTCAAGGTAACCACAAGTCTCCTCTCCACTACTGCAGCCACAACAAACTATCTCCCAAGCATCCATGCCAGAATCTCTGTCTTGAACAGCAAGTAGCATAGGCTCTCTATGCACCTCTGTTCATGGTGCTGTGCAATGGTGGATGACACCAGTAATAACCAGAGTTGGACAATCTCCTGAACTCCTTCTGCTTTTGTGAGTGCTACAGAGCAACAATTGCAAATTTGCTCACTAGCAGCTAATTAGAAGAAGGAACAGTTTTAATTTCATTTTCTGTTACATGACTTTCTGTGTTTGCTTCCTAAAAGAATCCAATTCAATGCAATAACAAGAAAAACATCTCATTCCACTTCCAGGAACAATGTTGCCTATGGGAGTGTCCCAAGTATCATAGCAAGATGGCTTTTAGCAAGCCTAAGGGTACGTTATGATGACTTCAAGGTATGAGGCACAAGAGGTCAAAATCCCTCATCAGAAGTCCATGGGAACTGGAATAGCTGTGTGAATAAAAACTGTACTTTAAGGAAGGAAAATAAAATAGATGGAAAGCTAGCCCAAACTCCACCACTACAAGAAAGCTAAGATCTTGTTATGGCATAAAAATGCAAGACAACATTGCTTTGTCAGCTACAGCATACTATCTATATACAGATAAATTAGCAGCAACACTCTGTTACTCTCTCTAAAAAATTAGGAATATCCTTGTACAAACAAAGTAGTCCCTGCATCCTCCAGGCATCACAATAGGATATAAATGCTACAGAATTATTTTTACTTGAAAAGCTTTAATATACACATTCTCCCTTGAGCACAAAGTTATTCACTATAATGACATGACAGCCAATAAGAAAGTAATAGCTTTGTGCCTTTGTGCATACTGGTGAAGTGTCTGACCCCACATATTACAAGAAATGATTTGAGGCTAGCAATGTTTCGAAATAGTTTACTGGAAGAAAGAAATCACTAGATCAGGATGCCCTGACAATGTTGTATGGCTGCACCAAAATCAAAAGGAAATGTATCATCATCCTCTGTGTTAAGAATTGCAAATTATTCAGCAAACTGGGTTAAAAAGGAACTGATCCCACAGCAAGTTAATGTTACCTGATCTATGCAATATTAGCTATCACTAGAAAACTGATGAAAAATCCAGATATTTCATACTTCACAGCACAGGGCAATAAAAATTAAACAGCAAGTGATACAGTAATGAGTACTCCAAGTTTCTTTTTTTCTCCTGGGAGACTGCAGATGAATTCTGGTTCTGAGAGTCTACTCCGTCAGGACAAGTGATTTCTAATGGTGACCACTTTTGATCTCATAGCAAGATTTCACAAAGATGACTCTGCAGGCCATACCACTTTTAGCTGTGATCACCCTATTCTTAGATATGAATGTAAACAGAAATTACCCAGCTAGCAGTGACTCAAAACCAAATCAACACCCTTAACATATTTTGGCATCTCTGAATTACCATGTGTGCCACCTGGTTCTACGGGGGAAAAAATTCAAAAAAGACAAAGGAAAAAAATAATCTACAAAGCATCCAATTATGACTGAATTCCTCCAGGCAGCCGTATTTTTTATGATTTACTCTTTTTACAGTACTACATTGAGCACAGAGAAGGGAGCTGGATCTGGCTCCCTCACATATTAGCTAGGAGCTCAAACAACTGGATTTAGAGTAATGCAGGCGATGACTGCTTTGTCAAAAAAAAGGAACAGTTTTAACTTCAGAAGAAGGAGCAGAAACTGCTGTGTCTTAATTTTTCAGAGTGAAACATTAAGGCTGGGAGATAAATGGAGCTTTAGTCTTTCCTTTTGTATATCTTGTAGCCTTTTTTTTAAACTTTTTTTTTTTTTTTAAGTAGCCTGTGGAATGTGTTATTTCTTTGCCACACAGCTGGGCATTGCACATGAATTGTTGACTCAAACCCGACATCTTAACTGGTTACACAACTCCTACTGATCCTATGGTCCAGTTACAGAGTATTTTCAACCTATTATAGCAAAACTATATATTTGCTCTAGATTCAGTAGTTAAACCAGCATCAACTGAAACCTTCCCCAAACTAATATAACCAGCTAATCAATAATCTGATCACAAAGCACACTGATGTGCTTGAACTGAGTTTTGCTTTGTATGGAAATGGTAGCCAGTTCCATAACTTCTCTCTAGGATCTAAATGCCCTGCTCTTGGCATTCATGAACCACCTGTCTCCATCTGGGACTTAAACCTTTGAATTCCCAGGACACTTTATGACTATTAACACTATCTAATACAATCTGGTTATTTACAAAATAAATGATACTGAGCAGAGAGAGATTATTCCTTCCTTCTCCTGTAATGACAGCAGCTGGGTACATGAGAAGTTCCACAGAACTTAAAGGTGTAAAAGCCAAAGACAGGCATACTGTGTAAGATTTAGAAATGTTATTTATCATTATATAATTAAATGCAGAATGCAAGAGGAACTAACTGTTAGATGATATACGTACGCATTCAAAATAAACAAGAAATCAAGTTTCTTTCGCTATTTGGTATTTTAAGACTGGCTTTACTTCTGCTTAACAGAAACTTATGAGTCAGTTCTAAAAGAATACTGCCAAAACTATTTTTAGAAGTGATCATTTTAAATACACTTTCTTACAAAGAAGTCAACCCCAACTGGTACATATGCTTCCTTAAACAAAAAAAATTTCACCAGCTCTTCCTTAATGCCCAAAAGCAACTACCTGGTAACAATGTGCAATATTCCTTATGTTTCACATTAGTAAGATATGACTTGTAAATCATTTCAAAGATAAAACAAAATTAGAAGAGAAAGCAGATATATCTGACACCACAAAATAATCTGTTGGGATAATGCATCAAAGTAAAACATCTCTCCAGATACCAGACATCTTAAATGGACAGCAAAATTTATGAAAAGTATTTTGAAGTATAGCAAGACACTAGAAACAAATCTCCATTTGAAGACATTCTGCATTTTAAGCACCTTCTGTTTTGACATCCATTTCATGCTCACAATGTTTTCAATCAGTTCTTGTTTTCACTACGCTTCAAACACCAAATTCAAGAAATATGAAATGCAGTTACTCCTTTACCAGGATTATATCCTTTTTAAAGAAGAGATTTTCTCAGGGTGAAGCTATTACCTGAAAGAGCTCAATAAGAAACTTAACACAAGCTTCTTGCCACTTTCTAATTCCTTCCATGATAAAGTCACTTTAAAAATGAGAAATTCTGCATTATGGATTTCAAATTCTGTATTTCAAATGTTGAAAGGTAAAGCTATGAATGCAACTTCATTATTTATAACCAAAGATAGAAATGACAAAGACTGTGAGGAAAAAAACAAAACACACAACCCAAACCAACAACAAACCAGACACCCTAAGCAGTGCTTAATATTTAATCTCTAAATTTATATTTAGCCAAGTAATTAGATCTACTCAAATATAGGAAACACTTGCAATGACTGTTGATCAATGCTTAAAAGGATTACTTCAATGCAAAGACTCACTAAAATGATTAAGCTAATTTTCACTTGATGTCTGGTACTTTCAGGGATTCTGTAATTACATAACTGTTGCATATTGGCACAAGGGTATTGTTTTAATAGATGTATCGTGATTTACGTTAATTAAGTATGCTTCACATTGTCACTTACAGGTGCTAACAGCTGTATGACATAACATACAACCACGATTTTGCTATAAAACCATAGACTTCAATCAAAAACCTTTGGGAAATATCAAGGGTGCATGAAAGGCTGAGGCATAAATAAAGATGGTGTGGTGGTTTAGGATGGGCGCTGGCCCAGATGCCACTGCACAGACCACACCTGGGAGGTCCCAAAAGGGTCCAGCCCACTGGGTGGTCACAGCAAACCAAGTATTTCACCCACAATTTTCTGCTCCTCTATAAAACATCCATGCAGGGTCCTTACTTCCTCTTCGTCCCCTGCCAGTGCCTAGGTAAAATGGCGTGAGCTGCCTCCCTTGGGCTTCCCAGGCCCAAGGCTGGGTTGGGGGGAGAAAGAGCCCTGGGGGAGTTTTGGGTGTACCCCCAGGTGGGGATGGGACATTCTCGGGTATGTTTTTTTTGGGATCTCTCTCTTTGTCATGGTGCTTGTGGTTTTCTGTAAAACTTTCATTGTTTTTCCATTTAAACTTTCCACCATTTTTTGCAATCCATTTGTCTGAGTCGTTATTTTTGCCCATGGTGGGAGAATTGGTCTCCCAAACCACGACAGATGGTAATTCAACAGTAGAATCAAATTGGTTTATACATAAAATGATTTGATTGGGTGTGGTCAGTAGGTTGAGAGAGGTCCTCCTCTCTACTCTGCCCTGGTGAGGCCACATCTGGAGTATTGTCTCCAGTTCTGGGTCCCTCAGAAGGACAGGGAACTGCATGGTTGTGGAGTCTCCTCTCTGGAGATATTCAAGACCCATCTGGATAAGATCCTGTGTGACCTGGTATAGGTGAGCCTGCTTTTGCAGGGGGCTTGGATGATCTTTTGAGGTCCCTTCCAGCCCTAACATCTGTGATTCTCTGCAAAGTACAGATATCTGTTACTATGTACTCTAATTTTTTTCCCCTTCAGGAGGGAGTGTTTGGAATGTTACGAGATATTATGATAAAATTCATCATAATGAAGCAGTGCACAGTCAGGAAACAAAATTTAAGACTAATATCATGAGTAAATTGTAATTAAAAAAAAATCAAAACTGAGAGATGTGACCCTTTTACTTGTAGAATGCTACTCCAAATCTAGGCCTAATGGCTACAGAAATGTCTGCTTCTGGTGCTGGCCAGATATTTTCACTTTAGGGCAAATAATTTCCTCTTCTTAAACATAAAATTAGTTTCTACTAGAACTAAATTAGCACTCTTCTGTTGGTCTTTTGTTTAGGAAATAGTGAAATTAAATTTGTTTTCAGAATTCCTGAAGTTTATCAGCAAAATAAATTTTGGTGGGTTTTTTGGCCATTTTACTGTTTCTACTCAGCACAAGGCAAAGCTGACAAGAATTGCATCGTTTTCAGAGACAACTGATACTGCCTTATCACATCCTTGCCCTTACAACCAGAAAATTACAGAGGTTTAGGAAAACAAAATTCACTGCTGCCAGGCTGGACTTAGTGCTGGAGACTGAAGGAACTCTGGACCTAGTACATAGTCAAGTCTTAACAAAACTTATAACTCTCAATAAGCCTGGAAACCACAGAGTCTACAGTGCTGTTTGGATACTGCATTGAAGAGAGAGGATTGTGGAGAGCTTCAGCTTCAGGAGCTGTCTGTTGTCACACAGCACTTTTGTCTCTGTTAACTAGTCTAGGATGTGGGGAAGGCTGTAGATGTAGTCTACCTGGACTTCAGCAAGGCCTTCGACACCATCCCCCATAGCAAACTCCTGGCCAAGCTGTCAGCTCATGGCTTGGACAGCACACACTGCACTGAGTCAGGAAGTAGCTGGAAGGCTGAGTCCAGAGAGTGGTGGTGAATGTTGCCACATCCAGCTGGCAGTCCATCACTATTGGTGTCCCCCAGGGATCAAAGGTGGGCCCAACACTATTCAGTATCTTTATTGATGATCTGGACAAGAGGATTTAGTCTATCATCAGTAAAGTTGCAGATAATGCCAAGCTGAGAGCTGTTGTCAATCTGTAAGAGGGTAGGATGGCTCTGCAGAGGGACCTCAACAGGCTGGACAGACAGGCACTACAATAGCATGAGATTTAATAAGTCCAAGTACTAGGTTCTACACATTGATCACAACAGCCCCATGCAGTGCTAGAGGTTGGGGGTACTGGTTGACAATAGGCTGAACATGAGCCAGCAGTGTGCCCAGGGGGCCAAGAAGGCCAATGGCATCCTGGCCTGCATCAGGAACAGCAACCAGCACCAGAACAAGAGGACACGGGGAGGTTTAGGCTTTAAGTAAGAAGAAAGTTCTTCACTGAGAGTCGTTCATCATTGGAATGGGCTGCCCAGGGAGGTGGTGGAGTCACCATCACTGGAAGCGTTTAGGAAGAGACTGGATGAGGCACTGAGTGCCATGGTTTAGTTGATTAGATGGTGTTGGGTCATGGGTTTGATTTCATGATCTCAAAGGTCTTTTCCAACCTGGTTAATCTGTATTCTGTAGTCTTCATACCATTTTCTGAAAACATGAACTCCTTGGAACTGCCCTACAGCTGCAGTTCCGGGCTCTGTACAAGCTTGCAAGAATTTTGACAGTGTTTCATTGGAACTTTCCAATTTTGCCAAGTACACAGGTTTTGACAAAACAGCACCTCCAGCGATTCTTATAAAAGATGTTTTGGGGAAAGTTACCATTACCAGTCAGCTGTACTTAGTTGGCAGACCTTTGGATGATCACTCTTTCCTCCGTTACCTTGTCTTTGTTACGCCAGTCAAAATGCTTGGTGTACACAACAGTGTCTCATAAGTCTGTGAATGGTGGTGATGACAATATATACCATTATTTGGGACAACATATGGAGTTTAACATATGAAGGTTATCAAATGTGACTATTATAAGGAAAGGATAATTGTTTTTAACTTTGAAATCTTTAAAACTTTGTGTTCAGTTTCTGAAGTGGTTGAAATTATGAACTTTCAGGAATTACACAGCCATTCTAGGTCTATTAGTATTGCATTAGTTTTTCACAGTCAAAAGTGTCTGCTTTTTATATCAATAGCAATGTACACTTTTCATTCCTTTTCTCCTTGGATGATGTAAATTTTGTTTCCATTTTTAAAAGGATGTTCTGTTATCAAGCACAAGAGATAATTTCCCTCAGGAAAAGGTTTTCTTTAAAAATACTGTTTGTATAGTCTCTCAGGGGAAAAAAGATTTTGCAGAGGTTCTTGTTAGATAGAAGGTTAAAGTAATTTGTGTTGAAAATAGAATCCTACCTACAGAAAAAAAATCCTCAGACAATGTGCTGCAGGCAGGGGATTTTATACAATCATCTTCTTCCAGTCACATTACTTAAAATTATTAAAATCTAAGCCAATATAATTAAGTTGTTAGCCATCAGGTTTGATTTTTGTTTCCATTTCCATTCTACCTGGCATTTGAGAACTATGTCTTTTCCTGTCATAAGGTTAACTTGTCAATCAGTCCAAATTTTCTCTTCAGTAGTAGTTTATCATGAGAGACTTCATAGACAATTTTTCTGGATGTGAAATGAAAAGGAATTCCATTTGCTGCTACCTGTGCAAGGTTGACAAAATGTCTTTAGTCATCCAAACACTCCTGTGTATGCATTTACTAATTACAAGCAAACTGCTTCTACAGTTCTTTTCAAGGGCTGCCACATTGAAATTTATTTTTAAAATCAAGACTCGCTCTGTTCCAGATTCACTCAAACTTCAAAGATGCAGTAAACCCCCCAAAAGGATGACAGCATTTTCAGAGGAAGAATTAGAGGAGAAGTGACTCACTCCAAGGAAAACAAACCCTACATATGTTTAACAAACTCTGCACCTTCCTTATGCTGACAACCAGCGTACCATTAAATTGATTTACCCTGGAAAACAGATGAATGCCGATATCACACATTTGCATTTCAGGATGAAGGTTGCCCTGTAGTTTAGATTCCATTAACTGATCTTAATATATGAGTGATTAATTTGCCCACAGGTGTAACAGATGCAGCTAAACTGATTGACTGTATTACTTTATAATTGCTGTCTCCAAACTGGTATAAGCATCATTCTCAACCAGAAGTTGAGCTTAAAAAAAATTACTGCTTGAACTGGACTGTGTTACTCAAGAGCAAATCATGACGAGTAAGATTTTCTAGGCTTAAAAATAGGTTCATGAGGCAATAACAAAAAGCTGAAGAGAGAAATTCTAAGTAGAGAAAACCTATTCTATTGGACATATGCAGAAAAAGACTTCAGTGAAAACCCCCTAATTAACTAAACTTCGGTGCTGAAACAAAAGTCACTGGGGCAAATTTAACAATGTAAAACTGAAAGCCATTTTGGACAGGCAGATATTTCTTAAAATGTGCCAGTGCTTTGCACAGCCCTTTGACACTTGAGGATAGTTAAATTCAAAAGCACCCTACCTTCCGAAGAGGTTTGAGCTTGGTCTCCATTATGAAGTCGTACTTGCAGAGTTCACAGCAGCGCGTGTCGGAGCTCTTAATCCACTGGTGCAGGCAGGCCTGATGAACAAAGCGCAGGGTCCCTGTGCAGCGACATGGTGTGATGAGGGGACTTTCATCATCTCCCTCACAGTGACAGATCCTGACAGGAAGGACAGCAAGAGCTAGTGAGGGAGCTTGCCAACTAGCAATGCAAAGGCACTGGTTTATTTACATTGCCTTTTTTTCCCCCCCATTTTCAGACTTGACATTCATGAGATGCCAGGTATATGACCTTTCAGATTGAGGCCCAGGAACATAGTCCTTGTTCTCGACTGCCACTTAGTAATTTCCCTTCACTTAATTGTTTCAATTTGAATTTGCTACATGGTCTGAAGGTGAATCAACAGAAATAACACTGTTTTTCCCTTTTACGCATGGCAAAACCTTTAAGACAAATACCACTGCTCTAAGAGATGAGCAATTCTTGGTCCATAAGTAATGCCAATAAAATAGTCAGTTAGCAGAATCTAATCCATGAGAAAAATACCCAGTATTAAAAGTACAAAAAAGTTCTTAGGATAGCCCTTTGGAGTTACACAGTCAAAAATAAATTAGAAAACACTTTTGAGTACTCTGGACTCCTGTATATAGCACAGTGTACACACATATGCACACAGTTTTTAGGAGGCAGGAGTTAAAATGCCACAGTCCTTCCCCTTTTTCTTCATTGCCCCTTTGAAACAGATAGTACAGCTATCTGCAGAAAAAACCCAAAACACTACAGCTGTAAGTAAACTCTAAGATAAAGGTTGGTCCCAGAACTGTTGTTACCTTGAAATGGGATATAGAGTTTCTCATTGCAGTTTTGCATAAAGTGATCAGTGTCCTAACATGACAATCTGGTGATTTTTTTTTCCTCTGTAACACATGTCCAAATGTCTTGGTGATCTTCTGTTCCAAACAGACTCCTGATCACATCAAGAAAACATCTGCCCATTGAATCAATGACATTTTTATTGCCAAGCCTCTCAGTGAAGGTGGAGAAACTAACTCTCTCCCATCTCCCACCACAGACAACACAAAGCATCCAAGCCCTAATGAATGTCCCAAGTGTCAAACTGGCATGTAAGGGGGCAGGGGAAAAAAGAAAGACAACAACAACAAAAATGCTGAAGCCTAAGAAATTATTTTAAAATAGAGAAGCAGCAACAGCAGCACAGATCCCATCGTCCCACACGCACAAAATAAAATCTTTGAAACTTAGTACTTCGGAAAGGCACCCTCAGATATGTCCACACAAAGGAGTCTGAACATGTCTGAGGAATAACTCACCCCTTTATGCAGAAAGCTGGGGCCACACTATTCCTGGCATAGGAAAAGGGCGAGGGAGGGCCCCATGGTGAGGTTGTCTTCATACTGGCCAGGTTAGGAAAGAAGGGTGACCTTGTTCATGGCACAGGATATGGTATATGTCAGAAGGCAGCCTGGCACAGACGCCCTGTGAAAGACTGGCTACGGTGCAGCACTGAGGCTGCCAAGTAAACAAGCAGGAGAAGAGGGACATTTCAGCAGCTAAAAGAAAGACCCATGGTTCAAAAGTAGCATCTTCACTATTCTTCCATGTAAGCCACAGGAAAATGAATCTACAATACTGCAAAACCAGAACAAAGCTGCTTTAGTTGGATATATAGGAAGAAAGAGACAACAAAAGGTTTTGGAAGCCTAGTACATGCAAGCCTAGTTTCAGTGTCTGTAAAGCATCTTATTGCCCAAGGGAGAGAAGGGAGGAAGAAAATATCCACATACTGCACACATTCATTTTTGAGACACATTTTACAAGAGCTCAATTTACAATCTCTTCGTTACTAAGCCAAAATAGGTGCATCAGTGGATTAGTTCTCAAATGAAAAATGGCTATATGCTGATTTCTTATTGAGCCTGTAGCTTAAGCAGAATTACATTTTCAAAGCACTGAATAGCTATTTTGCTAACAAATGCATTCCCAGCTGAGACTTACACAAAAACTATAATTTTCTTTTTAAATTAAAGCAATTTCCCCAAAGGAAAGCTAGTATTCTTTGTTCATTTAAATTCAATATATACATAATTCATTTTACAGACTTAGCATTTAAACTATTTAGAAGTTAGACAACTAAGCTATGTACCCAAGAGCCTTTTTCCTACTACTGCCAGAACTGCTTAAAATCATTTTAAATGCTAAAACACAAGCCTAAAACTTCACTGGGATCTTCAAATAAAGTGACAGTGCAATTATGAAATTAATGTAAGTATTATTTAGTAAAAATACTTTCACAGAATACATGGATTATACATTCTACTTGTACTTTCATTGTACAGAACTTACAAGCTAAATGCATAAGTAGTGGGGTAACACCAAGAACGTCTTCACTGTGAGGGTCACAGGACACTGGAACAGGAAAGTCTCCAGGGAAGGAGATTCCATAACCTCCCTGGACAGCAAGACCCATCTGTGTATGTTCCTGTGTGATCTCCGATAGATTCTACAGTCCTGCTTTGGCATGGGGGTTGGACTCAATCTTCAGAGGTCCCTTCCAGCCCCTAGCATCCTGTGATCGTACAGAAGCTCAAACTAAAACTAATGTCCCCTTCTAGCTTTATAACCATGAAACATGTAATGAGACTAAAATCAAAGTTCACATGGAATTGAAGTGCAAAGGAAATAACCAAAGGCATGGCTTTAATTAGCCTGAATGCTCTCTAGATCTCCATTATTTGCTTAGCCAGAATAAATTAGCTTAAATTAAATTTGTGCTACCTAAACTCACAATAATCCATTGATGCCCAACAGCTATCGAAACAGACTTGTGATGTTTAAATACCTTTTAAATGCTTGGGCCAAGTAATTTGTGATATCTTTCTCAGCCACTAGTTGCCCTTTGCTGTATTTCTCCATTATGTGCATCATAATTATCACAAATTATAGAAAACAGATTGCAAATACTGGTTATGAAAAATACGTTGTGCAAACAGAACTGAGGCAGGGATACAAAGCACAGACTTACCCAAACCATCTCTAAATCAAGCTGGGGCAGCAAATTTCCACTCCAGTTTCCTGTTTTCACATGACCACTACTGTTTAATATTTTCACCCATCAGGCCTGGCCATTTACATAACTGAGCTTATCCTAAGAAAAAAATTTGCTTGCACACAAAATACATGAGTTAAATGAAGAAAACATACTCTCCTCTATGAAAAAAAAACACATGTAAATTGCTAAATCTATACTTATTTATTTATTTTTAAGTTTCAGCATAGGAAATAGCTGCAGTAGCTGCTCAGACACACCTTAGAATTTATATACTCAGTTTTAACAACTTTTGAGCCCTTTAGTGGAGTAATACATTCGACTCTCCACAAACAGAGGGGAGGGCAAGGGGAGTCAGCTATTTCACAGAATCCTTTGTTAGAAACTCTTTGTAGTCACAAATTGATCCTGCATAATTTTAGTGCTTTAAAGATTCCTGCCTATGAACAGCACCTTGCTTGTCTAGGGCAAGAGATGAGTACATGAGGTTGGACTTGACGATCTCTGAGGTCTTTTCCAAGCTGGTTGATTCTATGTACATTAAATAAATGAAAAAAAAAAAAAAAGCCCCCAAAAAAAAAAAGTCATTAAAGATACTGAATTGGTCTAGTGGAAGGTGTCCAGGCCCATGGCACAGGGATTGGTAGTAGATTGTAGATTCACCAGGGTTGGAAGGGGTCTCTAATGATCATCTAGTTTAAACCCCTTGCCTCCCCCCACCATCCCCACACTTCATCTTCCCAAAGAAGCTTCTGCCCCACCACCCCTCGTTCATCTTCCCAAAGCAGATGCTGCTCCCTCTACACCATCCTCCACCCTGCCTACACAGCTCTTGCTCTACCACCACCATTTTTGCACCCATTCCAGAGCCAGGGGCAAGACCCTCAACCAGCCAAGACACCACACAGAGGAGTTCAGCCTCAGTAAGGAGGCCCAGCTAGCACCCATGGAGGATATTGGAGGAGTCATCAATCATGGCCCTACCTAACCGGGGGGGCCACCAGGCCCCCCGGCCTTTGTTGTCACCACCACCATCACCCAGTGTGCACCATAGGGACTCACCAGTGATGAGAGGAGGATCCCTCAGCCCCGATGGGCTCAGCTTAGGGCTTCTGCCTTTCCTGGGGGTGATTAAAAAGGGGTGTGGGTGGGGAGGGCAAAGTGGCCACACCTGGGGTGGGAGGAGACTTCCCACAGAGCCCAGGTGCTCTGGGATTTGAGAGGAAAAAGGGGAAAAATGGGGTGAGTAAGGTGGAAAAGGGGGAGACTGTGAAACCAGTGTTACTGAGAAAGAATAGATATTAAAATACTATTCAAACATGAATTATTGATTTTTAGTGATTGCTAGATGCATAATATGGCTAGTTTCAGGACGTTCTACTACTCTTGGATATTAAATAATATCCAAGAAGCTCAGAGGAGACCTTATTGCTCTCTGCAACTACCTAAAAGGAGGTTGTAGACAGGTGGGGGTTGGTCTCTTCTCCCAGGCAACCAGCACCAGAACAAGAGGTCACAGTCTCAAGCTGTACCACGGGAAGTTTAGGCTTGAGGTGAGGAGAAAGTTCTTCACAGAAAGAATAATCAGCCAGTGGAATGGGCTGCCCAGGGCAGTGGTGGAGTCACTGTCCCTGGAGGTGTTCAAAAAAAGACTGGATGTGACACTTGGAGCCATGGTTTAGTTGTCAGGTGGTGTTAGGTATTAGGTAATAGGTTGGACTTGATGATCTCTGTGATTTTTTCCAACCTGGTTGATTCTGTGAAGAACAAGAATGAATCAGCATGTCCTTGTTTGTGGTTCAAGCCATGCAAGAGCCTTGTCATTAGGACCAGTGCTGGTGGAAAAGCTGTAGTAATTCTGCAATGCCAGAACTCTTTTCATGGATCTTGCATTTCAAATTGGCACTGCATCTAGATTTTTTGACATTACATATAGACAAAAGTTTCAGCTACAATAAAGTGCAGCTAATCCTTATGAATATACCGGGTCAAATTTGACCCTCATTAACAAACATACAACCTAGGGGATACCTCTGAGGCTTTCAAAATAGAAGTGTATAGGAAGGCATGGACATACTGACAAAAATGTATGCTAATGTTTAAGGACTATAAATGACATAGTTACATGCAATAATTACATATTTTGATATTACATATTTTTCTTTAATATCCCTCTTCAGTGGGTACATCTCATTGCCATTATCTCATGATTTCTAAAGGAGCCTTGGTTGAGGAGAAACAGCACAGCTGGAACATGTTGGACCAAATGAATCCCTGGCTTTGACTGTCAGCTGTGAAGATTAAGCTCCTAATTGAACCAAAACAAACCCATTCCACAGTTTTGCAAACGTGTACATGAAAATGCTGTTGGTACTGTCTGATAATCCCAAGAAAACTGTTCTCCTGTCAATATTCTTTCTGGCAATTTATAAAGTGCTTACAGTGCTTTTAAATAGACCCTAAAATTAAAGCTTTATGAACAATTTGCAGGGAAAAAGAAACCAAAAAAAATCAGAGTCAATCTCTGCTCTGCCATAATTTACCCCTTGGAGAAAAAAAGTTAAATTCACTAAATACGTTCAACCTGCAATAAGCTAGAGCATGCCACATTTCCCCTGTTTTCATTTGTCAGGGTTTTGTGGTTTCTTAGAATCACAGAGTCATAGAATCAGTCAGGGTTGGAAGGGACCACAAGGATCATCTAGTTCCAACCCCCTGCCATGGGCAGGGACACCCTACACTAGATCACGCTGGCCAGAGCCTCGTCCAGCCTGGTCTTAAACACCTCCAGGGACGGGGCCTCAACCACCTCCCTGGATAACCCATTCCAGGGCTTCACCACTCTCATGGTGAAGAACTTCTTATAGAATCATAGAATCATAGAATCAGTCAGGGTTGGAAGGGACCACAAGGATCATCTAGTTCCAACCCCCTGCCATGGGCAGGGACACCCTACACTAGATCACGCTGGCCAGAGCCTCGTCCAGCCTGGTCTTAAACACCTCCAGGGACTGGGCCTCAACCACCTCCCTGGACAACCCATTCCAGGGCTTCACCACTCTCATGGTGAAGAACTTCTTATAGAATCATAGAATCATAGAATCAGTCAGGGTTGGAAGGGACCACAAGGATCATCTAGTTCCAACCCCCTGCCATGGGCAGGGACACCCTACACTAGATCACGCTGGCCAGAGCCTCGTCCAGCCTGGTCTTAAACACCTCCAGGGACTGGGCCTCAACCACCTCCCTGGACAACCCATTCCAGGCCTTCACCACTCTCATGGTGAAGAACTTCTTCCTCACATCTAGCCTGAATCTCCCCATTTCCAGCTTCATTCCGTTCCCCCTAGTCCTATCACTACCTGAGATCCTGAGAAGTCCCTCCCCAGCCTTCCTGTAGGCCCCCTTCAGATACTGGAAGGCCACAATGAGGTCACCTCGGAGCCTTCTCTTCTCCAGACTGAACAGCCCCAACTCCTTCAGTCTGTCCTCATAGGAGAGGTGCTCCAGCCCTCTGATCATCCTCGTGGCCCTTCTCTGGACACGCTCCAGCACGTCCACATCCCTCCTGTAATAGGGGCTCCAGAACTGGACGCAGTACTCCATGTGGGGTCTCACCAGAGCTGAGTAGAGGGGGAGAAGCACCTCCCTTGACCTGCTGGTCACACATCTCCTGATGCAGCCCAGGATCTGATTGGCTTTCCGGGCTGCAAGTGCACATTGAGAGCTCATGTCGAGCTTCTCGTCCACCAGCACCCCCAAGTCTCTCTCCTCAGGGCTGCTTAATCTTGTTTCTATTTTTTTCATTGTTAAATCATAATGTAATCTAAATGACAAATAGGTCTGACTCTCCATTTAAACAGTGTGAATGAAGCACATTAATTCTTCATACCAAATGTAATCAATAGATATGCTTCTTCCATGCCACTCTCATCCTTCCATTATGCTATACAGTTGCACCACATCAGTGGAATTTCATAATGATCCAGATGCAGCTTTCTCTTGATTTCTTCAAACATTACCAGAAATTGTAAGAGACCCAAGAACAAATAACATTAAAAAAACACACTACATCTTTTGTTTTGTCAACATTTCATGTCCTTCTATTAATTTTCCATTATAGATGATAAATAGGATATCTAACCATCTAAGAATTTACAAGTAATTCCTGACTTGGATGCACCCTCAGTGCAACTCAGTATAAGTGTCAGACAAGATTTAGTACACTGAATGTAATTCAAAGAACTAGGGACTGCAGCTTAAAAAAAAGGACTTCGTTTTCCTCTCACCTGCCTAATGAAAGTCAAAGCTATAAGTTTTCCTCTTACCTTCCTAGTGAAAGTCAAAGCGTTAAGTAATGAAACTGCTTAAAGCACATATGCATAAGCTTTAAGTATTTAATAATGGACTCTTGAAACCAAGTGTCTCAAACTTTTTAGCAGGAAGTAGTGCCATTTCACCTATTTGCATCAAAATTAAGAACAGGTTTTGAGAGACAGAAGCAGAAACCAGGAATTCTCCCCTAGTTAAGTGACCCTAACTACAACAAAGAGATGCTTGCCTTTTCTTTTAGGTACACCTTGTATCCTTCTGAATCATGGAGTTTCCAAAAGAGTTTGCATAACCAAACGGCTAAACAGGTGACAGATGGGCTTGGAGCCATCAGGCACAGAATAGAATTAACCAGGATTTCACACTGATTTAAAGATTGATCATATAATCATAGAATCATAAAATCAATAAGGTTGGAAAAGACCTCAAAGATCATCAAGTCCAACTTGAACATGTACTTGAAATTGCTGAGTCAGGGACACATCCATCAGTCTCCATCAAAACAAAGCCACTTCTGAAGTCCCCCAAAAATGTTTGTTTTACAAGAATTTGTGCCCCAATATTTGTTTCTTCCCTTTTTCCCATGGGATAAGTCAGGAAGACAGAACCTCCACAAGAATTTTTTTAAGCACTTGAGTAAAGCAGAGGGGTTAAGATCTTTTCAGTAAGAAGCCACTAGATCATCACACAGAGAAGGAGATTCCTCAAAACACAAGAGATTCCTACCAGAAAGTTACCTTGCAAAGAGAAAGCTTTGAAAAGGAAAGTAATCAGCAGGAGATGAGAAACTAAAATGAAAGATAAGATGCAGAAATCTGGCTGCTAATGGAGGAGGCCCCAAGATAGTAATATCCCTGGAAGAAACACAGATGTCTCTTCAGCCAAACACTACTGTCTGGCAGTTCAGCATCCTCCATATTTTGGTGATATTAGAGGAGTCTGTACAGTACAATTATTTACGGGATTCAACCTCATGATTTCAGTATAAATATTTCAAATGAGTGTTAAATTTCAATGGTAGTATTTGGGCCCCTATTTCTATCTTCAGTCCACCTTCCTCTTTTTCCCCAAAGTCCACAAGGATTTATTTCCTCTCAAGAGGCTTTCTGTCTATTGATTGTGTGAACAATCCATTACATTAATATTTCAGCTTGTAAGCATTTTCATGCAAGATACTACTTTTGCGGGTCTTAGCAAATAATATAATGAAATAAATCTCTGTTACAGCACTTTATTTCAGAGCAACTACATAATATTATTGTCTCTTGTCAAGTGCGACGTATACTATTTCTTCCTATCCATGATTGTGTTAACATAAAAATACCCACATCAGTCTTTTCCTAAGTTTGTAATGGCCTTTTAATTACTACACTAAATTTTAAAACTTGATTTAAAAAAAAATGTATTTGAAGTAGATTCTGTAGATTTCATGAATCAGCTTCATTATCTCACCAGTTCTCCCCATTCCTACCAGTCTTCAAGCATGTCTTACTCCTCTTTTTAATGAGGGTCTGCCATTACCTGACTGTGTACAGAGTCATTCATGGAGAGTGTAACAGAATCGAAATTCTGTTTCTGGTGAGGACTTTTTAATCATGAAAAACTCCACCTTGTGGTTTCTTTTAGCTAATTACAGTTCAGTGTTATGCTGAAATGACTGCAGCAGTACTACAAAGCGATTTTACATCAAAACCATAACTAGTCAAACAGAAAATGTCTTTCAGTTCTCCCATCACAAACAATAAAAATACCACAAGACTAATTCAGAGTCAATACACAAAGCACTTCTGATACACTAGTGGTAATATCAACCAGCCAATTTTCTTTCCATAGCAATTCCCACATGAAAATCCATGGGACTAAATCCTCACAATCCACTCACTTTATTGTGTCCCACACATAGCTTTTCCTTTAGGGAGTTTATCCTCATGCTAGTTCAAAAAAAAAATCTATTTTAGAGGTTGTGCCTCAAGCCATATGTCAGATTTCAGAATAAAGTACATGTGAAGAAAATCTCAGGCACTGGGCAGCTTTGGAGATGGGAAATCCAGGTGTATGATTTAGTAAAAAAAGTGCCAAAACAATTCAGTATAGTCAGAAACTATGCAGTTGTTCCTAATCCCAGACAGAAAAACCTTGCCTTCTAATGGACATCAGAAAAAAGGGGTATGTTCAAGGAAGAAATTGTAAAGATTATTGATGACATGTCATTTTTTCACCATGTTGGAAACAGAGTAACGTAACAGTTACATTAGAAAGGGTCATGTCTTCACTTGAAGTGACCAAGAGTCCTACATTAAACTAGCTGATCTATATATTGCCCCACAGTAGTATAGTACTTTATCTGACTAATGTACTCAATGCTAGAATTGAGTAGGTTCTATCACATTCCTGCTCATGCAGCTAAATGCATGTTGAGGAAACTGTCTTATATGCATATATAAATGAGCCCTACTGACAGTATTTCATGAGGAAGTAAACAAAAAACCAAACAAAAAAGTGGCCTACCCAAACACTTAAAGTCAAAATAACCAGCACCTTGAAATGTTTAATATCCTTGTTTTTCTGCTATTTCCACACAAGCCCTTCTAGGTCTTGTCACATCAGCTAGAAGATAAGAATACCTAGGATGAAAAGACTGAAGAAAGCAAATTTTCCCACATCACAGTCATGTTATTTCCAGTCTTAGATTGAACATCACAACCCCCTCCTTTTTCTATTTCTCATGTAGAAAAGTGGTTACTGTATAGGTGCACATGTGCACAAAAACCTAAACTTTTTTCCCTACTTTTTTTTATTTTCCCCAGGAGAATCTGAAGAAAAACATCACAGATCATGAGTCAACTATGTGCACAGACCTACCATGAGGAACAGAAACTACAGTCTTTGCTGATTAGGCACTAAAGACATGTCTTCCTTTTTCTTCAGCTGTCTGTGAACTAAGACAATTTACTGGCTATGAAGAATTAGCATACTTTGGATTTTATAATACCTTTCCTAGATGTATTACCATCACTATGAATCATCTAGTAATGACAACAAGAAAATATCATTATCCCTGACACGACTAAAAATGTAGTTACAACTCTCATGACAAATTTTGCACAACAGGCCAAGTTACTAACTGTGTTGGCTGTTCAAAGAGCACCTCCACTGATAGTGAGCCTAGGGACACACACTTAGCAAAACTTTTCAACCATTCTCTACTAAACAAGAGCTTTTTTTGAACGGTTTGCATGCACATCCAAAAGTCAATCCTTGAACCAAGTTCCAAGTCTTATAAAAAGTGCCCAATAATTATAATAAAATTGAATGACTCAAAGAGACAGATGAGGGAGTAGACTCCAATTTCCATCTGAAAGCAAAGTCTAAGTCTGGGCACTAAGGCAAGAGTTAGGATTTATCTACATGAGATGATTATACAACTTAGATTTAATGTCTATTATTTTTGACATGGTATAGTTAAACCCTTTTAAAGACCCATGCTGAAATAATTTATTTTATTTTCTGGGTAGATCATCTTATTAATTATTGAATGGTTCTATTAGGTATATACTGTGCCTGCTACATTGGATCTTCTTGGTGGTTCAGAAATTTAAGACAACTCAAGTTGTCGTCATAACAAGTTATCTGCACACATCTCTGATTCATAGCGTGCAGGCATACTTCAAAATGTGCAACCTAGTTACTGCTGCTGCTGTCTCTTTGCAGTTCTGTAAGGTGAAGAGGTGCCAAGTCATGGACATGGTCCTGATATACAAGCTGATGTACACAACTGGACATCATTACTCTGAAAAATCTTAAATTATCATGACAGACAACAGCTGGACAACTGAAAAGTCCACTGTCTCTCAGTAAATGTAACAAGGAGTGCACAGCACGAGCTGTATGAGTGACGGCTTTTATCTCCTGCTGTGAAAAAGCACAATGCCTGTATGCAATAATTTTTTTGTTTCTAAACCTAGGATCTTTGTAGCATTTTACTAGGTTGAAGTATACAGTGAAACTGCATGATGTGGCATCGCAAACTTCCTCATTCTGACTGTGTTTACATTTCCATGCAAATTTCTTCCCAGAAATGAAAAGTGAGAAGTTTTGGGTTACCATAGCAAGAAACAGCCTGATCTTCATTTACATTTTGTAGATGAGAATAAATGCTGGCTCACAGGTTTGAGGAGAAAGAATATTAATAAAATCAACCAAAAAACATTGTTTCAGTTCTGTTAAACTTACATGATGATGCATTTTCATTTACCACTAAATTGAGGAATTCAAGTCCATCCTGCTGTCCACTACAACTTCAGCTCAGCAGTGTCCAGCTTAATCTGTTTATCAGGGGAAAATACTCACCCTCTGACTTCATAATTCACACCACAGGTATGCTTCCCAAAGCTTATTTTAATGTTTATTCTGTCCAGTCATCCTTTGTACCGGTCTAAGCCTTACAATGGGTACCAAACTAACAGGCTCTACATATTTACAGTCTAGAGGCGTTCAGCAGTGCAAGGTCATGTACAACTTAAGCCTGACTGGAAAGGGTGTTTTGCAAGTACCCCCACCAGATTGCTGTGGTAGTAATAGCCCTAGTGAACACTGAATCAAGATCATCTATTTATTTCATATACGTTAATGAAAAAACAACCAAAAAAAAGGACTAAATCTATAGATGAACTGATCACCTAATGAGGAAAAACTCCATATCCCATTGAACTGAGCTATCTGGCACTCTGCCTCATTCTCTGCCTGTGGCTGGAGCTTTAAACCACAGCAATACTCTGCCAGAGAACACACTGTATCTGTCTTCACGAAGAAAAATGAAGCAAAGGAAAAAATGGATGCCTTTGAGGGCTTACTGTTTTTAAATAAGAGCAGTATGCCTTCAGAATTATATATGCTAGCTTCTCCGTGACAAAGCTTTTTGTGTTATTTCTTATGGCCTTACTAGTCAGAAACTCAGCATGACAGGAACTCAGTGTCACTGAGAAACAGTGACAGAAAGCAGACAAGCGAAGTGCACTCAGCCCATTGTAGTGGGAAACTGATCTGAAGAACATTACATCTTTCTTATTAGGAACTAACCTGCATACTTCTAAATCATCAGACCAGTCATCATACAACACAGGAGGCTTCTGAACAGCATCAGCCATACTGGGCCCTGCCCCAGCAGGTGCTCCTTTATCTGGGGCTGACAGAGCATCACTGCCAGAACCTGCCTCTGCAAAGCAGTCCTTTGAATCTTTATTGTGTCTAAGGAAAGATGCAGGCTGCCGATCTCCATAGCAGCTTTTTCCTTTGCTTTTCCCACGTTTTCTTGAGGAAATCCTTGCTTCCTGAGATGACGCTGAAGACTGTGATTCCTTAAGCCTTGGAACCCTCCTTTGGCGGTGATTTAAAGTAGGATTCTCAGGGTCTGACACTTCTTGCTTCTTTTTCCCCATTGTTCCCAAGCTGACAAGTTCAAATGCATTATTGTTCGAGGACCCATCCTGGTTACTGCATGATCTATTGTTCCTTCTCCCTCTCCTGGTCATTCTGGCCTTTTCTCTTGCTCTCCTTCTAGCCTGAGCCCACTGACTCTCATCTGAAGAAGATGATGTATCAGACGCATTCCAGCTGGATCTTGCAGGCTCAGGATGCAATTTACAGTCTTTGCCCTTTCCTTGTTTTTCTGTATGCTCACCATTGTCTCCAGTCTCTCTTTTCCGCCTAAACCTTCGTTTTACTTGTTTCTTACCAGACTCCCTATTAGAAGGGGTCAGCACCATGACAGGGGTTGCATGTTCAAGCTCATCTTCTGACAAATCATGCAAAGCAGTAGATCTAGACAAAGCAGTAAGCAAAGGAAAGGGATGGAAATGGTAAGGGTGGGTGGAAGGAGAAAAATAACAGAAAAAGGATGAAAATGAGAACATGAATTTTAATAGAAAAACACAAGACTGAAACGCAAGACCAGATCCAAAAACAATGTGAGATCAAAAGAAAACTAATGTCTATGTAAATTATGAATAGTGCTAAGCAGAAGCAACAGCTACATATTATTTAAGAAAACCAACTAACCATTATCAGCCAGATTAGATCATATTTTTCTCAGCACATACCTACAAATGTCTTGAGTGGAAGGGCAGACAGACAACCGTGACTGACTCCTGGGAGCTGTTCCTGTAGTAGGACTGCTTGCCTGTTGAAATAAGTTAGACAGTTTGGAATCTTTGTCCATAAAATACATTGCAGATATTTTACTGCTTTTCCACATGATTACAAAATTAAAGTAACTGTTGCTGCTGTTCATAGTGTACTTTTGAACACATGCAAGCTCAAAAAATACAGGAAGCCTGACTAAAAGCAAAACTTATTTGTGGAACTAAATAAGACTGAAGTGTTTCAGCTCTCATTCACTCATGACTACTTTTTGTCAGGGTTTAAGGAAGTAGCTTTCAACATCTGAATTTTCATTTTGGTTTTGATCTACTGTAAATGTCTGATATGAAAGGATGTTGTTTTTATTTCATGCAGTTAAACTTGTAATGAAGTGCATTTACATTACGCTAAGTGATGAAGAGCGCAAAGTTAATTTATGTTAAGTGGACTGACAGAACAGCAAGAAAATTAAAGTATGTTTTAAAAGACTTTCATGGCAATCAGTTCTTCTGAAAGAGCTGAAAAACTGTGAACCTGATGAGACCGAGAAGACCAAAAGTGCAGGCTGCATCTTGACAGAGCTAATCACATTCTCAGGCAGGAGGAGAGTTATAAAACACATATACTATATGACACTTTTCTCATAAGGTTGTTGCTACAAATTGTAGACTCAGTAACTCAAAACTTCCACTGAAAACATATTTTAATGGTGTTAACAGTAAACCATCTCAATTTGCCTCACAGTCTACTGGCAGCATAGCTGTATGGATTTCAAATTTAAATCCAAGGCTTTGCAGTTCTCTTCAGGATCACTCACAAGGTAAAGTATTGTGGGAGAACGATTCAACACAAATCATTCTTAATGCTATGATCTTCCTTTAGCTGATAAAGCCATTAGCTTTTACTATGCAAACTTATCCCATTGAGCACTACTACCTACTGGAGACAAAACACTATAAGCCTAAGGCCATGTACCAGAATGACTAAAAGAACGACTAAAATTACAGAGTACAAATAATACAAAGATGTAAAGGCTATCACTCCAAGCTTCTGTACCAGCAACTCAAATCTGGACGCATGCAAAGTCTGTAGTTAAAATTATTTCTGGCTCACCTTTCACAGACTTTTTTGTGATGCCAGTTTGAAAATTAACAGTGAAAGTAAAAATAAATAAATACAGCAAGCATCCACTGACACGCCAGCGTTATCTATGGTCCTTAATATCCAGTATATTTCATGCATAGATCTTTCAGAAATACCCGCCACCACTATGTGCATTTTTGCTTTTCACAGGATACCAGCTGAGACTTGAGAATGGTTCCTTGGCATTAAACTAAACTTCTAGCATTCAGAATTCAAGTAACCCTTTTTTACTTCTTGATTAATATCACAACACCAAAGATATTATTATTTTTTTACTACTAGTTCCATGAAATGAAATTGAGAAATATGACAAAATAAGCCAACTTGAGAAATTCAGTGATAAAACATTTAGGCACTGTTCTTACGTTCAAACGTATTTTTCAGTGCCTGGGTCAGCCGGGCAGAGAAGGAACACTGGAGACTGAAGACTTTCAAAACCCTCCTGGATTTGCTCCTGTGCAAACTGCTCTAGGCAAACCTGCTTTAGGAGGGTTGGACTAGATGGCCTCCAGCCCTTACTATTCTTCCAAGCCTTACAGTTCTGTAATTCTGTGAACATTGGTGTGTCTACAGGCAATCTAACGCTGGAAGAAAGCACAAGTATCAGTGAGATAAATTGTTTGTGTTTCCTATCTCTTTTTTTTCTACTTTGACTACACATTGTGAAGGACTATGGATTTTTCTTACAGACACATTAGAAACAGGTGGTATATGTATGCTTTGGTATGCAATCTTTTTCCACATTAGCCTGTGTGATTTGCTTTAAGTGATTAGGCATACCTCAAGATACTTATGAGGGAAAATATAGACATCGGCAGCAGAGCCATGCTGCTGAGCTACATGCTGCTGCTGCGTGAAAAAAATAAAAATAAAAATGTCCCTCCAGAATATGTCCCTCTCTAGCAACCAGCACCAGAACAAGAGGACACAGTCTCAAGCTGCAACAGGGGAAGTTTAGGCTCGGGGTGAGGAGAAAGTTCTTCACTGAGAGAGTGATTAGTCATTGGAATGGGCTGCCCGGGAGGTGGTTGAGTCGCTGTCCCTGGAGGCGTTCAAGAGGGGACTGGACGTGGCACTTGGTGCCATGGTCTAGTCGTGAGCTTTGTGGTTACAGGTTGGACTCGATGATCTTCGAGGTCTCTTCCAACCTTGGTAATACTGTGATACTGTGTGATACTGTGATACTGTAATAAACCCCAGGTGAAGGACTGCAAAGAAAATGCAGCCCTAGAGTTGAATATCACCTTGCCACAGGCGCTACCTTTTGAAGGAGAATGGCTAAGCAGGCCCAGTAGCTCTACAGGAGGTCTGCACAAGTTAAAGAAACTTTCAGCAGCTATTAAAGCAGGAAGTCAGCTAGATGGTTCTTAAGAGGGCTGGAGTCAAGCCAACAATTAAAATAAATGCCTTGAAAAGCTTTTACATTTATTTTTGGGACCGAAGACAGGTGGAAATCCAATTACTTCTAGATAAAAATTACATTACCAGTTTGATTGCTTAAATCTTACATTTCACTCTCAGCTATAAAGACATCTGGGCTGTTTCAGTCCTGCTCAGTCAAATTTACTTTCTAGTTCCTCTGCACTGGCATAATGATGTTATGCTAAGTTGCACATAACTCAGAAGAAGGCTTATTTCCTTCTAAAATAATTTACATCAAAATCTTCCAAAAACCCACAAATACCTTGTGCTTGTTTGTCTAATCCCTATTGGAGCAAATGACATCCAGGAAGGCAAAAAAGCAGTGCACATCTTAAGTCTTCAAAAACAAAGCAAGAAAAGTCCACTATGTCATGCACAAGATAATTTAGTCTTGTCTGTGAGTAAATTTCATTCAGTAGGATTCTACAACTTTTAAATACAAATTTATTTTTATATACTTTAAAATACCTTTCATAGAATACCAGGTTGGAAGGGGCCTTGGTGGTCATTTGGTTCAAGCTTTCCTGGCAAAAGCATGTCCTAGACAAGATGGTTGAACACTGTCCAGTTTAATCTTAAAAATGTCCAGTGTTGAGAAAATTAAAATGATGGAGTGATTTCTAAACCCCAGAAAAATAGTGTTTCTGATATTCATTATCTGATGTTCAGTTATGAACCTTACAGGTACTAGAAAACCTTATTTTGTAAACAATTCCAGTCTTATCTGTGCAAATTAAATAGGAGTGGAAGAACCTGTTAGGTCTGTCTCTGCTACCATAGCTCATATGAATACAATCACCAATAGCTAGTCAAGGTGTTTTTAAAAACCTGTAAATTCCAAGTCAGCTGAAAGCTTATTCCAGACCTTATCCCCAAACCCCTTTGCTTCACCCTAGCTATTATCTGACATACAGCATACAGCATAAACTGCATCTGCTTTCTGTTGCCAACACTGCCTCAGGGCTGACCTCATTTCTTAGGGTAACAGTTCCTCTTAGACACCTCCTCTATAAGCTACACATCCCAAACACTTTTTAAAATAAGAAGTATATTCTTAAGTCCAGGCTCACAGTGAAGATACCTAAAGTAGCATTTAGCCAGGTGGCATATTTACAGAGCACAGCACAGAGACACATGGAAGTTTCAGGTTAGATCCTAGAAGGAATACAGCTCCATCAGTACCCCTTTTTGCTTCCTTTGAGTGGCAGAGAGGGTTGATGAACCCAAACATGCTGTACCCTTCACAAGCTCTACATTTGTTCAGTTGACACTACCTTGCAATATTGTGCTCCCATAAAAGACAACATTGAATAAGTCCATCATCCATCATCTCTGTATCTTTCAAGTAGCATGAAGTTTATTTTAAAGGCATATTTGGCAAACTGAAACACGATCATTTGTGTATATTCTGCTCACATCATATTGGTCAAGCTCTTATGCAAATGTTTATGCAACAGCTGTTAGAAACAGTTTCAAGCACACTGCTCTTATTGCTGTAATTGCTATCCCATTGCTGTATTGCTATTTAGCATATAGAATATTTTGACCTACTGTATTCATTGAATAGAAGGATCAGACTGATGCTGTGAATTCCAATTCAACTTGGTAGACAGAATATTTTGATTTTTTTAAAACTAGCATTCATTGAATGAATGTCTGCTTCAGACAGCTCTGTTGTACAGGTCACTGGAATGGGAAAATTAAACAAAGCACTGTACTAACTTTATTATAGCAATTTGTATCATCAGCAGAATGTGGTAATTCAAAATACAGTTCTATGAGAATTAATTTATAACCAAGTCAGCTCATTTCTCCATGCCATCAGCACAAGGGACAATGCCAGCTCTAGATAATTAGGTCTGGCACTTCAGAAACATTGGTTACTAGAGAGATATTCCCTAGTCAACACATCCTGCTGTCTTGGCCAGTTCAGATGAACCCTCTCGTTAAGGATATGCAACTCAACTAACAGACATGACTGGACACTACTCCATAGTTATTTTTGATATGTTCCACAGTAGTTGATAGCACACCTTTCAAAAAGAATATTGGTAAATATGGAGTTTTCAGGACAAGCAAGATGATAATCATTTACCTGAGAGAAGAGGACTTAAATGTCACATGTGTCTGTGTTAGAAGACTTCAGTAAAGACAGAAATGGGAAACAGAATAAAGTTCAACTAATGAAAACAAAAATAATTTCAAATCAGGACTACCTTTGCTTTGGTGTTCCAAGATATGTCAGAATTTTACAGGCGATAGCAAAAAAAAAATGAGAGTCCTCACTGACCATCTAATGCTTAACACTGAAATTTTAAACCAGTCCAAGAACACAAAACAAGTTGTGATCTTCATAAGAAGAGAGAAGGTCTCTGTTTTGACCTAACAGAAAACCTGAGTAAAAACATGTTCAACAAGTGCACAGCATTCATATAGGACTGGAGTTAAACCTTAAACCATCAAACTGGATGCAATGGGCAGCTGATATAACATGGTCTCACATGTATCACCAAGAAGGCTAGTGAATCTTCTAGTGCCTCTGTTCTGAATAAGGAAGACCAGAAGTGTTACCAAAAGCTACTCAGCACTGCTTAAGTAAAGGTTGTAGAAAACTGAGGGATAGTATGCAGACAGAGAATGTGACTAATGCTTTTGTTCTCCTACTAGGTGTGCTTTATAGCAGTGATGCATCACAGAATTTTTCAGATTTTACCAGCCAATATAGCTTAAAAGCAGTTAAAATAGTGGTGTACTTTGGAAGGATAGATACCTTAGAAGATTAGAGCAGTTTGCATGACAATAAGCTCAGCAGGAGATCCAGGCTGCGTATTTTTATCTGAAAATTCATGCTTTGTAAACAATGCAACTTCTTATGGACAAAATCCAGCTTTATGAACTTTTTTAATAAGTCCTCAGGTCTAAAAAGATCAAAAACATGGTGGAAATGACCCAATCTATCTGTATCTTACCACGTACATCTTGATGGTAATGGAAACTTACACATATAATAGTATGGAGGGAGAGGGGGTTCTTGGATTTGATTTGGTTTTTTGTTTGCCTTTTGTACTTGTAAACATTTTTTTCTTCTTTCTTATGGAGTTCCTGCTTTGTGTTTAGATTTCAAAATCTGATTGACAGCTTTACAGCAACCATTAAAATAACTGGTAACTCAATTTCAGTTACATTTTCTTTCACTTTTTTTTTTTCTTCCCCTCAATGATTCCTTGTACATTTCCTCCCCAACCCTTTTATTTCTCTCCTTTCCTCCTTCCACTTGTCTCTGAAGAAAAGGAATAATGGAAAAGGTGACATAGGAGAAAAAAAGGAAACATCCTTATGATTATGCTGCACAGTATCACTCAGCACCTTTGAAAGTCAGTACGATCCTGTAATAAAATGGTTTGAAATCTACATAGCTACGTCAGGTTTACTTTCCATAGAAGTAAAATCAAAACTGCAAGTGGCAAATCTATCCTACTGTTTAAAAAATGGAACCAACAACAGCAGTTACAACTCTGACTTGTACATTCAATAACCTTTAAAATGTCTTTTCTTCTGCCTTGTGTTAATCTGTCTTGTAAAGATAGAGGTCCTACTCAAACATTCATTCTTTCTATAGGCATGGAAGCACTGATGGCAAGCTTTGAATTATCAGATTATAGCTTGCAAAAAATATCTGTTCTGCAGCAATGTAGTATTTTTGGTTAATGATTCTCTCCAAGGATGCATCTTTCTATGCATTATCACTTTCTTTTGTAGTTCTTAGAAAAATATATACTGATTTAGACAATTGAAACAAAGGACATGCTGGTCATTATGCAAAAGGTGCAGAGCCTTGAGAACAGCATCTTTTGACTGTCTGGAAGGAGCTAAATACAAATTTAGCCTGTAGGAAAGTACAAATCTGCATTTTCTTTTTTACTGGATTTTGAAGTACTTTAGTTCTAAAAGTAGTCAATATAAGCATTCAGCAAAGACTTTCTCCTCCAAAGAGGGCATTTGCCTCCACATATCCCTCTATGTGCAAGACTTAAGAGTCTCAAAATGTTTGTATATACTAAACAGCTTTCAACCATATGACGCTCCTGCCATTCTCCCACAAGTGCAGGTGCATGTGAACACACACTCAGCATATTCTTCATTTGGTCTAATGGGCTACACAGGAGACGGCCTGGATGGATTCCCATCCGTGAGAATATCATTGTTGTATTTGAACAGCTGTGGTGTGTATTTGGTATCGGTTTATTTTGATCATAAGGAAGAGAAAGAGCTAAATGTACCAGAGCAAAAGAGTTGTAGAAAGAATACTGAAATGACTAACCAAAAGCAAGTGAAAAACTGACCAGATGTCATGACAAAATACAGGAGGCGTGTTTTTTATTTTAATGAAGTGCAATAAACCTCAGACTGCAGCAAAAAATAGTTTTGTATCACTGTTCAAACAAAGTTTGCATAATTAAATTACTTTTAAGACAAATACCTGGAATGTGCTTCTGAGTGTTGTAGTGAAACAAAAAAATAACACAATGATAACATGTGATAACACAATGTCTTTACAGAAATGGAAATAATATATAGGCATTCCACACAAAGTAAGCTTGTATAAGCATGAAGGTTGTGGTACATAAAACATTTCAAATACATGTACTTTTTATCTGGGTATGTCAATTTAGGTAATGTCAGAATACACTGTTGGAAAGAGTTGTGGTTTACTAAAACGGAATCTGTATAATACTGTATATTATTGTAAACATACAAGTGTATTTTTGTATGTATTCCTTATCATTCATAGTATCATAGTATCAGTCAGGGTTGGAAGGGACCACAAGGATCATCTAGTTCCAACCCCACCTGCCATGGGCAGGGGCACACTGTGTTGGATTAGGAGCTGGCTAGAGGGCTGAGCCCAGAGAGTGATGGTGAATGGTGCCACATAGGGCTGGCAGCCAGTCACTAGTGGTGTGCCCCATGGATCAGTGCTGAGCCCCATGCTCTATAATACATTTATTGATGATCTGGATGAGGGCATTGAGTCCATTGTCAGTAAATTTGCAGATGACACCAAGCTGGGGGCAGGTGTTGATATAGGTCAAATATAAAGAAATCAAGCATTTAAATATGAGAGGATAAAAAAAGTACATCAGTAATGATGTCATGGTATCTAGCTCTATTGTTTTTGCCTTTCTTTGTGTTATGTTTTGATGAACAAAATACTTTTCACTAACTTGTTTGCTTTGTGCTGTTTTCCACAAGAAATGAGAGTAAGTGCCAGGTTAGTCTTCACCTTTATATGAGTAAGAATAATAGTTTAGATGACTAACGTAACATTTACACTCATATTTTAAGTCTGGTTTTGTATACATGGCATTATTCATTGTAACAGCATTTTCAAATGCTGACATATCACACTTTTCAAGAGCAGGAACTGTTTTTGTTTGTTTATTTTCTTATTTGAAACCTCTACATTTTCTCAGTTGCTTACTACAGTAATCTAGAAATTATGCTTGGAAAGGATGGAGCTACATGGTTTCTTGGAAAAAAACAACCCCACCACTCTGGAAAAGAATAGTCATTTATGATTCATGTGAAATTGGCAAAGAACAAATAACAAAGAAATTGACAAAGAACAAATAACAAAGAATAACAAATATGGATCAACTTATTGAGTGCAGTCCCCTGTAGCAAAATGCAAAGGGTCGCACATTGCTCTTTAGGATTCAGGCATGCAAGAGGTATCATGGAGATGCTGCAGTCCTTTCAGGGTGTTGAAGATCATGATATGAACTTCTTTAAAAAGAACATTTAAGTTCTTTTATGCCTTTTCCACCATAAACTCTATCATTTGTGCTTCAATAATTCAGAGAGAAGATATTATACATCCTTTGTTGGTATCACTGCCGAAGACATGGTGGCATGCTTACCCAGTACAACAACAACAACAAAAATAGTGTGTAATAATGAGTTCTGCTCCAACTGGGATAGAGGACTCCTCATAAATTCACCTCCTACTGAGAGGGGATGAAAAATTAGACAACAATAAGCCCATATGAAAGAACATTCAATTTTAATTGAAGAGATTAAATGGAAATCATTCAACAGGATCAAATACTATATTACATGTTATGTAAATTGATACTAAATTTGTGAAATGTATTTCAGAATCACAAACCAAGTAGCTGAAATCAACAATCAGTAAACTGGCAACAATAATTTTTTAATCTAAAACTTCAGTGGGCAATACTTTGACATGCTGATGCTTTTTGGTTTTGATTTGTATCTTAATAAGGGAAGCCCAACCTGACATGATAGAAACTGCAGAAATATATAGTAAAATAAATTCCTTCCTCTCTTTTTTGGTTCGTTTGGGGATTTTTTTTGGTTGGTTTGGTTTGTATTTTTTTTCTTTCATATTCTAAATTAGGCCAATGAATATTCCAACAGAGAACATTCTGAAGTGATCACCTCACTTCTTCCTGATGTAACTCAGCCAAGTTTTATTAGATGGATGCTTCAGAGCCTTGTAAATAAAAAGTGTTCTAACACCTGCTCCAGGCTTTTGAGAAGCAATTGAGCCAAAAGAAAAAGCAGACAATTTGCTTCAAGCCCAAGTTACTCCACACTGACAAATAAGCCCAACGTTCCCACCAGGGAATTTCAAATCTTATTGCTGAGAGAGCGCCCTTCTCTAAGGAGCTCTTGACTCACAATTAACATGCAGAAAGATAATTACAATATGTTAGAAACATTTCTTTCAGAAAGCATTTTAACATAACCAGGTGGTCTTAGAAACACATACAAGCATAACCTCTATGAACTGTGATTCAAACACAAGATTTGTTCCATGGGTTCACCAAAACAGAAAAGAAATTAATCCACCAGATCCTTCTCAGACCAGTTTTCATCCTAAATTATACACATATTTAGGAAGACATAACAAATATACCGAAAAAAATCTACAGTGTACAGAACCAAGGTAATTCAGAATTAATGTACCTCGTATGCAAAATTGCTCAAGCACATACCGCAAACCTCAAGGGTCCTCTCTGAATAAACATTATGAAATATGAATTGATGTTTGCAGAATCTTTTCTATATTCCATTTCACAAATACAGTGGCATAAGAATCCAATGATAGCAGGAACACCTACTCTGCTCTGGGGCACGATCTCCAGATGCCACCAAAGGTGCCATACATAATACACAGCAACTATTAAAATGCAGCTCTCTGTTGACCATTTTTAGTTTATTCACACAGGCAAAGGAAAGCAGTAAAAGACAATGCATTGATTATTGTAATCCATATTTGATTTCAAACTGAATGTCTTTCAGCATTTGAAAAGGCTTCACTGGTTTGTAGCTTCACATAGAAAAAATGATCCAAGAGAATGAATGATGCTATACATCAGAAAAAGATTGAGTGTATGCTTGAAAACTTGGCTTTTTTTAACTTACGCCTTTAAAAGGTGTGAATACCCCTTTGCAATAAGCAATCAGAGTAATTTCTTCAGAAATTACTTCAAAATAAATGTCACTGCCATGTTAATGCCAATATGTTTATGCTTTGTCACAATGTAACCCCCACAGTTAAGTTACAAAGAAAAAAGCAGAAAAAGTAGTTTCGAATCAAAATAGACTTAAAGTAATTGTAACTATAGAGATGCACTTAAAACTCTTTGTGAAAATAATATATACAATTCACTGAGATCAAGCTTGTAAGTGGATACATATATTGGCAGCAAGTCCGGAAGACATTCATCCATATCCTATAACAGACTGAATGTATTACACATTTCCCCCTGCATTTTCCCCCTTTTTAATGTAAAAGGACAGAATCTAACATACATTGAATTTCTTCAATTTAAAAGATCATTAATTTGTTTTGTTTTGGTTTTTTTTAGGGCTCTGAGAAAAGAGGTTTTACAATGCTTACCCCACACAATAAAACTGTGAGGCAGGAGCTTAGGGATTCTGTGCTTGCATTGGATGCAAGGTATTTAATCTTTAGCTACAAACATAATACATGGCAGAGATTTAGGCTGGGATTCAGACAATTATTGAGTTCATATCTTTTACCTCCTCTATATCATTCCTGCCCTTTTTTTTTTTTTTTTTTTTTTTTTTTTTTTTTTTTTGGGGGCGGTATAGATTTCAGCCACATCTGGACAAAAAATACAGAGAAAAAGGAGTGAAACCCAAAGAAATCCAGTGCAAATCACATTTTGCTTTTCCCTTCTCTGTTTCCTAGAAACTAAAAAGCATCTAGATAAGTCCTGGCTTTGGTGAGCCATAAATTTCTGTAAAACGAATTCAGTCCAAAATGATGACACTTTCAAAGATTTTCACATTGCAGCTGTTATTATTTAGGTAGAGCAGAGGGAGAAAAATCAATTCATAGTCTATCTTAATCCAAAGCTCTAATGTAACATTAAGCAGTTTTGGATAGCAGGAGTAAAAAAATTGCAACTATTATTAACTTATTATAACTGCTTACAGTAATGAGTAATTGTATAGTTATACTTTAACACAATGTTAGGCAGGAAAGCCCTGAAAGCTGATGTTTATAAAGAAAGCATCAGAATATGTTGTTGAAAAGAGTAAAAGTACTATGCAAAGTACTATTTGAGAAATTTAGTTTTATTAAAATTCTATACAAAAGAAATAAATTTCACATACCTTTGAAATGTTACTTGATCGACTTGTGGAGCGCCCTGGGGATTTGTCATTCTGTAAACCAAAATTAGAAGATGACAAAGGTGCACTCTTTTCTCAATTATGAGTACACAGAGTTTCTCTTCCCTATTCTTCAGTTTGTCTACTGACTGTACAATGGGAGACAGGTCAACAAATAAACCAATACAATATGCAAGTGAATTGCATCACTAAAAGTTAAAAAAACGTCCTGTAAGGAATTAATGTAAGCAGTTAATTACTGTTGGCTTATCTTGCAGGGTTTTCTAACAACATTTTGAGAGAAAGTTTAGTATGTAGCTTCTTATGAATACTTGTACTCTTGTATGAAGAAGAATGTTTAATGACAGGTAATAAAATTCACCTAGTTAGACTGGACACATCCTTGCTCAAAAAGTTGAAATAATCCTTTCAGGAAAATTAAAATAGGACTAGATAATTTCCTGGCCAGCCATATTCTGAGAACAATTAATTTGTAACAAGTCATAGATGTATTTCAATTTAGCACAAACCCCTCTTGCAAAAAACACATGCACACAGACCTACACCATAGGCTGAAATCCATTAATAAAGTGCATGTTGAATAGTTACATTTCTATAGAACAATGGTGTGGGGGTTTGGGTTTTGTTTGGTTGTGGTGCTGTTTGTTGGGTTTTCTTTTCCTGGTAATCCAAAGTAGGAAGTGAAGCAGTAGTTCAATAATTTGTTTAGCATTTTCACTTCCCCAGCAATAGATTTGGCTTCATCACACTGAAAAGGTAAAAAAAACCTGTGTTCATCCCCTGGGTAAATGAATGTATCTGAAGGAGGTCATGGAAATATCTTTCTCAGCACCGAGAATGCATGTTCAGACGCATGAAATATTCATGTAAACAAGACTGATTCTTACCTAGAAGAGGGCTGAACTAGTTACAATTTGTGAAAGTCTGTAAGACTTAGGGTAACATGGAGACAAAATCCAAAGCAGACCTTTCACCTGTGCAGCTTAATTTGCAATGTACGCATCACTGTGACAGACACAGACGCATATATGTCCATAAAAGGCTTTCAACTTGACTACAACCCATCTCTCCTCATTTCATTTAAAGAGCTACCAAGCTGCCAGTTAAAAAAGGCTGAATTTCCTACTCCATTAATGCACATGTCTAGTCTAGAAATTAGTATTTCCCCAATGATTTGTAGCGCAGAACAGTTTCACAATGGCAAAAACAACCCAAAAAAACTATGAGGCAATTTGTCAACAAACATTTAGGAAAAATCACTTCACCATTTTTATATTTAAAAAGCTGCTTTGATATTAACTCATATGAAGAATAATTTCAACTCTTCTTTTTGTTCCATATGCCTGCCATTTCTCTCTTTCTTCAGACTGTAGGTAGCTTACATTTTCGTTCCATGCTTCAGCACTATCAATTTTTTGCACTACAAATATCAATATACAGAATTATTTCTACTTTATTTTGCTTTTACTAGCACTAAGTAGCAGAACAGATTCTTGCCCTCAAAAACACCCCAACATCACTGAACTGCCTGAACATTCTTCATTTTATTCTACCATACTGGCTAATTCTCAGGACTTAATCACCTTCAGGTTTGTTTGGAGTTGTTTTTTGGGTTGGTTTTTTTTGTTTGTTTGTTTTGTGGTTTTGTTTTGTTTTATTGGTAGAATTAAGAAAATAAATAATATCTTTAAGTTATCCACTCCTCTATTATGTTTTGTCCTCGAGGCTGGCCCCACTTTGAACAGGAAAGTGAATCAGATTGTTACTTCTGCCCTGAAATATTTTATAATTCAAATGTTTTTTCTGTGATATATTATCCACTGTAGCTTTGGTAATAAATTAATAATTGCTTATCCATTCTAGACAACATTAAATATATAAAGTTTTGCATGTCTTAATTTACATCCACAGAAAATGCACTTTAGCTTTTCGGGGTCAACATTCAAAGAAGCTCTGTTTTGACCTCAAAATAATAGAAGTTATGGACCCATGAAATTAATTCCCCTTTTGTAGCTAGAAATTTTGAACAGGGATCATAGCTGAGAACCTTCCTGCTAAAAGCATGCAACCTTTATTCTCCATCACTTGGACTAAAGAAATATTTTGTATTTTCTGACAGTGTAGTGAACTCTGGAACTCTAACTGCCTTTCTTTTAACAACCTGTCATTCAAGATTCATTTTCAAAATCTGTTTCCTGCCTAGAGCTCTCTAGACTTTTTACATGATCCATTCTTCACTGTGGCACAGATCTCCTTCACTTTAGTTACAATAAGCTGCCAACTCTCTCATTAAAATCACCTAGCACCCACACTTTGAAGAGTACCAGCTCATACATTGAATAGTCTAAGGTGAGAGAAAGAGTGCTGCCTCTATAGCTCTGGAAAAATAAACAAATAAATATAATCATTATTTCCAAGTTCAGGCATTGCATAGTGATATATCATATGAACAATAAAAATAAAATACCTTACATAAATTGAAGGTAGGGCTCTTCAATCAAGTTCACACTGAACTTACATGATTATTCATACAAAGAAAGAGGAGAGTAGAAAAGCTATGGCAAAATCTCTTTTTAAATGTGTCTTTAAAGAATGCCTGTGTGCTTCTATTTATAAAGGTTTATGTTTACAAAGTATTCACATTGTTAAGAATAATTGATTCCTTTCCCTACTGAAAGTGAAGAGGAACTATCTTTATTGAAGAATGTTTCTCCTACCAGTTTGCTACACATCAGTAACAAAGACTATTTTCCTCACACATTCAATACTAATTTACATTTGAAAGGTTATATCTAAACAAATATGTCTTCAAACATTTATACATATTTTTGAGCATTAGGGTAATGTCTTATCATGTCTTTGCAATCAGATTATTTCAAAGAAAGTAGCATTCACCTTTTAGATTTAATTCTTCTCAGAAGGAATTATTTAACGTCTGTAACTAGTTTTCTTGATCTCCCTCACTGGGTTTTCTAAATTCAGACATATAGAGTTCTAACCCTTTAGCAAAGTGAAAACAAAACACTCAGAGAAATCTCTTGTTAAAATTCTCAAACTCAGTCCACAAAACAGCAAGACAACTCCTTCCAAGACTCCTTCTGGCCGTAAGTACGAGCTTTTCAAGTTGTATGTTGTATTATGCAGTCCACATTGAAATGCCTCTCATTTCCAAACATCCTGTACCACCAATATCTCATCTCTTCTTTGTTTTATATCCCACAAATACTCATCAGGTATCTTTTCAAAACTCTGATGGCACAGAAATAATTTCTTGTAAATATTTCTGGAATATTAAGAAAAATTAGGAATATTGGAAAAAATGCTACAAACAGGGTAGTAATAAGAAATTACCCAAATAATGCTGTGAACCAGTGAGGCTTTCATTCTAAAAGACAAAAGTGATAGATAAGCTGTTTGCTTTCTGATCTGCAGTAAATATTCATAAGCATGGTTAATGATTTTGAGTCTTGGTGAGTAGCAAAGCACATTTTAAACTACCTAATCCATTTGTGTGGTTTCCTTTAGCTGTCTCTTATTGTGCTCTAGCTCTGACCATCACTCAGGCTGACCCAGACAGCTTCCTAATGGATTGTACTTCATCTTTCTACAGAAGGCACAACAGCATCATGAACTAATCACCGTATCTCAACTCACAGGAGACTCTTAAGCCATGACTTCTGTCATGCACAAGCAGTCAATCTACCCTCCAAACAAACCCAAAGCTTTGCACAAAATAATTCTGCCTACGTTTTCTTTCCTATGGATGTTAGGAAGAAATTCTACACAGAGAGAGTGACTGCCCATTGGAATGTGCTGCCCAGGGAGGTGGTGGAGTCACCATCATTGGAGGTATTCAGGAGGAGACTTGATAGGATGCTTGGTTGCATGGTTTAGTTGATTAGGTGGTGTTGGATGATAGGTTGGATGCGATGATCTTGAAGGTCTCTTCCAACCTGGTCTATTCTATTCTATTCTATTCTATTCTATTCTATTCTATTCTATTCTATTCTATTCTATTCTTTGCATCCCAGTGGTGCAACCTGCTACTTCACATACCTGAACACAGTCCTCAGGCTGAAAATTTTATCACAATAAAAATGCTCCTAAATGTAAATACAACACAAGCCAAACAAATGTGGCTTTGTCTGCCCCATTCCACCCAGTACCCTCTCACTGCATCTTCATGGGAGTCTCTTTTCAGCACCTTTTCACTTCTAGAATTTTGAATAGAAACATAAATGGCTTTCATTTTACAGTCTGAGGTCTCAGATATGTAGATGATCTCAAATAGCACTGTCAGTCACTGGAAATACAAAAAGCAGGAATTACTATTACTAAAACTGATATGTGGCCTCAATGTACTTAATATGAAAATGGAGAAGGAAACCCACAACATTTTCTCTAAGTGATGACCAAAACCTCCAATGTCCATAACTAAGGCATACACACAGAGTGTAATTACTGGGCATCATAATTTTGCTGAGAAAACATGGAGTATTTCCAATACCAAGGAAAAGCTGGGTTTAAATTGCCAACACACAGAAGAAAAGTCTGCTGGGAATATTAAACACTGTGATGCAGATGCAACTCTTCATTAAAATAGTAGTAAAATATAAATAACTCAATAAAAATAAAATATCTACAAAATACATGTAGAGTAATATACTGCATATATTATTCATATATACTGTACTACACACATATATACACACATAAATATAAAGCATTCAAATTGATATGACTACGTATCTATCTATGAAAGTATTTACATGCATAGATATGTAAATGTCTTCCTAGTTATCTGCTGCTGAGTATGGACAGAGCCAAGATAACACTGTCTTACACAGTGTGGTTACTGTTACATTATTCAAGGACTATTTCACAGTTTCTTGTGTTGGAGTCTAAATTATTAAAACAACTACAAGTATATTCATATTTATTTATGACTGTTTTTACAAAGAAGATAATGACAGTGTGATTACTGACAGATCATACAATGTGCTTCTTGGCCAGCTTGGAATTTCTCTACGGGAAAGAAGGGTAGAGGGAAACTTGTTGCTGATGTTAGTATCCTAAACCCTTTCAGACTAACTGGTTATTTCTAAACAGCTTTGATGTGGGGAATTTGAGTCCTGGAAGGAACTCAAAGTGGATTCTTGCCCGAAAATAACACTGAGAAAGCAGCACATCATGAATTGACAGCTACCTTTTATTATTCATAGAATTATTTTCCATGCTGCTATATATGTCACCTATTTTCTTCATACTGTCAAATATTCAGCATTTAACTATACAATTCCTCTTACACCACCCAATAGCACTTGTAACCCTGAATCACGAAATATAAAATTATTAGTAGTCAAGTCTGTCTTTGAAATGTAAGAACATTTATCTCCCTTCTTTGTAAACAAATAAATTGCCTTTCTAATAAACTTAAGCTTCACGAGGAAGTTCAACATTCTTGTCAAATCATAAGGTCCCTAGGGAAAAAGCCTGTGGAGAAAGTAAATCTAAATAGATTTACTGTCTATGCTAAGCCAGCTGATTTTCAAAACCAAAGCTGCTGAGGATGCTGGAGCATCTAGAAAGTTTCTGAAGAAGCTGAAGCACTTCAAACACACCATTATGACTGAAACAGACTACATAACCCAGTCTAAAATGAAAAAGTTAGTTTTATCACCCTAAAGGTTGCATTTTCCATATTTTTGTGTGTGCAGAAAAGTACACAGCAATGATCAAGGAACCTCCTAATTAGCTGTTGGCTAGCCTTGTGCAAGAATAATGTAGAGGTGGCTTGTCATATGCCTTGTTACTTATCTTGCAACTAAGATGTCTTTTGTGGACAGGTTTGCAGTACATAAGGCCACAAAAATCACATATTGGTACTTTCACTGCAATAAGGTTTGTATGACACATTTTAGAAAGTTATTTCCTTCTTCAACAATTTTTCCTCTGAGCAGAAACCTACAATACCACAAATTGCATGGCACAGCCATATTACTTAGAGCTGCTTTCTGCACTGGTATCTCTAGAGGGCTATATTCCTTCTGTATCTTATACTGTCTTACTCCATATCACTCTCACTAGGCTCAGTATGGCCTTTTTTTCTCAGTGTAAGCTGCTAATAAGCATGAGATATATATATAAAAATCTGATCCACCATCCTTTCAAGTTGAAAATGCTAATTGCAATTTAATGAGGCTCAGAGTAATTTCCATCATGTACCAGGATGAGTCAACAGCATGCTTGCTGTTTCAGTAAGAGATTCACAGTGACGCTTCTACATGCAATTACACGGACAACTTCCATCTTACAACATTTGGTTACTTTCTCTGTATTGCACAGATGTGCAAGGTCAGATTTTTTTTCCATTTTTTTTAAAACCAGGAATAAATAGACCATTACATTTAAAAAAACCCAAACAACCAAACCAACCAACCAAAAAAACTCCACCAGCAATCAACCAACCAAACCAAACCAACAAAGCAGCACAAAATCAGCTTTGAAAGACAGCACAAGTGTGCACAGAACACGGTCAGAAAATAGTGCATGCTAAACACCAACCTGACACAGGTGTAATTCATTTAATAGCTGACACAGAGAGACAGATTTTACGTTGTTGTGCTATACTTAGCATGTTAGCACAAGAGTTACTTGAAATTCTTGCCAAAATAGTAGCCAAAATAATACAAGACAACAGCCACAAAATTGAAAATAAACTGAAAACAGATCAGTATGTGTTACATAGCTGCATTTGACTGATCATGAGAGAAGAAGTTAGCCAGAAGCTCTGATTAGAAAATTGTTTCTGGTAATGTCCAATACTAATGAGAACACACATTTCAAAAAACAAATCTGAAAAAAAACCAGGCCAGGATTTCAGAAAATGAACATACAAGAGTGATAAAGAGTCTTATAACGAAGAAGCCGCACACAGCAGTCAAAGGGACTCGCTCATGAGTACCTTCTCCTTTCCAGGAGAAAAGTGAACTTGTTTCTCCTGCATTTAAGATATACCAAACACATAGGCTGCTCAGGATAGGCTTGGGCAATAAGCAGTACACTGTTGTGTGGCAACAGCTGGGTACCAGTGGGTCTTTCTGCCTCCTTGATCTTGGGCAAAACAGCAGATTGCACCTACGGGCAAGGGCAGTTTTCAAATGGCGTTACCCATCAGAAACAATGAACACCAATACCCTAGCCGGTCTCTAGCTTAACCTACTCTAACAAAACACAGTTTCACATGAGTGGTTTCATATTTTAAATAGATGTGAAATTTCCATACACTCCTCATTTCACCCAAGGAACTAATTATCTAACTGACAATGTCAGGATTACTTTTTCAACTTAAAGGTTTAATTTATCCCTTTGCTTGCTTTACCCTTAAGAAAAATTACACACATTTAATCCAAGGTTGTTTTCTATGATTAGGTATTCTAAATCACTCCTAGTCTGCAAAAATACACATCAAAACCAGCAATCTGTCCTTGTCGACTCAGGAACTGCTTGGTGAACACCCTGCATCAAGCACAGCCCTGCATGAAGAATCTGCTGTAATTAGCTGCCTTTGCTCTTTGATTTATACCTTGGGGACATAAAATAAACCCAAAAAACGCACCACCACTGAAAAAACAACCAACCAACAACAGCCACCAAACCCACAAAACAAACAACGGCAAGGAAAAACAGACTACCAAAACGTTACTTCCCAGCAGTACTTTTCTACCAAGATAAAAGTGATGCCTGTCTTTATCCAAAGCTGACCATATAGTTACAAATTAAAAGCTTCAAAGGTAAATGTTGGTCAAACTAAAGTTGTCTTTACTTTCTTATTAAAATGTCACTGGGAAAAAGCATAGGAATACTGTAATTTAAAAATCATTAGGCTCCTACTCTGTACACTAATGACATACCTTGAGAGGATCAAGATGAATGGAATACTATTCACAAATTAGATTACATGAAAAAATACAGAGGGAAAATATTAATTACATTTGAAGAAAATAAATATGGCCAAAAAATAAATATGTAAAACCAGCAAAGGGCGGGGGGGGGGGGGGGGGCTGGGACAGGAATGTAAACACAAAGGAAAAAAGATGGAATAAAAAATGAACCTGAGAAAATATTTTCTCTGCTGTGTCATAATATGCAACCGCATATAACCCACAATTATTCCTATGCCTATAAGCATTTAATAGAGGTATTTCTTTGAAGTCAAGAGAGTAACCTACAGAAAGTTTTTCACCAAAGAACTGTGCACAGTGCCACTCAGTACAAGGGTCTATCTTTTCTGACACACAGATTTACTTCTTACACTTAGAAACAAATCTTGGCCTCCAAACACACGAATGTTTTTGTTTTCCACTGCTATTTGCCAAGATGTTTCTCTTCAGCAAAAGTAAAGAGCTGCTTATTAGTATTGTATCAATGTCTAAATGCAGCCTGCCTGCCTTTAACATCTCACTACATTAATCAGAGCACTTTAGTGATAACAGGTAGCACTATAATTTATGATAGATTTCCACATGTCAAAACCACCTTTTGCTCCTTGGTTGCTAATGTCTAAATTACCTGGTAATTATAAACAACCTGCACGATTTCACTAACACTTGATTAACATTAATTTATTACTGGAGACATGAGATGGGAGATTTTGTGTTTGGGTGTTGTTTATAAAGATACCTTACCTTGGGTAATGGCAACTATTCTTTTTATAATTTTTTTTTCTTGACATTATTCAGCTATAGAGAATAAAGGCAAGCACCCATCATTTATTTATTTATTTGCTTATTAAATAAAATAAATGTGACAGCCCACATTCCTTACTTTGACAATCTGTTTTGACTGTCAGTTTAGCTTTGTTTTATTCCTTCTCCACAGGTGTTGACAAATATATCACTCTACGTCCCTTGGTTTCAAGTAAGGGATAAACCAACTATTTAATTATCACTTATTTTCACACTGTGTTACCCTCCCTAAATGGCTTTGACACACAGAGCAAGAAAGTGAAATAGAATCCTCCTCATTATGAAATTACAATTTTGTCTCTTTCCTATGATGAGTAGAAATATAATAAAACAGATTTCACAGCGACACTCTTACATCAAATGGTTCTATCATTTACTTGTTACTGTAATGTATAGATAATGTATTTAAGCATTTAGATCCTTGAAAAATAAAGATCTGTTTTTTCATTGTCTCGCACAGCATGGAACAACTTTAGTACACTATCCAATATCTTTGTTTTCTAAAGCTCTCAGTACAGTATGAAACTTTATTTATCCATAAGACTCCCAGTGAGTCTGATATCTGCAATATTTCAGGACATCAAGGTTCATGATCTAGTTGTTTTTTTTTTTTTCTCTCTTTACTTTCTGAAATATGTAGCATACTCTTTAGAGGAAGGATGTTGTAGAAATCACAATTAAATAAGGATTATTCTTAGAACTTGCAAGCCTATCTATTGCTATATATTCATTTATTCATTCAGGGGATGTGGAAACTATTACACAAGAGGTGGGTTCTTTTGCTTGATTAGAGTTTTTTCTTTTTGGTGTTTTGGTTGGGTGGGTGGGGTTTTGTTTTGTTTTGCTTTCTGACCTAGTCTTTTTTTCTCACTAGTCACGCTAGTGTTTAATTGAAAAGCTTATATTTTGATCTTATTTTCCACTTAAAATAATGCAAGTAAAAAGAAGTGTGGAACACACTATACACTTATTTCCTAGCAGACTTGCCCAGCAAGACATACATATTCATGCAGTGGACTTCTACAGGTCTTTTACTCCCAGACATGACCTTAATATTCAGTATTAAAGATTTGTAGAAGTTACCATGTACAACACCCCTGCTTACTGCAGAGGGGTTTGGACTAGATGACTTTTGGAGGTCCCTTCTGACCTAAACCATTTTATGATCCATTCTATGATCCGTCCTATGATTCATTCCATGATTCTATGAACATAACTTTTACTGACTACTCCTACTTAGCCAATTTTGTGTTAACAACAGAACTCTTTCATAAAGAAAGAGGTACTTCAACAGTGAAAGTAGAGGAAGTTTGGGGAAAACAAATATTGAGGAGTCTGCCATGGGGAAGACAAAAAGTTACCCTAGCTTAGGTAAGTGAAGATTTTACCACTGAACGCACAATTTATAATTTTTTTTTTGTGACCGATAAATGAATGAACAGAAAAACAAAATCAAAATGCAAGATCTGGATCTGCCAGGATATCTGATTAGCTGCAACACAAAGACATTGTAGGCAGTTGTTAATTCCTCCCAATTAGACCTTCATGCCTAATAAAAAAAGTCCTTGGCATAATTAGGACAGACAATAATTCAAACTTTCCCAGAGCAGCTATAAATATCTACTTACCAGGATACAGAATTCAGTTCTTTTATTCATATCTGTTAATTACTGCACAAAATTTAGACTAGCTTGTTGAGAGTAATATCCTGGCACTGGAATTGACTCAAGTATTTGCACACAAGATTGTATGCATTTATGTGTGTCTGTAAAGTCTCTAGCTGTTAAAAACACCACTGAAATTATCTAGTCTCTTACTCATGAGTCATTTTAATTACTGTCTTAGATACCAGTTAATACCTTATGCTTCAGGGTGTTTTTTCCAGTACCGCAGACCACAATGAAAGATGTGTGATTCCATGCTATTCTTTTCTGTGCTTTCTCACTGAGGAATCCCACTTTTCTTAATCATGGTGTGTAATGTGAAATTACATTGCACACAAATCACTGTTGCCATTTTCTGAAGAGATACCACATCTCCCTTCATTGCACTGCAGTAGGTCTTCAGCGCTGTAAACACTAGATTTTTAGTCTTTGGTGCACTTCCAGATTTCCAACAGTCCATGCTGGAAAGGATTTCAAGTACAGTTATACTATTTTAAGAAAATAAACAATATTCTGCCACTTGTATCTGAAGCACGTATTTAATGATGACTTATGCAGTGTCAACTGGAACCAGGTCCGCTGAAGATACGGTTTATTCATCTCAGGCAGTGGTTCACACTTTGCAATATGATGCTCCTCAGCAACATGTTAACATTCAGATTTCTAGGAACCAAGAACCTCACAACCTTGGTAAACACTGGCTCATACAGTTATAAAAATGCAGATGGTATTTATATGATTTTCTTTAAGGTAAAAAAAAAACCCATACCTTTAGCTCAAACTGAAGTTTTTCTCCTCATAAAGTAACAGTACTCTTGACAATTACTGCTATAAAACAAGGAAAACAGGGCTTTCACAATCTGAGATGCTACAGCAGGAATTATTCCAGAGAAAAGCCTCAGAGAAAGGATTAAGGATTCAATTTTCAGTCCTGGCTTTTTTATTAAGCATTTAACTGATTACAAATGCTGAGTGACCAAGCAATGACAATGTAAAAGGATTAAATATATTTTTCTTTGCTTGATTCCAGAGTTTAGTTTCCCTTAAAATAGCACACGGTCTAATCCACAAAATTTGTCTTTTAACGTGGAAGGGCCATAGAAGGCTACCAGAGCTTGGAAACGAGGACAGGTTAGGAAAAATGTCATTAGATCTTCTTTGCTGTTTCCATTTCACAATAAAGTATGAAGACATAATTTCAATATTCCAATTTTGATTTATCTTAGTTCTTTCCAAGTTCAGATGTATGCTTTCTCCCTTCAGGAATAAACTTTTCCTTTTGTATAGTTCTGGAAAAATCTAATGTTTCCGGAATCAATGATTGACTATTCCTATGTGGTTCCCAGTAGTATTTCAAATATACTTTGAGTGTGTTTCAAATATTTATTCCTGTAGGGAGGTTAATTAACTATGATTCCACCCATTTTTCCAGCTGTAAAGGTCAGTATCCAGATTTAATATAAACCAAAATAAAATTAACCTTTTGCATTCAAAGAAAACAGATGTGCTAAAACCACTGACCTGTGATATACCCAAGCACTACAGCCCACAACTCAGCTTACTCATCTACATTAGACACAAACTAAGGAGCTAAGGACAAACTGACTGAACTTCTGATTATAGTGTGAATTAGCACAATGAGGAATATGACCTCATACTGTGACTATATAGAGCAATTTTACTGGCAATAAAAGATGAACTATAATGCCCAATAACAACAACTTTGACATAGTTTCCTCTTTTAAAATCAGTGTACACACAGTCTAATTGGAAAGGACAGTGAAAGTCCCCTCCCTTTCCTAGTGTAAGCCGTTCTAATTCTCTCAGCTTGCACTACTCTTAGATAACATGAATTGAGAACACTCCCATCCCTACATTATGCTTCCCAGGGAAATTGGATTAAAATATGCTTAGAGGGCCCAGATAAAAGAAAAAAGATTAAGTGTTAAGCCTTTGTGATGTAAAGTATCTATAAGGTAAAGTATAGTAGCACTTTATAGAAGGAGATGTGCATAAGGTAATTGCCTCAGCTCTCCCTCACAGAAAACACTGTGTTCCTGGAGCCACTCCCTCGCTGGGGTACTTTCTCATGCAGCAAGTAATTTGCCACTGCAACTAACTGGAAGGAAAAATAAGTACAGCTGGATTTTCACACAACTGGATTTTCTTTCCTTCTCAGGTCTGTATATGAGCTGCTCAGTTAGAATCTCCACAAAGTAAAGGAGAGAGCTTAGGTCATAATTGCAGAAACATTAAGGGACAATTCCGGTTAAAGGAAACTTAAAAGAGCCTTGCTGTCAGCCTCTCAGTTCTCACAGTGCAAGTCATCACGATGAGCCCTGAATCAGCTACCGGATCTGAAAGATGAAGGGTAGAAATCCCTATGCTGCCTCTGAGATGCTCGGTCAGTAGCAAGAATCTATTGTTTCACTTGAAACATAAAAAGAAATTATACCTTTACACAACTTCATCACTTCTGCATTGCACTCCAATCTAAATTCCCATTCTTTAAGTGCCATGGTACATGCAGCTTTGAGCTCCTACTTACATTAGTTTTTCAGTTCAGTTTTATGGTGCACTCCTCTGAGGGCTATAATTGGTACATGTTCTTTCATGGGACAAAACATGACTTGAAACAGGAGCAGAGAATGAAAAGCTGTATCTCTTTCAGAAGTACTTAGTGGAATACAAGATTAGATGTTCGAATATCAGTAACTTCCCATGCATCCTAAAATAAATGTGTCCTAGCCCCTGTAGCTTGTTTAGCTATTTAATATAGTCAAACATTCACCCAACAATCCATGAAGGTGGTCCCTTTACCAGCAGTTTATCAGGCATCAAGTTGTGCACTGATCTGCACGGCAACAAGCTTGTATACTTGGCAACTAAAAAAAAAAAAAACCCAAGTAAATCAAGGGTAATTTCCTCTCCTCCTTTACTCTCAGGCACTTTAAAAAGGCATTAAAAAAAAAAAAAAAAAAAGAGAGAGATAGAAATATAGTAAACATTTCATGCTATTTTTCATGATGAAAATAACACAAACCAGAACAACCATATAAAAAGGCAGCATTTATAGAGGTATTTATTTCAATGAATTAATTATGACACAAATCATACCTGTCAAATGTAAGTTAGCTTGTGAATTGCTAGCTCATTATGTATGCATTTGCAATGTATTATAAACTGCCAGCTCTGTTGTAGCAACCACTGCATAGAAAATACACAATACAGCATATAATATACTTAGAGTAATCAGAAGGAAGGAAACAAAAAAAACCCCACCAAACCAAATACACACACACTTGCCTCCCAAAGGTTCTTTGCCTTTGTCACATCTTTGCAAATTTGTTTTGTCCACCATGAAAAACAATTTTCTTATTAACCATTGACTATCTTTTCCTCTATTATTATGGCTCTAAACTTCCTATGAGAAAATTTATCAATTAAGCTAACCAAGGTAAGCAAAAAAATTTTTTTAAGGCCTTTATCTGTATTTAGTTGGTAAAATAATTGTTAAGTAGTAAGTGACATACGCAGGTCTATGTCTCTGCAGCACTTCATATGCTGCTTTGCACCAACAAATAAAACTCAGAAGTAACAAAGTACTGTCAGTCTAGACTGCACATGTATCTATTCAAAACTGCATAGAAAATAACTAATATTAACCCCCATGAAAATGTCTGACATTCACCTATACTCCTTTGGAGCTCAGCTTCTTCAGGGTGAAATTTCACATCTTGGCTCATGAAGCAGTTAAAACCTTTTTTATTGCTTTATATCGTTCAGACTTCAAAAGTTCAGACTCTTGGGTAAATTTTCACATTGTAGTCAGTATTTTTTACTCATTGAATGTACAGCTGTGAAGGAATCCTATAAAAAGCTGAATTTATGTCCTGTGATGAAAGCATGAAGAAATACACCCTCTGGGTGATACCATTGAAAAAAGACATGGGCCAAGAAAAAAATTTACAATGATCAACAATTTGCCAAAAGCATAAACAGTCACAGTAATCCTCTTCCTTCCATCACACACATAAAGAGTGAGAAGTCTGCTAGAAAATTTATATGGTCAATAGATGGAATAGCCTCTGCACAAGGAACAACAAAATAAACTGTAACTAATCAACCTAGAAGACAGTCAACTGAGTTGAAATATGATGAAGTGCCACAAAATAATCCTAAGAGGCATGGCAAATAAATTACTTTCCAATCCACTAGTACAAGACCAAGAGAAACCAAATTAAACCAGCTGGCAATAGGTTTATAATAAAGAAAACACCCTAAGTGGCTAATGTTTAACAAGCATATCAGCAGTTTTTAAAAGCTTAGAGAAGATCAAGAGGTGACCAAATATACTTGTAGAAGAAAGGTTTGTTCAATGGGAACACACAAAAAAATTACATCATGGTTAGCAATTCCCTGAACTACGATTTACTAGATGCTAACCGCTCACAATCTTAATCTGCCTGTAGCATTCATAACTAGCCATTGTCAGAGAAAGCATACCAGGCTACATGAGCTTTTAGTTCACCGTCATGTGGACCTTATTACGTTAATAGACATAAATGGGATAATAATGTCACTGAAATTTGTCATTTCAAGATGAGGATAAAAAAAAAAAGATCATTTCACACAACTCCATGGAACTCTTGTATAACACTATGTACAACAGTATTTTTCTAATTCAGTGCTGGAAGGTATTTTGTAAAGGTAAGATAAAATCATGTGTGATCTGAATCCTAGATGGTTAATTCATCTGTATTTGGGGAAACTCCTGCTGAGTGAAAAATCTATGTATAAAAAATGAATAAATTAAAAGAACTTGAGATGTAGTTCTTTGTCTATAGTTTCGTCCAGGCTTTTTCTTCACCAGCAAATTCAAGGTAAATGAAACTCTAAGTTCTTACCTCTGCTGAGTAAGATTTTTTAAAATTACCACCATTTATAGGGAAAGTAAATCCAGTAACTTAAAACAGCTGTGCAAAACTGCCATATCCTGTATGCAGGGCTACAAATAGTAGCAAATAAAGTAACTTAGATTATATTTCATTCTGGTTTTAGTATGAAGTTAGTTGGCCCCTTTGTCCTCAATGGAAACAACAGAGCTAGGGATCAGCTTTAGTAACAGACTTGGTCATCTTCTGTCATTTAAATTAGCCTTCCATTTATTCAAAAAAAGGCTTTCAGAAGTTTAGTTTTTTTCCTTTTAAAACATCAAGTACATTCTTACACAAGATGCTTCACCTCTGACAGTATAATCCCAATACTTAGCACTCGATAACAAGATCTATTTCAATTACCAATTGGTAGAAGGGACTGCACAGCAAGTCATAAGAAATTTGAGAGTCTATAAACAACTCAAAATCTCTCAGAAACAAATACTCCAGGCATTCTGACTGAGATGGATACCTGAATATCCACACATTCCAGTTTAACCTACTGCTTCCTTAAACTAGTAAAAAAAAAATCTACAGAATGCTCAGTTTCTTAGAAAACAAAAACACAAGGCCACGCAGGTTTTATAGAATGCTGATATATATTTGTTTAGAATGACATTTCTTAATTAAAGAAAAAATAATTTTTTAATTAAATAAATTAAGAGCTTCATGTCAGCATACCTGTATTAGACTAGTACCAAGAAAAGTATGGCAGCATCTAAGCATCCTTGTAGCAATATTTTTATCAGCAGTCTCAAAGGTAGTATGTCCACACATTCTTATTAAGGTACCACTTTCCACAACGTTTTCTTACTCCTTACATTGTGAACTTACAATTGCCAGCTATGTAGGATGGCAGACAATAGTCTCTTCCCCTCTGAGGTACCAAACTTGGAAACTAAATCCCCCAGTGTAATTCTAAATTCACAGTGTGCCCATGTAGCTAAAGATATTTATAGCAGCAAGGCTTATTCTGCAAGCCACTCCAGGAACTGTAAGGAATATCTAAATATCTGCATACAGAAACTAGTGTATAGCATACTAGTAACTCCTTCCTTTCATAATGCTCTTAATTAATCTATCAAAAGTTTTAGCAAAGTTTATTTCAATATTTCAATTTTTTGATAAAGAAGACCTTTGATAACTCATTATCAGAAAAATAAGCAAAAATCTAGTAAAAAAAATAGATTGCCAGATACATTTTGAGAATATGCTAAACAGTGACGTGGGAATATAATTTTCATTTCCTGAGAATAACAATTCTGAAAACTCTGATGAGCAGATCAGTGCTATTAAAGGTCATTAGACACTGTAGTAAGTATTATACATGAAGCTTGAAGGAACTAAATGAACAAGCAAGAAATAAAACCAAGATACAATAATTTTTTTTTTTAATGCTGATCTGTATTGTACAGATTTAAAGATTTTAATTCATAGCCTGACAAGCCTCTAAGATGAAAAGAGACTTCAAAGGAAATATTTCAAGATGGATACACAAGCTCAGTGGCTTTGGGAATGAGAGGAAACTCTGAAAAATATGGATGAATATTAATTATCTCTTAACGGTCTCTTGCCCTTAAATTTGGTTTTGTTTGGTGAAAAGAGAAGATGATTTATGCCACATGAGGGAAATAAAGGCATTCACATTTTGTTATTGGCAAAAGGATAATTTAGCCCAACCATAAAATAAAATCATGCACTCCATACAGTGCATCACATCTCTTCTGGGAACTGAGTCACAGCCTGTTAGTCAACTTGCCCCTTCTGAGCCTCAAGCCTCAAGATTTAATCCAAATCTTTCCACATCACTATTTTTGAACTGCATTCAAAATATATAAAGTATTCTAGAAGTTTTGTGTGTAGTTTACTACTGATTTGCATGCTCTCATAACAGTATCAGCAGTGTTGCTTATTCTCACATTTATTTAATCATAGAACCATGGAATCAACAAGGTTGGAAAAGACCTCAAAGATTATCAAGTCCAACCTGTCACCACAGACCTCATGACTAGACCATGGCTCCAAGTGCCACGTCCAATCCCCTCTTGAACACCTCCAGGGATGGTGATTCCACCACCTCCCTGGGCAGCCCATTCCAATGGTGAATGACTCTCTTGGTGAAGAACTTTCTCCTCACCTCGAGCCTAAACTTCCCCTGGCACAGCTTGAGACCGTGTCCCCTTGTTCTGGTGCTGGGTGCCTGGAAGAAGAGATCAGCCCTCTCCTGGCCACAACCACCCTTCAGGAAGTTATAGACAGCAATAAGGTCTCCTCTGAGCCTCCTCTTCTCTAGGCTAAACAACCCCAGCTCCTTTAGCCTCTCCTTGTAAGGCTTGCACTCGAAGCCTTTCACCAGACTCGTTGCCCTTATAGTTTCACTACATATAGTTTTTGATCCTGAGGAAGATTCCCAAGGAGTTCATAACAGCAAATTTATCACATTCCTGAAGGTCTTAATTTTGGATGCTGCAAACATTATTTTAAATTTCCAGTATACCACTTCCAGTATTTTCACCGGTAAAAACAAACAAAAGAAAAATCAACTGGATTTTCACCATTGTTTTTACTTTTTATATCATGTAACACAAAAAGAAACTTCTTACTGAACCTCAATTTCTTCTAAGCAAAGGGAATCATTTCTACTTGAAAATTTTACTAATTTACTTGCCTAAATTATTCCTTCTTTTCAGGATTAAAATGTTAATTGATGTTCATATCAAATGGTGCCTTTGTTTTAGCACAGTATTTTTTGCATGTCAACTTTTAAACCAAAATCTTTAATAAAAGGTATGTTTATAAAAGAAAGAAAGCTTAATGCTTTCTGAAAAGTGTCATGCTGTGTATAAATACTTCCACGGAAGGCAACTACGGATGGGAAATCTTAAGATCAGTTAAAATTTGCACAAATTAAATTGGTATAAGTAAATTTAGGCTAGAGTAAATTTAGGCTAGACATAGCAGATTTGTAATTCCTAGAAAAACAGTAAAAGAAAAAATAAATGTAATGGTTTGACAGTAGCAAGTTAAAGAATAACATGAAGATTATAGCAGCAGGTGACAGGCCTTAATGATAAAGTCCTTCTAGACATCTAATTTGTGAAAAAAAATGCTTTGTAGTTTTCATTAGATGAACTAATTTTCACCAAAATTGTTGCCTAGTAGGAATGATATGTTTCTTCAGTCTGTCTTCTGTTAAAAATATGTTGTTTTTTTAAAAAAAATAAATAAAAAGCATTAATGCCAACAAAATGAAAAATTTTCTTTCAGACTTAGCCAATAGCTACAATAATGAACTGCCTGAGGAGTGTTTCCAATGAAAAAAGCATCCAGGTCTTCAGATTTTGAAACTCCTATGAAGCGTAAAATGGCATTAAAAAAAATAATGAAGCATTTTATTGCCATCTGCTCTCAAGAAAATATAAAGTATGCCATCCCAGACCTCAGACTGTTTAGCAAAGATTTTGTACAATGTAACATGCAAAATGCAGTAAAAGTAAGGCAGTCATAAAGACTAACATGAATATCAAAAACCTGGCTTGACACTCCCCTCTTTCAAACACAAAAGCTCAACTTTCAACTGAAATCTTAGGTATTGGGAAAATGAAGTCAGTTTTCAGCAAGAAAATAATATTTTTTTAACACTAGATGTTTTGATAAGAACAACCTTCCTAAACATGATATAAAATTACATACTGTATCCATTCTAGGTGTAAATCTAGTATTAAATCAAACCTGAGATGAAGAGTTAATTTATAACAATTTATTTCCTCTACACTGAATAATTCCTTGGCACCAGCAGAAGTTATCACTTTTCTTACTGAGCCAATTTCAAAATAATTAATAAAGAGGCAATTTGCCTAATGCTCAATTCCGTATCTCCTCAGTATTTTCAAAACCAGTCATGGACTTTATTAATCACAGAAATTATTTGGAGTCCTGCTAGACAAACACACTTCAGATGCAATGCAGAACCACAGTATTTCAACTATGCCACCTCATTGATGCCAGGATCACAGGCAACCACCGTGGGACCCACAGAGCTGTAGTCAACGAGACAATGTCAAAATGCAGAAAGCACTTTTTATACCAGAACAGCATACAGGCCCTGAGCCAAGGACTGGTCACTGGCTTTTAGCATTTCTATTATTCTGACACAACTGCCTACTTAAGTTTCAGTGCACTTCAGTTTGCTTGCACACACCATTTCACAAGCAAATCAAATGTTACATATTGCTTCTGCTGGTCACTAAACATGATACGTCACTAGAGAGGATCCAAAGAGACATTTCACAAAATCACAGAATCACAGTACCAGGTTCTCAAATGTTATTTAATTACATTATTCTGTTGTCATGTGTAAATTAAATTAATTTTATATTTATTGCCTTGCAAAGTGATTTTCTATTGAATTTTAAAGCTAGTTACTTGTATTTGTGATACTAGTACTCAGGAGTATTTACTAGCATTTGTGAAAAAATGTTTTTCAAATTTTCTTGAGAATAACTGTCTGTAAAACTATTTTTATATATATAAATATTTATACTAAAAATGTTTTCTGTGACAGCAAACCATCGGAGGTAATGCACCTTGTTAGATGTTTCCAATAACATTTTATAACACTGTGAATCCTTCACTCTCTTTTGAAAGTGGCAGTTCATTCTGTTATTCAAATCTTACTCTAAGAAGTTCAAATTCCTGGAAGCTTTTAAGGCCAGGCTGGATGGGGCTCTGAGCAACCTGATCTACTGTGAGGTGTCTCTGCCCAAGGCAGCAGGGTTGGAACTGGACAATCTTTGAGGTTCCTTCCAACCCTAACAATTCTGTGATTCTGAGATATTAAAATGTATATCCCAAACTGGACAGATTCTCCATTGTTTGCAGTGAATTCTACATCTTGTTATTACTATAAAGCTTTGCAGGAGCATTTTCAGTTCAACTTATGATAGAAACCAGGCAGTAAATAGCCTGTGAGGAAGAATTCACTAGACAACATTCATCCATTAATAAAAATATGTGTTTGAGTCATGGGAATATGTTTCTTCTCCCCCCCCTCAACTTTTCTACATTACACAACCATCAGTTCAGTGCACATGAAAAAAACAAACTATTCAATAATCTGTACCACATTCATAATCTTAATGAATAAGATTAATTTTTATTCCCATTTCTAAAATGTTGCAAGCAGCAATATAGATCTGCTTCCATTTTGTAGCACCATGCATTTTTCTAGTATGTTTTTATAAAGCATATCTAAGTTACAAGCTATACCATAAAGCCTGTATCTTAGGGTACTGGTGCATATCCAAACACTATTCTCTCTTTATTCTATTCAGCTCTGTTAATAGCACTGGATTATCTTGTTTGATTTTAGTGCAGTGATGAGCACCCAATTAAAAACAAAACAGAACTCTGCCATAGCATTAGAAGTCTGATTCACCTAATCTAAACCAGAAATTGAGTTACACACTTGTGACAGCAGGACAATGCTATAATCAGCAAAGTAAATTTTAGCTTCCAAATCAGACCATGCCCAGTGGCCTGTGCATCACAACGCTCCTTTAACCTAGTAGAATACCAAAATTATAGTCTTTGACAAATAATCAAGTTTGGCTAATTGCATGGTTTCAGCTAGCTGCTGCTGACATGAGGTCATGACAGCTTTGCAGCATACAATAAGGTCTTCCCTAAACGAAGGAAACCCAGCAAGGATGCTGAGAAGAGTCAGCACCTCAAAGGAACATGCTCTGGTTTTATCACGTCTTGCCGCAGGTACAAATGGACAGGCAAGGGGAAAAAATCCCTTTTCACCTTTGTAAGAGAATCTTGGTTACATATCTGCAATGCTGGGACTGGCTTTGCTGATAATGTAGCATCTTATTGTGATGCAGATTAAAATGCAGGACACGTGTAGATTTGCAAATTGATGTATTATCTCTTCTCTGTGCTTTTCATTCTTACTTATCAAGCAAATGAAATGGTGCCACTGGTGGTTCATTCACTGATTTACGATACAGAAACTAACATCTAAAATTTACATTCAATTTTGGTAAGAACATCAAAAACTTTAATACAAATCTACATGTTCAGTGCAAAGCCCCAGCTTGAATGACCAGACTTGCCTATCATCTCAGTTTCATTTATTTCCCTAGTAAATTGAATCTTGCTATGCGGCCCTGGCTACATAGTCACAAAAAATGTAATGAAGTTATTCCAATAAAGGAAATATGCTCATGATGATATTCTCATGATATGCTGATGATATGCTCATGGTCCTGGTCAATGCTACTACTACCATCTGTTACGAATCCTGTGTCAGCCTACCCAATCCCTAGCCAAAAAGTGTGGATGTGCATAGACCTATTAAAACAAGAATAATTAATTTAAAAGATGATTTTTAATATTAGTTTACCTTTATTGTATAAAGCTCAATTTGCTTCTTCAAAAATCCCATGTATTTGGAATCACTGCAAATTTCTGTGCTAACCAAGCTTAAAAGAGTAGGGTAAAATATGATGTCATTGTTCATTATTCTTATGGGTCCATTTGGGAATACAGATGCTCTTGCTGGTGCCATAGGAGACTTGCAAATTTCCCATTAGTTGTAAGCAACGTAAATTTGTATCTCAGTTTGCTTCCAAATATTTGAGTATTAGTAATGGGAAAACATAACATACTTCTCAATTGTTTATTTTAGTTTATTATAGTTTAAATATATTATTTTTATAGCACCAAAGGATTTCATGATTAGAAGGTATTTGATCATACAAGTAGAAATAGCTTTACTTGTACTGCAGTGTTGGTATTTTCATACACACAGAGTGTATGTTTGTAGTTCACAATTTAATGGGTGTCCTGGAGGGTCGAACCCCCAAACAAGCCCTAGCCCATACAATGGGCTAAGCACCTACAAATGTGCTTACTTGGACAGTTCCTGGGGTCCAGATGGCCAAGGTAAATGTATAGTACATGTGATTAACATTGTAAGCACCTGCAAATATGCAAACCTGGACATTTCCTGGGGTCCAGATAAACATGTACCATGTGTAATTAACATTGTAACACAGCAGTGAACTGTGTGCCCCTGGCCACGTTTGGATATGCCCCATCCCATAGGTCCAGTTATCAGGGTTCTGTTACCAAAGGGCATTAATTGTCTTGGGACAGTATTTAAACCAGCAAAGAAGTAAGGCAGCTTGCCATGTCTGTCCTCACCCAGATAGCAACAAGAGCCAAATGCTGCCAGATTAGCAGCTGAGGGCCTGCTTACCACAAAGAGAAAGAAGCCAAATGATGCCCAAGTGGCAGCTGAAGAACCTGCTCTAGAAGACCAACAACTTCACCCAAGCCTTGCACCTGGACCAAGGTAGAAGGGGGAAAAGCTCCAAGGGAACTGAATCCCAGAAGAGGCTACAGCCCAGTGACAGAGCACACAAAAGAGAGGCCCTCTAACCCTCTCCGAGCCAAGGGCAAGCTCCAGGCCGTGAACTGGGCACGACAAGAGAGAGGCCTCCTTACCCCTCTCCGAGCCAAGGACTGCTTGAATCATAGCCACAGCATCTGGGAAGATTCCAGACAGAGGAGCAAGCTGTGAGCACCCAGCTAAACTGCCATGGAATCCCATTTGTGGGAAACCACAGATCATAGCACCTGTATTTCCAATTGAATTGCTGTACTGGAAATGTTAGATCTGTGCTTAAATAATTAAACTGTCTTTATATGTGCAGTGTAAAACCCACAACCGAATAATCAAACCTGTGAATATATTTTGTAAATAGGTTATGGTGATGTTTGAAGATACTACTGCCAGGAAATATTAATATTAATTATAAAATACATTAAATTATACATTTTTATTACCATGGGAAGTCAATGCCTTTTTTTCTACTTTTTTGTCACTAAATTATTAAAATTAATAATTTTTTTGTAGGCTAATATGTTATTGCATACCTGATAAAATTAGTATTATGGTTCGCAACAATCTTGACATCTTGGAACTGATGAAACCTAACCAAAATCAGGTTATGTGAGGTCCATCAATTACTTTTGAAACATGTACGACCATTCCACACTGACGAATTTACATACATAATCAGATAGCATCTATCTTAGCAATACTTTTCATACAAATATAGCCCCATGTTTGGAAATCACAGACCTATCTCCAGGTAGAAACATTAATCTTTTGATTTCACCTTTGCTTATGGCAAGAGAAACTCTACTGCCAACTACCTAAAGAACAAACTTGGTATAAACTGTCTATTCAGAAAAACGCTTTTCATGAAGTGGTACTCAAGAACAATCCATTTCTCCAGAGACGCTCCCCTGATTCCAAGAACTTTTCTGCCAAAGCATCTTTGATAAATACAAACTTGGTTGAATTTAATCTGAAACCAAACACATTCAGCACTTTCACAATAGTAATTAAAAAAAAAAATCTTTTTTTAATATCTATAGTGAAGTTGGTAATTTTTATTTCCACTCAATTTCTAGTCACTTCCTCGAAACTCTAAACTATCAAGTCAGCAGCCCAAGAAAAGACGTTCTTTTCTCCCGTTGCAAACAATGTAGTTATTTTGAAAAACCATAAAATGTTGTTGATCAAATTATACACTATTCTGCCTGCAGAGGAAAACAGAAGCCACTAAGCTGTATTACTGAATTCTCTTGCTACATTCTTAGCAATAAAAAATAAAAGCAAATACATTTTACTTTACTGTTTTCATTAAAGCCACAAAAGTTTATCTGTTGCGGTCTATTTCGCTTGTGTTTTGTTTTTAACTGCATCACATTAAAAAGTGCATTAACATGTTCAAAAGTGCATTACTTAAAACAAAATGAATATAGAAATCTTTAAAAAAATCTCTACCAGACTATGTTAGAAAATATGTTTCCTGAAAAAGCCATGCTGCATACCTTCAAGCTTGCCAAAATGCTTTTTAGTTTCTTTCTCTGAAGAAGGCAATGTGTACTAAAGCAAAATACAAGGTTATTATCCGGAAAATTCAAATACTGGGTTTCTATTCCCTGAATCAAGAGCAAAAAGTATACATGTAAGGTCACATTCATCCTACTATACTGCAAATATGAAAAAAATCACTAGTGAACTTGATCTGATCCCCTGTGAATGAAGAGAAAGCAGTATTCTCAGATATTCTTCCATCTTTATACATACTTTGGCAAAGAAGGATTTTGCTTGTACCATGCAATAATAAAATGAAAAATGGAACATAAAACTCTCAGACAACAGCCCTTAGAAACAAAATTCCTAATAATATAAGAAGACATCCAGAAGACTAGGATTTGAAAAACAAGAGGGTCTTTGCTACTAGGGGGTTTTGTTGTTTTGGTTTTGGTTTTTGGTTTTCTGTTGTGGGGTGGAGTTTTTTTGGCATTTTTGTTTGGTTGGTTTTTTAATTAAAGTATATTCCCCAAATATATATAATTTTTTTTCCTTTTTTTTCTGTAGACAACTTAATAGGCATTTCTGGATGCACTGCTAAATAGACACAAAGAGATGCCATTGTGATTGGCCCAATTACCTCCACAAAATAAACTAAATATGTAGAGAAGCATATGGAATTTTGTCATGTACAAAAATTGCTTTAAAAAATTTTCTTTTATCTGCAAGAAACCAATTGCTTTCATAAATGCTTTGAATTGAGAATGATGTGCAATTACCTTAGTAATTTTGTATATCGCATGCATCTGAGAAGCTCGGAAGCAATGCATTTTCCAAAGCAGGCACCAGCTGACCAAAGCATTAATTCATGTTACTGTAACGCACATGATACAAATAGGTTTCTCTGGTTCTTCAAACACTAAACATCAAGTTGAAAAAAGCCTACTTACACTTAACCTCTATCTTATTAATTAATTCCAAAGAAATTGTGAGTGTCAGACAGAAGCTTTTTGGCAGTTTAAATTCAGGTCAGTGTGTTCCTGACAGTACACAAACAGAGGGAAAAACTGTTGCATGGCTATATCTCCACACAACTTGAAGCTATGGTATATTTCACAGCTGAGTGACAGAATGCATATTGTGGAGCAGTAATGTTTAAGAACATAGTGCTTCAATTTGTTTCTTCCTTCTAAACAAAGACAACCAAACCCATCTGAACAAGGTGTTTGGGGAAGGCATTAAACTCAGTTATGTCACAGGAGTGGATTTCTTAAACAATGCTGAAATACTTTCATACCTGAATGCAGTAAGAAAGCTCCTATAAAGGGAATTTTTGTTAAACAAAAATAAACCATACTTTCAAGACTGGTACTAGACTTATTAGTTCTTAACTCTACGTCTAGACACACATTACATGAAACGTTTTTGTACATGTTAAACAAAAAAAGCTTTTGGATCACTTGCAGCATTAAACCAGAATTTTATTTTTCCACTTTAGAGAATTCTTTGACTTTTAATCATTTCTTCAGAACCTTAGGAAAAATGTTTTTCTAGGAACACATTTACATTAATTATGTCATCACTAATTAGGTTATATTGTATATTCCCTATGTCTATGTCTTGACAGAATATGTGATCAACATCCAAGATCAAGCAGGAAAAATGAACCGTCCCATGATTAAAGTACAGAAATCAGAAGCAAGATAACTGTTTCTGATTCCTGTCAATAATGGCACATGTAAAAACTCTGTTTCCTGAGAACAAGTCTTCAAAACCAACAGGCTACTGATGCATGCCTCCAGTGATTATTTTTTACAGTGCATTTTAAACATACATGCATGATAAAAGGCTAGGCATCAGACACCTAAACAAATGCATTCATTTGGTGTCAATATAACTCAGCCTTGCAGATGTTGTCACCCACCAGTATTACTCAATACATAAGCTAAGGTGAACTGTGAATATGTTGTGATAAAAGAAGTACTTGGAAGAAAGTGAACTTTATCTTGAGAATAAGTGAACTCATAGTCATACCAGATACTAAAAAAGTCAAGCTGGCACCTGTATATATACACAATACACATTTTTCTTATTTTTTTATCCATACAATTCTTCATTTCATTTTCTCTCCCCTCATCCTCCCACTATTTCAAACAGTTCTCTGTGTGGTAGTTTCAGGCTGTGCCTAGAAAATTTTCCACAGATCTTGAACAGAAAGTAGTAGAATGTAAATAAACCACTATTGGGTGTAAAAAGGAAAATAATGATAAACTCAAAATACTCCAGTTGGACAGAAAACAGACATAAAACTTACATCTGTAAACTATCTTCCTCTCTTTTTGCTTCCTCCACTCTGGCTGGTGTTTCAGCTGGTTTTTGCTGACCTTGGCTGCATTGCTTTGTTGTGGCTAAGTACTAACAAACTCTCTGCTCTTCTCTCTATCATGTACAGGGGGTAGGGAAAGGGGCAGGGAGTGGGGACGCTATTATTAGTCCCCTAATAACCACCCCAAGGGGGTTCTTGTGTTGTTTATAAATTGTAAATACCTGTAAATATTGTAAATAATGTATATTTTGTACATATTCATTGAATTTCATTTTAGATTGTAGTTTTGCTTGTAAATACAGCTTCATTTGCTTCCAACTGAGCTGTCTGGCAATTTTATGTTGGGGGGAATTTTCAAGCCACCACACTGTGCAGAACTTTGATTATTGCAAGATTTTAATAATGGGAAATTTTCTGATGGTATCTGAATTAGATCTTGCACCTAAAAAAAAAAATCACACTTCAGTAAATCACCAGACTCTGAGATGCATCACTTCAGATACTCTAAGCATATAATTTCAACTATTTTCTCCAAAAGGTAGCCTGTTTTTATTGAAATCCCAATCCAAATTTAGGTTCACACTTTTGGAAACAGCTCTTTTGACTACAGAATTGGGTTTTCAGACAGGGAGCATCATTACTCATTTAAAGTTACTGAGAGATTAGTAGCCTTTTTAAAATTATGTATCTTGAATTGTCTGTCCACAAGAGGAGACCTTCAGGATTTTGTAATTTCAGTTTTTGTTAAAAATGGCCTTGACTCACAACAGCAGAGAAACTGAAAGGAAATCATAGTCATTCTGTATAAAATATTCAATTTCATGCTACTGTTATTAAGCATGCACCATTATTGATGTTTTGACAATTTAGTAATTATCAATGCAATTATAAAATAATTTAAATTAATTGAATTGCTCTTTTTTTTGCATTTCATTTTTATCAGCTGCTATTAATGTTTCATGAGCATTAATATTTATAGATTACAAAGATTACAAGAAGCAATTAGCACATTCTAAAATAATATTACCCAGAGAAAACAAACATCAAACATGATTAAATAAACTCAGGTTTCCATAATTAAAAAATAGCAATTCAATTATTTTGGGATCAGGAAACATTGTAGTCTAAATTAGTGTCACTTGCCAAGAAAAGTGACACTAGAGCTGGAAAGGCAAAGTATTTCCCCACTAATCACCAAGTGTCAGTACATGGTTTTGATGCATCAGATTACCAACAGAGCACTTTGAGAGCCCTCAGTAGCCTCTGTGGTCCTCATCTACAGTGAGTTTGAGACCATCGGATGGGCCAACATCAACATGCCTCACGGTTCAATGACCTCATTCCTATAAACATCGCTACACGCATTTATTCTGCCTGCTCTCAAGCTTGCACTAGGCAGAGCCTGTACTCCACAACTACGCTGTGAAATACAAGGAGCAGTGAGTCTGAACCTACTTCAGGTGTGGAGTTTTTTTTGGGTTTTTTTTGATTGTTTGTTTTGAAACATTTCTTTGCCTAGGGAAGACAAGTTTAAATTAATAGCCAAATCAGCAAATGAGCTTTTTTTACAATCACTTTTTCTTCCACAATATACCTTTCCCCCTTATTTACACATTTCCCTTATATCTATTCCAATGGTTATACTGAAAATGCCAATTATGGACTGATAGATAGTAAGGACAGGCCCACAACAGAGTACTGAGAACTCAAAACACTGTGAAGAGCCAAATTAGACCCAGAAAAAGTATAATGTGCTTGCACTGAATTAATACAATCTTCCATGTGCTTCATTTATTTATTTTCAGTATTTGTTCCCTCATTGTTTCTGACCTTATTTTCTTTACCATGGAAAGAAAAGGGAAGGAAAATTGCTATAAGATACCTGATTCATTTCTGTGGAAGAAAAAAAAAGTTATTATAAAAATGATGCGATAAACAGTCCATTTTAGCTCAAATGTTTTATAGCCAACTATATTTTCAACAAAACATTTTCAATGTGCTTTTTTCCACAAACATTTTCAAACCTTAGTCTTACACAAACAAACAAAAAAATACTACTTTAGTATTCTCATTAGAGGAGAAGCATTGCTCAAGCTGACAGCAAATTTCATTGTTGGGGAAATTTTCTGTTTCGCTGATGCTGGGTTTATGGTTGAATTTGATGATCTTAAAGAACTTTTCCAACCTAAATGTTTCTATGATTCTGAATGGAAAAACCCAGACACTTGTGTAAGATGAAAATCTCTTCTCTCTCACACCAGCAAAATAAATGTAATAATAAAAATTGAAACATTAATAATCTCTACGAAATAGATTTGAACCAAACTTGTGAACATGTGCTGCATGAATTATTTTGGGGAAAGAATAAAGGACTGAATACAATCTATTCAAACAGTTACACAGATATTTAAATATTTATTGTCAGCATCTTTTTCTAGTAAATTGATCTACAGAAAATAATTTCTTACAAAAGCCAGGAGCAGTACATCTGGACCACAAAAGCTTATGTTCTCAACAGTTCCTTTACTTCAAGATGTAAATAAAAGTGCTGCACCGAGCTATATTTTTTTTTTCTTCTAGAAGTATAGGTTAAGAGAAGGTTTAAACAGAATAAAATTTATCAGGTGAATAATTCCATCTCTTTGGAAATTACATTTCTCTGTAGAATATCTCTTTTTCACAGTTTATTCACATATAAGCATTGTTTGGCTACTATCTTAAAGTTACCAAATTTCCAAAAGCAGTGTCTACAGAGCATTTTGTAGGTATATTATTGTGGCTTTCCTGGCTGATTCTGCAGCCTAATTAACAAAGTCTACTTAATAGTTATGCAAATAAGAATATAATTAAGATGAAACCAACTCTGTATTTTTATAAAATTATTATTTTCTCACATCCAGCTTTTGAGTATGAAGCTACACAATTTTCTTACAAAAAGAATAAAATGCAGATATTGAACATCCCCCTTAAACCTTGTCAGATTAACAACAGCCTTGTACTGATTAGGGAAACATACTTGAATCCTATTTCACAGGATTTTCAGCAAGGAATTACACTCTCTTGATGAAAATCAGGCAGCCAAATTCTTCAAGCTCAGCTCAGGAGATCTTTCTTACTCTGGAATTAAATTTTGGGGTTTAGATAAAGATCACAGAATCATGCAGTGGTTTGGGTTCAATGGGACCCCTAAAGACCATCTAGAAATAAACTATGTATACAGTATGCAAAACATTCATATAGTTAGAGGAACTTACAGCTAAACGTCAATGTCTTGGTTTATGATCACTGGAGGAAAATCTGTACTGGTATCAGCTAGGACAGAATTAAATTTCTTCAAAGTACTTTCATAGTACTATGTTTTGGATTTAAGATGAAAACAATGTTGATAACAAAAGGATATTATAGTTACTGCTAAGCCAGAGTATATCAAGGTCTTTTCTGCTTCTCGTGCTGCCTCAGCAGTGAGTGGGTTGGGGATGCACAAGAAGTTGGGAGATGACACAGCTGGGTCAGCTGACCCTAACTGGCCAAAGGGGTATCCCACACCATGTCATGATCAGCAGTACAAGCTGGGAGAAAGTAGAAAAGCTCAAAGTGATGGCATTTGTCTTCCCAAGTCACTGTTACATATGAAGGAGCCTTGCATTCCAAGAGGTGGCTGAACACTTGTCTGCCAAAGGGAAGTGAGGAATCAATTCCTTGGGTTTTTTTGCTTTCATGAGCAGCTTTTGCTTTACCTATTGAACTGTCTTTATTTCAACCCATAATTTTTCTTACTTCTCCACTATACTTCTCTCATGCATCTCACAGAGGGGGAGTGAGTGAGTGACTGTGCGGGGCAGAGTGGCCTCCCAGTATTCAACTACTACAAAACCATTTTTTGTATAATTATATTAAATTGCTTGGTCAACATCTGTAGAAGTGGAAACCTGGGATCTGCCTGTGTCAAAGAGATAATTCATAAATACATTTTATGTTCTCTTGTAAAAGCATATGTATCATTTGCTTGCACATAAGAAAGGTGCTTTTCTTAGAGTTAAATTAGATGCTTGATCATTTGTCATGACTTCTGAATTTCATTTGCATATACGAACATAAATTACCTAGTAACTCACACGACTATATTTCCAGATACAACCACCCATAACTTTAGTGAGTAATACAACAGGGGAAAGTAGTATGCACTAATGACTACAATTCAGAATTATGTACTGATGTCCCATTGGCTTGATGTGCTGAACATGGCATACCAAATCAAACACCAATCCATGCCCTACGAGAACATAACTATTAAAAGCTTAAACTCTGAAAATGCTCACGTTCTGAATCAGGAACCCAAGAAAAATTAAACACAGAGCAAAGACAAGTAGACACAGAACTGCTTCTAGTAAAAGTCGAAGTGCTTAATCAATGGTAATGCATATTTATGTATTCCCATCAAAAAAACATTTGAACTAATCACACATACATATGCTTACAGAATCACAGTATAAATAGATACTGTCAATACAGAGACAAGTGACTGAAACAGAATTTAAAATTGTATGGTTTTAATTATATCCACTACCCTTTCAGAAGACAAAAAAAATACAAATACTATAGCACAGAATTGAGTTTTCAAGATCTAATTCTTTTTTGATAAATGAAGAAAACATTACTTTTCTTTCCCCCACTCTTGCAAAATTCAGGGATAAATATATGAATTCTCATACAAGAGAAGAATAAACCTTGTCATCTGAAGATATTCAGATTTGTCTGAAGATAAAAATATAGTGGATAAAGCCTACATTGATTAGAAAAACAAAGAAATACTCTAGCAAGTAATAAAAAGTAAGAATTCTCAGGCAAAAAACAACAAACAAGAAACACCCCCAAACCACCAAAACTCCTGAAAGCCTGTTAACAACAGAATCAAAGTTTCAAAACACAAATTTCAATAGCAAAACCTCTTGCTAAATAAATATTAACATTTTTTTTAATAAAAGTGAATGGAAAAGAATAGAGGAGTAATAATTATTTGAATGGATATATTCCTCGTGTACTGATCAAAACTTAGAAGTTTGCTCTCAAAACTGAAGTATTACCTGCAAAAAATATATTGATAAAGTCATTCTAAACAAATTTATTGCTGGACAGGGAATAATTAGTGTCATAACAGGAACAGAAAGTTTGATCTGGAAAACTGTGTACAACTGGTCATTCATTTTCAAATGAGCAGAAACAGGCAAGACCATTTAAGATACTTGTGGGAGTATGGACAAGATTACAAAAAAAGGAAAGTAAAGATGAAAAGTTTTATTAGAAGTATCCAGAAATAAATCTTTTTATGAATATTAGGAAGGATGAACTTTAAAGGTTAGAAACAATGTAAATTGGTAATAAACTCAGCTTGACAATCAGGACATTTTTAGCTAGCGGAGAAGCAAAGTCTGTTCCAGCTTTATGTACCACTACACCAAATTAATGGACTGTATGAAAAATAAGTATAGTCCTTATGAATCTAAAATTATCAATACAACCCTTAAAATCCAACAAATTGTAATATTAAATAATACTTTTTGAGAAGTTATGCCTCCTTTGATTACACAATTCCCCTAGATTTTAGAGGTGTGCTCAGAATCAAGAAGCAAGGAGGTCCACCTAGAATTGAACACAAAGGCTGTAATCTTTAAATTAAGAAAACTAATGTGATAAAGCCTTGGGATAACATTATAATTACAGTTCAGAGTGAAAATGGATTTTTTTTTCCCCTAGAGTATTTAGTTGAGTTTCACTGAAATATTTCAAAATATATTTTGTCAAGTAAAATGAAATAATAGAACTGATTTTATTAAAATATTTTAATTTATTTCACTGTTTTTATGAGTTAGTTTATTTTCTTCTGCACTGCTGTTCAGTTTTCCATGTACTTGCTTAATGAAAAAAAGTTTGTTAATGATCATAATCTTCTTCCTACTCCACAAGCTTCCTTCTTTCTTTCAGTAAGAGAGAAAAATATTTGTTTTCATAAAAATTAGTAAGACACAATTTTTGGGTTGCTCTCCTTTGGGGAAATAGCATTGTGAAACAAAAACATTTGGGTGTTATCTTTAAATAGAAAGGAATATTTCTTTTGAAAAGCCTTAGCTGAAGTTCTGAAAAAACAGAAGACATTCAATGACAGGACAAGAGGCAATGGGTGAAAGCTGGAGCACAGAAGGTTCCATATGAACATAAGGAAAAATGTTTTCACTGTGAGGGTGACAAAACACTGGACCAGGCTGCCCAGAGAAGTTGTGGAGTCTCCTTCATTGGAGACATTGAAAACCTGCCCAGATGCATTCCTGTATGTCCTACTCTAGGTCACCCTGCTCTGGCAGGTGGAGTGGACTGGATGATCTTTCAGGGTCCCTTCAAACCCCTGATGTTCTGTAATTCTGTGTGAATAAGGCACATGTCAGAGGTGAAGAAAAAGATGCAATGTACATTCCAGCTTGCTTCCCAATCCTACTAAGGGAACCAGGTCCACAGAGCAGCTACAATACTCTGAAAAATTAAGGTGGAAAAAGATACTTCAATAGCCATTGGAAACACTTTCAACAAGTAATTTTCCAGCACTAGCCTGTATCTTCATTCAAGACCACACGGACAATTTTTCAACATTGAAAGGCTAAGACTACTAAGCAAAATCAAAACTGATTCAAAACAAAATTTCATTTAAAATATGTTATTTAAGGAAAGCAAGAACCGCCAGTTTACGGCACACAAGTTGGAAAGACACTGCCAGCAATAGCTTATACTGAATGTCATTTACTTTAGAAGTGAGGGACAGAAAGGCTAATGGCTCAGAGAGAAGGAAGTGAAGAAAATTAAAAGGAGAGCCCAAGAGGCCTCAAGATTTTATTTCCTGTTTTGAAGATTATTATTCTATAGCAAATCATGTCATTAAAGGACATGTAGTACCCTCCCCAGTTGTTTATATGCCTGGCTTTCTTACACAATTCAGCAACTAAACAGCAGTTCATAGAGTTACAAACAAGTTTATTTTTTAACAAGTTTTAATATTAAAAAGGCCAAAATATGCTACCTCTACTGATCCAACTGTCCTGAACTGTACTAATCCCATCTGGTAGATTGGAATGCTTACCTCTGGAATATCAAACTGAATTTAAAGCTGACTATCAATCAAGCAGAAATAAAAATATGCAAATTTCCACATATGTAAATTCCTTAATTGCTACCACCTACTACTACCAACACCTAAACATTAATAGTAATTAAATAAAATTTTAAAATACAGTGTTAATACTAACAGTAATTAAATATAGGAATAACATAATTGAAATTTCTTCTTTCTGGCTCATTGCTTTTTAATTTCCTTCTAGTTCTCTGAAAGAAAAGCATTCCAGATTCAAGTGAGCCACAATAATAATCTAGGGTATGAAGTAAACTATTAAATTTGCAACTTCTAGTGCTGCCTTTTTGTGTTCTCATTATTAGAAAAAATTTACAATCTGCATCGTCTACCATTGAGCAATATAATTTTGACACATTAATAGGGCTGCTTTTCCTACCAGAACTTCATGAACTTTCAAATACTGTCTCTTTCATACCCTCCTTCACACTTTTCGGAATACCACGTTTCATCAGTGGCTATAAGCAATTATTCACGTTTCTGCTTCCATGTCACCATGTGCATGCTTCAACAACTAAAGGGTAGTACTTTCTGGTATCTTTCTTCTTTTTTTTTTTTTTTTAATTTTAATTTTTAAAATTTTGTGATTATTTTAAACTTAATAATGAAATTGGAGCAGGGATACTGAATGCTGAAACTGAATGCTTCAGTTTCGCTGTAGATCTGAAAATGTCAATACAGTTGAAGAAAAACAAGTACATAGGCAAATTTTGTGCATACGTGTAGGGAAGTCTGATGCCTTTATGTTCAAGTATCAGTTCTGACTCACCTGAGGAGGTCTATTGATTTAAATGGATTTATTTCATGAGCAAAAACTGCAGGATTAAAGTTCTTGTCAATGCATCATTTTATTCACATTCATGGTAACTGCACTGCATAAATCATTGATTTTATTTTGTCTGAACATCTTCTATCAATGGCTTTGCATGCAGAATGTCAACTACTTCTTTCATCATCATGGTAAAAATATCAAGGTAATTTTGAAACCTAGCAAACACAAGTGCAGACATATCATACATTGTTCCTCTTGCTTACAGGCAGGAGCAAAGAGTAGACAAAGTACCTTAAAATAATGTCCAGCTGTATTCATCAGGGATCAAATGTCATTGCATTGATTAGAATCACAAAGAATGTAAGAAATACATATTTGGACATTTCCTGCTTAAAATCTTTACCAGTCACAAACATCAATACTGCTTTATAGACATAGCATGCAAGTCAAAATGGACCATGCATAACATAAAAGATGAAAAAATAGCAAATGGGAAAAGTAAACAGATATAAGGTGAAGTTTCACACACCGAGGCAACGCAATCAATGGAAAGCACCACAACTTAAAAATAAATTTAACACCTCTGAAGTTCATCTGAGCATGCCACCATCAAGAAATGCAACTTTTCACTCACCAAAGTAGAGTTATGTGAAGTATCACCTGAGACCTCGGGTGTTCTTGTGCTGTTTGGAAGTCTGTGAGGGTTACGAGCTATCGCTTGGCACCAGCCCAACATTTTCTCCTTCCACTTATCCCTTCTCAATTTCTGAAATTCTGAAAATAATTTAGATTCCCTGAAACAGTGACACTTTGAATGCATTGTGTGCATGTCTCTGGATGCATGCCTTTAAAAATAGCTTTTTACTTTATATCTAAGCAATAAACATATTTTTAGAAGAACAAGTTTATTGAAAGTACTCCAAAAGATTACTCCATGCAGGTCAGACAAGAACTAAGCACTTGCAGCACACCTTACATGCATTAACACAGATTCAGTGTCAGTAAAGTCAATACCTTCTCTTCATGCTAAATCTTTCTTAAGTTGTCAGTTTAATTTAAAAAATGTTATTTTAACGGAATTTTATTACAAATTAATTGCAAGACTAGTCCCAAACCCATTTGTAACATTTTGTGGCAGTTTTAGGCTATGCCTTTAAAATTTAGCTGCAGATTTCAAGCAGAAAAGTAGAAGAATACAAATAAATCACTATTGGGTGTAAAAAGGAATACAAAAGATTATTCTAAACATATTCATTGGATAAATGTCTGGGGTAAAAGGAGCTCTATCCTAACAATTCTTCACATTTCACTTCTATTCCCGTTCCTTTTCTCTTCTGACCTTGGCTGTTTTGCTTCGCCTGGGAGATAACGGTGTTTCCGGATGGCCTTTGAGATAAGACTAACACTGCTTTCTTCCAGCTCTCTGGTACAGGGGGGTGGGGGAGATTTGGGGGCAGTGGAGCAGCTCCCCTGGTCTCTTTTTGACCAGGGGGGTTTCCGTGTTGTTTGCTAATGGTAAATATCTGTAAAATGTTGTAAATACTGTATATTTTGTACATAACTGCATTACACTATAGAGAGTAGTTTTTGCTTGTAAATACAGCTTCATTTGCTTCTAACTGAGTTGGTCTGGCTTGAAAGTTAATGCTGGGGGAAACTTCAACCCATCACACATTTGGATGCAGTTCCCTACACCCTGAAGCAACTAGAAATAGCCCTAAAGCAGTAGCAGATATTAAATACAAACCACTGTGAAAACACACAAATGTGTATGTATCATATCTCCACTCACCAGAATACCTGGCTTGTCCTGAAGTGTTACACTAGCATGTATTGTAAATAGCAAAATGCAATGTACACACACCAGCCAGAAATGCCTCGTGCCAACTGTAAGTTGTATGCAAACTTTTAGTTTGTAACAGTATCAAAATATCTTTGTAAGTAACGCAGCATATTCTGGAAACAGGGCACTAGGAAAGGAGTTTTTAAGAGTAAACAACCTTCCTAAGTATTTTAAAAATTTAACAATCCACTTTTCCCATATGAAATAAGTAATATAGGTATTTAGTGCAAAGCTTTGCTAACTAATTAAAAAAATAACTTTGGCAATTTTACCTCCACAGCTGAGGCAATTTATAATCTTTGGGGGTCATTTGTAACATTTTTTGATTTAAAACATGTTATTCTGTAACATCGTGAAACATGATGAAAAGAGATTAACATACCAGATTGAAAGCATAGCTCTCCAAATAAGGTTAGCACTAGACTGAATAACTCTGGAATATACATATCACAATGCTAAAGACCTTACATGGTAAAGTAGGATGTATTTAATGTCACTGAGTATTGCATATGTGTAAAGTAGGGGGTTTGGTTGGTTGGGTTTGGTGTTTGGTTTTGCTTCTTAGTTTAGCTGGTTGTTTTTTTTCCTGCAATACCTATTTCAATCATTATTTAAAAGATACTTCTTTCCAGAATGCTGTTCAGATGGAAAACTTCCTGACTATTTTCCCAAAATTGAAGATGAATATTCAATCTTTCTGCTAATAAGAAAACCAAAATGCTTGGAATTTTAATTTGATTGCACAAATGTGGTTTTGCGAAGGCAGTAAAAGTCACCCAATATATTTAAGAGAAGTTGTTAAAAAGATACCTGAGGATTAAAAACACATGGTTGCCAAGTTCCTAAAACTGAAAGGTCAGAATGAAAATCTGCTGCATCTACTAATGAGCAGCTGCTCATGAGTAGTTAGCTGAAGCTTCCTTTGAACCATCACACTCTTGATCACTCATTAAGAATGAAAGCCTCAGGTCTTAACTGAGGACCTTTTCTATATTCTTTTACTTCTGATGAATTATTATTTTATCATTATTTGAGGCTTGTATTTTAAGCTATATGTATGAGACTATTTTCTTTATTTACGATTGTCTACCAATTTTTCAAGTAAACTCTTAGCAGAAATGAACTCGTATTGCTGCATGTTTCAGTGTACATTGAATTCTTCCAAAGATATGTTTAGTGTAGAGAAGTCATGCAAATTCCATACTCTCTAGAATACTCCTTACATTTGGGGTGGATATAAGCTAATTCAAACTGAGAATACAACTCTTCACATCACACATAAGCATACAATGAGTTGAGTATGCAATCTGAGTTTGATCAGAGTGAAAAATAGAACTTCATCTAGGGAATATTCTACAAAATGACTCTGCACAGCTGGATACTCCTGGTACTTAAAATTGACAATCACAAACCTCAGGCAACAGCTGTTGTTCAGTATGACAAAGGTAACTCTTTGGAGTCATTATATTATGAGTTTTTACACAGTCAAGATGGCATTTCGACAATTCACAGCAGATCCTCTATAATGTCAGCTGGCAAGAAGTCTGGGTTCTCAAAGGTTTACAACCTTTAAAAAACACATTAGTTTAGAGTTCCACAGAATCTACTTGAGCCACAGGTATAGTGAGGAGTGAATACCCAAGATCAGTATGGGCCATCCACCTCCAGCAACAGCCTTTCAATTATCTGCAAGGAGACTGTTCTAAAGAGTGACACCACCATCACCCCTCAGTAAGTACTGCCTGTACCCGTAAAGACAGGGAATCATCTGATTATAGCTACAGCCCTAGTCTGTTCCTCTTGGGGTGCAGAACCACTTGGAACATCAGCAATACTTTTTTCTTCCCCCCTTAGGAATTAAAACAATGACCACTACTGTACAGATCATAATTCAAAGGACTTTGTACTTGCTCATACAATTGAAGAACCATCACCTCAAATAAACCGCCTGGGAAAAAAGCCCACAATTTAAGAAAACCCTTATAAATGTGTTGAAAAAAAAATAAATTACTTATTATTACTTATTATTCCTACTTTTTCAGGGGAGATAATTCTGACCTAATTGAGGCAAGTCAGGGGACATACATAATAATAGATTAAAGTACATGTCGCATAATATTAAATAAATAGGGGGTTATTTAACAATGATGCATTAAAAATTAGTCTGTTACATGAAATAAAAGCATTATGTCTCCAAATCAAGTTAATTAATCTAGCAAGAGAAAACAACCAGTGATTTTAATTCAGGAACATGATTAGATTCAGGTAACAAAGGCTTCAACAAAGGCTGAGTTAAGATGAAGTACGTGAGATGGTTGCGCTTTTTCAGTCCTTACCAGGATGTAACAGCTACCATAGAACAGCAGGAAACTGAACACAAACATACTGATCTTTATCTAAGCTAAGCAGTTATGTTTTCTGTGTTCCAAGCTTCCCAAAAGCAATCAAAGTGATGGTATTTGTCCAGCAACTAAACACACTGCGTAACTTGGCAGATCATCAAAATATATCAGGAGCAGAGTTGCAGCAACATTGAAATGCAAATAGCCTTCAGTTGCTGAGCGCCAGAGAAATACAATTCCTGCTGTTCTTTGTATATCTTATTGTGTGAGTTTTATCAAGCGGTGACTTCCAACCTATTATTCTAATTTGAATACAGACATAAATTCACAGGCTGGATGCGCTGAAAGCTCTGATACCTTGCGCCGTTTTTGTGTTACAAGTGCACCACAGGCCTCTCTCAACCTATGACAGCTGTATTTCACAAGTGTAACTGGAGCATAACAGTGTAATCACTTTAAATCTGCATTTTTAAAAATAAGCTCAATCTGAAGTTTGGAAATTACTTCTTCTTTAAAAAAAAAAGGAAGCCACATTAGGATGTAGGTGACTGTGCTGACAGCTGTAGAAGTCTAGTACAACTCAGTGATCATTCTTTAAAGACAAGGGGGGAAATTAGTTTCCCCATACCAATCTAATAACTATCTGTAAAAACTTCTTTTTTCTTTTCTTTTTTTTTTTTTAATCTGAAGTGTTAAGTAGGATTTGCCTCTCCAAACTGAGGATTAATTTTATGAGTCCAAAAATTAATCAATATAAATTGTAATGCCAGTAGCTTGAAAGGCCATTAAGATCTTAAAATGTTATCTTCCTGACTGATACTTGCAGTTACTTAGCAAAAATATTTACCTAATACGCTAGCCTTGTTAATAAAAATGCAGAGCCCAACAGAAAACAAGCATACATGCCTGCAAATTACTCAACTGACAACCAGAATGATGGTACCAGTAAAGACTCTAATGATAGCAGTTTTCTTGTGGATGCACAAAATCAAACACCTCTACAATAAGTGGATGTAAGAATCCAAACTCAAAAATGTTCTCTTAATTACTCACTTCAGAAGTGCTTCTACAGCACTACTTGAAGAGTACATAAAATAATACACAAGGAAATGTATTTCCCTAGTTGTAAAGACAAAACAGAGTTGCCATTTAACTAAGCATGCTTACCAAATGTGTGTCACTTCAGCAGACACTTTGGATTATCAGTTTTACTGTAACCTAGTTTTCTAGAACTTGCTTCAATTTATTTAAGCTTGAAAAATGTCGGCTACAGGATTTTATAGCTATCTACTACCTATTTATAGATACTATCTATAGATAGCTGTTTTATAGCTATGCTAGCTATTTACTATCTATATTATCCATTAATTTTTCAGAGACTTTAAAGTGTCTATTTTGATGCTCCTGTACCATAATGAACCATTTCATTATTTCCAAATAAAGTCAACCGTTATTTTGTTCTTTTATGTTACGTTGGTAATATGTATTTAAAATTGTCCTTAAGTCTTCCAAGAATTTGATCCCCTTTTTTCATAACTAAGGATTTAAATTTTATTCATTACTTAAAATAGTTTAATCAAACTGTTTAAGATGACTGGTGCAAAATTTACTGCAGCTAACATTGCTTTATCTAACCACTACACCCAAAGACTGACAAGACTTTTTTGAAGCTTTCCAAGAAAATAGTCTTTTGGGTTACTAAATACATAAAATTGGTGTGTCTGCTTGTCTTTATAGTCATACTCAATTTTTAGACTTAATTTTCCCAGGATGAAAAGTATCTCTTGTGTACAGCAGAAAGCAATTTTAAATCACTAAGGGCCCTTTTGGGAAATCATGACAAGGTTTTTTTTTCCTCATAGTATATTTTTAGTATTATAATTCTACTTCATTGCATTTATGAAGACTGCAAGAAGGTATTGCAATTAGAAGGAGAAACATATATCTATGGATACTGATTTAATATTTTTTTAAAATCTTTACACATGTAGATACTGCCAAATTTGTATTTGCCTACTCACAATTTCATTGCCTTTTTTTTCTCCTCCAAAAACTATGACTTTGTTTTCTAATACGTTGTTCTTGATATCACAACTGCACCTCTTGGGAATATTTTATTTATCCAAGGTTAGATGTCTCTGTTGAAATGTCCTCAGAACATACAAAAACAATGCAACAGTGTGTACCCCTGGCATGCTCCTGCCTAAAGGCAAGTGATGAAAGAGTGCTTAATTTGTCCCTCAGGACTTCTTGTAAGTTCTGCATGCATCAGACTCCCAAGTAGAAAGGAGAATGGTCTTGAAACAATCATAGATTAGAGAATAAGAACAAAACACATGGTTTTGCTTTGTGAGTTTCCATATATTTAACCATATGTGCTTATCAGGCAGCTTAAAACAAAGCCTTAATCCACAAGGCATGACTGGTAAATACATGTGTCAAAACCATACTGAGCAACTCTCAGATAGCAAAAACTCTCAGATAGCAAATACAGCACAAAGTGTAAGATGCATAAAATCCACAAGGTAAAAGCATTAACTCATATTGTTATACATCCAAACACACAAGGTATAAGAAGCTAAAGTAAGTCTTTAACAGACTATTGTGCACATGTGAAGGGAAAAGTCTATTTCATAAAGGTTTTCCTCATGTGACTTATTTAGAGAAGAAGGGTATGTTTATGGTTTAAGACAAAACTTTGAATCAGGCAGAGCTTGTTACTGAAGTAAAATATGAAGATGAAGACAGAAGTAGCTTCTTTTATTTTAATCCAGTAAAGGTTATATGCCTGAAATAGGTAATCAAGCCACTAAATATCCCTGTTTCAAAGGAAAGAACATCAATGTTGAAATTAATTACTTTTTAAGAACAAAGGGAAAAATCACATTAAATCACATTTCACTGAAGTGTCAGAAGTACACGTCTCAAGGTCATGCTTGGTTCAACAGAAGAAGTTATCTCCCCTCTGTCAGAGAAGTATTTTTAACAGAAGTTCTGTCAGATACAATATCCTGGGAAGTCATAAACTATCCTCCTATAAACACTGCAAACAGAAACTTCATGCTTGTGAGTAGTTCAGATATTGCTCTTGTGACAGGTAAGTCTACACTAGATGCTGGTCATAACTGCTGGAAAGAAAGGTATATCCTGCTGCTTAGACAATAATAAAGATGCTGCGTCTAAAACTCAGATGCTGGACAGGCTGTATCAGAAGGCCACTGCTACTTTGTCATTCCTGGTCCTAATTTTTCCTATCTACTTGCACAGACAACTTTCAGAATCTCTTTTAGGTTGAGTAACGTTAGAGTGATGGGAATGCAATCACTACAGCCAACGAAATGAATGGAAACACTTCTGTGAAATTCTTCCCTCTTCTAGTCTGTTCACTTAAACAAGATGACATAATTTTTTTTTTAAATAAAAACTTTAAAATAACAGTTAAGTCCCTTAGATTCAGCATATTCTGTATATGTTCTCTTCTGACTTTTTAAGGATGACAATATCATTATATATTATCACTGTTTTGTTTTTTTTTTTTTAATTCACAGTGCTCAAATAAGTGGTTTATGTAAAAGTATAATCCATTATTGGGTTTGACTCCTTCTGCTTTATTTCCAAAGCAACCATAGTATAAAAGTATTACCGTGAAATAAATGTTCATCAAATGGTGAGTAGTATATTAACACTTAAAGATTTTCTTTCTTTCATCTTATTTAAGTTTTTATGGTTTTTTTTAAGAAAGTTCTAAATTAGGTTCAGGGTTAATTTGAAAGTATTTGAAGAAACTCTTCAGAATCTTATTAGAGTGCCATGCTGAAATTTACCCAATCTTCTGGCACCTCTCTGGATTTATTATCTAGATGTCAAAACATTTCTGTTTATTTCACTGAGTTACTAAGTACAAACAAAAACTTAAAAGGCTGCATAATTATTCTTTTTTTTTCACCTACTCAATTGCTCCAAGTATCTCCCTATTTAATTTTTTGACGGCAGCCAGAGTAATAACAGTTTCCAATAATTATGTCACCATAATTGTCATTGCTTAATGAGAAACCCATTTAAAGAAAGTATTTTTTCAACTATTTGAATTATACTTTTGTGCTATGCTGTCACTTCTGAGGTTTACTTTGTATTTGTTTTCCAAGAATTTCAGTTGAAAATTATCAGAGGAATATTATTGAAAAGTTTATTCACATAACTATTAGCTTTCAGGTTAACATATACTTACGTAAGGGACTAGTTATTTAAGCTGTTACCAGTAACTGCAGCATTAGGCCAGTAGGCCAGTAATTATTTATAACTTAAATATCCCGAATCCGTTTATCATGGAAAAACCCTGAATAGGCCATCTGTCATGATTTCTTCCTAGCAGAGGTCAGATTTTTAAGTCATGATCTTCATAACATATATCAGAAAGGGAGGTATGAAAAATGATTACTTGCAATAGTATATTTCATGTAATTTAGTATTAACTACTACTTGAAGGGCTTTGTTAAATCATTGTTAAATACTTTGTTAAAAATATTTGTTAAAAAAGTATCTTTTTGTTGTTGTTGTTCAGTAGGTCTGTTACAAGTTTTTCAGCAAATATAATTTGACTCTCATCAACTCATCAGTCAGCAAGCCCAGTTAATATTCAATGACAACCTAAGCCTTCTTCAAAATTTTTAGGAAAATTCTGTTATAATGCATACAACACCTTTAAGAAGTGTTTTAACAAGTCCCTTCCAATAGAATATAAAATTCCACCATGTTCTAACTCATTTCAGGTCTGCAGCTAGTAACAACCAAATAGCTGTAGCCTCATTTTCACATGGTAACTGAATTTTCTTTCAAATAGCATTCAGGTAAACTACTTCATCAGTCACAGGATACCTACAAATTTATATTGGTGGGTGTGATCATATTGATCACTAATCATGAGATGATTCCTTATAAACACTATTTATTGCAATAAATAAGCTAAATGCAGCCAGAAACCAATTCAACAATAATGTTTTATAAAATGATCTAATGCAATATGTGGGCAAATGGTTAATGGTACTGACAGATAGGCAAAAATAAAAAATTGTAATACCAGACCACAATGATTTATAAATATTTTCCATAGAGGTTTTTGGGGGTTGTGCTTTTGTGAAATTAAAACAATGCAGGACATGCAATTATCATAAATATAACTCTCATGGCTGTCAGTGAGCTAAGATTCATGAAGACCATAGGCACATCACATCTATAATATGTCATTCTTCATAAACCACTAAACAATATTTCATTCTTCACAAACTATTAAAAATAAATGGAAGACATACTACTATTCATCATGTTTGCCTAATTAAAACATAAAACTAGGTACAGCATCGATTTCTCTCTTCCATTCCAAAATAATACAAAATGCAAAACAGGCATTCACCCTCTTGAAAGTATTTCCAAATAACCTTAAGGACAGATGACATTAGCAAGAATACTGGTAAAATATAAAGTTCTAAAACTGTGATCTTGATTGTACAGCAGAAGATAAATACAGTGCTTGATGGCACACCATTGCTGCCTTGCTCTCTTTAGTGACTGTATGACAAGTCTGCCAGGCCTGTGATGGAGCAGCTCAGCCAGCCGAGTCTCACCCTACTCCACCCAAAAGATCTGATTCCTGTCAACTTTCTCTAATTTTGCTACCATCCATACTGCTTTCTTTTAGCCTATACTGACCACCAGCACTGAAGCTAAAACAACAGTACACAGATCAGTGTGGCACAAAGATGACTTGGCACAGCTATGTAACACAGTGCTGACCTGTACAAAGGCTCTGTACTGCAGAATGGCTCCATGGCTAAGACATACACCTTGCCCTCATGAGAACTCTTGCACAATGGTGTGAGACCTCCTTAAGCAGACACACAGCCTCTCATATAAACTCAGTGATAACATGACACAGCTCTGCAGTGTGCTTTATTGAGTTTTTAAATTGTTCCTGCTCTGTAATACCTGAGCATCTCATAATTTGGACATTCGTCTTCTCAAAAATCTCTGTGTGATGGATGTGCTGTTCTCTGCCTTCTTTTCCCTATGCCCTATTTAATTCCTGTTTTCTGAAAAATGTCTCCCTCTTCATTTACCAGTTCTGGCTTCTCCTGCCTTTAGCAATGAGCTACATAACCTACATATCCTTTATGGTCCAACAAAATATATATCTTTTCTCCTATAAATAATAGCCTCTTGAGCTGGTATATAGGTTATGTCTTCTTTCTTTAGCTGTCCTGTCCTGTGAACTTCGAATTTCATTCATTTAGATATTTATACATTTTACACTGAATTCAGACATTTTTTACTTCTTTGAGGTTTAATTAAGGTTTGTAGTACTTTGACATTTCTAGCTCTCTATTATGTTATTTACCTTCATATATATATATACATCTCTAATCATGGTACTTTTACCTGAAAGCTCCCATTTGAAGCAAGCAAACAAACTTCCATTCTAGCACTAATGCTTTTATCGTCTTCAGGAAAATCTATTCAACTGTTTGATGAAAGAGTTAATAAGTAAGAACGCCACCAGGAAAATTCTCACAAACTGCTAGAACCAACACATTACAAAATTAAGTAAGCAATGTTGAAAGCACAAGCCAATTTTCACTACCTTATCAAAAGACTTATTCAGAATTTTTAAATACATGCCATGCCACAAGTCTCCATGAGCTAACTGAAGTAAGTACACTACTTTCCAATGCCATTCTCACTTCCTCAAATGTATGAGTGCTTCACAAATGAGATTTTATTGAGGTCCCTTTCTCTGTATACAGCTCCACAGAAAAAGAGTTTGCCTCAGGAAACAGAAAATAGTGGAAAACAGATGGATGCAAAAGCACATGTAGGTAGTTTTATTTAACTGCAGGCCAGCCACCCACAAAACTATGGAGTATTTCAAGCAGTCTTGAGGGGAGAAAGAAATAAGCTGGTGAAAATAATTACATACAAGCCAGCTTTTTATTGCTACTGAAATACTTATTTTGAAAGTCTTCAAGCACAAAATGAAGATCCCAGTCCCTCACTCATCTTTTGCAATACCTTGCAATACCTGGGCTATAGCATCAGACCTTTGATAATGCAGTAGAAGTAGATAGGAACAAGTGAAAGACAAATAGAAAAGCACAAACAAGATACTCAAACATTGGGGTCAAAGACATTCATCTCTGATGTAAAAAATGGGAAAATGAAGGGTGTACAGAGCATGTAATAAAGCAAAAGAGCAGGAAGAGGACTCGTACAGCCCTGCATAAGAGTTTTGGACACTTTCTTATAGCTGAACTTCCATGGTCATGTTTAAGGGCTCATTAATCCACAGCTGAGTTACGTGAAGGGTTACTCTGGCTCTGTGCTGAAGCTGCATCACATTTTGCAGGATCAGGACCTGCCCACGATGACAGAGGAGATGTGCTAGTATGTTCAGAATGACAACCCATTTATTTGTGCCAACAAATTGCTGTGACATGGAGTCCTCAGGAAGGGACAAACTATTCCCAGAAAGAATGTATTGATCCCCTGCATATGTATTTACTTAAGTCTTTGCTGACAGACCACCCAGAGGATTGCAGCTCACTTAGAGTGTTAATAGTTGTTGTTAATAGGGATATTAGGCATTTTATAGGTGTTATGTTTCCTGCATGTTTCCATATATTTGAAATAAGAATATAGCTAAGATCACAACATCAAGCAAAGCCGACAGAGGTTTTAACTTCTTTTTTTTTTCAAACGACATTTAAAAGAAAGTTCCAATCTTTCTATTATCACATATGCAAAATTTCATCCCAGAAAGTTTTTTCCCAGCAAGTAAAAAGCCCACATGAGTGTAGAATGAAGGTGCCAGCTCAGATTTGCTTTTCAGCAGAGTAGTGGCTCTCTGACAGAAGGAGCACTTTTTGCAGCTTTACAGAAGGCACCATATAGTCCTTAAAGTTACAAGAGTATAAAAGTCCTTTAAATAGAAACAGCACTTGAAATTAAAATGTGTTTTGGTTCATGTAAGCTCTGTTCAAGAAAGAAGAGGCATGGTATCAAAAGTGTGAAAATTGCACATTTTTATTTGCTTGCCACTAACTGCTCCCACACTGAGTAGGAAAAAAAAAAAAAAAGTACTAGAATGTACATTTTTCACATTCAGAGACTGCTAAAATAATCAAAACCTACAGAGAAAAAATATATAAATATAGCAAGCACACTCTTTAAACACAGAAGGAGTTTACTGATTAGTGTTTTTGCCAGTACAGTTACCACAGTAATGCCAAGGGAAGTTGGTTATACAAATTTTACTACATGTAAAGATGGCACTATATGAACATACTTTATTGACAACCACTTATCAGGTCAGGAAATTTATCAGGACAGTAGAAAACTACCACTGGTTACAATGTAAAACATATGGCAGTAGGACAAAAGGGTTTTACTAAATAGTCTAACATCCAAAACCGTGAATTATTTCGTTCTCTCTGATTTTTGCCCCTCTTCTTAAGAATAAAGATATTAAAAATAAAATTTATCTCATAAAGTATTCATAGATAGTAGAAGAAGTTCTGGATTCTAAAATTTAAATCTTTTCTTTCAAGATAAAGAACTAACAGGAAACAATCAGTAGCATTCCCAGCATTACATCAATTTAAACTACCTGGTAAGAGTTTAGACTCACTATTCAGTCTGTATTTGTACAGAATACCTCATTTCTTGCCTCCACTAATCAAGCAGCAGATAAATATGATAAATATTCTTCTGAAAAATGATGTAGCAGGTCAGTCTTCTGATTTGTGTCAATCAGCCAGAACTAAATCAAGCCTGCGTGGTAGATGTCAAGCAATATATATTCTAGTTTGTGACTGTTTAGTCAAGAACAGTAGCTTTTGGAGGGAAATTTATGAGGACCTTTTAACATTTCTGCTACTTACAGAAATAACCCATAGTTATCATCAAAAACCTCCCTGCTACATTTCATGCTCTCATTTATCAGAACTGATGAACTACACATTGCTGACAAAATAATTATGATACAAACATTGCAGGGTTATTGTTGCCACAAATCTAAATCTCAGACATAGCCTTAACCTAATTCTGAAGATCCAGTATATCTAAATATTTATATTGCAAATCCTAATTTCCAACAAGCATAAATTAAGATATCTACAAACCAATGATTACTGTTTGTTTTACAACGGGTAATCTTGACTTAACAGAAAAATAGCTGAATTAGCTTTGAACATTTGAAATAGGCGTGGTTGACACTGCCATTTAGTAATAGTGAAGAATAACTACATTCACAATGACCAAAATCTACAAGTAAATTTTAAGTTATTCTAATTTAAGTTGTTCCTATTGCATGGGATGGCTTCCATCACTTAGTACTCACTCAGTGATGAAAACTGGCCTTGACTCTTTGCCTTCTTAAGCAACCCATGCCATGACTATCTTTAGAAAAAAGACCAGTAACAGTCTTCAGAATTATTAAACTAGACATCTTAAGAATGAGCTAAATCTAAAATGAAATAGACAATTATGAGTCAATAGGGAAGAAGAAGCAGAATTCTAGTAAGGTAAATCCTGTTTCTTTGACCCCTTATAGTTGCTGATGGAAAGTGAAGAGTGTGTAATGAACAAATAAACATTACAGTTTACCTGGACTCTCAAAGAACTTCAGCTCACACTTTCCTAGGAAAGATATTTAAGTAAGTAATCATGGGCAGCAGACAAAGTTTGTGTGAGACAAAAACATGTCTTTGAGCAGAAGTAAGCAGGAATACATGAGCTATTCCTATGTCATATTTGCAGAAGTTTCAAGGTTTTACACTAGGGTCTTTCAATTTTGAAAATTATAAATTGTTTCTTGAAGGAAGTCACTGAAGCTGACAAATCAAACAGTAAGTTTGAGAAGAACCTCATTAGTTCTAGGGTCACACAGTGCTTCTCTTTGCTTCTCCTTACTTCATACACACAATGGAAAATAATCATCTAAGGGGTGGAAAAAAAAAACCAAAACAACCAACCAGAACATGAAATTGTGTTTACTTTACCATTCAGATCCTTCAAAACATGAATTTTAATTTCTGCATAGGTTTTATTATAGCATTAAAAAACACACTGGAAAAGCTCCATTATCTACATGCCATTAACCATACAGGTTACAAATTAGTTGTGTCTCTGACATAGTCACAGACTCTGCCTTTGTTTAGAGATAGCCTGGCTCTGAATACTTGGTTTTGCTGATGTATGACACAACTGCAGTTACAGGCCGAGAAGTAGAAAAGGTGTAAAATGGTTATAAAGAAAGTCTGCATGCAAACTGACTTGTGAAAAGCCACATGAGTCAGTTTGAGTGAAGGTGAGATTACTAGTTCTCTGCAGGTCAAATTCCATTATACCCTGGTGACACAGAATCTGAGTTTTCTTGTATTCCAGACAATAAAAAGGTAATTTAAAAACCCGACAACAACAACAATAGCTACTTGCCAAAGTTTACGAAAATCAGCTTTACAACTTCACAAAAATAATGTAGGTAACAGCTCAGAATTAGACTTTTTATATTTTTCTGATTCTTGTGAACCAGAGGCACCTACCTCCTTCCCCTCCTATACACCTTTAAAGGGAAAATGCTTCTAATAAGTACTTCTATGGGATTTATGCAATGGATGACCTTTACTGGGACTGGATTGAGAGAGAATTAGGATGGAAAATTTCGTCCCTCAAGTATTCTCTGTCTCTTCTATTGGAAAAAAATGTATTAACATTTACCCTTTAATGACATTTACATTAATGTTAAAGCTTTCATTTTAAACTTGTGACATCCATAAACTTTATTTGTGAGGTCTTTCATAGATATGTGATGTTATTTTGGTTTTCATCTCTACAACACGTTGTATTTTATACTGCAAGGAAGGAGAATAGAAACTGCCTCAATAATATTCATACCTTTGGGCTACTACTGTAGTCAGGAGACTAAAGCAGTCCTGCACATGATTTACAAAGTTTAAAAGAGACCGAGACTTGTAGTTTCATTTTGACCAACAGTTTTGTCCTTGCCAGATTGCAACATGTCATGAAGAGATCTGACCAAACTTGTCAGGAATCTTCCAGTCACCAACAGAAATTTAAACCTTTGTAGCTTTAAATTTCCATTAATCCTTAATTTTAGATTGAATTCTTGGTGCAAGCCCTTAATATTATGCATCTTCCTCAGATACTTATTTACACTAGATCTTTGAATTTTTAACTGGCTTTGTTTCCTCTGAACAGTTTTGCACAGCATGAGGAACATATGGGCTTATGCATTTAAGAAGGGTTTCTAAGAGTTTGAAAAAAATAGAAATCTCATATTTCAAGATTATGTTTCACCTAATTAAGCAAATCTGTATTATTTGGTTCAAGAACTGCCACAATGAAACCTGTCATTTCCAGAATTTCAAGGATGATGTGAGTATGGCACGTGAGTGCTAAACCCATGGAAACACAGATGGCGATTTTACAACTTTTGAAGGCTATAGAAAGTGTAAACTTCATCCCCTCTATCACATCCTACAATTTATGTCTCACACAAAAGACAAACATCTGCTCCAGAAATAAAAAAAAAAACAACAAACACAATAACCAACAATAACCAGATGCCACAAAACCAACCCCCAAAACAAACAAAAACCACCACCTTAACAAAGGAACGAATACACAAATGCCTCCCCTCTCCTCAAATGTTTTCCAAGAAATTTCTCAGCTTCACAGAAGAAATAAAGTCAGCAACCAATGTGAATTTACTCTAGCTTCAATAACTTTTAAAGACATTTAATATCACAGAATCTTTAAGGAAGTTTACAGTTGTATACTGGAGCAAAACAAAATAAAACTAGTCCCCAAACCTACTGAAAATCAAACAACTACCAATTCCTTAAACAATACCTCCACCTCCATTTCTGGTTTTTGGTTTATTTTTGTGGTAGTGACCAAATAACACCATATATTACAATCTTATGAGCAGAGGATCAATTATCTCAAAACAGACTAATATGCTTAGATGAAAGTACCTTCCTCTGCTATAACATTTTATTTCAGCTCATTTATTTTCTAAACCAAAATATTTTCTAGGATGAAACAATTACATTCATTTTTTGTGTGAATTAGCATTTCTGTTAACATGGTAGAAAAGGTCATCTTGATAGCTTCTTATCTGACCCACCTTTCTTATTTCAGATATTGAAAACAGATAATGCTGATTGGCCTCTCTCCTGTAATGTAAATCATTAGCTCATTGCCTCATTTGACAAACATTGGAAAAATTGAGAATGTTAACAAAGTTAAAAAATATCTTTGTGTAATTCATATTAAAGAATTCAGAAGAACTTGTATCACAGTAGGACAACACTGTATTTCTTGAGTGAACAAACTTCTGAGCAAGGACTTCCATATTCTCTCTACTAGAAGCATGAGACCCAGCAAGCATACTTTGCCTGAGTATGGTAAACCTTTCTTTATAGAAGGACTGGAAACAAATGCACAGCAGAAGGCATGGAACTGACACATATTAGAAGCATCATATCAACCTTATTTGTGGCAATATAATTTGACAGTCTTTGAAAAATGAAAGACTGAAATCAGCATTTTATCCAGCTACTCTAATTTCAATGCACTAAAACGTAGCACCTCTGGTGTGATGATTTCAGCCCTATCATAACAAAATTTAGCTAAAGCTACAATTTATAAAGCATTTAATTGTAAATGCCTCAGTCTTTGGGGTAGTGTTGATTATTTTAAACATTTACCTTCTAAGCTGATACTCAGTTTCTGACCATAATTTTCTTGAAATCCTTTAACTCAAGTTAAAGTTTCTTCTGGCATATTTTTTGCACAAATCTAAAGCCAACAGAGGGAGGGTGAGATTCAGCAAGAAAGCACATCTCTGATGAATAAAAACTTAGATTTGAAATGAAAAGCAAGTTGAAAGCTGTCCTGGAAAACAAATACTTTGCCAAGAAGCCCAGCTATAAAAATAATTAGGAATGGTCAAGAACAATGTATGTGATCAGATCTATTGCTCCCTTGTTGCACATGATGACTATGTTCTTCCTTACACTCATAACTATGTCCACTTATATGCTAGGAGAAAGGAATCCCAAATTTCTGGGTGGACAAAGAGAAAAAAGATACAATGACAAAGAGAAAAAAGATACAACATTTTTGTTAGTGCACAGTGAGATGACTGCCTGGAGTGAGAAAACCCATAATCAGAGCTTAGGAGAAGTCTGTTTTCCTGGCAACAGTATATCCACTTCTGTAAGGCAGGTTTTTGTGAACACTAGAGTTGTAAGTGTATATTAATACTTCAATGATTTATAGATTGATAAAATCCACAGCATGTTCTGTGTGAATGCGTTTTACTCAACATTTTGTAAGGAATAGAGAAGATATGACATTGAGGAAGGAAGATGGAAAAATTGACTAGACTAAAAATAAAGAGGCGTGTGCATATTCACATAGTGATCACATTTAGCGGATGCTTTCCATGGTGTTCCTTTATCACTCCACATACAAGGTTTATTTAATGCTTTCTAAGCAGTAGATGAGCATTGCTGAAAATAGGATCTGTACCACACTCCACAACTTGCAATCTGGTTTCAAACTTGCATGCTGACAGCAGCAAGCCAGACCCATAGAGAGCAAGCCAGACCCATAGAGAAAGTGACATTCTAAAAAGAACCTCAAGTGAAGGAAGTAAGAGTTAGTCCACGACTTAAAACCATTACGATGACAAAGCTGCTCCATTAAGTAAACAGTTAAGTAGTACAAAGTTTAGTTATACTACAATTTGTTTCTGATCAGTGACAATGAAAATGGTGCTGCAGGCTCAGCATTCATTTTACAGGTTTGCTACAGAACGTACAATAGGATGTACATTTTCCAAATGCAAATGGTGACAAATCAGCCTAGGCTATGAAAATGAGCTTCTGTCTTTACACTGGGTTTAACTAATTGGAATTAAATTTTCAGATATTTCTCTATGTTTGGTGCCAGGAGGCAGTTTCTGTACTTTTATTTTATGGAAGAAATTTCGTTCCAGACACCTATCCCTCTAAATGACTCAGACCTGAAAAAGAACCAAACCAACCAACCAACAATAAACAGAAATAAAACTTTCAGAATAAGTTAAATCCTAGCAAGAAAGTTGAAACAAAAGTCCTCATTTTTGGATTTTTGTCAGATCACTGAAAGTGTCAGTGACAAACAGGAAAAAAGTCCTTCACTGAGCCACTGAAAGACATTTTGAGGAGTTAATACATTTCTGACAGTCTTGCATTCACGGGGGCATAATGATTACATGGAGAAAAAGCTTTCCTTCTTTTGAATACACACGTAGCAGGAGTTGTACTGACAGGATTTAATGAGGGGTTTCTTGAATGCCAAATCCTAATCTGTTCTTTTACTAATAATGCTTTCATGGTAACATTGCACAAAAATTTGAAAATTAGCATAGTACTTCACACATGCAATACCTCTCCCAGCTGTACCAGGTTTCACCCAGGAGCTCTTCTTTTTCATTTGTTTTAATATCGGGTGGGGATCATTATTCTTCTTTGCTTACTGCTGATTTCTACCAGCAAATTGACAAGGTATCACAAGCTGCACAACCTCTCTTCTTCCCTTCCCTTCCAAGGGAAAGAAAAATGTTCAGCTGTTCATCACTCTTTTCCCCTCCTTTAGAACAACCACCCAGAGGCCAAGCTAATGAGAAAATTACAATTGACCATAAGTTACACGAAAAAGAGGACAAGGAACGAAACCATACTTCCAAGAACAGCGATATCACTTCTGAACTTTCTAGAAAGAAAAGGCAACATGAGGAATCTTCATATCTCCTATGGTTTACCAGTAGCCTTAGTGTGAGATGGTATTAAAATGTGTATTATGTAAGTACTCTAATGTGGATAAGAGGGTTGGCTTAACCTCCCAAGATAATTATATCTAATCTAGGTTCTGGGAAATATGCTACCCCAATCCAACTAGAGTAGGTTCTCACTTGTTTTCCTGTTTATCAAATCCCTCAGTATGCCCCTTCAATATAAAAATCTAAATTCTGAACTACATCTTCAACTAAGGAAATATATCACAGGGTAACCTAGAAATTGAGAAGTTAGTATCCTCATAAGCATTACTCTTTATTAACTATTAATTCTGTTCACACATTCTAGTTCTTAAATTCGAGCAAACATTCAATGGATAAAAAAACTGGTTTGATGGCTGCACCCAAAGAGTGGCTGTCAATGGGTCCATGTCCAAGTGGAGGCCAGTGACAAGTGGAGTCCCTCAGGGATCAGTACTGGGACCAGTCTTGTGTAACATCTTTGCTGGCAACATGGAGAGTGGCATTGAGTGCACCCTCAGCATATTTACTGTGTGGTGTGGCAGACATGCTGGAGGAAAGGGCTCCATCCAGAAGGACCTTGGCAGGCTGGAGAGGTGGGCCCAAGCCAACCTCATGAGGTTCAACAAGACCAAGGTCCTGCATCTGGGTCGGGGCAATGCCAGGCACCAATATAGGCTGGGCAGCGGCTGGCTTGAGGGCAGCCCTGAAGAAAAAGACCTGGTGGATGAAAAGCTCAACATGAGCCAGCAGTGTGTGCTTGTAGCCCAGAAAGCCAATCACATCCTGGGCTGCATCAAGAGAAGCATAGCCAGCAGGTCAAGGGAGGCGTTTCTCCCCCTCTGCTCCACTCTGATGAGTCCCCACCGGGAGCCCTATTACAGGAAGGATCTAGACGTGCTGGAACGTATCCAGAGAAAGGCCACAAGAATGATCAGAGGGTTGGAGCACCTCTCCTATGAGGACAGACTGAGGGAGTTGGGACTATTCACTCTGGAGAAGAGAAGGCTCCAAGGAGACCTAATTGTGGCCTTCCAGCATCTTAAGGAGGCCTACAAGAAAGCTGCTGAGGGACTTTTTAGGGTTCCAGGTAGTGATAGGACTAGGGGGAATGGAACAAAAATAGAAATGGATAGATTCAGATTGGCTGTTAGGAAGAAGTTCTTCACTATGAGGGTGGTGAAAGACTGGAACAGCTTGCCCAGGGAGGTGATAGAAGCCTCATCCCAGGAAGTTTTTAAGGTCAGGCTAGATGTGGCTCTGGGCAACCTGATCTAGTATGAGGTGTCCCTGCCCATGGCAGGGGGGTTAGAAATAGATGATGCTTGAGGTCCCTTCCAGCCCTAACAATTCTATGATTATATGAAGTATTTCTAGAGCACCGTTAGGCTTGGATAATGTCTCTGCTGAATTCAGTTCATTACTTTCTATAAACGGAAAGAAAACACGAACAAAAAGTATGTCTTTACATACAAATATGAGCATCTCCAAAGCACTGTTGCTATGCCCAAACTTTGTATTTCCTGAAGGAATTAAGTACCTAGGTGTCTGCTAGAGCACCTAAAGGTATTTGGGTAACAAAATATTTGGCTTATCTGAGACTAAATCTCATCTGTTCTTAAAAGTGGGTTACAGTTACTTACCAATACAACATGAAATTTTACTCTTTCATCTTCACTACTGTAGACCCTATTTATCCCTCTTGTTCTATTATCCTGTTATCTTAATTAGGGTCTATATTTCAGGGTCCCATCACATCCTGAATAAAAGGTGGCAAAATAACTGTCCCAGTTCAGAATTCTGCTATGGCCTACACTTCAAACTCTCTGAGTTTGCATTTTGGTGCTCTTGGTGAGAGTGCAGAAGATGCGTTCTGCATTAACTGTGCTCTGTTACTTCACTCCCCATTGGCTTCATGTTCATGCAGCCATAAACAGATAAGAACAAACCTTGTTTTGAGCAGAAAACTGAGCTGCTTTGATATCTATGTTTGAAGAAACAAATATTAATAATAAGTACAGATCCATGAAGGATAGAAAATGGATAACAGAGTACATCAAAAGCAAGAATGCATAAGGCACAGTAATAGAGTTAACAAAAAAATCTGTTACAATTGCTGTATTTAACCTTAACAGCAAGTTACCATTTGCTACATATTAGTTGTAATTAGTATTTACTGAAGACAGGATATTAATGAGAAATCCTTATGAAGAAATGGTATAAGCAACAAATTCACTAAGACTAAGCATATGCTCAGTATAAATGTTTTGGATTGCCTTTACATGAATACATATCAACAGGTAAAAAGAATAGATCCTCTTAAAACAAAGATATATGAAATTGTGTGGCCTGTCATAATTGATTTTCCTTAAATTGCCCTTTTGCTGTTGTTGCATTCCTTTTTTTTCTCATTCTTCATTAATTTTCTCTATGTTTGTGAACAAGAACAGCTTGTATGTATCTTTGTGTCACTGTAGCTATGTACAGTGATTACAAATAAAAGGATACAGTGGAAATATCTGTAGCATCAACATTATTATATTTGTCAGTGGATACATGGAAGGAGGACTTAGGGGATTTAACTGTAGGGTTTTTGTGTAGAGGTTTAAAACTATCAGAAAGTTTTTTTACTATCTAGTTTAAATATTCAAAGTCTTCTATTCATTTTTAATCCACAAAAGTGTGTTGTTTTTTTCTAATATATCTTTTTTTAGAACCCCTAAGGTGTTTTTTGTTTTCCTTTTCTAATAACAGGAATGTACCATTATGCATCTGTTACCTTTCTAGACACTCTAAGTTGCATATTTAACAAATTATATTTAAAGGCACACAAAACTACCAAAACTGTATTATGTCTTTGTTTATTGTGATTCTGTTTCATGGTAAGGAACTGCTTCAAAAATTACAATATTAAAGTCCTAGTGCAATACAATAAAATCTACATCAGCCTCTCAAATGTGTTCTGCTCAGGTTATTATGGCCATAAATTTTGCTGGATTATCTGTCTAATAACAATGTTGTGGGGGAAGCATGGTTGCTTTTATTTTGGTTGGTTTGTTTGGGCGGCTTGGGATGGGGTTTTTTGGTTGGTTATTTTTGGGGTTTGTTGGGGGGGGATTGTTTGTTGGGTTTTTTATAGCAGATTGAATTAGCGATTACTATTGACAAGGATTCCAAGCACATGCTTATTTTAAATCTTGAACACTATGGAACAGTTTCTTTTTTTCAGAGGCATATCACATCTGTATATCATATCTGAGCAACAGCAAAAAGCAATTGAGCCAAAGTTCAGCAAAACCGTTAGCAACTAAAACCACCTTCATAATGGTAAGTATTAAACAACAGTAACTATAGATGTTAGCAAGCTTCTTAAAAATAAATATGTATATACACACAGACAAACGCATATGTATGCGTGTATGCCATGAGGTGAAGCTGACTTCAAAGCATTGCTCAGATAAAATGAGGTCTGAACCACACCTGCCCACCAATTAGATGGCAAGTTGGAAAAACAGATAATTGTCACCAGCAACAGATAATTGGCATGGGAGAGGCTGACCCAGATCTCTGTCAAATTAGAGTATCGATCCTGTTCCATGCATTAAATATGCATGGATGAAAATAAAGCAGTCATACAACTTTATAAAGTCCTTGTAGCAAATTCATAGTTAGGGGCCAGTTATAATAACCCAGGAAATAACCACTAATTGGCTTCAGATACATCAGAAAAAGAGATTAGCTGGGGATGATGCAGCAATGAAATAAGCTTTAGCTTGACCACCTGAGTCAAAAATCAGTAAAAAGTGGAGAAAGGTGTCTGTCAGTGGGAAACCATCTGTGGGTGCCTGAAAACATGCAGAAAGCTGAGTCTGAGGTAAAACAGCTGGCTACTCAAAAAAGCCAGCCAGTTTGCAGGCCCATGGGCTGCAAACACTGCATGCTGCAACACACCTTCAGATGTCTGTGACATTAGGAAAAAGATAATTATATCAGAGAATTACCGCATTTTCTGACCCATACTAGAGATTTCTGCATATAAAAGTCCCACTTTGGTGATCCGCAGATACATACGCATGTTAACTGACATCGTCAAGTTACAGACTCTTGCTATCCAAATGGTCATAAAAGTTGTACAAACTCATGTAATAACACGATTGGTATGGCTGCTTTTGTCAAGGGGCACTTTCTACCAGCTGCTCAGCTCTCCAAAGTGGGGATATTTGATAGCTTTTTCCTTTAAAGTTTTTGTTCTTACACAGAAAAAAACCCCACAAATTAACAATTAAAGGCATTTCTGCTGCACCCTTCTTTATGGACCATGCATTTACTTCCTTTTTGTCAAAGATTAACTTTATGGAGCATATACTTAGTGCACAAAGTGTTTAGAATTGGTTTTTCATAGTGACATGCTCTGCTGTTTTTATATCCACAATTTTACATGCATGATGACTAATTGCTATTCAGTCATTATTTTCAGATGCAGAAGTGAAGGGCCAGCATTTCATAATTGGGTTTTGGTGACCCTGATATTACACTAAATGCAACTGAATATATGATGACACCTGGTAAAAGTTCCCTGCTGCTTTTGCATACAACAGAACATGTTCTTTACCCTGAAACAGCCACCCTTCCTCCCTTTCATCCAAAAATCAATCTTTTCACATCAAAGAAGCAGAAAAGTTGGGCAAGACTTCTTGTGAGGTTCAAAAATTATTTTTTGTTCAAAACTTGATTCTCCATCATTCAGAAGTAAATACCGTCATACAGACCAATGACTATGGAGCTCTTTTATTCCAGCTCTGACAGTCTCAATTGGATATCTATATGAGATAGATATCTATATGAGGATTTTAAAAAATAAAAACAAACCACCAAAAAACCCCCACAACCAACCCATCCACCCACCCTTTGGGATTCCCATAAAAGAGAACACATAATCCACATGCTATATAAAAATAGCAGCAGAAAAGAATAGACTTACTTCTTATAGAACTAATTACACAGCCAAAGCGGCTCCTGCATGAGATACTCAATAGTCAGAAATGATCAGGCTTCTTTGATGAAGCAAAGATACTAATGATGTAAACCAGCCAATGCCATCAGGATGAAAAAAAAAACACCCAACCAACCAAAAAAAACCCCCACCCCACCCCAAAAGAAACCAAACCAAAACCAACAACTAGACTCAAACCTAAAAAACCCCACAGCAACCACATCTTTCTGACTTTAAATAACACTAAGTCAAAAGATTACCCTAGGAAATGCAAGAGACTGAGAATTTATATTTCATATGAAAACACCTTCCAGGTGACAAAGACATCAGCCAATCTCCAGCTATGATTTAGATGAAATATCAATAGGGATTTGCATCTGGCAAAGAAAAAGATGCTTGATGTCTCATGAATTTATTAAATCTCCTTATATGAAGTATCTAGCAGCTCATTTAAGCACTCAGTACACAGTGAAAATTGTTCTCTCAATAAAAAACCCAAAACAGCAAAACAGAAAAAAATAATGTTCTGCCAATTCAAAAGTAGGAATTTATATACCTGTTACAACATATTTTTGTATTTTTACTTTTATACCTTTTAGCAAAACTGTCAATTGAATTCTCATAACTGTTTCCTGATGAGATTTGCATTTACATATTATTCTTCCATCTCTCCCTAATAAAATAATTTTAAACATCAGAAGCACCTGCTACAACGTAAATGCTTATTGACATACTCATTTCTTTTACAGTGACAATCTATATTGCACTTAGATCAACTTATACAAAATAGAGCTCCCACAATCTCTTTCTAGCTCAAGCTCTACTGTCCACAGGAATAAGAAGGTGAATGGAACAGTGTCCTAAAAGCTGAACATTTTCTGCAGCCAGAGATGTTCTGAAGTGTACACCCTGAATCTACCACCCAGAATCTGACATGAAAGGGCTTACAGCAATGCTCCCAGACACACATGCAGTACCTTATGGACCACAAGTAGAGACTTAAAGCATGGATCTCAAATAATAAAGACTGTGAACATGAACATTCTTGAAGTTTGAGAATTGCTTCAAATCTGCAAGAGCAGGTTGGCAGTGCTACAGTGCCTCAAAATACCTGTTCTCCATGATAGTTTATTCTAACTTTCAATACTCTTAACCAGAAATTTGGAAGGAGAAAAATTTAGTAGGATCACTGATATAACAGAAGAAGCTTTGAACCATAACTCCCCTGCAGACCAATAGAAAATTCACTTTTCCCTCACAGCTGGTAGTTAATTGTAACCTCATTCAGAGTGAAATAATTTTCAGGAAGTTAGTCAGCTGCAAATACTAAATTGCATATTTTTCTACTCTTCTTTTTTTTTTTTTTAATTAAATACCCATTTAAATTTTTTTAAGCTTATATTTAAAAAATAAAATTAAATAAATTACTCTGGCAGTATACTGAACATAGCTGCAGCAATCTAGATCATAAATCACAGCACAACTGACAACTAGAAGACCCCAGAACAAGACCAAAATGAAAAGCAAATAACGAAAGAAAAAAACCAAATCACCATGAAAGTTTACTTTTATTATTTCTTCTTCATCATGCAAAGGACAGTATGTGAATCTGTTTCTATTAATAACATCTGAAACAGTAGTTCAATGTTCAACATCTTTGACTACAGCAATTCAGGTAGAACAAGGCCAAAGAAATACTGTTTAGGTTTTCTCTCATTAAACTAAAGTAGCATAAAATCTCGAATAGGTATTTGCAGTACAGACTTGAGGGCTCTGACATCCTACTATGTCACATAATGCCACTTGTATTTCCATGAGATAATAGTATGTTATTATTTCCAGTGTTACCAAAATATTCATTATAAATAATGTGAGGATATAAAACCCATTTTGCAGTCACAATGTTCAATTTCAAAGCTAAGTGTACTTTGACTAATTACTTCATAGAACAGCTACAGCATCAGCAGGGTTTGCTTAGTTTTATTTTGAACAGAGTAATACTTCACTACCAGTAGAAGTAGAGCATTTGTTTCTTAAATGTTCTACTCTTCTGATTCTACACAGTGCCAAATAATACCCTGCCAGAAAGTAAATGGCATATGAAATATGCTTGTGCATGCTAGAAAGTGTTGAGTCGTAACGTAGGGCTGCCAAAGGAAAAATCAGACAAACAAGAAGATGTCACACTGAAGATAGAAGGTTTACTTGAACTTTAGTCAGACATACTTAACCTGCAGTTGCCTTACCTGCACACTGTTACCATACACAGCTACATATATTACTTAGGGTAATCGTTTTAACATAAAGCATTGTGTGAATCAATGATCCAATCAGCATGTGTAAACTTTCAATATTTTTTAAGTCAGGAAAAAAATTAGTTTAGCAAAATGCTGTAGGTTAACTGTTTATTTTCAGAATGGGCACTAAAGTGATATCTCAAAGTTTTATAAAACAGAGCAACAACTTGTGTATGGCAGCATCATGAATGGCAACAGCAGGATAGCTATTCCCAGTTATGTCATAATCCATTTATTTGAGTTTAGCTACTTGATAATAAAGGTTACATTAGCTTCAGAGACAAAATTGATTCCATCATATTTCCCCTGTAACACCTGGACAGTAGCAGGTGTTATTTTAGCTCTTATATGTTAATATTCCAAAATTTAAATGGAGAATGACATCAGTAGTGCAAATTCTCAGCCACACTCAACAAATGCCCATGGGATTCACATTGGTATTTTAAACAAAGCTTAAAATGGCAGAAAACAAGGAGCCTTCACATGACAATTTGAGCCAAGCTGCACTGTATTCATCAACTGTAAAGGATGAAGGGTCTAGTGTTTCCATGGAAACTTTTTACCTACAGGATCCCTCCACAGGAAACACAACACATCTATATCCCTTACAGAATGGACATCACTGGGGGATTTTGGAATGTTCTAAGACAGCAGAAGAAACAGTGTCATGCCAATTTCACATCAGGAAAATGAAAACATAGAAAAATAAATTTAGAATTAGAACCAAAGTCAGAGCACTGTGAGGTGTTCATCAAATTCACTCCTTGTTATTATAATGGCTCAAGGAACAGCATTATAGTTGAGAAGGGGATGAGAAAGAAACACAGCAGAAAAACTACCATCAGAAATAACAGTGTTTTGGACTGAGTGGTCAGACACGGGTCCTACATAGAGGACCATCAGAGAACCAGCAGTGACTCAGTACCTTCACTGTGGCTCAGGAAAGCCAAACACAACCACCTGCAGACACTGGCTTACAGTGAAGATTCCTCATTAATGAGACTTAAAACACATTTCATACAAGGCATGCAGTTAGGCTGAGTTCACAGCTGCACTACCCCTATGCATGCTGTGACCTCCTTTCCTCACTGCAGGAGACATCAGCAGTATTAGAGGATGTTAACAGGCCTTCTTGTCACTGCCTATCTGTAAGAGCGATGGAGTCCTGGCAGAGGGTTTGGGCAAGCCGAATCACATCCCCACCTCTGTCTGGTCTCTTATATTCAGAGAAAAAAGCTGGAAATGTTTAGAAACCATGCAACTCCAACATCTTTAACTCTCTCAACCAGCATCACAGACACAGTGTCCTTCCAGGTACAGTCTTTGCAGATATCAAACCAACACTTCTGTGGGCTTTGTATGCTGTCTTATCACAATTGTCTCTAGCTAATTCTAACATCTGATATAACAGACTCGGATATCTCACCAGGGTTGAAGAGTTCACCACAAAAAGGCAAACACATGAACAGAATGCATTTCACACAAAAAATGCACTGTTTTCACAAGGTTTGTTCAGTTAACCATTTATATCGTGTTAGTCTTGCCAAACCTCTAGAGAAATCAAATGATTGGGAGTGCTAACAAGCATATAATTTTTCTCTCAAAGAGAAGGAATCCCTGAAATAAATGGAATATACTCAAAGCAGTTAAAACTCAGAAATGCCAGCACAGTATTGCTGTCTGTCCTTTTTCCCACTTAATTTTGTTCTTGCCCAGGGCACTTGACATTTACATCCTATACTGAAACGAAGGCTTCCAATTTCTTGCCCAGAACCATAAGGGATAATGGGAGGCTGAAGTGTTAGCTGTATCCTCTTTATCCTCCACAAACCATCAAAGTCAACAGGCTACTGGTAAAGCACAGAAAAGTCTTCTTTTAATCATCCACTAGAGGGCTGTTTTAAGAGAAATTACAGTAAGCAACGTGCTTGGGTTTTTTTAATCTGGACTGACACTAAACAACAAAGCTTTCTAGCAAGAAAAATAGTTCTTTAAAATTAATTACCATAACAATGTTTAAATGTTTCAGCATGACAGTGCTGTAAAATACAGCTCTAATGCAACACATTCAAGCAATTGAGACTCTATGATGCTGTTCCTCTACTAATCAAATAGTTGCAATCAATGAGATTTCAATGTCTGAGAGGTGTCTTTAATCAGAACAAGACTTGGTGGGGTACATGTGATATGAGAGCTGCTGTTAAAAACAGTCTGGATTTGACAGTACTGTTCTAAAAGAAGTCTAGAAATACAGACTTTGCTGATGAAAAAATTCTGCCTTAGATAATTTAAACTGTATTTGCAAGTCACTCTCCAGAAGAAAAGCATCTGCAATAGAGAGAATGGTTCAGAGAGGACTGATCTTAACGGAAGTGTAAGAGATACCTAGAAGAAATACTCAGTTTTTCCATCTTCCTGAATTGTTTCCAGTTGCAGACCAGCCCCATTCAGCTACCAGGTTTAGGCACTACCACATATTCTGGAAGCTATCTCAATTACAGTCAGTGTTCCAGTTAAATTCAGGACCTATGTAAGTCATAAAACAAAGGAAACCATGGAAGGTTATAGGTGGACAAGACAAACAACTGTGAATTAAAAAAAAAAATTTTAAAAATATTTTTCTTCTCCTCATGTGTGCTTTGGGTTTGTTGGGGGGTTGCATTTTTATAATTTTTTTTTAATTACAATTTAGCAGGGAAAAACCTTTTAATATTAAATCTTTGGAAGTAGTTATGATAAATGTTCTACTTTAACAGTATTACCAAGGTTGGAAGAGACCTCAAAGATCATCAAGTCCAACCTGTAACCACATACCTCATGACTAGACCATGGCACCAAGTGCCACATCCAGTCCCCTCTTGAACGCCTCCAGGGACGGCGACTCAACCACCTCCCCGGGCAGCCCATTCCAATGACGAATCACTCTCTCGGTGAAGAACTTTCTCCTCACCTCGAGCCTAAACTTCCTCTGGTGCAGCTTGAGACTGTGTCCCCTTGTTCTGGTGCTGGTTGCTAGGGAGAAGAGGCCAACCCCTTCCTGGCTACAACCACCCTTCAGGTAGTTGTAGAGAGCAATGAGGTCGCCCCTGCGCCTCCTCTTCATACGGCAATGCCATCTCTGTAAAACCTCAGACTAACATTAGAAGGAAATCCAGATTAAATTAATTCTGAAGACTATTATTTTAAAATCAGAAACATTTTAGAGTCGGAGAGGTAAAATACACACACAAGCCCAAACCTTCAATTTATTGGAACTGGGAATCCCAGAGATAAAAGGAATTATAAATGATTTCTTCATGAGACTTGCAGTCAAACTTCAGCAGAATTAGAAGACATATGCCACCAGATTGTAAGCATTGGTTAGAAATAGAGAGAGGAAGAAGCATACTGAGATATGAAAGTTTCAAGTCCTTTATCAGTGAAAAGACTTGTTTTAAAATCAATACTGGTATTTGACACATAATCAATATACAACAAATCCACTTGGTGGGATATGCTGTTACAGTCTTCTTTGCATACAATGACCCATGCAGCCAGTAACCTTGACCAGGAAAAGCAGCCTGTATAGAATTTGCATTACCACACAATATATTCATAAAAGCACAGCAAGCAATCTCTTCATCTTCCTTCTGGTACCAAAGCAATGTTTTTTATTCACAGGAATATGAAAAAGGAACAAGGAGCCAAAAGTATTAGAACAAACCCAGCCTGTATCAGTTAACACTTCCCCTTTCTCTCACTCTCATGAAGTCTGTTACAAGAATCACATGGCAGACTAAAATAATAACAGTTCCCAAACTGGAGTCAGAAGAATTACTGATAAAGAACTTAACTTTCTAAAGCATCCGTAAGAAAATTAAGCATACCACATACTGACTTGCCGCTATACTTTGGAAGCATGTGAACCATTAAATACAACAGAAATCAATCACCACACAATTACAGAAAACCTTCAGCAGGAAGCACCAAGTGTCTTGTAAAGGCAGACAGAGGTGGATTTCCATGCAAACACAGCAAAGAAGTCCAAAACATGGTTGTGCCAAGAAAAAATTACCTCCCATAGCCTTTGAGAGATACCAAGTAACACCGGCAATATAGATGATTAGTGATTTTGTCATATACTGTATGTACCATCATGTCCAACATGAGCATTACATTAAGACACAGTATGAAAGAAAAGCAGTAAGTGTCAAAGTACGTGAGTCATCTGATTCATATGCCAGAGCTTCCCCTGCCCATTCTCCTACTCCCACATCTTGATAAATAAAAAATTCTACCTCCTAAAAAGACTGCAGTTACATGACCCTTTCAGGCAGCTATACTTGAAAATAGACATCCTTACATTGCTTGCAAAAAAAAAAAATGTATCTGTATGTTCAGAAATAAATAAGCATATTCTTTTGTCTGTTAAATTGTAACTAAGAAACCTTAAGAAGAGAATTTAAGATAGTCAGAAACAAAACTACAAACACCTGCTACCTGGCTGAAGAATTATTTCATCAATTTCCTGAAATGCTAAGACTTTTATTCCTTGTATCACATACCTCAAGCCATCCAGAGAAGAAATATTTCATCAGCACCGGTATAAGTGGTGAGACCCCACATGGAGTACTGCGTCCAGTTCTGGAGCCCCTATTACAAAAGGGATATGGAGGTGCTGGAAGGTGTCCAGAGAAGGGCCACGAGGATGATCAGAGGGCTGGAGCACCTCTCCTATGAGGACAGACTGAAGGAGTTGGGGCTGTTCAGTCTGGAGAAGAGAAGGCTCCGAGGTGACCTCATTGTGGCCTTCCAGTATCTGAAGGGGGCCTACAAGAAGGCTGGGGAGGGACTTCTCGGGCTATCAGGTAGTGATAGGACTAGGGGGAATGGAATGAAGCTGGAGGTGGGGAGATTCAGGCTAGATGTGAGGAGGAAGTTCTTCACCATGAGAGTGGTGAAGCCCTGGAATGGGTTGTCCAGGGAGGTGGTTGAGGCCCCATCCCTAGAGGTATTTAAGACCAAGCTGGATGAGGCTCTGGCCAGCCTGATCTAGTGTAGGGCATCCCTGCCCATGGCAGGGGGGTTGGAACTAGATGATTCTTGTGGTCCCTTCCAACCCTGACTGATACTATGAAGTGACATTTTCATACATCAAGAGTTACTTTAATTTCCCCTTTGGGTAAAGTGATCAAAGCCACTAACAAATTTATCTAAAAAACCCACCAACAAATCAGAAACAACAACAAACCACCAAACAAAACAAAACAAAAACCCAAACAACAAAAAAAAACCCAACACACTTTAATGTAAGGTTGCATGACAATAAATCAACATAAACAGAAATATAAAACCTGTTGTCTTTTTTTTTCATTAATTACAGACACATTTAAAGTATCAAATATCTCTGTATGTACTGCACAACTGTCATGAAAATAATGTAACTGAAATTTATAAGCACCACTTTTTTTGCAGTATATCTTTCTTTGGACATGCTCCAGCACCTCAATGTCCTTGTCATGAGGAGCCCAAAATTGCACACAGTATTCAGGGTGAAGTCTCCCCAGTGGTGAGTATGGGTGGACAATCACTTCCCTAGTCCTGTGGGCCACACTATTTCTAACACAGTCAAGGATACTGTTGGCCCTTTTGGCCACCTGGGCACACCGCTGGCCCATATTCACTCAGCTGACAACCAACACACCCTGACCCTTTTCCACAGGATAGTTTCCAGCCACTCTTCCCCAAGCCTGTAGCATCGGTATGCAGTTGCTGCAACCCAAGTGCAAAATCTGGCACTTAGCCCTGCTGAACCTCATACCATTAGGCTTGACCTATCCATCCAGCCTATCCAGCTCTCACTGTAGAGCCCTCCTACCTACAAGCAGATCAATATTCCCATGCTGCTTGGTGCCATCTGCAAATCTATTGAGGGTTCACTCAATTCTTTTGTCCTTATCATTTATAAGGATATTAAAGAGAACCGGCCCTAATACTGAGCCCCGGGGAACACCATTTCTGACCATCCACCAACTGGATTTAACATCATTCACCACAACTCCTTAAGACTGACCATCCAGACAGGTGGTGGTTTGTTTTTTTGGTGTGGTTTTTTTTTTTTTTTCACTCAGGAAAGAGTACACCTATCTAAGCCATGAGCAGCCAGTTTCTTTGGGAGGATGCTGCAAGGAATCACTGTCAAAGGCTTTACTGAAGTTTGCATAGATAACATCCACAGCCTTTCTTTCCCTCACCCACCAAGCAGGACCTGTCTCTCATAAACCCATTCTGACTGGGGCTGATAGTTGTCCTGCACATGACACATGATAGCACCACGTTCAAACAGAGACCTGCAATTACCCAGATCCTTCCCTATTCATGAACAACAGATCCAGTGAGAAAACTTCCCTAGTTGACTCACTCACCAGCTGTGTCAGGAAGTTATCTTTTACATACTCCAAGAGCCTTCCAGGCTGTTTTCTCTCTGCTGTACTGTATTGTTTATTTTGAGGGTGACAGAGCACTGGAATAGGTTGTCCAGAGAGGTTGTGTAGTCTCCTTCTCTGGAGATATTCAATATCCACCTGGACACGATCCTGTCCAAACTGCTCTGTCTGCACCTGAAATTCTCTCAGTTTGGGACTCGAGTGCTTTGCTGCAGATCATGTTGGCACTGGAGCTGCTTGCCTTGGCAGCTGAGTGCTAGTTTGGCAGAAAGGCCTATCTCCTCTGCCATATCAGGATATTTCCTGTTGGCATTTATAAACTTATTTCTACCATCCTCAGTAAACAACATTCTAGTCTGTTTTTCCACTGTAGTCACAGCAGTTTATGCTATGACCCTTACAAAAGTATGGTTAGTGTTAGTAATTTTGCTAAACTTCATGCAGTTGCTCTGCCCAGTTTTCTCTACTGTATGAAAAGTTCTTTCTCCACATAACTCACTTCAGAGTATTAATCCATGCCCAACCACCAAACAGTGTAAACAGATCTTCACAGTCTATGCTCACAAATAAATAACAAAATTAACAGCGAGAGGAGGCATTTCACCAATCATATATGTATTTCTTCAATCTTTTTTATCACATTAAAGAAAATCAACCAGCTTTGGAGTCCTGATGACAGCACTTAATTTTTAGGTTACTGACTTAATTCACTTTGACTAATAGCTATATTTAAAAACTCATCTGAAAACAAACACCCAAGTGTTTCTCTCCATCATAGAAACACAATTACACATTTCACTGTAAAATTATGTCTTTTCTCAGATATTGAAGGGAGCTGAATTAACTGCTTAATATCAAAAAAGTCCATATCATGTTGTGAATACTATACTCTGTACGTGGGTCCTCATTTCTGCCATAATCTTTACCAACAGCATTACTAAAAGAAAGCTTGTTTATGTAAATGTTTTTTGGGCAAAACAAGTAGCAATAATCACTGTTAAGCCTTACTAAAATCAGTGAAACTATCAGAAGATTCTCTCTGCATATGGAAATGTAATGCAGAGTTGCTGCAACAGGTTATATGACACTTCAGCCATTTCACTGATTCGTTATGGGAAAAACATACCTCATCTTTAAGACCACACTCAAGTAAGTTCTGAAGTTAAATTTGAGGCAGAATCCATTGTTAGTTCCAATTTCTGCTAATTATTGAGCTAAATAACTCAAAAATTACAGGAAAAGGTTACACTGAAGTTTTTGCTCCCACAAAGGATACAGCATAGGAAGACTGCCCTAAAGAGCTCCCTCTAGTCATTGTTATCATGCCTCTACTCATAATACTGATCAGAGATCTGTTATGGGCACTTGGGGCTCATCATTAATGCTGCACTTAGTAGTACTCTTCAAAATAGACCAATATTTGTCAATCATAGACATGTGCACATAGACACATATTAAAACCTTTAGGTAAAACATGACTGTGAGGATCTAGAATCATGGAAGAGGATTACAGAATGAGTTGCATCATGAATCATATGCAACTGAGGTTCTTAAATCAGCCAGATGTATGTAATTCATCATGAACTTAGAAATAGTAAACTTTGTAGTTAGAAGATGAACTCTTCATAAGGTTTTGTTGTAATTACATCATTTGATGGGCTGGACGCAATGATCTTGAAGGTCTCTTCCAACCTGGTTTATTGTATTGTACTGTACTGTATCTACAATTCTCTAGCAAGAACAGAATTTGGCATACAATCTTAACAATTGTTATCCTAGCAATTGGAATACATTTGACATATTTCATTTTTTCACATCTTCCTGAATTTGAACCAGCTTGATGCTCTTGTTGCTTTGGGAAGCCTAAGTAATTACTTTATTTAGCTTTCACCTCTTAACGGTTGCTAATGTAAATTAAGAGAATGTAGTTACTCACTGAAATAGATACCATTAACCCAAAAGCCCCTCACCAACAGAGACAGAAACACGGAGTACAAGCAAGTGAGTTTCCCTTGGTGAGGACCATGCTGTGTAGGAATCTGGGGACAGAAGACCATCTACACAGGCCTGAGCAACCTCAAATTAAAAGAATGCCAGAGTGCAACTCTGAAATAGGTAACAATGTTTACTTCTGCTTTTCACTTGTTGAGTCTCAATAGACAGAACAAACTCTTCCAACCTCAGTAGTTCTATGGTCAACAGCTTCCAACTGAGCCTTTATCTTCAACCACTTAATGGATGAATAAAAACAAATCAAAGCAAGAGTTTTCCATTTCAGAACACAAACCTCTAGACATTATGAACTCTGATGACAATGATACCAGTAAGCAACTGGAGATTATTTCCAGGAAAAGATACTGCTTACACATGAGTGCTCAAACCAAAACCAGAATAATCATACTCAGTGAACTTCTCAAAGCCAATTATTAGGCAAAAAAGGTACCTTTAAAAAAAAAATAAAATTAAAAAGCCTGCAAGCTTACCAATACTTTTTAAGTCACACAGACCTGCTTTGAGTATTCAACATCTGTTGAACTGAACCATTTTAACAAGTCTCTGAAAATTACATCCCATAAACCACAAGAAGAAAGTCAAAACATCACTTGTTTCAGGGATGCAGTTTGTCACATAATCTCTTAGATAACACTTAAAAGACATCATGTTTGTTTTGCCTGTGTTTTGTTGTTTTCTTGTTTTCCATACAGCAAGATGGAACAGAGAACCAGAGATAAGAAACAGGTCTCTAAAATGTAGATGTCTATGTTATGTACATTTACTGCTACATCTATAAACAGACTAATTATGTTTTCATGGTTTGGGATGGAAGGGGATGCTTTGTGAGGAGGGAGGAGGGGTGAGTCTTGCATGATGCATGTTTAATCTATACATAGCAAAAGAGTTTCTTCAGGTAAAAATACCATTAAAATTGCACATATTTTCTGTACTTTATGTTCTAATCATTAATAAAATAAGAACTGAGAGTTTCTGCTTTACCAGAAAACAACAGGATATGCTATTTACTGATGGTACAGTATTTTAATATGTTTATGAATCACAGAAAGTCAGTCAAGAGAAAAAGAAAACAAATACTGATGTCTTTTGAATTATAATAAAGACTAAGCTATAGAGCTCATGCCTACATTTGCTATGAATTGCACACATTAGAGTCTTTAGCATGCATTTTTGCTGCTTTTAAACAATTACAGGAATCTTATTAAAACTACTTTTTTGTCTAACCTATTCTAAAGAAACTGCTACTTCACAGCTTACAAGAATTACTGTTTGTCAGTACTAGCAGACTGCATGCATTTAAAAAAATGTGAAGACCCCCTAATTCAATAATTCAATTTGCAACTTCCTTATTTATTTATTTTTTATATTTTTTTTTCAGTAATGCTCCTTTTTTTTCCCTGTAATGATGAGGTGTTATGATAGGAGCTTGCTTCAGTGTGCCAAAGCATGCTGCACCTATGTGTACTGTGCAATGCTATGGCATGCCACATCCTCCTGAGCAGCCAAACCCACTGGTTACCAAAGGAAGACTCATCCTACCATAGCAAATTGAAATCTTCCTCTTACCTCGACTTCCTTGCTCTTCTCTTTGTTTCTGCCCATTGAACTTCTCCCATTGCTGGCAGTCTCCCGTGCTGGAACTACAGAAATCTGTTGGAGGGGCATTTTTACAGTGCTGCAGGTTGCCAATACCTGTTTGGATGCCTTATATCTTCACTCCCCCTGAGTAGCCCACCTGCATAATTGTTCATATCCTTGCTTTGCCAAGCTCAGCTCTAAATAAAAAGGGGAAAATATTATTTGAGAAACCATTTAGCATATGGCAGGGTCTTCCATTAAAAAAAAGGCAAAAAAGCAGAACAAATTGCAAACATAAACAAGAAATGGCAAACAAAGAAGTAAGGCACAATAGTCCAGAGAGTTTCACATGCTTTCAGCGATGAGTTGCTGCAAGTCATAACTCTCTGCTGTGTCCCTGGAGCACCACCTTGCCCCCTATGCCCCAATAACATGGTGGGAGACAAGTCAGTTTCTGTGTTACCTAATAACTGCCATGGAAACCAAGAAAACCCAGGTCTCGCAGGACCTTATTAGCAATTGCTTCCCTCTAATGGCACAGGCTCCCACATTTGCAGCGGCTGCTACTTCTCCTTTTGTTTCCCATCCGATTCTACAGGAGTCCCCTAAGGACCTGCAGACACTGCCTCGTGCTGACTAGGTAAAGCAGCATAAGGCTGAAAAGCTTAGTGTCCTATTTTGGAGTCAAAATCTCCTCCTTTAAAAGCACAGATAGCTTGCTGTGTCCTTCATGCGTCTACAATAATCTGCTTAGGTCAAAGGATCTGCCTTGAAGTGCAGAGCAGCAGTGAGCGAATGAGGTGTAAAAAAGGAAGACAAGACTGGGAGGGATTGAAAATCTGCTTTTCCTAGGTTGATAGTAAAAAGTTAACCCCTTGCTTCACTCATTGTTTCACGAGACATCATCAGAAGAAAGCTCAGCATAAGAAGGCAAAGGCAGGCACACACGTGTCTTTACAGTAGTCACATGCATTCTGAAAATGTCATTTACACATCTGTTCTCTCAATTAAAAAAAGCAAAATGCCCAGGAGTAAAATATTTCACAATCTCCCTTCCACCTGAAATGCAAAACATAGAATGCCCCAGGTGCTATGTTACAAAAATGGATATGAAGAAATGAAACTTAGCACTTCTAATTCTTTTTAAAATGTAGTATTCTTGACAAATATTATGAATGCAAAGGTGAATTTAAACAAAATATCAAAGAAATAATTAAATCAGAAATAAAATTCTTAGTCCTATATAATAAATAATTGAAAGGAGAAAAAAAAAAAAAAACAAACAAAAAAACACCAAAACCAAAAGCAGAACAAACACCAAAAATATTTTATCAATTTAAAATGTTTTTTTAAAAGTATTACCCAAGCCCTGAAATAAATCATTTTGATTTCTAGAGGTATGCACTTGCACTTGGAATTCTAACAAGAAATAACAGCATTATATCAAGCCAGGATTTTCTTACAAAGCCACGTGGGTAGGATTTAAAATACTGTTCATTCACTGTTCCACTACTTTCATTACTATTTCTCGGTCTTAGTTAACAGAGCTTACAATCATATACTGAACTGGGAGCCTATAGATGTTGCAAAAATGTGTATCTGTGTGCATTACAAAATATATATTATATGCATATATAGAATAAAATAGAATAAACCAGGTTGGAAGAGACCTTCAAGATCATCATGTCCAAGCCATCATCCAACACCACCTAATCAACTAAACCATGTAACCAAGCACCCCATCAAGTCTCCTCCTGAACACCTCCAATGATGGTGACTCCACCACCTCCCCAGGCAGCCCATTCCAACGGCCAATCACTCTCTCTGTGTAGAACTTCTTCCTAACATCCAGCCTAAACCTCCCCTGGCACAGCTTGAAACTGTGGCCTCTTGTTCTGGTGCTGGCTGCCGCCTGGGAGAAGAGACCAACCTATGCCTGTTTACAACCTCCCTTAAGGTAGTAGTAGAGAGCAATAAGGTCACCCCTCAGTCTCCTCTTCTCCAGGCGAAGCAACCCCAGCTCACTCAGTCTCTCCTCATAGGGCTTGTGTTCCAAACCCCTCACCAGCTTCGTTACCCTTCTATGGACACGTTCCAGCCACTCAACATCCTTCTTAAACTGAGGGGCCCAAAACCAACACAGTACTCAAGGTGTGGCCTAACCAGTGCAGTGTACAAGGGCAGAATGACCCTGATCCTGCTGGCCACACTGTTCCTGATGCAGGCCAGGATGCCAGGACATCCATAGTCATGAAATACATTTTATATTTAAAAAATAAAGTCTATAGCTCCTTTACACATTTTTAGTTCTATTTTACATGCCTATTCTACCTTTAGTCTCTGATATTTCAATACTCATTTGAATGTGAGATTAAACAGCTTCCAGTGTACACAGGAAGATTTTTCTGAATTCTTAATATATATCAGGGGGGAAAAAAGGGACAAACTCCTGCTCATCAAACTAGACTGGTAAAGTTTAGCTCTTCATCTTAAGATATATTATAAGGTAAAGGGAATTTCTTATTAGCTTAACAGAAAGTTTTAAAGCTATAGACAAAATCTTTTCCTTACTCTGAGGAACAACTGGATTAAGAATCCCGAAACCTAGCTCTGATTTGTCATGATGAACACTTATCTCTTTGATAAAAAGACTGACAGAAACCTAGTGGGATTAAGATATTAAAACAGAGCTTTCCTGTAGAGTCTGTTTCCACATTTTGTTAAGCTTCAAGAAGTCAACTGGCCTTTTGATACTGTGCCAATAATTATGTATTCTAAATCATCTGAAATTGAGATTCAAGTCAGAGATTCCTAGGTTAACCAGTAATCTCTTTAATCCCATCTATGTTAGTTTTAGACAGAAGAAAGACCTCTAAGGCTGTGATGAGCTTAGTTATTTTAAAATTATGAAGTTTTGTGGCCCTTTTTTCCCTGCACCTATGTCATTAAAAAGTCCATTTTAAAAAAACCCTACTTGGCAACAAGGGCTATAGTTTAGCATTAAATCCATGCCTTCATTCTGCTCAACTGCTTAATTACATTTGTTTGCCATGTGGAGACTTCAAATTAATGTGTGATTGTCCTGACTTTACATTTGCTGAACATGCTCTTTCTAGCCCAAATGCTAAAAAGAAGTCAAAAAACATCCAAGCCTCATATGGCTACTCATGGAAATATGAGAGCACTACTGCTTCATGGTAACAAAGCTGTTGAAGATAATGGACGTGTTCAAAAACATACCATAGACATTAGTAGCAGGGGTTGGGATCATATTTCTGTCCCACACTTCAGTTTCATGTTGCCTCTCTGCTTTTTCAAGTTTACTACACAGAATTATGTATTTTATGAACAGTACCAGTCAGATCTTGGTGACCATGATGGAAATAAAGACAAAAAAACACGTTTTCCTGGTGACTCACAACACAGGTCTGTTCCACATCTGTAGAGACTGCATGTTTCTGCTTTAGCTTGCAACACATGCAACCTCTTCATCTATTCCCTCGCCCCATGGCTCCAATGCTATGTCCTTTCTCACACACAGAACAGGTACATTCACTGTGGAAACCATCCCTGAAAGTATTTCCCTAAGAATCATACAGGAAAAAGACATCAGAATTCTAACACCATGCTGATGATATGCCCGAGAGATGGGATGTCATCCAGAGGGACCTGGACAAGCTGGAAAGGTGGGCCCAGGTGAACCACATGAGGTTCAACAAGAGCAAGTGCTACCTAAATAATAAATTCTTTTATATGAAACAGTTCTAATTCTGGTTTACTCAGCATAAAGTCATCCTTAAAGATGTACTGCAGCCATTATATGACCAAGACAAAAACCATATTGGATTTTAAACCCCCAACATTATCATTATGGACATAAAATCCTTAGAACCTCGTAGTTTGGGCTCCACAGGACTTGTCAAAAATATATATTTGATACAAACACACAATGTATAAAGAAACATAGACCTATAGCTTATAGTCCTAAAATCTAGGACTGAGTTTCCCTGTTCTCAGAAATTATACAGGAAAGTTGCAAACACTGTATTTACTATTCTCCCTGTAATAACTGGAAAGATTTTGCACCCTCATAAATGTTTGCAGACCCATTAAGATGTTTCCTATATACTGCAAACAACTTGCCTCTCCTCTAGTATATACTTCCAATGTTCTCATGAGTCACTTTCATATATTACCTTCAGCATCTATATTACCTAAATTTGCTTAATAAAAAATTAATTAAGAATAACTCTAGCACTTCATTTGTTCTTATGACAATTTCATTTAAGAACACAAAAAAACCAAGTGATTTTATGAAAAAGAGTTTGGGTAATCCATTAGTGTACTCAGATGCACTGCAGTCCTAGATATATCCTTGTATAAAGTACAAAGTCAAATGGGGAGGATCCCCTCTGTTTACCTCTGACATTAACAAGTCCATTAAAGCCATTGACCCTCTTGCTTCTGACCAGCAGTGCTGACAAATTACAAAAGGGTAAAGCGTGTAACAAATGCAAACAATAAGAAGATAATTATTGTTGGAGTGCATTTCAAAATAATTTCTACAACAGCCATAAAGAAAGGAATCCTGCTTGGAATTTTAAATTAAGTTTGCTTCCAGGCTATAAAAACTCATAGTGTATGGCTAAAAATTAAGGTTACATACCAGTATGCATTCAGAGACCTTTATTCATTTACATGTACACAAACTACATATTATATACTCCCAATAATGCCCTTTAAACTGAAGTTTTCCCTTTTCTGCAGAACATTTCTCCACATACACAATCAGTACAAAATTCAGCAAAAAGTAAAAGTCTGAAAGAAGCTCACTTTAATTCCTGTACAATTAATGAAGTTTTCTTTCCCTTGAAATAAGTTGCACGAAGTTTTGAGAGGGTAACAGAAAGAAATGTAATGCATGCTAACCATTGTGACTTTGAGCCTGTCTTACATGCACATCTAAGACACACAGAAGCAACTGTGATTGCTACAGCAGCTTTGGAAGTGGATACCAGCACCACAAAACAACCGAGGTACAGTCACTTTAACTAGCAGAAGCTCTGAACATCTAAACTTTAAATATAGTTAGCAGCTGTCTGATGCAGACCATACAGCACTGATGTAAACCAATTCCCTGTGCTTCATAGCATTCTCAAGTTATGTGACACTAGAACCAAAAGAATTGTCGGATAAATAAAAAATACCTCTGGAATTGCTGCATGGGAAAATCTGCTGTTCTCTGCTACCTAGACCAGTAAGTCTTAAATACTACTCTGCAATGTGGGATGGCTTCAAAGAGTCAAGAATGAAAGACTTTTAGGCTGAACTCTTGTGTAAGTCAGTCTTCATCAAAAGCAAAATTAAAAAGTTGTTTAAAACAAATTAATAGAATTTGCCTTCGTCACAAATTTGAACAAATGGCTGTGAGATGTCATATCAGAAGTCACTTAAAATGCTATACATAGTTGATGTAGTCTTGAATGCAGCCATCATGCTATTGGATCCTCAGAGGGTTTTGGTAGCTTTCCCCTTTACCCACCTTGAGCTTCACAACTGACTGGAGTGCTGAGAAGTACCACATAATTTAATATGAATACAGGTGTATTAAAGGTATTAAGGAAGAAAGCAACTAGAAGTTTCAAATCAGTGTCTTTGGATATTTTTTCTGTGTTACCATGTATCAGATGTTGCACATTGTTACACATATTTCTATCAACAGCATTACTAAGCATAGGTTTTCTTTTTCTTCTATGGAAAGGGTAAAACAAGTCACTGCAAACTGGGAAGAACCTATTTACCACTTGTGTAGTCAGTGCAGATACACTGCCTAAGCAACTTTAGAACACTAAACATCCAAGGTCATGGAAGGATATGAATAAAAAAAAAATTAAAAAGTTAAAAAAATACTAGCTGAGACTGAATTAAAATATTCCTGGTGCAATAAATAGAAGTTTACCTAGTAAAGTGAGATATGCAATGGTGTTACAGTGGCAAATAGGATAAAATTTAGTGCCTGGCTGTTAAAACCAATTACCTTCATTGTCTCCTAGACAGGAGAATCAAAAGCAATTCCTGATTTCCTCTGTTAAACACAAAAACTTTCATGGATGCCTTCAACACAGAGTTTGCACTAAGTTTACTTTATCTAAATCTAAATTTTACCTACAGTATCCCCATGAAATAGCAGGCAAGGGAAGACTCTGTCAAGTTCTAAAAATGGCCCATAGTTTCTCTCACAAGTTAGAGGGACAATTTGGAACTTTTGCTTAAATATATCTCTGTTTTATAAAAACAAACAGAAAAAGCCAATAAACTTTTATGCAGAATGGGCAGACTATGTATTCAATAAATTTACATTACAAAAGAAATTAAATTAAGCAGTTAAAGCACCCACTCAAGAAACTATTTCTTATGCTGCAGCTACACTTAGCTACTCACTACACAGACAGGGATTCTACCACATTTGCAGTGCCCAACTTGTGTCTAAGCCCACAAGTGCTAAGTGGTCCTACCACCTCTCCAGTTCAAGTGGTTCTACCTTCCTGATGAACACTAACCACTCCACTAACACTCTGCTTAGACACATTACTGATCTCCAGCAATATAAAAGTGGGATCATTTCCTAAAACTACACTGTATGTAATTATGTTCCTGGATTCACACTGATGGAAGTAATCAGCTTGCCACACTGTCTTCTTGCATGCGTCCACCAGCATACAAACACAAAATTAAAATGCTCTTGTCAACGTCCACTTCAGAGCACAAACACAAATCTAGTTGTTCAAAAACCATCTACTGAGTTATTTAGTAATGTTTACTACAGAAGAAAAAATATTTACTGAAAGTATTAAAGAACAGAGAGTAAATAAAGAAATTACTACTTTAAGTATTATTTACAATTATTTTCCCCATTATTTCCCATTTCTTAATGACATACACGTAAAAGTCATTTTAACAGCTCTCTAGCAAGAGGTAGTACACAGTAGTTACAACAGAAATATCAAAATGCAGAGAGCAGTGGAAAGCACCTGTTTAGTTTTAAGTTAACTTGAATCCAACAGCCTTAAAGAATTGCAGAATTATTCAATATGAACAGACTCGAGTTCTTAGCCCAAAATTCAAAGTTATCAGTTAACACAGAGGGTGGCCAGGCCACAATACTGGAAGACCTGGACAATGTTTGAGGTGAAAGCATTATCAACAGGATGAAGTTCAGTAGTACAAGCAGCACAGTTAAAGCACTGGTGAAGCAGGGAAAAGAGGTTGGGTATCAGCACAGACTGATTAAAAGGATCATTGTGTTTCTTAATCAAAGAATGACTGGAAAACGCTAATTATCATCAGCTGAAAAAAATGTAAATAGTCCCAGGGTGCACTGAGCAAGTTATTTCCTATTCTTCTTAGTCCTGAAAAAACTATACCAGTAATTTCCTCAATAATTAGATTTTTCACTTCTCAAAGTTCTGCTCACCAACACTGAGCAAATGGAAACTGTTCTAAAAATCTGCACAACGGGAAATTATTATTTGCTAACTCACCTGCTTCTGTTACTGGCTACATATAATTACACTGGAAGACTAAATTTGGTTGAGTTTAAAGCGGGTATTCAGGTGCACAGAATATTAGAGATTGTATTATGAACTGTGCTCTCAATCATTTAAATACATGCATTAATACAGATGCACAAATTGTGATAAAAAAATAATAATCTTACAACCAGGTCTATCTGTGAAAGTGTACTTTTAGAAATTTTCTGTGTCTGATAAGCATTATCATCTTTGTGAACCTCAGTTGCTAGAATGTTTAAGGGACATGAAAAAATGCATGACATTAATTCAAAACGCAGATGAATATTCATTCAAAACACTTTCTGTAACATATTTCTTCTTGATGCCCTACAGGTATCTCTTGCTGGGCATACTGCAATTTTCCTATTATTTGTATCTCTGTAAGTGTTAAATGCTGCTATTTCCCTCCTATTCCCATCTGCTGTGACTCCTTCCTCCTCTTTTCCTTCAGAAACAACAGCGCAGAATTCTTTGAAAGATATTCATATTCAAATAACTATAATTTATATTTTTTCATATTCTATTCTGTAATCAGTTTTATTGAAAATAGCTAAGTGAAACAACTCTTCTATTTTAAATCAAGTTTTTAACTTTACGCCCAGTCTGCATGTTGTTTGGCTTTGAAAATTCTCTCACTGCTTCAAAGAGAGGATGCTTCACTGTCGGTATGATAAGAATCCCATTAAATTACAATGGAGTTTGAAAAGCTTTGTGGAAACTAACAGTACACAGGTGGCAAATTCACTTTAAACTTGCTGGTGGTTTTGCCCCACAAAGTCTCCTGGCTTCATAACTTTAAGCTATTTATAAGTAAAATATATTATGCTTTTCTTCAATGCTACAGAATAGCTTAAATCAGTTTTGATACTAAGATTCATTATAACTCTATCTGTAGTTCAGCTACAGAATTGAACTATTTTAAAAATACAGACTTCATATTCTTGAATAATTTTCTTTAATATCCAAATATTTCCTAAGTTTAAGAGTAAGCACTATTGTAAATGGGTGCTTCACCTAAATTACTACCACCCCTAAATTGCCACCACCCACCTATTGTGCAATATAGACTTAGAAGGCAGTAATTCAGCTTTATTTGCTTAATTTATTGCTCAGCACCACTTTCTTTATTTTGCTAACCAACTGAAACTGCTGTGCATTCAAATGCTGATGTTTCACTACATAAGAAAATTATTGATGTTTTTCAATTAAAACACGAGCCCACAAGGAACTGATGGCTGGCTGATACCTGGGATCAGCATCTTTGTTCACTTGAGTAAACAGATTCTCAAGAACAGCTCTTCAATATAAATGAGCCACCAGAGGGAGCTCATCCCGCCTTCTGAGTATAATGGAACTACATTGGCATTGGCAAAAAAGTTAATTAAATATTTTTATAGAGGTTGCTGACTGAGTTCAAAACAAAGCACATTCCCTGGCTCAAACTCTACATGCCTGAGAAGCTTAATGAAATCATAAAAGGCTGTTTCTTTAACAAATATGGAATACATTTCTGATTAAATAAAGATAATTAAGTTTAGAACTGTGTGATATAACATTCTCCTGCACATACACATGCCTTTTCTTCTTCATCCCTCCTTATGTTTTCCAGATAATGTTGAAGGCTATTCAACTACAAGACCAAAAAAGAGAGATTTTTATAATTTCACCAAAAATCTGAGGCAGCATACCACAAGAAGAGCCATACAATTATTACAAAGATATTAATTGCTAATCAAATAGAATTTATTGTTATGATGCCCACCTAATTCTGTAATTAGTTGTTACACTTAGATGGACATTACCATACTAACTTGGAGTTTACTATCACAATACAGCTCTCATTTTAAAATGTAGTGGATTCAGATTCAGAAAACAAATCCCTCAAGCTCCTGTTCTGAAGGCTGCAATGGTTCAATGGTTACTATCAAACTCATGAACATTTTCTAAAAAGCAGTACTGAAATAACACTCAGTCAAGCATCTACATGATGCTTATTGATCTTTTTCCTGCCAGTTTTCCATGGAACTAGGTTTCTAACAGTGGTAATTCAGATGGGAGGTGGGGGGTCTAGGCAGGAGAAGGATGATACATTTCCTAATGGAAAAGCACCTTTCAACACAAACACTCGGGCAAATCACTGGTGCTCTCTCTATATTTCTAAATTCTCCATTCTCTATTTCTTCAGATTATGTACCTACAAAATATTCATTCCAAAGTAACAGAACTCTGCCACAGATTTAAGTCTTATAGTTCTTTGTGTTGCCCATTACCAAGCTTTCTAAACATTGAAAAATTAAATTAATAACATTTTTATCCAACTTCTGTCTGGATGCTTTGGTTTGGGAGATAATATTAAATGTAATGTGCTATTATATTGTTCTATTTTTTCAAGCTACAATAAAAAAAAAAGAATTCTCTTCAATACAACACAAAAGGATTACATTTTCTAGTGAACATCTGTGCAAGGTGAGGATACTATGAAAAGTACTTTGCACTATAATTACACAACTAGTTAATCACTGGTAGAAAATCAAACCTGAGGAGACTCAAGTACTAGTTACAGTTCCTTACAATTCCACTAAGCACTTTGAATGCCAAGCTTCTCTGCACAGCAGTTTTACCTTTCATGCACAATTTTTCATGATTTGCTCATATCAGTCAACAACAATCAGAAAAAAGGTTACATTTGCTCTCCAGTAGACTTTCTGAAGTTATCCTTGCCAAATATAATTTCAAACACATTTTTTTCCTTCTTTTTCTAACCAAATAACTGCATTTTTCAAAGAGTCAGAAGAGGTTATTAAAAGCCCAAATTACCAGGTTTGGGTTTGTCAATCTCCTGTTTTTAGTCTCAGGATTGAAATATGATTTACTATCCACATGGTGGCACTCAGTGTGGCAAAAACACAGGGGTGGTATCCATCTGAAAGCATACACTACGAGTAGTTATCAGACCATATTGCACAAACTCCAGCTAATGTGTGGAAAACCTGCTGTATAAAAGAGATATATTAAAGCCTGAGGAGTATAGAAGTCATACAAAATTTTAAAATACAAGCAGCCTAGCCAAGATGACTACACAGCTTAAAAACAATGCTCTTGCAAGGAACAGATGAATCAACACAAAACCAACAACAAAAAACACAAACCCAAAAGCCCCCCAAAGTAAAACAACCAAAACTCATCCACAAAAATAACCAAAACCCCCATAACTTAGAAGCACTGTTATTACATTAATGGAGAACTAGTTATTTATGGAGCAAAAGCACCTCTTAACATGATAAATATGTGTTCTAGCTAGTAATTTCTTATGATTCATGCAGTGTAGGTTTATCTGAAATGGATTACGACAATAAACTGCAATCAAAATAATTACAGAAGTATACATTTGCCTCTCCCATTCAAGTTTAGTGCAAAGAACTTGCCTTTTCTTCCAGGAAACTACTGAGGTGGCAGCAGAAACAGGATCCTTAAACCATTCTCACATGAATCAGGCCACAAAACAGCTGCCTCTGGCTCATTACATTAATAACAATCATCCTCTCTATCTTTGGAAGGCATAGAAAGCCACAGCCACTACAGTCCCCAGACGATATCAGCAGACTATGGCAAAAGTGACCCTGCAGAATCCTGCTTTCTGAGACAGTCAGCCTTAAACTTTTCTTCAAAGGACATAGACACATGCTCAGTGAGACATCAACTTCCAGGCAACATGAAGAAAGAAACTGTAAGCTGCTTCCCTATCAATGTGAGTTTGCTCAGAAGTGTCCAGCTTTCAGTGGTTCAAAACAAGTTCCTCACATGGCTCCACAGAGGTGAACATCCTTGTGGGAGCATTCTGGAGGTCCTATAGCACATCTTGCATCTCTGTGACAACACCATCCCTTCACACTGTGCACACCAATATAGGAGCTAAACTTTTCATCTGTTGTCAAGGTGAAACAAAAGGTCTTTGTCTAAAGCAAGGTAGTATAAGATGTAGAGATACAGACTAACAATACCATATCTCACCTAAAATTGCTGTACCTGTTAACTGGCATTAATTAAGCAAAAAGAATTTTCATTGAGCTTTTCCTAAGACCATTATGCCTTGTTTGCAGGACAAACAACTACTTTCAAAGTTAATCAGCAAACCCATTTTTCACTGGCATAGTCCCAGGCATCCTTTCCTGCAATGAATTAATTGTGGAATAATATCCAATGAGTGTGAAGTATAAATCACTACTTCCCTTCCAAGCTACTTCTGTAGCATAGTCAAGACAGTCACCTTCATAGGGAGAGATACAAGTTTAGTCTCAGGGAGGCTGTGCAGCCAAATCTTATTGCATAAACTGGAAGCATATACCATAAGCACATCAAGCTAAACAAGGGAATCAAAGTATTCATAATTCCTACCTACACATTCTGTAAACCAATACATAACTGATCAGAAACTTATTATCAACAATAAAAAAAATTATAGAAATAATGTATACTTTCACAACACTGAAAATAAACTAAGAACTTGTTTTCTGATGAATTTGAAAAGCAATAGATAAAAAAAAAGAAATGTGTTAGTCAGAAGTACTCACTGGATCTCAAAGTTCCTTTATTAGTTCCTTTTATTAGTGTGTCTTGTCTGCCTTTCTTTTCACCAACACTTTTTCAAATTTGGCATTGCTTATTCTAACCTATCAACCACATAATTTCCAAGGCAGCTTTCACAATTCCCCAGCTTTCATCGTGCTCAGCACTTTATGAAGCAATGCCTGGCAGTTCATGAACTGTGCATGTGATCACCACCACCATTCTGGTATCCGTACTTGCATTTTGACACTATCTGAGATTTAGGAAGTTTATACCTAAAGTAAAACAGTGCCTACATACTGGCCCCAAAGGATAAAATACTTTCTTTTAGTTGCATTGCTATTCTTTCCTGTGTTACCACATTTATCTTACAGGACACTTTTTCCTGACTACTGCTTTCAGCACTGCTGTTTGAAATTCGGCATCATAGAGTTGACACATAGGTTTCATGGAGCCTGTCCACCTATTTTTCCTTCAGCAAATCATAGTTATGTCTGTCTGATTTTAACAAGGAGAAGTAAATTAACAAGCAACACTAGGGACAGCTGTGGTATTTCTCAGGGTCATCAGTTCAGATATATCAAGTTATGTTCCTCAGTGTATCCTTTACTTTTAAAAATTCTACATCATAAGTAATGAAGAAAAAAAAAATATTATGACCTTTACAATAATTCTATTCTCCTTACCCTGTAAGATAGCTTTCCACTAGCTTATGATCAGGACAATGTTTCCAGTATGCAGAAGTGCTACAGTTAAAAACTGTAAATGTATTCACAGAAACCAACACCACAGAAACCAACATATGCCAGCTAACATATGAGATTAAGGTTCAAGTCTAAGTTTAGTTCAGAAACACAAAGAAAAGCATGGAGAGAGCAGCAGAAGATTCACCTTCAGTGATCACCAAAGTCTTAATTAGAGCTTTGCAAGACACTCCTTGGAAATTAGTGTGCTGTTAAGCTTTTGGAATGTTCTGTTATTGAAAAAACTAATAATCCCTGCTATTCTTCACCATTTTTTTAATATATATATAGAATTTAAATTCTTACTACTAATTTCAGTAATGTGGTTATTTTCTTTTTCATCAGAATTAGTTTCACCTTTTGCCAACTTGCATAGGACTCTAATCAGGATCTCCAAATAAAATGACTCAACCCTGTATTCTTAATGGAATCTAGAGAAGCTGTTTCAAACCTTTTTTTTTTTTCAGAGGGCATGACAAGAATAGGGGGCGGGGGGAAGACAAGTGCTCCAGAGAACCAACAATGGAAGTAATCAGAGAAAATGAACTCTGTTGCTGTGCACAAATATGTCTTTCATAAAGAGGAATAATTATAACTTTGTTTGTGTAAAAAGAATATTTGTGCTCTTAAATTTCTGTCAAAATAAGTGGCTAACATGTTTAGAAATTCTCATGCTTTTGTAAACATATAGAAGTAGATTTTGTGCTGCTACCAATTTAACATGGAGCATATTGCTACCTTAAGTTTTGATCTTCCATAAGCACAGAACAGAAACACTATTTTGCCGGTGGTTAGCTGAAGACGGAACAATCCAGCTGAGGTGAAAAAGAGACAGAAAAATATTTTTGTTTTCTTATTTGTTCACTAACTAAAATTAATGGAAATGATACACATAATCACCCTTTTGAAAAAAACTACAATACCTGAAGTATTACAATGAAGTAACTGCCACCATAATGTAGAAATCTCAAGAAATTATATAGTTGCTTCTCTGCATTTAATGACCACCATTTTTACAATATCACAACTAACAGCATGGAATTATTTCCAGCAAAAAGACATGAGACAAACAAGTTGGAACTATCTCATAGTTAAAAAATACTAGATTTCTCTCTTGTCTAGTAACCTGTGCTCAGAATATGTAACAATAATTGTAATATCCTTTTCCCTCCCTATCTTGTTTTTTATGTTTATGTCAATATGATAGTTGATTATGTGAATTATAAAATCAATTGTGGTCATCAGTAGGAAGTTGTATCTATGTTGTTTTGAGACATGCCTTTGTGCTACTGTCCCCCACTTTGTTAAAAAGGAGAGAAAAGATGAAGCACTAAATATAGAGATGTATAGAAGAACTTGAAATATGCCAGTCCAGCCATCTGTGAAAATACAGAATCCTGCCATAGTTTCATTAACTTATTGACAACCAATTCAAATGAGAATTCAAAGAAAACAGAACCAGGATTGCTTTTCTACAGTTTTACAATCAGTATTTAAATAGTTAAATAAGGCATATTATTCCTTTTGACCTTTGTAGAGTATCTATCAGAACTTGTTCCAAGCACAAACTACCTGATTACTTCTTTTGTTAGGCCTCTTCTCAGTATTTCTCTCAGAAGCATGTTGACAAAGCAGGCAGACTCAAAGAAAAACATGATGTCCATGCTTCTGTTCAGATTATCTCATTAAAACTGCCTCCAGGATTCTCCAACAATATCCTTAGCATTTGCAAATGCCTGTGGTCAAAACTGAACTAACAGTTTATAAAGCAATGAAGGTCCTGACAATATTTCAATAGAGACATTGAAGAGGGAGAATTATATCCTCCTCTCCGTAATGCCACTGCATATGATCCAGAATCAGAAAACAGTAGAAAGTCAGTGTAAAAGTGACAGAGTGGAGCCATTGCTCAGTCTTGCCAGGGCATCAGACAACACTCACCACCACAAGTACAGACTAAATATGAATAAATGTCCACTAGTGGTAAGCATCAGTGACAGACTGTTATCTTTCTGAAGCAACAGGCTTATGAAAAACAGACTGTAGCAGCAATTCCTACAAAACAATACAGTTCTTCCCCCATGTGAGTTTCTTTAAGAAGTATAGGCAGGGTTTTGGCTGTAGCCCAGTAAAATTCTTGAATTTCTGGGCTTCAAAGCAACTTGCTACTCCAAATGAGTGGTACCACACAAATAATTTTTACATCAAGTATACAAGTATCTTCAGTGTTTCGGCAAAACTGAAGTTATACCTAGAGGAGAATTGTTTGTGCAATAGGAAAAATGATGGCAATGAAGTTCAGGATGTATTTATACCTCAGCACACATACCAGAAAGAGGTTCACTGGCACTTGGGAGGAGTGGTCAGTTCTTGCAGTCAGTTCTTACAGCAAGGGAAGAAAATACGCCTCTGTGCTTACATATTGCCAGATCTTTAACTAGACTTCAGAATAGAATCATAGAATGATAGAATAGTCTGGGCTGGAAGAGACCTGCAAGGGACTTCTAGTCCAACCTCCCCGCAGTCAGCCAGGACACCCTCAGCTGGACCAGGCAGCCCAGGGCCTTGTCCAGCCTCACCTTGAATATCTCCAGGGAAGGGGCCTCAACCACCTCCCTGGACAACCTGTTGTCTGTAACTATATAGTAATAAACAATGTTGCAAACGAACATTAAAAAAACCTACCAAACCAAAACACAAACAACAAACAAATGAACAAAACCAACAAAACCCAGAAACAAACAAATGTATGCTTAGTGCTCAGCACACAATACAACATTCAACTTGTGCATCCTGACAGACTTTTCTCCATTACCTCAGATTTTTCCAAGTAACTTTTGTACTTCTGTCCCAAATGTTACTTTATCTTCACTGAATATAAGTATCCCTGACACACACACATATAGAATACTTCAAATTTTCAGAGAGAGATGAACAAAACAATTGAAAGAGAAGACAATGCTTTTATAAATTAGCCATTTCTAACTCAATCTTACCTCTTTTCATTTGTTGTTTGGTTGCTTTTTTTTTAGCCTATTGTTATGATGCTAGAAATCCACTTTCCTGACAAGTGCAAAGCAATTAAGCTTAGCAAGGAATACTGAAAATCTGACTAATTCAATTATTAAGAGCATTATCAGAGCAGCAGCTTCTTTTCTCTTTTCCTTCAACAATCATAAAAGTCTCCTTGAAATATCCTGGAATATCCCCTCCAGATTCGTTGATAAAACCAAAAGAAACACTTCATCATTTGCTTGATATCAATGAATTTAGGATAACACAGAGAAATTATTGGTTTCACTAGTACTGTGAATATTAATAGAATGAAGGCAATAACCTTCAGGTTTAACTTTACAACATGAAGTGCAGAACTAAGATTATAATTTGTAACAGATATTCTTGTATTGATACTTAATTTGTAGTTGTTTCAAGTTATATCAGAATAGTAAAAAAAAGACTAAGATGCAATATTTTTTGGAAGAACAAAAGAAATAAATATCAGGGCATTCTCTGACACTTCATAAAGAGCCTGGATTATGGAAGACTAGTGTTTGCAAGTTTTTTCTTAGTTGGAGGTTATATCAAACTACTTAGCCTGTACAGATATAGGAGTTTCTGCTATACTAAAATAGAGTGCTGGATAAGGGGAAAACAAACAAACAACCTGAAATAGTTACTTTTAAAATAGCTACTATCACTTTTGAAACACTCACTAATACCTTCCCCTTGTAGTTTTCAGGAACTTACTAACTAGATATTTACAGACACAAGGGAGAAAATTAACAGACTGTTTAAATTCAAGCTTGCAAACTCCAAATCTCCTTCAAGATATACTTTCTCAGCATATTTTTATATATTTCAAATTATAACTCTTGACTGGAACTAAGAATTTCTGAATTCTGTTCTCCTTTCTGCCACCACTTCCTTGAATCTGCCAATATCAACAATCTAATGCTTTTGGTTCTTGAGCAAAACAGACCTTCTAGTATTTTTTCTTATGATATGGCTAGACAAACAACTACATCTCTCTCAGCTGCTTAAGCATGTGGACAATTAGAAACAAGTTGAAAACAATAATTTAAATTCCCAAGCGAAGTTTACTGAGTAATGTCTGTCAAATTAAATTATTTCAATGCTACTCAAAGAAAAATCATTTACCACAAGTGGCAAGACTGTAAAGGGCACTATCATATAATTTAATAACTCTGAAAAAAGATGACGAGTCCAGAAAATGTCTGCTTCCCAGGAGGCACCTGAACAGGCAGTCTACTAAAGAACTTCTAATTGAAAAGTTTCATATTCTGATAGAGGTTTGGATGTTTTCTACCTTTCATTCACTTTTAAAAGAATTTCTCAAAGATAAGCTATTTCAGTTTAGCATGCATCACAGTGGATGCACAACCTACAATAACACAACACAAAAATCTCACTCATTAAATTCAAAAGCCTAATAGAAGGGGAAAAATGTTTGTTTGCTCTTCACTAAAATATAACAAGTTAATAATAGGCGTCAAACATAAGGCACTTGGCAAGGTTTACTTCACAGTCAAGCTGCAAGTCAAAATGCCAAAATAAACCACTTTTTTTTTTTTTTTTTTTTTTTTTTTTTTTTTTTTTTTTACAAGCAGCATGAATAAAATTTAACATTTAAGAACAGAAAAGAACAACTTACAGGTAAAGCAGTCTTTTAGAAAATTTCTGCTATGACAGAGATTCACATGGCCCTTCACATTACTTCCTGGGTTCATTTCCTAGAACAAACAGAAACATGAAGTGTGAAACTGGTTATATAATGTTGAAACATTGTATACCTACACTTAATAGCCTTAAATTACATTATGTGACACACTTTGGGAAAAAATAAAAATATGCTGGCATCTTCCAGATGGTACAACCTGAACCAGCAATTCTTAAATAAGCTGTATTAAATCCTGTATCAGATTTTTATTCCCATTCATGTTTCTGTACTCTCAGATTGACCCAGCTAATCCATGTAGCACTGTCAGAATTCCATTCAAGAAAAAAACCACAACTTCATAAAACAAAAACCCCCAAACCACATAATTTATTCACCAGCAATGTTTTTATGCACATTTGCTCACAGAACAAAGAGTAGAATACAAAAATATTCAACTAAAACAGTTGTCTTACAAGAGCAACAGATACAAGCTCTTTCCCACAAAGGACCTAAAATAACTAAACCTGAGCTGCGCAGGAGCCCACAGTGGGTGTCTGCAGTGGGCAGCTCCATGCTTGGGGGAACAGAGGCCCACAGCTACCATCCTGACCTGTTGCCCAAGGAGGTTTGCTGCCTGCTGGAGACTCAGATGATGAACATTGTGGAAAGGCTGGTGCAGCCTATTACCCTCTGCAGTTCTTCCAAACGAGTCAATGATGATTCCAGAGGCAATCAGGAAAGCATCAAGCATTGACCTCATTAGGGTATATAGGGTAAGGTGTCAAGGCCACGGGATCTTGGGCAGTTTTCTCCTTACTCCTTTCAAAAAGGCAGAAGAGTGTGAGGAAAAGAAAGATCTCACAAGTCAACAACTGCTTGTGTCATTTCTGTGGGCAAAAGGGGTTTAGTTTTTACATGATCATGAGATGTTCTATGAGGACAGAAGATTATTTAGCAGAGACGGTATTCACCTAAGCACAGAAAAACATTTTTGCCAAGTAGCCAGCCAATCAGTAATGAGAGTTTCAAACTAGGAATAACAAGGGATCAGAAAGAATGACCAGCAATCAAGTGGGAAAGTGAAGGACCACGTCAGCAAGCAAAAAGTATAGGGCAATGCAAGCAGGACGAAATATGTAAGCAAAACTCCAGGGCTGTAGGGATCCCACCCCAACTGCCTTCACATACATGGTGGCAGTTTAGGCTGGGTGCCTCCTGCTGCTGCCACACAAGATACAGTTCCAGTGTCCCAAGTGTACAGCCCCGTGGGTGGTCATAGGAAGCTGTGTATTTCATACCCATAATGTCCTGTGCCCTATAAATATACCTGCAAAGTCTCTCACTTCCTCTTTCTTCCCTCTCTACTCCCATGGGAAATGCTCCCTATCACGTAAGGGTGGGGGAGTATCTCAAGGCCTCTTAGGCCTGGTTATGACTACTGCCAGGAGGAGAAAGGGGAAGGGCAGTCTCAGATCTAGCCAGATGAGATTAGCCTAGTGGGGGGGGACCAGGGGTGGGGAAGAAAGAGCCCTGGGGGCTTTGGAATACCCTCAGGTGGGAGAAGGTAAGTCTTGGGAGGATTTTGGGACTCTGTATGCTTTGGGACCTCTTTTGCCACTGTGCTTGTAGCTCTCTGTAAATGGAAAAGCAATTAGTGTTTTAAACTTTCCATCACTTCTGCAATCCATTTGTGTGAGTGTCATTCTTTTGCCCCTCTCAGGGGGCAAGAGAGGATCTGCCTGACCTCAAACCGGGACAACAGGGAAACATCTACCAGGCATAATTATGGGCAAAGACATGCTGCCTTTTCTGGGAAATCACCACGCTTTTGTACCTCTCCAAAGTCTGTACACTAATGCATGCAGCACAGGGAACAAAAAGAATTAATAAGCCTGTGTGCAGTTGGAGAATTATGACCTCAACAGGATCACAGAGACAAGAGTAGGATAGCTCACATGAACATGAAGGTGAATAGAAAATGTTCCCATCGGTGCTATCTTCAGCATAAAACAAAAAAGCTGAGAGAGACGAAGGCGGCAAATATGGAGGTAGGGAAGGGAATTCTGAGGAATGGAAGAACATTGCCTCTACTTTCAAAAAGGGCAGGAAGAAGGATCCAGGAAACTGCAGGTCAGTCACAGCCTCACCTCAGTCATTGGGAAGGGAAGAGAGAAAATAATCCTGAAAACTACTGCCAGACACAAGAAGGGCAAGAACACGTTCAGGCATATCATGGATATACGAAGGGGAAATGTACCTGACCAATCTGATAGCCTTTCACAATGAGAAGGCTGATCCAAAGGACAAGGAAAGAACACCGTACATTGCTTATCTTGCCTTTAATTACACTTCCGTCACTGAATCCCACGTCTCCTTCCTGACAAACTGAGGAAATGTCAACTAGATAAACAGAAAATGAACAGAAGTGTACAGAAATTTGGCTTAACCAATAGGCTCACCAAATCCAGCTAGAAGCCAGTCATCAAAGGTACACCCCAGGTATCAATATGAGAGCCAATACTGTTCAACAGCTCAATAACGTGCAAGTTAGGACAGAGTGCACTTTCAGCAAGATTATAGACAACACAAAAGTAGAAGTAATTAATAGGCCAGAGGGTTGTGCTCCCATTTGGAGGGACCTTGACAGGCTGAGAAACAAGCCAAGAGCAACCTCATGAAGTTCAATAAAGGGAAATGCCAAGTCCTGTATCTGGCAGGAATAATCCCATGCTTATTAGAAGAACTTGAGGGACAACAGGCTGGCTATGAAAAAGCAACATGCCCTCACAATCTCAACAATCCTGCGATTCTGTAACATGTTTTATTAAACTGGACTCTGCTTAAAACAAATTGAGAAGAGGTTAAATTAATCACCCATGAAATCTCTTCTCCATGATGCATGGGAAAAAAAAAGCAAAAGAAACACAATCAACTTCATTCTGCTTTAGCTAGTGTAAAAGGTATAAAAAGATTATAGCTGAAAGCTAGCAACATAAAATAACCCTGAACCTAATGATAGCCAACATGTCTTTTGGGCTTTATGATGTAGCAAGAATTTATAACCATATATTAAAAGCAATGGAAGAAATTCAGATACTCTGGTCCAACTCATTGTAGAAACCATAAAATTTTCCTCAACAATCTCTGCTTCACTGAGTTTTCCTTGGAAAAAAAAACCCAACCCAGAATATACATAAATATTTAACTTCAGACAGAAATTTACATGTGATATTTAAAATTAATTAAAAATGAGTACAGCGAATGTGTTTTCTTTCATAATGGAAATATATACTTAAAACAAAACAAACCTTACTGTGGCTACTCAACCAAAAATGTGATTCAACTGTATGATATTCAGTGTTGTGGTGTATCATGGAATTTCATACTAAATTAAAAACACCAGTTATGTGGGCATACCTGGGTTTAGGATAGCATGACCCAAAGAACTGCAAGTGAAGAAAACAACCCACAGAGTAAGTTTTATACTCATAAATGATAGAAGCACAGTTAGATTGTAGATTAAGTCCAAGTTTTTTTACAGTCAACTTATTACTTGGGGAAAAAAACAGTTCTTTAGCAGTTAAAATCATACAACTTCAAGAGAGCAAATTAAACTTTTATATGTCCAGAAGTTCTTTCTTTTTACAAGTATCAATCTGAGTTGTTCAAAAGATATGACTAAAAATTATATATCAGGAGATGCCTATTTAATTTACTGCCAGGGAGAACAAAGAATATGTGTTTAAAAAACATGCTCTGTGTGTGTATATATATATACATATATATATGTACCCTTACAAAGGCATGTTGCATGTATGTAGTCACATCAGTAACTTTTGTGTTCATGTTGCTAAGAAAACAATTCTGTGTCAAATATATGATTAAATAGACATTCTAGTTCTTAAACAGGCTGATCAAGTGTCCATACTTCAGTTTTTAAATTAAGGGAAAAGCTACTGCATGAGGTTACAGAAGAGCTCTCAACAGCGAAGCTAACAAAATTACAACATCTAAAATCCAAAGCTTTTTGATTCTGTAGTGTTTGTGTACTTAGATGTAACTTTAAAGGCCAGCCCAAAAGCTAGTAGACTACAGCATGAAATTAAGACACTACTGGATTTGAATAACACAGGAGATAAGGCGGATAAACCTGACATTTTCTTTGATTTGTTGAAAACTCAAAATCTATAGCAAATCTTCACTACTGAGTTATTAATATCAGACAGCTGTTTATCAATGGCCTAAGATAAAATGCCATGAAAATATGCCATCTCATTTAAAGGAAGACAAAACATTTATGAAGAACTGTGTTCTGAAAATTGATCAACATACCCATTAAAAAAGGACAAACCAAAGAAAGTGGTGTTACACAGATTTGAGTTCACATTTTCCTGTGTTTTCATAGATCATTACACAAACTTTATTCAATACCTGTATCTGTTTTATTTATCTTGGTCCATCTGCTCTGCAAATGTTCTCGCAAAGCAGTTTCCCATGGCAACATCAAATATCACATAGACCAAGGCTTCTGTTGAAGCACTTCTAGCAAACTCACTCCTCAATCTTAAGCAGTACCCTTTTCTGCAATATTTAATTAATTAATAAATAGAGTATTTCATCAAACCAAAATAACACATGAATGAAACAAATACCCATTTACAGCTTCTTTGCATGTCTTAGACATAAAAGACACCATGGGCTAACATACCAAATGCAGTATTTCCATGGAACACAACATAGATCTACAACAGGAGGGTGCCTCAGCTGGTCTGTTGAGAATGCAGCAAGTCCAATCCACTTTATAAAAACATGCAAATGTTGGTGGACACATAATGTACAATACATGAGCCATTTGCCTGCAAATCATGGCAACAAGAAAGAGTTCTTTGCAAAACTGCCCATAAGTTTGCCTGCTACCTTCCCAATGGTTTTCTATTGCCCTTCAGCCAAAGTACACTGTCTACAGTTACCAGTGTACAGAACTTCTATTTGTGATGAACAATAGATCCATTTTATCATTACACTCCAAAAAAAATGTATTGTCATAAATGTGTAGATTTGCTTATAACTGGCTCAGCAAATACTACAGTGAAAGATATAAAAAGTACATCAATCAAGTTTTTATCAAACCACAATTACTGTGTATATTTGTCCATAGGACAATTGAATTTCACAGTATTACACAGTATCACAGTATCGCCAAGGTTGGAAGAGACCTCAAAGATCACTGAGTCCAACCTGTCACCACAGACCTCATGACTAGACTATGGCACCAAGTGCCACATCCAGTCCCCTCTTGAAAACCTCCAGGGATGGTGACTCTACCAACTCCTGCTAATCTTAAAATATCATAGTAACGATATCAGTGATAAAATGATAAGTAGTAGCCAATTTCATTGTATACAATACATATATGTGAAATAGACTGGCTAAAAGCAAAGGATGTTTTGAAAAATATTTTTCTAAAGTGCTACTTCAAAAGTAATGATCTAAACCAAAAATAAAATACAATTTTTTAAAAGCTAACATCCTGCTTTTTCTGACAGTGTCTGAAAGGCTATAAAGCCTTTAAATTATTAGAATCTATTCTAGAAATGGCTAAGCAGCCAGTACCGTATTCATTTATTCTTTGTGCTTTTAAGCTTTCAGGGTGCTGTGTAGCCATAGTAACTGTGCCTTTTCTCTGTGAAATCCATTAGCTGGTTTCAATCTAGGATTCAATACCACCATAAAATCAAAGCCAAATATTAAAAAAAAAAAAAAAAAAAAAAAGAAGAAGAAGAAAAAAAAATGTATTAGTGACAAGCATTTCTTTTAAAAGCAATTTTTGCATATTTATGTTGTATACATAATAGCAGATGAAACCACAAGGTTAAAAGAACATTAAAAGACTAATTCAAAATTAATTTTAAAACTTGTCAGGATTGACACAATACCACATCAAACTAGATTTCACAGCAAAAATAGCTCTCATTTGCATTGCCAGTCAGTGATGCAGGCTACGTAGCCATCAGTGAAACATAATACATAAGATTCAACCTCAACATCTCACTCCTTTTTTGACAGCAGACTAAAGTGCAAGAGTTATGAAGAGAGATCAGGATCTACACTGCAGTTTGGACAAGCCCATGCAAAGATAAAAACCACTTCTGTTTTACAGTACCTTTTGAGTGACAATACAGACAAGAAATGATCTGTTGAGTCTGCATTATAGAATTCTATCAACAGGAAATGGAAAACCTTGGACACATTCCTTGTAGACAACTTTGAAAGGGAGCTGTTTTCAGAAAACTAAGACAAGCTATACCCAGCATCCTGCTTGGATATGATGGGTTTTGTCATGACAGACCTTCATAACTTCAATGAAAGCTCTGTCCCGCTATTGCTTACATGTAAACTAAATTAATGACTGCTTGCTCAAATCCTAATTATCAGAAGTTACATTTGTCAGCTAGAAGGAGATACATTTTCCTGCAAGTATGGAGGAATCAGCAAAGTGTTAGAGTATCTTCCACAATCCATTAATTTAAAAAGAATTCCTTGTCTTTGTGTAACTCAAAATTTCAACTGTTTCCTGAGCTGTATAACTGTTGGTTCAACTTCTACTGATTTGATTTTATGCCTCCATTTGCTTCTGCACTATATCACAATCAAACATGATTCAAAGATTAAATATCTGCCATAGTAAGAAGTGTGTGAGTCTGGGCTGGGGGAAGGGAGGATGGATGCCTACTAACTACAGAGAATTAATACATACTGGTGGTTTATTTCTGCTGTCTCCCTATTCTCCTATTGCCCTTCCTACAAGAAGCAACAGGACTGAATGACAAGGCCATGTTTATATAGGATAAAGAAAGATCACATGATTATTTTAAGACATCACCGGAACTGCAAAATGAAATCATATTTGCATTTTCCTGAAGGGGAAAAAATAAAATAAAAATTAATCATATGACAGTTACCTGAGAATTAACTTCTACTTTTCCCTCTATAATACACAACTTACAAAGTCCTGATTTCATAGAGGTTAATAGCAAAGCTGCCAGAAACTTCAGCAAGGCAAAGATTACATCTTAGATATTTTTATGACAAGGATGAAATAAGAGAGAATTAAAGGTCATGTTTCCTGTCACTACAGTAGAGGACAAATTCATGTCATCATATTTTCTACACCTGATTTGTTCAATGAGTCTGTGATCTTCAGCCTGGCCCTCATCTAAACCAGAATGGAAGTACATTTCAGAAGCCAGAGTGCAAAGCTCAGTAATAGCCCCAAACCTTCTGAGAGTTCACTGCTTAAAGAAAGATGAACAGAATGCTTCTTTCCAAACATTCTTGGTGGTATCTTTCAAGCACAAACACTTTTACTTTAAAGCACAGTTAGCATATCGAGGAAGGCAGAGATGTTCCTAGTGGTTAAAACAGTTTGACAAGACACTAGAGATCCAGATTCATTCTTGTCCCAATCCAATGAGAGTTTTTGCAAACATTACAACTCAGACTGCCTTGACAAACACCAGTTATTTCCTGTTCCCACAGGCTTCACATCAAAATATTGCACAGCATTCTCTCAGAATATGCCCAATTAATTTTAACATTTACCTACATTTATTCCATCTTTTTTTCCCAAACTTCAAAAGCTGTTGTTCTTTCCTTTTCTCATTGATCTTTAAATAATCTCTAATTTATATGAAAAACTTAGAAGAAACATCGAAACCTTAAGCCATGCATTTTCACAGCTTTAGTTTTTACTGCATTAAATTCTAGGGGACTTTAAAGCCCTAAGAATATTCCATGAGTTTTAAATTATGAGGGAACACAAGATAAATCTCTTTTTAAAACCGGTGGTACCAATTAAAATGAACATGGAGGGGGACTAGTCAAGGAAAGCTCAATTTTCCTTACTGGAAAACAAAAAATCTTCACACAAATGAAACATCCATATAATATTTTCATCTGAGGACACTCTGTGAAGTTGTTTTCTATGTCCAGGGATATTACTTCTCTCTCCTCACCCTCCATTCCAATACTCCGTTGTTGCCATAGTTACCCTTTTACATGACCATACTGTGAGTAATGACCTCACATTCAACAGATTCTCAAAGGCTTAAAGTTGGCAAAACATTTCAAGATTTCTGCAGAATTTTTGCAATTAATTTTTCACTAAAAGATCATCAGGTGCCAAGGCACTTTCAAACAAATGTCTCTTTTTGAAGACTGCATTCTTGGTTTTGCTGAACTGCAAACTTTCAGCCACATTGAAAGTATAGGAACTGAGCAAAACTACAGGAACTGAAACCAGCATGACTTATTAATTATATTCTGGCAATTAGACATCCATTTTTACTCATAATTTGGATGGTTGGATCACCTTCCTAATTTAAAAGTTTAAATAGGTTGCCTCTTTCCAAATTCCAGCATAATCACATGGGGGAAAAACCCTCTTAAAATATTCCTAAACCACAGCATAGTAAGCAGAATCTGAACCTCCCTGTAGCATTTACAGATTAATATTCCCCACACAGTTCCAACACATCTCGCAGGAACACAAAATACTAAAAGAGCAAACCTTCTTCTAAGCTTGAAGGATGACAAAAAAAACACCATATTGATGACAGTCTAAAAGTCATGTGTCATGTCCACAACAGATAAGTCACTGAACCCTTAACTGCAGCCCTGTAACAATTGGAAGTAGATACACTGGATTTCTGTATAAGGCCTTGCTCTTATTGAATATGGAATACAAAGAACTCAACTCTGAGTAATTCCAAATTGTGTCTGAAATCTCTTATGTAGCCAAGATTACTCTCTTGGCTGATACATAAAATTCAGGTTCACTTTGCATCTATCCAAGGAGCACAACCTTCAAAAAGCAGAAATTAATCTGTTCACTAAATGAAGTGTTGGATACTTGGGCCTTACTGTAAATTCCCAAATACGTGGAGGAAAACTCTTCTCTCTACTTTTCAATTAAATGAAGCCACATAAATAATTATGGCCACAGGAAAAAGAAAAAAAAAAAAAAAAAAAAGAAGAGAAAAAAGGTGAAGATGCAATAATTTGAAATACATCTTTTAACAAATTAGAACAACCTCCATCCTATTCACTTTGTTTTATACAATTAGATCAGATGCCTTGCATGTTGTTCAATTTTTCTTTTGTCTTTCCTACTCCCAGACCAAAAGAGAACATGATAAGATGACAGGAATCCACCTGCATCATATCCACTGATATGATGCTAACAGAAAAGGAACCTAATGAAGTAATGAAAACATCATATCCATCCACTTACTAGCACATACACAATTTGTAAATCAGAATTTTAGTCACAGAATATCACTAGCTGAACAGCACAAAGGATCACACAGTGTTTTTATATTCATATTGTGAAATCCTGTAATCTTTCCTGTGCAGAGCAAAATCACCTGTCCCTTACCTCTTAAAATTGCACTCTCATGTGAATATACCTGAAGATTCCACTCTGTGTTTAACCTTAGAATAACAATGACAAAAAGGCATCTATGACAACTCAGCATTTTGCAAATAGAGATGTTTATTAACCATATAGTATGTTTGGCATCTTTCTCACTCATACATAATTTAAAAAAGTAAGCCAATCTTGTGATGACACTGACCCTGATGATCTCAGCTTTTTTCACAGTATCACAGTATAACCAAGGTTGGAAGAGACCCCAAGGATCATCAAGTCCAACCTGTCCCAACAGACCTCACAACTAGACCATGGCACCAAGTGCCATGTCCAATCTCCCCTGAACACCTCCAGGGACGGCGACTCCACCACCTCCCTGGGCAGCCCATTCCAATGACGAATGACTCGCTCAGTGAAGAACTTTTCCTCACCTCGAGTCTAAACCTCCCCTGGCACAGCTTGAGACTGTGTCCCCTTGTTCTGGTGCTGGTTGCCTGGGAGAAGAGACCAACCCCCTCCTGTCCACAACCACCTTTCAGGTAGTTGTAGAGGGCAATGAGGTCACCCCTGATCCTTCTCTTCTCCAGGCTAAACAATCCCAGCTCCCTCAGCCTCTCCTCATAGGGCTTGTGCTCAAGGCCTCTCACCAGCCTTGTTGCCCTTCTCTGGACACGTTCAAGTGTCTCGATGTCCTTCTTAAACTGAGGGGCCCAGAACTGGACACAGTACAATGTGTTTTCAATGTAAACATAATGACTAGAGGGGTTCTTCTCATTACAACATTTTCCACCCTGACCTCATATGAAAACAAGCACACTGGAAGATCAACAGATTGTCTAGAGCAATTGCAAATACTTCCCATGAGCCTCAGAACTGAGCAAGTCAGATTTCTTCATCTGTTGATCGGCTTGTTAGTTGAGTTGTGCTAACACCATGATACCGTCTTCTGCAAAACATTTTATTCTGCATGCAGTCAGACACATTGTATGTGTAATTGAACACCTTTGCTCACTCTAACAACTACTATCAATCAAGTGCTCCTCCTAAAATCAACAATGATCAACAATAATAACCCTCCTCAGCACTGAGCAAACAGTTATGTATCAGCAGTACCAAGTCCAGCTGGAAATCAGTCATCAAAGGCACAACCCCCATGTCAATACAAGAGCCATTACTATTCAACATTTTCATTAATAGCTTGCAAGGTGAGACAGAGTGGATCTTCAGGAAGTTCACCAATAAAACACAATGAAGAGTAGCTGATACAACAGACAGTTGCGTTCCCATTGAGTGGAAACTTTTCAGGCTAGAGAAAAGAGCAAACAGGAATCTCACTAAATTCAACAAGGAGAAATATCCTTTACCTGTGCAGGAATGATGCCAAGGAGCAGCACAACTTAGGGGCTGACTTGAGAGTCCTAGTGTACAAACAGACTATGGGCCACAGCAAAGAAGACCCACAGCCACTTGGCAGTATCACCAGGAGGTCAAGGGAGCTGCTCCCTTCCCTCTGTTTCAGTACTAGTGAGAAACATTTGGAGTGCTGGATCTCAGTAGAGATACAGGCATAGTAAAGCAAGTTCAGCAAAGAGCCGCAAAGATGATTAACAGACCGAAGATGACAGAAATGGGGGTATTGAGCACAGAGAAGAAAAGGCTCAGGAGCATCTTATCCCTGTTTATCAACACTTGGTAGGAGGCATAAATGGAATACAGAGCCAGGCTTTTCCCAGCAGTGCCCAGTCACAAGCTGCAGCAAAACAGGCATTAATTAAAATACGTGAAGTTCCGTTTGAACATCAGAAAAACCTTTCATACTGTCAGCTTGGTCAAACATAACAAAATGTCACCCAAGTTGCCTGTGGAATCTTCATGCTTGTATATGCTAAAAGAAATTGCTTGACACAGCACTGTGCAATCTACTCTGGGTAACTGCTGCAAGCAGCAGGGATTTACTGGACAATCTCCAGAGCTCCCTTCCAACCACAACTATACTGTGATTCTGTTGAGAACCAAAATCTCCTACACTAAGAATTATCATGACCACACAGTGTTTTGTAATGATCTACTTCATTGTTGCATCACCACTACTGCCTATTAATTGTAAAAAAAAAAAAAAAAAAACCAACCCAAAAATACCCACCTAAACAAATACAAACAAACCAAAAAACCCACCAAACTTTAACAAATAAACCAGGGAAGAGGTTGTATAGGAACAAGTATTCTCTGATTTTCCTAATCTCGGTAAATTTTGCCTTTAATAAATCCCAATCCAAATAATGCTCATTCACTATGCAAAACCAAATATTGTATGTCACTCAAACTCTGGAAAAAAAAGTTTCTCCAAGTTTGTAACTGTCTGTGAAATGAGCTGTACCTCTCATTTCGTATTTCCCACTTAGGAGAAGACTGTTTTACAATTTAAATGCTATGTTACTCATCCATAACCTCCTTTTAAGCTGTTTTGATGCTTCATGAATAGAATACTCATCTAGCATTTAAATTAATATTTAAAGAAAACTCAGTTCTACATAGCTCATGCATTTGAGAATTTATAGCACCTAGCTGTCAAATGATATTGAACAAGCTGTTACATGGAACTACTACACAAGCAAGAATGCTGTCTCCTGTTACAGACCTTCATTCCTTACACAGCCACAGGGAGCTATTTTACCTCTTCCTGAAACATTTCCTTCCACCTACAAATCCAGATAGAATTTTTTCTTAGTTAAAATCATCACTAGTCTCTTCATTTTTGCCAAATTAATTTTAACCTAGGTGTCTTCCATGCTGTGAATTACCAGGAGACTGCTAAAATGATTCTATGTACTATGATTTCTGCAAAGAGGAAACAAGATTTGTTACTTATAATGGTTCTGCTCAGAAGTAGCATTGGCACATATAAATGCCTAGCTATCACAGGATCACAAAATGCTAGGGGATGGAAGGGACCTCTGGGAGGGACCACCTAGTCCAACCACCATGCTCACACAGGTGTGTCTAGGTCAGGTTATCCAGGCACATGCCCAGACAGGTGTTGAAAGTCTCCAGAGAACAAGACTCCACAACATCATACCTCCCTGCTAAACCAGTAAAGTCTTAGAAACTTAAGAAAAGTACAGCTGGAGTTCCCACACATTAAAGTTGGAGTAAAATGTTTAAGTAATGCCCCAGGTGATTTGATTTCTGAAATCAGAGAAATGTGCAAAGCACTGACTTACCTGTGCTAGCCTCTCTGAATAGACATCTGCAGTCTACAATTTAGTATACTGTATTCTCAAAACTTACACTGCACAAACCCTCAACTTTCTCTGTTAGACAGGATGCTTTATTATGCTTTTAAATCAATTAAACCAAATCCCAAAACTGTAATTCTCCTAGAAGAGTTGTGAAACTTATCTGTCAGTATGCATGCTCTGAATACCTAAAGTGGATGGCTAGTGTTAAGTAAATCTTAATAAAGAATTTTCCATGGCATCAAAAGCATTTTTAGCTTAAACTGTTATTTTCCTCATACTCAGGAAAAGAACTAAACTAAACAAACAGGGAAAAAAACAAACAAGCAAACACACAAACCTCACTTCACCTAGTAAATACTCAAGGAATACCAGCATTTCAAATCAATGCTACATCACATGTATTCTACATTTCATAAATTTGAGTTACTATTTAGCCACTGAAAACACAACACAATTTTCAGTTTGTATCTTTAAAGCTTTTCCTGTAGTTGATTTCCGAAGACCAAGAAGGCCTCAGCAAAAAGGGTGTTAGAAACTAAAAAAATTAAAACAAATAAGCTCTGCAATTTAAACAAAGACACACTTGCTTCTTTGCTTCTTATGTAAGCATGCAACAAACTCAAAGCATTTGGTTTTCAATCTTCCAGAAGGCCTTTCTAACCACCATTAAAAATGAAACCACAGACATACAGTATTGCCTACTTCTCAGAAGCCCATCTTACCACCTGTTCTAAGCCATCCCAGCAGCTAAGTCACAGTTTCCAACTACCAGTCTCACTTGGCACTATCAAAGCCTCATCCCAGGTAAATCTAGAGGCCAGCTCACTGGGAAGGAGCGGTCTCTCTTCATTCCCTAAGATTTCTATCCAGCCCAGTTTTTAGCATCTGGAGGAAGGCAGTCCTCTTCCACACTGCTCCAGCTATGCCCCTTTCAGCAGAAAACAATAGAGAACAGGTAACAAACTGCAGGCCATTCATTATACATGCAGATTCTCCAGTGATCAAGTAGATAAAGCCTCTACAGATGTGTAATTTTGGAATGACTTGAGAAATGTCTGATTGCTATCTAAATAGCATTTGCACTCTGCTACTTAGCTTCTCTGATGTACTCTGGCCCATTGAAACATTACATGCTGGCTAACATACTCATGGATTCCATAGCAAAAGCTAGGAGGCTTTTGTCATTAATTACTTAAGACTTCAAGTTCTGCATCTCAAAGCTTGGCATCTCAAAGCTCAATCACTGTGCTGTACTCAAGCTGCACCAGGGGAAGTTTAGGCTCGAGGGGAGGAGAAAGTTCTTCACCGAGAGAGTGATTCGTCATTGGAATGGGCTGCCCGGGGAGGTGGTTGATCGCCGTCCCTGGAGGCGTTCAAGAGGGGACTGGATGTGGCACTTGGTGCTATGGTCTAGTTGTGAGGTTATGGTTACAGGTTGGACTCGATGATCTTCAAGGTCTCTTCCAACCTTGGTAATTCTATTCTATTCTATTCTATTCTATTCTATTCTATTCTATTCTATTCTATTCTATTCTATTCTACTGAAGCAAATATCCCCAAGACACATCATCAAGCATATTTTCCATGTCATATATAGAGTCTGAGAATTCTCTTCCTGTTATGATTCACTTGAAATGGAAGTGAATTGAGGAAAGCAATGTTCATATTATTCCAGGACCCAGCTAAGATGTCAAACCACACAAGAAAAAAAAAATTTTTTAATTGGTCCCTTCAGAACGGGGGGATGGGGGGGGGGGGGGAAGTGACCTCCCCACCTACTAACATAGTTAGCACTAAGGTAAATCTACTGCAAATGTTAAAACAAAACACCTATAAAATCTATACACAAAATCACGCTTCTGGCATCTAGGACAGTGTCTGGTCAATAGGCCAGAATACAGTGCAACATGTCCATATGGATGTAGTTTTCATGATCATGTGGCCACATCTGTGACCAGGATCATAAGTTAGTAAAATAACTCTAATTCTTAGCACTGCTATCAGTGTCTTCTAGGTAAAGAAGAATTCATTGCTCACAGTAAACACTTGAAAAATATCATATCAGATTTCTTGTTTCAAAGTCTGAAATTCTCTCTTCAACCGTTAATAGGAATATCCTTATTTTATACAAATTCTATTTGTGTACTTAAGAAAAATAATGTTAGCACAAAATTATTAAACTGCTTTAAATATGACACAAGAGCATACTACATCCACAAATTATGTACTGATTGGGCACTTCCCAAAAGACCCACTAAGCCTTGTGGACACCTGTCCCACTGCTGCCAACAGTCTGCCACAAAAATCACTGCTAAGTAGGTGAAAGGAAACCTGAATATGTAAATAAGGAAAAAAGCAATACATATATTTCCCTTTGTGTCCCAGATGGTCTTTTGAAAATAACACCTACTTTCTATTGATTCAACAATTTAAAAAAGATAATAAATTGAAAACCACTCACAGGCAAGATTCACAGCTGAAGTTCTGGCTGTTTACACTAAGAAGAATTATATTTGTGAGAACACAAATTTTATTTCTTCTGCTCTGTATCTGCCATAGTATGGAGTGGCAGGTTTCAGCACAAAATTTTAGGCAGTGATCTAGGTTAAGTATAGCTACAAGACTGTAAAAGAACTCTAGAATGACCAAACCTATCTAACAACTCCACACAAAAAGCAAAGTAGAGATAGGTTTACCTGTGCAAACCCAGTTTTCTGGTGATAAAAGGCTCTAGCATATACTTCTGAGCTACCTAGAAATCATCAGAACCCTCTCACAGGCACTTATAAACTCAGCCTTTCAACATAAGCATAGTACAAAACCAAAAAAAAAACGTTTTCTCTGTCAATGACATGCAAAAAGCCAGTGCATAAACCTCTTCCCTAAGGAAAGAAAAGGCAGATTTAGTCACCTGGCAGACTAACATCTTCAACTACTACAGAAATACAGTTGCAAAATACAAGACAAAAAAGGATGCTGAATGAACAATTAATCTATTGGAAAACAGACAAAAGGAAGGCATAACAAATCAGGTTCTGAGTACTGCTTAATTCAAGTACTATTTCTAGCTATTTTCACTACAAATCACTCTATACACAAAGGATAACTAAAGACAAACTCAAATTACCAGCACTTATGTCAATAAGAAATAAGGCAAATTAAGGATATTAACTGATAACAGGCAGCACTTCTTTTGTCTTTTCTTTTTCCTTTTTCTCTCTCTCTCTTTTTTTCAATGAAGATGAGTGACTGACTTCTTGTGCCAAAATCAGAATCTCACATATGGCTTGTTGTGACTTGATACATCCCCAATGAAAAGGAAAGAAAGAAAAAAAGGGAAAAAAAAAGTGAAAATTGATGCATTCTAGTCCAGCAGGTAGCTGCTATTTGATGGCACTGTCCTGGCACAGTCCAAAAGTTTATTTTGCCTTTTTATGCTTCTGTTAACTACCAAGGACCTCATTTCTATTCATTCAGATCCATGTTTTAATTATTACAGAAGCAACAGGTTCAGTATTTCAGTTCCTGCTCCTTTGTGAGTTAAAAAATAAAGACAGTATCTGTAATTGGGTTTCTTGCTGCCTGGTTGATTAGATTCATAAACATACTGCATGGGGAGCCAAACTCTCACAGGACTAGTCTAATTAACAAGCCAAATTACTATGCTGATTACAGACAATCTTCACAAAGTTTAAAATCAATAGTTCTCAGAGTAATCTCAAATCTTGTGCATGGTTTCAGGAAACAATTATGGATTTTGGCTTTATCAGAGTAGTACAATTTTCATGTCAGAGAAACATTTACATAGTGTTTCTTAAGGTATAGCTGCCATCACTTTACTCACGTATTTGGCATCACACTTAGCAACTACCAAAAAGGAAAAAAAAAATTAATTCATTTTAATGCCGAGAAATATTCTGAGAGTTTTGTGATGTGGATTCTGACTCGGTATTCCAGAATAAAAATGATAAGGTTATATTTAGGGAAATCATAAAGATCAAGTCACATAAGTAGGAGAGTAACCCACTGAGAGCTAGTCGCCTACTGTATTAACTTACTGAGGTTTATATGAAGGCTTAAGATCAAGGGCTAATTCAGAAAAAAATTGTATTTCACAACTGCAGCTTAAAATGTAAGCAGGGTGAATCCAGCTGTTATTCAGAACATCAGGAATCTCCTGGCATTCAAGACATTACAATGCTTAGAAATAAAAGCCTGAAACTAAGATAAAAATGGGATGCCAAGGAAAACTTTCATATATTGATATTTATTAGGATATTAAAAAATTGCTACAGTATATGTAGCTAAAACCACTACAGCATTTAAAGCACAACAAAGTCAATAAATACATATGATACTTTTTGTCATACTCAGGAAAGTGCAAACTACAGCTTAATAAATTTATTTTCCACCTTTGATATCTATTATTCATTCCAACATATTCTGCTGAACAAAAAGTGTTTGAGAAAGAAGTGAAAAATAAAAATTTATGTCCTTCATTCCATGAAACAATAAATCTGTTTTACTACTAAGTATTCAAAAGGTATGAATTAGAGTAACACAAATGCACTGAGACAATGCAGGAATGCTTACCGTAGTCAAACATTTATTGTTTAGGCAGAAATTTAGTATTTGAAACATTCCAAGACCAGTACATCATGTCCTTTTGAAAAGAAAGCTACAGTATTTTGCATTCATCTACATGTAACTGAAAATATCTTAAACATAAAAGTTAGAAGTTACATCTTTCCTTTCAAAACTCATAAGTCTCTGTATTCAGGATGTATTGAGACACATGACAGAAAAGATACAGCTGGGATTCCATACAAAGCACTTTAGAATGTGATGCTGTGCAAACTTCAGTGCATTTGAAATACAAGACAGTATTAATGCACTGGATATCTGTAAGCAAGGAAATTAGAAAATAAGGCAGGAGATGGAAAACTTACAAATATTTAATAACTACATACACACTTTTTAGTTCACCAAAAAGATACAATAAGTGTAGATTAATTTTTCATCAAAAACATAAAAATCTTCTGGTTAGCCAAACAATTTTTTTTTTCCTTTAATTATCTGTTTTCCCAAAGCATTTCATGACTCACCTTAGCATACCATGTTTCATGTTTGTCACGGTGTAAGAAGAGGCCTGGTTTTTTTGAGAACACAGAAGTAAACATCAAAACTTTTCAACTGAGAAGCTTAATGCCTCAACATTTTCAACATAAAATTTTGTTCTGTTTTTAATTCCTCAGAAAAAATGTAGGCAGTTTTCTTGTGGAGTGAACAAATCACCAAAGACAGAAAATATATGTCTAGTTTCAGTCAACACAAATATGAATCCCATGAAAAAGTGGCTCCTACCCATTAAGTCTGCAGAACTATTTATTATTGTTTTGTTTTGTACAGAGTAATTTTATCAGCGAAGTCACTTAAAGGGAGAAGTGGCAACCCCTAGAGCTATCTGTATATTTAGTTTGCTTTGGGTTTTTTTGTTGATAGTGTTTTGTTTGTTGCTTGTTTAACAAATATGACTATATCCACTGGTAATTATTTCTCAGTTGAGCACACCAGTACTTTCCACTGAATTAGCAGGGATTTACTAGGAAAATTTCCTCATCACCTCATCTAAATCCCTATGACAATATTTTTCCTACCACAATATGATTGCAGGAATCGCTTAGTTACAAATTCTTTACATAGCAAATATTAAACCATGAAAGGAGTGTCATTATTTCCAATAAGAAGAAATATATCTTTTAGTCTGGAGATCAGAAGACTGAGAGAGGATCTGATAAATGTTTATAAATATCTGAGGGCTGGGTGTCAAGAGGGAGGGGACAGGCTCTTCTCAGTTGCACCCTGTGATAGGACAAGGGGCAATAGATATAAACTACAGCACAGGAGGTTCCATCTCAGCATGAGGAGGAACTTCTTTACTGTGAGGATCACAGAGCACTGGAACAGGCTCTCCAGAGAGACTGTGGAGTCTCCTCTGGAGACTCAAGACCCATCTGGTCTTGAGTTCACACCTGTGCAACTGGTTCACTCCTGTGCAACCTGTGCTAGATTGTATGGTCCTGCTCTGGCAGGGGGTTTGGACTCAATGATCTCCAGAGGTCCCTTCCAACCCCTAACATTCTGTGATCCTTTAATCCAAGTATGCCTATATGGAATAAAAATATTTCATATGATTCTTTGCTTTCATGCCTTGTCCTATAACTACATGCAAGGTTTGATAAGTAACAAAATAAACAAGGAACTTAGCAGCTCCAAAATTCTCCTCAAAACTGTGTTTCAGGTGTCTCAAACAGATATTCCAGCAGCATTAAACTGTAACTATAATATGCAGATTTAGTTGCTTTTCATTCTGTGACAAGTTCAAGTTCAGTGCATACAAGTTTCACTACTCACCATACTTAAAATTCACACTTCTGAATAAGTCACAATTCACACTTCCACAAACTGAGGCTAAAGAACAACAAAAAATCCAATCAAAAGTATCATGATTTAAAAAAAAAGTTTCATTACATCAAAAAAATGAATGTATATTGAGAGTAAATATCCAGTAGCACCATTATAGCATCCTATTCTTTGAGCAGGTTTTTTGCATTTTAAAGAGCTACAATGTAGTACATATAATCAAGGGGAGAGGTGGAGAAAAATTACCATTGATTCTCTATTCCTTCAACAATATGTAATTGGACCTAGGAACTGAATAGTACAGATTAGCATTAAAATACCAGTCAATTATTACTAACTGTAATACAACATTCTGAATGGATAACGCTCTGAACAAATAGATGGAGTGTTAACTAGAGCATGGAGGCCAACAGATGTCTGAATAAAAAGAGCTAGAAACTCCTGTTAATTTCAATTAATAGTGAAATTCAGTCTCACCTTGTACATTCGTCATATATCTGTACTATTTCAGCACAACAAGAAGAATGTACAAATATATAATTACAGAGAAAAGCTCTGGAGATGAATAAAATGCACACATTTTCTCCCCACCAAGGTAAGAGTTTGTGTTCAGAAAGAAAATGGATAATCAGTTGTGACAGAATAGGGACAAACATGAAGCATGCTATAACTGTTGCCCTGTTCCTCTGAAATGCCTACAAGATGAAATGATGTACAAGACAACCAGCTATCAAGGGCTTAGAAGTTGATGCACTGTTATTTCAAGGGAATGACAACTAAGTCAATTTTTCCAAGTAGATAGCCTCTACTCTTAGGTGTCTGCATTAACGGTCCAGGGGTGTAGTCGGCCTCTTACTGAATTTTGGTACAAAGGAAAGTTTCAATAAATCATGCAATGCTCTTGAATCCAAATGCATGAGCTCAAAGGAGGACTGCATTTTCAATTGCCTTAGCAGAACTATAGCACTGACCACCTATGATACACTGAGATCAGAGAGGCAATGAGGAAAGGAAATACAATTGTAATGGCAGATACCCATGAATATTAGGCAAGTATCAGGCTGGGACACAAAGCAGAGAAGAAACTTTCAGCGCTACAATAATCAGTTCATGCAGAGCTGCTTAGGGAAACCATTAGAAATGCAGTTGCAGACTAAGTACTGAATAGTATGCAGGCTCTTGTTCAAATTTTTTCTATTGAAAGGCACGCTAATAACACATTCAGATACAATATCCCTACAGGAGTTACAAAAGCCAGAAAATCCACCACAGTTGTATGCGACTTTCAAAGGGAAAATGACACAGAAATGAGAGCGCCTATTAAAAAGAAGATAAAAAAGAACTGATAAAGAATTAAATCCCAGAGACATCATGTACAATACTGAAAGACATTGTGTTGAAAACACAGTTCCAGTGCACATCACTTATTAAGAAAGACTTGATTAAAAGTTAAAAAGAAACTGACTTGGAGATACAGGCTAAGAACAGCTTTCAGAGACAAAACAACAACAAAATCCATTTATTGAAAAGCTCAGGTTATGCTCAGATGAAGACAAAAAGAATCTTACACTCTGGCAAACAGGTTAGAAAGTTTGAGGAGTAACTCAGAAATCAAAGCTACATAGTAAATGCAACTCCACCTAGGGCTAGGCATCTGCTGGGAATTCAGTACCACCAGCGAGGGTTGTAACATTTCAGTGACATTAAAGAAATGTTTGCATTGATACTCACCACAGAAAGCAGAGAGGAAACCTCTAGAAGCAACCCCATTTCTATTCTTTAATTCCAAGAGCAAGAATACTTCCTGTAGCTGATGATCCAGTATAATCATTTTCCAGTTTGGAGAACCTCTACCTTTCATTAGCTTTGGCTAACTTCCAAAAAACACTGGATTGGATTAGAAAGTAACATGCAGGTTAACTCGGTTGGGGTTTTGTTCTATTACTCATTTTCACTTTCAGTTTAGCAGGGCTAAATACTGCTTTGCTTCTCTCAATCTTAAAGGAAGAAAAAGTAAGGGCTGCCACTCTCAAGCTACAACATTATGCAGCCTAGAAACATCCACTGTGCTGAACAACTAACAATGAACTGCACAGATCAGATGAACTAGTGACAAACTGACATACTTTGCCATAAAAGTCAGGTAACAGTAAGAGGAGGTGCAACTTAAATGTATGTGATGATTATTGCCTTCAGAGTTGCTTCTGAGTCACCCCTTAACATTCTCTTAATTTAGTAACGACTACAAATAATGCATCCATGCAAAGCTCTTTTAAAAATAGGTTTTGCTATTTTATCACCTTCCTAAATGTGTTCTATCAAGATATACACTATCTTCTCATGGTTTCTCTTGAAAACATTTGTCACCTAAAGCTAAAAATTCAGACAGTGCCTGCTTTGCTGAAACATGGAATACAAAACTGAGGAACGGCTGGCAAAGATTTAAGTTCTAACATCTAATGAAAAGAAAATATTACTATTTGCAAAATTATAGTTTTGCAGAAGGTAAACCCAGTGAAAAATTGTTTCACTGCAGGGATAGGACTTTGTTTTGTTAGCTTGTTTTACCAAAAAAAAAAACCAATACAAAATTGCTTACACGGGTGTTTTCCTTCAAAGACTACTCCTGTTGACAAATGACAATGCAGTGAGAACATTCATGTCAGCCTCCCCTAGATGCCACCTTTTTAACAATTTTGTCACAACTCCTACTCTACTGCAAGGAAAGTGGCAAAATTTGACATCTAAAGCAAGAATTTAAATCAGACATCTATCATATGCTTATAAGCATGTGGATATTTACTGTCAGTTAACAGTATGTCCTGTACTCAACTGATTCAGTTACAGTTTTTAATTATTTTTAGACAGTTATACCTTTCTTACATATATTTTCAAATAAAACTAACAGAGTTGACCTGTACAAACTAAAGGTTTTCTGAATAATGCTGTAAGTACATATCAATTATAGACTCATAGAATTGTTAGGGCTGGAAGACACCTCAAGGATCATCTAGTTCAAACCCCCTGCCATGGGCAGGGACCCCTCACACTAGATCAGGTTGCCCAGAGCCACATCCAGCCTGGCCTTCAAAATCTCCATGGATGGGGCTTCCATCACCTTCCTGGGCAAGCTGTTCCAGTGTCTCACCATCCTTGTGGTGAAGAACTTCTTCCTAATATCCAATCTGAATCTACCCATTTCTAGTTTTGTTCCATTCCCCCTAGTCCTATCACTACGTGACACCCTAAAAAGTCCCTCACCAGCTTTCTTGTAGGCCTCCTTATGATACTGGAAGGCCACAATGAGGTCTCCTTGGAGCCTTCTCTTCTCCAGAGTGAACAGTCTCAACTCCCTCAGTCTGTCCTCATAGGAGAGGTGCTCCAGCCCTCTGATCATTCTCATGGCCCTTCCCTGGACACATTTCAGCATATCTAGATCCTTCCTGTAACAGGGGCTCCAGAACTGGACACAGTACTCCAGGTGGGGTCTCACCAGAGCGGAGTAGAGGCAGAGAATCACCTCCCTCGACCTGCTGGTTATGCTTCTCTTGATGCAGCCCAGGATGTGATTGGCTTTCTGGGCTGCAAGTGCACACTGGTGGCTCATATTGAGCTTCTCATCCACCAGCACCCCCAGGTCCTTTTCTTCAGGGCTGCTCTCAAGCCAGCTGCTGCCCAGCCTACATTAGTGCTTGGGATTGCCCTGATCCAGATGCAGGACCTTCCACTTGGTCTTGTTGAACCTCATGAGTTTGTCACAGGCCCACCTCTCCAGCCTGTCAAGGTCCCTCTGGATGGCATCCCTTCCCTCCAGCATGTCTGCTGCACCACACAGCTTGGTGTTGTCAGCAAACTTGCTGAGGGTGCACTCAATGCCACTGTCCATGTCACCAACAAAGACGTTAAACAAGATTGGTCCCAGTACTGATCCCTGAGGGACTCCACTTGTCACTGGCCTCCACTTGGACATGGACCCATTGACAGCCACCCTTTGGGTGCAGCCATCAAGCCAGTTCTTTATCCACTGAGTGGTCCCATCCATCAAACCCATACTGCACCAGCTTGGAGACCAGGATGTCATGTGGGACAGTGTCAAAGGCTTTGCTCAAGTCCAGGTAAATGACGTCAGTTGCTCAGCCTTCATCTATTAATGTTGTGACCTTGTCATAGAAGGCCACCAGGTTTGTCAGGCAGGATTTGCCCTTGGTGAAGCCGTGCTGATTGTGCCAAATCACCTCTTTGTTATTCTTTTGCCTCAGCAGTGCCTCCAGGAGGATCTGCTCCATGATCTTACTGGGCACAGTGGCAAGACTGACTGGCCTATAATTCCCTGGGTCATCCCTCTTTCCCTTCTTGAAAAAGACTTTAACAATGCTCTGCTTTTCAACAGCTACATCTGAATTCCCTCTCTCCTGCCAGAACTGATACATCACCATGCAGGGAATCTCAAGAAACACTGACATAGATGCAAACCTGACGTTGATAACACAGGCATTACAAACAAATTGCTTACTTCTGAGTTACAATCAAGTAAGTCTTCTGTGCACTCCCTTTATTTAGCCTGCTATTAGCATATATACACATGAAAGTACTTCTCAACACTATACTGGGTTTGTGTCTGGACAGAAGTAAAAGACAACTCATCAATACAATACAATACAATACAATACACCAGGTTGAAAGAGACCTTCAAGATCATCGCGTCCAGCCCATCAACCAATCCAACCCATCTAATCAAGTAAACCATGGCACCAAGCACCCCATCAAGTCTCCTCCTGAACGCCTCCAATGAAGGCGACTCCACCACCTCCACGGGCAGCCCATTCCAATGGGAAATTACTCTCTCTGTATAGAATTTCTTCCTAACATCCAGCCTAAACTTCCTCTGGTGCAGCCTGAGACTGTGTCCTCTTGTTCTGGTACTGGCTGCCTGGGAGAAGAGACCAACCTCTGCCTGGCTACAACCTCCCTTCAGGTAGTTGTAGAGAGCAATAAGGTCACCCCTGAGTCTCCTCTTCTCCAGGCTAAGCAACCCAGCTCCCTCAGCCTTTCCTCGTAGGGCTTGTGTTCCAAACCCCTCACCAACTTTGTTGCCCTTCTCTGGACACGTTCCAGCAAGTCAACATCCTTCCTAAACTGAGGGGCCCAGAAAAGAGCAATCAACCATCAGAATGAAAACAAAGCCAAACAAAGCAAAACAAAACACACACACACACACACAAAAAACCCCCAAACAATTTATTTGGAATTCCAGAGGAATATGAAATCACAAAAGCAATAAAAATCCTTACCTCTCCAGTACTGAGGGCACTACTAGGGCTCAAATTTGAGTGATCAGCTATTTAAAAAAAAAAAAAAAAAACAGGTATGACCCATTTTTTTTCCTCTGCATAAGAGCCATTCAAGCATTATGGCCAAGACGACAAATGCAGAAATGTGGTGAGGATCCTCCCAGCTCCATCCATTCGGTTTCTTCAGGCCAAGCTCAATACAAAAATCTCAGGAAAGATTTCAGACAGACTTTTTAAATAATAAGCTGGAATTATTTTTACCCTCAGAAAAGCTGTTTCTTTGCCAGCACTGTTCTTTACCAGTCCTTACATTCAGCTCCCATAGTAGCTCAAAACAAATACTGTGCATTTCCAGGTACATTTGTTCTGTTTTGCTCTAAGAACTGCTAAAGAACACATCTCAAACTTAAATTCATTATATACTCTCACTATCATGATTTCTGACCCACAAATTTAAAAAAAAAGGGAAAAAAAGAAAAAGCAGTATACATAACGGAGATTATAAAAAGATTTGGATCACACCAATGAAGCAAATGCAAAAGTCTGAGGAGTGAGAAACAGGCCCTCACAATCACTTGACCTTCAGTGCTCACAGTGAACTGGAAAGATAAATCAGACAGGAGCCTGGTTACAATGAAGAGGCAGTTCAGCATGTGGTTCCTTACCTACCTATTAATATATTTGATGTCAAATTTCTGCTTATGTTTAGTTCTCACAACAGCATACCACCAAGTGTAACCATACAAGTGAGCTTACTAATGCTGACAAAGTGTGGAAGAAAACTTGGTATATCAAAGAATAAGTTCAAGGTTAAAACTTCATTGATTTGACCTTATTTTGCCTCCCTCCTGCATCCATCAACATAGTCAAATATTACACAGCATGTATTCACAGAAGACAAAAACACATGCTCAACAGCTATGCCACAACTTGGGAAAAGAGGTTAACAGTGAGATGAACACCTTACTACATATTCTGGGGAACAACGTATTGTGTAATAGCAATCTTACAAATCGGTTCTTTCAGAGTAAAATTGATCTTCAGACAGCTAATTTTCATCTCAGGACTTAGGAAAAAAAGGAGCAAGCCCTACAGGCAGTAAGTGGGTGGTTTGTTTGAAATGTATTAAATAGAAACAAATATATTCTTAATGTACCTGAACTGCCTTGGTACCATGTTCTCATAACAAGTATTTGAGAAGGACAAGGAACACTAACAATAAAAGACTGTTGATCTGCTCTACATAACAATTCTGTCAAACTGAGAAAATGTAGCTAATTATCACATTTTAGTAGAAGGGTTTATTATTACTGAAGCTAGAGATAGTAAAATATTTGCTATATTTATTTGTTTAATGTAGTGTGAGTCTTTGTAGCACCAGCAGGAGAAATCATAATAGACCAGTATGGTTAGCTGCACATGCAATCTGAGCTGATTACTTTTGCCTAAATTGGTTCTTAAAACATGTTATGCCAAATACATATCCTGAGCTTGGAGATAACATCAGGAAAATACACTGAGAGCTCTGCCCATGAAAGTCCATGATGACATTACTTAGATTTGTGAAATTCAGTAGTATAAACTCCTAACAGCTAAGGAGAAGCTTCCCTGCAAATAAGTGAAATAAAATATAATTAAATTGAAAAAAAAATATTCATTTTAAATTACAATTACTAGGTGTCTGTCAAATTACATTACATCTGATTAACTGCATACACTCAAAGCTTGCATCTTCTCACTGTGGTACTACAATTAATTCTGCTACGATGATAATGAACTGCTACCCTAGCAAAACAAATAATGTGTTCTATAAAGAAGCAAAAGTTTGCAGGGGAAGAATATTATTTTTGTGAAATCAACTGATAGCAAGTGACCCCACAGAGAAACTTTTGGCACATAAACCCGTCATCAGATTAGAAAGGGAGAGCAAATAACAGAATAAAAGTGTAAACTGTTAATTTACAAACAGGTATGGCTACATAGAAACATAAAATTATCATTTAAGTTTCTGAGAAACCTAAATTCTAGTGTAACATACACTAGAATATCAGTCTTTTGCTAGCAGAAAATCTCCCATCAGCATCTACAGTGAAGGCACCCCCTTGTCCGGAAGGATGCAAACACAGGTTTGTTCAGTGAGCAGCACAGCAACCACAGTTGCACTTCTGGTACACAGCTAGCTGTTAAATGTCTTTTTTTTTCCCCCTTTTTTCTCCACTAAGCAATGAATGGTTTAGTGACACAGAATAGGAAAAGATTTTAATTTATATATTTATGGTCCAAATATATATTGGCTACTCAATTATTCCATTCTGACAGTCACAGAATAGCTTCCCTCAGAAATGTAGCTGACATGTTGAAAGGTTGCTATATATCCAATTCTTTCCTTGAGTTTTCATAGGTTTAAAATTTAAGCTTGAAGACAAGGTACTTAGGTATAATTACAACTGTTAAATTGCAGATCAGTTGTGAGCTTTAACATTAATGAAAAGAATAGCACATGAGAATGTAATGCTTAACTTGAAGACTGATTGGCAAATCTGGAGAAATTTAACAGACTTCCTAGTTCTGAAATAATCACAGTATGACAGTATCGCTAAGGTTGGAAGAGACCTCGAAGATCATCAAGTCCAACCTGTCACCACAGACCCCATGACTAGACCATGGCACCAAGTGCCACGTCCAATCCCCTCTTGAACACCTCCAGGGACGGTGACTCCACCACCTCCCTGGGCAGCCCATTCCAATGGCGAAAGACTCTCTTGGTGAAGAACTTTCTCCTCCCCTCGAGCCTAAACTTCCCCTGGTGCAGCTTGAGACTGTGTCCCCTTGTTCTGGTGCTGGTTGCTAGAAAGAAGAGACCAACCCCTTCCTGGCTACAACCACCCTTCAGGTAGTTGTAGAGAGCAATGAGGTTGCCCCTGAGCCTCCTCTTCTCCAGGCTAAACAACCCCAGCTCTCTCAGCCTCTCCTCATAGGGCTTGTGCTCAAGGCCTCTCACCAGCCTTGTTGCCCTTCTCTGGACATGTTCAAGTGTCTCAATGCTTCTTCTGGAAGCTTGAGCTAGGCGACCCTGGAGGCTCTCTCTAACAGCCATGTCTATAATTCACTATGTGCTCAGCTGGGAACTGCTTTTATGGCTGCCTCATTCTCAGTTAAGCTTTCTTCTTCCTCATTATCACTCTGTATGGTCACACTGATGCCTTTTTACCTTAATTCATATCCTTTCGAGAAAAAAAAAAAGTAGATAAGGTGTCATTAGAATGTTTATGAGCTAAAAACATCAATAATCTGGTCTTGCAACAGAAAACTAAAAGTTTTGAAGTGATAGTATTTTCTTTCTAAAGTCTTTTTCCCTCTAAATACCAGATCTCTCAGGTTTACATATGTAAACAGAAACCAGATTCAATCCAATGCTACGTGCTTTAAAACCTGAGCATATGAAACCATACCAACGATAAGAGAATATAAGAGGCTGCAGCAGATAAATGAACCAAATTTTGCCCCCCACCACTTTTTTAAAATCATCATCATCTTTGTTCTTTCTTACCTGTTTATCAATTTGCCTCTCATTTAGTTTGCAAGCTTTCCAGTATGAAAAGCTCCCTTTTTTCCTGTTTTATTTTGGGGATTTGAGTTTGATTGTCAGGGGGAGAGGGGAAGGGTGTTGTGGGGTTTGGTTTGGGGTTGGTTGGGATTTTTTTTTTATTATTATTTGTTTGTTTGTTTGTGTTATTGCTGTTCTGGCTTAATTTTGTTTTCTATATCTCTCATTTTTTAAGGTCTTGGCCATGACAAAAGCTTGTAAGCCTCAGACTGAATCAAATTTGAAATCCCAAAAAGAAAAGGCTATGACAAAAAAAAAAATAATGCTTTTTGGGGGTTATAAAGGTGGGATGTAGACAAAGAAAAATCCTCAGTAAATTGTTTTGGTATGTATGCAGTCTTTAGCCCTTTATTCTAGACCAAATTCTGTTCTCTAAAGTTGAGAGTTTATCAAGAAATATGCTCCAAGTACTAAGACAGTCACATGACACAGCTGCAGAGATACATAAAAGCTTGTCTATTCTGCAGAAAGAGCTGTCATTAGATAAGCACAGCAAAACAGCACGAAGAATTATAACTTTGCTAGTACCAATTTCCTCACAATCTCTTTTTTTTTAATCCATTATACTGAAAGACACTATTAAAGCTGTAGTTACATATTCTGATTTGAGAAATATGCTTACAGCAGGAAAAAGAAACTTGCAAAGCAATGAAGCGATAAATAATTTGACTTAGAAAAAAGGAAAAGGATCTGAACAACGCAATGTGTATAAATTTAATTAATTGGAAGCTAAGACAAACAGGATTGACAAAGAAAATCCATTTTCCTTTTATTAAAGTAAGGTAGACTCCAGAATTAGGTTAATTACTGATCAAGAAAATGGCTCCAACATTTTATTAGCCAACTGCTTCACTATAGCACAAAAGCATGCACTGCCTCCTATTATGTCCTCACCTCTGTTACTGGAAAATTAATTCTGGCTATCTCAGTAACGATCTTACTCCTTATGTCCGTTTGCTTTCCTGCAGTAAGCGTTGCCTCTGCTAGGCGGGAAAGCAGCAGAATGAAGTGCTCTTTCAGATAATAAATGTTCTTAACAGCAGAAAAAGGCCAGCACTGCTAATTGAGAGGTAAGGTGGGAAATGCAGATATACATTTGTAGATCATAGATGGGAGGACAATAACAAGACTGAATTCCAGCCAAAAGTATTCTGAAATTGAAGTATTAAGAATGATTTAGACAACCAGGAGAATTCAAAGTTCAATCTCCAGCATGAAGTAAACAAAAACCTTTCTGAAGAACAATTGGGAAGAAGGCTCCCATTGTCAAAATGATTCACAATATGCCAACAGACATAACAGACTTGACAACCATTCTGTTGTCCTCAACTGCAATGTTACCATTCACGTAAAAATGCCTCATGTGTCCTGCTCTCTGATCTACCATCTTTACAAAGTAATGACCAAGCAAGGTTGCCCTCCAGGATCATCTGCAAATTCCTTCCTGTTTTCATATAATGAAAATAAATCCTGCAAGCAAATTAGTAGCTTTATCACCAGCGCCACAGATTTTGCTATATGAGTCTTAAAGAACATCACATTTCACATAATTTATTCATACATACACCAAACTTTAGGACACTGCATGAATATAAGCAACAGCTTCTGAGGGTGCCAGAGGATTGTCAACAACTGAAAATAATTAATGTACCATTCTAAGAATGAATTCGCATAAACCAAGTTTGAGTTTTGCCCATACAAAACTGGAGTTGTCCTCCCTCCACCCCTTTACACATGTAAGAAGCAGTAATGTTGTCAATTACTGAAATAATTATTGCTTCAACCCTACCTAATTTTTTTTTTTTCATGGCACACACAACTTTAAATTCCCTAATTATGTTATAGTAACACTATGACAAAGCACTTCAAAATTGTACCATAAGATTTTAAAGTTACCTAGTCTGCACTGCATGTACTTGTAATAAAACAAGACTAAACTAAAACCTGGAGTGTATCTGAATGCATGTGCTTGTGACCTGCATGCACTCAGCTCCTCATACCCACTTCTTAAGTAATGGTACTGAACACCGGTATATAAAATAAGAAGTGTTTTCAAAAAACACAATATTCTTTTTTTCTGAGGGAAATAATGTAATGCATATTGTTCCTAGCCCCTTTTAAAAATTAGAAGAAATCTAAGCTATATGCAATTTTGAGTATGTGAATATCTCCACATATTCTAATAATAGAATAGAGCAGGCATAAAAAATAATATTGATAATCACAAATAGCAGAGAGATCTAGGATTGCCATCCCTCACAAATCACATTTTCAGATGGAAGCTGGCCACTCTGCAGGGAAGGCTTCAGCTGACCAACAGCCCCATTCCAGCAAGAGATTCAGACCTTATATACTTCTGGAACAAAAGAACTTGCTGGCCCCTTGCATGAGTCCTGGTGTTTCAAGGGAGAACTGCAAATCCAGAATTACACAATGTTGCCTCCCAGAGTTGACCTGAACTTGGCTAGTGGGTTCAGTTAGAAGGTTTTATGACTTTGGGATTGCTATTATTGTCCTATAGTTGAAAAAAGCATTACGAAGTTCGTCCCAAGAAAAGAAGGTCATTTGTCTTAACATCTCCTGTGTATTCATAACTTTAATACCTTATCTGCTGAGAGATAAGACATCATGAAAACCATGAAATACCAGATTATGGTAAAGAAAAAGCATTTGGAATTTTATAAATTAATTAAAATAATTTAATCCCTGAATAAACACCCTCCCCCTTTTTTTTTTGTTTAAATATGGTATCCCTTAGAATAGAATAGAATAGAATAGAATAGAATAGAATACACCAGGTTAGAAGAGACCTTCAAGATCATCGCGTCCAACCTATCATCCAACACCACCTAATCTCATTTAATTGTTTCACAAATATATTTTGTGAAACAAAAAATATTCACATAACAAAAAACCAAATATATTATGTGAAAATATATTTTCACAAATATATTTTGAAAATTCCTTATAGTTCTATCCATGAAAGCCAGGCTACTGTATGTCTCCTTAAAATTTTGAAGAAAATAATAAAAATTCCACATAAGAGTATTGTTTTCACATTCCAAAGTGATTTTAAAGGAGTAAGTCAAAACATTACTCTACAATCTGTTGCAAAATTAAGAGCGATAAATTACATACTTTAGCATAAAACCATAATCCTGTTGCAATTGTATTTTATAATGGAGTTCAATTTTCTCCAAATTAAGATGCTGTGCAGAGTAAATTGAAGTTTAAATCAGATGAGAGATGATTTCTGAGGCATATGTGCTAGAAGAGAAAGCATGCTCCCACAAACAATTTTCCTGTTTGAAACACAACTAATAGCTTGCAACTACCAATCAAGATACACTCTTTAAAAAAAAAAAAATCTAAAATGTGATTAGGGAGATGATAATGTGATGGTACTGCCAGCCATGGATTGTCACCTTCTTAAAACTGAAGACTAGGATAATTATATGATTCAGAAGTTATTACGTACATTAGTACATAGAAGCAAGACTTCTGTGAACCCAGCATTTTAGAAACTAGTACAATTTGAACAATCAACTGATCTTCCAGCGCACATTTTTATGGAGAAACACACTTCTACATGCTTTCCTTCTCTTTCCAGAATGCATTGTTCTACCAGAAAATTCTGTGCAATTCACCAACTCAGTAAGATTTTTACCATTTGAAAGTACAACTATTTTAATTAAAGACAATCCACAGGACGCAGTAGTGACTAAGGCTGATTTCTTTGCCTTAGAATTACCTTTCAAATGTGATGAACTTCATGACTCACTCGCTTCATGGATTACGGAACAGCAGCTCACCACTCCCTGAAGAGCTGATGCCAGAGGAGGAGACCATTACTTCAAAAACAGCAGCAGAATCTGCCCCCTGAAAGGGACTGCGCCGCAATCAAACCAAAGGCAGCTTTATCCACAGCAAGGAAAATGCTGCCCCAGACCACGTCTCTTTACCCTGTGGATGGCATTCACTCTCATATTTTGAGGAACATTTGTAAGAAGGCTTTACCTAGGAAAATTTTAATACCCAAGAGAAACTTTTTGGTCAAAACTACAATTTGTCATGCCAAGGAATATTCCACAGATGAGGCATTCAGCTGGACTATCAAAGAACTGGGAGGGGGGGGGAGGTTCTATAATTTCTAAATGAAACTGAAGCAGCCTTTGGACCCAAAGTGAATGACCTCATTTCATAAATGCTACCATGGAAAAGCTTTAGCTTCTCACACACATACATTTTCAAAGATCAGTTACCCAGTTCCTGATAAAAAGAACTAATAGATTTATAAAATATTGAAGACATTCTCAATTATAGGAATACTGTTGTCTATAAATAAACATCAACCAACAAACACCAACCAAAAAAGTTAAGCACAAAAATCCTTACATTCTAACCTTGGAACAGATCAGATTTAACAATATATTATAAAACTGGTTTGAGTCATATTTTCTGAAAACAGAGTTTACATAAACTCAAATTATTTTTTAAAATGTTTCCTATGGCAAGGAAATTTCACATTTTGACAAGGTTTTATATGTAGGTTACTCATGGCAGAATGTGACCTTTAATCTCTACTGCTTTTAACCATACTGTTTGTTGGCTATCTAATGTCATTTATATCAGTACATCAAGTTGGCATGCTTGAGTTAAAGCAAATAATTAAATTCTATTTTTGCTGCTTTCCAGCATTTAAAACATTCCATAAACTGTTAAACTATGAGAGTCTTCAGGGAAGTCCTCTGTTATGTTAGTATTCCATAACCCAAAAGCCAACTTTTGCTCTTTGTTCAAGTCCTGTTTCATTCAGCAGATAGCCTGGAAACCATATAGAGATAAAAATTACGGAGAGCAGGTGGTCAGAAACTTCCATTCACAGTCCTGCTGTGAACACTATAGATGTCAGTTCTCCTGGGACCAAATGACAAATTAAGCCAGTCTCATTAAGGCACACTGTCTGGCAACAGGAAAGTACTGACATTTTCTGTTTCGGTATTCTTCGGAGATAGCCACTCTAAATCTATGTGCTGGAAGAGCAGAAACTTCTGTTTCATGGATTAGAGTCAAAAAACTAACCCCCACTTTGTGATTACACTCAACACTTCTACATTCAGATATTTTAAATAAAAATACCTGTACGAAATTACTACTCATTGTTACTACAAGAGGCTAAACCTCTATCACTTGTCTCTATGAAGTAAAATTAATCACATCAAAGTAGTATTGCCAATCTAAATCTATTCCAGATGTGTTGATCAACCTAACCTCTAACCTTTTCAGAAAAGATATTTTACAAGTTGACAAGTGCTTCTATAATCAACAGTTTTTATATCATTATGCAAATGAAACCAACACACAGGCTTTATAGGCAAAGTATTTCAATCCAAAAATCAAAACTGCCATACAGGATCAGGAAAATAGGATTTTGTGACAAATGAGTAAAACCAGAGGATACATATCAGTAATATATTGTGATGTCTGCTCCTTTTACCTCCTTGGTAAGAATTTAAAATCTATCCACACTTACTGGTTGAGCCATAGAGGCTGTGCACTCATGGAGAATATGCCAACAATTCTACCGTAAAAAACAGCTGCTTTAACAAAGTATCTATATAAACCATTAACACTGACTCACCTATTTCATATGCACATTATGATTCAGAGGAATAAAGTCAAGCAATATTTTAAGTAGACTATAGTTGATGTTAAAATAGATTTCTTCAATAGCTTTTTGATTCATCATTTTTGTCTTCTTCTCAATTCCCAATCTAACAACTTGTCAAAACTTAATATTAATTCTATGCCGATGAAAATCTTTGACAGCTAGATAAAATACTTGACTTTTAAAGTTCGATTGTAAAAATTAGCCTTTTGCTACCTACCTTCTCTTCTGTTTTCATTCTCCAATTCATCCTTTTCTTCAAATATCAAAGGTTATGGATTTTTGCATATCTTAATTGCACTTAAAGCAATTAATCAGCTATGTGATAGTAGGAGTCTCAAAACAGAATCTGTCATAGCATTACATGTATTTGGTATTCTGCAAGTACTACCTAAAATACCCTGCATGCAGTGCAGGCATCCTACATTAAAGGTGTATCATTAATTCCCCAGAAGAATCTAGCATAACATATAAACAATCACACAATTTGAAGTCATTCACAACATCCCAAATATCCTGAGACTACACATCTTTCGCATCTTGTTTTTTTCAGTGATGCTCTTGCGTCTCAATAAGCTTTTATGCTGCAACACCACCAATTGTAAGGCGGTAATAATTCCTACCCTGAGACCTGATCTGAAACTTGCTGAACTAATAACCTTTGACAGACTTTACTGAGGTTTGAATTGGGTCAGCAATGTTGTTAGCATACCCAGTATCACTGTGGTATGTCTTTATTTCTTAATTGCAAAGATTGTTGAGGTCCTTTGACCTTAATAAATAAATGAACACATGTACTCTATTTGTGTATGGGGGAGTGTGTTTAACACACAATACATAAAAAGTTGCTATATTTAGATGCATGACAGTTACAGAAAACTCAGGAAAAAAAAATTTTGTGATTTTTGTGTCATTTTCACAATATTATCTAAGCTGTCTCTAAATATTAGATAAGTAAGGAATACTTTTTGGGGGGGGACGAGAATGCTTAAGCTGTTAAGGAATCCATTACTTTCATTGGCTAGTACTCTCCCCTTGAAAAAGAGCAACAAACAGCTTTTTAAAATGTAGGTTATCTTGAAGATGCTTATCTTGGCCACATGTGCACAGAAACACAGGTTTTAAGGTACTCTTAAAATGTATGACTACAAAAAGTAAAAACTCTATCACAAAAACATTGTGTTCAAAGTCTAAAATATTTCTTTTCCTATATGCCAAGATGAATTCTTATGTCTTTTCAACACATAAAGGAAATTGAAGAGTTATAGATCAGAACTTGAACTTTATTTTCTCCATTGGAAAAAAAACACCCTAAGAATCATAACTAGATAAACAAAAAAATGAAATTGTTATCACAGCTGTAAACATTTATAATATTACTTTCCTTCTGTGAATATATATAGCTTATAATTATAATGCTAACATGAATGAGACCATACACTAACTTTATTACCTTCAAAACACCTGGATAATTCAGCTCTAGTTTTCACTGTAAATTTAGGAGATTGCACATATCAAGGTTTATTGTGATTTGTTTTCATTATCTTAATCTCAAATGATTTGAAAGGTCCAACATGTAAAAACAATCAAATTCAATATTAAAAAGCAGACACACAGACTTTGGTTAACCTACAAGCATGCTAGTATTTAGTCTCCCACCAATTTTAGGAAAACTATAATTTACTCCTGGAGAAATTATAAAGAGCATCCCTACCAGAACAGCCATTTTTAACTCTCTTCAGTGTTTTACAGACACACACAAAGCAAAAGGAAAATGGAACAGGAACTGAGTTCCATACATTACTAACTATATCAAAATTGGAATGCTCCTGGAAAGCCAAAGATTAGCAGAATGTTTTTTGAATGCTTTAGAAACTGAATTCAGGTAATACAATATACAATACAATACAATACAATACACCAGGTTGGAAGAGACCTTCAAGATCATCGCGTCCAACCCATCAAACAATCCAACCCACCCAAAAACTAGACCATACAGCCAAGCACCCCATCAGGTCTTCTCCTGAACACCTCCAGTGAAGGTGACTCCACCACCTCCACGGGTAGCCGATTCCAATGGGCAATCACTCTCTCCGTGTAGAACTTCTTCCTAACATCCAGCCTAAACCTGCCCTGGCGCAGCCTGAGACTGTGTCCTCTTGTTCTGGTGCTGGCTGCCTGGGAGAAGAGGCCAACCTCAGCCTGGCGACAACCTCCCTTCAGGTAGTTGTACAGAGCAATAAGGTCACCCCTCAGTCTCCTCTTCTCCAGGCTAAGCAACCCCAGCTCCCTCAGCCTTTCCTCACAGGGCTTGTGCTCCAAACCCCTCACCAGCTTTGTTGCCCTTCTCTGGACACGTTCCAGCAAGTCAACATCCTTCCTAAACTGAGGGGCCCAGAACTGGACACAGGACTCAAGGTGTGGCCTAACCAGTGCAGTGTACAGGGGCAGAATGACCTCCCTGCTCCTGCTGGCCACACTGTTCCTGATGCAAGCCAGGATGCCATTGGCCTTCTTGGCTGCCTGGGCACACTGCAGGCTCATGTTCAGCCTACAATCAACCAGTACCCCCAGGTCCCTCTCTGCCTGGCCACTCTCCAGCCACTCTGACCCCAGCCTGTAGCACTGCCTGGGGTTGTTGTGGCCAATGTGCAGAACCCGGCACTTGGATGTGTTAAATCTCATGCCATTGGACTCTGCCCATCTGTCCAGCCTGTGGCAGAGGTACTTAACACCTTCTTTGCCTCAGTCTTCACTAGCAGGGCAGAACGTCTTCCAGACAGCTGGCCTGCAGAGCTGGCAGAAGGAGCCAGAGAGCTGCATAGTTTCCCACTGCTCCAAGAGGAAGTTAGAGATCTACTGAGCCGCTTGGACCCCCACAGGGCCATGGGACCGGATGGGATCCATCCTAGGGTGCTGAGATTGCTGACAGATGAGCTGTCCAAGCCACTTTCCATCATTTTTCAGCAGTCCTGGCTCACTGGAGAGGTCCCAGAAGACTGGAAGCTGGCCAACGTGGTGCCCATCCCTTGAAAATGAAGAATTTTGGATCTACCTCTCCAAATAATTTTCTAGGCAAATAGAGAATGTATTGTAATAATCAGTATTCAACACACACTTCAATGTCTTTAAAAGACCACTTTGCTTTTTGGAATAAGCATGTCTGTACTAGATCTGGTGCAGCAACTCTGCCAAGTGAAATTTTCTGTTTAAGTAATAGCTTGATACATAGATGAAAACGAAAATACAACTACCTGGCAAAGATTATCTGTTTGACCCTCATCCTAAAGACCATCTGGCTTTGTGTATGCCATTATCATTATTTCATAACGGTAACCTCAAGTACTACATCACAGTTTACGCAGAAGAATTTATAGGTATTTAGCATCTTCACAGAAACAAGAATAATCTTTTTCATACATCTGATTCCTCTGCATGCAATTTAGAAAAATCAAACATTTTTTCAAATCCATCACTTTTCATGGTCTATAAATTAATCTCTTTCATTATTAAAAAAATTACATGACATAATAGTGTACAGCTTGGACTGCATTGCTTTGCTCCTAGAACAGAGATCTTTAAGATATCCTTCCTAAAACAGACTTCAACCCTCTGTATCAGTATTTTATATTACCCCCACTACTGTTGATCACAATGTTTCTGTCACTTGAACTCTTAAGATAAAAAAGCCAAGTAGATACCCAGGTTTTCTTCTAACAGAATCCAATTTAGACTTTCAAGATTCACTAGATACAACATCAACAAAAGTAGCCTCTGTTTTTTAAGAAGCTTTTATAATAATTTCACAAAGTAGAACATTTAAGAATGTAAGTTGCATAATTTGAAATTAAATACCACTCAAGTTGGAGTAATTATTGTTCTTTGGATGGATTTACAAATATGCATTTTACATAATGAGCTTTGGTTTTCAATATGGACTTAATTTTCACCTCCTGAACTAGACAATAAATAGGTATCAACCTACACTTAAGATCTGCAACTTCAGCCATTTCCTAAACATTATTACTTGATGCAACATTCACAAATATTAACCAATTTTATTTGAACTACTACATTGATTTGAGTTTCACATGTCATAGGGAGTTGAAAATCACTATTATATGCATTTGTATTTTCTTAATCTTTATTAGAGCTTCCAAGTGCTGACTTCTCACATTTTTAAATACAATCTTTATTAGATGAGCATGTATCTAGAAAATGCAGAAATTAAATTTCTCAACTGCCAGAAATTCAAATAGCACATTCTTATTCAACCTGAAAATGGCAGACACTGCTAGTTGAAGGATCTTCAAAAGATAACAAAATCCAAGACAGGGGTGCAGGTTCACCTCTTTCCCTCTGCTTTTATTGATGGTGATAACTGATTAACTTGCAGTATGTACACCCTGATTCACTTATTTCTGAACAGTTCATTGCCTTTCTGCTATTAAATAGGCATATTTTCACAAGGGCCTCTATCAGCAGATTTTTAGCATGACAATATAGAGGCTTTCATTAGCTCAGTACACTAAAAAAAATATACTGAATATGTGACATCTAAACAAAACCATGCAAAAAATCTGAAATAAATTGCAAGTCACCACTCTACACAAACAACTGCTGTGTGCATTATAAGGCCTACATATCACAGTTATTCATATCCATCTTTTCCTTTATTGGAACATTATCGCCATTACATTTAGAAGGTAATAGAATTTTCTCTGAAAACAAGCATTTTCCCTTTGGTAACATCCAAAAATCACTTTTTGATTGAATTTGATTGTTGTAGATTTACTTGCTTCTAATTTTTGTCCTTCAGCACATCCTGACGGATATGTAAATTCCTCAACTTTCTGTATCTGTTTTTAAAGAGATTGCCAAGTTTATTCTTGAATTTTAAAACCTATGGTGAGAAAGTATCTAGCTTAGAAACCCTAGTAATACTTAGAATACTTTAATTTCACATTTGATTTTAATAATGGAGGGAACAAAATTGACTGCAAGGTAATTAGCCTATATTTGTTTCAAACTGCAATCTTCCAATTAATTTCATATAGAACAATGTAGAGCTAAAAAATGCATGCACAGCCAAGTGAAACAAGATACAAAGAAAAACCATTTACAAGGAGTGGAAATATTTGTGGGTGTGAGGAACTACATTTGGCAAACAAATTAGAACCAGATCATAGAATCATAGAATCATAGAATCATAGAATCATAGAATCAGTCAGGGTTGGAAGGGACCACAAGGATCATCTAGTTCCAACCCCTGCCATGGGCAGGGACACCCTACACTAGATCACGCTGGCTAGAGCCTCATCCAGCCTGGTCTTAAACACCTCCAGGGACTGGGCCTCAACCACCTCCCTGGACAACCCATTCCAGGGCTTCACCACTCTCATGGTGAAGAACTTCTTCCTCACATCTAGCCTGAGTCTCCCCATTTCCAGCTTCATTCCATTCCCCCTAGTCCTATCACCCTTCATGTTACTCTACTGCTTCCTGTGGTGTATGCAAACCACATTTATCTTTGATTACTGTTTGGATACTAGCTACTTTAGTGTATAGTAATAGAATTAATACTTTTAGCACATGTAGATAAATGGTTGCAGAACTAATTCCCCCTACTGAGTGATAAACAAAAAAAAAAACAAAAAAACAAAAAAAAAAAAAAACCAAAAAAAAAAAAAAAACAACCCACCCAAACATTTAGAATAGTATCTGTGCTCAGTTACAGTTCAGAAGCTACCAGTGTCTTTCTGCACCACAATTCATATTGAGAATGCACAGCACAAACCCTTTAGCAGTTTCCCCCAGAGGCAACAGTGCCAAAAATAAAAAAAAACAGGAATTTCTCACAGCTGCCTAACAACATAGTATTTATTTGAGTTCTTAAATATTTCTATCTACACATGCTCAGGAGGCAATTCCACCTCCTTCCCCTGATGTATAATTCTCAGGTGGGCTTTCATCTTTTGTCACCTTTCTTTTCTTCCTCTGCATATACTCTTTCATTAAACTTTAATGCTTCTTGCATTAAAGTCTACATTTGTCATTTGTTATGATAAAATACTCATCCCTCTGTCAGCCTGTCCTGAAAATGACATTTTACTCCTGGTTTGCTTTCTCTGGTTCATCCAAAACTCCTCCCTTCAGCTACTTCCCCAACTACACTTTTTAGAAGTTTTTCTTAATTTGCTTGCCTTGCCTGCCCCTCCACTTTACATATTCCAGTCCTAGGAGCTAACAAATATAGTATAATCCTAGTGAAGTATAATTTTAAATGAGGCTCCCAAGGCTTCCAGTGGGCTCCTCACTCCACAGCGAAAGACCAGGGTGTCAGTCAAGACAGACTTCATTTGGACATGCCAAAATCAATGTCTTTAAATCCATACTCCTCAGAACCTCCTTCTCATGTGATTTAAAGCATAAAATTACTTTGAAATAAAACACCCTTAAATTATTGGAATATTTAAGTGCAAAAGCTGTTTTTCCAGTTTTCAACTAATTTTCAACTGGTTGTTTTTTTTGTTTGCACCCTGATTTTAACAGCAAACTGGATTACTACAATAAATTTTGCAAAGGACAATACATTGCAATTACTTTGGGCTGTTTCAAAGTAAAAGGAAAAAACAGTTCAAGACAATAATTTCAGAAAGAATTTGTGCCTTACAGCTGCAAGTCTCCCCAGTGAGTCTATGCATGTCTCATCATCATCCTATGGTATTCACAAACTGGGAGGGGAAGGCATTCTCACTTCCTAGGAAGACTATAAATCTGAAGCCTCTGAAAAGCCACTAGAATTTTCTATAAATACATTGTTTTCCCCTAGTGACTGTTACAGAGGATTTGTGACATTTTGTGGCAATAAGAATGCCTTGAAGAACAGCAGGAGACAGGACAGGAAAGTTTTGGCAGCTGAATAATACGGAGATAGCTGCAGAATCCATCTCACCTCAGACACGTTTCAGAGATGAATAACATGGATGATAGACTACAAGCACCTATTTGACAGAACCTTTGTTGTCTCAGAAAGAACAAATCCTTTGGAGAAACTTTTATCAGAGGAAGAAAAAGCAAATTGAAACCGAAGATATGTTTGATACTATAGGGGGTGGGGGGGGGGGGGAGGGGGAAGGCACACCTCTAGCGTTTGTTTTTTCCACAAAAAGAACAACAATTCTTTCCATTGTTAAAAGGCTGCACAAAGAATAGGAAGATGTAATAAAGCCTTTTTTTTTTTTTTACAGCATTTTACACATAGCAATGCAGAAACTAAAATTTAAAGGTGCATTAATCCTTCCCCACAGTATTTTTAGCCTTATTGTAAGAAAGTAGTTACTTATAAACAGAAAGCTAAAGGGTACCCAGAGAGCTGCAACTTTCCACAGGAGGCCTCTCTTTAAATACAGAAAATTTTGTTTAATAAGAAAGCCAGACAGTGACTATCATTAAGTAAATTAAAACAAGTCAAACAATTCCTGTGAACACTTCAGCTAGTTCATAGGATACAGACCAGCTGACTATAGGACTCTCATAAACCAGTTTATTAACACAAAACAATTCACAATTAGACTGTGAGAACCCCATCAAGAGCTAATTAACTCTTACACACAAAACAGATTTCAGGAAATTAAGAAAAAACCCAAACTGTAATAAAAGATGTAGATCAACAAGTTGAACAGTTCTTCATGCACAATAAGAAAACCACTTTCCTCCCCATTACCATCACACAGCATCCTGAAATTTACCATCCCAGAGTATTTATTACCCTTTGAGGACTTTAAATGAAGGCAGACACTAATGTCTCTCAAATAGACAGAGTAAGTTGGCTTAAAATATCTGTATTGAAACAACCTGGTTTATCAGAGTCTCTAAACCATTTGGCTCTGTGGAGCCCCTGAAACACTCCACTGCTGGTTGGTATGCCACTGTATGAAGTTTTATCTGTGCATACAGCTGTGCTGTAGTTGCTTTCTGCAGTCACATGAAGATGGGTTTTGCTGCTTTATTGCTGCACACAGCAAGATCACTGTACTACAAGTAAACACAACAGTTATGTGCTCAGTAACTTTATTTGGACAAGCATTTTATACTAATCACATAAAAGAGGCTTCCTGAGAACAAGTTCCAATCTATTTTATTTATCAAGAGATCAGGAGTAATCCATGTAGTAGCCACAACTGAATTTAATGTCTGAGTGTCTGTGAATTGATTGAAGCAGAATATGACAATTGTATGGAGATTGGAATCTTCTCAGTCAGGATTTTATCTACGGGAAATAATTTGGAATAGGGCAAGCACTATCAGTCTAGGCTAAGAATGCACTGAAGACTGCAAACATAATGAAAGCAAAGCAGAACAGTTAGTTCATTGTATCTAGAGAAACCTCTATGATGACACTATTCTTCCTTGTAATTTCTAGGTGTTGTCCTAGTCAACGGAATGAAAAATACAAATTTTCTTTCTAAGCAGCCTGTCAAGGCTGAAAACAATGGAGAGAATCACACTGTTCTTTGGGTTTGGTGCAAACCTGACTATTGGGAGCAGTGAGCCTCCTCGTCGCTGTACAGCTGAAAGTTCACAGGATAAGTTTCCCAGGGTAATTCATAAAAGACACTCAAAACTTGACTGCAGAAGCACCTTCTCTGGCCAATGTCATGTTGAACATGAGGCTAGATTTGGAACCTCCAGAAGTCCCTGCCAATGATTTAATTAGCGGTGAAGATTGCCTGAATAGTTTATGCCACCCATCTCGCTACCAATATCCAGTGTTTGCAGTGCTTTTGTCTCTCTCCTTCAGCAGAATTTAATACTAGATTTTGCTCATACTGATGCAGAAACAAGTCAGAAATAACTCATCTGCATGCAGACATGACAGGCTCTTCACAGAGCTCAGGCTTAGACTTAAGTTCCTATTCTGACTTAATTATTTAATGAGACAGCCCTGTAAGTAATATAAAAAGCCTTCAGAAAGACAACTTATAAACTAAATATCTGAGCTAGATATCCGAATATTCTCCTAACATTTAAATAAAAAACTTTGAACAAATATAGTGCTTTACCCATTATCTTTAAAACTATAAACCAACTTCAAATCTAATTTATGCAAAGTCCTGACAGCCTTTAATCTTAGTTTCTCAAAAATTTTTAGAAATCCATTGTTAAAAATCCTTTTTCACACACAATATTATTTTAGAAATACCAAGTCATAGACATTACTGGAAAAATCAAACTTTGAATTGTATTAAATACTCCCATACTGGAAAAAGCATCTTGGCCATGTAGTGTGTTTGATTTTTTTAATTCAGCTCTGTACGTCTTTTCATCAGCTTCTGGAGCTTCATATGTTCTCTGTAAATTATTCCTTCTTTCCACAGAGAAACTAACAGTTTCTTTGTGGAAAACAGCACAAATAAACATACAAAATAAATTGGAACAGCATAAATAGAGTAAAACGTGCTGAACACAGATTTGGTGACAAATAACAATTTCTCAGCATAATAAAAGCCTTAAAAACAATGTTTTCCCTGGCCTAACATTTAATTAACCTCTAAAAGTTGGGTAACAACATGTCATTACACCATAAGAATTTTCTTCTGTTCTGAGCTATCATGTACTGGTAACAAGTACCACAGCTTTCCCATACAAAAGCACAAGGTGAATTAACAGAATACGCAATTTATGTTCTCCTTCTATAGCAGTGGGTAATCAGACATTAATTTATTCTTCCACAACTCTATGCTTCAATAGTTTGTATGAAATATATTGCCAGCAGAGACTTTCTTTTTAGATTATATTAAAGTGCAAGAATGCTTTACTTCATTTCAGCTTGCTCTATCCACAGAACAATTTTTAAGTCTGTCTAAACTCTAGGGGAATCACTGTCTATAATAGAAAATGCTTTGACAGAAATCACTACCTACTTCATCTTCAACTATAAGAATCTTCACAATAATAAAGTAATCAAAGAGATTAGTGAGGTTTTTTTGGTTAAACAGGACTAAGAGTAGGGAAGATGTGCCCAAGTACTTAACCTGCAGGACTATACGCATGCAAATTTAAGACTTCAAACCCTGGAATTATATTTTTCAAGCCAGTTGAAATAGATAAACACACCTCACAACACAATTTGCTACTACTGATGGCACCCTTGTGATGAGCTTAGCACCCTTCACTGCCACCGCCCTGCCAAATGCTACCATCTTTATCTTCCTTAAATTTAAACAGACAGGAAAGCTGGGAGGTGAAGAGGGGAAAAAAGAGGAGAAAGATAGAAGGTAAAAAACATACTCAAAACTTTTATGAATTCAGCTAAATACTTTGCAGCATTAAAAAGAAAAAAAAAAAGGCAAGGTTAAATAAGTTTTAACCTCTTCCTCAGACAGCATATAAGGGATCAACTACAACAAAAATATTTCATAACAGGTTGCGTTTCAGAAGAGATCACGTAGTGAAGGGACGAAGCACTCTACTGCAGTTCATGCGGAGACATTTTGTTCCCAAAAGGTAAAAATCAATATACTATTTACCAGAAAGCTTTACAGAAATGGGGGGGGATGTGTACTGGTTGACAGCCACCTAAACATGAGCCAGCAGTGTGCCCAGGTGGCCAGGAGGGCCAACGGCATCCTGGCCTGCATTAGGAATACTGTGGCCAGCAGGAGCAGGGAGGTCATTGTGCCCCTGTACTCTGCATTGGTTAGGCCACACCTTGAGTACTGTGTTCAGTTCTGGGCCCCTCAGTTTAGGAAGGATATCGAGACACTTGAACGTGTCCAGAGAAGGGCAACAAGGCTGGTGAGAGGCCTTGAGCACAAGCCCTATGAGGAGAGGTTGAGGGAGCTGGGGTTGTTTAGCCTGGAGAATAAGAGGCTCAGGGGTGACCTCATTGCCCTCTACAACTACCTGAAGGGTGGTTGTAGCCAGGAAGGGGTTGGTCTCTTCTCTCTAGCAACCAGCACCAGAACAAGGGGACACAGTCTCAAGCTGCACCAGTGGAAGTTTAGGCTCGAGGTGAGGAGAAAGTTCTTCACCAAAAGAGTCATTCGCCATTGGAATGGGCTGCCCAGGGAGGTGGTGGAGTCACCATCCCTGGAGGTGTTCAAGAGGGGATTGGACGTGGCACTTGGTGCCATGGTCTAGTCATGAGGTTTGTGGTTACAGGTTGGACTCGATGATCTTCGAGGTCTCTTCCAATCTTAGTGATACTGTGAAATCATGCAGTATTGTGTCAAATATAAACATGCAGGTTTTTCCTCAGAATGCATCCTCCTAATTTTTTTCTGCTTAGATAACACCATTAGTCAAGAAAGGCAGAAGACTATCATTTAAGTCTCACCATATCATCACTGCCAACAAATCTGAACACCTTAGAGTGACATTAAAGATCAATTTCCCAATGTTATTTTGAAATACAATGAGCAAGTTAAACTAGGTAAATACTGTGACTAAATAGAAGCCCTAAAAGGAAAAACTCATTCAATAAAGACAGAGAAAGTCATAGTGTATACGATTTTTCTGTTACATAGTTTACATGTTATTAAACCCACCCTGGCATTTTAAATACCTTTTAACCAAAGGCAAAAAGCAGACTGTTATTTGAACAAAAACTATGCTGCAACTGAAAAAGTACAATTCACTGATGGAACTAAAGGCAAATAAAGACACAATGGAAATAATTAATAAAATGCATGAAATAAAGAATTGGAGCTGTTCCGCTTGGAGAACAGAAGGCTCCAGGGAGACCTTATAACTACATTTCAGTATCTGAAGGAGACCTACAAGAAGACAGGGGAAGGACTATTTAGAAGGGCTTGTAGTGATAGGACAAGAGGCAATGTTTTTAAACTGGAGCAGGGCAGATTAAAGTTAGCTATAAGGAAGAAGTTCTTTACAATGAGGGTTGTAAAATAATGGAAGAAGTTGCCCAGGGATGAGGTTGAGTCTTTGTCCCTGGAGACATTCAAGCTCAGACTTGATGTGGCCCTACGGCAGCCTGATCTACTCGTAGTTGTCCCTGATCACTACATGGGTGTTGGACCTTTGAGGGTCCCTTCCAACAACCTGATGCAATATTTGACTCTGTGAACAAAAACCTGCATGAACCATTTTTTCTTCTTTTTTTTTTTCCTCCTCTGATGTAAATAAACTAGTTCAATAAATAGTGGATTGTAAATTTTACTTTTCACACATCTTCAACTGTAACTTAACAGAGTATACGTCTTTTGTTCAAATTCAAGTGCACATATTGGAGATCTCAAAACTACTAAGTTGACCAGTATAAAAAGGTTAGTACATACAGTAGCAAAGCATCTCCTCCAAGGTCCTATCTATGCCTGCAAGTTAAACTTTCACATCCTCCCATCACCTAAATTAAGTGTCATCTGCACAACTCTGTGAGTAACTACTATTGTACTAAAGATTACCTTAAGACCTGATAGGACATACACATGTGGGGAGAAGCTCAGAGAGTTCAGATTGCTCAGCCTCAGAGAAGCCTAAGGAGATTTAATCCGTCTCAAAATACAATGCTGGGAAGAAAAGACAAGAGTCTAACTCTTGTTAGTGGTGCTCAGTCACAGGGCAACCAACACAAACTGAAATATTGCAAAATGCACCTAAACACACGAAAAAGCTTTGACCTGCTATCATCAATACTCCCCTGTTGCTGACCACTGCACAAACTCCTGTCTGTCCCTGTAGTGTTGGGTGACATGCTGCAAGGATAAAACTGTATAATGGGCTCTGCCTAGGCTGGTTGTGGAGTCTTCATACTTGCAGATGCTCAAAACCTAACTGTACGCAGTCCTCATAAACCTGCTCCCCACAGGGAGACTGAACTACATGACTTCTAGAGGCTCTTTCCAACATCAAATGTTCTATGATTCTGTGATTGAAAGAAAATTTTAAATTACTCCAAACATAGTACTTTTAGTTGGGAAAAAGTATGTACACTTTGTTTCAATGAAGTAGGTACTCCTGAATTCACCTAAGCTTTAATTTTTATGGTTTTATCATAAAGCATTACAAATACACTGGAAATCAGAAAAACAATTATTATTTTCTCCTAGAGCCATCTTAAGACATTAAAAGTTTAAGTAAAAAATTACAGTGATGTAGGAATTGCACTCATCCCTGTGTATTATGAGGCAGATATTCCAAACTATTCCAAAAACCAAGGTTGCTGCAAATACTGTGCATTACATATATCACATTACATGTATATGATAAGACTTCTATCTGAATGCCAATACACAACAGAAATGTTGCAAGCAAAGATTAGTCATATGTTTGACAACTCTCCATATTCAAAGTGCAGTATTCACAGAAAATTACAGCAGGCCTTGGCACAAGTCCTCAGAAATCTAGGAAGAGCAAAGAGAGTCATTGTAGTGTTTCCCAACAGACAAAGAACAAACAAGAAAAGTTTTTATTTGCAGAAAATCCCTCCAATATAGGTTTGCTGAACAAAAGACTTATGGTTCGTAGCAAAAAGCACCAAACAACTTTAAATAAATAAAGAAATAAATTGCTCAGAATTAATTCTAAGGAGCAGACAGAAGAAAGTGGAAGCATGTGTAGTACTATCAGTGCAAAGCCAATAAAACATTGGGAAAAGAAATTAACAGCGAGGAAACAAGCTTGGATTCTATCACAGACTGCAAGGAAGAGACAGTGAAGACAGGAAAAGAAAAAATACACAGAATCATAGAATCACCAAGGTTGGAAGAGACCTCAAAGATCATCAAGTCCAACCTGTCACCACAGACCTCATGACTAAACCATGGCACCAAGTGCCACATCCAACAACTCCCTCCTGGCTACAACCACCCTTCAGGTAGCTGTAGACAGCAATAAGGTCTCCCTCGAGCCTCCTCTTCTCCAGGCTAAACAACCCCAGCTCCCTCAGCCTCTCCTCATAGGGCTTGTGCTCGAGGCCTCTCACCAGCCTCACTGCCCGTCTCTGGACACATTCAAGTGTCTCAATGTCCTTCTTAAACTGAGGGACCCAGAACTGGACACAGTACTCAAGGTGTGGCTGATCAACCATTTAGAAATAAAATGATAACTGAAATGAACTGCATGCATATATGGCAGCTTAATACTATTGCTACAACTTGACAAGAAACATCATTTTCAGGAAGACAATTCTGGTTTGAAAATAAGGTAAAGACAAAAAAGATCTCAATCTTTCAACAAAGTGTCATAGCAATCAACAGCCATAACAGCAGATGTTCCTCAAGCTTGTGCACAAGTAGGGTAATGCTGACAACTGCTCTTCTCACCTGTTTGTTCTATGACAGTGGTGAAAGAACTCATCAGGTCAATTATGATTTAATGTCAAGACATCAAACCATTTGTAAGGAAAGCAAGATACACCTGGGGACACTAGATGTTACAGCTATGTAACCCCAAATTATTTACACTATTATATTTAACAGATTTCCACCAAAGTACATCACAGGCAGTAATGAAAACCAGAGATTTATGAACAACGGGGAGGGTCAAAATCTTTCCACCACTTTATACGTAGCATTACTCTCCTATAAAAACAGCTGCAGACTCTATTAAATATCTACCAATATTAATTCTGTTTGTTCAGCTCATTATGTACCAGGTATGCTAACCAAGTATTTGCAGAGTTTTCAGCCATATATTAAGCACACAAGTCAAATGAACATTAAAATTATCCTGATTTAGGTAAATGCCCACCAATTTTCAATTGGCTATGTGCTTTTCACTAGCTTTAGAACTTTTGAAAAACCTCTTCCTTGGTGTCTAGAGTTAGGATCTCCAAGGGGCTGAGAGCACAGCAAATCCACTGAAAAAATCTTTTTGAACTACTAAAAGAAAGATGTCTCTGCTTTAGGAACTATAATCACTAAAAGAAAACAAACAAAAAAACAACCTACATCCATAAATGATGTAGTGTTGAATCATACCCTAATAAATTATCTGATTGAATAGCATCTCTTGGCAGATTAAATCCTTTGTTCTACTTGTTATTTCAAAGACTAAGTCATTACATTCATCTAATACTGTTGCAAAGTATTTCATACCCAACACAGAATTCACAGGAAGAAATTAAGAAAAATGTCAAACAATATTTTCTTTGTACTGGCATTTAAACAAAAAGAAAAATATGGCATGCAAGCAAAAACAAACAACAAAAACGTGCTTAAAAGGGCATAATCAAAGCTTAGCTGATTTTGCAAGCAGCTAAATAAAACTTGGTGTAACATCTGGGAAAGTAACCATTGCAGGTATTTTATGATAACTGTCTTATTCTATTATATTGTTATCTCCTACCTGGAATCAGCAAGGTAAGCGCTATGTCTGGCTATCTTAGCCAGGTACCAACTGAATCTGTTCAGATGGCACACAGATATTTTACAGAAATGCTTGTACTAGTGATGAAGTTGGGCAAAATAAATAAAATCGATGCAACAGAACCATTATTAAGCAGAGAGATTTCCTAAAGCTCGGGTAACAAATGAGAAGTATACTCAAAGATCCAAAATACTCCTTTGTCTCAGGGAATGTGTTCCATTGTTGTTAGGTTTTCATAATCCCCTTCCTCCTTTTACTGATACCTACATTGTTTTTATTCAGCCCTTCCCCAAGCATTTAATATCTCCCAAAAGAATGAGTACTGATAGCTTAGAAACTCTAACCACTTGATTCTAATGGAAACACAGATGATATCTAAACCTTTAAGTTGCCATTTATTTTCTAACAAATTGCATTTGAACAGCACCACAAACTGCAGTGTATTAGCCTCAGCAGTCATCTTCCCCACAGTCCCTATGAGCATAGGATGAGTGGTATTATGAAAACAACCTCCTCTCTCTGGTCACAGGTGATAGGACACAACAAAATGGAATTAAGCTGCATCAGGACATGTTCACATTGGACATCAGGAAAAGGTTTTTCATGAGAAAGGGTGGACAGTCACCAGACAGGCTTCCCAGGAAAAGGGCAGGGCACTAAGCCCATCTGAGTTCAAGGGGCATCAAGATGATGCTCTGTGTGGTCCTGAGAGAAGCAGGAAGTTAGACTTGATGATTCTTATAGGTCCCTTCCAACTTGAAATATTCTGTGATTGTATAATTCTAATGGTCTGGATTATGGGATGAAAGTACCTCAGCAAGTTCACTGGTGATTGATGGGAGGGGTTCATACACTAGGAGATGTAGCTGGTCTTCAGAGGGACAGCAATTGACTGGAGAAATGAATCTCAAGAAAAATCAACAACAGACAATGCAAAATACTGTAACTGGGACAGAATAGCCCCACGCAACAGTCCAGTGTGGGAGCTAACTGATCAGAAATCATCCTTGCACAATAGGATATGCAGGGTCTGGTGGACAATTTGAATAGAAAGGCAGAGTATGAATACTAAGGCCATATTAGACTGCACCAGCTACAGCAGAACCAACAAGTAGAAGGAAAGTATTACTCTAATCCACATCTGCCAGACCAATGTATTCCATTTTATGCTCCCCAGTACAAGACATATTGATAATGGTGGAGGGCCAACAAGATTGTCTGGGGCTAAAGCATGGGATATATAAGAAGCAGCCAAGAAAACGGAGTCTGTTCAGTCTCCAAAGCAGAAAGTTAAAGGGGGATCTATTAAAAAGAGAGCCAGACTTCTGGGAAAGGCTCAGCAAAAAGATGAGAAGCAATAGATGTAAACAGAAGCAAGGGAAATTCAGACTAGATAAAAGGAAAATACTGGTGATATTGAGGGTCATTAAAAACTGAAAAAGGATGCCCTGAAAGACTGGGGAATCTTCACTCTTGAAAATATCCAGAATAAGTGGGCAAAGCCCAGAGCAAACCACATCCAGGCAGGCAGACAAAATACAATTTCAGACAGTAAAGAAACAGCATAGAATAAGGGGTGGAGAATGTACTGGGTCTGGCTGGGATGGAGTTAACTTCCTTTAGAGCAACCCTTATGGTGCTGTGCTTTCTATCTATAGCTAAAACGGTGATAACACACCAGTGTCTTAACTATTGCTAAACTGTGCTAGCACAGCATCAAGCCAGTAGGCAGGGCATGAGAAAGAGGCTGGGAGGGGGCACAACCAGGACAACTGATCCATATCAATCATGCTCTCTGATGGCATGCTCAGAAGTAAAAGTTCAGGGAAAGGAGAACGAAGGGCACACGCTCAGGATTATGCTTTTTATGAGGGTGGAGACCCTGTCTTCCAGGATGTGGTTGGACATGTGCCGGAGTATAGGAATTAGTGAGTTATTTTCTGGGTTTGACTTGCTTAAGCATCAGACTTTTGCTTTTTTTCGGTTAAACTATCGTTACGTCTATCCATGAGTATTCTCGCACAGAGTACCCGAGAAAGTTTTAGTTTCGGTTTGGTTTCACGGTGTGTGCCGCTGTGTAAACTGGTAACTTTTCTCCTCATTGTGGTGGTGTTTTCCCTTCGCGTACTCTCGTATCCCCGCAATAGAATTGTAAAGTCTCCTCTCCACTGACATCTCGACTTTCCCAACTCCTCCACCATTTGCGCACCCAGACACCCCCTAGAGAGGGGGAAGGAGAAAACGCCTCTATTGCACCTGGAGTACTGGGACTCAACTGCCAGCGGAGTTAAAATGGTATGCGCCCAACGTGGGGCTCGAACCCACGACCCTGAGATTAAGAGTCTCATGCTCTACCGACTGAGCTAGCCGGGCTCCTTGCATAACCCTTTTTCTTTCGGCAGTAAACAGAGGGGTTAAGATAACTATAAACAATATCATTTAATGAATGCTTAGGACTGTTAAGAGTTTTATATATGTTTCACGGTGGGTTTTGGTTGTCTTTTTTTTTTTTACGTAGTACGTTCACTGTGTTGACGTACTTGCTTTCTGGGGGCAGCTGGAGCTAATGTGCTGGGGACCTCTATGTGCTCTTTCTGGTGCTGTTACCTCAGGGGGAATGGCATACAGCTATACAGTTGCTGGGCTGGTTACTGGCAGGCCAGGTCGTTTTGTTCAGAATGATGCAGGTCTTTCCCAAGAATACCACCTTGAAGTCTGACCCACGACTGGATAATTATGAGTGGCAGGGTGTGTGGGAGAGTATGAGGAAGAGGCTTGGAAAACCCACTCAGTGTGTGAAGTACAAGGAAATTCTCCTTGGAAGAATGCTGCCCCACTTTCCAGTAGAAAATCACCCCAAAATTGCTGACAAGCTGATACTGCTTCTGATCCTTCTGAAAGGGCCTCCCAAAGCATGTTGAACCCACAAGAACATAAAACTTTCATAGATACAGGCAAAGAGGGTACTCGGATGCCATCAAATTATGAGAGGTGGAACACATTCACATTTCTGGTGGCAGGGGGAATCTGAGAAGAACAAAACTGAGAAGAATGATTAGATGACATACCATACTTTAAGTTTCTGTGTGGGTATGTGTGAATCCTGACATATTTCAAAAATTTAAAGCATTTTAACTGTTGTGGGTGTACACATAAGATAGCTGAGCAACTGTTGTAATATGACAGTCAAACAAAAAAAGTTGCCAGATGTATTGGATTTGCCTTCCTCCCATGGAGGAAAGAGGCAAAAAAAAAAGTTTAGGAATTCTTTTTAGTTGTTTATTTTAGGATAGGAGCACTGGAGTGCTTCTCACACACACCCCCTAACCCCCCCCCCTTTCCTTATTTATAAGCCAGAACCTATTTCATGTAATGCATGGACAAAAACAACGGTGAGGTAAGCAGTTGCATGGGTTCTGAAAAGTCTGATAGGCTCCTACAAAAGCCTTAGACAGTTTTCCCAGACTTAGAAAAGGATGTGTGAAAAGCAGAAAATACTTTAACAAGCACATTTGTTTTATAAAGTTTGCTAGACATGCTTTGGTGACACAAAGATTTGAAAGTAAAGGCAAGAAATGGACAAGACAGGTACCCTTAGTTTGAAACATTCTCCTGACAGGCTTTTGGGGACTTTTGGATTATAAAACTTCTTTTCCCAAGAGATCACCAGATGCTATTAATATTATAATTTAAGTTTATAGATAGAAAATGCTACTTATCCATACCTGACGGCCATGCTCACAGCTACCTGTAGAAAATTAAATGCTTGCAGGTTTACGTTGCCATGTATATTGTCTACTTTGTAGACAAACTACAAATACTCTCATTTTCATGGGAAATGGAAATTTGTTTTGTATTCCCTAAGTAACCATGCCAGATCATATGGTGTGAGTACATACAAAGAATTCATGATTTGCTAAATTTGCAATTAACCAAGGGGGAAAAAAAAATAAAAATAAAAAATTAATCTTCATAAGAGCAAAGGCACATTACATTAGATAATAATATTAGAGAAATGTTTGTGATGCAAGAATGAAAAAAAAATTGAGGGTGGAGATTGAAAGCCAAATTAAGAAACAACTGGTATAGCAAGCAGCTTGATAAAAAGCATTTACTTGCAGTGATTTCAAACAATGTAATACATACCCACCTTGAATTCTCTAAAAATATACCTGCATCAATAAAGTGGGTCTTCTTTTCTTTTCCTTTTCCTTTCTTTTCTTTTTAACTATTCATGTTTGTATCACTATTATTGTATTTGCTTTTCCTGGACAAAACACTCAACAAGACCAGGGTAGATTTTGTCTGCTTCATACAGAAAGGTGAACCACAAATCAAGAAATTCTAAATTTCATGCATGATGTCATGTACTTGGATCCAACTAACAAATGCCAAGGTATGTTAGTAAAAAATGAATGTGACAGATGAGTTGTATTACAATGGATTACATATAGTACCCACCTTTTCAATTTAAGTGTACTGTGACGCTACCATGTTATTTTTATAAAGGACAGTGGGAGTAGGTTATATTCCTGATTAAGAAATCTAAAATAAGCAAAGTAAGAAAGCGCCACCTTATGAATCAAAATCTTTAAATAGTCATATAATACATGAAAGGAAAATGAATGTGCCCTAGACATTACAGTGATATTGGTTCATGTTCTCCCCTTCTTTAGCATTTTGAGATTATACACTAATACAGATGAAACTCAATCTAATGTAGCAGCTACCTCTCAATTTAAAACTAATCATGACAATTAAGAGCAGAATTTTTAATAAACATTTGGGGAGGTATTTCTTCTGGTTAGTGATAGGGAATTTTGCTTTGGCTGGAGTTCACAACACAGAACAGGTACATTCACAGGTTTTTTCAGGTTACACTGAACAGCTCAAATTTGCTGTTTTACTTGAAAAGAAAACAAGACGACTTGATTTGATTAGGAATCCTTTCTAACAATGGATTACTAAAGATCTAAGTAAATTCTCAACAAATTATGTGACCTGAACCACTCAGCATTCTAAATTCCTTCAGTAAATACTGTGATCCAGTTTAACAATATTGAACTTCTTTAGTGAACATAACAGATGAGCAGATGTGCTCTGCACTTGCACTATCCAGATGTGCTTTGAGTACTATACATTAGATTATTCATAAAGAGCTGTAACACACATCAGAAAAAAAAGGGCTTTACCACAAGTAACAACAGCAACAATAATAGTAATAAAAATAAAAACATACACATACAACAACTGAAACAAGGTGTCAAGGAGGTTTCATGGTGGGAGACAAGCCTCATATGATGCCATGCAGCTAAAAGAGCTTTAATAAATGCTACTGAGCTGATTTCACTTTGGATGACAAGTTATAAGCAATCAAGCTTCAAGAGCAGGCTAGGCAACAGGACTGTTGGATTATCAAAACCAGTTAATCCTACAGTTTGTACAGTCTTGGTCATCACTGATAAAAAAATGAAGTATCAATAAAGGAAAAGTACCAATAAAGGAAAAAAGTTCATCAGAATATTCATTAAAAGGCCCACACCATAGTGTTGTGTCATGTCTTTTTATTTTTATATATATATATGCACACACACACACTACTGCAGCCCTCCACCGAACTGATGTCATGTCTCCTCCTGATAATGAGTATTTACAAGTTAAGAACCTCCTCCATGACAAACAAGCAATCCTTAGAAACCAGATGGCTTCATAGTCACGACATTTATGAGCACCATTACAGGACAATTCTTAAGACAGGAACTAAGTGATGGAGGAGACGTACCTCCCTTTACATGAAGAACATAAGGAGCTAGAAAGGAAAGGTACTACAAAACACTTTGAGAAAGAATTAGAAGACAACAGGTCACAGGTCACCATGTTCTCTCCTTTGCAAGCAGCTGTAAATAAAGTCAGAATCAAGGCTCACATAGTAATTATAAATTCTTAAAGAAAATAAAAAAAAACAACACCCAAGAACATCCAATCTCCTGCAAGCTTCCTTGGAAGAAAGAAGTTACATGCCACCAGACAAATAAAAGACATTATTATTTCTTCCTTGTGCCAATAATAACATAGTTACAGCGTCTCACAGCTCCGTATTTCAGTGTCCATAATGACTTCACTGATATTTTAAGTGAACACAAAGTCACATATAAATAAATTTAAAATATACTCTTCTCACTGATATATAAAGAAACTTTGAACTCTGTAACAAAGGAGAAAAAACTACTACACGGGATAGAAAATGCCAATGAACAAAATCACATTGTAGACAATGCTTTCTCATTTATTCAGATAAAGCTCAACACTTACAAAAAACAATTATACATATTCTCACATTCTGTCTAAGGAATGCAATCACAGCTACAAGAGCACAGATATAATTGCTTTCTGACATCATACATAAAATATCTCCAAACCTGTAGCATCTCTGAAGACTGCTGTTTTTAATCTCTCCTGGACAGACATTTCTAGCTACCATCAAGGAAATACTATGCAATTTTAATTGAAGGACACAGTAAGGTATTAAATTGGAGGGGGTGGGGGGGCGGAGGTGGAAATCTATAGAGACTCCCCATTGCTATTGTTACAAACAAAATTTCCTTTGACTATCTGTCAAAAAGCTTCTAAGACAGATTAGAATGCTAAGCAGTCATCCTGTAGAAAAGTTTTCTGTTGCTAAGAAACAGGAAGGAAAATAATATATCCAAGGTCAGCTATTACTGAAGTTATTCAAGATCATAAATAATTTTGACCCAATTTGACATATTTCATAAGGTATCAAACACAATGTTTGTTTAGGCTGGACTGTTTCCATGAGCCCTGTTAAGCTAAGGAGTTTTATATTTCTATGAAGACTATGAATAAAAGTAAAATTGAGTTCAATGAACAGTTACAGAAATGTCACTCATTATACAAATCAACAGGGAATTACAGTACTTTGAGAAATCCTTCTTGAGGAGTTAGAAAGTCCATCAAATACATTTTCTATCACCTTTCATTTCTAGCAGCTTTTTCATTAGACAGATTTTAGTTCTAGGTTTAAGTCAAAGCTCAAGGCTTCTAACACACCATTTCTCAGACCAGGCAAGGTAAAGACAGCTGTTTCACCTGAGGTAACCCACTTCTGCAAGCATGAAATAAGGCATTATTTTCTTGTTCCTCCAAGTACATTGATTCTTCTGCACTCCAGCTCAGCAATTAGGAAACGTAAACCATCTCTATGCAAAATAAAATACAGATAAGGTAATAATATCGTGAAATTAGCACACTGTCTTTGAAAATGCAAGTTCAGAAAGAGCACACAACACACAAAAATCCACAGGTTTGCTGCATAAATATTTAGGAAAAGACATTATTTAAAAAAAAAAATTCACTATGTCAGCACCGTCATCATTATCATTATCCATGATGTTTAATGAATTATATTCTTCCCCCAAAAGCCAAAGCCCCCAAAAAACTCAGAATTACTTTAAAGGCTTACAGTAAGAAGAGAGAAAAAGACACAAAGTTTTAAGGTTTGTTTTTAAAGTGTTCCTCAATTGAACAACATCATTTCTTCCCCAGCCAAGCTGTAGGGACACACAGAAGCAATCAAGTACCTTGCTATCTCTCTCTCTACTCTTCCTATAGTTCTGCCTAAATTCTTACAAAAAAGTGGGACCAAGAATGTCCCATTTTTTGCTCCTGGGAGTTAATTAGACTACATACAAGGCCCTGGAAAACAACAGGTTCCAGGCACAAAAAGCACTGTGCTCTACTTTAGTAAACATTAAACAAGGACACAAAACAAACAACATGTCAATGGCAAACCACTTCAGAGATTATAAATAACCTAAACAAAATACTGCTGAAGAGTTAAGTCTAATTTGTCTCTTACACAGTCTTTCCCACTGGTTTGTTGCACAGGTTTGAATGTATACTGAATATAACACACGTTCAAGTACCTAATTACAAACTTTTATCTCAATGCTTACAATTTTAAGTCTGAAAAAACAGTTCACAAAAATACAGCATGTGCCATATGGCTACTCTTCTGGCATGCAAAATGACTCGTGTTCATCATTCTTGTCCCTGACATAACTGTCTGGACTCTATAAAAATAGTTTATTTCTGCTGCACCCTATTTGTTCTCTGTATTTCCTGCTTATTATCTAATCTGAATGTAACATCAGTGATAACACAGCTTTTGAGAAAGGAGGTAACCTGATAGTCACAATGCCCCATTTCAGTGCTGAAATGGCCAAGGGGACCCAGCAGCCATTGTGGGGTGGTCCTCCACACCAGAACCCTAGTTACCTCAGACTCCATACATCTTAGGCCAGGCAGGCTGTTTCCTACTCAGTTTTTCTTCGTTTGGAATACATGTAGTCTACAGTCTTTTTTCTTTTGGGTAAGCAGGAAAATAAGTGGTACTCATGACAACTTCCATTGACAAGTAATCTTCTCTTTTAGAGGACAAGCATTCTGGTCTTGACAGAAGTGTAACACATTCCTTAAGCCCACCACTGGGAATAGTATCCTGGGAGTTGCATCCTTGAAGAGTGGTTCTTTAATATCAGCACAGGCCTTCTTTTACATCTTTGGCTGCTGATTCTTCAAGTTACTTACACTTTTCCATTCCTCCACCATTCATACCATATCTCTATAAAGGACTTAGCAAAGGTAAGCCCTTTTGTGCCCTTCACAAATGGCACAAATTGTCATTCCTGAAAACCTCAGCAAAGAAGCCAAAAATTAATGATCATCAAAACCTAATCTCCCAACCCAGGCAGCTAGTCCTAAAGAACTGAAGTGTCTGATGGTCCTTGCAGGAACTCATAGTTTTGTTGCTGTGCTCTATGGCAATTAAAGAGCTTGGTTTCTTGCTCTATCTAGTTCCTTCCCCATGAACTGAAATATTTTTTTTAAATCAAGTGTGGGTTTATTCAACTTAAAGGGGAGACTGTCAAATTTTGCATAACTTGTAAAATGCAGTATCCAAAGGAAATTCACAAAAGGACTTAAAAATCCCATGAAGCACTTTTCTTTTTAGTAAAAAGTGTTAACTGCGTCACTAAATGTTATTGAAGATGCATTTCAGAACTGTGGAAAATGCAAAACAGCACAACAGTGCCTAGCCAACTTATTTTCACTTAACAAAGCATAATGGGACTTAACAGCCAATCATGCTAAAAACATGACATCTGCAAACTGAAATGTGTAAAGACAGAAGTAAGGTCTGCTGTAGAGACATGCCCACCCCCACCCTCCATGACCTGATGGCTTGGGCCCTCCCTACCTATACAGCTTCCATGCCATCACACACTCAGCTGTATTCCTACTGTGGTGACCTCTGTTCCTAACATAAAATAATGATCTAGAGCCAACCTCAAGAACTGAAAGATGAACATCATCTGGGTTTGTTTTAATTTTGTTTTCTTAAGGCCCATCTGTAAGTACAGCTCTCCATTATCCCATAAAACTTAGGCTTTCATCTTTCCTTATGACAAAGTATCATGTAAGAACATTTCCAAGGGATAATTAAATACTAACACACATCATCTTTAAGGACAATAGCTGACATTTTTTCTCATAAGGAACAATTTTACTTCCCATCTTTGCACCATTTTTCTCCTGTCTTGATTTGTACAATGAACCAGAGAGCATGTGCTCAAGACTTCCCACAATACCAATACTGGTATGTCAGTGGGTAATCCTTTTCCCTAAAGCAAAAATAGTTGTTTATCATCAACTACACATACTTCCACAATCTAACAAGCCTCATATTTAATCCTCTCTACTGAGAACTTATGTTCTCAACAAATGCAATGCATTATTCTGTACTGCTATATCATATATGAACTAACAAAATTAGGCAAGAGAACTTAAACTGAAAGAAGAACATGAGGAAGACAAAAAAAGAGGATCAAGGCAAAAGTAGGAAACTCATGCTGAACATCAAACTGTTTGTCAAATCCTCCAGTAAGTAAATAAATACTGATGTCCAGAAACATGACTAGTAGACCAGCAGCTCCAGTTAGGCTTTCCAAAAACTTCTAAATTAACCATTTACTACAGCTTTCAAGATATTGTGTCAATCAAACCATTTTCAACCTAGATGTAAAACTGTACAGGGCATTCTGGTTACAGAGAATTCTTTAATTGGATACTAGCAATGTTTCCTGGCAGAAACGTTCACAGTTGTCAAACATTTCACTGGCTGAAAAGGCCTCTATTTGTTATTTTGGAGTTGTTGCAGTACCTGCCAGTTCTACCATCCTTACAACATTTGTTACAGGACAAAACAGAAAGCCTAATCTTAAAATGCTGACTGAAAGGCAAAGAAAGTTATTTTATTTCAAACATTTTGAAACCTGTGCCAAAAAGTTCATTCAGCTGCAATAAGTAAGTTCAGCTCAGCTTGAACACTGTCAAAAACAGGTCTTGCTTGACACTGTAGTAAAAAGAGCTGTGGCAAAATACTCACTTTATCAGCAGCACAACGTTAAGAAAAAATGTTGCATTTAATTACTGTCTGATGTTATACATGAAAGATGTATCTATTTCTTTCAGATAAAGTTCTCGCTGGAAAAGATATAGTCAAAATGATCTCTTCAAAAATATTTTGATATGCCTGTCTACTCCTAGATTTCTACAGTTGGAAGAAAAATCCCAGCAGTTAAGCTGGTGATATTTCTCATCATGCAATAGCTGAAATTTACTTCAGCTTAGCACATGCCTCTCCAATACAGAAAAGATATCTACCGGGACAAGTACACATGATCTGCTCCAAGACCAGCACTAGCTATGTTTTCCTGCATCAGACTTGTGAAAGAAAGACAGCAAGTTGGATAAGAGTCACAGTAACACAGCATTATGTCACTTCTCTACTGAAGGCAAAGCACAGACAATTCTGAATATGGGGAGGAAAAGAAATGAAAATTAAATTTTTTTTTAAAAGTATTAAACTAGTCAATTATCAGAACAAAGTAGAGATGTGAAAGATTTAACCTTGAGTCTCCTCTGTTAAGACAGAACATCCTTGGATGCTACTCTGAGTTGCTTCTCTTCACCACTTTCTTCTCTTCTTCCTTCTATCCACAACCATTCTTATTTTTCCTTTGGAAACCTTATGATTTCTCAAGTTTTGTTGTGGTTTTGGGTTTTTTTTTTATACATTAAAAAGAATTAATGGGATGATAGAACAGTTTTCTGGGAGCTCTTCCCAGGATGTTTCCTTTACCATGATTAACTACACTAGTTTTGAAAGCAACATTGTGCTATTTCAGTTGCTGAGCAGGTGGTCATGTCTTTTAGTTAAGTGTTCATATAAATATTTCATTGAGCTTCCTAACTTCAATAAGCATTGCTTAACAATGTTTTATGCAACACAGGCTACAGAAATTATTTTAGCCAGATTAAAAAAAAAAAAAAATTGATAATCACAATTCTTTCCTTTTTCTTTTAGTATCAAGGAGAAAAAAACATTGTGACTTCCAAGTTAAATGTGCTTCCTTGGGGATGATAGATCTTCTAGTCTAGCCAAATAAGCACAAGTCATCTTTTTGTTCTCTTATAATCTTATTCAATAATTTTTTTCTTAAAAACTACTTCATAAATAATTGAAGAAAGTATAAGACATGTTGTTCTACAACACCTAACCATAAATTAATTTGCTCCAAAACAATAAAGAAAAAATGGTCTTCATCATAATCAGCTGTTAGGCTGTTCAGATGTTAGCAGTCACTCTATTTGAATAAAGTTGAGAGATCCTGTCAGGTTACTCTCCCAGTCAATGAAACATTACCAGAAGTTGCCTAATTTATTTGTCAATTTTTCAAGCCATCATCTGTTTTACTTCCTGGTATTTCCCTCCTTTGTAAGTGATTTAAATCTTCCTAAGATGTCATATAACACACAAGATATTAATTACACTTTAAACAGTATTTTTATTAGTTTGGGTTGGTTTTGTTTATAATATTGAGAAAGGAAACCTTTCCTCAGAGAATTTCATTTATCACATTCCCAGACATCTGCACATTATTTGTTATGTGGTGAAACAAACAAACTCCTATTATTAGCCCAAAAAGCAAAACTACCCGTTGCAATTCTTACTAGTTTGTCAGCATAGAAGAGTGAAATTTATTGGCCTTGCAGTAACAAAGTTTTCTGCACTTCAGGAGAATTACTGTAGAGATGGTGAGGCATAAAATTGTAATTTAGAGATCCAAAAATAGGCTTCAACTCTTATTCAGCTGTAAGCAAAATAAGAAAAATATTGGGGAGGAGAAGGGAAGATAGACTAGTTTTTTGTCTATTTCCAGTAAAGCATCTGCAGTCTCCCTGCATCTTTAAGGAATACATCAAGACCAGTGATGACTGCACAAGGAATTGCAGACAACATAATGCTTGAAGCACCACTATAGAACTGCACAACCAATACAATATTAAAGCACTACAAATCTTCCATCTCTGCAACAACTGTTTCAAGGGGAAAAAAAGAAACTCATGCAGCTACAAAGGTCATAGAGAGACTATGGCATTACAGAGCAGAGCAGAATGGGAGCTGGAGTAAGCTTCACACAACTCCTTATTAATATACAACTAAGAAGCTATGTCTGAGGCAAGAGTAGAATTCTCTTTTGCTGTTTTGCTAAACCAAAAGACAACCAGTACAATGTAATATGATTTCCTAAATAATATTGAAGATTACTAAATATGTAGACACAATACCTGTCTCAGAAAGATAGCCAGAAGCTAACAGGAGATGGCACAGTCTCCACAGCAGACAAGAACTAAAATTCTTTCAACTTCAGATGCAATCATCTAATTTGTCTGAAGATTAGATCCTGACTTTCAGATTGGGCATCCAGAAATGAGGAGAAATACACAGGGAATATATATGTCTACCAAACACTCTGACTTGCATCCAACAGGACCTACATGGGTAGAAAAAGGTAAAAGCCTTTAACTCCCAAGAAACATTTATATGCCTGGCAACAAAAAACATTTCTCTCCTATAAATCCCTCCCTCATTCACCAAGCACAATCAAATGAGGCTAAAGCTCTACAGATAAAAATGTCATACAGCTACAATTTATCCACAGCACATCAGAATTTTAAATAACATTCTATGGAGAAGGGGAGAAAGTATGGAAAAAGTGTTAGACACGTTTGTAATACTCACTCACATATGCCCAAGAAACCTGCAGAGCAACTGGGGTCCATTAAAAAAGCCAAAGTAGGTAACAGTGCCAAGGTATTACCACCTCTGCAATCAAGAACTCGAATACCTACACCACCATCAGACTGTCCTCCTGGCTTTGGATGGGAACATGTGCCTATCTTCCTCCACCCTCTGAAACCACCTAGGCAATTTCAGGCTGATGTTCTCAACTAGTTCCTTCTTCTCCCCCTATTAGTATTCTTATCTGCCATATCAATTCTTTCTCTTTTTTCCTTCTTTTTTTTTGCACATCACCTTTCTAGCCTAGACTCTGACTACCACTTCCCCCTCCCACACTTTCACTCCTTAGATTTCAAGTAGTAAGTAATCTCCATTTGTTCTCTTCCCTCTCATTTTCTCCTCCTAGTTTTGCTTTCACAGGACTCCCCCTTCTAAGCAACTTTCTCTTACCAGAGCTCTTGGGCAGCAGGTGTCAGCAGGGATCCTCACATTTTCATCTCCCACAGCCCAAATGACTCACATCTGTCACTTCAAAGAAATCCTGCTTTGGCCCACCCATTACATTTAGAGAGGTTTTAGCCAATAAAGCCTAAGTCGTCTCAGCACAAGAACAGGTGTTTTCAAGGTCTACTGCTTTCCACAAATGAATAAACTTTCTGAGGAAGGGCAGAAACACAATCCTTGCACAAAAATCAATACATTTTGTTTCAAGGCCCCCATCCTGAAGCATCAATTACCGTTTTTCCCCCAGTTCAGCTCTCTAACCACACCAAAACCTTCAAAAAGTTCTGCTTGAAAGACTGACAAAGTTTAAAGCACAGCAAAAGGCACAAATAGCAATGACTACTGTCATATCTCAAGGAATAGATGACTAGGGTAAAAGAAGAGTGTTCATGCTTTATCACATATTTTTCAACTATGATTTCAACTGTCTATTTAAGAACTTTTGCCCATGAAAAATCCATCCATGCTTTTTATAGCAATTTTAAATTTCCACCTGTTGAAATTTCCATTGCCTTTCTATGGAAAATTCTATTATCTCCAAATTGTTTTCACTTTGCTGTGGTTGTTGAAATTGGTTGCTTCTGCTTGAAAAACCTATCTCCTTACCATCAAGGAAAGAATGCTGTCAAAACTTTCACAGTATTGATGCATTTATTTTACATTCATTTTATTTTACAGAAAAGAGTAGAGAGTTCTTGTTCCATGAATTTAGTTCCTTGCTCTGGTACACATCTCATCATATTTATGAAAGCTCCTTAATGGATTTCTTTGACTTTACATTTATGCAGTAAGATATGCATTTGAAACTTTGTGTACATTTGATATAAAATACCTTCAACTGGGAGGCTCTTCTAGTGATTAGAAACCCTATTCTAATTTCTAGACCAAATTCACATGCATTGCCTTATTCTAAGGAACTCTTTCATTGTAATTATCCCTACACATTTATAGAATACTCATATACCCTTTCAAATGCCATCTTACCAGAGATGTCAACCTCCCAAGTCACGACATGATGCATATCAAAAAAGGTTGACAGTATGTTATATTTCTTAAAAATCACATTTTCTCTTAGTTACAGTTTAGTTCTACAAACAAATATATAAGCACAGCTGGAGGAAAAGGGTCTTTGATCTGTCACGCTTCCTTAGTACCAGTATCTTTGGTAAATTCCCAGTATCTTTTTCTAATTTTCCTTTTGTCATTATGCACAAAATTATCCTTTCCTCCAAAAGAAGTTTAAGAACTTGAATAATATTGATGTCAAAACCATAATCTTCCAGTCATCTGGATTCATTTTTCCCTTTTCTTGAAAATAAATGTACACTGCCCCGTTAATGCCTAATGAGCTATTCACTCCACTTTCCAGTGGATCTGCACTCAGATTCCATTTCAATTTCTATTTCTATACTTCTATGCCCTTCCTAAGGTGACTGGAATCAGTTGGTGTAAATTTGACATATAATCAAGATTTTAGACAAGCCTGCTTTTAACGTTTCCTCGTCCCCGCTCTTGAAAACATATCTGATGAACTTTGCGCTATTTTAATACCCTTTGTGGGGTTTAACTGGGTTTGACAGTTTCTCTGTGCAGGCTCCTGCCTCTAGTCCTGAGGCACTCAAAAGTCTAGCTGCAACAATGAACATGATCATTCTTTCATCAGTGCAAGTGTACCTTAATGACAGCTTTGCAGAACATTCCTACATTTAACAAAGAAAGAAATGTTGGTGGCAATTCTGAGGGGAAAAAAAATCTGTCCCATTAGCTACAATATTGCCACAGACAATCACAAGCACTCCCTAAGTTTTTGTTTTGTAACTATTATCATTTCCTGGACTCCTCACAGATGTTGAAGGCTGCACTGTTGTTTACTGCTACTGACTAGACCTTTAATTGAATAATCCCTTTCAAGTTTTAAAATAAAAATCTAACTTGACAGGTGATACATTTTGTATTCCACACCATAAAGCCAAACAAGGAGGCAGTAGCATGTGCTCTAAAACCCCATTTTTCATTTCTACATATTAACAAAGCATTTTCATCACATTTCCTCTTTAAAATTCCCATAGGAAATGAAGATGGTTGTATACTGCTAGATTATGTGATAAAAGCTCATCAACAAAGCAGCACAAAGAGACAGTGGCAGGTGGGGAGAGGGTAAACAGTATCCTCCCTAGCTCCTCCTAAGCTCATCACAGAAACCATGAACCCATTACAGGCCCAGAGGACCACAGAATGACAGGCTGGGACACGAGCTGAGGACTTTGTGGAGGAAAGGACCCCTCCAACGGCTGTCCCAGGAAAGCTCCAGCTCACATCCAGGTGTGAAACTCATCACTGTAACAGGAGAGCATGTCTTGGACAGAGGGGGGTCACTGCCCAGCACTGTGGGACATACTATGGAATGCAGAGGAAGGGCATTTAGGGGTTGCACAGGACTTACTATGGGATGTTTACAGGAGGAACCAAAGGCAAGGAAAGGGATGGGTTTAAATGATTTAGGGAAGAACAAGCATGAGCAAACAGAGAAGTGAGTGGCTAAAAAGGGACAATTTTGTGCAAGGAGTTTGCTGGTTGGTTCACTTCCATGGCCATGCCTTGTGCCTGATCAGTGTAGTCTGTCCTATCTATTAAATCCTTTCTAACTCTTTTCTGGGTGAACAGCTTTATTCACTATGTGTGTGTGCACAGGAGTGTGAGTGCAGCAACTGAGGTGGGACTGCTAGCCACCGGAGAAACTGAGGCAAGTGCCAGCCTGGTGTGGATCATGGGGATGCCTGTGCCTGTAGTGCAGCACCTGGAGCATGTGCAGGCATGCATTCATGTGTACTGGGAACCCATGTTCAGCCTTTATGCTGGCTGGACCTAGGGCATGGTGCTATGGCAACTTCACTCCTCGGGGGCAGCCAGATCTAGCTCACTGTTGCCACCTAGTACAAAGGAATAAAAGGCTTCTAAAAAGTTAAACAGTACCTGCTTAAAACACAATTTTTTTCTGCTGTTCCTCATACAGTGATCATAATCTTTTGGTCTGTATCTCAATTCTGTCCCTTTTCTACTACTTTTCCACTCAGATAATTTCACTCATTTGTATCAATCTTCTCTATCACAGATATTTCCTCCCTTCCTTTTCACTTCCACTCTACCCCTTACTTAGATTTTATGGGTTCGTTTTCCTGTAGCATAGGCCTTTCTGCATTTTCTGTAATCCTACCTTGGTCCTCTTCTCCATGAAATTTCTTTTATCATTTCTTCTTTAAATTGTCATCCACCCTTCCAGTAACCACCACCCCTTACACAGTTTGGCATTTCCTTTCAGCTTTCCTCTCACATACCAAAATTTATTGTTTGTAACATTGCCTTTCACTCTCTTTAAAAGCAAAATGCATGCAACTGAGGCAATCCTCTTCTTAAACAGAACATGGTTATTTTCAGCACTTATTGACTGAACAGGGTTTGTACTAAAGTTTTTTCACAGGAGGACAGCATAAAAATCACCAGACTATTACTGCAAATGCAGTTCAAAAGACTCAAAATTTGAGTCAGTTCTTCACAAAGCATTACAGTCTGCTTGTGGATGAAACCACCAAGAAAAGACCCAAGGTTTAGTTACTTCTTTTCTCCTCCTCTTCTCTGTGTACCTGCAGAAAACAGATCATTTTCACATACTCCTCTTAATAGAATTTGATTTTGCAGACTTTGTTCTACCTTAAGTTGCTCACCTAACTTCAGCATATCCATATATGACTGCAAAGTTGAATTCAGTTTTTCACTCTAGCAAGAGTTTGTCAAAGAACTTTTATCTTTTTGAAGTGTTTTGCATCGTCCCTTTTTCTAAGCTACCCAGAATATTGCATGTCACGAGCTGTGAACACCAACACTTGAGAGGCACATGGAGACAGAATTATAAGGAAAGGCTGAGAGACCTGGGGTTTTTTAGTCTGGAGAGGAGAAGACTGAGAGGGGATCTAATAAATGTATATAAATATATGAGGGCTGGGCGTTAAGGGGCAATGGATATAAACTACAGCACAGAAGTTCCACCTCAATATGAGGAAGAACTTTACTGTAACAGTCAGAGACCACTGGAACAGGCTCCTGAGGGAGGTTGTGGAGTCTCCTTCTCTGAAGACTTTCAAGACCCATCTGAATGTATTCCTGTGCGACCTATGCCAGATTATGTGCTCCTGCTCTGGCAGGGATGCTGGACTCAAAAGATCTCCAGAAGTCCCTTCCAACCCCTAACATCCTGTGATCCGGTGAATTAGTATGGCATATTCCATCCAACACCTCATTCTGTCTGTTAGGACCCTCACTAATCTAAGGCATTGATTTTGGTGTTCTATTTTTAAAAAGGTACTATACAAACAAGGAAGATTCATCTTAAACATAACTCTACAGGGCTGAAAACATTTATCAGCTTTATACAAAACCATCTGTCTTCACAAAAACTCATATTCATCAGATGACTCTTTAATGACTTTACCCACTATTACAGAGAAGGACAATTTGATACTGTTAGTACATAAAGAAATCTTCTGCACTGAAATTACTACTTCTTTCCAGAAAAACAACTCAGTTATATTAGCTGAACTGTGTTTGGCCTAATGGCTTTAAACAGAAGAGACCACATCACTGTGAGGAGACAGCAGACATCTTTTGAACAGTATTGGCACTCAGGAGCAATGCTTTAGGTTTCTCCTCTCCCTCTGCTCTGTCCTGGTGAGCCTGCATCTGGAATATTGTGTCCAGTTCAAGAAGGACAGGGAACTGCTTGAAAGAGTCCAATGCAGAGCCACAAAGATGGTTAAGGGAGTAGAACATCTCCCTTATGAGGAAAGGCTGAGGGAGATGGGTGTCTTTGGCTTGGAGGAGAGGAGACTGATGGGTGACCTCATTAATATTTATAAATACATGAAAGGCAACTGTCAAGAGGATGGAACCAAGCTCTTCTCATTGTTGTCCAGTGATAGGACAAGGAGCAATGGGTGCAAGCTGGAGCATAGGAGGTTCCATGTGAACATAAGGAAAAACTTTTTCACTGTGAAGGTGACAGAACACTGGAACAGGCTGACCAGAGTGGTTATGGAGTCTCCTTCACTGGAGACATTCAAAACCCACCTGAATATGTTCCTGTGTGACCTGCTCTAGGTGGTTCTCCTCTGGCAGAGGGGATGGACTAGATGATCTTTTGAAGCCCCTTCCAACCCCTAACATTCTGTGATTCTCTCCAAAGAAGCAGTACAGAGCTTCTGAGTTTGAAGCAGCAATGAGGTAAAGTAGCATATTGGCCACCACAAGCCAGGGCAGAAATGTACTCTGTTCATAGATCACATGGCAAGGACCAGTCACACAGCCTGATACCACTTTGGAAACACATTGGAAACACTGAAGCACAAAATCTTCCCTTGGGAACCAAAATTATCCCTTAGCTGTGAGGGACCCAGATAAGGAAAATCAAGGTTAGATTTAGTCCTGTTACTCTGTTTGTCCTAGCACAAGAGACTTTTACTCCACAGCCGACTCATAGAAGGAGATGAGGAAGGGCTTTGGCTTGGACCTTACTCCAGCTGACAGCATCTAGGTCCATGAACAGCAGAGCATAGAGGGCTCATTGCAACTGCCTCTGCACTCAGTCAACCCTGATAACCAGAGAGCTGCAGTATGCCTCATGTTCCTCTGCTAAGCAGATGTGTTCCAGCCAATGACTTCAAGCAATACACCAGGATTAATCCTGCAGTCCACATTGTTCTCCCAGCCTCCTTTCACCACACTTATCAAGTCCTACAGTGTCTTACAATGGGCTTGGACTTCCAGCCAATGACTTCAAGCAATACTTAATCCTAAAACTCTGATCATGTAAGAAATGTGCACCCTTGTCTTGTCAGAAGACAGCTACAGAAGTTCTCTTCTGTATTGACTATAAATCTTGTCTTAGTCCTTCATTTACAACTGTTTGACTTGCTGCTAAACTTCTGTCCCATAGGGTAGGTGCCTAACTTGTCTCATGTTACACTGATTGTACATCTGAATCAAACAATTAACTTTTTTTTTCCTCTTCAAACCTTTCTACCATGCCAAAGAAATTCCTTTCTTCCATAGCATCATTAGTATTCAAAAACCCCAACTGGAAAAGACTTCAGAGAACACTTTGTGGGGAGAACCCTATGCCCCATGAGACCTACAGTCATCAAGCTATCACAAATAAACTATACTCTGTGGAGGTCAAGGAAGTTGTTCCCATGACTGCAAAGATGGCCTGGCTTTTCCTCGCTACGCTTCTGTTTGGAATATCATCTACTCTCCTTCAGGGAGCAGAAGGGTAGATATTGGAAAACAGGGATTAGTATATTTTTATTCAATGGCCCAAAGTGACCAAAACAATTATGACATGCACAGGGACTGTCCCCTATATATCCTCACAAGGAACTCTAACCATATGATGTCACAATTACAGTTCCATATGTTACTAGGTTTTCAGATTCTGCTGAATAAATTAGAAGTACTTAAGATAGTCAGTGTTATGAGGTACTTTATACCCCTCATTTTCCACTAGGTCCCACATTGCCCAGCAAATATCCTGCTTTCAGAAGTCATATTTGCCATCCAATTTTGTCTATGTAAAAGTCCATTTGAAGGTACAAATAGTTCAAATTTAGATTCCAGTTGCTGGTGGGCAATTGTAGAAACATTCCCAGTACATCCTACCCTCCTTGATCTGACAGACTTGTTATGTTTTATTCTACTTAAGTCTGAGAGATTGGACTACCATTTTTTTCCTCTACAAAGCACATTGCTATAAATGAAACAAAAGTCAACTGAATATCATAGTTTGGCATTGCAAAAAAATGCACTCAATTCTGTCTAACACAAAGTTTTAGCAATTGTTTCACATTTTATAATACCGAGATACTATTGGCCTTTCAAAGGTATATAAAGAATGGATTAAGTCTTTTAAAGCAAGATATCCACAAGTTATAGAACTTTCAAGCAATTATGGATTGCATACAGCTAACGTACAGTAGCACAATTTTCCTTCCACACTATGCATTATATTATCAAGAAAAGTTCACGTAGCACAAAACTGCCCTTTCTTCATTATCTCACAATTTCCTGTAACAGCTGCACCTAGTTGCATTTTCTTTGCTCTTTTTTTTTTTTTTTAATAGATTCTTATATAGAATTGTAGGTGCCCATTCACAGAACGTGTTTGCAGATTCAGAAAGACCCGCTGCCTCTAGCCACCTGCCTAGTGTCACCTGTACAGACAGACAGAGTACACAATACAGACAGTTACCTCACTCCAAAGCACTAGGAGTTCAGCCAAGGCAGTACAAGGTAGCAGCTAACAAGCTAAGGCTTCATACTGTGCTCTATTTCCCACCACACTCCCTGGACTGGCATGCTCACATATTATAGGGACAGACATATAGATGGGTCAGTCACAGATGGAAGACATTCTTGTGAAAGAAATTTGTCATCAGACAAGTCAATAGGAGAAAATTCAGGCAAGAACATTGTAACTCTTCCTACACACAAGCTACCAGAAATGCTTTTGACAGTTTGAATGCCACTCTGCTTGTACAAAAACATTCATTTCATACGATTATAAAAGAGCAATGTAGTATCATCTTCACCATAAAATCAGAAACCTTGTTTTTCAGTAGTCACCTAGCCTGAAGTCAACTTTGAAACAGCCTCCCTCAGCACTGCAAAACCTCTCATAGTCTAATACCAATCCTGTATGCTGCTCCTACACAACCAACAGCATAGCACTGTGGCAGTAGAATTGCTTAAAGCACCTTTAATGCCTTTGCATCCTGACAACCATTACACAGAAAGAGCTACATGAAGTTACAAGAAGCACTGAAATACCCTAGAGAGATGTGAAACAATACAGAATAATGGAATACTATCAAAGTCCCTACTATTTCCAAATCATGGAACTCTAATTAAAGTTTCAGTCTGGTTCACAACAAATTTGGGGGAAAAAAGGCACTGAACCATAAAAATGGCTACTCAAAACAAGGTAACATTATTTTACCATTTGATACTGCTTTGACCGTATCATATAATCTACTTTTTAATAGGTTTTTATTTCCCTTTCATGAAAAATTTGATCTAAACGGCTGTAACAGCACACACCTGACTGGAAGAAAATCCTCTTTTCAGTGATTTGGAAAAATACTATTGTGCAGATGTCCTTTTCTTGACATGCTCTGTTCACTTTAAATGAATGCACCTCATTAACTCTGATAATTAACAAGGTTATTCTCATAACGTAAAAGATTTAAGTTCCTCTATTAAGTCATTATTTGAATTTACACTGCTATTAAGATGATGAGGCTACTGTGAATTTATTTTTACACAAGATGTTTCTCTTTTAAGATCCTGTTTTTTTCCAAGTCAAGGCATAGAGTTTCATTGTCATGTATGCTACACAATAGTACATCTACTGGATTAATAAATGTATTATATACATACAGAAACCAAACAAAAGTAAAGTTGAAAACCTAGATGGAGTGAGGTGGCAACGCAAAAAGACAGCCAAAATAGCATGGCTGTGGCAGCAGAGGCCAGTAAAAACTGGGGGGGGGTTGGGGGGGGAAAGGACCAAAATTACAAGCAGATATACACAACTGGGGAAAAGACCATCAGCAGATGGTATATCCTCCTAGCTGAACCATTCCAGTAAGACTCCGCAGGCTACAGAGAAAATTCCAATTCCCATGCTCTTACACTGGGACCGTAGTAGTGCACATTTGGGGAATTTTGTTCCTAGACCACATGTAACTGTCTAACTAATAAGAGCTACTCAAAAATCTAATAAGTACTTTTATTTGCATATTGGTGTTCCCAGTACATGAACTTGATTCATCCACAAGAGAAAAGCCAGATGGTTATTATAAGGATATTAAAAACAGTTAATTGCAGCAGTCGTGTAGAGAAATTCCCCATCAAATGAAAAAACCCAATATGAACAATTTATCTTATTATCCATACTGACACCATATTTGTTGATGTGAACTGTAGTTAAATATATGGAATAATCATAGTATGGAAACGTTAGTCACATTTACTTAGAGATTTAGTTATAAACAGTTTATTGATAGCATACCCGACACCACAGCATTGAAGCACCTTGAAGTAAGTATCTAGAGATGTCAAATTAACGACCAAGGTTTTACAAAGATGTTTCTTTGTATATAGAATACAGTCAGAATACAGACAGAATACAGTCACTACTAAATTATTATAATATTTTAATCCTTTAAATAGAATAGAATTGCCCAGACCAGGTTGGAAAAGACCTTCGAGATCATCAAGTCCAACCCATTACCCAATGCCATCTAATCAACTAAACCATGGCACCAAGTGCCTTGTCCAGTCTCTTCTTAAACATTTACCTCCTGTGATGGTGATTCCACCACCTCCCTGGGCAGAACATTTCAATGGCAAATCACTCTTTCTATGAAGAACGTTTTCCTAACATCCAGCTGAAACCTCCCCTGGCACAGCTTAAGACTGTGTCCTCTTTTTCTGGTGCTGGTTGCCTGGGAGAAGAGACCAACCCCCACCTGGCTACAACCTCCCTTCAGTGGTTGTAGAGAGCAATAAGGTCTCCTCTGAGCCTCCTCTTCTCCAAGCTAAGCAACCCCAGCTCCCTCAGCCTCTCCTCATAGGGCTTGTGCTCCAAACCCCTTCCCAGCTTTGTTGCCCTTCTCTGGACACGTTCCAGCAAGTCAACATCTTTCCTAAACTGAGGGGCCCAGAACTGGACACAGGACTCAAGGTGTGGCCTAACCAGTACTGAGTACAGGGGCACAATGACTTCCCTGCTCTTGCTGGCCACACAAGTCCTAGGCCAGGATGTCATTGGCCTTCTTGGCCCCCTGGGCACACTGCTGGTTCATGTTCAGCCTACAATCAACCAGTACCCCCAGGTCCCTCTCTGCCTGGCCACTCTCCAGCCACTTTGACCCCAGCCTGTAGCACTGCATGGGGTTGTTGTGGCCAGTGTGTAGAACCCGGCACTTAGATGTGTTAAATCTCATGCCATGGACAAAAGAACTTTGTTGAGATGTGAGGATTCCCACAGCTCTGACTGGATTTGACACTGAAACAAACTAAGTTTACAGAGTTCAGGTCAGCTGGTTAGTCCCACATGGAAGACTTTCAAGCACTGCTAGTTTGACCCACCCTTGCATCTTAAAAGGATGTCATTCATTCAGCATGCCTTTTCCACAAAACTTTAGTTACTGTATTTTAAAGCACCCACTGCTAAATCTTGTCACAAGTGCTGATCAGCCTAAAAAAACCCATTAAATTCTTCCTATGAAGCATCAGGAGTGCTGTGAAATATACAGAACGAACTTGCTATGCAAGTCTAATCAGCATAACAACTGCCTCAGGAATTATCAGTTTGCCAATCTGTCGACCCCTACAAAAAGTGCAAGAACATTCTCAAAAACATAGCATGGTATTTGTGGATGAGCTCTACAATTAATTTTCATTTTAAAGTTGAAAGTGACTGTTCTTCAGCAGAATGAAGACAGAAGTACACATGTGAGATTAACAGAGGGCAATATTTAATGGTGGCAGCTTTACACAAGTTTGGATGAGATTTTTGGTCAGGAATATTAGATGCCAGCAGAGTTTTTGCTATTATTAGGAAGAATTATCACTGATTGTGTCTCCAAACACACCCTTATATATGGCTTGAACATTTGGAAATGGACTTGAATGCTTACAGTACTATCTCTGTTAGATACTTTTCCGAATGGTTGTTTCCCAACTGAAGCCAATGCCCTGGCAAACAGCAAAGCTTTAACTTTCATTGCCGGTAATGACCCTCCTTCCTCGGTCTAATACAAGATGCACACAGCATTCATCTTCTTACAGCCCCCTCCCCACCCCAATCCAGCAGTCAGAGACAGAGCCCCAAACAGAAGAGTTTGCTTTTCAACATGAAGTTCAAAGAGCTCTTTTTTTAACTTTGCTGTTTTAAACAAACATTGGAAAAAAACAGAGTGGTTTTGGCATTGCTTTAATCACATTAAACTTGACGACAGGAACTCTAATTAAAATCTAGAACTCTGGCTGTAAGAAACAGCTAATTAGTTCCCAACTTAATGAAGTACTGTGGCAGTGTCCAGATTAGCTGTTCAGCATTAGAAGGGATATGTTCTGCAAGATAAACTCATTCTCTCAGGCAGTACATCAGTTTGTATATTTAGTTCAATCCATGCCATTATCACAGGGATTTAAGCAAACACACTGTAATAACTATCAGATTTGCAGATCTCCACAGACACTAAGATAATTGAACTTCGTAGCATTTCAAACAGAGAAGGGCAAATACAAGGCTGTTTGTTACCTTTTTATTAGGCAGTGAAGATAAATTAAATTGCACTAAAGTTTAAGGCGTTTCTCTCCTTTCGATTTGTTCCTGACCACAACTTGCAACTACCAGAAGACGGGGAAAGAGAGAAGGCATTTTACACATGTGCTCCCCAGAAGTCTGATCAAAATACACGGACTATGGGAAGGTTTGGAGGAATCTTCGCTACAGAGACAGCAAGACGTGCTGACAGCAGTGGAAGCCTGAAAACCTTAGTTCGCATTTCCACAGCTTTTGGCGTCTGATTTTATAAGGACTGGTACCTCTATCCCCCTTTCCACACACAGAGCATCAACTAAAACAAACAAAAAAATCGCTGAAAAACCTAATTACAAAGGGCAAATTCTCCCACATTCCCCAGACACCTTTTCAAACCCGAGTTTCCTCCCGTTACCGAGTCGCTGTATGCCACGCTTACTGGGAAAAACCTTGACGTTAAAGCAGCATTTACCCCGCTGTTGAGCTGAGAAGGATGCGACATTGTCCCTAAGGGGGTCAGAGTCGCGCCGCGGAAAGGCTCAGCGGGGAGCGCACAGCCCAGCGGCGGTACTCGCAGCAGCGGGGGCTTCCCGAGTCGCAGGCGGCAGGGGCGGGCGCTCGGGGGCTGCTCCCTCCCGGGGTCCGTCTCCGACTCGGGGCAATGCGATGCAAGGCCAAGAGAAAATACCTGCAGCGCACAGGCTGGAGGTTGAAGGACCAGGGCAGCTGGGACTGCTGCTCCGTACCAGCGACGGTGAAAGTGCCAGCCCGGCTGAGCAATGACAGCAGGCGACGGGTTGACGGAACCCTCTGTGCCCGTCCGCACGCGCCGCTGGCCGAAAGCAAGAGGACGGCAGCAGGAACCTGCGCGAGTGTCTTTTGGCGCTTCTCTCCAAAATCCCTAAATATCAGCACCACCAAACAATAACAACCAAAAACAAAAAAAAAAAAAAAAAAAAAAAAAAACAAGCAAATAGAGAACAACACCCCCACCAAAAAAAAAAAAAAAAACAAAAAAACCAAACCCCCACAGCCAACCACACACACACACACAAAAAGACAAAACCAAACAAACAAGCAAAAAAACCCCACCCCAAACCAACCCTCTCCCCAAAAAGGGCAGCACCCGGCATGTGCCCCTCCATCTCCACCCTCCTTCCTTCTCCCCCTTCGTGGCATGCCGGGTCGAGCAGTGCCGCCCCCCACCCACTCACCAGCGGAGGGCCGAGAAACCTCAGGGAGCCGGCTGCCGGGGCGGCGGGGCCGGCTGCCTGCCGGGCTGCACCCTCCGCCCCATGCCGCCGCCCGCCCAGCCGCCAGCCCGCTGCGCCGCCGCCCGCCCCTGTGCCCCGCCCCATGATGTCATCGCGGGAGCTCCCCGCCCGGCCGGTGGCGGGGCAGTAGTGCCCGGCACATGCCGCGGAGGGTGGGTGGTGGTGGCTTCGGGTTCCGCTGCGTCAAGGGAGGTGGTCGGTCGCGGGGAAGCAGATCCCTGGGGTCGGAGGATTTCACGCCAGAGAATTTCCCCCCTCCCTCGAATACCCCAGGTTCTGTTTTTCCTATGAAATACTCTCTCAAATCTGTTTGTTGGAAGTGTGGAAATCCTGCGTGGAATCCCTGGGAGAGGAGAGACGGAGGCTTGTTTGCAGGTCTCTTTGTACTAAAACATGGTGTGGCCGCCTCTTAGAAGCTGCACAGAAATAGCGTCTAAGCCCTTAGTTCAATATGGAGAGCAACTGGGGCGTTGGGGGGCTGTCGAGGGATGGGAGACAGCACTCGGCACGAAAACGTGCAGCTAGCTCCATTACTTAGCCTCCAGGTTGTAAAATTACTCTCACGTCATATTTGAATGGCTTAGGTAGTTTAAGAAACTAACCTTCTGAGGCAACATGGACAAGTAGTGGTCCAGAGTTGGAAAGCCAAAATACATTTTAAAATCTACTTTAACACATCTACTAGTAACATGCATTTGGTAGCAGCTTTGTCACCAGACTAAATCATTGTAGGCTGATTTAAATTAAGCCTCTGTGGTCTTAGGTAACAAATTATAGAAAGGGGACAATATGGACTTTTTTTTTTTTTTTTGATTGACAAGTCTAGAGACTAAAGAAAACATTGGTAGAACAAGATCAGGCTTCTTCAAAGAGGACCACTGAAGAGATGGAGGACTGTTAAGTCCTATTGCTATAGGGCCAAATGTCTAAACAAGTATCACCTTCATAATGATGAAAATACTAAGCAAGCACCTGGATATTATGGAATTCACTCAAGTAGATTAGTATATTGTCTGGGTCCTGGGATAGATTAGTATTTTTTCTGGGTCCTGGGATCTGATCTGAAGATCAAAACATGAGAGGTTTTTTAAAGTTTTACCTACTTGTTATATATTTCTTCTCCTTTTCCAATAAACTGTAAAAAGAAACAAAGCTGTTCAAAATTCTCTCACCTTCTGGCACTAGTTTAAAAATTCTTTTAATTCTCAGCTACATGCAGGTAGATTTTCACTCATTCTTGCAACTTTTATCTCACCCTATTTATCATTTTGCTTTATTGGAGATGTCACCTAATCAGGTTTCTAACAGCTATTTTTGTACCCTGAAAATAAAACTGAAGATTAAGCTACATCAGCCTCATTTATTGCTGCTCTGCTTCACCATTTTAACATATTTGCATTGCTACTCTCTGCATGAAAATACATCCCTTCCTCCCTTAAAAAAAATAAAAAAATAAAGTATTTGGGTATTCAATTGTTTCCTGCTACCTGCAGAATAATTTTTCAAAAATTGGATCAGTAACATTATACATGCAGGAATGAGGACTCCCTTCCAGAAAAGCCCTCTTTCCAGATGGGATCCTGAAGCCTGAGGCAGGAGTATGAAGCATTTTCTTATTGCTCTGGATAAGTGGACTAATCACTGAGATCTAGTAAAGGCTACTGAGCTCATGGATCTGGTGGTGTTTCTTTTTGGTAAGGTGTTTCAATGGTTTCATTGTGTGGAAAACAAAATTTCAAAGACAAAAAAATACCTCAAATTCAGACAACTGGTATTAAGTCAATAATAGCCACTACCAGCCTGGGACAAGGTAATATTTGAACAGTAATATTTAACTGGAGAAAAAAAATGTATACTAGGTAGCAGGTATATGCTAGGCAATTAATTCAGAGAACTCCATATAAAGAGATGAGCTCTGTTTGCCATTGCAGAGCAATTTCCTTATAATGCATTCCTCAACAGAGAAGAGCATCAGTCTGTCAGTGGAAAAGGTGAGTTGTAATTTCTGCTACTCTATCAGTTAATGCTGGTGAAAATACTAGTTTAGAGAGAGCTTCAGCTTTCTCTAGCAACCCTTTTTAGATTCCTTCATACTTTAAGCACATTAACAACTCTCTAACTACAGCTGCTCTAATTACATATGACTAAGAGGACCAAGAACTACACACCAGAACAATGTTATGACCCAGCACGTGTCTGAGATTATTGTTCATCATACCTGAACTTTTGCCTTTGGACATTAAAATTCAGTCCTTCTGCAGACCAGTGTATTTGGATTTTTAAAGAGATATTAAAGTCAAGGAAGAGTTTGTGCTGATGAAGATCCGGAACAGCTTTATGGGTTCAGAACCATAGCATTTAAATACAGGAATAAACTTTTCCTTCCAAGTATCAAAAATGAATATTGTATTTATAAACCCGTTTCATAAACCTATGTGTTACAGAACAACAAACTTTTACAGCTACAAATTAACATGGGGAATGTGGCAAATGAAAGAGAGGGAAGAAAGAATCATGCTATATACATTAAGGCAAACCATACAAATGGGATTATGGTAGGAAATACTACAGTGAGTACTTACTGATTTTTTTATTTGTTTTTTTTTTTTGCCATTAAATTAGTAAATTTTAAAAAATAAGAACATTCATGGTATGTGCCTTTGCCACACTCTCAGGATGTGTTTACACTGCCAGTTCAAGATGTTCCCACCAAAGGAAGTGACTCTTCCTTTCTTTCAGGTATTCCTACACCTCCCATTATGTATTAACAAAACCATGACTGATGTGGTGAGGAAGTTCAGTCTACTTATCAGGCTGCTAGTAAATGTGCAACCTTTAGAAAATTACATATATCCCTGTCTTCACACTCACCAATTACTAGTGCTTGCACAAGAGTCACAATAGCAACAGGAGCTCAGAAATAGGTCTGGAGAAGAGAAAATAGAGGCAAAGCCTCCAGCAGAAATGTAGTAACACTAGCTCAAGCCAGCTGTGAAACACAGGAGTTGAAGCAGTTACCCCACAGGCAGAGATTCACAATGCTCTTGAATGGGATGATATTATTAATAATAATAACAACAACAATAACATAACAACAACAATAATAATTTTTATTCACTAAGTTGAAAATAGTAGCTGTAGTCACCAAGTGTACTTTGCAGTGGAACAGCTCAAAATAGAAAGGACTAAACTTCTTCAGAGGTGATCACAGCCTGGTAGTTATGCTAAGAAGATTACAAGTACAACTTTTAATCCCTCAGGCACAAAAAAATAAATAAAATAATTGAAGTCTAACATTTTGACTGTGCAAGCATGTTAGCCACAGAGATAACAGATAAAATATGAGGAATATGAGAAAAAGTCTTTCTGCAGTTTAGTGAATCTCCAACAATTTTGCAGCTCGTTCAACCTCATCATTTTCATTACTTTTCTATTTGTGCTTCTAGAAAAATAAAGTTTCATTTCCATTGTAAGGACTTTTGCATTGAGGATTTTCTTCAAGATTAAAATAAAAGATGCTTCATATATTCATGTGTATGTTGTCATTGGACTCTGAATAAAAGCTAGCCATAGTGAAATGGTGCTAGAAATACATAGCCCTAACACCAGATGAAAGGTGTGTGTTAGAATAAGGAAAAACCCCACAAACTCAGACGCCAACCACTTACTCTGGATTTACTGAAATGCGTTCCTAGCCTGCTGTTTGCCTTGTGGCTATCTCTTTAAAGCATGAGTTCATATGCATTCAGAGAAGGAGGTAACAGAGAAGACAGAAAGATAGAGCTACTTCACATCACAAAGAATAACTGCAGACATACAACAGAGGAAGGACAGAAGTTGCTTTCCTTGTTCTTCTTCCTCCTCTGAGTAAAAAGTTCTACCAAATGAAAAGGCTTCATGTCATATTTTCTGCTATACATCTAAGCAACAGAAATGCATGCTGCCTGTTGGCTGAACTAACCAAGCTAACAGGGAATATCCAGTTATCTGGATGAAAATATTATGGCGTAACTCTTATTTCGCAGTTTGACATTGAGTAATCATCATTAATGACCCAGTCTGACACATTTTGCAAGTGACGTCCTCATATATGTGACCACCACATAGCATTATGCCTGCGAATGATTGATGGGTGTCTTCACAATGATCCTCAGAATAGAGAGAACTCTACACAAAGTATTTTTTATTATAAACTATTTATTTATCATCCTTTTCATAAGTAAATCTTCTTTATTTTATACCCAGTCATACACTTTTGTCATTTCATCCTAACACTACTACCTTCCTTCCTTTTCCTTCATCTTAACATAAAACAGCACTGATGTTGAGACACGGAATACTGATACGCTGGGCTGTTAAGAGTATCTGGTTTTATTGACTTTGTATAACCCAGGCATTTATTTGTCCTAGTTTTACAGATGTCTGCTGAGAGTCTAAGGGCCAAAATACAAAAACATTGGTTTGCTGTAAAATAGAGCACTTCAGACTGAGGATTAGAGAATCTATGTCTGTAAGGAAATATTTGCCATGTGCTGCAATGTTAGGTCTGTTCTTAGTCACCTTTGATATGCTAATATCAAATATCAAATCTGTACCACGTGTAGTTCTACAGGGGAAGGTATTCGCCTGTTGATGTGTGCTTATTAATTTGAAGAGCGTTTAAATAAAAAGATGTACAGATATACAGTATGAGGGTTAATGTGCACACATAAATCCACATACAGAAGGTTTTTCTAACAGGAAAACTGTCTTGGTAATTTAGAATCAGAAAGGGGAAATAGTGCCTCTCCTGCCAGCTATCCTAATATCATGCATACAAGTACTCCAAGTTACCTCTCATGTAGTTTTAGTTCAGACCTACATATCTTCTTGTTCTGCACATGATACAAAGATGCTACATTGGCTTCCCAGTAGGTTTTTTGAGTAATTATTACTCGTATTTAAGAGCACATGGTAGCTTCTCAAACCCCAGGCAGTTCCTGCGGGGCAGAGCACAGCAGACTAAAATAAGATGCTAAGATAAATGTGGACTGTTACAGGGACAGAAGTTTCAGACTCAAGTTAAAACATGCAGTATTACAGTCCCTTCTAACATTTTTTTCCCCTTTTGGCTACATATTGCCATCTGAAAAAAGGGGAACACCATGACAAGGGTAATATTATGGCTCCAGCAACAGCATTGCTCTCAAAACAAAATTCACATTACAAATATTACACCAAGTGTTTTCTTCTCTGAAATTTTACTACTGGATGGCAAATGTAATGGTGTTTTGGTAGCAAATATGCTCGCTCAAGATGACAAATTTTATGAAAACAGTGAACATTAAGACAAAAAAGCACAAATTAAATGTCTACCATCAAAAACAAGAGATCAGGCAACCATACTAAGAGATAAATACATTTTCGTTTAGAGACCATTTTGGTACGTGCATTATTTTCCATCTCATGAGCTTTTGCTTCATGATACCTTCTGTTCCTAATGTGTATTTCCTTCTCAAAGGAAGTCCTAATTTAAATATGCAGTAAAGATGAACAGATTTTACAGAATGAAAAAACCCATGACAATACAAAATGAGTGCCTTGCTCCTGAGTACCACTTATGTTCTAATAAATAAGTTAACTATTAAAAAACCTGCTAGTAAGTATTGTCATATATTGGTTTCTTGGTAGTATAGTATCATACATGCTGTACCAATTTATACCAATAGGTATATTTGGTGTGTTCATAATATTTAGCAGCTGAGGCTTGCTGTCTATTCATTAATACATCTGTGGAAATATAAGATCAAAATAGGCCGTAATCTACAGCTTTTCCAGTTGCAAACACTTTCTTCTGTGCAGACAACAGCACAGGATATAGAGGCCACAGAACAGACATGGACATACACATAGACAGTTTCAATAATGATATGATAACTAAACTGCAGAAGCTTTGATTCTTGTGAAGCAATGCTGCTGCTGGAGCCATAATATTACCCTTGTCATGGTGTTCCCCTTTTTTTCAGATGGCAATATGTAGCCAAAAGGGGGAAAAAATGTTAGAAGGGACTGTAATACTGCATGTTTTAACTTGAGTCTGAAACTTCTGTCCCTGTAACAGTCCACATTTATCTTAGCATCTTATTTTAGTCTGCTGTGCTCTGCCCCGCAAGCACAGCATGTATGATACTTAAAGTTTTTCACCTTTCTCATTTCAATAAACAGCAATTCAAGGCAAAGAGTCATGGCATGCTCTTATTATTCCTTACGCTTAAGTGGTGGTTCAGATACTGGTGATAATAATCTAGATCATGCAATCCAAACATTGCTTAGGTCACAAAGAAAGTTCTTTATCTCAGTTTTATGTTATTTTTTGAGCTGTTTCCAGGCTCTATATGTTGTTCTCCTAAGCATCAAAGATGTGTCCTGGTTTACATATTCTCCACCTCATTGACAAAAACATACCACACACCAGCTATATTGGTTTCAGTCTTAATATCAAAGCAGAGCAAGCATTTTCAGTCACTATAAAAAGTGCATTTTAGAACCACATCTTACTCAAAAAAATAATTATCAGTGACTTTGTTGTTGTTGCTGAAACAATTAATTAATGGCTCTACAGGAACCTTCATAGCTCTTTGTAGGCAGACATTATGTTGGAGATGCTAAATGCCTGCATGCCCAAATACATTTGCAAATGCTTACATTTACATTGTTCTCTCAGGCACTTACATTATCAGAATCAACTCTTTCAATATTCCGGTATCCCATTTCTTCAGATGTGGAAGACCAATTCTACTGTGTATGTCTGGCCACTGAACTTCATTCGAGTTGGATTTACCGTACAAATGAGCTACGCACCTCTGGTGTAGTTCACTTGGTTGGTTTCTAGTTTTCACATTTATACTTGAGCTGAATATGCATAGATAGCCCATGAAGTGGATATTTTAACTATACTGGCAGTGGGAAGATCTTATTTAAACTGTTAAATCCTGCTACTGCATTCAGAATTTGTGATGTTTTTCTTTCTGGGTATCCTCTCCTGACTTGAATTAGATATACATGAACCAATTTGTTTCTTGTACTGCTTTTGATTATGATGCATAACATGAAAATGCTGGATTCTCATTAGATTTGTTTTCCTTAATTAAAAGGGGTCTTGTCATGTGTCTTGCTGAAGACATGACTTATGTAACACATTCCATTATGCTGTGTTCTCTCTTCATTTTAAGAAAGAGTAATAATTGAAGCTAATAACAGTCATTCAGAATTCATATGTCTGGCTTGACTATATCTCCAGAATTGAGGGATGTAACAGGAATAACTTTTTGTTCTACATTACTGCAAACATTTAAATATAATTATTAATATCACAGTATCACAGTATCACCAATGTTGGAAGAGACCTCAAAGATCACTGAGTGCAACCTGTCACCACAGACCTCATGACTAGACCATGGCACCAAGTGCCATGTCCAGTCCCCTCTTGAACACCTCCAGGGACGGTGACTCCACCACCTCCCTGGGCAGTCCATTCCAATGGCAAACGACTCTCTCAGTGAAGAACTTTCTCCTCACCTCGATCCTAAACTTCCCCTGGCACGGCTTGATATTGCATTAACCAGTGATGGCTCTGAACACACAACAACAACTGTTAACAGAAATTAGTTTGAGGCAACTTGTAATTCTGGGAGAGTGTGTGTGAGCATTCATTCAAAGTGCATTGGCTCTTTTCCAAGCACAACAAATTGCTTAAAAAAACTTGAGGTTCAATGCTTAATTAGAAATATATGACATCCATCGTTACCTGCTGGTAAAAGTGTAGTTAAGACTGACAACGCAATAGAGGAATGAAAACAAATGAATAAAGGGGGAGGAAGAAACTAACTGCTGAATTTTGCAGGATACAAAAAAGAAAAAGGGTCTGTCAACAGCCCATTTAAATATGCTCACAAGTGTATCTTCATTTAGCTCTATGTGTAGTTAACATTAATGTCTAAAGAGGAGTTTTCCTCCCACATATGACATAAGAGTCATCCAAGTGACACTCCAAACATCTCCATAATTGCTATTGTCATAACTTGTGAATTTTCAGGATTTAATTAGCAACTGTTTGTTGTCATTTGAGTAAGTTAATGCAGTTCTCTGATCCTTTGCATCTTTCTTTCTCCCCCTAGTCCTGAACACAAAGAAAAATCTGGAGGGTGTTTGTACCCAGGAAAAATCTGTTTCACAAAATCCCCAAAAGATCTAGAGCGTTATTGTGATATTGATAAGTGATCTGAAAAAAATTTAAAATAACAATGAAAAACAAAATAAAAAGTGTAAAGTAAATATTACATAATGAGAATCCAAGGTATAGGAAAAATCCACATTTGTGTTCTGTCTCACCTGCAGTTTTAGCTGTTACAAATTCATATTATGTCAATTCACAATGACAATTTAATCAAAGAGGAAGTCTAAACCCTTAGAAAAACTGCCCAATAGTATCCAGCTTTGCAATCTTACACAAGTTATAACAACCAAGTAAAAGCAGGATTTGAGGAGTAAGCAAAATTTCATGGTTGTAAAGGATGAAGAGACCCATTTTGTGGGACAGGTATTGTATTTTACTTTTTTGAAGGTGCTTCAAGTCTCTGTAGATCAAAGACTGGGAGGCTGTCATTGTTATGAACACAGAAAGCAATGCTCAAAACAGGATGAAATTAAGATTACTTGGACATTGTTTCCAGTTGTTCAGTTCCTTGGGCTACAATATCTGAATTTTATTGAAGACCACTAGGAGGATGTTAAAATTGCCTGATACCTGAGTAGTGTTACATTCAAGTTTTCAAAAGCTAGAGCAACTATGCTTAAATAGGCTTTTCAGTATCTGATTCTGAAGCTTCTTTACTAAGGCATTTTTAACTCTGATTGTGGCAATGTTGTTGCTATTCTCAGGAATATCACTTCACTTTAGTAATTCATCCAGAAAACACAAAATTTACCCCTACTCTAAACAACGTCTATATTCCTCCTTATTCTAGTTATTGGAAGTTACTAAAGAATGTATGTTATTGCTGTTGAGGAAACATCTTCTTCAGTCTTTCCCTTCCTCTCCAAATGAAAACCTTGTTGGAATACACTGAGATCTTTTAACTTATTCACCATGGAAAGGTTCTTTGGTGGGGGACCTGCTCCAGAATCCAGGACCCAAAGAGCTGTTGAGATTAATGATGCTGCAGTAAGTGGCAGAAGGGGTCATGTAACAGCAAATCTATTTTGCAGCTTTGCAGGAAAGAGCCCTAAGTTTTGCATTTTCTAGGAGACAGAAAGACGTGGTTTTTAATGGGATCCAAAGCTGTAATCGAGTCTTACAGGTTTTCTTAATGTATTAATGATATTTCAAAAAGTCATTAAAAGATACATTTTAGGAAGTAATAGCAATCAGAGTAAACTCAAAAGATGCAGATACATAATTCATGCTAGCTTCTTGGAACTAGAATATTTGGTTGTCCAAGTTGAATCAAAAGGAACATCCAAACTCTTCCATAATTATTTTCTTCTCTTTCTCTTTTGTTTGTTTGGCTGGTTTGCTTTGTTGTGTTTTGGTTTGGGTTTTTTTAATTTTTAAAATGTGGCAGTATGCAAAATCCATTTCATCCATCATGGTCCTAGGCTGCTCAATGCAAGGGTAAAACTTGAAATACCTTTGCACATAAAGAGTTTGAAGACACTACAATCAATGTGTTCATTATTTCAATGGTGATTGTTTATGTATTATTACTCTTAAACATACCAAATTAAACTTAAGTCTAACATGAATTTAAAAGACATGCAAATCTGTCACCCATGTATATAGAGAAACTTTCCAATCTTCCTTTCTACAAATGTATTACTGATGAATAGCTTTGTAGTTGCTCTCTGCCATTAAGTTACTTTCAAATAGGTCATACAGACCATCCTACCAAACAGGCATCAGTATCTTATTTGATAAGGAAACACAGTTCAATTATGGTTGCCAAAGCGAATAGAACAGAACAGAACAGAACAGAACAGAACAGAACAGAACAGAACAGAACAGAACAGAACAGAACAGAACAGAACAGAACAGAACAAGGTTGGAAGAGACCTTTGAGATCATCAAGTCCAACCCATCACCCAACACCATCTAATCAACTAAACCATGGCACCAAGCGCCCTATCAAGTCTCTTCCTAAACACCTCCAGTAATGGTGACTCCACCACCTCCCTGGGCAGAACATTCCAATGGCAAATATCTCTTTCTATAAAGAACTTCTTCCTAACATCCAGCCTAAACCTCCCCTGTTGCAGCTTGAGACTGTGTCCTCTTGTTCTGATGATGGTTGCCTGGGAGAAGAGACCAACCCACACCTGGATATAACCTCCCTTCAGGTAATTGTAGAGAGCAATAAGGTCTCCCCTGAGCCTCCTCTTCTCCAGGCTAAGCAACCCCAACTCTCTCAGCCTCTCCTCATAGGGCTTGTGCTCCAAACTCCTCCCCAACTTTGTTGCCCTTCTCTGGACACATTCCAGCAAGTCAACATCTTTCCTAAACTGAGGGGCCCAGAACTGCACACAGTACTTGAGGTGTGGCCTAACCTCAATGACTTCTTTTGATTAAAAATCCAGTAGAATTTGCTTGTGCCCATTACTCACATCTACTTCCTATAAACACGAGGAAAATACCGTATTGTTTTCACTTGTAATATATACATCATGTGTACTACCACATACAAATATTGCCCAACCTTCTCCATGTCTCTTCACTTCTCAATATGCATTTGTCTTACAAAGAATAATAGCAGTATTTCAGCTTTAGAGAAAGCCATATGGCTACCAGCTTTGTCCACTGTGCAAATCTGCAGCAGGCATCTTGACAAACAGCATTTTCTGTTTGACGGCCCTCTACACAAAGCAAACTCTTGGAGAATTGAAAAGTAAACACTGAAGTTACAAAAGTTAAAAAAGTTATAGAAGTAAACACTGAGGTTATATAGAGAAAAATAACAGATATTACTAGTAGCATTATGGCAAAAGGTATAAAGGACTAATAAAGTCAATTTTGCTCTAGAAAAAGGCCATATAGAAGCAACCCAGAAAGTGTTAGTCATGGAATGAATTCAAGCATTTTTGTTTCTCTGAGCTAGTAAACCTTTCAAAGCTTGTTTTATATCACACACCATACTGGTTTACGTATTGTGTAGTCAGTTTTCTGCCTGTCCATGTGCTTAATAAAAAAAAATTAATTGCTTGTTGATTTTGTCAGAGCACATTAGTACTAGTTTGCTTGGCAGCTGATATGCATGATTACTGATTTTAGAAACTGTCTCATGTTCTCAGAAGTGTTTATTTTGTTTTGGAGACCAGTATCGCTGACAATGGGGTTAGCACTTTCAATAGATGCTAGACATGGTAATAGAGAAGGAGTGTAATAGTCACATCATGGAAGTCTCACATTTCTTTTCCAAGAATGAATGGATCTGAGTGGTGGGAAGACAAAATAAAAGTAAGTTTTGGTGCTTGTTAAGTAACTAACAGGTCCTGTGTCTAATTTGAGATGTGAGTTCGATTCTTCACATCATACCACTCACATGCTCATCATTTCCTGGAATCTTTTGGGGGAAAATTAGTTGTCTAATAGACCCTCTAATTAATGTAACAAACACTTTATAAAGAGTGGGAGGCTGCTACAGTCATTAAAAAGAAATGCGGTAAACTGTGTGGGAACTTTTCAGATAAACCGAATTCCAGTGTTAAAATATTTTCTCAAATGTGTATTTATCTTGGGAAATATATCACAGTCTTCCTTTTGCAGAAAACTCTCTCTCCAAAAACCCCCACAACAACAAAAAATCCAAACACTGATATAAAAGGAAACAAAAAATGTGTATCCACTAGTATAGTTTTAGTCAATCTCATTTGCCTTTTATCAGGACAGAGAAGAAAACCTGTACTACATGTGTCCAGTAAAGGCTGGTAAGAATACATTTCTATAATTGACAACACATAGCCTATAGTAGCTCAACAAGATGAGATCTTCTTCTTCCAATAATGAGAAGAGGGAGAACTTAAATTGCACTGGCAAAGATGGAACCTACATGCTTTTATTACTGTACATTTACATGCTCTAAATAAGTACCTGAGGACACAGTCCAGACCTGTCTTTAAAAGCCACTTGAAGAGGAACCCCAGTGTGACATCTCTGGTTTAAATCCAAACAGGTCTAGGATGCCAGTTATACAGCCTGGGTAGAACATTGACTCTTCATAAAAAACTTGTGCATTTCTTGTCAGCTGAGTTTTATCAATTTTAAACTGAGCTATAATAAAACTAAGTCTTGGATGGAACACCCAACAGAGCTGTAATACAATTGTTTCTAAGCCAAAACAGCAGAGCTTTTGAAGTAGAGCAAGTGCTGATCTGAGCCATCCAATTACCAAACTGCTATAATCCACACAACCCCCGAGCCAGGCCCAAGCATATGTTTCATCCATGCCTCTGATATATAAAGCAGCACTAGAAGCAGAAGTCAAAACCTGGGATTTCATTCTCCCTCATCAACAGACTATAGAATTACTATGCCTTGGCATAAGGAAATGTTTCAGTCCAAAATGGCCTCTGACTGCTGGAAGGCAAGTTTGAATTGCAGTGGCTGATGGCAAAGCTTGAAACTCTTCAATACGTAAGATATCCAGGACCAGATCCTCTGCTGATATGTCAACCGGTTCTAATAGACTAACTATTTTAAAGTGTAGGGACCTGTTTCATGTACCTTCTTATTCTGAAAATTGGAATTTAGTTTTTGTACTGAGTTTGGCTGGAATAGGGTTAATAGCAGCTGGTATAGTGCCGTGTTCTGGATTTGTGGTTAACACAGTGCTGATAGCACTCTAGTGCTTTGGTTACTCCTGAGCAGTGCTTGCACAGCAAAGACACTTTCTCTTTTTCCCACCCTACCTGCCATGAAGTAAAAGACCTGGGGGTGAGCAGGGACCTAGGAGGGGGCACAGATAGGACAGCAGACTCAGACTGCCCAAAGGAATATTCTGTGCTATACAATGTCATGTTCAGCAATAAAACATGGGGTATTGGAAGAAAAGGGTACAGAGGCTTGGCTTCCAGAGTAGCTGTTACTCAGAGAGTGGCTAAGAATCAGTCTGCTTGTGGGAGGTGATGAGCGATTGCTTTCGCATCATTTGTTGTTTTGTTTTTTGTTGTTTTGTTGTTTTTTCCCCCTGTCCTTCATTAATTAAACTGGTTGTGTTTTGTCTCACAAGATGTCTTCCTTTTTCTGTTCTCTCCCCACATTCTGCTGGGGTAGGGACAGTGAACAAATAGCTGTGAGGGTGCTTAGCTGTAGGCTGGGCTTAGTCTGAATACATTTGCAGCAGGAAGTGGGCATGTTGATGTCAGAACCCCTGGGCCAATTCCCAAGCCTACTTGAAAGAAAGCAGAAAAAACCCAAATTCCTGTGTTTGTTCTCTATATTGCCTATGGATGAGGGATATAATAGTATGGAGAAAAAAATCCTTATCTCCTTCCAACCAATTTATATTTAAATAAAACTATCTTAAGAAATGGGAGTTGCAGCTGCCCCCTGAAATGACTAATTGCTAAGATAAATTAATTCTTTCATGAATAAAGTGATAAAGTGATAAGTTTTCACTGTTTATTGCCATCCATTTCCAGCATTGGTTTGAACACTGACTTCAAAGCAAATAAGTGATTTCCATTAAAACATCTTCTCTTTAATGTACTATAAATTCTATTAATAATATGAAAAATTTTCTGTTTCATGACAGAATATCTTTTTTCTTTTATACAAAACTGGTGAATGGAAAATAGTTGTTCTTAGAAAATATAAGAACAAGTTCAAACCAGATTTCAACCTAAAAATGAACATTTTTTTATTTTGAACAATTAATGTTAGTTATCCTATTGTTGATGTTAATTTCCTTCTCTACTTCCTAACTAAATTTTTATTATCTTATGAGGTTATTATTAATTTGCACTACCTATCTTTTGTCAAAAACAGCATTAAGATACCATAGCATAACACTAGAAGCACTACTATTGAAAAGAAGCAGGAAATGTTTAACAAGTCCTTCATTACAAAATTATCAAGGGTATTTTCAATCTGTGGAGTGTTGGAACTAGTGAATGTGTTTCCTGAATCTTGAACGCATTTATTTTCTAGTTAGAGCACCCATTATTTGTCAACCAGATTCCTTCGTTTACAAGAAAGGATGCTTTTGCAAGCTACCTAGAGATTGAATTGGGCATTTTTGGTTTTGGTTTGGTTTGTTTAATTTGTTTTTTTTAATGCAGAGACTGCTTATTCAAAAAGGTGGGCTGATTAAACAGTTTAGTCTGGACATAACCAACTTCCTTAGTGCTTTGATATTTCATATCAAAATCTCTAAACAGGTGAAGCCATAAGCCTTGAAGAAAGGGGGTTTGGGTGATGGCAAATGTCAGCAGTTCCACTGCACAAGATGGGCCACAGCAGTTCTGATAGCCTAGCAATTCCTATGTCACAACAGACTTGCTCAAGTCACCCAGGAGAGCTCCAGAAATCAGACCCATACTTTTCTGCACACATTGCTCTCTTTGCCAAAAGCTATCCAGAGATACTCCTGAATAAACCACAACTATCACAAGCTGTGGATATGAAAAGCTGGTCAGCAAATCTAAAACAAGAAATCACCTTGGATTCCAAATGTTCATGCCATGCATTGATTAAAAGGGTCAGGAGGTTATATTAGTTAGTAAATGCTTGGCATGAAATTCCTGCTTTGAAAGAACGTAGGTCAATCATTCACTAAACAGGGATACTGTAATTTCTCTTCTAGTGAAGAAACCCAAGGGAAAAAAAAATGTGATAATATTGTACTTGCCACTTTTCTGTATTTTTCAAGTGGAAAACATATTATGGATTAAACAGGCTCAGAAATTATTGGTGCTGAAAATTAACACCATCACATTATAGGCATCTTTTAAAATGAACTGACACATAATTGCATGGGAACAACATTCTCCTAAAAAAAAAAAAAAGAAAGAAAGAAAAAGTGTGCACTTCTGTTTGAAGATTTTTGGGCTCATTATATCTTGTAAGCATATACAGGAGGAAAAGATATAAAATATTAAATATAGAAAAATACATGTTATATATTTATAAACATATATAACAATAAATATTACTAAATATACATTGTATAAATATATAATAAACCTATATTACAAATATACAGGAGCAAACTCTTTGTTCCTTTCAGTGTATCTGCAAAATAGATGAGACCACAGGGAACAACTTAAGATAGTGTATTTGTAAATGAAAATATGCATTACTCAAGGCCATATTTTGACAAATGTTATCCTGTCTTTTGTAGCTTTAAGAAGAAAACAGATAAAAGGCATGGAAATTGATATAGACTACACTGACTCCCTTACAGAGGAAGCAATTCCCTTCTCACTCATCTATGTAATTAGCATCTATGGTTGTTTTCTGGGAAGCGATTTTAAATGTGTCGTGTTAAATTAACAAAACAATTCCACTACCTAAAGATCTGAATTACACCTTATCAAAACAGAAAGGTTCATCTGTGGTCAAAGGAACATGGTACTTTGCCTATGAAGAAAAAATTCCTTCTCGCTTCCAGTCCACTATTCTACTGAGTCTTCCTATTGCAGAGTACAGCAGTGACAAGGGCTAATTAATTTCTTTTACACCACAGGATTTCACAGGGCCTCTATTCGGAGCAACTCTTGTTTAGTGTGGTTTCAGTCTATTATTCATAATGCAAATGGCCTGCAACTTGAGAGAAGTGGGAAACTGCACAAAATCTCCCCGTGCCTGAGAAATTAGCAAGTGTTATCTTGCTATTCTATATGCAGCACATTGTCAAATTTACATTCCTAATTTTTTACCTCAATATAAAAAGTATACTCATGCTCTTTGAAAATAAGAAAATAAGGCATTTAAAGAAAAAATCAGAGGCACCTTGCTTTTGCTTTGAACTACATTTTACATTAAATCATTTTCTGAAGACAAAAGCTGTGGAAAACTTGCATGATTTATTTGACATAGACACTGAATCTGTAAGTGGAGCCATATGTGAACAAAATTAGCTTTGAACGATCCTAATCTTCAAGGACGTTCAATGTGCATGCCTTTAATTCTTACAAATTGGGCAATTTTTGCTTATAAGGTTCTATAATAGTCTGCATATAATATATATACCATTTGCCAAAGAGGACTGTGTCCTTACTGGGAAAATAAACAGAATATCTACAAACATCAGGAAGACACTGCTCAGCAAATGAGAGTACAACCGGGAAATTGTAGATGTTCCTGCACAGCCTCAAAAAGTAGGCTGAAGACCTAAAGTAACATTGTCTTGGCATGACACGCAGAGATCAGAGTGTTGAAACACATCTCCTATAAAGACAAGCTGAGGGAGTTGGTGTTCAGCCTGCAAAAGAGAAGGCTCTGAAGAGACCTTAGAGCAGCCTTCCAGTATTTGAAGGAAGCCTGAAGGGGAGCTGGCTGTGACTTTGTAAAAAGGCATATAGTGACAGGACATGGAGTAATGGTTTCAAACTGGAAGAAGATGAATTTAGATTACACATTAGAAAGAAATTCTTCTGAGGTAGTGAGACACTGCAACAGGTTTCCCAGAGCAGTTGTGGAGGCTTCAGCCCTGAAAGTCTCTAAAGCCAGTTGCACGGGGACTTGAGCAACCTTCTCTGGTGGGAGGTGCCCCTGCCCATGGCAGGGGAGTTGGAACTAGATCTTTAATGCCCCTTTCAATCCAAATCATTCTAGGATTCTATGGTATTTAAACACTCCATTGCTGGAATTGCTCCTGTAATACATAACAGAAAATGCACTATTTTACAGAGCATGCATCAAACCCATGATAATCTCTTAGAACAATCAACTCTGGTTTGACAAACTTAGGAAAGTAAGAAACTGCATTCTGTGCACCACAGCAGACCATGAGACACTACCCAATATGACCCATCTCACTGAGAAAATCAGTATTTGCCACTCTAAACTATGAGTGTAAAAAGGAAAACAAAAGATTACTCTAAACAAATTCACTGGGTACCTATCTGGAATAAAGGATCTGTACCATAACAATTATTCCCTTTTCTCTTCTGATCTCGGCTTTTTTTGCTTCTCTCGGGAGAGATAATCTGTGTGCTTTGGCCGGCCTTGGCTAAGTCTAACCCAGTGCTTTTCTCTCTGCTCCTTTATCTCTTGGGACAGGGAGGGAGGTGGGGGGCAGTGGAACGGCTTCCCTGGTTTCTTGACCAGGAGGGTTTTCCTGTTGCTTACTAATTGTAAATATCTGTATAATATTGTAAATACTGCATATTTTGTATATATTCATTTGCTTCTAACTGAGTTGGTCTGGCAAAGTCAATGTTGGGGGAAACTTCAACCCACCACACCCTTGAAGCAAAAGTCTGGAGTTTGTGTGTTTGTTTAAAGACTAATTAAATGGCACCTTTAAATTTAGTCTTACGGGTGCTTTTGGCAAAAATAAGTTTTACTGACTAAGATCTGATGAAACCTTAGCTGGAATGAAATGCATACCTGTGGTGACTAGAAAGATGAATTCAGACTGACAAAGGATACCAGAAGAATAAAAGCTTAGTTTGTCTAGCTTAGCAAGGCAAATACTATGAACTACACATGATGTCCAGCAGTGTATCATGGAAAAGGAGGTGATTTGTCTCAAAGCTTCATCTACCTCTGTTTTATGACACTATAACTATCAAACAAAATGTATGGATAGTGAACTGAAGAGCTAAAAAACTGTTTAAATTGAAGGATGAGGATGGAGAATGAGCCTATATGAATTTTTTCATGAGTAATTTCAAACTGCAGATTTAGAGAAGTACTCCAGTTTCTAGGATTGCAATGCGAAGGAAAAGGATAAGCAAGTGAAAGGATTGCTAAGGATAAATAAAATCACAGTAGTTTAGAATAAATGTAAGGTGATTTATGAAAAAGATAATATATCATGGCTGCATGCAATGGGGATTTAAGTTATGGACATACCTAGGAGTTCCCTTGCTGTCCAGTATGCATACAAACATTAAAACTCATCAATGTAGGGACTCAGAGCATCTGACAGATGCATGAGAGTTAAGATACATATACAACTTGCAAGAGTCATATGTCTACCTACAGATGCAGCAGCACAGAAACCCTACAGTCTAATCTGAATGTATTTTGACCTCAGGTAAATGCTTACCCTCATAGCCAAATGTTTTATATTATGCACACTAATGCAGAGTTGGAGCCAGTCCTAGTGTCACCTAAGACATAGGGCTCCATCTGTACAAGATGCTGCTGCCATGTAAAACATGGATCCTGATCAATCTGAGATAATTTCCTTCATGAGCCTGAGGTGCAAAGCCACATGAGATTATTTTTTTCAGTGCTCTGGAAGGACTCATTCACTTACCACTTAAGGAATACTTTGCTCAAGTAATAAACAAGCAGTGTTGCAGATTGCAATGCAGAACCTAGGCATGAAATTGCCTTCATGACCCTTTATTTCTGTCCCTGTCCCAGAGATGCTGCAGTTGAGTCTTTCCTTTATTCTGGAGCTGCTGGTGACACAACTTTCTAGCTGCCACCATGATCCTTTCTGTGCCCTCATCCAAATTTTTCCTAGAGTTGGGTCTTCAGAAAGCCAGAGGGGATTCAGGCTAGCTTTGCATCACAGTACTCAAACCTTCTTCACTTGCGACGTGGTGCAGTGATTGGACTTGGCTAGAACTAGCTCTGGTTGAAGAGGGTTATTGGTTTGGCTTTACACCAAGGAATAATAATTTCCCAATTTATTTTCAGGTAGCTCATATTTGGCCAACAATTTTTCAAAGTCAGATACTATATAAACCTTCACAAGCTGCTGTGAATTTATCCATAAGACAGAAATCTCTTCAAGAAAAGTAATTTATGCACCTACAGGATGCACAGGAATTTCTCTTTTGAGTCTGCATTACTCATCTGCTATTTTTATAGACACAGGCATTGTCTGACCTGTGTCATCTTAAATCTTAAAATAATTACTCTTCAATGCCTCCCTACACTTCTCAATGCAGCAAGCTTTCTGACATGGGTAGTGAAAATATGTTCAAGACTCAATTCTAAATTCTTGTCTCTGTTTTTTCTTTCACTTCAGTAATAATTGCAGCATAATTTTAAAATACAGATTCAGGATGATTTCAGAGCTGGGAACTGGTACTATCTCCTGTTGTGGCTTCTGAGGTTTGGAAATCCCCATGCAGAGAGCTTGAACCAATTAAAGTGCATTCAGTAGGTGTGTCATAGCCATCAGTAGGAATACAATGGCATTCAAATGAGCACTAATGTGGTATTATCAGAAAAATATTCCTTGACAGAATATCCAAAACATCTATGAATAAGGTTTGCAATACTGTACACTGGCAGTAAGAAACAAAACCCATATCAAAAGAAGCAGAAGCCTATTATACTGTGTGCTAACTATTCATGTGAAAAGTTAGGGAGTTCTGTGTTGGTTTTTATAGTTCTTAAAGTAAAAATCAGTCATAGAAGTAAACTACAGTGATGTAAATATGAAAGTTTTTCATGTACTTGGAAAGGGAAATATCAGAACAAAGTTACTCTGATCTGCTGATTTGATAGGGGCTGAATTAATGAGGCAGGAGTTATAAAAATATAGTTATCTTTATTTTCCCCCAAACCCCACCCCCAAATTAGACATAAAAGTTATTAAATCATTTACATGTTCTGTTTGGTCATGAATTCTACCAGGATGCTTATGGGCAACTTTAGTACAATTTAGAGAATTCAGAAAATGGAAAAGGCTAAGCCACAAAATAGCTTCACCCCACTTCTATTCAGAAGCAAGCCAGGAACCTGAAGGAAAGCTAATGAGAGCACCAGGTTGTACTCACGAGGATGGAGCAGGAATTTGGCGTTGGTCCCTAGGTCTCTCTTGGTGGCAGGCTCCAGGTGCTGCAGGTTTTATATTCTGATTTGTGGATAATGCAGCACGATCTAAAGGAAAAGGATGCACCAGAATCAAAGTGTCCATAGACACGGCTGCTATGGGGAAAAACTCGTGAGCAGCAGCACTGCAAGAAAGCCGCAGGTTTCACGGCAGGCAGGGTCGCTCCATGGCAGGGAGGGAGCAGGACCTCAGGCAGGTCTTCTGAGAAGAAGCTAGGTCGGAGTGGAGTGAGCAAGATGAAGGCTGGAGCCAGAGCAGGAGGAAGAGTGAGGGCAGGAGCAGGATGATCGCTTTTTGATCACTCTATTCAAGGCATTTCTAGACAAAGTCTCCAAGGCCAATGTATAATGAGTACAAAGCACCCTGCTAAACATAGTTCCCAAACCCAGCGGACTTCCCCCATGGGGAAGGAACCTCTGCCCTGGCGGAAAGCATGGGCACTAATTACCTGTCCCCAGGCAAATGGGAAGGCAATTTCGCACCTTGGAAGGCAATTTTTGCCTTTGTCGTTCCCCATTCAAACCTCTGCTGATGGAGATGGGGAAAGGGGCGTTTGGAGCACACCGTAACATCTGCCAAGAGAATTATCTTTACTGTGTGGATGCAAAGAGGAATTCACTGTGCTTTAGGAGACAGTCTCTTGGTACTCATGAGAGTTCTTATGTATTCATATAATTGACTTAATTAAGAAAGCAGCTTTCTGAAATTATTACTTCATTGTTTCAGAGCCAAATACATTAAAGAAAACAGAAATGAGAGTTGTCAGTTATACTCAAGTCATTGTGAAATATTTCTAACATGACTAGCAATGATAAAAGTGTATAATCCAGACAGAAAAAAAAAACACTGCAATGAGTTACCTTCTGTGTTACAAGTGTCAAAAGACTTTGAACCCATGTTGCATTTCCTTATACAAGTAACTGATAACAAGCAAGGTTCTATTTTCATGTTTCCAGAACATTAAGTCTTTTCCACTTTATAGAAACTGGATGTTCCAGTTTCTGAAAGTAATTGTGGCTATGTAAATTTCATTCCAAGATTTTTAGTTAGTCAAGAACTTAGAACTCGGTCATAGTATATAAACTTTAGTTGCACAAAGCCACTGGAAAAAATGACAGTGAGTGATGACCATGGCAAACAAGTTCATAAAAACACTCCCCAAATCTCAAGGGACACAAAATGAACTGTACATTGTTTTAATTGTTAGCCTTATGAGATGCTTGAAATATATAATTAGCATTGCAGAAAGCTATTTCATTTGGTCATAAGCAACAGACTACACACTATTTTTAGTTACGAACAGATAGTTACAGGATGTGACACCGAAGGTGGTGGCTTAGAATCACCTTCCAAAATGTGTTTTCTCAGTAAGTTGCAATGTAATTATCTGCAATTTAATTGTTCATTTTGTACCACCACTGATGTTTCTGGATATAAGCCTGTCTTTGATAGTTTCATGATGGCTTCTGTATGAATGTGCATGGTATTTAAGGCCACAACCTGGACCTGTAGCATTACAGGCATCCACAATTTGCGTACCTTTCAGTAGAGAAGATAATATGTTATTAGACACGATTACAAGCTTGTAAAGATGAGAGGGTGTTTCTTTCATTACTCCATTCATTATTGGCCCCCACACACACCTTTTTTTTTTTTCCCCCTTTTTTTTTCACAAGTAAACACGAGGCTAGAACATGGCCTTAAAACTAATGAAGCATGGATGTAACTCCTGGAAAAGTTCCCAATGCTTTCTTATTGGCTAATGGAGCATATCACAATCAAATGAACTATAAAATGATGATGGAGAAATCTAGTCTACTTAGAATATTCCAGAGTCCAGAAGAAAGTCTAAGAGCTGCTCACAATCATTATGGAGAACATAATAGATGGAAAATAGCATGATGAGGAGATGAATACTTTTTAGTTTTATTTGCTGTTTCTAGTCTCAAAAGCTTTTCTGCACATTTAATTTTCAAATGTTTTCCTATATTACAGAGATTAATTATTTTAATTAATTTACAACTACATTATTGTGTTATTGTGCATTAGTATAAATATATTACTGTATTAATATATTTTTATATAATTAATGATGCTAAATTATTTTTGCTTACCATGTATGATGCTTATATCATCATGCCATTTTGTCCTAAAGAATTCAGTGTTATGGATTTTTTATTTTTTTATTAAGCATTATAGACACCTTGTACCCTGCCAAATATTTGTACTGATGCAGATCTTTTTTTCTCTGCAGGTCAGAATGTTGGACTGAAAGGTACTATTTTTGCTAAATGCAAGTGTTTGTACCTCAGCTATTGTAAAGATTGCTTTTCCAACACTTTGGCTCTTTACCCAACATTTTGAAGGGGTGTGGGATGGAAGATAAGAATGTTAAAATTCAAGTTTTCTCCTTGGCTGCTTCCACTCAGCCAGCCCATATCACCACATTGTGGGTCAGTGTGGTAACTCAATCTCCAAACACAAGTAAAAATATGGGTTGGCATTGTGGTTTATCAGTTCCCTGTAATCTCATGTGAACTCCTGCAGATCAAAATCATGTGCCAGTGAGCAAGGCTAGCGATGTCAAAGTTGGTGGCTGCTAATCTGAGTACAGCCTTTAGACACAAGGCCTGTGCTTACATTTAGAAGACAGAAACTAGACCTCAAACAACTGAGAGTGTGAGAGAAACAGAAAAATAATCTGGTACCAAGGGTAAAAAATACTTGGGAAGAAACAGGTTCTTCACTGCTCCTAATCAGTATTTTCACACAATGCCACACTGCCTAACACTGAATAATTATGTTAAATGCAGTTAACTCTTAACACTGATTTTTCATCATGAGTTTCTGAAATAATGCTTATTTCAGCAATTAATGCCTAGTTCCCCAAAGAAAACATCAAACACACTTGAGTTGTATGAACAAGGGAAGCATCAAGCCTGCTGAAAATGTCTACTTGGTAATTAACAACTTAGACCATGAAAACCTTTACTAAAACAGAAAGAGAGAGAAGTGATCTTCAGGATGAAACTCTTGCTGTGACATGTTCTGCTTCATTTGATTCAGCAACTGGATGTTTTAAGCACTAACCATAGCATTTGCTACTGAAAAAGTTCTATGCCTGCTATATCTGTGCAATATATATTTACTTGTACATATATTTACTGTAACAGATGAAAACATGTCTACAGTTACAACATCTTTGCCTCTGTCTTCCATGCTGTGCTTCAGTTCCATTGTACAACATCTGTCATTATAGCAGTGCAGTCTGTTTGGTACCTTGTCTGCATGCACACATGTGCACACAAATATGATTTTGGAGCCTTGACACTAATTTGTTGGAGCTAATCTGTATCACAGGATAACATAGATGGTGCCAAGGGGAAAGGATTAAAGACCAGCAGAAATGTGATCAAGATAGTTAACTATGACTTTCATTGAGTACCATATACATGTTCAACTCGATTCAAGGGAGATGTTGAGGTACTAGAACGAGTCCAGAGAAGGGCAACAAAACTGGTGAGGGGCCTGGAACACAAGCTCTATGAGGAGAGGCTGAGGGAGCTGGGGTTGTTTAGCCTGGAGAAGATGAGGCTCAGGGGCAACCTCTTTGCTGTCTACCTGAAGGGAGGTTGTAGCCATGTGGGGGTTGGTCTGCTCTCAACAGAACGAGGGGACAGTCTCAAGTTGTGCCATGGGAGATTCAGGCTGGATATTAGAAAGAAGTTCTGCACAGTGAGAGTGATTTGCCTTTGGAATGTGCTGCCCAGGGAGGTGGTGGAATTGCCATCCTTGGAGATCTTCAAGTAAAGACTGGATGAGGCACTTGGTGCCATGGTCCAACCGAATTTCTAGCAGAGTATGTCCCCCTTTCTTGGACATCTTGAAACCCAACTTTTCGTGGTTTTTGATTGGGTTGTTGGGTTTTTGGGGTTTTTTTTTTGGTTTTTTTTTTTTTTTAAACCTGTAAAAGTGAGAAATTTTGTTACAGTTTAAGGAGCTCAAAACAAGTACTAGCTGAGATAGTTAATACAGATTTCTGTAACTGAAAACAGCCTCAATCTGAGATGTTGCAGATGGTATGGAGGAGGAAAAGTATCATTTTGGCCACAGAATCACATTTAAGATTTTTTTTTTTTTTTCTAACAATCTAGTGATAGAACAAGACTCTTAGGTGTACTGCTCTGTCCTTATTCTTTCCTGCTTCTTTTGCTCCAGATCATGTGGGTGTGCCAGGGTTTTCCCTTGGGAATGGACCTAGTAGAGAGGATTAACAATAGGCTGTCATTCAGATGGAAGACAGAAGGTGCCAGAACGACAGATAGACACTCCATCACTTTCCACAGACAAACCATCAAAACTGGATTTCTTTTTAAAATATAGCAAGCTTTAGCCCCAAACCACAAGCATATGAGGTTAGAATCCTGTACTTTTCACATGGCCAGAAGTATGATTTCAGGCAGTAGTCAAAGGAGTAAACAGACTACCAAGGTAACTGAAAAATACTCAGTCAACACAAAAGATTCATAAACTGTGTGCCAATTACTCAGATAGTATTTCATATCAACCACAATCCCATCAATCCTCAATATGCATTTCTGCTCCCCCTGTCATTATGTTGCCAGTGTTTGAAAGCAAAATGTATGCCATGGCAAAGCAATTTTGTACTACATTCTCTCTCTCAAAACTGCTGTTTATCTGTTTTTTATTTAATGGTCTCTTATCAAATAAAAGTGGCAGATACCTAACAGAATTATTTATTGCTTGAATGTTACTCCACTGAGCAATTTGAAACCACAAAGTGGCATCAGCCTCTACCACAGAATCTATACAAAGTAGTCAAAATGTTCTGTTTCCATCAAATCTATTTATCATACTAATTATTCAAAAACTGCATTGCCATGGAGACAATCACCTGAATTAACGAGGTTGATAATTTTGTTTAGCTCATTCCAAACTGATCTGAAGATTTTGGCATTTATTGATTGGCTTCTGCAACCTCTGTTTTATTTACTTTAGAGTAATCTATAACCTACTTTAAACAACCCTCTGACAATTTTACTGAGTAACCACAGACAACAGAAAATCTTTTTCTCCTAAGATGTTTCTGAGAGAAATAGGTGCATATACTCATGTAGCCAACTTATCCAAGAGATGCATAATTGCTGACATTTATTCAGAGCCTTTTTTTTTTTCATCCAAAAACCAGAATGCTGATCAATGTCACCATTTGAGTCTCGGTGATCTGACGGTACAGACCATCTGGGGAAACAGACACTATCTTTAACTATCCCATCTCCAGTACCAATACATGATATATGCAACTGGAAAACCCAGTTGTCAAAAACTGTTTTCCAGGGCAAAGGAAGGCAAATGCTCTACCTGTTAAATGAAGTGGTCTAACTGACATAAAGTTGCCAGGCTTTTATAGCCACCATCATTCATCTTTATGAGAAGAAAAATGTGTAACTGAATTCACATGGCAGGTGGTGGAATAGAGGCTGTTTATGAACTTTTCTTAATGCCTGTTGACAGAAAACTTGCAGGCCAGAGCACCGACTGCAGTTGTATTAGGTGCCAAATTACTCTAATACACCCAAGAGGAAGAAGCACTACTATGACTTTACGACACAAGGATGTAGATTATTTCCTTCAATCACTTCAGACCACCAGGTAATACCATCTATTCAATTTTCTAAAGACAAAATTTTGCCTCTTGTACTTTATTCCATGTCTCATGAACTGCTATGGGCTGGAACATAAAACAGCTCTTGAGTTTAACCCTTAAATCTATTGAGATACCTTCATACTATTTTGACAATATTCTGTTTACAGCTAACTAAGTGACCACTTTGGTTTTCAAGCACTTTTATAACTTCTTTAGTAATAGCTTTTATAACTTTTCTAACTTCTTAGTGTAGAACATTTTCAGAAAATGTTATATGCTAAACCAAGTTCAGATTTTCTGAGGCAGCTGTTTTATCTGATCACAAAAGAATTGTGTATTTTCATATATATATATATATGCACATGGAGTCACATACACATTTTATATAAATTCTAAGCTGCAATTTTGCAGAATTTCTCTCCCTCTCTTCCTTTGTTTCTTTCCCTGAATTTAACAGCAAAATTAATAATGCTTGGGTAACACAACAACTTCATGTAAGTCATCCCTGCATGAATCATGAATCTTACTTTTTAAAATAGTGACATAATAAATTTGTACCAACTGACTATGCTGTTTCTGCATTTCACAGTATCACAGTATATACATTATATACATAATATATACACAGTATATATACATTTCAGGGATTTGAGTTTTATACTCCTTAGAGAAATAGGGATTTTTTTTTTTCTGTATTTCAGCTATAAGAAAAATTCAGAAGTAGAGGATGTTGGAAGGTATCACTTGTCTACCATGGTAACTATTAAAGAAATAATAGCATTCATGTTTACATAAGTGGCTTGGTTTATAGGAGTCTGCATATAAGTCAACTTCAGACTTAAGATTAAGTGACTGCAATATTGAATTACAGTGCTAGCATCCATGGCTACTAAAATGAAAACAAAACAAAACAAACAACCCCAACCAAACACAAAAACCCAACCAAACCTGAAAACCACTGTATTTGATTATAAATTTTCCACCTCCTAATAGTAATAATAAAAAATTTCTTCCTATCACCAAAACCATGAAATCACAGAATACCAGGTCAGTAGGGACCTCAAGGATGTTTTGGTCCAACCTTTCTTGGGAAAAGCACAGTCTAGATAAGAATGCCCAGCACCCTGACCAGACAAATTTTACAAGTGTGCAATGTTGGTTCCATCTCTTTCCTGGGGATATTATTCCAATGGATGATCATCCTTGTTGGGAAAAATGTTCCTCTTATGTCTAATTGGAATCTCCCCAGGGATAACTTGTACCCATTACTCTTTGTCTTTCCATGTGATTCCTTGTGAAAAGAGAGTCTCGACCTTCTTCATAGCTACCCTTTATGTACTGGAACATGGTGATAAGGTCTTCCAAAAATCATAGGAGCTTCTTGACCTACTGCCTAGCAATCCTCAATTCTCACCATTCTGCTTTTGAACAATGTTTGATTCTGGGTGAAATTCCCACTATAAGTATATCTGCCAAAGTTGAACACATTTTGGATAGATTTGGCCCAGATAACAGTGCAGATCTAAGTACTAGAATCTAGGAATAGATAACATGACTGCTAATACCCTTTTCTCACTGCCCAAACTATGTAGACCGATATCTAAGCACCCAGCATGAGTTGTGTTGTATTAGCCGTCATACAAGCAGGTGTAAAAATGCTGTCTATTGAGATGGTTATGATTTCACTGATAGCAGCCAAAATAATTTTTCATAATGATGCAGTACTACTAGACATTTGCACACATAGAAGAGGCCCTTGGATTGTCTCCACTGGCTCACCAGCTTTGAAAGTTGTTAAATATGCTGCAGATCATGTACTTAAATGTTAATTACTTGTAAGCACTTGGCCAGAAGACACTGCAAGGTTAAATTGGACATAATATGAGAAAACCTTTAGACCAAGAATACCAAATGGTCTGTAAACTAACTTGATAACATCAGATTCTGGAAATAGTCATTTGTTTTTTTTTTTCTTGGCATTCTCACAGAAAGATGTTTACCTCCTCTTTGAGATGGAAAGTTTTCTCCATCCTAAATTACAGCTAAGCAGAAAAAATCTGGTAAGACCATCCTACTGCAAAGTTTCTGATTATTCCCATTAAACCTGGATGAAAACTGCTACTAAAAATTCACTATTGTTGTTGAGGCAAGCAATAGGTTTATCTAAATGGAACACACTTGTGACATACATAAATTGTTTGTAAGGGCATTAATTATCTGCCTTGTTTCTAGTCCAGGTGTCAAAAATCGACATGTTTTATATCTACCCCACAGAGAGCTCTAAATTGTCTGGCAAGCTCAGTTACGCCTTCTCATTCACATCTGCCAGTTGCCACACAGTAAGTATCATCTGCACTGGGCCAAGGCAGTAAATCAAAATAATTCATTTGCAGGTTTCTGGAACATCCTTTAGGACAGCTGCCATCCAGTAAGTTCTAAAATACAGGAATCACTGGTATTAAATCACTGACAAGTCTTTGATTACTGCCAAAAGCAATGATGGTGGGTTGATAGCTGATCAAATCTGTCTGCCAAAAACTAGCTAAAATGAAAGTAGGACCATTTGGCAAGTTTAAAAAAAATAAAAAAATTTTAAACTTATCTAAGCAAGAGCTGAAAATTGTTCATCTATACTACATGGGATCTTGCAGCATAGATGCCAACACTCAGACTGTGGTTATTTTAAAGAATATTAGGCTAAGAGTACTGAAAAAATCAAGTATGTTAAAAATTCTTCAAAACCACTAGCCATACAATGTATCATTTATTTATTTCTACTGCCATATATCTATGCACCAAGGAAATTTATTGCCTTATCTGTAATCTGTATGAACTTTGAGAATCTATCAGGAAACAGAGATTTGAGTCAGTGCCTTAGAACCATTAATGTCCTTCACTGAGGTTATACTGTGAATTTCTAGAAGATTTTGGTATTGTACTCCTCTGGCTTTAGCCACTGAGTAATTTTTTTTCTGGCATTGTTAATAGACAGTTGCCAGTTTGTTGTTCTGAGTTCTGTCTGTAATTCTTCTACAAAAGATGGGTTGACAACGACTTGATTAAATGTTGAAATAAAACTCATTTATCCATAATGACCACACCCAGATGTGATCACAGGACTAGATTATCCTTTAAAGAGAAGCCAGTGAAAACTGAAAATTCTGATTGACACATGTGGCAAGTGTGTTTAAAAAAAATAAATTAGGTAACTCTCATACCTATGCCTGAAATGTCATAAACTAAATGTTGCTGGTGAATATCAAATACAAAGGAAACAAAACAATTGTACTGAGTTCTTTGTTGACAAACCAGCTACAAAAATATCTATAGACTGTCTTAGATGCCTTTAAAATTTTGTTCCTGTTCATCTTGTGAATTCAGTGCATGTGGATATCTACTCTATTTATTTCTTGTACAGACATTCTGATCAGATCTGCCATGTAGGAAATATAGAGGAGACAGAAATCCTTACAGAATAGCTTCTTATCTAGAAGAACAGAGGAAGTGTTCCGAATTCCCAAGACACACTGAGGGCCTTTAAGGCAAAACCCCTCTGCCTGCATGCTGGCTCCCAGATACACTGATTCCTGCCAAAAGGGATGCTTCCAGGCTTGTGAGCCTCTCATGAGGTTTCTGTCTCTTCCATTACACCAGAGAAACAGAAAAATCTTATTCCTTTTTTAGGATCCTCTGAAGTCATCTTGATTGGTTCTACAAGATCCAGTACCTTTAACATTCTCTTGATATGAGCCTTCCGTATAGATCATGTCTAAAATTTATCACATGTTGTCTGTTCCCTCTGAATATTCTTACTGTTTGATTTGCTTGTTTTGATAGTTTGAGTAAACTTAAGGTTAAGCTAAAGAGATAAGAGCTTAATATAACATAAGATATCATAACCACAATGCATAATTACCTTAGCTTAAGCTACTTACAGGAAAAAGATAACATCGTCATTCCCTTTTCCCTAGCTGCAGGGAGGGAAAGGGAAAAAAAAAAAAGGGGAAAAAAAACCAAACCAAAACAAAAGCCCCAAACAAAACAGTCAAATGCAGGAAAGAGGGGAGAAAAAAAAACCACCAACAACACAACAACAAAAAAGCCAAACAACCAAACATAAACCAGAAAACTGAAAACAGAGTGCTACCTTACTCCCACCTGTCTTGGAGTCATGCCTGGAGAAAAGCCAACATCCAAGATCTGAAATCTAGAAGCAGCAACCGGACCAGGAAGCCTCCCATGTTACAGTCTGAACTTCAAGCACCATAATACTTTGCTCCAAACAGTACTTTCATTTTGAAGCTGGCATGAATGCAGCACAGTATGAATAATATCAGCAGATTCAACTCAGCCTGTGACAACTAGTAATCTTATTTTAACATCTATTCAGAATATACCCATGAAATATGCAGAAAGGCAATTTGTCAGACATCCTGAACTCCACTGAATGGCATGCAAAACTTGGCATGAATTATTACAGTTCCTTCATAAGTCATGAGCAAGAGACAAAGATAAAAATCTGACAGAACTGCTTGATGCACCATCTTTTACAGAGTTTCAAGTGAAGGTGGAAGCTTTCACAGTGTTTTGAAGATGCCATTCAGTTTTTCTTCCTGCATCAAAGAATGAAAATGTTGCCACACAAAGGCAGTTAGCAGTAAGTGACAGTTCATTGAAACAGGGTGCAAAGTGGAAGAATTGCAGATTTGTCTCCTGTTCTCCTAGGAGTCTGCTTCCTTTGTAACCAAACATCCAGAATCCTTTACACAAGTTCAGGATTCATTTTGCAGAATTTTCTAAGCCTTTCTGCCACCATGTTCTTGAAAGGAAAGATTTCTGGAGTCTCATAGTTTTAAAAATCTAGCTCTAAAAGTTATTAAGTAATCCTAGTTCTGAAACATTCTACTTTTTGCAAATGAGAATCCAGGAAAAGTTAAAAAAAAAAAAAAAACCAACCAACCAAAAGTTAAAAAAAAATCCAACCAACCAAAAAACCCACACTACAAAAACTATTTTGTTAGCATTATGAAATCTTTGGAGAAAAGTTCATAGATTCTTTTTTGAGACTCTACTTCAAGGTTTTGAATGTGTTTACCTATTCTATTCCCCCAAATTTGGACCAAAATTTTACTGATGAATAATATATTTTTTTACAAAAATGAATAGAGGGGATTTCCACACCACCACCAGACAAATAATAAAATTTGGCTTATATAACTTCAGTATCAATATTGTGCAGTGAAGTTTACCAATTCAGAAAATACTGTGGTATCTGTATCTTACAAATTTAGTATCATAGGATCAGTCAGGGTTGGAAGGGACCACAAGGATCATCCAGTTCCAACGCCCCTGCCACAGGCAGGGACACCCTGCACTAGATCAGGCTGGCCAAAGCCTCATCCAGCCTGGTCTTAAACACCTCCAGGGACGGGGCCCCAACCACCTCCCTGGACAACCCATTCCAGGGCTTCACCACTCTCATGGGGAAGAACTTCCTCCTCACATTCAGCCTGAGTCTCCCTACCTCCAGCTTCATTCCATTCCCCCTAGTCCTATCACCACCTGAAGTCCCTCCCCAGCCTTCCTGTAAGCCCCCTTCAGATACTGGAAGGCCACAGTGAGGTCACCTCGGAGCCTTCTTTTCTCCAGACTGAAGATTTCGCTTCAGTAGAGTTACATCTTTGCTTATATTCATTCTGTGAAGTAATTCTCTTTACTAAATAATAAAAAAATTACTGTGTTAAGCAGTGAGCCACTGATCAATAGGAACATAATGTTTGAAGTTAAACAAAAATATCCTGAACAGCACATTAACACTGGTCCAGTAAGTTTAATTTTCAGCAGTAACTTTTATATGCTTCCTTCACTTCATTTTAGTATGCACTTCAGGTGACCCAGAACTGCATCTCTGTAACTAGGATACACCCCAATGAATCATTTCTGAGAACACAGCTCTTGCTCAGCTAACAGTAACAATTGCCAAAGCTCCTCTAACAAGGTAAAAAAAAAAAAAAAAAAAAAAAAAAAAAAAAAAAAAAAAGGCAATTACTTTTATCACCAGCTACTTATTAATTGTACTACAGCCATAACTACATTTTGGATTAATGACCAATAACATTCCACTACTGTGGAAAGGAACCTAAGTAGTGAAAATACAAGCTCTAAACAACATGTAAGAAAATGCAGTTGTGATTTGAATCTTGTGCTATTCTACACTTTGAACTAAAACTGGAACCTCTTTTCCTCAAAATCTAGACCTCTATTTTTGTTTTCTGGCTGAATTTGATCTTTTGAAACAATTGTGGTAAAGTGGAGATATAATCAGGAGATAAGCTACACTGCTGTTTTTCTTGGCATACAGTTTTCAGAGATGAGATTGGTGTTCTCCATTTGCATGTTCAAGATTGAAAAAGCTGTCAGGCTGGGCAGCAGGATGGAATTATTCTCACTGGATATATTTATAGGAGTCGTACATGTGATGGAGTAAATGCAGGCTTTGCTCATGGCTGTTGAATGGGACACAGTCTACTTTCCATGATTAACCAGCCTCAGGCACTAACCAGGAGAGGCTTTTGATTCAAAATCAGTTGTAATCAAAATATACAGCTGGAAACAGACTTTAAACACACTTAGTGTACTCTCCAGTCCCAAATCTATGTTTCCATCACAGCATGTGATCCAGTGAAGATGAATAATCCTGTTACACTTTGTAACTGCAGAATACTTTGGATTTGAATAAAAGGGTGATGTAGATGAAAATTATCACTGTGCTCTTAGCAATTAATTTCTTTCCAATAGAAAATATTATTTTAAAATAAGCAGGCTTTCAACATACATAACCTCAAAAATTGCTTTACAGCTAACAAATTTAAATTATCTGTATACTTCTACCTCACAAAGGCTGAAGGATTTGTGCCACAAAGTTAGCCAGTATTCAACATCTTCATTTTACCAGCAAAAATCTTAAGCACAAAGGTCAGACTTTGACCCCCTGCATTTGTCTTGGTGGTGTTAAAACTGAGTCTATATTCAAAATCAGTGCTCAAGTGCGTAGGTAATATATGGAAAAACAAACAAACCAAAAAAAAACAATAAAACCAACCCCCAAACCTCCTTGCCCACATCTCCTGCACCACAAAGCAAAAATAAATAAATAAAAGCAGCACCAAGCTACCTTCTTAAGTTCCCATTGTATTCAGTACCATACCGTCATGACCTCCACTAACCATAAATCTTATTTGCATTACATATCAAATGTTAAATATCCATTTTACACATTCTGAGCACACAAAGTGCAGACAAGTGCTAGCTTTCTTGAAAGAATAAATTCAGGAACACAAAATGATTTGTAAACACTAGAAGAATCTTGGCTGTGTTACAACAAGCAGGTAATATCCTTACAAACAGCACAACTCTGAACTGAGTGTGGCATATTAATCCTAATTCAAAATGTATTTACACCACAAAACAGGCAAATTGAAGGACACAAAGGTTTTATACTAAACAAACAGTACTGTACCCAGTGGAAAAAGCTGTGGTAAAATTCTGCTTTAAGGATTTGTTTTTTATATAAAATATCTCTTTATTCTCAAGGAAAATGTTTGGGGTTTTTTTCCCTGTGTTAATAATCTAGAAAACGTGGTGATGGATTTCTGAGTCATTATTAATCTCAAGCAAAAACATAACTAAAATCCATATTCCAAGTAACATCTCTGAGCACAAGTATGCACTGTCAAGTGTAGTTACATTTTCCTGTCAACCTTTTGGATGTACAGATACACATTGATTTAATAGGTAGAGAGACAGAAGTGTTCCCAGTGCTTATGACTACAACTGAAAGGATGGGAGGAACAGGATGCAGGAATATTCAAGTCTATATGCATAGAAGGATATACTGCTTGTTGACTCAACGGTGGATACAGTGCAGGCTAAGACATGGGGACTTACAAACCTAAATCTCTGGTGGTGTAAGGGTCTCAAGAACCCAGCAGAAGAGACATGGAATAGTGCCTTTCACTGCAGTGAAATGACACGAGGAAGTGACAATTCTAGGATGTCCACTTGACACATATTTACTTCAAGGTCAGCTTGGATGGGGCTCTGAGCAACCTGATCTAGGTGAAGATTTTTCTGCTGTTTACAGGGGGGTTAGACTAGATGATCTTTGGGGGTCTTTTCCAACCCAATTCTTCCAATTCTACTGCATGAAGTACTCCATGTTTTTAAAATATTTATTCTACTTACTAGCATGTTTCATGGAAGGTATTTCAGATAACTGTAGATTTCCTTAGTTATTGCCATTGAAAGAAATATGTCCTTTTTTACCTGCTGTAATCTAAACTTACCCTACTTTTACATTTCTCTATTAATAATAAACTCTGGATCAGAGCTTTTTCCTCCCTTATTTTTGTCCCTCTATATCTATCTCCAGTTTCCTGGGATACCTAACATATTCACAATAGAGTTGAAAATACTGAGAAAACAACACTGTGAAATACCCAGTTCTGATAAAGGTCAGAAACATACCCAGTCATACAGCTAGCTAAAATTCAGTTACAGTTCATGCTATTTTTTTAAACCTATTTTCATGCTGCCAGCAATGTTAAGGCAGATGATTTAGTTGATGGAAGAGAAAGATGCTTATAAAATAAAAGTGTGAGACAGCAAGTAGAAGTTTGTGGATGGAGAGGATGCAATAAGTCATCAATGTGTTGCAGGGTTTGCACTTAGAAGACATGAGGCTTTTTTCTCTTCTCCCTTGATGACTTCACTACATGGGCTTAAAGAACCAGTAGAGATGGCTTACTGCACAATTTTAGCAACTTGTGTTGTAAGTGCTTTACTTAGCTATGAAAACTGGGAAAATCACTGAAAGAATCTATTGCTAGTCTTTTTTTCCTCTTTCCAGAAGAGAGAAAAGGGAAGAATGGAAATCACATCTTACAATAAACATCACATTTTTCATTAGGTAACTGAATATAGATTATTATTGACATATAACTGGTTTTAAATGTTTTCATTATTAGTGTTTCTGTCCTGGACCTGTCACTTGTTTGCATGTCCAGAGAGTGTTTATCACTAGCTAACAGAGTAACCTTACAAATTTACCTGCCTATGTCAGTGAGAAAGAACTGCAAATAACAGCTCTGCACAACATCTTCACCTGAGCCAGGAGAAAGTAGGAAGAATAGAAAATATTTGAGAATTAAGGCACTTGTTGTCTGCCTGTGGATTGAACAGGGAAAGCCCATCAGCACCAACAGCAGTGCTGATGGGAGAGACTGTTGTGACTTTGAAATGGTGTGGTCTGCACTGCTACTTGGTCAGCTACAGGAGAAGATTTGCTTCTTCTGTGCAAAGAAATTCTTTCTCCTTCTTGCCCCTCTGTGGAAGGCTTTCAAAGAGCAAACAATTCTGCAGGGGATTTTCCTTCCACTGCTGAAAACTACATACTGTATCACCAAAAAAATATGGTTAACATTTCACAGTACCACAGTATCGCTAAGGTTGGAAGAAACCTTGAAGATCATTGAGTCCAACCTGTAACCACAAACCTCACGACTAGACCATGGCACCAAGTGCCACGTCCAATCCCCTCTTGAACACCTCCAGGGATGGTGACTCCACCACCTCCCCAGGCAGCCCATTCCAATGGTGAATCACTCTCTCGGTGAAGAACTTTCTCCTCACCTCCAGCCTAAACTTCCCCTGGCACAGCTTGAGACTGTGTCCCCTTGTTCTGGTGCTGGTTGCCAGGGAGAAGAGACCAACCCTTTCCTGGCTACAACCACCCTTCAGGTAGTTGTAAAGAGCAATGAGGTCGCCCCTGAGCCTCCTCTTCTCCAGGCTAAACAGCCCCAGCTCCCTCAGCCTCTCCTCATAAGGCTTGTGCTCAAGGCCCCTCACCAGCCTTGTAGCCCTTCTCTGGACACGTTCAAGTGTCTCGACGTCCTTCTTAAACTGAGGGGCCCAGAACTGAACACGGTACTCAAGGTGCAGCCTAACCAAAGCAGAGTACAGGGGCACAATGACCTCCCTGCTCCTGCTGGCCACACCATTCCATTTGCTGATGACAAACCTTGAATTCGTTCTAATAACTCAATAGCAATATAGAATACTGAGAAGATTCAGTGCATGCAGTATGCAAATGCAGGGGGATAGCAAATAGTCACTGTAAGAACAGAATAAAATAAGAAAACTTCAAAATATTTCAGAATTTAATCCAACATTTGTTTGAGTTCTTAAGTCTAACGAAAAGCAAAATGCAATTGTTTGGGCATTTTTTCTTTGTGGGTTTGTTTTTTAGTTTTTGGTGGTGTTTTTAGGAAAGCAGGGATTGCCTCTCAGATTTAATTTCAGCAGCACAAAAAAATGAGAAACATACATAAGCACACATGCACATACAGGCACACAGATATAAGGAAACATCTGAACATATCTGCATGAACAGACCTGGGTTACAGACAATTCCATAGCTTTCATATCCTTCTGATGACACAAGTATCTGGTGTATTATGGAATCAACCTCAAGATATGGAGGTACTACTTTAAAGGTAAAGTAAGCCTGTATGAGACTGTATCTAGTAAACTGATGCCTCTCTCTTTCCCATCCCTTCGCCTTCAGTGGAAAACATTTAGTGTGCTGTTGTAGAAGACAACTGCAAAACTGAAAGAAAATCACAGGTATTTGTTGTTATTCTAATACACTCTTTGATAAGTTTAGGATTTGACAGGCACATACCTAAGGGAAAGGGACAAATTTAAAAGCTCAATTTTAAAAGTTTTACTATCCTCTGTTTTCAAGTATTTCTCTTCAAGTCAGTCTCCTAAGTTTCCATATGTTGCTATCTAGAAAAGGCCAAAGCAGTTGTACCCCTTCGGCAGCTGCCCTGTGCACTTCTTTCTTTTTGTTAATGCATTATCACAGCCAGGATTGCAACATCATATGTATGACACATACATGGAACGTTCTTTGATGTTATTAGTTCTGGATGTGTATCGAAGTCACTATCTATTTTTTAGCCTTCAATGAATGAAGAAAAGTTGTTATTACCATAGAACTGTCAGTCCTCCCTTAAACTGATTTCAGCTTTATGCTTGTATTGATCTAACTTTTTTAAATTCCAAGCTGAGTGACACGACATCTGTTGAAATCAACTCATAACAACAAAATGAAAAACCAATAAACATGCATTGTTATTTCAGATCTTTCACAAGAAAGGCACAATACAGAAAAGATGTTAAAAAAAAACCAAACAACAAAAAAAAACCCACCCAACTTTTTCCTTAAGGAACACTTCTTAGCACCCGCTTTAGCCTCCCATAAACGCCTCCCCATTAAGTTGTTTTCAAAGCACAGCTTGAAGGTCAAGAACTTGAAAGGAACTTAAATAAAGCACAAGCTCGGCATCTGAAGCAGCTAGTCAACAGCAGATTAGACCTCCATAGGAGGTAATTTACTCTGCATCTCTTGTTCTCTGGAAAATACAGTAAATTGATTCACACGGTTCGTTTGTAGCTGAGAACACTTTCAGTAGTCAAGTTATCTTTTTTTACAGATAAATAACTTGTCATCTACAATACCGTTCAGGTTGCCAGATCTTGAAGCTATTTCAGAACAAGAGCTACCCAGATTCAAAGCTACATTCTTGTCTCAAAGGAATACCTCCAATAAAATATGTGAAAACTCAGTGCATAAATCAATGCTTTCTCAATGATCTCAAGAATCCTTAAACACTTGTTTTCCTCAGTTATGACCACAGAATAACCAGCCAGATGCCCATTAATCACATCACTCTCAGTAACACTGAGCTTGTGGTTCCAGACCAAGCAATACTTTTTAGGATCAAAAATGTTACTCTTGGCTTCACTGGAAACTTCATAATGAAGGAATCAAGGAGTTCTGAGCAAAGAGACCAGAGAGAAGTGCTACTAAATAAGTAGCCTGTCTGACAGATTTAAGGCAACATGTATATAAAGCACAATAATGATTCCCTTGCTTTAGTGGAAACAAGTGGAACACAAAGTAGAGGAATGAGAATATTACATCAGCACAGCCCAAAGGAAACTCAGAATTATAACTGAAAGGCAAAACAGGATTGCAAAGCAAAGCTTGTGAAGACCTGAGAAATATACACCTTCTCCCTTTGGCTTTAAATTACTTTGAAATTTTTCTTTCATGTGGCTTTTTCTTTCCTCTTGGAGCTTGATATTCAAACCTTGCAAGTAAATAAGGAAAGCAGCAGTTTTAAGATTGACACATTTTCTTTGATAAAGAGCAAGTTGTTAAAATTATGCACAGAAACCCTAAGGCAGAAAGGAAAGAGCTTTCAATCACCGTGGTAAATAAAGTCCTTGACATAGTCTGAGTAGAGGGTCCAGCTCGAAAATTTAACATCTAAGTTGAGACAGAAAAATCAAGGAAGATGTACATAATTATTTTTTTATCAAAACCACAGTGACAAAAGCTTTAAGCCTGCTGAGGTTTAACTCCATGTAAAATATTTTATTCATCATAGCCTGAACAATGTATTACTGTGCTATATATCAAATCAAAATGTTTCATTCACAATCAATAAAAACTAAAACCAGCTTTGGTTAGAAAAAAATCTGTAAAAAACAATGATGCTAAGAAGATGTGACTTGCATTACCACAATACAAGCTAAAGTATGTTGTGGCTTCCCTCAACAAGGAAAAGAAATAAAGAGAGTGTAATTGTAGTTTCCATAATCAGAGTGGCTATTACAGTCCTAGATTTGGAGCTAATAGTCAAAGGTCTACCTCCACGCCTACATGCCATCCTGTCAGTCCTGCTGAACATCACTTCTGTCATTCCCTGATATCCACGTGTGATGTGTGGAGGAGGGATCTGGCTTTTATCAGTAGACACATGGACCCTGCATGTTTTGTTTTGTTTTTTAATGGCACAAGGCTTTAAATATTAAAGCTCCACTTCAGGTAGTATGGGTCTGATCCCAAAAATGGTACTTAGTCTGTAAAATACTGTGGGCAGGCATTCCATTTCAATGTATGTCAGTAGCTCCTACATGAGTCTTCTATGCTATTACAACAGAAATATTGACCAAAGACGTTTGTTGTCAACTTCTACTGCATGTCAATACCTTGTATCATTCAGGAATAGGCTTTACATTATTTCTGCAGGTTCTACACTAAATTCAAGGAGAATCCTGAAGAATCACTGATTGATATAAACATGACCATGCACAAACAGATTAGTTTGTTTATAACTAAGAAACCTGATTTGAGTTTGCTTTTTGTTCCTCTGGAGTGTTTTTTAACAGGTGCTTGGTTAGTGAAGGAGCACAACCAGCAGGAATTTTCTGCATGCCTCTCTGCTCATTTTCCCTTCCTATGTATCTCAGCCAGATTTTACAGTCAATGTCACTGTAACATGGAACACATAAGGAACAGTCAAAGCAAGTGATTTACCATTACATAAGCTCAAATAAACAAGTAATCACAGCCAATCTTTAGCTGTAGAAATCCTGCATTCCAAAATGAAGGATAACCTTTTGTCTGACAACTGAGATCTTCCAAACCAGCCAATCCATGCAGCTACCACATGAATACGAGTGGAAAATCCACCTTTCTGAAGGCACAACCTCTACAGAAGTAAAATACAAACATAACTGAGATATTTCCTATATACAGAAAAGAGTTCTGATCATGAACATCTTAGCTGTATATTAATGTCAGATGCATGAACCTTTGAATGTTCCCCAGGGTTTGGCTGTACTGAGAGAGGTTTCAACCATTAAATTGTTTCATATTGTTTTCTATTTCCTGATTACAGTAGAAATGGTTTAGAGTATTAGGAAAATAAAAGTAAAACATAAACTGGGGATTAGTTCTTTGGCTAATATCAGGGAATAACAGCCAGACTAGGCATAAAACTGTACATTCCATTTGCTTTTTCAAGCAATGGAGTGATTAAATATTCTTATTAAATGTAAATTAATTTTGGATTATAAAGATGATTACATGCTGAAGAGGTAATGATTATTTTACCTTAAGAGACTATAAGATATTAAAAATGTCTCATAAAAATACAATACTCCCTCAAGGATTTGACTTACTGTTTTTGCAGTGAAATGTGGATGCTGTTCAGTGGACTGCAATTTTATTTCTCTCAATGGGAATGGCCAGTGTTAAACTACAGAAGTGTTTTTTCCCGATTATTTTTGTACAAAACAGAAATACTAGAAAGACAGCATAAAATAAATGGATCATCAGAAATAATCAATTCAGACAATCTCTGCCCCCTCATTCACACCTTAAATTTGCAGTAACAAGAAAAATAAAACTACTGTCTGTGTATTCACATCAGAGCTTCTTTTTAAAGGCAGCTCCTGTATCCTGGAACAAGGCAGATTTTATTCATGTTGGTTGCATGTGTCAAGACTAGTCATTTTCTTTTCATGTGGCATGGTGTCATAAGAATGTATCGGGGCTTCACATCTACAGAAGGCTCACATTACTTAAGTTCTTGGCAATACCGAAAGGTGGCTGCCAACAAGTGACACCAGAAGACAATGTCACAACTAGTGATACACAGAAAAACAGGTTTAGTAAATTGCAGTTTGGATTCTTTTCCCATTGCTTGACAAGTCTGAATGGAACTTCAATTAATAGCAGTTCTGAACAAATATCAGAATATACATTGCCAACAAAATACTCAAATAAGTTTAAAGCTACATTTACTAGATTAAAAATGTATAATATCCTTACCTTTGTGTGGTTGACTGTGTTTAAAATATTAGAAACTTAATTTTGAAACAGAAAAATTAAATCTTTAACAAATGTACACAAATGTCTTGCATAAATTTATTCAGCTCTCAGTGCTTTTAGAGCTTCTTCTTTTCAATAAATTTCATAAAAGGTGGTAGTTAAATCAAATCACCTCAGTGCTTCAACTACAAGAGACAAAGTTTGTCACTTGGGTGAGCCATGGCCTGCTGAGCAATCAATAAACAAACCCTGAGATGCAGCTGCTGCCTGGACTGATTGCCACTAGCCAGAGTCCAGGTTTCATCAGCCCAAGTCTGCCCAGTAATAACACAGGGAACATGGTCGGGGACTCCCAGCACGTTGGGTGTGGGCTAAAAGGGTATTTTCAGTTTTGAGTGTTTGTATTTTCCAACAGGAAAAAATGCCTGGATGTTGCTGACAGTTCTAATGGTATCTTTTCCAAAGATTTTTAGATTTTTGCAGTTAAGCTGAGGCTGCAGACTTGTTTCTTTCCAGAATTAAGAATCAATGTAACTTCTCAAACTCAAATCGTAAAAGTCATAGAATCATAGAACAGTTTGGGTAGGAAGGGACCTTACAAACCCATGAAAAATTCATACATGCTCTATCTCCAGTCTCATTGTTCAATTTAAATAGGTCTTTAGCGCTTCTTTTTCTGGCTTGCTCAAGTTTCAGCTTGCTATTCATACATTTTGATAGTCATAGTGTCATAAAAACCAGAGGCAGATGAAGCTTTGAGAACATCTCACTTCCTTTTCCACGATAGACTGCAGGACAGCGTGTGTAGTTCTTAGTATTTGCCTAGCTAGGCTAGGCATTTTCCACCTTATATTACAGAAGTAATTCCATCAACATACTTTTAAAATATCATAAAATCCTAGAAATCTTTGGTGTGGAAGGCACCTTATAGATCATCTAGTTCCAGCTCTCCTGCTGGGCAGGGCCACCTCCTACAAGTCCAGGTTGCCCAGGTCCCCATGCAACCTGGCTTTGAACACTTCTAGGGTTGAAGCCTCCACAACTTCCCTGGATCTTATTCCAGTGCCTCATCACCCTACTTTGACACTAGAAAGAAGTGATCACCCTATTACTTCATCCTAGTGTGTAATCTAATTCAAGCTTCTTCCAGTTTGAAACCATTAATCCTTGTCCTGTCACTACATGCCTTTGTAAAAAGACCCTCTCAAGCTATCACATAGACCTCCTTCAAATACTGAAAAGCTGCTCTAAGGTCTCCTCAGAGCCTTCTCTTCTCCAGGCTGAACACCACCAGCTCCCTCAATCTCTCTTCACAGGACATGTGCATCAGCCCTCTGATAATTTTTGGGGCCCTCCTCTGGGCCTGCTCTATCAGTGCCACATTCTTCTGTTGGGGACTCCAGAGCTGGACGGAGCACTCCAGTCTGATGTGAGAAGAGTAGAGGACTATAATTGCCTCTGTTGACCTGCTGGCCACTCTTCTTTTAATGCAGCCCAGGATTTGATTGGATTTGGTTGAAATAAATTCATTAATTGATTTGGTTAAAATAAATTCATTAATCAATAAGCATACATTGCTTCTTAACCACTTTATGGAAAAAGAATGCATGTCCAAGTGAAGGAGAAACATAGAAGTGGAGTCTGTAATCACCTTATATTTTGTCAATGATCCAATCAGCTTAATCATTCAAGGCAGAACAACAGCTGGTCTTCCTAGTATATTACAATCTTCTAAGAAGGAATTAAACATTAGCATTACACTAAACAGCTACTGACTAATCATGTTTTGTATCAACGTGGTTTTGTGAAAGGGTGAGTGGGTGGCCCGAGATTGTCAAAGAATCACTTGAGCTCAATGGAACTGTAATGAATAAGAAAAACACACGTATCCCACACACTCATCATTCCTACATAACGTATGACATGTTATTCTTTACTTTTGGTGAAAGCTGAATCAGAATTTCCAAGTAAGGTGGTCTCTATACATTCAGAAATCATGGAATGTTAAATTGCTGCAAAATCCTATTTTATATGAACACCAGTAGCTTTGAATACATTCAGGGTGTTTCTTCTCTCTCTTGTCCCTACATACAAGAAAGTTCTTGGATATACTGGCTGTTTCAGCTAAGAACACTGTGGACAAAACTTCCTTCTGACCTGCAGGAGTTATAACTTGCTTATACAGGGCTATTGATTTTTTAAACCATCAAAATTGTTTCCTAAAGCAACAGATAATTCTGACTACTGTATGCATAGTCCTATCTGGATAATTCCACTGTTGGGTCTAGGAAATAATACACATATGATGTATATAACTGTAATATTTCCTAGAAAGGTTGGACCAAATGAACCCTGAGGTCCCTTCCAGCCTGGCATTCTATGAGTCTATATGTCCATATATCATCACACAAAGAAGCAAAACTTATTGTGGGAAGTTCTTTGTTATCATAGCTCATGGGAACTTCAGTTAGTTTGTTCCACTATCTAGAGACACGTGAGATCACATAATAGTATTCTGACTAGTCCTTCAGTCTTTCAAATATGCACAAAAATTCCATTTCCATGGCAGGTAAGAGACAGGCACATATGACCTTTGAATCATTTATACACAGAAGTCTCTCTCAGTCATTTAATGTAAAGAAGGAGAGTGTGGACATGGCCTATGTAGAACAGCACGACTAGCCACAAGTGGCCATCTTATCATGCAGAAAGGTGTGTGCGCTCAAGTCTGTAAGATTAAATCAGCCATAAATCACGATTCAGTGCCTTAGTTCTACAACTTCTCCTCATAGATCTAAAGAATGACACATAGGCCTTACCAGCTTGCCTAGGATTTCAGTTCCCTAAACCAAAGTAAATGTAAAGGTTAATGTAGAATATCATAGAATCATAAAGATTGGAAGGGACCTCAAAGATTATCTAGTTCCAACCTCCCCACCATGGGCACTGGATCACACTAGATAAGGTTGCTCAGAGCCACATCCAGCCTGGCCTTAAAAACCTCCAGAGATGTGGCTTCCACCACCTCCTTGGGCAACCTGTTCCAGTGTCTCACCACCCTAATGGTGAAGATCTTCTTCCTAACATCTAATCTGAATCTACCCATTTCTTTTTCTTTTTTTTTCCCTCCATTCCCCCTATCATTACCTACCAACTGTCATCTTCCTGACATTTCTGCCAAGTGTAAAAAAAAAAAATACATTCTTCAACGCTGCACATTTATGGTCACTTTCAAGAAGAGCACTGTGTCAGTCCTTTTCAACTCTGGTAACAGAGCAATGCTGATTCTACAGGAACAACATGAAATCCAAACTTTATTTCTGTGAAACCAATAAAACTGGTTGTATTTTTTCCCTGACAGAAACCCAAATGTTAACCTATTTAACACTTTGCTCACAGAGTTAAGAGAAGTCTCTTTGTGAGAAGCGTCTGCCTGCCAGAACAAAATGTTCAAATGAAAAGATTCATAATAGCTTAATAGAAATTTTGATGACAGAAGGTCCATACTGGCTAAACAGGGATTGAAAACCTGTGACACACAACTTTTTTGGTGAAAATACAGAGGCTTGAGTGGCTTTCACTTTGTTACATCAAATATATTTTGAAGGAATTCAGAACAGAAGCTGCTTCTCACTTTATAGAAAACCAGAGTCAGATTTCATGCTTTCCATTTGTGGTGGTTTTAGGCTATGCCTTTAAAATTTAGCGGCAGATTTTGAGCAGAAAAGTAGAAAAACACTATTGGGAGTAAAAAGGAAAACAAAAGATTATTCTGAACAAATTCCTTGGGTAAATATCTGGAATGAGAAGAGCTGTACCATAGCAATTCTTCTGTTCTCTCTTCTGATCTCGGCTGTTTTGCTTCTCTTGGGAGAGATAACCTGCTTGTCGGCTGGCCTTGGGTAAGTCTAACCCACTGCTTCTCTCTCTGCTCCTCTCTCTTTTGGGACAGGGGTTAGGGGGCAGTGGAATGGCTCTCCTGGTCTTTTTGACTGGGGGGGGGTTCGTGTTGTTTGCTAATTGTATCTGTATAATATTGTCAATACTGTATATTTTGTACATATTCATTGCATTCCATTGTAAAGTGTAGTTTTTGCTTGTAAATACAGCTTCATTTGCTTCTAACTGTGTTGGTCTGGCTAAAAGGTAATGCTCAGGGGAAACTTCTATCCACCACACCATTAAATCTTTGAGGCTGTGAGGTGAATTGTAGGTACCACATTGGATTGCTTTAGCCTTACCATGGCTCATTGTGATATAACAACACATGACAGATGAAGCTAACCGCATTTGACATGCCAGATCACCTCTATCTTGTTACATTTCAGAGATTTTATTTTAGTTTTTACTCCTAGTAAGTACATAGGGTCATGACTCAATCCTAGGCTTGCTAGTTGGAAGGAACCTCAGAAGTTCTCTAGTCCAACCTCATGCTCAGAAGAGGTTGAATTATGGAGTCAGACAAGACTGCTCAGGGCTTTATGCCATCAGGGCTTCATGCCATCAGGTCTTTAAAATTTCAGAGGACAAAGACCATACAACCCCTGGAGAAACCTATCTCAGTGCTTGACTCTTCACCAGTCTCTGCATGGGCAGAGAACAGAGTTAGCAGTCTGAGGCCTCCACGGGCTTCTGCAGTCTCTCTACAGTGCCCTGGATGCAAGCCCCTGGCCAGCTAAAACCTCTCAAGGTGGCATAATCAGGTCTGCAGAGGACTTTTTGCCATTGCACCTCCATGAGATTTCCCCCAAATATATATCATTTTAGAACACAGGGATTGCTTTGAATCTAACACTTGTAGATTTTGTTTGCCCTCCCGAGCCCACCTTCTTCTGCTCACATGTGCTTTTACTGATTTGGACAGTTTAAAAAAGCATTTTTACTTTACAGCAAAAAATATTTAATTAAACAGTGGTGCCTATTAAAGCTGAAAATACTACCAATATTAACAAAGTATTTCACTTATTATTTCTGTTCAATTTGATAGGAGAAGTTCCAGCTTATTTCATTGAGACCATTATTAAGGTTGTAATTCTCAAAGTCCTGCAGTGATGTTTGGAAAACAGTGTAAGGTTCTACAGACAATCTTCAGTTCTGGAAGAACAGGAGTACGGCCACACAGCTGACATTAAATGCATTAGTCCTCTATAAAATGTTTCCTTCCTGAATTTTGTTTAAAATACCTATTGCACTTATGATTTCCAAAGGAAACAGCAGCTGTGTCTACCTTAGCACACAGTGTAGACCAGTGAAATAGATCAATAAAGCTAAAAAGCTAAGGTCTGACTCTGCACACCAGTGTTGTTTTATTTTGGACACCATACAATGAATTGTATTCCCAGTTTTATCTGGAGTGTGTTATATGGGCACCCAAGCTGTATATTCCAGCTTAACTTTATCCCAAAGAGCTTCATTGCATGTGGTCTGAGATTGCTGTGAGACATGAGCCAAGGCTCAGTAGAAGGAATGAGCAAGATGTGTTTCAAAAGTACACTCCTGATCCAAGCCCAGACATTAATGGCAAACTTCCCAGGTGTGCTCTAATTGTCTTTATTTCTGTGGCATGTGATTAACTAATTTCATTACACTGCTTGTAAGGAATTTGTACTTAAGGGAGGTAAAAGACTACCAGTGTCAACATGCAGAGCGATAACACTAAACACTGTGTTACTGCTTTTCAGGGTACTCATAGAACGGAATGGATTCTATAAACCTGAAGCACTTGAATTTTCCCTCCCAAGTATCAAGTATCTCTCCCAAGAATCAAGTATCATCTGTATACATTACTTACAGAGGGAAAAAGAATCCTCAAAACCTATTATTAGAATAAAGTAAAAAATGTGATTTTTGGATTCAAATCACTTTTGTTGTTGCTGATTATTGACAATTTAAATTTTGTGTATAATTTTAACATTAAGTCTGCTTGTGCACCTGGAAAATGCAATGGTTTTTGTTATTTGTTCTAAGCTCCTACTAGACCTACAATGATATGTATAGTTTTATTACTCTTACACTGAATACCTGTTTTACCATTTTTTGAGTTAACACATGTAAGAGAGAAATGCAAGGGATTTTAACCCCCCCAGTTACATCACAGAATCTCTATCCTAGGCAACTAGCAGAACCAAGTATAATTTTAAATCACATATTAAGGCTATTAATTATCAAATCAGGAACTACACACAGGATCAATGAATGGTAAGCATAGTAATAATAGCTGCAAAAGGAAAATGTGATCCAGGCAGCTGTGTGTCTCATAATGTGACCTTGGTAAGAGGTAATTTCAGGTACATTGTGTGCAGAAATATTAATTATAGATATAGAAGTAATAAAAAGGATCAAATATTACATAGGGTTTACATATTATGACAGACTAATCAGGCATCTTTGATAAAGTGCACACCTCTTCTAACAGTTCTTACATACTTATTGTGGTATCATGTATTAGCTGCTTACAGGAAGGTGGAATATTAGAAGAGAGAGGTGACAGACATGACAACCACTTATGTCATCATTAGGTTGACTGATGAATAGTCTTGGTGGAAGACCCCTGAGAGCAAATCACTTACAAGATTTGGCTGCCCAGGCCCAGGGACTGGTTAGAAACAGCACATCTGAGGTCTGTACCTTTTGCTTTGGTGACTTTGGGCAGCCTTGTGATCACTGAACTGTGTCTGCTTGCCCTCTCAGACTAGCTTGCCTCAGCTGGCCCCTGTATCAGGGGGCCCCTATGAAAAAAACACTGTCTCCTGTTGGTTGTGTCACTGCACTTGGATCCCATCTCACCTTCCCTTGCAAAGCAGCAACTCCCCACTGCTCTCTGACCCTTACAACAATCCTTGTGTTCCTAGAATGCAGAGACCTAATCTCCTGCTTATCTCTCCAGCCTTCATCTGGATCAAGAGCCCTTTTCTTTTGAGCACTATGACAAAATGTGACATCAAAATTAAATTCACTACCGTTTTTTCCCCTGCTTGTGATAATGTGGAATAGAACATGCAAGAGAAACTTGGAACAGAAAATGCAAGAGAAAATCATCACCAACATAGCTGAAAATAATAATTTATGAAGGCTAGGTTATTTCTCAATTTAAAATCACTAAGTATTTTAAAAATATTTTTGCTTTGGTATGTATTAAAACACTAAAAACCCCAAAGGAGTCAAACCCATGAACAGATACATGATGAAAAATGTTCAGTTGCAGGATCCAGCAACCCAAAGACTAAGCTTTGAATTTTATAGATTTCCCTGGAAATTCAAATAAGGGCTCAATGCTAAAATTTGCATAAAATCAATAAAAGCATCAATAAATCACACACATCGACTTAGGCTTGAAGCTCAGCATTCTGGTATATAATTTCTCCTTAGTGCCCTCACATATTTGATCTGTATCTGGATAAAATATAAAATTTTGCTTTTTAGACCTGAGTTGCTTGATGTCTTATCAAAGTCTGTTGGCTTCTAAATAATGTCAATGTTCTATCAAACAGCATTACATGACTGTAAGGACTAGATAAAATTTTACAGATGAATTTTAGTCACTACAAATGCAGATAAAACAAGAGTCTATTACTACCTCAGGAGAAGATCTCAAAGGTAGCCAAGTAATGCAACCTGAATCATGCCAATACCCCATACTTCAAAAGGTGTAGGTCTAGAACTGAAGCGTATTTATATGGCTGAAATACTTTTCATGTTCATTAAAATAATAGGGACCTGATCATTGATGATATGAAACCTAAGACCTCCATAAGAGATACCAACATTACATCTGTTACTTTCATACTTTTTCTCCATGCTGTAACTGCATTGAAATAGAACTGGGGCTGGAGAAATGGAAGAGTGAACGACTCTGACACAGTAGAAATTTTGAAGTGGTCATGGCTGATGTGATCATTGATACTGAATTTGCAGGGCAGTAGCACAGAAAGGGGGAAAGGATTACTATAGAAGAGGAAAAGCATGTGTGAACGAAAAAACAACAAAAAATAACTAAGTAAAATACAGGACTGTTTTCTCGGGTTTGTGCTAGAAGGTTAAGACAAATATCAGTAGTACTTCAGATTACTTTGAGCAAGATTTTGTTACTTTCCTTGGTCAGTCAGAGCCTCTTTTGGGGCACAGTAAAATATACCATTTGAAAGACAGTCTCTATACTACATAAAATATGTGAAAAGCTACTTATGTGTTGAATTTAAGATGTTTTAAAAGTCATATTTGGGGCTGTTTTTTCCAGGAAAAATTTCTCATGAAACCATATTTCTAGCACCAACTTCCTTATAAGTGTCTGATGGATGAGGTTTGACTTTCTCCCACTGTAACATATGTTGGAAAAGTGTTTCTGGTGTATAGTTTAGCAAATATGCAAAAGAATGCAAAGGCTTAATCATGTAACTTTGTATATGTTTTTTTGTTGGAATATGTCTAAAAAATCAAACTGTTGCCTTTCTTATCAACCATATTTATAAATATTATTTCTGGAGAGTTCGGCAGCTTACCTACTGTCACTTTACTCCCAAAATCATTCAGCTGAAAACATGCAGAGATTATTTCCTAGACTGCAGTATTTGGTGAGTAGCAACTGCCTCAGAGAAATTGCATTTTGTTGATGTATTGCAGCAATACCTTATCAAGGCAAAACTATTCAAGCATCATTCTGAAGACAGCTATTCCATATGGCATTTTTCTTACTGCTGTTCAACATTCTCATTCTTTCAGAAGAGAGCAGATGGAAAAATATTGAAAGCACATTTGTCTAGTCACAAAAGTGTCATCCCTTCAAGACCTTTTTGGTTTGTTTGGGGAGTTTTGTGGGGGCTTTGTTTTGGTTGTGGTTTTGGAGGGTTTTTTTGTATGGTGGTGGTAGGTTTTTTTTTAATTTTTGTTTGTGGGGCTTTGGCTGTTTTTTATTTTGAGTATTTTCAGTGAAATAGTTCTTCATATTTATTGAAATAACAGAGCAAGCAGGCACTGAAAAAGGCCTTTAGTAGAAACTCATCTTGCTGGTGCAGAATAGTGTTATCAAAATTGCAGCTGCCTAGGGCACAGCACTGCCAATATCTCAAGGCATTGTGGTTCTTTCTGCTTTCAAACCCTCTGGCAAAATATCACAAATTTAGAAGTTTAGGGGGAAAGTGCTGAAGTTTGGGGTTTTTTCCCCTTCTTTTGAATCAGTCTAATAATGGATTAACTTGCCATTAGCAGTCCAAAATTGCTTTATATGTGCTAAAAATGTATACCATTCCTGAAGCCACTGGCTAAAAAAAAAAAAAATAGTAGAGCTTTGTGAGGAAAATATATTTCCAGAGCATTATTCCAGTGAACTTCCAAAAATTTATCACTCAAATCTGGAAAAAATACACTGTGTAGGCCTCCTGCATAAATATAAACTGATCTATCTATCTCGATATCTGACATACTATATATAGACATATAGTAAGTGTATTCCGCTGTTCTTTCAGTAAAGATACAGTGCTTCTCACCTTAATAAATCTTGTGTAGCAACAAGATATAACAGATAAAGTTATTCTGCCCTACATAAAAACGGTGTGAGGACTGAGAATCTATGCATTCTGTAACTTATGATCTGCTGCCTAGCAGCAGTCTGGATGCTACAAGAAGGTATTTTTGTAACTTTACAAACATTCCTTGAACTTCATAAAAAGTTTGAATGCCTGCCCCTCAGAGAGCAGTATTTTCTTTAGGGCATTTGCATATTCTCATCCTTAAGAATTTCCTTCTCTTGTTTAACAGCTATTTAGCATAAGAGTTACAGAAAACTCCTTATACCTTTTTGGTTGTTTTGTGGTTTTTTGTTTTTTTAAACTGGGATTGTATAGCAAATGAAGGGGTAATGAGAGCTGGGTATGTTATTTAAATTGGCCTCTCTTTTTTTGTCTTCTTGGTGACTTTTTCAAAGCTTGCGTGGGATCTTGTGAGATGTGGGAAAAAACATAATGATTCATCACGGAAAGCAGAAGAGAGTTCATCATGCAGAGATGAAGAAAACCGTAGACTTGAGTTTTCAACAAGTACTTCATGCATATTTTCTAATAACTGTTTGTTAAACCAACTATCCTAATTCTTCACTACTCTAACACTAAATGGTTTTCACAAGCTGTCTAGGTTTTAGTACTCTGTGTATTCAAGGAGCATATAGCCATGACATTTTTACATTTACTGAGGTGCCTATAACAAGTGCAACGTTCCTGAAATGATCAGCTGACAGCAAGCAAGAAAAAAAATAAAACCAGTTCTGTCTCCTATCTCAAACAGAACAGAAGGGCAGGAGAAGCCATTAAGTTCAAAATTATCACCTTTAAAGCTGTATGTTATCCGCCTTTAAAGCTGTGTGTTATCTAGCATATAGCAGAAGGCACTTGAAAAATACCAGGACAGTATTTCCAAAGGAAGTAAAAATGTGAAGTTATAAGTTTTTACTGGTGAAGAACTGACCAAAGTCATGACCTTGTTCCATAGGAACTCTTATGACATGCACCTGTGTAAAACAAGAAACTGTGCATAAGGCTGCCCTTCTGTGCAAAGTAGATATCTGTTAACCCAGAAAATCTTATAATAAGTTTTTCTTCAAATTAATTTCTCACAAGATACACACACAGATACATATATATATATATATTCAAGCACATAGGAGCCTTGTCTGAGCTCACAAGAAACTGTCTTTTGGTTTTCAAATCTTTATCCTGAACCTCAGAGTGTTTTGCATATTTGCGACAGATGAAAGCAGAAAGATGTAACTCTCCATTTCAGAGCACAAAATAGTAGAGAAAGCAAAGGAACATTTTGTGACAGTTTAATTTTGGTGCATGAGTGTGAAAATGGTGTGAGAAAGAACTGACTTGTGTATTTTTTGCAAAACACCTTCTTGTAAAACGTCAAACAATGACACAAACTTAAAGAACTCATGTACAGAAGTACTCTCATAGAGCTTTGTTTGGACTGTATCCCAAAAGACACAGGGCAGTTTGCAAAGTGCTGACTGTCTTGGGCATACCTGCGCAAAAAAGGATTCCATGTCTACAGAAATGCGCAGCAAAATGCAGAAGCAGCAGCAGAAGCCAGCAACCTAGCCCAAATGCCCCACCCCACCCCCAGACCACAGTTTGCCCAGCAGAAAAGACTCAGTATTACAGTATTACCAAGGTTGGAAGAGACCTCGAAGATCATCGAGTCCAACCTGTAACCACAAACCTCACGACTAGACCATGGCACCAAGTGCCACATCCAATCCCCTCTTGAACACCTCCAGGGACAGTGACTCAACCACCTCCCCAGGCAGCCCATTCCAATGACAAATCACTCTCTCGGTGAAGAACTTTCTCCTCACCTCAAGCCTAAACTTCCCCTGTTGCAGCTTGAGACTGTGTCCCCTTGTTCTGGTGCTGGCTGCCAGGGAGAAGAGGCCAACCCCTTCCTGTCTACAACCACCTTTCAGGTAGTTGTAGAGAGCAATGAGGTCGCCCCTCACACCCCAAACCCAGAAACCAAAAAGCAGAAACAGGAAGCCTTTCATGTTATAATCTGAACCTCAAACCCCCATGATACTTTGCTCCAGTCAGCACTTTCATTTTGAAGCTAGCATGACAAGCAGCATGGTATTGAATATCAGCATCAGATTCAACTCAAGTCATGCCAGAAACAAAATGCCTTTTTAAGAAAATTAATATTTTCTGTCCAATTCCATCTAAATTTAGTTGTGTCTCTCATTAGTTCATGACCTACCGTCACACTAAAGAAATTAAAACTGTTTTGGTGCATCCTGTATAATCTTTTTTCTTTGCTCTTCCCAATTCTTCCACTGAGCCCTCAACTAGTGGGACGTGATCATGCCCACTACTTTGATGCCTCTGAAATGGCATTCTTATTTCTCTTGAGAAGAAAAGAGTACAAAGGCCAAAGAAGTTTTCATAATCTATAAAATAGTTTCTGCATCCAAAAATTCCATCTTAGGACACCTCTGAAGAGAGCTGGCACAAGTTTCTGTGCCATTCCCAATATAACAGAAAGACTAAGTGCGAGAGAACATTGTTTCACTGTTTTGTAAATTTTGAATGGTAAATTTTGGAACCTTTTGTAAATAAAACTAACCTAGAAGTGCATTCAGAATAGAAAGTAATGTAGAATAAAACTCTTCCTGAATTCTCACTGATTTCCATTGTGTTTTGTGGCATTGTCATTTTAGTATCTTCTAGTATCTGTTCCGTTGCTGAGTGAGTTTCTTTGGCTTAATTGTACTTTAAGGTGTTGCAACTTACAAAAAAAATCTAATCAAGATGCTTACAACACTGTATAATTATTTTGTGTATTTACTTTTATAAATTGGTGCTTGAGGGTATATAAAAAGGTACATAGGATTCAGAGCATTTTGGACCTGTTCCATCTCGGTCTTGGTCCCCTGGGACATAGAGCATTCTCAAGGTTCTGCATGTAATACATATTTCCCCTGGGATATACAACATTAATAAAATTCTGTATGTCTACTGTGTGACATTTCAATATTCCTACAAGTGAAATAGGAACTGGGAAAAGGGACTGTCTCCAGAGGGCAATTTGTTGGAATTCTGCCCTGCCATTCCACTGTACTGTTAAATTTACAGAAAGCAGAAGCCCTGACATTGTCCCTTTGCCACTTCACAGCCTAATCGGTCTTTTTCTTAGGAGTGCAGTATGTTAGGCTGCGTAGTGGGGAGAAGAGGAAATGCGTAGCAGTCTTTGTGGCTCACACAAGCAAGTGGACTTGGAACTCCGTCAGACACATTCTTCCTGAGCACAAACTGCTCTCCTGATCAGCTCATTGTAGTAACACAGGGTCACCACAGGCACGGCTTCCAAAACAAGATGTTTCCAAGTGAAGACCTTTATTGCAAAGACATTTATTAAGTTATACAGCTAAGTTATATACCCTTTTTGAAAGCAGAGTTGTCAGATCCTAATTGGCTGTTTTCTACTGATGTGTGTTTAAGCAAAGCATACAATAGGTTAAAATTAGCAAAACAAGCTTTTCAACACATCCAACCAAATTCTGCCTAGACTTTCTTTTCAGTTACAAAATGTTTACATTCTTTTCTAAGTCAAAGACTAAACATAGCTTTCTCTGATTTGAGCAAAGGCAAATCTTCCCCTACAGCTCATCTGATGTGCAAAGATGTAGCAAGCTGAGATATTGCATATTCTTTGCATAAGCACACATAAAGATCTTTTCTCATGTATGCATTTGGCAATAGCCACAGTCTGAAAGTAGATATTCTCATTTTCCATGACCTGTTTAACAGAGGTTTCCTATCACTTCATATGGATTAAAGATATTGGTAATTAAATGGACATGGGAAAGAAGAAAACTAAGAGCAGATGATAAAACTCTTTGAGCATATGTTCCAAGAATGCAGCAACATTTTAGTCTCTGCGAACATATAAAATGAGTCAGAATGCCTAGATTAGGGTGTTTTTTATTTAAATTGAAAGAAAATGTGGTTACAACAAATATTTAGCAAACTGCTGCAACGTACTTACAATTCTGTGAATGCTCAGTTTTAATGCACACAAAGAATGCCTGCAATAAGTTGGATATAGGCCTAATCAATTCCAAAACCTTAAACCTATCTTTTCTTTTAATTTTCAGCTACAAATACCTCCACATATGCTTACAGACTCTGTGAAACAAGGCTGTGCAGCCTGTGTCGTGCACAACATGCTTCAAACTTGGTGTTAATCAGAAGATTTGCATCAGTTGTGAGCCTTTGTTCTCAGCACTTTCAGTTCCATTAAAATAAAAAATGGCGTGAGTATGTACAGTTCCTGACACTGATTACGTTTTACAGTTATCGCACATCAAAATACATCTGAGGCACAATTGTGTATAAGAACTACTGAATTATTTTCTAGATAAGGTAGATTGACAGCTAGTATAAATAACTCTTTATTTACATATCTGTCTGACATTGTGATTTTGACTTAGCAAGTTAGAATTCCATTACAGATAGGGTTTTTTTTCCCCACAGTGAATTACTCTAGTATGTTACCAGAACAATGGATTTCACACTTCAAAGGAATTAGTAGCAAAAAGCTGAGTACACTGAAATGGAAATGACTATTTAAATGGAGTGAACCAGGTCTGCAACATCACTGTGCTGATAAAAACTGATAAACATTCTCTACTGAGGAATAGAAATAGAGGGGAAAAGAGGAGAACAGGGAGTGTAGTTAGTGGTGGAGAATGGTAAGGCCCAGGGAATAACAACATAAATGGTTAGTAAAGAAAGGAGGTACATGGAAGATAAGAGACAGAAGCTGGATGGAAAGGTTAGACAAGCCATAAAGACCCAATATAAAACAACAGAGAGTGAAAAATCAGAGTGAGAAAGAGAGCAAACAGTCCAGAGAAAGGGAAATTAGGAAAGTGAGAGGAAACAGAAAAGAGCAATTAGAAAATTAGTGGGGCAGAGCGAAGTTGCTTGTGTCAGCAAGGCATGGAAAGATTGGAAGGAAAAGAACCTAAGGAAAGAGGGAAGTGAGCCAGGGAAGCAGGCTACGAATATGAAGGAGAGAGGAGCAAGAACTTAGGTGGGTATGGAAGGCAGGATAGGTATACAGAGACTGTGGAAATGTAATCAATACCCAGGGGAGAAGTCAAGAGAGGGGGAAAAAAAGAAAGGGAAAAAAAGAGAGAGAGAGAAAGAGGAAGAAATGTGGGCTGCTAAAAACCACAATGGTAACAGATTAATTCAGGATAGATGACACTCAGCTTGATTTCAGGTTTTGCTTTTGACCTGCATTTTCTCTTTTGTTTTCTTTTTCTCTTGTTATCTCCTTTTTCCAGTCTAGCAATCAGAGATGTAAACTAAGCCAAAGTGTTTGTATCTGAATTAATATAACGTATGCCACATGACAGCTAAGAGTCTACTTCTCATAAATACACAGTAAGTGATTTGTTTCTCTGTATCAGTTAGCCAAGACGTACATATTTGAAGTTTTGTAAGAACAGGCCATTCTCTGCAATTGAAAAGAGATAAAAGAACCAAGGCAGAACCTACGCTACTCAACAAATAATGTTTCCATTAGATACTGTTAATATGTCCTCAAGTTGTTCAGGTAACATGCTCAGCATTCGAACCAAACTCACTTTCTGTGAATTTTACATGTCCAGAATTCATTACCACAAGTCTGCACAATGTCTCTATGTGTCAAATTTGGAGGCGACTTAGGAAAATTATGATCAAAATGAAGGAATTCTACATCTCCAAATGAATGATCTCTTCTTTATCTATTGCATACAACACAACTATAAAAATGCTGTGTTCCCTATGGTGGAATTCTGGGTTGTCAAAACAATCAGTTACAATTATACAGGTCAATTCATAATTTTATTCATTTCTCAATATAGCCAAAGTATTCTCCTTACTTTTAATTGAACTTTTGTCCCTGAAAATGACTTAATTAGTGTTATATTGTTGATAAGGTTTGTAATAGCTCATCTGTTTTGATTTGCATTCTAAGATACGCCTGGTGCAGCTTTAATTTCTAACTGCTCTGCCATTACAGCTTATTTTTTTAGGATGCAAAACCATGCCATTTTCAGCACGATATAATCCATTTAATGCATTGTAGTAATTTGTAAATTATCTTTTGTTATTCATCAACTGAGACACTAAATGTGAAAATGAGATATATGTGAACATAAGTGGAGCCCACTCAGGGTGCCCTCTTGGATAATCTTCCCCACATTGCTTTACCTCACAACACACACTTCTTTGTAGGCACCATATTTGCCAGACATATTTTAGACCAACACATTGTCCTTAACTCCTCAGCTTGAGCCCTTAGATTCATTTGACCTTTACTGGGCTGTCTTCTAGCTATGTATCTTCAAGCATACTGCTGAAGCATTTGTTTAAATTAACTCGCCTAAGTATTAGGTATTTTCCATGTAGTTACTGGTCCAGTCTCAACTTTTGTTGGCTATGATGTGCATAGAGGCAAAGCTGTTCACATGAATAAAACATGTTGTCTCATTTGTGGGAGCTGGTAAAGAATTTTGTTCTCCTAACCCTTTTATTTGTGTAGTAAATAGAACAAATGAAGACTAGGAAGTATTAGGATATTCAGATTGCATCAGCAAATGTGAATGCCTGAAAAGTCACTCTAAGAGTCTATTTCACAGATCCCTATACAGTTGTCTGTGAGTTAGAAGAGTATTTTATTTCCAAGTGACAGCTATACACATTTAGCCTGGTCTCTCAGCAGTTCTGTGTTGAACTCTGTTTTGAATTCAGGTTTTAGATAGAATAAAATATATAAGTAAAATAATCTTTTTAACCACGTACCACCTCCATCCAGATAGTGGCTTTTTGCTTATAGCCTTTACCAAGTTACATGTCAATATAATACTAGACAAAATTTACAGCAGAAATTACAATGCCTATGCAGTATACTTAGCATTTATTGCAATGACAAAGATCAGTTAGTTTTTTCATGGAATCCCAGGCTGTTAAAAAAATATTTTTGCTACTTGTCCTTTTTTGAGCTAGAACAGAAAAAAATATTTTTGCTACTTGTCCTTTTTTGAGCTAGAACAGAATAATTTCTGTTCAGTGACTTTGCTTTTCAGCTCAAGTCTCTTCCAAGTAGCTGCACTTTCTGCAGCTAATAGTATGTTTTCACAGACAGTGCCTACTCCTAGCAGTAGTAACACTGGATGTTTCTGATTAACACAAAGGTATGCAGGCCAAGGTCATGGCTAAATCTTGTGTCCTACATTGGGGATGCAGAGTAAAATGTCACACCTGCAGAGAGGAACACACAGTTCAGGTGGTCCTAAGCTGACAGCCAAGGTTTTCCATTCCATATATATCACATTCAGTATAAAGTTGAGGGGTCACGATGGTAAATCTTCTCTTCTTCAGTGGCTGGTGTTCAAGGAAGACCCTATTCATTCTACCTATCCAAGTGCTACTGAATCCACTTCCAGAATCCAGCTTCTGAATCTAAGCTCTGTCTGCCACTGAGTATTCTGGGACTTTTGCCACAGCATCAGTGGTGATGGTGACTAATTGCCATTGTGGGGGGACAGGTGTTGGGTTCAATATTGGATTTGTATATATTTGTATACATTTTATTATTGTTATTATTTTCATTGAAATAGTTCTGGTTTTCTTTTCCAGTTCATAAGTCTCTCTCCCACTTACTCCCTTTCATTTCCACTTTGGGAAGGAAAAAGAATTAATAGAGAACATCTGTCACTTGTTTAGTGGCTGACCTAGCCAGGTTAAGAGCTTCGATGTGAATTTCTGGGAACATTTGGGTTTTTTTTTCTAGTTTTGCATTTTAAAAGTGGGAATTTTATCTCAAGCACTCACTTCTCACTGAGGAGAAATTAACCCAGTTCATCCAGAATGCTAGTTAAAGAGAAGCAATTACTCAGAATTCAACTGCTTGTCATGGTGCAGAGAACTACAAAATTCCCTGCTGTGTAAATCTGTGTATAAATCAATTCCAGAATAATTAAAAAGCTCTGCTATTTTAGCCAAAACCCTCTGGGATAATTCTGAACCAAAGCAATATCTGTTTTTCAGGTGAGCTGATGGAGCATTTTGTAAGGAAAATTTTAACTGATTCTTTACAACTCTGTTGTTAGCTGTGGCTTTTGCATGGTAGAGATTATCTCACAAGAAACAATGCATATTAAAAAATCACTTCATTATTTGCCTTATCTAGGCAATTTTAAGGCAGTCAGTAAACCATGTATCTCACTATTCAGTCATTCATAATCTTTTGATACAGTAAGATATGAGGCTTAATTTGTTCAGAACAATTCTCTTTTCTTTTTACAACTGATACATCTTTCTTTTCAAGCTGCAGTGCCATTAATTAGACATCCTGGTCCCATGCAAACAACTTATTTTAGAAGGATCCACCAAAGCACTAACATGAGCACATCTTCCCCAGATGTGTCCAATGAAGGATTTTAACATTAAAACACTATCACGACAGCCAACATTGTTCATAATGTTCAAGAATAACACAAAGGTGTTCTTTGATATTATGGTGTCCTGTGTCTCTCAAGAATTGTTCTGTCTTAGTGGCCATAGTGAGCCTGGAGCAGAGTTGACACAGTATGTGCAAAAGGCTGTGAGACTGGGGGGATGAAGAGATGAAGTACAGGCCACATTTCTAAAGGATACTTCTAGACCTTTTAACTGGAAAGTGCTGTGGACTTTTATTCAGGGCTATATTTCCACCCAATGAGGAACATAATCAGGACTTCAAATGAATAATTGTCATTAATTTTCAATAATATGTTTCAAATTCAAACTAGTATTGTCAATATCTTTGTTCAGCTAGTTTAGTGAATCCAAAGGCTGAACTCCAGAAGGTTAGGTTATCCAGAAAACCAGTGACAACTACTTACAATGCTTGCCATGAAAGTTGTTAAGAAGGAGATTCACAGTAAGAAGATTTTTATATTCCACTCTGGATCAGTTACATAAAATAGCCTGACCAGATTTAAGATTCCTTATCAGAATCTTAAAAGAACTTCTGGTATAAACTTTGAGTTCAATAAAAGATGGATAAAAGAGATAGATTTATTGAATCTTGAAAAGAATCTGCAGCAGCAGAGAAAAATACCCGAGTCCCGTTATTGATTGACCACAGGAGTATACTGTAGCAGAATGGCTAATCTTAATTAAGGCAATGCATATATCCCCTCTTGTTATTTAACTCTCTTTCATGCCTGTTATGTTTCTAAAGATGAATAAATAATTCTTTGTTTTGAAAACACTATCTGGCACCACTGGCCTTTCAAAGTCATTATGATTCCCTGAATAAAGCCTGTAGTGGGGACCAACACAAGTTTTATCTGCTGGATTAATCCCGTATAAAATCAGTCCGAGTGACTAGTATGGGCAACCATCCATTTCTGGTTTAATACACTGGATTTGGAAAGGATGCTACAGAACAGAAAGAGAGCAGAGAAGGGGTTCTGATCTTACTCCGGATATTTTATCCCTGAATGTGGTTTCATGGGTATTATAAAGAACTAAAGTTACTAAATGAACATTCTATTATTTTTTCCAGGTTTTTTTCTATTTATCATTTAACTGATGCATGCAATATATATATAGTGTGCATGTATATGTCCATATATACATATATGTATATATGTGTGTGTATATATACAAGAAGAAACCATAAGCAAAGGGAAATTAAGAGACTTCCTAAATGGTTTATGTCTGATTTCCAGTTCACTCTGAGCTCTGCTTTTCAGATAAACATTTCACACATTCCCCTATTAACTAGTAAAAGTATTCCCTTTTAACCACATGAAGAATCCAGCTATCATCACTCAAAAGTAACAGAAACATTCCAGAACATCTCTGAAACTAGCATGTACACATTTAAGGAATATTGTGCCTGTTTTCAAGACAAAGAGTACCTGTTCTATCATTTTTAACACAAAATGCATATATTTGCCTGTTCAAGCTTATAAAATAACTTTAACAGACCAGGGTAAAACTTGGATAATACCAAAAAAAAAAAATCATATGACACTGTGCTGTAAGTATAAACAATTTGTTTGTTTCTTACCTGTAGGAAACAAAGTGGTCTTGTCACATGGTTTCTTCAAGTTTCTTCAAGCTGCAACTGATGTTGCAGTTTTTTCCTACTTCCAGCTAATCCCATGACAAGTGTTTTCATTGAGGCCAAATTTCATAGTCCAATCTTTAGAAAGATGATTACAAATCTATCACTATGCACCTTCAGAATAAACAAAAAGAACAGCAAGAAATTCAGGCTGAAAACCTCTCAGTAACATTTTCTGGAAAGCTGTTGTAGCACCAAAAACAGCTCCAAAGTAAGCCTGGTTATATCGAGCTTTGAATAAAATATGGCTCTGCTATCACAGCCTTCACATTACTTTGACACAGAGCTGTCTGTGGCTGTGACCATCCATGCACCAGAAAAACAGGTTGACAGCACTGATCAGGTAAAAAGAAACACACCCCAAAAAGAGCAAAGAGAAGCTGAAAGGTGGTTTCCACTTGTACTTAAAGAATGCCAGGTGCCCTTATTGGTAACAGCTGTGAAGTATAGCTAGCTTGCCTTCACCTAAGGAAGCTGTGCTGCCTGAATGAAAGTATTAAATGGTTTCTATGCAGACAGACCAATATTAGCTCTCTTCCTGAGGAACTCATAGTAGCAGAAATAAAATGTTTTAAAATGCTTTAAAAATAGTTTTAGGAGGTCATTCTCTGAACTTTAAAAAAAAAAAAAAAGTGGGAATCTAAAAGAAAAAAACAGGTGCAAATTAAGTTGCAATTGTGTTGCACTGATAATGAGCCCTTCAAAATTAAATTAACTTTTTTTGGTATATAGGTGGATTCAGCAGAGAGTAGGAAGAAAAGCGGGGAAGCCACAGTGACAGTTTGAAAAGTTACAATATCAGATGCTAAGCATTTGTAATAAAATCTATTAAACAGTTGGGACAGGTGTGTTTCAAAGATCTTTCCCTGTATGTGAAAGAGTAGCTCCTTGGTTTAGTGAAATAAATAGAGAAAGAGACAAGACCATTGCAAATATTTTAACAAGTTTTCCACTCCTTGAAAAAAAAACTTCTGTAAGAAGTTTTTCTGTATTGGGTGGTTTTTTTTCTTATTCTCTGCTTTTCTGGATCCTCACATAACTTCCTATTCATATGGACTTACCAGGCATTATTTTCTCATTCTTCCAAACAAATCTGAGTAAAGCAAAGAGCCTATCAAATGCAGCTGTAACATGAAATTTTTCTTCTGACTGCACCTTTCTTCTTTATAAACAGTCAGAAACAGTCATTTGTCACAGAAGAATAGGAGAATCCATCTTTATGGCACAAGAATGGGGAAAAAAACCTGATCATGTATTCTCCTGAGAAATTTGAAATTTGCTTAACTCTCATGGACCTTTCCTCTTACTGATATTGGCTTAGATAAAAGTTGGAATACTACAGGACTATCCTGACCCTTTTTGTGGTCACCTTCTTTCACCTCTTCCATGCTGCAGCTTTTGTGTTAGCTTGAAACTATCCAGCAATATAGAGCTGGTTGTTTAGATTGGCCTTCTACATTCTTCTGCAATATAAAAAACACTGTGAAAAAATGCATTGTGTTTTGTTTTTAAACAGATACTTTCCTTTCAGGGCATATTTTTTTCCTCTGTCTCTGCTCAGATAGCTAAGAATATACCATTTGATTGAATAATTTGATCTGTTTCCCATTTGTTGATACATTGCCATTTCCAGCGTTGCCACACACAAACACAGTAAGAAAAATACGAGCCAACTATTTTTTTTGGACAACACAACACCAGTTGTTCTGAACATTTTATTACCCTGTGTAATTTTTGGGGGCGTATTTTAGACTTAGCAAAAGAATCGGGATATGTAAAAAATGTTCTTGTTTCCCCAGCTGTTTGATAATTTCAAAATTATTATTTTGTTTTCCTCCTCAACTGGAACCCAAGTATTTTGAATTATTACCTGATCTCCTTCTATGATCAGGTGACCCACCTGGTGGATGTGGGGAGGCCTGTGGATGGGGTTTACCTGGACTTCAGCAAGGCCTTTGACACCAAGTTGGGAGCAGATGTTGGTCAGTTAGAGGGTAGGAGGGCCCTGCAGAGGGACCTCGACCGACTGGACAGATGGGCAGAGTCCAACGGGATGGCATTCAACAAGTCCAAGTGCCGGGTGCTGCACTTTGGCCACAACAACCCCATGCAGAGCTACAGGCTGGGGTCGGAGTGGCTGGAGAGCTGCCAAACAGAGAGGGACCTGGGGGTGCTGATCGACAGCCGCCTAAAAATGAGCCAGCAGTGTGCCCAGGTGGCCAGGAGGGCTAACGGCATCCTGGCCTGCATTAGGAATAGTGTGGCCAGCAGGAGCAGGGAAGTCATTGTGCCCCTGTACTCTGCATTGGTTAGGCCACACCTTGAGTACTGTGTCCAGTTCTGGGCCCCTCAGTTTAAGAAGGACATCAAGACACTTGAACGTGTCCAGAGAAGGGCAACAAGGCTGGTGAGAGGCCTTGAGCACAAGCCCTATGAGGAGAGGCTGAGGGAGCTGGGGTTGTTTAGCCTGGAGAAGAGGAGGCTCAGGGGTGACCTCATTGCTCTCTACAACTACCTGAAGGGTGGTTGTAGCCAGGAAGGGGTTGGTCTCTTCTCTCTAGCAACCAGCACCAGAACAAGGGGACACAGTCTCAAGCTGCACCAGGGGAAGTTTAGGTTCGAGGTGAGGAGAAAGTTCTTCACCGAGAGAGTCATTCGTCATTGGAATGTGGTGCCCAGGGAGGTGGTGGAGTCGCCATCCCTGGAGGTGTTCAAGAGGGGATTGGACGTGGCACTTGGTGCCATGGTCTAGTCATGTGGTTATAGGTTGGACTCGATGATCTTCGAAGTCTCTTCCAACCTTAGTGATACTGTGATACTGTAAATCCTCCTTGAAAGAAAATTTTCAATGCACAGTTGGCTGAGGTAATTTGCTGTCACTGATAGGGGAAACATCCACTAGGTAGCAGGCATATCTCCTAATCTTGTCCAGTGGGCTAATACATAGCTTCTGCAAGCTTCTCCTTAGTGTTTTGTTGCTGAGCTGGAAGAGTGTTCCTGAAGAAAAAAAAATACTGTATCAAAAAATGTGTTGCATTGGCTCAGCAGACATTCTTTACTGAAAGAATGTAAAAAATACTTGGTTTTATTAATCTGCAATTTTTCAGAATTTTCCATGAAAAAATATGTAGCAATAAAATCTGAAAAGAGTTATTGGAGCATAGCAGACAATGCATTATATTTGCCTATATGTGCATTCCATTCTCTACATTCTCCCAGGTTGAGAGAATTTGAATTCTCTCTCAAGTTTTCCTCTAAGAAAACAAAAAATGTTGTCATAGATATTGCTAAACAATGCTTTAGCTCTAGCCTAGTTCATCATTTCTCTTACACACTCCTGTAAAACTTGTTTCCCTTTTGATTAGAAATTCTGGTAAATTCTGCTCAAGTATTAAAACAAACAAACAAACAAAAAAAACCTATAGAATGACACATGATTACTGTATATAAGATGATTTTATATGTGTTTGTGGGTAAGAGACAGTTGATATTAATCTTGTTCATCCTTTACTATTTGCCAGGTGATCCTGTTCACCTACTATTTATGCCAGAAAACACAATTCTGCCAAAACGTGCCTGAGCTCTTCAGAAGCCAAATCATAAGAAAACAGAGGTGAATTGATGAGACTCACCCTTCAAGGTGTACAAAACATAGCATGCTGTGATTAATGTGTGCTGCCACTGGATGTCAGTGATGTTCCACTTACACAGCATACATAATTAAAAGTGATTTCAGAACAGAAAACCCTGTCCTACGTGCATTGAGATACCATTAATAAAATCTAGCCTAATGAGAAACAAAACAGTTAAAAAGGTATCCTTTGGCTAGCTTAACACCAAATGATCCATCTTAGAGAATAATTTACAGGTTCATTTTATAGCTAGGGAGGGAAATATTTTACTCTGGGCTAGTAACGTGTAGCAGTATGTCATGATAGGAGATTCTGAGCTTCTGAAGCACTGGATCTCTATTTCCACAGCTGCCTGTTGATAAAAGGTAGCTGCTTTCTTCAGTTTTACTATTTGATGCCACAGGAGGAATCATCCCAAAACAGCTGTAGTATTGCACGTGGAGTCAAAATGGAGATGTTAGAGCCAAAATAAATATTTTAAATAAATAATTCTCTCCATAAATTTGTCAGAGGTGTTTATAGCAGTCCTAGATCATAGTCTCTGACCAGTTTCTTATTTTTCTTGATATTTTTATAACATCTACAGGGGAGAAGGAAAAAAAGGGGGGGGGGGAAGAAAATGTCTCATATCTTCATTGTTTCACAAATAAGGAATGACAAGCTAAGACAGACTAAAGAGTGTGAGGTTCTGTCTTTATTTCATATTCAAATTTTGTTTCTTCTCTTGTGTTCAGTTTCCTTCTTCCTTTATTGATTTCCTCAGATATTTTTTATTTTTTACAATTTTTTTACTGACATCTTTTGACTTAACCACTCAAGACAGAAGAGCCTGAAAACCAAAACCTGAGTTATGGCACACAGTAATGACCTCATAGCAGTACATTCACTTAGGTTTCACACAGAAATCCAGATGTGTCTGCCTTGGATTCCAGCTCTGGGAGTTTGTATGCCACCTGAATCAAGATAAAACCCAAATCCCTCAAACCCACCACTAATCAAGTATTTTCACCTCTCAAGACAAGGTGCTATATTAACTGTAGTGTCTACATGTCTTGGGACACATTTGCCTGTACATGTATAGAATACAATCCAAAACTGTCGTTTGCAATATATATCTTTAACTATCCTTGGATATCTCAAGCTCAACATCCTAACATCATTGTTGTTTTCATCTGAGTTCAAACTATATAAACCATATATACCACTAGGGAGTTAGGTGTTACCGTGAAGTACAGAAGCATATGTCCTCACAAGAGGAGGACCACTGATTTCAAACCAATGACTTCGCAAAAGATAAGTTTCATTTTGGAACAGCTGCCTGAAACCTGCTACTGCAACCAAAAGAAAGAGAGCAAATCAAAGCAGATTCATTGCAGAATCATCAAGCAGAAGTACCAACTTGCAGGGACTCTGTAGCCAGGGTGAAAAGTGTTCTGGACCATTTTCATTTAATGTCGTACTCAATGGATGTTTAATTTTTGGGTTTGGGATTTTTTTCCTTATTATTCATTTTTAAAACAATGCTTTAGAAGCTCATTTGATCACGCTCACTAAAAGCAAAAGCAAGGGTTCCAAATTGACATCTGTCATGATTTAGGGAGGATCAAATGAAAGAAGTTATACTCTATTCTTTTTCATGCATTTCCTTTAGTAACTAAACTTTACTATACAATATCTGTCTGGTCCACTAGTTGCTGGCGAGTGCTTTCAAGATGTTCGGGTTTTGGTGGGCATTTTTCTGAGAGCAATGGAATATATAATTGAAAGATTCATATTTCAATGCCAGATGAGACTATTAAGATCTTTCCTTTGAAGTTCTGTCTACAGTGGGCTTTAAGAATCATGTGGCCACGTGCACCTGACATCTAAATTCTGGTAGCACAGCATGCATTTATCATTGGAAACTAGTGAAACAACTTCTTCAGATACCACTTCTTCAGACTCAAATTTTTATTACAATCTCTAAATGTAATATTTTTTATATACAGCAATCCCCTTGTTTTACTTTTCATTTTTCAACAGCAACAACAAAAAATTGAAAGTACTTTTCTGTGGGCTTACTATTAATTTAGAAAGGCAACCATTCTCTTTATCACGATGAAAATTGTCTTCTTCACTACATTTGGAATATTGAGTGAAAATAAACTCAAGATGGCAGCATGAAGAATTTTAAATTTAGTTTTCTACCCACAAATTTCAGGATGCAGTCACAACTACTAAAATTTCCCTCTTGTTACAGTAAGGTGGGACTTGAATGGTATTGCAGTGGTACAGACTGCAAAACCAAATGCAACTGGACATTTAAACAGTTTAAGAGATTGCTATGTTCTATCTCCTGCACCTTATGCAGTTATATACCCTTAATTAAATTCATCATCAGAGAAGTCTTAAGTCCTTGTGCAGCAGAGAAAGGTAGATAGCTTGGAAGCCCTATATTAGTAAAACCAAGAACAAATTTAAGAAATGTAGAAAATTAATTTAATGTCTCAGTTACCTTACTAGCTTTCATAGGCAACCAAATGATAGAGCTTAGAGGCACAGCCTTCTGATCTACATAGGAATATAGAGACACTGTTTGGGCTTTTTTACTGGAGTTGATGGGTTCTAAGAACTGGAGATAGCTTTCCAAAAATGAACTGAAAAATGTGGCATTTGTGGTTCAGTGACATGTATATTTTTAAGAGTTTTAATCTACAGCTTTTGGTGCAATCAAATGTACACCCTTACCTAGGGTAAATACACATAATAGAACTCCCAAGTGAAATCAAATGGAAGATATGGCCCACAGTGTAGCAAATTTCTGCTTTTGCCTGACATGGACTCTTTAAGCTTGATGAAGCTATCTTATGTTAAATTCTTACTAAGTCTTTACCTGAACAAAAATTAAATTTTCCTAAGGGATGCTTTTCACAGTATATTATTCCTAACTTGCAAAAAGGCATCTCCCACTTCACCTTATCATCAGTCATCCTTCTGGAAACTAATTTTGTGCACCGTTGTCATTTGAGAATACAAACAAGAAGTTTGCAAGACATGTATCAGCTGGATCTGAAGTGGATGAAAGGAACTTTTTATTCAATGTGACAGCAGCTAGGGTATGAGTTACCATCACTGCCTTCAGAAAACAGAAACCTGAAAGAAAAATGCTTTGTTTAACTGTAATAATGATATTTAGTTAGACCTTTCCATCCTTCTGTAACCACTAATCTTTGTATTTTATTTCTGTGATGTCCCTTTTCTTTGGTCATGACCTTTCAGCTGAACATCTATATTATATTTCTGTCCTCTCCCACACATACAAAACTTCTCCTCAGAGGCACAAAGAAAAAATATAAACTATTGCTGTTAGAAACTTCACCACTTTTCCTTCTATTTTTATGCATATATAATAACATAGTATGATTTTATCACTCCAGCAATTGCATCAAATGACAAATTTGCACTCTTCCTGAAAAATATTGATAAATTCTAAGAACACAGTATAGATCTCTGTTCCTTTAAATGCTACCATCATATGTTGATGTAAAGAGTTAACTCACACAGCAAGCAGGTGGCTTAGGCAGTTTACAAGTTATCAACTCAAGCTATCTATCACCATTGCCCAATGCCCAAGTTTGCATTTCTGCAGTGGAGCTGAGTCAATGGCATAGATTGTGTGAGCCCTCCTAATCAATTTCTGTGCTTAATCAATACAAGCCCTTTTTAAATTTTTTTCCCCCTGGTAGTCTTCCTTGAGAGAATTAAAGAAAGAAGGAAAAAAAAAAAGAAAAAAGAAGGAAGAAAAGCAGCAGCGGATTTTATAGTGGTATAGCTGCCTATTCCATGCCTGTCTCTGCTCTAGCTCTTTGCAAAGAATTTGCTGGTTTTGCTAACTCACAAAAATTACGTGAGAGGGTTTTAATGCTATAATTCAACCTCAAATTATGATCTAAAGAAGATACAATGTTCCATCAAATTCTCCTAGCCTATGAAAACTGGGAGAATTTTCTGCAAAAATAGAAGATAATACAAAATTGTACACAAGAAGCTTAGCTAAAATGCTCTATTATTTAATATTTTACTGGATTCAGCATTTCCTCAAGAATAGAATAGAATAGACCAGACCAGACCAGGTTGGAAGAGACCTTCAAGATCACCGCCTCCAACCCATCAACCAAACCAACCCACCTAAACAACTAAACCATGGCACCAAGTACCCCATCAGGTCTCCTCCTGAACACCTCCAATGATGGTGACTCCACCACCTCCACAGGCAGCCCATTCCAATGGGCAATCACTCTCTGTATAGAACTTCTTCCTAACATCCTTTTTCTCCAAATGTTTTTTTATCTGTAATTTATAATTATTTTTCTTTTAAATTCAACTAATTGCCCTTCTATATGTAATATGTTAATTGCAGAAATACAAAAGTATATTCATCATGACATTATGCCCATAGTAACAGCAGAACATTTTTCTCATACAAAATGCACTGTAATGTCTCCTCAGGAACTGCTGCAATGCATCAGAGTCAGCATGCTCCATTATTGATGATTTTTGCACCAGCATTTTGGTCCATTCAGAAGCATCAGGGTGACTTTGAAGTGTGCCTACGTGAGCAAATAATTTCCTCAGATATCTTAAATGAGACACAAGAAAACAGAAAGAAAAGACAAACAAACAAACTTCTGAAGTAGAACCTTTTTTTCATTTTTACCCTGAAAGTACACAAAAATATTCCAAATTTAAAATTGACATTTTTACATCGCGTCTGCACAAAAGGTAACTGAATTTTATTTGCCAGCACATGCTGTTTGGCACACTGTACTTCTGGGCTTCTATATAAGCCTAGCATAATAATTTAGACTGAGATAAAAACAATATATGCCATACAGCATCTAATGTTAATGGGCCAGCTGAACCAGATCACAGAATCACAAAATTTCAGGGGCTGGAAGGGACCTCGAAAGATCATCTAGTCTAACCACCCTGCCAGAGCAAGGTCACCTACACCAGATTACACAGGAACGCATCCAGACAAGTTTTGAATATCTCTAGAGAAGGAGACTCCACAACCTCCCTGGGCAGCCTGTTTCAGTGCTCTGTCACCCTCACAGCAAAAAAAAGTTTTCCTCATATTTATGCAAAACTTCCTATGCCTCAACTTTCACCCACTGCCCCTTGTCCTGTCATTGGGCACCACCGAGAAGAGCCTGGCTCCATCCTCTTGGGACTCACACTTTACATATTTGTAAATATTGATGAGGACCCCAGCTAATGTGTAAAGCTAAACTATCAAACCAAAGCAGCTCTCCAGAGTGACTTGAGCTAGATCTGAATGATTTACTAATATCTAATAGAACAATTCCTCATAAAAATATTTATTTTTTAAAAGGCAAAACCAGAGTGTTCCAATCAAAATACAAAATCTGCCTCACATTAAATATAAAACATTACAAGAAATATTCTGAGTATTAGCTAAATGGCAAAGACATGCAAAATAAAATTGCTTGTAATTTTTGTGCCAGTTTGAATTATTTTGATTTGGTGAGAGGCAGAACTAAATCCTCTAATTCTGTTAAAAGAAAATAGCCTCTAATTAGAAGGTGGAGTGGAACTGTTAGACAATGTCAGAGCCTGATGCTGTTCTGTAGATACCTGATTCTATAGGGAAACAAATAATGACATAATCTGATTTAAGCATTTGTGACATAAGACACTGATTTATTTACCTCAGTAATGATTGCAGAATTGGATCCACGTTCCTGCCCAAAGCTCCATCACTTGTGGCAGCAGTCATTGTCGGGTAAAATTTCTGTCTTCTGGTTTTGTGTGACTGTAACTGGGCATAGGTGCAGCTATGTATCCAAGTGCAAAGTTATTTTTCTAATTTTTCCCACTTCAAAGTGGCTAATTTCCACTGGGGGGCGGAGAGGGAGTGGAATCACAGGCAAGTGTTGGCATTACCATTAGTCTGGAGTGTATATATATTTTTTAAAAAATATATAGCAAAATAGTTATGCATCTCACGACTTGATCCTACCTACTGCTGTACTTGGACACTGGGTGACGCTAAAGAAATGAAGGAGTAACTACAATCTCCAAGTGAAAAAATGTTCAGATTGATTGAATCTTTAGTCAGTGTTAATAAAAGAGGCATTTCTTCACCCCATTCTTTTATGAGGCCCTGGTTTTCTCCCTCTTCTAAGAGTCAGGAAACATAACTCTGCCTTTATGTTGAATGTGCATTATGTGTCCACTTCAGTGTATTCATAGAAGATCAAAAAGAAAATGCAGGGGAAGAAGTCTTTAAATAAAATAAAATTTTAAATAATAAAAAAAAAACACCTCAGATTTTAAAAAAATTGTACCTTTGAGAGGCAATGCCAGTAACTCTCTCATTCTATGGAAATTAAAATTTCTCTTTGTAGCTGTCAACCATTCTTCTTGTCTCAGATACCAACAATAATTTTCTGAGCTTGGCTTAAATGGAGAAAAGTCTGATGTTGCAGAACATGGTTGAAGCACTAAAAGCTCCCACAGCACTAAAAGCTCCCACAACTATATTTCTTCTTCTTTGTTATACTTCATGTCATCCCTGTCTCTTGTCTAGCTAGCTGACTTCTTTCAGAGCACTCACACTTCCTCCTCTTATCCCTTAGACCTGCAGTGCTCTTTGCCTTTGAGGACAGTTGTTCTCACATTCTGGTATCATCTCAGACTTAACCTTTTCCTTACTATCAGTGATACATTGTTAAGTGATAAAGACTTGAAGAAGGATCAGAATCACATGCTTTAAACCTCAGAAGTATCATCTGTAATAGGTTAATTTTCTATGCATATGTTGCACTGACTTAGGCCGCTTGATTTAGTAACACATAAACAGCTCAAATATCAGAGTATTATGACATCCTTGCATATATCTTACAAAAACAATTAGAGGTACAAAACCAATTCTTCAGAAGAATATTGAACTTGTGTAAAATACATGCTCGGGTTTATTATGTAAAATATCATCCTTTTCTCTCTTCAACGCATCTGTCCTACAAATAAGTAAATTCCAACTGCAACATGGACCTTCATGGACTGGCCATGTTTTGTAAGCCAGAAGTGTCACCATGACAGATATCAATCCCAGCTCATAGGCTGGTGCACAAATCTGAACGCTGAATGGACGAAGGGGATACTTTCTAGGGCTGAAAGAAATAATTAAATAACTTAAAATTCATAATTCAAACCTACTCAAATGCTCCTTTCACAGCATATGCACAGAAACTGCATTTCTCTTGAAGTGGTTAATGTAGCTCCACAAAATCACGGACTAAACTTCAGAATTTGATGTTGACCAGGGCTCCCTCTTGTGATAATTTACTGAGTTCAGGTTCTCACCGATGTATTTGGACATTTACAAACACTTCACCTAAGGGATTAGGGAATCTCAGGAGAACTGTGCCTTGGAAGCTGAGGATGTGTACATTTGTCCTGACTATTAAAAAAACCCCAGAGGACCTGCAAGTTAGCAAGAAAAATACATGCAATGACGTATGTCTGTTCATATAAACATGGAATTTTTCACAAGAGTTATGAGAACAGTCCTAAACCTTAGCAATAATTAAAGAGTCAGGAACATATAAAGTAAAATAGCCTGCTAACCAATGACATGAATGCAGTAACAAATATATAAAATTGAATTTATGAAGGTTTATAGATGACAACAATTTTGTCTGGATTCTTTCCAAAATGCCTATGTATCTACAGAGCTCTTCAAAAAGAGGAATTCAGTTGAAATAGAGTTTAACAGACTTATCAGAATTACTTTTATCAAATTTTCAGTGTGTCTTTTGATTAAAACCAAATAGTTTCTTCCCCTTTTAAAAATTATTAAGATGCCATTCTCCACTTTCAGTTAAATAATTTTTTTCAATTAAAAAAAAAAATACCCACTGTTTTTGTTTAAGTTTAATTTAATTCCCTAAGTACAGATCAGGGTAACAAATTTAGCAATGCCTGTGGGTGTTAGGAAGCTTGAGATTCCTGAATAAACTTTTTTTTTCTAGTATTCCTTATTTTCTTCTCTCAAAGGTCAAACCTAAGGAACAAAAGTGGATCTCTAGTAGACATCTGCAAAACCAAATTTCACCCACAGCCTGAAATGTAAACTATTTGAAAATGGAAATTACATAGTGTAAGCAAAATTTTACGTGAATGCACTCTACCCTTTCAGCTGATTATAGCAGCTCAGTAGTGTGGGAATACAAAGTTTTATTATAACTTTCAACTCTGGTTTGGTTATTTGCAATTGTAGGTACTGCATATGATATAAATTGTTAGTGTATGTGCCAAACTGAAAAGATATAGCCTAGAGTAACTTGAATTAAGTAGCCATTGTAAATGAACTTTGTATACCATAGCTTATTCCTGAAATGTCACCTAAACCATATAGCTAGATGCATGAAGTCCAGGTGTTCTTACCTTGTGTCATCATCCATTTGCCTATCCTAAATGACTTAGCACTAGGACAATGCTAATTTCAAGCAAAAGAATCTGAACTGTAGATCTGTCAGAGGAATGTTGTTGGTGTGGTAAACTGTGGCTGCAGGAAGCAGATATCTTATCTCCACTGTATTTTACAGATGTCAGAGGATTCAATACTGGCCAGTTCCAGCTACTTCATGTTTTGTCCACATCACTGAGAAAAAGAGATTAGTCAAACTGAACTCTAAAATAAAAATGTAGTTAGTAAAAGTAATTTATCACTAGTTCAAAAGAAAATTCACCTTTTCACCATTTTCCTACCAGATCTTTTTCTGCCTTCCAATTGCAGTGGTACAATAAGCATGAAAGCCAACATATATCTTCATACTAACTCAAATACTGTTTTCATGTACTATGAACACATAATTTGCATTGCATATGGATATGCCTCTAAGTATTAAAATGCATCTTTGAATGGTCATTCCAAGTAGTTAACTTGCAGAATTTTCTTTGTTGTGAAGCAATCTCAATTTCAAAGCTTTGTCATAAAAATCAAATTCTAGACAACTGTGAGAAAGCAGAGAAAGCAAGAAGGAACTCACATGCAACTTCCTGTTACCAAGCCCTAACTTCATTCTGTCTGTGGCTTCCAACAGGAAACCTCTGCCCAGGCAAGAGGTGCCCCACAAATGCTAATAGCTAAGTAGTCACCTGATATAGCAATGCAAATATGTTATCTGTTGATAATGCAGACCATAAAACTGCATATCTAGATGAGTCAGGCTGGAATAAAAATTGTTTTAGTTATTTGTTCTCTAGCCAATTACCAGGTTAGCATATCCTCATTTACTTGTTTTCTGCTTTCATTTTGTGTTTTTAATTTTTTTTGTATTATACAGATATATAGCTGACAATTATTAGAAAGTGAGTCACCCTTCTTATGAAGTTAGGAACACCATCTCTTATTGCTATGATAAGCTAAACTCATCACTACACTGCAAAATCAGCTCACAAGTTTATATTCAGTCCTTTCAATATTAAAGGGTAATTAACACTGACTTGGAATGGAAGATTTCGATCTCCTTCATATCTTCTAATACCTCAGAGACAGAATCTGTGTATTATCTGATGTGGCCTCAGCTACATATATTTAAAGAAACAAATAAATGATTTAGGGTCTTAAAATAAATTCAGAAAGATTTCTTTAAGCAACTACAAAGTTTTGGATTTATTCACTCTTTTTAATGTACTCCAAAAGAGCTTGCATACTACCATAAATCTTACCTGTTTTTGCCCAAGGAACATCTCCAATAGAAATTTTCTACAGCAAAATGTGTAACGGTGTGTCTACAGGAAAGAAGCAAACAAAAGCCTTATTCAAATTCCTCTCCTTCACACTCAGTTCACCTCTGAACCATGGAGGGGCTGAGGATGAAGGACAGTTATTAGTCATGACACTTAATGGAAAACATGTGGCTGATAAAGATGGTGCATAGCCAATGCTATCTATCACTGATGGAAGACTACTGTTGGCATACCCTTGATCCCTCAATTTACACATATTCTATTACAAATAATCAAGCTCCTTTTGGAAATCTTGAGTGAATCACTAGGAACCTCTAGTGGAATACAACTATCCAAGAGGAGAAAGGTTTTCTAATTCTTGCCAAAAGGGAAAAATAAACAAGAGCAAAATAAAGAGGGTTTTATCCTATTTTATCTACTATAATTTTTATGTTCAGATTCTGAATGAAAACATATCATATTCATTTTTAATTAGTAATTTGATGATTGTTTCCCAATAGTTCACTTATTATAAAGTGGGGGTTTCGAATGAATAAAGTATTCATATATGCCTGTTACTAGTGACATTAAACAAAATAACTTGAGAAAATTCTTACCAATTATGCCCAGTTAAGTTTGAAAAATACAGTTTTTCTTAAAGAGATCTCTTCTGCTTGCTGTTTAGTTCATACTGTTTCACAGGAAAGAACATTCCATATAGTTTTGTGGGTTTTGGGGGTTTTTTTTCCCCTCAGACTTCACTCCACACAAATTCAATATATCTCCAAAACACGCTAATGGAACCAGCACATAAAGCAACAATCAAACTGGTCACCTAGATTAAATGATATATCATTACAATATTGTCATTCGTTACAAATAAAATGACAAAGAACAATTTCTTTTCTCCCTGCACCAGATATTTTTTGCAGAGAGCTTAGCAGACTGATCCTGGAGTAAAACCAGCCAGGCATCCCAGGTTACAATGGGAATCTGAATTTGTCAGGTGATTTATGATGAGGTGCTTTGGAATGAGACAAATGGAGATGCGCTGTGCTCTTCTGGGCATGGGAGTTGAGAGACACTAAACTGTTCCTCTGCTAATTGCATGTCCTGGTACTAAATGGTACCCTGGTGACTGGCAGGAGCAGTTTCCTTCCCATTTAAAAGAAATGGAAGCTTGAAATGAAAGGAGAGATTATTGTGAGGAATAACTTTGGAGTTTGTTTGCTAATTCTGCTTGTGCATTTCACAGAGCACAGACCTTTGCTGCTAGAATTTATTTGTGGGTCTTAGGTGCATCTTCCAAACATATTTTGTGGGTTTTCTGCCCATAAATTAATTAAAATTCTGATGTAATGTGTGACTGTCATTGGCATACAGAAAATTCCATTTTGACAAGGTGTTTTCCTTCAGAAGGCTTAAAATTCAGTATTTTTGAGTCACTGGCAAATTCTATGAACAGAAAATGCCCCTAGACTGACTATAGTTTAGTTTAGCTGCAAAGAAACAAAAAAGAAAGTCAAGTCAGACTAAGTCCAACTTCAACTTTTTTTTCTTTTGCTACAAAAGCTTATTTTTAAAAAATTATTTAGCAAGAGCTGACTTCATTTTATGTACCCTGCTGACTCACTAACATTGTTTGCTCATGTCTTTACTGACATAACAAAGGATGTATGCTATAAGCTAAGCATTCCTCAAGTATTAACCATGGGAGCAGCAAAGCCTAGGGAAAAAGTTTGAGCTAATACCTATAATATTCCATTTCTTATATAACTGCTCAAAGAGCAAAACCTTATGAACAAATATCTTACCTTATATTGAACTAGTTATTTTTCAGTATACCATAATAAAGACCTTATTGCATTTTTCACAGTTAAAATTACTGATTTAATATATTTTGTTAAGCTTAGAACACAAGTTAGGGTAACAAAATTAGCAGATTCAGCAAACAAGAGTTAGGAACGTACCTGCTATGAACTTAGGATACACTGAAATAACTAGAAAGTTACAGATGATCTGCAAGTCCAAAGGCTGTTCTTATCCTCTCTGATATATACACACCCTATACATATATATATATATATATATATACACACACACGTTATACACTTATTTATTCCTCTGGCAATTTTTTTTCCTGCTAGTATTTTTATACCTGTTCTTTCCACAGCCCCTTTCTTACCTTTTCTTCTGTATCTGATTTAGTTTTCTTTTGTTTCAGTTCACTCTTGAGTTAATGGTGGATGATATACCTATGCTGCATAGATAGCCAAGCAGATGTAAGTAAATTAACTCCTTTATTAAGATAACCAGCCCACCACAGCAGGTTATAATTCACTGAAAAAGCTGCTCATCAGATTCTTAGCAGGTAGCACATGATGCTAATTTACAACAGATGATGTCATAGCACAGGAGCCAGCTCTTCAATATTCAGACAATTGAAACATCTTCCAAGAAGCAGAATTGAATGACAGTTAAAATGACAGGAAAGGGTAGAAAAAATGATGGCTAACATATAATTTTATGCCTTTAATGGTGCTGCATCAAAAACCATTTTAGTGGAATCTTCCTCAGACCCATTCCCTCCATTGTGTAAACTCTTAATGTGTAGCTTGGCCCTTTTTACTGTTTTTTAAATGATAAAAACTGAAGGACTGGCTTATAGCAAATAAAATACAGTAGATTTGTGGATAGTATAACTCTCATTAGTACAGTATTTGTTACTTTAAAGCAAAGGAGGCCAAATTCTCATGATAAGTCTTAAGAAATGATAGTGTGGTATAGCTTTATTATATTATGGATGTAAAAAAGAATGAAAACAACTAGAAATTTAACTGAGAGCAATTAAATGTGTCTCACTACATTAAGACAAATAATTAAAGTTTATCTTACAAAGTTCAGATTTCCTTGTTTTGGTCTATGTAAAATACGTTCCAGCCTATGTAAAATATGTTCCTCATATTAATAGGAACAAGCACTACATTGAAGCTGTAGACATTACACTTCCATAAGTAATCTTATGACCCTTGCACTTCATTTGGTTTAGACAACTATTTTTGTGAGATCAAATAATTTATGTCCATTATAAAGCTAGATAAGTTTGGATATTGCTTTCCCTCATTTAATTAACATGATCATGAAGAATATTTCCACATCACTGGCAGCATCTTCCAGTGACAGAAGCAGGTGTGTATGTATGTGCAATCAGAGTTGCCATCATTGGAGGTGTTTAGGAGGAGACTGGATGGGGTGCTTGGTGCCATGGTCTAGTTGATTAGATGGTGTTGGATGATGGGTTGGACGTGATGATCTTGAAGGTCTCTTCCAACCTGGTCTATTCTATTCTATTCTATTCTATTCTATTCTATTCTATTCTATTCTATTCTATTCTATTCTATTCTATTCTATTCTATATGTTCACTTTATATTTTCTACCTGTCCCATATTAAATTTTTTTCTGCAGTCTTACTTTATAATTTCTATGGAAAATAAATCATGTATTTTGTTGTCAATAAGCAACCTAAACTAGAAAAAAATGGCATAGATTGAATGAAACTACTTCAAATTATGGATTTCATTCTTTCCACTTTATACTGAGTTCTTAGTCTAATTTCTTTTCTGTCTTTGTCTAACCTCTTAAGTTAAATGATCTGCTTGGATAGACACTGGAATTTTATTTTCTTTTCAGTCTCATGTCTTCTTTCACCTATTCTAAGGCCATGATATACACATTTAGTCCTAACAGTTAGTCCCATATTTTCTCAGTCAACCTACACAAGGCAACAAACATATTTGTGGAGAAACCTGATATCAAGTTAATGAAATCCAAGCCATAACAGAATAGCGGATCAGCTTTCTAAAGATCTCAGTGGGGCCAGAATTTTATCTAGAAAATAAAAGTCTGTAGAATCTCATAATTGAACTACTTTTAGTAGATATTTCTGTGAAAGAGTAAGGCAAAGAAACATTATGCAACCATCAAACATGAGCTCTGGTGCTGACCCACCTTGGAAATTCATAAATCCTGAGACAGATCATTTGGTTCTGGCTATAACTGAACACTCGCAAAGTCTCATTTGGTTTTATGAGTACATTTCAATGCAAATCTAACATCATTCCAATATCATCATGACCTTCCCTGTATTTTTCCAAGTCAAGTGAATTACAAATCTATCAGAATTCATTTTTCAATAGATACACAGGTGTAAGTTCACCTCTGACTGGAATAGATGATTCTTTGGTTATCTAATCTTTAGGTATCTAATCCATTACAGAGACAGGGAAGCTGTGATATGTATACACCATTTTCATAGCTAGAAATCATAAGGAGAGATTTATAATAGCTACTAATTAAATGTTTGATGCAAAATCCATCCAGCAGAAGATGCTTTGGATGAAACAGAGGTCAAATGATCTCCACATTCTCCTGTTTTATGCAGGTGTTACTGACATTGGGTTTCATAAATATCATTCCTCTGCCTGCTGTGGAAATATTTCTGCTTAGGTCACTATACAAAAGATCGAAAATACCCTTGTCAAAATATGTTGTATTTTTGAATAACAGAATAATCAGAATAGTTTAAAAAATTATAGTTTATAAATCTTCTGTAATTAACATGTTGCTAGTACAGTGAGAGGCAACTGATGCTTTAGTTTGCATAAACAGTGTTTTTCAGACCAAGATTTACAGCACATAAATTCCTCACTAAGTGAGGAAGGAAAGATCCTTCAAAACAACCATTTTTCATATGAGTTGGTTCTTGCAGGTTATCCATACAGATTTAGTTCTTGCTGACATAGCCATATAATACTAAAAATTATTGCTTATATCAGTATGGACTTAAATGTTAACATTCTTGCAGATAAAATTCTTGCTCGCAGTGAGCTGGGTTTCTTTCTTATAGTAGTTAGTCTTGTTTACAGTTGTGTTAATATTTTACTAGGGCGTAAAATTCAACACAATTCACAATATAAAAACTTCAGTCTTGACTGCCCAATGGCAATGCTTCAGTTTCTGCTCCTTCAATTTGCTTACACCTCGCCAGCATCCTGTAGGCAGGTAGAAGGAAAACAAACCTCATTGAGCTGTGCCGTCTCCTTCCACTTCCTTCACTCTCTAATTTGATATGGACGCTACCTGCCACGAGCAAAGCTGTAACTGAAAATACCAGGTTCCACGTTACATTAGATACTTCCAGATGTGATTAATTCAGTCCATGATACTGAATCACTTAATAGAAATGGGATGATTTTGAAGAAACCCCAATGGAATATACATCCAAATTCCTGGAAATCAGTAAGTTCCGGTTTCCCTTTATTTACAGCAAGCTCTTTCCTTTTTCTTTTCTCTTCTTTTTCTTTTCTCTTCTTTTTCTTTTCTCTTCTTTTTTTTTTTCTCTTCTTTTTCTTTTCTCTTCTTTTTCTTTTCTCTTCTTTTTCTTTTCTCTTCTTTTTCTTTTCTCTTCCTTTCCTTTTCTCTTCCTTTCCTTTTCTCTTCCTCTTCCTTTCCTTTCCTTTCCTTTCCTTTCCTTTCCTTTCCTTTCCTTTCCTTTCCTTTCCTTTCCTTTCCTTTCCTTTCCTTTCCTTTCCTTTCCTTTCCTTTCCTTTCCTTTCCTTTCCTTTCCTTTCCTTTCCTTTCCTTTCCTTTCCTTTCCTTTCCTTTCCTTGCCTTGCCTTGCCTTGCCTTGCCTTGCCTTGCCTTGCCTTGCCTTGCCTTGCCTTGCCTTGCCTTGCCTTGCCTTGCCTTGCCTTGCCTTGCCTTGCCTTGCCTTGCCTTGCCTTTTCTTGTCTTTTTTCTTTTTTTTTTTCTCTTTAAATGCTCTGGTTTTCCATAACTCCTCTGTACAAATATGTTTCAGGAAGACTGCTTTTTAGAGCTAAATCATGTGGGCAATCCAACACTTTACATTTCTTTTGACTTCAGAATCCCTGGTTTATTGACTGGGAATTGATTTGTAATTTGGTTGTATTATTGGGGCTTTTTCATCATATGTTTTAAACTTTCCAGCATGCAGAAGGTAGACTTTTTACATCCTAGGAGTTTTACTGTAAGAAAACCTATGCTTTCCTGCAGAACTTCACAGACATTTTTGTTTTGTTTTAATAAGGATTTATTTACTATTCTAGCAGTCAAAATATGTTCCTGTTATTAAATGCATAAATACATATAAAATAAATATAGGATACTAATAGATATAGACATCCAGTTAAGCACAGCTTTACTTTATAATAACTGCTGTAAATGTTCCCTAGAGAAACTGTACATACTATGTCCTCAGAAAAATGGGCTTGAACTTGCATGCTCGTACAACCCAGCAGTATTGTTTCCTTACATGCTAAAGTTACTTAACCAGTTTGACCAGGATCTACTATCCTCCTGACTAAAGACTTAACTACTCTATTGAGAGCAGTTCCCTGTCCACAACCAGCCACGTAAACACTTACACTTTCTCCTAGGTGAGGCAGTAACAGTTCATGGAGCTGCCCTTCACAAACCTTGAAGCAGCTTTCATCTTGCTGGCTTTTGTCATTTTCTCGTTGTTTACCCTGGCTTCTATCTACAGTGACCCCCATGACAACAAAGAAGGTAATAATCTAAAATAAATATTTTTTTTTTAGAGGTTTCTTTAGTTAACATTCTAATTACAGGTTTTGTGATCAATCTTCCTGGTAAAATTATAGTGTTTGAAGATAGCTTTATGAATACTGTACCAAGGGTGGAGTGCAATCAGTTAAGGCATCAATAAACGTCACAAGCACAGAGTTTACATTAAGGTATGACAGCAAGACCTTTTACAGCCAGATCATGCCACACAGTTGTAAGTAGCCTCCCAGTAAGTGGTTATTCTTCATAGGGAAGGCTTTTCCCCTAGTAGCATTTTTGCTTCATGGTCTGAGGAGGTATAAGATGCTTAGGCTACAAAACTGAGTTTGTTGCTGTAATCAAGGAAACAGTTTGGTTTTAGCAAGCTGAGGACAAGTTTTTGCTCCTTTTTAAAAGGGTGAAAATGCTGTTGAAAGAAAATGAGGTGGCTTTCTCCTGTTCAATGTGTTTCAAAATATAGAAATTAAATATCACTGCCTAGTTCTGCAAAGGAGGTTCAACACAATCTTACAACGTGAGTGGAGAATTCCTGTGTTACAGGCACAGTGCTGTCACAGTCACTGTCATGCCACCTAATGCCCCGCTGGCAGGAGACTCACTGGGGCTGCTGGAGTGGAAGCATGGAGCTCTATCCCCACCAACAAAGCATTTTCTCTCTTCCTAAATTCCTATGGGACCACCCTTGCCCCCACATGCTTCCACAAACTGGAGAGTAGGGGAAGACAAAGACAATGACTGAAATAATCTCCCAGGGCACACAGCAGTCTAACTGTTGCTTTCTGTCAAATCTCATAGCAATGAATCTTGTGTTAACTTGACTTCTGAAAAAAAAAAAAAAAAAAGCTATATGGGCATAGTGCTGAGGAACTCTAATTGAGTGCTCTTAACATATGTAAAACTTCAGGCTGCTTAACAATTTGTGAAACAATAGCGATCGGAGTGAAAGGTAAGTGTCTGCCACAGCATTTGCCACTCGCATACCAGTTGGGTTTCTTTCCTGCTCTTTTGCTCCCTCAGATTTTACATCACTGCTGCACAGGAGGGGAAAGTGTTAGAAAACAATACACATTTCTGCAGATAAAGTGTAGTTACCATGAGAACTCACCTCATTCAGACAGTATGGTCACAAGCAGTTTTTCCGGGGTGAAGTCCATTGTACTGAAATGGCAAGAGCAGCAAGGATGGGGGAAGTATCTGCTACAAGGGGTGCAGTTCTTGTGGCAACAAATAAATTTTGCAGAGGCACAAACATGAAAACAAGACACTGTTTCACCTGTCTATAACTGAGATCTCTTACAAGATTAAAAGGGAAGTTAATGGAATTCTATTGGCTTTACATTTATGCCCGTAGATGTGCAAAGACAAGGTTAAATCTCCTTCCTTGCCCTCAGCTTCCATAGTAATTTACAACAGAAATGTAGTGTGAGTAGCTTTGACAGTAGCTTCTTTGTGTCAGAACTTCAGAAGAAGTTTTAACTCGGTCCTCTCTGTCTCTACAAGCATGCTTTCGGTTAGTGAAGAGAAAGCTACATCGTCTGCTGAGCACCATATGAAAGTGTAATTCTGATGTAATAGCTTGTAAGTGCCAAATGTCTCATAGACCTTGCTGTACTCAGCAGGCCTAGTTCTCACGGTCCAAGTTAAGACTATATTGAAACCATCTTGTATGCCACAACCTTGGACAGAACTGCTGTGAGAACAAGTCATATTTACTATGATAGTGAAATAACCCCTGAATGCAATGTCCTGAAATAATGGAGCCTTGTAACCACATTTATATTTTTCTCCTACAACACTTTTTAAACTCTGCATTTAGAGGAACAATTGGCAGCAGATAATTCAAAATAAAACCTGCTGCCTAAGTGGCAAAGGAGAGAAAAAAATGTATCCTCCTTGTGCTAACATTGATGAGTGTCATGTCAGAAAAAAGTGTCTTGATTGAAAGTTAACTAAAATGGGTATTTGAGTAAGGAGATAGTCTTCACAGGACTTTTTAGCATGTTCTCCCTGCATACAGCAAGTACTGGGCCAGTATCTTCCACTAACAGCTGAAAGGCATATGCCTTGATTTCCACATAGCATGTCATCTGAGAAGAAAAAGAGGGTTACATGGGGATTCTTATTTATATTTCATTTATTTTGGTTCAGTTTTCTAGGTGGAGATTGTTGCACTTTTGTGGGAAAACATGTGTGAGTGTTTTATTTTCTGTTGTGGCAGCAAAGCTTGCACATTGTGTGCTTTTCCTGCAATGCAGAGCACAGGCAGGGTGTGCTTTTCAGTTATTTATTTAGGCTAAGGAAAATGAGAAATAGAAATAATATGCTGCATTTTTTCAAGCTTCTAAAGCCATTTTTGAGGGAAATTTTCCTAAAAATAAGTAATCTTACTTCATATTACTGTATTTTATCATGCTATTGAGTCACAGAGCATATAGTGTGAAGCAGCAGTTACTGTGCCAGCTCTAGGGCCAATGCACAGATCTGCCACTTCAATGAAGGAAAGGGAATGGGAGAGAGGAGTGTGCACAATAAAGTGTGGCAAACTGTGGATGCCTGATAATGTAGGTGGAAATGGAGGGAAGTGTGCTTATCTTCCATTCAAAGACAGACTTCTCTTCACTCAGAAAAATGAGGGTTTGCTCTGTAAAATTGCCCAACATTTGAGAAAATAATGTCATCCATGTAAATGGATAAAGGTAGCATCTTCCTTCAGAAGTCTGTTTCTGAGGAAGACAAGCAGATTGTTTGGAACAATGAGGGTTTCATATGGAAATTCTTAGAGTCAGACCCTGTTCTTCACCTGGTTTGTTTTGTTTTGTTTTGTTGTCAAATCCCCCAACAACTTCCATATCATAACCCTGAGGAACACGAAACTTAATTTAAAAAATTAAATTTAAAATAAGGCATGTATCATAATGCTATGCATAAGAGTAGCTTCTGGAATTATTATAAAAAAACCCTGGTGTAACATCAAGAATGTATTACCAAAATGAACATATTACAAAACACTTTTTGTTGGCATTGCATATTGTTCTTTACAGTTAGAGGTCTACAGGCTGGCACCTGGCACAATCAGAGGCAAAGGACACAGATTAAAGCAAAAAGCTGACAAGAATGCAGACTGACTGAGGATCTGTAGTGGAGGTGCCATCCTGAAGAATGTTGCAGATGTGTGCCCAGCTGCCCTTTTAGAAGCAGCTAAATCCACTGTCACAACTTATATGGGACAAAATTTTCATGCCCCAGTGCCACTGTTGCTCTTCTATATAAGGAAAAACAGTGAGGAGGAAGTCTTCCGGTTTCTTCTGATTCTTCCTTGTGCAGCCTTGACTTCAATTCTTTCAACTCTTTGACCTGTATCCCTCTCAGGAACCAAACCACAGCTCCTTGAAGAAAACCCCAATGTGCTTTACAGAGTTTTGTTTTAAGAAAGATTACAGATTTATTGTATAAAGGTAAAAGGGAGCAAGACATTCATAGTTGTGATGCATTTGCTGCCAAAGAGAGTCATTAGAAGTTTCAAGCAGAGTTCATGCAATAAATCTTCCACTGGAGGGAGTTGTCTTGTCACCGTGAGCCACTATCTGTCCTGAATTGGAGAATTATCTTGCAAAGACCAGAAAGCACATGAATTCCTGGAAGCCTTGCTCTCAGCAGTGCCTGATAGAATTGAAATCTCAAGACTGGAGATTAAAATGCCTGTCTTGCTATTCATATCTCTGTAGTGTGACAAGCTATTCCAAATATACGTTCATGAAAGGGAGTTCTATTTACTGAGTAGATTTTTGCCTCAGGGAAATTTTATTTCATAAGTACTAATTTAATTTTGGTAGAATTAATTTACTGGTTTGCTCCACTTACACAGCTTAATCCAAATGGAAAGACAGCAAGGAAGGTACTAGCAAGTACCTAACCCCACAAACTTTGTTTCTTCTTGGCTATAACTACACATCCAGAGGGAAAAAAATGAAGGACTGCATATACTAAACCACTATTTTAAAAGTTACATTAAAGTCACTTAAATTCTTCAAGATGCCTTTCTTCATAAAGACAACTTGACTCATTCTCACTGCTCTCTGGTACAACATCCATAACTCTGCCAATAACGTATAAATCTGGGGAAGGATTCTGTCTGAGGTCATTAAAAGTGGGTTGTAGGATTTGTGTGATAGAACTAGTAGCTCTAGTTATTATAGAGTAAATAGCATCCTTGTGTGAAAGGAAACATGGCACACTGATTGTGTTAAAACACTGTGCTTGAGTTTTTATGACTTTTGAAAGCCTGAAGTCTCAGAATACCTCAAATTCAATGCCTACCTACCTACAAGAGAGGTGGTGCCTGGGAAGTTAGTCAGTAAGCAATGTGAGTTACTCTGAACTTCAGAGTCTCTCCACAGCACTTACTGTCTGACCAAGCCTTTGTGAGCATGAAGATGGAAAAGCAGCAGCTCTTCATCTCTACCATAGGCATGAATTTAGGAGGTATGGGTCAGCTTAAAACTATTTTCAAACCTGGAAAGATACTGTCTCCAGGAGGAGGCCTCAGGACAGGCTCTGATGGCTTCTGCCAAGAGCTGGCCACTGCACAGAATGGGTGTAAGCTGCCCTTCATGAGAGAGAGCAGGCCTGGCTTTCTGATCACACAAGAAAAATCCTGCATGCTGGGAATTTAAATCTAATCTCTGCTTTGGAGGTTGCTTAGGTATATTAGATAAAATTTACCTGGGCTTTAGGTAATGCATATAAACATACAGATAAAATGTAGTGTTTTAGTCTAAACACTAAAACATAAAGGTTTTTTTATGTCTTTTCTGAGGAAAGTAAGTGAACATCTAACTTTCCCTTATGGGATAGGAAATAACAGGGAATAAAGCCTTTCCACAGACCCAGGCATTGCCAACCAGTATGTCCCACAAGCATCAGCTAATACATGATTTTCTGGAGCCGCCTTCTCCTGGAGTGGTGACTCCTTCTTCTGAAATATTTAACAAATGCAGCTTTGAAGCAGGGAGAGGTTGTTCCTGAATGAACAGCTCAATCAAACACTTCTTGAAACTCTTCATTAGGAGCATTTTCTGGGAGGCAGCATGAACAGTTGGCCTAGACTTCTCAGAAAAGGTAGAGAGAGGGGAATGCTATATCCCCTCAGCATATACTTGAACAGAGCTGATGTGCAGGGGAGATCTTAAAATCAGAGTTGGAAATTATTCAATCTACATCATAGCAGCCTTCAATAAAGCCAGGACATATTAGCTATGAATACAGCTGACAAATGCATTTTATGCATGAAGAAACAGAGATTCTACCTAGCTCCCAGGGGCAATGGCAAGAAATGAGATGCATTTGAATTTGCTTTACCCTTTGTATCATAAGCAGTACCAGAGTACTGAAGCATGCTAGCAGTTGCATCATATATATACGGCTAATTGCATTTCAGTTTGCTTACATGGGAGGATTGGATAGGCAAAAAGAAAAAAAAGAAAAGAAACAAAAAATAGAGGAATGTGAGAATGAAACTGCATTTTTTAAAGACTTTGATCCCTGATGTTTAAGAACACTGATCACAAAAGTAATGATTTGAGTACTAATATACTGGAGCAATGACAAGTGTAAAAAGTAAGTGCATCTAATAACTTGTTATTCTCTGAATTGTCTAAGATATTTCATATTCCCATGATTTCTCTAAAGATAATTTCTTTCGATTACAAACTGCTGGTAAGCCTTGTGAGGCCATGGAGTCATATGGAAAACCACAAGCACACATGTCTGAAGACAAACCCCCTCTGTTTCTTCTTCTTATAAAAATAAAGACTCAAGTAAGCTCACTGATCACACGTTTACAAAGAACAGATTATTTGTAGAAAAATGACATCAGCTAAAACATCCAAAGCCTAACCAAAGGGAAAAACAAATGTTGTGCATCAGCTACTACTTTACGGAATGAAAAGTCTAAGGGCCAAATCCTGAGCACTGCAAGAAAGAAAAAGAGTAACCGAGTTATGTTGTTTTTTACAAGTCAGTAAATCTGATTGCACTGGAGAACACAATAGTGAGGAAAATTAGTAATCATGCAATATGAATTTCCTTAACCAATGGCTAGGAATTCCTAAATAATCTTTAAGTAAAAAACATTGCATCACATGATATGATTTACCACTCATTCTCATCCCATCTTTATCAGTCCTATCCTGTATGTTGCCTACAAAGTATAATTTCAGGAATAAAGAGACTTAGCTATGCACTTGTTCTTGTTAAGGAAAATCAAAGCACATAACAACAGTGTTAGATCTACAGAAGGAAACCTGGGGAATTAATGTTTAACCTTTCCTTATCAGAAAAGAACCCTTTTCACCATCTTGGTAACAACACTTAGTGATCTGCATTCCATTTGATTGTTTAGTACCTAATTCTTTCCCTGAGAAGGAACAATAGCGAAATTTGTATATTTGATGGATTCTGCCCTAGAGGTCAGTGTTTTCAGACTCTAAACTAGCACAATAATCAGGTTTAATTTGAAAGAGATATTTGTGTGTTGGGTTTGTTGGTTTTTTCTTAAGTTCAGTGGCATGATTAATAATATCAAAGATTGTAAAATTCCATAGACACTTAATGATCATCTTCTCTGCTGCGTAACTGTTTTTACGCTGCTTTCAGGTTGTATTAAAGATTATGGCCGTGCTTAGAATGATGTGATTCACATTTTTTAGGCTTTGCTATGATTATCACCTTTGTTTAACAATTATGTTCCTTCCATCTTCAGCATCTGATTTAGCCTTGTGTGAAATCCTTCTAAAATACTTTGTCTCCCTAATGAGAGGCCAAAACCACATCAGTATTATAAAATATTCCAAAGTATCCTACGTACTTAAGTAGTCAAAAGAGAGTAAAATTTCAGATAATTTAGTAAAAAAGGATTTGGAATTTTGGAATTTACATTTCTTGCTTTAAAATCAATGATATATGTGAGCTCCTTACCGCTCTTCTTTGAAAATGTAGCCATAAGATAAAAAGATGTTCTTCAATAACTGCTTTAAACAATGCAGCAATATCTTTACATAACTGGGGCTGGTTAGTCTTGAGAAGACTGAGAGGGGATCTTATCAATGTCTATACATATCTGAAGGGTAGGTGTCAAGTGGAGGTGTCTCTTTTCAGTGGTGCACAAAAATAAGACAAGGAACAACAGCTACAAGCTTGAACATAGAAGGTTTCACCTTAACATGAGGAGAAACTTCTTTAGAGTGAGGGTGACAGAGTACTGGAACAGGCTGCCCAGAGAGGTTGTGGAGTCTCCTTCTCTAGAGACTTTCAAAACTTGTCTGGATGCAGTCCTCTGCAGAATACCCTAGGTGATCTTGCTTTGGCAGGGGGCTTGGATCCAATGATCTCTGGAGGTCCCTTCCAACTTCTAATGTACTGTGATACTGTGATACCAGAAGTTGCACTACATTATGGGCACAGACTACAGGAGTATTACTTGGGTTTCACAACAGATGCTTTAATGATGGTTTTTAAATTGAATAAAATCACCTGAACATATAAGAATCCTCAGTATGTGGCATACACCCTTTTTACTGCTGGGAGTACTTAAAATGAGATTTACTAAAATCAATGGGAAAGACTCATGTGGGCCTTCAGAATCAGAATTCATTTGTAACCATTTCTATGGATGACCCCAGTCATAGCACATCTTATCTAAGAATATTATTACAGCAGCAAATAAGTAATCATGGCATAATGGGATGGAGTCACATTTCATCTTTCCCCAATTTCTTGCCTTATAATTGAAACTTTCTGTATTACTTACTTTCTGATGTAGTTTTAAAAAGTGCCAGATTCTAAATTCCATTATTTAAAATAAATAATTTAAAACTGATAGATAATCTGACCTGCTAATGTGGGAAGATTTTTATATTTAATATTCTTGTCTATACTGAATGTATTTGCTCATCTATATGATTCTCTCTGAAGACTTATGGAGGTTTGGACGGTGAAGGATGTGAGTAAAGCTTGTAGCAGAATTTGCAGATGACCTACTAAAACCAGAAACAGGGCTTTGTTATACCATTTGGAGGGATTTGGGGGGAGGGGGGAGAAAAAAGGGGGAAAAAAAGGTGTATGGACCACCTGTGGTGCAGTTACTTAGCAACAGAAGAGCCTACACTGGATTGAACAATCCTCTGTATGGCAACACAGGCATGGCCTTAGAGGTGAAAATTTTCAGGTAGTTGCTGGGTTACTAAATAAAAGAATTAATTTAACCTGAAATCATTAGAATAGAATAGAATAGAATAGAATAGAATAGAATAGAATAGAATAGAATAGAATAGAATAGACCAGGTTGGAAGAGACCTTCAAGATCATCATGTCCAACCAATCAGTAATTCCTTTGGGTGAATGTAATTTATATGCTATTTTAGTTGCTAAGAGTGTGAAAGTCTTTAAAAGTATAGAGGCCTGAAGAGGAAGAAATGGATCAAGGTGCAAAGAAAGCAAACTTTTAGGATCATACCTGAGGAAAGATACGGTTCCCCTAGATTTTAGCCATCTGTACCCAGATCTTAATGTGTCAGTTGCTGTGAAAAGGTTCAGACAGGCTGAACAAAGTTCCTAAATATCTGGGAACACCCTAAATCCAAAAGAGCAGGATGCTTTGGGAAAGACTCTCCATATGTCTGTCTGCTTTTCTCTAAGGGTTAGTAAGTATTTGGTAACAGTCGCTGTCAGAGAGAATACAAGGCAAGACAACTTTTAAGCTGATTCAGTACATCCTATCCCCTGTATGCTACACAGGAATCTGTCTACATGAGATCAAATACAATGCTGCACAGAGCATTCAGTCCCAAATCCCACATATCTTGCTCAGTAGTACACAGGAGCTGCATCAGGAGTGCCCAGGAGGCAAAACTTGCTGCCTTAATGCAGAGCTGTCTGCTTTCTGAGAGGTACAATGTTGCCAGAGTAACAAAACAAACTTGGTTTCAGAAGACTTGCTTTTGCCCCTTCATCCGGGCGGGTGCACACATCACGCCAGAAGTCCATCGAATTTTAATTCTTTCCTACACATTTGCAACAGGATGAATTGTTCCTCCAGTTTGGGTTATAATTTGGTGGTTAGCACTATAGTGTATGTAGACTCCCCTGAGGATGGTACTAAAATGAAGTTTTATACTTCCTACACGAATGGTCTTAACCACTAAGTGATTGTAATGTAAGTAATGCCTGTGCTCCTATTTCACTGGAGGACTTATGCCTAATTGCTTGAGGACAGGGTAGAAAGCATTGAAAGCAGCACAGCATCAGGAAGGAGAAGATTCCCAGAGCAGCAGCAGAGAGAACCAGAATGAGTACTTGGCTAATTCTATCAACTGGCAGGAGAAAAACCTGGCAGCAACAAGTGCTCTCTGCCTCCCATTCACTCTGTGTGAACAGCAGTGAGGTATTTCCATTCATAAACATAATCAGCTGCTGCTCTGTCAAGTGCAGACTGAATTCAGGATTTTAGCTCAAAAAAGGCACAATGAGCAGACCCTAAAAATCTTGAGATGATCAGAACGAAATGGAGCTATTCAAAGAGTTGTAGCAAAAGCAAATACAAAATTCAAGGCCTCTGGGTCATTAGGAGCAAATCAGTTTTCTTGCCTCTTTTTTTTTTATTATTATTATTTTTTTCTCTGCAAAAGCTTCTGGCATATTCTAATAAGCCTACAGCAAGTCTTCCCACACACAAAAATATTACCAGGATACTTGCATGCCACTCATTTGTCTCACAACACATAAAGTTTACTAACTCCCTTTTGTGGCAAAACTCAAGGAAAACAAGCCACCTTTGAAAAGCACTAGAGGGGAGGATAGAAAAGAAAGGGAAAACAGCCCCATGTTTTCAAAATGACAATGTGGGAGTTTGAACTGAACATTAAAACTTTCCCAGGAATCTCTAAAGAATTGGCATATATTATTTTAGGACTAAACTCAATCCATATTAGAGTCACAGGATTGCTTTTGAATTGTTGGGTAACATTTGTGGGTTGGATGACTTTCTGATATTAAACCTAGAAGTATACAACAGTTTTCCTCTCCCTGGGAGGTAAATGCTGCTGATACATGTATCAGTGCAAGTACCAGCAAGGTCAAGGAGTGCTTCTGATTTAAAAAATAAAAATAATAGTTTGGCTTGGAAGAAGGCAATAAATAAGATTACTCCACCAGCTCCTGTCCTGTCTACTAATTCTGTTTTTCCCTTAGTAACATTAGACTCTTGCAGCTTATCTGTTTGAAGGGTGTTTAGACAGGGATTTTTGAGAACTATTCTGCAAGTAGCATAGAGGCTTCCCAGTTCTCTATGCATAGAAGAATTCATATCTGGAAAAAAAAATATATATAGAAAGAAAAGGACTCACTGAACTCAGGGATCTCTCTCAGCTTTGTGTCCTAGAAAACTATTAGGACATTGCAAAGCTATATGTGTGAGCATGTACCTAGGCTCATTTCACAGGTAGAAATTTTGAATTGTTAGTGTCTGAATTAGTTCATGTTTCTGCTTGGTTCTCAGGTTCCTTTCTGTTCCTCTGAACTCTCCTATCTCTGCCTCCACAGACCACAGGTAACTCTCATCAGGACAAGATTACCTGTGAAGTTCAGAGGCAGCTGTAGAAGCATAGATAAGTGACCTTAGCTAGGCTTTTGTGTGATTTGGCTGGAATCTTGGAAACACCTCAAAATAAAATTTGTTTTGTTTAGTTTCCTGTATTCTTCACTCTATAGCCTTGAATTCTACATGAATTTTGTTTGTGGCTTATAGAATGGGAAGAAAGGGTGTAGGTAGATTTCTGTGAAAAAGCAAGAAATCTGTGCTCAAACTGGCTTATAACAGAGAAGAGAAGGTTTGTGGTGCCTTGATTTAAATAAAATAAAATTAAATTAAATTAAATAATCTCATTTTCTCTAGATATATTTGCTATTAAATAAGAACAATACCTACAGTTAAATAGAAAAAAAATTATAAAATATGGTTTTTAAATGCTATATCTTCTAAATCAAGCTATTTCCTCCTCATGATTGGATTTCATGCAACTTCCACCTAAATGCAATGATGAATCTACTAACCTGCAAGTTGAAGACTTCTGTATTCCCTCTCCCTTGCAAAGGATGTTCCTGACTTCCAGGAACCTTCTCAGGCAGTCTTTCCAACCTGAACAAAGCTAATGGATTTGCACATGGGACAGGTTAAGAACATCCATACAAACAGATAGGATGGCTCATCTGTAACTTCCTATGCTAACATAAATTGGTGATGTGTGATACAGGCCACAGTCTAAATGAGGCAACTGGGACTCATGAACCCAAACAGAAAGAACAGATCAAAAAAAGATACATTACCAAGGCAAGAGCAAAGACCTGAGTGCACTAACAGTTCAAATATGAAAGAAGATAATTAAAAGACAGGTTAGACAAATATTTTAAGTGTTGGATAACTGTATTTTGGCAGGTTGCAAAACCAAATTTGCACATTTTAAAGGTAACAACACAGATATCTAAGGGCTTGAGGACCAGTCAGTTATGGACAAAGCAGTAGATGGTGATGAGGGAAAAAGGAGAAAGGAAAGGGAAAAAGAAAACTAGATTTCACAACATCATTCAGCAGCATTCTTCTCAGGGAATGTAATATTTCTCCTAGTTAGAAATATAGGTAACAGGTCAAGTATATGTTAGCCTCGTTTTCTTTGATCTGTAGATCAGGTGCTAGAGTTTATACAAAGACAGCAATTTAAAAACTAGTGGTGGTCCAACAGAAAAGAACGGGAAATGGAACAACTCTCTACTGATGAATTTCAGGGTTTGGATGCTACCACAGCAGAAACTGTATTCTACTTAAATAACTAATAAAGGTCAAGCATCTGAAAACATAGACTAGGATGCATGTGAAAGTGTAACATGAAGGAAATTGGTAGAGCTTCCCAGAGAACTGAAGAAATAAACTAATACCAGAGACTGAAGAAGTGAGAGCTTTGCATAAAAACAGTTTATGAGCTATATTTTAACACCTCTCATTTCCTTCAGTTAAAGGTATTGAAGTGTGAAATTAAGGCCAGTTAGCTCCTTACATATAGATAAAATGCAGGGAAAAATAGGCAATTTTCAAACAATAAAAATGCAAAAGTGTGAGGATACTAAAGACATTGTTGAATAACCCATGAATTTTCACCTCTGTTTTATGCTCTCAGAAAAATAGACACTATGAAGAAAATTGTAGAATTCTAGATTAATTAGTTTAGCATGCTATGGCTAAATTTGGATCAGTCAGATCCTGATGCAGAATAAATAACAGAAAAGCAGAGGCTGTAAAAGAATGAAATTAATGCTGATAGACAGAGCCCAGAATGAAGTAGTGAGTTCATACTGTGAAATGGCCCTAGTCATTTTTATTTTAAGAATGGGAAGACTCAATAAAAGTCATAGGGCATATTGTAAAATAGGTAACACCAGCTGGTTTATTTTTTGTTATGCATATTTTTCTGGATTATAACTGAAAGAATTAAACCACTGCTCAGATAATAAACCTGAGCAAACAGCGAAATATAGATCGTATAGATACCTCTATTCAAGTGCATTTATCAAGCAGTAAAGTGATCTATTTAAGAAGGTAACAGAGCGGGAAGCACGATACTCAGTTTATCTGTGACATTTTTTCCTACTAAACATAAGGGAAATATTTTAAAAGAAACATAAATACTGATGGGATTTGGAGACACCAGTACTATACAACTCTGACAGGAAGATCCCATGATGGTGGCATTCTGAAAGAAAACAAACACATTAACGAAAATGGAATACACATGAAAAAACATTTGGGAAAAATCTCTAAACATATATATATTTGATGTTGGCAGTACTTCTAGGACATGATCTACTTGCTATTAATGGCAAAATTGATTTATAAGAATTTCCTTTTTTTTTTTTTTTTTTTTAGAGTCTACATGTATAAACAATTCAATAGATTTAGAACCAGTAACATGAGAAGTGTTGCAACTGTTTCACATGCACACAGGTTTTCTTTATTATTATATTTTGGCACAATACATGAAGGACATAATGATTTAATTTTTTTAATACTTATGATGTCAACAGCCAAGAAAAGCCAACCTTATGGAATCTTAGACCTTGGTTTACAGCTCTTATTTCTCTTGATTTCAGAAAATTCCCTACTATCAATCATACTAATGAAATCAATGTTTAATAACACAACATTGCTTATTTTCTCATTCTAAAGAATGACACTTAACAACACTTAAACCATACTGAAAGACAATCAAATTGCAATCTGTCATGCTTACCATGACATGAGGTTTTAGTTATGCTTTGGAATTAGACTTGCCAAATAAATTCCAAGTTCTGACAATTAAAAGAAATGTTTTAATTCTAGTTTGCAAACAGGTAGTTCTATGGTCATATAAATATATTTACTGCTAAAAAGAGAGGTCCTGTTTGATACTAGTCTGAAATAATAATAATACAATAATAATACAATACAATAATAATACAATAAACCAGGTTGGAAGAGACCTTCAAGATCTTCGCGTCCAACCCATCAAACAATTAGATCATGTCACCAAGCACCCCATCAAGTCTCCTCCTGAACACCTCCAATGACGGTGACCCCACCACCTCCCCCAGGCAGCCCATTCCAATGGGGAATCACTCTCTCTGTATAGAACTTCCTCCTAATGTCCAGTCTAAACCTGCCCTGGCGCAGCTTGAGACTGTGTCCTCTTGTTCTGGTGCTGGCTGCCTGGGAGCACTAATTCATTTTCTTAGAATACCAAACAATCATGACACATCTTTCAGTTACAGTTTGAAATAAAGGGAGGAACATTCCTTATTTATTCCATATCTTTTCTACTGCTCATAGAGTTAATGTTCTGCTTTTGGCTCACAGTTAATTCTAATAAAGAAACAAGAACTTGGGAAACACACAGATGGCTACATACTATAAATTATGTGGGTGTCTTATGTGGGTGGTATGTAAAACACTGTTTCTTCACTCCCTCATATGAAGCCTGAATTCACAAGGCACTTGGTGCTTGATAAGGCTTTTACATTTTCTATTTTCTGACCTCCGAAAACAAGTCTTGTCAAACAGGAAAACTTTTATGTAACATAATTTCTCAAAATCCAAAATGCTTTTCATTAATGATGGTTCTATTCTCTCCAGAGGAAAACTTCACACAGAAAGAGTACAAGAGAATGAGAAAATCCAAGAGGAAAAAGACATGTTCAAGTACAACTGAAGTGGTTTAGAGTATTACCCAGGTCCACTGCTGGAAATACTTCTGAAAGAGCTAGCTTTGGAAGCTGGTCACCTGAAAACAGTGTGAAAACAGATGTGATAAAGGAAGGACCTGATCATCCATCAGATGGAATCCAGACGAGAAAATTAGAGTTAATGAACCATGACCCATGAAGCTGCTTCAGCACCTTTTTACAACCTCACTTCATGACCTTAAAGAAAGTACCAGGGCTTATTTTACAGACCACATCTGCTCTAAATTCCAAAAGGCTAAATTTAAATACAGAAGTTCCGGTTTGTTTCTTCCCTACTTTTCAGTCACAGATAACATATATTAAACATAAGTGTATTTACTTTCCAGTCATAAGTATAACATATGCAAGGAAGGAGAACTCATCTTGTTCTTTACCACAGTGACAAGAATAAAAATATCAAGAAATTGACCTTGTTGCATCCCAAAGATTCAGATGGTAATTATTAAGCAGCCCAACTATGATGCTGCTTTTTTTTTCCAGATTGCCAGTGTTTTTCAGAAAAGTAAAGAGAATGTCTTTCTCTGTCAGCTAACATTAAACTCAAATCCTTGCTTTATCCCATATTACATTTCTTTCTGGAAAGAAGGGACAAGTTCCTTTCAGAGCCTTCCAATAGTTTTCTCAGATCACCATAAACCACGTTAGGGATTGTTTTATTTGGGGTATTTTTTTGTTCTTATGTATAACAGAGGATTGATACAGGATTCATAATTCTTATTTTTCCATATCAGGCATACCTTTCCCCAGCCTCCTTAGAATATGTTCTGCCAATATGCAAGTACACTTGTTTGCAGTGTTCTCCCTACCTTGAGCAGAGAGCTCCATGTTAATTTCCCCACCTTCTCCAGAGACACTGCCACATTGGTTTCCTCAGGAAATGCATTCCTGCTGTTCCCTGATTCCTCTTCTTGTCCTCCCCACTGCAAGGATCATGAAACAGGCAGATTCCCAGGAATCCAAATCTATTTAATCTTTAAGAAACTACATTCACTTCTTCTTCTAGACTATATGCTTATATAAAGTGGTTAACCCTTCAGGTTGATATTAACCATTACATTGATATTAACCATTAATTTAAAATTTAATCAAGCTGCATATTAATCCAGGACCAAATCAATGCTAGAGATATTTGCTGAAATGGTGATACCATATTTTGGGCTGACAAAATGATTCATCAGCCCAACATTTGATATGAATACAGTATTAGCATAAAAATGGGTTTTATATAATTTATATTCCAAAATTTATGTCTTTCCCATCAATTCACTAAGAAAGTGGATACCTAAACTTCAATTGCTTTTTTGGTAATGGTAGGCCATTCCAGGAACACTTGTCCAGGTTAGGCCTTGTCAAAGCTTTTTACAGTAAAATATATTATTCTACTCCTTTTATAATAAGCAGATGAGATCACACCTTTAGGCAGCATTCTACTTCTCTTGCAGGAACTCAGTGGGAGCTCGTGCCTCACACAGAAGACCTTCCCACTGAGTTCCTGCAGCTTGATGCAGAAGCAGCTTACCAGAGCTTAGAGACAGTGTCTCACAGCCAGCTGCATCCCAATTCCCTCTTCTTACAGTGTCAAAAAGAGATTGGTCACATCCTGCTTCTGGAGAAGACAAAGGCATCCCAGCAGTTGGTACTTCTTTAACTCTGAACTGGAAGAAAAGCATAATTCAGGAATAAGAGTCCAGTTTGGTCTTGCACTTAGAAGTGTCTGTGGCATGCGCAGGACCTCATTGCCTCTCAAGGGAAGTAGCTTGTAGAGCTTTGCATTATAAAATCTTTCTGTATTACTGTTAACAAATTCAATAATAAAACATTTCTTTTTATTGTAGCAAAAAAAATGTCTCACACTATTTTAAATGGCTATGTAATAAAAATTCCTGTAAAGTGTCTCCCCCAGTATATACACACTATTGTTAAGTCAAATTCAGGCTTATCTTTCTTTTTGCTTTGGTTTTGCCTTTTAACCTTCCAAGAGCTCATCAAATGTCACTGGAGTTGAAAATATGTTAGTGAAAAAATAAAATAGGAAGTCTGCAATTAGCAAAAGTTTTAAAACAGCAAAATATAGAGTGTTTGCTGCAAATACCTTCTGCCTTGCTGAAACATCCTTTTTTTAAAAAATATGTGTTCAGAAAACTCATATAATATAGTGAATGAACCCTCCACAGAGCAGAGGAATGACATTTTAGAACCCCAATGTTTTAATACTTTCCTTCAACCCAATAGTACTCCAGTAAGGAATGAACATATAAGAAATAACTGGGTTTATCCAGCCTGGTTCAAAGTCAATGATATGTAAAGTATTCACCTTTACAACTGAATAAGATCTGTATATTCAAAACAGGGAGGAATAAATAAAGGAAAAGAGGACAGAGGTGCTGACGAACACATCCATGATTCCTAGGAAAATACACGTAAAAGAGTGCACACTGCAGCATTTCTATGCAACCCAAATTCAGTCTAAGATACAGCTACAATAGCTATTCTAAACTACCTTTCTACCTGGGTACTCCTGTTCTAGAAGAGGGTTGATTTTAACATCTCACTTTCAGAGACTAAAATCAGTGGTGAAGGTTCAACATAAGATTTAAAGGTAATCCCTCTTGCATGCTGTTTTCTTGAACCAGAAATTCTTAGTGAGCCATCTTCATCCATTTCCAAACAAGTACTGGTGACTGTCTTCTCTTTCACTTGAAAATGGTTCAGAAGCCTAGCCCACAGGTACTAATGTAGCCATGTCATATGAACTGATATTTGACCGAGTATTACATTCATCTTAGCATTTTCTGAACAACTAGCAAACTAGGAAAACAAACAGGAAGATCCTGTTTGGAAACCTCTCGCTTTGAAGGACTGACAAAAGCTACCTCACTACAGTCATTGCAACCAAATGACACTTTCTATAAATGGCAGAACAGAGCAACACAAGTATTCATAGGGGATCCCTTTGATCCCAAGAGCATCATTTACCTGTGTTACGGGTCATTTAATTATTTGTCTTCTCAGTCAATATCCTTTGATGTAACAAATTCAGGATGTCAGTGCTCTAGTATATGGACAAGTAATTAATTCCAGCAATAATGTCTTCAAAGATGGCATTGCAGTACAACATAGAAGAAAATTCGGGGGGGGGGGAGAAAGAGAAAAAAAGAGAGGAAGAGAAAAAGAGAGGAAGAGAAAAAGAGAGGAAGAGAAAAAGAGAGAGAAAAAGAGAAAGAGAAAAAGAGAGGAAGAGAAAAAGAGAGGAAGAGAAAAAGAGAGGAAGAGAAAAAGAGAGGAAGAGAAAAAGAGAGGAAGAGAAAAAGAGAGGAAGAGAAAAAGAGAGGAAGAGAAAAAGAGAGGAAGAGAAAAAGAGAGGAAGAGAAAAAAGAGAGGAAGAGAAAAAGAGAGGAAGAGAAAAAGAGAGGAAGAGAAAAAGAGAGCAAGTGAAAAAGAGAGCAAGAGAAAAAGAAAAGAGAAAAAGAGAAAAGAGAAAAAGAGAGAAAGAAAAAGAAAGAGAAAAAGAGAGAAAGAGAAAAAGAGAAAAGAGAAAAAGTGAAAAGAGAGAAAGAGAGAAAGAGAAAAAGAGAGAAAAGAGAGAAAAAGAAAGGAAAAAAAGATAAAAAGAAAAAAAGAAAGTTAAATATAAATAGTTTCTCTCTTTAATTCACTGAAGAACCAAGCTCTGTATATTGGTTTGAGTGAGTTATTTGAAGGAATTAGATATACAATGTAGCCTTTTTCTTTGCCTTATGTGCCCCATGTAAACCTTGAGTTTATTAAAATATAACTGACAGATGTAAATTCATGGGACTATATGTTTATATATTCTAAAGAAAGATTAACGTGTTAAAAATAACACTTACCTATTTTTAATGAATATGTATTCCTTTCCTAGTAACCCTCAAAGCACAGTCAAAGTGAAGCCATGCAACACATGTATGTGCTATTATCTCTAAATTTACAAACACTAGAATTTTTTGAGGTTATTCAAGGCAGACAAATAATAAAATGAGCATTCTGTATAAATAATAACAGAAATCCACTCTTGATGAGTTTTCCTTATCACTTTCTATAATATACCTGGCCTCCTTATTATTTTCTAAATTTCTCTGAGGCTCATTCTTCAGGTGTTCTGGACTATAAAATATGCCCACTTTTATCCTTAAATCCTGAGAACCAGACTGATTGCAAAAACAAGTTCTGACTCAGAATGTTGAGATCACATCTGTGTGAGTAGTGCAGCCCAACGGGAGGCTTGTAGAGCAAAACAGTACCTGTACAGAAGATGCATCATCCACACTGCATGCACTTCAAGTGCCTTTACTCAAAATACTCGGTAGACGGTTCTGTGGACTGAATGCCCATAAAGAGATGGACTTCGACTCAATTCACAGTAAGTTAAAAAAGAATAGTTTCCGATTTCTCATACTGCTTCATGATGTGAAGTACAACACATGGGAATGCCTGGGATATTCACTTTAAAAGTGCACTCCTGAAATAAATGTTAAGTTCAGCAAGCAGCTGAGCGGAGTATGATTTCATGAATTTACATAGTGCAGCTGCACAAATCTGGATGTTTAACATGCTTACCTGCTTCCTTAGAATTCAGCCAAAGTACTCAGCCCTGATATCTGACACTTTACTCTGTTTTTCATACCCTGACTCTAAAAAGTTACATTCAAATTAGGCCTGGAAGCAGTCATACTGAAAAATTAGGAGTCTCTTTGCATATTCCTTTTGGGCTACTATTGTGGATCTAGACTTTAAGATTACTCTCTGATGTAGTATTCCTAATTTGTTTTTAATCTGTCCATTATCTTCTTCATTGAATTCTCCAGTAAGATTTGTTCAGATTCAAGTGTGTGATCTCTTCAGCTGGATGACACAGGTTAAATGAAGTGTTGGCTCATTTCTATAATGGGATGATGACTACAGTAAAGGTCATATTGTTTTAATAGAAAAAAAAAAGCATAGGAAGTTTTTCACTGTATATCAGTTCAAAGAAATGTCCTTACCATTTTAATAATTTTATCCTTATTATATGTAAGATTTAACTGTCCATTAATGTGGAAACAGCATAAAGTCAGCAGAAAATAATAACTGAAATTATAATTTATGAAAACAGTTTTCTCATGCAAAATATTATTTGGAGTGAAATAATATGACTTAACATTATAATGCTCCAGAAGAGCTGCACATCCCTTAGTGAGAGGAAAGTGAAGAACTATTTACATAGATGGAAAAATTTAATCTTTTCTGCTTTCTTCAGATATCCTGGGGAAGCAGGAAAATAATGGATTGATATGTAGCACACAGTTCCCATATGGCCTCTGCCAGCTTTTCATATCATTACCTGTCAAAGCTTGATCTACAAGTTTATTTAACATGAAGTCACTCCGAACGGTTGCTTTCATATGAAACCTCCTTATCTACCTGCTCTAGTCATGATAGATGGAGAAGGTCACAGCCTTGGTAGGAATTATTTGCAGATCCTCCATCTCTCTTTTTCATTTATTTTAGAGCAAATCTGAGTGGTGTTACTTACAGCCCTGCTAAGGAAGATTAGCAGAATTGAATAACAGTAATAAAGGTATAATTTTTAAGATGTTATTGCTCCATGTCTAAAGAGCTGAAAAACCTGCGCAAATGACGCAGCATTTTGGTGTCGAAATTCCAGCTATGGCAAGGAGCGTGAAAGGAAGAAAAACATATTTACAAATATATTAAAGGGCTATAATATGGATAAGTGCTTTTGAGTACCCTGTAATTCTTCTCCACTTCTTTCTTCCCTCATCTTCCTTCCTCCTACCTCCCCTTCTCTATCCCTCCTTCTCTTCCTTTTAATCTTCTTCCTTCCTTTCCTCTTCCTCCTCTCCTTCTTCCTAATACCCTCAATTCAACAAGAACATAACTAAAATTGCACATACCAATTTTCAGAACCAACCCGTCATACTCACCTGTGTGTCTGGGAAGATCATGGAACAGATCCCCCTATACGACATGCACAGAGAGGACAGGGAGATGATTCTAGAGAGCCAGCATGACTTTACTAGGGGCAAATCCTGCCTGACCAACCTAGTGGTTTTCTATGACAAAGTGGCTGTGTCAGTGGACAAGGGACAACCTATGGAGGTGATCTAACTGGACTTCTTCAAGACCTTTAACAGGGTCCCCCCAAGACCTCCTACTTGCTGAGCTAGAGAGATACAGATTTCAAGGGTGGACTGTTCAGTGGATAAAGAATTCACTGGATGGTCACATCCAGAGGGATGTGCAATCACTGCCCCTTCCTGGGGAATGACCCTGCAAATTTATTAGCTTTATAAGGCTTCAGCAAACACTTTGTGTTATTAATGGTTATTGCTAATAATTGGTTTTACATCAATCTTGCCTTAGACCATCCACAGCCATAATAATGCTCTGATTAGACAGTGAGGCTTTGGTGGGCTTCAGATTTGGGGTACGATGGGGGTTTTTTTTCTTAATAAAAATACTTGTTCTTTTACATGTTTTGCCATAAGATCTGGTTCAATGTTTTAATTTCTTCCTATCTTTCCATTAGCACAGGAATATCAAATCACAGAATGTTCACTTATGTTTACTTTTGGAGGGTAACTCACCTGTGGCAGCTTTTTGATGATCCAATAAAGAGTACTGGAAAGGTATTCTACTATGCTTGTTAATGGGTAAATATTCAAAGGACAACTTGACATTTAAATCTCTTAAAATAAATTTACATGTTATGAATTTAAATTAGTTGTGTTTGATTAGCTGGAATATTCTCCTCAATATGTGGGGCTGGAATTCTCCACTTTTCTCAGACAAAGATAATTCTCAACAAAGAAATTTCTGTGTAGCACTAAAACAAGTGGACACCCTAGTTCTTTTAGTTCTTCACAAAAACAGGGGGGGAAATGCATTCTTATTCAAATAACCTCTGTCTCCAATGATTGTTCAATTGACCCAAGTAAAATAAAAATTCAAAGACTACAAGTAGTTTTGGAAAAATAGTGTCAAAGTACTATAGATTCAAGCTACCATTTACACACACCTAAAAATACACAAAGAAACAGAAATGTTTCTGAAAATATCTTGAATGTGCCTAGAAGGGATATAATCACCTAATATTTATATATCAATAATAATCTATAACTACTATAACAGATTTAAACACAGCCTTTCAAGGTTTAATCTGTTAAACAATAAGCTTACACCACCAAGCTTTTCCTCCCTAATTCTTTTCTCCAAAACACCATCTGATTTTTAATAGGGAACAATACAGGTGTCAGTTTGCACTGACTTTGAAAACAAAGATGTTTGCTGTACACATAATTAATCCATTAACTCTAAACCATGCTATTTTACCAAAGGGTGGTCTAGAGATTAGAGGGAGAGAATATCACAGCATTAACAAGCCCATTTCAAATGAGGCACCCTTCATCTCATTTGTGAGACACATAGTCCCATAAAGCCAAGATTTATAAGGCTGTATAAATTATGCATGCATGTCAAAAAGACAAAAGCATTGTCTGCTCTGTCAGCATTGGGGTGTTCTTTCCATCATTTAAAGGGGAAAAGAAAAAAGGAGCAGCCCATTTTCAAATGATCTCTTTTCATCACCTAGAAACACCTACAGGATAAACTGAAACTAGAAGTATCTGAATACATCCACTTGGCTTATGGTTAGACAAGAAGAGCACCAGGGCTGTTGGGAAGCATTTCAAGAAAAGCATTAGAGCTCTGCTATGAAAATTTGAAACCTGTAACAAGCTGGATTTTAAATGTCAAGTGAAAGAGTAAAAAGCCATGTCACCTTAACAGAAGTAAGACTCTGTTTAAATTACATGTGTAAAATAAACTGCATATTTATTGCTAAAAATCCCAGTTCTCCAAATGTTTCTACACATTCCCTCAGGTAAAGAGACACTCTTACTGTAGTCACAGTGAGTATATGATCAATCTCACTTTTGATTAGTCTTCTGTTTCTGTTGACTTTTCTATATGAACAAAGGACCTACAAACAATGAAAATTAACTATTAAAAACCTCCACCAAATTATTATGAGGATTTACCTTCGCTCTCATCCTTGAAGTCTGCACTACACCATGGTTCACTATGGGATTATATCTACATACTGAAACTGGGATTTGTCTTTTAAGTTATTTTCTTGGGGGCGTTGGGGAGGGGAGGCACTTTGGTCAACAGAAATTTTCTTACGTTTGCTTTAAAAAAACCTGCAACCCCAAAACACACTCCTTCACATTCTGAATTACCATCAAAAAGATAAAATCTGTTTTCATGAAATGTATTTACAAAGGAACCTACACCAAAGACAATGTTCGTCTTCACCAAAAACAAACCCGCAAGCAAAACCCCCAAACTTAAAACCCAAGATAAAAAAAACAAAACACATTCAAAAAATCATTTCAGTAACCTGATCATACCATTAACATAAAAGCTGATAACATTGCTAAACATAGTTCTGACATTACTGAAGGAAGGTCCCTCTAAGAAGTGATTGCATTTTCTTGTCCTGGTTTCAGTTCAAACAGAACTAATTCCGTTCCATGGTTTTACTTTGCAGCTCAGTCCCTTCTAAGTAACTGCACTTTCTGAAATTCACAGTATGTTTCTGGTTGGCACCAAGCACTGGTATGCAGACCAAGGTCACTGCTAAATCTTGTGTACAACATTGGCGAGTGCAGAGTACAAGGCCACACCTGTGGTAAAGAGCAGACAGTTCAAGTGACCCTAAACTGACTAATGAGGTATTCTATTCTGTACATGCCATATTCAGCATAAAGCTGAGGGATCGTGAGGGTCAAGCCTCTTCTTCAACGGCCAGCATCTGGGGTGAACTATGTCCATCCTGCCTTTGATCCCAATCCATGAGTTCCTGAATCTGGATCCACAATCTGGTTCCTGTTCATCACTGATTCCAGTCTGGGACTTCTGCCACAGCATCATTAGTGGCAGTGACTAATTGCCATCGGGTGTGTGCGTGTGTGTGTTGATTTCAGTATTGGTTTTGTATATGTTACATATATATTTGTGGTTCTGTGTATGTTACACACATATTTGTATATGTTTCTTTTCATTGTTATTATTTTCATTAAAGTAGTTTTAACTTTCCAGTCAGTCAGTCTCTCTCCCTTATTTCCTTTCTCTTCCCTTTGGAGAGGGGAGAAGGATTAATAGAGTCTGTCACTCATTGGGTGGGCCAGCCCAGCCCTAACCCTTGACATTTGTCCAAGTGGAATCCTGAACAAACTGAAAACCAGGACACTTTTTTATCAGCCTTAGTGAGGCAAGATTAATCTTTTCTGTCTTTATACACACACAAAAAAATGTCAAATTGTGTCCACGAGTGCTAAACACAGGCTGGCTCCACCTGCTTCTTTCAGAGCTAATCACTCTGTGAGATACTAGAAGTGGAAGAAACTTTGGGGAGCCAAATACGAAGAATGGTTGGTTGATAAGATTACCTTTCAGGGGCAGTAAAGCAAAGACACAATTTCCTGTTTGATAACAGAACAGATAATGAAACTCTGAATAAACTGATAGTATTTCAACAAAAATACCAAGAAAATACTTTTCCTTTTCTGTGTTTTGTACCAGTACTTTTGTCATCTCTACTCCTCATTAGGAGAGGCATCTCATATGAATGTCCAAATAACTCACGTTTTCATTTGTTAGGTTGCTTAACACTGAGAATTCATGATCAGTCTTCCACTGCAAACTGCAAGGACTTTGAGATCTCCTCTATGTACAATGAAATACTTCAGAAGACATTTTTTCTTATAAATTATGTCACTAAAGAAGGCACTTCAGTGCATTTCTACTTACCATGCCAATCCACTTGGTGGCACCTGAAATGCAGTCAATTCATCAACCCAAGTTCTTTTAAAACTAATAGACACAATGTAAAGGGAATATAAACTGTTCTGCAATACTGGCCTGAATAGCTGGCTTTCAGTTTAGCCTGATATCATAAGAAACACACCTATTAGCCCAGAACCATCACTTCCACTGCTCTGCATACATCATGTCAGCTATAGTGATAATCTCTATGCAAGGATAACACAAGAGTACTTATGCTTTAATGAGCTGCAATCAGATAGAAAACAACGCTTTTCACAGAAGACATGAGCTGCTGCTCACATACATCAATAAGCAGCAACTTTCTGGACAAAGATATTTTTCAAGTTACCTTGTCATAATGTGACCATAAGGAAAAAACTGTCACTGTGCTGGAACAGGCTGCTCAGAAAGGTGAAGGTCTCTTCCAACCTGGTATATTGTATTGTATTATTGTATTGTATTGTATTGTTGTATTGTAATTGTATTGTATTGTTGTGTAATCTCTGTCTCTGGAGACATTCAAAACCCACCTAGATGCATTCCTGTTTGACTAGATGATCTTTGGAGGTCCCTTCCAAATGCTAATATTCAGTGATTCTGTTTGTAATGAAACTTTCCCAACAAAGACTTATTTACACCAAGACATGTTGACCCAGGAAAGTGTTCATTCCTGTACATATTTTTAAGCAGATGAGCAGTCTTTAGCGAAGCTGAAAGATCTACTTATTGGCTTAAGTATACATATAGACTCCTGCATACCATTGAATCAGAGCCAACAAGCTGTGAACGATGCTTAATAGCTATGATATTCATTGAGACACACAGGAATTGTAAGCTCTCAGGACCTCTTTGTATGTTACGACCTCATTTAGAGCTTCTGATCAGTTGCCAAACATTTACTTAGCTGTTAACACACAGCTAGTTAATGTGTAACAACTGCAACAAACCCTCAAAATAGTGTGTTTCAACCCACTAGCTGTAAATCACTAAGTTCTATTTAAAATTTCTATAAAAATTCTATATTAAAAATGCAGTCACTTCTATAAATATGGCACTATAAATTGTCTAAGCTTAATTCAGAGTGTAATAAATCTCACTTTGGATTCTTCTCAGGTCTTCTTGGATAAATCACAGGGAAAATATATATTTGTGGTACAAACATTTTAACAATTCAATTGTTACTTGATAAACACTGAAAAATTATACAGTATTCCCTTTATCAATAAAGCTGTAAGCTAAGTTTGTTGCTGTTGATATTCAAATAGAAGGCCCCAGGAAATATACATTTATTCCTTTGAAAAAACAAGATATGGAATAGCAGGTTTGTTGGTGCCTTCCAAAGACAACTGCAGTCAATTTCTGTTTAAATTCTGAAACAATTTTCATAGTCTAGCATTGTAATTATTCAAAGTTGTGAAACCTGCTTTTGGTATAAGAGAAACCTATGAATTATCATACTGGTCTAGATCATGGTCTATTTATTCTGCTGTATACCAGTGATGGACAGCAGATGAAAAGAACAAAAGCTGTAACTGCTGACCTTCAAGACGAATGTATTTATATTAATTTATTATTATAGATACCTCTCATGTTATTTAATTCTCTAAGTATACAACATTTAATATTGCTTAATCAGAATGAAATCAGTACCAATTCAATGATGGCCTTCAATCAGTTAGCTCGGGAAGACTACCCCTGTCACCATGGCAGCATGGTCCTAACAGGTTGTAAACACATCAGAGGACGTGTGCAAATACTCAGGAGCATGGCTGTTTCACTATTACACCACTACGGTTGCCTGAACTAGTACATCTCAATCTTGTATGGATAAATGACTGCAGTGATAACACAGTCTAGTAAAACACTTCTGAAGTTCATTCTATATACTCATTTTGCGTTGCGATTTCCAGTTGAAATACCATCCATAAACAGGGTGCAAGCTATGCCTGGACAAGGGTGGTCCATATCTCTAGCCACCTTCTCTCACAGCAGCTTGGAAGCCAAGAGGCACTCACCTGTGTAGTACAGTGCTTGCAGAGAAAGTCTAGTGCTTCCAAGACTCCACCCATGAAGACACAGACTGGCAGATCTGAACCTCTGCAGCAGGCTAAAACATGTACTAACAGAGTGCTGAGCTCTCCCTAGCTTTCAATGCTGGACATCAATGACAGATGTGTGAACACTTCAGGGATTTTAGTTTAATTGTAAAAGCTATAAAAAGGAAACAAAAATACTGCAAATAATCACAGTCACATTGAATTCAAAGTTCTTAAAAAGACAAATTCGGAAAGATGATGTCCGTATTTGGTGGAACTTTGTTACATCATCCTCGTAGCAGTGGGACAACAGAGGGAGGGCAAGCAGGAGAAAGGATTCCTGTGCCCCTGTGAGATATCTTTAGACTCAGTGCAGAAGTGGCAGAACTACTGATAACTGTCGCTGACACTTCACTGCCTACTCAATCTCCTTAACAGAAACAAGCCTGGACTTCTGCATCCTATTACTCCCTGTCTGTTGTCACAACAGCTCCCTGGAGGCTTTTAAAGACAGTTGAACCTAAAACTAAGTAACATAGGGGCTAAAGCACTCAGTAACATAGGGGCTAAAGCAGCCCCAGGCAGCTCTGGAAGCCAGGACACTGCACAGCTACCCAATGCCTACTACACTCAGAAGGGCTATGGTCTGGCCAGAGAAAACTTTCAGATTTCTATATTTAATTAATGTGGAAATTAATTAACTGTGGAAATTAAAAATGGTAATTTTTTTACCTACCAGCACCATGATTAGTACTTGAGCTGTGACATTCATGATGAGATTATGCCATCCTGTATATATCATGCTGGAAAATAATTAACTCAATTTATTCAACTACAAATGTACAAACCACTTTGTCTCTCACTGTTCACTATCCACTAGTCATCTCAGTGGTTTGTTAAAAAAAAGCAAAAACTAGCTTTAGTATGCATACACATGTGCCACAGCATCCAAACATGAAGGCCAGTTTTCAAAAGCACACCAGAAGTCAGCCCTCAGCGGGATATACTTTTACAATCACTTTAAATTTCAACTTCTTTTCAACATAGAGCTCTTCTTGAAAACATTTAAAGACTACAGAGCTATTTTCATGAACATTAGAAACAATATTTCAGTCAAATTTATTTTTTGTGAGAAAATTTCATGTGCATAACCACAGGGAACATATAAGGTGATTGTCTCACACCATCTATGACAATTGAGCAATCCAATTTGAATTTAAGCTGTGCAGTATAAACCGACAGAACAAAAAGTCTCTTTAAGTCTACACAGCTAAGAAATTCAAGGACATCACTACTCCTTGACTCTTTACCCATATTTATTTGTATAAACTTGAAGGACAAAAGTCTAAACTGGTCAACTAACATCTTTCCTGGGATATATTCATACCACTATACCTTTATGTCTCATTACATCCAATCTGAAATCTAATGGAAGTGGTGCTAGTTATCCTATTAGTAACACTGGTCCAAAAGTTGTGAGGACTCTTGTCTCAGTTTTGAAAAGCTTTGTTCTTGGCTTAATTTGATGCATGAAAGTCCACTGTGCAGATTTTTCTAAGATTGGGTTAATTTTTTTTATTAAATTCTATCACAAAATTATTGTGAGCAAGTGCATACCAATTTCCCACATTAATTAAAAGCAAGCTGTTACTGAAGACAAAATAGGATTTCTTGCCCTTTAGGTAAGTATGCTTCCATTATTAAAAAATTATGCCAGTTATGACTGGGACACACAACCACAGAGAAAAAACTATTGCCTGTATCAATAACAACATCATCTTTGTGTTTTGAAAGAACACCGCAATTGGAACAAGTAGAAAGGAGCAAGGATGGTATCTTCTTTTGCAAGGTTCCCTAGGTCTCTGATAAGAGATTTTATTACTATTTTGCAGAAAGTTGCAAGCTGATAATATTTACTAGCCTCAAAACCAAACAAAAATACTGCCAAATTCAACTGAGAGTTTCTAATGCTATGATGAAACACACCTCATGAACTGCAATTTCTGACACTAGGCTAAGTTATGCATGTAACCTAATGTAACCTATGTTCCACAAAGCATGTAGTTTGTCTGAGGGTTGGTGGTTTTGGCTGATGTTTTGTTTGCTGAATTCATCTATTTTTGAGTAAGTACAATATCCATTACAAAACTTTGATGAGCCTTGAATCTCAAGGTCTTTGAGGGCTTAATGCAAGGATCCTTGTGAACAGAGGTCAGTTCAATTTACTTGGAGTTTCACATTGCACCCTTTATTCATGTTAGAGATTATATATATATATAAATGAAACAAAATCAGTGCAAATCAGTATTACCTTTCAAAACTAGCAAAATAAACCTACAAAACATTGCCAAGTTGCTGCATTGCTGCTTTCAGCTTATACAGAATATTCTTTCACTGTACCCTGTACTTAATGTTAGACTGCAAAATTTACACTACATCATCCCAGTTAATTTCACCTTTGTTCTTTCCACTGAAAGAAATAGCTCTTCTCCATTAAAAACAAACAAACAACAAAATAAAAACCAACCAAACATACAAAAACCAACCAAACCCCCTGGACCTTATTTGGTATAGCTATAGGTGTTGTAGTCAGTAATCATCTTATGGCATTAGAAGGAGGTGACAGGATGCAGTGCTCTGTCTTGCAGTAGACTCTTTTCCTCAAAATTCACCACCTGTCATGCAGCTTCAGTAGTGGGAGAAACAGTAAGATCATTAGTGTAGTAGCTACACGGCAAGCATTGATCAGAGCCGTTGTCTAGCAAGTGCAGCTGTTAAAGCACCGACAACTTCTTCAAAGCAATATTTTCAGTGGGATGGACTTTGTTAATATTGAACAGTAATGGAATTATCCAACAGAATTATGTAATTAAAAAAAGATCCTGGCATAGACATGTCTGTTGTAAATCTTGTCCTTTGGAAAATCTGTAATTAATTAGAAGTCTACAATATCTAGAACAACTAATAAAACAACCAGAGCTAGTTATCGTGTAGGCGCTGTTACCCTAACAGTAAGAACTGCAAAACTTTTTCATAAACAAAACAATGTACTATGCAACTAGAAAACACTGTCATTTCCCACACAGCAGTCAAGGGACAAATGATGTAGGAATTCAACAACAAATCCACCATTTTCCTAAATAAGCCCTTGACTTCATTCATTCTTGTCTGTGATTATCTTTTATTTAAATGCAAGTTTGCAATTCCTGCTTTTCAGATTTCCTAAAGGTCAGAAAAATTAAAAACCAACCAACCAAACATATCTTCTTTGCTTTTGCACTTTTCACCATCTGTGTCAGCAACAGAAAGGCTGGCCTTCCTGACCATAGCAGATGAAGAAATAATTTAGAAATGAAAAAATTACAAAAGGCAGTACCACAGCCTAGCTGTTGATGAGAGCAAGCAGAGCTGATATCTTTTTTGCCAGGAGAAAAGTTCAAAGGACTGTGCTAGAAAGGTTGAAACACTCATAGGAAAACCCATACATAAAGTGCACATTTCACCTTGCTGCAAGTTGGTGACTGGGCTTACAGAGGGTTAATACTAATGGTGACAACTCTCTGTAATGCTAAAGTATCATGCTAGACGCCTTTATGGGAACTTGAGCTCACTCTTCCTATTGAGCTGCTTCATGACACACAATGTCCCTAATGATAAAGTGCAAGTAACTTAGAAAAACCCCTGCTGAAACTGCACACCAAATTTACTACCCAAAGTCAGAAGTATAAATATGCAAAGAGCTGGAGGGTCATTTGAAATTCTCCCTCAAGTAATCATTCATCCAATCTCCACAGAAATTTGCCAAGCACATCCCAGCACTTCCTGCATTAAAATTTTGCTGTGGCTGGCATCTACCCAGATCCAAACCAGAAGACCAGTTATGCAGAAAATTATCTCCAGGAAAATAGACCTTTCTATCTGAAAAACTTACTCAAATTTGTACAACTAAACGGATAGATTTAGATAAAAATAACAACTTTCCAACTATATGTGAAGCTCTACAACTTAAGAGTTTAGGACAAAAAAGTTAAAAAACATTCTGTGCTTCTTTATTGAACTTTCCCAAGCAAACAGAACCAGTAACATGTATGTTAAACACAGCAGTAGTATCTCTAGTTCCTAAATGAGTATGTCAGAAGCTGTAGCATAAAGGCAATCTTGTTTGCCATATTTACATGATCACTTAGTGAGAATTTTCCTTATAGTATAAAGAACTAACTTTTAAAAGACTTCCCCTACTTAAACCTAGGGCATGAGAGGTCTAGATATATAAGGCACTTATATATTTGAAACTTAATCAGACAAAAAAATTATAGTGATCATTGTGCTTTGCAAGCACTGTTTTTATCCCTTCAAGACTGTTAATTCAAGACATCATAAATGTCTCTTCAAATTAAAAAAGCTCTGAAATTATAACCAGTGCCAGAGAAGAATCTGACCCCAAATTGGGCTGCCTGAAACAGAACATGTGGTCACACCAGTGGGGATCACAGGCACTGCTGCTCCTGACTTCACCTCATTGTTTTCCTATTAAAGAAAATAAATTTTAAAAACCATAAAATAATCTTAGAATAAAACTTACTTGTTAGTGATGGAAAACAACTGAAAAATAAATGCAGTTTCAAGCAACATGTTTTCCTTAAGTGAAAAGGAAATCAGTCAATACAGTTCTGTAGGAAGCTAATGAAATCATTTGTCTAGGAGGGACTTTGTGATTATTTAAGTGCGTGGCTGGTGTAACTACCATTGTATTAAATGAAAACAACTCTGCAGATTGTAGGATTACAGATGGAAGACAGACTAAAGTTTACTAGAGAAAGTTTTTCCTTTTTGTTATTATTCTAATAAATATAATTATGACTTGTACTGCAGTAAGACCCTGAACATGCTGCCATGGATGCAGAAAAGCTTTCTTCCAAATTTAAAATTAAAGAAAATGTGCTTTGTAAGTTGTGCATCCCTGCAATGCACATGAAAAGCCTCTCAAAAACGGGGGGAGTAAAAAAAGTCACACTTAGACAAGGTTTAGCCTAGTCCAAGCCATCCTCCATTTCCTTTCCTTGAGCACATCTGTCTCCAGTGTCAGGTTACTGGTGCACATTCCTTCTGCCTGATGACCATCATTTTCTTCCGGAGCAGTGTCACCCCCAGGCAGGAAAGGCTGCTGAGAACAAACAGGCAGAGAAACAGATTTCAATTTTTCTTCACAAAATGTATTAAATGCAAGAGAGGAGAAACAGATTTTAGATTGAGTAGGTTTTCATTTCCAAGCACAGATTAGAATCCTGACAAAGTCCATCATTTTCTCCTTATGTCATGATTTCTGTGCTAATTAGTTTTGTCTAGACAAAGTAGTCTTCATGATTACAGTCAGTGAAGAAGGTAAACATTATATTTGGCTCCTGATGTATGCTGGGCTGGAGAAACACCGTCCTTTATATTCATGACCAGCACTTAGACCCAATAAAATTATATGATAATCCCAGTGAAATTTGTGGTGGGGAAAAAAAATATCCAAGTAACATAAACAACATTACAAAATGTATTCCTTGGAGCATTTCTTTGCCAACCTTTTCTCCTCAAGAAGTGACTCAAAACTTTTTTGCATTTTCCCTGTTACACAGGTCATATACTGTCTTGCAATGCCATGGAAAGGAACTAGGAAAAGCCTAGAACTTCCTAATGACATTCCCCATTGGACATGATTATGTGCTTCACCAAATTCTTCCAAAGTAAATGTTTTCACCCTTCATCTTGTCTGGTTAGTGAAATTATTTATCTGCATCAGCAGGATGCATGAATTTGAGGAACAATGTAAGAAAATCTAATATTAGACCTTACCTGACACTTCTAAGTGAAAATATGCGAGAATTGCCATGTTACTATCACTCTACTGAGCATTCAGCATGTGTTCTCATTGCACAGTGAAGATCCACAGTGATCAATGTAGTTTTACAGAGCTCTAGAAGATATAGTATTCAGGGGGGATTTGAGACTTATGTGTGGAAATACTCTTTTCAATTAATTCCTGTACCAGAGTAGTTTCACTTAACATTTTGTGCTGGTAGTCATTCAAAAGCTTTTCTCAAAGATTGATGATAAACACTGGAGTTTACAGTTATGTGCTGGCTTTCAGAGGAAAGGTAGGATTTGATTTCTGACTAGTAGTCCAGAAGGGAATGCTAATTAATTGTTTAGTCTTTACTGGGAAGTGTCCAATTATCTTTCTCTCCTGTTGTGATCACCCAACTCTGCTTATTCTACTTCTCATTACTATGAATTGTACTTCGTCTACCCACTCTCTTTCGCCTACCCATTTGTGCTTCCAATCTTAGTCATTTAAATTGTCAAAAGATTTTATGTGTTGCAAAATTTAATATTCCCTCAGTCACTTTCCCTTTATTTCTCCCCATCTTAATCACAGAATCACAGAATCACCAAGGTTGGAAGAGACCTCAAAGATCATCAAGTCCAACCTGTCACCACAGACCCCATGACTAAACCATGGCACCAAGTGCCACATCCAATCCCCTCTTGAACACCTCCAGGGATGGTGACTCCACCACCTCCCTGGGCAGCCCAATCCCATCTTACAAATCTTACAAATGATACAATGATTTAATTTTTTTTTTTTCAAATAAATAGACTCCAATGGTCACTTTGTCCTGAAAATATCATGCAGAACAATGTATATACAGTGAAGTGATACAGTCCTGAATATGACTTGCTGAAATGTGTCAAGCAAAAGACAATGCCATGTCTTTTGGCTGTTCTACGTTTTCCTTGTTGTAACTTTTGAAATTATTTCTGTGATGTGCTAACTACTTTTTTGACTTTCTGGAAGTCAACTGATAACTTGACTATTTTGATCCTGTCAAGGAGGAAGTAGGGAAAAAAATATCTACTGGAAAAATAGCAATGATATAGGCAATGAATGTGAAATCATCATCCCTCTATTGTATTTCTTTCAGATTAAAAAACAGAAGAGAAGCTGTTGATTCAAAGAACAAAATCCTTCTAGCTCGTAAAACATTATCTGTAGACTTTCATCTCTCCCAGGTACTTTACATTCCCTTTCCTCTTAAGCCCACTAAAAAATATACCAGCAACCACCAAAAAGGCAGAAACTTTACACTGCTACATTTTGTACAGCTGTTTGTCTAATTTCAAGTAATGGTATGCCATATGAAAGTAAGTACCTGAAAGAAAGCTTCTTGCAGAAAAACTATAATTGGAATAATACATTTTCGAAATTTCTTCAGTGGGTAAGCATCAAAATACCATTCTAACTTAGGTGAAGATTACAAAAAAGCTGTAATGCTTGTTACAGTGACTTGGACTTCATTAGTCAAGTAAACCTTTGTAAGCTTTTTCATGGTATAACTGTGGAATGAACAACTCCTAAGCCTGGATATTGTACCTTACTCAGCTCTCTGAAAATTTGATGTTTCCACAGAATACCTGTAAACTTCACCACATTAGAGATGTCTAGATAGCCTGAGGGACTCACAATGGTCTATGCATTCTTTCTGCCCCTTCAAGCTATTTACCAATCCCTATCACTTTGAAGTCTGTACTACCTTTCACCTTGACAAAACCAGCACACATACTAAGGTTACCCATGAACCTTGTATAGTCGATCAAAAGCCATCATCATTTACAGGGCTATATGAGCAAAGTGGCCAATACGTTCTCATTCACAGTGAACAAGTGAACAGACCCCTGTAGGCGTCCCAGGACAGTGGACATTGTGTTGGAGTAAGATTTAGGAAACTGAGTATGTAACCTCAATTCTGTCACAAACTTGCTATGTGATTGGGTGTCTTGGTTTTGGGATAAAGTTAGTTTTCTTCCTAGTATCCAAGGATTTTTCAGCTTCTCATACTAAATCCAAACTGCAACATTATACCAGCTACTAGGAAGAAAACTAACCTTATCCCAGCTCCAAAACCAGGCCACCTCATTTCTCCACTCTCTGTTCCATCTCCATCACCTTTATATTCAAATTGATACATTCTTTAGGACAATTCTGTCACTGGCAACATGGGACCTTGATTTCAGTTAAGCTACTGGCATCAATATTAAACAGAAGTCTAGATTAGAGGCCATAGATTGTACAAAGAAAACAGTGACCACCAAACGCTATAGATGAACACTTGGAAGTGTGTGCTGCTTATGACAGACCAATGCTATCAACCGGCAGAGGATTTCCTTTAGTATTGCCTTGTCGAAGTCATCTTCCTCAGCAGTCTTGACATCATTTTAAAATAACATCTCATAATTATTTCTGCCATGTATTCAAACTGCAAGTTTTAATTCACTCACACATACTTTACCTAGACAAATCAAGCAAGCCAGTAATGATGCATAACTCTGAGGAGTACTGTTGAGTTAAACAGGTTTTTAAAAGAAATGGAAAAACCTACAGCAGGGAAAGAAAATACAGGGGGAATGGAATTAAAAAGCATTTATAACACCCTACAGGCAGTTAAGCAAATAACAACCTTAGACCACTTTAGATAATGTTTTTCTTTTAATAATAGTAGTATTTAATCTCTACTGAAATGTACACTTTCCTGTATTTTTTCAAACACCAACTTCTTCCAAAAGGGCACTGATTTTCATTTTCCAAATCATGAGGTAGTAATTCATCCCATGAATTGTTGAAAACATGACAGGGATCGATCAAAATTTTAGCTGATGACAGTAATTAACTGGATTTCAAACTCACCACTGCTAACACATTTCACAGCGTTTTTACCTTTCTTCTTTACAGGCTTGCACATCTGCATTCTTTCCACACCGGCTGTTTTCAAGGTGATTTGTTAACTCGAGCTCTCATCATCAGCTAGCAAGAATATAATGCAAAGTACAGGTGGGCTATGCAAACGTATCGTCCCAACCAAAACTACTTTCCCCCGAACGGCACTCTGTAACAGTGCCGTTTTTACCCGACAAGGAAAAACAAAAACAAACACAAAAACCCGCAAACAAACAACCCAAAACCCTCGCAAATCAATTCCAGAATATTCCCATCCTTTAAAAATACTTGACGGTACAAAACACACCCATTAGCCTTAACTGCTACCACTTTTACTTTGAATAGCCACAACTTCGCAGCTAGTTTAGAGAAGAGAAAAAGCATTCGAATTGTGAGGGGTACCAGGCTTGGGGGGACTTTCCAGCCTCCTCTTTCAGGAGGGACAAAGCAAGGGAGAGGGCAGGATTGGTAGACGGGGGAACTTCCTGCCACTGCCAGTACTTTCTGCATGTGGGACCAATATGGGCAATGCAGTTTAAACAGTTGCAAATGGGGGAGGGAACATCGGAGCTTCTTTTACATACTTTTTTTTTTTTTCTCTGCCTGGGTTGAATTTAAAGTGAAGTCGCTGCATTGTTCAAGAGGCTCCTTGTCCCTAACGCATTGACCAAAGCTACTGTTTACACGGACTCTTATTCCTTCGTTGTTTGCTTATGGAAAATAAGGGGGAGTGACTTTAAAAAAAAAAAAAAAAAAAAAGAGGAAAGGGAGAAGGGAAGAGAGGGAGGCACTGACCGCAGTGCAAACCAAGACCCTTGCCCCTGCCTGATAATTAACCTTGCGGGAAAACGCCGCTAACGCTGGCTCCGGCTCCTCAGCTTGTCACTGGCATATGAACCGGGCGGGGGGCTGCCTGCCTCTTACAGCCACGCGGCCCGGCATTCTACACATTTCGTCGTCTATATACATATACACACATCCCCAGAGCGCGCTTCTACGCTGACTGCAGACATGAGACTCCAACAGCTCCTTTGCATCGTGTTTTTCCTCCTGGCGACCCTCCTCCCTGCCGGCGGACAGCGGCCAGGTAAGCGATGTCTCAGCCCGACTGCGTGTGGCCCGGGGTGTGGCGTCGTGCCTGGCCCGTGGGCACCTCCGGCATGTTTCCCTGTCCGCACCCAATACGCGGTTTCTGCCGTCCGAGACTAGTTCGTAGCTGCCTGGCTGCCTCTGCCACGTTTTTTAGGAAGCGTGTTTCCACCTCGATCTGTGTGCTTCATCTCCGCTTTCAGCGGCAGTACGACGTGATGCGTCGGGCATCTCGGGATTGGGGCAACTTTGGAGAGAGTGGGGCGGAATAAACTGGGGCTCAAGGTAGGCAGCCGCTGCAAACCTACTGCCTAGAAGCACCGCCGGCACGGGAGGTGCCGCGAGGACACCGGTAGTTGCCGGGGAGCGGCGGGGTTGTCCCGTTCCGGAAAGAGCAGAACCGCTCGACCCCGGCCGCGATCACCGTAGCGCATCACCTGCGACTTCTCCTCACGCCCTGTCTCCCTCTCTCCGCAGCCAACTTGGCTCTGCGAAGGAAGCTCCACCGGCACGGCTGCTCCCACCGGCGCTGCATGCCACTGCACTCCAGAGTGCCCTTTCCCTGAGGTAATCCGCGTGTGTAGGGGGTTGGGGATGGCAAGGAGGCCGTAGCCTGCGCTGTGCAGGCCGCCGCGGTACGCGCCCTCCGCTATAAAGCACGTTTCCTAATGGACACCTGCATTTCCGAGCCGTTTAAGAGGCGCTTGACGAAGGAAGCTAAACTTTCGATGTGACTTCACCTAGACTCTGGTGGTTTTGCTGTGGAAATAGGGCTTAGGGTAGGCGCACGGTGGGAAGCTTCCCGGTGTCGTAGAGCTCGCATGGGGCGCTGCTGCCCTGTTGTCCACTCCCAAACCACCACTCCCCGAGCAAAAGCCTTCACTGAGTTACAGGGGGAAATAACCGCGTCCCACTGCCCTATAAATACTTCAGGCTGTCAGGGGTCAAACAGCGTGAAGTGAACGTAAAGGCTGCACAGGGCGATAGCCGCAGAGCACGCTCTGGGACTTCAAGCTCTGCCCCTTCTTCCTGTTGGAAGCAGGGCAAAGTCACCTCGGTCTGCCAGTCAGTCACATAAAGGTAGCAGCACTTGCCCACTTCAAAGGGGACTGCAATTCTTAATCATTGTCAGCAAAAGACTTTGAGCTCCTTGGATGAAAGGCTATACAAGTGCAAAACATTAATGCTTTATAGCTGATGAGGGCATATACATTCAAATTCTAAGTGACTGCAGAAGCACGCAGGTAGCATATGCAAATAGTGTAGGCATCAAAAGGAAACCGAGGCACTCTTGCAATTTAAGAATGAATAAAACATGCGCTCAGTAAATTTGCATATTCTAAACTCATGATATTAAAATAATGTTGTAGCCCCAGGCATGACAGCATCGTAAATAAATGATAGGCGAAGCTACACTCTGTGGACCTAAGATATTTTGATTTATTAAGCAGTCAACGGCAAAAAGGAGACCAAAGTCAAACTTTTTACAAACCTACACCAAGAATCTTGTCAATGCATAAACTGCTTTGGTGAAAAGAGCCTACACCACTCCCTAAACAGACATGCAAGAAAGTACTATTCTGCTCTGTAGTGCTGGCCTACAAACAGAATGTGCATATGGGGCAGTGAACTGGCAAGTTTGTGAGGTTAAAAAACCCCAAAAACCCGTATCTTAAGTTTAATCTCACACAGGCTGCGTACTGAGTGGCAGAATTGAGCTGCAAGTAGAAAGAGAATGCCAGAAGGATGCTTTGCTACTGAATGCCGTGTCTCCTTACTGAGTCAGTTTCAACAAGAGACAGATTAAATGAGATTCCCACATCACTTTAAGCATCAATCTAAAAAGATAAGCAATCGGATCAATTCACTCAGCATGCAGAGACTGAATGACTGGGACAGTGGAATTCGGGCCCAGAGACTTCTTGAATCATTCTGAATGGCTTGCTTCACTTTCCAAGGAAAGTAAATTTAACCCTCTTTCTTCCAGTTCAGCATCCATAATCTGGAGATTATCTGTACAGAAAGCACCTGCATTTTCTCTACTGTGTTCTGAAATGCACCTTGCTTGAGACTGTAGTAGCTGCATAATACATATGCATTTAGACTGGAATTATTTTCCTAACAGAGGATCAAGATAAAAGATACTTTCAGTGCTATCTCCTTTTCTGTGGGGAACCTATTTCCTGTACAAAAGACAATGACAAAGCAAAATGGTGTACTACTTCATAATACATTTTTTAGGCATCTATCTAAAGATAATTCTGTTTTATAAAGCTATCTAGAAATTCATAAAGGGTGACTGGGGAGTAAAGGGTGTCAGGCACCTGAACAAGCTCTCTTAACTCCAGTCACCATTGTGAGTGCTCTGCTCCTTTATCTTAAGTAGGATTTACCATCTACATTTACATTCCCTTCCAGTTTTAGTCCTAATTCAGCAAATATTTACATGCCTGAGTAACTTGACTCACATGAGTAATCTTACTGATCTCAATGGAGTTGTACATATGGATAAAGCTATTTGCAGATGCAAACAGGATGGATCCACAAGCCTTTCAACAGGTGGCTAGAAACTAGGATGAGCATAGCAGCCTCTCTTTTAGCAACAACACTTGAAATGATGAGGATTGAACTCGATCAGTTACTTAGCTAAAATGTGGGACCAAAAGAAAATGGAAAAGAAAAATCCTATTTGAAGGCTTCTTGCCTCTGGGTTTTTGATTGTAAATTTTTTCCTAATTTTTTTAGGAGAAATTACCAAATTAATAAACATTACCCCAAATTTCAACCATGTATTTAATAAGTAATGTGTTTTGTATGAAACATTAGACTACTAAATGTCTTATTAATGGCTGTTTCTCCCCTTTTGTCCCCTAGCAATTTCATAATGGGCTCTTCAGTGTTTTAAAGGAGCAACAATTAAACTGATAGTTTGTCAGAAGTCCAGATTGACAACAACTGACCTGATAAGAGCCACTGCAGTCTTGTCTTCAGTAGTCCTGTCTATCGCATTCTGCAAGACCTGGAACAGATGCCACTGGCTCCCACCCTAGGGAGAGAGAGGGAAGAAATGGAGGGTGGTGATGGGAAGATGTACATGAAACTTACCTGGTTTAAACATTCTGTATAAATTCTTTGGCTCTCATAATAACTAGTGAAAGTTAAAGACCACATCAAACATTGGGTACCTGAGATGGATTTCCAGTGGCATTAAGAAGAATCTGTCCAAGGGGACTCTTCACAGTCTGTCAAGACTAAGAGACACTGTACACACTGTTGACTGCTCAATTCAGGCTGTGCATAGGGCAGTATTTAGGGTGAAATAATGTCAGACTTCAGAACAGCTAAAGTCCATTTTTAGTTTATACCTTTATATATGAATAATATATACATATATGTTTTAACTCCTAACATTACACCCTCATGGAATTAACTTAATGATAACATAGAATGTATTACTGTAGTAGTACCAAAGTCAGCACCACTCCAGTGGTCCTACTAGCTTTATGTATAGTAAGCATAGTAAGAGTTTACAATATGAGAAAGCAAAGAGTATTATCCCTCATCCTACAGACAAAGAATTGAAGCACACAGATAAGAGATTAGCTAAGGGTCACACAAAACTGATAACTCAGATCTCTGAAGTCAGGCCTTAAGGTCAAGCCCATGCTCCTGTCTAATGAGCTGTTACTGCAAAGCCTATCATTTGTTTTCCTAAACTGGGCTGCCAAACCAGACAGCTAAAACATACTTGAAAATTCAGAACTATTTGCTTAATAGTAGTTTTCCTAAAATACCCACTACAGCATTATAAATAGAGCATAAAAATAGACCATTGAAAAGAAACCTTTGTTTTGTCAACCTCAGTGTTGCATAGTACTCTATTCCTGTAACTTAAATAAATGGGGTATCTGGAACACTGGCAGTACAATGAAAGGGAACTTCAAACAGAAAACAGGCTGCTGTTCTCAGCACTAGAGGTCAAGAATACATTAAGCTTCTACTTTAAATTTTATTTTTAAAAATGCATCTTCTACGTCATCTTTTGTTGTCAGCAGAAATTACAAACCTACTTATGAAGGAAAATATGGTAGTTCTTTCATTAGCAGAACTAAAACATCTGAAAAGAAGTCATACCCTTGCTCGAGACTGATTTTTAAGTCATTGCACTAGGGCTAAAATGTCAACCTTTTTTTGTACATTGTATAAACATGAGCAAAGATCAGTAGTGTCATGGTTTAAATCCAGTATTAGAATTTTGTCTTTCAACGCAATTTCTAATATAGTAGAAGAACAGCAATGAAGAAAACTGGAGAGCTGAAACTTTCTAACGAGTGTCTGTATGTAACCCCTCATTTCCAAAAACCTATAATCTTAATGGGATTCATACTGTTAGAGCTTAACAGGAGTTTCGAATTACTTTGTATAAAAACCCAAAACAACATCACACCATATTGAGTTTTGGAAAATCATCATAAAAAGGTGAACAAATCTTGTCTATGCCAAAAAACAGCTCTGCAGGTGAACTTTGGCAGTTGTTTGTTCATGTTTTTTCAAGGCATTTTTCCAAAATTTGAGGTATACTACCACTAATTTTATTTTAAATTATTTATTTAACTTAGCTTTCATATGCATCCATGGCTATCTCTGTTTAGAAGTACAGGTAAAGAGTATGAGAAAGCAAAAAAGATGAAGAATAATTAACAGTCCAGTATATGGATTTATTGTGGCACTGGATATTTTCTATAACCCTCATTATTCAATAAAATTGTAAGAAAATCACAACGTATCTATGAGAGAGCTATATATGCATGTTCCTTTGCAGATGTAAAAATAAAAGAACAATTACCAAAGTACCCCAGAAAGCCCATTGTCACCCTACAAAATTCTTGTAAATGCCTATTCTTTTTAGACATTGATACCATAAAATCTTCTTTGAAAAAGGCATTGATTGTGATCTTTTACAGATGTTTATCAACTAGCTGGTGGATTGTGTATTTTGTAAAAATAGAGTATGGAATTCAGGTGACATCTGATTTTAAATGAAATTTCTACACTTCACAAAATCTGCGTTCTTCAGCTGTCAAACCCAATGCATCTAAAGAAAATGGAGACTATCTAGTTTGTGGATTCACAAGGAATCTACATAAATAAAAACTTGTTACCCAATTTATGACACAAATAATGAGTAGTTACTAATGGAAACTTTTTGTCTGCATTTTGTAAAAAGATGAAATTCTGGTAAGAAACATACAGGAAGAACTTAGTTTAAAATCATTGGTTGGTGTAATCACAGCATGTTGTAACTTGGCAGCGTGATACCACACTAAGATTACAGCAGAACCCAGATTGTGCAGTGTCTTTGTGCCTAGAAGCAAATTTCAAAATTACGGGGGTGTGTGAAATCTTTGAAATCTGAATGTTCTCACAAATTAAGTGGCTTCATTTCTGGACAAGTAACAACACCAACACAAAACAACAACAACAAAACGCACACACATACACACAAAAAAAACCCCAAAACAAAACCCAAAGCCAGACAACTTAGAAGTAGTCTGAGGCATAGCAGAAGACAAAATGCGTGGTAATATCTCCCATTAATAGCGGGATACTGTGAATAAATTCTGAAGTGTGAGATGGTCTTGCACGTAAAATGACCTTGTTTTGGTCTCTTCTCCCGGGGAGCCAGCACCAGAACAAGAGAACACAGTCTCAAGCTGCGCCAAGGCAGGTTTAGACTGGATGTTAGGAGGAAGTTCTATACAGAGAGAGTGATTCCCCATTGGAATGGGCTGCCTGGGGAGGTGGTGGCGTCACCGTCATTGGAGGTGTTCAGGAGGAGACTTGATGGGGTGCTTGGTGACATGATCTAGTTGTTTGATGGGTTGGACACGATGATCGTGAAGGTCTCTTCCAACCTGGTTTATTGTATTGTATTGTTCTCATCGGAGTTGGACTTGCCTTTGACTTCGTTGAAACTACCTGTTTTCTTCTGGTTTACATAACATGAGGTTCATCTGGATAAGCTTTGCATGATAACAGTGTGATTACATATGCAAATGAACACAGTACTACAATAGCTGAATTGACTGAACTCTCCATGTGCTTGTATATGATCAAAGGAAGTTTGTACAAATACAAATGGTGGTGTACTGAATATGGTAACTGATGTTTGTGTGAATGCAATCTCACAGTCAAGACTTGCTCCAAAGATAGAAAAGGCAAAATGTGAATTTCTGAAACTCGGAACTAGCTCCCTGTCTTGTAGATAGTTGTTCTGTGGCAGAAAAAAAGAAAAGAAAAAAGTAAATTTCATTTGAAACTTGGTATTAGCTATTTTAGAGTGAAACACAAAATTATGTAACATCAGGTCAGCAGGAAATAGCGGTAAATGTAAGGCTGCGGTGAGAAACAGCGGATTAGCGTGTTCCCAAAGGATAATAAACAATTCACCTCTTCCCTTTCCAGTATGGAAAAAAAAGGAAATTATAGAAGAATAAAGACTGAAAATATTTCCCATACGCCACATATGCATGCTAAAAATATCACAGCTTCTGTACACAGAAAACCAAATTTTGCCAAGGGTCACATAGGATTTATATCAATGCCAATCAGGAGAAACATTAGCCTGGAAAGTAAGTTTCAAATGTTTATCATCAAACAAGTGCAATTAGCATACTGATGTCTCACTGCCACGATGACCTTTATCTTTCTCACTAGTGATCAGTTCCAAAATCTTAGTGCAAAGTGGGAAACACTCCAACAGCACAACCTGTATCTTCACTTAGCAACAACGTCTAAAAGGCTAACTCATCCCAGTGCCGAGTTGGAATTACATCAAGGTAATTGATGTCGTCTGCTCAATGCCTTTGGTCCTTGCTGCAACTTTCTTCATTAGACTAAGAATTAGCTTCAGTAGGGCAAACTTTCTCAACCGCAAATTCATGCAGAATGCTAAAATATGAAAATACTTTTACAATCAGTGGTTGCGCCAGGGGAGGTTGAGGTTGGATACTATGAAAGATTTCTTCACAGAGAGGGTGATCAGGCATTGGAACAGGTGACACCGGGAAGCAGTGGAGTCTACATCCCTGGAGGTATTCAAAAGATGGATGGATGTGGTTAGAGACATGTTTCAGTGGTAGTGGCTTAGCAATGCTGGTGGGAGTGTGCACTCTACTCTAGGCAAGAACTCAGACTTGATCTTGAAGGTCTCTTTCAACCCCAACAGTTCTATGATTCTATGATTTCCTTTACAAGGTGAAATACTGAAGTGTTTACATAGAAGTTCCAATATCAACTCTTCGGAAGGACAAAACAGAAGCATCGAGTTTTCCCCTCATATGATGAGCACATCCCGTTATCTTTTCTTTCATGAGTACAAAGTATTTAGCACATCTCAGCATTTAATCTAGAAACTATAAAACCACCCACAATGTCAACGTTATTGGGACAACCCTCAGTCTTTCACATTTCTTAGGTGGTCCAAAATATTTGTTTTCACAAACCTGAAAAACATATACATCGTTTTTCTACAGAAACAAAAATTGTGATACAAGCTGATTAATAATAAGCAACAAAATAAATGATCTAATAAATTACAAAACAGTGTAATTTTTTTTTTCATGTACAGCTGCAACATATGTTAGGAAGCATTCCTTTTGCATTACCTTCTTGCTGCTCTGGTTGCAATCCCCTATATATCCTACAAAGACCACGAACCAGCAAATATTTATGCACTTCAAACAGCTGTGATTACAGAAAGAGTATCATTAATTTCTTCAGCTGTTCAGCTTCACACACATTCCCCTCTGCGCTAGTTTGCAGCATCGTGTTGGTGGCCAGTAACGCACTGTGTTGCAGCAGAGCGTATGCAAATGACTCTCTTCAGCTGATACTTTTTTGTTTGCACCAAAATTTGGATCCAATGCTTTACTCCTTGCTGAATGTGCACCAGGGCTATGGATTTTACTTTGGACAGTAAGATGCAGTCTGTGATCAGGTGCTAATGCTGCAGGAACAGTTACCCAGGCTATGGCACTGGTGGTAGACTGAAGGTTGCTCCAGACAGCATTAGCCAACACAATACGCAGCACCTAACCTTGCACTTGCAAGGAGGTTTCCAAAAGCAAGACAGAGCATAACCAGAAAAATTAGGACTCCACCTTCACTATCAGAGGTGTCAAATTCAGCAAGACCAGAGCTGAGCTCTAACATGCACAATAGCAGCCATTTGCCCCTTTTACATTGCATTTTGAGAACCAGTTCACAGAGTCTTCCAAACTACCTCCGGCACTGCATTTAAGACCTTCAAGTTTGGTCACAGAACCAAAGCAAAACCCTCTACTAGCCCAAGTGAGCCACACTGGCCAGGAGATGGTGAGCACAGAACACTGAGCATGCCACGCCACATTGCTTTGCCATGACATCACACATGCACATGGTGTCACAATGTTGCCTTGCACCCAGTGATGGTGACACTGGGGAGGCCAGGGAACATACCTGCCCCAGAGCAGGGCAGAGCCTGACTTTGGTACTGGCAAGGGCCCAGGCCTGGTGTTTAGCATTGTGTGTGGGCCTTACCATGCTCCTATAGCTCCTGCCTGATGCTTCTTTGTAGCCCTGCCATGGCCAGAGCTTAGAAAGCATTCAGGCTGAGTAGTAAAGAGGCCTAGCTTCTATTTGGAGTGTGTACAGGTACACAAAATTTCTACCCCTCCCCCTCAAAAAGTTTAAAGATACTAAGAAAGATACAGTGAGAGTATGATAAAGGTATAAAAATAGGGGGTGGTTGTTGTACACACACACCCCCTCCACCTCCATTTGTGTACTCATGAAGAGCTATGGCTTGAAGGGCAGGAGATGTGTGTGTTCACACATGGCAACCTGCACTGTGCTTCCCAGCTGACATGTTCAACGGAAGTCAATACTGCTGGTTAATCCAAGTTTTACCTTAAGCAGTCATGAAGGAAAAGAGGAAGGTTTGATCAATGTCCTCAAAATACAGTATTCTGCCATACTATGTAACCTACAACTCTATGTTGGAGAGAAAGAGGAGAAGCAAGAAGGTCTCAGTGCAATTGAAAAACATTACCCAGGAAAAAGAATAAAATTAAAGCTTCAAAATGAGTGCAGAGCTATATTTGCCATAAACAGTTTTGGGCTAATTTCAAGCACAAAACTGTGCTGCAAGAACTTCAGCATAACAGAAAATGTGCAGATTGCCCATTGAATCAGCTGTACATGAGCTTAGAAATGACAGAATTCATACTTTTCCTTAGTTGCATTTATTGTGCACAAACTTCACAGTCACAGTTCACCACTTTTCATAGGAATTACAGAAACTGACATACACATTCACATCAAAACCTGAGTTCTAAAAAAAACCCCAAAAACATTTGTATTCCTTACATGTATACTATAAAATCCTGGCTGCATTTTCGAGAAACAACAGTTAAGGAGATCAGTCTCCTTAACTGTCAGTGTTGGACAGCAGCTAGCCCCCCCAGATTCACTGTTTTCCTTTAAATGACAGCATCTGTTAGTTGCACACTAGTCTAGTTATTGCCAAAGTTGTGATCTAGGACAAAAGTAGGATGCATTCATTTTCTTTTGTTTTTCTTATATTCACCTACATGACCACTCCTTAAAAGAGCTTTCTTCCCTATTTTGACTAGCAATTACCCTGTCCCTACAGAGGTATTGGCTTCTAAAATAATTCTTGGTCTAAATCAGTGGACAAAGCAGTAGTACCCAGAATAGAAAAGTTCTTTCATCAGCCTTTCCAATAAATCCATTAAATAGAACCAAAAATTCTAATTTCTCCATCTTCCAGAAGACCTTTCTGTCTTTTGCTGTTTTTCACCTCCTTACATACACCAATTCAGCTTATGAATCAAGATGCTGATGTTTTTTGAAGAGCCAAAGTAAAAAGCAAGGAAGTGTGTAACTGATGCATCTGTAACAGGATCTTCAAACCCATTCAGTACAAGGTAGTTAATAGGTCAATGAGAAAAAGCTTAGTCTCAAGGGTTTTTTTGTTTAGTTCAGTCAGCAGGAATCTTGTTATGAGCCGACAGAGACTCCTAATAATGGAAAAGTTATCAGCCCTGAAGATCCCTCTTATAGGTTTTAAAGCCAGAATTTTGAGCAACTGCTAAACTGCTTATCATGACATTGTTTTGCACCACACATTTACATGCAAGATTTGCCATTCTAAGGCACACACTGCTTTTTTAAATCCTAAACTGGATGCCAAGTTTTCCCACCAGCACAGGCAATGGCTTAATTTCTTTTCTTGACAAGAGTAAAGGAGACTGCTCTAGAAAGGAAGTGTCTGTTTTGTATAGGATTACTGAAGTACCTGATCTCTAACACCAGAAGTATTTGGACTGAGTGATAGAACCCAAATCTGGTTTCAGCTTTAGCACTACAAATTGAAAAAACAGCCTTTGCAAACCTGGATTTTTGTAGAGAACAAACGTGTATTTTAGAAATACAAAGTACTTTGGTAGTTTGATTGTAAAGGTTACAGCAGTAGAAAATAATTGCAACAATTAAACCAAGTTAAACCATTACCTCAGGTCCAACTTTAACTTATTAGGAATTAAAAATCCTTGAAGCTCCAGAACTTTTCAGAACTGATGACTTGAAAAGAGCCAGTGTCCAGTTGCAACAGGTTTATACGGTATACAGAGCTCATCCTTCCATCTTAACTTTTATTTCAAAATGTGAAAGATGATTGAAGAGTCATCTGTGTGAACCAGGCTGGGTATTACATTACCTCACGCTCCCTCCAGAGCTCCAGCAGCAGTTTTCCAAATGCTATTAAGCTTTGATTTGCTGAGACGTTAGTGCCAATAGTCTTTTGCTGAGTAGTGCATTGTGTCGCTGAAGATACTCTATGACATCTCCTTGCTTCTCAACTATCTCTTCTAAACTTGAACTTTCCCTTAAAATAAAAGTGAATATGAGTTTCAGTAAGTGACAGCATCTTTCTGTTTAAGTATTTGTTAATTAACTGTGACAAGTTTCTTCCATCAGTTATACTTCTGCCGATCTCAAGTAACTTTTGAGGGAGGAAGCAATCTACAATACCTTTATGTTTAACTTCCATTTTACATGAAAAGGCAGGAAGAGAAAAAAAAAGGCTAAACTTCATACCATGTATACATAATCAAGCTACATATTTCCTGCTAGACAGTTACAGAAAACGTGTAATAGTATGGGAGTTCTTACCGCTCATCTTAAAGTCAGCTTAGTGGAGTTGTACTAACAAAGTCTTGCACCTTTTCCAAATACATTAGAAAACTTATTTTAAGCAGACATGGTATTTTTATTCATCTGTGGGGATCATAGGCTGTTTAAGACAAATCTCTTGATTAACCCACAGTTGTATCCATGATATACTGCTACACACAGCAATCTGTCACAATACCGTAACAGCATTAGTAACAAATAGTTGTGCTATTTCAGATCTGCAAGCTCACGTACAGCTAGCCTCCCACTTAAAATTATCTCCAGCTTTCAGAAGTCCTTTATTTTAACAAGGAGAGTTACACTGCAACATTCAATAAAGCCAAGTTAATCAAGGGGGGGGGGGAAAACTATAAAAGTATTAAGTTTTTCCAAATCTATAGATTAGGAACTCTTAAAAATATTAGCATGAGCAAGTACCAGTGCCTGAGCATATTCCAGTCTTTCTTTAGAGATTATTTCTTCTTAGATGATTTGAGTATCTGCCTTAGTACAGATGTGAGCATCCTGGAGCTTTGAAAGTTGCTCCTCAGCACTGCAGCATTTTATGGAGGAACACTATCCTATTGATAGTTCTTACAAAGTGTTGAGAAGGATAGCTAGAGCAGAAAAAAGCTTAAGACCAAATAAAATACTATTGTAATTGAACTGAAAAAAACACAAAAAACCCCAGCTTTGTAGTCAAAGTTTATAACCTTAACCAGTAATCATGACCCCCTTAAAGCATCAGATGAGGTCCTGATCAGTAGCTTAATTTGTAGAGGTTATAATATTCAAAACACATTTTCACAACCAGGGTCAACTGAAGGGCTGACAGGATTCACTTTTCAATAGACCTTAACTCTCAAGGGAAAGAGAGTCAGAGCTGCACACAGCTGAATTAAAATAACCATTTTACGATCAGTTCTCACAGGAAGTTTGTGCTCTTTAATAAAAAATAATCAGAGTCTTTTCCTCAGCTGGTCATTGTTCCAGACTCATTCCTTGAGCATGTGAGAATTTCTCAGGGAGAAGCTGAACGAGAAAGGAATGAGGTCCACTATGCATTCATCATGGTGTTCATATCAAGATGGAAGTCAGACATTGTATCAAAACTCAAGACAACTCTAAATCTTTCCTGTATCCTGGACATCTACTTCCAAGGTCCATGAAAGCATGTGCACATTGCATTTGTGACACCACGGGAAGTGTCTAAGTATTAGTCTTCTCTGCACGTCAACTTTTTACTAAGGCACACATACAGCAGCAAGTTGTATAGTATTATAAAATTGCCACTGAAAAAAATTGTGGAAATGCAAGTTAGTTTTGATGGCAGAATTTGCTAAGTCATACCAGACCCATTTCATCAAATGGAAGATGCTCAAGCAGTCAGAAGATTCACAAACGACAAAAGCAATAAGTTTCAGTGGCTAGAAGGTTAATGTTGGATAGCTTCTCTGTGCCACTGGGAACTGCCTTACCTCATAAGTGCCCCACCCTGCCTAAAGTTCCTTCCCAAACTGGAAATATATTCCAAATCCCTTGCTATAATCTCATGTCCAACTGCTGGCACAGAACAAAGCTGCTAAGTTTTCCTCTTCTTTTCATCTATCAGTTGTCCACAATATATTTCTTTCCTTGAAAGAAATGGTTGAAGAAGCTAGGATTCTGTAGGCATACTTTAAGTAAGAGTATAAGACACCATATAAAGTCAGCTAAACCAGATTAAACAGTTATTTATAGCACATTAGAAATTCATGCAACCAGACATAAATAGCCAAATCACTTCTGTCCTCATGTTTAAGGATTTCTGTATATAACAATTTGCCATTACTATGTAGAAAGTACAAGACTGCACTGCTTCTCATCTGTGCATGTAAAATGGCAGTCTTATGCCTTCTGCTTGAGAATTATTCTCACCTCTGGATTGTTGACAGATTCAAGATTATATGTAAACCTAAAGGAAAGTAAAGCAATTACAGTAGTCAGTGTTACATACCATGGCACAACTGACACTCAAAATCTTACCTGAATCCAATTTCTGAGGTAATGTGACTAGGGTAGGCATACATCTTTTCTTCTTCAATTATGTCAGGTCTTGGCTTTGCACGATTGAAGTTGCTTATTTTCACTGCAACAAAGTTTTATAAATTACTTGAGAAGCAATCAGAAAAAAAAACAAGGAAAACAAATAAAAACCCCACAACAACAACAAAAAGGCAAAGCTTTATCAGCAGGCCCCACGTTAAAACCAAAAAGTCTGTAACAAGCATTTGTAAGATTGCCTTACAATAGTAGACAGAACAAAGAGAGACTCCAGGGAGTGAAGAAGGAAAACAAGCTCTTTTCCAGAATGGCTTCCATTACAAGTTAGTGATAATTTGATGATTTTTTTTGTGAGGTTTTGGGTTTTATAGTTTGGTTGTGCTTTTTTTCGTTCCTCTCACCTTCAGCCTTCTTGCTTAAGACCACAGAGAAGACCTGAATGAAGAAGCTTGAATGTACTAGCATCTGTAAAATTTAATCTGCCACCTAAGAGAGGGTAAAACCTTAGAGACGGTACAGAGATTCAGTCTCCAAATTCAGGCCATAAATTAAGCAACACGTGAAGAAAAAGCTGCAAGAGAGCATGTAGGCCAGAACTTTTAGCTCTTTGAGAAATACTACTTTAAACTAGACTACCTGCAATGATGTAGCAGTTTGTCTTCCTGCTCTAAAACTAGGGCAGACTTGCTGTTAAGTATTCAAACCAGAATGGCTCTGTGATCAGCTTCACATTGTAAACCTAAGAATGCTGGCTATCACAGCCAGAAGTCATTTCCGGACACCGCGAATCAAGTTTAAAACTAAATTTAACAGCTGTGGAATGGGGATGGGTGGGAGTGGGAGAAGCTGTATACATCCTCTGCATTATTTCTGGAAGGAATCTGAAAATACTCAAAGCCATTCAAAATCAGACCCTGATTCAGGGAATGTACCAAGAGATCCAGGGTACGCATTTGGGACTCTGAAGCTAGGACTGGTTGTGATGCACTACCTCTAATGCCACTAAAAATGTTAACAGTCCAGCTCCGTCAGAAATCCTTACAAGTCATGAATATGACAGGGTTTATTACAGGCCACCCTGGTAAAACAATGCTAAGACCCTCCAGAGGTTAACTACAAGTCAGGCTCAAAGGTTAGTTATTTCTATTTATTCTACAAATAAATCCACAAAGGAATGGATACAGAATTCCCAACATGCATTGTTTGTGAGAATGTTAAGTCTTTAATTCAAGTGATATTAGAAATACTCAAGAAAGTCATTAAATATATGTATTTAGCAAACCTCTTAAACCTTGACTCCCTGTCTTATTGATAAGAAACTTATAGTAGCAATCTCACATTTAGAGCTGTCTGTATTCTACTTCATTCTATGCTGGACTGTATGTCCAGTCTGAATCCCTGCTTTGCATCCTACAGATATATACATACACTGCTGAATAGAGATAAAAAATTTAACAAAGGCAGCAGTACTCCACAGAGAATTTGACATCATATAATTCGTAGAATAGTTCCAAGCAAAAAGGAATATCTAGAGTTAAAAGCACATAATCCATGCCACCACTTTCATTTGTGAGGCAGTAGTATTTAAGCACATGAACTTTCTAGAGATTAAGCATTTAAGCCTCATTCTAGTAGTCAAGAAATACTGATTACTCTTGGGGAGCAAGGTATGAACAGTGCTACCTTCCCTCCAAAATGTACTAACATAAGAAAGGGGCTGGTCAGGAGTTGGTAGGGTAAAATGACCTTAATCTCCCTATTGTTGTTCAACTACATTAGCTGATACTATCTTAACAGTAAGTGGTATCTGCTAAGTGCTTGTTTTGCAGAGGAGCATTTTAACTCTGAGCAGAAGACTCTTCTTAAAACTACCCTGCAGAAAACTACTACTGCAGAAGCTTTGTGCTTCCACCTGGTCACATACTCTGCTCTGTTTGAGAGACAAAAAAATAATTAATAAATCATCTTAAGTGTTTCTGTTGCTACAGATTCTCAGGCTATTTTTCAAAAACTGACCAAATACATTTGTTTTTCTTCAGTAGAGCTTTAGTTAGATGCTTAAAATGTAAAAAAAATAAAACCCCACCACTACACACAAGAGACATATGCATGCAGTCTCTTAGCTTACCTCAACGTGTATTGGGATAAAAACAAGAAAACAAGTTACACTACCCACTTGAAAAGGCAGCTGAGGATGATTTGAGGTCTTCCTCATCTTGAGGCATGTGTTAAGTTACATAAAATATAACCCTAGTTTTGTACACCAGGCTTTACAGAATGAAGCTTAGACTGCTGGTGTGGGGCTGCTGAGAAAATAAAGGTAGCTGTTGCCAAAAGGAACTGTCTTGCTCCTTCCTACCAATGTAGCTCTGCCCCTCCTTCACTTTGGTTCCCAGATTCACTAGACCCTTCAAGTCCCTCATCTGGAAAGTAAAACATTGCACACCCCTACTCCCCAGTGTAAGTTGGTTTATGGGCACCATACAAGCTAGGTGACAAATACTCAGAGTTTGAGAGCTTTTATGGATTCTTACTACTAAGAGGGTCAACTTCCTTGCAGTTGCTTACCCCTTTTCTGCCAGGGTAAGAGACAGACAATGTAGCTCTTTCAGTTCTGAGGGGCCTCAGGGTAAGAAATAGCATTTCATTGAAATTCCTGATGTTCTATTAACGTTCTGCAATTTATCTCTTATTTCCCTGAATTTCCCAGGAAAAGTGTGTATGCAAAGGGATGATCTCCAGCATTCTTGGAATAGTTCTCGAGGGCTACTATGCTTGCATTCCCTCATCACTGCCTTGATTTCTCCAGAGAACAGTTAGTATACTTGAGCCATGCTGGCCTATTCAGGGGCAAGCTTGACAAGCCTATGGCATTCAGGCCTCTGAATAGTTATAAGAGGGCATAGTTTTAGTTTAGAAAGTTTTCTTCTCCAAAAGAAACAACATCCTAGTTTTGTTATTAATTATGAAATTACAGAAGTCAGATTAACATGAATACTGACCACCACAGAAATGGCTTTTACTCCTAAGTTTTAAGCTTCATGCAGTCCTGAAAGAGGTATTTCTGCTCTCCTCCCTCCTATTTCATTAGAGGTCAGGAAGAAATTCTAAATTTTGCCCAATGGTTTTGGTTCCTCCACTCCTCTCCCAGAGATACCATAGCTGCTGAGGCTATTTATCTCTTAGTTTGTAGCTGTAAATAATAAAAGCAGCAGCATCCCAGAAGCAGGACTATCAACTGACTAACTCTAGAGCAGGAACCACACATCATTTAAACAGACATGGATTTCACACATTTTCTCTGGGCAACAAAAAATAATTGCATTTTTTTAGTGTCTTGTGCATTTTCAGTGAGTTTGTTGGGTGTTTTTTGTGTGTGCTTTTTTGTTTGGTTTGGGGTTTGTGTTTTTTTTTGTTTGGTTTTGTTGGGGTTTTTTTGTTGGGGTTTGGTTTTTTTTTTTCTTTTAATTTTGTTGTAGGTGCTGGTTGGTTGGTCTTTCTTGTTTGACTGGGTTTTTTTGTAACAGAATAATTTTTTATAAACCCCAGCAGTCTTCAAAATCAGATAAACCATTTGTTCAGGCATTATTAATAGACATCTTGGATAGCTCTGCAATAGTTTTATGGAAAGAGGTTTATTAAGTCTTGGTAAGTTACACTAAACTTAAAAGCAGATAACCTTACAAGCCAGCAGTGACAGTACAAAGCAATACCAGAGTTTTATGAAGCAGTATCATATTTCAGTATTAGCACAGATTCAAAAAGCTATGATTAACAACCCAAAACATCCCCCCCAAAAAAAAACCCCACAACCCTACAACAATGAAACAAAACATTCATGAAAGGGATGTTGGGTGTGAAGGTGCCCAGATGCCACAAAAGGAATCTTTCATTTTAGTGACAAAGAGGAACTGAAGCTTTTGGAATAGGACCAGGGATAGAGGAAGAATAAGATACAACCATTATGCAAGTCCCACTTGTAAATCCCAGAGGCAGTTCTGATTAAGCCAGCTAGACCTCGTTGCTTCAGTTTGTGGTGTACTCATTTGAGAGCCCACTGCAAAACACACAAGCCTGCTCACAGGACAGTTGTGCAACAATTATGCATTTATTGCCACTTCACTGGGTTAACAGCTTTGAGGTATCAGGAGCTTTCCACCTAGCAGCACTTGGAGGCAAATCAAACCTGACAACCTTCCCATTTGCTTTGGATTTGCCTTAGTTTGTCTTCTACAAGTGCAGAATCCTTTTCTATTTATAGCTGCAGTTACAAGTCTCAGGGTACCCCAAGTGAGCTACTGTGAGGGCAAACAAAACAGTTGAGTAGCAGCAGCTCTAAGTCTCGAAAAGGCAAAAATTGCCTCTTACCTGTGTAAACTACTAGGCACGTCAGGGAGCTAATCAGCTCCAGGCCCAAGACTCCCAGGATAAGATACAGGTACACTTTACTGCGATCAGGAAAGGAATGCTGCATTGACAGAATCAAAAGCAGGGATGCATTACCTAGAAAACAAATGTTAATGACTTAACAATTGTATCTAACAGCTGTTGAAAGTAACTCTCTTATCCCCCATATATGCATTAGGATACATTTCAGCAATGCTTTTCTATTTCATACCATGCTTGCCTCTTTGTCCAGTTTCTGTAACACATGTGATGCAAACATACAGCTGCTGACGGCAAAATGAAGTTTCAATTCAACATTTGACTGTAATGGTAGAAAATGAGTTTTCTTACAGATTTTAAGTCAGAAGAGACAGTAGAAGAAATACACTAGAAATACCTAATATACACGTTAAACAGTTTCTAGGGTTGTTGCTGCTACCCATCCCAAAATTGCTTGGAGATTATTAATTTCTTTCAATTGCTAGGAGATCACTTCAGTCAATTCAAAATGAGAGACTGCTTTCCTTTAAGTGTTGGATACAAGTGTATTTAAGTAAGGCTCACAGCACAAAAACCCTAACTTCATTCCAGAGAGGATACCTGCATATACCTCCAGTTGCCTAGATATCATTGTTAATACTTGAGATTACTGAAAATTTAACTTAAATGAGCACAATTAGTCAAGCAGAGTAAGTGTTGAGTTATAAACCTAATACGCATTCTTAATTCATTACAGAGTCTTCTCTGATAGAATGTGAAATGTTTTTTTTATTCCCTGTAGAAATGCTATAACCGGTGTCTGAATATTAATACCATTAATGTGGCTGAGTAATTGTACAGTTTTTCATACTGCATTAGACAAAAGAACTGGCAAGATGGAAATAGTACCAGTAGTGATTACTGTGGCACAGAGTTTGCAGTAATGGAGCTAATCACCTTCTGAACTACATATGATTGAAAGTCTACAGCACAAAGTTGACTGTACCTGAACAGTTTAGGAAGGATGTTGTCTTGCTGGAGCATGTCCAGAGAAGGGCAACAAAGTTGGTGAGGGGTTTGGAACACAAGCCCTACGAGGAAAGGCTGAGGGAGCTGGGGTTGCTTAGCCTGGAGGAGACTGAGGGGTGCTTATTGCTCTCTACAACTACCTGAAGGGAGGTTGTAGCCAGGCAGAGGTTGGCCCCTTCTCCCGGGGAGCCAGCACCAGAACAAGAGGACACAGTCTCAGGCTGTGCCAGGGCAGGTTTAGGCTGGATGTTAGGAAGAAGTTCTATACAGAGAGAGTGATTGCCCATCGGAATCGGCTGCCCGTGGAGGTGGTGGAGTCACCTTTATTGGAGGTGTTCAGAAGGAGACTTGATGGGGTGCTTGGTGCCATGGTTTAGTTGTTTAGGTGGGTTGGACGCGATGATCTTGAAGGTCTCTTTCAACCTGGTGTATTGTATTGTATTTATATATGCCTGGAGTTCTGGTACGGGAGAAGTGAGCGCCATCTAAAACTGATGGTAGTACTCGGTATTCTATATTATGTTGCAATAGTCAAAAAGAGTCCCTTTACTCTTTTTTGGAACATCCTTAAACCTGCCACAGCCTAATTTTTGCAGTGCATTCCGAACAACACATCCTTATCTTCAGAGCTCCATCTAGTGGCCAGAGCCTGAAGTTTTTCACATTCAAGCCGCCTAGCTCTTTAGTGACTGGGAGGAAATAAAGCTGGTTTTTTAATTCAAAGTGGGACCATCTAACTTACCAACTCGAGTGAAAAAAAATCTACTCCAGTTACTCAGAAAAGAGTGTAAGACGCAAAAAATACTGTAGAAGCCACTACCGTTCCCTTTTCCACCCCTGTTTTTGTGTGAATAAACCCCAAATCAGATGGATTTTAGACTTAAGTAGTGGCTGTTAGAAAAACAGCTCATTGTACCAACACTTCTTTCAGCTTCAGTGATGTAACTTAGAATGTACAGAGTTAAACTGCTCCCCTGAGCCACTCCTGGTTCACCGAAAGTATAAAAATACAATCCGAAGAAGAGCTTAATGTTACACATAAGCAAGAAGATCAGGAAATTGCTTATTGTACGGATTTTAGACAGCTCTTGAGCAACAGGCAATTCCTGTGTTTCTATATGAATTGCTGGGCTTGAAAAGCAAAGACTAACACACTTCCTGGAAGGACCAACAGTCTTGCCACATATCCAAATAGACAAAGAAGTATGCAAATAAAGATTACTAGCAGCCAAACACAGACCTTGCTGGCTGAACATTTAGTAGCTGAAGACTCGACGTTTTACTTGGCATCACACTTATGGGCATTTTCCTCCCTACAAAGAGTTCTTCATAACATGGATCTGGCTGGCTGGGAAGGTCAAGTCAAGATATCCCTCTGACTAAAATAAGTACCATTTACAAATGCTCATAGGTAAATTTTTAACAGTTTATAGTAAGCATTATATATATAAACTATTTAATCTTTTATTATGACATAGCTTAAAGCTTTAGAAGAAAAACCCCAAGAAAGCAAGTTCACTTCACCTGTGGAGTGTATCAGCAGTGGAAGCCTTTTTAGATGTCTTGTTGATCGGTATATTGAGAAGTAACCTCTGCTTCTGACTTTGCTGTGGTGGTGCTGGATGTATCGTTCAAAAAAAACATGCAGAATCCACAGAATTACTTTTGCAATGATTATGACAGTCTGAACTTTAAGTGGGTGAGTATAGTTTCCAGGGCACTTATCCTGATTTGGATTGGGGTAAGAACAAAACATAGCTGCTAAAAATGCTAGAACAACAAAAGCAACCTGGAAGAGAAAGGGAGAGAAAAACTTAGTCATCATTTAACTTTTGTTTGTTTAAACAAAGCCAGGCTGATGCTATTTATTCACTATGCATTACTTTCCAAATTGATTTTCTTAGAGATGAAATAACACATGAAATATTAAGACACTTACTACAGGCACTACACGCAATTTTGGGAAAATATTGATGATTGAAACTGCTACGATTATCTTCCAGGAGAGCAACTGATCTCCAGCAGAAGAGAGGTGAGAATCTCTAGTCTTCTCAATTTCCTCTAAATCAATTTCACCGTTCCCCAAGTATCCAATTTATAGTGAATTTGTCTTATTTCTGGACTCACTAAGTCTTTTCAATTTAAGAGGAATTTGATACATATGCCCTCAAAGAAACTACATCTTTTTAGACTCATTCAATTACACTTGTTAGTCCTCTGCAGGATAGCTTCAGAACTTATCACTACAGTCTACATTCCTTTAAATTGACATTTCATAAGTGAAAACTCAATCCTTTACCATATCCATTGAAGATAATTTTCAGGTTACGACACAAGGGAAAAAGTGAATTATTAACACTAGGTAAGCCTCTTTGACAGTTGTTAATCATTCTTTAGCATATTTACGATCAGCTTTTTCCTTTCACTCAGAATTTATGACAAAATGGCTATTATGACAAAATGGCTATTCTGTAGTCTGTCAGATGGTATATACACTTATCCTTTTGCACTTGTGCTATTATGCCATAACCTTTCATGTTTTTCCAGCATCAGCAGTAAGCATCAGCAATCCTTTGGCCAATTAGAGGGCAGAGTCTTGGGTGCACATTATCTGGGATATGTATACACACAGAGCTTTTTTAATCCTTACAGAAAGTTTTTATTATTGAAAATACTCTCTATAGTTTTCTTTCAGTGAAGAAGAAATAACTTCCTCATTCTGGTTCATTCTACAGAACAAAGAGTATCTTAAAATGGAACTGAAAACAAAACTAACTCCCATCAATATAGAAGTAAATGGATGGCCCATACATAACAAAACCACAAACAGAAGTCTGCAAAAGTCTAATACCTGTAATACACTGACCTTTAAAAAAAGTGTACAATGTTCCACATCTCGTAACTGACAAACAAATCAGAACCAAGGTGCAGGAATGTGTCTGATTTTTATTTGCTATCATTGTCTCCACATTTAGTCCTACGGGTAATTGAGAGGCCACTGTCTGCTCCCCACTCCCTTCAACTCATTTTTTGTAATTTTGTCATTTCTCAAGCAATTGTCTTCACAGAAATTAAGAACCACTTAATCACTCTTGATATGAGATGCCATCAGCTTGCTCTGGTTGTGAGTAGTCTGGTAACTGGGGATGGTAGTAGGGAAAATAATTTTCCCACAATCAATACTCTAGATACTACATAGGACAGATAGGGTAGAGAAAAAAAAATTAAAAAGAGCATGTCCTATATTAGCCAGGAGACTATTTAAAACACAAATCCCAAATTATCTTGAGATGGGTTAAGTAGCTAGATTAAGAAGTTAAATAAGAGCGACATTTATCAACAAAACATTTGTTTAATCCTTTAACCTCCTTTTCTTATAAAGCTAAGAATAATCCAGCTAACATATATTTTATTTTGCCCATTTACTGGTTGATTTGTCATTTTAAAACAACAGTATCTAGTTCCACTCCCTCCAGGAGTTAGGAATGTATTTCTGTACAGAAAATAGATATACGGAACTGATGTACGAGGGAATGGCTTAGTATTGCAGCTCTATTATCTACTACAACAGCACATACAAGAGGAAACAAATAGCTAGCATTAAGAGTGGCATTTATTAAAGATGTTTTGCTTACATTTTAGGGCAGTCCAACAATAGGTGCTTCACCACAGTACAGGAGATTTTTATATACAGAAAGTTATTCTTATAGAATGTAGTATTTAAGCTCAGGTTTCTACCTATGCATATGTAGAGGGGATTAAGGAAAGACAGGGTTAATATAAAGGAATTATTTCTAGCCTGTACACTTTACAATCTCTCACAATCTGCTCTTATCGGAGCCAGAAGCCTGAAGAGAAGCAAGGTTTGGAAAAAGAAAAGCCACTTAAAATCCCAGCCCCACTACACTCCAGAATGTCCTACTCAGACACTCCAGAATTATATGTAACCAGAAGATGAACCAAAGCAGCTATTGGCTACCTAATTCCGTTTCTTGGCACAGGAGGGTCGAGAAAAAATATTCCAAGTTACATACAAATTACTTCAGAGATGTATTACAATTCTCCTACATAATACTATGATGGCTTAACTTCTCCACGATACTTGCCCCTTTAGCAGGCTTTGTATCAAAAGCTAACCTGGTGACTCCATATTCCACAAGGTTTGTACATGCGTGCAGAAGCAGGGGGGAAAACGATCCAATAAGCTTGTTTTCCCCATCCATCTTTCCAACAAGAGAGACAGCACCATTTCACGTGACAGTTATAAAACTGCTTTTCACCAACAGAAAAGGATACTTCTCCATTTTGCTCCAAGGACTAAGTGGCCACTGCAGCACATTCAGCAACAGCAGCAAGATTTTACCTGGAAGAGTGTGTGTTGACACAGGCTTCAGCAGTTTTTCTTTGTTTACCGCCCCATGCTTCTCCCCATTTCAAGAGAAAAGAAGTGGTGGGGACAGAAGACACAGCAGTTTCCTAAGATCTGAGTGACTGACACTTAGTTACACTACTTATGGTAGCAGACAGCAAGGCCCACAGGCTAGATGGGACAGTATTACTGCTCTACCATCACTAGCAGTATGCCTGCATTTGTAATGCAGTCCTCATGTGCCATCCTAATGGGATAGCACCAGAGTTCTTCTGATAAGGGAAGGGAATAAGGCTGGATACATAGTTCCATTTAGAACTTCGGTAGTTTATTCAGTAGAACAGAAGGACAATTCTTGATATTACTAAGAGGCCCACAAAACATTTACTTCCAAAATGAGAAAGCTAAGGCGTATTGTTTTAATAACTTTACGCAGCTGCCCCAAATTAGAATAAATAGCTGCTAAAATAGCTAAAAACACATACTTGTGGTGCTGTGTACCCATTGGGTTTAGAAATGTATCATCTTCAGGTCAATGACAGGTTGGAAAAGACCCTTAAGATCATCAAGTCCAATTGCTTACCTAACACTAACACCAGTACATCGTGTTCCTAAGCGCAATGCGAGTACTATTTCAGTTAAATCTTAGGATCAGAGCTCTTTTCCTTATCTCCTTCATGTTTGGTTTCCACATGCTCACAGGCAACAATAAGCCTCTTCATCTTATAAAGGATTCCTGCTAGCAGTAAGTGTGTCTCTCTGCTTCCATCTACAACTTCAAAAAGGACTTCATACTGTTAAGAACAAGATCTGTCCTTTATCTGTGCTTTTCACCCTTAACCTCTGGAACTCAATCAGAGCACAAAGTAACCTTTGGATTTCTTCATCTCTCCATCCACACAACTCCCCTGAAACCAGTCCAACTTCACTTGTTTCGTTACTATATAAAACACCTTAATTCTCTCTGAAATTAAGGTCAGCTTCCAGAAAGCATGGCATCAAAATTATCTTACCTCTGTAACTCCTATAAGCACTTCTACAGCAGTAATATTTTTAAAGTACATTTCCAACAGCATAGAAGAACTACTAAAAGGCTTTTCTTCCTAACAAGATGTGTTATAGCACGTTAGCGCTGACAATCAGAATGAGAATGCTATCTATCATGTAGCATATGTATCATCAACATTTATTGGCAAGTAGAACTTCAATGGTTTGGAATAACAGGGTACGTAAATCTGAGAGGAATTCAGACTATGTGAACAATAAGAATTCAGAAGAGAGACAGCAAAATCTCATAAGGAAATCACGCTCCTTAAACTTACATGTATTAGCAACAGAAAATTGGCAAGGAGAACTGCTGGGATAGCATGAAATCTTGGCCTCAGTTGGGAATGCAATGTATGAGAAGATATAAGTGGTGCATCCAGTAGAGGATCATCTTCCAAACTCTGTGTTATTTCCAAGGAACCCTGGAGCAGAAGGGGAGGGCAAAGAATAGTAACAGGTAAGCTCTAAAAGCAAAGTACAAAGTTACAGCAATTTCCTCTTAGCAAATCAGACTTTGGGGGTGGAAAACCTAAGGTAACACCTTGAGACCAGCTTTTAAACTCTAGGTAAATTCTCATCACAGCTCTATGTGATAACTTAAGTCTCTGAGGATCCTACCCTATCCATCTCCCACCATCACAATAAGTCTCCATAAACTTTAGCCTTTAAAATGTATTACACATATTTGAACATTATCCTTGAGAGATGCTACAAGTATTAGTACGTTCATATTAAAAGCTGGGAAAAGTGACAAAGCCCCTCTCACATACTTCTTATTGGTACTGCAAAAATCCTTGTTATTCTTACTTTTGTTCAACTACAGTTAGAGACAATAACAAAGCTGCAGTGCACCAGTAACAGTTTCAAGTGATTCAGTGTGAATGCTGACATGTCAAAACATCTGCAGCAGTATTTCAAACTGAACCTAGGTAAGAAAGAAGCAGCAGTTCAAAGGGAAGAAGTTGCTACCAAGTGCTGGGCAAGACATTCTCTGCTTTCGCTATAGAGTATGCAGTCCATCCTTTCACTTCACATTCAGCTCAGGTGTTTTGACTATGTAAGTTTCCAGAAGTATCTTTCAGTTTTATCTTTTGCTTGGGGAAAAAAATAAAAAAAAAAGTAAAAAAAAAAAAAAAAAGTTAAGTACAGGTGGAAGGAGAAGCCTTTCTGTCTGGACAGAGAATCTGCCCCAGTATCATGCACTTCTTCTTCCAGGCCAGGATGCAGTCATTCAATACATCCTAAGGTGCTCATACAGAGCCAGTATAAATGCCCAAAGTGCTCAGGCTTCCCTCTTTGCATACTGTTATGCTCTGAGTTGCTTGCTTCAAGAGATGAAAAACCCCTCAAGATTCCAAATCAAGTTCTGGCTGCTCTTCTGAGCGATACCAACCACAGCCCAGAAATACCAAGAGCAGACCCCACTCCAGACTTCTGACTGTTTGGAGAGACATGCCAGGGTTTACTGGGATATTTACTGTTTCTAAAGTCCGGACATCTTGCTATCGTAGAAAGCAGCACAAACCTCAAGACAAACAAGGCACACCATTCTCTAGACACTAGCGCAAGAAAAAAAAAAGAGACAAAGAAACTTTGGGATTAGACCTAGGTTCACATAAACCAGGACAATCTAAAGTGGCTTCCCAGTGCTACTTCACCTATACACAGCTGCCTACAGGCAAAGGGTTATTTAAGTCAGCAATCAGTTTTGTTTTAGCACCATGAACACCACAATTACCCAAGCACACAGGGGTGTGAACAGGCATCCCTCATCTATTTAATACCTTCTAATTAGCCTAGTCTTTGACTGTAAACAACCCTTGCTGAAATACTTCAAATATTCCCCGTGAAATTAAGCTCAGCCTCTTGAATTTAAAACACGATGACCTTTTATTACAGACCTAAAGGTTTATAAATGGCACTTCCCTGATTTATATATACATATATATAAAAGTAAGAGCACAAAGATGCTCTTTATCCCTCAACCCCCACTTTCAGGGGGCAGGTATAATTTTAACCTTTACGAGTGCAGGACTGGTACTCCAACAGTCAGGCCATCTTGCCTTATTCTTTCCTATCACTGAATTAACAGCAAAGTTAACAGCTCATACCTCCCATAAAGACAGCAACCCTTCTTGGGATAATATTCTTTGTCTCACAGGAACAGGTGAGCTTACCACTTCTGCAACAGCATGACTCCTTCACAGAGCTTTATCAGGACATGTTTGACCATACTACTTACTGCAAGACCAGCTACAATCCATCTTCACACCCCGAAATACAGCTGGCATTAGGAAACACTGGATGACATCATCTCCCTGAGTAGATTTTATTACAAGCACTATGGAGAGGAGGGGAATTAAAGGAAGGGAGATGACCATACTAACATATTTTTTAAAAAAATAAAGAATAAATCTAGTAAGTGTCCCAGTTTGATCAAACACAGGTTTCACTTGATTAAGACGAACTAAACCCACAGACGTCAAAAACCAAAACGCTTTAAAAAGTGGGCCTTCTGTCAGGCACTGATGTCACCACAAGCACAGGTTACAGCTTCAGCCTCTTGGCTCCCTGATCCATTTCCAACATGTGACCACCTCCGCAGCAGCAACCCAGCACCAGAAGGAGGGCAGGCAGGCAGAGCCATAGCCAGCAAGCTTTGCCCATGGAGGCTTACAGCGGGAAACACCCAAATAAACAGCAAAACGCCGTGGCTACGACGCACGGTATATAAACCAAACATTACACTTGCACGACCTGTCTCCCTGAAAAATAACCCAGAAGAACTAAACAAGCTACACGAGCTGACTCGTTTAAATTGATGATCTCCATAAAAACAACTCCATATCCATGTTACGTGGGGGCATTTGAAGCATGGCAGGCAGCACCCGGGGCGGTGGCCCAGAGAGGGAGCGACCCAGGTGGCCTCCTCACTTCCGAAACAGCCATTTACGAGACACCTCGGCCCGCTGCTGCCCCCCATGGAAGAAAAAGATCAAGCCTTCAGCGTTTAGCACGGAAAACAGCAGAGCGAAGAGGAAGAAAGAGCCGGAAAGGAAAGTGAGGCGCTGTCCCAGCAATGCCCACTGTTAAGGGCTGCCTGACATCACCCACCCCAGGAGGAACCACTGCCCCAGCCCCGCTTCCGCCAGCCGCGTAATCCCGCACTCACGTTTTCCAGGTCCTGCCGCCGCCTCCCAGCCGTCAGCGCCATCTCGTCTTCCCGCCAGCTGCCGCCCCAGCTGTATTTGATCAGCGTCCCCGCCAGGGCCTGGCCACCGGCTGGCTAGGCACAAACCCCGCCGCCCCGCCCCGCCGTCAGCGCCCCCGGCCGCTATTGGGCCCGTGCCTCAACGCAAAACAGCGCCGGCCCCGGGGGCGGGCCGCAGCCGACGAGCAGGGGCAGCCGCGGAGCGGCCTTATTGGCCGGCTCACACATCGTAAGCGCTGCCCCGTCCCGCCATCTCGCTCCCCGTCGGTCGGGACCCGGCCCAGCCCAGGTTGTGTTACTCTCCCAAGGCGATGGAGGGTTCCCGGCTTGCGGAGCGGCTGGTCGGACTCCGGATCTGTAAGCCAGCATCCGACTCAGTAGCCCGGGACTTAATTTAAGAAGGGAACTAGTAAAAGCAGTACCTGGGCTGTCCCTGCAAGTGGCCCAGGTAGCATCACAGAAAGTAAACCATCGGTAGATACCTAGCTGAAAGTGTGAGGATAAAGGCAATGTAGTGTTGCTTTCAGCTTGCTTTGAAGAATATTTTTCCAACAATTTATCTTGACTTCTCAAGAAAGAAAAGGAGTCTATGCATACCATTATTTCCAGTGGATGTCTCTTCCATTAACATGCCTAGTTGCCCCTTCAAGACTGTGTTGGTTTTAGGCTATACCTTTAAAATTATTTACAGATTTCGAGCAGAAAAGTAGAAAAATATAAATAAATCGCTATTGGGTGTAAAAAGGAAAACAAAATATTATTCTAAACAAATTCATTGGATAAATATCTAGAATAAGATGAACTGTATCGTAACAATTCTTTCTTCTTCTCTTCTGATCTTGGCTGTTTTGCTACACTCGGGAGAGATTACTCTGGTTGTTGGGTGCCATTGGCTAAGTCTAACTCACTGCTTTTTCTCTCCACTCCTTTCTCTTGGAACAGGAGGTTAAGGGGCAGGGGCAGTGGAACAGCTTCCCTGGTCTCTGACAAGGGGAGTTTTCATGTTGCTTGCTAATTGTAAATATCTGTATAATATTGTAAATACTGTATATTTTGTATATATTCATTACATTCCATTGTATAGTGTACATTTTGCTTATAAATACAGCTTCATTTGCTTCTAACTGAGTTGGTCTGGCAAAGTTAATACTGGGGGAAATTCAACCCACCACAAAGACCATGGAAAAGTTTTAGCATGTACAAGGCACCTGACAAGTTGCAAAGATATTTCTCACCCAGTTGCATACTTTGTGAAGAAACAACCTGCCCACCAATCATGGTGTCCATGCTACTCACATCATGGATCTCTGTCTCACTACTCTTTGCCACCCATTTGTATGCCGAATATGCCTTGACCAGTTATGGTGGTGGTTTTTTTTTGTAATCTCTATTAGCTTCTGTGATCTTTTGTAGCTGTATGCTTTCTGAAATGAGAAGGATTGGAATGATACAGTGTTCAAGAATGTGCATAGTATGAGTTTACTAAGCAGCATATTTATTACCCATTTTGTTCATCCACTAACATTTCTTAACCTTTTATTTGTTCTGTCGTACCAGTCCTGAGCTTAGAGCTAACAGGACATCGAAGATAATCATACCTGTCACAGGGGCTTGAAAGACAGCAAGATTGTGTCATCTTCAGGTTGGAATTGTTCTTCATGTACTATTTAAGGGAAGCTAAGACTGTCACCCTGAACTGCTGGTGTGGCTCTGTCTTTCTTAAAAGAGTGCACAAGTGCCAAGAGGTGAAAGCTCATTTTGAGATATGGGCTTCTTCAGGTGATCCCAAGTTTTTTGTCTCTGTTTCTGTGACTTCTCTTGGGTATCTTTTTGTAGAAACCACTCAACTAAAACCTCCCACCCAGAACATTGCATTCATTCATGCTTATCTGAAATAGATACACCTATTTAAGAAACTGGGTTGCTACCTTAAATGATGAACAAGCCTTAAACTTGCTGTTTTCAGTAAGATTAAGCCCAGCTCCTATGGAACAAGCCTGCTCAGTTCCAGTTTCTCAGCCCAAGTATTTTTTCCTCTTTCTTATGGTGCTTTCTCTTTTATCCTTCCTCACAAGAACACAAATCCTTCTGATCAGAGGGCAAAGGTTTTCTGTTAGTGAAGTGAGGCCACAATATACTGGTTGCTGTTCAAGTAATCGGCCTTTTACTTTTCGAAAGTGTTCTGCCTTGCTAAATAGTTAGCTTGACAGGTGTAGCCTACAAAGATACCAGAGATAACGGTGGTTCAATAGATCAGTCTGAAATGGGATGGTGCTATTTTTACAAGGATGCTGTGTGACTGCCATAACTTACCATTTTTTCATGTAACTATACAACTTACCTGCATTAAGCCTTTGTCTGAGGTTTTCACCAGCTTAAAAGCATGAGGTCTTTATCTTTTGTTTTGCAAGGAGCAGTTAATTAACATGTCTGTTCTAGAATGACCAGAAATGCTAGTGTGCAGTGTGTACCTAGTCTCACAGCCAAGAAGCTAGTAACAGTCACAATGACTAGAATAATTTTAAAAACTATAAATACATTTAAATTGATTATAAATACTTGATAGCAGTTTATTTTAAAAAATAATTATAATAGAATTAGTCTTTGTGAAGAAACAAACAAAAAAAACCCCAACAACTCACAACAAAATAAGCCTTTTATGAAAAATAGTCTTATGTTGTCGTGTGTTGCTTAGCTGCTTTCATTTATGACTAAATAAAATTCTAGACCACACATGTATTTCTCTTGTTTCCCCTTATTTTGTTTGGTTGCTTACATGCAGGCTTAGGAATGCACAAATTACTGCAAAACACAGCATACTGTATATTTACAAAACACTTCAGTGGCTTGCATACATATATGCAGTGGGCCTGAGATAAGCCATTAGAAGAGTGTTTAAGATAAAATCAAATAACTAAATTATTCTATGTATAACTTCAGAATCCTAATATTCCATGAAATTTACATTTATTAGCACTCATTTGAATATATAGAATTTTATGTGTAATTGTAAGTACTATTTCTACTGAATGGAAAATGAAGCATAGTCAATGGGTTACTGAAGACCACAGTTGTGGGAAAGTTATAAGTTTAAATATTTGAAGCATATAAATATTTACTGTACACAACACCAGTTAGAATTTGAGAGACGCATGATGGCCAGTTTCAACTGGTTTACCTAAAATATGTATCTAATCTTTATTGCAGTAGTTTACTGATGTTCTTACTAGATCACCCAATCTGTGTTTTGGTTTTGCTATACTGTTTTAATTAGTAGATTCACAGATACTTTTTTATAGTGGTAGGTTTTAAAGATGTAAATAAGGTTTTAATGGGGTAAGACTCTCTTCTGCTCAATTCTTGTTTTGTCTTCTGGCAAATTTTGTAGACAACTTCATTTTAATGCACATGACTTGAATGATTAGCCTGAGGGCTGATCCCATGCTGGGGAGTCCAGATTAGGATGTGGCCTGGTTTTAAATTACTTCCTCTGCAAATTCATCAATAATGATTAAGGTATCCAATGAAAGTAAGGTAGATAGGTGTGGTATGGCCTAATAATGCCAAGCTATGATGTCCTTATTTGCAGGATGCCCTTAAGGAAAGACAGCATAGATTAGATACCCAGGATTAAATCCTATACTTAGGCATAATGTTTTCTATATCAGTAATAATTACAGTATTTGAAGATAAACTTTCACAACTGTATCCTCACAAAGAGGCCTAATATCTGTTTTTCTTCCTCTCAGTTTTACTTGAATTTTGGCTAGAATGGAAGCAGGGTTGGGCTCACAACCTTTTTCACATTCAACTATAAGGTGTAATTATTATTACTGTGTCTTAATCATGTTGCAGGAACAATTAGTACTGTACTCAGGGCTTTGTAAAGAATGCAGTCTCTGCTCTTAGAATATAGGATTGTTACAGATCCCAGCAACACTAAACATATGAATGGGAAGCCAAAAGGTAAGACTAAAGACAATTATATTTGTATGAATTTGTTGTAATGGTCCTGACAGTCATACCAGAGGAAATGTAGTCCATACTCTGTCTCAAAGTACAGACACTTCACTGGTACTTTTTTTTTCTTTTAATATCAAGCTTCTGTAAGATTTTAAAATCCTATCAAGATTAAAACACAGTTCACTGCTAAATATATTTAAAGGAACCTTTCTCTTCATGTATATGTCCACATTTTTACATCATATAGGTGTTTGTTTTTTGTGGTGAACACCATGGGGCTGTAATCATGTAATCAGAAACTGCCACTTGCTATGGAGCTTTGGCTTTATAAGTAAAATTCCCATTACAAATTCTGTGGCCTTTAAGAACTAGTGAAAAGCGAAGAGCATAACACTAGTATTAGAAAAAGCTCTTTCTCACCAAATTTGCATGATGCAGGCTTAGTATGGTCATTAGTTAATTCAGCTGATTTATTAGTACAAATCATTTAGCAAAATGTCCCATGTGTCCATGGCAAAGTCTAGAGGTAGGGCTGATCAAACCACATAGATAAAAGTTAACACAGGTGTTGAGAGACCATTTGGACTGCTTAATGCAGATGAGATGAAAGACATAAAGGAACAGGCAATGGAAGAACTGTGAACATCAGAATGGGCACTCCTGCTTACTTTCTTAATTTTACTGAATTTCCAGCTACATTCTAAAGAATATAAATTGAAGTTCAGGAAGAGATGCAACTTGTCAAATTCACATTTATTTTTTGAAATCTATTCTAGAACTATAAATTAAACTTCTGAACTAAGTATCACAATGTATCTTACTTTGTGCTAGAGTTTTAGAGCTTTAAATGATTTAGGGCTTAATCAAACACCTGATTGTCAAGGTGAAAAGTATTCCCTCTGCAGAGTAATTTTTAACTATGGATTTTTTTACTTTCTTCTATTTTTTAAGAATCCCATTTCTATTTATATTGTATTACAGAGCTATCACAATATGAGAAGCATTTACTTGAACTATGTCAAGGGAAATACAGAACTGTTTTTGAAAATATTTGGGTTTAAATCATATAGGGTGATTTTATTGGAAAAAGAGGAATGTTTAAGGTAATTTACTTCAAGAAAACTACTGATGAAATTAAAATACAAAAGTGGAAATTTCAAAGAAAAATTAGGGGTTTCCCCTCTAGATCTTTTTCCATTTTCTAAATATTTTTGACTGAAAATCATAAAATTAACTTGATAAGAATTAGCTTGCATAATACTGTCATTCTGACAAAGTAGTATTTTGAATATTTTAGATTCTGAGGATACTTATTTTTTTCATCAGTATATTAGTCCACATCACAATGATCATTTACAAAGAAAAGATGGTAAGGGACTTTTCCTGATACCAGTGAAAACTGTACTTCAGGAACATCACAATAAACTACTCATCATATGAGCACCTGCTGGAATTGTTGGACTAAACTTTTTCATACTTTTATTTTTTACTTCAATACCTCCTTATTTTTAAAATTTAATATGAATAAAATTTTTCTAGGTTTTCTCATAGCTAAGTGTACCAATCATGAGCTCTCTTCTTACAATGAGCTTGCAATACCTTCTACTCTTTCTTATACACACACGCAACCTATTTCAAAGGAGGATTTACTCACTTTCTTGAACAGCAGCATGATAGGCTTTCACTTTCTGTGAACATGTCTGTGCAAAATTATTTAACCACACCTATGTGATTGCTACTGCTATGACTCTGAGTATAATATTTTGATGTCTTTTATTTCATTGCCTCTTTGTACTGAAAGAGAATTTGTACAATGTGTGAACTATATCATAGTTGCTCTTTCCCAGTCTACAGAATTGCTCTCAATTTTTGTTGAGTTCTGTAGTCTCTGCAAATCCAGTTTTATTTATATGCTTAGGAAACAATACATATTCAAATCGATTCTTTCAGCATATTGTGTCACTTTCCACAGTGTAAATTGCTCCAAATGACTCTTCTTAGGTAAGCTCCCTATATGCATGACTAGATGCAAACTGGCAAGTTTAACTGTTGTTTTGCTACAGGCAAGTGATAAATACCAGGTATTGAAATGTTTCTCTGTGTGGTTGTGCATTCAGTAAGCACTAGATGGCAGTGTACCAACTGTTTAATTTTAGTTACCGAGTTTGCTTTCAAAAAGCTGTGTGTTAGTTGCTTGATTTGGTTTGACTGTTTATAGCCAAACCAAATATATGATGGAGGAGAACTACATGGACTTTGATGGACTTGCATTTGATAGATATAGTACTATACAGTTATTATCTATGAAGAAAATTACTTTTGCTTAATGTTTTTACAAGTTAAACAGGTATAGATTCATGGACTCGTAGAATAGTTGGGTTGGAAGGGACCTTAGAGATCATCTAATCCCAACCCCCGTGTCACATGCAGGGACACCTTCACAGAATATTCCACTAGGCCAGGTTGCTCGAGGCCCCATCCAACGTGGTCTTCAACACCTACAGGGAGGGGATATTCACAAACTCCCCAGGCAACCTGTCCCGATGTCTCACTATCCTCACTGTAAAGAATTTCTTTCTAATGTCCAGCCCAAAGCTATCCTTCTCAAGCTTCAATCCATTCCCTCACATCCTATCACTACAAGCCCTTGTAAAAAGTCCGTTACCAGCTTGTAAGTATGACTAAAAATAATAATAATCTACAGTTTTATAAAGTAAAATTATCAGGAAGAAAACAAGAGATGGCTTATGCAAACAAGGAAGCTAATCTAATGTGTAATTGTCTTACTTGTTCACAAGATATATTGTTTGGTAAAGACTGAATGTTGGTGAGGGGTTTGGAGCACAAGTCCTATGAGGAGAGGCTGAGGGAGCTGGGGTTGCTTAGCCTGGAGAAGAGGAGGCTCAGGGGAGACCTTATTGCTTTCTACAACTACCTGAAGGGAGGTTGTAGACAGGTGGGGGCTGGTCTCTTCTCCCAGGCAACCAGCACCAGAAGAAGAGGTCACAGTCTCAAGCTGCGCCAGGGGAGGTTTAGACTGGATGTTAGGAAGAAATTCTTCATAGAGAGAGTGATTGCCCATTGGAATGGGCTGCCCAGGGAGGTGGTAGAGTCACAGTCATTGGAGGTATTTAGGAGGAGACTTGATGGGGTGCTTGGTGCCATCGTTTAGTTGATTAGATGGTGTTGGATGATGGGTTGGACGCGGTGATCTTGAAGGTCTCTTCCAACCTGGTCTGGTCTATTCTATTCTATTCTATTCTATTCTATTCTATTCTATTCTATTCTATTCCATTCCATTCCATTCCATTCCATTCCATTCCATTCTTATTCTATTCTATTCTATTCTATTCTATTCTATTCTATTCTATTCTATTCTATTCTATTCTATTCTATTCTATTCTATTCTTGTATGTGTGTAGGCTGTACAGACAAATTTTGTGGAACTTGTTTCATTCTTTGTTGAGGGGTGGAGCAGCTTTGCCTGTTGCTGATGGGGATGGTCCAGCTTTCCCCATGAAATCCCTTCTGCAGATTTCTGCTGCGGTTTGCATCATGTCTAAGTGATCACCTGGCTACAAGGTGAAATCTAATAATTTCTGATGGCTTTCTACTGGTTCAGTGAATGGAACCCTCTCAGTATAAAGACATAATTACCTTATCCAGTGTATGGCAAGCAACACTTGGTTCCACTCACAATGCTTACTTGAGCTAGGACTTGACTTTTGTGTGGCACTGGGATGAATTTGTAGTCTACAAGAACAATGCACTCTTCAGCAATAACTATTTGTCCACTGAGTAGAACTCGGAAGTATTATACCAAAGGCCATACCATGGCCTTTCTTTTCCAAAACTAGGGTTGAAGTACTTAAAGCCAGTTTACATATCAAGTCTTTCTGGAAATTACACCATGTCTCATTGTGAATACTGAAAAATCACTTAATAATTACTAATTTTCAACAACATTATTATAAGGTCTGTGAACTTGACAGAACAAATCTTAACATTAAACTAATTAAGTATGTATTCAGGGTTAGTGCTCTACCAATTGCTTACACAGAACCATAATTCTAGAAAAGACTGAATATTTTTATCCATGTTTAATTGTATTTTACTGATTTTGGTCTGATTTATTTTTGATAGCAGCTGCTTTGCTATCCCTTATTTCATATTCCAAATTTACACATCTTATTTTTTCTCTCGCTGCCTACTCTGCAGTACAAATTCCTCTGCAATCTGGTCCCTTTCTCATGCGCTTTCTTGCTTTTACCTTTCACATTACTTTCACATCAATTGCATTCATGTCCTTAGCTAAATGGTTCTCTGAAACTTTAAATATTCCCTTCTGGGGAAAACCAGAGACTCTGTTCCACTGGAGTGAGTCCTTTTAAGGTTAGTTAACACTGGATTATTGCTGATACTGGTGCCAGTGTCTTAAGACAAGAATGCGGGAATAGCTAATGTGTGTGTTAACCTTAAGTCCTGTCATGAATTCCACACAGGTCCTTGTGAATCGCTTTAGATGCAGAGGCCTTGGTTGTTAAAAAATTCTTGCTGGATGGTAACATTGGGCTAGTGGGGATGAAACGTGTGGGAAGAAAATGGATATTTGCCCTGAAAGATTTTGGATGAGTTTATCTTTTTACATGAATTCCATACATAAGTTCCCCACAACTAAATTCAGTAGGATACAAATGCAATGGGTAACCTAACAAAGTACGGACAGACCTTGGTTTTGTTTGAAGCAATGGGAGTACAGAAATGTACTTAAGTCTTCAGTCTTAGTCCCTTCCTGTCTTCTTCTTTTTTCATGAAAATAATCCCAGACCTAGGAGCATCTTCTCATAACCATTCTGCCCAAATCTTTAAGAGGCTATAACTAGTATACTAGTAGTATACTAGGAAGAACTTCTTTCATTGTTCTCTATTCCTAAACCTTATACAGATTTCTTATAACATGACCATGTCAGCATTGTGCATTCTGTCTTAAAGATGCTTAAAACCCACCATGTATACATGCAGTTACATTGACTTTTACCAGGATTATTTATTCCATATATAGGATTGTGTAACTTGTAAATCCTGCTAGAACACAGAGCTTTCCTGGGCATAGTGTCCTTCTCAGTAGATGTAGTTCACATGAAGATTTCTAGATTGGTAAAGTGCTTCTAGTGTCAATGTATCCAAAGAACTTTGCAATCGCAAGTTGGCAGCATTCCTTTGGAACCCTCTAAAACAAGTGGGAAAGGACCAAAGGGGCAGTCCTAAAAATTATAGGAAATTTCCTCAGTAAAAGTAGTGATTTGAATGGCTGCAGCATAAACAAAAACATCAGCGTTTTCTCATAGTTAAGAAACATAGCCTATTTCCTTTCAAAACTGCATATATGTTTACATACATATATATATATAGATAACTTTTCCTCTAAAACTTTTCTAAGAAGAGAGATTGGCTCAAGCAGAATCCCATAATAATATAAACACTGTATTTAAAAGGTGGTTAGATATAAACATTGCTATGGTTAGATATATAAGTTGTTTTACCCCAACCACATAATGTTGGGATGCAGTCCATTTTGTTACAGCTGTTTATGATTCCTGTCAGGATTACTGAAGTACAAAGGCATAATTTAAAAAAAAAAAAAGAAGTAAGTACTGTGCCCTGTTTGTGTTTCTTTTAAATGTTCTGCATCAGAGAATGTTCAATTAATGTTAAACATTTCACTCAAAAGCCAAAACAACACTGCAAGGAAATCACAGAAATCACAGACTGGAAATGCTAAATGTTTATTTAAGAATGAATGTTATTCAACAGTTCTGCCCTGTTAACAAGGGGCAGGATCTGCAGCTGCCTACAAGCTTGTAGGATGTACATGCAAGTAGTGCATAAAAATCCTCATGCTTCCTGACAAGTTTAGAATGAATTCATAGTCTAATGTGGATCCTTACACAATATTATTAGTAGGAGTTGCTTAGCTTTTATGGATCAGTAATAGCTAAGATTCTTGTCTTACAAATCAACATGTACAAGAGTTTAGGATACAGAAACCTGGAAGTATGATGTGACAGTCAACAACTGTGATCTAGGTAGGCCAGACCTGCTTATGAACTTAGAGCTTGCTGATGCAATACCACACAGAGCTGGCTGAATATTAAACCTCAATTTCATAGCATATTATTTCTAGCCAGCTCATTTGGAGCAGACCTGTAAGCATGTTTTTGTTGCGTCTTTCAAATCTTGAACAAGTACCCTGTCTTATCCAGTACAACCCAGAAGCAAATCTAGTCATCTCTTGAGATTTTGTAAAAACAGACACTATCAATTGCAAGTACTTAATTTAGGAAAACCTCCATTGGAAACCCATTGAAAAAAATCTTAAGTGTTCCCAGACCAAATATCACAGTTCAGTGAAAGAGAAACTGGGAAAATTAAAACAGCGTTTTCCAAGTAAGGAATATTATTAGAGACTAGCAAACGTGAATCACGGAATCATACGATGTCAGGGGTTGGAAGGGACCTCAAAAGATGACCAAGTCTCCCTGCCAAAGTAGGGAGACCTAGGGCAGGCCTCACAGGAATGCATCTAGGTGGGTTCTGAAAGTCTCCAGAGAAGGAGACTCCACAATTTCTCTTGGCAGCCTGTTCCAGTGCTGTCACCCTCACCACAAAGAAGGGGCTCCTCGTGTTGAGTTGGAATCTCCTGTGTTCTGACTTGTATCCATTGATCCTTGTCCTATCACTGGGCACCACTGAAAAGAGACTGACACCTTCATCTTCACACCTACCCCTTAAGTATTTATAAACATTGATAAGATCCTCTGTCAGCCTTGTCTTCTCCAGACTAAACAGTCTCAGGTCTCTCAGTCTTTCCTCATAGGAGAGATGTTCAAGTCCCGCAGTTATCCTCACAGTTCTCCATTGGACTCTCTCCAGCATATCCCTTTACATTTACATTTAGTTCTAATAATGTGATTTTATTAGAACAATTGGTGAAGACTTTACATACCTATCTATAACCATTCTTCACCCAAAATGCACCTACTATTTCTCTTTTGCCTTCTACTTAAATTCCTTTCATTCTTAGAAAAACAGCATTAGTCAGTTAGTGACAAATGTAGTAATTTTGTCAATATAAAATTTCTTGCTTTGGTGAAGAAGCACTTAATTTTTACATATTTTTACAAACTTAAATACATGAATTGTGTTCAGCTTGCTAAACACATCTTCCACTGAACAATCTTCTGTGATTTAGAATTCACTTAAAGTGGTTTAAGTGCAGTAAATTCTTCTCAGATGCCCAAGCCAGATGTTGCCAAATGTAGTATTCTGCATTACTGATTGAATTAGTGTCACTCACAAAGGCAGGTGTTTGAAAAATATCCCTGTTCTGTTCATGTGTTTCTTTTTGCAGAAGCTACTTCAACAAACTACAGCTCAATTACTTCAAGTCCCACATCACTGACATTTGAAATTGTATGGCTAAGGACAAGGAGGGCAGCTGTTTTTGAGCAGCACAGTTGCTGTTCTGGACTAGGTCAAATAAAAGTAGATGAGATCCAGGTCACAGCAAACTAGAGCACCAAGCACTGTAGCTTCTTCATCTGCAGCATCCCTTTTCTCCACCCTGATTCACTTTTTGGCTTCACTTCACCCCCTGCTTGAGTTACAACCACCTGCAGGAGCGAGTGTCAGGCCAGCTCCTTGACGGACCAGGGATGAAGCTGCAGACTCCCCTCCATATCATGCACCTATGGTTCAGTCTTCTCACAGGGAAGATGTATGACCTTTTCCCTTCCCTTCCCTTCCCTTCCCTTCCCTTCCCTTCCTTCCCTTCCCTTCCCTTCCCTTCCCTTCCCTTCCCTTCCCTTCCCTTCCCTTCCCTTCCTTCCCTTCCCTTCCCTTCCCTTCCCTTCCCTTCCCTTCCCTTCCCTTCCCTTCCCTTCCTTCCCTTCCCTTCCCTTCCCTTCCCTTCCCTTCCCTTCCCGGCTCCAGGACCTACAGCACCCTGGTGTCCCCATTTGAATGACCCAAGCCATCCTCCTTGGTGCTGGGGATGCTCCTGACATGGGCACTCTGGGGTGTATCTTTGTGTTCAACAGCTCAGGAGTGCTGTTCTCTGGCCCTACCCTGAGCCACCACTCTCCTGGAAGGTGAGCACTTAAGAGTGTACTGGGTTGGAAGGGACTTTTAATGGTTGTCTAGCCCAACCCCCCTGCAGTAAGCAGGATATCCCCATCTACATCACGTTGCTAAGAGCCCCATTAAGCCTGACCTTGAATGTCTCCAAGGACTGGACAACCTGTTCCAGTATTCCCCCACCCTCATAGCAAAGAACTTACTAATATCCAATCTAAATCTACCCTTCTCTGGTTTAAAACCATTTCCCCTTGTCCTAGTGCTACATGCCTTTGTAAACAGTCCCTCCCCAGCTTTCTTGTAGGCCACTTTCATGTATTGGGAGGGCACCATATGGTCTTCCATAGCCTTCTCTTCACCCTGAACAACCTCAACTCTCTCTCAGCCTGCTTCTGTAGGAGTGGTTCTTCAGCCCTCTGATAATTTTTGTGACTCTCCTCTGGACCCACTTCGTCAAGTCCATGCCCTTCTTGTGTTGAGGGCTCCAGAGTTGGATGCAGTATTCCAGGAGAGGTCCCACCAGAGCAGTGGCAGTATCACCTCACTTGACATGCTGGCCATGTTTCTTTTTGTGCCGCCCACGATACAATTCCAGTTTTTCACCCAGCAGTACCTCCGAGGCCTTTTCTGTTGGGCTGCTATCACATCATTCCATAGCCTGTACCGATAATGGGGATTGTCCCGATGCAGGTGCAGGACCTTGCACTTGGTCTTGTTGAACCACAAGAGACACACACTTGGGTGCCCTAGGACCGAGACGGGCGCTGGACCCATGCCCCTCAATGGCCACACTTCTTAACACAGGCACCTCATCCTTCTCTTACTGAAGTCCCTGGGACGCGGCTGCCCCACCGAGAAGAGCCAATCACCCGACAGCCCCGAAGGCACCCAGCGCACCGCCCGAACAGGAGGCTCCGGCGTGCGACAGCCCACCTTCCGCGGGGACCGGTGCCACGGGTATTGCCTGAGAGGTGGCCGCGCGCTCCGCCTCAAGGGGCCGAGCCGGGCGCCCCCAGCCGCCGCGCTTGCGCGTAGCTGCCCGTCCCCACCACCGCCCTCCCGCGGGCGGGAACCCGGAAGTGGGTAGCGCTGGCGGCTCCCGGCGGGTAGTGGGGGCACCGCCGGGCGGGCGCAGCCGGCACCCCTTGGCGGGGGTAGCGGCGGCTGGCATGGTGCTGGTGGCAGCACGCCGCGCCCGCGTTGCTCAGAGGAAGCCTGAGCGGAGCCGCGATGGAGATGCTGCTGCCGCCCGTGTGAGTGCGGTGGCGGGGCGGGTGGGGAGGTTGCCGGGCTTCTAATAGCGCGCCAGGACGGTGGTGTGGAGCGGAGCGCTATGCAGTGCCGTGGGGTAGGGGCGCGGAGCCGAGCTCGGGCCCGGGCCCGGGCCCAGTCTCGTAGCAGCTGTCTGCAGTCTTGTAGGCTCTCCGCAGCTCGCCCGCCCCGGGTCCCTCGGCAGCGGGAGGGAGCGGTGCTCGCAGGAGGGGGGGGACCCAGTCGCACCTGGCTGCGGCGTGGGGCAGCGCTGGCGAGAGGGTCGTGTCGGCGAGCCACTGGCGGAGCCGGTGACCGGTACCTGGCGGGCCGAGGCTTCCAGAGTGGCCAGCGTCGCCGCTGTTGTTGGAAAATGCCCTGTCTCGCCGCCGTCGCCCTCTGCTGTGCCCGTGTTGGCGGGGCCTTGGGTACCGGGACGAGCATCGGACGGGCCGGGCCACGAGGGAAGTGGTCGCTGGGCTCCCCTTGGGCTGACAGGGCTGCCGGCACCCCGCCCCGCCGCCTTCCCCTGTGCCTTGCATCTTGCGGGGACAGGCGCTTTTTTCCCCTCCTCCCCTCACTCCTTCTGCTTCCTCCATATGTGGTCCCGAATTACTCCCTGTTTGACTCAGCAGTCATGCTCATCACACTCTGGATTTTCTGGTTATTTAGTTAACCATCTTTTTTAGTAGCAGTGTGCTCGGGCAAGCCATGTATTACCAACTGCACTTGGTTTGGGTTCATCCAGTCGCTTATATGCTACAGTTCGGTGTATCCTTAGCCTGCACCTTCAGGAGATGGTTTGCAGGTATGCAATAGATGGGGCTTGTGAGAGCAAACGAAAGGGAGCTAGTTGCAGCTGGCTTTTGCCCAGTTGGTGAAATGGTACAAGAGACCTCAGTAATTTCAGTCAGACAGACTGGCAGTTCTCAGAAGACATGTGACTGATGGTTTTGTAGGCTTCATTACCTTAAAAAGACCCAGGAAACTACAGGTCAGTTAGTGCCATCTCCATCCCTGGAAAGGTGATGGAACAACTCATTCTGGAGGTAATTTGAAAAGAAGATTAGGAGTAGTCAGCATGGATTCATGAAGGGGAACTGATGCTTGACCAATCTGACAGCTTTCTATGATAGTGTGGGTAGCTGGGTAGATGAGGGGAGAGCAGTGGATGTTATCTACTTTGACTTCAGAAAGGCTTTTGAAACTGTCTCCCATAACATCCTCATAGGTAAGCTTAGGAAGTGTGGGTTAGATGAATAGACAGTGAGGTGTATTGAGAACTGTCTGAATGATAGAACAGTGAGGGTTGTGATTAGTGGCACAGAGTCTTGTTGCAAGCCTGTAGCTAGTGATGTCCCCAGGGGTTAGTACTGGGTCCAGCCTTGTTCAACATACTCATCAACAACCTGGATGAAGGGACAGGGTATTCTTAGAAAGTTTGCTGATGATACAAAAACAGGAGGACTGGCTGACATACCAGAAGACTGTGCTGCCACTCCGCCAGACCTGGACAGGCTGGAGAGCTGGGCAGAGGTGAACCTCGTGAAGTTCACGAAGGGCAAGTGTAGAGACCTGCACCTGGAAGTAACAGTTTAGGGTTTGACCTGCTGGAAAGCAGCTCTGTAGAAATGGACCTAGGGGTGCTGGCAGACAACAAATTCACCGTGATCCAGCAATGTGTACTTGTGGCCAAAAACGCCAACAGTATCCTGGGGTACATTAATAACAGCATGACCAGCAGGTCAAGGGAGGTTCTTCTGCTCTGTCCTGGTGGGGCTACACTTGAAATATTGTGTCCAGTTCTGGGTTCCCCAGTTCAAGAGATGCAGGAAACTACTGGAGGCAGTTCAGTGAAGTCACAAAGATGATTAGGGGATTGGAGCGTCTCTATTATGAGGAGAAGCTGAGAGACCTGGGGCTGTTTAGCCTGCAGAAGAGAAGGCTGAGAGAGAACCTTCTCAATGCTTACAAATACCTAAAGGATGAGTATCAAGAGGATGGAGCTGGGCTCTTTTCATTAGTGCCCAGTGATAGGACAAGGGGCATCAGGCATAAACTAGAACACAGGAGGTTTCACTTAAACATGAGGAAAAATGTCTTGGCTGTCAAGGGTGATGGAGCACCAGAACTTTCAAAACCTGCCTGGATGTGTTCCTGTGCAACCTGATCCAAGTGAACCCACCTTAGCAGGGGGTTGGACTAAATTATCTCTGGAGGTCCCTTCCAACCCCTACCATTCTGTGATTCTGTCATCCTTTGTGACAAGATAAACTTCGGCAAATGAATTTATGCTTCATAGGAGTTCCTCCATCGATCCAGGTTGCTTGGCAGCTCTTTACAAGGAACTCCTGACAACATTTTTTCCCCAGCATATTGGTATGTGATGTGTATGTAGTCTGTATGCATATGCAGATAGGTACACGTCAGTATCTGCATTGCTGTGGAATGCTAAAAAGGTGACAAAAAAGTAATGTTCTTACATTGGACTTGATAAGTCAGTGTTATAATTAAAAGCTGGGTTTCTTCTTCACAGTTAGTCTTTGGTGCTCTGAATGTTTCCTGAAGTCAATGGGTTTTGTGTATATTTTTTTTTTTTTTAATGCTGAATACTACATATGTCTCATAATTTAGAATATCCAGTCTAAAGGGACTAGAGATGTCTTTTTTTTTCTCTTCCATACAGTAACTTATGTGCTTTACAACCTGTAACTTGATTACTTTTTCTGATGCAAACTTGCTGTTACTTGGTCTCTTTCACTAATGAGTTGTGTAATTTTCACAACTGAACATGAAACTTCTAATTCATAACAGTGTCATGGTACATTGTAGTAAGTTGGTTGTAGTGTGAGTTCTGTAGATGGACCTTACTTTGTTAGCTGTTTTTAGAGAGATTTTTTCTATTTCTTTTTTTGCTTGATGTACATTAATGAAGTTTTCCTTCAAAATTTTATAGCTGGTTTTTGATTCATGAGAATTAGAGCCAACTACTTTGTGTATTTTAGTGCACAGATTGCAATTTTAACCTAGAACTCTATAATCTGTTGAATTTTTCTTTTAAGCTTCTTTAGACATGCCCAACTAAAACATCTGTGGTAGAAGAGGCACTGGAACTATGGGAGTCTTTGCATGTGTTCAGTTTTACTATTCTTACCTGAAACAAGTAAGCCTGAGTTTTCATTTGTAATCAGATACTGATGTACCAGCATCAGTTGCCTTGTGGCTTTGCTTATTTCCAGCTTCACAAGTTCAATAGCATGGTTAAAATAGTGCAGGTGATAGGAAACACCACTGGTGCTAAGCATTTTCTAAGTATTGCAACAATGTAATGTGCCTTGTAATAACAACATTGTAGTTGTAAACATGGAACTCACTGGCTTGGGTTGGGATGAAAAACCCACTTGCTGGGGTTATCACTTTTGTTTATCAAAACATGAGGGGATCTGCTAAACTACCCAGTTTTTCCTCCTACTCACCTATGTCTCATGCTGCTAGGAAAAGCTGGGACAATTGCACTAGTCATCATGTGCTCTTTCTGCCAGATATAAACTGGGAGTTGCATGAGCTAGTAAGGGAGGTCCTGGTGGACGGGCGGAGAGAGTGGCTCTTTTCTTGCAGGTGGTGAAGGAATTCAGAGACAAGGATCATGGATGCTGTGTTCTGCCATTGATCTGTATGGGCACCAGGCTAAAAGTTCCTGAACCTCTGCTTCTCCCCTCACTTCAGGGCTTATTGAAAATATTCTAGGGTACCATCTTCTTGCTTTCCTTAGCAGAGATTATGGTTAGGCCTGGGTGTCTCTGTCAGCATTGGTTGTGTTGGTCACCAGATTATTACTTGGGAATTCTGTCTATTCCTTCACACTTGGGGTCATAGGAAACCAAGATTGCTTGGAGTAAAGAATAAGTTCAAGTGCAAATCTCTTCCTGCCTGAGGTGAAGGGAGAAGATAAGAGCAATGGATCTAGACAGAAGTGTTAACTCTCATGTTTTTTCTCTTTCTTTCCAGATGTACCAAACTTTGCCATCAGAAGCCCTTGGATCTGAAAGATGACAACACTGAAATTCACTGTCCCATTACAGTAAATCCATGGCACATGAAGAAAGCTTTTAAAGTTATGAATGAATTAAGAAGGTATTACTTCACTGTATACCTGTGCCCGGAGTCCATAATGCATTTTTATTTGCATCTATTAAGTTAATAATAATAGTTTATTTAATAAAAGCATGCAATTCCAGAAGAATTATATATACAGAGCTAGGAAGGATTAAATATTTAATTAAGTGATATCTGGATTAGAGCCATCTGAATACTGTAATACATACAGTATAGTTTTGCTCCTCATAAATTAATCAAAAGTAGGTTTATGAGGCTTGAAAAATCCTCATAGGTTGTACTTGTGGAGTTACAGCTACTCATTCTGTTTTGTATATAGATGATCTTGGATAGATGAAAAGTGACTTCTTAGCTGAGCCTAAGGCTCTTCATGTGCTTGTTGATAATTTTTGCAGTAGGATGTGAACTGGAAAAATGTGAAAATTTTCTAGTCAGGAGACAGAGGTCACAGTCTAACAAAAACCATTTGACAGTACCATTTCTTTTCTTAGTTTTCTTTTGCTTCCCACCTGAGACAAATCCACGTACTCCCAAATGTTGGAAATAATTCTTCTAAATAAAGTTTTGTAAGACCTTCAGTGTCACTACCACCAGTTTCAGCACAACAAGGAGACTAATGCTGATGCTGTTCTTAGCACCCATATCAATTTATTTTCTGTACATGAGTAGGTAAGATGGTGTTGAAAACTATGACAGCTGGTAATTTGATCTCACAACTGAGCTCTGGTAATTAGGACTCACAGCTATCACTGACACTAATTCAGCATTATACTAACAGCAGCAATGGACAACTGAAATGTTTCTCTAGCATAGACAATACTGGAGGGTGTGAAAACCCTGTAGTCCTTTGTTTCCCATAGAAGATTTAAAACTGGAGAGGCTTCAGCTGATAAAAAGGACAGCAACTGATACCCTGTTCAAATATGCTTCTACCTTTGGTCTTTGCTATTCTGTATGGATAAATCTTTGATATTATGGTAGTTAGTGTGATCAGATCAATCTATTTGGTTGTGACAGTTTGTACTCTGATGGAAGGCTAAAGGAAATCAAACACTGATTATAAATGGTCTTAAATCCAGCTCAAAGACTTCCATAGTCTGAGGATAATGGGATAAGAGCGGAGACTATTTTTCTAGTGTGTTAACAACCTAGTTAGCTTATGCTGGAAGAACTGATACGAGTTGCTTCACCTTATGCCCTTGGCTTTTTCAAGGATCCCAGTGAGAGATTCAGTGTTTAAAGGACCGTAAAGAAGACTGGCTCTAGCCAGTCGCTATGACTTCTTAAGGATAAGCAAGAGTTTATATGAAGAAACAGTCTCCCAGAATAAATCTTAGAACAGTTTCAGAAGTCAGAAACCTTATCTGTTTTGTTGTGAGTAAAAGATATGTGGTCTTCCAGCAGAGTGCATTGTTGAAGGCTGCAGATTATTTTCAGAATATATTTTAGTTTCCATGGTTACTTAAATATGAATTGCTGTAGAAGCAATTTGAGCAAATTTGTATTACATGTATAAATAGTTGCAATTGGAACAGGAGCGGTGCCATTCAAACCTCAACTGTAGTTCTTATTTCATAAGGTAGCTGATGCAGCAATGTTTACTGTTTAGGGGGAGCACATCTTTTAAAACAATAAGTGCTAATTAGATAATATTATAAACATTTGCATTTATTTGTTTTGAAACAATAAATGTAGATATTTTTTAAATGTTTCAGACTTCATTACTCAATAAAATTGAAAATATAATTTAACTGATGAATATTAGGTCTTCATTTAAAGTGGTTTCCTTCTCAGTTCTTTTCATTAGTGTAGCACAAGCAGGTGTTTGCCAGATGTGTGCTCTCCAGAAAGTGGGTAACTAGTGAAGAAATCATCTGCTTAAGCATCTAAAATACACTAATTTTGGAATGATTAATTCTGTGAGTTTATATTACATTTTTGGCTACTGTCAAGTTGTTTGATTCTATTGGCTTACAAGAGGGTTTTTTCTGGGCCTTCAACTTTTGACAAATTTGAGTTTTGTCCTTAATAGTTTTTCTCATTTCATTACTCACCATCACCTCAACACTGAGTCAGAGAGATCATTAGAATAGCTAATTAGTTCTTGACATAGGAAGAAATTACCCTCTGATGTCTATCTTTCCTCTTCATTGTAACTGACTTTTATCACAATGGAATTTGACCTCACCTATATTTGTTAAAATCCTCTTTCTTGGAAACAAGACATTGCCAAAATCTTTTAAAGATATGGCTAATCACCTTTCCTTGTGTAAAAGTGAAGAGTAATCTGCAAGCTCATAAACAGTTACTGTTCTTAAAGCTGTACTTTTCTGTGCTCCCCCAGTTTTCTCATTTTCTATACCAAGATGGTGTAACTACCAGGCTCTGTTCTTTCAGTTGCTCTATACAAACAAATTAATACAGTACTGCTTCAAAATGCAAGCTTTCCTAAAATAAGTTGATGTGTCCTTTTGAAATGGAGGTGCTGAGTTGCTGTGGAAGCTTGCGGCAGAGTATATGGTTAAGTTTATACGCTTGTTTCTTTATTTAGTAGTTTGTTTAGCTTGTCAGCTGTGTAGTAACATAAAGCATATTCATTCACCCATTGCAGTTCCAGACTATAGATGTACCCAGACTACCTCTAAGTTACTATGTCCATATATGTGCAATGTAATGAATTAGCTGGAGTTTTGCATTGATGTAGTTCTGTTGCTTCTGGCTTCATTGTTACCTTTGGTATTTTTGTGCAGCTAAATATAAACCCGTTTGTTCCTGTTTTCAGGATAAGTGCAGGTGTCTGGAAAAGCTGGGTATCTGATGACCTCTGTTTCATTTTTTGTATAATAAATGTAGTGGTTGTTTTCAAGTTCCTCTGAATTGTGTATTTCATCTGGGTATAGTCATCACCTTATATTGTACATCCTTTTTTTGATCATAACCATATTGCAGGCCAAACTTGTGAAATTTAGATAGATGCTTTGGGTACTAAATGGTGAAAGGGGGAAAATACTCTGTGAGGATTGTAGTATGGCATCAAAGGTTAGTAGTGGCCACTAAAATATTTGGTGTGTGACATCCAGAAGGCCACCTTATTTGAGGCTATGCTAAAGAATTTGGGTGACTGCAGAGGCTGAGAGATCATGGTTTTCTTTGGACTGAGGTGAATGTCTGAGCAGTTTGGCTGGGAGTTCTTGCTGTCAGAGCAAAATGCAGCGGCTCACCCTAGTCTCTGCAACAGCAAACTATCAAAACCTCTGTGCTTTAACTGCAGTATATATTCAGGAGAGGTAAAAATTTATCTCTTCAAAAGTCATAGATTCATACACAGCTCTATCTTTGTCCCTAAGGAGTATGTTCTATCATACTTTCCCCTCTTCCCTTTGTTGCCCTGGTTCTGAGTACTGCCACTTGTATAAGGATAGTGCTAGCCTGAGAAGGAAACAAAGCACAGCTGACTCTGGCTATTTAGATGCTTGGGAAATTGCTGCCTTTTGCTGCTGTGGTGTTTGTGGGGTTTTTTTGATTTGTTTTTCCTCACTCTTCCTTCCATCTAGAAAATTAGATTATAAAGAGACACAGTATAGTTGATTTAACTGAAAGAGGTATATCCAGTAGCTGTAAACTGCATTGGAAACACCTGCATTAGGAATGATTATAAATGAGATGTTAATTTACTGCAGCAGAAGAGGGAGGAAATATGTATTACAGTCACAAAGGACAAGAATGCAAATGGATGTAATGAAGATAAAAAGTCAGGCAAGATACAAAGTTAACCATAATAAATGGTAAACTGTTCAAAGTGGAAAAAATAGTTGGTACTGTGTATGCAGGCTGAATATAAAGATGCTTTGAAAACAGTAAATACAGAGATGACTAGGTAGCGATTTTGAACAATAAAGTAGGCATGTGCTTCCAGCGTTATGTGACACAGGGATCAGAATTGAAGTTTGGATTCTTGATCTGTAAAGTCTTGTTTCCTAACTAATTTTTTAGTGTTTGTGTATATCAAATCCTTTTTCTATTTTTAATGATAGCTACTCAGAGGCCCAGATTTCCAGTGAGCAAATTTATAATCGGCTGATACAGATTTTGGTTATTCAATGCAGAAACTTCTCTGCAAGAAATCACAATTCAGTTGTTTGATTTTTCAGAAAGTTCTGTGTACCCAGGCACCATCTGTAACCTGGCTGAGTAATAGCTTTGTCGTTGTGTAATGCTTTTTAAAAACAATGCTTCATCAACATTGTCTGCCTGCCTCTTTTGAGGGCATAGGAAAAAAATTGTGTGTGATGTTATATGCTTTTCTGTTGTAGTTCACTTACGTGAAATTGCCTTCTCTGATATTTCTAAATAGTCAAAACTTGCTGTGTGATGTGACGATAGTAGCTGAAGATATGGAAATTGCAGCGCATAGAGTTGTGCTAGCCGCCTGCAGCCCCTACTTCCATGCCATGTTTACAGGTACCAAATGTTTCAATACTTACTGTGTTCTAATCCAATCCAACTGTATAAAGCACAAAATAAAATTACTTTTGCTTTTTTAGGATCTCATTTAATTTTTAGATAAGCCAATAAGAGCATTTGGGTTTTGTAATGATTTTTTTTTTTTTTTTTCAGTCTAAGGATGCACTGGCAACTTATTCTTTGATAGCATGGTGAATGCCTTAAAAAGTCTCCTTCATTTAAACAAAATTCTGTTTTAGTAAGCCAGGAATTGTACAGTTGTTAGAGCCTTAAGGCTCTGAGTAATCTTCAAAGGTTAAAATAACTTTCATGTTAATTTTGAGTTAAATTCTGTCTTTTAACAACTATTGCTGCTACATTCTTCAGACCCCAAGTACTCTAGGCTGTTAGTAAATACAAAAGCCTTCTGTGGATTTGGCAGCCTATAGCTGGAGTGCATGTTTTGGTATTTTCAGGGTAATTCTGTGTGACATGTACTCTGCATCATTGCCACAACTTTTCTGTGCAGGCTTGATTCTACCTCTGCTTGCTCTATGCTGGCCAAGTTACTGCTTTGCTGCTGCAACACAAATGCTGAAAGCTTGCAAAGCTACGATATGTTCAGGTTCATAGAAGCCTCCAGCTGAATTCATGTGCTGTGGGTTTAATTCCATAATGGTTATAAATTACATTGAAATTATATGGACTTCAGTGTCAAAGTGAGCATGCTACTAAATGCACACTAAAAGAGACTTCTGAAGTTTGTCTGTCCCTTCTAAAAATCTCATGCTGGTTTGGTAGTTAATGTTGACTGAGATTAAAAGAATTCTCTATAATGTATTGGTTCTGACCACCAGCTCAGGTAGAGGCAGAAATGTGACCCTTGGTTGAATAACTTTAATTGTACACATCTGGAAGACTGATGGAATTTGAGATATCCTTGTGTTTTGCAGAAGCAGCTGATTATTCTTGATTTTATAAGCAAATATTTTGACACAACCTATGCTAGAAGCAGACTCAGTACTAGCAGCGACAGTGCTTCAAAGTTGTGCATAAAATTAAATACCTATTCCTCTAATAGTTCTTGAAGTTTGCATTTCTGGCTCAGACAAACATTCCAGGTGACATACATTCTTTCTTTATTATTACTGTTGTCCTTAAAGTTAGAATGAAAACAGCTGCTTCCACAGTTCCTTTTCATCACCATAGTAACAGAAGAACACAAGCCTTTCACATTATTTCTGTATTAAAGATTAACTGTTGTTGACTGTTACAGTGAAAAAATTCTTTACTTAGAATGTAGTTTTATGCTATGATTTCTATGACTAAGACATTTCTGCTTGCCCCCACTGCCCTTTTTGTGGAGAAGCTTATTGCCCACTAGAAGTGCAAGGGCAACAGTGTCTGTGGGCACTCTCCAGATGGAATTGCTGAAATCCTGGTTCTTTCCTTCCTGCAGACCCTTTAAAAGTCATTTGCTTGGTGTATGTTTTTAAATGTAGGTCATCTCTGAGCCCCAGTTGTGCAGGAGCTAAGGATGCTTACCTAAATAATGAGTGGCAAGCATTTAATCCATGCGTTTGTGACAATGTTTGTGTAGTTGGTGAACCAAATTGGTGGCAGTTTAAATAGAATGTAACTCTGGCTTCAAGATGTTATCAACAGAGTTTCCTCTCTTAACCAGCTACACTAAGTGGAAACATATCTTCCTCCATTCAGAATAAATTAACTGAAAAGACAGTTAAAAAACCCCAAAAAACAAAAAGGCTTGAATGCTTCAGGGTTACTTCTTGACTAGAAAAAGCAGCTTGTGCCTCCATCTTTCTGAGTTGTTAGGTACTGACTGCTATGCGAGCCAGGGTATGGCATTAACTGAGATTAAGCCCTTTGCCTGGACATTTTTCCTGTTTGCACATGTAATGGTAGAAGTAGCCCGGTTAAATAAACAGAAAGAAAAAATTACTGCCTTTTTAAGTTACAAAATTTAGTAAGTTAGTAACAATTACATTGGATGGGGAATGAAGATTAAGCATCTGAGACTGTGTTACTAGGAATAATTATTCCTTCTGTGTACAGTGGAATTCTTTAGAAATATGTGTTGTGATCTGAATTAAATTAAATGTTTAGAGGACTGGTTTATAAAGCATCAGTTAAGGGATCCTTCAGTGCCTGTAAGGTCCTGGTTTGCGACATGAGTGACCTGAATTTAGTTTCCAGTTCTGCAATGGCAGTTATCCTTAGGCAATTACCTCTTCTTTTCCCTTCAGTTCTCCATGTGTTAAAATATGTTAAAAAAAAAAAAAAAAAAGCCTTCCTTATGTTACTTTATGAGGAACATAATAAGGTTTTTAGGTAGTCTTATAGTAACTTCAACTCATCATGCTCCTTCTGCCTTAGAGGTTGTATCAGTTTAGTGTTTTCCTTTGTTTCCTGTATGCTTTCCTGTCACTGCCGCTTTGTAGAGATACGGCAATGCAACTTCCCAATCATGATCAGAGTTTTAGACTGAGTCTGCTTAGCAAGTGAATCTATGGTTTCCTGCATATGAACAAGTATGGATCACAAGAGGACTGAGCTAGAATCGTAGTACAACTGTTTGTCTGTTTAGCATGAGAGGTAGAAGCAAGTCTTTAGTTTTGTGTTGGGTTTAGGGTTTTTTGTAATTTCTGGGCTCTGTTGTTAAACAGAGAAGGTGCCTATCCATGGCTCTAGAAACCTTGAGACAAAAACCTGAAAACAAACCTAATGTGCTTGCAGAATATCAAAATCTGCTCTCCCACACACACAATTTTCCCAAAGGACCACCTCCACAGCAGCTTACATAATAAATAACTTGCAGGATACATGCTCTGAAGATCAATAGGTTTAATCTGTGTCAAACCATAAGCAGAAACCTGGAATACAGGGCCCTGCAGAAAACACACTGCAATCATCCTTCAAAGGTTTAGGGAAATGTTTCAGAAGTGCAGGTGAAAAGAGAGTTCTGCAGGGGCTGGATTTTGCTGGTTTTGATGCTGTTGTTCATCAATATTTGCTAGAACACTTGCAACCTTTGCTGCCATTAAGGATTAGTATGTTGCTATAAATGGTCTTCTGCACTTCCTACCCCTTCAAGGGTTGATTTAAAATGTCATTCCCTATCCGTCAATTCAGAAAAGGCATGAATAATGGTAACACCTTTCTCAGTGGTGATCCCTTTGCGAAAGACACTGGATGAAATGCATCATTTGGCACCAGACCACAGGGTAACAAACAATGCAATTAGGGAGGTACTTCATAAGGAAATGGCAGCAGCATCTTGTTCATTTCTCCATCCTGTTTGCTTCTCTTGTTGTAAATGTACATTGTACCTTATTAGTGCCCTTATCTTTAGATGCCATGGAGAAAGAAGTAAGAATGCATTCAATACAGAAGAATAAGAAATTGATATATCCAGAGACTGGGATGTACTCTTCCAAAGTAAAAGTTTACGTGTCTACCAACATAACCAGCGTAGTTCATGTTTCACTTCACAGTGCAAGTCAAAAAGGTATAAAGGGTCTGAGATGACCCAGTGTGCGGTTGGTAGTCACAGAGAAGGTTATAATCATTACTTCAAAATGCTTCTTTGGGCAATTATTTCAGATGTTGCATTTCGAGGCCATTCTGTGAAGATCAGCTGTGGCATATGGCCAATATGTCAGCCTCCACAAACTGAGATCCAACAAGTCTTTCCTTGCTTACCATTTTATCTTAGCTGTTAAATCAAATCTCTAACAGAGGTGAAAGAGAATAACAAGTAGGCAAACAAAGAAATACATATGTTAATTCTACTGTGGGAATACACTTTTTCTTACTTAAAATTACTCCAGATTGCATTTGGTATGTTCCTTTGATTAGGAAGTGAACAGAGTGGGAGTATTTTTATAGCTTGCTTTGCCAGAAAAATGTTTTTGTATGTAATCAAAGGGTCTTATTTAGGTTTGATAACAATATTTTCCTTATATTGTACACTGGAGTGAATTTCACTGCAGTGAAATTATTCACGCAGATAGAATTCACATGATGGTAACAACAAAGTTGTCCTTTCTTATTGGAGGGAGGAAGGAAAGAAACTGAACTATTGTTATTGGAGTTGCTTTACTATCACAACTGATTATACACAAAGGTCTGCTGCTATTAAACTTCTATATTTGTGATGTATTTCTAAATAATTTATTTGACTAATAAACTGTATTTGTAGGTGAGATGAGTGAAAGCCGAGCAAAGAGAGTTCGAATAAAGGAAGTTGATGGCTGGACTCTAAGGATGCTTATTGATTATATTTACACTGCTGAAATTCAAGTTACAGAAGAAAATGTACAGGTAAGAGAGAGAATATTTTCTTGCTCAGAAGAGATCTAATGTGCAGTGTCATTTATTTTGTCAGTGTAGTTCTACTCTGACATGGTAAATCTCCTCTGCAAACTAGAATTTTTTTCAGACCATGTGCTTACAATGCAAGTAGTCATACGGTTTGAATTCCAGGTCAGATTCAAAGACCATTGAAGTAAATGAAGTTAGTTGACTTTAGTGGGCTTTGCAACCAAACCTTATCTAATACAGTAAAATAGATGGTCTGCCCTGCCGAAAACTAATGATGTCAGCCACCTTTGTACCACCCCCTCTCTGACACTTTACTTAAAGTAGATCTGTGCTTAAATGTGAAACCATGTTCCCCAATGTAGCTGTTCTATTTAATTTTTTTGTCTGCTAGTCTGCAGGGTGAAGTACTTCTGCTAAGTCTCTGTACCTTGCCAGTAGCCAGTTGTGCAGAAATGTGTAGCTACTGCTGTGGGGGTTTGGGGTTTTTTTTTCAGTGGTTTGGTTGCTATTTTTAAAAAAATAATATCTATCATGAAGTTTTTTCCCATCCCACACAGAGCTGATCAGTTCTTCTAGTTGACTACCTTAAGTTTAAATAAGAATAAAGCAAACACAAGCTTGGGAAACCTGGCTTCCTGCTCTTAATATTTTCTGACCTCAAATGCTGAAGATAGAATGGATTTTCCATCCACTATATTTTGAGCTTTGTCAGAGATGTTTGGTTAGCTTAAAATTCATTGCATAACAGATTTTTTTTTTCCTTGCCTATCACCAGATTAGCACTTATTTTGCTGCTTTTGCAGAGAGCAAAACCATGTTGACGTATTTGGAATAGAAAACTTCTGTTGTAATTATGCATTCTGAAGTTTATTGCTTCAGTTGAGCACTGGGCTCAAATTAGTAGGTTTTTGATGGGTTGCTCTATCCAGTGGGGTCACTGCTAGTGTTAGCTGTGATTAATTGAAGGCCTGAAAATGAGAAATATAACCAGTTTGAAACAAAATATCCTACTATTAAATCTTCCATATTTTAGATCATGAGAAAAGTCTGCAAATCTGCAAGACTCGTATTTTTTAACATTCTTTTAAAGCAATTGTTTACTTCTGGTCTGATGATGGGTGAATATAGTTAAAAAACAGCCTGAAATAATGTTATATCTTGCCAGTCTGGTGGTTGCACAGATCTCTGTATCACTGTGGAAGACCTTATGCAAAATCTGGAGGTGTCAGAGATTCCCTAACAGACCTTTTTTTTCTTGTTTATATTGTTTTTTCTTTCTTAAGTCAGAATATTGTGGTTTGCTGGCATGCTTTAATGACCTTGATCTTGTACTTTTGATCCATATCAAATGTCTATTGCGTTTTGGCTGTAGGCACTGCCTAGGAGGATGCCCATTGTCATCGCTGACTCTTCTATGTTTATGGGGAAATCCTGTCAAGTGTTGTGTTTCTTCCTCATGCAGGACTCATTAAAGGCCAGAAATCACCAGGCTCCTGAATCTGATAGGGCTTTCATTTTTGCAGCTCCAGATTATCTATCTGGAGATATATCTGATGATAAAGGGGATGGTAATATAAATAATGTGGTTGGTGAGTGATATTGAAAGTTTGTGGTTAAAGTACTGGGAAGACAGTCAAGCTTTTATGTGGATTTTGTTTTATTACAGTATAGTTACACTTTAGTTTTGATACTGAGTATACTTGTAATACCATTTGTAATGGCTGTAAAGCTGTTCTTGCTTTGTTACTTTCATCCTTTTTGCATTATTACTGCTAGATAGTGTACGTTTGCATTATGGCAGAACCTAATGCCGTGGATAAAACCAAAATGTACTTCTGTAAGTCCTTTTACTTAAGTTTGAAAGCCAAGGTGGGAAAATTGTTACTGTGAATTTCTGGAAACTTAGAATCCTAGAACAGACTGTCAGGTCTTAGGTGTAACTGTTTTCTCTACATAAATGTGTTGCAAGCTCTTGAAATAGTTAGTAGCTCTCAATTTCCTGTCTATATGACAAGTATTGCTAAAAGATACTGTGAAATTTTGGTAATGAGTAAGAATTTCTTTTGTAGGAATACAGAACTGTGTAGGCCTAGGATGCCATGTAGTATTAACTCTGAACTTTTTTTCATATTTAGGCTAGTGTGCTAAACTGGAGCTTCAGCTTCTAGGGAGCTAGTTATGTTTCTTATTCTCATGTCCTTTCTGCATTTTTCTGTCTCTTCAGGTTGTACATAGTAAGAATAGGCATTTAATTAATTTCTAATATGTGATATAGTATTTGAAAATTATTTCAGTCCTTCATGTTTAAATAATGTAGAATTGCTAAGTATTCTTTGGTATTAAAATAGACACCTTGTGTATTTCTAAAACACTAATTATAAATGAATACTTAGACCAGTAAGCTTGGCTATAACATTTTCTTAAAGGGCAGGTTAACTACAAGCATCTTTCATTAATGTCTTTCTTGATGTAGTCATGGACAGGAGATTGCTTCCTTTCATAGAGAAGTCAGGTATAATCAATGAATGAGTGGAAAACCACATTCATCTAGTGCATATCTATCAACGCTGGAGGCCCTCAGCACTGGGTGTAATCACTACATTAGTTAAATACAAGACAGTGTTTGTTCTTTACATCAGTTCTTGGTTCAGTAGTTTCCTCCAGTCCTCAGCTGTGAGAGAGCTTTCTTCTAGTATTTGTCCATCATGTAGAATGACTTATTTTATCATTCATCTCTAATGGCATTCACATCATATAATGCTGTACTGGTGTTTCTGTTGTATTTACATATTATGTCACATTTTCCTCTGTTCTAGGTCTCTGTTCTCTTTCTTTTTTCTTTTTTTTTTTTTTTTTCCCTAAATGAAATTCAGTGTCAAGCTTAATGCAATATCACATTTTTCATGTTTTAAGAAGGGAACATCAAAGTTAACATTTTCAGAAGGCAAATCAATTTTCTTGCACATCAAATTTTTTCAATTTCCATATAGGTATTAACTACATGCAGTGCACAATGTGGGAGAGTTAGTTACTATAAGAAGCTCATGCATGAGTAACTCTCCCACACTATGCGTATGCTTTTTAGCATGTATTTAGTCAGCCATGTACCTAGGGCCTCTACTGAGCACAAGTATATCAGAGAAGTTGTTTTTGCAGTTGTTTGCAGCAGACTGTGGATTTGTTGCAGGCTTTAGAGGTCAGCCTGATATGGGATGACTGGCATCTGATTGGAGAAAATATGGGACAAAGTTGATTGTGTTCCTTTACAGTTCCCTGTTATTGTGGTTGTGCTGGTAACAGCTGTTTGCTAGACTTGCTCTATAAACCAGATCAATGACCTTATATATTAAAAAAACCCACCCTACCAAAACCATAATAATCTTTCCCACCCTCACCCAACTTCCTGGCACTTTTTTAGTTATTCTTGACTTGGATCATGTCAAAGATCTTGCAGTTCTTTGAGTTAGTGTATTGAAGTGTGAAAATATACACCTGTGCTGGGAGTGGTCAATTCCTTGCTGCCCAGGGAAAACATTATATGTTTAAAAAGAGGGAGGGGGGGAAAAAAAAAGTTAGTTGTGCACAAGAGATAGCAGAAGAAAAACACAAATAATGGTATTTTCACAAAGTTCTATCCTGGCATGTTTTTGTCCCTTTCAAGAATTAGGTGCAACCAACACATATTCCAAAATCCTAAACAAGATCCTTTTTAATATGCATCATTTTTTTGTGTTCATTTTCTGAAATTACTCAAGAACAATGTTCTCAATGTTACTAACACTTGAACACACAATATGTGTACGTTTTTCCTCTGTTCACACAGATTCCATTTAAAATATAACAGACACACTTCTGTTTGCATGTGACAGCACATTTGCTTTGAGGTGCTGTGAAAACAAGGTCCAAAAAAGAAGCTGATTTTCCTAAGAAATCCTGAAAAAGGAAGATCCTGATGTTGTCCAAGCTTTCTATTGAGACAGTCATTCTGCAGTACAATTATTTGGTAACATGGGCTGTGACTATTTGTGCAGCATCTCATCACCTCTAGGGTCTACTAGTTGAACAACTTTGGCAGGTTGTTGAATTCTGAGAAGTCCTCTAGCCTGAAATTGAACAGATACCTCATGCCAAAACCCAGAGAAGTCCCACATCTTATGCAAATAGATGCATGCTTTTCAGGATGCTCAATTTGTGTGTGTTTGGGTTTTTTTTGTGGCATGACCTACAAACTATTGAAGAGGCAGGACTGAGGTTATGTAAAAGCACAAAAGAAGGAATGGGAGGTTACGGGGCATACTGTGACAGATAATTGCTACTGAACTCAGTAAAGTGAAGCACTGGCTAAATGTATCCAGTCTTGGCAGCAATGGATACTTCATAATAATACTTAAGTAGTTTGTTCCAGTTGCTTTAACAGCTTTTCTGGTTGAAAAAATATAGTATCTGATTTAAACTTTCATTGATCTGTACTGGCCCAATTTCTTGTATTTCCTCTGCTATCTTGTAAAACAGCTTGTGGCTAACTTTCCTATATCAATCTTATGTATTGAAAGACTCTTCTCATTCATATAATAGAGTAATTTTCTTTACACTGAACATTGCCTTTCTTTGAAGGTAATGCTTTCAGAATCTTCCACCATTCTTCTTGTTCTTCTAGACTCTCTCTGTTTCACCTATATTTACATAGGCCAGAATTAGACCTTGTAGTCCACTGAGGTCTTGCTAATGTAAACTGAAGTAAATTGTAATTCTGTGAGTAAAATACAGAGTTTATTTCTTTGTCATTGAATTGGCTCTCTTTTCCAGCAACATGAAATGGGTGCTAGCAGTCACTTTCCTTTTTATACCACTAGAGAGAGAGAGAATGTGAAAGCAGTCATCACACAGCGGGAAAAGAAAGTTGTAGTACTTCTTAATTTTAGTAAATGATGATTTGAATGATTTGTTGTAAGTATTCATGCTTATTAGCATAACACTTCAAATAAACCAGAACCAGCAGAAGTCGTTTTCTGGTTATAGTAGTAGAGTCTTTAAATAAGTTTAGTGGGCAAGACTGCGTTTCACACTGCCAATTTACAAGTCTGTTTTTGAAGTATAGTCACATGTTAAAACTGGTTTTGATCTAAAAAGTAACTAATTGTCATTTTAGAGATATATTTGATTGTCTATTAAAACTCAGCAATAAGAGAAAAAGATGGCTTACTCAAAATTTTGTGAAGTTTCATCTGATAAGGCAGCTGCATGCATGTCATTTTAAAAATGTTTAAAACTTTTGAAGAGAACATCTTCTGACAAAACCCTCATGTGGAATACAATGTAGAAGAAGGAATAATCCAGATTTGTTTCAGTTGACAAGGACAAAAAAACCCGAACAAATCACCAAGGAGTAGATATTGCTCCAATAAGATGTAGTAGACATATGTGCCATCAGCAATATGAAGTCCATGTAAACATAGGGTCTTCATTTATCATGCCAAATCTTTACTGGATATTAATTTAAAGGCAAAAATAAAATTCCACACAGCATGTAACATTCCTTAGTTGTTCTTCTGCTGATCATTAGGATAATCTCAGAACAAAATATGCAGAATAAATTGTATTCTGTTCAGTAGTGATCTGCTTATGATGCATAATGTGCTGTTTTGTAAGAGTGGGACATATGAAATGACCAATCTTTAGGGGTTACTGGTTTATTCTGAAACTTGTATTGCCTGAATACAGGTAACTGAGTTATTTTTCTGACTCATTCCTGTGTCTCATGGTGATTTCAGATTCCCTTCTGGACAGGTACATCGGTTTAAAGGAGTTTCATTAAAAGCAGGAGGGGTGTTCAGGATTATCATGGAATAACCAGTCTAACAACTTACTACTGCACATCAACTGAACACCAGCAGTTGTTTGTGTGTGCTTTGAGCCTGAAAAAAATATAAAATGACTAGGTATGAGCCAGTTTCTTAGACTTATTGCTTTACCTAGTGTTTGCCACAGCCTTTGAGCACTTACATGATCAAATTACTATATCTTAATTTCCCATACTCTTCAGTGTCATACAGTTTTTGCTTCTGAGCTGAGTCAAAATACACCTAGGAATATTTTGATGGTTGACAGGCTTTATTCTCAAAAGAATTATTTTGTTTATAGAAATTGGTGACTAAATCAGTTAATGATTTAATAACCATGTGATCTGTAAAGATCATAAAGCATGTTTTTTTGAAGAATTTCTGAAGCCTACCAGTAAATTTTACCTTTGAATACTAAAGAGCAGATCTTTTCCCTTATTGGATCAGAAGATGTCCTTCACCTTTCAAAGAGATACATTCTGTTTTTTTTCCCCATTTCCTTTTTTTTTTTCCCCCTTGTTCTTTCTTTCCTTTTTTTTGTGTGGTTTTTTCTTTAAGGACTTTTTGATAATAGGGGAAAATGAAATGGCTTAAGTGTGTCTTAAAAAGAGGGAGTGCTAGATAGGCTTAATCAAGGCAATTACAACTTGAATGCCACTAAGAGAGTTGCAGATAATTAATATAGGTCCTGTATCTCTCCAGTTGTGCAGTCTACTGAATGGAGGGCTCCTTAAAAAGAGTGTATATAGCAATTGCCAAATGGTTTTCCCATAGACTATTATATGCAAGACAGTGCAGTGAGTAATGATACCAAGTAGAAGCAGTCACCATCTTCTGGCAGATGAAGATAACTTAATAACATTACTGTTGTACCACAGGTTAAATTTGGCACCCCGTAAGATTGCAGGCTGGTTGTTGGTAAAGGTGCTTTGTTTACTTTTACTTGCCTTTTTACTGACCACAATTGCCTGGTTACAGCATTTAAAAATTGTTCTTCAGAGGTTACCTGTATTTCCCACTGAGGTCTTTACTATACTACTTATTAAATTAATACGCTTTCTCTTGCACGCTTTCTCTCTCTCTCTCAAAAAAGACAACAATATTTCTCTGTCAATAGCTGCAGCAGATTTTTTTTTTTTTTTTTTAAAATAAAAATAAATCTTGCCTAAAGTTAATAGTGTCTTTAGAGCTTAAGTTTATATCATCAGAAACTCAGCAAAGTATCCAGGTGCAGCACATAAGTATTTTTTGACAGGCTGTTAGATCAAAACTTCATTAAAACTTGTACAGCTATCTTTCAGGCTGTTCAAATGGTTTTATTTTCTGAGGTGATTAGTAAATTCTGTTACCTAAATTATCTCCTGAAAGCTTAACATTTTGGACAGGTTTGTCTGATGACAGTTGATACAGTTGCTCAAAAATGGATTTTATTTCCATATAATTCTAAATAGCATGAAATGTTAAATTGTCATACTGCATAATTGTTCAGCACCATTCAAATAAAAATCATCTTTGCACTGTGTTCTGATGCCTCAAATGGGTACAAATGCAATCTTTTGATGTTTTGATAACCACCTTCCATGCCACAACACCTACTCATACCTTTCCCTGCAGCAAGTACATGAATCTTGATTTATTATTTTTCTTACCTAAAGGGCCAAGTGTTAAACCATATACCTGGGCTCTTTTATTACTTCTGTGAGTTTCTGTAGGTAGGGGATAATTTGTCAAGATGTGACTTTTACAAGTGAGGTACAAATATATTATTTCTCATCAGGTAAAATTGGGTTATGCAGTGACAGGCTAAATTGTCAGATGCATGAATTTTTGGATGAAATGGAGTTGTCAGAAATGATTAATTTAACACTATTGACTGTAACTGCTGTTTTGAGTATTGTACCAGGCCTTAGAATCTGGTCTAAAAATCAGGAACATGAGGCTACGTGGTGCATCCCAGCGTGCAGAGCCATGCAGCTTCAATGTTCATTCTGTTCACTGTGGTGAAGAGAGGAGGAGAAAGGTTGAAAGACAGCTGTACGTGTAGAGATCTTAAGGATTTTCTAATTGATGCAATAATTTTAGTGTTCCTTTAACAATCTTACATGTGATAATCTTTGTAAACTATTTGTGAACAGTCTCTTCTTGCCTTCATTATATGATGAGTAAGGTACTAATTATTCAACCTTGAGATGACAGGTTATAATCCTGATTGTTTCTGAGAATAAAAATATTTTTTGTGATCTTCAGCTCCCTCATCTTTCATATTCTCCACCAGTGGGTGTCTGCTGGACGGGACTTGATTGTGCAACCATTATATTTCCACCATCATATTTCAGCTTATCACTTTTTATGGCCTTCCTGGAGACCTAAAATTTTCTGTTCACAAACTTTTGTTGTTGTTTGCTAATAGATTTCAAGCAACTGGACACATTTTTGTGAACATTTTGCTTTACAGAAAGGGGTTTATGTAATAGAGCTATTAACTGTCAAAGCTATTGGCAGTTGGTAATACTATTTGTCTGACACAGATATTATTAAAGTTTCAGGAGGAGATGGAGTTCTTTATTGGATCATCTTAGAGAGCTTTAGAAATAAACAAGCCTGTGGTCTTTCTCCTCATCTCTGTTGTGGCTTCAGTGGCATAGCTACTCCATGTTCTTACAAAATCTGAAGTTGTATTAAGAGTCATTTGGGTTAATTTTTTTTATAAAACAGGGTCATCCTAATGACTTCAAGATTAAAACTGGAAAAAAACCTATCCAATAATCCTCATGTGTGTTGAAATAACTCTTTAGATGGTAATCCAAACCTTTAACTTTTATTCTTTGGTGCCAGGATGGGTCTGATAATGCAAAAGGCTTGCTGACACTGCAGAGAGGTACTTAAATCCAAGCTGACATGAGTTTCCTTACAGACATTGTGCATAAAGACATTCTTGCTGGGCAAGAATTTAATATTGGACTAAACAGCTTTTATAGTATGCTATTCAACTGTGTGCTGAAAGACTATCAGTGGAGTACCACTGTATTTTGCTATTGTACATATTGTATATGTTAGGACTCAAACAACTATCTGGTTACCTCTTTTGACCTTTTATTTTTGGGGCAGGAGCATTTGTGACAATAGCTTTCAGGATTTAGTAATGTGAGGGCACAACTAATATGTGACATAGCTGGAGGATAGGCAGTGGCACACTTCTTGAATTTATATGCATTGTAAGATATGTCAGGCAACAGTAAATTATCCAATTCTTCCAGTGAAATAATCTTACTATGAATTCTTCATTTGCTTATACATGCCTGCCTGTCAGGAAAGTGAGTGTAGGAGGGAAGGGAAAAAGAGGAATATGATCTTTCTACAGGCATATTTTATTGCCAATACAAGCTTCATTAATTTACACTTTAAAAGAGCAAGCTTTGCATAAAAGAGCTTCTGACCAAAATACTAAGCAAACAACTTTGTGGGGAAAATAAATATTTTACTCTGTGACAAATTTAAAATGCATATTGAATAGTCTTATTTTTCTTTGTTTTCCAGAAAATATTGTTTGTGACTTCAGATATCATCTATGTTCAAACTAGAACTTCTTGGTTTTGGGGGCAGAATATTATGTGCACTGCAGAATAGATATGGTCGCAGTATTTTTGTTCCCTTTCTATGTTTGTTTTTATAACTGAGGAACTGGGCATTTTGGTTTGGTTGGAGATGTATTTCAAAGCCTTACGTGTGGCTGATAGGTGTTTGTGTTTGATGCCCTGATAAAGGATTTCCTTTTCTCATTTGGCTTACTTGGTGACATGTGAAAGAAGGAAATCACACTGTGTGCTTGACATGAGGAAGGTGTTAAGGGTTGCTGAATCTGGTAGCCTGACAACAGCAAAGTGTCTGCAGCTTCATGTCCCCAAGCTCCAGCTGGTAGTGAGGAGGCATGTATTCCCAGCAGGTACATACACAATCATGTGTGTACTGCATATGTACAGAGGGCCAGCCACACAGATCAGTGCTGGCAGAAACACTCAGCTGTTGTCTTGATTCTGTCTTGAGCTGGTCTGTCTCTCTAAAAAGTCCCTTGGATATGTCTGTTAAACACCTTTTCTGCTGTAGTGTTGGACCTAGAGTAGATCTTCCCAAATTATGTTCTAAGCCAAGCTAAATAAATACAATTCATACTTCTTCATCTAGGGATAACATTCTCTACTATTCTCTCCTCTAGATATAGATGGTATAGTGAAGTTCCAGGAGGTAGGTAGTAAGAGGATTTTGTAGACAAGATAACTGCTGTTTCTGTACAGCTGTTGTTTTGGTTAAGGGAGAGAGTAAAATGGTGGCAGGACTGTCAGAACCAGGAGAAGCAGATGTTGCATGAATATGGCAGCTGCTCTTTCCTGAGGTATTCACATTTTTATTTTCCTACATTTTTTTCCTTTTCTGAAGATACCTTGCTGCTGTTTCTCTCTGTCCTTCAAGTGATGTTTTATTCACATGTTGCTGCCATTTTTCAGCTAATGAATCTTCTTATAACTGTGGGGTTTTTTTCAGTACTATTGCTCTATGAGAGATCCCAGAACTTTGGTCAAAAATAAAATTGCAGAAGGATATGAGCCTCATAGGACTGAAAAGATACCTGAATGGAAATTTTAGCTATTCGACACCAGCTTTCAGTTAGTAAAGAGAAATATGTAAGGAAGAAACAAAACCTAGAATGAGCACAAGATCTAAAGATGAATCTAAAATGTGGATATGAAGACTAAATTGAAATTGTCTTGAGGCTGTGAACACTGTATTGGACTGTCAACTGCAAGTGTGCATGAGAGGCAGTCTTGAATTTTTCTGGAGAGAAACTGAGGTCTTAACAGGCTGAATCACAGATTTTCCCCATCTCAAAATATTTGCTTTTCAGAGGATGTTTTGAGGTGGGGTAAAAACTACTTGTTTCTGCTTATTTTGAAGAGGAACTTCTGGGTAAAGGTGGTGAAGAGGCTGGTAGCTTGGCTGTGTTAGCATGATCTAAGCAAGAACTAAGGAATGAATCAGAACTCATGGAGGAGGTGATGGGGTGAGACACAAGTAGGGTTGAGGCAGGAGTACATTATAGAAGAGATACTGATCTGTAAGCCTGCACTTCAGAAGCATGTGATTCCAATTACTGTAGGAGGTGAATGGGAAGTCACTGAGGGATTTTAAAAGGCATGTTTAATTTAAATGATAAAAAGAATAAACCACTTTTACTCAGCACTGCAGCTCTAAATATAACAGCTGTTAGTTTCCTGCATATTGCTTCTTTGAGTGATTTCGGAGAGCACGTAGGTTGCCAGAACCATGCGTGAGCAAGGTGCCAAAAACTAATTAAGGTATAAAGCTCTGTTATGCCAAAAGACTCTGCAAGGTATATCCTCTTGCAGGCTGAGGATAGGATTAGCGAAAGGGTCAAAAGATGAGGCACCAAAGCAAATAAATAAGAACATCAGATCACTAAGGCAAATATGATCTAGTAGCCATATGTGTAAAAATAATCCCTGCCTACACACAGAGAAGAAACTTCTAAAGTGAGGTGGCTGAAACTGTACTAATTTACTGAAGCATGAGCTGAAACTGCAAGGAATAGCCAGCTAGAGAACATTTTTATACAGTGTCAGTAGTGGTCCTGAGCATTAGAGAAATAAGTTTGTTTGGGTTTTTTTGTTTGGGGTTTGTTTGTTTGTGGTGTTTTGTGTGTGTGTGTTTTTGTTAGTGTCAGATAACAAGATAACATACAGAAAGTCCAAACTTTCTGTTTGTGTTAGAATTCTATTTATGAGTTGTGCATAGCTCCTAAAAGCCTACTGTAATTCTTTGAGTGGTCCAGAAATAACCATAGCAAAGGCTTTTGAAAGTCAAGTTAGTTCCTCCTAAATTGTCACATGATAAGCAATAAATAGATCAAAAATCCATCAGGAGCACAGGAACACATAGGAATAAATAGTTTTTACTGTATGAAAATGGTTGTAATATGTCACAAGCTTCCAAAGAAGGATGGATTTTCTTTAGCTTTCAAAAGCAGGCAGCAAAAGATGTAGGTGATAAACTGGTTTAAGGATTTATTATTTTTTTTCCAAGACCAGACAAAAATAGAAAATTTCACTGCTCTCTAGCTAAGCTGATATCGGACTAACATGATTGCAGATTGAATTTAATGTTGAAAGTGTAAAGTAATGCAAAATCTGAATTACTCCTACATATTGCTATGTTTTACATTAACAGCTTTTCCTAGAATAGAGTAGCATACTGTAGTTGCCTTAGAAAAACTTCTGCCTGTTGTGAAATAGTGGCTTTAAAAAGGAGTATAAAAAATGGCAATGCGGCATCTATGTTTTATTGTATAGATCTGTGTTCTTACCTGTAACACTGCTGGATGGTTTAAAATGTTACAGGAATAGAATGCTTTGGGGAAAGGCTTAAAGCTAGTAAAAGCATGTGTTTGCTATTGTTGTTGTTATTAATAATATTATTTTATTTTTATTATAATTTAAGAGAGGGAGAAAATTCAGGCCTTTGTTTTAGGTTAACTGTGAGACATCTAAACAAGTACTCTTTCTTCCAGTGTGTGTTTCAAAGTCTTAATATGCCCTTTTTAAGGGTAAAGATTATTTACTTATGCTGAAAGATAATAAACTGTTCTTTAGGATACCTAGACAGGAGTGCACAAAACCATGCATGTACATACGTGGTGTTGGTGTTGTTATGCATAGAGTGGATGCGTAATGAGCAGGGCATGTTGCTGCAAAATGAATGAGGGGTGTTGTCTAGGATGCAGAAGGTGAGCAATGTGCTTTTGTAGCTGCTCTGCTTGTTTGAAAATGATTACCTGTGAACCCTGGGTTATCATTAGACTGTGCTTCAGAGCAAGTATTTTCACCCTCTAAGGTTTACCTCCCTAATTAAGTGAGAACATATGAGGTCTAGGTCTGGGTTGGGTTCACCTGTTGTATTTCCCTTTGTCCTAAGCTTCCTCTTCCCTTTTGCTTGGAAGAGGGGATGGCAGAGGAAGGGATGGTTCTGATGGAAGCAGAGCACTGCTGTCAAGCTTCATTTCAGTAAATACTGGGTTTAAGCACGTACTGTGGAAGAGAAGAGGAAGAAGCTGCCAAACTTGCTACCAGGATGATTTGAGTGTGGGTGATCTCTTTCTGGTTGCAGCAAAGCATTAAGAAGAGTGTGGCCAGTAGGTTGAGGGAGGTTCTCCTGCCCCTCTACTCTGCCCTAGTGAGGCTTCATCTGGAGTACTGTGTCCAGTTCTGGGCTCCCCAGTAAAGAGGGACAGGGCATTACTGGAGAGTCTAGAAAAGGACTATGAAGACAATTAAGGGAATAGAACATCCCTCTTATGAGAGGTCTTATGAGGGCTTTTTAGACTGGAGAAGAGAGGGCTGAGAAAGGATCTGATCGATGTTTAAAGGATATCCCCAAATCTTCATCTATGAATGACTTTACTGAGTTTAATTCCTTAGATTTTCATTTTAGAATGGAATAGAATAAACCAGGTTGGAAGAGACCTTCAAGATCATCATGTCCAACCTTTCAACCAATCAAACCCACCTAAACAACTACACCATGGCACCAAGCATCCCATCAAGTCCCCCCTGAACACCTCCAATGATGATGACTCCGCCACCTCCCCGGGCAGCCCATTCCAATAGGCAATCACTCTCTCTGTATAGAATTTCTTCCTAACAGCCAGTCTAAACCTCCCCTGGTGCAGCCTGAGACTGTGTCCTCTTGTTCTGGTGCTGGCTGCCTGGGAGAAGAGAGCAACCTCTGCCTGGCTACAACCTCCCTTCAGGTAGTTGTAGAGAGCAATAAGGTCACCCCTGAGTCTCCTCTTCTCCAGGCTAAGCAACCCCAGCTCCCCCAGCCTTTCCTCATAGGCCTTGTGTTCCAAACCCCTCACCAACTTCGTTGCCCTTTACAAGTATGTTAAGGGTGTGTGTCAGGAAAATGAGTTCAGTCTCTTTTCACAGATGTCCAGTGGTAGGATGAGAGGCAAGAGATACAAACTGGAACACATTTGAGTAGACTATTTAAAAATAGTAATCATAAAAAGGTAAACAGAAATATGATAACAAATGGGTACATAAGTCACCAGGTTTGTGATCACAAGTTACAGTATCACAGTATTGTTCTCTGACTCTAAAACCTGGTGCCTTCATGCTGCCTCAGTAGGATGTGTTTGCCCTTTAACTAGACATTAATGAACAAGAACTTTTGTATGTAAACTGCCTTCTCAGACCAAGCAGTTTGTACAACTTTTCTGAGGCTGTGATCTTTAAAATTGTCACGCTGCTAGGCTGTATTAGAGACTCTGCTCTGGCAAGTTGGATGAAAGCAGCTACTTTTGTCTCAGCTCTGACCTTTACTGTGTAGGCATCCACATATCTATTTCTGTGTATGACCATAAAGCTACTTGTGGCAAAACCTAAAAGACAGCCCTTGTCAACTTAAAGTGCAGAGGTAATCTGCTAATTTTTAATTTGTTCTATGCAAATTAATGCATGTGTGCCCGCCCACCTCCCTGTAAAATTCAAGGTGATTATTATAATAGAGTAAATTAAGCCACTTAAAGAGGAGACTCCATGTTTGACCTCTCTTACTTGCAAGTAGATTCAGCAGTATGTTACTACCTATAAGGTGAAATTTCTGGAAGCTGAATAAAGGCTTCTTTAAAGATGTTTCTGTTTTTTGGATCTTAGTCATGCTTTAAATCATTAAATGTATGCATTAAGCTTTCATTTGAAAAAAATTGAATGAGAGGCTGGAGATGCTATTTGCTTTGGGAATTCTGTCCGAATATACCTGAACTTTATATGCACAACATCTAGATTAAACTGAGTGTAATGCCTTTTTTGTTTAGTTAATTTTGGTTTTGGAGGAGGAGGTATTCCCTCTGACATTTCTAGGAGAATATAAACACGGTTTGCGCTTTAGGAAATCGAATATGTAAGATTATCTCAAAATATAAAAGCGTAGCTGTGCTAATAGAAGCTTGGGTTAACCAAATGTCTTTTGAGTCCACTGAAGGGCCATTCGTCGCAAGTTAGATGTTAATCTTGGTATCTTTGTATTGAAGATAAACACCATGCACACAATGCATTTGTACTTCATACTGTTTCTGTTGTCCTTTGGTTTTGGATTTGTATCACTGTAAAACTTGGTGGTAATATGGATGCATCTTCTGTACCAGAGAACAGAATAGAGAAAGCAGAGGTTCACAATCTACTATGCCAGTTGTGGTGCTGTTTCTTCCAGAACAGTGAAGACTTGAGCACATACTATTTTAATCCCTGTCCTTAAGATTTCTAGAAAATAGGCAGTTATACTAGGAGAATAAACCCTGTTTGTTACAAGTCAGTCCATCTGTAATGTAGAAAAAAACCCCAACAAACCAAGAAACAATTCCATCCTCAGTGTCTTCCCCTTCAGTCCCCACAGAGTTGTCTTTTATACTTCAGGAAGCATAGCGGGTGAATATTTTGATTCTTTAGTCAGCCTTTTACCTCTCTAATTTTAGGGAATATTTTTAAAGTATTTCTGTGGTGGTGATCAAGAGGGGATTGGACGTGGCACTTGGTGCCATTGTTTAGTAGTCATGAGGTCTTGGGTGACAGGTTGGATTTGATGATCTTTGAGGTCTGTTCCAACCTTATTGATTCCATGATTCTATCTTTGGTATAGCCAAACTCCGTATCTGTTGGTGCGGTCTGAGTCTGAGGGTGGTCTGGTACTGAAGGTGTGAGATGTTGTGGGTAAATCCTATAGCTGAAGCATACTATCTAAAAGCGTCATCTTCTAGAGTGATTGCTTATTTGAGTCAGTCTTTACAGAAAGAGTGAAGATTATGTAGTGTGAGCTATGTTATCCTGCCTACTTAATATTTTCAGCTTCTTTTAATCCTTCTGCAGGGAAGCTTTATATATTATTTGACTGCTCCCATAGTTAAAGAATAAATTGTCCAGTTTCTTAATAACAAAGTATGAGCAGCAAGTGGCTTTATTCAGACTCTAGTTAGTCTTGTTTAAATTATCCTGCCCTAGGATATTGTGAAGGTATATTTATGCAGCTGTATAATCTTTTAAGCTCATAATTATGGTATGATAAAGGATTCTGAGTTTTCATTTCAGATGACTTACTGTGCATATACTTAAATTGTCAGTGACCAAGCTTTGAATTAAAACTACTGTTTCTATCAAATCAAAACATCTACAATTTTTTTCACTGAAAGAAAAATCTAAAATTCTAATTACAATTATTTTAGGTTCAGGAATGTTTTACTCCAGCTGAGACAATGTTTCATTTCTATTTCCAGTGTCTTTTAACACAAGAAGAGGATAGGAAAGTCTAAGCTTATGACTGTTAACAAAAATAACTGTCAGTATAGAAAATCAATCTCTCTTTTGTGTAGGCTTAAGCCAAAATGCACTGTTACATGGTGATTTTGGCACTGTTCTGGCAGAGAAGATATAGGAGAATCCTCAAGTCAAAGACTGCATTCTTCTCTCTCTTGTAGACCAGATGGACACCATTGATTATAATGTATTACTTGATTACAGTTGACCCTTCTGTAATTTTGTTTCATGAATCTTTTTTCTGTACTTCAACAATTCCAAATCCCTCCCAAAACTTTCACACCTACCTCATTCAAAAAAACCCGACAGATAAAAAAAAACCCTCCCCTTCTACCCTGAATGTTTTAGTTAATAATTAGTAGTTCGTTCAGACTTGCCTTTTCAAGTGATGTCTCTTCTAAATTTTTCAGCAAATCAGTTATTTCTTATAAATTGCATGTCAGTGAAGAGAATTCTTAAATACACATTATGATGCTAGTTGAAAAGAAAGTAGGTAAACCAATTATTTTGCTTTATACTCCATTTTAATCTGGCACACTGCTTTCCAAGTTGGGAGCTACTTAATATTTCATAGATTGTGTTAGCCATTCAAATAATACATTACCATGATTATTTGCTTGTTTTCCATTGAAACTGTGCTCTAACAGTTTGTATCTACTTGTCCTGGGTTTGTCTAGAGTAGGGTTAATGTTCACAAGAAGCTGGATGGATAGCTGCACTGAAGCAGGTAATAGGAAGTTTGAGGCCTTACTGACATCATGCCCAATATAGAAGGGGGAGTGAGCTGGCTGGAGGAATGATGCACAGTTAGGGCTGCTGGGTGGCAGGTTCCAGGTGCGGTGGTGTACATCACTCCTTATCTCGATTCACAAGATTCCCGATTCTCATTCCCATCTCAACAGGGGAAGGGTAAGAAATGACCGAGTGGCTGTGTGGTGCTCAGTTGCTGGCTGGGCCTAAACTATGACGCTAGTACTAAGGGAATGTGAAGGAACAAGGCTGTATCTTGATTAGCAGTCCAATTCCTTCCTCTGATACTATACAATTGCCACTTGTACCTGAGTTTTAACTGGATGGGGGTCATTGAGCTAAAGGATAAATTTATGCATCTAAGTCTTCACTGCACATTGGCCTATGAAATCAAGGATGCTAGAATACCTAGAAGAGATATTTCATAAGGTGCATGGTATCAGGTCCTAAACATGCAGCTCATGCACTCCTTTAATCCAGTGCAGTGTCTTATTTGTGTATTTTAACAATGGAACAGTGCACTTGACTTGCACATTTTTCATCTAGAAATCTAGAAGGGTTGAATCTTTCACAATTGCAACTTCCTCATTTTATTCCATGGATGCAAGAATTAAAATATTTGTATCTATTTTAGTGGGTTTTGTATGCATATTCCCAAATAATATAATTTCAATGCAGTTCTGAATGATTTCACTAGAACGTAGATTACAGTTCCCAACCACAATTTTACTTTCAGCACAGATGCATGTAGATGAGGGGGAAAAAATAATTTGGATTATTTTTGACAATCTTTTCCCTTTCTTCCTTATGCTGTGATAGTATGAACAGCAACCGAAGGAGTTTAGTTTGCTGAAATTTAAAGCTTAGAAGTAGAGGTTAGACTTCACTGGTTTTCCTCAAGATTTGTTTTATGATGTGCATTAACATTTGAGACCTGACAAGATTCATCCCATGGTTCTGAGGGAATTGGCTGATATAGTTCCCAAGCCACTCTCCATGATACTTGAAAAGTCATGGCAGTTGGGTGAAGTCTCTGGTAAATCCTGGGAAACTGCCTTGGGAACCTCTGGCCTGTCAGCCTCACCTTTGTGCCTGGGAAGATCCTCACCTTTATGCCTGTTATGGAACAGATTTCCCTGGAAGCTTTGCTAAAGCATGTCGAGGACATGGGGGTGATTAGAGACAGCCAGCATTGCTTCACCAGGGCAAGGTCTCATATGATGTAGTGACATCAACAGAGAAGGGAAGAGCTATGGATGGACTTATGTAAAGTGTTTCACAGAGTCACTCACGGCATCCTCTCTAAGTTAGAGAAATATGGACTTGATGGGTGGTCTGTTTGATGGATGAAGAGTTGGTCACTTCCAGGGCTATATGAAGGTTAGTGTGTCATTGAACTTTGTGAACCAAATGTACTGTTAAGGGATGCCTATTAGGTCAGCTATCATCCTTCACATGGGATGAGCTCCTTTGTTTGATGTGGCAGCATTCCAGGGCAGCTTCTGTGACCAGCTTCTTCTAGATAGTCCACAAGAAAGGTTTAATGTTTGGTACAAAATTTACTGATTAGAAAATACTTTGTGCTACAGTGATATGTTTACATTTAGCAGAGAGATACATCAATATACTAAAATCACAACACAAGCATGATCTAACAATTGCAATATACATTGGGGCCACTATGCAAAAAGTTTTTACCATTACTGGTCTCTGTGTGCTCAGTGTCAGGATGTTAGGCATCTCAGTTGACCAGGTAGGAATATGCAGGCTAAAGCCAGCTCAAGTGAGTTGCTGTCTTCAGAGCTCCTTCTGATGGTTGTTCAGTTTTTGTATTTTATGTTGGGCTGAGCCACATATATACCTTCCCCTGCACTGGTCTGACTAGCTGAAGAAGCCATTAAACTGTACTAATTATCTTTGACAATGCTGTTGACGCAGCCTGATGCCTCTCACTAGTACAGCCATATATCTAGAACAAGTTACTCTTCAGTCCCTCTTGTGTTAAGTTCAGCTTTCTTTATGCCACTTACATTTTCTTCATGAGTTCATTGCCCTTGCTCATCTTGTCTGAGCCTTCTTCCCTTGTTCGTTGGTCACACAGGCTGTATATCCCTGAGACTTGTAAATACATTCCCTGTGAACTGATGGATTCCATGTAACTGGAGAAGCACTTGCCTGCTCCAGTACCAGCTGCTCCTCACATCAGAGCTCAATATGCATGTTCTTTGGTTACATGATGCAAATATGTCCAGCTGCACAATGGTGTACAGTTATGGGGCTACCTGGAAAAGAAAGAGGGGGAAAAGCTTCAGGCAGCATCAGTACCTTCAGCTGTCAACATACTCATGGCATATCTGAAGGGTCACAAGAGAGGGCTGCGGGTTCAGATACTGGTTGATGAAGGGCCTGAATCTACTGCAGTGAAAACAGCCACCCAAGCTTAGGGCTTTAAGTGGATCCCTTCTGATTGTGCAGGTGTCCCTGCAGATGGATTTAAAAAAAAAAAAAGGTATCTAATATCAGTCCCTTTTGTCTCAGTGGGAGTGGAAAAGTGTATTTGGGTGGGTGCACACAAATATGGAAACAGTAATGTCACTGCATAAAAAGGGGATAGTCTTCAATGACTTGTAAGTAAGGGTTAAATGATCTGCTCTAGGAAATGTGGCAGTCATTCCAAAATTAATCACTATGACTTTTGACATGAAAAAGTGAAAGTACAATTTCTTGCTTGCCATCTGTAATAAAAATCTGTTTATTTTCTTTGGTTATAACAAACACCACCATGGTGATGAAGATACATTTTCATTGAATAAGTAATTGAAGATTAATCCCCCCTTCAATTCTTGCAGTACAAAGCAATATGCATATTAAAGTATTTTTGATCTTTAAAGCCCTCTGCTGGCTATTTTTGGAAATAAATCTGAGCTACAGCCTACCAGTTTGGAGTCATCAGCAGTTAATCTGTACTGCAGTTTTGATATAGTCTTCTTTATGTGTTTGAGAGGAGCTGGGGTTCCCTCCCCCATGTAGTTCTGTCTGTGGCTTCATCAGCTGGAATCTGCCTGTGATGAAATGATATTTTTAAAGCCAAGTTATTACAGCTTCCAGACTAACAGTTCTATAGGTACAAATGGAACTAGCTAGAAGTTATCACAGCTCTTGTTGCCTAGTAACCAAAGCCCAATGAATAATTTAAATGGGATAAATTTGATACACTTTGCCTTTGTTTTCCATTACACCTACTTAGATGTAAATATCTTACTAAAATCTATTGAAATCTGTAACATTACAAACTCATTTACAGTGAGTTTAAACTCTTCACCATGAGGGTGGTGAGGCACTGGAACAGATTGCCCAAAGGACTGTGGGGACTCCAATCCTGGAAGTGTTCAAAGCCAGGTTGCATGGAGCCTTGAGCAATCTAGTCTTGTAGGAGGTGTCTCTGTGTACCCATTACGAAGAGTGACCTTCTAATTCTTGTAACATTGCTTTACTGTTCATATGATGGAGCAAGTATCTCAATGTGACTTATGTGACTGTGCACACAAATATTACATTCTTTTTTGCATATCATTCTCAAATTCCACCTTCACATTTTGTTTACTGATTTGATGATATTTAGCATATTTTTCTACTTGAATCTGTTTGAGCAGTCAAGGATTGTTCTCAGTTACGTGCTCAACTATAGTGATGACATGCCTAAAATTATCTAGGACTGTGCTTGAATTAGTTACTGAATTTGTCAGCAGGCATGAAATGTTTGTTTCATTGGGACAAGTTGTGTAAATAAATACTCCTATTAGATTCTAGCCTTGATTTTTGATATGTGATTTCATTATCTACTCACTCATATAACTAGTCATGCTGTAGTTGTAGTAATAGGAATTGTATTACTAGTATTACCTTAATATTTTCATTGATATATGCTAAATTGAGTTTACTGTACTATTTTAACCTTGTCATTAGTAACCCTTCAGCTTACTCAATTCATTTTGGATTGTGTGATTTTGTGACACTTGTGCCTATTACATGCAAATCTTCTCTGTTTACTTTGATTTAGCTAATCCTTGAAAATATCAAATAAGATTTAAATTAGTTTTTAGTTATTTGGTTTAGCAGCAGTTTGTATATCTCAGAGCAATCACATTTGCGTTTTTCCTTCATTTCTCTTTCATTAATGGTTGATACTTAAAGCAAACTGTTGTTACATGGATGATCCTACCTTCTTCCTGTCTACACTAATACTTGAATGTGTGAAACAGAAGCTACAATGGATGATTGCTTCAAATTAGGGATTAGTATCTCAAGGAACAGAAACATGGTTTTCAAACAGCTTAAAGGAGAGTAACAGCCATAAATAGTAGAAGTGGGACCAAATCCCAAAGATGAAAGCAGATACAGGCTTTACAAGGTTGTGTCACCTTAAGTCCTTTTTGGTTTAGTTTGAATTGTTAGTTTTATTTTTAAAAAAAAATCTATAAAGAGTAAACAGTAATGGTGGCTCTTTAGAAGCTGAATAGGTAGATGCTTACAGAGATTATTTCAAATATTTGATTCTACAGACAGTTGAAAAGACTAAAACTTCTTCCAAAGAACAATAAAGTAGAATATAGAATCATAGAATCAGTCAGGGTTGGAAGGGACCACAAGGATCATCTAGTTCCAACCCCCTGCCATGGGCAGGGACACCCTACCCTAGATCAGGCTGGCCAGAGCCTCGTCCAGCCTGGTCTTAAACACCTCCAGGGACTGGGCCTCAACCACCTCCCTGGATAACCCATTCCAGGGCTTCACCACTCTCATGGTGAAGAACTTCCCTCACATCTAGCCTGAATCTCCCCATTTCCAGCTTCATTCCGTTCCCCCTAGTCCTATCACTACCTGAGATCCTGAGAAGTCCCTCCCCAGCCTTCCTGTAGGCCCCCTTCAGATACTGGAAGGCCACAATGAGGTCACCTCGGAGCCTTCTCTTCTCCAGACTGAACAGCCCCAACTCCTTCAGTCTGTCCTCACAGGAGAGGTGCTCCAGCCCTCTGATCATCCTCGTGGCCCTTCTCTGGACACGCTCCAGCACGTCCACATCTCTCCTGTAATATGGGCTCCAGAACTGGACGCAGTACTCCAGATGGGGTCTCACCAGAGCTGAGTAGAGGGGAAGAAGCATCTCCCTTGACCTGCTGGTCACACTTCTCCTGATGCAGCCCAGGATCTGATTGGCTTTCCGGGCTGCAAGCGCACATTGAGAGCTCATGTTGAGCTTCTTGTCCACCAGCACCCCCAAGTCTCTCTCCTCAGGGCTGCTCTCCAGCCAGTCACTGCCCAGCCTGGATTTGTGCCTGGGATTGCCTCGACCCAGATGCAGGACCCTGCACTTGGTCTTGTTGAAGCTCCTGAGGTTGGCTTGTGCCCACCTCTCCAGCCTGTCCAGGTCCCTCTGGATGGCATCCCTTCCCTCCAGCGTGTCCACTGCACCACACAGCTTGGTGTCATCAGCAAACTTGCTGAGGGTGCACTCGATGCCACTGTCCATGGCACCCACAAAGATGTTGAACAAGACAGGTCCCAGGACTGATCCCTGAGGGACTCCGCTTGTCACTGGCCTCCACTGGGATATGGACCCGTTGACAGCCACTCTTTGGGTGCGGCCATCAAGCCAATTCTTTATCCATCTAGTGGTCCATCCATCAAACCCATGTGTCGCCAGCTTGGAGACCAGGAGGTGGTGCGGGACAGTGTCGAAGGCTTTGCTCAAGTCCAGGTAAACGACATCAGTTACTCGCCCCTCATCTATTAATGCTGTCACCTGCTCATAGAAGGCCACCAGGTTTGTCAGGCAGGATTTGCCCTTGGCAAAGCCATGCTGACTACTCCCAATCACCTCTTCACTGTTCTTCTGAGTCATTAGTGCCTCCAGGAGGATCTGCTCCATGATCTTTCCGGGCACAGAGGTGAGACTGACTGGCCTGTAGTTCCCCAGTTCCTCCTTCTTGCCCTTTTTGAAAATGGGAGTAATGTTTCCCCTTTTCCAGTCTGTGGGGACTTCCCCAGTCTGCCATGACTTCTGGAATTTAATAGAGAGGGGCTTAGCAACCTCATCTGCCAGTTCTCTCAGCACCCGTGGGTGTATCCCGTTGGGTCCCATGGACTTGAACACTTTCAGGTTCTTCAGGTGATCACGAACCTGAATATATTCTATGGCTTTCATGTAGCAAGTGCTGCACAAGTTTCTAAATGTTTTTACTCAGCTCTTGCAGCCCTTTTTTTATTATTTCAGTTTTCATAGAATCATAGAATGGTCTGGGTTGGAAGGGACCTCCAAAAGTCATCTAGTTAGACCCCCTCTGCAGAAAGCAGGGACATCCTCAACTAGATCAGGTTGCCCAGAGCCCTATCACACCTACCTAGAATTATCTGTAGGGATGGGGACCCAACTGCCTCCCTGGGCAATGTGTTCCAGTGTTCCACTACCCTTACAGTAAAGAACTTGCTCCTAACAGCCTGTCTAAATCTTCTCTAGTTTGAAACACCTCATCCTATTACTATAGGTCTTTGTAAACATATTTAAATGAACAGCTGCAAGATTTCCATGTTAAAATTTTGCCTGTTGTTCTCAGTGAAGGTGTGAACTAACGTTTATTTCACACTGAATGTTCTAGAATACAAACACAGAAGAAGAAATTGTAGATACAGCAGCATGGAGCTTCACTTGAAGACACAATTCTAGTTCACCCAAATCTCATGTTTTAGTGGGCAGGAAAAGTGTTTGTTACACATGTTTAAAAATCATTCTCTACTTTTCTTCCTTTGTGAAAGCTGAAGGACAAATACATCATTTATACTAATTCCTTACTGTTGCATATTTTCAGTGAATTACAGAATATTTTATGTACTCAGGCTTTTAAGTGCCTGAATTGTCATTCTTGAAAGAATGTCACTGACCTCTGAGGCTGAATTGAGTCCTGACTAGCATTAGTTGCATTAAGATGCTTATTATTGATGCTGTAAAGTGGTCCAGTGTCCAAGTGCTTGCAGCAGCCAAAGTTATTATTACATATTCTATCATTGTCTAGAAATCTTTGCTTTAAAGAAATATCAAACACTGAGGATTTTGAAATTAAATGTAATTATGGAGTGTTGGAAACAGTAAGAAAGGAACTTGTGAACAAATATTGGGAAGAGTTTATATGAAGTGTGAGAATTATACTATATGGATTTTGTAGGTTACACAGTGGTAGAGATGTTTCTTGTTATTTGAAATCCTAAGTGGTATTTTCATGGAGGTAAAATTGTGTTAAAAAGTTGGATTTGAAGTTCTTCAGTCACACAATGCTGAATTTTTCTTCTCTGTTTTAGTTTTAATTTTAAAAATTAATTAATTTTGTTTATTAATACTGAGAATGCTCTTGTACAAGCTCAGAATTGAGCAGCATTAATCATCTGTTGCTTCTTACAGGTACTGCTCCCAGCTGCTGGTCTTTTGCAACTGCAGGATGTGAAACGGACTTGCTGTGAATTTTTGGAATCCCAGCTTCATCCTATCAACTGCTTGGGGATTCGTGCTTTCGCTGACATGCATGCATGCACAGATCTCTTGACCAAGGCCAATACATATGCAGGCAAGTTGTCATTGGTTTTGCATCTATTTTGATATCTGTGTGTGTGGGTACACATATGGGTTCCATGCCCACCCAACCTCTCCCAGGGGAAACCAAATTTTATCCAGGATATTGCAGACATGTATCTTCTGACCAACAGTACCTTTGACAAGGATTTACTGGAGAGAGTCCTACAGAGCTACCAGGATGATTCAAGGGACTGGAGCGTGTGCCCTTTGAGGAGAGGCTGAGAGACCTGGGGCTGTTTAGAATGGAGAAGAGAAGACTGAGAGAGCATTTAATAAATGTTTATAAATATCTGAGGGCTGAGTGTCAACAGGGAGGGATCAGGCTCTTCTCCATTGCACCCTGTGAAAGGACGAGGGGTAATGGATATAAACAATAGCACAGAGGGTTCCACCTCAATGTGAGGAGGAACTTCTTCACTGTGAGGCTTGCAGAGCACTGGAACAGGCTGACCAGAGAGGTTGTGAAGTCTCCTTCTTCAGAGACTTTCAAGACCTATCTGGATGTGTTCCTGTGTAACCTGTGCTAGATTCTATGGTCCTGCTCTGGCGGGGTGGGGTTGGACCTGATGATCTTTGAAGGTCCCTTTCAACCCCTAACATCCTATGCTCTTACGGTCTGTAAAAGAAATAGTCTCCTGGCTGGAACATAATAATAATAAGCACAAAGGCAAAGCATCTTTATAACCCAGCAAGGCCATGACAGGGTCCCAGCAATTTTAATCCATAAAGATAATGGCTTGCTGTTTAAAATTTTATACTGTCACTTAGAGAAGGAGTAGCAAGAAGAATGGGAATTCTGGCAACTGCCACAAGCCAAAGTCTGTAAGTAAAGCACACAAGGGAAGAAAAAATTAGAGCATTGAGAAAGGGCTATCTGTACTGCATTGGCTAAGAAATGTGCCTGCAGTATTGTGTTATCAGCTTTTCTGAAAATCCATACTCATCTAGCCCAAGTTTCTTACACTAAAGGACACCTGTATATTCACTTTTCTACACTGATAGATACAAAGTAGGTAGAGGTGCACCTTCTAACCAATTATGTAGCTCAACCAGCAGAATTCTACTTTCCTGGTAAAAAGCACTTTCCATTGCATTATTTATATTTTTTTTTTAACTTCTGAAAAAGGTTTTCTTAATTCTTTTACTAAAAGGACATTGTCATAGTCATCCTAACAACTGTGTTAATTGTAACTGTAAGAGGTCTGGCTCATGTCAGTCAAGTCTTGATGTTTTACAAATTAGATTGGTTTTGCTTGCTCTTGTGAATGAAAAAGCAATTCTGATTTTGTGGTGAAGTAACAACAGTGTTGTATGGGGCAATGAGGGAGAATGATGATTCCAGTTTTCATAGTGTCATAGTATCAGTCAGGGTTGGAAGGGACCACAAGGATCATCTAGTTCCAACCTCCCTGCCATGGGCAGGGACACCCTACAGTAGATCAGGCTGGCCAGAGCCTCATCCAGCCTGGTGTTAAACACCTCCAGGGACAGGGCCTCAACCACCTCCCTGGACAACCCATTCCAGGGCTTCACCACTCTCATGGTGAAGAACTTCCTCCTCACATCTAGCCTGAATCTCCCCACCTCCCGCTTAATTCCATTCCCCCTAGTCCTAGTCCCCCTAGTTTTCTTGATGCTGGTGAGGCCTCAAGTGGAAAAATGATGAACTGGATTTTAAAGTAGATGCAAACACATGGAGTTGAATCCAAGGAAGTTTAACAGGAACATGTTAAGAAAATAGACTGAGACGACAAAGTCTGTGGGAGAAGAGTCCTCTCAGTCAAGAAAGTAGGCTAGGAGGATGAGAAAGAATGCAAATCTTCTTCCTTTGCATAAAAATGACTGAGAATGTGTAAGCTCAACTTGTGAGATAATTTACACAGTATCACAGTACATTAGAGGTTGCAAAGGACCTCCAGAGATCTTCAGGTCCAAAACCCCTGCCCCTGCCAAAGCAGCATCACTTAGGGTCGTCCACACAGGAATGCATCCATATGTGTTTTGAATGTGTCCAGAGGAAGAGACTCCACATCCTCTCCGGACAGCCTGTTCCAGTGCTCCATCACCCTCACTGTAAAGAAGTGTCTCCTCATGTTGAGGTGAAACCTTCTATGTTCAAGCTTGTACCTGTTGCTCCTTGTCTTATTATTGTACAGCACCAAAAAGAGATTGGCTCCTTCCACTTGACACCCACCCTCAGACATCTAGAGATTGATGAGAACCCCTCTGTCTTCTCCAGATTAAACAGCCCCAGATTTCTCAATCTCTCTTCATAGGGGAGGTGCTCAAGTACCCTAATCATCCTCATGCCTTTCCGTTGGACTCTCTCTAGTAATCCCTGTCTCTCTTTAACTGGGGAATCCAAAACTGGACACAGTATTCCAGGTGTGGTCTCAGCAGGACAGAGTAGAGGGGGAGAAGAACCTCCCTAGACCTGCTGGATACACTTTTCTTGATGTACCCCAGGATACCATTGGCTCTCTTGTCCATAAGGGCCAAGAATTTTAAAGTTGTTTCAGATATAAAGAAAAATATATAACTGTAAAAGTAACACAATTCAGGCAAGCTGTCTCTGGGAGTTAGGGACTCTCCACTGTTAGGCAGCTGTGAAAATATTGAGTAGACTACCTTCTGATTTATGTTGATCTAATTTATGTCTGTGTGCAAAACTAGATGATTTGAAATTCTGCCTGGCTTACATTTCTACAGTCTTGTGAAGGCTAAAAATCTTTTTTTTTTTTTGGTCTGTTTGTTTATAACTGTATTTCAAATACTGCTATTGGAAACTGATATACATGTAAATTCAGAGTGTGTATTACTAAATTGGTAATTTTTAACATAATGGATTAAAACTTTGTTTGCTCTTGATGCCCAAAGAAGTTGCAAAGTGTAGATCACTAAAGAGTAAACAAAACATTGTGTAAGCTTTTAAGTTTGTAGTATAACACTGTAACCAATACTTTAGGCTTTTAATTTAAGTAGCAATGATCTTACTGTTCTTTTGTGTGTAGAGTGCCTTGGGGTAGGGATGTTTGAGTTGAGACTGGAGATGTTACACTCAGGAATTACTTTCTCATTAAAGCTTTTTGCAGCGAACAAAACTACCTTGTTTATAGGCTTTAATTTGCTGTCCAATGAAATAGTATAACTTGATTAGAGTTTTGGCAGTAGCACAGATTTTTGTGGAAATTCAGAAGTTAAACATTGTCAGAGGTTGAGTGTCTCTCAGGTATGCCTACTTATATGCAGCTTGCATTGTCTGCCCTGTCACAGATCTTTTCCTGTCTTTTCCTTGTCTCTTGGTTGTTCCATTTCTACTTCAGGTTCAGCAAAAATAAATTGCTTTCCATCTAAACATCTTTCCCTGCTCCCTGTCTTCACCTGTCACCGGTGACTTCAATGTTCTCTGACATTTCAGGTCTGAAAAATTGACAACTTTAAGTCTCCTTTGCTATTTTCTCTCAACTACTCTCAAGTTCTTCTGTTTTATCTTCCTACCAAATTTGCTGAACATCGTATTTCCCTTTTGCTTTGATGTAAATCTATATCTCCTGTAGCTTTCTCTCTGTCTGCTAAAGTAATTTTACTACTCTTGCAATATTCCTTTTCCCCCTGTCAAACTCCAACCTCTCATCCTTGTCTTTTTCGGTTCAACAAAATTGCTCTCACTCAACTGTTTTATTTCTTCTCTCTACTACTTTTGAGCTGGAAATTAGCCTTCTCTTTCCTCTGCAATCAAGCCACCTTCTATTTCTGTCAAATTTTTCCAGAAAGCCCTTTCCTCATCTATGCTTCCCTTTCTGTCATTTATTCTAGGAGCTCTGCTGGCCCATACCATGAGCTGCCAGCTTTACTCCTACTGTTTTTTTGCTGTATCTGTGTGGTGAATTTTAAATCAGTGCACACTCTGTTCTTACTCTGGAGATAAATATGCTGCTCATAGTCAGGGTGTGAGCCTACTTCATTGCACTGCACTCTCTGCATTGCCTCCCTTAATCCCTAGCACTCAGTCAGGCTTAGTACAAGAGCAGTACAGAAAAGAATTAAACCAAAAATATCCTGATAAGGTTGCAGGAAAAAAACGATAAGATTATATTGCTTTATGATTGTATTGCTTTATGTAACTTTTCTAACATGTCCAGTGACCAATTAGCATCATTAACAATTAGTACAGAGTTAAAACAGATGATGTTCTTGAAATAGAGCACTAAGTGCTTTAATTCATATGTTTATGTCCAAATAATAGCCTTTTTATTGCCTTGACCGATATTAGATCTCATAAAAAGAAGGATTTTGATGAAAGCCTTTAGCTGCCATAATTGCTAGAAAATTTTGATTCTGGTATAGATTTTAATTTTTTTTTAATGTTTTTTGTTTTTTTTTTAAACTCACTTCCAGGAGATTTTAGTATCTTGTCAAGAATGGATGTTGCAGGAAAAAAAAACACTGAAATATAGCAAGCTCATAAAATTAAGTGTCAGTCAACAGAATTCTTGTTTGCTGTCTTAAGTGTGAAACAGGAAAACAAATCAGCCACACTCAGTTTTTAATCTAGTGAAATTGTATTGAAACTATTTCTATATCAATTAAAATATCAAAAGGTAATCTGGTTGATTTTGAAAGAATGAGCATAATGCATACTTTACTGGAGCAGTTCTAATATGCATGTGACTGACTTAGTGATAACCAGGATGTTGACTAGGATGTTGACTTGCTGGAATGTGTCCAGAGAAGGGCAATGAAGTTGGTGAGGGGTTTGGAACACAAGCCCTATGAGGAAAGGTTGGGGGAGCTGGGGTTGCTTAGCCTGCAGAAGAGGAGACTCAAGGGTGACCTTATTGCTCTCTACAACTACCTGAAGGGAGGTTGTAGCCAGGCAGAGGTTGGTCTCTTCTCCCAGGCAGCTAGTACCAGAACAAGAGGACACAGTCTCAGGCTGTGCCAGGGGAGGTTTAGGCTGGATGTTAGGAAGAAGTTCTATACAGAGAGTGATTGCCCATTGGAATGGGCTGCCCGTGGAGGTGGTGGAGTCACCTTCATTGGAGGTGTTCAGCGGGAGACTGGATGGGGTGCTTGGTGCCATGGTTTAGTTGTTTAGGTGGGTTGGATTGGTTGATGGGTTGGACGCGATGATCTTGAAGGTCTCTTTCAACCTGGTGTATTGTATTGTAATATAAAATCTAAACCATTATCATATTTTTGACCTTTTATGCAGTAGGAAGCAAGGGGTTCATTTATTAACTAGTGTTAATGTTCAGATACATAATCTTTCAGGGAATAAGTTTTGATAGTAGACTACTTCAGTTACTTCTAAATAATCTTTGTTCAATGTAGTAGTTGAAGCTAGTATTTATACAGATTATTTGCTAGAAATGTGAAATGTAAGACCCTGGCAAGATGTTGAATGCAGTGTTTGTTAAATGTGTTTGTGAGCACAGAAATTGTGTCCAATTCATAATCCTCCCTCTCAGGATTATTTTGTTTAGGAATCCTTCACTGTGCTCAGAGAGACAAGCAGGATACAGGCAAATGAAAAGGAAAAGGAAGCTATTTGTTGGTCCTAGCTGGGACTTGCAAACTATTAGGCTGAGCAGCAAAATGCTCATTACTCCTGGTAAAAGCTCACATGAAGGCTAGGTTGGCCTTCATTTCTCCTTGGAATGGGCTGATCATCAGCCTTGCTGGATTTCTGTCTGCTGACTTAACTGTTTTTCTTCTGTATGGTTTTATAGCTTTTCAGGTCAGTGTTTATCCTGAGTTTTCAAGTGTCTTAGTGCCTGTATTTCAGTTATCATAGCTTCTTTCCCTGCTTGTTCTTATCTCAAATGGCTCATTGTACTTTTTCAGGGCACTTTCTTACAACTGAAATTTTTTTCTTAAGAATTCTGAGCCAAAGACATGGTTGTGCCATTTCAGAATTAGGCCTTCCATCTCAGACAGCTGAACTCCCAGGAGTTTATTTTGGGATTACGGCTTTAGAAACTAGAATGAGTACAAAAGAGGATTATTAGATTGGAAAAGCACTGAAAATATTTCCCTGCTAGAGAAAATGAAAAAACATTTGGATGTTTAACTTCTTCCAGTCTTTGTTTTGTTAACACTTGCTGGTTTATATTTAGGAAAAAGAGGCAGAGAGGTACTTCTGCTAATAGACTGTGATAGCATAAATACAAATGGTTGCCAATGTAGATCATAAATTATGAGGAAAGCGAAACTCTGGAGCTTCTTCCAATGGGAGTAAATACCAGCTTCCATTAAAATGGGAGCTTCATAATATTATGGTGGGGCTGGTCTTTCTGTAGCACAGTGTAAGATTCCTGTAATTTAGGAGAGACATTTATAGGCATCTATAATGCTTATTGAGAGATCTGAAAATGGTGGACAACTAATACAGTTTACTTGAAATGAGCTTCTCTTGCCATTACATTTTCTGAGATGCTACACGTTCCCGTGATGTTCCTGAAAGCAGCCTCGCTCTCAGTCTTGTCACACTTGCAGTCAGGACTATGTATAGTTGAGGCCTCTCGTTCTTCTTGTGTGAGGATTCCTGTGAGGAGTATGTGGCATGGGTGCTGCTAGTCTGTCCTCAGTTTTAGCCTGGTATACATGTTCCATAGTCTGAGAATATGTTCACAAGATAACAACCCCCCCCTGCCCCCCAAGAATATGATGCTTTTTGTAGCTGGAATAACTTTATTTGCTTTACCAATATAATATAACATATTTTATATATATATAAAACATATATATATAATGTTATATGTTATAGTTACATTGGTAAAGCCTTTTCATGAAAAGAGATATGTCATCTTGACAAGAGAGACACTCAGTGCTTAGGCCTTGACACATATCTTAGTTATAACCAGAGAATAGTAATATACTTCCATTCACTGCATACAGTAGTACAGGATATGGAAACATTAGGTTACCTGTGGAAGAAGTGTCTTTTGAGGATTAGCTTTACACATCAAACTGCTTTGACTTTGAGCATCATGCTGATGAGCTGCTGAAGACACTTTTGTTAGGGGTCATAGGATGTGTTGTGAAGCCTGGTTTGCTGTGTGGGACCTAACTGTAGAATACAATGTTCTTGATTTCAGTGCTCCAAGTCCAAACCATTGAGTCCTAACTAGACTTGGAATCATGCATGTCTTCTGTAGACTATTTATGTGTGCATTTGTATGCATGAGATTGAAAGAAAGTAGCTGGCAGAATCATTCCTACAATTCTATTCTGAGTAGCAATGTCTGTTGCTATGCTGCTGTTACCTTGGCTGCTATGAAGTTCATGGTGTTCTCAAAAGCAGTTATTTAAGCATAAAATTGACAACTTTTTTTTTTTTTTAGTTGATTCTGCAATGTTTAGCTTCTGCTGGCTCTCCAACTGGCAGAGCCTCTGTAAGAAGGCTAGGGTTCCCACTTGACCAGTGCTTTATATTAGACCACTAGTAAATAGTTTTTGTCTCAAGGGAAAAAAATAATTAAAAAATCACAATGTCACATTGAGAATTGAAGTAATAATTTTAAAAAAACAGTTCTTGCTAAATATTTTAGTTTCATCTGCTTGAGAAATTGTCATCATTCTTTTAAGTGAACATAAAGCTTAGGTCTTTCCAAGTCCCATTGCTCTACATTGCCCTAAAGTGAGAGGCTATCAGTTCATAAAGAAGCCACATTTCTGTAAGGTTCCAGCTGGCTTTGTAGCATTATCACATCGGAAAGATGCAAGTACTTCATTTAGTTAATAAAAATAAATCACCATCTGTTTTGTGAAATACAAATAGTTGGTCTAAACCAGACAAAAGACACTTAGGAGATTCAGTGTAATTTGTAGTGATATTTTGTTTCACACACACATATACACTGCAAAGACCTAGGGAATAAGAGGGCTTTTTTCGCTTGTTCTAGCTGCAACCTCTGGCATTGATTTGCTCCGGCCAAGTTTTTCATAAGTGATAATGTGGATTTGGGAGCATATTGCTGAAGGTGTGCAAAAGGTTTGTTTGTTTGTTTGTTTGTTTGTAAAGATTAAATGTCTTCAGCTGCTGGAATACTTCGGATGAATGTTAGAAAATTACTTAAATCTATTAATGACAGACAGAAATTTCACCAGTCTTCAACCATGTCATACACTAACACTGACAATAGCCACTGTCATAAAACAAAAAAGATAAGATGGGTTGCAGACTTATTTTTGACCACCATGATTCTCTGGAAGGTTTTTAATTCAATGGAACTTAATCAGAACTTTGCTTCTGTACTTCTTTGTTCCATTTAGTAAAGGCAATTAAACCAGAGAAGATTTGACAGTAAGTATATGAATGAATGAAATAGTTTGTGAATTAATCCACAAATGTTTATAGAATGAAATGTGTGGAAATTTCAGATGTAGCTTTCCTTCCTATGTAATTGAAAAATATAAAGTTAGTGTTGATATTGTTATGGCCAGCAAGACTATGCATGCACTTTTTGGGATAGAAGAGGTATGTCAAGTACTTACTGCTGCTGTGTGCATGTATAATACACATCTCCAGACTCAGAATGAATAATACCAAAAAGTGATGCATTTACAGCTCCTATGGTCTTCCAAATAGTTTATAAGTAGCCCCTTTAATGTTGTTAAGAACTTCCTTTCTGTCCTTTTAGTTTGTCCCTGATGCTGAAGTCTCATCTTACTGGTAGAGGGCAGACAAGGATAGATCTTTAGCTATTCCAATAGAAACTGTTTCCATTGGTTGCAAAAATGTGAAAATTTTTTTTTTCATCTGTGATTGGAACAGATATTTTAGAAATGTCCTAAAATGAAGATTTTTTTTTCCAAGGCAGATTTTAGTTTTGATAATGAAGAAATAGGATTCTACTTGCTTGGGAAATGGGAATTTGGGAGCCAAGCCTCTGCAGCTCCTAAGCCAACTTGTTTCCACACTGCCTGACTCTGGAGCCAGCTGGCTTCAATATCTGGGTAGAGTGGCAAGAAGTGGGGCAGGATTCCAGTACAAATTTGTCAAAGTCACACACTGTGTGGGAAATTCTAGTTTGGGGAGGGAGGGAAGTATTTTATCCTCTCATGAAAATTTCCAACTTGAAGTTCTATTGGTTTGCCTATCTAGGAGATGTTGATGACGGAAGTATGTTACTAATGCAGCAAATAAAAACCAAGCTAATGTGAGATTTTACAGGGGACAGATGTCAGAAGTTTCATGATGTTTGATGTTAGTATCTCCAGATTATCAAAGCTTTCAGAATGTGAGCAGTAATACATGATAATACAAATCAAAACCCAGACAGTAAAATAATGCACACTCAGTACTATTTTTCCATCAAAGTTCCTGCCAAAGGAGACTCTAAATGGGATTTTTGCAATTCTTCATACTGATTCATGTTACATCAAAGATGCTGATATCCTTCTTGTTAAAAGGAAATGGTTTCATAAGCATTATTTTTATATATCATAACACCTTCTGTGTTCAGCACGTGACAACTTCAGATAAATTTCTATTGGCAGATTTAATTGCTGGGTTTGCATTTTCTTGCTCTTTTTCAGTTGCTAGTTATTTTGAATAATCCATTTAACAGTAATTTCAGTTGGCTTCTACCAAAAGGTTATCTAGCAATTAATTAGAATGATCTCCTTGACAACAAGACATCTGTTTCTCAAGAAACAAGCAATTTTACCTTACCTCTTCTTCCCATGACTAAAATTTATATAGCAATCTACTCTCCTATTTTCTCCTATTTCTTTTTTTTTTTTTGTTCTCTTTTTTTTTGCATTTTATTCAGCTGATGATTTTTTCCAGGTATTGCTTGAAAACCTGAGCCTATAGCTATTGAAAATTGAGTTAATTTCTTCCCCCACACACTTTTTTTTTTTTTTTAATTTTTATTTTTTTTTAAATTCACTCTTCTTTTGACCAAGAGCCTTGTTTTATGCTTTATGCACAGAGACTGACATCTGGTAAAACAATATTGGTTTTGTTCAAGTACCATCTATTTTTTTTTCCCAGATTTTCTTCTACAGTTCTCCTATTATGAAAACAGGACACAGCCTCACATTCAGTGTATTATGTAGAAAATTCTCAATTTTTACTCTTCTGGTTTACAGACTATCTCTTCCTGCTAAGAACATGCCATAAATCTAAATAAGCTTTTAAAAAGCAAAGCTCTTGTATATGAGTCTATAAAATCACCTGAGAATTTCTAGTTCACAAAGTGTATCGTGTTGGATGTGATACACTGTTGAATTGGCTTTTTAAGGGAACAAGGCTTCTGAACCTCAGATTTGTTTGAGATTTAGATGAGTGCTGCTTCATCTTTCTGCTAGCTTCCTAATATAACCTCTGAGTAGAGTCAGGCATGCTGTTTTGTGGTGCTGTCACTTGAAATTTGGAGTTTGTAATTTATGCAAATTACATTTATCAATGTTTATTTGCCATATGCAAATAGTAAAATTCATCAGATACTTACTTCAATAAGTGTACCTCGGAAAATTCTACTTCATCGTAAGAAACTGCATATTTGTAGTCTGCAAAGGAAACATAGTTAAAGATTTGTAAGGAGTGGAAAAGTAATGGTGGTGTTCTAAAAATCAGCAGTATTGTTTCTCATAGTTTCTCTCCTGTTGCCTGAAATACAACCAAAAGTACTACATGTCCATTGTAAGAGAATGGTGCAGATTTGGAGGGAATTGTAGTGATGAATGGAAAGGCTGGTAGGATAAGGGAATGAAAAGGTGAGGACAGTCTACATTAAATAGAGATGAAGGCTAAAAAGCAACATAGAATAATGTATGATTTTGAGTAGACAAGTTTAGGGCTTCCCTTATCATCATTTCAGCATTAGCACATGAAAATATAAATTAAAAACTGATTAATGTTAAACTGGGTGTTTAAATGTGGAGCTGTTTGTTCAGTGAGATACTGGCATTATTAATATAGGCAGGTATTAAAGTAAAAAATTTGACAGGATTCAAGGGTACTGGACTGTAATATCACTAGTTATTTAGTAAAATGTGGTTAAGATTCCTTCTGTCTACCAATCTCTAATCTCTCATGCATAAAGAGACCTTTATGGGACAATATTTTTCAGATATATTCTTGGACTCTTTTCTGAAGCAATTTACGTTGCCTGTTTGAAGGAATAGGATGCTGAACTAGATAAATCTAACTCAGTATAATTCCTGTTCTTTCATCCTTTTATGCTTTCTAATCTTCAGTACGGGGGTGGGGGAAGTAAACTGTTATACCCTGCAAAGTTGACCTGAAAAAATTATTTTTCTTGAGCTGGAAGCATTCAGCATTTTAAAACTATTTTTAACATCTTAAGAGAGTTTGTCAAGCCTGGAGTCTTAATTATAGTAGCACTAGTGGAGTGATAGAAAAGGTTAAAAAGTTCTTTAGTTTGAATGTGTTTGGTCATCTTTTGCTTATTATAATTTTGACTGAATTCTTAAATTCCCAGTAACAGTTGTTCCTTCTAAATTCTGTTAAGAACAGCTGAAGAGGGGGAAAATAACAATTAACTGGATGGAGCTACTTTGAGCAACTGCATGGCTTGAAAAGCAATTTTAGGAAAGTGAGAGAGCATCTGAATAATTGAAAACCAAGTTGATAAAGATACATGCTCTGGTGTTGAAGGAAACATCTGGTTCTACAACTAAAATGTTGGATGTTGTCAGTTTTATTTAAGTTGAAGCCATAGGAAAATGAGAAAAACTACATATCCCTTGCATGTTGTAGAGATCATGATATGTAATATTTTTATAACCATGGAGAAGCTGTGAGAGATGACACAGGATTCAGACTTCTTGGTTTATTTGACCTACGTTGGACTACAAATCTGCTGGTTAGTGCTAATGAATCAGCCATTGTTCATGTTGCAGTGCAGGTTTGAAATGTTTGTCAACAGTGTAGAGAACATATTCTTCTGGAGTCCTTTTTGCTGTATTTGTGTGTAAAAAGTTAGCAAAATGAGATTTAAGTAATTGTCAAGGGCAAGTACTGAGATGAAGCAAGGCTGAAAATGTAATATTGTTATGATTTCTACTTGTAGTATAGCATGATTTGATTTTTTTAGTTATTTTAAAGAATCTTTAAATATAAAAGTTGTTTGTGAGGCCAAGCTTTAACCTATGTGAGATGTTTTAACATGTGACAAAATAGCATGCATATTGACTTGTTTTCCTCTATTTTTCCTCTGTTGCGTTAATGCTTGTTGTGGGAAACACTTAGCACTGTATGTCAGAGTACTACTTTTCCTCCAAACAGAACAGCACTTTTCTGATGTTGTACTTAGTGAAGAATACCTCAATCTTGGTGTGGAGCAGGTGTGCAGTCTTATATCCAGTGACAAACTCACAATTGCCTCAGAAGAGAAGGTAAGACCATGTGTATCCTAGTATTCTTTTTATCCTTTTGGATGAGAGAGTGAGCTTGCTCACACTGCTCTTGTGTGCTTATTTGGATGTGTTGTTTCCTCAGTGAAGTTAGGCATGCATTGTATCATGTCTAAAAGATGTTTCCCAGAAGTGTCGTCAGTCTGATGTTAAAATTAATCTAAACTCTTAAAAATCCTTCAACTGTATTAAATCACATTATCCTTTGTTCTTTGAAAAAATGGCTACTAAGTTAAATGGAAACTCCTTCTCATGTTCAAGCAGAACAAGCTGAAGACATGCTGAGTCACACACACAGGACTTTGGTATGCCCAGGGATAAGTAACTCAAAAATAGTAGTTCAAAGAGCAAGTACGTGCATCTACTAACATTACCATCAGCAGTCCCACAAACATAGTCAAACTCTGTAGATATATGTGGGCTGTTTAGCCCAACTGAACAAATGTGGGTTGCAAAGGAGAGGGCTAGACAGCTTGATATGAGCAAGCCTGAGTTTAAATATATGTTGGTTCTCCTACAGCTAGATCTCATTCTTTTAAACCCATTTTTGAAATGTGATCTTCAGTGAGCCCAGTGCATCTCTTTGAACCTGTCATGGTTTTCATATTGTGGATGTATTCATTTTTGAGTACATCAATTTAAACTATGTTGCTTTTCTATTTTCCAAGGAGTATATAATTGTATTAACACTTCTTGTTCAAATGAGGCTAAATTGTATTCAAAACCGTGTTTGGCTAGGCAGAGTTTGGTGTTAAAACCTCTTTGAAACTTTGAATCCAAGAAATATCTGCTTAAACTGCAAGTAGCAAAGTCATGTTGGTGTTCCCAGAATATGCTGAAGGCCTGACTTAATCACTTTGATTTTGATACGTATGATGCTGCATCTGTGGAGGGTAATTTAAGGTTTTTGTGTTCTAGCGTATGATGAACTGCTGTCCAATAAAGAAGCAGGTAGGCTTGGGATCACTTCTCCTAGAAGGACTCAGTGATTATAAGTTTGAATGATGATGTGGCCAGTCTTTTCTGAGAAAAGTATAAGGACTGTAATATCACTGCTTCTGTGTTGTTTGTTTACCTAGTTTAATTGGATTTTTGGTATCAATGAAATTATTGTATGCATTGTATCAGTGTAGTGTAGCTTTCCTTGAAACGCCAGAAGAGGAGTGATATAAAAAGAGATTGGTTACAGCATCTTCAGAATTTTGTAGTGGGTAAATATGGAAATAATGGGAGTTGTAACTGCTGTCGTCTTTTCTCATGTAGGAATTTTAGTATAAGCAAAAACTGGGTTTGAGGCACAGTGATATTTTTATACTGCTGAATTTGTAAGCCAAGGAACTCACACTTGTTTGTTTTCTGGAAGGTATTTGAAGCAGTGATAGCGTGGGTAAACCATGACAAAGATGTAAGGCAGGAGCTAATGGCACGCCTGATGGAGCATGTTCGGCTGCCTTTGCTTTCCCGCGAATATTTAGTTCAGGTAAGCAAAAAGGAATATAAATTCTTCTGCATGTGAACATTTCACTTTATTTTTTTTAAAGCCAGATGAGTAATTTCAAACAGTGTAATGCAGTATGTTAACTGATAGTAGTAAAATTAAACAGATAGCCGCTGTTAACCTACGCATGGGCACACATGCATGCACAGACACGGAGGCAAATGAGGGATTGTCACATAGACGATATCATATATAATTAATTTATCTGCTTTGCTGACTACTCATTCTGCATTCTGCTACACTAGTAATCTGAATTATTTAATTAGATGAGATCAGGTTAGTTTTCACTTTTAACAGGGTGATTAACTGAATTTTAAACTTCAGAATTGAACCTAAGATCAGTGATAAGAAAAAAGCATTTCTTTCAGATATAATAAATTTTCTTCAAAATTTATAAGATCGTTTGCAATAATTAGGTGTCAGGTCAAATATTTAAGACTGAAAATACCAGTTTGTTGTAAGCATTTGTTAGCAGGCATAGTAGCAGGTTGGTAGGGGTTTATGGTAGAAATTTGGGGTTTGTCATGTGATTTTCCTCTACTTCTTGTAGATGGTTTTGGGGGGTTGTTTTGTATTTGGGTTTCTTTTCTTGCTTTTGTGGGTTTTAATGTTTTGTTTTGCTGCTGAGATTTACTAGTTAGTTAAATTCTTCTCCCCACCTCTTTCCTTCATGTGTTCCATACTCTATTTGAAAAGTCAAGAAATGTGCTTGCTTGTGAGGAAGTAATTTACTTTGCCTAATACTGCTTCTTCTACATCTCTTAATTAGTAGAATCAACTTCTTTTTTCTTCAGTAACTGCATGTTGCCATCATGTAAATTCATGTAACATTGTGGTTAAATTACAGTGTAAAAAATGAGAGTAGTCTGCATTTGTGTGATGTAACACAAGCATGCTTGTGTTTGACTTCCTTAACATACTTGGACCTTCTAAAAAAAATTTCTATTAATAAACAGAGAGTTGAAGAAGAAATATTGGTTAAGAACAGCAGTGCTTGTAAAGATTACCTCATTGAAGCTATGAAGTATCACTTGCTGCCAACTGAGCAACGAGCACTGATGAAAAGTACTCGAACGAAATTGAGAACACCTGCTAGCCTCCCAAAAGTAAGCCCTCCTTTTAACAGTGCACTCACTTCTTAAGACTCCAGTTTAAAAATGTCATGAGAATGTGACCATCACTTGGCATATTCCCATAAAAAATTTCATACTGAAACTATCACAAAAAATATGAGAAGTGATTATATTCCATACAACTTGTGATGTAGATGTTTTAGTCTCCCACCTATCTTCCCCGTGCATATTCCCCCTGCCCCCACCAAAAACCCTGACCAAATCAAATCACCAAAAAGAAAACCTCTTCACATTTTATTTTTGATAGTTTTGTTTGGTTGGGTATTTTTTTAAGTAAGTTCTTCAGCATTTGAGAAATACACAATTATAGGACTGGTGTTAGAGAGGAAGTAAGCCTGTTTCTTTAAAAAACAGCAACAAAACACCAAAACAAACAAAAACCAAAACAAAGAAACTACCAACAAACAATCAAACAACAACAAAACCCTAACAAAGACTGATGCTTCTGAGTTTGAGCATTTCTTACATTTTTATCTAAGTATAGTCTTCTGTTTTTCTCAGAAGAAGAAAATAGAAGAAACATCAGGTATTAACATCTTTCTCATGCAGTAAAAAAGTTTTCTTACAGTGCTGTTATGTCAACTGCAATAAAGGAATAGGAGATTCCATTCAGTAGATTTAGCACAACTCTTTCAAAGGAACCAGATAAGGCTACTCTGTGATGAATGGTCACAGTTCCACATATATACTGAGTTCTCATACCTGTGGACAGAGTAGGGTAAGAAAATAGATCAGGATCTGCCCTGTTTGTGGGAGCTCTGCCTAGACTCTAATTGCTTCCTGCTTTTTTATCTCAGATATTTCCTGTGGAAGCAATGATTGTAATTTGTATGTGGGTACATGGGTGCCTAGTTTGTAAGATATAAATTTCTTATTTAGGAGAACTATCCTTTAATTATTTCTTATACAGAATCTTGGTTTTAACACTTTTTTTGATCGTTCAGTTCTTCTCATATATGTAAATAATAAATATTATCATCTGCCTTTTAGCTGATGATGGTTGTTGGAGGACAGGCACCAAAGGCAATTCGCAGTGTTGAATGCTATGATTTTAAAGAGGAGCGCTGGCATCAGGTAGCTGAATTGCCTTCCAGAAGATGTAGAGCAGGTAAATGATGCCTACTTTTTATTGTGATTGGTAATGCTGTATAAAACATGTATTCTTTGAACAGACTAAAGATACTTATCTGAGAAGAGCTAAGAATTAACTTCACTTATCATCCTTAAAATGCTAATTACTTGTTAATTTAGAACAATAGAAGCTTGACAACTTGATCTTAATTTGTTCTTTGGTTTGTAATCTCTAGAATAAACTGCTTTATTACTTCACATAAATATAATGGATAAATTAAATATTACTGCATTATAATAACGAGTAATTTTACTATTAAAATACTCTATTATTATTAAATTAGATGAAGAATGTGAAGAAGTAGCTGACTGATACTAAAAATATCAAAATGTGATCTTAAAGCAGCTATCTCCACAAGAAGAAACTCAGCAAACATTATATTCGGAAGTGTGAGATGTTGCTAACAAAGTGTCAGAATTTGAAGTGCTTAACCTCAGAATGAAGTGTAGCTCTAGGGACACAGTCAAAAGCCTGATAGTGTAGTGAGTACTGTAAATTGTGTCAAGTATCTGCATACTTAGGGCAGTGTGGGATGCAATTAACTGTCGGGCTAAACCAATCATCTTTCCTCCCCATTTCTTTGCTTTAGGAATGGTGTACATGGGAGGCATGGTTTATGCTGTTGGTGGTTTCAATGGCTCTTTAAGAGTTCGCACAGTAGATTCCTATGATCCGGTGAAGGACCAGTGGACAAGTGTTGCAAATATGCAAGACAGGAGAAGCACGCTGGGAGCAGCAGTATTAAACGGTCTTCTTTATGCTGTGGGAGGATTTGATGGGAGTACAGGTATTTTTGCTTTTATCTGCTGCCAATTTGCTTTGATTCATCTTGACCTAAGATTTGAATGTCGCTTTCCTGAAAGCTGTGATGAAACCAAGCATGAGGGCAGCCAGGCATTTTGTTGAGTGCAATGTGCTTTATTGGTCACAACCTTCTTCCTGAACTGTGAACTGTTCCTGAACTCCTCCCTTAAGAATTTAAGCTAAATGACTTAGACAAGTTCCCTTTCAGTTTTCCTCCTCTGCCCATAGAGTCCTTAACTCATGGAAGATATGAGCAGAAATATTACATAGTCTCTTTTTTTCCATTTGAATATGAAATCTACCTTTGCATTTTCATGTACTGTAAACAGGATTACAAACACAGGGTTACCTGTGGAAAGCCTTTGGACACACACTGTTCATTCCTTTCACAGATGCATTAAGCATCCTTATCCTTAATAACTATTACTGAAGTATATGTAGAGCATCGTGACTTAATTAAAAGAAAGAAAAAGATCCAGAGAGGAATTTTTCAGAGTTCCACAAAAGCTTTTATTTATTTGCCCATTTTCAGACACCAAGAATGGGTTGACTGTAATTGGCTATCTAAAGGACATGACTTGTGCCTTTTACTTAGTAATTAACAGTGCTTAAAATGAAATTATTCCAATTTTCAGATATAGAGAATTTTCCAGAAAATAAATAGTATGTTGCACCTGTATTTAGAGAGATATTAATGGTATATTGTCTTCACAGGCTTATCATCAGTTGAAGTTTACAATTTGAAGACTAATGAGTGGTTTCATGTAGCTCCAATGAACACAAGAAGAAGTAGTGTTGGTGTAGGTGTTGTTGGAGGTAAGCTGAAAATTATATTCAAAAGAAGGGGAGAAATGCAATAATTTATCCTACTACCTTTTTTCACTTTTGAGAACATTATTCAGATTTAATTTTTTGCTGAAGCTTGTAATTCAAACTCTATGAACAATACATAATTATTCTGCTTGGGTTTGACCAGCTTTTAGCATAGTTGTTTTAAATTTTTTTTCAGAGCCTCAGCTGTGCCTGTGGTGGGTTGAAGTTTCCCCCCAGCATTAACTTTTAGCCAGACCAACTCAGTCAGAAGCAAATGAAGCTGTATTTACAAGCAAAAACTACACTCTACAATGTAATGCAATGAATATGTACAAAATATACAGTATTGACAATATTATACAGATACTTAAAATTAGCACACAACACAACCCCCCCGGTCAAAAGCTGTTCCACTGCTCCCCTCCGAGTCCCTTCTGTCCAGAGAGAGAGAGAGTGGAGAGAGAAAAGCAGTGGGTTAGACTCATCCAAGGCCAGCCAGAAGCACATTCTCTCTCCTGAGCAAAGCAGAAACAGCCAAGATCGGAAGAGAAAAGGAAATGGGAAAAATTGTTATGGTACAGCTCCTCTTATCCCAGACATTTATCCAATGAATTTGTTTAGAATAATCTTTTGTTTTCCTTTTTACACCCAATAGTGATTTATTTATATTTTTCTACTTTTCTGCTCAAAATCTGCAGCTAAATTTTAAAGGCATAGCCTAAAACCACCACAGTGCCTAAGGCAAACTAAGGAGAAGCTTGCTGAGCATGCATGCCCTAGGTTACGCATGTCAGCAAAGCTAGAGAACTCAATTACTGAAGTGATGACCTTATACACTTGTCTTTAGTGATGTTGCACTGCAGTATTGTCAACTCTGTTATCTGTGGCTGACCTTGCTGGTTGCATGCTGGGGATGATCTCAAGGACAGTGGCAGGAAAACTGCTGACTTTCAAGTCAGCTTAGTGGTGAATAGCCTGGTGTTGCTTACACAATGCAGACCTGAGCTGGTTCTTGGGTCTTGAAACAGTTTTCGGCATATATTTAACTGCGTAGGAACCACTGCTGTTTTAATCAAAAAATGCCAACTGTTCAAATAATTTTAATCTGAATATTTGGTATTTCTGGGACACTTGCTTGCAAGATTCCAGTGTTGGGCATACTTGAATTAGCTCGCTTCTGAACAATTCTTAATTACAACAGTGTAAAGTACCTTTGTATTTCAGTTAAGCAATTAAAAACATCTTTTGACTCACGTTGTTCTAATTGGATACTGGCTGCCTTTTGCATTCTAAAAACCACAGTAACTATGGTGTACTATCTTAAACTATTTACAGAACACAGACTCAGTAACTGATTGATGACAGGTGCTAATTAGTAGCTAATTGAGAGAACAATTACTTGCCCTCAGCCTATGTGCCAGTATAGTCTGTGTGCATTAGAAATTTGTAGGTTTCTGTTGGTTTCCCTTCTAGGTAAACTGTATGCTGTTGGTGGCTATGATGGGGCGTCACGTCAGTGCCTTAGTTCAGTAGAATGCTATGACGCTAATGCAAATGAGTGGACCTATGTTGCAGAAATGAGCACTAGACGGAGTGGAGCAGGTGAGTGGACTAGAATCATCTGTCCTTGTAAAACTGGAACAGATTTGTGATTTTAAAATGTAGCTACAAATAGAAAAGGTAAGCCAAAGCGTGAGTCAAATGGAATCTCTTAGTCTTAGGTGGATGATATATCGCAGGTCATAAATACAAAACTCCTACAGAGTAAGATTCAGTCTGTTAATATCAAATGCCTTTGTTAGCTTTTTCATACTTCTCATATTCCCTCCTCTTCACATAACTTCTGATGTTTTTAACATGTAGACTAATGTGCATTGATTGTGACAATCAATTTGATATCACCTGAATACTGAGGTATCAAAATCTACATGGCCAAGATGAAAAAAAGTCATTTCTTTAAAGATGTCTCTTTGTCAGTATGGAGCTGACCTTTTTAATGGCATTTTCAGGTTGACTTTACATGTGAACCGTGACTAGATTCTCACCTCTCTGAAGGAATTTTTCTACTTTCTGATTCGCTGCTGGAAATTTTGTCCTTGTTCATTCTTAATTTTGCATTACTGTTTTCATCCTATTACCTCCACTTATGTACCCTTTGTTTCATCTTCCCTAAATCTTCTCATCACCCGGTGTTAACATCCTTAGAATATGTATAGGCTACTACATGTTATCCTTCCTTATTGTTTGCTCAAGGCATATCCATTTATTACTTTATAATCTTAAAAACCCCTTCTTTATTTTTTCATGGATTTCCCCCCCCTTCTTACTGTTCTGAGTATTTCTCCTGAGGACATCAAAAATGCCTGTGGCATTCTGCTTTTGTTTAACAGCTCCATACCAACTTTAGCATTTTCATTATCTATTTACATTATAGATTCAAATCTCATTTACTGTTCACTGTCCTCTATTTGTCTTTTGGTATTTCAGGTTTTTTCAACTTGCAGAAGTTGTTTTATTTCTCTACATATGTTCCCATGGACTTTTTCAAGTTAAATGGCATGATACTATTTTGCTATGTATATTTTTTCAGTTTTTCAAGTTACTTTTTGGCCAAGTAGTCAATGATGCTTTTTAACAACACCTTTCAAATGTCTACTGATAATTGCATTAATTTGGAAGAGATGCTGCTACTGGATAGCTTTCTAATATAGTTAGTAGATGATTAATAGTTACCTCAGCTTTTTATCTTGCCTTCCAGCATTCGTTATTAACTCTGAAGAGTTTTTAATCTGTATAATTATTTCAAAATAGATATATAAAATTATTAAAATACTTATTTTGTGATACTTCCAGTATATCTATACAAAATCAGCAAGCTGATACGTCTCTTACTGCTAAAAGTAATGTTTTCATTGTGTTTCTAAGCCAGAACTATGATGTTAATGAAGAAAACATGATACAACATATTTCAAGAAAACTTAATTGTCTTGTGAAGCTTCTAGTTACTCAGTTTGTACATCTCAGAAGTAAATACTGGATTAAAAACTGGACAGAGTTTCAGTAAGGGTGCTGTTAAATACTCCTATCTGATATTGTCAGGTTTGGAGAAAAATATTTATGTAAATAAATGGGCAAATTACAAATATTATAAAGACAAATAGTGTTTGGCAGGTTGTGGTGAATCTTCACTTCTGCAATTTGCCAGCACACTCATTTTATCTCAGTTTTGTTTTGTTTTGTTTTGTTTTTTTAAATACCCCATTTCTGCAGATTTTCATTGTGCTTATAGCCTATTTATATGGTAGATGCTTTCAGGCTTTTTTCTTTACATGTTGAATAACTTCTACAACTCTGAAATTTAGTATCTTACATAGCACTAACTATTGGGATCTTTCTGCCCCTCTCCTCCCTCCCTCCCTCCCCTTGTCCCAGAGTTCAGGGCTGTGTTTGTTTATTCAGTTCTCTGCTGCCTTTTATCTTGTCCTCTGATTGGAAAAAAAACCAAAAAACAACAAACTGCACAGCAAAGCAACCAAACAACACAAAACCCAAACAAAACTAAAAAGCCAAACAAAACAACAAAAGGAGAAAAATTAGATTTAGTCAGTTATTTCAGATTCAGGTAACTGAGTAAAATAATCAACATCTTCTGTGCCACTCTGTTAAATACATGGAAAATTATACTCGAGCACAAGGGGAGGAGTGGGTGGTAATGTGAAAATCATGACTATTTATGAGCTTGACTGTAATGGCCAAATATCCAAAACCATCATAGCTGTTTCAACTGGTAATCAGTCCTGGTGTTGCTATGGGTGTTAACTAAGGAGAATTTTGTTCCTGTATTAAATTTTTGGCTCTCTGGTCATCTCAGGGAACTTAAGCCTGCCTCTTCTGTTCCTACTGCTTCAGCTTCATTCAAAAACAACTTCAGAGGTTAACCCTCAGTTACTCTTCTTTAGTACCAACTGCTTCTCAGTTGATCAGTACGGGGACAGATCTGTTTCCAGCAACATATTGGGATGAGGAACTTCAGATCCAGATATAGGCCATTTGGGAGGGATGAGAGATATAAGACAGGGTCCTGAAAAATGGGCAGGAAAGAAAAATAACAAAGGAAGGAGAACTAAGAAGACGGCAACCAGAGGATACAGACGGAAGGAGCAAGAAATAAGGTAGGACTTGGAAACTGGGTGTGGGATTAAGGGAAAATGAATCACTAAAAAGAATCGAAGGACATTATTAAAAATAAGGAGCTACCAAAGGAGGGTATAGGAAAGGCAATAACCATACAGAAAGCCTGGGTGGGCAGATTCATATCACATCACATATTGAAATTAAAAGCCTCCGATGTCCCTCTAGCTCTGTAATGTTTAATCCTACAAAAGATTAATGTTATATTATCCTGTCTAATGACCTGTGATGTGAAAGAAAAGCTGTCACACTGCACCATGACATGATAGTTAGAAATAATAGCAATAAAAAGGAATTAAATTAACTGGGAAGGATATGGAGAAATGTTAGTAGTGAATATCACTGATAAAGTATTAGCATGATTTATAAAACAGTGTCCTATTAAGAAACTATTTTTCAGAATTGCAGTACCAATTAACTCTTCTATGTTTCTTTCCCTTCTTCCTTGAATTATTAAAATCTGTCTTTTTAGTAAAAAAAAAAAAAATTAGTTATTTCATAAGGAGTAATTTTTCTCCCCCATAGAGGAATATCACTTAGATAAAATGTTAGTGATATGTTTTCAAAGATGTTTTAGCTGGCTGTTAAAGGTCTCTGGGTTCTGGTTTTTTTAACCTATCTTTCTCTTTTCTTTTTTTTTTTTTTTCTCTGAAGGACTGAACTGATCTTTTGCATTCATATTTGCTGCTTCCATTTAATAAAAATTTTAGGCTGTGCCCTTTCCATGGAACCCTTTAAGAACTGTGCTTGCAAATCTGCATGTCATTGAGTTTTGTATCTTAAATGTGTAGCTTTTTTTCCAGTTGTCTCTGTGGTCCATTACTTGTAAGTTTTAATGCAAACCCCACCTATGTTTCTGTTAAGAAATCTATTATGTGTGAGTTCTAATAGTGCATTATAAAGTGAGGAATAAACAAACAGGCCTTCCTTTCTACTTCCCCTATTGCAATCTGGTCAGTATGTGCAGCCCAATTAGCGAGTGGATATAGATTAGCTTTATTTATTGCTTCATCCCAAGATTATAGATCAGTAAACATTTGTTGTAAAGAAAAACCTAAGATCAAAGGAGATTCTTTAATAACCTTGTTGGATATTTCAATAACTGAAGCTTCCTTCAAGGAAGATTGGTGTTCTCCTGCAAGTCCTAGGGGAGGAAGGTGCTCAGTCTTTACTTTTGTTTCATATATATGTTTACATGGTATTCCAGTGCTTCAGTGGAAGCACCCCTATTACGTAATGTCTATCCATTCAGTGTTTTAACTCTATACTGCACAGTTTTTGCTTTCTAAAAATGCACTTATACGTTATAATTTTGTCATATTTCTGTTATGCTGTCTGAACACACTGTCTCATTTACTGTCACTTCTAATCAGTCCTAAATTTCAACAGTCCTCACATTCTTGCACATCATTTATCATCCAAAACTTTCTAAATCTTCTGTTGCAGAACAGCTCTGGTCTTTGTATGCTGCAGTATGGTAAATGGGCATGTAAGACATTTTATGTGTCTTGCTGTATTTACTTTTTTGCTTTAATGCATCCTGATCCAAATGTTGCTTGAAATAGTTCCTAACATTGGCTGGATGAAGGATTTATGTTAGTGAACATAATGTTTGTTGTTTCTCCTGTATATCAGTCAAACTATTTTCTGGTTAATTTTGAGTATTTTCATGTTTACAGGTGTTGGTGTGTTAAACAATTTATTGTATGCAGTAGGTGGTCATGATGGTCCTTTGGTAAGAAAAAGCGTTGAAGTGTTTGATCCCCTTGCCAGTACGTGGAAGCAGGTTGCAGACATGAACATGTGCAGAAGGAATGCAGGTATACACAACCATTACTTTAAAATGGTGGCTATATCATTTGTTGTAAACTGCATGTTCCTGGATTTCTGCTGCTTTCATAATGTGGCAGCATAGAAAACCACGCATTTGTGGGGTCAACAAGCCAGCTGATAATTTTCATATGGGTTTCCTGCCTTTTTTTCAGGTGTTTGTGCTGTAAACGGTCTCTTGTATGTAGTTGGAGGAGATGATGGTTCCTGTAATTTATCAACAGTGGAGTATTATAATCCAACTACTGATAAATGGACAGTTGTGTCATCCTGTATGAGTACAGGAAGGAGCTATGCAGGTAACATCTATAGATATTTTTTGACAGACTTTTTACACTGTAACAGCCAGGATAAGAAATTTGACAAAGCACCCAAAAGCTTGTCTAAGTAAAACCCAAGATACTAGAATGGGTATGAAGATGCCAATGCTACATATTGAATAATGGCTTCAAACAGTCAGTCACTACAAGGAAAACAATGGTATTAAACTATATTCAAGAAGGATTAGCATGTAATGTAAAGATGATTCTGGTATGACCAGACCTTTTCTTTACAAGAGATTTGCATCTTTACCTATGCAGGTCCAATTCTGAAGGTATTTGGAGTCTGATATTTAGAAAACAAGCTGTTTCAGCAATCTTTTTCTTCCATGACTGTACTTTTTCAGCTGAATGTTAAGGTTATATTTCCCTGATAACCAAATTAAACTTCAGTAACAGCAATTTTCCCAGAACTTTACACTGATTCGGACACCTTTTGTCAGAGAAAAATTAAGAGAAAATATGACCAATGATGCAGGCTGTGCTGGGTTACACCATACTGGGGTTGGGTTACGATAGCCCTGCCTCCCTCAGGGGACAGAAGAAACCTAATCCAGGTGGACATGGTTTCTCCTTCCTAGGAGGAGGGGTGCCCCATGCCTAAATTGGTCTGTTCCACTCCCCCTTCCTGTCCAGCAAGACTATAAAGAGGAGATGGTGACAGCCATCTCCCTTTTGCTCCTGCTTCACCTGTTTGAAAGGACCCACTGCTGCTGCCAGCCTCCTGGTTCTGCCATGTGGTTGGGCCTGATCTTCTCCCTGCTGCATCCACACTTCTCTAAAGGACTGAAATTCACATATGAGAGAGATACAAGGCCACCCAAATTTGGTTTTGTATATTCTCCTATTCATCCTTATTCCTTACCCTTGTAAATCTCCCTGTTACTGCTACATATGTATTTTGTCCAAAAAAAAATAATAATTTACTACTTCTACTTCCAAACTGACTCCAGATTGGTTTTTTTGGTAGATTAAACTCCAGTTAAGGCTTAAACCACCACACAGGCACCCATTATTTTGATGTTAATTCTAGCATAACACAATTGTAACATTATTATATTAAAACTTTATTTTCATATTAATTTTTCAAAAATACTAAAGACTGATTACTTTTTTTCCTCCCTCACTCTAGGTGTTACAGTTATTGACAAACCATTATGATCAGTAAAAGGATTTCCAACTTGATTATGCACTAGAAGCAGTCTTCAACAAGTATATTTGAAGTGACTGAGAGTCTACGCACTTCTCTACTTGTAGCTGCACCTTGAGTCACAGTGGAAGATGTGACTGTCTACAATTACAGATGACAGACAATGAAGATTACTCTAGGTAGAAGCAATGTGTAGGATTATTCTGCGGTTGAGCAGAAGCTGATTGAATTTTTGGAGTCTAGTGGACCTTTTTTTTAATTGCAAGACCTTGAAAAAGAAGCCACTTTCATAAGGACCAACTTATGTCAGTTGTGACTGAGAAATGGATTGTCAGTGAAGAATGGTGTGTATTCTGGTGAAAGTAAATTTTTGTCTTATTTTTTCCAGAGACTAATAAATATATTTAAAGAAATGAACCGTCGATCTTCATAGTAGGTTTCGAATCCCACATCAGTAATTCATGCTGGCATGGGGTAACTTTGTTTCCTTTTATAAAACTTTTGTTACATAACTATACTAGGTGCATATGTCTGTGTGAGCAACTGAATTCTTCAAAACTGATTTTACTATTTATAATTTGGCACAGTACTTTGAATATGTCAGTACTATGTTGTAAAACAGAGTTGTATTTTTTGATATGTAACAATGCTTACCACTACTAATTCCCACTGAAGGAGATCAGAGATGGTGTAACACTTACTGAACAAGTGTAATTTCAAGATCTTTTTAATAAAAATGTTGTCTGTACTTACGATTTTTTTTTCCCCAGTTCCAATTTTGGTTGCATTTAGATGTTACTTCTTTCTTACCTTTTTATCCAAAAATTGGCATGAAAATAACTGACAATTTATAATGAATGTATGAAATTGCATTGAACTTGCATGGTACTAAGGCCTCTTTATGCGTGTAACCTTAGCTTCTATTAGCTAATATCTGAATATACTGTTATGTGGCCATGCTTATAAAGCAGCTTATTTTTATTCACTCTTGGATGGCCTCCTTTTAACATGACCAAAGTTACTGTCATATTTGAGACATTTTCTTCAAATAAAAGTTTGTATATGGTTTCCTAATGCAAATAAGTCGCTTAAAATTTGTGTTTCTCAATACAGGTGTCAGTCCAATTACTATTGGCATCAGTTATGAAAATTTTTTTGGAGAGGGTGGGGAAGGTGGTGTTCTAAAGATCTGAATGCAAGCAAATCAAAAGAATTATTAAAATTTAGCAATTTTTAATAGAAGTATCACTGGTTTGCTACAGCTCCGTTTCTGAAGGCTTTGGTTTTCAATGAAATTTGGGTATGCAGTTCTAAGTTTACTGAACAATTTGAGCTGTGAAATTAATATACAAGTTGAGAACAGGGGTGGTTTTTTTCGGTACGTGCTGAAATTAAATAGATAGTTGCGTTTTAATGCAGACATTGTATGACACAGTGGGTTGAGTTAGCAGGTTTCAATAGAAACCTTTGACTTACAAATTTGTATTTGTAGAATTTTCCTTGCACGACACCAAACTCAGTGAATGGGGTTCTGGTCCATCACTACCCTGTCCTCCCCTTGTATTTCAGTCCATTTATTTACTTAAGCAAGGAAACCTGTGCGTATGCTTTCCGGCCACCAGTCTCCCCGTCTGCCCCCCCGCTCTGCAGGCCGGGGCTCCACACAAACGCCAGTGCCGCCCCTCCCCAGGAAAAGGTGGCTAGTCAGAGCGCAGCCCTGCCGTGCCGTGCTGCGCCAGCGAAAGAGCCCACCAAGTCAAAGGAAGCATCTGGAGCATTGTGGATGGTGCTAACGGACAACGAGGACTCCTCTCGGGAACAGTCTTTTCCCTCGAACCAGTCACCACCCCATAAGACGCTCTCCGCCTCCCCCGGCGACATATTTCTCGGAACTTCTGCAGCCGGTTACGTCTATGATCTGCCGTATGCAGACGTGCAGCGAGCACCATAGGCAGAGCCCCACCCTCCTCTGCCCACCTGAAGTGCCAGTTTCTCCTCATCACGTCTTTGACGTCATCCGGCCTCTCTCCCGTCTCATTGGCCTCACGCCGGAGTCTCACTATCCTCACTCCACCCCTTCAGCCAATCGGTGCGCGGGATTCGCAGCCCGTTCCGTCCCTCCTCACGCCTGACTCTTCGCCGGTGCCGTCAGCCAGCCAATGGGCGCTGTGACGGGCGTTGCTGCGCGACCAATGGGAGCGTACACTAGAAGAGCCGGCGGCCCCTGCGGTTGTTATTGGTACGCTAGGTGCTGTCGCCGCTGCTGTATCTTGTCCCACGGCCTGAGGGGTCATCACTGGCATCAGGTGAGTGGGCTCACGGGGGTAGGTGGGGGGAGCGGGCGCGGCCTGACCGTGCCCGTGCCGTTGTCGGGGTGTAGGCGCCTGGCCGGCTGTGGAGCTCGTCGTGGTGGCACCCGCGTACTGCGCTGCGGCGCGCCACGCGGGCCGCTCCCGGCGGCGGGCTGGCAGTGAGTGGGTGCCCGCGGCCGGGCGGCTCCCTAGGCAGCACCTGAGCGGTCGTCATCGTCCTGCGTGTGGGCGGCGTATGGCAAGGTCTTTCCGCTTCCTCGCAGGGTCCTCGCACGGGCTGGGCTGGACATTCCGGACGAGCCTGATCAGACGCAGCCTGGCCTCTGTTCCTTGGCTAGCCGGCTCCTTGTTGCGGAGGGTAAGTAGACTTACCTGGGTATTGGCTCAGGAGCTCGGATTTAAGCTTTTCTGGCATCTTCTGAGTTTGCCATTAATAAGATGTTACCAATTGTCTCGTATTTGCTATTAATAAGAAACGTGCCCTTGCTAGGAAAAGAAATTGATATCTAACATTGCTGGATACTGAGCTTAGTGCATTATGTATGTTGGACCTAGTCTGAGTGTGTTAGTTGTGGCCGAACTGATGTCCTCTGGCATGTAAGTGGGAGATAGACCTGTTAGAGGGGGTCTACCGAAATGGTTAGAGGGCGCATCAGCCTATGGGAGGGAGGCTGAGAGAGTTGGAATTATTTGGCCTGAAGATATGGAGACTCCAGGAACACCTTGAAGCAGTGTTTCAATATAGTGAAGGAGGCTTATAAGAAAGATGGAGAACAACTTTTTTCCGAGACCTGTAGTGGCCACACAAGGGGCAATGGTTTTCAACAACAAAAAAGTAGATTTAAACTGGGCATAAGGATGACGTTTTTTAGAATAAGAGTGGTGAGATGCTGGAAGAGATTGCCTAGAGAAGCTGTGGATGCCTCGTCATTGGATGTGTTCAAGTTAAGGTTGAACAGGGCTTTGACCAACATAACCTAGTGAAAAATGTCCCTGCTCATTACAGTGAGTTCAGAATAGGCTTTTAAAGGCCTTGTCAAACCCAAACCAAGGAGCAGTCTAGTCTGTGGAAATGGCAGAAGTTCAGAGCATATGTGGGAATGCTGCTCCTATGCTTTTGGGAGCTGTGGTGAAAATGCCATTACTTATGGAGAGAAGAATTGCCTCAAGCCAGTTGTAGTCTAAAGGCAGTCTGCTCTGTTGATGTAGTTTGCATGGATTCTGGCTCACAGCTATGAAAAAACATGAGGTTGGATGATCAAGAGATCATAGTTTAATTTCTAAATCTAATTTGAACCTTTCTGTGCTTGTAGTACAGAGTACTATTATCTTGGAAAAAAAAACTGAAATGAAATGGGGTAATAAGTAATATTTCTTTACCCTTTTTCTGTCTTGAACTAATCTTAAAGCTTGAAAGCTGATTACCTCTTAAATCAACTTTAAGCTTTGGTTTTTTATACTGTTCTGTAGAAAGAGACTCTGTCTTTCTCTTTGCTTTGGTTACTTTAAAATTAGGTAATGACTAAGATAAATAATATAGATTTTTTTCTGAAAATTAACTGTTGTTTATTCTGTTTTCCCCAAATTCACAGGTTGCTTGGGCAGCTGCAGAAGAACTGTACTTGTGATGTTTTATGTTTGAATGATGGCAATGAACGACAGTGTTAATATCTTGAACTCTGCTTATCTGGCAGTAGAATATATAGACTCTTTCTTGCCTGACAATCCCCTGCAGCAGCCATTTAAAAATGCCTGGAATTACATGCTGGATAACTACACAAAGTTCCAAATTGCAACTTGGGGATCACTTCTAGTTCATGAAGTTTCATACTTCGTGCTCTGTTTGCCTGGATTTATTTTTCAGTTTATACCCTACATGCAAAAATATAAAATTCAGCAGGTAAGATGAAATTGCCAGCTGTACACTTCCTGATTTGTCTTTGAACATATAACTGCATTATCCTAGTTTCTATTTTGTATGATCTATATTCCTGTATCACTCAAACATCTTGGAAGTGAGAGAGCAAAACTGCAATGTGTGTGAGGACAGAAAAAGAAATGGAGTGGTTTTGTTTTGTTGTTTCCCCTAAGGGAGCAGACAGAGGTTTGGATTTTTTTTTCCACCATGGTGGTATAGAGAAAAAAGGGTATGTTAGTGAGGTTATATATTGAGTTTATATAGCTGCAGGGGAAGGTGTAAAAGAGTCATAGCATCTGGTATAGAAGTATATCATAGTATTTTGAAAGAATTACATGGTATGCTTAATTAATAGCAAGTGTCTCTTTCAAAGTACCTCTATGCGCACCCTCTTGAAAGGGTTTTGAAATATTGTAGCAATGGAGAAAGCCTGACATGACCTGCATACTCCCAATGGGTAGTAAAGATACATCCAGTATCTAAAGATGATTATTTTCCTTCAGCTAATTGTAATATGAATTGCAAACTTATGACACTAGTTTCTGAAATTGCTACAGTGGTCGGTAAAATGTTTCCCTGCAAAAGCTGAACGTTTTCAAGGCAACTTACTTGTTCACCAGCTTAGATCTTCAGATTCTCTTTGTATTATTTCAACTACGGAAATACATTCTGTAGCGTGAAGAAAAGAAGCAAACTTATATTTGTGTTAAATTGTTGAACTTGAAATGTTCCTACTAATTACAAACAATGAAAAAGAATAGTTTGGGGTGACTGGCAAAGACAACTTATGTTAAGAGAGACTTGCTTTATATTTTCTAGAAAGCTATCTTAGAAAAGCGAGGTTTTTGTGAAATTAGTCCAACTCCAGTTAATTTGTTGTTGGAGGACTTGCTGTCTGTCTTCCAAGGTGAAGTGAAACTGCCTCCAAAGTAATTTTGCAGCACTTCAGCTGTGTGTAATCATGATATGTAACAAAACCAATTCTCTTGCTTCTTTGTAGGATAAACCAGAAACATGGGAAAAGCAGTGGAAGTGCTTCAAAACGCTTCTCTTCAATCACTTTTTCATTCAGCTTCCTTTGATTTGTGGCACCTATTACTTCACAGAATATTTTAACATCCCCTATGAGTGGGAAGCGATGCCTAGATGGTAGGTAGATTTTTCTCATACGTTGATGCAGAGTTGTGCAAGGGTAGATGCAGAGCATTTAACAAATCAGTGTCGTTAACGCTAAATGCAATAATTTTTTGGTAATGTAAACTGTTCAGTAATCTTGCTTCTGTTCATGCTTATCTGTAATAAGAGATAATTAGAGCTTTCTATTTATTTTAATGGCCCCAGAGTGTTCTGATGCTCAGAAGAAGGGGGGACTAGGAGGGAGTTTATTTGAAGTGAAGCAAGGTTCTTGATGGCATGGGTTAAATAGTGTGCTTTCTGGGGGTTTTAAACCAAGTGTTGTTTTTTTTCCATTTCTCCTAAGTGTTTCTTTCCTCCACCTTGTTTTATATTATAGCAGCATGTTCCTCAAAGGAGTGACTGTACCATCTTTTTTTACATTAAATTGACAGATTTTTAAACAAAGCTGGATTAGTTAGAAATGTCACCTTCTCTCCCAGCTCTTACCCCTGCTCTGATAGTTCTTTACAACAAAAGGTCATCTTTCTTGGAAAGCTATTTTCTGACTAGTTTAGATAGCTGATGTAGCTCTATTTTTAACATCTGGGACTTACACAGTCTCTGGATGTTCTCTATACACTGCTTCTGTAATGTTTTAAAAACAGCTTGTTATACTGCATGCTAACTCATTTCAGGATATCAAAAGATGAGCTGATCAGCAGAATAGCCCCTGTACGTGGTAATTCATATTTGTAGTATGGTAAAAAGGTACTACCAATGCACTGTTACTCAGTCAGTAATAGATGTAAACATTTTCCACCCTTACCAGCATATAAAGTATTTTCTCTTTCAAGAGTGTGTGTCTGTCAGTATATTCTTTAACTAAGAGATCTTCTGCTTTTTCAAGGTATGTTCTGGTTGCCCAGTGTTTTGGATGTGCAGTGATTGAGGATGCCTGGCACTATTTCTTGCACAGACTGCTGCATCACAAGAGAATATACAAGTATATCCATAAGGTTCACCATGAGTTTGTTGTATGTATTTCTCAATTTTATTTTTTATACTTTTTAGTACATACAGTTTTTTCCAGCTTACTTAAATGCCTCATTTGAAAGACTTCACAATTTCATATCCCTCTAACAGTGAGATTGATGTATTTTCTTGAGCTTTTTGTCAAGAATACTGTAAAATCCATTTTAATTTTATTTCATTTAACGGGAATGAAGGATTGCACTCTTGCTGAGGTTTGATCATCTATGTTGAGCTAAGTGAAGCAGACTTTAAAAAGTGTATTTATAGGTCTCAGGGGAGGGGAAATGGTAGATTTCTGGGTTTGATAGTTTCAGTTCACCACCCAGAGCATGATCCTGACAGATGACTCTGACATGGCCTGGGTGTGTGCAGCATACTTGGTTCGGGAAAGGATTATAGCTTTGGATATAGGCCTCTGGAAGCAGTAGAACCAGTTGTGTGATATTGCATCAGGAGCGCATAGTGTAGTACAGAGGGTATTGTGTGTGGCTGTGCGTTTAACAGTCAGTTGGAGCTGATGAGGTAATGAGCCGTGATTGACTGGAGGTGGCACTTTTCTCAGCCCCGCAGGATCCAGCAGCGTTTACGCCTTGGAGTGAGATAGCTGCCTTTAGATGGCAGTGTCTCAGGATCATAGAACTCAGTGCTACCGTGTTTGTGCACTATGCTTGCGGTAAACTGCAAGCTTCTGAGCCGGGGTGGATTATACAAACTGTCAATAATGGAGAAGCCTAGTATCCATTGATGCATGCTTATGTATCGACATCGGAGCAGCAGCTGCTGTTTTCCTGTTGCTCTTGGCAGTCCCTTGAGTGTCTAGCAGGAGCAGCTTCTGACAATTATTCTTGAGAGTGGTTAGTAGTTTATGCAGAATTGATCTATAGGCTGTTGGCTCTTTCACTAAACATTTTCCTCGGTGGTAAAAAGTGACGATTTAAAAATCGCACTTAAGCCAAAGTTGACTTGATTTTATTTTATGATAATTGAACTTTTGAACTTCAGCATTAAAAGTTTTTTAAACTCATCTCTTTATATGCTGTTCCTCTTTTGAAAAGTCCCAGGAATGACTTGTGTGTGTGTGTATATATATATGTAAAGGGAAAAATGTTTTATCTCAGTCTCAAAATAACATTTGAGAAGCATGAACTTTTTTTTTTTAAAATCCTCAAAGATGAGGGGTTTAAAATTTACTTATTTATTTTTATATTCTAAGTGAATCCTGTTTCTGTCTTTGTTCTTTCTCCTACTTCTAAGACTGGATGTACAGCAAAGCTGATAGGAACTTGCCAAACAGTTTAATATTAATTTAATATTCATTAATATTTTAATATTCATTAAATAACTCCTTGGCCTGGGATAATGTAAACCTAAGTAAAAGTTTCCAACTTCTAACTAGTAGTGAAGTGTTTGCAATGGCTGACAGAATAGTAATACTTATGACCCAAGAAATCTGTTTTCTCAGCAAGGAGCAGAACATCTGTTGTAAGGCCCTTGCTAAGTCATACTACTTCTTTGCCCACTGTTTGTCCTGTCGTAGTCTTGTGGTATAACGGGGAGGGGACAGTACCACAAAATGGTCATTCTGATAGGGGGGTTATATAAAGCTAAAAATGTCTGTTATCTCTTTCTAGTCTCCATTTGGAATGCAAGCAGAATATGCACATCCTCTGGAAACACTTATCCTTGGAGCTGGGTTTTTTATTGGAATTGTTGTTTTCTGTAACCATGTGGTTCTTCTGTGGGCATGGGTGATATGTCGCTTGATGGAAACCATTGATGTACACAGGTGAAATCCTCATTGCTTTTTAATAATTTCTTTTTCACATCTCCCCTAAATCAGTCTCAGATTTACCCATCTGTTTCCCTAGCTTTACCATTTATTTTGTACTAAAGTGCTTTCATGCCTCTTACAAAGAGTGACACAACCCCTGCAGTTACCACTATTTTCTGTTTTAAGGTGGTGTTAATAGCAAATCTTGCTGATTAAAGGAGTGCAGACTATCAGCTAGAGAACCTCTGGAAGGGTTTTCATAAGCCAGGTGCCTCATTAGGATGTCTGGCTTTAGATCTTTGGTGTACAAGTGATTCTCTGCATGTTAGTACACCAAACATCAGTTACAAAAGGTGATATTCCAGATCAGTTCTTTCTGTTTAATAATGTGGTGGGGTTGAAAATTTCCCCCAACATTAAATTTGCTCAGTTGTAAGCAAATGAAAGCTGTATTTACAAGCCAAACTACAATCTACAATGAAATGAATATGTATAAAATACACAGTATTTAGATATTTTTACAATTGATAAACAGCACAAGAATCCCCCTGGTCAAGGACCAGAGGAAGCTACTAGCTTTTCTACCCCTGCCTCCCCCTTAGACCCCTGTACAAAAGGGACAAGACAAATGAGCAGAGAAGTTAAACTTAGCAAAAACAACGCAGCCAAGGTCAAGGAGAAGCAAGTTAGTATCTCCCAGCCCCAGGAAGTGAGAAGAGAGAGAGATTGTTTTGGTACAACTAGTTTTAGTCCCTTATCTCTTCCTCTTCCAATGGGATTGTTTAGAATTATCATTGTTTTCCTTTTTACACCCAGTAGTGATTTCTTTATATTTTTACTACTTTCTGTTCAAGATCTGTGAAATTTTTTTTAAAAGGCATAGCCTAAAACTACTCCCATCCACCCCTTGTCACATACTTGTTTTTTTCTGGACAAGAAGATCTTTTGGCTATACATCCAGTGACTGTTTTTAAAATAAATAAATAAGTAGCTTTTATTTGTTTACACAAAGGACAAAAGTTCTGATCTCTCTGGTAGAACTGACTTCTTTCAAATTTGGCTTCAAAATGCTAGTGTAAATTCCAGTAGGCTTAGTTGGGTTCAGCTGCAAATGAATAAGCTTTCCTGTGTTCAAGGGGAAAGGAACAGTGAAATGCTAGCATTTCACTTGAACTTGTATTTATAAATGTACTATGAAGCATAATAGTGTCTTACAGTACACTGTCAAGTGTTTTAGTGAAACATGAACTGCTGAACATGAAGATACATACCATTGCTGCTTTAGTGTTATATTGCTTGTAGAACGAGAAGTATGTGTTGTGACATATCTTAAAGTAATAGGTGCAAAATTTCATTTTAGTTTGTTGTCCACTTAAGCTGTTGATAGCAAATCACCTTGCACTCTTCCCACTAGGTGGTGGTAAGGTGCTTTCCAGTGCTAGTAAGATAAAGAGTAAATCCCTCTCAAGTGTACTCTTCTGATTTTTAATATGGCTTTCTGGTGTATTTTGAATTTTATATATTTGAAGAATTTGCAGTAAAATGAAAATAGGACTCAAAATATTACAATTGTAGTTGATTTGAGATGCTGCTTTATAAGCAGCTGAGCTAAAAGATAGTGTTATTTCTTGTTCTTCCTTCCTAATGTCACTCTTAAATTAGTTAAAACTGCTAAACCAGCAGGAAGCAAACCACTGTGGGTTGGTTTTTTTTGGTTAGTCACTTGCTTAAATTTTTTTTGCTTGGTTGGTTTTTTTGTTTGTGTATGTGTGTCGCAGTAGCGTGCAGCGTGGCACCTACGGGGATGGAATTCAAGCAGGGGGGTAGGGAGCGCCCAGGTCAAGGGCTCCTGCCTGCAGCAGCAAGCCCATCAGACTGACGACTGCCTTCATCGCAGCTCACATTCGTTGCTCTCCCCTTGGTGTGGCTGCAGAGGATTGGCTAATCGACCTCCTCTTCTTACTGGCTGGCAATACTTATTAGGGTAGCGCAGCTGACCCTTATCTCATCTATTGGAGTTACTTGTCAAGCCATCAACAGGTGGCTCCCATTTCATCTCTCCCTGCTGTTTCTCATCTTCAAGCATTCAGTTCAGGGGACACAGTCCCCCACATATGTGTATTGCTTAGTAAAGTGAGCTGAAAAGGTTAGCAAGTGCCAAATACATTGTAGGATAGTTTACAGAGGCATTTGGCTAGGATAGAAGGACTAATTTTCCTATTAAATCAGTATTACACTAATTATCTCAAGGCTTTATAATACCAAAAACTCTTTTTATTTTCTAAAAATGACAAGTTAGTGTCTGTAATCTGTAATTTTATGTATGGGGAAATCTTGATTATAGCTGTTGTTGTTTGTTTGTTTTTCTCCCCTGTAGTGGCTATGATGTTCCACTGAACCCTCTTCATTTGGTGCCTTTCTATGCTGGTGCTCGTTTTCATGACTTCCATCACATGAACTTCATTGGCAATTATGCTTCAACCTTCACGTGGTGGGACAGAATCTTTGGTACAGACTCTCAATTCATCGCCTATAAAGAAAAGGAGAAGAAGCAACAACTCACAATGAAGAAGAAGGCTAACTAAATCTCCAGTGTAAAAATTGTGATGGTAATAGCAGTCAGCTTTTGCTTTTCTTTAAAGCAAAATAATGATTGGATGTTAAGCATAAATCTTGTTCCTTGGCTACTAAGTGGTAGGAAAAACCAGCTAATTACACTGCAGTATCTTCCTAATGGGAATGCTTTCTATTTTGTATGTAAGTACTGCATATATTTTAACTACAGATTTAAAGATGGGGAAAAAAAAAAAAAAAAAAACAAAGACAAAACCTGGGATGAGTTGTATGTATCCTTTTTTTTAAAAAAAAGAAATACTTAAAAAATAAATAAATTCAATTTTATCTTTAATGTTGCCCACTTTGGATCTAGGTAGAATTGTATATCTACACTGAAATTGGACTTAGGTTTTGTAAAATAATATATTCTTAAATTTGTAATATCAAATAGAAGAACATATTAACTAGTATCAGCACTGTATTATTTAAATATTGGGTAAAAGTTGCTTAAAACCAAAACATCTGTTAATGGGAAGCTTGGACAGGCCTTTTGCACACTGGATAATGCAAACTGTTAATAACAGAACTCCTGGCTAACATGAGTTAGCACAGACATTCCTGGTATAGATTTATTATGTTATTTTAAATGACAGATAAAAAGAATAGAAGGTTTTCTTTGAAGAAACTTTTTTGCTGCTCTTTTGAAGTTGGTCTGTCAGTGTACTTGGCATTTACATTACATTCCTCTGTTGTAATTTGCTGAACTGACTTGTTGCTATATTTGCACTTGTGACTGATGAAATAAATGTGGTTTGGTTTGATGTGTGTCTCTATACCTTTCATGTGTTTTTTTCAATACAAAGCAGTAATATAAACCACATAGGATACAGCATCTTCTGTTATCTCTTTAATGAGGAAGCATAATTTCTTTTACTATGGTCTACAGCAGCTCTATCTGTTAAACAGCACTGACAAACGGAAATAGAGAACATCTTGTAAATTCTGCTGGCTTGTGTTTGGAGGACCTGAATACAGATCTATTCAGTGTAGTGACAACTTTCAGGCCATGTGTGTTCTTTCTCCAGTTAAACTATAGCATTCACAAACTAGAATCTTAACATCTACTACTTGAGTTCCATTAATAACAGAAGTAGTCCAGTATTGTTGAGTCTATTCTAAACATTTATCTATTGCATAGGAAACAACAGTGCAAGTATTTAAGAAGAACTTAAACCTTTATAAAGATCTCTCACTTTGTATTTTAATGTCAGTTGCAATTCAGACTCCAAATACAATTTCATCTATCCTGTAAGTCCTTTGGAGGTGTGTGCAGTATTTTTCTTGTCCAAGACCACCTAAATATTCATGCTGCTTCACATGCAGTCTGGTGTAACACTCGAAACAGGCACTGCTGTGGAAATGCAGATCAGATCAGCCCTCAAGAAACCAAAGCAGAGTAATTAAAATATTGAGAGGTGGAAGTGGTTCAAATTCTTCTGCATGTGCTTTGTAGAAGCTTTTACTTCTCTATCTGTATCCCCATTGAAATTGAGTGTTCTTCCTCTTCCCTTACTTAAGACTCCCTGAATCCATATGCGCTGCCAGCCTTAACTCTCCATGTTGGAAGTGACCTCTTCAATCAGATTTCAAATATGGCCATTATCCTCTTTGCTTTGTCAACTCCCACTCTTATCCTGCAGCTATACTTAGCTTTATTTCACTGAACCCCTAGCCTAAAATACAAGGAGCTTTCAGTGCTTCAGATTTTCTCTGTGTACACAATTCTGTTTATTGCTTCTCAGCCCACTGGCTTGTGCCCATGCATGCACTGTTGCAAAATTGGGTATAAGTGTGAGCCAGTTGCTTAAAGACTCCAGTAAAGGCATTTGTAAAACCTTGCTGCCTCAGCTGTTGGAGAGCTCAATCAGAGTACTAAGAGCCTGGTAAAATGACTATGAAGTTACAATGAATATTCCACTTTTCAAGCGGTTTAGAAAACAAGGAATCACTGATGCCATCCTTTTAGGTCCTTTGGGCTTGTTTTATTTTGTGTTCATGAGTTGAACCCCTGTTTTTCTGGCATCTGTTGCCATTTCACGATTTTGTGTAGTTTTATGTATGTCCTTAGTGTACAATGGGATTGCATCATTGCTTTTGATCCTCTTTCTTTAACAAATCTGTAGAGAGTTATGCAAGCTGTGCTTTATGATTTTTATTTTTAAAGTGCCCACTCTCTTAATACAGGAACTTGCATTTGAAAACCATAGGCTTGTTTTGCTTGCAGAACTCGGACTCTCTTTTTACCACCACCTCACCATTTCAAATGTGGGACCTTGAATTTATTACTGACTGTCATGGTGGCTAGTAAATGACATACCTCATTACTGTGTATATTTTATGCATATCAATGATTATGTTAGGCAATTTTTTTTATATATATATATATGTAGGCAATTTTTTTTTTATATATATATATGTAGGCTTTATTAAATAAGATGTCACTGGGTTTGGAGGGTTTTTTCCTATATTTTGTGAGAGAGATTGGAGTGTGTCATGTTCTGAAAACTTAGAGGGTTTTGTGCAATAGAAAAATTATGAGCGCAGCATACGAGTAACGGGTTTTGGCTCTCCACAAGGCACAACACGATCTTACACAATCTGTTGTCCTTTATCCTCTTTAGCAAGGAGACAGATGCAGCTCTTGAAAGTGGTAGGATAAGGAAACAAGTGGGGGAGCTACATTTTCCACAACTTGATCTTTTGCTGAAAGTCCGTTTTTGTGAGGCTCATCTGTAGGAAAGAACAACTTGTACTATCCCTTAGAATATGACCAAAAAAAAGATGAAGAGTGTAATTGTTAAGATTAGGGTTGCAAAATAATCACCTACTTTTGGCTGTTCATGTGAAATACTTCATAAGGAGGTGTCTATTACTCTACAGCACAGCCAGAAAATAATAAAGACTGATATTATGATTGTAGATTATATGACTTCATTTATTTTCCTCACTGTTTGTAATAAGTGATTGCTGAGTGGTTTAAATAATTTTAAAGAAATATGTGATAAGTTTCTATATTTTTAATGTTTGTTGTTATTGAAAAATGATGTTTAAATCGAAATTATGGCTACAGATAGCTTTTCCTTAACTGCTGTGTCCAGTTCATTGCCTCCAAATCCTCATCCCATTACTGCTCTCTCTCTGTCAGCTGCAACCTTCTGGTAATTCTGAGCCACTGAATACTTTAACTAGCACGTCCAGGAAGAAGGCAATTTTTTGACATTGGTTCTTGCTATAATTTTCTGTCTGCAAAGATAATAAACACAGCAGTCAAATCATGATTCAAATGTATTTTTCATTAACTGACCAGATTATATCATGCTCTCCACAGTAAGGCATTTCCTCTATTTGTTAAATAATTTCTTTAGTTTGTCTTTGAATTTTTGATGTCTTGTTTCAACTGTAGGTATCAGAACTGCATGTCCAGATCATTCAATCTTAATACCACTTTGGTGGCATAATTGCTTCTTTCATCTTAATAATTGTCTTTCAGTTTAAATATTCAAAGATAAAATTATCTGTTCTGCAGCAGCTAGTATAGTCATTACCCATCTATTCTGATCTCTTGATGCTTTTAGTAATACTGTTTATCAGACTGTTATGAGTGTGGTTTGTGTTTCTTTCTTCAGTGTAATTTGCAATTTGTTGCTCTGACGTATATAAATTACTTACTGAGTAATCTAGATTACATTCCAGAGCTGCTATATCCTTAATATTCACCATTCCTTGTCATCCACAGATTTTAATAAATTCTGATTCACACGTATGTAGTCACTGAATAAATTAGCCCCCAAACTTGAAATATCAGTCCCTGAAGAGGACCAGAATACTCCTGTTAGATAATGACTCACCACTTTTAAAACCCCCTGTCAGCCAGTTCTGTGAAGTCTCGCAATGATCCTGCATGGTAGTTTGTCTGTATGACAGTGCTCAGCCCTATAGTTGTGCCATCTCAGAAATGGCATGGCAGTTCAGTGTTCAAGACCCAGTATCATCCCAGGAGCAACCCTCTGAAAAAAGAGGCAGCAGTAAGCCACAGCCATTTGTGTATGTGTGCACCAAGTGTGAATGGCAGGCACGTTTCATATTAAATTTAACTGGCAGTCTATAAAGAGGATCTGAGCAGAACTGTTGCATGTATGAGATTTTTCACCACCTCAGCAAGAGCATGGTAAGATCTTAAATACCTGATAGGGTTGGGTTTCAGTAACATGGGTGAGTCATCTAACAGGTGGAGATAATAAAAGGTTCAGTCTTACATAACTGAAAGGTGGTGGTTTTCTTTTCCCTTCCCTTTCTGCAACTTCTTTACATTAAGCCTCTTCTCAAGGTACTAGAAAAGCCACAACTTTCCATATCAACCCTATTTTGCAAGTATCCATTAAATGTACCTGCTGAGTTGGGCAAGACATTTTGGAGGTTGGTAAAAGAAGCTACAGTCTTGAAGGAGCAGCTTCAGTTGACCAGAGCTACCAGGTTATGTATATAGTCAGCATTCATGTATGTTTTATAAAAGTTTCTTACAGCTCACAAATTTTCTCTACCTACTTGGGCAGTACTTTCTCAACACTGAGATAAACTGTTCTATTTTTAAAAATTTATTAAAGCTATTCTATTCCTATCATTAATTTCTTGATTGAAACTCTTACCAGCCTTTACTTAGTCTATTAAGATATAGTATGGTTTACAGTTGGCTGTTTGTTTTTTGTCATTTTCTTCTGAATAGTTGTGCTGTGTTAAAACCCTAATTTGTCTTTCAGATTTTTTCTAAGGGTTTAAAATGTGGTATAATTGGATGTTAGCAGGTCAAAGACAGCCCTTCTCAGAGGGGAGCTTAAAGACCAGCTACCGATTTAGTCTTGCTGACCTGATATTCAGCATCCTGTTTGCTTATTTGTGTCTCGCTCATGCAGTATAATGTACTCTTTCCATGTAAAAACAGAGAAGTTTACTGAGTGTTTCCATGGAGTAATTATTAACAGTACTTTCGTATTAGTAATGCAAATCTGATCTCCATCATAGAGTGCTTTCAGGTGTTCTGTTGTTCCTAACATACTTGCATTGGTTTTAATGGATTGGTTTTAATGGATTCATCTTTAGGGTTCTCATTTTGGGCTATATAAGAAAATAGTTGCCTTTGCCTGCTTGTCTTGCCACACACTAAAAAGTGGAGAGTTACTCAAGTCTTGTAAGCAGAACTCTGTGTGAGGGTTTGGGGCTTCTTTGGGGAAGATTTATTTATGTACTTGCCCGTTAATTGTGATTTGCTGAAAAAAAGAGCTTCAGGCAAGTTAAAAGTATTCAAAAATCTGAATCACATTTGGCAAATTGTTTGTCCAAAAGAATGGAATGATGTGTAAATATATATATGAACATTATATATGCATTTCTCTCTGTGTATTTGTCAATATAAAAGTGGTTTCGGAAACATCAATTAAGTTTTCTCCACCATTACCAAATTATTTAAGCTTCATCTGTTGGTGAAATAGAATCCACTCTTCAGTGTCACATACAGACAAAAGAATGAAGTAAACCAGATTTGAAATCTGCTGATGAGAACATTTCCGGGACAGAGAGCACTTGTGCTCTGCTCCCTGCCCTAATTAGTATTATTAGCTTACAGGACCAGGTTATGTGTATAGGCTGGGAATGCCCTTAGTTAGAGCACTGCCCTGAAGGTAAGGCAAGTGCAAAATCTTCTTCCATGTTACAAGGAAATTTAGCCTTAGCCTGCCATGATAGTCATAATTTCTGAACTATGGAAAATAGGAGGAGTTGGATACCAAGGAAGTTATCCATTTATTCCTCCCGCTCAGTTCTGTGAATGCTCCAAAGTTCTCTGAGAATGCAATCAATTGTGTTGTAATCCCTTGTTAAAAAGAAATCAGTACATGTGAGTTCAAAATTGAATATTTGCTAGTATATGAAACACTCTCTTTTACACAGGATGTGTATGCATGGGTTTTTAGAGCTGATCCTCATTTTTTTTTAGGGGTGGGACTTAATAAGTCTTGAATTTTTGTGTGAATCCATTCAGATCTAAATGAGAGACTAATTACACATAGTGGAATAATAATTCAGTGCTTGAAAAGACAAAAAGAAATAGACCATTTCTGAGTCTCGCTTGTATCTTTTAGTGAAATTGTTTTTTTGGCAAAAAAAAATTTGAAGGGAAGCCAATGAGAGTTGCTACACTGCACAAAGGTTTTTGTGACTAATCGGAAAGTCCTCCCTGAAAACGGTACTATAAGTCTGAAATCACATCATGACAGGATTGGGTTACTTTACATACAAGGCGCAAGGCAAAGTGATGAGGAAAACAAGGAATATTTAGCCTGTGATGAATGTAGCAAAACGTACTGATGAAGAATGTGAATCTTCTGCAGGCTAAGTCATGTAACTTCATTTGCAGTTCATTTTGGAGCTCTATTATATGCATGTATAATTCTAAAGTAGTGTGAAACAGTAAACAAATTCATTACACAATTCATGCTGTTAGGGAGAAGTCAGAGTGACAGCACCTCTGTGATTCTAAATCTGAATGATGACCTCGGTAGAAGTGTATCAAGGAGTCTCTGTACACCTGGTCTTTAAAAATGCTTAGAACACATCTGCATCATCATAACTCCAGACCTAATACAGACACGATTATAGGTGCTTCCCAAAGTTTTCTAGCAGTAAGAATGGAGAGTTAAAAGCTCCAAAAAGTGCTCTGAAGGTGCTTTTGCATATGGTTCCATTCTTGGAATTAAACTGAGCAGAGAAGCTTCTGAACCCAGTTGGCTTTGCAAGATAAGGACTGGGTGAGCTGAACTTTGAGTCTTGTTATGAAGAAATTAATCAAGTAATCCAGGGCTGACAGTCAGGACATTGAAATATAGCAAATATAGAGAAATGGATATATGCATTTTTCAATATAGTAGTTACATGTTCAGATCTGAGTTTCAAATGCTGGATGGGTATCTGAGCTGATACATCACCAAACATCAGTGAAGTTGTTCTCCTAGAATATATTATTTTGATTATCTTCTTGATCAGAACTAGACAACCTACAATTTATGAAAATACTCATAGGACCACAAAGGATTATTGACACATCTTCCTGAAAAATAATTCAATATAATTTGGTGATGGAAGAGAACATTGCACAGGCTTGCTCCTTTAGATTAGGAGATCAGGATAAGCATCAGGATATGTACTAAATGATACTTAATACTGGGGACAGTATTCCATTTCTAGAAGGCTAGAAGCGAGGCTTTCTGTCCTTTAAAAATAATATTAAGAAGCTCATGTAGAAGTCACTCTTCAGCATTTAGCCTTTTGCCTTTATGAGTTGTCCTTTACAGGCTGTTTTGACATAGTCTAAACACCTATGCCTATGAAAACAGGTTGAAAAGTATCACAGTATCACAAAGGTTGGAAGAGACCTTGAAGATCATAGAGTCCAACCTGTCAAGTAAACAGATGGTTTCAGAAGTCCTGCAGTCTAGAAGACACTGTGATTTATTGATATATTGTCAATGGTTTCTCACAAGAGCATCCTCACTGAATGTAACGGGATGCGCTCTCTGAGTGAGTACTTCAGTATCAGAAACTCTTGCTTTTTCCATCTCCAATTGTGATGCAGCAAAGCAACCTCAGAGATGGTTGTTGATAGTTTTCCCTGTGAGGTCGATCAATTACATTTGTGCTATTCTGCAGCAGTGCTGTGTGGCTCTTCGTGGAGCATCCTGAGAATTCATCTGGGGTTTTTTGACAGTGAGTTAATTCGGTGGGGCTGCACGAATGCCGTGCAGGACAAGAGTATTTCACCCAATAAAATAAAGCACCAGTAGCTCAGAAAGCGTGCCCCTGGGTTCTTCAAGGCTTTTCCTGCACCTGGCTGCCGAGAACAGCTTCAGTGGCTTTCGCCCGCATCTCGCAAATCCGGTGCGGCGTGGCCAGGCTCACGCCCCCGCCCTCCGCGGGGAGCTCTCGCTCCTCCCGCCGCGGACACGGGCGGAGCGGCCGGTGCCTCCCCTCCCCACCGCCTCCGCCCGCCCCCGCTCCTTTCCTCTCTCCCTTCCTCCCGCCGCAGCCGGCGGCATCTGCGCGGCCGCAGGTGGCGGGCAGCCGGGCGGGATGGCGGTGCGGATGCGGATGCTGCTGGCTCTCTGCGGGGTGCTCGCTTTCTGCCGGGCGGCGGAGCTGGCGGCGGGGGTAGGGGTGCCAGCCGGCGGCGACGGCTGAGCTCCGAGGAGGGCATCTCCTTCGAGTACCACCGCTACTCCGAGCTGCGGGAGGCGCTGGTGGCCGTGTGGCTGCAGTGCCCGGCCATCAGTAGGATCTACACGGTGGGGCGCAGCGCCGAAGGCCGGGAGCTCTTGGTCATCGAGGTCTCTGACCGCCCCGGAGAGCATGAGCCTGGTAAGGGGGAGCGGCAGCATTGGCTCTGGCAGTACCCGCACCTGGCGACAGGTAGCGGCGGGGCGGAGCGGGGCTGCTGCCCTCGACTGCTGCATTGGGTTTGGCGGCAGTGGGCAGACTCTGCCCTGTGCGCTCGGATAGCGGCACCGGCTGTCAGCGATCGCTGTCGCTGGGTTTAGTCTCCTGTTAAAGAGAGGAGTGCGCTAAATTCACAATAAAATACCAGAAGACGCAGCAGCAATCAGGAATGAACGCGCTGCCATCTGCTATGTGGGCAAGCAGCTGATGCAGATGTGCTGGAAGGGAAGGCGTTGGCCTCCCCGTTTCCTGGCACGAACCAAACTGTCGGGGGGAAAAGCATGAAGTAGGAAGCATGCCCCTGAGAGCTGTGGAACACGACAGGCTGCACGCCCAGGCTGTGCTGCCATTGCATGCTGCAGGCATGTGCACGGCTGTGTTGGGACGTGGGGTTATGTGTACCTGCGATTTGAGACATTTCTTACAGAAGGCGATGTGATGGTGGACACTGTGCATTGTTTTATTCCTGCAAGTGTGAATCTTTCATAGTTTCCCATTTCAGAATCTTGCCTATGTGTGAAAAGGCTTAATCTTGAAAGCCATTCAGTACCTGAGGCCCAGCCGTAAGCCACCTGCAGTCATGTCTTTACATTTCCTTCCATAGGCTACAGAACAGGCCTGGAAGTCCTGAAGACATGGCTTCTGTGGGTCTCTGGGGATTTGGTTTACACAATTAGCGCTTTGTGTTCTGCTTTACTGCTTGAGTATAACCTCGCTTTGCATCCTCAAGGGACTTAGATTTTTACTGACTGCCCTAAGGCTACTGATAAAACTTAAGAGACAATATTTTGCATAGGGAAGACAGAAGAGGAAGGTAGGGTAGCAAAGCATTGTCTTGAAATGAAAAACGTGGGAACTGCAGTGAAATTTGAAAAAAAATTTCTTTGTGCTGTGTTGTCATCCTGATATGAGGGGCGATCCTGAAGCTAAGAATTAATCTATTGCACTATGTAATTTGCATGCTAGAATGGTACACAATTGTTATGACTTAGCTTTACTGTCAGAGGACAGTTGCTGCAGCTCATTTAAATTTGGAATTTCTGTCAAGCCAGCTGACATAAGGGACAAAAAGAGCACTGTGTAGTCTGAGAAAGGGCCATGGCTTTTCCTAGAGACACACTTCTTCTCCTGTTGGTGCCAAATGATATGAGAAAGGGTTTGTCATTGAGGCCAAACAAGAGAGAATCCAACCATATATCAATGAGTGATAGCACATTGCAGAAAAGAAAATTTATTGTGGGCTGCATCAATATATAAGCTACAGTCAATGTCAAGCATTTCCTAGAACTTGCTCGGTCCCTCACAAAGGGAGTCCTATAGCTGAAAATGCCGCGTGTGTAACATCTAAATCACATGGCAGGGAATGTGATGAGTCCTGGTAATCTGTAGTGGTGGATGCTGAAAATGCTGTTTTTCACAGAGGATTAACCAGGGCCTGAACCAGAGCAAAATCATTGTTTTATTTCAGTCCTCAGTTTCATTCTGCAATGTACTGAGTATTTCTCAAAAAGTGGAGAGCTGCTGCAGCTTTTGCTATCTGCAGTGGCATATGAGAGAAACTCAGGATCTTTTTAGGAAGGGCAACAAGCCAGACCCCATACCTAGTTATGAATGTGCTTCTTTGAAATAACTATAAAGGCATTGGTTACATGCCTGCTGCTTTGTTATAGTGCCTAAACAGCTACATATTGTGCTAGTGGTTGCATTAGAGGTGTTTTTCTCTTAATAGAGTGCCCTTTCTTCTACTGTGTAGTAAAAGATAGCACTGTTTGTTTTTCTATGTGAGCTTTTTAAACTGTGCAGTAAAAGTGAGGCTTTGTGCCAGTCTTGGCAGAAAATATGAGGCCAATTCTGCAGCTTGTACCTGAGGGAGGACCCTCACTTGCTCTGAGCATCCACACTTGATTCCCAGGGCAACCAAACAGAATAAGGATATTTTTTGTGATCGAAGCTTGTAGGACCAGTACCTGATTTATCACAATCTATTATTAAAAAGAAAAAATTAATAAGAAAATAAAATAGATTCACTGATGAACACATAGATGTAGGGTTTTTTTTCATGACAGGCTAAGAAGTTGTTATTCCTGAGCACAATCTGTTCCTACAAGATATCCCAAGTGTCACAGGGTTTATTTTTAAATATATATAAGCATAAATGAGGTATATGCTGTGACTTACAGATTTACAGTTTGTAGAGAGCTCAAGCTTCTAGAAGCCTGGTGAGTAATGCAGGGATGATGCCTGAATTGTCTAGTGCACCAGTGCATAACCAAACAAAACTAAATGTTTGTGTTCACTTAGTGAGGAAATTGACAACAAAATAAACCACAAAAGCGTCAGCAGTGCATCAATAAAGACTCTTTGTACTGAGTAAAGAGGCTTTATACTGAGTAAATCAAATGCTTCATATACATGCATACATTGTATAATCACACTCATTCCATGGCCGTGCAGCATTGCGTGAATGCTTTGTTCATATGCATGCATATAGATCAATTTTAGTTTTAGATTATTAAGCACTTTTAAAAATGAATCTGTAATATATGTGCAATATTTGGAAAAGAATGCATGAGAGGAATTGGAAAATTTTAGAAATGTGCTTTAGACTTCCAAAGCAACTGGAACAAATCCATAGTGAACGAAGCAACTGGAACGTATCATTAAGGTCTCATCTTTTTGCTGAGGTAAACATATGTTAGGAGGTTTGTTTATAAAGTCTTGATACTGTTATTGGAAACCAGAATGACTCTATAAGAGCCAATCCAGTTTCTTGCATAGGCATACAAAGTGTCTTGGCAAATCTTGGAAACCTGAATTAGTCACTTAGAAGATGTGAACTGAGTGTTTGCTGAGCTCTTCTCAGGGACATGCTAAATGCCAGAAGCGTGAGACAGCCTAAAGCTTCTGATCCTGCATGAAATACTTAGAGAATGTGCTACCTTCTCTTCAGTCTTGAACACTGTGCTACCTGTACTTTCTTTGTGGTTCATGCCAAAGAGTTTGATCTAATATTTCACAGTTTTGGTTTTTCAGTGGCAGCAATTTCTTAAGGCTGATCCATGCGGGAGGTTAGAGCCTACAGTCATTGATGGAAAGCAAGCCCCTGAATAAAGAGAGACAAAATCCAGACATGAAGATATTTGAACTTTAGGAAACAGTTTTACACTGGTGAAGACTTGATCATTAAGGCAGAGGAAGACTTGAATAAGATGGTATCAGTGGTTAGGATTAGGTGCTGTATGAACCTGGACTGGAAGTAATCAAAATGTTTGAGAGTATCTTTGATTATATGTAATAACACAATTTTGTCCTTTGCTTGCAAAAAATTGACAAAGTTAACAAAAGATTGATGATGGCAAGGTGAGATAAAGTAAGGAGAAAGAGATTATGAAAAGCTGATGATGCACCAAAGGACACTTAGTAGTAAATTACTGAGTATTTCTGGGACAAACAAAATAGTATTTGTTTTAGTTTAGGTGCAGAACACGGACTACACCTGAGAGATGAAATAGGCTCTTGCTTTGAATATCTGATGTTATGCTGAACAAACACTCAATTAGTATCTTGAGGCTTTTTTTTTTTTAATCACCATAAATAAGCTCATTTTGAACAGAAGTTAGTATTCTTCAATAGCAATAGAAACATATTTAGAATCGATTAATGCCAAAAGCAGTTCCTCTACTGTTAAGGTTCAGCTACTTGTTCAGGCATGCTGCCACTTCTGACTCATTTGTACCATTGATTTTGGTGGTGCAAGATCAGTCTCTTTCATTACTGCTTCACTTTGAACATGAAAATGAAATATTCTTTGTTTGTTTGTTTTTTAAATTGTTATTTCTGCTTGCAAAAATAACAGACATTTCTCTCAAGTCGTTTTCTTTAAAAACCTAAGATTTTTATGATGGTTATTTTTCAGTGTTTAGTTTTGTGAAAAAATCCTCAAAGTAGTGTTTATTAACTGACTAGTTATGTTTGTTACAGACATAGCCACTGAAAATTACTTTTGCATCAACTGGAAGGGAGAGAGGATGGATGAAAATACACTTTTGTAGCAAGAAGATGATCTGCAAATTTGTGGCATTTTCATCAAATTATTCATGCTAGAGAAAAGGAGGCAGAAGTCTTGAAAATATTAGGATAACAGCATTTTGAGAAGAAATTGCTGCTGCTTTTTTTTTTTTTTTCCAAAGGGGCATTTAATTTAGAAGGTTTTTCAATGTTAATGATATAATTGTTAATCTTTCTCCTCACAAGTGTCTTTAAAAATACTTCAGATAGAAGGAAAACACTTATTTGTAGTTGTGAGACATCTGATTTGCTAGAAAATGATGTAATTTGGGCATTTAAGTTTTGAACAGCAACAAAACTTTGTGAGCTGATGAGGCCACAGCACATTGCACATGAGGTGAGCAGCACAGTTGTGACTTGAGTCATTTGCAGCACCCCATGGGTATGACTTTGGTCAATTTTATGAGATGCAACTTCAATACATTAACCCTTTGGTCAGTTACTTTATCAAAGACCCCACTTGGCATGGTAAGGAAATAAATTGGGTGGTTCAGCGCTGGTGCTGAGCCTAAAAAAAAGCTGCTTGACTTTCCAATTTCGGTGCTTGTACTGGCCCCCCCCCAAAGTCTCCAATGCTAGACTCGCAGTTTCTCACACTTGAGACCTGCAATGCTGGACCCTTTTGCTCCTGCCAAAATATAGTTAAGGGTTGACTGAAAAAGAAGTGAAAATCATGCTCTACTGTATGTTAATAAATGAGGAAATCCAAGACCTGTCTGCTACTACAGGAGCTATATCTAAGCCTTTTTCATTGGAGTGCTCTGTCACTCAGCTGTGGCACCAGCCCTGTGAGCTAATACTTTCTGTGATAAATAATTGTGCAAATAAAGCTGGAAAATTCACAGGGGAAAAAAATTCTTGCTTGCAGTGCTTGGATTTCAGTTTTGCACAAAACATATTTTTTAATACTTTTTTTTTAATTGTACAATTTTTAAAACTGTGATTTAAATTACTATGCAGTGATTCTAGGGAACCAGCAAATGCTGCTCTTTGAAGAAGAGAAACAGAAGCAGCAAGGTGAAGCAAATGTGTAGGAGGCTGCCACAACTTTAGCCCAGCGTGGGCAGGAATCAGTTGCAGTGCCTTGGAGTGGTAGCCCAGGAGTGGGGAGACCACTCTAAGCCTCCTATGGCCCTTGTGGGTTGCCCTGCTTCAGACAGGTGGTGGCAGGGATTTTATCATGGATGGTGTCAGAAAGCACACAGCTTGTCTCTTAGTTACAGTGATGTCATCAATACATCCATTCTTATTTTGTCAGTTACAATTAATTACACTGGATTTCATAAAACTTTTCCTTATTCTTGGAATATTCAAGCTAAAACCTTGTGAACTTTTTGATGGGCCCTATTAATATTTTCCAAATTTGCAGAGCATTAATACAAATGATATATGGCAAGAGCTGGTTATTAAATATAGGTATTAGAAAGCCAATCTAATTTTTGCAGTTTTTATCAATGGCTGCTCGTTTGGCATTCCTTTTCTGAAGGGAGGTGTTGAAGGATGTGGGGCTGGTCACTGGTAAACGTGAGTGCACCAAGTTCATACACATCCATTGCACTGCATGAAAGCAGGGGCTGTAAACAGGTTGTATTCAATGTTTGGGGGCTGTAATGAAACTTTTTGTAGCAGGAGTGCAGGTGATGCTGTGCAGACCACATTATGCTTTCATATTTTTCTGTCAGCTGTGGTTCAACGTCCCTCCTTCTCTTGTGGCTTACGTTTGTGATCATCTTTAAAGGCAAGCTGGTCTTTGAGTAGCAGGGTAACAGGAGCACCTGCAGTGCCAGACAGACTGCATGAGGAGGGCAACTGTTGGTGTCTACAGGGATGTATAAAGGAAAATGAAGAATAAAACATGGTCAAACCTATTATTCATGTAGCCTTTTTCATTTGTATTTTTCTTTCCTTTGTGCATTAGGGAACAGATTCTCTTTCAGAGCTTGTGAGGATGTTCTGGCTTTCCCATCAAGCACAGCACAGGATATGTTACCAGCTTGCACTTTGGGAGTGCAAATCTGGGCCTGGTTGTATTTCACTCATTCTGCAGAAGACTGAAAGGTTGTAATTAACTTTCCAGTGAAATCCCTTATGGGCTGTAGTGCCACTTAAGGTAAACCACCTGGAGTATCCCAGCTAGGATTTGGCCTGGGTAGTTTCCTGCATGACAGTTTTTAATGCTGCTTGCAATTCTGAGTGGGATGTCCATTGTCCTTCCTAGAATGTGTAGGTTGCACAGGTCTTGGGAGGGTAGTAGGATTTGTTGCAATAAGATGACTGTCTGTATATGATGAACAGGTTTTTTAAAAGCATATGGTTTATTTTTAAGAGTCTTTAATAACTTCATTTAAAAAAAAAGAGTTCTTTGGAGCAAGAAGTCTTTTGAAAATATATAGCATTTTCTTTATTAAATAAACCATTAAATATTTTCTTAATATTTCCAAATATCTGTTTCAGTTTTAATGTTCAGCTCAAAATGGGTGTAGAATATCAAGAGAAAAAAATGTGCTTATGAAATTCTGATGAAACACAAGGCATGGTTATAGATCTCATTTGCAGTTAGTTGCTAATGCCATTCACGTTCCCATTGAAGTCAGTGGAAATTCACAGTAAGTGCTAGGCAGTCTTTGCAGTGTTTCATGGAGGTACAATGCCCTCACTCCAAATTGCGTCACTAGCTGAGGTATTTAAAGACTTCCCCTTTTGTTAGATCATTTTAAAAAGGGTTAAAAGAGGCTGTGTGCTACCTGTGAAAACACTATAGTTCCCAGCTACTGCGTCTCAGAAGTTTTTCTTTCATCTGCTGGAATAACGCAAAGGGCAAGCAAGCTGTAGTAAAAAGGGCTGCAGTCATCAAGAATAAACATGACTCCACAGAAGGCAGCTTTTTATTTTTCAGACTTAAAATTAGTGTGAGTATACAGAGGATTTGGAGTTTGTTGATCTGACCCTGGCTGGTTCTGACAATCCCATTCTTTTTGAAAAAGTCAGTTAATTTATTTTAAAGAGAAGGGTTGTCATCACCTCCCACATCTGCAGACTGCCTTAAGAGTTTCCAGTGAAAACAGGAGGTGAGCCTGTTCTGTTGCTGGTTGGGATTAAAGCGATGTTTTATTATGGTGGCATTAATGCGAACTCCAGAGAATTCTATATAAAGCACGAGCATTCCCGGATATTTTGTGAGACATCTTGTAAAAGGCAGTAAATGGTAATTCTGTGATTCTAACAAAAAGTGACCTTTTTATTATACCAATTTTTACTTTTCTTTATTCAGGAGAAGCTGTTTATTTTTCTATAATTTCATGATCAGTATCTCAAGCCTTTAAATTACACGTGGCAAAAAGTGCAAGATAGACCTTCCTGTTTCAGAATAACCACAGGCAATAACTTAGTATTAACACTAATTTAGAATTAATTATGCATTCATTCCACCTAATACTTGTTTTCAAAAGTTGGTACACGATTGAAAAGCCTACATGCTGTGCATATTCATGCTGTAATCTCCCTTTGCTGGTTAGCAGATAGACCTCTTGGTTGGGCTTATAATACCCTCTGAAAATGTCTATTTTTTCTACTGTCTATAAAAGGAGCTGGCACTGGGCAAGCTTCTAACTTAGGAACATGTGCAAAAGCTAAAGGTTAAGAGCTGATTAATCTCAGCCTTTGTCTTATCATCTAAAATACCTTGTTGTGCTTTATATGCTTGCTTTATGAAACATAATATTTATGAACCTTATCTGATCTTTCCCCATCAGATTAATTTATATTGTTAAGTCTTCATAATGATTTTAATTTATGTTCCTCCTGAAAAAACAAACATAAAAAGAAGTCATATGTCACATCTTTTTGGGTATACATTTCCTTTTTAAACAAAGGTCTCAAGCACGTATTGTTACCATAGACTCTTGCCCTTTTCTTTCTTTGTTTGTTTGAGATGCTTTGTTTTATTTTTATTTTGTTTTCCCATTGAGTTGGTAATTAAACTGAAAGGCAATTTTGTTTTTTGAATCAAGGAGATGTGAGAACTACAGTGTGTATTTCAAGGATTCTGGGTCAGTGTTATGAGCAGTGAAATAAAGGGAGTATACCATATGTGCTTCATTTTGGAGTAAGTTGCACATCAAAATCCAGTGTTCAGTGAATTTGGTGTGATGGGGATGTTATATATGAAGCTTACTTTCTGGTATGCTGAGGCTAAATAAAGGCACCAAGGGTCTTTGTAACAAAAAGGTTGAAAAAATATCCTATCAATAAAATAGTAGCAGAGTGGGCAGGTTTCATGTGCCCTGTGACATGAATATGAACTCTTTAGGCTGTTGTAGATCTACATCTGTCGTCTCAGGTTTAAGGTTAAAAGCTGGTGTTGTACTGGGAGTGGATTAGGAGCTCTGCAGAACAGTGATGGACAATGTGTCTTGACTTGCCAGAATTTGAGATCAGTGTTCTGCCATATTATGAAGAAATGACCACATGTCCTGTGACACTGAAGTTGTTACCTCACTTACTCCTGGGGATAAGAACACAGACTGAAAGTGTGTTCTTGGTCCATGGTGCCCTTCCTTTTGGAGAAGAGGTTTCTGGTAGTGTGCTAATATTATGCTAGCTGAATCAGCACTAGCCACATCTTCCTGTGACAGCAGCAGGTAACAAGGCGATTGTCAGGGGGCTATGGGATTTGAATCAATACAAAACATACCTTAGAAATACGTCTGTGTAGCTATGGTGGCCAGATAAGAGAGATTATTGAATCATAAACCTGTGGTTGGCAGCTCCAAGGCAATAAACATTAGTTTTAATTAATTCTTTTTCCAAACTGAGACATTTATAACTGTAGAAGATAGCAGCTGCTTCCTAGTGGTTTCACCTGGCATTCTTGCTTACTCATGAATGAAATCCCATGGAGCAAGCTGAGGTAGTAATTCTTTCTTTGGAGTGGTTCATGGCTTTGGAACATGAGCTGACAGATTTGGAACCAAAGGAAGATACTGCTTTGGGTGCAGATCCTGCACACAGCAAGAACAACAATCATATGCCATTTTGAATACTTACTCTAAGGTAAGCCAAGTGGGAAGAATTGTTTGATCAGATGGGACATCTGACTGGCCAAAGAAATCATTGCTAACTTTCCAGTCTAATGATCTGGTAGATCACCCTGATCACCCTGATGTTTACCATATTAGTTCTCCAAACAAAAGATAAACCATTAATATTTTGCTATAAGAAATGAAAATATTAGAAAGATAACTAATTGGAAGATACAAAGATAGTGAAAGGACAGTGAGACATTTCAAAGATCAAAACCTTGTGCTCACACTTCAAAATGAGTGATCAAAGTTTATGCCTTTCTGAATGAAATGTCTTCTTTGTTTTTGGTGCCATCCATACATAGTAGGAGGGAGAGAAGAAAAAAGCTGTGATTTTGGGAGCTGGCCTGTCAAGTATTTAAATTTTAAATGTTGCCACTGTAGGATTTGTTTCACAGACAAGAAAAGAGGTTTTATGATTAAGATACATGGCTTCCTTCCTGTCTCTGATGTGTACTTTTCGTCTTTTTGGATAAGAACATCCTCTCCCTGTCTCTCAGGTTCTCATCTATGTGTCCAGGTTCTCCTCTTCCATGCTGCAGGTTAGTGTGTGTCTATGCCATGTACCCAGTATAAAGGTACTTAATGGCTAGTGTGAGGTTCAGCATTTGATCGACCTCTAAGATGCAGTTACAATACAATACAATAAACCAGGTTGGAAGAGACCTTCAAGATCATCGCGTCCAGCCCATCAAACGACTAGATCATGTCACCAAGCACCCCATCAAGTCTCCTCCTGAACATCTCCAATGACGGTGACTCCACCACCTCCCCAGGCAGCCCATTCCAATGGGGAATCACTCTCTCTGTATAGAACTTCCTCCTAACGACCAGTCTAAACCTGCCCTGGCGCAGCTTGAGACTGTGTCCTCTTGTTCTGGTGCTGGCTGCCTGGGAGAAGAGACCAACCTCTGCCTGTCTACAACCTCCCTTCAGGTAGTTGTAGAGAGCAATAAGGTCACCCCTCAGTCTCCTGTTCTCCAGGCTACCTGCTTCCTGTCAGATGTTTCCTAGCAGCAAATAGCCCTCCTATTTGTGCTGACTCAGCTATGCTACCAGACATATGCTGAGTTGTCAAGCATTTTGCTCCCTGTTTGCACAATTTTTTTGTTTATTTGTTTAAAAATCTGTCTTGATAGTAGAGGCATATGAATAAAGTACCAATCTTTCCTTTTCTTCCAGTGCTGGTAGGGTCACAACAGACACATCTATATTTGCAAGGTTCCCATGTGTTACAGTTAGAGATATAAATCCACAATGAAAATAAGGAGGACAGACCTTCAGTGGAAACCTTACAGTACAAATGTCTAGTGGAAAAGTCTATAAATAAACAGAAAGAGGGGAGCATCTATTCCTTGATACTCCATGGAGCAGCTGATTAAAATAAATTCTGTGTATAATGGTAGCCAATACAAAGTGAAAAAATACCTGACAATAGAAGACACCCTGGATGGAGAAGTTTAAGGGCCAACAAGCTCATCTGACTTGAAAATTGAAGAATTGTCTGAAATAGATGTTGCCATGGAGACAGAGAGGATTAGGAGCCTGAGACTGATTTCATTGGTCTGCTGCTAGCACAAGTTGCTTGTTTGAGTAGCGTTAATATGTTGTCTCATGCTGCTTTATATGCTGAGACCATCTGGCATTAGTGGTATTTAAAGGTGCAGTTCTGTTATGGAAAAAGGTGGCCAATATGATTTGATTTATGCTTGTAAGGTGAGTTACAAGAATTAAGAGGTTTTTAAAAAGCTGCTTCCTGCACTGAAAAGTCACAGCCTGTACAGAAATGATTTGAGACTTAGGGAAATTTCAGAAGTTTGTTTTGTAAAGTATTTAAAAGTGTTGTTTATTTATTTATTGATTGCAGAAGCACACACTTTTGCATGTTTCTTCAGGTGTCTATATAGAGGCAACAATGTTTTTCTTTTAAAAAATAAGCCTTTTCACTGTACACTGCAAAGCTGCTTAGGAGCAACAGCTCCACCACCTTAAACAAGCACAGGATCATAGTTCTCATCATATTGTTTATTAAGCAAAAGGATGTTGCAGAGTTAAATGAACAAAATAAGGGCTAACACTTTCAAGGTTACTTTGGAGTCCATGCTTTCAAGAAGAAATATTTTCATTTAGTTTGTATGTATACTATTAAAAACTTATTTTGTAGCAAAGTATTTGATAAGAAAGTCAGTTTGTAGAGTCTAAGATAAACCTTCTCTTTGATCTATTTATAGCTGTGAGTCTTCATCTGCTTTCTTTAATACTACTCTGAAGTGGGAGTTATCTTCCAAAGGAGCTTATATGACAGCACTGACATTCCTCAGACGTTTTCACTGTTTTTTTCCCTTTGATAATTATTAACATGTTGCTTATAAATTTACAAGAGGTTTTTTCCCCAGACATGAGTGGTTAAAGAGTGACCAGAAAATGATCCTGTCTGAGCTTATGAGCTCCCATGCCGAGGTTTCATTGTGTACTGAGCATCACAGGAAAAGTGACTTGAGGGAAAGCTAGCTGCAGGCTTTGTTCATGTGGACAGACTTAAAACCCAAACTAAATTTGAAATTAAATCTTGATAATAAACAGTATGCAAACATAGGAATTGAAGCACTTTCACATTCTTATCAGTCTTATGAAATTACTGATGGAAGCATTCCTAACAATATCATGCAGCTGTGTAAGGCACAGATACTGATGTGATATCCTTTTGATATTGATGACATATAATAATAAAATAAAACAAATGCTTGGCATCTGTTTCACAAATCCTTAGCTTTTAAGCTTTCATTCTGAAGCTCATGTCTTTGATGCCAAAATAAATTCTGCGTGTAATTTCACTTCAAATGCAAGACCCAAGAAATATGTAACTATGAATGTCCTGGCTCCTTTAAATAGCTTCAGAATGATTATATCAAATACTTAATGTTTTTGCAGTTTAGTTCTGTTTTAACTCTGTGAGAATGAATATAGGGCACATGAAGAAAGCCAAATAACTTATCTTCTCATGCCACTCCCAACCTGTAGTTTCTTATTTGCAAGTCAGTTTGCTCCCTGGGTTTTTTTTGTATGGTGCTTGGGGTTTTTTTTGCACCAAGCATCCATTTATCTCTGAGGCAAAGCTTAGGTGTAGTTTTGGGGATCAATTCACTCCAAGACCCACCTCAGGGTGATAAGAACAGGACTGCTTCAGGACTGCTTGCTGCTGAGCAGTCAGTCTTCCAGCGTTACCTCTTGCCCTCTCACAATACCCACATTTTGTGGTTTCACGGCACACTGAACCCTTGCAACCCTTAGAGATCAACAGTGTAGAAGTATTCCCCCTGTAGCCCATGGAGGATCCCATGGTGGAGCAGGGGACTGATCCCAAAGAAAGCCATAACTCTGAGGGAAGCCCTTGCCACACACTTTCACAGTACTGTGCCATGAAGATAATCTTGAGAGGCCTTGGCATTGCCCTCACATGACTGCAAACACTTTGAACTATATAAACCAACAAGTAATCTTAAAGACATCCTGTGGGGCCCATTTTGGACTTGTCCAATCAGGATAATCAGAAAGGACCAGCCCTGAGAGGTGAGGGTGTAAGCCACCTACACTGCTTGGCATGAAGGATCTCCTGTAGACACAGCCATAATTGTTGGTTTCCAGTTTTCTAATCAGAAGTTATAGTTTCTTGAGAATTATTTGTACTTCTAAGCTTTATTTCTGAAGCCATGGATTTTTTCCAGATGCTGCTTCTTTCCATTGCAGTATTTGGTTTGTTTCAGTTCTCCAGACACTGAAATTTGACATGCCAGTGTTTATAGTCTGGGAATTAACTTTTTGCTTCATTCCATTCATTTCCAAGGTACAATGCCATTTCCATTATTGCTGCTTTCCCATAGCTCTTAAATGATCCTGCTGCAGCTCATTAGACTATAGAGAGGTTATTTCAGCATAAGGAAAGGTGATAGAATTGAGAAGCAAAAGCATCTGGAATAGTTATTTGGCTGCATAACGTTATACTGAGTTGCAAAAGTTGGTGACTAGGAAGGTCTGTGATTGAAATAGTTGCAACTAGACTTTCTTGTCTGGACCATCCAACATAATTCTTTACATTTATTGTTAATGTGAACAGGAATGAACATGGATGAATTCATCACATATTTTGTGATCTATTTTGCTGGTAGCCTTGAAAATTAATTATGTGGAAATACGCTTTTGAAACAGGCATAAAAGGCAAGTTCTTCTCACAACACTGTTACAATATTTCTGTTGACCCAATAGATCTATCATAACAATGCATTTTTCTCTATTCATTGGATTAATTAATGTAATTCCATATTATGGGCACAATTTCAGACACTTGTAGTTAGAAACAGCTGAATCATCAGAAGGTGAAATGTATTCTGTACAAAGAATCAATCCAGAAATGCTGTTTAAATGTAGGCAGGGGTGCTATTAGATTTGCTTCTTAAGCTTTGTCCCAGGGAAATCATAAATGCCTTTGAATAGCATTCCAGGGCTATTTCTGTAATCTCAGGAAATAACTATATAAGGTCACTCTGGAATACTTAGGTATTGCTCTAAGGCTTGACAAATATTTAGTGGTCATCTATACCTCTTGACTGATTTCCTCTGCTACTTTGGAGAGGGTATTTGTTCTGCCTGAGCCTCAGGTCATCCTCTGGGACCTGGCAGCAATAGTTCTTGCACAGTTTGTGTGAATCCATGGGGGGTGTCATGGCCCGAGCCCACCTAGCTGGCAGCAAAGCAACTACCCAACTGCGTGCTCACTCCTAAGCCCCTTCAGTAGGGTGCAGAGGAGAAAACACAATAAAAAGTTTGTGAATTGAAACAAGGACAGGGAAGATTCACACACTAATTGTAGTCATGGGCAAAAGACTCAGTTTAGGGGGAAAAAAAAAGTCTAATTTGAACAAAGCCATTACCAGTTCACTAATTGAATCAGAGTCAAGCAGTCATAAATACAACCAGTTCTTAAATACACCAAATACACCTTCCCTCTGCCCATGCCTTCTTCCTGGACCCGCTCTGCTACCTCCTCCCCCAGTGGTGTAGGAAGACAGGGAATAGAGGCTGTGGTCAGTCCCAGTACACTCCATGTTGGTTTTAACTCTCCTTCCTCCCCAGGGGAAAAGCCCCGTCTGGCAAGGGCTTCCTTCAGAGTTATGGCCTTCTTTGGGATCAGTCCCCTGATACAGCATGGGATCCTCCATGGGCTACAAGTGGAATACTTCTACACTGTTGATCTCTAAGGGTTGCAAGGGCTCAGTCTGCTGTGACACCACAAACCTTAGGGGAATGGCTAGTCTGGTGTGCCTCCACCAGTCATTCCCCACTGATTTCAATGGATTCTGAATAGTTGTCTCTACCATATCCCACTCCTGGCCAAAGCAAAAGAGTTCCCAACACAAAGAAACCAGCCTAGCATGTTTCCCACTGTTAAATACATTATTGAAGAGACCTTGATTGACTTGGCTTTGGCCAGGGGCAGATCTGCTTTGTGGCTGAGGGAGCTTCTGAAGCCTTTTACAGGAACCACCCCTATATCCCACTCCACCGCTACCAAACCCCTGCTAAACACAACCTAACCAACATAGTGTGAATTCTTTGATGCCTGTGTTGCCCAAACATGACAGAACATGGAGATATTGGTTGGTGCAGTCCAACCCATTTTTAAAATTTTCTTTCCCAGGAACCAAAAGGATTAGAATAATCTAAACCAAATAAAGATTTGACATGAGCAGAGGTGGACTCTCCTACTCAAGGTCATTCTTAAGGGCTCTTTAGTGTCCTTGCTAATGATAAGTGACACTGTCTGCTGCTCTTACTCAGCTGCTGTGTAAAGGACTGGTAAGCACAGCTTGGTGTCTCTATGACTTCCTTATTCACTCAGTAACAAAATTTACTTGAACTTGTTTTAAATACATATTGTGGATATCACAGATATCATGTATTTTTTTTGAGCATAAAATAGATTGGTGTCAGGCTGGACCTTGAGAATCATCATCAGAGTTGGACAGAGAGCTGTGTTTTGCAAAGGACAGAGATTATCCAGAACTAAACAAGTTACAGTTTGTTGCTGACATCATCTGGGAGCAGATTGTTTATATTAAAATTAATTGAGTTAGACCATACCCTAATTCTGGTATTAAAAATGCAGGCTGAAACCTTTATGAACTCCCAGTTTTCCCATTGCACCCTGGAAAGCTGTGAAAGGTATATGCTGACTTTCTTGTTAGTTTTGGGTTTGGTTTTGTTGTTGGTTTCTCCCCCGCTTTTCTTCCTTCTCCTCCTTTCTTTTCACTATTACTTTTTTTTTTTAAAAATCAGCCTCTCAAAATACAGAAAAGTGAAACAGAACAGGAAACAAGAGAGACTAAAGAAAATGTGGTTTTGCTACAGATTCTACAGGCTTCCAGTTTTCTCCAGCCTTAAGGCTGCATTATAGGGTGTATCAAGATAGTACTATCTAGAAGTAAGATTTAGCTGTAATTTATGAAAATAACATGGCACATTAGTCAGTAATCTGTTTATAACGTTGTGATTTAAAGCAGAACTTGTCCTTTCTGTAGGAGAATCTCCAGGATAATCTCAGCAGCTGTGTCTGTAAAAGGAGATGTATATCAAAAATGCCAGAGAGAAACTGCAGGCAGGGATCTTCCTCAGCTATTTATAGCTCTGTGATTAAACGTCTCTTAGAAAGTCTGGAACGGAGATAGAAATCACATTTACATTTAGATACACAAAAGGAATTAACAAATAATGACATCAGTGGTTCAGCTGAAGATGAACTGATTGATGCAGTCTGTAATGAACTGGGATCTGTCACTGTAGTTAGCATCTGAATAGAAACCTGTGAGCATAAGAGCATGGGAGTACAGAGGCAGAAAGTATACATGGTCTTAGTGTAAAAGAATGGAAATAAGCAAAAAGAAAACATTGTGAAAATGTCACCATTAATATTTTTACAGAAAAATACTGATGTGATTATTGAGATTTCCAGGTGCAGAGTTAACAGGACTGCATCAGACTCTTCCCTCTGATTGCTTTAGGTGAGGGATAGGTTGATTTTAATGCAGTCATCCTTTTCTGTTGCTTTCCCTTTGGTTGCCTCTGTGTTACTCTCCGATGCTTAAAAATACGTTGAAAATAATGCAGCATAATTTATCTTTATATTTACTTGCCAAATTGAGTAGCACATGTTCAGGTTTTGAAACAGTTAATCAGAAAGGCACCAAGTACATTTTAAGGAGTGCATGTCAAGAGTTAGTTCTTCCAGCTTTCCCGTTAGCTGGTTTACAGTGGTGAATACATCTTCCAGAAAAGCAGTCAAAATTAAATAGCATGAAAATCTACATGGATTTCAGTTCTGCACACAGTGGAGTCCACTGAAGCTTTGGTAGGGGCATGAAGGGAGTTTAACATATTACTTAGCTGTTAAGTACTAGGGAAGCAAAACAAGAGGGTGGACTTTGTGTCTTTGCAATCCATTGCTAATAGTATAAAATAATTTACAATAGGTCACAATGATATGTGGTTGCACATGCATGTTCATGCATATGTGTACATTTTATACAAAAAAGTCTTCCAAAAGATCCCTGTAGAAGGGGGAAAAAAATCGAATCTCTCACCCACTGGCTGTGTAGAAGTAAAGGTGCACCAATCAGGCTGGTAATTGTTGTGCTGATCTTTAAATCTCGTAGAATATTCAAGAAGAATATTCACATTCACGCTGCAATTGCCTGTCCTTAAAGTGAAGATATGAAAATGAGAAAAGAAGCATGACAACTGTCCTATTTTGATACTATTAAAACAGCACTTATGGCATTTCATTGGCCACAGAGGGAATTGCTATGGAGATTTTTGAATTATTATGGGCAGGGCAGGCTGAGATGTAACTGGTGGTTTTGAGGTTTTGTTAATTCTTCTGTTCAATAGGTGAATGAATGCCAAATCATGTGAAGATAATATACAGATGCAAATTAACACACAATTATGCCTGGTCTTGAGTTCCAAACTGGTTTGTGAGGTCAGACATTTAACAACATATACGTGAAACCCACACTCTTCCTTTGTTTCTAGTCAGCTACACAGCTGATTTGTGACCTGCCTTTCCTGCTGTTACTAGCAAAGCTGTCTTCATGGTGTTCAGTGTGTAAAAAACTGATATTCTGACTGATTTTCTTTCCTGTTTGCTCGACTAGTAGGAATTATAATTTCAGCCTACTTTGAAAATCAGTCTTTTTACTAATCTTTTGGAGGAACTAAAAGATCCCTTAACCAACATAAAGCCAAGCAGCAAAAACAAAGAAACAAGAAATTAATGCCAAAGATGCTTTATATGCTTTTTATTTTTAAAGCCTTACAAAGCTATAAATAAATAAATATTTTTAAAATTCCATTGGATTTTGTTCTGTGAAAAATTACCACAAAAGACTTAGAATATTAAACATATAAAAATCATGACAGTCTTGTGAGTTTTGGAGAGAAATTAATTTGGTGTTTGAAATGGCAAAACCTGCAAGGCTTGTGTCTATTCTTTATACTTCTTTATTTCCTGGATCAGTCAAGACCCTCTGGAGTGTTTTTTCCTGGAGTGATTGCAATTATTTGCTGGCAAAGTTTCACCTTAAAGAATGAGATCCCCCCAATACAGTTTGGTTAAATACATTTTAATAAGGATGAATAAACATGTGAAATTTTGAGACTATGAACTTCAAACTATGATTTTGAAGCATGACTGTGTGGTTGAAATTTAAGTCTCAGTTTGTTATTCTTGCACTGTGCATCAAAATTGCCAAGTTGTTTATGAAGTCTTCTTGCAGGTGATTTCCTGGGATATCTTGATATCTTTCAAAACTTCAAGTATTATTGTGTGCTATAGAAAAAGAGATTGTGAAATTTATGGGAACACTATAAAAGTTACAGTGTACTCAGGAGAGCTTTCTCTGGTTAGCTTGCTTGCTCAGCTTCCAAGAGTGAAGCCATTATCTGTAACAGTGCAGACACAGTGGTCCTGTTTTGCCAAAGGATCAAGGCAATTAGTGGGTGGCAGAATGAAAGATGTTCCCATAAAACAGAATTTCAGATGCTCACATTGGATTTAAAGCCTTTAAATTCTACTAAGCATAAACTGTGTTCAAGCCAAGAGCTTGCTTTATATGCAGTTCAGAAATTTCAAAGAGGAAGAATATAAATAGGATTTAGAAGTAAGTGATCTTAGAGAATGGGAACAAAATAAAAACTAAAACTTTCTTGTGTATTGAAGGGGTAAGAGCAGGTTGGTTAAAGATATGTGGTACATCTTGATTAACTTTTATTTATTTCTTTAAAATACAGAAAAGAAATAAAACAGTTTACCAATGTTGAAGTCTGTGAAAGGTCTTTAGATAAAGAGAAACACAATTCTCCCAAGAGTGTTAGTGTGCTACTATGTAAGCAGTTATAATACGGTAGCAGAAAATGTTTATTGAGTGCCTACTATTTTAGGAAGGATTTTCTGTAGGCTATATCAAAAGAGAAAGAAATGTTTTGATGCCAGTTAAAAAGATCTATCCATGTTGTGAGATCTGTTTAGTTATGTGGCAGAGTCGCAGCAAGCCTATTTACCAAGGTTCAAACACTAACATTGCTGTGGAGATAAGAAGACATTCAAGGAGAATTTAATTATTTTTAATTATTTAGATTTGGGTAAATTATAGATCTAGAGGGCAAATTTATTCAGAGGAGAGACACACAGATCCATCCTTTCATAAGGTGTCTTCCAAATAATTAGAAGTCCAGAAGTACCAGAAAGCGTACATGTTCTTTGTTTTGTCCAGTGGCTGAATCCACTGCTGTTGATGAAAATATGCTAACAGGTTTTCATGAGGATATTTGATCTAACTGGGATTTTTGGGTGCTTGTTTGTGTTGTTGTCCTGTGCATAAACCTGAGTCTTCATCACTGTTAGTCCTCACTTAATTAGGTTAATCTTGTCCGTGCTGCTGTCATGCCTCCGTTTACAAGATTACCTTGTGCAGTATGGTTGTTGAAATTGAAGTCTGGAGAAGGGACCAGGATAAACAACCCATTCATTAAGGAAGTATCACAAATTTTTAACAAGGATAGATATGAATTTGCTATGTTTCCTAATAACATGGATGTTGACACACTTGGAAATATTCTTAACAACATGAGGCATTCATTCCCAGTTGGACTACAGGTATGTAATACCCAGATACTCTGTGAAAACAGGCAAGGAAGAAAATCCTTGTCAAAATATCTTGCTTTGCCAGTGCTGATGGCATGATTGTTATTAGGTTTTTCCTTGATATTTTTGTGTGGGATAATGTCCCTAGCTGGTGTTATAAAAAATATATTGAATGTTCTCATTGTCTTGTTGATGCCATTACATTATTAACCTTCTTAACAAAGATTTTTTTTTTCACATTTCCCTACTAATGAAAATAAATATAATTTATTAACTAGTCACGCTGAATGTAATTATGCATTTTATTATTTAGTTTATGTTTTCTTTCTTCAAGGAAAACTTTGGAAATTAGTATAAAGCCTAACTACACTTTTAAAGGTTTTTCTCTGTTTCTTCCTTATTTACATTGTTACTGTATTGTTAGTTTTTAATCAGAACTCTGGAAGGAACTTCCTGACCTTATGATTTTTCCTATGTAAGTGCTGAACTGCATTTGACATGTCAAATCATAAAGTTGTCGTAATGTCATGACTGTGGTTTCAAACCTCTGTCTCTGTGGGATTTCCTCAGGAGCTGGGAATCAAAAGCAATGTATCTACAAACAGAATTATGATCCTCTGGGAGGCTGTGCACTAGTTTTACTTTACCACTTGCCAAGGCCATAAAGAGAATAAATGTAAATATATTAGTTTGGCAGTAACTTGGGAGACTTGGCTGCTGCTTGCCTTGTGTCCTACACGTCTCCAGTGAATAGATGCTAATTAATGTGCCAAACGGAATATTTTTAAGGGTGGATAGACAGAAACCAAAGGGTAAGGATTAGGATTAGGTGTAATCATATATGGAAAATACTTGTCATTGTGGAATACCTTGCCAGAGAGAAAGTAATAAATGGGAAACTTAGTGGTAAGGAGGTGGTTTATGAGAAAAGTGTGAAAATGGGGGGGAAGTGAAAAAGGGCAGGAAAATATATAGTAATTTTTAAATTAGAAAATTAAATTATGAAAACAAATATGAACAAATTGCCAAAAGTGTTCCCTTCCTTTTTGTTCTTAGGCTAGCTCCTGTTGTTCTTGTTAGGTCTTTGGCATAAGAAGCCAATGAGGACTTTTCACCCGCTGTCACTGTATATGTATATGGTGACAGCCAAAGAGACAAAAATATACACTCATGACAAGCAGAGTATAGAGACAGAGGCAAAAGACTCCGTTTATTCCAGCAAGGCAACACATATTTGTATGTATGTTGTTACTGTGGCTGTGTGTGATTGGTTAACAAACTTTTCTCAAGATTCTTACTGGTTAGTGATAGCATTGCTATGGTTACTTGTTAGGCTAGCCCAGGTGATCTCTCTATCTCATCTTGCGGTTCCTTATCCTCAAACATTCAGTCCAAGGACTTTCCAGATTCTCATGGGAACACAATGATGTTTTCAATGTCAAACTCCTCACCAGAGTTCATCAGAGGGTCCACAGACTCATCACAGTCCCCTGTAACCCGCCTCTCTTTTTCTTTCTTTTTTTTTTTTCCCCTCTTGCTGAGAAAATTCTGTTACCAGAGTAACAATTCTTTGCACTTTTAGATTATGTTAAAACAGCAGGATGCTCCTGGATCAAATTATGATGTAAACCTGGTGCCATGGTCACTAGGTTATAATGAAGTCATAGAAACATTAACTTTGTGTCTGGGTCTCAACTGTTGCTGAGTCTGAGCAAGGCACTTGGACTGGACTGGCCGGTGTCCCACCTTCAGGAACAAGTGGTGCTGAGGGACTACTTGTTTGAGGGCCATATGCCCCGGTTTCTCAGCATTTCACATCTCTATTTCACTGCTTCCAGAAGAGAACACTGTTTGAATGCAGGCTGCTGTGTTTGTACCTTCTGTCTGTTGTCTCCCCTCATTTTAGGTTCCATTGGGTGCAACTTCCTTCTCCCTCCCCTTTTACCTCAGAGGCGCTCTAATTTCTTCAAAGCATTTCTTTGCTGCTCTCAAAAGCATCAGCTTGAATCATGGAATAGCCTTCTGGCTAAGTAACTGAATTTCAAAGTGCTGTTTTTCCAGCTGCTCTGATGCTATGAGACTGCTCCCTTTGTTTGCTAACACTCCTTGCAGCAGAACTGAACTTGTGCCTTTCAGAGGCTGACATGATGCATTATTTCTTATTTAATCTTACTGTCTGCATGAGGTAGCTTATCCTGGCCTTGTATTCTTCTCTATAAATGCCTTTATTAGTCAACCTCTTATGGCAGCTTAGCTTAAATCTCCCTGAAGTTTGCAATAAATTCTGAAATATTTTGAGTTGGTGGAAAAAGTCCAAGGTGATTATCTCCTGTACTGTATTTCAACCTCAGGAAATCCTGGCCTCATGTTTCCTGAAATAAAGGACATGTATGTGCCATAAGAGGACAGCAGCATTTGCATTTCCACAGTGATTTCCAGAGGAAAATCTTAGGATGTAGCAAACATTTTCTTAGTGTTAAGATTATTTTTTTAAAAGGAGGTTCTTTGCCTATCCTATAAGTTAGTTTAAATATGTTTCTTTTTCTCTTCCATTTCTAACTTTCTGTAAAAACATGAGATAAATTAAAAACCCACAAGTGTTTCTGATGGAAGTTGAGTGCTTGGAAGTTTTTGGAAGAAACATACTTTATTTTAATGCAGCATTGTGTGCACATGAAATGGTTGATGGAAATAATTGCAATACCATAATTTTACAGTTTTTAAAGGAGATAAAGCATATATTTCTATACCTGCTTCAAGCCCATTCTGATGTGAAATGAAATTTTTGTGCACTGCAATGTAAAGTAGGGTTTTTAGAGGCTATGTAAACCTTTATAGGACGCTTTTGGTTGGCAGAACTGTCCCATACTTGCTTCATTGCTTTGTGGGTGGTTACTGCCACTACCACTGGTACATATCCAGTGGAAAGACCTGAGGACAAATTAGGCATAGTACATCAGGCATGGTGATATCAAGTCATAGGTTCTTTTCCTAGTGTCTGAATCTTTGCTTTTCTGGTAGATAACCACATATACTATAGGGCATATATGAATAAATTGTCTTCTCTGTGATGAATGTCAATGTTCATTACTCTAAAAAACTGAAGGTTCTTCCTGAAGGCATTTGAAGTGCACCATGTATTGAAGAGTGGAAGAAATCTCTAATGCCATGGCTAGCCCTTGCTGCATAGCAGGGGCACAAAGTCACCAGGATCCTTAAATGCCTGTTACATATATGACAGTGCAGACTTTTGCATTGAACAGGCCTTCTTAAGTGGAGTTTAGCTTGATCTGCCACCAAGTTTTCTCCTTCCAGAATAATTCTGTGAAATTACCTACATCAGGGTTTGTGTAAAGAAAAAATAATTTTAGGAATTTGTGCTGGCAAAATGTGGCAGGTTCAGTATCCAGTATCTCCAAGCATAGAATATTGATGCCAAAGTAAAATTTGAATTTCTTTCATTTGACAGAAAAATGCATCTAACGTAGAAAATGTGCTCTGAGGGGAATCTGTCTTCTGTCTTCAGTGCTCAGAAATGTATAATGCCATTGAAAACAGTGTACCTTTGGAGTGAATTATTTATGGAGGGAACATCTCTGTTTCTCTTGTTACATGAGAGGTTCTCCTTCCCCTCTACTCTGCCCTGGTAAGGCCACATCTGGAATATTGTGTCCATTTCTGGGCCCCTCAGTTCAAGAAGGACGGAGAATTGCTTGAAAGAGTCCAGAGCAGAGCCACAAAAATGATTAAGGGAGTGGAACATCTCCCTTATGAGGAGAAACTGAGGGAACTGGGGCTCTTCAGAGTGGAGAAGAGACTAAAGGGCGACCTTATTAATGTTTATAAATACATAAAATGTGAGTGTCAAGAGGATGGAGCCAGGCTTTACTCAGTGGTGCCCAATGACAGGACAATGACAGCAATGGTGGAAGCTGATGCATAGGAAGTTCCATGGAAACAGGAGGAAAAAAATTTCACTGTGAGGATGATGGAACAGTGGAACAGGCTGCTCAGGGTTGTGAAGTCTCACTTTCTGGAGATTTTCAAGACTCACCTGGATGAGTTCCTGTGTGATCTGGTATAGGTGATCCTGCTCTGGCAGGGGGTTGGACTAGATGATCTTTCAAGCTTCCTTCCAGCCCCTAACATTCTGTGATTCTGTGAGTGTTTATTACACCAGTGGTATTTTACTTCTGTGTTTTGCTGCCAATCACCGTCTGTGTCTGTCATCTTTATGTCTGTGATTACTTTATAACCAGTAGCTAGTTGCAGTCAGATCTTGGCATAACAAAGGAATCCCATACCATAAAATTGAATGAGTAAAGCCACTGAACTAAACTATAACTTGAAGTCCTGCACAACAAATTTGTGGAGAGCTTCTTTGTGTATGAAGCCTCCTTTCTATATGAAATAATACAGCTAACACCACATGTAATTAAAAAGAGCTCAACATTAAAACCTGGAAAATGTTACTTTTCCAGGTATTACCCATGTATTTCTTACATAAGTGCTTATACATTTGATGTGTGGAGGGAGTCACCTTCATTGGAGGTGTTCAGGAGAAGACTTGATGGGGTGCTTGGCTGCATGGTTTAGTTGTTTAGGTGGGTTGGATTGGTTGATGGGTTGGACGTGATGATCTTGAAGGTCTCTTCCAACCTGGTGTATTGTATTGTATTGTATTGTATTGTATTGTATTGTATTGTATTGTACTTTCAAACATCTGGACCTTCCTTTTACTAAAAAAAAAAATAAAAAAATGGGTAGAGGACTTGAAATAAGCAAATAAAAAAATCATTAGTTTGAACCAGTATGGTGATTTGTATGCCATCTCTTCTCTAAACTTAATTCAGGCTAATTTTCTGGTCACTATTAGAAGCATATAGTTTAAGTGGATTATTGAATGGGAATCTGATTCCTTCAGGAAATGATCCTTCTTTAATTCACAGAAAATTTGGCCCAAGATTTGAAGTAACCCAGTTTGATGCTGTTTTGTAGAATATCAGATGTGCTAAAATATTTTCATATTCTCTAGAATATTGTTTTAAATCAATTAATATTTCCAGCCTTTCAAAAACAGAACTCTTTCTTGAGTTTGCAGACTCAAACAGCAGCCAGAACAGACTCTAATTTTTCCTGTTAAGAAAGGTGTGACTCTGTACTTTCATAATAAATTTGAATATCAAGATTAATTCTCTCACTGATTAATTTAGCAGGCAGATACAGTTTAAAAATAAAATTATTATGAGATGGACCTTTTCCTTTAACAAGTACTTAGATATTGGCTCTTAAGTTTTTCACTAGTAGGAAAAAGAGCTGTCATCTAGTTCTAGTGTGGTGGGTTGAAGTTTCCCCCCCCCAGCATTAACTTTGCCAGACCAACTCAGTTAGAAGCAAATGAAGCTGTATTTACAAGCAAGAACTACACTCTATGATGGAATGCAATGAATATGTACAAAATATACAGTATTTACAATATTAGACAGATATTTACAATTAGTAAACAACATGAAAACTCCCCTGGTCAGAGAACAGGGAAGCTGTTTCACTGCCCTTCCCCTCCCCCTGTTCCACAAGAGAAAGAGAAGCAGAGAGAAAGCAGTGGGTTAGACTTAACTAAGCAATTTCAGCCAAGGGCAGCTGACAAGCAGGTTAATCTGTCCTGAGTGAAGCAAAACAGCAGAGCTCGGAAAAGAAAGAGGAGAATTGTTTTGGTACAACTCATCTTATTCTAGATATTTATCCATTGAATTTGTTTAGAATAAACTTTTGTTTTCCTTTTTATACCCAATAGTGATTTATTTCTATTTTTCTACTTTTCTACTCAAAATCTGTAACTAATTTTAAAGGCATAGCCTAAACCCACCACATCTAGCTAGGATTTCCGTTTCATAAGAAGATGAACTTGACAGAAAAGGCCTGAAAACTCTGTGTGGAAAAAGGTTTCCAATCCATATAAGCCACAGTGGCAAGCTGTGAACAGGAAGTCCACTTTGTTTTTTTCTGATGGCATTGTGTTGTCAAAGTGCAGAATTTCACCTGTTTGCTGCCTCTGGGACACAACAGCTAATTCAGGCCATCTTGTAGTTGCATGCTTGAACATTGGGTCCATTCCTGCTAAAACAGCCTCATCCTGAAACCTTGGTTCAGATCTGGAGCTCACCTGTGAAAGGCAGCTGCTGGTTCCCAAAGATTTTATTTTTTTTTAAGTGCCTGTTTAGTGTTCAGTACAGTAAATTATACAGGCTTTTTCATATTTCTATAGATGACTCAAGCCACTCCCCACTGACAAATAATCCAAATCAAGAGTTCTTCTGGGAAAAAAACCCATCATGATCAGACCTGGTTGGAAAGACCTGTAAGTTGAAGCATGAGCTGCTCATAACGGGCATATATAACACACAGCTCAGGAAGCCTGTTAAACCCTGGTTTCCTATGTTAGGCAGTTTAATATTTCAGCTTGGTAGTTTGTAAGGTATGCAGCCATGACAGAGCAACATCTTGATGGAAGTCTGGGAGCTGTTCCTGGTCAGGAAACTCTTATGGCTTCTGAAATTCTCTCTCAGGGTTTTGGGTGGTTGTTTTTTTTTTTTTTTTTTGCCATGAAAGTCTTCAGTCTGCCCTCATATCCTGCTTCCTTTGACATGTTGAGTTAATTATTTGGATCTAATGGGGCCTTCTGAATACTGTGAGATGTGATAACAGCATTGTTCCCAAAGTTAAGCCTCAGTTCTGAGTTTGTTGCTTTCACAGGGTAACAGTAGAATCTTGTAGTAGTAGACTGTCCTGTAGTGGAAATAAGGATTACCCTAATTGCCTAGCACACATTTGTTCCCACCATAGCCTTATCACTAAGGGCAGCTTTGTTTTCCCTCTGTAAAAAAATGTCTGGAAAAACACTTAGAGTTTGAAATAGCTGCCTTAGCATAGAAATAGTATAACATAGTTAACAATTTTTGCCGTCTCTCTCTTTTTTTTAAGCAAAATGAGAGAAAAAAGGCTTAGTGGTGTCCTGATTCCACTTACTTTTCTGCCATTGGTTACCAGATAGTAGTCTGCACAGTGGGTATTAAAGTAATCACACCCCACAACAACTGCATGCCTAGCGCTGATATTTTATATGTACTTTTAAAAGCAACTTTTCAAATAGTGTCATGATTGTAAACTTCATATTTTCTACTGCAAGGCAATTTTGGAACTTTTATAAATCTGTTGGTTTATTCCTGATTTGAAGGGAAGGCCTCAGTCAAAACAAGCCAGCTGGAGAATGGCTAACGTGACAAATTAATTTGTTTTCTGGGTTATGTGAGTGCAAAACATCACCTACATTTTTTTTTACCCAGATACTTTACAAGCAGGTGAAAATCTTTTGCTTAAAAAAAAAAAAAGTTTAAAGTAGACAGAAATAAATTATGAAAAAAAAATCAACAAAGAAAGTTTTCAGAAATATAGACTTGATCCAAAATTTACAGGAAGGAGTCAGTGGAAAATCTCCAGGCTGTTGCTTTTGCAGGACACTGTAATCTGGGACCATCTCAGTCTTGTTCTTGACATTCCAGAACAGTCCCTCTGATGCTAACATACTAAAGGTAAGCGCTTTTTAATGTGCTTTGCCAGTTCAAGTCCTAATCAAAGGGAAAATACGATAAAACTGAGCTCAATGTAATTTCAGTGGTAGTTTTTGGTACTAGTGATGTTAAAAGGGAAAGCATCTTTATTGTATAAATATAGAAGTCTCTGTGGTTAGACTAGAAGAACCATACCAGGTCAAATATCACTGGGGTGCTTTTTTGGAGAAAAGTATTGTTCTTATCTGCTGGGTTAGTAGCATGTCTTGGTGAATTTTATATGCTGGCTGCTCTCTCAGATTTGTTGCCTTTTATTAGATACATTCTTTAACGGATAATGTGGTAACCTTCAATTCCTTTGCCTTGCCATTTCTGTGTTCCTATAATCTGAACACAATTTTGTAGGTGGTTATATATTTTATAACTATTTTTGTCTTTATAGATTATCAGATCACAGGAAAAAAATACTTTGTGAAACTATGCTTTTGGCAGTCAGTGCGTTGTGCTGAAAGTTAAGTAAAATGCATATTAAAAAAGAGTAGAAACCATGGCAAAGACTGGATAGATAATACTTTATGAAACAATGCAAGGAGCTTGAAGTTTCTCATTTCATGCAAACAAATCATTTGATAAGAAAGGCTTTTCTTTCAGATTGTTTGACTGAATGAAAATTATGGAAACATAAGGTGTAAGAGTGTAAAGACAGGGTGTATTGAGTCACTTCTTAAAAGGTTCAGTTTCATTCTCCCTTGAAGTCATGTGAGATTGATTTTGTTTGTAAACTGTGCCAAATCTGTCTTTTCACATAATTTTGAATTTCTTTAGCTAAAATTAGAAGCTTTATACCAAAGAAGAAGCTAGTGAACACAAACATGAGAAATACTTTCATGACCTGGGGATGACCTCTCAGTGCCAGAGTTTCTACATGAGGGATGTTCTTGCCTGTCTGTAACTGTATGTGTCCATATACACACACAATAATAGTGAAGTGCTTGTATAGCATCAAAAATATTTTGCATCCACATTATTCAGTGCTATTCCTCTGTTGTTTGTTGAATTACTCTCTTTGAACTAAGAGTTTGTCACATGTATCTAAGACCAGGCACCACATCTTCTTCTTATTTAATCTGAATCATTACTTCCCAGATTCCCTTTCCTCTTCATTAGAGGTGTTTTTGGGGTTTTGTTTATTTGTTGTTTTGGTTCCCCCCCCGACAAGCTCCAAATACCTGAAAGCTCAAAGTGAAAATGTTGCTGAATGGCTTCTCAGGAGATGTCTTTTGGCTGTACCATACTCTTCTCTGTGGGCTGCCTAGTTAGCTGTTTCATGGAGGCTATAGCCATGAAGAATGACAGTATGTATGAGAAAAGTAATTTCAACAATCTCTGAATATTTAACAAATAAAGGTAAAAAATTCATGAAACCGGCGTTTTTAAAAAGTGACAGTATTTATTATGCTTCATTATATTTTTCCAGCCTTCTAAATCTGCGTAAAATTGAAATAAAATGCAATAAATTTGGAGGGCACAGTTTTTCTCTCACTGAGTTAATATTTGTCTGAACTACAGAAGTAGGGCAAAATATTGTCAGTTTCTAGTGTTTTCTTCCACTTACTAAAAAATATAAATGACTACACAGGAATCATGGTGAATGCGCTCATACTGATGCCAGATACCACTGATACCAGTAACAAAAGCCCTTTGGATTCTTATCCAACAGCAAATTCTTTCACTAATAACATGCACATTTTTCACTAATATGATGTTTCCTTCTGCTCTGACAGGAAAGATTTTGTCTGATCTACTGCTAGTAACATAAATGAGAAAGTTAGTTTCATGTGAGATGCAAGGGACCAAAAAGGAGGGATTTGTTGTGGCTTTCTGTATTCCTTAGATGAAACAATAATTGAACAGATCTACCTGGTTATCCTGCTAGTCATTACACTTTAATGTGTTTGCAGTATTGGAGGCATAGTGGATATAAATGTAGGAAATGGCTATTATTTGTCCTTCTGTGAAAAACATGCCTTGTTACTTTGAAATAGCCTTTCTGCTTGCACAAAGCTCTGTTGCCATACATAGAGCTCATTATAAAATATCTAGTTCTCCGCCACAGGTTCACTTTCTGCACTTACAGGTGCTGTTCAAGGACAGACTCCTGATTTCATTGTCCTTTACTGTAGACTGTCTGGACAACAGGTACCCCTCCTTCCTTTTTCTTAACACAGAAATGTCTTACTACTTTTTGGGAAGAAAACTCAGTGGAAGCTCTAAGGAAAGCTGAGAAGATAACCAAGCTTTTATGTCTATTCCCTGTATGGGGAAAAAATATATCTGTTTTTACGACACCAGGATGTGTGCCCTGACAGAGCTCAAAGCCATTACAGAATTTTGTTCTGTGTCTTACAGCTATACAGCTGTGCCGTGGCTTGCAGTGTCGGGGTCAGTGTCTATATGGGATTTTTTGTCTGGAGCTTCCTCATCTAAAAGCAAAGTATCTCTTACAGGCTTTCTGGATCCACTCCCATCTGCTACTGAGACAAAGGATTTGTCTGGTACACTCATCCCAATCATTATTCTTGGGTCACCAAGCTGTTATATGATTCACTTTTTCCTCTTATGCACTAAGCTTGATTTTATTAGCTTCTACACCACATTAACTTCATCTGCTTACACAGTCTTGCTAGAACTCATTACCTTTTGACATCTTTCTTAAATATTTGAGATTATATAGGAGGTATTTTCTAAATGTTATCTTTATTTCAAATAAATGTGAGTGTGAAGTTAGACCTGCTCCAAGCATCTAGATCTGCATTTCTGCCATAACTGGCTATAAATAAATCATTAATGTGCAATACCAATTTTCAATAAAATTTTACACACCACTGAAGAATTCTGAAGCCCAGTGTTGCAGTGTTTGGAGGTGTCATGTTCACTAAGAATCTCAAAGTGTCATGTTCACTAAGAATCTCAATTGCTCTCTACCCACTTAACTTTTATTTTCTTCTGCTTCATAGTGATCTGATTTAAACATTGCTATCTCAAGAACAAGCAGAATCAAGATTTACTGATGTGATTATCACATAGCATTCATACCTTAAATGCACAAACTTGAGAGAGCATTAGCTGCTAGTATCAGGCTGGAGGTAAGTGCAGCAAAAGAACAGATCTTAGTAGGCTGCTTTTTCATTAGGGTTTCACATAGTTTAGGTTTTTAAGCATAAAATGCACCTGCAGGTTTTCTATCCAAAAAATCTTCCTAGCTTCTAAAAATGATGGAATTTTGTTATTAAAAATTACTTAGGCCAAAAGGATGTTGCCAAAATAGTATCAGGACTAAAAGAAGCTACCTGGGTGTTTGTTGGTTTCTGAGGATATTGACATAAATCAAGTCGTTTATGTTCTGACGTAAATGTAGTCCTCTGTTAGTCATCACAAATCAATCTTTTATTTTTTTCCCACAAAGGAGCAATGTAACAGCATAATTAGCTTTTGCAGTTTGTCTGTGTGTTCCTTACTATAATTTATTTTGAAAGGGCACTTCATAAATCCTTCTCTGACCTCAATGGCCAGTAATTATAGAAGCTGAGATCAATAAATATAAGGGGTCATCTAAGCAAGGGAAGCTAAATATATAAGCCAATGCAAAACTTGTTACAGATGTAGGTTCATGGGGAGATTTTATACCTCTTCTTCTGTTGGCAAGAGTCTATGTACTTCAGCATCATCTCTCTGAATCACAGGTCTGCATCCCACAGGTTTTTTCACACAATGTCAAATTGTGACAAAACAGCAGTGCAATAAAATAATGTTCCAGTTAAGAATAAAAAAAGAAGTGTCCAGTATGTGTAGCATCGGTGGAGTAACAAATGCCATTACAATCCCTCAGAAAGGCTCCTGGAAACCAAGGCAGGAAGATTAGGGAGCTTGCTGCTAGTTATTCCACAGAAGCTATCTTTCCCAAGGACTCAGAATGTCCTTGTAAAGGGAATTGAAATCCTTTCCATTCAGAAATAGGTCTCCTCTGCAGACAGAAAAAGGCATAGAGTTTTGCTTGGTGAAGATAAGCTCTGTGAGTGTGCTTCCCTTGCACATGGCAGTGCAGTCCAGGGCCTGAGGTCATGCAGACCTGAAATCTGTGTTAGCTTGCTTTCCTCTCAAAACATGGTCTTACAGTGACGAGAAGCCCTGGCCTGACTTTACTTCCTTAGCCCTCTTCAGATTTGCTTTCTTCTTGGGGCATTTCTGGGAAAATGACATCACCCATCATTTCCAGCCAGGAAACAGTCCTGTGCTAGCTCATGTCTATGCTTCCATGATTTTGGTCATCCACTTGGCAGAAGGAAGCCACAGGGTAGTTTTGCATTTGGCCTGTATAAGTTGCTGGAAAAAATTATCTACAACTCTTCATCTACTTTTCGTTTGTTTGTTTCCAGTAAAAAGGGAGAGCTTACTTTAGTTACTTCATCTTATTTGTCTATAATTTCTGCCTGCTTCTTTGACTTTGGGGAGTGGGATCTGGAGATTAAATGGGTTATTTCTGACTTTTGTTTTTTCTCTTCATGGAATGAAGATGAGGAAAAGCAGAGCCCGAATGTGTAGGCATTTTGAACCAGTTTAGATTTGAAGTTTCCCATATTTGTTGCATGCAAAAGAAATGAGATAGATGAGCTCAGTCCTTTTGAAGTGCTCTGGTGGCTGGCAAGTACTTTCATAGTTGATGTGAAAAAAACTGTTTCTAGAGTTTGCTGAAGAAAGAAAGCTTGTTAAGTGAACTTGATGAGGAAACATCATAAATACAGGTCTAAATTATGTATCAACATTCTCTTTGTCAGAAGGTTTATTATGATGATGAATTGATGGATTAAAAAAAGAAAAATCTTTGCTTCATGTGCCAACCAAAACTTGAGGGATACAGTAAGTGCCTTTGAAATGAAAATTCACTTAGTCACACACAGTTATAAAAGGAAAAGCCTCGGCTCTTACTGAGCACAGTGGACAAGATGAATTAAATCTGTTATATCCCACAGCCAGTATTACAGTGGATATAGGGAGAGTCGCTCATGACACCTCTGTACTGAGTGCCCTTCACAAAGAACCCCAGGGTATGTTTTGGACCAAGTTTTTCCTAGCAGTAAGAGCAAAAACTGGGAAGTGGAAAAAATTACCTGTATTGTATTCTGCCACGGACTAATGTTGGTGGTCCAGGACAGTTTGCTAACAGTATTCAGGGATCCATTAAGAAGAGTGTGTCCAGCAAGTCAAAAGAGGTTGTCCTTCTCTACTCTGCCCTGGTGAGGTATCAGCTGAAGCAATGTGTCCAGTTTTGGGCTCCCCAGTTCAAGATGGACAGGGAACTACTGGAGAGAGTCCAATGGAGGGCCGTAAGGATAATTAGGAAGGTGGAGTATCTCTCTTACAAGGAGAGGCTGAGGTTGCTTCCAACCCCTAACATTCTATGATTCTATGTTTGTTAACTTAGGAACCTCAGCTTCAGTGCTGAGCTAATGATACTGAATTCTGTAATTGCAAAGTCATGTTCTGTTTTCCTATAGCATGAAAAATGCAATTGGTTGTAAAACTTCCCTGCTTAACCCAGCTGTATATGTAGGTGGTTCTTTGTTACTTCTACATTTCTGATGATTTTAAAAATCTGCTTTGAATTTCATAGAGGGCTTTTTAATACATTTACACAAAATTAGGGTTTTGTGCATATCACATTTCAATGTTTATTGTGAATTTAAAGACTTTGATTAAATAAGTAAACTTGTTTTGCCTTACAAATAATTTGTCATGATTTAAAGAATCATCATCATTTCTCTGGGATAGCACCCTCAGTTTGTGCACAGTAACATAAATCTCGCAGGAAAAATCTGTTCTACTCTCTGGTAAAGCAAGTGGGCTTTACCCAAAATACTGAACTCAGTGTTACACTGTGAAATACTTCAGTGTTAGCGCAGGGTGTTGGACAGAGATGTGTCAGCGGAGAGTTGTAGGTGGGGACTGCAGGAGCCGAGCAGAAGTTTTGCCTCCTTCTTGTGGGTGGCTGTGCCAAGTCCTGTAGCTGCAGGGGTGAGAGTGGGCTGTTGGAAACCTGAAGAAAGCATCGTGTCACACAGAATCTGATGGAAATAACTATCTTAAGCATGAGGTAATCCATTTGGAGAATTTAATTTCCGATGCATAGACATATAAAATCCTATTTTGAAGCCCAGCTGACAGACTTTGTACTTGATAGAATGGAGATTTCTTCTTAATTTGTATGTGTCAAGGCCAGAAGTAACAGTTGCTCTTTGTGAGCTTCCACTCCAGGTTTAAACTACTGCAGAGATTTTATTGTTAATTTTAGCTTTACACAGTAGTGTTCAAATATTTATGAAAATTTCCATAAAGAGCTTGAGACCTCTCTTTAATCACTGCTGTTTAAAAATGTATTTATTTTAAAGCAGGATATTGCCTAAAGACTCTTACATTTCTTTTCCTCTTGTATTCTTCTCAGTGTACTTCTTTGCAGTTGATAGGAAGGTTGGATTTTTCAAAGGCATTCAGGGCTGACTTGTTTCTGCTTTTATCTAAGCCACCTGTGAAACTTCCAATAGCTTCTCTTTCAGCAAGGTTAGACTAACACTACATCTTAGCGTTCACTCTAAAATTATATATCACTCTAAAATTATATAAGGCCTATACAATGATTGAGAAGCTAATGCTGCACTGCAGCTCTATCTTCTGATGCTGTTTTCACACAAGTTGTGCAGATCAGCTTTTCTGCTGAAATGCTGTTATGTTTGCAGATACTTCATCACAGGGTATTAGAAACCTGAATTTTCTAATTCTTTCACTTGCCTATCTCACCATCTAATTTATTTTCTTCTTTACCTCTCTTACTTTTTTCATATTCAAAGGACAAACTAATTTTAGGATTCTTGATTTTTCCATACAGTAAATCTCCAGAGAATTTCTTTCTCTTTAAACTGCCAGCAAAAATATGGAGCATAAGAAAATCTTCACTCACATCTAATGAATTAATTTCTTGCCAGCAGGTGTTCTGAGGTTTCCCATGCCTTTTATCTACAAAAAAATTTACTGGTTGCCATGTTAAAAATGACAATTGTACAAAATCAAAACCACAAAGTATGTTATTTCAGGAATGTTGCTATCTTTTCTGTAAGAAATACAGGAAAATAGGACTCTAGTTTTTGAGGGAGATTTGCAGAACTATTCACTAAGTACTTAAACTTTCCCATCATGATGGCTTTTTCTTCCACACAGCTTGCATTTTCATGAGTGAAATAGGTTAACTGCTTGATGTTAGACCATGACTAGTGGTATGACATTACCTTGACTTGTATATACAATTAGTAGATGCTAACATTTTGTCCCTACATTTTAGAAAATTGCTGTGTTTACTGTACAAATACATCCTAACTTGAAAATGGTGGTGGTTAGGCATCTTTAGTTGGATGACCTTTTTAATATTAATGTTGTAGATGCTGTTCCTAGGAAACTACAGAAGACCTTAGCTGACAGGAACTGCAGAAGCATATGGTGGCATAATGTTTGCCAGGCACTAGAAAGGCACAACATTTTAAAATACTTTTTCCTCAATCATTTATCAGGTTGTAATGCATCACACAGTCAATCCAAGAGGGATGTAAAAGTCTTCTAAAAGCCATAATGATGTGATGGCTTAGGCATCACCAGAGATACTAAGACATTTGTAAACTTGATTGCTGCATTTAATTTCTCGTGGCTTCCTCTGAAAGATGTTAGTATCCACTCATTCATTTGTTATCACAAATGTCTGTATCTGAGCTGAAATTATGCATAAGCATTTAGAAATGTCATCCTCACATTGTTACACAAGAGACACTTTTGTTACTGTGAGATATTATTGTATGTCAAGATACGTTGTCAGAAAATTAATAAAAATCATTAAACAAGAAATTGAAACATTCAACTAACGAAAATGTTAGTTTGTATTTATCATGTCTTAGAATGTGGGAACACTCTGTGTGCAATCAGTGAGAAAGCCTCTTTTCCCTTAAAGCTACCTCCAGTTCCAGAGTGGAACACTGTTCCACAGTGGAACAGATGTGTTTCTGCTGATTTGATGAAACTATTTAAAAGTTCTTCATCAAATGGGCATTTACAGTCTTTTAATAATGATAAAAACATTCTATGAAGCAATTATAGAATCCTGTAAAGGGTGATTAAGGTCTGCATTAAATAGCTCATGAAGGGTTAATGGAAGAGCAGCTTTTTTTCTAGCTAAGTGGCATGCTTGCAACAAGTGACCAAAGGCTGTTTTTCCCATGGGGAGGGCTGTTTTCCAGAGAAGCCTGAAGCTTGTAGAAAAGGTGGGGCAATATGTATTCAATGAACAGACCAGTATTAAGAATTAAGAAACAGATGACTTGTATCCTCAGTGTTTGAAATATCTGTATTAGCCCATGCAGTGAAGGAAAAGGAGATGATTCCTTCAGGAGCCATAGTGGGCCTAGGATGCTCACTCCATCACAGTTATTCACTAAAACTATAATAGCTGGGCTTGCTTGACTCAGCTAACACAGTGATGGATGTTTTTCTCTTGGCCTCAGCTGGTAGTCTGCCCTGCAGCCTGGACTTCACTGTCCTAGTCAAAAAGTTAATTAGAAAAAGATGTAGCTAAAGGTGACTCCAAAAAATAAAAAAGAAAAAAAAAAAAAAAAAAAGAAAGAAAAAAAAAAAGGTTTCCAGAAGATACACCATGAATTGCAGTTTTTATTCAAACAAGGTGAAATGCAAGTTAAAGGCTTCATTAACTGCAAAAGTCGTATCAGCAGATTGTAGCCTGTGGAAGCTCCCTCAGCATTTGGGCACTGTGATGATAACTAAGGGCTTCAGCAGCATTGTCCTTTTTCCAGAATGAGCCTGCTGATTTTACCTATGATGGCCATGTACAACCAATGAATGAACTGCTAATTCTTCCACAGCTGGCTTGTAGCATTAATTTGTTTCCACTGAAATAAACAGTAAAAATCAAATTTGTTTTCCTTGGAGCAGCTGCAAAGTTTAGGTATGAGAAAGATTCATTTTTTTCAGTGTTCTCTTAGATGTAAATCAGACTGTTGAAATGATGGAGATTTTTCCTACAATTGTCATACACAGTCTGAAATTCATTATCTTCAAATATCGAGCAGATACCAAGTATTTCTTTGGTTGTTGTGCCCAGAAGTGCGGAAATGGGCAGGACTGGCTTGTGGCGGAGGACAGTTCCCACTTGTGAGTACTGTGCATCCTTATTCTCCATGGCCAGATGATTGATAGGTGGTGATTTTTTTTTCCCTTTGGAAAAAAAAAAAGTGTAAGAAAATGTCCAGGGCAGCTAAAATATGAGCACAAAGTTAAATTTTGAAGCTGTTACTCAGCTCTCTGTTTCCCTTTCCTGTTTTTCATTCCCTTCTAGATCAGCTTTTTGACCTCTTGATTTTCTAACAAAACTTGGAGTCCTGCCTCACAGCCAACAGGATTCTTTACTGATTTCACATTTTGTGTGATAAATAATGCTATTTATCAGGCTAAAAATGGTCATTGTTCCCTTTTACTGAAAATCATTGTCTCATTTCATAGTGTAGGGAAGTGCTACTTTCCAGATTGATTCTTCCACACCCAAATGGTTGGTGTATTTGACTCTCTTATTCTTTCTAAAGAAGAGGGAGCTAATCTCTTCAATCACTTTTCATATCATATGGCTACTTATTCCTCAACTCTTTGTAGCTTTTAGTGCTCATTTAAGATGGTTCATTACCACTGATGATGCACTATAGATGAGGCTGCACTCCATTTTCACAAACTCCTTTTAAACACTATCAACAATTCTTTGGGGAGGGGGCCAAGCAATGCCCTATGGGAAACATGTTTCTATTTCTTCATTTGAACCAGGGCTGTAAAATTCAAGTGGAGGAGAAAGGTGATTAAGGCACTGGGCTGGGAATTGGGATAAATTATTTCACCGTTAGGTTTCCTTAGTGATGTCCTAAGAAAAATCCACAAATGCAAAAGGCAACCGCATTCATATTTACCACAGCAACAGATTTGCCTGTTACATTGTGAAGCACTGTTCTTATAAATAACATATCAATGTACATATGTGTGACTATTCTGAGTATATGTGATGTGCAGTACTGCATATTTCATTAAATAGTGTCCATCTGTTTCAGTGGAATTGGGCTGATTGCCTGGTCTGATTATCCCTGATGATAAGACCTCTTGCATTCCCTGGTATTAACAGATACAAAGAAACAGTAAATAGAAGCTCCATGCCAAAAGAGGAAATGGAGGGTTTTAGTCACAGTAATGCCATTGTGTCTATCTGATAAAATGAAACTCTTTCACTGAAACTAGAAAACTTTTGAACCTATTTGATAAGGAATACCAGGTATGAATTCATATGTACGAAAACATCTTAGATGGAAGGGAAGAAGTCACAGTATTAATAGCACTGTGCCTGATAGGATTTTAGGACTGAATTAAGGTTAACAATGACAGACTGAAGCACTGTAAGCTGTGAGCTGTGTACTTGATTAGCAATTATTTAGGCCTCATTTGTGTAATACGCTTCCTGGCTTTAATTTGTCGCTGTGATAGTACTAAAAGAAACTGCAAAGTGTATTCGAAGAATAAGAGCATATAATGAATAGAATGTCTGACTGAAGTTGTTACATCAGAATAACTGTATTTAAAAGGAAAAGAATAAGGAAAAACAGTCTTCCCAGGGAAGTGGTGGAGTTACAATCCCTGGAGGTATTTAAAAGACACATAGATGTGGTGCTGAAGGACATGGTTTAGTGGTACACTTGGAAAGGCTGAGTTAATGGTTGAACTTGATGATCATAGAAACCTTTTCCAACATAAATTATTCTATGATTCAAACCAGAAAATAGCATGTTTTTCATTTTAGTTCCAGGCCAATCCTTTTATTCTTTTTCAAGTGTTTATACTAAAGCGTGTCTGGAATTAGGGTCCAAAATGTAGTCTTTTGAAAGACAAATCCTTCATAGCTCTGTAAGACTTACCTTGTGTGGGTTTTAGGTCCACAGTCATGAGAATGAGACTAATGAGCAATTGGGAATATTGGACATCTTATTAATATATATACCTATATACACAATATATATGTATTCTGTATATTAGTATGCATATATAATATATACATTATACATTGAATATTATATGCTACTATAAAACATATATTTAATACCAAAGTGTTTATTGAAATGTTAAAGGAAATTATTAATTTTATGACTTAGGTTATTGCAGTCTGAGTAGAATATTTGAAGCATTTGCTGAATAAGATTTTTTAGATCACTAGGATCAACAGGTGTTCACTGTCAAAGCTTTGGTAAAGAATTGCAGTTCAATGCATGCATAGCACAATAAGCTTAACCTAATCTTGGAGAGAACATTAAAAAATAAAAAGCTCTGTTAGTGTCAGTTTATGTACTTAAAAACTACCTAATTGGGGCTCTCTTTGTAGTACTTAGGTATCAATTGCCTTAGCTCTCAAGAGTAACAGTGTTAATGGTAGTGCTTAGCATCTATTTTGGCATAGTGTAGTCATCTGATATTCTTTCTCTGCCTCTGTGTAACAGGTGAACATAAATTACTATTTGTTTATCAAGGGTTTAGAGAAAAACTAAATCCATTTTTCTGATGGATGCTTGTAGCTCCCTTGGGATACTGTGACCCAGTTGTTCTAAGACACACTTTTCTTTTTTCTTGCAGGGGAACCAGAATTTAAATATGTTGGGAATATGCATGGGAATGAAGCAGTTGGACGGGAGTTGCTCATCTTCTTGGCTCAGTACTTGTGTAATGAATACCAGAAAGGAAATGAAACTATTATCAACTTGATCCATAGCACACGTATCCATATCATGCCATCTTTGAATCCAGATGGCTTTGAGAAGGCAGCATCTCAGGTTTGTAAGGCTACTTATGTAAGAATAGTTATCAATGTCCATATCAGCCTTAGAATCGTAATGACACTTGGACTAACAGTTTTACAGATACAGGAGCCCTTGGTGGTAACTGTTGAATGGAATGACATAACTGAAATATTTCCTAGTAGTACAGTGGGCTTGTTCTGCTTAACAAAGAGTATTTTATGCTTGGGTTTTCAACAATTAGCTGTCTCTCTTGTGAGTTTACTGTATTTAAAAATACAATGTTTCATGCATATTCTTTCATCTAAGTTTGCTGGCCAAACTGCCTCCTAAGTAAGTAACTTTGGGTAATACATGATGTTTCAAGAGTGGTAGAAAAAGGAAAGCTGATGTTTCTTTAAGAATATTCTCATGTAAATGCCCTTACATGATTTATTCACATTTATCAGAGCACCAAAACATACACATTTTGTGAGTCATCTTTTTAATAGGAATACATTTCAAGCACAAAGCTAAGCTTTTAGTCAAGAAAATATGTCATGTTTTTAGGATTATGACTCAGTTGAGAAACATGAAATGTGTTAATTTGAAATTAGACTGTGAGGCCAAATAGTATCACAGTATCACAGTATGACCAAGGTTGGAAGAGACCTCGAAGATCGAGTCCAACCTGTCACCACAGACCCCTCGACTAGACCATGGCACCAAGTGTCACGTCCAGTCCCCTCTTGAACACCTCCAGGGACGGTGACTCCACCACCTCCCCGGGCAGCCTATTCCAATGGCGAATGACTCTCTCAGTGAAGAACTTTCTCCTCACCTCCAGCCTAAACTTCCCCTGGTGCAGCTTGAGACTGTGTCCCCTTGTTCTGGTGCTGGTTGCTAGGGAGAAGAGGCCAACCCCCTCCTGGCTACAACCACCCCTCAGGTAGTTGTAGAGAGCAATGAGGTCGCCCCTGAGCCTCCTCTTCTCCAGGCTAAACAACCCCAGCTCCCTCAGCCTCTCCTCATAGGGCTTGTGCTCAAGGCCTCTCACCAGCCTTGTTGCCCTTCTCTGGACATGTTCAAGTGTCTCTATGTCCTTCTTAAACTGAGGGGCCCAGAACTGGACACAGTTCTCTATTACGTACAGGTTCTGGTGTGCATTATGGTCTTGCTTTATGTGGTGCATTTATTTTTTTACATTTACATGGAAATGTTGAATCCTTTAAAGTGACTATTTATTTATGATTAAATAAGCCAAACCTTTTAAAGATCTTCACTAAACTCTCTAGTGAAGTCTTTGAAATGAAACCAAACCCAGAGATGTCTTTTAAACCATAATCGGCCGTATATCTCCCTCTCGTGGCAATGAGGCAGAAGCTGTCCTCAGATTGGTGCAGTATTTTACTGTGACATCTCTGCAGAGATTCTGTAATAATATTATTTGAAACTTTGGCTCCTTAGTCAAAGTACACTTGCTTTTACATGTTTGCCTTACAAGTTACATACGGTTTATAACACTTTTTTTTTTTTTAGTGCCACTGTTACTCTAATTTAGAAATATCTTGATCCTGTTCACTGTGTGTGATAGTAGGTTTGATATGCACCAAGATTAAAAGCAGTAATCAAACTAAATGCAGTTTAAAGAGTACTGAAAGCTTACAGATACAATCTAGGGAAAACTAGCTGAGGGCACTTCCTTGATGCAGTCCAAACATGTTTTGGAGAATCATCTTAAAGATTTTGCAAAAATTTGCATTGCATCTTTATTCAGGGTTATCATTTCAGTGAATGAAGATGACAGACACCTCCCTCCCACCTACCCTCCCCCCCCAAAAAATATATTAAGAAAGCTCAGATAAATAACGATCAAGGTTCTTCTCTACCCTGAAGCTGTTTAGAGGAACTTTGAAATGAGCACAGAGGCTCCTTGTGGCTGGCTGATAAATCTACAGCTGCTCTGAGGCTCACTAAAATGAAATCTCTGATTCACGACCATATCATAGCCAGGTCTTGGGAAAGACTCACCAGCACTGAAAAATCTGATGCTGTTGGTAATTTTCCCCATCCTTAGTTCTGATCTGCCACTATGAGAATGATCCATTTCTCTAAGATGCTGAGTCAAACAGAAATTGTTCCTCCAGAGCACGAGGAAGAGATAAGGATTACTCAGCTTCTGGTTCTTCAGAATTTTTCACTCCCACATGATCAATTGTTATTCTTGTGCGAAGTAAACCCATGCTTTGAGTTGACGTTGTGAAAAATACCCATATAAATCTTGATGTGTAATCTCCTGAATCTACTCATCTCCCTTCTCTTTCTGTTCTCTTTCTTCATTCAGCCTGGTGAACTTAAAGACTGGTTTGTTGGTCGAAGTAACGCTCAAGGGATAGATTTAAACCGAAATTTCCCTGATCTTGATAGAATAGTCTATGTTAATGAGAAAGAAGGTGGCCCAAACAACCATCTGCTGAAAAACATGAAAAAAGCTGTTGACCAGAATCCTAAGGTATGTAAGGGTTGAATATTAATCAGGTCACTTACATGTCAATCTCTTCCCTTTTGCACAGACAGACATGTAGAAACCTCTAAGAACTGTGTGTATGTCTTTGTGACTCACATTCTTCTAGATATTGCCTCATTTTTTTTACATTTAACTGATGCTTCCTGATTTTTTTTTCTCAAAATGGCTTGTTGTAGTAAAGCCTTTTGAACTCTGTTGCTTAGTCCTTAGACAGTTCAAAGTTTGTTTTATTTTTAAGGTCAGAGATACATAGACTTTTCCCTCGGTTTGAAGCTACTCTTGCAGATATTCTGCATTTTTACCATTGCCAGAAATTCACTTGTGTATTGTGCTTAATTAAATTGTTGGCTAGGTAGCTATTCTCACATATATAGCATATGCATTTTTGTTAAGATTAAGCCTTAAATATACAGGCATACATCTACAGGGAGTTTTAGCTTCTTGTACTTTCTCTCACAGAAGGTTCAAAGAAAATAGTGTTGTGACTGCAGTCCCATAGGGTTGTCACCAAAATAGCCATACTCTGTCATCACATTCAAATTTTTAAATGAAGTAATTTTACTTTCCATACAGAGAATAGACTGCATCCTACCAACACTTACTTTGAATTAGTTTATTTTCCACAGGTTTAAATTTTGTCGGTTTGTTTTTTAGCTGTAATGGGAAGAGGTAAAAGATTTCTTTCTTTGTGATCTCACTCTGAAATAATTTACACCAGTTTTAGACATATATTAATCTACTTAATATAATTTAGAATCTGATGTAAAGACTCATGCCATTTTCTCTGAAGCAAACACATAATTGCTGTTCACTTTAATGTCTTGCATAGTATCATATTACTGAACTCCACAATATATAACTGAATAAGTTTCTATATTCAATTATCAGTTTGTAATTGTTGACAATGCTATTTGGTTGTAGCTTGCTCCTGAAACAAAAAGTGTCATTCACTGGATTATGGATATACCCTTTGTGCTGTCTGCCAATCTTCATGGAGGAGACCTTGTTGCGAACTATCCTTATGATGAGACTCGGAGTGGTATGTAATAGAAGTTAACATGAAACGGTAGGAGATAGAAATCATGTTCTGTACTTACCTCACTGATACCTAAGGTGCATTTTGTAAGCATCATTGCATTTTCTGGCGTGTTAATCACATGTTTAAAGCTAGTCACTGTATGTTCATGTTTACTAGTTTTGAAGATGATAGGTTTTTTCTGTAGATGATAGGTGTTTTCTGTAGAGTTACATCACAAAAATTATGTAATGCTTGAGGGAATTGTAAATCCCTCAGATATTTTAATCAAGGGCAACTTAGCTCTTAAACTAGCTCAAGTTGTTTGTAGTGTAGTGTGAGATATGTGTCTGTGCTGCCTTTATGGTCTAAGCTTTCTCTGCTTGCCACTTAATAATGGGATGGAGCAACTTGGTAGGACACTTACCTGTGTACAGAGAAATTCCAGACACAGTCCTGCCATGCAGTGCTGATAATCTTAGGTTGTGAACCCCGTTGGTGTGAGTGCCCTTTTCATAATCCTTTTTTCCTTGACATTGTTTGCTTCCTAGGCAGTGCTCATGAATACAGCTCCTGCCCTGATGATGCCATTTTTCAAAGCCTGGCTCGCAGTTATTCCTCTTTTAATCCTGCTATGTCTGATCCAAACAGACCACCGTGCCGTAAAAATGATGATGACAGCAGCTTTGTGGATGGAACATCTAATGGTGGTGCATGGTATAGTGTCCCAGGAGGTAAGCCCCACTGCATGGGTGTTCAGTGTCACTGGTGGTTGTTTTAAGCTTGATTTTTCACTGGTTTAATTATAGACTGCAGTACCACCAGGTTATTCACAACTTTCGGTGTGTTTACAGCTAAATCAGAGAAACATCACTTACCACAGCACATCTACACAATCCCAGAAAACTCACCATGATGCCTATTCAAATATTCTTCTTTTATTGTTTTTTATACAGTGTTTCTCTGCTAATGACTTGCAGATTTACTAGTTCTACAGTGGGTGAGGGATTGCTATGCTATCATGAGAGCTTAAGAGTTTTTCTTCATTAAAAAACAGTGAATATCCCGTGGCAAACCCAGGCAAGAGATGGCAAGGTACTGACTATTCCTTTTAACCACAGCCTTTAAAGAAGTGAAGAGGCCTGATTTTGGAATGTTATTGACAATAGGAGTTTGGCTTTTGATTTCCTCGGGAACGAGGATAGTTATGTCTCCATACTCTGTGGCTTGATTAGTGCCCAATTCCTTTCTAGGTAGTATTCCCCTAGACTTTGGTGAAGCCTTGTGAGTGAAAAGGAACAGCAGAGCTACCCTGACCACTTCAACACTAATTTTCCAGGAAAAATTAGTTTTTGTTAAGAATTCCGAGATGTCAGTTTCTTTGTAAACCAAGTCAAAAAGGTGGGCTATATAAATCTTTGAGTCTTCTGTGTCTGCTAAACACAGACAAAACTTGGGAGTGAAAACTGAGTTGGGGATTTCTGAGCCAGAAACTCAGCTTGTGCTGGAGTGGTTTGCCTGTGCATTGGCTTTGTCAGTTTTCACCAGGTAACACTGGACACGTGTAACGGTTTTGTTGTTTGCATTCCTCTTGTTATTCCACTGCAGTATCCAAAGGAACTTTTACGTTTTCACCTGTAATGGCTAGAAATCTCTCGTAACATTAGGACAGCCTAGATCACAGAATTACAGAATCCATCTGGTTGGAATAGACCTCAAAGTCCAACTGTCAACCCAGCACTGAAGGGTCAACGCTAAACCATGTCCCCAAGTGCCAGGTCCACATGTGCTGCTTCCACATCTTCAGGGATGGTGGCTCTGCCACTTGCCCAGGGAAGACCATTCCAATATTTGGTAACCCTTTCAGTAAAGAAATATTTCCTAATACCCAGTCTAAACCTCCCCAGGCTCAGCTTGAAACCAATTCCTCTAGTTTTGTGGCTTGACACCAGGAAGAGGCTGGCCTCCTCCTCTCTCCAACCTCTCTTTAGGTAGCTGTAGAGAGTGATGAGGTCTCCCCTCAGCCTCCCCTTCTCCAGGCTAAACAACCCCAGCTCCCACAGGCACACCTTGTAGGTCATGTGTTCCAGGCCCTTCACAAGCCTCACTGCCTTTCTCTGGACACTCTCCAGCACCTCAATGCCCTTGTAGTGAGGGAGGGAACCGAACACAGTACTTGAGGTGTGCCCTCACCGGTGCCAAGTACAGGGGGATGATCACCTCTGGGATCCTTCTGGCCACAGTGTTTCTAATCCAAGCCAGGATGCCAATGGCTTTTTTTCACCATCTGGGCACACTGCTGACATATCCAGTTGACTGTCAACCAACATCCCTAGGTCCCTCTCCAAGTGGCTGCTTTCCATCCACATGTTCCCAAATCTGTAGCTTACCATGGGGTTGCTGTGACCCAGGTGGAGGACCTGGCACTTGGCCTTGCTGAATTTCATACAATCAGATGGTACCGTAGCTATTCCTGTTACAGTAAGGGAAGTACTATAAGAGGAAGACCACTGAGGTCATGTGAAGACATGAGAAGCAGAATGACTGGTAGTGCTCACACAGCCAGCAACAATCTGATTAAACTTAGAGTTGTTATTCCCATTCTTCAGAGGAGCAAAATGTTTCTTCTGCTGCAGTACCACAGCTACATGGGACTGGGTGTATGATAAAATGTTGGCAATTCTGAATATAACTGAAAAGCAAAAATTGCCCTTTGTGTGAAGCTTTCCACAGACTTCAAATTGGAACCATTAAAAAGCCCTAGACAAAGCAGAATTTGCATAACTTGAAAAATCCTGAGTGTAAACAAAATATTGAGAGGTTTAATAGTTATTTTTTTGGCTCAACTCAGTCCACAAATTATCTTAATGAAATATTAAGTATTAACTACAACTATAAAACCATGGACGTATTTAACTTTGGCTTCTTTTTCCATAGGAAAGTGCTATAAAACCCAGTCTTTCCATTGTTTTGATGAAATGCTTTGATTCTGACTAAACTGCATATTTTTCCATGGAAAAACCTTGTTGGAAAGTTTGAATTATTTCCTTCCTTTGGATCTTATTTTAAGTTAGACTGCAAATTCCCCAAGTGAGGGAATTTTTCTCATGTATGTGTACAGAAGTTAGTAGACAGGAATCCTAGTTCTAACAAGTATCTCTGATAAATGGGGTACAGATAATAAAACAGAGAGAGGCAATAATATATTTTAGGCCCTACAGCATGAATCTGTTTGTTGTTTTTTTTTCTTCCCAAGTGCAGACATCAGCTGGCAAGCTATGACTTTTGAACAAAACCTCCATGGTAATGCTTGCCACAGGCTGAAGAGAAATAAAAAAGAAAATAAAAATTCAGTGAAAACAGTTTCTTTGTTTCCATGTCTAGTGCTAAGGAAAATAACTAAGCATTACTTAGTTCAAGTGAAAGTTTTCCTGAAAGTTTTTGTCCAAAAAGCTCTGTCTGGAAACTTAAATGCGGCATGTAAGTTACCTGTTTTATCAATGACATTTTGCTATCCATATGATAACACGCTTAAAGCCAGCAGCGCTATCAGCTCTTGGGAAGCCATTTGTATTGTTTTAGGAAAAGTATTTAATTGTTCATCCTTAACAGAGTTCAAAATTTATTGATAGAAGCTATCTGAAGTCCTTGTCGGCATGATATCTGCTGCAGTTCAGAGGTAAGGTGATAAGCCTCTGCTGTGGGCTGCTCTGAGTTGTACAAAGGGATGTGAGAGTAGCGCAGTGTCCTACGGGCATCTGCAAGTTAGGCTTGCATCCCTGTCTGATCTCCCTATGTTGAATGAACACAAAATAGAAGAGGACTTGCCACAAGTTTATAGAGAAAGAAGGAGAAATGGAGCAACATAACTGGAAATAGAAATGAAAACCAGCTGAGAGTAAGTACTGGAGCTCTGTTTGGTGTAGAAAGGAGTGCACAGCTTTAGCAAAGCAGTGGCAAAGGTAATAGGGAGGACAGCTGAGCTAAGTGAGAGAAGCTGTGCTCTCCTAGATGCTGCCTTGAACAGCGTACTTTATCAGACCAAGAGCTCTGACCTAGGAAAGGCAGATTTTTCTTTCTAATAAATTACTGAAGGTGCTGTTGCCCTGCAGAGCTTCTTATGGTGTCCCTAGCTGTGCTGCATCAACTTCTTTGTCCATGTAATTTGCATGCAGGACTGTCTGCCTTCAGTAAAAGACAGCAGTGCATGGTCAGCCAGAAGCAATCTTCATTGGTTCCTTAGTATGCAGGGATAATTTATGGGTGTTTCACTCATGTGAGTATGTGATGCTTTTGCATACGTTTTTTCTGAATACCGGGGTTCTTTTTGCAGGAAGGCAGAATGTCTGGTGGCAGAAGAGTCTGGCAGCAGCCCTTGTCTCAAATTGGAATTAAGGATGAACCCTCCATTGCATTCATATTCTGTTCTTTCCTCTTGTCAAACCTCAGGATTTCCTCATCAGCTTCCATCAAGAACGAAAATTCTCTATTCAGGTTTTGGGGAAGAGAGAACAGGAACATTTGACACATGCTTCTGTCTCTTAATACACTTTGTTTTCATAGAATCATAGAATCAGTCAGGGTTGGAAGGGACCACAAGGATCATCTAGTTCCAACCCCCCTGCCATGGGCAGGGACACCCTACACTAGATCACGCTGGCCAGAGCCTCGTCCAGCCTGGTCTTAAACACCTCCAGGGACTGGGCCTCAACCACCTCCCTGGACAACCCATTCCAGGGCTTCACCACTCTCATGGTAAAGAACTTCTTCCTCACATCCAGCCTGAATCTCCCCATTCCCAGCTTCATTCCATTCCCCCTAGTCCTATCACTACCTGAGATCCTGAGAAGTCCCTCCCCAGCCTTCCTGTAGGCCCCCTTCAGATACTGGAAAGCCACAATGAGGTCACCTCGGAGCCTTCTCTTCTCCAGACTGAACAGCCCCAACTCCTTCAGTCTGTCCTCATAGGAGAGGTGCTCCAGCCCTCTGATCATCCTCGTGGCCCTTCTCTGGACACGCTCCAGCACGTCCACATCTCTCCTGTAATATGGGCTCCAGAACTGGACGCAGTACTCCAGGTGGGGTCTCACCAGAGCTGAGTAGAGGGGGAGAAGCACCTCCCTTGACCTGCTGGTCACACTTCTCCTGATGCAGCCCAGGATCTGATTGGCTTTCCGGGCTGCAAGCGCACATTGAGAGCTCATGTCGAGCTTCTCGTCCACCTCGTTTTGAGGTTTTTCTCGCTGTTTCCTGCTTAGTAATTACTTCCCTCTGTGGAACAGGGACACAGGAAAAATGGTTCCTCCAACAGCACCTTTGTGTTAAATCTGAGACCATGATGCCTGTTATGCTTGCTTTGCATTAGCTGTCTTGTGTAATTAGTTGGTCCTTGCAGGTTTTTCAGAAAGCAGTAAGCAAAGGCAAAGAAGTCATTCTTCTGTGTTCAGAAAAGGCTTCTCCAGACACCAGACCCTGGGAAAAAAAAAACAAACCTGTACATAAAATCCAAGCTATTTTTAGTACTGGTCTTCTCCCTATCAGCTTGTAATTAATGGTTTCACTTAAGAACAAGAAATCCAAATGAAACTTGCACAGACTTTAATTTTGGCATTTCCTTAGCTGCAGAGTGAATAACTTTTCAATATAGATAATGGATTTTTAATGTACTTTTTGTGTGGAATATCTATTTGGAAGTATAAATGAGAAGAGCAGGTAGCAATGAATTACTAACTAGCCACATGCCTGTTTCTGCTTATTGTCATTACAGAGTCACCTGAGTCTAATCAGATTCATGTCATTACAAAAATAGCATTTCAAAGCAGCTTACATAGCTGTACTATTAGGCTGTTGTTTAAGTGTCTTTTTATTTTCAGATACTCTCAAATCACTCTCAGCACTCACTTCATTCCTAATTTAAATTACCTTTCAATTTTGGAAGCAATGTTATATAAATTGTTTTAGGGTTTTACACAATGCCCCTCGGAGGTACATGTTCTCCCTACTACACACAGGCCCAAGTTCATTGTATCCTGCTAAAAATGTCTGCCTTTATATGTGTAGAAGCTGAACTAGCCTGGTGCTGTAGCTTGTAATTCAGAATCAAAGTAGTTGTGATGCCTGGACATGCAGGACACACCCTGCACTCCACTTTCTTTGGAAGGCTGGAATTTCTTCAGCATTTTTAAAAGCTGAAGAAATTAATTTTGTCCCATATTCTAAACTTAGTTGTGGGAATACTAACATAGAGACACCATAGTGTCTCAGGACAGTAGAGCAGAGCAACAAAGAAGTGTTTCAGTTGCTTGGGTTTTAAAGAAAAGTCTAACTGATGGTCAGCAGCGAAGAACATGAATCTCAGTCATATCTGAGGTCTTCCTTTCTGATCTTCATAGAGTGGCCCCTGTTAAAGTGTAGGAAAATTAGTTTTGTTAAAATCTCCTTTGTTAAAGTGGGAAGCTTTGGTAGTGCAGTGCTATGGTGGTGTGTATGCATGGTAATGTATGCCATATGCATAACAAGGAGGCAGTTGGAGATCTTGACCGGTGTCAGCAAAGCTGCCACAATGCTGAATATATACATATATATATATATATTTAATGTACCGGTTTCTTGGATGTTACAACTGATTGCCCCATTGAACAGGTAGGTAAAAAGTGCAAATTGTGTGCAGCCAGCCTGATACTTTCCAGATTACAGACATAGTATGCTATAGTTTAGATCCAGGTTATCTCCACCCTATTCTCCATCCTAGAGATTGAGAGCACCTGCACCTCAGTGTCATAAAATGATTTTTTTTCAGGAGCAACACATACAAACTCCGTCCCAGGCCAAGATCTGGGAAACAAGCTATAGGATGTGGACATTGCTCACAAAATTGGAAAATACATTGCTTCTTTATTCTTTCCATGGGATACTAGGGCATCCATGAGTGTCACCTTGATTTGGGAGATGGTGGGAGGGAGAAAATTCCTGAGAATTGAGTACTAATGGTCAAGAGTTGTTGGCACTGCAGTAAAATTAGGTCACACGCTTCATCTCTCAGTCCTCTTCATAGATTCTTTCTTGTAGAAGAAAGGCAAAAATCAAGAAAAAACAAAATGTTTTCTGTTACCTGGAACAGATACCTGTGAGTCAGTACTTCTGTCAGAGTTTTAGTCATGAATCTCCTTCTCTCTCACTGTGTACTGTGGAATGGTTCATCTTGCATTCCAGCTGGTGGAACATCAGAGCCATCCCTCCCAGAATCACCTTTGCCTTGTGTGTACTCATTTTTCAGACAGCTACAAAAGGCTTGGAAATAAAAATGTTCTTTCAGGAATCTGAAAAGTCCCTGTTCCTGTCAGTAGCTAGGAGTCTTGTTGCCTGGATGGTGGGAAATAGATTCACCTTAATCCATTTGCAAAATCCCACCTGACTGAATGTCGTTATTGCCCTCGGTTTTCTATGGCATCAGCTCCCTGGGCATTTCTAGAGCAGTGCACAACATCAGTGCTTTGGTAAAGAAACTGTGTTAGCTCTCATATGTAGTTTTCATGGGGGACCATAGGACTGAATTAGCTGTGTTTGAAGCATTTTTAAATCCCTCAGTGACCTCCATGGGCATGTTCAAAATGCTTGGTAGCTTTTTTTCTTTTCAGTCCTCCCCTGGAGAATCCACTGACTCCACTGGATAGATAGACTGGGAAAGCAGGCACTAATCCTGCATCAGCCTCTGCAAAGAACATATTTATAACCCTCCTGGGACCAGCCACAGTCCCTGTGCAGCTGGTTGATCCAGCTACAAAGCTGGAAAACACTTTGGTAATTGGTTGACTGATTTGAGAAATTAACCAATATTTTCATGTGGTAAATGGAGGGGCTCAGAAAGGTAAAGGAGCACTTCTTTCCCATCAAGTTTTTACTCCTAGTGAAGATATTACTGTATACTTTAAACTTCCTATGATTAAAGTTGCATTAATAATGATGTTTCAGTTAATGTATTAGTTAATGATTTTGCAAAGGCATTGTGGGGATGGCAAATAGCCTTATTCATGGAAAAAATTCAGTGTAAATAAAGTTTATAGAAAGTCTGGGATTTTTTTGGGGGGAGAGGGTGGGGATTGAAAATCATGAATATTTGTAATCTGTACTGAGAAGCTTGATGAAGAACATTCCTTTAGCATACATGCTTTTTTGGCAGTATGTTACTAAGTTGAAAAGTTACGTTTTCAGAACACCACTGCCCCAGGTTTTGACCAGTCTTTATTAACCTCTTTTTCAAAGGCACTTTGTCATGTTTCATTTGCTTTATAGTTTTCTTCTTGGCTTACGGAGTGATCACCCTTTACTTTCAGCTGGAAATATTTTAGGCATAATCTGAAATAATATTCTGTTCCTAGGGGAGAAAAAAAGTCTAGTATAGATATCATATATCCACAAAAATGTATCAGGTAGGAATATACAGCCCAGGTGTTTTAAATATTCCTTGGGAATACAATGTTTTTGGGAATTGTCTTGTTGGTTTCATTTAATGCCTTTGATTTCAGAACTCAGCTGATTAAATGGAACTGTGCCAACCCTATTTATAGATGTTGTTCTTTTAACAGCCCCAGCATCTAACATGCCCCTCTTTATTTACTTCAGAATAATGCAAAATGGATCTTTAACTCTCTTTTCTGGCATTGCAGGAATGCAGGATTTCAATTATCTCAGCAGCAACTGTTTTGAAATCACAGTTGAGCTTAGCTGTGAAAAATTCCCACCTGAAGAAACTCTGAAAGGCTACTGGGAGGACAACAAGAATTCCCTTGTCAATTACATTGAGCAGGTAACAAAAGAGAGGATTGCAAAGCTCTAGTTATTGACATAAAACTTCTAAACTTTGTGCTGTGAACATCTAATTCAAAATCTCATATTGATCCAGTTGGTGTTCATAATTCTCATATGTCTCTAAGGCAGCCATAAATCCTGTGTGATCTGTCTACACATGTAGAAGAGGAGAGGAAAAGAGAGTTCTTACAGCATGGAATTAATTTCACCTTACTTGTACTGTTATAGACATTTAATTTAACTGACTTGCATTGGCTTTGTCAGTGGAAAGAAATAGACTTTACTGGAATGTATAATTCACTTTCCCAGCACTGATGTTCATATTGGGAGGTGGATTTGCCACTATGGATATGAAAGTGTGCATACAGATGTGCAATGAATCACTCTGGATGTACAGGGAACTTTTTTTGTTGTGTTTGTTTGTTTTTAATATTAATTTCATACCAGTGTTATGAAATGATGGTTCCAAGGAGTGTAGGAGTACTGATTTTCTGAAACCTGCATATTGTAGGTATCAGAAATATATCTGATATCATTAGTGGCTGCATGCCTCTGATTGCAAAATCAGAAACATACTTTGTTAGCAAAGGTGGTCAGTTAATAGATTTATTTCTTTAAAAAGTTATTTGTGCAGAAATAAAATGACTTACACAGAAATCTGAAATATGTGAAGTGTTTGAATGATACCATTCTGTTAGTAAGCTGGGCTGTACCCTCCTTGCAGGTTTTTATGTAATCTCAAGTTGTTCAGCTTCTTTGCACGTGGGTTAATTTTCTCTGACTCATGGAAAACTACAGTGTCACTGCATTTTCAAATTTACTACTGTTCCAGAGATTATTTTGCCAACTTCCTTTGCTCCTGCAGAGCTGCTGGCTTTATCCTTGAAGTTCAGATGGTCTATCTGGCGTTGGTTTTTATCCTCTTACAGGATAAGAGGCCCAACCCTATGCTCCAGCTCCCCCGTGATTGCTGAGGACAGCGCAGATATGTACTTTTTGCTTTGCTGAGTCAATCTGTGTCAGGCTTCTCCCACAGTGTAAACTAGAGGAATCTGGTGGACTAAAGTATAGCAGCTGAATACACCATATAAATCCATGAAGGGGAGCATCAAAATCTCAAAATAAAGTTTATGATCCATAAGTCCTTTCTGACATCACAGAATTGGAAAGAAGCCTGAACTCTACAGTACTTTTCCTGCTTAACTTCCAGGCCCCCAAAGAGATGCATCTCTGAACAGGTTCAGAACATTCAGTTCTCCCTAATGCTGAGAGCTCCCTGTCTCAGCCTGCAAAAAGGTAGTTGATCCTCAGTCTCCTGCCTCTGAAGAGTTCAATCTGTATTCAGACCATGCTTACAGAATACCAGCAGAACTGGTCTCTATGCACTGCAGTCAAATCAGTGTTTTCATTTCTTGTATGCTGGGAGAGTGTTGTGACTCTGCATGGTCCCACCTGAAAGATCTGGATATTTTGGGTGCACAATAGAGAGCTCAAGCATCTCACACAGGAAATGCCTATCAAAGTTTAAGTGCCTACATTTAACCTTCGTAATGTTTCATTTTTAAGCATTTATGTCCATTATTAGCTTGAAATCGTTATGGATGACTTAACTTTTTTTTTTTTTGTTGCTGTTTAAGGCTGTCTTTTAAAGCTTTTCAGCACATTCATTAATCCCCAGTGACAAAAACTTTTGGATTAGTCTTCACATATGTCACAATTTGCTGTAAATTTCTAAGAAATACTTGCATTGCACAGAGAAGTGATTATAACTACCAGCTAAATTGTTTTTCCTCGTCATTGTCTGTTGTGTTATGATGCTTAGTATTTATCCTTGACTGCTGCCAGCATGTAGACCGTGGGGTCCATAACATGCATCATTAGACATATATCAATAGATCACTGACAAAAATGACATATTTTCTTAAGAATTTCCAGTGATTTTGCATGTGTTGTTGACTTTGTTTATTTTAGATTCATCGAGGAGTGAAGGGGTTTGTTAAAGATCTTCAGGGCAATCCCATAGCAAATGCTACAATTTCTGTGGAAGGGATAAGCCATGACGTTACATCAGGTGAGCGCTGTACCTCAGCAAGAGGTGATGGAATATGCTGCTCCTCCCTCTGCCTGGCAACTGGAAGCTATTTCAGACTTTATTAGGTGAAGCTTTAAGGGAGCAACATTTTTGAAGCCAGAAAAGTATAATGTGCCTGAAGAAGCTTGTTGCTTGCAGGATTTAATGAATCGTGTAGTTTGCTTTCAAAGTAGCTGGAGATTGGTTGTTGTGATTTCTTGGATCTCTGGTGTGAATTGATTCTGGTTGCTCTTGGTTATTTGTGATTAGTTTGTCTTCTGATTTGTTGTGTGTGCAGTCTTTCCCACTCTGCCAGGATATAAAGTCTTGTTGGCAGGGATGTTTGAGTTTGAAGTCTAAATGGTAATACAAACATTAATATCACTTGAGATGCCATCATGCCTTGTGCTATGTAAATTCTTGCCAGATTTTCACTGTACTTAACCTCCTCCTGCTGTTTGCAGTTCTGTGATTATATTTTTTTTTAGAAAGGTGGTTATAAAAAGAGAAAAGTATTGTGTCTTCATATAAAATTGTGTATCTCCTCTTTGGTGGTTTCTGGAATGAATTTAAAAGTAGCTTGCACAATGCCAGCTTGCAGTCTTCCTTGTAGAGATATGTTTTCTTATTCTGAATTATATATTATTTTGCCTTTCTAGAAGATACTATTTAGAATAACTAGAATAAAGTATCACAGAATCAACCAGATTGGAAGAGACCTCCAAGGTCATCAAGTCCACCCAATCACCCAACCCTAACTAATCATCTAGACCATGGCACTAAGTGCCTCATCCAGTCTTTTCTTAAACACCTCCAGATATGGTGACTCCACCACCTCCTTAGGCAGCCCATTCCAATGGCAAATCACTCTTTCTGTGAAGAACTTTTCCCTAACATCCAGCCTAAACTTTCCTCTGCACAGCTTGAGACTGTGTCCTCTTGTTCTGTTGCTGGTTACCTGGGAGAAGAGACCAACCTCCACCTGGCTACAGCCTCCCTTCAGGTAGCTGTAAATAGCAATGAGGTCTCCCCTGAGCCTCCTCCTCTCCAGGCTAAGCAACCCCAGCTCCCTCAGTCTCTCCTCATAGGGCTTGTGCTCCAAACCCCTCACCAGCTTTGTTGTCCTTCTCTGGACACATTCCAGCAAGTCAACAACTTTCCTAAACTGAGGGGCCCAGAACTGGACACAGGACTCAAGGTGTGGCCTAACCAGTGCAGTGTACAGGGGCAGAATGACTTCCCTGCTCCTGCTGGCCATATGATTCCTTCTTGGCCACCTGGGCACACTGCTGGCCCCTGTTCAGCCTACTATCAACCAGTACCCCCAGGTCCCTTTCCTCTTGGCCATTCTCCAGCCACTCTGACCCCAGCCTGTAGTGCTGCATGGGGTTGTTGTGGTCAATGTGTAGAACCTGGCACTTGGACTTGTTGAATCTCATGCTGTTGGACTCTGCCCATCTGTCCAGCCTATCAAGGTCCCTCTGCAGAGCCATACTACCCTCTAACAGATCAACACTTGCCCCCAACTGGTGTCATCTTCAAATTTACTGATGATGGACTCAATCCCCTCATCTGCATCATCAGTAAAGATATTGAACAGGATTGGGCCCAACACTGATCCCTGGGGGACACCACTAGTGACTGGCTGCCAGCTGGATGTGGCACCATTCACCACCACTCTCTGGGCTCGGCCCTCCAGCCAGTTCCTAATCCAGCACGGAGTGCTGCTGTCCAAGCCATGGGCTCATAGTTGGCCAGGGGTTTGCTATAGGGGAGGGTGTCATAGGCCTTGCTGAAGTCCAGGTAGACTACATCCACAGCGTTGCCCACATCCACCAGGTGGGTCGCCTGGTCATTGCTTTATGTATGACTTTACAGTATGGTCACAGTACCAGAAGACAAACTAAGCATAACTAACCAAGAGCAACCAGAACCAATTCATGCCAATTACCTGCAAAGAGGCCAGTGTGATAATGTTAGGGATTAAAAAAAAGGGAAAAGCTGTACAAAGAGATATTTTGAAGTATGAGAGTGATGCATATGATACTACAGCTTATGCTTCTACAGTACGAAAAAATATCTAAAATTAATCCTCCTACATCATTGTGTGTATATAAGCCTAGAAGTCATGTGTTGTCAAAACAGTGAGGAAAGCAAGTGCCTGAATTTCAGTGCATTCAAAAAGGATAAATATTATTTGGCTTTTTAAAAAAATATTTTATTTTATTGCCTCTTTGTTTGTGAATTAAAATTCAGCTTTGTTCTGGTGCCAGGAACTGGAATAGATGATTATCATAACTCTGCAGCAGTATTTTTTCCCTTTCCATTTTATGAAAAGTCTGGGAACAACTGGACTGACTACTGATGTTTTTTAATTGTGCGAATCGCAGACATTTAAGTAATACTTCCCTTGGTGTGCTGTGTAGCTGCAGATGTGCTGAAAAAGCATTTAAGGAGCTGGCATTATGATCACAGCCAAGTCTTAAATGGTACTGCTAACTGACCTGTAGAACAGCCTTGCAATGTTTTCTGGAGATAGAAAAATTCAGTTTTAGTCTGTGAGAAATTAGATAATTGCCCACTACTGATGCAAGGAGGATGTGAATCATTGTGAAAATGGGAGATGTTGATTTCTAGAGAAGGGAATGATGCATCTTTATTCTGTGACTGGAAAAGCTGGTCTCCAGTAACACTGCAGCATGAATGTTTGACTGAAGCAGATCAGACTTTTATTTCTGTTTAGTTAACAGAAGAAAAAAGGTCTAGATGTTGCCTGGATACTGAATTGTAGATACTGATGCTTCAGGGGTGATGTACATAGAATATTCTGGGAAATTATGATGTATAGCTTTCTCTGCAACATAAATTGAGAAAGGTGGTTCTATTTATTATTTTTTTTTAAGAATAAAGCACATTTAAATTTTAATTTTCAGAATACTGAGGGACATTACAAATTCTCATTGCATTGCAAACTGAACCTCAGACAGTTAACAGGAGCTGTACAATGGCTAGGGGGTGCTTCTGAAGTAGAATAATGTCTCATTGTCCTTTTCTTCAGTGTGTTGGAGAGCCTTCAGCCTCAGAAGACAAAATCTTTCATGCAGGGTATAGCACATCAGAGTTTAAATTTGTGGTTTGGTTACCTGAAAAGAAGAAAGCCTGTAATGATGTATTTATATAGCCCTTACAGAAAAATCCTTTCAAACAGACAAAAGAAAAAGACTGACCGGAATACAAAAGACTCTGACAAGACATATGGCCCTTTCTCCTTAGATACATAATTACTTTGATATGTATTTGTTTGCATTTATTTTCTTCTTCTCTATAGCCAAGGATGGTGATTACTGGAGACTGCTTGTGCCTGGAAATTACAAACTTACAGCCTCAGCACCAGGCTATTTAGCAATAACTAAAAAAGTAGCTGTGCCCTTTAGCCCCGCAGTTGTGGTAAGTGCTCACATGTCTGTTGGTTTATTGTGTGCTGTATATGTATACTAAAAACTCTTTCTTGTCTTCCTTAATCATATACATTTAAGCAGGAGGTGATTTTTCAGAATGTTTCAGAATATCTAATTCAGAAAGAGTCTGGAAATCTGCTCTTCTAGTACTTGCTGCACAAATCCCTGAAAATAATCTTTTTCTAAACTCATTTAATCTCCTGCTGCTCTTATTTAAAATGAAAAGACACAGAGAAGGGTAAAACTGAGATAAACATTTTTGTATTGATTGATGTGTGAGCAGCCAAACAGAAGATTACAGAACACATCTTTAAATAGCATGGGATATTGAGGTTTCCACCAAGATGTGATATTTCAAGTATAAATTGTCAGGTGACTGCTTGCATAGGTTAAAACTAGAGTTCAGCTCTGTGCAAACGGGTAGTAAAAGTGCTGCTTTGTGTAGATAAGACCTAGGCTACATCTAAGAGTTCAGAAACATTTCAAATTCATCCTCTGCAGGTGTGCATTCCACTTTTAGTAATTAAAAGAAGTGCTTATTCCATTAGTGTGTTTCATATGCTAGGATGTACTACACTAGCACATCATATCTACACTGTTGAGTCATGAGTCAGATGGCATAAAATTGAATTTGTGTTTGGTGTGCTGGGGTTTGCATTGCTGTGTGCATTTTTGGATAAGTTTATCTTCCTGATCTGCTAGTATTGCACAAATTTAAATCAGCCTTGAGGAACTTTGGAATAAATCTAACCTAAAATGGAAGCCCTAAGCCCCATGTCTGTCTTAAACAATTTCTTTCAAGAAATGACTCTTAAAAGCCTGAACTTCTAAGTCTTTCTCTAAGTTTTTCTGATGATTCCTATTGTTTCTTTTACTCAGGTTGATTTTAATCTGGAGTCATTGTCTGAAAGAAAAGAAGAGGAGAAAGAAGAGTTGATGGAATGGTGGAAGATGATGTCAGAAACACTAAACTTTTAAATGAAAATTTTGAATTTATGGCTTTTAATCTATATGTTGACTTAGTATAATGTACTGTGGACAGTCCCTATATACTAGATTTTGTGCACTTCACAATAATTAACTTTGAATTTTTAAGTAATCTTTTGATTAATATGATAAATAACTACTAGCCAGAGAAATAAGTTATTAACTTTCTTTCATATTGTTATAGAAAATTTACTCTTATATACAAATCAGAGAAAAATGAGTGATTGTCTCTGCAGCCTATATGAAAATACAACCAGTTGTGTATCATTTGCCAGTTCAGAAAATGTAGGCTAACACTAGATTTTAAAGAAATATGCTGTAGTCAATTCCCAATATTGACATAAATATTTGACAGTGCATAGTAGTAAACAGTGCTCTTCACTGAGTTCTATAATGGATGTTCTGGAAGAGATTTATAATGACAGTGTGTGGTGTAATAATGTTTTACAAAGATTAAAATTCAGTATAACACTTTGTATGTCTCTGGTGTTGGAGCTATTTGAATATGTAAGAAGCATAAGCTGACTTCATTTTAGTAAACAGCAGGATTCTGCATAATATCTTTTATTAAAGATGATATGGAATGAATTCAGGAAATAGTAGAGCCTTATTCCTTTAACTGGTAATGACATTTCAAGATCAGGTTTTAATTATTTCCAATTACTTTTAGAAATTAAAATTTTTGAATGAGAGAAGAAGGAGAGCTAGTGCATGTTGCTAACATTCTGCTTGTGCTTGTTTTGCAGCAAGGAAAAACAATATCTTTTCAGGTTATGTCTGGTTTAGTTAGATTAGTACCTTTTGAACAATGTTTACATGTGTCAGTGGTGTCTAAGTAATTAGTCAAAAGTTCTTGTGTTCACTGAAAGCTACCAAAACATTAAAGTTTAGACAATGAACTGGAAGTCTACTGAGGACTCAAAAGCCAAAAATGTTTTAATTTCCAACTTTGTTTCATCAGCTTGTTAGTCTTATCTAAAACTAGAAGATAAATTAAACTTTTCAGTGTGGTGGAATTTTCCCAAAATACTTGAAGATGATAGAAAAAGCATCTTTGCTTTTAAAAGAAACTTCTTCCTTACTTTTTTTTGTGTGTTATTGTTAGTATGCTTGAATTAACTTACTTCAGCATTTTGCCTAAGATGAGGGAAATTTGCAGTCAGAGAACACACATGATGCATAGTGGGTGAAAGTTTGGCACAATTCTTCTGGAAGCAGTGTCACTTGATAGCAGCTAAGCATCTCATCTGTTTGAAAACTTACACACTATTGCTGGTCTATTATAATTCGAGATCAGATGTTTGATATAGATTTTCTTCCTCTATGTGTGTTTTGATGAGATTATTATTTTAGTTGATGCTTTAGGAGCTCAGTACCATTCAGACCAACCAGCAATGCATATGTTCCCACTGTAAATGAAAAATCACATATTCAGTGAACACAAGGCTACTTCCTTTGGTTATTTAAAAATACTGTTTTCTGATAATTTGACATTCTTTAATAAAAATAGAACTTTAGAGAATCACAGTTTGGTAGGAGTTGAAAAGGACCTCTGGGAATCATCTGCTAAATCAGTTTCATCTAGAGGAGGTTACACAGGGATGCATCCAGGCAGGTTTTGAATATCTCCAGAGGAGGCTCCACAATCCTTCTGGACAGCCTGTTCCAGCACTCCAGCACGCCCAGAGTAAAAGAGGTTTTTATCTTGTTTAGATGGAACTTCCTATGTTCCAATGTGGGCCTGTTGCCCCTCAATTTTTTAAAGGAATAGGTTTAAGGTTTGACACACATTGACAAATTGAACAGCAATAAAAAGGCATGAACTTTCTGCAGCTCATTTGCGTAGTAGATATTTAATTCCAAACCAGGGGAACTTCACTTGCTGTAAGTCATTATGCAGTGATGAACTCCAAGTCTCCATTGCGATGAGGAACTCCTGTGGAAAATGAAGAATCCTAATTGAATGTATCATGATAACAACTTGTGGCTATCTGTGCAGAAGAGCACACACAAAAGATGCCCAGTTACACCAGCTTGAATGTTTATGACAATCTGAAAGGCTGAGACACATAGCACAAAACACACTCTGTGTCTGGAAGTAATGATACTGTTTTCAGCTGACCCAGGTAAAACCAAAACAAGCAGTAAGAAAATGAATAATAACAAGAGACTGCTGGCATTTGGGCAAATGGCTACTGGAGTGTTTCTGACCTGTAAACTAATGTAATATGGCAAGTGTATATTTGTACATAACAGCCTGATCTGTTCCTTCCAAACCTAATAATTTCAGTCCAAATTGTATTACTACATGGTGTGACACCTCTCATGCATCCAGTCTTCCTGTGTGGTGGATTGTGTGGCGTAGTTACCACAGGCATTACATCAAAGCGATCTCATAACAAATTTCTAATCTGTACTTGTACTATGTGTGTGAGATCCTCTGGTCTCCTGTTTCATGCATTTGTGATTAAAGGTGGTGTCCCTTAAATAATATCTTCATTTTTGCTCTAGATAACTGCTTGCTATTGCTGTGCTGAGAACAGATTAAAGTGATTAAATGTTACAACACCAGAACCACTGCCACTGCTCTTGCTGTAGGTAAACATCCTTAAGAACAGTGTAGCCAAGACTCTTAATAAATTAATTCATTATGCAGCTTTCCTGGCTGACCTGAGCTGTGTTGTAGGACTGTGTATGCTTAAATGGAAGATTAAAGTGTTGTGTGATGCTGAGCTTTTGGTTAAAAAGGCACATGCTGTACTATTGTACAATAAATCTACAGGTTTATTTAAAATGTAAAATGTGTGAGTAATTTGCAGGTTCAAAATATGACCTCTTTGGCTGTGCAGGTCTGCAAAGTATGCCATAAACATCCTGAGTGAGGTGTGTGTGCCAACTTATTTGCTGTTTGAACAGAGATGTGAGACTGGGATTAGTGCCGATATCCCATTGAGAGCCATCTAGAGCCTTTAGCTTTGTGCCAGAACATCCTTTTGGAGTATACACAGCTTTTTGAGCACTTTTCCCATGCAGCTTTTCAAGTAAAGTCATGGCTAAGAATGAGATGCTCTTCATCTGTGCAGGGTTGGTAGGGACAGGACATATATTTTTGCATGTCTCTCCCTTCAACAGCATTTACACAGCTATTCTTTCTCTGTATCAGTCTTTAGGATCCAAAAGCACAGTGTGCAGTGTGCTTGCAAACTTATGGCACTATGCGTTTCTTATAACTACAGTGGTGGGATTATAATGGCCAAGTAAGTGGAATAAAATCTGAATTGTCTCCCTTCTAGGTTGTGGTGCTCATGTTGACATATGCTATGTAGGAAAGAATTGCCACCAAGTTTCTTTCTCTGAGATTTTTTTTTTTTTTTTTAACAAATCTAATAGGTACATTAAGAACATTTAATAAGTAGCGCATGAAAGGAAGAAGATTCAGAGAAGGATATAGGGTAGGTTTAGAGCATCTGGAATTTAAAGTTAAAAGGTACAGTTCCCACAGCCTGATTCTCCTCTGTATCTGAGCTTAGTTTGACTTAGGCCTGAGGAGATTGTAGAATAGCAGAGTTTGATGACCACCTCTCTGAGTTAGTAGAGCAGGTGTTTAGAGCTTCTCAGTAAACCTGCTCAGCTGGAAGACTGCCTTGTTTCCTACTTGTACTTAACACTGGAAATGCAAGACCCAGAAATATCACTGCAGCACTTGCTTTCTGCCTTCATGAATCTTGGTGAAGAGCTAATTCTGATTATCTCCTTGAAGGTGTTTTATCCTTCCCATATGCTTCTGTTTGTGTAGAGCTATATCTATTGTGAATAATTTACTGATTATTAATTTGACTCACAAGTTCACTGACACAGCCGATGTTCCAGTATTTCTGACTTCTATAATTAAATCCAGAAATCAAAACCATTCAGGAGGTTTTCTGAAAGTCATGGCATAAAAAAACCCACAACCCCAGTGGGTTTGTTCACCTCCTAATTTTTGAAGGTTTTGAGTGAGGTTGCTTCAAGTTTACATTTTTTAAGCCCTCTTTAGGGGAAGAGGAAATGGCAACTGAGGAACTAATGTAATATTGTGCCTTCAGGGGCTAAGGTTTTTAGCACTATGGTAAGTATTGGAAGAGGCAGCATAAAATAAGTTACTTAGAAACAACTGCTATTTACTTTTTCCAACTGTGATGAGTCTGTTAATTAAGTTAAATGGCCTTGCAGTGCTGATCTTTCTTTAGCCACCTTATTTTTCCTCTACACACCCCAGGAATTGTATTTCAGCAGTGACTTTCATACATCCATGACTAGATTTTTCATTAATTATGGGTGAAATTTCATATTGTTTTATCTTTGTCCTATTTTCACATTCAGTTAAGTCACCACAGATTTTTGTAATCATGTTGCACACTGTGCACAGTGGAAATTGTCAAAGACAAGCTGAAGAGTTTGGCTCCTGCACTGGGAATGTAGAAAGAATCTGACATCTGGGAATGCACTGGAAGTAGTTTAGCATTGTGAAATAAGTAGATTTTGTCAAACTTTTTGCCAGTCATTTTTTTAGTAAAGGGCTGAATAGGATTATGTGCCTGTGGGGTTCTAGGAGTGTGTATGTCTGTGCCTTTAGACTTTATGTAAAGCTAGTCTGGAAAGATTCCTGTTAGTTTCACATCAGAATCCAAAGCCTGGAATTCAAGTAGTCAGAACCACCTGGTTCCAAGGCAGCTAATTTTATATTAGCAGTGATTGTTCTTCGTCTTTCCCAGGAGAAAAAAACAAAATAGTAACCAAGAAATGAAGAAATGAAGTCCACACTCTCAAAGTCCAGAATCGTGCATGGAACTTGTTAAGTCATTGCAAGAACTAAAGAAGAAGTAATGAGTATCAGCTGGACCAGTGGCAACCTACAACTCAATAAGCCTCTGAACAGCTGGTCAGTGGAAGACAGGAGAGTAAATTAGGGTACTATTTTTGCTGCTTTTACCTACTGAGGATGTGGTCAGGGCTGTAATTTAGAGACAAATAGCTCCTCACCTGATTAGCATGACAATAGAGGGATTCACAGCGTTTAAATACCATCTAGTAATGTGAAATCCCACCTCATGGACTTGGAGGAGCATCTGCTCTAGGATCCATCACGTGCTGGTGACCAAGGGTGCAGGATCAACATGCCTCCTCAGCGTTGTGGCACTTCTTGCACAAAAGGTAACTTAAAGTCATTTCAGAAGCTATGGACAAAATTCAAGAAAGAACTTCACTGCCAAGAGCACTATGAAATTACAGTCTGACTTCCCTCCCTTCAGCTCACTAAATATTCGCTCATGTGGCTTTCTTTGGCTGCTTCCAGTTCTCTCTCTGGGTGTGTCGAAAACTAGCCCAGCCTGAGCAGCTCAAGGATCACTTGTGCCAAGCACCATTAGGAGGAGATTACAAGGCTTTTGTGTGTCTAAAGGTCATAAATTTTCATTCATAGTGTGAGGCAGGTCCCATGGTATAGCCTGGCATCAGGTCTCCAAAATGGGACAACACCTTTAGCTTCCTTTTAGCCTGCATGCTTAGGTTTCTTCCAACGTGGGGGGAGGAGACAGCTGCTACACTTCTCTGGTGGCATAGAAGGGAGGTTCTGGCTTGTGCTTCTGCCACCAGGCTGGGGCGTGGCTGGTATACGTTAAGATGGAGGCTGGGAAATGCTCCTGGATCCCATAGGTTAGACACAGTCTTAGAAATTCAATTTGGAAAGGAACATCATGATTACTTCAAGTAAATCATGATAGTGATATTTATGCCTATATCTGCATATATCAGCAAATCTGTTTCGTGTTTCCCATGGGTGGTGGAATGCTTTTTAGTATAAGGAGGTTTTGATTAAAATGCAGGAGCATCTTCAGGAGCAGCAGCACACCGAAACACAGCTAACTGTCCTTGTGCTGCACAGCATTTATTATTACTGTGTGGCGAAAGAGGGACACGCACCCTGGTCCCACCGTTACTAGGTTAATAATGTAATAAAATCTGTTGGGAGGCAGTTTTTGCAGATGCTTAGTGTATAAAAACTTAGGACCTGGAAAGAACTTATTGCAAATAAAAGATGTGGATGCTGCAAAGATTATACTTGGGATTTGCTGTGTGTGCAGGAGCAAAGCAGCAGGGGAAGGGTGTACAACATCTTCTCTAGGCTATTTTTCAGGCTCTTAATTGCTCAGAAATTCTCCACAGTACCTATTCTGTTCACCATAAAGGGAATGCAGACTCCTGATTTTATGAATGACAGCTAAATTAGATGCTTATGTTAGACAAGTGGATCCCAGGCAGTCCCTTGTGTTACAGTGCTAGGTGCCCCAGAAGGCCAAAAAACTGCCCCTCAGTGGAGAGGGTGTGGCAGTCGCCTCATCAAAGAGGCCAGGGAAGCCTGAAGTCCAGTGACTCAGTGCAGCTGCCCTGCATCATGTCTGAGGCACCAGGTGCCCTTCACACACTGTGCTAAAGCCTGGACACCTGAATCTTTTACCTCATTTTTATGTAAACCCCTTCATTTGTTACCTACTTTTGTAGGGCTTTTGCAAACAGACTTCTAAGGGGAATACTTTCTTGTGCCTTCTTCAGGAAATTGAAAGGCTAAATGAAAATAAACTGTTTCTGAACTTTGTTAAACCAGGATATGATACAAGCCCTTCCAAGTAGCTACAGAGTCTGTCCTCATCTGACAGGCCTCACCATTAGATGTCTGTTAATGTATGTGGTAATATGAAAGATGTTAAACATCTGCAAAATCTTATCATTTTTGTAATGTCTCAAAAGTTAGACATAGCTTGCAGGGGATTTCCACTGAGAAGAAACAAAATCTGGAGGATATTTGAAGTAAAGTAATATAGTATTTTTTTGCCAGTGCACTGGATGGTCTTGGAAGATGCCAAGAAAATTGAGGTTAACATGAAAAATATTAGGTACTATTGATTGTGCATTTATATATGTTGCTGGCACAGTATCTTAAGAATTCTCACATAAATACCTGCCAGGAAAACAAAGTCCAACTGAAAAAAAATAAATTAAAAAATCACATATAATATATTTGAACACGTGTCACAGAAGAATGAGATTTTTATCCAGTGGAATTTTGCTTCAGCAAAGCAATTAATCATGGAGACGTGTTCACAGACTGTTTTAGAACTAATTGATCTCAAAAGCCCCATTTTGAAATTGAGAAAATTGAAACCAAGGCAAAACCAGAAAACACTATGACTTCCAAAATAAAAATACAATAAATATAAACTCAGAAGAATTTAAAAAGATGGCAGTGAGTATTCAATCTTCTGTTTATAAAAATATCAAATCAGATTTCTGAGATTTTATAGTATAATGCATACACTTAAAAGTGCTTTTACTAGTTCCACAGTTGTTAGTGTAGCCACATAACTGAACCCACAGTTTAGCAAAGACAGGCTGGAAAAGATCAAACAGTTGGCAGCAAATTCAGATGCAGAACTAATGTTCTGTATGTTCTTAGGATAATTTACCTTTGCAATAGCTCATGTAGCAGCACAATAGATTTTTCATCACATGAATTTTTAAAAATAAGACTGGTTTTCCTTTTGAAAGATCATTTAGGTGCTGTTTGTGTTCTTTGGCTGAACCAGCCCTTTATTCTTCACGGGGATGTTCCTTCAGTTGATTGTCCCATCTGGTTTAATTATTTCCTGAGGCTTTAGACAGTCACACATCCCTTTGAGTTTCTGCTTCATCAATCTAGGATAAATTTTGGATGCTTTAATTATGAGATTGTGAGAATTTAGTCTTGGATTTTGTGTGCATTCTCTGTATACCATAAAAAATATTGATTTTCCATATTTGCTTCTGGGTTGGTTCTCTTTCTGTCTGTGCTCTGCATGAAGCCAAGTGAGAGTATTTTTAGCTTTGATTCTGAACTGAACTTTCAAATATAACAGAACCTGCTGAAATGTTGCAGGAATGTTTTTGATTTTAAGATCAATCAAAACATTTAAAAGGGCTTTCTCTCCTCCTTCATACTTACATGTTTCTCAATTTTCTTTTAATTACACTATTCCTAGGATTTACTAATTAAAGACAAGCTTCCTTTCATGGTTTTCATAGTGCCTGCAGCTTCAGGTCCCATGATATCAAAGAAAATTATTTGTATTGCAAGTATTCATACCTCTCAAATCCATCTAATTCCATGATGAGGGATGGGAATCAAAGTCATACATTTTTTTCCCCCTCTTCATCAGTTTTACATTCTGACATCCCCAAGACACATGCTAAAATCCTTCCACCACCTTCTTTTTACATTCCAACTGCCCCAAGACACATGCTAAAATCCTGATATGGCCGGTGCACTGAGAGAGCTGCATGTTTCCAGGCCAGTAGATCTGAAAGAGATTGTGATATGACAAAATTTATTATCTAGAAGGTGAAACTAAGTTGCTGCTGATTATATAAGGTCATAGAGTTGCAGAACATGTGCTGTTTATCATTTCTAATGAACAACATTATTCTGGGCCGTTGGACAGAAATCACTGAGGGTGATGCATAATCTTTATGCTTCATATTCTGCTTGGTCTTCACTCAGGAATTCTTCTCCTTGAAGATGAGGCTAGAATGATGTGATCATGAACTGCAGTTCAGTTCCTATTCTGCTTCTTTTTATTCTTATGTTGGAGCAAACTGCTGCATGACAACTTACACTTTCTTTAAGACAAATGGATACTCAGGTGGACATTGTGCAAATCATTAAAAAAGAAAAAAAAAATACACTCATGAAGAGAAAACAAATATTATGAATATCCATATATATATATGCACCTCTATACATCTCTAGATATTTAACTATACATATATATTTATTCTTCCCTGAATTTCAATGCTTCACTTTGTTTTCTTCACTTAGTCTTTCATAAACCAGCAACAATAGGTGTTATTTCAGCCTTCTATGTTCGTTAGGCAGATAAATAAACAGCCTTTTCTCTCATTAAACTACTGGGAGGTGCAAAGAACCTTTCTTAGCACATTATGATCAGCTGTAGGTCACTCAGACTTCAGGACCATGTCACGGTTTTATTCATCTGCTATTTCTTGTCTTGCCTTGCAAGGCATGTTTTTCTTCCAAGACAGACTGGCCCATGAAATAGTTTGCTTGACTTACCTACTCCCTACCACATCAGTTTCAATATTTTGAAAACTTGTTCATCCAAGTAGTTTGAGCTGCTGCTTTACTGTTTGATAGTCTTGGATTAGGACTAGAATAGTCTTATTTTTTTGAATTAAAACTATGCTTTGTAGTGAGAGGAAATAACAGGATAAGCTTCATTAACTCTAGGCAAGGAACTAAAAGCACGAACATCCAGGAACATGCCCTGTGAAACACTTTCTTGGCTACAGCTGAAGCTGGGAACATGAAAGATGCATGTTTATAGACATCCTGAATGTGCAATGAAGGAAAATAACAAAGTCACATCAATTTTAAACCAGTTCTTCTCCAGGGCATCACACAATTGCGCCATGTATTTTTACACCTGTGATTATTGAGGGGGAGGAGGGGAAGCTGAAAAATGGGAATCTGTTTGATTTACTCTTCTTTACACTTCATTGTTATCAGCTAAGTAACTGATAACCCTTAGCAGTAGTTCCTCTAATGTCAATCACAATTACTATTGCTGATATACTGTCAATCACAGCATATATTTTCTTTTGATGTTTTGCTGATATTATGTTGGAAATCTGGAAACATGACTATGGATTAAAACTTTAGGATGTCGAGGTTAGACTGAAGGCCTACAGTGGCTGTCACCGGCATTGGTTTAGGGAAGCTAGCAGAAGCATACCAACATGTACCAGCTGCAAATCTCTGCTGTGTGCAGCCAAGTAGTAACTTGCTGGAATATTTGGCAATAGCTCACATCATTTTTGCTTACATCAACAACATCTCTTCTACCTCTTCATAATGTGTGTACCCACATGATTTGTTTACAATGAGGCTACAAAGAGAGGACATGAAAAGACATGATGGAAACTAGCAGTGTAGGGGCGATAGACCTTTCTCATAGAATCTTGCAACTTGTATGTGTTGTAAGTTCGAGGACTGTATCTCATTTATTTCCTGCATGCAGAATCAGAATGAGATATAAATAGAGAGGACTATGATTGTGTAGAGTAAAAATTGGTAGTTTTCTTTAGCTATTCAAATACTTTGCCTTTATACCCAGAGGATGCAAAAAGAACAAAGCAGTGATCTGGGACAGAAAAATTACAGGAAAGTTGTAATACAGTTGAGGAATCAATAGATACTTAAATACAAATTTTACTCTTGTTTTTTGCTGCTTTTGTGCCCAGAATGCTCTCAGAAGTATAAAAATGGAGAAAAAAAAATTCCCATGTTATACTTTAGAAAATTGCAAACCAAAATAACCAAAATATAAAAATCAAGTTGTACAAGCATTTCCTCTCAAAATCTTTATAATTTGGAAAACTTGCTTAAAAAGACTTGGACTCTAATTATATGGGGAAAAAAAAAGGCACAAAATTAAGAACTATGTAAGCACCCTAAGTACCTTTTAATTATTGCTTGTTGACCAAAATGTAAACCAGGATCTGGACAACTATGCTACCTATTGCTGCCAAGACTGCCAAGGTTCATTTCAATCCTGATCATTCTATGATTATGTTTTCACCTTGACATTTTGTAAATTGAGAAATATGTTATGACCCAGATTACATCTGCTGATGGGTAGCATCCTCTCTTAGAGAGATAAGACAAACACATTTTGTCTGATGACCACCCCTAATCCAACACTTCTTGTTTTGTCAGCAAATCCAGGAATATAGGTACCTGTTGAATCTTTTCCAAGGTATCCCTAGAGAGGAGGAGAGGCTTAAAGTAAAAATGTGCTGAACTGGCTCTCCACCTCCCTTTGTGTTTAAAAAGACAAAAGAGTCAGAGTCCAATTTTTTTTTTTTTTCACTTTAAAGCTATCTACTTCAGTGAAATTACTCTGAATTAGAAATGCCATCCTTGGGAGTAGAAAATTACCTTGTGTCCCTTTTCTTTCCGCCATAGTCTCTTTCACAGATTTCACACACTGAGCAAGGGCAGTTTGGCATGTGCTATTACTGTGCATTTCCCTCCCAGTTACTTGTTTCCTCCCCTGTGTGCATTTTTGGCATGACATGTCATGTTCTGAAACCTCTCATACCTGAAATATTTGGAAGCATTGAGTTCTGGACACATCTGGTTATTAGATTCAATAATCACTTTGTTAATAAAAGTCTCACATTGCCATAGGAAATTCCACTCAGATTTTCTCCTCAATATTATAATTTTGGCTCCAATATTTTACTGCTTCCATTATTTACAAAGATGTATTGCAGTAACCACAAAAAGTACTAAAAAAGATTAAATAGAAGATGTAATTTTTTTAGGACAAGAATGTAAAATCTTCTTACAAGTCCATCTAGAGGACATACATTTCTCATAGCTAAATTCAGTGGTAACTTTTCCTATCCACAGTGGTGAGTGCTCAGTAACAGGCTTCATTCTGCGGGAAACAGTTCTGTAGTCTGCCTGTAGTCAAAAGTTCTGAATGTCTAGAGATCACATTTTTCTGTATACTTTTACTATGAAAAATTTGGTGTGACCATATAATCAGCAAACTCCTTCTTGTAAAGTTGTACAGTGAACAGCTTGAGAAACCTCTTTCGACTTTAGCTGGCATGCTTGACACAGAGGTACTCTTTACTACACTCTTCATCTTCTGCTCTGGCTTAGGAATTGGTAGGATAGCATTTTCAGAAGTTTCTTAACCCTCCTCTATTTCCTTAGAATAACATCTTTCCCATGATAGTTGAGTTCAAATGAAAGGCTGGCTATTAACTTAAACGTTGAATGGCCTTGCAAGCTAGTAAGTTGAAATTTCTGTGTTCTTTCTTTGAATTTTAATGCAGACACTTTACAATTTCCACATTGGATTAAACCCCCAGCCCATTAAAAATCATTAGAAAATTATTCAATTACATATAGGCTTTTGTGTTTGTAGCGGTTTTTCCTTTAGCTAACAAAAATTATTTTTCCTTTCAGAAAACCAAGGCAGATACTACTACTCATTCCAGAAAACAAGCAAACAACTTTCTTTTAATATCTTGCTCACTCTTAACTAATCACATAGTAATCTAGTTATCAGGTATTCCTTTGTGTTTTTATCTTAATAAATGAACAAGCTACTCAGCTGTAGCTACGGCAGTGTCATCTTTTCTGACTACATGCTAAAAGGCTACAGATATGCCTGAATTAACTTAGGTGATGCTGTGTCTGCCTATGAAAAGTTCTGGATCTGCCTATGCTAGTTCTGGATCTGTTTATTATTACATTAAAGACTTAATTCGCCGAGCTACTTGAGTGCTTGCTTCACTTTTGTACAGGAATTGCTGTTCCATTAACGAAAATGGGAATATTTACTCTATTTGAGGTAGGTACAAATACCAGTATCTTACTGAAGTAGTGCTCAAAATAGTTAGAAAAAAAGGAACTGTAATCACTCTGAAACTCTACATCTGTTACCTTTTCTCTTGGCATAATGCTTAACATCTGTGCTAACAAAAGAAGTTATCAGCCCTAATTTTCCTTCACCTGCCTCCCTGCTGGAAAGGACTGCCCTCTGATCTGCTGACAGAGTCAGTGTAGTGTTCGTCTGAAATGACACAGGTTAGCTTAAACAGTCTTTGCTAGCTAGGCTTTTTTTAGACTGAAACTAATTACAGCACTAGCTAGCTTCCTTCCCTAGCTCAGCTGTTTATGGCCTGCATTTGCATCCTGAAGCACAGTGTAAGTAATCTATGTGGGTCAATAACAAACCAAGACTGAATTAGGTAATGGATGTATTTTTACTACTAACTGTAGTAATAACAAATGGAAGTATGTAATGAAGTGGCTAGATAAAAGGCTACAGGTTATTACATACATTTATTTTTCCTGCACACTGTGAACTATATCATATGATAAGACCCATAAAATAAGCTAATGTCTTGACAAGGAGAATCAGGAATTCAAGACCCAACTGATAGAAAAAGAAAGTAAAATCTGCTGGTTATGCATAACTTTAGGCCTCTGATGTAGTGTTAAAATGGTAAGGCACTAAAAAGAACAGCTGTAGCTAGTTCTCCTAATACGCAGTATTTGTAATTGGTGGTGTGGCTTAAGAGAACTTCTTCAGTTGCATGACTGGGAATTCAGATTTTGAAAGCAGAGTCATGTTTTTGAGATGCCACTTGCCTTTCTGGTAAAAATAAGGATTCTTGTACTTTTTTTTTTTTTTTTTCCCAGTGGAAAGCCTATTTCTCTCTCAGGTGAACAACAAGATGGGGTGAGTTTCAAGTATTTTTTTTTCTTCTTTACTCATTGCTCGCTATAGGGCCTAAGGCAGGACTGAGTGGGAAGGTGAGAGTCCTCACTGCCAGAGGCCTTCCTGTGGAACTGGTGGAAAGAGTCTCTTGAATATAGTGCTCGTGTATTTACTTGTTCCTTTGTAACCCTCACTATGTTAACTTTGGTATTCTGGACCTCAGCCTGTTTGTGTCTTGAAATAACTCCTCAAAGAAAGTTAAATCTTCCATAACGATTGGAGCAATATGTGCTCCAGAGGCCTTGGTTTAAAAGCTTGGATTCTTAAATTGTGGTGAAACCTGTGAGCTCAAATGTTTTGTGGAGCATTGTTCAGCTGTCAATGTTGCAAGACTCTGAAACTGCCAAACTTTAATTGTACAAGCTCTCAAATGTCTCCTGTTCTTTGCTTGGGTGTGTCATGCCTCTAGCGGAGTTCACAGCTATAGTATTCCAGGACTTTTACGAAGTAATGCAGGGAAGCATAGCGCTCAAGAGTGCAACACAGGATTGGGAGAATTCCATGCCTGGGAACAGCCAACAGCTTCTGTGTGGAGCAATTGGTATTTTACAAGCGCAGTGTGGACTGTTCCTCCTTGCCATCTAGAGACATGTTGAAGCAGTTTAGCTACTGTCCTTTTTTTGACAGCAGTTTAATTAGTTATAGAAATCATCATGAGAAGGACCGGAGTTGTTAATTCTTCTGTGTTCAAACCAATGTCATTCCAGAAGGGAGTGGTTGTATTGCTGTCAGGAGTAAGGGCTGGTGTCCCCTCCAAGGAAGGATTGTTGAATCCAAAACACTCTTTGTTTCATGAAAAAGGTTAAAATTCTTAAAGCTTTCAATTGATATACCCACTAAATGTCACAGACTGAGATTCAGAAGTGGCTGCTTCTAGAATTGTGCTTGCTTTATGGTGTTGGATTTCTCAGTGACATCATTTGTATGTCTATCGAGATTGAGTAGACAGGAGGATATCTGTCTTGCTGCAAGACGAATTGCACTGAGGAAAGCCAGCTAAGGGGGAAATTCATCAACTTTATGCAGTGAAATAGTGTTGATTTTCTGGGGTTTACAATATATGCTGCATACACTAGATGGCAATGTAATACCTGCATAAAGAGGTTACCACTGAATTCAACAAAATATGCTTTCAGGTAGGTACTAGAAGTTCTTTCAAAGTAATAACTTTACCGCTTAACTTGTATTGCGAGCAAATATTCTAACACAAGGGGAAAAGCATAGGAGCAGTTTAGTTCAGTAAATGTCCACTGAGTTTGATTCTTGCTTGTTCCCATTTGTCTGATAATTTTCAGAACTGTGTATATGTTTGTCAAATGGTTTAATAATTATTTTATAAGGTAAACTTTGTTACTATGAACTTTAATATCCTTCATCAGATTTTTGCACCTCCTATCCCAATTTGATGCTTCCACAAATAGCTTTGAAACCTCCTTCCTATATATTCCCTTTAGAACACTTTAGACATTGCAGATGTTCCCTGTTTACTTCGGTTTTTTTCCAATGAGCAAAAGCCTGTGCAATAGCTTAGTAATATTTCTTGGACACAAGGAAGCTCTGTTGCATATATACTTCAGGTTCACCTCTTTCTCAGGCTTTGCTGTGACTTTCTGGATTTAGCCCAGGCATAGATAAGCCTATGATATTTAACATACACTGTACTGTACTTTTTATATGTTTAGGTGATTTCTTCATTCAGATATAGCCAGTACAGAAACGTTTAATACATCTGAATATTCAGCAGTCAGGTTGTATAATGTACTGAGAGACTTTTTTCCTCTGCTGATTTAGGGGTTTTGTGGTTGCTTTTTTTGGGTGAGTATTTATTTACTAATTTCATATGCTGTCCTCTTGCTGTCCCCTTTTCACATACAATCCCCTTTGCAGCTTGCTTTATTGTGTAGTCAGAATGAAATGCTCCTTAGTGAAATTTTGGGGTTGGTTTTCAGTCAATAAAGGATTAGTGGGATACCTCAGATGGTGTTCTTCAGTATTTCTGGTGTCTAGGTATGAAGAGCTGTGCTAACCAAAGTCATAATCAGTTACCTCCTGTGTCCTTCAAGAACTTCTCCTATCAAATACCTTTCTACATACCTTGTAGCTGCTCAACTTTGTTTCTCTGGGTTTCTTTTCTAACTTCCATCTAATTCTTCTAGTATTTTTCCCACTAGAGCAGTCTTTCTCTCTGTTTATTAGTTCTGTCCTGTCCACTTATCTTTTTATTATAGTTACCTTTTCCTTCCTACTGCCTTGCTTCTGTATGGAACATACTCACAAGAAACAGGAACATTGCAGGGTATCAATACAAATATTTAGATATATTTTCTGCTGTGATGGCTTGGTTTGGTATTACTTTTGTTTTTATATCCATGCTTTGACCCTGTCATAAGATCAATTATTGATTTTTCTCAGCTGAGTAGCTGAATGTAAGCATGCATATTAAAACTGTAGTCCTGTATTTATCCTGTCTGTACCTCTTCCTTCTTGTCTTTTAATGTAGTGAAAGCTCCAGCTTGCTGCTCCCTTCCTTAGGTCCTTGCTAGAAAAAGGCTCTCGTGCGTGGCTGGAGCTATCCTTAAATATAGCCTTCTATTACAAACCAGCATGAGTTTGAATTGTGCTGCAGTATTGCTAGCCTCAGGGTTTTCTTTTAAAGTGAAACAGAAACCAAATGTGAACACTGAATTAACTGATTAATTTATGGAAAATGCCTTCCTAAACTGGATACTATGGCCTTAGATAAAAGTCAGTTGAAAATTCTCCATGAAATCCTTTTGGTGCTTTTGATTGCTGAAGGGGGTCATAGGATAAATTTCTCCATTCCTAATGCCACACATACCATGAGGCATCTTGCATTCAAGATTTTTCTTATCATTAGGAAGTTAAAAATACAAATTTTTGAAGTCTGTTAAGTACATATTAAAAATATCTCTACTTTAACCACAGATGGTTAGAAAATGTGTTTTAACACTAATTGTGTTTTGATTTGACACTTTGACACAAGGACATTTGTCCTTGTGGTTTCTGAGTAGGAGATTTCTTTGAGGTATGATGTTAGCAGTCTTGAGTGAGAGATGTCTTCACACTGCACATAGAGGATGAGATTACTATATTTGAGATTTATTTTTACTCACTTTTGTAACAAGTGAGAAGCAATACTCACTTGAGTACAGAAAAGCAAAATAATCTGTGCTGACCTATTATTTCACTGTAACTTTGGAGCTATGGTCTTATGCCATCAGAATATTAGATTTAAAAATTTTCATCCTTTGTAAAGTACTGCATGGCTCCAGATGTTGGGGGGAAAAAAGCAGAAGCTATTCCATATGTTAGTTTATTGTACAATATGAATAATGTATGTTAGGTAAGGAGAGAAAGGCCAGTGTAATTGGTTTAGCCTCAAGACATATCTTCCATATAAGTAATTTTCACAGTTCTTACTAGCAAATTCTGCAGAGTGGCTTTCTCAAGCAAGAGGAAAGCAAAAAACATAAAACTTGCTTCACCAGTAAACAGATCTGATTCCAGAATGACCAACTTCTTGAGATAAAGGAAAACTTTTCCAGGGTAAGAATATATTAACCGATAAAAGTGAATCTTGACCAATTTAATAGGAAATGCCCATAGCACTTATTGTGATCTGCAAAGCTCTTAATATTAGAAGACAGAGCAAATGACCAAAATTCCCAGAAAAGTGACACAGCTCTATACCTCAAAACCAAGGCAAATTCTTGCCTCCACATTCAGTAATTTGACCTGCATTTTTTGGAGAAAAACATACAACCCTTTATTGAGCAATTGTTTCTTCAAACATTTGCCTTGACGGCTCAGCTTACTTAGGGAGCCTTCCTTGTGAATGAGCTCATTAAGAGCTATGGTGTCTGGAAGTCTTCACTGCCCATGTGGTATCCTCAGGCACATTTGAGAGAAGAAGTATGTCTGTTTGTTTTCTTTAAAAAACTTTTTCCAAATTATTTAAGAAAACAAACAAACAAAACCCCACCTTGCTTGAGTTGATGGTAATGGTTCAAGTTTATCCTAAAAAAATCTCATTGAGAATCTTTAATCTTTTTATCCTAAAAACTGGAGAGGAGAGGAAAAGCTGAAAAAAAGCACTGCCATCCCAACCCCCCAACACAAAGAAAATTTGTGCGTTTTTCTTGAGTATACAAATACATGGCTTTTATTTTGGTATATTTAATACTCTGAGTCTTTAAAAATAAACTAGGCTGTTGAAAAGTACATCATAACTATGCTGCATGCTTAACTCTTAACTCCTTCTCACTCCCTCTCAGCAAAGCACGTATTTGTGTTGTGTATAAAGCTAAAGTGGCCTTTTTCTGAAAACACCCAACCGGCATGCTGCTTCATTCTTGCAGTGGAAGGAAATTAAAATCCAAAGAGAAAGAATTAAACAGTAAAATGTGAAATGATGACAAATTTGCAACATAGTATGTATGAACTATGTGAAAACAGCATTTTGTTTTTCTTTTATTTTTTTTTTTTTTTTCCTCTCCTAAGAAGCTGCTGCATTTTTTGGCTGCTGGTAGCTGAAACATCTTTAAGATTATAAAAAGTTTTAGAATGAGGGGAGATAATTTGATAAATCAAGTATTTGCAAAACTCCAGCTAACTGAACTGTCCTCCCTTGTATTTGATGGAGGAAGAACAGTCAGTACTTAGAACTTTTTTCTCATTGTATTTCAGTACTATCCTGTGGCATTTGTTACGTTCATTATGATAGTTAGAAGGATGAGAAAGAAGCTGTTGCTGCAGTAGCTAAGTACTGTTGAGGAAAGGAAAGAAAGAAATGAAATAATGGAGGGCACCTAGAAAGGGAGCTCAAGTTTAGGAAGAAGTTTCTGGTTGGTGGTAAGACAGTGATGATGCAAACTCAAAATCCATAAAAGATAAATGGCAGTGGAGTATTGATGTAGGAAGGATAAAAGGATAAACTGGGGAAGGGAATGACACAGGTAGTGGTTTTGAGGGTAGAGGGAGCAGTACCTGAGGAGAGCAAATAAAGAATGAGCAGCTGTTCTAGGCAGAAGAACTCAGAAATGTAAACCCACAACAAACCCAAGATTGGTGGCAGGCACTGTAAGCACAATAATGGTAAGATCATGAGGGGGGACAGGCAGCATCCTGGGCTCATTCCATGTGCTGGTTTATGAAATAAAGCATGTCACAACATTGAAGGTTTGGGGGTGCCACGTGCTGTTCTGGTCCCCCCAAAATAGAGTTACAATTTTAGCTAACAAGTCTTTCTATGGAACACAAGACCGTGAGCAGCAGACAGGCTCGGTGGGAAGCCAGAGTATCAAAGCCGTCATGTAGCAGAATGAAGACCTTCCTAGGACAAGCAGACACATCATCGGAGTAGTCTTGTTTGCACTTCGCCTGGTTTCTGGTGCGAGGTAAAAAGAAGTAGGAAATCTCCAATCCAGAGCGCTGAGAGAGCATTTACGGGAAGTGGTTAATGGCAGTGCAAGGTCTGGTGATTAAAAGCTCTTTGCAGCCTCATGTCTTTGATCTTACTGTGGTGCTTATCCCATCGATCAGTCCAATTTATTGCCTTATCTATGCACATTTGCTCTTCATAGAGCTATTTACACAATCCATCCTCATTAGATTATCAGGTGATTTACGCTTTTTCTACACAAAAGCAATCCACAATGGATGATTCCGTTGATGTGCAAGTGAGTTTTTGTACATTTCATTGAGTGCTGAAGTAAATAGCACTGCCATAAACCCGAAGGTTTATAGTATGTATGTGTACGTGAATGTGGATTAAGGGGTTTGTAGGATATCAGTATGCTGATGTTGAATACTGTATAGAACAAACCCTCGAAATACGAAGAAACCCGCATGAGAAATATTTGAAGCAGTACTATTTTGCAGGAAAATGATAGAAAATATCATTTACCTTGAAACAAATACTTCACGTTTTAATAGTACCTAAAACTGCATCTTGCAGTCGGTTAAAAAGCAAGCAAACAAAAAAGACAAGTTAACATTTCTGTACTGTTCTGTCCCCAGTTTGGGGACACACACACACACACACATGGAAATTCCTAAAGAATATAGTCTTTATTTTATCCCAATAAACTCTTTGTAGTTAAACACGGTAAAACCACGTTTCTCCATATTTTTGCCCACAAAATACCTTGAATACAGTGTAGCATACTTGTAAATTTTCCAGCAGCTTAAACCACTACTTAATTTTAAGCATATTGAATTCTGAAAAGAATCAGGTGCCCAACAGGGGACTGAAAAGAGGAATTAATAGTAGGGGTTAAGATAAGGAAATTAAAATATCATAGAATAACACATGAAGCCATTTGGGGACATCAGCAGTGAGTGCTGCCTTGATCAGGGTGATGGGGAAGGAATCACAGGTCTGGAAACCAGTGAACATTGCTGGAGGCTGCTGCGAGAGCACCACTATCCCTTTTTGTCTCTTGTCTTGTGCTGTGCAGGAGAAAATTCTCTCTTCTGCATTTGACAGTGGTCCCTCAGTATTTTGCTCTTATATCTACCTGGTGGAAACAGAAAAGAGTCTACTTACCTGGTTTTCTATCTGTGTGGATGTTGTTGTTTAAACTCTTAGCTCTGATTCCAGAGATTCAGAACTACTTCTCTTGTCTAAGTCTTGAGTCTTCAGAAGAAGACACAATAATCAAATCTGATATGATTCATCAGCTGATTAAAAATGAAATATGGTCCAGTAAAGACAATTAGATTGTGGTGCAATTTCTTTGACACATCAGTTCACTTTACCTTACCAGAGACCCTGCAATCTAGTGCTGATATGGGACTAATGTGCTCGATCTTGTCTTTGGGAAGTAGAGATTTAGAGATAAAAATCAGCTCCAGTGTCACTACTATGAAATATTTTAGTCATTGTTTGTTTTAGGTAGTGTCCTAACTTCTCATAAAAGTAAGAAATGAGCATTTAACAGCAGTACTCTAAACTCTGTGCGTTAAGCTAGATTTTAAATGTCAACAACATTTTGACGTTTACTTAGTCCTATAGGTTCTCAGACTTAATTTTTCCCAAGAAAGTGTGTGTGTGTGGGGAAACCTGCTGGTTTCACAGAACAGTCTCCAGTAGCGGAAGATAAATTTTCTGATAATGGCAGTATACTTTGTTTCTATAGAGAGCAAATTCAAAGAACACTTTAGAGTAAATATCGAGCCATACAATACGTCTCTTGGGATAGACATTAATTTGAATCTTGAATGATGCATCACTCTAATAAAGTCAAAGTCAGAAGGAGCTGAATAAAGGACGTCCTTCACCTGCTGCTTGGCCTGTCATGCGTTTTGGAGATGAAGTAGTGGATTACATTCACACAACTAATGAAAGATCTTAACAAATGAGAGGATATGCTAAAGAGACAGAGCAGTAGGTCTTGTTTCAATAAGGAACCAACTGTTCCCAAAGCGCTTCCCTCCCCCCGCTGTGATTAATCCGTATTTGAGACTGTTGACCCGAGTGATCGTTCCCAAATGATAGTCTTTGCTTTCGCTCTGCTTAGTTACTATTAATCTAAAGCTGAAGCGCTATGCTTTCCTAAGATAGTTTCACTTGTTCTGCTTGTCTCAATAGGTGTTTTAAAAAAACATGTCTTTAATTTAACTTGCAAGGACGTTAGCTAAAAATCCCAGAGAGGCTTTTAGCACAAGGAGTGAAGGACTGCTGAAGTTCCAATATTGAAACGTTTTGAAAGAAATAACAAAGTACAGCAACAAAGCGCATTACAATTGCTAAGAAGGAGGAGGCTTGAGTTCAACAAGATGAACAATGGCAAAGATTCACCACTTCAGTGTATGAAAATTTAAAAAATAAATCTATAGAGTGGTGATTTTTCCAAGTGGGACTGGAAGTAAAGTTAAAATCAGTCCAAGATTCATGAAAAGATACTGCATACCATTTTGGACTTGTGTTCTGTGATGCACTGACATTATTTTGGCAGTATGAAAAGTAGCACTTTTGTGAGTGAGTTCACACTCTCCTACTAATTTCAACCATAGAGTTACAACAACATAACTGGTGAAGAAAGAGGAGTATGATAGATTGGACAGAGTGCATAGATTAATAGGTGTCAGAGCAGAAAAAAAAATGTGCAATGAAGAGAAATGGGGCATGGGAGGAGAAGGAAAAGCAGGTGTTGTGGCTTACTAGAATGTTTGTGGAATTTGGCACAGAGCATGATTCCATGTTCACTGAAGCTGATGGCAAAGCCCCCATTAACTTTAATCATGCAGAATGCAGACATTTCCCAGGGTATCCAGAGGAAAGTAAGAAAGATCGGGGGAAGGAAAATAATAATGAAAAGTTGGGAATCTAGGGAACAGCACCACTAATAAATACAAACCAGCCAACAGAATGGTGTTTTATTAATAACAATTTTATTCTATCTTATTGAGCAGGTAAATGCAACTTCAAACAAAGGCAAAACTGCTTTAAAGAATTCCTGTTCTATCATCTGCATCTATCTAAATATCAGCTTCAGTGAATTAGCATGGCTTGGGGCAGTATGTCTATTCTTTGTTGATTAACTGTGATGATCCAGAAAGACTCTGCATTATTTTGTGTAGATACTTCCAGCAACAATGAATGTGAAACAGTAGTCACTCATTTTTCTTTAAGGAAGAACAACTCTTCAGGCAGACATACACTCTTAATTTTGTATGTTCAGACTGTTTGAGTGTCCTTAAATTTGCTCTCCCTATCTGAATGGTCTTTTAAAGTTGACTGAAGGACATATAGACAGAACCTGTGGCATTTACAAGAAGACATCTATTTTGAATACTACCACATCAATTGGAGAGTAACTTCAGTTTTCCTGCTGAAACCATGGCTACATTAGTATGTTCAAAGCTGCCAGGCATTGAGTCTTAAGCTGTTGATTTTACCATGCATTGGTGAATGTGCCTTTGATCTATTTTTAGCTTCTGAGCAGTCTCTGAGAATACTCAAAAATTATAGACTGTACATATTATGTAACAGGGAAGAAATCTCAAAACCAGATTAAAATGAAAACAGCATGATTTGTACTTACACTATTTTAGGGGGGAAAAAAAAGGTGGAAATAATATTCCGATTTAGGGGTCATGAAGCAGGATGCTTGATGGTATCATAAAGGAAGGCTTTATAAATAGTGGAGAAAAGTGGTAAAGTGTCTGCTGTTATTACTTATGTGGCATAGCCACATTCAGTGATACATATAATTTTCTTTATTAGATTGCATGATTCTGGAAGCAGTAATGTATGGTCAGGAAAAAAATAAATTACTAGATTAGTTTACTTCCAACATTAATTTGTCCATAGTCACAGCATTATGAACCATTTATTATTATTTTAGAGAAGTACTTGGGAACAGGAAACAAGAATATTTTATTGCTGGAACTGAGCAGCCATTCTTTAAGTTATTTTCATGAAGCATACCTAAGAGTTTGGACCTTGACTTAAGGGCATTATAGCGAAAGTAATCTGTGCCATGGCACCTTTTTGTTCAATATCAATTACAGGATGCATTTGATGTGGGCAAGCTTAAAACTGTACAGAATTCAGCACTATTACGGAATGATTTGTTGGGAGGGAGTGATCAGCTGACTTTTTAAATGATTATTTCAGGCAATATAGCTTCCTGTCTCTGGCACCTGGCTTTGCTCTTCATGAGAACAGATGCTAGACACCAGGCCTACTTGACAAATCCTATTTCCACATACCTTTGGGAAGTACTTTTCCATTCCTGTGCAGCCCTGTTGCATCACAGACAGATGTTGCTGGCTGGGGTAGTACCAGCTCCTTGTTTTGTGTCAGAGCTGGCCACCAAGGTTCTTAGACTGCCTATCTTTGGTTTAGTGGTTGTGCATGAGACAGGGACACCTGTTATCTCTGTTACTGGCTAACATCATCTCTCTGTGTGGTAAAGAGTAGGCTCTCACTTAGCCCTGCTGATGGCTATGATATGGTATCCCTGGGGCTGATCTAGTGCAGATCATAATTTCTGGCATCTCTGATAGGGACTCGGTGGCTGCAGCAACTGTGGTAAGCAGCCTGCTCAATACTGAGGGCCACCACAATTTAAAAATCCATATATGAACACCATAAAAAGAATTTGAAGATTGCAGTTTTGGCAACCCTGTATTTTGAACAGTGTGAGACTATTTAGTGTTACCCACAATTTAAATCTTAGCCATCTTAGAATTTGCAGTGTAGTATAGTGGCTTGAACCCCCTTAAGGAGCAAAGGACATTGTGCATATTTTGCATTAATATGTGTTCAGGATGAATGATTATATACATTTGTCTAATTAGCATCATTTCAATCCAGTTAATCCTCTGCATGTGAAAAAGAAGTACTTTTTTGGATGAGGTATTCAAAATCAAAGTGCCATTGTACCTTAACAATGTATTATTGGCATATACTTCTGTCTTGCTCTGCACCTGGGTTTTAAACATTCATCCACATATATTCTTTGTTTTGTGAAAAGTACCCAATACTAGCTATAGATGTCATAGGCTGTTTTCTTATATGGAGATCATGGTATTTATGTAACCTAGGAGCAATAAAAAGCAAAGGACAAAGCAATGCACATGTCAGCCTGAACATGGAGCTTGCTGAAATTCTATTTGCTAGGGAGATGAAGAGCCCTGGAGGCAGGAGGATCTGCTGGTAGCCAAGCACAGCCCTGGGTTTGTAAGAAAATGAGCACCAGAGAGGAATATATCTTACAAGACAAACCTATTAACCCAGACAATTGCTTTCCTACTAACATAACCCTTATTTGTGTTTACATTTTCTCTTTTCTCAGAACTTTTTTCTGTTTACAGCTATACATGAACTACATAACTCTATACTTTCAGTAGATAAATACATCTGTCTTTAAATCATGAATGTTACTTTTCTGTTGCATTTATTAAACTCTTGACCTCATTGATGCTGATAAAGACTTCAGCTAGCTGAGTGCATGTCAGTACCAACAAGATGCTGTGACCTTTGCTGGGATTTGAATGAGCCCTAAATAGCACATCATAAAGCACATACCTATTGAAAAGGTTTGGGATTTTCTGTCTGGATGTTTGATTGTAATGCCAACTGTCCCCAGCATATTCAATAGTCTGGCTCTGTAAAGCTCAACATGATGAATAAGACAGCTGCAAAATTCTGCAATCAAATATGGATTATAGGTTTAGTTCCATGTTTCATTTTGACTGTCTTTAATTTAGTTCTGTAAGGCTGTAGTGCTTACCTTATGAAAGTTTCTGTGATGAAATATCATTAATTTGCAGCATCCAGAATAGGCATTTCAATGTAGGATTTGATTTACTGGTAGGAGGAGAAGCCTCTGTATTGTAGTAGAGCACTGATTCTCACATGATTTTGAGTGGCACTTTTTATATAAAAGTATTTCATAGCTTTCCAAATAAATTCTTGATAAAACTGAAAAGCAAGCTGCAGAAAGTTCATCTCACTTGAAACTTGTTAAATGTCTCTTGGGTATAGCTGCCTATATATATGGAACCAAAGTAGTTTCCTCTCTCTGGTGTGTAAAAGGATAAACACTGGCAGGTCACTTGCTTAAAAATTATTAAGGTGCTTCATACATATGGTATATAACTAACTTGGGACTATGCACTCTCTTCTCCTGTTCAGGAACACATCTGAAAAAGTGCTGATGGCAGGTGCAACAGACCACTACCTAAAAGTGCTGCTTAAACACTTTGTGTTGTCTATTTCACAGATCATAGTTGAAAAACAGCGTCCAGTATCATGAAATGATATTAAAAGACAATACCTGTTGTGTTAGCAAATGTATCTTGTATTCTAGATTTATGGATGGCAGGGCAAACTTACTAATCAACTTTATGTTTGGATCACTATTTGAATCTTGAGTATGAATGTCTATAGAGTCATAGAGTGCATTAAACTGGAATAGACCTTTAAGGGTCACCTGACCCACCCCACCCCTCTACAATAAGTAGGGACATCCCCAGCTAGATCCAGAGATATTTTTGCTGTACATTACCTGCAATGCATCATGCCAGCTGAGCAATTCAAACCTGCTGTGAGGATAAACATCTGCATTCAGTGTAGTATTTAAAGATATCACAGATAATTCTGCATGAAAACAAAATGCTCATATAAAAGAGTTAAAAATGAGTCCCTGTGTGTTATTCTTATTCTCACTTCTGAGCTATTTTTCTTCTGTTATACAATTAATCTATTAGTCAATGATAGGTCTACAAACATGCTTTTTGTTAGAATAATGATTTCTGAAGTCCCTAGATGAGGTCTGTTGACTATTAAGCTAGGAGAAGCCAGCACTGATGACAATACTGTCTTCAAGGGAGTGAAAAACACAAGTCATGCAAAATCAGAAGGGAGGAAACATTATTTTTTTAATCTCAGTATTAAGTAGATAAAGAACCAATCTTCTGAAGGTGAATGGCTTGACTCAATGTCATCCATATTTTTTTGTAGAAAAGCCAACGAGATGATTTTGATTTCCCTAGTGCTTAACTCCACCCTCCTTTCACAACATCCTTTATTTTAAAACAATCCCTAAATCCTCTTCATATCAAGTGAGAGCAAAAGAAAATTTTGTGTCTTGATACGGGCGTACTATTAATTTGGAAAGTATCTACAGTATAAACACAGCAACACCAAATAAATGTATTCTTTGTCACCATGGTCTTTTGATACAAACATTTTAAAGAGCTTTTATGTCTTCCTTCTAAGTATGTGTAGAATGATATCTTCATGCTAAAATGTTCAATTTACTTGTTTATTACTGGCAAGGAAAACAAGTTTTGTACCTTCTTCTGGCCCATCTCCATCTCTAGATCTGCTGCACATAGCTTTTCTAATGGTTTGGAGTGGTTTGTGGTGTTGGTGTCCTCCCCCCACCCAGAGTAGGCACAATCACTCTTCATCCTCTACAGAGCAGATCAGCGTGCAGGGAAATCTCATCTCGGCCCCATTACAACTAAACTCCTGTGGTGTTTCAGTACTGAATCCTGGCCATCTGTGTCTTCCTGTTTCAGCAAGTTCCTTCTTAGTACTGTCAGTAAGCATTTTCTTCATGCAGCCTTTGCTCTTGAAAATGAACAATGTTGTGTTAATCTAATTCTAGTACATCAGCTGGACTGTGTAAATTTGTAGGGACATGTTGGACAGGAATACATATTTCCCTTCAATTAAATACGTATTTCCCTCTTTGCCATCAATCTTTCAATCACTTTTTATTCAGATGTTTGTCCTATTGACACTACTAGTTACTTTGCTCAGGAAAGAAATGCTGATGTCCTCAGGCATATAGTGCCTCCTTATTATTGAGAATTATTCAGCAGACCCCTTTGTTATAAGACTAGATACAAAGATATTTATGCAAGAGTAAGAGATCACAAAGCAGTTTAATCTTGGATGTTCTTCAGCTTGGATCTCTGTCACCTGCTGGATATTATGTACATAATGCTCAGTGGTGTGAGAGAGCTGCTTCTACATCAGCTTTTCTATTGCCATTCTGCAAAGGTGTCTTGTCTTACTAGAGTTATTTAGGAGAGAGAACATTACAAAACAAAATAAAAACCAATAGCACTTTCTTTTTTTCCTCCATTTTTGCATTTAAAAAAAAAACCCACAACTCCCTCTTTGTGATTACTAGTGAAGTAACAACCCTAGATGTCTCAGTGATGGGGATACCTATTTCTTTAGTTATCCTTTACAGCAGACAAATGGTTCCTGCCACAAAACACTAAACATCTAAATACTTGATTAAAAATGAGCAGATATGGCACTCAGGATGTGCAAAGAAATTGCATATGAGGCACTGAGGGCACAACATAGGTGGCTTATATGCACAAACCAATGCATAACTCTTCAGTTCCAGTAACAGTGGAGAAAGATGGAAGTAGACAGTTCAGTATGGTAAATTGACAGCTTCCGTACAGACTGAAGCACTTCCTGGCTCAACCTGAGAATGTACAACTGAGACTAGCGGGCTTTTAGGCAGAGGCCTTCTAATTTTCTGGTGCTTCAGGGTCCTAGAACCTACTGCAACTTCCTTTTTTTTTTTTTTTCTGGAAAGCCAGCTGTGTGTCTGCATCATGTAATAGGCTATGCAAATCTACTGAGCAAACTCACTCCCGCATGGCAAAAATAAAGAGAAAGAAACTGCAGTTGCATCATGGTAAAGCAATTAATTATGACCTGATTTAATATGCTCTAGACTGTCTCTATTTAAAAAAAGAACAACACCTCTTAGAGAAGTAGAGATATTCCCCCAATCCTGCTAGATGTTGGTTGAGGGCATTCCTGAATGTTTTTCCCAAAACATTAGAAAGTGACAATTTGACTATTCTGCGAATGTCCCAGAACAGGAATGAGATCGCATTTTTTTTAAAAATGCGTTTCATATCATATTAATTTGTGTATATTTTTTCCCCTCTCAGGATAAATGTAGCTGTCAGAAGTACTAAATGGGTTGTAATGGCTGCTCCACAGCAGCTGAAAATCCTTGGGTGAAGGACTGTAACTGCTGGTTTGTGCTGTGATCTGGCACCTGTGAGCCAGGAGTGGTGAGAGCCTTGGATAATGAGAGATTGATGAGTGGAGGATAGTTCGAGAAAGATTGTTTTGGTTTGGTTTTTTCCCAAGATTTTTTTTTTTAATAACAGTACAGCAATTCTGAAAATATACAAATGCAGCTCAGGTTGTCACTTTTCTTACTCTTTTAGGTTATTGCAGGCAGTAAATTCATTATAATCTTCCTCTAAGTGTTCTGTACATTTGTTTATAAATTCCTTCACATTAGGAACATCTGTATTTTGTTGTCCCTGGTATTATTAACGATGTGTCACACGGATCAGATTTGCTTTCATATCCCTATGTGCCGCGGTGCCACCAGATTAAAAAGATTATTATGATTATGAACTACCCATACATTTAATTCTCAGCTTTATGCCAGTGTGTAAAATGGCTGAGGGGATTTGGTTCAGAGCATGGCTGTTTTCTGCAATATGCAGATGATTAAGACCTACAATTAACTAATGATCTATGCAGCAATTTGACAAATTCTTTTGCTCCGATGCCTTCTCTCCTCAGAAACCCTTCTGTAGCTTCACAGAAATTCCTGCTCTTGGCTTCTCTAAACCTCAGCTATGAAACATCTTTTAATTTATAAATAAACTTAACATTCCTCTTTATAGTGCTGAATATGGCTATGCAAACCATGTGAACCACACAGCTTAGCATGAGGCATGATGGGAAATAAACCCCCCAACAGCGGCTAGATAAAATAAGAGCTTTTTGAAGTTATTCTTTAACTGCAGCCAGCAGTGGAGTCAGCCAGCCTTGTCTGCAAAAGGTGAAGCTGTAAACACCTCTTCTAAGGGCAGAGCAGCTCCGAGTTTTTGAAGTAACCATAAATGTAACATCTCTGCTAAGGGACAACCCGGCACAATAAGAGCTTTTATGGAAACAATGGTCTGTTAAGAGCAAGTGATGCTGGAATATGGGGAGTGTTGGCTGTCCTTGACTTTCTGACAGCCCAGGAGTCAGTGAGGAAGTGCAGATGGAGCACAGGCCTCGTCACATTCACTTCCCCCCACCCCCAAACAGCAGGAAAATATTTAACAGTGCCAAAGTCCAAATGAATCACTCTGTATACAATAGGAAAAAATCATAGAGCACTGAAGACCACCTTAGATGTGAGTTCAAAAGAAAAGTGCGTACACACATCTTGTATGCATCATTGATCTTCTTCCTTTAAATCCCCACTATGAATTTTCCAGGAAAATATGTGACAAGCAGCAATGAGAAAATTCTGTGATTTATATTGTATTCTAGAACATTAAACAAAAATGTTAACAAATAATCAGGGTGATCTTTGGAAAAAAAAAAAATGGGGGTGGGGGGGGATATACATCTCAGAAAGGAAATTGGTAGGGTTCTAAATCAACCAATTTAAATCAGTGGCCAACCTCCAAGCGGCTTCAGAGTGAGGATTCAGCATGGAGAAAACAGACTGTGAACACATTTTTTAGCTCAGTTAACTCCTCCTCCCTTTTAAATAACTGAAAATGTGAACCACATCAAACGCAACTGGTTCTCTCAGGTAATATAGAAAGCACGCAGTGGTGTTTCAACTAAATGTTTCTGCTTTAACAATACCAAAAGCTGCAACAATCCAGAAAACAAAAGCATAGACACTATGAAGGAGGGGCTTCATCTACTACAAGTAAACAAAAAGCTCATATCTTCAACTAGAGGATAGGTTTCAAAGAAAAAATTGACTATGACAGAGCAGTGTGAAAGGCACATAAAAACACATGAGATTAAAGCCAAAGACCATCTGCAAGAATAGCAAAGACCTGAGTATCACCATTTTTTTAGACTCCCTGACATTAAAGGTAATGTGTTGATTGATTTCAGTGACTTTGAATGTATGAGGAAGTCGTGGTGGAATATGCAAAGCAGGAGATAATTGTATTTACTCTTAATGATGAGTCACACTTTATATTTTGGTCTCCAGACTCTTTTGTGTTATCTTCATACTCGGTCAGCATTGACTGAAGAGATAGTCATTGCTTGTAACATTTGGGCAAAAATTGGAATCCATCTGTTTCTTCTATAATAAGTAATTGAAATGAAGGTCTCAACAGACAACTCCTTGCTAGCATCCATATCAATCCTATTTAGTGGTTTTTCTGTCCAAAACTCTTGCTTAATGTATTTGTGCAAGGAATTTGTGCTTTCCTGTGCAGAAGTCAATATGATCAAATACCAGTGCCAGCTGATTATCCATAACTGTTCATGGATTTTTCAAGGAAACTTAATCAAGATTTTCTCATAGAAAACAGATGAATGAGAATTCCAAGTCTCTCTAGGCATTTCATTTGTAGCAAACATGGTTTATTAAAACATTTCTCATTGTTTCATAAATTAGACTCTTGTAGCTTTTTCTTCTATGCAACTTTTTTCATATTTTGTTTTAAGTTGTGCAAAGCCAAATAAAAATCAATACAATACAATACAGTACAATACACCAGATTGGAAGAGACCTTCAAGATCATCGCGTCCAACCCATCAAACAGTCCAACCCACCCAACAACTAGACCATACAGCCAAGCACCCCATCAAGTCTTCTCCTGAACACCTCCAGTGAAGGTGACTCCACCACCTCCACGGGTAGCCGATTCCAATGGGCAATCACTCTCTCTGTGTAGAACTTCTTCCTAACATCCAGCCTAAACCTGCCCTGGCGCAGCCTGAGACTGTGTCCTCTTGTTCTGGTGGTGGCTGCCTGGGAGAAGAGGCCAACCTCTGCCTGGCTACAACCTCCCTTCAGGTAGTTGTAGAGAGCAGGAAGGTCACCCCTCAGTCTCCTCTTCTCCAGGCTAAGCAACCCCAGCTCCCTCAGCCTTTCCTCATAGGGCTTGTGTTCCAAACCCCTCACCAACTTTGTTGCCCTCCTCTGGACACGTTCCAGCAAGTCAACATCCTTCCTAAGCTGAGGGGCCCAGAACTGGACACAGTACTCAAGGTGTGGCCTAACCAGTGCAGTGTACAGGGGCACAATGACCTCCCTGCTCCTGCTGGCCACACTGTTCCTGATGCAAGCCAGGATGCCACTGGCCTTCTTGGCTGCCTGGGCACACTGCAGGCTCATGTTCAGCCTACAATCAACCAGTACCCCCAGGTCCCTCTCTGCCTGGCCACTCTCCAGCCACTCTGACCCCAGCCTGTAGCACTGCCTGGGGTTGTTGTGGCCAATGTGCAGAACCCGGCACTTGGATGTGTTCAATCTCATGCCGTTGGACTCTGCCCATCTGTCCAGCCTGTCGAGGTCCCTCTGCAAAGCCCCTCTGCAAAGCCTCTGCCCTCCAGCAAATCAACTGCTGCCCCCAGCTTGGTGTCATCTGCAAATTTACTGATGATGGACTCAATGCCCTCATCCAGATCATCAATAAAGATGTTGAAGAGCATGGGGCCCAGTACTGATCCCTGGGGCACACCACTAGTGACAGGCCGCCAGCTGGATGTGGTGCCATTCACCATCACTCTCTGGGCTCGGCCCTCCAGCCAGTTCCTAACCCAACACAGTGTGATCCTGTCCAAGCCAGGGGCTGCCAGCTTGGCCAGGAGTTTGCTGTGGGGGACGGTGTCAAAGGCCTTGCTGAGGTCCAGGTAGACCACATCCACAAGCCTCCCCACATCCACCAGGCGGGTCACCTGATCATAGAAGGAGATCAGGTTGGTCCGGCAGGACCTGCCCCTCCTAAATCCATGCTGGCTAGGCCTGAGCCCCTGGCCATCCTGTAAGTGCTGTGTGATCGCACACAAGATGACCTGTTCCATAATCTTGCCTGGCACTGAGGTCAGGCTGACAGGCCTATAATTCCCTGGCTCATCCAACCGGCCCTTCTTGTGGATGGGCACCACATTGGCCAGCTTCCAGTCTTCTGGGACCTCTCCAGTGAGCCAGGACTGCTGAAAAATGATGGAAAGTGGCTTGGACAGCTCATCTGTCAGCAATCTCAGCACCCTAGGATGGATCCCATCCGGTCCCATGGCCTTGTGGGGGTCCAAGCGGCTCAGTAGATCTCTAACTTCCTCTTGGAGCAGTGGGAAACTATGCAGCTCTCTGTCTCTTTCTGCCAGCTCTGCAGGCCAGCTGTCTGGAAGACGTTCTGCCCTGCTAGGGAAAACTGAGGCAAAGAAGGTGTTAAGCACCTCTGCCTTTTCCTCATCCTTTGTTACAACGTTCCCCTCCGTGTCAACCAAAGAGTGGAGGTTGTCCTTGCCCTTCTTCTTGCTATTGATGTATTTATAGAAGGACTTTTTGTTGTCCTTCACAGCAGAGGCCAGTCTAAGTTCTAAATGGGCTTTTGCCTCCCTAATTTTCTTCCTGCATGACCTAGCAACATCCCTAAACATTCTGTAGGTTGCCTCCCCTTTCTTCCAAAGATGATACACCCTCTTTTTTCCCTTAGTTCTATTAAAAGTTCATTACCCATCCAGGCTGGCCGTCTGCCCCGGCGGCTCATCTTCCGGCACACCGGCACAGCCTGTTCTTGCGCCTTCAATAGTTCTTCCTTGAAGTAGGTCCAGCTCTCCTGGACCCCTTTGTTTTTAAGGGCTGATTCCCAAGGAACCTTCTGAATTAGTTCCTTGAGTAGCCTGAAGTCCGCCCTCCGGAAGTCCAGAGTGGAGGTCTTCTTGCTCCCCTCTTGGCTTGGCTGCACACCGAAAACTCTATTATGTCGTGGTCACTGGTGCCTAAACACCCTCCGACCACCACATCACCCACCAGCCCTTCCCTGTTGGTGAAGAGGAGGTCAAGCATAGCCTTACCCCTGGTAGGCTCACGCAGCACCTGGGATAAGAAGCTGTCCTCCATGCACTCTAAGAACCTCCTAGACTGCCTCCTCTCTGCTGTGTTGAGATCCCAGCAGATATCAGGCAGGTTGAAGTCACCCATGAGAACGAGGTCAGGCGATCTTGAGACAGCCTTAAGCTGCCTATAGAATGCCTCATCAACATCCTCCTCCTGGTTGGGTGGTCTATAACAGACTCCAACCAGGATGTCTGCCCTGTTGGTCTTCCCTCTAATTCTCACCCACAAGCACTCAACCCTATCATCCCTGATCTCCATCTCAACAGCATCCAGTGCCTCCCTGATGTACAGGGCCACCCCTCCACCCCTTCTTCCTTGCCTGTCTCTCCTGAAGAGCCTGTAGCCGTCAATTGCAGCGCTCCAGTCATGCGAGTCGTCCCACCACGTCTCTGTGATGGCAACTACATCATAACTTTCTTGCTGCAACAAGGCTTCCAGCTCCTCTTGTTTGTTACCCATGCTTCATGCATTAGTGTACATGCACTGCAGCTGGGCTGCTGGTTTCACCTCTAGGTCTAGCTTATCACCTCCAGACTCCTGCCTGAGGGCACTGGTTTCCGACCCTCCCCCTTCGAAGCTAGTTTAAAGCCCTGTCAATGAGACTTGCTAATTCCCTTCCCAGAATCTTTTTACCTTTGGGGGACAGGCCATTCTCATGTATTGTGACCTTTCCCCTCCTCTGGGACAGATGTACTCCATCTGTTACCAGCTGACCTGGTGCAGTAGAAAGTTCCCCAAGACCAAAAAACCCAAAATTCATTCGTCTGCACCAGCCCCTAAGCCACTTGTTGACTACAGCGGCTGACCTGTTCCTTATTGTGTTCCCTCCTGCAACTAACGGTATCGATGTAAAAATTATTTGTGCACCTGACCCCTCAACCAGATCTCCCAGGGCCCTGAGGTCATTTTTGATAGCCCTGGGAGGCCTGGTACCACCATCATCATTCCCTAACTGCATGACCAATAAGGGATAATAATAATAATGTTTTCTTCAAGGACCTAAATGTTAGGTCCTTGGGTGTTGCAACTCATCTGACATTAGAAACTTGATCCAGTGAAAAAGTTCTACTATTTAAATATAGATAGAAGGGGAATACAGACCATAAACCCAGAGATACTATAGTCATAGGCATTGGATACCTGCAACTCTAGTGACTCTTGGGGCTGGGGAGGAAGTGGGTGTGGGGAGCAGCAGAGCAAAATAGGTTCGTATGCCTGATGTAACTGAGGAGAATGTGAACTGAATCTTAAATGTTATTGCGTTTCAGCCACCTCAACTTACTTTTTTATTTTATGAAGCTTATTCCCTAAGTTATGAAGAAACTGGCACAAATTCACTGATAATTTTTTTTCAGTGGTATTAGAAATGAATAAAGAATCCATAGGTATCAAAAAGTGAGCGCTGGCAACCCCCGTTGACGCAAACCCAGCAGGGCAGTTCTTGTATCCCAATCATTCTCTTATCATTGCCAGAGATACACAGCTATCTCTAGAGCAAATACTAACTCCACTGCTAGATGAGATATTTGTCATCACAATAAACAGAAATTTGAGCTGAATATAGTTGTTCCTAACCAAAGGAACTAAAAGATGGAATCCAAGAGCTCTGCAATATGCTGTTTCATTCTTTTCCTGAGAAAATAATGGATTGGAAACTATCCCATATTAATAGTTTTCATTATATTTCCTTTTTGTGTCCCCTTTATATGTCCTTTCTGTCCAGTTTATGACTTCACATACAATTATAATCTAAAGGTGCAGGTCACCACATTCGAAATGTTACACCCGTTTCTGGCACTGTCCTCATAAATAGCCTGGAGCATATGCTTCCTGTATCGTCCCCGTCTGCTAGGGACAAAGGCTGTTACTGCTGATAACAAATTGGCTCCACTGTGATTCATGGGAATAAAGAGCCAGTACAATCTTAAACATTTCTGTCTCACCCACAGTCTTACCACTTTATACTATGTCTTTGCTCAGGATGTCCTAGAGTGGTGTGGTCATCACCTCCTGGTAATCTTTGGCATGAATAAAGTCATTTTACCCAAGGGCACTGTAGACTTCACTTTTTGGAAGAGAATTTTATTTTCTATATCAATAGCTTTCACTAGTTGCATGGAAACTACATTCAAGACCTTATCTATTTTCTGCATTAATTTATGAGTGATTTGCTGCTCAGCATTGGAATTATTTTCCCAATCAAATATTTGAGTTGTGTTCAAAAAAAAAAAAAACCAAAAAAAAAAAAAAAAAAAAAAAAAACCCACCACAAAACCCCACAACTCTTTTAACAGACTAACTCCTAATCATCAGAGGAGTGATAAAAATCAGGCTGTTTTCAAGAGCCAGATCCTCAGCCACAGCCTGCTTTTCAGATAAAGTGCTCTGGAGATGAAAAATAGTGAACACAAAAGTCTATACTAAGATCATTTGAAGCTCATGAAACATGAAGGGCTCATTAGTTGAGCTAGGAAAGTTTTTCACCAGAGATACTTAATCCATGTCAGTTCTGCACAGTGTGTTTTGTGGATCCTTCACAGCAGAAACTGGGTATTACAACAGAGTTTGTTTTGGTTTGTTGGGTGTGTTTTGTTGTTCTTGTTTTAAGAACCTCACACACAAATTCCAGGCAACCCTTTAAAGCTGTTTTTGTCACAACTATAACTTAATGTTGCAAAGCAAATGCATATGCTGTACTTGAAAAAAACTCCTGTGAGCTCCTTCCCCTTCAGTCTAAGCCTAAATGTCCAATTTGAGTCCTACACTGTCATTAATTGTTGCTTTTAAGTAGAATTGGTATAATGTTCTTGCATTTCTCAATTTCATTGAATGATCACCCTTACCTTCTGAAATCCAAGGATCATTTCATAGCCTGTTGCCACAATGGTGTCCATTTACAGGTCTCTCTTTATGTACATGCATATATGTGTATATATAAATGCAAAACAGGTTGAGAAATATAACTTCAGTGAAAGCATCATTAGAGAGGACTGTGACTAGCTGAACCAGAATCTCTTATAGCCTATATGCTCTTCCATATTTTGGTAGCTGATTTGTCTGGGTTCATCTCCCATTCTCATGAGCAAGTCTCTGTAGCTGTCTGCCTACCATGGGTTTGTTAGTACATGTATTTTGAAGCACAGCTGAAGCTGGGGGAATCTGAAGTTATGTAAATTTTAACCCCAAAATGTCAGGTCATAAGTAAATATGTTGAAGATAGGAAAATATCAGTGCCCAAGAGATAAAGTCACTACTCTCTGCTTCTGATTTTTTTTTCTTTCCGTATCTTTTGTATTCTATCTCATTTCAAAATGTCAGTAGAATGAAAAACAAACAAAAAACCCCAAACCCAGCCAATCCAAAACAATCCAGGAAACTGAACAGTGAAGCCAGGTAACTTGTTAATAATTACAGGCTCTTTACTCTTCTGCAGATAGAAGAACTTCCCCATATAGAATGAAAAATGACAAATATGAGCCCCATTTAGATTCAATTTATCACATTCTTAGTGCTCCACTGATTAATTAAAAGACCTCACTGTGTGCAATGCACAATAAATTTAGCACATCTAGGAATGACTTTCTGGAAGGGTATACTAACATCAGGGTTATTTTCTGCCTTTCTCTGATAGTGATCCTACTTACTGCATTATTTTTAGAAAGTTGTTTGTTGATAAAAAGCTCAATAAGGATGACCTTTGAAGAAGCCAGGATGATACTTTTCCCCTTCCACAATTCACGCTGTCTCCTCCCCTCAATCCCACCTCAGAGCAGATGCTCCTACCCCTTGATATTAAAGGGCAATACTTCACAAATAGAAGCCACTGTCAGACTGGATACTGTAATTTTCAGTTCTCTAGGGATTATAAGAAACATCATACGTATTTATGTGCAGTATATTCCCCCAGATATCTACTTTGTCCCACAGAATTTTTTTCTTCTTTTCTGACAGGAAATATGATTTCCACACACAGGTGCTTCAGGGGCATTGAATAATCAAACCTGAAATCCTCTCCCTGCACTCAGTTTTTAAATAGGCTTTATAGAAACCAAAGGAGCCAGTAAGATTTCTGTAGTGCATTAGTGAGCCCATTTATTTATTAATATACTTTTAACTATCCTCTCCTCTTACCTCCTGTGGGAGGGATTTGAAGCCTTACCACAAGCAGTTATTGAGGTACGCAGTGGAACAATGTAACCATTTCCTTCCCAATCAGAGGAAGAACACTCTTGATGTGTAGTTGTCTAAATGGTTCCCAGTTTACCAAGCTCTCAGATCAGCAGGGTGAAGGAAATAGGAGGCATGGGCAAAATCCAAAGACATGGAGGGATCTGGTGAGCTGCTGCTGTGGTGAAACGGGTTCTGTGGTGCAGTGTTACAGCTTCGTGCTAGCTTAGGAGGATTACTTGGCAATTACTTTTCAGTGTGACCCTGGAAGTATCTAATTGTCAATTTTTGTCCAAGCTTTCCACAAGATGCCTGAGCATTCAGCACCTCAAAGTGTCAGGGAAGAAATGGGAAGCAAATGGAAAGGATTGTTCATGATGACTGCCAAATCTCTGTATTCACACAATCCTGGCACTTTATATATCACATGCTATGTCCTTGTCTTAATGTGATGATTAGCTCGTGGTGTTGGTGTTGTTTTTGTTTCTTTTGCTTTTTTTCTGGTTTGGTTTTGATTTGTTTCCCGCCCCTGTTTGTTTGTTTCTTTTCTTTGAAACTGGACAGGCGTTCATTTTGTTAAAATCTTGATATAAGCAGGGAAATAGTTCTCTACTTCTGTCCACATGGAAACTGGCCCATCAATTTTTAGCTCCTATAAAAGGGGATAGAAAAGAGTTCCCAAGGATTAGGTTTGGAGAGCAGATTTTGGAGTCCATCTCATCCTGGTTAATGCAGTTCAGATGTGGAGACTCCACCTACTCTAAAAGATGGTTATCATCTAGTGATTTTCCATAACTAGGAGAATTAGATAATTTTTAATGCTGTGCAGTGTTTGTCTGCAATGAAATAGTTCTGGTGAAGGAATTGACATAGATTATTTTTAATTATTTTTTTTTTGTCACAGCATATGCATCCAGGAAAAATTTGTTTCTATCTTCATGTCAGCACTTACCTTCTCCAGAATTAAATTTTCAGACATGCACAAATGTACACTGTCCTTGAAACCTGAGCAATTATTTTTAAAGGTATACAGAAAAGCCATTCTATTTTCATCCAACTCTTTGACACAGGCTGTGGGGGTAATAAGCTTTGAGCAACTATGGTGTGAGTAATTCCAGTAAGAAGATTTGTAATCACAGGCTGTGCATCCTGTTAGCTAATTTGGAGTACAGGAAAAAAGTTTCATCACAACTTTGCAGCAGAAAAATGATTTATCTCTGTTAGGCACCCAACCAAATGCTCAAGAGAATCTGAAATTGGAGAATTAGAGTAGAAAGTGCATCTGGAAGCCTTCAACTTCTTGTTTGTATGCTTACTACAAAAATCACCACAGTTTTTATTACCTCAAACTGATTGTAAAATGTTGTCATTGCAGAATGTCAAGATTTCTGTATAAAGTTTCCAATACACTAGTTAAAGTGGCTTTCATGTGATTTTAATGGAAGTTGATCTCCATCTCAACTGAAGCTAGTTATGTCTCTGTATTATCTACTTTCTTTGGGTCAAACATACCCTTCAAAGTGAGTTTTCTGGTGATCTTCTCCTTTCACTGTATTTTGGCTTGTCTTTGGAAGTGCTGGAGTCAGACTTCATTGTTCAGTGTAAGCACCCTGAAATCCATTTGGCACCAATGGCAGGTCCTCTGTATGACTTGCCATCATATAGATATCCTATACATATGCTGAATCACTTGTTCTGAGCAGGTACCCTGGAGCAGCTTTCTGTTTTCCATAATTACTTGGGGTTCAGGCTGGCAGGCTGGTGCACATCTTCTAATTCACTTAAAGTGTCTGTGTTTTTACAAGTGTGTGTGACCGGTTTAGGCTGTGCCTTTAAGAAAGGGACACTTTCTGAACACTCTGGGCGAATGTTTTGATATTAGAATGAAAACAATGATATGCTAATTCAATTTCATTGGTGGGACCCGGTTGTAGTTTTTTTTGTTTAGTCTTTCAGTCGGGGAGTCAGTCTGCAGTCGTCTTCTTCTTCCCCCTGTGCTGTGAGCTGGCTCGTTTCTCTCTACGATTCCTTCTAACCAGATAAGAAAACTAACTTTTTTTGCATTCGCTTGGAGCTTTAACAAAGTTTTCCCCTTTTAATTACCTTCCTTTCTCTTTCTCTCTAACCCTTTTGGGAAAAAGGGGAGGTAGGGAGGGAGAAGGGAGCGGCAGGCCAAACCCCCTGGCCGCAGGGGGGTTGGGGAAAGGTTTCCTGTTGCTGTATATTTCTGTATATATTGTAAATATTGTATATTTTTGTGCATATTAATTGCATTCCATATCTGCTTGTAAAATACAGCTTTCATCTGCTTCTCCAGCTGAGTTAGCTGTGGAATTCTTTTGTGTGTGGGGGGAACTTTCCTACTCCACCACAGTGTGGACGAATGAGACGTCAAACTTTGAGCAAGTACACAGTGTGCATTTCCCAACCTGCGCTGGTGCTCTGTGTTCAAGTGTTATGGCAACTGCTGCTATGGAAACTGCTTTCATGATGACCAGTCTTGTAACTTCCCCGTTTTATCAGCAAGCAATTGCTCTTCCATAATATCCAGTCATATATTTGCCTTAATGAGTACGATGATGCAAGAAAGCAGTTAAATTAACTTCTGTTAGTATATGCAGCTGACTTTATTTTTTTCAGAGTGTACATCAAAATAATTTAACTATTTCTTTCTCTGTTTATCTCCATTACATTCAGTTTTGCAAGTAATTTCCCAAGTACTGAGAATGTCAATGTCCATCTGAAAAGCGTCTGGCAATAGCCCGGAAGATTCCCCTCCTCTCTCTGCCCTGAATCCTCAGTGTTGTATATGAACAGTGCAGCTGGTACAGATGGAAAATAGAGAAGGGGAAGGCATGTAAAAATCTGGAAAACAAGCATTACCAAAGTCATCTGCATGATGCCAAATGGAGAAGCCTGACAATAATTAACAACCATCCCATTTTAAGGAACCAACAACTGACAGTGTCCTTTTAACTTTTCCTCCTCTGTGATACTCCTTTTCATATTATTATGGTGTTCAGGGGCAATCACTGTGTATTTAGGGACCAGGGAAGCTGACCAGTCACTTCACTGACCTGCTGTGTGACCTTGTATTGTTTCACTTCCATGTGACATTAGAAATTTTTTATAAAGTATTCCTGAAGTGTAGTTAACATTTGCAAAGGACTTTGTTTCACACAAAAAAGCAATGGAACGACATCATGACACATTGCTTAGGCTTATGCATTTAATGTTTGTCCACAAATAGCTTTTTGGCACAACCAAAAGGCATGCTGGCTGCTGAAGCTGAATTTTTGCATCCTCATATTCCCTATCCCTCCCCATTGCCTTAATTACTTTGCTTGAAAAAATCTCACTTATATCCTTTATTTTACTGGGTGCTTGCTGATCAGTTTTCTCATCAAAGCAGATAAATTGTGCTCTGCACTCAATGCTTCCACATTTGGTGCTGGTAGGGGTGGAACTATGTTGTTTTAACAGATTGGCAAGTGTGATCTAGGAGGATTTCTGGTTATCTTCATAATCTCTATTTTCTAATTATTGTTTTGTATTTCTTTTACTGGTCTTTTAAAGAACTGCCTTTCCACATTATTTGGATTTTTTTTTCTTCTTTATTTATCCAAATAAGTGAAAATAGCATAAAAATCTAGTGTAAGATGACTCCACTTGGTGCTGTGCTATTAGCAGTGAGGATAGTATGGTACCACCCTCAGAGTGTGCCATATCCCACTGTTTCTGGAACAAAGAATCACTCCAAAAAAGTTACTGGATGATATTCAAAATACCAACAGCAATGCCATTAAAGATTGGCTAGGTACAGAGATTGGGGGACTATATGAAACCCTATTTCAGGACTGCTGGAAACTTCCATTTAAACTAAGGACATGTGCAAAAGAAGAGAAATCCCTAGCAACCATACCTGAAACATCTCTTTGGGTTGTAAACTAAATGTTTTCATTATGATTTGTGGATGTATAGAGTTCATAGAAGTTTAAGGGAAGCTTTCCACAGAAAGAGTAGAAGATGTAACTATAACATCTGATGCCTGGAATACATAAAAGAGTTAGGATTTTCTATGCATAATTATTTGTACGTGCCTATGTCAATTTCCTATTGCATATCATGTGTTAAGTGTAAATTGCTCATCCTCCTTCATTCCAGCAAAGAATCCCCTATATTTTACAGTGGCTGTAGCAAAGAAAAATTAAGAACAAACTTTGTAAACTAATAGTAGTCCTTTGCTTAATGAGAAGCTAAGCAGAATATTTCTGTCAGCTTTGCTGGTGTGAGAGATTGAGAAGCAGTGTGTGGCCACGGAACATAAAGAGGAGTGACCTTGGTATCCTGAAATCTGTTTCTTTCTTTTTCTTATCTCCTTTGGTGAAGCTGTGTGGATTCAGAGAATTTCTTATTGCAATCCAAGTGAGAAATAATATACTAATATACTAGCCCAAGATGCAGAACAAAAATCAAGTGCTTTTGAAGTTGTTTAAATTGTTGCAGATACAGTTCTGAACATTTTTCCTAGTAGTTTTGCCCTAAAGAAAAAGATCTGATTGCACTTACATTTAAAAAGCCACTTAAAATTCAAATTTGATAATACTTTATTTGCTCTAGTTTCTTTCATCTGTATTTGTTTTTCTTTTATTATTAGTTGTTGTTATGCTGATGTTGTTTTCTGCTGTAATAATGTGAAGCTATTTCCGTTGTCTAAATGGCTGTTTATAGAATTTACTACTTGGCCACACCTTTTGTTTATTTTTTGATTATTTTTTGTCAGTTTTGGCTCTTTTGCCCTCCTATTCTTCCGTTTCTTCTTCTGTCATAGACATTTATACCACTTTACCAATATTCTTTTTTTTTCACCTCTTACCTGGGAACTCCTAAAATATAACTATTAATATTTTACCTTTTAATCTGTATTTTAAAATAATTTATTAATATTATGTGTAGTTATATAAAATATGTAGAATTATACCCATGTATTACTTCTAATGGTCAAGTATTAGTACTTATAGTTTGCCTAGCAGAAAAATGGACTGGACTTTTTTACATCAGGGACATTGAGTATTACTCCAAAGGACACAAAATGGTAAAATTAGTGCCTTTCTTTAAGAGGACTGAAAAAAAAATTATTATTGATGAGTCAGCTTTGCTTCAATGGATGGAAAAATACTGGAACTAGAAATCAAGCCAAGTATTTGCAAGTACCTCAAAACAGGAGAGCAACAAAAAGAAGTAAGTTGTAGTCCACACTGGCCTGTCAAAGATATATTACACCTATTTAATTTGTACCCAGGACTGGCAAATACCCCTTGTTAGTAGAGAAAAATGTTTTCAAGATAATAATATGAACAGAGACATAAGTATTATCATAAGGAAAGGCCATATGGTGTAGATGCAAGATGAATCATTTGAAGATGGTTTCAAACTCCAACTCTACGAAGACTATACTCAGCAATTTTCTGTGCTCCACTGTCAGCTCTTAATTAGCGAACTGGATAGTAGCTTAAAGCTTTATTACCTTTGTAGATGGCACCCTCCTGGGAGAGTCATCAAGCACTTTTATGCAGGGGTTGGACTTTTCGATAAGCACTAGTATTGGGAGCATCGTGGTATTGAGTCTCTTCCTCAGAGCACAGGACAGAGCACTGTCTTTTCTCAAGAGTTCAGTCTGGCTGATTACAAATGAGCCTGCTTTTGCAACTAATATACTAAAATCTGTTTTTGGGGTGTGTTGTAGGTGTGATGTAGTATGCAATACCTTCCACTCAGAGATGTGAGAGCCTTGGAGCAGGCTTGGAATGTCAGTCTTGGGGCACCACTCTGTCTGGAAGGATGGGTTCTTGGAGATGATCATTTGGTGCACAGACAAAATGATCAGAATCCATGAAACGTAAAGGACTAGGCTGATTAAACCTTTGTTTAATCTAGAGGAGGCAAGAGGGAGGCATGTTTCTCCTAAAGCTGTGAATAAAGTAAGAAGCAATGAATTAACTACAGCATGAAAAATCGCAGGTATATTTTAGGAAAGTGTGACAACTAATTATAAGGTTAAATAATTATTGAGATAGATTCTTGCAAAAGGGTTTCATTACTATGGACTTTAACAGTGAATTTAGAGAAATATGTCAGGAAGAGCTGACGTGCAGTTTGATCTTGCTTGGTGGAGGTAGAGAGCATAATGAATGACCTTTTATTTCGTTTCCAGCTTTACATTTTAAGAAGTCATGATCAGAAGAAAAGATTCCAGAGCAAAAAGATAGCTTTGTATTTCAGCCCTGCTGCTCAGTGAGATTTTGGATGTGGGGAGGTGTTTTGAAGAGCTGGAAATCACATTTTGAAAACAGGCAAATGTGAGGTTTGTTTGACAAGATACAAGAAAATTTAAAGACGGGCTCGCTCATGCAACCTTTAGAGGACCTCTATCTCCTTTTCTGTAATATGTTAGCAATTAGGGTGACTCTTCTTCTCCATAACACCACAGTATCATTTGATTTATGGACTAACTGATGCTTTTCAAAGATTCCCCCCACCTCTGCCCCCTTCATCTATAAAAATGACTCTCTTGGAGGCTTTTGATTAGCATGGAACAGAGACATTGTTTCACTTGTGAGACTATTTTTGTAGTATTAGAAATGTTCTCAAGGGTGTGAACTTTATGGGGAGTGTTTAGCAGCATGGATTCTAACTGTTTTACCATATTCATTTTGTACTTTGAAGCCTGAGTTTAAAATTAAACCATTAGCACTCAAAGCTTTTCCTAGTAAAACCCTATTAAAACCATATTTCTGAAACAAAAATTACACTATGACCAAAACAGTTGGAATGTTCTCATTAAGTCGTATCTGCAGTACTTGATAGCTATTGGCATTTTAGATTTATGAAGGGCCAGCTGTGAGACTTTCACAAAGCAGAAATTTTTATTATTGTTAATAATAAGCAGAAACATACATTGGAAAACAAATTGCACAAAGTGATAAGCTAATGAAATGAGTAATTCCACTCTGGTAAATTCTTTGTGCCAAACATGTGATTGCACAGTTTCATGATGACTTCATTTGCTCGTAAGTGGTCAGAAAAATGCCCTCCCAGGAATAGAAATTTTTTTTTTTTACTTTGATTAAAAAAAAAAATACACATGATGAAAGTGTCTTTATAACCATACACCAAAAATTAGTTCTATTCATTGGTACAAATCCACTATCAGAAAACCATCAATTCATCCATGTGATCTTTAACTTTAAAAAATACCTGCTCTATTTTTTTTTTTTTTTTAAACTTTTGTTCAGGTGTGAAGCTAATTATTGCTTCATTCTTTTCATGCCTACCAGGAGAGCAACTGAAATTTGTTCAGTTGTTCCAGAAAGCTTGCCATATGCATACTGACCTTCATGACTTCCCCACTCATAGAAGGTTGTCTTTCTGTTTCTCCCTGGTGTTTAGTTGTGCCAAGTATCCACCTGACTCCTTAAGTAAACATGTAGCAATATCATGTTAAGAAATCATTGTTTTACTCTTTTTCTTTTCTTCTTTTTTTTTTTTTTTTTTTAAATACAATGGTTAGGATGAAAAGTACTGTTTTCTGCAGCAAGCTTATCCCAAAGAATGCTCCTTCTGTTACCTCACCACAGATGTTCAATAATATGCTCCTTCATTCTTTCATTATGCTTCTGGTCTAACTCAAAAGTAGGAACCATGATGAAATTGTTTGCAGCAGTCAAACAACTCCCTTTGATATCAATAAATCCATACTCCATTACATGTGTGTTTCAGGTCTCCTGTGCATGTATGACATTGCTCCCTATAAAATCTCAAATAGGTCTGTGCTTATTTACTATGGAAATGTAAACTTACATTAAAATTAGAAAATAAGTAAATTAGAACTATAGTCCTATGGGGCAATCTTTTCCAATCTGGTTATCTAATTTGGCTTTCTATATTTGAACCTGCAACATCAGTAAGAGTGAACAAGTGCTCATTCTGAAGTCTTGAGCAAAACTATTTCAGTGAACAAAATGCATCTATTGAGATCAGTGAGCGTTGGCTCATACCCTGTCTCATGCCTGTAGGGGTTGAAATATGTAAAATAGATGCATATGTAGAGTTAATTGGCAGTGAAGGTAGAAAAACTTCACCCTGCATGTTTACTATTCAGCTATGACTATCTCACTTAGGCTGTCTTTTAGTGTCTACAGCTCTCAAGGAAGAGGCATGAAAGATTCAGAGCTTTACTTTCTGAGCCTTTCAGCAAAATGCTTAAATTGGGTAAAGCTTCACAATATTGTCTGACAGTTTTGAAACCCATCCAAAAATTTCTGTGTAAATTTGTTTATTGATTTGCATGGCACAGTCAGAGCCATTTACTATAAAATGGGTGGAAATGTTAAGTTTGGCTTAAAAAAAGAAAGCTGACTCTTTAAGAAAGTACGTAAATTCAACTCTGTGTGATATGTTTAGTAAGCACTCCTGAAAGTTAAACAAACAGAGCAATCATAAATCTCTAGTTTTGAGTAGTTTTCAAAATTTGATATCCCATAGGTTTGCAAAAAAAAATAGCAGGAATATTTTTGTTGAATTAATGTTCCTATTTCAGGCTTAATTTTTAATCTCTCTCTTGCTTATGTCCTTAATGTAAAGTGCTGAGTATGCTGTCTTCCATCTACCAAAACTCTGAACTTCTTGCTTAACATTAGAGATGAACAAATCAAGATGTCATTTATGACAGGGCTAAATGCTATTTCCTGATAGCACATTTGTCTGCTAATAAGAGCATTTTATCTTCCTAATACGATCCAGATTCTGCACAGGGTCATCACATACAAGCATGTGATGACACTGATGTCACTCTTTAAAGATAAAATTATGATAGAACTACTGCTGAATATTTATTATAACAACTCATCTTTCCTGACATGGTGTCAATAGTTGCATGACTCAGAGTTATTTCACTCAATAAGGATCTGGACTACTGCAAGCTCCCTTGAGATTACGAGAAATTAGAATCATAGAATGGTTTAGGTTGGCAGGGACCTTAAAGATCATCTACTCCAGTCTCCCTGTCATGGGTAGGGATGCCTTTCAACTAGACTTGGCATGCTTCTTTCTTTGTGTGTTTCTCTATTTCCTGCCTTGGAAAAACCCAGTCTCAAAGAGGTCTGTGCTGCTTCTATGCTGGCAGAAAAGGAGCAGGGAGATTTTGGGGAGCAGGGAATATCTAATGATTTGGAAGCCTTCCTTTGTAGGCTCCCTCTGTCCTGGGTAAGGATTGATGCTAACTACTTCTTTAGGAATTATGGCCTTCCTCCACAGGATAAAATACAGATAAAAGTACATTATATCTCCATACATACTAAACAATATTAAAAAATAAGAAAAAAGTATTCAGATAGGTAATGAAGTGAAAGGAAAACCCCCATTACAATAGATGCTTTTGTGGGTGTCTGGGGTTGGGATTCTCACTCTGTCACTGCCTTCCAGAGAAGCACCATCTTTCCCATGAAATGTACTTTTTTTTTTTGGTAGCCAAATTCTCTCTTGGAGCCCTCCAGAGATTTCATTCAGATCCATTTTTTTCCTTTCTAGTTATCTCTAAATAATCAGTGGAAAAATTTTATGTACCTCCCATAAAACCACAACGATCATCATCTCCATTGGGATGTAGAAGTCATACGTGCAGCTGAGCCCTCATACTTTGTATTTGACTAGCTCAGAAATTACTCTGTAACTGCAAAAGGACCTCCTCGTACTGTCAGTGCCTAAGGGTATCTTCTCTTTCAAGGAAGAACTGATGTGTGAGGCCAAAGTGGGTTACTAGAAAGAACCATTCAGGCAGGGCTTTCTCTTTGTTGTCATCTCAGTTATGATCACAGCTGTTTATGTGGATGTATTATAAAGTAAATCCACAAAATAATTCAGGTGAAGAGCAAACTTTTCAAGGTACTATTACTCAACAGCACAATTTATTTCTAAACAGTGTGTTTCAGTGTAAAATGCCTCTGTCCTCTGAGACTTGTAATTGGTCACCTATAGACTGTCAAAAAATACTTCATACATACATCTGCATGAGATAACACATATGCCCCACAACAGGCTGCTGGCTGAGCCTAAATGTATTAGTAACTAAACACCTGAAGAACATAATATGTGGCAGCCAAAGCTGAAATCTGTATTAGAGAAAGCCTTCAAGAATATTTTTGGAAGTAAATTTTAACACTGATTATCTCTATGATGGAAATACAAAGCCTCTAAATATACAGTAGACCAAATAGGAATGAAATATAAATTATGTTAGATTCGCATTCATTTGGCTTGATTTTTTTTTTTTCTGTGTGTGTATGAGGTGGTTTTGTTTTTCCTCTTTGAGCATCAATGGACTTTTCATCTAGATATATAAGTAATCTAAAGAATCCAAGTGTTTATAAGAAATCCCAGATCAAATTGCTTGTAGATCCTGGATAAGTTTTCTGTACTGTTTGTTTCTGTTACACCCATATTTCTAATTTTCTTCAGTCTCCAAAAGTTCTACAGTCTCAGAATAACGACAAATCAGCACATATTCAATTGGGTTTGCCTCAACAGGAAAATAGCTAATGATGCTGACAGTCTTTGAAAAGTTTTCCAGTTGGTCCAATATAAAATGAATTATCCTGAAAAAGAAGCAGAACTCTTTTTCAGCTATGCTATTATTGTAGTACATTCCATCAGCAATATCATTAAGTGTTTAATGATACATTACCACACAGATGAAAAACTAATGGGGGAATTTTCCTTTACTACAGACAAACTGGTGCATGCTTTGTCTCCTGCTTTTTCTATGGAAAATACTCAAGTCTGGAATTGTGATTTTTATATTGTAGCTTCAAGCACTGAATCTTTGAAAACTAAACACATTTAATGTGGAAATGCCTTCTTCCCAAAACATTTCCTTAGGAAACACTTCCTTAAGAAACAGGTTGGGAAGAAAAAGAAGCATAGTATTATGTTGCATTTTTTTAAACACAGGTGCTAACCATGACTTTATTTCAAGAGAGTACTTAAGCATGCATCTCACTTTAATTCTTTAAATCTGCTGGTGCTATAACTCCTTATGTATTAGGATGACACACATATCTACTAAGAGAGATGCCCTTGGCACAAAAGAGGAAAGGATTTAATCCTGAATCTCATTTCTTCTTCCCTCTCTGTTTTTTCCTTTGCAGACTTCCTTGCCTTTATATTCACCCCCTGAGTTTGACTTCATCTTCTGCACTTCCAATACATACCTACCCATCTCTCCAGGAGGTCACCAGACACATTTTTCTGTTTAGAGATATTACATGCAATAGTATCTGTTACCTCAACACTATCCCAACCCTCACTGTGTTGCTACATATTCAGCAGTGCAAACACAATTGTTTTGTAGAACTGTGCAATAAAACACCTCAGGGTGGGGGAAAAAAAATGTAAACAGGATTTAATAGGTGTTGTTAAACTCTATTTTCAAGTTACTCATCTGGTTCACAGTGCAGTCTCAGACCTGGCTGGTTGGCAGCATTGAGATACATTTAACTGCAAGTAACCACTGTACAGGAGTGGAAATAAATGGGCAACCATGTAGAAGATCTGAGCTGTCATGGATGGTGCTTCTGACAGTGTGTCATACCTCAGAAAAGGCCTGAGTGCAACACTGCTCTAACATCTACTAGAAATGAAGGTAGCCTAATTGCTAGATAAATTGAAAAGTCTATAAGGTAACTGCAGCAGTTGTAGCTGAGGCCAGACTGACCTCTCCCGTTTAGGTTCATTTGTATAGCAGTAAAAATTGAAGAGATTGTATCCACTGATAATCATAAATTATTTTAAAAAGGCATATTAAATTTACAATATTTCAGATGATAAAGACCTAGAGATTACTTGTATATAACATCATTAAACATGCTGTACTTATAAAATGTTTTTTTGAGCTCCCATGTGATCTTTATATTGTGATGCCAAGCTATGGAATTACATCACAATATCTGAGAGACTGTTAGTGTGGGTTTTATACATGGGTGATGATCTCATCCTACTAAAAATCAGCATCCTGAAGTTTGAAAATAGCTGAAAATCAGTATTTATAAATTATTTGTGTGTGTGAGTCTTTAAACATGCAGCTTCTTTTTCCCTAGTCCTTGCAGTTTTTCAGGTTGTATAGTGAGTCCATCTGAATGTACATAATGATATTCACTTAGAGCTATTGCTAGTACTGTGTCCAGTTCTCAGTTTAGGAAGGCTGTTGACTTGCTGGAGCGTGTCCAGAGAAGGGCAACGAAGTTGGTGAGGGGTTTGGAACACAAGCCCTATGAAGAGAGGCTGAGGGAGCTGGGATTGCTTAGCCTGGAGAAGAGGAGACTGAGGGGTGACCTTATTGCTCTCTACAACTACCTGAAGGGAGGTTGTAGCCAGGCAGAGGCTGGTCTCTTCTCCCAGGCAGCCAGTACCAGAACAAGAGGACACAGTCTCAGGCTGCACCAGGGCAGGTTTAGGCTGGATGTTAGGAAGAAGTTCTATACAGAGAGAGTGATTGCCCATTGGAATCGGCTGCCTGTGGAGGTGGTGGAGTCACCTTTATTGGAGGTGTTCAGGAGGAGACTTGATGGGGTGCTTGGTTGCATGGTTTAGTTGTTTAGGTGGGTTGGATTGGTTGATGGGTTGGATGCAATGATCTTGAAGGTCTCTTTCAACCTGGTGTATTGTATTGTATTGTATTGTATTGTATTGTAATGCTGTCTGCATTGAAGAACAATGAAAGTTCCTAAAGTCTAACTTTTCAGAACATCTTTCAGAGTGAAAGCCACTAAACGTTTATATAAAAGATATAAAACTGTCTTATTCCTTGTAAAGAATCAGAAACTTTTCCCACCAAAATATAGTACCCCACCAATACCATAACATTTTTCATAGGGGCTGAGTTTTACTATTCGTTTGTTTTCAACAAAAGGAGTCTTTTCAAATTTTTACTTAGTTTGCATGTTATAAACAGAAAAATGCAAGCAGTCACGGGATCTAGTATTTATTCTGGCCAATTTTCAGACAATTTCATATGTTTTTTTAGATGAGAAAAAGATTTTTCATAGATGTTCAGTTTTGTGGTTTTAAATAGTTTTGGCAGGAAGAATAGGCATATAAAAAGCCATTTTGCATTAACATTTTTACTCTCAGATGTAGATATATGGATTAGTAGAATGAAAGAATAGCAGGAGATTTAAAAAAAAAAAAAAAAAAGACCCAAACAAATAAAACTTCCCAAAAATATTAGTCCTCTAACAAGATTATTTGTGAGAATTGTAAATCAGATGACTGCCATAAGCAAAGAGCTATTATTATTTATTAGTTAGTGGCAAAGGTTTAATTTCTACTCATCTAGCATTGCATTCAGTTTGCAACCATACCATGACTATGCTTTACAAGATTGTGTTTCATCTGGCTAATGACGCTGTGTTAGCAAGTTTAAGAGGTCAATGAAAAAGAGCTAGAGTGGGGAAAAAGCATTAGGGATGTTTTAGCACTAAAAATGGATGGGAAACTCCAACTAGAATATAGAAGGATGAAGCCCTTTTCCCTTTTTTCATTTTCTTTGCCTTATTTCCTTGTCTGGAATAATTATTTTTGTGGTGGTGGTGGTGTTGTAAATGAAGTCTGAACTGTGATGGTAAATTCATCCACTCCAGCTTGTAGGCATGTCATTGATGACTGTGATATGACATGTTTCCTGATGTCACAGTGATAATGTTCTCTGCTAGTTCCTGGATTTATTGTCACACTAAACAAGTTTCTCATATACTTATCATAAAAGAAGCCCTATCACATTGTCCAGCTGTAGCAAATCCCAGACGTGTTTATCTTCATTGTAGGAAACAGAGGTTTGTTGCACAAATCTCTGCTGAAATGCTGAATACCTGCTATCAGCTGATTTTATTTCAAATATGGTATCCTGTATGATATTTCATTGAATCAGAGAGTGGTTTGTGTTCAAAGGGACCTCCAAAGGTCATCTAGTCCAATTCCCCTGCAGTAAGCATGGACATCCTCCACTGGACCAGGTTGTTCAGAGCCGTGGTGAGCCTGATCTTGAATACTTTCAGGAATGGGGCCTCAACTACCCCCTGGGAAACCTGTTCAAGTGTTCCACTACCTTCATAGCAAAGAACTTGTTTCTGATATTCAATCTCTAGCTACTCTTCTGTAATTTAAACCATTGTCGCTTGTCTTATCACTGTGGACCTTTGTAAACAGTCCCTCTCCAGCATTCTTGTAGGCTCCCTTCAGGTATTGGAAGGCTGCCGTTATGTCTTCCCAGAGCCATCTCTTCTCCAAGCTGAACAACCCCAGCTTCCTCAGCCTGCCCTTATAGGGGAGGTGTTCCAGTCTCCTGATTGTTTTTCTGGTCCTCCTCTGGACCTGCTCCACCAGGTCCATGTCCTTCCTGTATTGAGGGCTCCAGAGCTGGATGAAGTATTCCACATGAGGTCTTACCAGAGCAGAGTGAAGTAGCAGAATCACCTCTCCTGATCTGCTGGCCTTGCTTCTTTTGATGCAGCCTAGGACAAGATTTGCCTTCTGGACTGCAAGTGTACACTGGTGGCTCATGTCCAATTTCTCATCCACCTGCATTCCCAAGTCTTTTTGTTTAATGCTGCTCTTAATTTGGTCATCCCCCAGCCTTTATTGATATCTTGAATTGTCCTGACCTAGGTGCAGGACCTTACAATTTTCCTTATTGAACCTCTTGAGATTCTCTTCAGTCTGTCCCTGTCCCAGTCCCAATGGCTGGTATCACATCCTTCAGCCTTATCAACCACATCACTCAGTTGATATCACCTGCAAATTTGCTGAGGGTCAACTCAATCTTGCTATTGATATTGAGGAAGATATTGAACAGCACTGGTCCCAATACAGATCCTTGAAGGATGACACTTGTCACATGTCTCCGTCTGGATACTGAGCCATTGACCACTACCTTTTGATGTGATCATCCAACCAATTCCTTATCCACTGGAAAGTCCACCCATTAAATCTGTTCCTCTCCAGCTTAAAGAGAAGGATGTTGTGGGGGACTGTGTCAAAGGTTTTACAAAAGTCCAGATAGATGACAGCTGCTGGTCTTCCCTTGTCCACTGAGACAAGTAGAAAACCACTATGTTGATCAGGCAGGACCTGGCCTTGGTGAAGCAATTTTGGATGTCTTGAGCCACCTCCCTGTCCTCCACATGTTTCAGTGTTGCTTCCAGGAGGATCTGTTCCATGATCTTCCCAGGTCCAAAGATGAGGCTGACAGTTCACTAGTTTCCAGGTTCCTTTCATTATAGATAGGTGCAATGTTTTCATGCAAGTATATGTCATACTCTTACATTATAAGTAGCTAGAACACCTCAGACCAAGAGAAAGTTTAATAACTTTTATGTATATCATATATGAAAACTTTATTCTTCAGTATTTTGCTAAAAGGAGCTCCCCACAGTCTTGAGAATTTTTGATTATTTGGCATATATCTGCCTTTTTTAAAAGTGCCCTTCTTGCCTATGAAACCCGGCTCTGGAAGTAGCACTGAACGAAGAATAAATAATTGGGCTGCCTGATATTAAGAGTAGAAGAGGAAGCAAGACATGAAAAATGTAGACAAATTTTGTTATTGCATAAACAGAATCAACACAGTGCTCTAGATCTCTGCTTCTGTGTCTGTGTTGCAAGTGGAGCTTGTTTGCAGAGCAGTGATCCCCAAAACAACAGAGGAGGTTTCCCAAGATGCCTGATAAACTTTGCATGAAGAAAGGCTCACTCCTCTAATAGCAAGCAGTAGTTATACAGGTGTTAGGAGAATAATATTGCCAGCTGACATGCATTGAAATTCAAAGAATAAAATATTCTGAATTTGTAATGAATCAAGTTTAAAATTACTATATCTGAGATGTTAAAATTTGGATCTATATATTGTACAGTATTTGAATTGCTGAAATTTTCTGTTTCAACCAACTGTATCTGCATACTTTCTTCTGAACAATAAAAATATACTTTGGTATGCTAGTTGCTTCTTAATAGCAAAATCTAGCATACTTCCCTTATCACTTATTCCTTCCATTTTTTACAAGTTTCCAAAGCTTACCCTCTTATTATAGGTAGTAAAATATAGAGCTAAGGACACAAAAATATTTCCTTGGTATTGCTTTTACTTATCCATTCTGCAGTTTCCATAGTTCCATTTATAATTCCATTTATTCTTCCTGAAGGTAAACACATTCATTTATTACTTAATTGAGTCTAATTGAGTTGGTATTTCATAGCATGGATACATGCAAATGAAAGTATGGACATCTGAGGGAAGACTAGATACCTCTACTTGATCATCAGCCTGTATATGACTAGAGCACTGCATAATTAGTTGAGGTATTTGGGAAAAATTCTCTACCTTTTTTCTTTCCCTTTCCTCAGCACTGCAATCCAGCTGTCTGAGTAAAGGGAAAAGAGCTGACTGACAAAGGTTAAAGCAAGAAGGACATTTGCTCATGCTGGAAAAGTAACAGTAAGCAGAATAATTCTGCCTAAAGAAAAGGAATAATTCTGTCTGAAGAAAAGGATTTATCCAAGGTTCTTATTGAAAGATGGTGGTACTTACATTGGTAGTGTATAAGTCAAAATACAGCAATTTTTTCAAAGGCAAATTGAATCTCGTGGAAACTCAACATTTTTCTTACATTTTTAACATTGTGCTAAGGTATGTGCTTGACTTTTACAGTATCTATTTGATATAATTTTGCTTCAGAGAAAAGTTTTATTGTGAAGATGGGTACAATTGAGATTCTTTGAGATGCGTCACCATATGAGGAAAGACAAATATGAGATTAGCGCTTTTGAAATAAATCTGAGGTTTCATTCTTATCATCTAGTCTGTACTCAGCTTGAGGCTGTTGTCATTAGAGGTCAGATTTTGATGAACCACAACTTCAGCTTAAGCACTGGATAGCAACACCGTTAGTTACAGAACTCTAATTCAGACTGCAGTACCTCAAGACACTAATATATGTGTTCTGAGTTGTAAAAGCAATCATTTACATAGGAAAGAAAATTAAAGCATCAGCAAATACTTGCTCAATATTATTTCAGCTAGTGCATTTCTGAATGCTACGCACTACCTAAAGGTTAATGTATTGTTAGTCTTAAAGAGTTTTGACAAGAAAATGTTAGAAACCTTTAATTGTCATGGCAATCAAGAATCAGGGGAAAGATTCTTGCTGGCTCCTCACAGAACTGCAAATAAGAGTAGCTCTCTTGGTACCACTAGTTCAAACTATACCTCCATGCTGATCAGCTTAATGCAAGTTTTATCTTCATTGATCTGTAGTCAGAAATGTGCTGAAGATGAAGAAAAGAAGATTAACTTTTTAACATTGTCATAGAGTTTGCCTGCATCAAACCTATGGAAGAAAATGACTTTTAAATCATTAGTTCCTTGAATGACCTTGCTACAAGTTCTTTGGTCTAAGATCTTAAAACATCTGCCAGAGACTAACCACAAACCTTCCCAATCAATTAAAAATCTGCGACATTTTTCTATTCTCTTAATGAAAACACTAAAATGAAGAAACATATTTGCTTAACTCTACTAGTGTCACATTCAGTGAGCAGGTGAAAAATTAATGCAAAAAGGGAAAAGCATAAATGTAAAGGAAAACATTCTAGCATGTGATTCAAGAGCATGCCAGTTAGTGAAACAAGTTATTAGTATGGAAACAAGGACAGAGTAATATTGATATCTTACAGTGAACTAATAAACATTTTTCTGCTCTCCCGGTGGCTTTGCATGAGGCTGATTTAAAAACTAGTATCTACATAAAGCTGACATTTGATCTTAAACTTACACTTGAATGGATGCCTGTGGTATTTGCTTGCTAACGCTACACCTGAATTCAGTCCAAGTGGCAGATTAGTTGTAAAGGCTCTCCTGAAAATATAATCTGTGGAAGATAATTCACAAATTTAGGAAGTAAATCACAAAACCCAGTACAATTTTCTACATGGCTGTAATGCTTCTCAAAATGCAGGATGAAGGATGACAAAGGTGATAATGGAACTGTGACACATAAATGTAGATGTTCCTCATATATATTGAATTCTAGTCTTTTAAGATTTCAAATTCCTGACAGAGGGTAAAACACTAACCTTTGTATCTCTCACATAATTGACAGTTAAGCATAGTTTTAAATCAAAACCAATTGTTAAAAAAATCTCAAAGTGTTCTGTGGGTAGTGATTGTTATGAGCAAGCTTTCTGCCAATAAAGTATTATTTCTTCTTCTGGTCCTGGTATTATTTGGGACTGACTATGTATGGGGCATACATTTCCCTCAATGTCAGTTCAAATTTTATTAAAAATTAAAGAATTATGCAATGTATTTTCCCTCCATTTTCAATGAATGATGGACTAAAATTGTTGTTCTCACGTTGATGCCTTTGGATCATACTTAGGTTTCCTTCTTATTTTGAGGAGTAAAAACAATAAATAAAAACGGAGTAACTCTTACAGTTTAAAAGTCCTTTTGTATCTCATGATCCTATTGCTTTGCTGATTCTTTTTATTTTTTTATTTTTTTTAAATAGGGCAGATTTAGCCAGAGAAGATTAAAGACTGAAATCTTATGCCAGAAGAGCTGTAGAAAACTTCATTTTGCCCCAGAGCTATATATCTCCACTTAAATTACCTACTAGCAAATACATGCAGTTCTCATTTGTTACCATGAAAATGTGAATAAATCTTAGGCATCATTTCATTTCCATCACTTGCCTGAGGCTCAGCAAGCATATCATGTTGCCACAGGTCACATTTCCTGACATTGTATATTGCAGAACTTAGAACATCTTAATATTTACACATAAGTGGTGTACATTGAGAACAAGTTGGTCAATCAAGAATCAAACATTTCTGAAAATAAAACTATTTTGGATAGCGAGTCTTCATTTTATAGCATTGGTATTGAGTTCTGTTAAATTAGCTGTGGCCAGTTTTACACGATCAAAGATTTCTGAGCAATGAACATGCTAACGAGGTTAAGCACATACCAGAAGCACTAAGCATAATGTATTTTTAAAATGAGATAAAGAATCCTTAGTTCATGACAAAGGCATAAGATACTAGCGAGTCCGGCTGGCAGCACTGAATTATGACCCAAATACAGTTCAGTCTTGAGATGTGGGGAACTAGTTTAAAACTTGAATTACAATTTGAGAATTTAAGAGCTCAGTAGATTATTTGTGTCTCTTAGAGAAATAAGAGAGCTTTCACCATTTTAAATGCAGAATAAATCATCAAGGACAGAATTTATGCAATAAATCTGCTCTTTAGTACCTTTAATGAAGAACTGTTTCCTCAAGTGAGTACTTATGGCCAATGACCATTCTCTGGGTTAGTAAATCCAGGGAGTTTTCACTCCTCTCTATCCCTTTGTCGGTATTAGAAAAAGGCATATAGCTGAAAGTAGAGAGTGCCTCATGCAGTGTTAAAAAGCCTGGCAAGGTCTTGGTCTTGTTTATCTGCTCAAGTCTTCTGGGTTGAACATGATACTCTCAAATGCATTGTGCTGGCCTAGACTATCCCTCAGTATGGTGGGATGGGCTTTCTCTCTTGCCCTTTTCCCAATGTGTCGATGAGCTGCTGTCAGGTTCTACTTGCTTATGTACAACACACACCTGTCTCTTACCACTCTCAGTGGTGGTGAGTTTTTTTGAAGCCACCTTGCACTTTTGGGTTGGACATTAAAGAAATGGTCAAGCACTAAGGAAATCCACACAGCAAACCTCTGTGTTAAAAGAGTAAGTTCAGGTGATTGTGAGTTTAGCCGTTTCTCCCTGCAGCCGTCTTAAAAATTTAAGCGGCTAACATGATATAGTGTTGCTATTACATATTTCTTCTCAACAGGATTAATTATTGGTGGGAAGTGTAACTTTTTTTACATAAAAGTTTTGACACTAGGAACAATATTAGGTGTAATCACAGAATTTTGCTACAGAAGGAACAAGCCTAGAAATGTTGCTTTCTTTGTGTACTGAAGGCAGGTTTCTTTGTAGCAAAATGTTATTCTAAGCCAATGTGATTTTTTTTTTCTTCCAATTACATTTACTATCATATTAGAAACTTTGTTTTTACTTGGAAAAAATATTGCATTTAGAATCGACTCTATATAATAGTTTATCTAAGATGCAGAACATTTTTACTTAGTTGTGTAAAGATGTCTAGCATTTTACAGATCTATGTGTATTGAAAAAATCAGAAATTTCATTATTAAGACTGGTCACAGAAAGCTGGTTATAAGTTCAAAGTGAGCATATGGTTCTGCTTCAGATACATTTTCACAAAGCATTTTGGTGATGCTTGTGCAGCTTTACTCTGGACCTTAATACTGCTGCTCATGCCTTAGCTTTATTTAGCATCTTGAAAAGAGGTGGGGGGAGAAAGATCAGATTTTATCCTGCTGAGTGTGTAGGCTAGACTCATCTCCTTTTCATCTTGTTACCTTTTGCAGAACTGACAGAGTCCAGGCTGGTGAAGGAAATCAGGTTTTCATATTTCTGGGTAACATCTCCAATGCTGCTTATGCTGTTCTTTCATCCAAGGCACTTTTATTTTCAAAATGAATAAATGTCACAATAAATGATTTCCACAAGTTTCGGAAAGCATTGTTTGCTCTGTTGAATCTTCTCTATGGTCTTGGTTCAAATATCAAAACCTTTTCAGAGAGGTGGGAAAACTTTTTCACTTCCAAACCAGAGAGAGAGTTTTGGTGGTATAGCAGTCGAGCCAACTTTGCTTACAGAGAGGAATGCAGTTCTCTAGACACTATGGTGGAAAAAAATTGCAAGTAATTTCTGCTTTCATTCTTGTGGCCGTGGTTTCTCTTTTCGTGGTTCTGTTTCAGTGTCTGTGACCTTGCAGCTGCTGCAGCCATGTTGCTTGGTCTCAGAAAGGAGGCTTTAACATTTTTTTTTTCCTTTGTTGTGAAGACCATGACCCATTGACTTGTTATGATTTTTAAAAGCTCTCCATAGAATTTAATCCAGTTATTCACATCTGGAAAGTAGAAAAAAGAACTATCTGAATATTCTTCTTTTTGCATTGGGGAAAATGAGGAGAGATAAAGAAAAAGATCAAGTTTTGGATTTTAGTTACTTCCACGGCTCACTGAACTAGTGTTAGCGGTCTGTAGAAATTTAACCTCCACAGAAAGAGAAGAGTTTTATTCTTTAGGCAATGAAATGTAACCCTGGGAAAACAGATCTAAGATCATTTTACCTGCTCAGATATGGAAGCATCAATACAGACAACAGAGAAAAAGGTTAGCAGGAGATTCAGAGGCCAGATAGACCCTTTATGAGCAATCAGTCCTGTTGGCACTCCACACACCCCAGGACCCAGGGCTTCACAGCAGACACCCCTTAATGAAGAGCATTCCTCTCTATGATAGAGGTGTCACAGCCTTTATGAACCACTTCTCTGCCAGGCTTGTTGCCATTTCCTGAGGGGCCAAGTCATGGCGCATTTCATTTGACTGTGCTCAGTGCAGCATTTAATCTCTCCCATCAGTGTGCCTCAGCAGTGAAATGCAGCTGATGAAGCAGAAGACAGTGCTCTGGTATCAGAAGCTGCTATCTAATCCAGGAGGCAAGCCGCATTTTAACCAAAAAATACAACAGGAAAGTTGACACCCAATTACCATACTCAAGCAGAGTGAAATCCAATGAAGATGAAAGACAGATACCCTTTAATAAGTAATCTAGATATCCTTTAAGTGATTAAAGTGATTAAAATAACTTTACAAAAATCTTTATAGTGGGATATAATTATACAGCTACCAGCTAAAAAGAAAATAGTGCCACATTAAAATACGCCTTCATGAAGATCAAATACAACTTTCTGAGGTTACTAGGAGTTTCTGCTAAAATAAAATGTCTGTCAAAAGTGGAACAAATACTTCCTTAAAATCTTTGTTCATGGGAATAAGCTTTACAGGGACTTGGGCCCATGATGACTATGCTTCAGCCAGTTATCTCCTTCCAGATTACTCAAAATGGATTCAGACAGCATAAATAAAAAGCTTTGAGGTTTCTGTGTTTGTTTTGTTGGGTTTTGTTTGCTTGTTTGCTTCAGTTTGGTTTTTTTGGTGTGTGTGGTTTTATTTCGTTGTGGGTTTTTTGGTGTGTGTGGGTTGTTTTTGGTTGGTTTGGTTTTTTTTTTTTTAACTGATGATTTTAAAAAATATTCTTCTAAATAATTGGTTAATTTTCCAACCCCTTTTCCAAAGCCCCATACAGTTTCCCCCATTTCTGTGAGGGCAAAAATTAGCTTCATTGAAAGCCAGTGAGCTGGATAGCAAGACCGTATATTTTACAATCTAGATGTTTTCATTGTATTAATTTGAGTGCAAGCCCTGTAATTGAATTGCTGATTGTCAGTGTGTTAACAGTATAGGACACCATACTCCTCCAGATATTATAAAAAGCAGAAACAAGTGAGAGAGAAATTATTTACAAATGAGAAATCTCATTTGGTTGATATTTGTTGCCATTATTCACAAGCTAACGCAACCTATAAATCTACAATGTTGATGAAAGTTTATTTATTATTGTGCTGTCAGTGAAATTAGTAATGTTCTGGGCAGTAGTTTGCTTACTGAAGCAGTAAGAAAATTAGATGCTTTTACTGGCAAACAATCTGGAGCACTGGGGAGTTATACAATGAGATCGAGGAAATGTAACAATTTCTTGGTAGTATAGAAGTGGTCAAGCTAATGTGGGAAAATGCAAGCCAATAAAAATATCTCTAGTGAACGAAAAATTTATAATACAACATAGAGTTTAGCATCTGCGTAAGACCTGAACTTTGACCTGTGATAAGAAAAGACAGGATTTATTTGACTGCCACAGTGAGACCATATTCATTCTTGCACCTTAAGAAGTAAAGGGAATGGCCAGACATAAGGGTATTTGTAGGTATGACTAGGTGGCAGATGAGGAAAGTAAGGTCGGTACAGCTGCATGAAGAATAACACAGCATGAAAAATGGCTTAGAATGTTCTGTTCCAGAATACCATAGAACTTTCAGTCACTAAGTTCTTCATGAGTTTTCATCATCCTAATCCTTTGAAAATGAGTGCGTTGTGATCTTTCTCAGCAATAATAAAGTGGCATAACTTAAAGTAGTGAAAATAAACTGAAGGAAAATGAAACATTTACAAGCATCTTTGAAACTAATGTATGTGCATTAACTAAACTGATCTGATGCTTTTCACGAACAAGAGGACACGGTCTCAAGCTGTGCCAGGGGAGGTTTAGGCTGGATGTTAGGAAGAAGTTCTATACAGAGAGAGTGATTGCACATTGGAATGGACTGCCCAGGGAGGTGGTGGAGTCACCATCATTGGAGGCATTCAGGAGGAGACTTGGTGGGGTGCTTGGTGCCATGATCTAGTTGTTTAGGTGGGTTGGATTGGTTGATAGGTTGGATGTGATGATCTTGAAGGTCTCTTCCAACCTGGTGTATTGTATTGTATATTCAGGCAATTTATTAATTATCATAATTTCACAAGATAATCTTCTCCACTTTATATTTTTGTGGTAAGATTTCTCAACATATTTTTGACTTCACAGCCTATATAAAAGGGTCTAAGCCTAAAATATTCTACCCATTTTGTGTTGTAGGTGTACTAAAATGAGGTATTATGAAATACACTACTTTAGAAGTTGCTAGATGTTTCATAATGGTTGTTTCAAACTCTTTCTACGGAACTAGTTTTGTATGTATTTTATTAATTCTTAGTACTTTATAATCTGATTCTCTCCAAGCTATCTCTGCTATTAATTCTGAAAATAAGAAAACTTTTATGGTTAACTTGGATTTATTCTTCCAAAACACACATGCACAGACAAAAAAAGTGGTATACAGAAACCATTTTACCAGGGCCAGGCATGTGATCGTATGATGATTGCTCCTGGGCTACAAATAGGAAGGGATGCATGTTCCCTGTTAATTCCAGAATAATAAATCTGAGATTCAAACCTTATTAGTTAATAGAAACAACTTTCTAAAGAGGGAGCTTAAGTAAATGAAGGAAAATAAAAAGGCAAAGATACAATTATTTTTTTCTGTCAATGTATTTTTGTTCTCTTTTTGAAAAAAATTCTGCTAAATTCCATATTAAGAAGTGTGTTCTACGTGTTAACACTGTTAGATACTAATATTCACTCATTCATTCTATTTGGACAAGAAAAACCCAGAAATTATATTTATATCTTTGCATTTCAAAATCATATAGGGTTTTCATGGATATTATTTTTTCTGACAGTACTGACTTTTGCCAGAAAGCTGGACATCAAGGTACTGTAGCAGTATAAACATGAGAAAAATAAAGAAAATAGTTTGTTTTCCTTCAAAATATATTTAAAAAAAAGCAAGTTACAGCATATGTTTGAATAAATGTTAGTGGATGTTACTGGGAATATAGATTAGTTTGAGTGAGCAAGATATGTTATTTTTAGATTTTTATTTCAAATAATGAGAAATCTGCTGACTGAAGATTTTGAAGAGAGCTTATAGTCAAGTAGGACTATGTTCTTTTACCAGTAGTACAAATAGCAGGTTTGGGTTATGAGGTTTTGTTATTTTTCAGTTCACTGAAGGGATCAACCCTTGTCTGAAGTATGCACAATATCTCTATGAAAACACAGGTGTTGTCAGAGGTGCCTCTGAAACATTGGTTGATCTTATTCAGATATTAATACATTTTTAATAGTAAAGGTAATAGTAAAAAACCTCTAAAACCAGGTTTGTAAATAGCCATTGTATCCTTAACAGTCTGAGTACTTTAAACTTTGAAGGAAATTAAAATCATCAGAAATTGAGTTTTTTGGCTTATGACTACTTCCTCATAACAGAAAATTTAGATTTAGTAAACTCATTGTGCTTAATAATAGCATGGAAAATGTCTTTTTCACTTCTGAGGCAGTAGGAGTGAGCTGTGCCTTTAGAACAGAAGCAACAAAGCATTAGCATCGTGTCTGTGATACGATAAGAATAGCAGGCAATTCTCCGCATTTCAGGTAGTTCTAGATTATAACTGCTTGCCAGATATGAAAGGTCATTTCAATTTCATTGGCATGGAACGAGTCAGTGAAGTACAGTTGTATTGGGAAAGCATTTTGCTCATTTGCATTTTGCATTTGGTTTTGCTCAAAAATAATTGAGAAATGTCAATGTTCTTTTATCCAGGATCCTCTATAATTTTGTTCTAGTAAAGGAGTAAGTTAATGAATGTTTTATGCAATCTATAGATGTGAAATTAAAAATAAAATTCTAATCTGAAGTACATGGAAGCAAGCATACATTGGCTATTCAGTCCTTCAGATGAAAACAGTTATCAATGAAAAGAACAAAACCAAAATTATTGTGACATTATGCCAGCTTCTTGCACTTTGCAGGACTTCTGAAATAAGTACAATAAGACACACACTTGCACAACGGGGTTCTTTGCCCTCTTTTTTTTTTTTTTTTTGTGTAGCTGTGTAAAACTCTAACAACTGCATGACTCACACTGACATTTTCATCTCTCACACCTACTATAGCCATGATTAGATGTAGAGATGGTTTGAGAATAGCAGTGGAAGTGGCCAGAAAGACAGGGGTTTGAATCTTCAGGGACACTTGTGTCTATCAGTTTACAAGGAAGATGGAAATAGGCTTTGTAGATTTTCATACAGAAAGGTTGGTGGCAACGTTGTGCCTGTTACTAAAGAAGACTGCGTGGTTAACCCAAGCAGGTAAAACAAATGTGTCACAGACCTTCCAGAAGACCTTTGCTGTAGAAATATGCTGCTGCTTTACTGTCTCCTGTGGTGTTTTTAGGCTTCATCGCTTCTAGAGTTTTCTCTTTAACTCTGAGGTCTAGGATTGGCAAGGGTTGTGGGTCTGATTATTTTTGCTTTGTTTTGTTTTAAGCAAAATCTCGGTTTTGTCATGATTATGCACTCCCTGAAGCTGTTTGCAAAATACTAACTGCTATTGTGACATCCCAGCTTTGTCAGAAGGAGGAAAGCTTTCACTGTGAGGACGCTGCAGCCAGGGAAGATGCTGAGCACTACCTAGAGCTCTTCTCTGGCTAGGAATGGAAGTGTTCTTCCAACACAGAAACAAGAGGAATATTCTTCCAAATAAACAGAAGGCGTACAGGAAAGAAAATGACATCTGGATCTTTTCTGTAGCACTGTTGCACATGCAACAGTTGACAGGCTTCCAAAAAGTGAAGCAAATTCTTCAGAAGTCTCACTGTACATACTATTTTCTCCTGTACAGATGAAGATGGATTAACTGAAGTGAATTCTTCCAGTCTGCAATTCTCCCATGACCAGATAATAACAATAATAAAATTAAAAGCACTGCTGCCCTGGGGGACAGTAAGTCTCCCAGGATTAGTAGTTTGTATTTTTACTGCGTCAGCAAGGATGTAGATTTGTAAATATCCCAGACTACTCAAAAGGGCAATAACTTATTCATCTTTTGTTGTTTTCTTACGTAATATACTTCCTTATTTTCAGTAGACGAGGAAATATAATGCTGAGAACCAGTGCTAGAAGTTGCCTACTCAGAGTATTTCTCATAAATACGAGTGAGTCAGAAGTTGCCAATTTGTTCAGGAAAAGCTACGTAACACCACCACACAGAGATGAAAGAAATGTGTTTTCTTAAGGATGCCTTGTACTACTTGAGGTTTAAAGACTGATTAATTATAAAGGTCAGAAGTTAATGCTTGTTTTCAGAATAAAAGCTCTGTTTTGAGAAATACTTAAATCATTTACTGTAGACACTGAAGGCTTGGGTTATACTGATTTGTAATTTCTATTCTGCCACGCATTGTTGTGAAAAATGCCTCTGAAATTACATTGAGGTGATATTGTCATACGAAAATGCGTAACAAATTCTGTGCTACAGGAGGAGTTATCTTTCTAACCTTACTGAAGTCAAAAGTCTTTTACTGTTGATGTTAGTGAAGTTTCAACTTCCACTGACTTAATTTCTACTAGACAACTGTCAGTCTTAGACTTACAGATCAAGCTAGAGTTTCAGTAAAAATATTTCTTAATTTTTGGCTTAATTTCTTCTTTATGTGTCTTATTTGTACCAGTAGTAGTCTCCAGGAAGCTTTTCAGCTGACTGGATGATGAAATGTTTTATTTCATGTGTACATGACTCTGTGGGGTCAGTTTAGTTGCCCAGACTTCCCTGTTTACTCCTTTTTGGACTGCTCAGATGTATCAGAATTACTTGTGCCGAAGAAAGGAGGTCTTGGAAGATGCAAGAATATATATGGATTTAGTTCAATGAATGCTTAGTTAAAGAGCATAGCTAATGTATAAGGGTATTAAAATACTATCCTGCAAAACCATGCAATTTCAGTAAAGCTTTGGGTTTTATTCAGCCCTCTTTGGTTTAGTCTTTCAAATACTTGTTTTGAAAGTATTTTTTCCTTTTAAAATGAACACAAATTATACCAAATAAAAATGGGATTTAGTCTATGCATAACACCGAATTCATGGAAGATGAATTCTGTTTTCCAATTTTTAAAATAACATTGACTTGGTTTCAGCCTGACCACACTTCCCATATGGTATTCTTTAGTTCAGGGCCTGAGTGAACACGAATCCACCATTTGCTCAGCTTTTAACACATGGCACTTACTACTTTTCCCTCAAAAATACTGTTGCAAGGAGATTTCTTTTGGAGTAATTCTCTTAAACATTTTTCCAATCTGAAGGTGTGATGTAATTCAAAACATGATGTTTTCCTATGCATCTCAAGGTTGAAGGAAGTAGGTTAAGCCAGAGTATTGCTCTATGGCATTATTGTCCTGAGTTAACACAGCCTGCTCACACAAGCCTTGCTCTCTACGCACAGTCGGGAAGGAAAGTAACAGAAAAAAGCCCTGTATGTTGAGATAGAGTTTAATGGAATGGTAAGATACACAGTTACCTTAGGCTATTTGCAGAAAAGTGCAGCAAAATGCAGAAGCAGCATCAGAAACCAACAACCTCCCCCATACCCTGACTTGCAGCCCACACAGCAGAAAGACCAACACCCTGAACCCCGAAATCAAAAGCAGCAACCATAACAGCCTGAACATCAATCTCCATGATATTTTGCTCCACCCAGCATTATCATTTTGAAGCTGGCATGATAGCAGCCTGGTATTGAATACCATCAGCAGATTCAACTCTACCCATGACAATTGTCAGATCTCTGATTACGTCCCCCCCAGCATTGTGTCAGTAACCTGGGCTTCCAGCAAAGAGCTGTGGATTCCAGGGGCTGTCGAGTAGCTGAAAATTGAAAACAAATCCTGCAGTGATGTTGAAGCTCTCATTTCCAATGTTTTTAGCTCCTACTCAGCTCTGAGTGCTTGGGCTTTAACTAGGTGGAATGAGTCCTGTTGTCAGAAAGTGAATGTCATGCCAGAGTAGATCTGCTGTGGATAATGACATTTCTTCTCATTTTATGGTCTTAATGTGAAGTTCTGATGCCATTTACTAATAACTTTGCCTTCAACTGAACGAATTCAAGATTTGCTCTTTTTTTTTTTTTTTTTGCTCTTGAAACTGGAGCTGTTTTGGTTTAATTTATATTGCTGTTACATTGTCAGCCTTTTGCCAAGATAAATAATTCTCTTAGTAATGTAAATTGAAAATAAATTTATCGCAGTTTGAGTCTAAACAATCTCCTGATCTGCTTATCTAATCAGCCCATTTTCTTTCTAATCTGTGATACAGACATCTGAATTTGTGTTTAGTAGATTAAACAAACTCTCCTCTAATGCCTTAGTATTCTCAAACTTCTCTCTCTCTTTATTATCTGTGAAAGATGTTTCAAGAGTAGAGTTTTAAATGATACCAGACTGTCTTAGTTTTTGATTCAAGTTGCAGGTTTCCAAACTATGGCCTGTTCAAAGGAAATTATCTCTCTAGTAAATATCTCTGAAAAATGAAGTTGCATTTTGACCAGTGCCTTCAACTAGTGATTCTACTTGGTAGAAACACCAGAATTATCAAATATTGATCCAGACACTTAAATTTAAAATAACTTTTATCTCATTGATTTCATTTGCAGAAGTCAGAAATACAGCACTCAATTCAGTCTTTTGGGGAGACAGAAATAAACGTACGGTAAAAAAAGTTCCATTTTCGCAGTGTAGTTTTATCACACATTATTCACACCTTGTCAAACTTTTAGCTAATGTATGTTAAATTAAGTGATGTAAAGTTATTGTCTGATAGAGACAGTCGTTCTTATTGTCTGTTTCTTACTGTGTAGGGTTTTTTATTTGCTAGGCTAATAATTACGCTTCTTTCTGCCTGCTTTGCTGTTCACCATGATAGAGGGATTATGCCCCGACAAGTTATTCTCATAAGCAATTACCGTTTAATCCTCCTAAACTGTTTGAATCTCATTAGATTCAGAAGTTTACTGAGTCTGGGAAGTTTATTCTGGTTTTATTTTTCTATAGAAAGTAAAATATCTTAATTAAGAAAGAACTGTTTTTCAAACAAGATATGGTGTAAATGTAATTGTAATTCATTCAGCTTCTGTAATTCATTTTTGCATTATCCTCATCCAAATGTGAGGGGAGTTTTTCTTAAGAATTAGAAGAGCTTTTTTCTGCTTTGAAAAGAAAAGTTAAGGGCTTTACATTCCTTCCCCCCTGCTTTTAGAATAGAATACAATATAATTAACTAGGTTGGAAAAGACCTCAGAGATCATCAAGTCCAAGCTATCATCCAACACTATCTACTAAACGCTGGCACCAAGCGCCCCATCCAGTCTCTTCCTAAATACCTCCAGTGATGGTGACTCCACCACCTCCCTGGGCAGCCCATTTCAATGGCAAATCACGCTTTCTGTGAAGAACTTCTTCCTAACATCCAGCCTAAACTTCTCCTGGTACAGCTTGAGACTGGGTCCTCTTGTTCTGACACGGGTTGCCTGGGAGAAGAGACCAACCCCCACCTGGCTACAACCTCCCTTCAGATACTTGTAGACAGCAATAAGTTCTCCCCTGAGCCTCCTGTTCTTCAAGATAAGCAATCTCAGCTCCCTTAGCCTGTCCTCATAGGGCTTGTGCTCCAAACCTCTACAGCTGCTTTGCCCTTCTCTGGACACTTTCCAGCAAGTCTACATCTTTCCTAAACTGAGGGACCCAGAACTGGACACAGCACTCAAGGTGCGGCCTAACCAGTGCTGAGTACAGGGGCAGAATGACCTCCCTGCTCCTGCTGGCCACACTCTTCCTGATACAGGCCAGGATGCCATTGGCCTTCTGGGTCACCTGGGCACATAGCTGGTTCATGTTCAGCCTACTGTCAACTAGTACCCCCAGGTCCCTTTCTGCCTGACCGCTCTCCAGCCACTCTGACCCCAGCCTGTAGCACTGCATGGGGTTGTTGTGACCAATGTGTAGAACCCAGCACTTACATGTGTGAAATCTCATGTTGTGTGAAATCTGCCTGCTTGTCAAGGTCCTTCTGCAGAACTCTCCTACCCTCTGACAGATCAACACCTGCCCCCAGCCTGCTGTCATCTGCAAACTTACTTATGATGGACTCAATACCCTCATCCAGATCATCAATAAAGATATTTTCTGCAGCATCTCTGTAGGAATCTGTACATCCTGGCTTTTAATCTCTCAGAAAATGGGGAAATGATCCACTGAGGTAGTGGTAGTAACTTCACAGAACAAGTCTCTAGTATATTCTGAGAAAACAATAATTTCTATATTCTTACTTGAAAGAGCACAATCACAGCCTGGATACTTACAGCTGCATTTACTGTTGTTAATGTGCCTGTATCTATGTTTTCTGTTTAAAAGCAAACTATAACATTCACATCTAGGATTGTTAGTAAGAAATTACACAAAAAAAAAATATGCCATGGAACTGAAAAATATGTTCTGAGTATATTTCCAAACTCTTGATTTTTTTGTGTTTTTCCCTTTAGATATGAGTGAATTTCCCAACCAGATTGTAACTAGGTCAATGAGTAGATAAGTTATTCACATGACAGCAAGTATTTTACTGGAGTTATTGGTTTCACTGTTTTTCTTCTTATTTATCATTATATATGTTTAATGATACTGCAATATGTTTAGTTCACTTCCATTGCCTACCAGGTATGGTTAACTACTTTGCATGTAGAAAACCAGGAGTAGGTCTTGCAAGGTGCTTTACAGTACATTTTCCTTGACATAAGCGAAGTGCAGCACTTTCATTGTCTCTCAGGACTGTAATGGAAAATATGAAAATACTTTATTGCTCCATTTTAATATTTATGGTTTTGCCTTTCATGCAATGGGATTTGAAACCATGCTACAAAGTAACAGTGAAATGTGAAACTGCATGAGTTTGATTTTTCTATTGAAGGCACCATAGTGTTCCCATTGTGAAAAGTGGTAATGTGCTGAAATTAGTATGTGGGCTGTAGAGAAGAAGCAGAATTATTCTTCTGAACAATTATTCTTCTGAATAATTCTGAATCCTCGTAAAAAATATATAATCCATGCAGTTTTTATTGGTTGGTAGCCACAAAGCTTCATTTTGCCTGGGTCAGAACTATGTTGGCTTCCTGGTATTTTTTTCTTACTACTCTTTAACAGTTCAGTGTAACCAGATTCTGATGTTTAAATAGTATCTAATTTTAAGGAAAATACTTTAAAGGGTACGATTGCACACTCATATTTACATTAACATCCTGTGAAATAAGATACACATCAAATTAGTACTGATTAGAAATTAACTACTACCATGAGGCCTGTGATTCATCTCACATGGTTAACCTGCTAAAAAAGTGTAACTCAGGAAAATATCTACCAACACAGAATTTGCAATACTTGTGGCAAACCTGATGCCATTTCAATGCAAAAACCGAAGAGGAATATTATGTTTACTGCGGTTCATAGCAGAATGAAACAATCTGTTGCAAAACTACACACAAAAGCAAAAAGCCTACATTTGCAGAAGCACTGAGTCTAGTACCCTTTTGTCTAGCCACAGGATTTGTTCCCGGAATCTCACTGCACCCTGTGACAAAAACCCAAAGATTAGGACATCACAGGAAGAATTAGGCTCTAATTTTATGCCTGGTCACTTTATTCTGAGGCCACATAAGTCATCAATTAGCTTATTTCTTAGTGGTTATATGTTTGTATTTACAGCATGCCCTGTCTAGGAACTTACAAAATTGTACTTGCCAAACCTGCCTTCTCTTGCTCCCTTTCCGCTAAACCAAAGAATGCTTTTCTAGGATGTTAGAAAATATTACTGAGTTATTGGAGGAGAGATCTGGAGTACAATCAAAGCCAAACAGAAGATATTGAAGCTGCTTTGGTTTTATCAAATACATGTCTTGATTTTGTTGCCTGAAATCACGAAGGAACTTAGTTAAGATAGGTTCATCTCCTGTAACTTGTTAGACAATATATGGACTAGAGTAGATATCTGAATACAAGTACATGGGAGAAGTGTTCCAGTTTCCAAATTTTAGAGTCGCACGACACTGCTGTTTCTTCCATTAGTATTCCCCCACCACTTCATGCTTTAGAACTTGACTTTTATTTTCTAAGAACATGTCTTCCAAATTACTATTCTAACTACCTTAATTCACCCTTGAGCCAATGGTGAACACTGTACCGTTTCCATAGGTGCCGAGGCTAGATAAAGTTTTGTCTTGCCCTTCATCCTCTCCCAAAATTTTTTGGAAATTGAATCATGCTAATGACTTTTCCTGTATGCTCATGACAAAATAAAAAGAATGATCTGGATCTGTTTAGCACGTGAACATAATATTTTCCTTTTTGTGCTCTCAGAAAAGAACTACGTATGTATAAAAATAAGAGTAGGCTGGAAGGCTGATTGTAGATTCTTACACATGTGCAATTTCCATTGGAAACCACAGTAGTTTTTCATGTAATGGAGTTTAAAAACAAAATTAAAACCATTCAAAAGTCATTTCTCTGCACCAAGCTGAAAGTCCTCTACCTTTCCCTCAATATATAAAAAAATTTGTTGTAATTTTGTATGAAATATGTCCTTTCAAACAAAGCTGCATTCTTTTTGATCTCGCATAGATTACATTATAATATGATTTTTACTGAAGGAAAAAAGGTAATGGAAGACTTACTGTGTTATGCAAACCAGACCCTTTAAACATCCAGAATAATTTATAGTAACTTGAACTTTTTAAAGTGTAAAAGGATCTCTTGCTTTTTATTTGAGCTTATTGAAGAGGTCAACATTTGTAAAGCCTGTTATAGTGGCCTAAATGCTCATCTGGATGGAAGACTTTTCCCCCTTATTCTTGGCCTCTTTTTTTTCATTAACTGGTTTCAGTCTTCGAAACCGCACCTTTTACACACAATAACACTTTTACACAGGAACTCAGCATGCTTTGCAGACAATAATTGACACTATTTCAGTGAGAACTGCAATTGGTGGGTAGGAATTGTGTTCACAGAGACCTGGCATAATCACTGAAGAACTGTGTGATCATCTGGCATAAGATGCAGGTTTCTCAAACCCCAGCTCTAGGACCTAGACATAGATGAAGAAATAGATACGAACAGGGCAGGTATCATGATATGTTTACAGTGTTAGGATCCAGCAGGACATAGAAGGTTGTATGTTAGAATAGTGTAACTTCTACATTTTTTTAGGAGTGTTTCCAACACCTTGAACTTACAATGCCATCATAGTAGAAATAATCTGTGTGATTGATATTTATTCTGCCTTCTAATTTTCAACCTCATATCAGTCTCTGAGAAACATATCAGGTACTTAGTCCTTGTACTAACACAGAGGTATGAAAGGGTACTAATATGAAATGTTTTGAAGATAAAAATCACTGCATTCTTCCATACTTACCTGACTTGCTCAATAGAATACTCTACAGACTAAAACACTATTTTTCTACATCTCTTTTATGAAGTGATTTCTTGCCAGTTTAAAATAACACTGCTTTTGGTTTAAGTATTACTGACTCAAAAGGAAAAAAAGATGAAAACTAATTTGTCGTGGATACTCGCTTGTTAAATGGACTAAGCTCTTTGTGAGTTCAAAGGCTAAAGCCTTGCCAGAATGAAATTTAAACTTGTCTCTGTTAAACATCTGTGCTCTCAGAATTACCAGTGATGTGTCCCTTTGACCTGTTTCATTTGAACTTTGCTGGAAATGAATTTTCAAACTACTAAATCTAACTTCAGGGTGTGAATCACTGCTAGGTGATGATAGGTAATTGGATGGTGAGCTCACGGAGGGCATGAGAGTACCGGAGTTCTTACGTTCTCAAAGGAAAGAACCAAAAATTAGTAAACGCAAATTGGGAATGGGTGAGGGTGGGGCATTTCTTTATTATAAGGAAAGCGGATTTTGCAGTGTCTTTGTTTTATGACAGTTTTTATATCAACAGGTCAGGTATTTTTGTATGCAGTGATGATAACACAAAAATGCTGGGGTGGATGAAAAATTCTTTTTCTAACATGCAAATAAACCTATTTGAGCAGGGATTTCAAGCAGATTAAGCAGGAATTTACTCTGCTATTGCAGGACTAGGAACATTCAAGCAATTAGGACTTGTGAATTGCTAGATCTGGAAGAGGGCAATCCTTGCCCACAGGCTACTTGGCAGCTCATCAGTTCTTGTATACCTAATGGCTAAAAGATATCCTACCTTGATGAGCAGATATGGGATAGATGATGTGATATGCACAGCTTCATCTTTCAAAGACCGGCTCTGCTAGTTCTACCATCTCTGTATGGTGGTGAAATGTTTGCAAAATGATTCTTATTACAGAATGTTAGGGGTTGGAAGGGACCTCAAAAGGTCATCTAGTAGAACTGTCCAGTTCTACAAATGAAACAATTTCTATCTCAAATTCTATTACTGAAATAGGTCTCCTCTGTGTTTTCTGAAACTTGGAAAAATAACATCAGCATTGGGTTTTCTAGCACTGTAGTCAATATGTCAAATTCTCTTGATAGCAGTTCCAGTGACGTGATGGGTTTGTGGGGGTTTTAAACATATGCTATCTGCTATACATTTTTGCAATCTTGTTTCCATCAGAAATGACTTGTGGTTAATTATTTGGTCCCTGATATGATACAATAGCCTTTTGTGGGGGATGTATTATCAGTGTGTTTCTCTGTAGACGTAAGTTTTTAAGTAAAGTGTGCATTGCTCTGCAGGGAGAAAGGTGGGTCAGAAATGGGTGAGGTTTATTGTTGAGTTGAACTGTACTAATGGAGATTCAAAACATAGCAGAAAAGGACACTTTGGGATTCATTCAACAGCACTCATAACCTTGGCACTGATCCCGGTGTATCGGTGTTGAACTGAATAAAACAAATAGTGGATTGCCGAACAGTGCTTTCTGAAGTGTCTTGCATGTGTTTCTGCTTTACACGGTAAATATTAGTGGATCTGTTTTTAGTTAATATTATTGACACAGATTAGGTGAGGAAAAGCGACCCAAACTCAAAAAACATTCAGAAGCTTGCTTAAACTATTAGTTTATCCCTTTTAATGCTCTGTGGTATTACTTCAGTATGTATTTATTTGTGTAGAAATACCAGAATGTCTGATATGTGTTTCCTAACCCTAGTACATTTAATAGGACATCTGAGAGACAAGCTTACTGTTGACTGATATCATATTTTCCTAAAGACACTGAAAATCAAAAGGAACAAAAAGTTATAAAATCTTTAGTGCATCTTTGAATCTTATTTCTTTAATAATTCATTGTATAATTAGAAGTCTAGGAGGATGTGCAACTATTTTCTGCTTTCTAATTAAAAAAAAAAAAAAAATCCAAATTAATAATGTTTCACTGATCTTCCATTTTAGAAGTCTTTTTTTTTTTTTTTTTTTTTTTTTCCCTGAAGAAGTCTATTGTGCTCTGGTCCCTGAATGTTTTGTCAGCTCAGGTTTTCTCATTATAGAAGTCCATCTGTACAGCTTTTCAGCCAGTAACTATGTGTTCTTTTCTAACTGAAACAAAATGGCTTCATCAGCGCCTCACTTTCTGTTACCTTCACCCACACACAGGCGCTCTGGACTGTGATAGCATTTGGCAGATGTTTCTCCATAATTACTTGTGTCTGTTTTCTTTCTCATGTTTGCTTCAGTGAGAATGGCTTATAACCGTGTTTATAGGAACAAAGCTCAGCTGAAAAGACCCCAAAATAACATAAATGTTATGTTACTAATTTATTAGCTGCTATTGTGAATTCGGAGGTAGAGTTTTATTAGGAGCACTTGTGCAAATAGTCATGGTTCATAATATGAAGACTTAAATGTAGTGTCCTTAAAGCGCCTAAATCTAAGCAGCACAAGTCATCCTCTCACTGCAGACCATCCTTGGCAGGTTTCACAGCAAGTGGCTTTTAAAATTGTCTTACCAGGGACAATAAGCAGGCTAATAAGAGCGAGCACTCACCTCAGCCTATGCTGAAGTTGTACTTTGTGTTACCAATACAGAAAAGCAAAGGCAGCAAAAAAACTACCTCAAACACTATAGAGAGACCAACATTTAGGGTGTCCTGTCAACTTTTCCGTGGCAGTCTCTATACAGCTGTGAAACCAGCACTGTCATGATATTTGTCCTAACTGGACACCAGTGCCAGCAAAGAGTTCACAGGGAGATTTGCAAAAGCTACGTAGAAGTAAATATTCCTTCTCTGTCTCTGGGATTTCTCTGCAGCAGATGTTCATGATAAGACACTGCTGTGTTCATGGAGGTCAAGCAAGCATTGCAGATGATGACTGGACATCTTTTTGGAGGGATGCACATGTATAGTGTTAAGACACGACCTCTCCATTGTTATACCTCCTACATGAGAGTCTAAATATATTCCCTCTTCAGTATTCTGTTGTGAAATTTGCAATCAATATATGAGCCAGCCAGTGAGTTTCCATTGTGTGTTTCACTTCAATTGTTTCCTTGCAACTAAAAAAGCGTATCGCAAACCGTTTAATTTGAGGTCTTAAGTGGAAAGATTATTTCTTTTTTATTGCTTTCTCATTTGAAAATATGCAGCAAAATATATAACAATACATAGAAATCAAACCAGGCTAAATTAAATTCTTTCTCTACTGAAAATATCAGGGCAAATATATGATAGAGGGAAGTCATATTAGAAGATGCTTACGTAAGTAAATATTGAATAGAAACCATATTCCCCTTCTCCGCTTTGCTAAAGCTGCTAATGAGAAATACCTGGTAAGCTTTTGTGCTGTTACATTGAGAATTCTTTCTGCCTACATACAATAAAATAAGCTGATCTGATGTTTACAATCTAGAAACCAAGTGTCCTGGGAGGTATGCATTTTTCTGGAACAGAAGACAAGCAATAAATCTCAGGAAAGGATGCTTCTGAAGTCAAAGATAAAACCCATGAGGAGAAACAAGCAAATGTGATAGGCATATGTGGCTATTTATACACATTCACAAAACTTAACCTTGTCAGACTTTGGTTTCCTTCATGGAAAACTTGCTGAAATGAAAGGTAAATTTAAAGTTATCTTAGATGTGTGTGATATTACCCTTTAAAAGATGAATATTTACTGATTAGTCTTTTAATGGAATTTGTGCATTCAGCGTCAGGTAGGACATATACTAATGGTTTCAAGACCTCACAAACCTCTTACTATTAGCATATTCTTCCACCAATATATAATAATTTTGGCAACCAGGATGTGGCCAATAATGATTCTGGCCAAAGGGTGGGGCTGAGAGAGTACACAGAAAAGTTCATTGGCTAGCTAAAGTCCAGTCAGAATTTCCATTACACACTATTTTACTGGTAGGGCTTTAAATATTGGTCTTTAATAGTTCCTTTGGGACTGAAACCCATCACACATGTTGCTTGCAATTAAAACCCAGTAGTCTGGAATCTGAAATACCACATTTTGTGATTCAGGTTGCATTTATGTTTCCACAGTATGAAATTTATTTTATTTTTTAATAGATATAGGGTTTGGGGTTTATTTAAAATTTGATGGTCTAAAACTCACTCCAATTTACAAAGAGTGTAATAATGATTTTCCTATTCTGTTTTTTGCTTTTCTTCTTTAAAACTCACCCCAAAACTCCCAAAGTAATAATATCAAATCTGAAACCTCAGTAAATGCAGTTTCCAAATGATTGGTCTATGAGGAGGCCATTCACAGATAGATATAACTCAAACAGCAGAGTTATGTGAGGAATAGTTTTCTTGTTGAATTATCTTCCTTCACAAGGGATAACAGTAATTGTGAAAATTCAGTATCCTTTTGAATGACAAGTGAGGAATATATCCTTTCCTTCCCTTGAACCCATAGTCCCACAGAAGAGGTGGAGATCTTTCATACACCTTCATCTGGCTGACCAGAATAGAAAGAGCTCAAAGATGCATTTGGGGTGTATCTATTCAGGGTCTCCTGAGCCCTGCAGAGATTGGCAAGGCTGAGGGAGAGCCCAGGAAATCATTGAAAGTCCCATTTTAGTAGCATAGGGTCCAGGCTAGTGAGATGTGATGCTTTTGACCATCAGCTTTCTTGTAATTTGTTTCTGAAGGTGGCGTTAGCTTTCTATCCATGGAAAAATGTGTCTTCTGGTTCAGTGGCAAAATCACAGAATAGTCTGTTGGAAGGCACCTCCAAAGCTCAGAGAGGCCTGGCCTTTGGGCTCTGATGTTGACATAGGGGAATCTAGCCCCAACACAAATCATGGATGTTGAGAAGCTGTATCTTTACTGCAGGACATCTTGGAAATGTTGAAATGTCTGTACACCACTGCTGATTTAAATCCTTTACCCTATGTGACCTGTGTGTGGCTTTCAGTTTTAGACTTGCACCAGCATTGTTCAAGTAGTAGCTTGTGTGTGCCAGCTTTGTATTTTGACCAAATGCAGGAGTGCTTACAATGCTATTAATATTTTCAGGTTTATTGAAATATTTAATCTTATCAAGTGTGCTCATGGAAGCCAGCTATTGCTGTCATCACCACAGATGCAATTCTCATCACTACATCACTGAAATTTTCTCTCAGGACCAGTATCTGAATGCTTTGTCCTTACCTCTCTAAGCAGAGAGGCAACAGGCTTCAAATATCCTAATTGTTTAAACTCTTTACTAACACATTTTTAATGATATCACATATAAAACAAATACTTTTTTTGACAGTTTTCTGTATTTGGATACTCCTAAGCTTAGATCACACTTGGAGCTAACCTTGTACTTCAGCATTCAATCCATTTTAAATTTCACAGTATTATTTTTCTTGATTAGAAGCATCTAACTTCTGCTTGAGGCATTTATACATTATTCATAAAAGCACGTACAAACACTATATATGGCCAATATTCACAAACCATCAAGGTTTCAAATGTAGTCATTTATCTCTAAGCTATTGAAGTGTGTTTCAGTTTTGAAGGAACTATCAGTTTTAAATCCTCGTAAAACTCTTGGAAATGTTGATCTTTTCATTTTTGTCTTCCTGCACATTCAATTTGTATCCTACAGAGTGCAATATGTAACTTTTCCTGAAGCAAAAGGGACAGGATCATCTATACAGAAACCAGCTATGACATAATGAATATGTGAAATAACTTTATAACTGGACAGTGATTAAAAATAAAATGTGCATTGAATTAATATCATATTTCTGTGTTCCTACACATTGTCAAGATCCCTCAGTAATATGCTTATCAAGAATTGACAGACCATTGCAAATACTGACTTTTTATTGCAGCTCTAATCTGGATTTATGCCAAAAAACCTTTGTTATATTGCTATTTTGAGTAACAAGAGACATTTTTAATGTATTGAAGCATGAACAAATTTTGGAGGGAACTTTTATACCTCTCTGAGGTCTTTAGTGTGCTAAGACCTTGCAGCTGAAGTCTTCCAGGCCCAAGGATTTCTACAATAACTAGACTTCAGATTTTTCTAATGTATGAATTAGGAGATTTTCACCATATGGAAACATATTTTAGTCACCTTTTGTCATTTTGAGAGTTGTCTAGGCTTCTAGGTTCATTCAGAACCATAATCACATTTTCCTGGAAAACTAAAAATTATTCATCTATGCATACAAAATCCTTCTAAAGAAGGTTTTAATTGTGGAATGGAGTGATGAAATTTCTGTTAGAGTAGAAAGTCCAAAATTTTCTTTTGAAGAAATCACAACATTTTTTTTCTGCTGCTTTTACAAGCTCCCCACAATTTTGAGAAAATGGCAGCAGTACAAGAAGTGTTTGCACACTGGTGGTTCTGAGTGCCCGTGGTATTGGAGAGCCCATTTGCTGAGCAGGTTCTGCAGCCCCAAAGTTGGAAGCTGTTTTTCAGACTTTCAAGTCTCAAGCAGTTTGCCAAAGGAATAGTGGAGGAATTAATCTGGCAAACTAGAAGGAAACCAGGTACATTTATGATCAGGTCTGTCTGGTTTTCATAGGAATTTTATTGGAATTGACATATTCCTGGGAACCAGTGCATTTTCAAGAGACTGGCATTTTTTGTTGAGAAAAAGGTCAGGAAATATAGAGCTATATTTATCACCAGGTTTGCCTGATGTTGCTTCACAACAGTCTACTCGGACAAATGGATCTTCTCTATAGCTCACACTCATGTGTTTGGAAAGTACAATTTTACTCACATCTGTTGCAGGGAAGACAAGTGTGTTGTTAGGCATTTGTGTCATCATTTTAACAGCAGTAGTGGGGTTTTTTTGATCAGAAGAGGTGGATAACAGCTTATACTTCCTCTCTCTATTTGTATAAATAGTTCCAGAGACGCTAATGGCTCTATGCCCTATAGCAATGACTAGGTTTTAATATGAATCTGCTGTACAAATAAGGGCCAGTGCGATTCTTTTCAAACACAGTATTAATTTTTCACAACAGAATTCTGAATAGAAAACAAAAAATCGTTTAGTATTGCTTCAGCTTGGGCATAGGCTGGAAAGAAAGGATGGTCCCTTTTGTGGTTCCTTTCTTTTCTTGTTAATTCTATTATCAGTTCAGTTAAGGGCTACAGATGATTATTTTTAGTCAATGCAGTTTTAATAATATCTTGACAAATTTGAAATTATTTACAGCATAATTTATCAAGTTACAAGATCTTTAGGGTAGGGCTTATATAATTTGTGTGTGTTCTGATGGACATTGGAAATACCCAAGGCTGTAAAGGTTACACCGGTAATAGTACACAGGTGACATCTGTATGTGGCATCGTAACAGACTGTCAAAATTCTGTGTTCTCATTTCTGAAGAAAACCCAGCATAAATGCTTCATTGCAGAGCAGACTGGTCAGAAACTGAAGTTCTATATTGAATTCCTATTGAAAAAAGGACATGATGCTTTTTGGCTTTGGAAAGTCAAATGCCAGGCAAGATGAACTTTGATCAGTTTACATGCAAAAAAAAGATGAGTGTTTTCTTAATTGCCAGTGGCACAACTTAGGCTGGTCCCTGAAATTCAGATAGAATATATTTGGTCAAATGCACACAGTCATAAAGGTGCTGCCCTTAGAGTTAAACTAAGATTTTATGTACGACTAAATATACAACTAGAAACATTGCTTTCTGTTGCAATTAAGGAAGCATTAATTATTTTTTTCCCCTGGTCTTATAGCTGGTTTAAGTAAGCAAGAACTGAAATTCAAAGGGTGATGGACTGCTCAGTTTTATTAGCTACCTGACAGACCTCTGCGGCCTTCTCGGGTTATCATTGCATAATTTGGTTATCGTAGTCATAATTTGCAATTCTGCTGGTGGATAGGGTTGATTTTCACAGGAGTCTCAGGAGTCTTTTTTCCTGAAAGGCAGACAGGGACCTGGGGGTACTAGTTGACAGTAGGCTGAACATGAGCCAGCAGTGTGCCCAGGTGGCCAAGAAGGCCAATGGCATCATGGCCTGTGTCAGGAATGGTGTGGCCAGCAGGAGCAGGGAGGTCATTCTCCCCCTGTACACCTCACTGGTTAGGCCGCACCTTGAGTACTGTGTCCAGTTCTGGGACCCTCAGTTTAGGAAAGATGTTGAGTTGCTGGAACGTGTCCAGAGAAGGGCAACAAAGTTGGTGAGGGGTTTGGAGCACAAGCCCTATGAGGAGAGGCTGAGGGAGCTGGGATTGCTTAGCCTGAAGAAGAGGAGGCTCAGGGGAGACCTTATTGCTGTCTACAAGTATCTGAAGGGAGGTTGTAGACAGGCGGGTGCTGATCTCTTCTCCCAGGCAGCCAGCACTAGAACAAGGGGACACAGTCTCAAGCTGCACCAGGGGAAGTTTAGACTGGATGTTAGGAAGAAATTCTTCATAGAGTGAATGATTTGCCATTGGAATGGGCTGCCTGGGGAGGCGGTGGAGTCACCATCGCTGCAGATGTTTAGAAAGAGACTGGATGGGGTGCTTGGTACCATGGTATAGTTGATTAGAAGGTGTTGGATGATGGGTTGGACACGATGATCTTGAAGGTCTCTTCCAACCTGGTTTATTCTATTCTATGGGAAAAGATAAGGAATATTTTGGGCTGAATTAGATCTGAAAAAGTAATTGCTTTTTTATCTTCTTTTTTTTTAAAAAATATCTTCTCCCTTGATAAACACTGCTTTTGATTATTTATTTGATTTTAAATGGGATACAGAAAGGAGTTGGGGCTTTTTTGTGTTTTGGGCTTTCTTAACCCCTATATCTCCAGTCTTTAATGGTGTTTTCCCTTTTCTCCCTCATTTGGCTGTGGAATCAAAAAAAAAAAAGTAATGTGCTATTTGTAATTCATATATATATATGTTGCCTTTCGTTCCATCTTTTCAAAACTTTGTCAACCCTAGAAAAATAAAAATGAAGAAAGGTTTTGAAACTTTTGACTGCATACTTACAGTATTGAGACATTTTGAAAAAAAAAAATTAAAAAGAGGGAAAATATGTACATTATGAATTTTGTTTTAGTTAGTATCAAAGCAAAGCAGGAAAAAAAATTAAAAGTTTGACATTTATACATTTGTGTCTTCAAGGGCTTGCCTTTTTCCAAACGCTTGTTTACAAAGCAACACTCAACTTTTACATTTGCAAGAATTTGGTAAATGGTTTTGCAAGAAATTAACAAGCTGTGGAAGAATAGGAATAATTTTAAGACCATTCTGTATGAGCTTAACTTGGTCACCCTGTCACTGCTGTCAGGTCCAATTCTTCAAGGACCAGAAAGTACTCAGCAGTAACCATGCAGTAATGTAGCACCATTTACATCAATTAAACTACAGGAAGCTACTCTAGCTGCTGATCTGACCTTTATTTAGAGCCTACCACTAACAGCTATGAACAGCTTTTATTCTTGTTGTCACTGAAAGACCTCACAGTTGAATTAAATTAGTTGAAACATAGAACACCTAAGAAATGAAATTACTTTCATGACTGAAAACAGACAAATAATGGCTTATAAGCCATTAAATAAATAGTATTTGGCTTCATGGCAGGGCAGAACATAGATAAATAATTCACGCATATTTCCACCAGAAAGTCTGAAAACTTTTGACGACTAGAAGGAACTGTGTAACTCATCCATGTCTCTTCATTAGCAGCCTATTTATGTGGTGTGCTGACAGTTGATACAACATTTGAAGTGGTATTCGCTGCATACTTGGGAGGAAAAAAGCTTTTTCAGTGTCTTGTTCTGCAGAATGCAAATTATTTTTCCTGAGGAGTCAGGGACTTATGTGTTTTTGTTTTTTTTGGTGGAGATATATTTTCCCATTTTACCCGACAAATTCTTCTTCTTCTTTTCTTTTTCCTCACCTCATAACTAGTCTCATGTATATGCTGTGTCCATAAGTGTGTTGTGTACATAAGTGTCCACAGTTAGGTATTGCAATGCAGAAGACTAGAAAGGTAACGTATCATTATGAAATAAAATATACAGTGGTCAATACTGACTACTTATGTAGTGCTTAGTTTTGAATAATAAAAAGCTTTCTGTTAAGACTTACAAAAATGAAAATGTAATTGAAATTGTTGACATTTCCATCGTATTTTTAAGATGTATAGATCAAAAGGTGAAAGCAGCCATAAGACTCACATGATAAAGTAGCATCTTTCACAGGATTTCAATACTCATAAACTTCATTTCTTCCTGGAGAACCTACAGGCACCATCTCACAGTCTCAAGCTGTACCAGGGGAAGTTTAGGCTCAAGGTGAGGAGAAAGTTCTTCACTGAGAGAGTAATTTGTTATTGGAATGGGCTGCCCCGTGTGGTGGTGGAGTCACTGTCCCTGGAAGGGTTCAAGAGGGGATTGGATGTGGCACTTGGTGCCATGAGGTCTAGTCATGAGGTCTGTGGTGACAGGTTGGACTTGATGATCTTTGAGGTCTCTTCCAACCTTGGTGATGCTGTGATACTGTGATCTTCCATGTAAAGCTACCAGAAACTGTATTTTGTATAAACTCAACCCCATGGTAAAGTCCTTTAGTGCAGTATTCTTGGCTGTCATTCGCTAACCAGAAGCTGAATCATCTCTGTTTGTGCAACTTGGTAAAAGAGAACTTTTAAAATCTGTTCAGTTTAAAGGAGCTTCCAGGTCAGAGAGACAATAACTCTTGTCTTTTATTGTAAAGCCTTACATGCTGGATAAGTAATACTATGCCATCTGAACATTGTGGTACTGTTTATGTATTCCCAAGAAACTAAAATGATTGTCTAAAGTATATTTTTCCATCAGTCTTCAGTGAAGTCAGAATTGGTTTTGTTTTCCCCTGAATACTTCTCCCTGGAAAATTATAGGCACCATAAGTGAATTGCATATGTTAAGACTCAGATTCACATGTCAGCTTATCTCAGCAAACACTTCAGTCTCTGTTCACTATGCAGCTATGGATATACAAATGTATGAATCTGCCAGTGTAGATGACTCGGGAAAAATGTGCTTGCTATCTTAAAATCATACATAACTATTTGTCTATGGTTAAAGCTTGATGGCCACTACAAGACTGACAGATGCTCTCTATTAACCATCTCTCCCATCCAAAAGGGAATAAGAGACAGACCGTTCCTTGGCGCTAACTAGAAACATTGAGCATTAACATTGCTAAGACACTGCCTGTGACATCTCCTGTGAAAAATATATGGTTAATTTCAGAGAGTGCAGTTACTTAGAGAGACTGAGATGAAAAGTAAAATCACAGAGCAGAATTTGTTTTGTTCTAGCTCAAACCAGGACACAAATTTTGCATGAACTTTCTGTAAGTACTAATCATATGGATGACTATTTCAGCAGTCACTTGCTAGCACTTCAAAATTAAATATTAATGTTTCACACAACTTGGGTGTTCTTTACTTCTTACATGAAATAGATGGTCATCTTTCCCAATCAGAAACACCTAGGTTATGCCTACTTTATACAGCAAAGGAACTTTAAACCTGCAATGAATTCCATTCCTTATTGTCAGTGATGCCTCACTTGTGAGTCTGGCACATGATCAGGTTATGAAGAAGAAAACTCGGACCAAGAAGGTGTTCACAAGGTATCTTTTTATCATTTGGCCTAGTCTTAAAATCTGTCTCTGACAAACAGCACAGCTTCTGGACTTGGAGGCTACAAGCCAATCCGACAACTCAGTTTTGCTTTGTAGGAAAACTGAAATGGATCAGATACTGTGATTTAAAGTATATGTCCCAGTATTTGCTACTTAAGAATGGGCACCCAAAACATGCCTCTAGAAAACAGGAAAAAATTATTCTGAAGTATCTACCACCAACAAAGGTGCATCTCAGATCTTGCCAGACTTATCTAGAAGTTTTTTAGTCCGTTAACATCTTTCTCAGATGTTTTCAGTCTGAACTGGATGGATGCCAGGACTTTTAAAATTTCTGGTAGCAATTAGCTAGAAGTTTCAAGAAAACTTTGTTTTGAAGCATTGCAGAGTACATGGTGTTCCCCAAAGGAAAGTTGTTACACATTCTGGCTATCCAAGCTATGCGCTACAATTGCTCTGTTAACCTGGCAGCTTTGTCTGGTTTATCTCTGTGAATGTACTTTTCAATGGGTAGTGGTAGGAGGTCCTAATATCATTCGCCTCAAGTCCTGAGTGACTTCATGTGAGGAGAATTTGTAGCATGTCTAGTGTCAAGCAAGAATTCTCACTCACCAGAGCTACAGATTTTCAGACTGGTCCTGGATTTTCCAGACTGAATCTTACCTCTGCAACAAGTAGCCTCAAGTTAAATAACCTGCAAAAAATAAAATAGGTAAAGCAGTAAAGGAGTGAGCTGCCCCAGAACCCATGCTGGTTTACATGGGCCCTTACCTAAATCCAGTACCCCAGCATCCCTTAAATTTTCAGAGTAAAACACTTTAGTCCTGAAAAGTTGTTGGGTTTCTCTGTTTGGTTCTTTGGCCATTTTTAAAAGCCTAAAGTCTGTCTCTCCACTTCCCCCCGACCTTGGAAAATTTCCAGCTAGCCCCTCTGTGGAGTGAATTAAATTTAAGTGATGTATGCTGATCCTGTTATTGGCTAGAAGCCAAGTTTCCTCAGATATCATGTAAGTGCTTGGTAACTTCTGAACAGAAAATGGGTGTCCACCAGAGTCTTACCAAATGTTTGACCTTTCTCAGGAAGGTGGAAAGTTACTTAAAGTTACTTAAAAGTGGCAGCTGACCAGGTACTGGTGACTGAATTTCATACAAATCTAAGTTTGGAACTTTAATAGGATCAATTTCCCAGAATTTAGTACCTTGTTGCTGAAAGTAACAGGGACTGTAAATTCAAAAGAGGAAATCTTCTTGGAAACTGGCAACTGATTAGACAACCCACTGGATGCTCAAAAGGACTAGATTTCATAGACACGGAATCTATGCTGCACAGAAAATAGTCTGGCTGTTAGACAATGTTACAATGATGCTACAAAACAGAATACAAAATAAAGCAAGTTTTATGATTACTTTTATTAATGGCAATAAATGCAATTTTAAAGTTTTAAAATGTGTCTGTCTTACAAAAAAAACCTTAAAAACAGATTCATACCAAGACAATCAGGAATTTTTTAAAACACAAAGGAATTAGGTTTCTAGATTCAGATGGCAAAATCATGGACCACTAATGCAAAACAGGTAAAATAGTCAACATATATTTCTATTTTGTATTTGGTACATGGTTACAGCTCTCAAGAATTTATACAATAAAATTCCATTTAAAAAAAAAAAAAGTAGAAAATTTATTTGCTCTTTCATTGCCCTTTTTAATACAGAATTTGTTTCCCCCACTGCCCTCCAGTTCAACAATTAGATAACTGACTCTCACAAACAGAAGGAGAATGAACAGAGTCATTTGAGAAGCCAGGATTGTCTGATTCTTACAAACCCTGTGAGGTATTATATTATTGTATGATTTATTCTGTAGTCTAGTCTACCTCCTTATTTCTTTTTTTTGAGATAAGTTACTCTTACAAAATTTTACTAAGACCTACAAAACATTATTATTTATGAATATATCTATCCCATCCATATTGCTCCACATGTTGAAGGGCTGATGCATTGGGCAGATTGGTTTCATGAGCTTTGCTTTGTATGTTTTTCAATAATTTTCATACTAAGTTATTATTTTGTCCTAGGAGTATTTGGGGTGGTATGAGTTTATATTAATTTCATTGGTCTGAAGCTGGAGCATTTCCTGCGTCCTTTTGTAGCCGAGACATTGAGTTTGATTGGCCCTGGACTGTAAGTAGTTAGCAGATGTCAAATCACAAAACTCCCTTATACAAGTTGTGGAAATGTTAAATTGGCAAAGACTGAGATGAAGTTGCTGTATTTAACTGATGCTTTGCCATAACATCCTTAAAGTTCATGATCAAACGTATCCCAATGTATTGTGCAGCTGCTCAAATATATCACTACTCAGACAGCAACATGTTTTTATTGGATTCAGCCCATTCAAATACCCTTCCTAGGGGTAGCATTTTACACAAATCATATTAATTTCTTCCATAAGCCATTAGGCTGGAAGTGAAGTTTCCTATAGGAGAATTAATTATGATCCAAGATAATAGGTTTTATTTTTGCATTTCAGTCAGGAAAAAGATTTAAAATATGCTTATTCTATTACTGATTAAAATAAAAATCTTTAGGAATATCCATGCCACATAAGTCTTTTCTCCATTTTCTAATCATGTCACAGCCAGAAACATCCCTGCTATGATTGTGTTTAGGTCCTGACTTTCTTATATTTCACAATAAAAGGATGTTCTTGCCATTGAGCTTCTCTTCAGCATAAAGAACAACTGTTAAGCCTTATTTTCACTTTAAAAGGTTTCTTTTCAAACATGCCTGCCATGTCCCTTTGAGTCTCTGTGTTATATTCTGCAGTCTCTCATGGGTCATGCATTATTACCAGAAATAAATCTGAAATAGCTCTTCAACTAATTTTGTCTCATAAATTTGGCTATACTTCCCTAAGGTAAGGAGGTGGTAAAGACTCTACAATGAGAAGCCTAGGCTGATAAAGCTATATATATTCAGTTATTAAAAGATTATGAAGACCTCTTTTAATGATAAAGAATTGGGTGGTGACAGTGTCACAAGCTGGTAGGCAGAGGACCTCAAACTAACAGGCACAGAATACAAGGGAACTAAAGAGCATATGATCCTTCACTTGTAAACACTCACTGGGGAAGTAACCTAGTGCTGGCTGCTGCATGCCATCAGTAGTTTTGCTCATCTTCATATGGAACCTGTGAGTGTGATCCACAGCTACTGACCTTCTACCTATTGTGGTGTTTTGTGGATGGCTTGCAAACTGCTGCTTACCCGAACAGACCTTGTGATAGGTTATGATTCCTGAATGCTTCCAAGGCACCCTGCAGCTGCACTCGCACACAGTTGGCATTTTTTCATAGTTCAAGATATATGTTTTACGGTGTGGTGTTACATGCCATTGCCTTGTTACAGCTGAGGATTAGAAAGTTTTAAGGCAGGAGGGGGAAATGAACACTGAAGATGAAGAATTAGAGTATAACTTGAGAAATACTTACAGGAGCTTTGTTGCAGGAGAAATAATATCATGGAATTATACTCTGAACATGGAATTAAATGTAGCTGCAGGAGAGATCCCTGAACTCTGCTAAACTCCTGCAATAGGAGGTCACCTGTAACCAGCACGCATATGATCTGCATGGAGGGCTAGGCTATGGGAAAACTGAAAGCAGTAATAACTTTTCCAGCTGTAGAAGATACGTGCACTTCTGTAAAAAGTGACTGTTGAGAGCAATATCGTTGCAGACAGGAATCTTTATACCTTGCTTCCACAAAAGTAAATTGTGCTCAAACAAGCATATCTGATTTTATTTATAAATAAAAAGGCTGAAAGGACATTGGCACAAGAAAAAGGTTGGTTGATTATATTAAAAAGAAGTTATTCTATTATTTTAGCTATGACTGGAGAATGCGGTAAGCATTATGATTTAGCTGGTTTAATGTTTCTCTTTAAGAACTTTCCAACAGAGTCTCTTCCTGTCCAACACATTCAGCAGAGGCTCCCCTGGGTATTTTGATTCATAGAAACAACTGCTTCCCTAATGTGCATGATGTCCCTGGCCATAGGAAGCTTTGGCATTAGCAGGTACAATTCCTCCTGAAGCCCATGAGATATCCACTTAAGTTCAGAGCTGGGTTTTACTCCTGAAATGTAAGAGGACCAAAAGGTTCCCCATACTGTGCAGCTGAGAACACATTGTATCTTGAATCTTTGTTTGCCTTGTAACTAGCAATCATACTTGCAGCTTTCAGGGATATAATTGCAGAGGAAGACATGATGAATGACCTTGTGTGCTATCTCCACTACTGTTTAGCTTTGATAGACTTACATCTGTTGTTATTTTATCTCTAACAATTTAATCTTGTATATTTGTCCTTGAATTTGACATTAATGTATACAACATTTGTTGGGGCCTTTTTTTTTCCCCTCAGATGGGCAAAATCTTTGTCATAGGAAAAAACCAAAACGATTTCTTAAACAAACAAACAAAACCCCCCAACGAAAACACCCTTGGCTTTGATCCAATTAAAAAAAACCCCAACCAGCCAACACCAAAACATAAACAAACAAACCCAACAAAAATAACAACTACAAAAAACCCCAACCCTACATACAGACAAAAACATACAGCAAAAAACAACCTCAGAAAAAGCAACCCAACAAAAAAACAAACAAAAAACCAACCCAAAATCTTGCTGTCATTTTTAGCAAACCCAAGGGGACCATGAAATTTCCTTTGGTGCCCAGATGAAAACATTTGCCTTCCACTGAAGCTGTTATTTTAAATCTGTCTTAAATTTAAATAAGATGTGTTTGAAAAAAAAACTCATTGAACTGATGTTTTATTTAGATACTCTTTATCTCCTGCTGAATAGAGATGCTCCCTATAAATTATACTTATGTCTCCAAGCTCTTTTGCATTTAGGACACAGAAAAAAATCACTAGTAATTCTCTTTCAAAATGCCTGTTACAAGAGGGTTGTGCTTTATTTTATACCATTCTTACCCATCAGTACATTCAGGTTTGAAAAAACATATTTCTGACTTTAAGAGGGGATTAAGCTACTCTTAGTAATTTTGTGAAAACATTAGGATTTCCATTTAACGTTAGAAATTCAACATTGTGCTTCTGAGAGGGTGACCTCAATGCAAATGGGATCATACAGAACTAGAAATGGAAATTTGCTGGAAACAAAAGGCAAAAGTGAGGAAATTCTTTCTTGCTGAGCCAGTTGCAAAAATCCTTAAAACAGGCTAACGCAGCTGACTAGATTAAAACCAACCAACCAAAACCAGACACAGAAAAAACAACCAACCAAAAATCCCCCAAGCCCCAAAACAACAACAAAATCCAACAAACTTAGATTAACTTGAATATTCTCTGCACTACTTGCCTTTTAACTGCAGAATCTATCTGTTGTATTCCTGTTCTCTGTCTACTACACCTGTTTTTGTCTCCATCTCTGTAAACCTTTCAGGCTGATGTTTTCAGAAAATATGTTTTTAGTGCATCTTTGCTTCCCTGGGCAGTTTCTCTTGGTTTTCCTCTTCTGCATTAGAATCACAATATTGATCATATGTGTGTTCAATGTGTGTAATGGGCAAGGCTGCTGAATAATGTTTGATTAGGTGCCTGCTGTGAAACTATTAGTGGGGAATTTAGGCTTTTCATGATTCAGTACAGAAACAGAGTCAGTCTGTTACCATCAAAGAGCAGCTACGCAGAAGAAAGTTTTTCATGCTGGCTGCAGAGAGGTTTTTCATGCTGGCTGAAGGGAGGTTGTAGCCAGGCAGAGGTTGGCCTCTTCTCCCAGGCAGCCAGCACCAGAACAAGAGGACACAGTCTCAGGCTGTGCCAGGGCAGGTTTAGGCTGGATGTTAGGAAGAAGTTCTACACGGAGAGAGTGATTGCCCATTGGAATCGGCTACCCATGGAGGTGGTGGAGTCACCTTCATTGGACGTGTTCAGGAGAAGAGTTATAGAATCATAGAATCATAGAATCAGTCAGGGTTGGAAGGGACCACAAGGATCATCTAGTTCCAACCCCCCTGCCATGGGCAGGGACACCCCACACTAGATCAGGCTGGCCAGAGCCTCATCCAGCCTGGTCTTAAACACCTCCAGGGACGGGGCCTCAACCACCTCCCTGGATAACCCATTCCATGGCTTCACCACTCTCATGGTGAAGAACTTCTTCCTCACATCTAGCCTGAATCTCCCCATTTCCAGCTTCATTCCGTTCCCCCTAGTTGATGGGGTGCTTGGCTGCATGGTTTAGTTGTTGGGTGGGTTGGATTGGTTGATGGGTTGGATGCGATGATCTTGAAGGTCTCTTCCAACCTGGTGTATTGTATTGTATCTAAAGGGCTTGCATGTTCTAGACGTTTCATTCTAGTTTGATATAGTATCATGTATACAAGTAATTCCTGTAAGAGGCAACAGGTTTTAATTAAATTAGAGCATTCTCCTGAAAACAAACCCTAAGTGATTTTTACAAATAAGACTCCATGAATGAGGGTCTTGAGAAAGTAGACAATAAATACTGTGCTTTTGCTGGCTGGTGCATTAATGTGGGAGGATAACTTGAGCAGAAAGATCTTTCTTCAACCTCAGTGAGGATTCAGTTATTATTCCCTCCTTGCCTTGGAGACAGACATAGTTAGGAGTCACAGTGATGTCTTACTTTATGTGCTGGGACTTTCTCCTAGGTTTAAGAGACAGGTTATTGTCATGAAGATTGGTAAATAAAGCACACTGTTTTTCAACAGGCTTAGAACTTAAAATGATTGTTTCTGATACCATCAACACACTGAAAAATAGTTATTGTAGTTATGTATTTCGGGGATGACATATTTCCAGGGATATTCCATGTTGCAAGAATGTTTTGCATAGGACATTTCTGTGTTTGATGGTTTAGTTGTTTAGGTGGGTTGGATTGGTTGATGAGTTGGACGTGATGATCTTGAAGGTCTCTTCCAACCTGGTCTGGTCTGGTCTGTTCTGTTCTGTTCTATTCTATTCTATTCTATTCTATTCTATTCTATTCTATTCTATTCTATTCTATTCTATTCTATTCTATTCTATTCTATTCTATTCTATTCTATTCTATTCTATTCTACTAAGTGATGAAAATATTTTACAGAATACACATTGCATGTGGTGTTTCTCAGATAGGGAAATTAAGCTTTTCTTGTTTTTGTTTAAATATTTCTTTCTACATCTTAAAAAAGTCTGTGAGGAAAAGTCTTGATGGAAATCCACTGAATGAATTAACAAAGCTTGAGTCAATGTAGTTAAATCTTGCCTTTTATTTGCACAACTCTTATGTCTAATATGATTTTTCCAGAGGAAACTGAATAAAAATATACAACACCCATGTTCTGTGTGATTGTTTTTCATTATGGATTTTGATGGCTATCAGAATATTCTTTTGGTGATTACTAAAGCCAAAGCTTTAAATAAATCTTGTCAAATAACCAAGTATCTATTGTTATGTTCAAGTGCTTGTGTAGTCTAACACTTCTCCCGAATAAACTTTGCTTAAATTACTGTCACTTATTTGTGTGGAATTTTATTCTACTTGAGTATTCAAATCTAATGTTTCTTCCTGGTCTGTCAAATTTCAGCAAGCACTGAAGCTACAGTACTAAGCACTTATAACTGTAACTTATAAATCAATCTGATGCGTGCAAAGAACAGATAAATGTACATCAGCTCAGGTTTCTCATTAGCATTTCTGATGTTAGATAGTAAGGCAGAGCAACAAAATTAGCATTGGCTCACTGCAGGGGTGGCTTTGAAGAAAAACTACAGACAACTGTTGGGTGTTATTTTTCAGGATGGATACTGTTCATACATGAGATGAATTTTTTTTTTTTTTTTTTCAAACAAATATATACTAAGAATATGTTAAAACTGCTTCTTTTGTGAATGTGTAAGAGCACAAAATGTAGCCAGCATAAATGGGCTTGAATGCGAGTTTTAAAAGGACAGCTGCTAAATTAAGGCCCCTTTTCTTACCATCCTTGAGCAACCCAGGTTTGCCAGCAAAAAAATGAGCATAAACATTGCCTAATATTAGTTCCCCCTGCACTGGTTTGCTGCTGTCAAAAATTGTCTGTTTTATAATATTTAGCAGGTTTTGTCAGTTGTTCTGACCACATTTACCAGTAAGGAGGTAGAGTTTACCGGCAATTTTCTAACTAGTTTCTTTATAACGAAGCCGACAGTGAACATGGTTACCAAACTGTCTCTGTTTAAGAGTGATTAATTTTTTTGTTGTTCTAATTTTATCCAATTATTTGGTTTAAATATAAAGAACTGGCTTATAAGTAGTTTCTATTATTATTTCTTACACTTCTGTAATTTTTAGGTTTTTACATGGATTTTTTTTCTTAAATGCCTATGGCTTAAATTATTGTTGATTTGACAATTACTGCTCTTACTCAAGGATCCTGATACTGCAAGTGATTCACAAGTTATCCTGCTTAAAAGAAAGGGCTTACAGGGCAGTTAGCAGAGAAGTTAGTGCTCTGTTGTGTGAGGACATCTGGGTTTAACATCAACATAACACTGTCATATGGAAACAGTACATTTCCTTAAACTGCTGCTTGGCCCTGTTTTACAGACTTCTTATTACAGAATTTATAGAAGACAATAAACATAAAAGGTCTTTACAGCTTAGCATAAAAAGTTATGAACCCCTGTATTGAAACAGAGTTTTAAAAAATAATAATGAAAAAAATATTGCCAATCAAAGCTTTTACAAATTGTCCACTGAACTCATCCACTTGTGATCAAAGAGTTGTAGGAGTGACTCTTTTCAAGAGTCATGCAAAACAGTCATCAAAGCATCAGCAGAAGCCTCGCCTCAGTACCCTAGAGGTGCTGTCTGTTGGAGAGAACATGCAGGCAAGCCAAGTCTCATTGAGTTCAAACCTAAAGTACAAGTGAACAAAGAAAATCTACTTCACTGACTTTTAAAAAAATAAACAAATCCTAATTTTCTGGCAGATTCCTATTTTTGAATTCTCCAAACTGAATGGCACTTTTTTACTTTCTCCCATTATAGTATCTCTTACTTTGTGCTGTTGAACTATGATGTGCATGTACTAACCAAGGTCTATTACCTGTTAGATAGTGTCATGGTGATTAGGGCACTCTCTGGAGGATGGAAAGGTTGCTTAAACTCTCTTCGAGTTTCTCAGCTCAGAGAAAGGAATGAAGTAAGAATGTTAGCTGTTCTCAGTGAGCAACATATTTGGACAATCCATATTTCAGAGGCAATCTGCTTGTGGATATAGGATATTGGACACAAAGTCATTTAAGGGTGAAAATGAGAATATAGTATAGCTGGCAATCAAAAATGGCAGAACTTTCATTTATAGTAGGGAGAGGTGGGCCACCTTTTTTGTTTGATTTATGGATATCTGGCATTCATCTTGTCCTTTTATTTTTTAAAAATAAGTTGTAAAAATAAGTTAAAAGTGCCTCCTTTGATGTGTGTAGGGCAAAGTTTCTGGATTGTTTGTGTTAGGATATGACACCATTTTTTGCTTGTCTGGGAAAAAAAAAAAAGGTTTCTCTGTTTATTTGTTTGTTTCAGGCTGACCTAGGATGTTTTCAGTTTTCCGTCTACACACTGCAATAAATGTCCTCTCCAAATCTGCACCACAGTCCCAGGCCTCTTTGTGTAACTTTACACCACAGTAGATCTATGAGCCAATTTGTCTAGTCTCTGCTCCCAAGGACAGTCAGCTATCTTCACATCGAACAAATCTAGTAAAAAGAAGAAAGCCTTTTTAAACTTTTCCCCCATCTTAATTCCAAATAAAGAGAGAAGAAAGGAAAATAAAACCTGTGTGTTCTCTTGAGCAAAAAACTGATAGGAGCAGTAAATAGGATTACAAGTTTTCACAGAGCAGAAACAATGCATTACAACAAAATGACACATTCAAAAACACTGTTCCTTGAAGTTCTTGCTGACTTGAATTCCAGCTGCGGTGAGGCTCAAGATCTTGCAAAAGAAAGTCTTTTCCTTGCTGTTTGTGACAAGAGAAATCAGTACTATTAATGACATGGGATTATTAGGGAAATATCTTGTAATTTTTAATGTAAGAAAGGAAGCAAATCATGGTCATATGTATCTTTTGTCCAGCTTGGAATTATCTCTATCATGTTGGAAGTTTTTATTCGGAAGTCTGTGTTGACTCTCATGATTAGGGCCAGAAATCCTACAGCTGACAGGAAAGTGACCTATAAATAATGATCTATGATGAACTTGTCTTAGAGTCACTAAATGAAATATTCTAGTACCTGTTTCCTTTGTCTTGTTTCTTAGTTTCCGTCTTCTTTAAGATTATTCATTTTGACATATCCCACTAGCTGTCTATAAGGAATGGATTTTCTTTGTCTTGTAAATGTATTCCATTTTCAACAGAAAAGCACCACTGAAGATATTCTTGAGTTATTTTTATGAACAACAGCTCCACTAGAGTACAATTGGATAGAGTTAGTATTAGATTTCCAAATAAAAATTTAGTTTTGGGGGTTTGTGTGGTGGTGGTGTTTTAAAAAAGCTTTAAAAACACATGTATACAGATATATTAAGAAATAGGAGTGGCTTACAATGTAGTGTAAATTTTGGTGTTTTGAGCAAATTGTAGAAGTCAAATACATGATAGTAATTATTTGCATTCATTCTCTAGCTACTACACTTTATAAAGAAAATTGTCCAACTCATGGTAACAGCCTATCTTCACTCTCTCAGCCAATAATTAACTAGTTTTTCAGCAAGGAGTGAATTATGCAATGTCATTTACTAGTTATGAAATATATGCATATGTGATGATAACATCATGTAACATGCTCTCTGAGTTTGCCTCCCAGCTTTTTGTGTGGTTATGACTTTAATGATATGAATCCAATGCTTCTCTTAGGACTTTCAAGTGATAACTCCTAAAAGGATCTGTGACAGGCCTGTCCATAGAAAGGGTGCATTCATGTTATTGAGATGGAGAAAGATGTTAGGAGAGAGAAATTCTTAGCACCACTATAGTCCATGTGAATTTTACCATTGAATTCACTGAATCTGGGATTTCATGCCAAACTTGCAGTTCATGTATCCCTTGTTTACTCTAAGTAATGAGGCAAACAGAACAACCCATGGCAAACATGCTTGGCTGACATGCTTTCAGCAAACCTGCTAAAAATGAATTCCCCTGCAACACAGTTCAGTGTTATACATGCAGCATTAGCACTTGACACTGCTTGGAAGTCTTTCACTGTGTGAAAGAAGAACCAAAAAAACCCGCACTTTGTGCCATTGATGTTTCCGTAAAACTTGCAGAAAACATATGTTAAGCAAATAAAATAAGGGTAGGCTTAATGAAAAGTAATAACCTGGTTATTTTGAAATTTACTTGGATCTTTATACTCATATAATCTGCAAGAAAATATGGCATGACTGCAAGACCTTCATAGTATTTGCCAGTCTCACCTTCCCTCCTATTTGAAGCAAAAGTGATTTACTATGGGAAAGTGAATTACAAATTTGTCTGTGTGGCTTAGTAAACCAGATAGATACTCCTGAGATTGTGATTTGTTCCATCAACCAAGCACAATATTTTTTGTTTCTTGCTGAATCTCAGGGATAACTTCTTATTTCAGTTCACTGTGTATGAGTAGCTTAATACACTGCTCATTCATCATCTGACTCCCAGTTTTTCAGTCTACACAATTCTGTGTTGACCTACAGTAGAAAATATGCTGTGATCTCTGCCATGGCCATTACTTGTAATGTCTATGAAACAACTGGAGTGATTAACACAGGGTCTTTGAAGACTGCTCATATATCTACTCATATACACAAACTATGCTTATAATTTCATTTGCCTTAGCAAAGTTGAACATCTGCTCATAAAAATGTCACTTCTTGGCCAAGCTGGAAATGTTATCTGCAGTGCTACAGTTCTTATATGTCTGGTCACATGTTAAACAAAGCAGAGGAATCACAGTTCATAAATGGAAATGGAGCTGAGCTCCATCTATTTACACACTTGTTTTCATTAGAAAAACAGTAGATTTCACATTATGACCTGGATAGTCTGAATGGCATGTATAGTATTCAAAATAATATTATATTGAAATAAGTTATGATCACTCTCTGATGGCAGAAGAATGAAAGTATTTCAATATTCCCAATGCACCGAATGTCCTGTCAGAATGTTGAGGTATTACCTGGACAGCTAAAGGAGTCCACCGCATTCCATACCTAATTTCTAATTTCTGAACTTTGTGTAAGCAAATCTCTTCACAATATGAGACCCAGCTTGCTGTATTGAAAGTGTCATAAATGTGTAGTTCCTCATCCAGACAGCTAGTGTTTTGTTGCAAATAATACGGAAAAGGTGAGGTTAAGAGTTCACAGCCTATAATGAAATAACTCAGTGTGTGCATACTTCAATCTCAAAAAACCTTTTTACCTTAATAATATTTGAGGGAATTAAAGCCTTTTGATTTGTCACCATTTTCCTAATTGAGATGACCTATGCTTGTTCAAGCTTAGGTTCTCTAGCAAACAAGATAATAGTAGACAATGAATTTAAATTTTAGGATATTTCCATATGAACAGGACCCAAAATTTATATAGGAGTGTTTGACTTATCACCCATCTGTTAGTAAATAACACATTTTTTTCTTTTCCAAGTGATGTCTGGCCATTTCCTCATTTGAGCATCTGCTCTTGTAACCTTTTATAAAAGGAATGGGAAAATCTCTGGTTTGTATGGTTAACTAAGAAATCTGAGATTATGAACCATTTCTCAGTCTCCTTTAAATGCATCATTTAAAACCTCATTTAGTAATCTATTAGGGGTTAGTAGCACACCAGAAATATGTAGATTTTTAATGATGCGAGAAATAGAATTTGAATTTCCTGCTCTTACAGTTTCAGAGATTGCTACTCAACAGAAAATGTTTCTAAAAATCCTTTGTGTTCCAGATGCGAGTTTCAACGTGGCATCAATACAAAAGACTTTAAATGCTTTGCCTTTTTATGAAAATATCTTTAATGGATGTTTTTCTAATTAACTTACAGCACATGTCAGACCTTTTCCATAATTCTTCAGTTCTAATATATTTGACTAAGTAGTAGCCTGTGGAGTAATGTCAAATAAATTCATATTTCAAACAAGAGCAGAGGGAAATGTAATTTTCCACCCACTAACAGGCTGACCATATATTCAGAAGTGGTATTTGGCAGGAGCTTGATTCAGTAAGTGATGAATAGCTCACTGTTTTACTACACCCCCTACACTGGGGTGTAGCAAGGACCTGAAAAGTCTGCAATTGCAAAGAGGACCTAAATTGCCGGATTGTAGAAGTCCAATATTTGAGACCAGCAGGACTACAAAGCTGGCCATGAACAAGGAAGAAACATAATTCTAATCAAGATGGAACTAATGCTGTCATGATGATTTGATATTCAACTTTAAAAATAAAATAATAACATATCTGTATCTTCTATGGTCTTATATTGCCACCCAGCCTGAATTACTGCTGACAGCTCGTAACTTTATTGCACCAGCAAGCTTGATTGCTGTCATTGTGCCAGAGACTTGATACTTTTGAAATTCAAACTGGGAAGGGGAGTAGATCATATCTGAAAATAAAGAGCCAAATTAACATTTCTGTGGCAGACACTTGTTCACCACATCTTCAGATGGACAGCTTTGAGAGTCTGGAAATGGCTGAGTATTAATTTAATCAGAAAAGAATTATATGGTGCTATTCATACTTAGCATTTTCCATCTGTAAATCTGTACAATGAAACTGAGCATTTTCCCTCTACCTTATGGGTTTAGAATCCAATATGTATAGAAATTAAGGAGAAATTTTGCAAAAGGGCATGGAAAAGGAGTTTGAATCCTGATTCCCTGCAGTGGCAGAAGCCCAAGCTCTTATAGGATTTAATCTAGGGAAAAACCAAAAAAACCCCCACAAAATAAAACAAAAAACTCCCTAAACTTCCACTGATTACAATTGGACCTGAAACAGACCTACAAGTCAGCTGCATATCTCAGACAGGCATGACAGGGTCCTTCCTACATCCTCCAGAAAATGGTCAGTTAAAACCAGTGCAACAGTAACTGCTTCAGACAGGTGTAACTTAAAGGAATGATTTTCCATGTTGTCTTCTCACTTGAGACACTTCAAACTGTTTGATATAGTAAAAATATAAAAGCTGATTTTATGCAATTACCAAAAAAAGTCCTCATGTACATGCTCTTTTTAACAGTGAGGATGCTGATAGAAAGAAGCACCTGCTACATGTATGAGCACCATGAGTTACAGAGTGTGAATTCCTCTCTTTGTGATGGGATATTGCTTAGCTGCATCAGCAGCCCCTCTTCAACTTCACTCAATTGCTTTTGAAATGGCTTAATCTTGAGAACTGTTGTCAGTCTGGGTGAGCAGCACTGATTTGTACATGCAGCCTCCCACCACAGTGTTGTTCTGATATGTGCTGTTGTACTTTCCTGTTTAAATTTTATGCCCTTTGTGGGGGTTTTTGTTTGGTGGTGGTGGTTTTTTTTCTCTTCTGAATTACGGAACGGTACAAAAGTTATGGGTCTGGTGGAGGGCTCCAAACTGCAGTTCTTCATTTAACAGCACTTCATGAGAAAGGATGAGACACTGCTTCCTTTATTATAGAATCACAGAATTGTTAGGGTTGGAAGGGACCTCAAGGATCATCTAGTTCCAACCCCCTGTCATGAGTAGGAACCACTCACACTAGATCACATTCATAGATCATTCTACTGCTTAGTATTTAACAGCAGAGTCATACTCAGGCCACCAAAATCCACTGGAGGACTATCTTCTCCACTTTGTGTAGAAGCATGTGAAGTGCTGACCAAAAGACCCTGGGAGAAAAAAAAAAAGACAGTTATAAAGAGCATTGCAGAGAGTAAGATAAAAGTACAATATTGTGTGGCTATAGGCTAATTGCATTGAAATGTACATCTCATTCAAATGAGGCAGATTTGTACAACCAGCTATACTCCTTGTAGCTATCAATTTTAACATCTTAGCCAGTGAAACTGTCATTTTGGCTAGCATAAGTTTGGTGCCTAGTCTAGTGCAGGGTGATCTCTAATCCTCAGGCACTCTCAGAAATACTTTTAAATGAACTTCTATGAAACTTCTTCTGTGTCTACAGGCTTAGGAACATCAGCATTGCAGTGCTGATCTTTTAGACTCTGGCAATACAATAAAACAATTACAAATTAGGTGGGGTTTCCCTTTTGCTTTGGAGATCTTGTTCACACCTACTTCCATCCTGACACCAGCTACTTGACATTCAAACTACATTAGGGGCAGCTAATGTCACAAGAACAACAGAAAAATCCATCAAAAAACATTCTGGAAAAGCAAAATGCAGACTCTAACAGCTTTAGCATCTCTAAAACCTACACAATCTGCATCCAGCCATGCCCTAGCCAGTTGTTTCAAGATGCTAGGACCCAGCCCATCAGTACTGGCTACTTTTTTTTTATATCCTATCCTAGTACATGGTTCAATTCACATGCTAGTGTATTTATAGTGAAAATACATGAAAGAACTCCAACTGATGTGGCATACAGTCACTTTAAAACTGAGAGAACTGTATTGAAATCAGGAAGACATTTGAGATGGAATATGCTATTAAGACAGTGTAGCAGAGAGAGCTCAAATGTATATTGCCAGAAGTTACAGAAACTGAGCTGTAAGAAAATGCAAGTGAAATTAATTTAATTTTGCATACTTAAATAGTTTGACTTTTGGCCCCCATAGAGCTTAAAGCCTGTGTCCTACCAAAATCTGAGTTTTCTTCATCTACAGCAGGTAGTTCAAAGGCAAATGTGCTCTAGTATATTTTAGCTTTGGACTGTCTACTTCCAGAGAGATCCATAAACTTTGTAAAACAGATGGCTACACTAACAGCTTGCTAGAAAGCTAGGGACCATACTTAGTCTACATAAGAACATGAAAAAAACCCAAACCAACCGCTATTTATTTATACTTATAACATCTCTAATAACTGAATTGAACTGAAATGCTGCTGTTTAAACACAATAGTGATGGGGTTTATTGCAAAAAAAAAAAAAAAAAAAAGAGAGAAAAGAAAAAGGAAAAAAAAAGTGGGAGTTATAATGACAGTCCTTATTTAAGACCTTTCCAAGTAGCACCTTAGATAACCTTTTATTTGTACAAAAGAAAGACCTTAGTAGAAATATTTAATTGAGTATGCTGGCAGTCCATGCTTCAGACTTCTGAAGTGAGGAAATGGGATTTCCTGACATGGTGTGCCAACGCAAAATGTGTTACATGCTAGAAAGGGAGCCCCTGGCCCACTCATTGCCAGGAGACTCATTTAACAGTTTTGCTAGCATGGTTTTCAGTGCAAGATACACTGTTTGTCCAGCTTGTTAACCTCTCCTGTGTTCTGAATGTACTAGATAAAATGGGGGAAAAAAGTACACTGGAGACACTGGTGTATATAGCAGGCACGATTAAGACAAAAAGCTTTTTCTTTATTCAGTAGAACTAAGTGAAAAATAGAAAATGTAAGTAAGCAAGCTATTGCTTACTGTAGCTTTCTGCTAACATTCAAATGTGGGAATTGTAAAAATTATTTTCTTCAATCTTTGAGCTATCCAGCTAACCTTGAACATTACCGGAAAGAAATGCTACCTAAATCTCAGAGGCATTTAGACCAGAACTTGCTATATTGTAGCAGCTGTTCTTAACATGTTTCTGAGCAGCTGCTGAAACTAAAGGAATGAATTATGTATTCGACAATTGTAGCAATACAGAAGGAAAAAAAAAAAAAAAAAAAAAGTTTTGTCCTAGCAGGAGGCTGAGTACACTTTGTATTAAGGAGTGTTTATTCCTTTTGCTTTCTCCTCTTGTTCAAACAGCAGGGCTTCAAGGCAGACAGCCAAGATGGACTCAGCCCTCGGTGAGGCTAATTTCACAAGCCTGCCATTCCTTCACGTGCACTAAGCTATACGTTTGCAGAAGAGAGCTTGAATGACACTTCAGTGTGATCAAGCATAAACTCAGTATTTGGATGCTATGTTTACTGGCAGCATAAAAAAAGAAAATTCTTTACCATCTTCTCAGCTGCATGAAACCTTATGTACAGCCTGACCCAGAGCTGAACTGGAGCAGATACAGTAGAAATGTATGGTTAGCCTCTTAGGGAGCGAAGGAACCGGTCTGCAGGGTGAAGCTTGGGGCTGTTGTGCAAAGCACTGTCAGAGGAAGGGTCTTTTTTGAGCATTTCCTTCAATTTTGAAATCCATGCATGAGATCTGTCTTTTAATGAATTATGGGATTTGCAAGGAATCCCATTGCTACCATCTTGGGGATATATGAATTCCTTGCCTGCTAAAGTACTCTTGGCTTTGATAAGCATCTGTTTTTACAGTGTACCATACAGCTTAGACAGTTTATTTCCTCCTCAGTCTCAATATTGTGATCGCTCCTCTACAAGATGAGATGAAGTATCTCTAGGTGGTCTTCATAGGTGTCTGAGCCTACACATTATTATTATTGTGCTGATGAGAACTGATTGAGCTGGGAGTTATCTACCAGATTTTGCAATAACTACAGTTCCTGCCACAAGTGCTGTGACCCCTTAACTCCTGTTGCCCTTCAAGGTCTGTAAGTTTTATTATTAAGAGATTTTCAGCCCATCCCTATTTATTACCTTGGAAACATACACAGAAGCATTACCAAAAATGTCTAATAATGAATTTTACCTAAGCATCCCTCTGAGAGGTAGAGAAGCATTATTACCCTCATTTTACAGCTGAATAACATGTTCCAGAGTTCCAGGCTATTGACCAGATCTTCTTCTGCCAAGTCTGTCCTGTCTATGTGACTAGGCTATTAACTTGAATTCCTTTGCTGACCCCTAATACAACAGAATCAATTGTCAGGATAGGTGTTCTCTCAGGTAACCATGTCTGAAACCTTTGAGGTTCACTCTGTATTAAAAACAGTTTAAATCCTGCCCATAAACCTTGCCAGCTGTTGCTACAGGTTTCTGCAGCATCAACTTAATAATCTCTCTATGAGATATGCTACTTAACTGAAGGTAGGACACAGCTGCTGGAGCCTTTTTTCTATATAGTCAATACATGCAGACCCTCTGAGAAGCCCATAGCAACAGTTTAACCTAACTGTGAGAGATGTATCCTTGCTTTTTCACAGCAGAGATGAAAAACTCACAGATATCTCGGTTTCCTTGTAGCTATTCCTATGCATATTCTAAGCATCAAGAAACTGAGGTACTAACTTAAAAATAATAACATTTATAGAAGATACTAGCTTCAGTTTTCTGAATTTGCCTTCATGTTTTGTGTGAGGATAGTTCACATTTTTAAGTATTTCTTAAAGAACAAAAGAACTTCAGGTTTTCTGTGTTTCTTCAATGCAAGAAAAAGTATTATTACAATCTCTCGAATCTTATTGCATAGACTTCAACAAACCACAATTCTGGTAAAACCACAAGGTACAGAAAAACCTCTCTTGCACCTTAAGATTTGAGGAGGTGATCAAAGTAAATCAGATGTTGTCAGCAGCATAGGAATTAAGGAAATACCCCGTGTGGGAGAACAGAGAAATTAGAAGTCCCATATTACCTGAAATTCTTTGACAAAGCATAAGACAGTGAGGCAAGTTCAAAGGATGCTTGATGCCATATGCTCAAGCAATGAATGCTAGGCAGAAGAAAGGTGATGCTATTTTTAACAGTTTTAGCCTATTTTGTGTTTCATTTTTATTTTTTGTTAACTCAAGCAGATGAAATTAACTGTGAGGGTATAATACTGTATTCTGGCTAAGGGACCAGATTGTGTTCAAACATGGTGATCAACATCAGTTACGCAACTTAGAGATCTGGAAACAGAAACATGCTAAATGCAACCTGTAAATTGTATAATGTTCATCATGAACCAAAAGGACAAAAGTACCACTAACTCAGATGAGTGTTCTGTAGCTATAATCTGTAGGATGCAGTTTCAGTGACAGCTGAGTTGACCACCAACCAAAAGCATGTAAAATAGCCTTTCCTTTAAAACAAGCACTTAACTTGACAGAAAAAATGCTGGGGAAAAAAAAATCCAGAAAAGACACAGGTAGATTAAAATTCAGGATATAAGGAGGGAAACTCTTACTAGAAGAGTATGAGAACCACTTTTGACTATGTATTAGCATGGAAAACATATATGCTAAGGTGCTAAAGTAGGCTAGAAGTTCGCAAAGCCTTTGATATCTCAGAAAGCATGGGTGAGATAACAGACAAATATGGTGAGTGGAAAGCTTTTTTGGGGATGAGGGGAAGAGACTAATATTCAAGCACAGGACAAAAGTTTTCAAGCTTCCCATGCATGGGGAAAAATTAATTATAAAATCTTTAATAAAAAAAGGAAACACTTTTGTGAAGGGAAGAACATATAAGAGAAGGAAAGGAACTAGGGATTAGGCAAATGACACTTATTTGTGTAATGATAATTCTGCAGAATTCTGTCAAGTACTGCTTCAAGATACGGGATCCATATTTGTGATGCATTCCTTCTCGGATTTTTCAGTTTTCTCACCCTGTCACTTGAACAAGATATTTCAAAGGACTTCAGAGCTTTTTCAGAAAAAATATTCAGCATTCACAGCACTAGAAAGCCAGTTTTCCAGAGACAGGAAATCCAAGTAAAGTAGCACAGAGAAGGACTCTTTTAGAAAGAGATTGAGCTGCTGCATAAACAACAAATTTACTGTGTATTTATAATAAAAATTAAATCTGTAAGTCTTATAGTTAAAACTGGCTATCTAAGAGGGTTCAGTGGTAAACTACTGAAACAAACAAACAAAGCTGACTTCTTAATACTTGCTCAAAAATGTGCTTTTTTGGGAATATATATCCAGAGTACATGAGAAACAATTCTTATTAAAAAGTTTGAGGCATGAGAGTTAATTAAGCTGCAGGCAGGAAGGACGTGGAACATGGCATAATTAACCTTACCCTATTACATTTATGCTGGCAGATAGGTCCAGGAAGAAGGCTTAATGCGAGAGGCACTGTACAACCTTAGGAAACAAGAAACTTGTCTCAAACTACTGCTTGCGTGAATCAACAGGCCTGGCAGTTTGTATACAAAGTGTTAGATATCTATTGCAGCTGTGGTCTTGCCTGTGAAGAAAGCCATTGGTTAGAGCAAATATTTACATGAACTGTGCTTCTTTCAAAATCTGTCTTAGAGGCTTGTCTTGGAGGGGCTTAAACTCCTTAATAGGAGCCAGAGCACAGCTGGAGTGGACAGGGGCAAGACTGAAACTTTGGAACAATGAGACAATTGCTTTACTTTTCTATACAATATTTTACTAAATTGCTAAACATTACAAGAGAGGCTATATTTTCCTCCAGTTTTCTGGTAGTGTAGTGGAAATGTGCAAGCATTCTCTTGCATATAGTTAGATACAGCAGGGCCAGATTTGTAACCCTGATCTATGGGCAAACTGTCATTAGGAGAACAAACTCCTGCTGGAAAGGCACATCCTAACTGAAGCATCTGCTTCTGTTATTCCAGCATTTAGGGAGCATATTTATTTCCAGTGCTCCAGCCCTAAGAGAAACCCAACAGAAAGAACATGCTGAGCTAGGTGCAAAAGTGAAGTAACTGTTGTCATTTCCTGTGTTAACAGAGTAGTATACATTATATATGAGTGCCAGATGAATAGCATGAAATGTAAGATGAGGAAGCTAATGGCACTGACTGGGAGCCAGAAGCGCTGTTCTTATTCCTCCATAGTGATGTTTACACAAGCCCAGTGAATAAATGCTCCTTAAAATATTAGAAACTGACTGCTGAGAAGTGATGCCTTCATCACTTAATGCTGAATTTAAGGTAGCACTTTGTATCATTGCTGGCACCCATCTACCACATTGCCAGGCGCTCTCAGTCCTTCTGGCTCTTTAAATCTACTCTTTAAATCTACTCTAAATCCTGCTCTTTAAATCTAATTTAAAACTATAAATATTGGGATATACACATGTCCCTGGTGAGTAGGGCACCTGTTTAAAATGCTTCACTATCTAGCTAGTCACTCGGACAAGCGACTGATATTTCCTGTAGAGAGTGAAAGCATCTGTAACCACTGCAGTCACCAGCACAGGTCAGAGAAAGTTCTCCCTTACCCCTAAAACCCTCTCAAGCTTGGTGATAATCAAAGCAAAGCTTTTGAAGCCCTTTCCTTGAAAGTTGTGTCTAGCAGACAATAAGTTCCTTCAAGCATCTGCAATCTAAGTGGACAAAACCCAAAAGCTGAAAATGCCTACATTTACCCCTTCTGAACTTTGCTGTTTGTGGAAACATTCAGCTATAAGCCTCCTGCTAATAGGGAGCTTGGTGCACTGTGAAAGCTGTACTAGAAATGATGATGCCTACTGGCAGATGATACAAACTGAAAGGAATGGAAAGCTCATGGGAGGAAATTATGACAGATGGATTCAAGAGCAAAGCTGAGAATTTGGCATTTGAAGAAAAGCTTAAATAAATTGTGAGTCTTCTCCAGCAAAAGATGCAGCTGTCTCATGTTATCCTCCTAATCCTCCTTCTCCAGGAATATAAAATCTTTAATGAATGGTGACAAACTTGTTCCTGTCTTGTGTGTGTTGAACGACACTCATAATATGTCTTCTGTCTGGTATCGCTTTTTCTAAACATCACAAGATAGCCTTCCTGAGACTTCCCATAGGCTTCCTTGAGAGTGTCTATTCACCCAACTCCTCTTCACTGGAAGAGCTATAAACAGGTTAGGTCTGTGAGCATCCCTTGTTATTCTTGCATTGCAATTTTAAAAATCAAACCATTGATAATGCATATTCTGTTCTTCCAAACTGCTTCAAGATCTCCTCTTTCTACAAGAGCTACCAGCTAAACAGAAACTGAACTCTAGATAAATCATTAACAGGGCTAAATTGCGCCACATGAAATATTTACCTCATTTTTAATAGAGTGATTAAACAAGCAAAATTCAAAATCAGGGTTTTCATGCATCAGAGGGTACTCTTCCCAATATTGATCCAACTATCTTATATGCTGATAGCTCTGGCTATTCCTGTTGTTGACAAGACAGAACATTTGCAGTACTGCATATGGTATTCTGATAACTAGTATGTTATTAATCAGATATAAAGAACTGCCTGAATTCTTACAAGAGAAATACACCATGTGTTCCTGTGTTCCTGTTAGTAAATACTAGTCTGGATTCTGTCTAAGCTCTTGTTCAGTACTTGGCTCAAAACGGAGGTAGAATGAGGTAAAATGCAAATCAGGTTGCTTACAGCAAATGGCTTTCCATGAGCTTTGAAAACTTACCCATTTGGTTTTGATTTTTGTTTTTTATACAAAAAAAGGCTCTTGACTGGTTTTGGATTTATCTGTTGATTTAGTGATGTCATAGTATATATTGATGATACAACTTTTGATTTTATGCATTTAATATATTGCTGCCTTGTCTCCACTTGTTTGACCATGTATACACGCAGAGAGTCTAGATATATCAAGGTATGAAAACAATAAAAATGCTTATCACAGGTGGTGATCTCCATTTGGTTTCTTACCTGGATAAGTAGGTAGCAAATTTGTGTGAATAAATAGCACATTTGTTTATGAGTTTTGGTGCTTAGAAATCTCTACATAACACATACAGCATTTGTTTCATTTTTCATGAGGATCCCCAGGGTGAGGAAAAGCTATGGCTGCTCTGAACACCCACGACAACATTTACATTACTGGCAGAAAGTAAAACTCAATGTCCTTTCATTTATTTTCACAAGTCTGCTTGTTTTGAGAGGAGGGTTGGCCAGAAAACAATAAATATATTTGCTAAACTATTTAGGGTTTAAAATGGAAAACAATTTTGCAATGCAACACATTGCACATGGCCTTTTATAATTTTGCATAAGTATTGACTCATTCTGACACAACTAATTACTTATTGGGTAAGAAACTTTTATTGGAGTATAGGAGATTCCATTCTCAAAGATTCTTTCCTCTGGTGCATAATATTTTTCTTTTCTATCTTTCTTACTGCTGGTATTTTATGTGTGTGTGTGTATATATATATATATATATATATATAACATAGGCAAAATTGTACAGTTCTTACAGAACAGCTCTTAAAGAACAGAAAAATTCCAGACAGGCAGTAGATGGAGTCTGAAGCCTGAGTCAACTGCAATTTCAATCAGTTAGGCTATTAACTGTTTGGGATAAGGCACTCTGATTTTGATAAATAAGTCCATTCTGGACTGAAAATACTAAGCCAATGGTGCTGACATTGAAATCTACATGTTGATTTGATAAATTGTCAATACTCACAGAATTTTTAAAGCTTTTTATTAACTTGTCAGTGGTTGTCTTCTGAAATCATAGTCAAACTAGAGTTAAGAAGTTGTTAGATTTTTAACTCTTTTTTTTTTTTTTTTTTTTTTTTTTAAGTCAGTCTGTTCTCCTTCTAGTTCAACATGCCTTGAAAGATGCAGAGGACATAGCTCTTGTCCAAGCATAAGACTTACTGCAATTCAAGACCGGAAATTGATTAAACTGTGCTTATAGAGTCAGCATGAAAGTACACCACCCAAGGCATGTATCTTTCCCTTCCTTGTTATACTGAAGAAAGACTTCTTTCTGATCGTTGACTGGTGTAAATTTATTTTTGAGAGTGTGAGGAAAGAGAAGTACTTTAAATTTATAAACTGCATTACCTTTATAGTTTATAAATCCTTTTAAAGACACTGTTAACAGTCAGTAACCAAAGTGCTGCTATTTTCTGGGAAATTTTTTCCTAAAAAAAAAAAAAAAAAAATTAGTCCTTAATTGTGGGTGTGGAATACTTTTCCATTACACCTAGTAATACTCATACTGACATATGAATATACCCTCACATCAGCATCCTATTTCTATTTGGCCCAGTTAACTCTTAGAAAAACAAATATTTCTAAACCAGCATAATTTTCATTGACTCTGGCATGAAATAACTGAGCTACAGCATCTGATAGTGTGGAAGCTCTCAGCTTTCCCTGTCCTGCCAATGTCAAGCGTCAGCCTTCCACGTGTTTTCGTGACACAGTCTTGTAGGAGTCAGCAGAGTGCTGCACAGACTTTGGCCTGAACAGCTGGATGACTGACTGAATCTGCTCACTGACTTCAAATCACATGTTATCAGTGAAACCTTTGCTGCTGTGTTTCCTTTCATTGTGTCCTTAAGCTGACCATTTCCTGCTCATGTCCTTTAAGCAGAGAATATACAGAAGATCAGGGTCAGCCCCAGCACTGCAAATGCTTCACTTATGGTTTGGGAAGATAAAGCTGTTGTTTTAATAAGGTTTGAACAAACACAGAAGTTGCCTACACTACTTTTTCCCCCTTTTTTCTCCCTATACAGTCACAAAGAACTGATCAAATTTCCTTCATCATCAATTCTTAGCCAATATTGACTTGATTTAAAAAAAAAAAAAAAAAAAAAAAAAAGGATTTGTAGTTCCAGCTGTGATAAAATGTAAGCTATTACAATCTGGTGGAGGAACCAGAATGTTTTTTAATGACCTCCACTATAATCTAAGCCAAGCAAATATAATGATTCACCCAGGGAAGATAAATTATTGCCTGGAAAAATGCCAAAGCATTTTAATTTGTAACTCCAACATGTCTCTCTGGGAACAAATTATAAAGTGTCTGGGATGCAAAGTATTTTCCAAATTGTTATATAACTTCATAATTCACAGTGTTTTTTTTCCCCTTTCCTCATCCAGCACATGCATGCATAAGCTTAATCCAGACTAAAAAAAAAATTGTCTTTAAATAGCCATTTGAAGAGCCCTTTGCCATAACTCTATGGGAGAAAAATCAAGTTCTTAGTTGCGATAGTCAGTAACATTCAAGATTTGAAGTTGGAGCTGCAGCAGGTGTCAGGGGGCCGCTTGTCACCACAGCTTGGAAATGTGACAAATTGTCAGAACCAGTTGGATGTCCTAGGCTGTTATTAGCCATCTGTTCACAGCTCTGGGTGGGTCAGCTGCTTGGACTTGACCAAAGACACCCCTTATTTAGAAAATTTATAGCTCCAGACAGTTTAGAGCTGATTTTGTTTATTGTTTATAAAAGTAAGGTGTGTCACACAGTGCAGGACAGGCTTGTTCCTGGGATTTTGTGCAAAGTGTGGTATACAACTCAGGATCAGACTTCTGGAGCTTTCACTGGGCATGAAGTGGATGAGTCTGTGCACTGCTCTGATTACTTTCAGTTTTTGTAACTTTCAGCCATGGAGGAGCAGCTTCTGTTTGCCTGTTGATGTTTGGGATATGTCATCCTTACAGTAGCCAGATGTGATTACTCTTGCAGAGCTCCTCCTGAGCTCCCAGTGCTCACAAATGTTCATCTTTGTTCCTGTAACTGTTCTATGAGAAGACACTCTCTCCTCAGAAACCTGAAAGATCAACGACTAAAGAAAGCGTAGGATGGTAGTGTGGCCCATTCGTAGGATAGTAATGTGGCCCATTCCTCTAGCAGAGTATGCATGTTTCAGGATGTTCATAACATTTCCAAATCCAAACAAGGACTTGAAAATAGGATAAATGAGCTGTATTATGACAGCTCTAGCAAGCTTTCCCTTTTTACTTTGAAATCTGAAAACATTCTTTAGCTAATTGGAGTTACTCTGCATGCCAAGGGAAGTTGGGATGAGGTAAGAATAAGGCTAAAAAAAATATTTGATTGTATTGTATACTTGGTTAGCTATCTAAAACATTTTCTGATATTCATTAGTATAGAATAATCTTAGTAATTCCACTTGCATTTTCTTAAAATTTCTTAGTGTATAGGACACATTTCTAGAATAAGCCTGGCTCACTCAGTCTACTTTTACTCATGCTACAGTACACTTGTACTATAATACCCCTCTGGATATCAGTATCATAAATGTTTCAAAAATCAATAAAATAATAGTGTGTATGTTTTATATATGATGCATATCAAAATACAACATGGGAAATTTCAGCTTCAGAGAGTAGAGCAACTTAACTGTCAACATTATGGTAGCACAGTGTGACCACTGTGCTTTCACATATCAAGCCAGCCAGGTTTTCCTTGGAAGGTAAGATGAACAATGGTTTGAGGAGCACACACTACCCCAACAGCTGACCACCTGCTCTCTGCCCAGCAGCCAGAACCTATTGCTCAATGCTGGGAAGAAGAGCAGAGAGCCGCAAGCTGTGCCCAAGGAGGAGGAAAGATGGTTCTGCACTTTGGTCAGTGGTGGCTGAGGACAAATTTGGCAGCCAGTGGAGGAAGGAAGGAAAAGGCCAAGCTCAATCAGCTTTGCAACTGCAATGTATTGTAGATATACTGTGGAAGTCTGAGCTAAGTGGCTGAAGTGATCATAATCCTTGTGCAAGTGATGGTACGATACAGAACTGTACACACTGGATAAAGAATGATTTGCTAAGTTACTATCTTAAAGTACAGGTGTCATGGTGACATGCCAAAGTCTGGATGGAGTGTGTAGGTGCTATTAACTCATACTTTCTCTGTGGTGTTTGCTGTTTTCCATTCCTATAGGGAAATTCAGAAATTTTTATTTTTTTTTTTAAGGACAAGATGAAAGGTAATTTAGAAAACTGCAAATTGAGCTACATTTTGCTATTGACATTTTAAATTATTTTAATACTCATCCTTATTGTTGTGTAACTTATATTTATTGTGGGTTGTGCCATATGGCAGTAGTAAAGATTGCATTCAATGAGACTTTCTTTAGGAAAAATGCTTGCAAAAGAAGGCTAGCGATAGGCTGAGGGGTGATGGTTTTAAACAGAAAGAGGTAGAATTAGATGAGATATTAGGAAGAAGTTATTTACTGTGAGGGTGGTGAGATGCTGGAACACATTGCTCAGAGATGTTGTAGACGCCCTCTCCTTGGAAGTGTTCAAAGCCAGGTTGAATGGGGCTTTGAGCAACCTGATCTAGTGGAAGGTGTTCTTGTCCATGGCAGGAGGGTTGGGATGAGGTGATCTTTAAGGTTGCTTCCAACTGAAACAATTCTGTGGTTCTATGATACTTTGCAAAACACTATAGTTGTGTGCTAATATATTTTTTACTAATATATGAGGTAACTGACAGTTTCCATCTCCAATCTTTTGTCTTACATACGTACTCTCAGCCTGTTCTGAATAATAATGGAGAAAATCAGAGACGTGTTCAAAGCTCCTATTATTTAGATGCCCATGCAGTAACATTTGATTATCTTGGACCATCGTAGGTAAATCGAGGAGGGAAGATTATAATAAGTATGTATCAGATAAATAGTAAATGAATTCTCACTTGTATGACACTTACCGAGAAGCTGAGATTGAATCAGTCTACAAAACCTGCATGACTCTTAAAAATTTTAGAAAAAAATTCCTTAATTTCAGAAGAGCTTATTTCAATGGAAACCAGACAAAAAGGAGTATGTCATATATAACAAGTAACTGTGTTCCTGCCTCAGTGGGTGTAGTGGTGTATGTATGTATTAATTCACAAGAATCTGGAGAAGTGCACTCACTTAAAATCAGTATGACTGAGCAGAGGTTTAATTGAATAGTTTTTATCTTGATTTATAAATTAATAATACAAAGTAATTTGGGGGGTGGGGGGCTTTTCTATTAGTACCATTTATATATTAACGAGCCTTTTATACTGTGGGGTATCCAAAGTGGTTGGAAAACATTCCAGGGTAAAGAGAAAATTAATGTATATGGGACAAAAGTGGGAGAGGTTAGGTCATCTTATATGTGTGTATATGCAAAACTCACTGTCCTGTATTTTAAAAGGTTTTTTTTTAATGTAGTAAGTAGCAGTTTCTCTGGTTTTTAAACTGTTTAGTAAAAGATTTTGACTTAACTGGAGCAAGGAGTGTCCAAAGTCTTCTTTTGTTGAAGGATAACTAATTTGCCCTCAGAGGGAGGAGGTTTATATTTCCTAGTAATAGCGGAATGTCTGGACCACAGAACGAGTCTTATAAGCCCTGTTTTGTAATACACTCTGCCAGTACTGGATTGTTAAGTACTGTTTCCTTTTTCTTCTATTTTTCATGTGTTATTAGGAAGGGAGGATCACACAGCAAAGGGAACAGTGGTGTACCATAACCATCATTGAAATAACAGCAGTCTGAGAAACTGTGAGCACAAGGAAAGGGAAGGTATTCAGGTTAGAATTACTGAGGATTTACCCTTCAAAGGCCGCATAAATGTTCCTGTTGTTTTTCTTTTCAGTTGTAGTGAGTTTCCACTTTCTGCTGTGATCCAGTATCACAATTAGATGGATACTTGTTGAATGCTTCTGGTCACTGGTTATGCTTGAATATTAGCCAGATACAGTCAGTTAAATGCTTGTTACTACTTGTTCTTTTAATGTGCCAAAAATATAGCTTGATCATCTAGGAGTCTATAAACACAAATATCAAATTTTAAGGCTCTTAGAGGTTTTAGAGAGTAAAAGAAAATTTCTTTTGAATCTTGCTCTTCCAGTTTCAGATATGTGTGAGGTACCTTTCTGAGCTAAATTTCATTATTAAAAGTAATAAAGATTTCCTCTGTCAATCGAATTCAGCCTACTGAAAATAATCAAAACCAAACATAAAATGTCAAACTATTCCACTAGTGTTAAGCACTAATTGGCCTATTAGCTATGTCTGTCAGGTTGGGCTAAATGAATACTGAACACGGCATGAATAGAAAATCTCTGCTGGGTTTTTCTATTATTGTTTTTTACTATTACATTTACAGTACAGAAAATTAGAGTTGAAGTTCACATTTCATAATTGGGTTCTCTCTTTCAATTGAGATCCATATTGAAGATTTTTAAAGTTATTAACATCTGCCAATAACTTGGAATCTAAATATGGATTGACCATAGCATAATAAAATAAATCGATGAATGAAAATGGTAATGTATTAAAGTTGTCTCCATGTGGTGACTATGCTTACAAGAATATTTACATATGAATAGGTCTATCTGTATGCAAAAAACATACCTTGAGCTGCATAAATTATTCACAAGCGTATTTTATGAATTCAGCCTCATTATCCCAAATGATGTTGATCTGAAGATATTTTATACTGTATTTTGCCCTTATACCCCTGTACTTTGAATTCTTTTATTTAACAACCATTGCAGACAGCATTTAAGTGCTTAAGCATTGGTAGCATCTCAGACTGGTAAATATGTTTCAGAGTTGTGTGCTGTGCTATTCTTACATGATGGGGAAGGAACTTCAGTCAAGAATGTCTTTCTTCTCATGAATTTGAGCTTGAGCATTCTCCATATTCAAACATAGAGTCTTTTATTCTCCTTTTGTAGTTTAATTACATACGTCAATCTTCTCCCTGCACATCTAATTTCACTGAAATTGTTAGTAATTCTATCTTGACATATGCAGATATATCGGGAAAATACACTGAATGTCTGGACTTGTTAGTGAATTGGAAAACTGATGTCAAATTTATCTTTTGAAAAGTGTGAATTCAAAGTGTAAAAAGGATGATTTAAATTGTCTGGTTAATTCAAGTTTCTTGAACCAGTTCCAGTCATCCTGTCATTTTAAAAAATCTTTGTTAAGATTAAAAGGTTTTCATTAAGAAATGCACTGGGCAAATTTTGCTTGAACTGTCAATAGCAGCAGCTGCTTCTCCTTTAGGAATTATCTGTAAAGTAAGACATATTTGGGAGCTTTCAAACAGAGAAGAAAACATACTACTTGCTATAGTGGCATTTCACAGTGTAGCACCAGTAAGAGTCATTCTGTTCCCTCCCAGAAACTATTGCAATTGTTCAAATGCAAAATAATAAAACAGGGACTTCTTTATTCCTACTTTGTCTAAGTGCAATGTAGCACATGAATTAAGAGTGTACTGAGTGACTGGCACACACTCCATGGAGACAAAAAGTAATCTCTGGACCAGTTATGAATTATAGGCCACAAGCAAGAGGTGTATTTGAGCTGTTCATTTAAGCTAAGATTTAAGATTATTATCAAGTTGTTTCAGCTAGTTGTTCACTGTCTAATATTTGTGGTTGGTGACCAGATGACTGAAGAGGGGAAATCAGGCATTTGAGAAAGCTGTAATGAACATTCCTAGGCATGAGCCTTTGTACAAGTACTCATGAGATTTCTTGTTTTCCTCAAGCATTTTGGCTAAAAACATATTCACATGTTTTCTGAAAGTAAATACAAAAGGTCATAAATACCACTGAGGTGAATTCATGTTTTTTAGTGTAATACATATCTCGGAGTACTTACTTTGCAGTATTCACCCATGTCTGAATAGTAACAAGGGAACTCTTGGAATGCAAATGTTCTTCACCAGCAGGAAAACTAACAACAAAATATATCTGTGGTAGAAGGGTTCATACCTCTAGATCTGAATCTGCCACATATGCAAAAACCACAGGAAATAATAAAACCAATGGAGAAAAATTTCACTATGCCTGGGAAAGGTTGAAGTAAAACAACATTAAAAGTAAATCACATGTAAACTATGTTAAAAAAAGTGTATAAACTGCTAAATGCTACTGAGGGACTGGATGTGTTACAGCTGCAGCTGCTGATTTGTGATACTAGGCCGTGGAAATATTCTTCTAGGGACAGATACACTATAGAATGAAAATGTATCTAATCTTTAAAAAAGTATGATATAGGGCAGCTGTCATCTGTATAAGACAGAAGATTTGATTCTATAAGGAAAATTGTTAGAGAGCTATTCTTCACCTAACATTGCTGAGGTATGGTAGGTGAGGTGTGCTGAGGCCTTATAAAATTAACTTCAGAAATGTTAACAGAAATTTTAACAGAATTGTTGCTGTTGACTATTTGCTATGTATATTTTAAATGATTCATAGCAGTACTGCAACTGAAGCAGGCAAATAGGAGCTCTGGGCACTTCCTGGACCTCACTGACTGAACACCCAGTTTTTCTTCAGTCTGACAGATGCTTTGTGCAGACTGCTGAGCTGCTTCTAGAAATTAAATCAAATGGGAATTTTAGAAACGTGTCAGCTTTCATAACCAACTTACATTGCATAAAAGGCTGTTAATATATTTATGTATCATCATTTAAACACTTCTTTCTGTAAATGAGTCTTCTTTATACTCTTTTCCAAAAATAAATTAAAATGTAGCAGTTATTCAAATGAAGTCACTTGCTTTACAGGAGTGAAGAATGCCTGTAACTCTTGCATAATAAGGGAAAAACTCACAAGATTCTTTATAAATACTTTCTATAAGAGCAGAGAAAGTTAAAATTTGTAAAAAATCTTTGACATGATGTTCAGTACTGGGAAATTCAGAGCATTATGAGAGAGTGAGGATGTTAAGCACAGAAATTATTATTCCTAGCAAATGCCAGTTGTTGAATTTTTCAGAAGCTGACATAATATGGCATTATCTGCAGGAATATCCTGGCCATGGATGAATTTTCTGACTTTGTCCTAAACATTTACATTGGGTTGGAAAAAGTGAAAATTAAAAGCAGCAGGGTAACATGAAGAAAATTATTTACGCCTTATATTCAGATAGGAGCAAAATAACCATTTATTTCCCTCTGATATTCTTACTGTATTTTGATGCTACTTGTGGCCTGGGACATTCATATTTGAAGACTCTTTTAACATTATTTAATATGACCTTCAACACATGCATTATTGATATCAAAAGTTCATTGTTTTAGAAACATTTTGCTGATTCATAGCCTTTGAACTTTGTATTGTTATCTGTCAAAACAAAATGACAATCAAATAATTCTCCCTCTTCTTTTTTTTTTCTGTCCTCCCTTTTTTTTTTTTTTTTTTTTTTCAACTTCCTTGCTTTTTATTATTACTGTTACACTGAAATGACTTTATCACAGTGGAACATAAACAAGAGATTAGGTATCTCATCTGGATTAGCTTCACAACCTCTCTCCTTTTCACCCCCAAAAGCTCGATGACCTGCTAAAATACGGTATCAGCTGAATTTTCTTTGGCCAGCTTGGTTCACTTGACTTGACACTCGCAAGATCAAACTACAGCAGGCTGTCAGCACAAGGGATATCCTTTGAAAAACAGAAATTTTCTTCTTTAGAATCAGACTTTTTCCCTAACCTTTTCTCCTTTGTATTTTGGATTCCCCTTCCCATCTTCACAGAAAGGAAAAAAAAGCCTGTGAATATCTACAGTTGCCTTCACTTTGTTGCTCTCTAATACAGCAATTATGTATTGAACACTTCAATAGAAATTACAAATATATTTAAAAGATAAAAAGCACATTACAATTTTTCTGTATTTTAAAATGCAGATCTCAAAATTAGGAACATGTTGCCTTTCAGTTTGCAGCATGTTTAAGTAACTGAAAAATAACTCCTGAAAATTATGCTGCTTTCCAATTCTGACATTAACATTGTTTTTTTCTTAACTTCATTTTAGACATGAGTAGCTGATTAGTTTTGGAAGAATACCCTGCTGATGAAAGTACATAAAAATGTGGGCATGGAAAAGTTTTCTTGGTGGAAGACAAGATTGCTTTTTACTGGGGGGAAAAGATATAGTTCCATGATGTGTATCTGTCTTTACATGTACAGTCAGATAAAAATATTTGCACAGTTAATGATTACATCTGCTGCGACAGACACAGTAAAGTTCTGTCCCTCCTTTATGGATACTGTCTGTCCCCTTTATAATCATGTGTCTAAATATACTGTTTGGTCCCAAGGGCATCATGAATTCTGAACAGAGTATGGCTTTCCAGTTGATTCATTTGTTCTGCTGGTGCAACTGCATTGATATCAAAGGGTTTTAGGGAAGAGCTTAGCTAAATGGAAGCTGACTGTGACATAGGTTTGCAAACCTCTTTCACAAGTCTTGAGAGGAATTCATTATGACCTAGCAATTGATTGACTGACTGATTGATTTAAATGAAGACAGAAATTGAATTGTGTTGTTATGGGCCATACAGCTTGGGATTGTATGGTAGTAAAATACGAGTTAAAAGATTCAAAACTAGAAATGGATGTTGAATGGCTTTTGCTGCTTTAGGTAATTAATATAGATTTCGTGTGGCTGCATAGACATAATCTCATTGAATTAATAAAACTGGAATATTTTGGTTAGAGGTTTATAGAATCAATCATAGAATGGTCTGGGTTGGAAGGGACCTCTGAAGGTCATCTAGTTCAACACATTCTGCAGTAATAAGGGGCATCGTCAACTAGATCAGGCTGTCCACAGACCTGTTGAGCCTCACTTTGAATATTCCAAGGGATGGGGCCCCAACCACATCCCTGGGTAACCTGTTCTAGTGATCCACCACCCTCATAGAAAATAATCTGTTCCTAACACCCAGTCTAAATCTGTTCTTTTCTAGTTTGAAGCCATTACCCCTCATCCTATCACTACAGACCTTTGTAAACAGTCTCTTTCCATCCTTCTTGTAGGCCCCCTTCAGGTACTGGAAGGCCACTATTAGGTCTTCCTGGAGCCTGGATGAACTCAGAAAATAATTTTAATTTAGTCTTATTTTCATTGTTAATTTGCAAATTAGAGTAGCATCTTCCATATGCTTTGCAACTACGCAGAAGAATGAGTTGGATACAAAAGGAAGACCAATAAAAAACATGTAGCCTGGCAAGCTTAGCAGGGTGTCAAAGAGTATGTTGACCCACTAATAATGAGGAGCATAAATTTTATATCTGTGATGTCTACATAAACTCTTCAATAAACTGTGTTTGACACTATCATGTAACAGTTATAAAATATTCAGTTTCTAGTGCCTTTGGAAACTTTATATTTTACTGACAATTAGCTTAAAAATAGCACTTATTTTAGCTTAGTAGATAGTGAGATAGTTGGAAACAATATGGTCATAAAAGAAATTTGAATCCTAGAAACATAACTCAAAGAGCTGCACTATATAAATATAGGAATATATGTCTATACTAGTTGAATTTTTATGTTCTGTATCTATGCTACTCTAAAGGGGATGTTATATGATCCCATTTCTTGCTTTTAGGATACACATTTTTCTTTATAATGACATTTCCAGAGATATTATCAGCTCTTTAGTACGAGGCTTGGTGATTGTGGGTATACGCATTATATATTATGGCATATAAAATTTCAGTGAGTTGCCATCGGTGAACAAGCTTCTACTTCTGAATGCTTTCTGCAACATTGCTGTAATACTGTCACTTTGTGACAAGTCTGTGTGCAGGTGAGGAAAAAAACCAAAACTGTGAAAGATAAGTTACTGAGCTTGCCAACAACCAGTTAACATAGGCTCCTGCCTCCAGCCACATCATCAATAGGCAGATCACAGTGGATGTCTTGCGAATGTCTTGGACTCAGCCTCTTGATCTAGCTCTTGATCCTTCATCTAAGGCTCACTCCTAGGGTGCATTGTTTCTATCCAGCTCCTGCTGTGGACCACCTAGGCCAGCTTTGCTTTAGGCCTGCATATGCTTCCTCAGCCGCTCCCACTGCTGCACTGATCTTCCTCCTTGCCTGCCTTTGGGTTGTGCTCTTGACTTGCTCTCCTGGAGCACATGGACATCTTCCCTTAACCTCTGACAGAATCCTTGTTTTGCCTTCTCACTCTAGTTTTTCACCTTAGTTGTCTGTGAGTATAGTACCTAACTCTTCAGTTACCTGGAATCCAGTACAGGTTTAGCCACTAGGTCTACCTGCCTGTGTGCCACTGTAAAAAGCTCTGTCCTCTCAGTAAATACCAACACCAGACTTGAAATAATTTCTCAGTGGCTCCTTCTCACAAGAGAAGTTTTTACACAGGAACTCTTAATGCATGATGGAAGCCACATGGACCAGCATCCCCCTTTTTTTTCTGAAATGAAACAAACAAAAAAAAATTCTTCTGTGCTTTTTTTTTATCTTTCATCAAAGCTGGTGTACAGGCTGACCACAGAAAGGAGCTGGAAACAGACTTTCCACTTTACTCAGCATAAAGGGTCCCCCACATTGCCCAGACAGATGGAATACGTGCTTCTCTGCACAATATGTGTCCTTGTCAACAGGACTTTAAAACATTTTAAATGCAATTTAAAATGGATTTTAATGTTACATGTGTTGCCAAAACTTCTATTAGAAATGTTTGTTTTCCTTTGTGCAGACTTTCCTGACGTATCTTTCTCTCTTTGAGATAACTAATAGTGAGCATGAACTGCTAATGCATGATGATGAGTTACATTTTGCTACTCATATCATTGTTGCTAAACCAATAAACACTGAAGGGGCTTGATTTTATTACAGTATCCTGCATTCACAGAAAGCAACACTTTAGGGAGATAATTTATTTTAAAATGTATTTTCTGAAGTGGCAGTCTAGTGAACCAATGGCTGTTAAACATATACCTCTCAGTTTTAATTTATTTTAACATTTTAATCTCTATAAAAATATCTATAAAACTGTAATCTCTATAATTTTTTTATCTCTATTAAATATCTATAAACCTCTACACATGTGTGTAACATCCATAGGTTTGCAGACTGAGGGACTGATAATAAGGATAGAAATACTACCACTTGTGGGCTACTGCTTCTTAATCTGATCCTGGAAATCCAGCTATTGCTTTAAGGCTGCCAAACTTCATTTCTTCAAAAGGAGAAGAAAAACCCTGCTATGAGTCATCAGCTATGGTATGATAGCCATATACCCCTTGCAGCTAGAAAAGAGCTGAAGAAGGTAATATATTAGTTTTTATTATGTTCAGTATGGAATCTTCACTACTAAACCAGAAAGAGAGTCACACTTCATTCCTGTTGCCCATATTAGAGAATGAAGCCTTAGCATAAGATGATCAGCAGTAAAGTAGTATTTTGGAGTCTTTATGAGGATGATTGTAGAGTAATTCACATTGGGGGAGAGACTTTAGTTACTAAAAGCTTAAGCTTACACTGCAAATAATTGCAAAAACATAGGTAAATTTCATTTTTATAAATTCTTAGACTTGGCCTAAGATCTGAGAATTTCAAGAACTTTTTCACTACAGATAATGCAGACAGATGATCAGATACCAATCATGTTTTCCAAAGTGACAATGTATCTGATAATCTGCATAAACTTTGAGAGGGCATCATCTTTAGAAGAGTGATCCTATTTTACAGATATAGAAAAGAAAAATCTTATTCATTTCTAGGGAAAATGTAAACAGTGAGAAAAACTGACAGGGACATGAATTAGGTTAAGAGAGTTGAGCTCTAATGCCAGGAGCAGGGGATATCCACGAGCATAATTGGGCAAAATACAATATCTGTTGTGGACACATGAGTCTGTTCTATATTAAATTTGATGGAGCTAAGATTTTATCCTCACTTGACACGAAAACATACTAGGATTGGGGGTGGGGTGGGTGAAGTCTACACCTTAATACCCCCAGACATTCTCAGATCCTCAAGAAATAAGCACAGTGTTACACATGAAAACAAAATAAGGCAGAGAAAGGAAATCAAGTATTTTCTTTGTCTTTGGTTTCTGTGGAACTGAATCTTTGAAATAAGCTTGCTCACTGTCATTCTTAGAAGAGGTGAAGGACTATGAGTAGGAAAGATAGCACCATGTCAAATGGTTTCCAGTGCACTCACAATGAAAAAAAAAAAATTACAAAAATCATACGGGCTGTGGCTATGCCTCATGTGGTTTGTTGGTTAGGCTGCCTGCGGTTGATGCCTGCAAGTGGTCTATGTCCTTCTCCCATTTTCAGCCAAGTCTGTTACAGTTACAGAATAGAATAGAATAGAATAGAATAGAATAGAATAGAATAGAATAGAATAGAATAGACCAGACCAGGTTGGAAAAGGGTTGGAAAAGATCATTGAGTCCAACCTATCACCCAACACCATCTAATCAACTAAACCATGGCACCAAGTGCCCCATCCAGTCTCGTCCTAAACGTCTCCAGTGATGGTGACTCCACCGCCTCCATGGGGCAGCCCATTCCAATGGGCAATCACTCTTTCTGTGAAGAATTTCTTCCTAACATCCAGCCTAAACCTCCCCTGGTGCAGCTTGAGACTGTGTCCTCTTGTTCTGGTGCTGATTACCTGGGAGAAGAGACCAGACCGCACCTGTCTACAACCTCCCTTCAGGTAGTTGTAGAGAGCAATAAGCTGTCTCCCCTGAGCCCCCTCTTCTCCAGGCTAAGCAACCCCAGCTCCCTCAGTCTCTCCTCTTAGGGCTTGTGCTCCAAACCCCTCTCCAGCTTTGTTGCCCTTCTCTGGACACCTTCCAGCAAGTCAACTGAGGGGCCCAGAGCTGGACACATGACTCAAGGTGTGGCCTTACCAGTGCTAGGTACAGGGGCAGAATGACTTCCCTGCTCCTGCTGGCCACACTGTTCCTGATTCAGGCCAGAGTGCCATTGGCCTTCTTGGCTGCCTGGGCACAATGGTGGCTCATGTTCAGCCCACTGTCAAATAGTACCCCCAGGTCCCTTTCTGCCTGGCTGCTCTCCAGCCACTCTGACCCCAGCCTGCAGCACTGCATGGGGTTGTTGTAGCCAATGTGTAGAACCCGGCACTCAGTATCTCATGCTGTTGGACTCTGCCCATCTGTCCAGCCTGTCAAGGTCCTTCTGCAGAGCTCTGCGACCCTCTAACAGATCAACACCTGCCCCCAGCTTGGTGTCGTCTGCAAACTTACTGATGATGGACGCCATCCCCTCATCCAGATCATCAATAAAGACATTAAAGAGCATGGGGCCCAGCACTGATCCCTGGGGGACACCACCAGTGTCTGGCTGCTACCTGGATGTAGCACCATTCACCACAACTCTCTGGGCTCGGCCCTCCAGGCAGTTCCTAACCCAGCACAGAGTGTTGCTGTCCAAGCCACAGGCTGACAGCTTGGCCAGGAGTTTGCTGTGGGGGACAGTGTCAAAGGCCTTGCTGAAGTCCAGATAGACTACATTCACAGCCTTCCCCACATCCACCAGGAGGGTCACTCAATTATAGAAGCAGATCAGGTTGATGAGGCAGGACCTGCCCTTCCTAAATCCATGCTGGCTGGGCCTGATCCCTTGGCCATATATAAGTGCTGGGTGATTGCCCTCAGGATGACCTGTTCCATAATCTTGCCTGGCACTGAGGTCAGGCTGACAGGTCTGTAATTCCCTGGCTCATCCAACCGGCCCTTCTTGTGGACGGGCATCACGTTGGCCAGCTTCCAGTCATCTGGAACCTCTCCAGTGAGCCAGGACTGTTGAAAAATGATGGAGAGTGGCTTAGCCAGCTCATCTGCCAGCTCTCTCAGCACCCTAGGATGGATCCCATCCAGTCCCACAGACTTGTGGGGATCCAAGCAGCTAGGGAGGTCTCTAATTACTTCCTCCTGGATCACAGGGGAACTATACAGCTCCGTGACTCCATCTGCCAGCTCAGGAGGCTGGTTGTCCAGAAGGCAACCTATCCTGCTATTAAAATTTGAGACAAAGAAGGTGTTAAGCACAATGCTGAAGACAACATTTCTAAAACTACAAATTGATCACAGAGGCATACAGTTTCCTTTGTTCTATTCAGATGCTGCTGGATTAACACTTTTTATTTATTTCCTATTAAATAAATGGAACTAACCCAAATATACATAAGGAGTAGCTTCCTGCATGACAGTTATCCCAGGCTCTGGTGAAGCCTCTTCTTTTCCAAAAATACCTTAAAGATGAGTAGATTCTGAGGTTCCTAGGTAAATAATATGTATCTAATAAAGGACTATTTTATTGAATTCATGACACTTTGATGGTGTAAATTGATAAAGGGAAGGAAGAGAATCTCATTTGAAACAAACAATTTTAATGAATACTCAGAAGTCTGGAAACACTGTACTTACTGAAATAATCAAATTTATGTAGCAATGTTTGGCATAGTACTGATTTAATGCATTTTTTTCTTATTTTCAGGTTCTCAAATTGAATATGCAAGTGGTGATACACCTGAAAAATCTGCAGGTAAGAAAGAGAAATATTTCTGAATACAGAGTGCTTTTTGAAATGACCGTAGGCCTTTTAATCATACAGTCATAGAAACAGCATCACAATTTGTACATCAATTTAACACTAGTTTTAATTACATTCTCAATCATTTTGCACACAGAAGAATGAGTGTTCTTTGGACTTTAAAAAAAAACTATAAAATAAAAATAAGCTAATTTCATTTGTTGCCATTTTTTACCACAACCATATGTAAAAAGGAAGATGTGTTTTTTGTTATAATAGTTTTCATTTCTTATAGTGATTTTGGTGCTCCAAAGCCTCTAGTGCAGATAGATCTGGCCAGTCACTGGATGCTGGAGAGCCCTTTGGCCAATCCATTTCTCTCTTGAGCATAGTGTGGCATCAGCCATGCAAATGTTTAAAACTGATTGCTTGAGCTGAATGCACTTCTTTATTCTTGTAATTCTTGACCGTGTTTCTGAGAAAAACTTTTCAGTTACTAATTGAATAATTTTACTTACACCATACTATCAGATCTAATTTTGAAGGAGTGCATTTGCTTATTCTACCTTTTTAGAAGCTGGTGGGGGTAACAATGGGTTGTAAAAAGGCAATTTCCTGCCCTTCATGCTGTTGACTGTGTGACTGGTCTGTAATGTATGGCTGTACCACTGCAGGCCCTAGTGCTCCCACTTGCTATGCAAGGCAGTTACAGAGCTGTAAGAATGTTTATAGTTGTATTTACTGGTCAAATCTTTGTGGCATTTTGAAAAGAAGGAAAGAGTAGGCAAATTTTATTTACCTACAACGAGCATCTTATCTGTGGGTGGATTCTTGCACCGGGTACATTTCTGATCTTGAGGGAAAAGTCAGGAGGAAAAAGATAGGAAGGTTCAATAAGTAGTTCTCTTGCTGGAGAAGACAGAGTTGAGATTTGGAAATGTCAAACAAAATATGTGCACACAGGGCTAAAAATGAAGAAACATTAGAAAACACTGGTTCTCACACTGAACATGCAAACCTGCTTTGAAAGTATGGATTTGCTACTTGTAAAATATTTCTTTATTCCTCAGTATCTCTCCATCTAATAGATCTACAAGATATACCTTCATGAATTGTCATTTTGAAGTTTCACAAGAGGAAATAATCTTGCCAATATGTTTTCCATCCCTAAGTATTAGTGTCCCAGCTGAATGCATGGCCAGTCTCATTGTGGTCAGCCTTGTGGCCAGCCTTCTTTCACTTTTTTCTCCCATTTCCTTTCTATTGTGGAAGAATACAATAGAAGCTTCATAAAAAGGAAAGTACTTCAAGTATTTTGGGTGGACAAAGCACTGATTCAAGACCAAAGGGGACATTCATTCAAATAGAGAGATATGAAAATTAAGCTCTTTACTAAAAATATCTGTGCTTGCCCTAGATGTAAGATGCAGCAATAGTCTATGCTAATTATTTTTCCCAAGTAAAATTATTCATTATAAATAATCACAGATATTCTAAAAATAGTATTTGAAAAAGTAACTGCTGCTCTTTATATGATCTCACCTTCTCCCTTCTCACTTTTTATTTACTTTAATCACAGATTGTGTCCAGACACCAAGCATTGAAAACATTCTCCCAGAAGCAATAATGGAAGATGTGGGCTGAAAGCCTCATTTTCTCAGCAGCTTTGCTAGCTGTTTTTCAAATACCTTTGCTCAATCTGATCAAGGTATTTGGGTTATACAGAAATATTACAGGTGTCTACAGGTAGAAGACTATAACAGCTGGCTAAGATCTTCTGCAAAAATACTTACTATTTTCAGGGTATTTAATTAAATATTTTTTTTACATCTCTATGCTGCACTGCAGAAAACACCAGGGGGAAAAACACAAACATATTAATCAGTTCTAGAATTATTTTTCTGATTCTAAGGCATGAATGGACATTGAATACTTTGATAAAGGGATCTTCCATAAACCTGTTCTGAGATAAGCTTTGGATTTTGATACTAAGATGACAACTTCTTGTCTAGCTGAGAGACATTCCTGCCTGTGGCAGGGAGGTTGTATTAAATGATCTCTATAGTCTCTTCAGGCTTCTTTTTCTTACGCAGTTGTGTGTGTTAGCCTGTAATGAAGTGTGAAATCTCACTGTTTAAGAAAGTCCTGAGGAATCCATCATAAGTAATAAAGACAGGGCTCTTGACTGCAAGAATATATCAATACGAGAGGAATATAGGAAGGAGATGCAGATGTAATTTGGTACAGAGTCAAGGCAGCTGCAGAGGACTCTGAGATATTTAGGTCACGAGAAGAACAAGAATATTGCTGTGGGTAAATAGGAACTTAATCTCCTCCCAGCTAATGACAGAGTTACTTTGATGCTCAGGCAATGCTTATATGAGGAAATTATACATTACCACCCTTCTTACCTACTCGAGTACACTCCTACAAGTTTTGTTTGTTCATTTGTAAACAGCTGAATGGTCCCATTGTAGTTGCCCCTATGGGAAAGAACATGTGTGAGCTAATTAGAACAAACTTCGTAAGCCTCAGTTCCTATTGCTGTGATACAAACAAACAAACAAGTAGTGGGTTTAGAAGCATTAGTGAGTTAACATTTCAAGAGATTGTAAAAGATTTTTTAAAAAAATTATTTTCTTTTTCCCATAAAGAATGTGTGTTTTTGTGGTTCCCTGTGAGTTCCAACAAGGATCCTAGAAAAAACTGTTTCTGTCAAATAAATATCCATTAAGAAGCAAGGATAGAGAGCCTAGCAACACATATCATCCAGCATCCCACCACTGTCACATCAGTACTACCATTATTCAGCAATTCCCACCTCCTAACATTTCAAAACATTTTTATTTCCTTTCCTTTTGTGTAAAAATTTCCTTAAACATAATTTTGTTGCTTTTAAAGACCTCTAATTTAGCAGGACCTTGAAACACACAATAATATCAAAAACAGTGTCAATTTTTAAGACTGTTGCATTCAAATAAAACCTGAAACATTCAGGAATTGAAGTAGTATGGGTTTAAGATCACTTAGCTGGAAAGGAAAAGGACCCTACTTCAGGGTAACAGCTGCTTTTGCCCTGATATCTACACGTTTTTCATAGTCTGGAGAAAAGATTTTATTGTTTTTTGCTGTTAGAATTTTGTAAGTGGGCAGCTGACAATTTAATAGAGCAAAAGGTGACGTTGGACTAGTGCAGTGTCAGAACTGAGCTGTACTTGTCTGCTAATCCACAATGAGTTCATTGTATAGTATAGACCAAAGCAATGGCAAAGTTATGGTATAATTTAAGAACGAATGTGGAAAAAAAGATGTGAAACAGGTAGAAAATGAAAAGTGAAATAATGTAAAATGCAATGTGAAAATTATCTGTCTTTTAATTAAAGACAGATAATAAAATGTGCTTGAGATTTGACAAAATATATAGCATTTAAATGAAAACAGTTTCTTTAGCATGTGAGATTTAATATATGGTATAGTCTATTTCATAAAATATATTGTAAAACTTCAAAGTTAAATGTGTAGATTAAATTTTAAAAGCATTTGGTGTATCTAGGTATACTGAGAGGGTTTGAGAAACCTTTTTTCGATGTGAGTGTATTATCAGGCAAACCTATATTGCCCCATGCTGTGATAGGAAAGAAGATAAGGTCTTTGCCATCTGTTCTGAAGGTCCTGAGTTTAATTCTCCATGGGAGTTAGTACATGGTGCTGGTAGGAGGGGAGGAAGTCTTTTGGGAAACTGTTTATCTTTCCCTTGGAGAAAAAAAAACCCAACACATTTTTTACATAATGTTGTTTTAATCAGAAGAGATTTGAACTAATTTCTTTGTTTTTCTGTGGTTTCCAGTGCACTATAAGCTAATGATTCTTGTAAGCAATAAATTACTGTAGGAGGAAATCATATTTATCAAAAGTGCACTTTTATTTTGTTTGGGCTTAAAAGCAATGCATAAATACCCTGTTTCTATTATGCCCATGTTCACAAATTTTACATATGTACTACTTTCTAAAACTTAATGATGTCATGAAAATTAATCTCCATTCAGAAAACAGTAATAATATTCTGGAAACTGGGACATTCCTTATAATATTTTTGTTTGTTTATTTATTTGTTTGTCTTACTTTTTCTGAAAGTAGTAAGCAAATTTCAATCTATTGTTCAGAGGAGATCTTTACTTCTGGTACTGTTCTTCCAAACAAATGTAGGACACTATATTCACAAAGTCTTTTCTTCCTTGTCTTTCCCTACCAAAGACACTTTAAACATATGATCATAGATGTCAGTCATTGAGGGCTACCACCTGCCAAATTCTTCAGTGGGTCACGTGAGGGTTCAGTTCAAGCTATGCTGAAGACTGTTTTCTTAGTATATTTCTACCTTTACCACTGTGTGCACAGACAAATCTTTATGAAATGCATACACGTGATAAAGGTTTTGCACACAGATGTGAGGGAGTGACATTGGCTGGATGTTTTATAGGGGTTTTTATAACAACATTCTTCTTTGTCAGCCAAATTTATCAGGGCCAGAAAGCTTCATTAATGAAGCTGAATTTCTAACAAATCATTCTCCCCACTCTGCCCAGAATCAGAGTTTCATGACTCTGTCTATGGGATTGATTATGGAGCGGAAGTGATAATGATATATGAACTGGTAATTGATTCTATCTTCCATATTGTTTTCTCTGACAAGACACATTCAGGAGGAATGGGACACACAGGTGAAAAGCCCTCCACTTTCAGAATTACACAGCTGGGATGGGAATATGGACATCAAAGGAGCTCTGCACTGTTAAGTGGGCTCTGTGGTGAGAGGGAAGGAGACAATGAGGATATGAGGATGCAACTAGGAATTATGAGTCTGTTGTGCTTACTGACAGGGGAGGATATGAAACACACATAAATCCCAGCAGGTGCAATATGAAGCAACTGGAGTATTCTCCCAGCTTCAGGGTAATAGTAACCATAGGGAATGACAGTAAATAGGTGTTGGGCTGGTTTGTGGGTTTTTTTGTTAGTTTGTTTTGGTTTTGTAGGTACCTCTAATTGGGTAAAGTTTTGATCCAATGAGGCTGCTAAGTACTAGTGGCATAGCTCCTACAGGGACCAGGAACTAATCTTAAGCCACCACCGCTGGGATAGGTGGTACTGGTAGCTGTGGTATGTAAGCATAGCTTAATTTTGGGGTGAATTGACTGTACAATTGCACCCAAAGATAAGTGTCAGCCTTTCATTGCAAGAGAGATGCTCTAGTCATCCAATCATCTTTGTAGCCCTCTGCTGGTCTCTCTTCTGTAGTTGTATCTCTTGAACCAGGGAGCCCAGCACTGGACACAGTACTGCAGATAAGACCTCATTAGGGAAGAGTAAAATAGGAGGAGAGCCTCCCTCAATCTGCTGCCCACATTCTTCTTAACGCACCCCAAGATACCATGGGCCCTTTTGGCCACAAGGGCACATTGCTGGCTCATGGTTAACTTACCACCAGGTCTCACGGGTCCTTCTCTGAAGAGCTGCTTTCCATCAGATGAATCTCTAACCCACCCTGGTGTGCGGGGTTATTCCTTTCTATGCGCAGGACCTTATACTTGCCCATGTTGAACTTCACTAGATTCCTTTTTGCCCAGCCCTTTGGCCTGTCTGGGTCTCACTGAATGGCAGCACAGCCTTCTGGTGTATCAGTCACTTCTGTCAGTTTTGTATCATGAGCAAACTTGCTGCGTGTACACTCTACCCCTTCATCTAGTCATTGCTGAGTATGTCGAACTGACTCCTGGGGGACACCACTAGCTACAGCCCTCCAAACAGATTCTGTGTTGCTGATTACAACCTTTTGTGCTCTGTCATTCAGCCAGTTCTCAATTCATCTCACTGTAAACTCCTCTAACCCACATTTCCCAAGCTCATCTGTGAGGATGTTATGGGAGACAGTGTCAAAATCCTTGCCAAAGTGAAAGTAGACAACATCTACTGCTTTCTCCTCCTCTACCCAGCCATCATAGAAGGCTGCCATATAGGTCAAGCATGCTTTCCTCTTGATAGATACGTTTGCCACTCTTGAAAAACTTATTTCCTCTGTAGTTTCTGTAAGATCTAAAAGCTGCGATATGTATAAATCAAGACAAAAACCCAATGATTTAAGTCAGATTGCCAAGAACCTTTACTTATATTGCTTTAATTTGTACAGTTAAGGAAGGCAAAGGACAAGGCAGCAGAGGCAAGCAGTAGTGGTGTGGGTAGTGTAAATGTGAGTGCACATCTTTGCAGCTCCCTCACAGATGGATTTGGTTTCACTTTCATGGTTGATGAGTGTGGAAGCAAGACATGCTGTAACTAAACAGTACTACATCTAACTGAAGATGAGATGGGCAGAGTGACTGAACATTTCTGAAACATCCAAATTGTTTTGTCTGCACATGTAAGAAAGCTAGCCTGAGATGCTCAAGAAAGAGGTGGTCCTCCTGTATGTTTGAGTGCCAGCATGTTTACTTGGGGTGTATGAAGAGGGTCCACATTCCCCTCTCAGCCTGGCAAGAAAGAAGTTTTGCATCATCCAGGCAAGTGGCTGAAGCGTGAGGATGTCAGGAATTTCAAAATGGAGATCTTCTGGGGAAAGACTCATCAGGCCAACATAATGAATGATTATACAGCTGTGTTGTAATGTGAATAATACCTTATAAAAATGAAATATGTTATCTGTTTCAGCTCTGTGTCTCTAGACTGACATCAGACCATTTGTCCTTCTGTTCACAAACTCATCTTGCATGACCTTTTTAATAACAGCAAAATAATATTGGTACTGATCCAGTTTTCTGGAGTTGACCTAAGTTTTTCAAAAGTCTTAGTCGGAAAATAAAAACAATTATTTGAAATCCTCTCAGAAACTCTTCTGGGAATCCTGTGTGGAATGTAAAAATATTTAACTCTAGTTAGCATGTGGGTTTTTTTTGACACAATCTGTAGTTTCTGGTCCACTCATTCTCCCTGTAAGACGGAGCATCTTGTCATAGAAAACAGCAGTGCATGGAACAAGATGTTTCATCCACGTGTACTATCAAGTATTGTGTTTTTGCTTGATAGTAAATGCATGTACTTTCTTTATCTTCTCCATTTTCTTTATCAGTTTTGCCTAGGTTATTAATTTTATTTTTAAAATTTATTTATTTTTATTTCTCTTTCTTCTGTTGTAATACTTTTCTAAATCACAGTGAAGCAGCTTTGTGCAGAGGTACGGGAACTGCCTGATAACCTGAAGGTTGTAATATCCTCCTGGGAGAGTGGGAACCTTTTCCAAATTAAACTGACCCAGCACGTGAGCTGCAAGTAGCCTTTGGCTATCAGATACAGTCACAGCAATTTCCGGACGCAATGGTTAGCTGTCTCCCTGACTAACTTCTGCCCAAGTCCCAGCATGTACAGCAGAAGGACAAACACAAGGGCTTTGGCTGGCAAATCACAGTGATATACAGTTTAGAAACCTACCAAGAAGCTGAACCTTCCTTCCTGCTGACAGTCACTTGCAAGATGTTACCTGACACAGATACCCATTTAATTTTGCAGAATTGGACCCCTGTCTTGCAGAATTCTCTCCCCCAGCCTGCCCTCTGCTGCAATTCACGTGCCCTTTCATGCAATGACACCAATATATTTATAGGTGCCTTCCTTTGAGCTATTCTGTTTTATACAATGAATCAATGAAGAAATTGGAATTTACTGGAAATAGTGCCCACATTTCAGCATGCCATTTGCAGGAAAGACTGGTCAGCACATTTAGGTCTTCAGCTATGCTCAAACCACAAAGAGGAAACAATCTGCAATCTATGCTTTCCTTCTGAGCTCTGGCTACTATCAGCTACTGGGCAGATGAAATATGTCCTGGTGTCAGCTTCTTTATCCAAATCAATTTGTTGTTCTCTGGTTTATGGCAACAAAATAAAATTAAGGCAGGAGGTACCCAAAATAATAGTGGTATGAACGCATACCATCCTAGACCAAAAAAGGCCTTCTGCACATGCAGAACTAACAGTGATTTTGATGGTTTTCTAGAAACAGGCATAGATAATATATGATAAAGCTTGTGATAGTGTTTCATTTGCATGGATCAGTAAGTGCTTTGAAAGTGAAAATATTTTGTATGGAAGAGAGGAGACTTTAAATGAACCTATTTTTATTGTACAGATGGCTTTATAAAATGGCTTTATAGTTAACTGGTTTTGACATGTGGCCCATTTCTGGCACTTTCTCTAAATGCTGCAGGGAGCTGTGTTCTCAAGTAGTGTCATGTATTAACGACTCTTTGTATTGTTTTAGGAGGGAGCAGATTGAGGAAAGAACCATGAAAGCTTGTGATAGCCTGCATTATATAAAAGGAAAGAATCCAGAAAACAAGATATTTCTTGGATATGAAGTAGAAGTTATCAAAAGAAATTTAATATAATAAGATTTTATGTATTTACAGTTAGAGATTTAAATGGACAAGAGCACAAAACACACTGTCTCACACTTTCAATCCCTGAGCTATGTTATGGAAGTTGTCTGAATGTATACTTCTGCTAGGAATTAAAAAAAGCTCAAATCTACTCTCTGTTGTTGAGCTGCTGTATTTTCAGGTTGAGCTGTTGTATTTTCAAGGCTTTTTTCAGAATTGGTTGCAAGTTTGGAATTTTATTATTCTCTTTTTATTACTTAGACAGTGAAGGGGGCGAGGTGTTTGCACTGAACACTTCTAATATCTAGTTGCTAGGATACTTCTTTTTTTGTCCCAAGTCTTTTATCAAGGAAAATGGAATATAACACTGGTTTTGATTCTGTCACAGATTTTGCATCAAAACACTTGCAGTCATGAAAACTGAAGATTTCTTTTAATCCTGCTTTTTTTTATTGACTTACTGAAGCTCGCCGAGCAGTTCCAAATCAGTATCTGAACACAGAGAAATAGATAAGTTCTAGCCAAAAGTAAATTGTTTGTCGTTATTTGTATTTGTCAGACTACATTTTGATATATGAAGAATAATTAGATCTGTTCTGTTTGTACTTTCTAGGACCTTCTATAACTCAAATGTGGCCCTTCGCTGGCTTTACTACTAATAAGGAAACTGCTTTCTTCTTCCCCAAGGTTCCCCCCGCCATTTTGTTGTGATTAATTTAAACTGCATTTTTGAACTGTTTCAGTATTGTATTTAGTTTGAGCTTGTGTGAATGTTTTCTTATTAGAAATGCAGTTTGTTCAAAAGCAGCCCCATCGTCAGAGAGAAGACCAGGAAAGCACCAGTTCCTTAGAGTTTTAGTCCTGTTGTGTAACATCAGAAAAATCTTTTAGCAAAACTAGTGATGATGAAGTTGATAATTCTTCCTTCTCCAGGCTAAATCATTGCATGAAAAGAGATGCTGCACCAAATCTGCTGCACCACATTAATGAACTCACTTCACACGTGTGTTTTCTTTGAAAATTCCATATAAAGGATTGCCTTAACAGTGGATGAATGAATTACTGAATGCATGTTTATGAATTTTGGTCATCTTTTCACTTAGAAAGCCCAGAGTACTTTGCTATGTGTCTTGGGTTCTAGTGAAACTATATAAAAATATGTTACTATTTTGGAAACAGTCCACTGCAGTAATGAAGAGATGGAAAGGTGCTATGATAAGCATACTTATCCAACCAGCATAATTTTATGTAACTCATCAAACTTGCATCTTTAAGAGCTTGTTTTAACAACTTAATTAAGTTTAGGTTTAGAGTAGCTGTCTGATTATAGTCACATAAGTTATGAAACCCTTTTGTTCAATCTGTGGTCTGAAAAGCTTTCAGACTATGTTAGCAGAGACCCATGGCTAAGCTTGCAAATCCTGCTTGGATGTGCTTCTTAGAGAGCTTGCAAGGGTCAGCTCCTGAATCTCTGAGGAACTATGGGACTATAAAGTCTTCTGTGATCCTAAGTCAGAATGCAAGTGGAGCCTCTTCATGACTGTTGGCATCTGACTGCACCTGGGAGAGTATGGCAAGTAACATTGGGGCTGCAGTCAGTAGAGTGCCCCACTGCTGTACTGCCGTTGCACTAAGATGATGTGTATCAACTATGTTGCTGGATGCAATTTCTTGTTATAGAAAAACACAGAAGATTTTTTGCATAACTGTATTCATTTGATTCTCACCATAAATCTGTAGTGCCCTGAATGCTCAGCGTATCTAAGTCCAATGTTTCATAGCATCCATAAGCCCAGTGATACTCTTTCATATTGAGAGTTTTCTGACTGCTTTACAGACACTTTTGGTTCTTAAGTAGGGAAAAGGAGCCAAAACCCAACTGAAAATATGACCTGGTACTTTTTCTGTTAGAAACGATCCAAGAGATGATCACACTTTTTGATGTGAAAGTTTGTACAGCATGTTAAGAATGCTGAAAAGTAGCAACCCAGTATGCTCCAAGGTTCAACTAATCAAGAATGAGATGAACTTTAACTAGATAATGTTTGCTAGGTGTTCTGTGGCTCTTGATTAAAAAATAAATAATAATAAAAAAACCCTTTAACAATTCAAAACTGTAACACACCTGTCTTCACTGAAACCTTCAGTTGTAAGTGCCTCAAGTTACCGTAGCAGTTTAATATGATTTATATATAGACCTTCAAACAAGGTGTTATTTGCAGTATTGCTGAACATTATTCTTCATTTAATAAAGCACTGCAACTGTGTAAAATCTTCCCACTGACAGCCTCAGAGACATTTGTTGAACCCCTGTGATGTGCCTGTAAGGTGCAAAACAGAGCTCATTGCCTAAGGAAAAGTTTTGAGTGTTCTCCGGGTCTTCCCATTTCAGAGGTTCTCAAAGAACTGAAGGCATTCTTGAAGATAGAAACGATTCTTGGAAGTGGAGTTCCAAGCACATATGATGGCAAAACCTCCAGGAATTAGGAGTAAAGGTTTTTACATCCTTTATGCTCTGCTCACTCTTGTTCCCAACATTAATGAGTTCAACTAGAGTTGAGGAACTTGTTCAACATTGCAGTCCCCAGAAGTTTACATTTCAACAAACATAAAACATGAACAAAGGAGACAAACAAAAAGAACAGAGAAAGGAAGGATATGCCTTCAAACAAATGAAAATGAAGCCAGTATAAGTCAAAATATAACTAAAGAAAGAGAGGAAGAGTAAATCCTTTAAATAAGCCATATTAGCCACATAGCCCCACATGAATATGGGAAATAAAGAACAAATGGGAATTATTCCTAGAAGCTCACACCCTCCTCTGGAGGCTGCAAACTACTGAATGTGCTGAAGCTTTGCAGTCCCCGCTTAAGTGTAGCTCCAACACTAACCATAATGTTTGTCCTGCCCTGAGTGCACAAATAGGTATTAATGGTCCTGAGTAGCTTCACCTAGGACCCCTTCCTGCACGCTCTATGTCCACCTGCCCTAGGGCTTCAAGACCTGACTCTTCTGTCTTTTCCTAAGTGATGACAAGTTTTTCTGTATGTCTGTCTCTCTGTTCCCACCTTCCTTGCTGGACTTGCATTGTTTGCAGTCTATTGCAAATTCTATATCTGAGTAATGCTATAGTCTTACTTCCAGTATGGTTTCCAGCTACTTTCTACTGGAGTGCCTGAACAGCCTCTCTTTCCATTTCCCTGTCATGCTGATGGTGTTGATGTACTGTGGGGCTATACCCTAACCAATGTGGACATAGTCTTTGCTGGGATTGAACAGGCTTCCTGGCTTGACCCCTCCAGACAGAGCAGCCCTGTCTGTGCTGCTCCCTGACAGCACTAATAGTAAAAGGCCTAGCACACAGTGGCAGAAAACATGAGGTATGATAATCCCAAATCTGCTTCTCTGGAGCTTCAAAACAAAGTGCTTCCAGAGTCTAAAACTTCAGATAAGAAGAGTGTTTTTTGAGGAATGATTTCTCTTACTGTGGGATAGCTGTCAGGACTTGCAGAAAGTCCAACTCTTGGGAAGAATCAAAGAATAGTGAACACCCATTTTGTGGTTAGGACTGTCATCCTGAGAACAAGTTCTGCACATGCCAGTGCCTTGCACAGGAGAAGGGGGAATGGCATCCATTCCATGAGAGATTTAGAAGATTAACACATTTAAATTAGAGCTCTTACAAAAATGTAAATTTCCTTCAGATCAAATTTCCATTCTGTATTCTACTTGACAAAGCACTTGGCAGAGAAATTGCAAGGCTAGGAGTAGGGTCTGTAGGATCTCTTTGCTTGTCAGGTAGGCTGTTGGCCTGGGGAATGTGGATAGATTGATTGGCATCCTTCTGGAGTGAGCAAGTATGTGAGCTGGTAGGAATCAGAAGCCAAGATTTGCAAATATTTTTATCTTGCAGAATTTAATTAAAATTTAAACATCTCTAGGAAACATTTAAATATTATGGGACAGGTCAATTGAGAATAGAAAAATATTCAATAAAAATAGAGTGTTGCTGTTTTCCCCTTCAGCTGGCTCTGCTGGTAATCCCCTCGCGTACCATATAGTGGTAATCAGTATAGTTCTATGTGACTGCTTTTGACTTAGGATTTTTGGTTATTTTTTAAAATGTTTTTGCTCAGAACTGTTAATGGTTATATTCAGAAAACTATATTAAATAATTTGCAGTCTTAATCACTCAAGAGTTAAGAAACAGAATTTAGGCTGTCGAGGCCATTATAGTTTAATCCCCATGTGCATTATGAGATAGTCTTTAATTACATGATCTCATTGTTTTCCCACAGGACCCTGTCTCATTCAGTGTGCAGGATGAACAGTGCCTGGAATGAATCAGCACAACACAGTGAAAGAGTCTGTTGTTTGCAAGACTCATGTCAGTTGTTGAGGAAGTTGGGATATGTGTTTAGAAAGAGTTGGGATGTCAAGAAAAGAAAGGATGGTCTTGTAGCTGAGGAAACAGTATGTTGCCCTGGAGAACAAGTTTCTGTCATTGTCTTTGCCCAAAAGATCCTGTGAGGTACTATTTTGGGGGAGAAAAAGCAAAAAACTTTTTTCAGGTATCCATTAACTATGAGCACATAATTTTCCTAGAAATCTGAAGGCAAGGGTCCACATTCTGTACTACCAATATCAAACAAAATGCTTAATTTGGTGAGCACTGTTCATTCTTGTACTTCGGGGAAAATGCAGTGTGCAGTCATAATTAGGAGCTGCAAGGGATTTGTATACGCGTGTCTTGTGCTTTCAATACTTCCTATTCTACACTTTTCTTATAGCTATGTGATATATTAATAACCAAGTTATCTGTAAACACTTACGCAATGTTCAGTTAATTATTGAACAGTAAACTAGAAAAAAATACTAACAGTAAGTTAATTTTTGTTACATATGGATATGAAATACTAGTGCAAACTACATAACAATTTTTTGCAGGTTTCTTAATTTATGACCGCTTTATTAAGCAGCTGTATATCAGTAGCTGCACACTGTGAAGAACTTGCTTTCTTTTGTAGTCTTCTGAAATAGTTTATTTTCAGTTGTAAGGAATTCTTTTAAAATCAGGACCTGAATGAAACTGATGTATCAGCTTTCACTTGTTCCTCTTGTATCTATTCTGTTCTCTATGCAGTTCACTGCGGTTGTCATTTCCATTTTGACACCTATTTTTAGGCATTAATCTAGACAGTGCTACATTGATGTGGCCAGAACTAATTTTTCCTTATTCTAGAACAAAGTAGAAATAATCCAGCTACCCTCTGTAGCTATGTAACTACATCTTACTTCAGAAGGACCTAATTAATAAAGTGCAAAATCCATACTGTACTTGGAATTTGGACCGCAAGTGGCAGTCTGTTTGGATGAATTATTGCTAAAATGTCAATGCTTTTTATCTAAATCATAGTATCACATGACCAGAGATAGAAATGTGTTTCTTATCTCTGACATCTTCAAACTTTATCACCTTCAGTAATACAAGCACAATCTCTATGCCATAGCTCATAAAGAGATTCTTATGTTATGAAATAGCAGAGAGGCTTTGCAGAGGGACCTCGACAGGCTGGACAGATGGGCAGAGTCCAATGGCATGAGATTTAACACATCCAAGTGCCAGGTTCAGCACACTGGCCACAGCAACCCCATGCAGTGCTACAGGCTGGGGTCAGAGTGGCTGGAGAGCAGCCAGGCAGAGAGGGACCTGGGGGTGCTGGCTGATGGGAAGCTGAACATGAGCCTGCAGTGTGCCCAGGCAGCCAAGAGGGCCAACCGCATCCTGGCCTGCATTAGGAATAGTATGGCCAGCAGGAGCAGGGAGGTCATTGTGCCCCTGTACTCTGCTTTGGTTAGGCCGCACCTTGAGTACTGTGTCCAGTTCTGGGCCCCTCAGTTTAAGAAGGACATTGAGACACTTGAACGTGTCCAGAGAAGGGCAACAAGGCTGGTGAGAGGCCTTGAGCACAAGCCTTATGAGGAGAGGCTGAGGGAGCTGGGGCTGTTTAGCCTGGAGAAGAGGAGGCTCAGGGGTGACCTCATTGCTCTCTACAACTACCTGAAGGGTGGTTGTAGCCAGGAAGGGGTTGGCCTCTTCTCCCTAGCAACCAGCACCAGAACAAGGGGACACAGTCTCAAGCTGCACCAGGGGAAGTTTAGGCTCGAGGTGAGGAGAAAGTTCTTCACCGAGAGAGTGATTCGTCATTGGAATGGGCTGCCCAGGGAGGTGGTTGAGTCTCCGTCCCTGGAGGCGTTCAAGAGGGGACTGGATGTGGCACTTGGTGCCATGGTCTAGTTGTGAGGTTGTGGTTACAGGTTGGACTCGATGATCTTCAAGGTCTCTTCCAACCTTGGTAATTCTATTGACAGATCACTAATAATTGTTGGCATTAACTGAACTGAAAGTCACTGTGCTGCTTTATAGTGGAGAAAGCAAAATGAGAGTCCCAAAATTCTACTCTTATTTTCTAAGTGGTTGTTCACTTAGCAAATATCCCGCTTTCTCTTCACCTATTACGTAACAAAATGTAATGACAATAAATTAGTAATCTAAAAATATTTTTGGCAGGTGAGCACTTAGCCAATCTGTCATTATTATGCATTTTACCAGTTTGTTTTAAGGATTCAAACATTAGTCATTTCAGTGAGAGTCTGGATTTTGGATTTGGTCTTTCTTACTGCAAGTAGTTAAGAGAGAGGTAACAAAAAGTGAGATCGCTCTGATAGCTCTGCTGAATTCTGATATACTTTGAGGGTCACAAAAGGTTATCTTGTTTTTTAAGTAGTTATTCATCATAGGAGCTATGTAAAATTATAAACTCATATCGGATGTTTTTACTTGGATTTTTATTCACAGCAATCAACCCTAGTGCAGGATAATAAAAACTGAGCTTTATGAGAATATTCCAGGGTTGAGGAGAGTCCGGATGTGGCTGTGATTGTGAGCATGGAAGTGTGTATACTCAGCACAGATGGGAAGGGGAATATCACTGCCACTGAAACACAAGTACCCTGAGCTACAGAGTCAATCTAGCTGAGTAAGTGAGGCTTCCAGCCAGGCACGCTCTCACAAAAGCACAGCCACGCTGTGTGCCACGTTGTAAGATGTAGCTTAAATCAGATTTCTCCAAAGAAAAGATTTTTGGGTCAGCAGAGTACAGAATGATTTTTAAAAGGCCAGTTAAGCCACAGAACTTATTCTGTTAGACTTCTGCTTTACAGTACAAGCAACTTTCAACCTTCTGAAGCTTATATTAGAATCAATTTACAGTCTGAAAAAAACATGTATAATTTAGGGTTTGCATACCTCATCTCCAGCTTCTCTCATTTATTAAGAGTAATAACTATGGGTAATTTCAAATGTTTAGAGCTGTCCATTTCCTTAAACCTCTCTTTGGGTAGACTCTGAGAAATGCTACTTTGATTTTTCCTGTTTCCTGTATCAACAATAGCAATCTGGTATAATTCAGGTGGAGGAGGACAGCATTTCTAAATCTGTCAGGAGAATAGAACTGTGTTCAAATTAATGAATCCGAAAACAATGCTTAACCTTTTTGATCCAGTATTACCCAAAAATGTACAAAAGCAGAGACTGTGACACATCAGGTGACATCAGCTTTTCCTTAACACTAATATTAGTAGCAAGCCTAGGGATAGAGAATGTCCTGTGTAATTTATTGCCTTCTTTTTGAATGATCAAATCTCTTTGTATGAGAAAGGCTATAAATACTCTCTTTGTTTATTCTGCAGCCCAAGGGCAAATCTATGATATAGACAAGATTTTGCAGATGCAGAGTTATAGAAAACTCAGCATTCTACTGTGCCATTAATAGGAGCCTCTAAGTACTTTTGAGATTACCTAAAAATAAGTCAGTGCAACTCTTGTGTTTTATAGAAAAATTGATCAGGGAAATGGTGGGAGCAGGTGAGAGAAGACAAAAATGTATATGTAAACAAATCTTCAGAAGCAATGTTTTCTAAAGAGTGCACACTATACAAATATAGGGGTAAAATTCACACTTAAGTAAATGCCCAATGTGAAGTCCACATCTAGATTAAAATGCAATAACTTGAAAATGTTGAGTGCGAGCTGGATCACACTGAGAAATCCCTGCAATCAAGGTGCTTGTCACTTGTAATGAAGAAGGATAATTTTAGTCTAAACAGATTCTGAGGCTACTACTGTAGAAAAACCAAAAATCTGTCCTTTATTCCATTTCAGTCACAAATAGTCTAGCTAAATTTGCCCACAATCTGTGGCTCTAAGTAGTGCTTGACTTTATCAGTAGATAATGGTATAGCATCAATGACAAACTTTAGTCCAAACCTGTAATGCAAATGAAAGAGGGACCTCCCTGGGATATGAACTCCAGCACACTCTTAGACAAAGCAGGCAGGTCATATGTTCTCTGTTAACTCCCTTTGAAAATTAGATGGGATTTCTTTTTCAAGTATTCCTCCTGGGTGGCTGTGTTAGAATATGTAACCAATTTTTCCTGGTGCTGATGCTAATTTTTTTCATGTCATTTGTTTCCCACTACTTTTAGAGGAAACTAACATTTTCCTTCACATGATTTTGAAGTGCTTTCTTAAGAGCCTCATGGAAGAGAGGCTTGCAATCCCTTTGATCAAAAGAATGGTTAATTTCAATGTTTGAGCTTGTAATAACATCATCAATAGTTGCTCTTTTTTACTGGAAACATCTTGCCTCATAGATGCTTGGATTATTATTCTTTCATGGGTACAGGAGTTGGGATTATTTAGCCTGGAGTGGAGGAGGCTTAGGGGAGACCTTATTGAATCATAGAATCATAGAATCAGTCAGGGTTGGAAGGGACCACAAGGATCATCTAGTTCCAACCCCCTGCCATGGGGGGGACACCTCACACTAGATTAGGCTGACCAGAGTCTCATCCAGCCTGGTCTTAAACACCTCTAGGGATGGGGCCTCAACCACCTCCCTGGACAACCCATTCCAGGGCTTCACCACTCTCATGGTGAAAAACTTCTTCCTCACGTCCAGTCTGAATCTCCTCACCTCCAGCTTCATTCCAGTCCCCCTAGTCCTATCACTACCTGAGATCCTAAGAAGTCCCTCCCCAGCCTTCTTGTAGGCCCCCGTCAGATACTGGAAGGCCACAATAAGGTCACCTTGGAGCCTTCTTTTCTCCAGACTGAACAGCCCCAACTCCTTCAGTCTGTCCTCATAGGAGAGGTGCTCCAGCCCTCTGATCATCCTTGTGGCCCTTCTCTGGACACGTTCCAGCATGTCCATATTCCTCTTGTAATAGGGACTCCAGAACTGGATGCAGTGCTCCAGGTGGGGTCTCACCAGGGCTGAGTAGAGGGGGAGAATCACCTCCCTTGACCTGCTGGCCACACTTCTCTTGATGCAGCCCATGATCCGATTGGCTCTCCAGGCTGCAAGTGTACATTGAGAGCTCATATTGAGCCACCCGTCCACCAGCACCCCCAAGTCTCCCTCCTCAGGGTTGCTTTCCAGCCAGTCGCTGCCCAGCCTGTATTTGTGCCTGGGATTGCCTCGACCCAGGTGCAGGACCCTGGACTTGGTCTTGTTGAACCTCAAGAGGTTGGCTTGTGCCCACCTCTCCAGCCTGTCAAAGTCCCTCTGGATGGCATCCCTTCCCTCCAGCGTGTCTGCCGCAGCACACAGCTTGGTGTCATCAGCAAACTTGCTGAAGGTGCACTCAATGCCACTGTCCATGTCACCGACAAAGATGTTGAACAAGACTGGTCCCAGGACTGATCCCTGAGGGACTCCGCTTGTCACTGGCCTCCACTGACAAGCGGAGTTGCTGTCTACAACTACCTGAAGGGTGGTTGTAGCCAGGAGGGGTTGGTCTCTTCTCCCAGGCAACCAGCACCAGAACAAGAGGACACAGTCTCAAGCTGCACCAGGGGAAGTTTAGGCTCCAGGTGAGGAGAAAGTTCTTCACTGAGAGAGTCATTAGCCATTGGAATGGGCTGCCCAAGAAGGTGGTAGAGTCACCATCCCTGGAGGTGTTCAAGAGGGGATTGGACGTGGCCATGGTTTAGTCATGAGGTCTGTGGTGACGGGTTGGACTTGATGATCTTTGAGGTCTCTTCAAACCTTGGTGATTTGGTGATTCTGTGAAAAAATAATGTTGTTTGACTATTTAATCTGCATCTCTCTTCCATCACTCTTTTTGCCTGAGATACAACAAAGAATTCTTCTTGTTATGACCTTTATTTATGATCTTGCTCTCTGGACAATTGACTTTCATCCAGTAACTAATACTTTGGCTCCGAAGGTCATTCAGATCTAGTATACTACAGTTCCCTTCTGCATGGATAATTCTTCTCAATAATGTATCAATAGATATCAGTGGTATACTTTAATTTTGTATTGTTAAGTTTATGAATTAAAGTGTTAATATTTGCCCTAGGGTGGCTCTTTGAGAATTCCACTTAGAAAATTATATGAACTGACAGTCCTGTACAGTCTGTGGACTTTCCACAGCTAGATTCACAATTTGCTTAGCATCCATGACTTGTTGAACCTTGTAACATTTGAGAAATGGTAAATGTTGCATGAACCTTTTGTTTACATCAATAAGGATAATATTTATACAGAAAATAACTGGAATGGAATAAAAATAGTTTTAACACTGAAAACAGGTGAATAGAAAAACAATGTAGGCTTTTTCTGTACATTTAGTTGCACCTATACCATATAGTATTAAATCTCTTAGTCTGAAATGGGTATTACAGATGAACAGGCAGCAGGAAAAAGTATTTTTCACTGGAAAATTTTAAGTTTGTGCTTCTTTCTGAAGAAAAAAAATACAGTTCTCTAGAACAATACAAAGCAATGCTGACACCTACAGAGAATGTATGTAAATATCAGCTTAGAATTTGCATTTTCTGTGGGAATGTCCAGAGTTATTTGGTAAAAGAACAAATTATTTAAAGCAAGCTCTTATAACTGTTAAGAAAAATAAATCTTTATCTTTTCCTTAGGCCAATCCTTGATGAATCAGATCAAACCCTGAATATAAACCATATGCTTTAAAAATTATGTAATTTACTTTTGGTAATGTACACTCCCAGATGCATAATTTCTTTTACAAATTGATTTGTACAGCTGTGGAGGACCCAATAGCCAAGAACCAAGCCATAAACATGGTGCACATTACTGCACAGAGCCATATTTACTGCCTGTGGGCTGTTTCCCTTTCCCTCCCTCCCTGTAATACAATAGGATTATATTAGTATTACTGGGGTTTGCAGCTTCTGTGCTCAGCCAAATGGGTCTACAAAACCTTCTGTTTCATAATGATTTGACATACCTGTAGTAAAGTTAAAGAAAAATTAGCCTAACATATTGAGGAGAGAATGTATACAAGAGACACAGCTGTTTTGTTGAGTATTTGTTTGCCAGTGTACTGTTATGGTTATGTGATAGTCATCACTGGTACAGCAAGGTAGAGTCCATCTTACCTTCAAAGCATAAGATAGATGTTTCAAATACACAGAAAAAATATAGCTAATGATGAATTCTCTGCACTAGTAATTTTCTCAAAGGCAATTTAAAGGCTTGACAGTACCTTGCTTAAATTATGATTTAGCAAAGCGATCGAGGGATAGTAGGGCCTCAGCCATTTACAAGAAACTTTGGAAAAATGAGAGATGGCAATTGCAGGCTTGTCCAACATCTGTATTCCCTTTATGCAGATATCTAGGAGAATTCCAACTCTCAAATAAAATTGAGAAAGTTCAAAGTAGGCTTCCATGTCTGAAGTGCTGAAGATCTTTGAACTTTTCAGTTTTATTTCTAAGTACGGCTTGGACCCAGCTCAACTTGTAAGCAAACAGAAACTCAGAAGACTGAATGACTAGAAAGCTTGCCTTTGAGTTTAGGGGTTGGCTTTTTTTAATCATAGAGAGCTACAAATTAGAATGCAATACTATTCATTAAAGGCAAGTCAATTATTTTGGTGTCATATTGTCAAGCTATTCCCATTGTTAAAGTGAATTATTTGGACTGGTTAGTGTGTATTGGACAATCACAACATGAAAGTTCTGGCATGTTTATTTTTAGCATTAGGTAAAATTGTTTGCATGCTTTATATAAATTGTAGGAATGAAAACAGCAGACTTCTCCCTTTCAAACTGTAACTAAAGTGTGCGTATGCTGTGTCCATGAGCATAAACTAGTTTGATATATGTGTATATGCAAATGCACATTCTGATGAATGTATATAAATATCAGATTGGTCTTAATTGAGGGAACTTAACTAAAGGAAGAAACTTCTTTTCCTTGTGTGTGTGAATAATTGCATGTTTATATTTTCGGCATTTAATTAATAAATGTCTTTAGAACAGAATCAATCATTTATTTTATACTGCATTGTTCTGGTGGATCTAAACATGATGAGAACAGCAAAAGAGCTTAGCTTGCAGTTTCAAATGTTTTGAGATTAACTTCTTGCCAATGTTTTCCTAACACCAGAAGGCAAACAAAAACTTTTCCCATACTGATCCTCATTACTTGCAAAGGCTTAAGCCTTACATGCTACATTCTACTTAAGTAGATGAGATGACTGCAGGGTAGCTGGAAATGTGGGTTTTTTTTTGTGGTGTTTTTGTTTGTTTGTTTGGGGTTGTTGTTGTTGTTGTTGTTGTTGTTTTTCAACGTGTAGAAGATGGATTCTGTTGCTCACCTCTCCCTCCCTTGGCATGAGTTTGTACAAACAGCAGCTTGTTGTGAAGCTGCAACACAATCACCACATTGTTTCAACGCAACTCATTATTATGTTTTCTGGGCAGCGATTCAGAGGTTAATGGGGGGCACAAAGATCCCCTGAGGTGAGTTTTGCCCGTGACCTGGGCACGGCCAGTGTCCGCCGGAGGCAGACCATTAGGGCTGACCGCCCTCCCGCCGTTGGCTCTCACTAGGGGTCGCAGGATGCCACAGAACGGCACCCCGCTGGCGGGACGGGCTGTAGGCCTCTGCGAGCTGGCGGCGCCATCGCCTGTAGCCTGAGTGTGATCCTGGGGGACACACACAAATGCCGCCATTGCGGGGCTATGTGCTGCCCTTCCTCCTGGCGGCTGGGGTTGCTATAAATGAAGTTTGCTGGGGACAGGAGACTTGAGCCTGAGAGGGTACCATCAGGTAATTATTATGTATGTCAGGTGAGAAGTCAGAAAGGCCGAATGCTGGTACAGGTGATACTATTTTTCTACAGAGCTTAGTCTGGATATTAACTGGAGACTAGGCCAGGCAGTGTTTTCTATATTATGCTCACTAAATGCTCACTGTTGAAAATAAATAATAAATGTTATTTATAAGTACCAGTCTCTTGTTACAGTGAAGTCCTTGAGCTGCTACTGGTGTTTCAGCTCTTCTCTAGCACATAATTAATTTAATTATGTCTACACTAGCTGAAGGACTACATAAAAAATGTAGGCTACATCAACAATATCCCTTGGGAAAGTCCTGATACTAAAATATAATCACTGGTTGGGTTTCAGAAGAGAGATTTCTCATCCAGTTTGCCACTAGTTTTTAACCCAAACCTCAGGCATGTTCCTATGTCTTTATTTTGCAAACAAACAAAGATTCTGTTACTGTGGTGACAGTGAAGATGGAAGTTAGAGAAAGAAATGTAAGACGTGATAACAACAAAAGATACAAATTTACTGGTGGAGACAACTGACAAAGCGATCTGCTCATTAGAGTAAATGGAATTTGGACAGTAGTAGGGAACTCATTACAGATACATCAAGCAGCCTTATTCTGAGCCAACTGAAATATCAAAAACTGTATTCAATAAATAGTTTGACATCTGACACCAACTGAAATAATGTCTTACAAAGATAAGAATAAAAATGAACAGACTATCAATTTCTAAAGAGAGTTGAGTGGCAAAGTAATGGCATTCACCATGCTCTAAGTACACATACAGAGAGGGAAAAAAGAAACAAAACAGGCTTAGAAAAGGCTAGTATTGGAAGAGCTTTTCACAAATTGACAACTATTTGAATCATTTAGAATTCATCACCTATCACTTCAGTACAATGAATTTTTAAACCAGGAAGATTTCTGACTGTTTCATTGTTAGCATTTCTTGCAAATTTTTAGGGTTTATGTTACAAATTTTTCTAGTGCAAGGATTTAGATAATATGCTGTGTTGCATTTAGGTGCAATGTCTGTCCTGAAAACCATTATTAATGTCACTTGCTGAAAATAAGGACCCACATGGATACAAATTGTCTTATGGTAGACTTAGGATTTTTTTCAGGCTTTGGGAATTAAGTGCAGCTTTTATGCGGTAAGGGCAATTTTTTAACAAATAAAATGCACATGTACATACATACCCCTTACTGACTGTGGCAGTTCTACATAATAATAAACAAACATAGACCTTGATTCATACTTGGAGATTCTGAGTTGTTCATATGTGCAATATTTTATACCTGTACTCATAAACCAGAGGCTTCGATGCCTAATCTGAAATGGGTGCTCTTGCCAGCACGTAGGAAACCCAAACCTAGATGCCTGGAGTGCGTATTGTGAATCTGACTCCTCAGATCTGCAGCACGTGCTCAAAAATCTATATTGCTTCTGCAATGAGTCTGAACTGTGTTATATGCAACACAAAATCTATGCATGTGTAAGTGCTGTCCAGGACCTCTTTCATCCTTTTCTTAGAAGAATTAAAATTCTATGTAAATGGTGGTTCTGTTTTCTTGTTTAATTTTGGAAGGGTTTTGATCTCATATTTTAGCTTGTGTCCTTCATATTGTGCTGGTGTGTGTACATGTCTGTGTGCACACAATTGCCAATAACTATCTGTAGTTAGTCATCTGTGACATATTTAGTATTGCAAATTGTAAGGCTTTGATGACAGGGAGCAAAAGATGAATTATGAGGGCTTATTGCTTTAAATGTGCTAAAGAAAAACTACCAAAATGGCTGTAAATTGATCTCAAATGGTAATGTATATGTATATTCTGTATATATGTGTCATTACTGTTAAATACATACTATTTACAAGAAATATTGACTGGTGTTTGCACAAAACTATCACCTTGGTGGGTGAAAGAGCATCTGTCTTTAAGATACAATATAATTCCTGAATCCTCCAGAGAGAGGTTAATTATTGCTGCATGGTGCATTACTTCCTTCTTTTAGAAGAAGTTTCTGCAGCATAGTCTAGGAAAATTTTCTGTTGTAGTAGAGAAGCATTGATAATAAGCACAGTATAAATAATTTTTGAGAGAGAAGGATATTGTGAATGAATTTAAATTAATTTTGCCATAGTTATTTATGATGTTATGCTACTGAAGATTAGGAAAAGGTATTAGCTAAGCCACTTCAGGTATATGAGGGGGATTTTTATAGGTGCACTGTAAAATTCAGTGGGCTGCTATCTATAGTAATGAAATAGGTTAGATAATGTTGAAAGGGGTAAAAGCTCTCTACCATGTAATATGTAAATATTACTACAAATAAACCAATGCTAATAATTCTGTAAGAAAATTGCCATTCTTCATTCTGGAAGTTGGTGATGGGTCTTGAGTTATTTTCACTGACCTGGAGATTGAACAATACATTGTGACTGCGTAGAAAAAAACAATTAGGACAGGGTTCCTTCATTTGCTTTTATTCCTTGCTTCCAGTATCTGTGTTCCATGTTTTCTGGGTAAATGCCAGAGAGGTTATCATAAGTTATGAATTACAGTGTAAACTAAACCAGAGGTTTTACATTTGAGCAGTGTATGGGTCAAAACAGTAAATCCTGAAGGTGCTGAACTTCTTCATCTTCTAGTAATGAATGGAAGAACAAAATGCCCAGCATTCACTCAAGACCAGGATCATTAGAGGCTTTTGTCTGTCAAAAATCAGCCGCTGACTCCCAGCTATGTTGGCAGTATGCTGAAGACTGGAGGGTAAGATTAACTCTGACAATAATAATAATAATAATAATAATAATAATAATAATAATAATAATAATAATAATAAATGTTACTTCTCAGTCTAACAGCAACAGTTGTTTATAGATGAATGATGGTTTAAAGGTAGTAATATCATGGTTATAGTTTATTAAACTTACATTATCAGGTAATTGCCAAAGAAACTATGTTCACCAGCTACTAATGTCTAGAATGACACGTAAGCAGATCATGCTCAATTCCTGTGCAAGTGAAATGCTGTCAACTTTGACAAGGAGCAGGCTCCTAGAAACTTGAGTATAATACTGAATGCTTTACTAACTTGTAAAAATAAACTATCAACTTCAAAATAAACAGCTTTTTGCTGGGTTGGTTTTAGTTTGTCATTTGGGGTTTTAAAAAAAATTATTATTAGTTTCATTTGTGTGTTTGTTTATTTGTTTGTTCTTATGCTAGACAATAAAGTAAACTAAGCAAAACCAAGTTGGCAAACATTTAGATGTCAGTTTCTCATCTGGCAGTCTCTGTCTTCTGAAGAACTGCAAGCTAAGCTCAAAGCTCATAGACTTTGTTTTTTAATTAAGAGGAGGGCAGGATGCCTCCTAATACTTGGAATGCAGCTGTTTTCAGACAAGTGAATATTTAATATGACCTTTTATACTAACCTGCTATACCTTCTACTTTGAACATTGCTTTAACAGTTAAGCTCTTCTGGCTGGGCCTGTGTTTAAATAGCTGTCCACAGCTACTACAAATTGATTTATTGCTTGACGAGGATCAGGGATGCTGAGCAAACACACAAGAGTTTCTAATTTAAGTAGTGCACCATTGATTTTGTTGTTGTTGCTTGATTATTTGTTTTAACATGAGTATGTGTTCTCACTGGGGTTTTATGCTCTCCTGCAGTTTTTAGAGTATCAAAAAGAGAGGGTGTGACACATGTGATGTTATAAACAACAGACTGATTGGATAGCTAATATGAAAATTCCCTTACACTGTTATAGCTTTGCTTCATTGTAAAGATTTGATATGGCATTTTCCATGCTAGTTATCTCCTGCAAGGTGATTTTTAATTTTAATACATTGTTCTTCATCCTTTATTTTAGATTATTAGCTTAAATTATCCAAGTATTTGAAAATGAAATATGTGGGGTTTGCTCCTAATTACAAAACAGTATTTTTGGAAAGGCTTCAGTATGCTCAGCCTGTAGTAAATGTAGTTAAATCTTGAGGAGAATAGAACAGTGAAGAGTATCAGCTTGTATCTAAAGAGTTTTTTCCTTTAATGTTGCTATGGACTTAAACATCACCACAGTCAGCCTTGAAAACACAGAGTTTTAGCAGCTCTCACTCAAGTGTCTTACCTGCAATTATATTTTTATGTAATCATCTTGAGCTGTGTCTTGCTTGAATCTGGAACTTAGCTGAGAAGAGGTGATGATCTCACATATTTAATGGGGCTCAGTGGTACCTACAGGAAGGTTGTCTTACCTGATGAGATGGGGAAGAACTAATCTTGCAGTTTGGTAAAGTTGGCACAAAAACTCTTGAGAAAAAATGTGGGATGTGATTAGGAGATATAAACAATGGGAATGGTGGATGAATTTTGAAACAATGAAATATTTTGCATAATAAGGAAAGTGGGCTTGAGAAGTAGCAGAAAGGAAAGATGTAGATGGAGGGTCTACAGACAAACAGTGTAAAAGCTAGAACCAGGGTAACTGTGTAACTGGGAAATAAGGTCAAGGTGCAAGACCTGTGGTACATACCTGGAGTAAAGAACAAGAAGGTGAATGCCAGTGTAGCTAGAAGTTAAATCACATGACAAGGCTTAAGAAAAAGAGAGTGGAAATAAACCAACAAAAAATCCCAACCCTGCACAGCTGAAAATGAGAGCAAGGAGTCCCAAAATAAGATTAAAGAAAAGTGCAACTAAGACAGCTGGAGCTGGGATGAGAATCAAGCACTAACATTAACTAGATAAGAAGAACAACTGAGATCAACAGCCAAGACTGGAGAGAGAATGAAGGCAGGTTAGAAATAACAAGCCAAAATAAGGCAAAATACGGACATGGGAAGCAAGCAGATGGGAGCGTGCTATTAAAAACCCTTTCTCAGAGCTTGGAAGGGATCCCAAGATTTGCTGTCCCTCTTCTGCCAGTAATAACTGTGAAATCCAGTGGTGAAGAGAGACACATCTTTTCAAATGCTAGGTCAAACATGAGACTACCTACTCCTGCTAACAAGTACTGCATGGAGGAGCCGAAGTGGATGAGTTATGTGGGTGTCATCAGTGACAGAGTGGTTGTTGGCAGGAGTCTGGTCATGTTTGTTCTAGAAACTGAAGGTAGTACTGAAGAAAAATAATTATGATAAGAGGAATCATGTCTAAAGTCTTTAGAGAGTTGAACAACTTAAAATTTGAGTCTTAGTCCTTACTTCTGCCACAGAGTTCCTTGATAAATCTGGTTCAAGGATTTTTAATTTAACTTCTTGCTAATTATTTGCTTCTCATTTTCAGATGCTTTAAAGCTCCAGGGTTTGATTAGAAGTAGTTCTGGATAGTGAGTGAGTAAAATTGCTGCAGCTGAAGCCAGTGGAATGAGGCCTTAAAGGACAAGGTTTGCAATAGTGCCAAGTCCTAACAGGTCTACAGGATATCAAACCAGGCAATCTGTAACTGTTTCCCATGTGTAATATTCATATCCTGTCACAATATCCCCTCATCTGAGTGGTGTATTATGAAACTAAACTAATTAGTATTTTCAAAACACATGAATACTGTAGCGACAAGCTCCATAAAAAGCCCATGAGGAAATTAATAACTCTGTATGCAGAGTAGGGTCTGAATAAGTGTGTAATGAATAAAGCATGGGGCATGCTTTCAAAAATAAAACAGAAAACATAACATTGAAGAGCTTTTTGCTAAGTAAACACAGAGGTCTGTAGAAAAAAAAATTGTATGTGCTCATACAAGGAACAACTTTCATTATGAGTAGATGTGGCAGAAAATGGAGATACAATGTTTCACAGGTGAGTTCACTGCTCTTCAAGTGCCTGATTTTTAGCTTCAAGAGCTTAATATTAGTTTACATAGTCCATTATATAAATGTTTACTATATAAACTACATAAGCGTGTGATATATATTTATGATTGGGCATATGTCTGTCACTGTAGACAGTCTCTTTGCCACAATGTATTTTCAGCTTCAGTATTTATAGAATAACAACTTGAGGAATTGGGAACTACTTAAACATAGTTTCAGCTATTTCAGAAATGCTCTAGGTATCTCAGAGACAAGAAATGGATTTATCAGGAGATAAAACCAGGAAGGTAACCAGCTCCTGCTGAACTTCACTGATAGTCTCCTGAAAAAACCCACAAGTCCCAGTCCCAAGGAACCATGGTCTTCAGCCTTCAAAGCTTTAGGCATGTGCTGAGCTTGATGTTTGTGAATAAGCCCATTGTGTCCACCCACCTAACCTGCCAAGTGAGATGGAGGCCTAAGCAGAAGACAGATAGCCAAAAAATGAGGAGGAGGTGTGAACTACTATATTTCAGCTTTTTTAAATTTTGTTTTTCCTGTGATTGTGTCTGTCTTTTTTGCATGCTTGTCCTTTTTTTGAAAGTTGGGGGGGTGGGGGGTTGTATGTATGTGTGTGTGGGAAGAGCAGAAAAGCCTCCATCTTACTGGATTAAAAAAAAAAAAAAAAAAAAAAAAAAAGAAAGAAAAATACTACCACTTTTAATGTAACTGTATTTACCATTATCTGTGTCTCTGCAATATACCCAGAAAATATACCAGGAAATTTAAAGGAAAAGGGAAAATGCTCAGAGTTCAGTTGTTGCTGTTGTGTTCCTTTGGTTGGTTTCCTTCCAGCTTAAGCATTCTGTCTTCCTGGCTATGTGTTTGTTTCTTTGGAAACGGCTGTAGGATGGTTTTTTGATTGACTGTGTTGTCAGATGGATTATCAGAGTTGTGAGCCTTTTGGAATGGTAGACATGAATGTGTGATGAGAAAAAATATTTTGTACTTAAAATTTTTCACAATTTTGTATAATGGAAGAAGCTAAATTGAATATTTAACATGTTACTTACAGGAAAATTAATTTTTGTTTGTTTATTTTGCTTTTATTTTTAAAACCATCAGTTGTTTTTTTACTAGGAAAAAAACTTCTCTTAATATAAGGAGAGGTTTTTACTAATGTGGCTGGTGGGAATATTAATACCTAAGCAATACAGAAAAGTTTCTGCAGAGCTGCAACTGTTATTTTAAACAGTAATTCCAATGTGTAGATGCTCTTGATTACAAGCAGAAAACAGCTCTTACCCTGACCTCTGTGCACATTTAGTTGTTACAGCACTTACATGCCCAGATTTCTGTGTGATTCCCTTCTACTGCTTCTGAATTTTTTTCCTGCTTTAGTCAGGGCTCTGCAAGGCCAGCTGTCCTTAAGGCTGTGAATGGCTGATGCTCCTCTGCTAGTGCTGGTGGTGCTGAGGTCATGAACAGATTCCAGGATCGAGGCTGACCTGGATGTCAGTGGCTACCTTGCTAGGCGAGTTAATCTCCCACTGTAGAGAGACTGTAATAATCTCCTCACTGGAGAGACTGGCATGTTAACGATTGTATGTTGTGCGTTCCTTTTCTGGGGTTGTGGAGCAATCAGCAACATCAGTGTTTTAAAAACTCTATTGACAAATGTGTGCTTATTAGAAGTTGCTTCAGGGATAAAGGTGTCTAGGTGCAGGAAAGAAAATTAACTTTTTAAAGGTGGGTATGTATGAAACACGACCAAGAAGAATAACAGAACCAAATTAAGGATGTCAAATATGTGAAATGAGCATACAACTAATGACGCTGCATATTAAACTATTTCCTTTGTGGACATAAAATATAACAGACACTAGATTTCAGACTGAATCAAACTGGTTCTTTAGCAAAGCACAGCCCACCAAACCATGACACTGCAAATGAAGGTAGTCATCAGCCCAAAGACTTCTCTGATGGATTGACAGAAGGTTTTGCTGATAACTTCCTTGGAGTCAGATCCAAGTGTCTGGTGTGGTTGGTCACAGAAATACATTGAGGAAGTGGGTAAAGAAAAAGGCCACGAGTTTCTCAGGCTTTCCTGTGATCTAATATGTGGTGCTTTTTGTAGGCCTTACGACATACATCAAACAGCTTCTGGGACAGTAAACAGCTATTCCTTACTAAAGGCCTTTCAGTGGCAGATAGTAATTCCTTGGCTTTTAACTTTGAAGCAAAGAGATTGAGTTGCGAATAGCGTGGACACAGCCTGGATGCCGAAACCAGGGAACACATGGATGCTTCAAAGACACTGATGTTATTCGGTGCTAGTCTCCTTAATATGCTCCGTTATTAAGCTGATAATATTAGCTCTGTCTTAACTGACCTTTACACCTTTAGTGGTATGAATCACTGAGACTACTATCTGTAGCAACGAACACTAACCCCTCTCTTGCAGGAGGGCAGATATAGGCGCAGCGACTCCGGGCACGCTGCAGCGCACTTTTGTCTAGCCTTGCCTTCCCTCCCCTCCCCCGCTCTCCACCCTTCCCATCCGCCCTCGGTTTTAGGAGCAGCTGAGCCTCGCTAGCGGCGACGGCAAACTGCGCCTACTCGGAGTTTGAGGAGCCGCCTTTCGTGGCGCCCGCTGAGGGCAGGGCGCGCAGGGCGGCTGCCCGGGAGCGCGGTGCCCCGAGGCAGCAGGGAGAGGCGCGCCGCGCCGCCGGCTCAGCCTGCGCTCCTGGCCCAGCCAGGGAAAGGGACTATCTCCGGATTTCCACTCCTGCGACAGGGAAGTGCTGCGGGGAGAGCGAGCCTGTGCGGGCTCGGACGTGAGATAAGGATGCGGCCACTTCGCGGCAGCCTTTTCAAAAGTCCGTGTTAAATGTGACAACCCAGGGAAATGGAAGCAGGAGAAACTCCCCACTACCCACGCCTCGTGTCCCCTTCCCCCCCCCCCCGCTACCTCCGCCCCCCTTTTCCATGGAAACTCGTAAAAGGAGGAGGCGGAGTAGAGTTTGCTACGGAAAAGTCTCACCTTGGTCTGAAACTGTTTCAGGCGTTTCTGCAGGATTGGGGCTGCCCATCTCGGGGAGGGGAGGAGAAGGCGGGGAGGGGAGGAGGCAGCGAGGGAGAGATTTAGCTACCTATATGTGTATATATAAAAATATATATAATTTTTATTCCCCCTCCCCCCGCCGCTTGATCTTATTTTATTCCAGCAGCACGTGTCTCCACCCCTCCTCCTTCCCTCCCTCTCCCTCTGTCTCTCTGCCCCCCTCCCTTTCCAGGTTGATCGGCTGAAATGAGGATTTGCGCGCTGATCCCCTCTCGGGCTTTAAAACAAAACCCGGCCCCGCGCAGCCGGCAGCGGCTCGGGGCGCCTAGGCGCTGAAGTGCAGCAGGGCGAAGCGAAGCAGGATACCGCGGAGAGGGGCGGCGGCACCCGCGGAAACTTCGCTGGGAAAATAAACCTCCACCACTTTCCTGGAGATCCACGTGAGAACAGGAAAGACCGTCTACAAGATCTCAGTGCTGCTGCTTCTGCCTGCTGCAATTTTACTTTGTGTTTGCCTTCATTATTTTTTTTTTTTCTCTGTTTGTTCGTACTTTCATTTTGGAACCGGTTTCCAGCTGCTTGGCTGAACTTCTGGAAAGCAATGGACCTTTAATATTGCCTTCCTCTGTTTTAAACTAACTATGGACGCTTAAACTTTTCTCTTCCCCCTCCCCTCGCTCCTTAACCCCCACTCGTCAGCTCAGGGGGCTAACATTGCAAAGCAGCCGCAGCAGAGAAGTACACAGCCAGTGATTTATTTTCCCGTCTCCTAAATTGCAGTTAGTTTTTCTCATCGTCCTCCTCATCACCCATTCTGTCGAGCTTTCCTTTGGCTGCCGGGTGTCGATCTCTGCATTGTTTTATCTGATCTCGACTCTTTTGTTGTTGTTTAAATGTCATGCACTGCTTATCTAGAGAGAAAGCTATATCGAGATAGAGGCATATAGTGAATGCGCGTGTTTCCATAAGACTATCAGGGGAGCAGATCAGAAGCAGCCCGGATCCTGACCCTGACTGTATGAATAAGTAAGCAGGATGCTGACGACTGTGTGTTAGTTGCCTGTAAGGTTTTCGTAAGTTAAAGGGGGACGGGGGACGGGGGGGGACGGGCAGACCAAAGGCAGAGCTTATTGTAAGTGTTTGTGCGGAGGGAGGAAGATCTGATACTGCTCCCGCCAGCATAGCTGCTACCTCCCATCACTAGTGCTCCGGGGTTTGCTCTAGTGCACCCCACCCCCCTCGCTCCCCTTTCTTTCCTCCCTATCTTCTTTCTTTCTTTCTTTCTCTTTCCCCCTCTCTCCGTGGTAGTTTGCTGATGTGCAGCCCGGATCCATCTTCTGGCAGCAGCAGCAGGACCGGGGTCGGCAGCGCGGCGGGCTGCCGGCGCGCAGCGGGGATCAGGCCGGGCGCGGAGCGGGACGTGGGCAGCGGGCGCTGCCGCCGCCTCCTCCTCCGCGGGAAGTTTGGCTGGGGTTTGACAGAAGCGAGGGGACGCCCTGACAGACAGGATCTCCCGGCCTGAGTCCACCCCCTGCGCCCACCCACACACCAGTGACTTTCTCCCTGGCGAGGTGGCGGGCTGGGGGCCAGGAGGGGCAGCAGCGCTTATGGTCCTCGCTCTGTGTTGCACCCGTCTGACTGAGGCTACCTAGGGAGCACCGCCTCTCGTAAGAGCCTCCAGGTGGAGAAAGCAAAAATTCCCAACCTCCTTCAAAACCTGTGGTTGCTCCATCCCTTACTCATCTTTCCCAAGCCGGCGTGGACAGCTGACCGGTCGCCTAATTCATTTGCACCCTGCCCACCGCCTCCAGCCCGAGGGAGGATGAAAATGCTTTGCTGGAGGATGGCACTATGGCTGGCCGGGTGGACTGTCTGTGGGAAGCCTTCCTCCTGCTCTGGCCTTGATTATGACTACACTTACGATTTCACTGAAGAGGATAAAGCTGAGGCGATAGATTATAAGGATCCTTGCAAAGCCGGTAAGTGACTTCCAAGTCTAATACAGCACCCCGCCCCCTCCCCAGATGGTGACTTTGTCTCGGCTTTATTTACGGCCGTCTGCGTGAGTGGGGAGTCCCGGTCTCACCTGCTCCCTCCCGGGGCAGCAGTAGCAAGTGGAGCCGGAGACCTGCGCCCGGTTCCACTCACCTGGGGAAGGTACCCGAGACCCGCTTTTCTGGGACTTTCCGTTTCCCTAGCGCCTCTGGCTGATGTGGGAGAGGGTGCGGCGCCGGGCAGGGCTGTGCCGGGCAGGGCTGCACCGGCCGCCTCCGCTCCGCGTCCCCGGCGGCGTCCTGAGCAGCTGGCTTCGCAGCCGTCGCGACGCCGCCGGGGACGCGGAAGTTGCAGAGGGCATTTCAGCGAGGCTTAAAGGTTTCGAGGCGAGACCGTGCTCCCCGCAGTACACGCCGGGAGAGGGGAGCGGCGGTGCCGACGGGTAGCGGCTCTTTCCTGCCTGCGCCTGCGGGCTCCCTTTCGCCTGCTTCCGTCCCAACCTGTCACCCCTGACCGTGTCCTGGGGCTGGCCGGGGCGGGTTCTCTGCTACGGCCGCCCGACGAATTAAGTATTCATGAAGTGCTTAGCCCGAGCGGGAGAGGAGGGCTGAGTTGTGGGGCTGCGGAGCGGCTGCACAGTCCTGCTGGTCCACGCGTGAGGCTCTTGCACCCCAGCTGGAGAGTGGTGAGGTTTTATCTTCTTCAGCCTGTACTGTGGGGCCGCTGTGGTGCTCTCTCCTCGCTCTGTGCCTGACCGACCTCTTTCTAAACTGTGTGTGAAGAGCTGAACTATAGCCTCTTCTCACCTTACAGAGCAATGAGCACTTTACTGCAACGTTTATCTTACCGATTCAGGACTTCAGCCTCCTTAATGCCAGGTACAGTTCTTCATCAATTAAAGAAAGCAGCAATCAGAACTGACCTCGGGACCTGGCTTCACTGGTATTTAACTTGACAACTGTATCTCGGTGATGCTTTCCCAGTCCTTTCTCCCTCTCCGCCCCCAAAAACCCCAACCCAACAAAAAAAAAAAAAAAAAAAAAAAAAAAAAAAAAAAAACCCAAACACAAAACCCCCAACACCCCACCCAAACAAAAAACCTCCCCAAACAAAACCAAACAAAAACCCAAACCAAAACCATCACCCATACAAAAACCCAAACCCAACCAAACAAAAAAGCAACCCAAAACCCCTCTGTTAAGGATAAGAGTGGTGGTCCATTTCCAACGCTTCTGTAATTAAACAAGCGCTCAAGTTTTCCAGCAGCCTCTTTTGCGTTAATTATATTCTGAAAACTGGTTCAGCCAAAGGTGGTGTTCACTGTGTCCGTGTGGTTTTGTTTAATTTATTGAGGAGAATGTGGTGAACATGCATGCCAAATATGCAGACACTACATTTTTCTAATCACAAATATATTTTGTTCCTAAGTGTGAATTGTTAGGTCTTACTTGCTTACAACTGAGGAACACTCAAGTTCAAAAGAAGCAGAAGCAACTGTAAACAAAACATTATGTTTTTTCCAGTGAGTAGTACTCACAAATACATATATAAAAGCAACTGGTCATAGTTAACTTGAGTGCTTTTCTTTTGGTCTATATGTGCATCATATCATATAATGACAAATGTGTATATACTCTTTGCTACATTGTTTATTCTTTTAGTTGTTTCATAGTGGGAATAATAAGAATGATGTTGTTTTAAAGTTGTGTATGAGAGAAGCACAATAGTAAAAGACCATACAATATGATCAGTGTTGAAATTTTTCTGACATCATTTTGTTTGGAAAAAGAAACATTGATTTGGAAAGGTTGGCTCATTGAAATATTTTATGGAAGTTCGTGCTGTTGTGAGACATTACTGTGACAAGAGACCGGTACATGCCTGAAGAGTTAGTTGTTTATAGTTGTTTATTAGTCATCAAAGCAATAATTTTGACATTTTCTATTCAGTAGAGTCTGTTCTCTTTTGTGTGTGTGTGTGTGTTGTAGTTCTTAAAAAATTATAAGGTGGGTCACTATGGCACACTGGGTTTGTACCACATGCCAATTGTTTTAAACAAAAGTTATAAAGTTCTGTGTATCACTGCAACTGATCCTCCAACAGTATATTTCAATTACTTTTCCTGATAAGCATTTCCTAAAGGCTTATCTAATCTTAGCCTGTGGAGTACTGATAGTTGGTCAAAGGTGATGGGGATGGTGGGTGCTCAGCCTCTTGCACCAGCATCACTCAAGTGTATGCTTTCACTAATTCAGGTCTTACTGTCTAGAGTGGGTTTTGGACTCCCATGACTGATTTTAGAAATACCTGTCATTAGGATGGTTTCCTCAGTAAGGCCCTAAAGAAGGACAAAGCTAGGCTTCATAATCAGAGGTGTGAGTTGTTCACACTTAAATATGTGTGGTCTCTATGAATAAGATAATAGGGCAAAGCAAGATAATCCTTGCTGAGACTGTGTTCAGTGTATGCAAACTTTGCATCTTAGATACAATTAACACTTGCTTTTACTGCACCCAGAGAATGTACAACTAAGGTTGTGAAAATGTTGGTGAACTATTCAGGCTGGTAACAATTAGGTTGTGTGTATATATAAGATAATTTCCACCACAGCAAAATAGGAGAATGCTCAGAATCAGCCTGGGCTTTTCCTATTGATGTACTTCAAAAACTCCAGTGATCTCCATGCTATTTGTACAGATGTGCTAGAATAATTTGGCCTTACACAATTAGTGAATAAATAAAATGCTTTGTAACCAACCACAACTAAGATGCCCCAAATATTCTGATGGATTCACCTATATTTTAGAAGTTCTTTGTGTTCTTCTTTTCTCTAGTGGGCAGTGTTTGCTGTTTAGTTGTTTTCTCATATGCTCTATAGAATAATATTTGCAATCTTATGACAGAAAGCGCAATAGGCCTCAGAGCTATAGTTAGGTATCATGATATAGAGAACTCTTTTTAGATTCAGTCCTAACTCCTTTAAATCAATCTTATTTTAGTAGGTCCCTTTCCTTTTGTTGAAGACCTTGAGAAATTTTCCAGGAACAAAACAAGACAGCCTCTGAGATGTTACTTGTAGGTATTCTGAGGGATTGTTTATGGACATGCTGTGTGTATTTTAACATTTTCATAAGAAAGGAATCATTTTAGTGAGTGTACCTAGAATCACTCTGTTCCTTTGACTTAAAATTCCCAGAAGCACTGAGTGTGTGATTCTGACGGATGCTCAGTGTGGTTAGGAGCTGTTTCTGGAACTAGAGTTTCTAATTGCATCTAAACCAGCAACTGTTTATACAACAGCCCCAAAGTTCAGACTTTGGAAGCCCTGGAGGATGGGCTCCAGGCAACAGAAGAGCCTGGAGAAATGATATGGTGGTGTTGAGGAGATGAATGTTGATAAGGAAGCTATTGACATTGTGCAGAGGAACTTGATGAGCTGTGTGATTATCTTGTGTTTGTCTGCAGACCTTTAACCTATATATGAATTTTGGGTCATGATACTTCTTATAACAAGTATTGTAACAAGTATCCTGGTATTCTGTAACAGTGGGATGTGATGTAACAGTTTCCATGCTCCTGGTGTCTGAGACGTTTTCTCATGTCTCTCTGCAGAATATTCCTTTCAGTGTTTACCATTGTGAAGTTCAAGTGTAAGGCATTCTTAGTTCATCTTCACAATTGAATTTGCCAGAAGATGCAAAACTGGGAATGTCATACTCATTGCAATGTCAGGCTTTAAAGACTCTAAGAACATAGATCAGCATTTCTATGAATCAGGTATTGCTCAAAAAAAGTAATTGCCTAATTGATTTAAATGGATGTTGTCAAGCTTTTCAGATGGCAGCATGCATCTGCATTTATTTCCCCCCCCTTTGCCTTTTTCTCCATTCTTGCCACAGTTCATAATGTATTAAGGTTATCTGTTGTAAAACATAGTGAGATGGGTAGGAAAAGAATTTCCCATTCTGTAATACTTATTCATAGTCTGCACTTAGCTGATATTAAAGTACTTTTGAAGGCTTTTGCTTTGTTTCCTTAAAACAAAACAGAGAGAGAGCTATCTCTGGTGTGATCTTTCAGTTCAGATACTGTAAACTGCAGAAGATAGGTGGTAAGTCTTCATTTTGTTTCATATTCACATCACCGAGGATTGTTCCAGCCTCTGAACAGCTGGCTGTCCTGGAGTAAGTCTCTTGTAGCATTTCTTCTGACATGTTTTACTTCTCTCCCCAGCCCCCTCTTAAGCTAGATAAAAATGTCAAAATAATAATCATAAAGACAGTTAGATGTACGGCTTCCTAATGTGGAAGTTGGTTAGCTTGAAGTTGTTTGACTATGTATATGTGCCTTATTGAGAGTAAGGGAAGAGTAAGAAAGACTCTCCTTAGTGTCCATTTCCCACCCCTGTGAAAATATAAGGAACTAATTTGGTTTCTTTGAGCCTTTATAAGTAATAATAAAAAGTGTTTGGCTTGTGTATAACAGGAATATTAGTATTTCAAACCTAGTTATGTATTTTATTTATAAGGTATCTGAACAAGAAAAGTTGATGCTTAATGTTGAGTATAATTAGTCACTGTCAACTGTAACCCAACTTTTGTTTATTAATGTTGTATGAGCAGCCTTCTATACTACTAGCTTGTTTTGGGTTGTGTGTCATTTTCTTCTGGGGCATGTTTTCATCTGTAAACATGCTAATTGCACCTTCCAGTAACAGGAGAATTCTTAAAACCTCTGATAAAACATTTTGAATCTCTTGCATAATTTAGATGATTGAGATCTTTCATCTTCATATTTCAGCTGTGCATTGCATTCTGGAAGATATATTGTGCAGTTGGTATTCATATAGAAATTGTACTACTAATATCACTTGCCAGATGGACAGAACTGTGACTATTCATGTAGTAAATGGATAGTGTAGGCAGCTGAAACAGAAACAAGTTTTTGAGTAGTTGGTCCCAAACGGCCTCCATCGTGCTGTGGATAAACTTACAGGATAAATCAGACTACTGAAAAATTCAGTTTTAAAGTAATTTTTCTTTTTCAGAATTCTTCATCATTACTTTATCTGTGATGCCCTTTGTTTGGTATTTTTTCAAGAAATTTGAAGGAAATTTGTGTGAACATAAAGTTCTTTTCCTCATCTTCACTGAAGAGATTAACTCAGTAGTGAAACTGGGAAAACACTATGAAATGAATATATTTGATGTTCTAACTTTCTGAATACCCTTCTATACTAAAGGCTCAATTTAATGTCCAGACCACTTTCCCTAGCGCTTTGTTTCTGAATATATTTCCGGTGTGTCAAACAAGTGACCTGCAAGGAGCAGTATTACATCACTGCAAAACTACCCCTAATTGACAAATATAATTGAGCTTGAAATCAGGTCCCTTAGGCAAGCTCAGAAACATTCACCACACCTGGATGTCTGCCTTATGTCATTCTTATTGCCCCTCTGGAAAACAGGGTTGATAGGCTTATGACATAATTCCATTCACTACTTCTTGGAGAGAAATGGTCACGTCTGTAGTGTGTAGTATTGACAGAAGGGTTGTAAAATCGAAGAATCAGCTTCTGGTTTTCACAGGCACAGGGGACTTCATCGAAAGAGACTTTTGTTTTGTTTTTCGTCCTGGTTGCATTGCAGTACTCAAAATTTTATATCAGTGAACAAACTAAGCACGGGAGAAATCTCTGTTCTTTATATAGACAATGTGCGTGTATCTTTAAATTGAAATAGGGTTTTATGGTCTGGCTTTAGATGTGTGAAAAATGTTGGGGTTGTAGAACATTCCTTTTTTTTTTTTTTTATTTTTTTATTTTTAGAAACAAAACCCAAAAGCAACAATAACAAAAACCCACCACCCACCAAACAAACAAAAAACCCCAAACAACAATAAAAACCCAAACACAACCAGCCAAAACAACAAAAAGCCAGAAAACTCCCCCAAAATATCTTAAAGGAAAGACTGTTCTGGAGCAAAACTAAGCTTTGGGCTTTCAAAACTTTCAATAGGATGGACAGTATTGTTCTGTGTTTTCTGGACTTTTTTTTCCAGCCTCCTTAGGGTCTATATATTCTGTTATACGAATTTTTGAATGCACTTTATTCTTTCCATTCTTGACCATAAACAACCTCTGTCCACCTCCCTACTACCTCCCTTCCGAGCTCTAGCAACTGAAAGTGTGACTAGAATACTCTGGATATTTTTAGTCGTCTCAGGATACTTTTCTTGGCTAAGAAAGTGCTAATGGCTAATCTGTTAATGTGTTTTAATGCATATTAATTCTTTGTGTCTGCTGCTCATCATCTTCCTGCTTCTTTCACTGTCATCTCCTTCGTTACGACAAGTTTTCTTGCTTCTGAATTCCCCTTCTTCACTGAATACACTTTCTACTGGCTTTTGAGGTCCTTCTTGTGCTGCCTAACTAGCCCTTGACTCTTTTTCTCTGTTTCTTTGCCTTGGCAAATTCTTCTCCTGCTTACAGTTAGCAGTTATTACCCCAGACGTATTTTCCTCTAGTGCTTTGGTAGTTCTGTAGCAGAGAAAGTGGGCACCTATGCCCACAGCTGGAAATGAGGAGGAGGAGGAGAAGAATGGGTGGGCTGTGCATGACCATCATGTTCTCCAGAAGCCTCGTGCTGGAGTGCTTAGTGGGCTGCCAGTGATCTGTTAAACACTGTGTGTCAAACCTTGAAATACCCAGCTATAAATATTTGTACAGAACACATACACGAGCCTTCTGTCTCTGCTGGACTCCTCTAAATATCGAGATCTGGTCTGAAGACTGTCCGTGCTAAACAATAGAAGTAAGATTACTAGGAGTACTTAGTGTAAAACCTGTATAAATAGTAATGTAACAGCAGGTCGAGCTAGGGAGTGTGAAGATGGAGACTGTGCCATGAACATATGTAGTGTCTGTGTGTGACCTTGAACAGACGTGCAACCCATGTTATTTGTTGCTCTTGCAGACTGATTTTGAATCAGTTCCTACTCAGATGTTCTCATATAACTTTTATTGGGATTTTTGCCTGACTAATAATCTGCAAATATAAAATTTCAGTGACTGTTAATCAGTGAGCATCAAATGTTTGAGACTATTTGAGCACAAAGATGGCTCTTACAGAGCAATAATGCACCAGAATATAGGTATTTGAGTTTTCTCTTCAACATTTAAAAGAGACCAAACAACCAAACCCATGCTTTGGTTCTAAAATAACATGTTTTTTTCCCTGAGATTTGTTAAATATTGTACCTAATAGGATATGTAGTATGTCTTTAACCACCTTCTTTGCTATGTGTAGCAAAGAAAAGAATCCAATGGAGAGCCACAAGGATGATTAGGGGGCTTGAGCATCTCTCCTATGAAGAAAGACTGAGAACCCTGAGGCTATTTAGTCTTGAGAAGACTGAGAGGGGATCTGATCAATGTGTATAAATATTTAAAGGGTGGGTGTCAAGTGGAGGGGGCCAAGCTTTTTTCAGTGGTGCAAGTAATAAGACAAGAAACAATGGGATCAAACTTGTGCATAGAAGATTTCACCTCAACATGAGGAGAAACTTCTTTACAGCGAGGGTGATGGAGCACTGGAACAGGCTGCCCAGGGAGGTTGTGGAGTCTCCTCTGGAGACTTTCAAAACCCACTTGGATGCATTCCTGTGCGGACTACCCTAAGTGATCCTGCTATGGCAGAGGGATTGGACCTGATAATCTCTTGAGGCCCCTTTAAACCTCTAATATACTGTGATACTGTGATACTTTATTGAGATAAAGTATATCAGTAATTGGTTAGGAATAGGTTTTGAAATTTTCTTATTAATTTTGCTGGAACGTGTCCAGAGAAGGACAACAAGGTTGGTGAGGGGTTTGGAACAAAAGCCCTATGAAGAGAGGCTGAGGGAGCTGGGGTTGCTTAGCCTGGAGAAGAGGAGGCTCAGGGGAGACCTTATTGCTCTCTACAACTACCTGAAGGGAGGCTGTAGCCAGGCAGAGGTTGGTCTCTTCTCCCAGACAGCCAGCATCAGAACAAAGGACACAGTCTCAAGCTGCGGCAGGGCAGGTTAAGACTGGATGTTAGGAAGAAGTTCTATACAGAGAGAGTGATTGCCCATTGGAATGGGCTGCCCAGGGAGGTGGTGACGTCACCGTCATTGGAGGTGTTCAGGAGGAGACTTGATGGGGTGCTTGGTGACATGATCTAGTTGTTTGATGGGTTGGACGCGATGATCTTGAAGGTCTCTTCCAACCTGGTTTATTGTATTATAAGTATTGTATTAAGTATAAATTATATTGCAGAAAAACATGCCTGCTCTGAAGTACACTTTTAGTAACTTAGAATATATAAGCATTTTTAGCAACAGTTTTTGTTACCTGGAACACTTGAAATTATAATTTTGAATAAATGTTGTGGTTTAATTTTGAAATAGTCATAAATCATGCTTTAAAAGTTGATGCTGCCCACCCACTTGGTGCAAAATATATTCAACTGTGTCAGGACTGACACTGTTAGTCTAATGGCACATGTCAGGATTCAGACTTTCTGAAGTTGTTGGGTTGGTATGCTCATATGTCATTGACAAAATATAAAATTTTTAATATTATAGTAAGTATTGGAACTTTTTCATCAGGAAATAATCACAGAATCACCAAGGTTGGAAGAGACCTCAAAGATAAGACCCAAAAAAAGAAAATTAAGGGCGTCTATTTTAAAACATATTTTCAGTGAATTTAAATCTGAATTTAGGAATTACCTGTCTTGCTGTCCTGATGAATTTCATCCCTTGTCCTACAGAAACTGACAGAGATACACCTGTCAGTACCTCTTGAGCCACATTGTGCTGCTTGAATATTGTAAACTGTGTGGTGGAGTTTAGATGTCAGCTCCTAGAAGTAAGAGCACACGGACTTCAGCTGTGAGGGATTTATCTAAAGAGCTGTGCATTAGTCTCAGGCTGGTAGCAAAAGTTAAGCATATTCCTAGTGATAACTCTAATAAATAATTAATTTTATTGGTGTCCAACATTTTTAATAGGTGCTAGTTACATTCTTGCTGTCATGAATATTGTATCACTAAAGATCTTCAACACATTTCCACTTGCTGAAAAAAGTACGAAGAATTTTGAATAACGCAAAGTGATTCTAAGCAGAGTGGCCCAGAGACAGAACTTCTGTTGCCAGATTATGTGCTCAGATAAGTAAAGCAAATAATTTCAGACGGTTCTTACATAATATCAAGATTTAGTTAAACAGGTTACTTGCAACAGCTGTTTATATTTGCTTTCATGAAGAGTAGTTTTAGAACAACTCTGTGGGTGTGAGAACGTGATGATGAACTGCCCAGTTTCTCCATCTGCTAAAATGTCCTTATATTACAAATTTGCATACATCTTAATTTTTACTTGTACTTGCCTTTTCCTCAACATTACTCTTAGAATTGTGCTCTTCCTTCAGTTTTATTTGCAGTAGGTCAGACTCCTCTACTTGACAGCTATTTCTGTACCTGTAATTGTTTATTGCATGTAGGGAGATGGATAAATGAAGTATTTGCTGTTTGGGCAGTCTACTTAGCACTATTCTGACTAGGATGAAAGCATGTTACCCGTCTCCTTGTGATCTTCATCCCAACTTTTTGTCCATCATCCCATCCTTTTGTCATCATATGAATTTCTCAGTTTTTATCTATGCAACTATTCAAGATGATTGAAGTTCTGGAATCTTTGTTGTGTTATTCTTGATATGCTGTAATAGCATTATGGTCTGAAAACTAACATAGGTTAATCTTTTATGCCTGGAAAAGAAAATACTAAATAACCCCGCCCAAACACTTAACAAACCCTCAGACAAAACAAACAAACCAACCTATAAATAACTAAGGAACCAGATTCATGCAGATAACTGGTTTGTCCCATGAAGGTTAGATTATTGGAAAACTGTTTAATGAGAGCAAGTAAAAAGTTGTTCAACTTAGAAAATAAAAGAGTAGGGACTTGATAAACATGTACAAACAAGAGAAGATGAAAAAAGGTTAATTTTTTTACTCCTGTTAGTCTGTTAATTTCTGAACTGGCAAATTTAGTAGGGAAAAGGAGATACATGGAGGATTTATACAACTTTTTTTTTTGGATTGAAGTCTGCTAAGGAATTCCGCCAAGGCAATACTTGGATATATGGTATGACATTTATATAAATAGCAGGGGCATCTGGAGCTGTGATAATAAGTAATGATAACATTTTCAAGTGGATATTGTACCTGTACTTAGTAGTTGGAAACCGGGATGAGCCCTAATGTGTGGCCAAGTTTATCCTTGTATACCTGCTGTGTATTCTTTCTGTGAAGCAGCTCATGCTGACTGCTGTTAGAGACAGGACCACAGACATGACCCAGTGTTGCAGTTCCTTTGTTCCTCACCCCTCTAAATTCTATTTCAAAAACTCATGTCTTGTAGCATGCCTGAAAGATAAATGTAATTTGGTCATTTTGAGAAGTAAATAATTTTCAAAGCCAAGTATGACTTTAAATGCATTGGTCAATTGCATTTATGAAAATCAATATATGCAAGCATGCAAAGAGAAAACTGCATTGACCTAATGTATATAGATTCTCATAATGGGCACAGTGGAGCAGTTGTATGCATGCTTGTCTTTAAACATGTGTGCATATGCTCAACTGATTACCTAAGAAAGTATAATTGAAGCATAGGTGCGTGTAGAAGCATATACACAAGGTCTTTAAAGTTGCATGTACATGTCATGTGGGTACCTTTTTTTTTTTTTTTCTTTATTTTGTTTTCCTACACTGGGGAACACCACATTAATCTGTGTGTTAAACCTAATCTAGAGGCTGTTTAACTTGGTGAGAATGTTTGCAATTACTTAGAAGATAATATTTGTAGGTGACTAATTTGCTCCCCTGTGCTTGGGCTAAGGCTGACTCGTGTTCATGTGCTCAGATGCTTTGCAGGCACATTTATGAAGGCAGTCAGATTTTTACTCCAGTGTCTGTAGTTGTCACCAGTATCTTGAAGTCTTGCATTCTGTGACCTTTTCTTGGCAGGTTCTTTCTTGCTGGTCTGTGATGTGGAAGCAATTCCAGCAGCTTGCAAGAGTGTCTGATTTATTATTGTTATTTTTTTTAAATGTTTTTTTCTTCCTCTGATAGGAAGCCTCAGGATAAGACTAGATTTAGGTTACTGCAATAATTTCTCAGCCCTTAGAGAGAGATTTCTTCTTGTCACAGCTGAATACTTTATTAACTGTTCAATCTGATAAATGGTTGACGATGCTGATGAATATGATGTTTGCAGTTGTATATACAGTTCTGTATCTGTGTGATTTTTGTGAAATGTGAAGTCAAAGGTAATAAGCCATTTTTTATAAAATACAGCAGTCATGTGGTGCCGGTGTCAATGTAACTTGTAATAATATCATCAAATCATGTACTATTGGTGTGACAAGCACTGAAAGCCTCTTTGGTAATTTACAATACCCCTACATTAAAGTATTTCCAGTCCCAGAGGCTGCTAGAAGCTAAAAAGTTGTAGAAAATTAAGAGGAACAGATGTACTAATATATCTGTTTATTGAAATAAAATGGTAAAACAAAACTAGAGCAGAAAGTGTGTTTCCTGCCTCTTTCCCCCAAGCTTGATACACTTGAGATTGCATAAACTCTAGGTTGCAGTATAGACCTAACTATCTTTATGACATAGCCTAACTCAGCATTCAACCACATAGTTTGTTACTTTTGTGATTCACAGACTTGCATTTTTTTGTGCTGTTGTTTCTTCAGTGCGTTGAGCCTGGAGCACATGACCAATGAAGTGCTGCGGTCTGAGGGTGCTGCGGTCGTTCAGTCTAGGGAAGAGGAGGCTGAGGGCAGACCTTATTACTCTCTACAACTACCTGAAGGGAGGTTGGTGCGAGGAGGCGGCCAGCCTCTTCTCCTTGATGGCAAGTGATGGAACTAGAGAAAATGGTTACCAGCTGCACCAGGGGAGGTTTAGGCTGGGTATTAGAAAATATTTCTTCACTGAAAGGATTATCAAACATTGGAATGGTCTACCCAGGGCAGCAGTGGAGTCACCATCCCTGGGGTTGTTCAAGAGGGGTGTGGACTGGTGCTTAGGGATGTGGTTTAGTGTTGACCCTACAGTGCTGGGTCAAAGGTTGGACTGGATGATCTTTGAGGTCTCTTCCAACCAGATATATTCTGTGATTCTGTAATTTAGTGATGGTCTGAATGAGAACAGAAGATAAATGAGTCTACATTTGACTGATGATTCTTGTTTGAGGATCTAAAGTTCTTTACTTGGCTTTAGTTACAGAATTTGCTGGAGTTGTTATCCTTTCCGTCCAACAAGTAGATGTTGTATCACAGAAATTGTCAAGGAAATCAACTTGCATGTGCTAAAAAGACAGCATCTCCATTCTTATGTGCTAGTAAATTCTCATGCCTCCTATTTCTTTGTAGCTGTTCTGGTATCAAGGAAAACCCTTTCTAGAGTTGGCTTACCACTGCCCTAGCTCCCTAGGGCATTGCGGAACACACACTGCACCTTTCCTTCTTTCCCACTCATAATCAGTTTTTGATTCAGTTTTCCTTCCTGTTTGTTGTCTGAAGAGTTGCAGGTATTTGTGTTTAGGGTTGGATGGGTGCTTTGAGAAGTCATAGAGAATAAACTGACATCACAAAGTGCTGCATGTGTTATTTGCCAGGGGAGCCAGGTAACTGGGTAAAAACTGAGATATAAACCAGAGATGAATAATCTAGGGATGAGCCCTCTGCAGCTGGAGATAGGCACTTTCCATCAGAAACTTTTGCGAGTGTGTTTTAATTGCAGATCAGACCGCTCACTGTATTCATCTGCTGCTAAGGCGCCAACTTTTAATTAAAATGATATACATATCAAAATTCTTACTGGTATTTTGTTCTGACATGCCATTCAGTTAAATATGGGTGCACAGATTTTTTTGATTTTGCTTTCACATGCTGTTGTGAGTTGTTCTGTGGTTCATATGTCTGATAAAATACCATGGCTTAAAAGCTTGTGTGTCCAAAAGGCTGCTAGACTTCTTTCTGTAAGATTGGTCTAAGAAAAGATAGTTGCCTTCCTTGCAAACTTTGTGTTTCACCTCTTTGAACCATTGCAGCTATAGTAACACTGCCTCATCCTGATATGCAATACAGCAGATCCCTTAGGTGGGATGTGGAAGAGCCTGCATTGATGATGTGTTACTGGCCCTGGATTGTGTTACATGGGCCACAACATGGACTGCACTGGGTCAGGCACTCACAGCAGCCAATCAGGTGGGTTTTGTGTTGTTTTTTTTGGTGTGTGGTGGTGTTTTCTCCCTTGATGATGAAGTAGCGTCTTCCTTTTTTTCATTTGATTTGTGTGTCCTGGCACATTGATGCAGGAATAGTAAATGCAGTATGTTTATGACATCCACCTTAATAAGGTCAGAATTTGAACCTGAGGAAACATTGTACTTAGGGCCACTTTACTAAGACTTACTGGAGGTATGTCTTTTCAACAGTCCATTACGAGGGAGGCAAGAGGTAGCCAGGTAATGAAAATGTAAATTACTTTTTTGTGTTTTGTGATGTTTTAAAATATACATGTAGGCATTGCAATGGAAGGATCTTTCCAAAGTGGCATTGTGCTAGACTAATTTTGAAGCATAAATAGCTGTTAAAAAAACAAAACAAAACACAAAGTAGTTGCTGTTCATACACAGTACAGAAGCAGATAATCCATGCAATTTGACTGGGCTATTTGAATTGGATACAAAGGAAAACTCATTTAAACAGCTTTTGTTGTTGTTCCTCTTCTAGTGGGAAATTATATAGAGAGATGTTGTAACAGCGAGGGTGAGTATAGAGGAACTGTTCTGTGCTGTGAGCCAAAGCACATCATTAGGAACACTCCTATTATCTGGAAGCCTGACTTCCTGTCTCAGTTTCCTCGTGAGTCTCACTAAATGGCAGAAGAAATGCAACACTTTCCTGCTTGGCCAAAAACTCTGCTAAATGACTCCTTTGGCTGCATGCCACATTGTCTTCAGAAATAAATTCTGCAGCTCCCTCCTGAGTCTGGAGGGTATTTGCTGCAGTTCCTAAGGGCCAGTGGAGTGAAATTTAGCCTATAGTAACATGACAGAGCCAGCCTTCTCAACAATGCTATAATGCTTTAGGTGTCCTTTGTACATTTTGAGATATTTTTTTAATGTAATTATTTTTTAAAGATAGAGATATTTCTTAATGTAAACTTCCATGAGAATTAAGAGAAGTTAAGCACCTGAAGTATGATAGTTTTCATATTAGGTAAATGATTTTACTGCAGTGAAAACAGTATAGCATGTCTTTCAAGAGGTGCTCAGGAGAAGACTTGATGGGGTGCTTGGCTGCATGGTTTAGTTGTTGGGTGGGTTGGATTGGTTGATGGGTTGGAAGCGATGATCTTGAAGGTCTCTTCCAACCTGGTGTATTGTATTGTACTTTTGGATATGCATTAATTTAAATAACTGATTTTCTGGCTTTTTTTTTTTCTACTCTAAGTTTACGCCAGTTCAAGAGAGACAGGGACTTGACTGTCATCCAATGGAGGGCCATGAATATGATTAAGGAACTGGAACATATCTGATATGAGGAGAGGCTGAGAGACATGGGGGTCTTTAGCCTGGAAAAGAGATGATTGAGAGGGGATCTTGTATATAAATATCTAAAGGGTAGAGGTCATGAGGATGGGGCTTGGCTTTTTTCAGTGGTGCCAGGTGTAGGATAAGAAAAATAGTTGCAATCTAGAACAGAGAAAGTTTCACTTGAACTTAAGAAAAAATTCTTTCTTTTGAGGATTTCAGACCACTGGAATAGGCTGCCCAGAGAGGTTGTAGAGTCTCCTTCTCTGGAGACTTTCAAAACCTGCCTGGATGAGCTCCTGTGCAACCTGATCTGGGCGTACCCGCGTTAACATGGGGGCTGGATTAGATGATCTCCAGAGGTCACTTCAAAACCCTACTGTTCTGTGAATTAGTTTACATATTGAAGTTCTAAATATAGCTTTATTGTAGAATGCAAAGATAGGGTAATAAAAGTTTTTCTTATGCCTTTTAAGAAAGAATGAAACATAATTCACAGGCATCCTATTAACTGCTGGTTCAGTAGATGATGCATCTGTTGTCTTCTATGTACAGAAAAGGATTTTAATTTTTTTGCGATCTATTTGTACATTTGCTCTGTCATGCATATTAAAACTCAAAATGTTTAGCTCCTGTCTTAGCTCCAATTTAAATGAAATCCACATTACCAAACTTTTGGTTTAGTTGTTACTATTAGTTTCTACACTTTCTCTTTTAACTAACTTTGGCAAGTAAGAAACGTACAGCTAACTCAAAGGAAACTTGGCAAAATGTGCACCATTTCCCAATAGCCTTTCTCTATAACAGAAGAGACTGTATTTAATAAATTGTGGCTTATTTTCCCATATGCATCCAAGAGGAAAAATGTTCTTAATTCTTTGGAAATGGGAAGGCCTTCCCATCGTTAGTGCTCTGAATGTGTCATCTTTCAAAGGTCATTGTTATTCTGTATGTGTCATTCTCAAGCAGCTGTCCAACTGGAAGTTTTGGTAATACATGGAAATGAGTTAGGAAAAGACTTAACAGCATTGGTGTACAAAAAAGTATTGATAGCTTGTCTTGTGGATTTGGTTTATTCCCTTGGTTGTTTGTCTCATGAATTTTAATGTTGCTTTCTGTGATGTGAGACTGCTGAGTTATGCCTATCTTGTCATCTGGTACTTTGCTCTGTCTTCAGTCTCATTTTCAAGGGCATCTAAGCAGTTCCTGAGAGGAGCTCCCCTTGGCTGACAAGCAGTACTCCCCATGTTGATACCTGTGTATTTCGAGCCTTGGTAAAGGGGCCGGAAGGGTGGATGGCATTTTTGAAGAGTTTGCTACAGGAGGTTGGTAGAGGCTACTGTTTTTTATTGCAGTTTTTTTTGTATTAAGGTCCTAATTTTGAAAGTTGGGAGATCTAATTCATTTTCATTGCTTCCCCTCAACAGCAATACTGCTTTACACTTTCTGATAGCCTTTAATGATAATTCTCTCCCAGCTGTCCTTTCCCACACTTCCTCCTGGTTCAGAGGAAGGAGTAGAGATTCTTCTGCCTATCTGCAATTCTCAGAGGGTTACTGGTGAGATGCCACTGACTGTTTCTCATTCTTTGTGGACATGGCATAAAAAAGTAAGATTTTAGCCCATACAGTGGAGAAATGTTGACGTGTGTTACTAATATGGCTGTATTGTCAGTGTCTGCATGTGAGAATTTCAGGTCATGTAGTTCCACACAGTAAAAGAAAAGAAGAATATACCTCCTTTGTAAGAGTTTGGGTTTTTTTTAACTCCAAGGAGGTCAACATTAAATGGTGCACAGGGCAGTGTAAATGCATTTTCGTATATAATACAAATGTGTGTATTTTTAAAAGTGTGTGTGAGAACGAGTTATGCAGTAACTGAATTTTAAGGATACTTGTATCATTGGACTGTAAATTTGAGCAATTGAACATAACAGACTCAAATATTTCCGTTCAGTTTTTGTTTATCCTACAATTAGACACTACAAAATAACATTGAGAACTAGTAGTGTATGATTTAATTAAAAGTACATGGAGAAGAATGATTGTGCTTTTTGTAGTAGACATGAAGATAGACTTCTACTAGGTAAAAACAAGTGATTAGATAGCACACAAAACATTGCCTTCAAGTATGTTCAGTGCAGGTGTACAAACCTATGTTATTCATGCTTTACTTCTTGTGGAAGCAAGAATAGCCTTTAGAGGAAGGGTCAAATTCATCTTCATTATAAGGCCAGGGAATTTCTATTGTTTTCAACTGAAATCTGCCCCTGATTTTACCCAAGGGCTAGGTTTGCTTCACAAGTGTAATATATTGTCAGTGGCTCTAGTAGTAATCCATTTTTATCTAAATTGGTAACTGATAGAGAATTACAAGTTTAATAATGTTTTATCTTGTAGCAAGGACGATGTTCCTTCCAAGATCTTTGACTGTGGAATTTTTTTTTTTAATTCTGTGTATTTATATTTTTAGGTATGTGGAGCTATTCTCACATCTTGTGAGCTAAATGAATTTTTGCAGTTAAATATGGATTACCTTTTTTAGAAGTAAAACCAAGCGAACAAATTCTGATTAATGCATGAACAAACAGGGCAAATTCTATGATTCTATGATTATTTTTGTCCTTGCTTTTGAAGCAGGTATTTGGGTCCATGATCAGATGTTTAGCTTTGATCCGTGTAAGCGATGTCTGGCCTATTAGGCTTTACTAACATTGTATATCATCATATTATTTATCTGTTTAATAGCTGTATTCACTATGTTATATTTGTCTAATCACACTGCTTACATTTTGTACACTTTATGAAGGACAGGTTCTTTAACTGTTTTGGTATAAACACAGCCTCTTTTGCTTCTGATTTAAAGTGGCAAACAACCTCATAATCAAGATCACTTTCAGCAAACTCCTGTGTGCACTCAGGTGTTAAATATTCACTTTGGGCTGCCCAGAAATCATCCTCACCAGTTGCACCTTCTGTATATGGCTAAGAAAACATTTCCAGTTGTTTTGTATCATGTAGCATAAACCAGTGTAACAGCTGGTTGTTTCTGTGTCATATCTGTCATCTGGGGTCTTACCCTTAGATCTGGCCACATGGCTCTTGGCTGTCAACAGCAGCAAGCAAAACGCCTGTGCAGCACCCAGTGCAAATGCTTGATCTCTGGGTACTCTGATTCTGTGATAAACAGTGATTAGGATAGACTAAGAAGAAAGCACTGTAGAGCTGAGGCTTGTGGGAGACTCCAAATGTTTGGCACCATGAGAAGACAGTTAGTGTTCAGACTCCACGTTGGGCACAAACAGAGCAATAAGGACTCAGCAACACATTGGGAGAGCCAAGAACTGGATAGAGAGCGGGGCAAAAAAACCCTGATGCCTTTGCTGTTCAGCTGTAGGGCAATTCCTAGAGAAACTGAAATTCATTATAGCCTAATATCAGCCTGTAGCTGATCCTTATTTTTCACTGTCAGGGCCATGTTTTGTTTCTGACATATGCCTTACTCTAACATAGACAGGTCCTTCCTAACAGTTTGATCACTTTTTCAGATAGTTTCAGGTTTAAGAGGGACTGTTATTGTTCCCCATTTTCAAAGATGTACACCTTGTCTTCCACACTGGCTCTCCTTGTTCCCAGCTGGGGCAATATATAGGTCTGTTGTTGGCTTCTTTAAAAAAATAATAAAAAACTCTTTGTCTGAGTACAGAGCCTTTTTAGATCCGCCTACTAAAATACTCATTAGATTTCTTTAATGAATCCCAGGATTTCTGTCCCTTCCTCTTTCAAGAGGAAATTTCCGGAATTCAATCTTTCATTTTTGCATTTTGTAGATGGAAATTTGGTGAGACTACCCCTCTGGTCAGGCACACTCATTGCTGAAAGCTTTTACTGCCCTCTCCGGCTGTCACAGATATCTTTCCCAGGAGTGCACCTCATGGAATCAGGCTATTGTGCACCATTAGTCTGGAGCTGGGCATCACCTTGCAGTTCACCCAAAAGACAGGCTTGCTAATAGAAACCACAGCAATAAAAATATGAACCCTGACTTCTGAATAATCAGCTAAGATTTCTTTAGTGGAGATTTGACCTTTGCCTTCTATCAGGACAACAAGCACTCCATAAAACAATAACAGATAAGTAACTTTCTTCTTACAAGGCACACTTATCTCCATGAAACAAAATTGCTGTGTGGCATCTCCCCTTTATATTCAATTACTGTTTCATTTGTTTGTTTGTTTTTGTTTGCTTGTTTGTTTGTGTAGTAGACTCCCAAAGCTTGTAAGCTACAAGGTCATCTCTGGTTTTGTTGGATATGTTTAGAAAGTTCCTATGATCCTATTGTTTTATTTTCTCATTTACACTGGCTGGAAGAGCAAAATTCAAATTTTCAACTCAGGTTGAAACATAATTTGGTGTGATTGCTCAGCTTCTGATCTCACTACCAAGAATGTCTTGTTTTAGGAGCTGATAAAAATATTTGGCTCTGTTTCACCTCAGTCACTCTTGGCAGATCTTCATCTGCTCTTCTGGGGTTTCCATCTGCTCTTTTATTCTGCAGTTTCTCTTCAGACCCCAATTCAGCACCAATAATTGCAAGTAAGTGAAAAGCTCACTGATTTTTCTGTGAGTATGGGGTTGGATGCAGGTGTTATTCTACATCTCAGAATATTTTAGTAGTTCATCTCTTAGCTAAAATGGAGAATGTGGCAATTCCCTGTGGCTTTGAGTATTCCTTTGTTGTTCCTCCCTCACAGGTGTCCAGTAATTTAACATACAGTTGTACACTTTACTTAAAAACCCCTCAAACCAACAGGTCTGTCAAATGAGATATGTCACAAGGGCTGGGGAAAAGAATTTTTTTTTAACCTGATGAACTTTTCAAATTAAAGTCCTTTTATTTGTTGAACAAAACATATGAAGTGCTGATGACCACACTGAAAATTAGGCTTATTAAAAAGCTTTAATTGATTTTGTTCCTTTTTCAGTAATTTCACACTCATCCTGTTACTTGAAGCACTTTTAAATTAAATTTAAAAAAAAATAATTCACAACTCATAATAAGGGTTATTGATGCTGAATAATCATTTTCTCTCAGCTGATTAAGCTGTTAACTAGCACAGTGCATCATGTATAAAAAAAAAAAAAAAAAAAAAAAAAAAATCCATGAAATCACATATATAAATGACTGTGAGTTCCCATATGTGCATAACTTTCAAATCTGTTTTTCATTTCACTTTTTTTCCCCCTACCTCTTATTTGTGAATTTTACAGAAAGCACAATCAGATTTTTCCTCATCGTCTTGCTAGTGAAAATGTAGTCATGTAGTGCTTGGTACTGAAAGGTGTTATGTCATAGTTAAAACCATACATTCATTAGTTGTAGGAGACAGCGTAACTGGAGGATTCAGAAAGTGAAGTAACTGAAGAAGGAGGAAGAACCTTAGTAGCAAATAGGTGCATAATGAATTGGTTCATTCAGTGCTTTCCAATATTTGTACATTACAAGAGCAGATAAAAGATTTTGACATACTGAGAATGTACTTAATTATATGGAGGGTGGAAGGGGGAATAGTCCAGTGTCTGCTTAGCACTGATGTTTATGACAGATTTCCATTGAGTTAGTGTTTGTTTGTTCAGGTTTTTTTGTCATACAGAATGATGACAATTTATTATGTCAAAGCTTTTAAATGACTTTAATAGTGAAAAAGATTATTGAACAAAATTACTTAATATGCCAAAAAATTAAAAATATATTTTTTATTTAAAGAAGCATGCCATCCAAACTAGCCTTTGTTTTCCATTCAAACAACACTTCTAATAGTCCATTTGGACTATTTGGACTATTTGGACTTTTGGATCTTTTCTATCCATTACGTGAACTAGTGAAATGTACAGCAGAATCTGATGCAGGAGATAAAATTTCACTTTCAAAAACAGCCATGAATACAAAAGTGTTTTCCTTTGATCATTAAAATAATTAGAACACAGTAGGCAGCTGCCTCTACTGGAGAGAAAGTCTAAGGAACCTAAAAAAGATTATATTTACCAACATATACGAGCAAATTAGCTGTTCAGGGTGTTTCCAGGAATAGTGATCATGGCAGACAAAATCCATGGAGAAGAAATTGTACAACTTTCATTTCTTGCTGCCCAAAATCTGCCCAAGTCAGCATTAAATGTTTCCCAGCAACTCAGAGTTTAATGCAGCTGGTTATTACTCTCCCAGGTAAATGTGCTCCAGTGTGCCTGGGGCAGCTGCTGGAAGAAAATTCTCACCCTGTAACTCCTGACAGACTGAATGGGAGTGCAGGTGGGGGTACTGTGTCAGCACTCGACTGACCTGCCAGGTATCACCATTAGCTTCTTAGCCCATGTGATTTTTTTTTTTGCTCTCAGTCCATCCCTCCCTTGCTACCTAAGTAAATCTTTTTCTTTCTGTCCGTTTTAGAGTGTAAAGTATCTGGTATATGGAAGCCGACTGGGATACTGCCTCTGTCATGTTTTCCAAAACCAGAAGGGGAAAATTGATTCTTTCTTTATCTGAGGGGAATCTTGTTTTGAGATTTAAGCCCTGATTGTTGGAATTAAACTTAGCAACACTTGATGAACACTTTGTCACAAGAATCAGTTGCATACCCCTACTGTGTCATCTTCTCTGTTCAAAAGTGATTCAGTTTCCACTGAGTTGGTCGTGTCGTGAATAGAGTATTTCAGACAGTTGCTTACCATTGCTGCCACCAGTAAGTCCTGAAGGACCACTGCCCGTCAGTGTGATGATCAGTAAAAGCTGGTGAGCAATCTGTTACCTGCATTGCCATGAGGAACCACTACAAGGTAGGGAAACCAATAAGAGTGGAGCTCTTCTATGCTTGATGGCAGGGAATAAGGAGTGAAATGAAAACCTGTTTTTGTAGAAAGTGAGTTCCTGAGGCCAATGACTATTTGCACATAAGAAAGATGTTTTTGAGGAAGGCACTCATGAAAACTGACTGGGTTGTATTACAGCTTAATGTGATAAAACTATACAAATAGCCTGGAGAAAAAGAAGCTCTGGTCAGAGGTCCATTTTTACTTTGGTCTTAAAAGCTCAGAGAAATTTTGTGATTGGCTTCTATACAGCCAGAATTTGGCCTTTGCCTCTGTTTTATGTAGAGCTAATGAATTGTTGTCCTAAGTACTTCTGTTCTGACTCAGTATAGAAATTTGGGGTGGTCAGCATCAATGTTTGCAATATACTGGGTGTTGCTAAATTGCATTATAAATCATTATAGGCATACACTTGTAGTACTGCCTGAAAGATACCGTTAGGTGGCAAAGTATATCAGTGGTTTTGTGTGGTGTTGGTTTTGGGGGTTGGGTTGTCTTTTTTTTTGTGTGTGTGTGTGTGATTTTAACTAACTTTGTAGTTGGACAGAGCTATTTGCATCTTCTGAGTTATGTCTTCCTCGAGCCCAAGAAATTCAGTATTGTTTGTAAAAGAATAACATAAAGAAGAAGATGCTTTCTCGGATGAGATACGGAAGCTCAAAGGGAGGAAAACAGCCTTCCCATGGCTCTAGTTTTGCTGTGAAGTAATTTGTATAATCTTGTCCTAGTTACTTATTCTATTTTATTCATGCCATTACAGGGTTGCAAATTGGACCTCTTTAAAATAGTTTTGTTTCTGAAGTACCTGAGGGCTTAAAATAAAACTTGTCTTGCACTCCATCTCAAAAAAAACCATCTCCTGCAAACTTTGACCAGGAGAATGCTATGTTTGTGTAGATGGATGTTTGGCCTGAGAGATTATCTGCAGTGACTCAGTGTGTATGCTGATATGTTGCTGTTGACAAAAATGGAAATTCTGGCACACACAAAATATTTCTTTCAGGAACTGTGCTAGGAGCTGCTTTGGGAGATCTGGCCCTATAAGCACAAAGGGCATTTACAGTTCTTGTGGCAGTATTCCAGCACTGGTTCTAGGTGGGAAACCAAGCTTCTATGAAAGATGTCACTGTTGCTGTATACTTTATTAAAAAAATCTTTACTTCCACTACTGTCTGCAAATCCAGCATATGCCCTCACGTCTATGATGTGGAACAGAATTGTTATGAGGGGTGTTAGTCATATAGGTAACTATATTGGTTAAAAAAATCATTAAAGAAAATGCCTACAAGTTTCTGCATAAGAAAATCATGTTGTTGATAGCTTTTCATTTGGTTTCATTAATTAAATGGAGCTCACATACAAATGCTGTGGCTTGCTAGTTTTATATGTTTGCCTCTTTAGAAAGATGTATTATGCAAGTTAGAGGAGGGCTTGGATTTTTGTTTCTTCTATTTTTTTTTCATCCTCCTTCTAGTTCTTCCATAAGTGTGATATTTATCTGATGTTCATGAAATTATTCTCAAGTGGCTCAAAGCTCCATTGTCCTCTTAATTTCTCAGACCTCCGTCCTCCCAGACTGCCACAGCTCTGCCTGAGAATCAGCTTTTGTGCAACAAAAACCCCTTCTAACTACATATGGACATAAAATACTGTCACGAAAGAAAACATGCCGCATGTGTGAAATCAAGTGTGAAAGCAAGAAAATCTGTTACTGCCTAGCCCCTTGGCCTGTGTAGGGCATGATGTACTTATCTGTGGAGTGCCTTGCCCATGTATGGCAAGAGATCAGGAAAAAAAAAAAAAAAAAAAAAAAGTCCAAACTGTCGAGTTCTTTACTCTGGCAGTAAATTAAAGTAAGTGAGAGTCTGATTGTAAAAAGCTAAATGAGTATGTCAGAGCAAAAAATAAGAAGATGGAAAATACTTTATCCAAATATGCTAGTACTGAGGATCTACAGAAGGCCCATGCCAAATCCTGGATCAAACTGAATGCCCATAACCGCAGCTGACACCAGAGGTGGATGTGGAATTCAGAGAAAGCTGAAAGTGACCTGTTATTTCCGCCCCCCACCCCCCATAGCTAAAGGACTGTATTTTTGCATAGGTACTTTACAAAAGAAATCACATAAGAGATAAGGAAACTTCTACTAGTGCTTCATCTTTTTGCAGAAGTTGGTTGTCTGTCCCAGAAAGAAGGGATAGTCCTCATATAGCAAGGAGAATATTTCTCAGTCATACCATTGCGGTGTTGGTATCGTGGTGTCTCTGAGCTCTCTCAGTGACAGAGCCTCCAGGGTTGGATAAGGTGGCAAAATACAAAAAAACTCAGGGGAAATCATGTTAAATCTTTGTAAATCTCTCTGGTGGTGTCCCTGAACACAGAAGACAGCTCCTGCAGAGTGGCCAGTGCTGGTGCTAGGGAATTTTGTCTCTTTCCAACAATTACAGCTCTAGCTGCACTACCTGCCCTTGGCTGTAGGCTTAAAGGTCTTTTCAGCTGCCCCATCTTCCCTGGATTATGCTCAGGCACAGTGCTGGTTGGGATGTACCAATTTTATACCAAGGAGCTTTCTAGTAGTTTGTTAATATGCCCTTTATCACTTTTGGACTCTTCCATGCACTAATTTACACATCTCTATGAATTTTGCGCATATTTATAGATGTATTGAATCAGTAATTTGAGTAGATTTAGTCCATGTGCCCCAGGTAGCCTTGTTTCCTAGTTTGCTACAAATTCTCTTCTCCTGATGCAGATCAGTTCTTGAAACAAAGACAAATTAGGCATCCATGACACACAGAAAACACTTTATGTATTTAATGGATTCATTTTTTAGAAGAAAAATGTGAGAGTGGTGGGGTTTTTTTTGATGGTGTTTTGTGTGTGTGTTTGTTAATGTTTGGTTTTCATGCAGAGCCAACCAAAATACTGGTGTATACCAGAGGAAACCATCTTGCCTTTGAAAATCTCTATTGGAAAATGGAAGAGACATATAAAGCAGGACTGTACTTCGTTATGATCTGTTATAGCAAAAAGAATTGAGATTTGTGCCCATGTCGAACTTGTACAGGTGCCCAACTGTGTTTTATTTATCTCCTTACATTTAAATGAGTATCCTGTTTCCAGGATGAAGAAAGGAAGTTCCCCTCTACTGTTAAGGAATCTAGATGGTCATTATTGATTAGCAAGGAAGGTGAGATGAAAGGGGAAAAAAAAAAAAAAAGGCAGGAGTGAAAAATCTGAGAGAAAACAGGCACGGGGATGGGATGTATGAACTAGTAAAAAGGGTGAGGAAAATGTCATTTTGATGTTCATTGATCTGGATGTGAAAATAAAAGTAAGTAGGTAGTAAGAGAGAAACCAACAGATTGATGAGGCTCTCATATTTTACAGAAATCTAAAAATCCGAAGATGCTATAAAAGAGATAGGAAAAGAAGGTATAGAGAAGCCTGGAAGCAAAACACTGTCAGATGCAAAAAGATAAGAAACTGGAGACCTCCCAAGAGAGAAATTAAATGGGAAGGAGGTGTGTAGAGTTCTTTGTAAGCCATATGGGTTGTCCAAGGGCTGGCAAGGATAGAGTTAACACTCCTGGGAGGAGAGAAAAGCCACAGCTGCATGCCTTTGGTACAAGGATTGTCAGGCACCTGTCAGTGAAGGAAGTGAGGTGGGACCTAGCCTCACTGAGTTATGGTTTTCTCCTGAGGCATTACTGTAGCAGTAGTGTGTACGCTGTCATCCACAGAGGCTTTACTATATGGAAAAAGGTAATTTCTACTGGAGAGAAGATTGTTGCTCAGATTGCTTGTACGTGATATTTGCTTTCACAAATATATTCTTTTGATCATTTTGCTTAGACATAGACTGTGACAAATAAAATCCCTTTCATTAAGTGTACATTTTTCACTAACTCCTTTATTTTTTCCTCTGTGTTCATGCAGTAATTGCATAGATTTTGGAAAAAAATATTAGTCTATCCAGTCATGGCTTGCCTAAGTTACAATTTTTCACCGAGGTGGCAAAATGGGCATCCATTACTTCTTACCCTACACATTGAATAGTTAAAAGTCTCTTCCTGCTTTTCACGCAAACATGACTGTCATAACAGCTGTTAGTATAAGGCAAGCTTGTTAGGAAGGGAGTATTCAAACAAAGCCTTGTGTACCTAAACTGCAGTTCATTTTGGGTGCATGGCCCATCAAGAATTCTTCTCTGTCCTTGTAGCCTACACCTTTCCAAGAGGCTTTGGTAACACAAAGGCCTTATGTACACAAGAAAAGTGTAGTGATTAAATTAAATAGGCTTAGAGATCGGTTTAGTTAAACCAGGCATTCTTGTTCAGTTTAAGAGCACCTTATGCTAATGTTCCCTTGTTAACATAAGCCATTCTTAAAGCAAAAAACCCCAAACCAAACACAACCCAACTCCTGCAAACTTGGAGTGTAAACAGCATTAATTAGTGAAATCACTTGCTAAAACAACCCTTTCAAGAACAATGAAGGTTCTTATATTAAATTTAATTTTATTACTTTATTGTAGATGCAGCATAAAATTATAGATTAAAATAGGGTCATTACTTTTACCTTGGTAGTACTGAGAATGGACCTGACCTGAAAATAAGTGTTGCTAACCCGTCTCCCCCTCACCGATCAGTGGTGCCAAATGGTGAATCAGTCTTTATGCATTTATGTTCTAAGGGGCTCTGTGTAGGTTGATGGGAAGACAAAACATTTTAAGAGTGAATAGGAGTGTTGATAGTAAACTGCTTACCACTTATTAACTTCAGCTGAAAGATGACGAAATATGTCATCAAAATGTATTTTAGCTTGTTTGCTTTGGAAATTTATTAGTTGGCACTCAGGTGAAACATTGGAGTGAAATCACAGTGACATCATATGTAGACTATTTTCTGATAGGGAAGATTTTTCTAAAGTAGCACTTCTGGAGAAATACATTAATTGTTGTTTACCTAGTTGAATTAAAAAGTATTTATAATCAACTATGTACATGAGTAATTGTAGTTTTTTACATCTGCTACAAGCATTTCTTTATATGACTATTTTTTCATTTATAGAATATATGAACAATAAAATTAATATTGAATATTCATTGTTGTGATTTGTGAGATACAGTTCTTGAGCAAGCTTTAAAATATTTGAGAATGCACCTACCTACCATTTAGCACAAAGCGTTTCTTCAAGGATAAGCCGAGAGAAGGATTGACTGAATGCTACCATTGAGGTGATCTGATTTGGCACAGTAGGAAACAGGGTAACACGGATAGTTGTTCTAGTGAAATTTAAATAAGTTTGATTTGAAATGGGATTAAAGTCTCCTTTATAAATAGTGCTTTTCAAAATGGGGATATTTAAAAAGCATGCTTACTAAACAGCGATCTGAGCTTCTGTCTAGGTGTCTGATTTCTATCAGCAGTGCTTCTGTGTTTGGAATAAGAAAGGCAAACAAGGTAGAGAGTGTGAAATGTTAACGAGGCTGAATTGTGTATATGAATTCAGAGTAAGATTGCAAAAAGCAGTGGAAGTATTTAATTAGGAAATCATTATAAAAACTGTAAGCAATGCTTTAAGTTAAATCTATTATTCCAGTATCTGGTATTAAAACCACGTCTAAATCTTTCAATTATATGGGTGCTCTCCGTAAGCTGCTAGTTTTACAGTGAGGGCTCTTGTTTGTCGAACATTTTTTGATCCAATATAGCAGAGAAAGCCTAAGTCTTTTTGCTGTGAATAAGGCCTGGTGAGATAAGGTGTTTCAAAAAATGCCTGTTGCTAACCTGTTTAAATGAAGATAATTTTTGTATGTTTGCTAAAACAGAAAAGGAATACCTTGTGTTTGTGTCTTCAACTCTTCATCCACCTGCTTTGCAGCTGTAGTCAAATCATCTGAATAGCTAATGTGGGCTGGGTGAGTGCCGTTGAATGTAAGTGGTGGTAGGCATGATCCAGTTCCTTTGGTGTTCTGAGCATGTTATCAATAGAGATAGACAGATTTTTGCCTTGCAGGCACTTAGCATGAGCCAATAAATAGACCTATTGACATCTTTGGCCAGTTCCATTGGATGTTCTTGTAAGTAAATATTTGCAGAATGAGAATTTATCACTGTATATTAGTTGGGTGCACAGTGTTAGGTCAGATAGAGATTACACATCCCTTTGCATTATGATTCTGAGATCAAGTGTGAAGTTGCCTTTGCTTCAGAACCTTTTGACTAGCAGCTTGTGGAATAAACTTCTGTGATTATTGGAACTGTCAAATAAATTTATGTAACCAGATTTTTAATTTGTGCTTTGTAGGTGTTTATAGAGATCACTTTTTCTTCATATTTAAAGGACAAAAATACAGTGAATTTATTTTACTATGTGCAAATCCTGTGGTGGTTTATTTTGGTTTTGTTGTTGGGGTGGGTTTTTTTGTTTGTTTTTTTAATTGAGACTGAGCAGTGATTTGCAATGTCAGGTGTTATGTACTGTATATAACTCCCGAGGCAGGCGTGTTTACACAGTGACTGACACATGGATTGCAATACTTAAAATAGATAAAATTTCTATTCTTAAATGAATTGGAAGGTAACTAAATTAAAATAGAAAGCTATGAATGGTTCTGAAGCTCTGTGTTCACTGAGGCTCTATCTCAGAATTTGGACTTTTCTGTGTCTCTTCTTGTATGCTACTCTGATCAGGTATTCACCAAGGGATAAACCTGAAAAGATTACTGGTGAACAGGCTAGTGGGTGAGTTTCTCTGCTTGGATCTACGTGATGGATTTTGACAGTGATAAACTTCACATGTGATTTCTAAGAATATTTTGCAGATTAAGAAATTGCTGATCAGATGTGATACTGATGTTTCTGCACATCTAAGAAATTGTTAATAATTTGCAGTCAAGAATATATTTTAACTTTGTGAATTTGGAAGAACACATTCTATAAATCATGTTTTGTTTTCTTCACATGAAATAGTCTTTTAAATACCAGCTGGCAAAGAAATTGTCAGTTGCCTTTTGCAGAACAGATGATTTTTCACAGCAGTTACTTGAGTCATTCCGTAGCTGTCATTTTTCAAGGAACAGATTACAGCAAACATTCCTAAAAGTAAGGATTTTCCTCTTGACCCTTATCAACACCGAGTCTGAACTGATGGAAACCTGCAGAGTTTGTTGCCTGCTATGGAAGAGTTTCTCATTTACAATCCTTTTAACTTATTGCTTATGAAACTGAATTAGAACATATATTTTCTCCTCTGCCTCTTCCTTCCATTTAAAATGTGTGATTAAATCCAAAAGACATGATGATCTTTCCTCGTGATTGAAACTCGTATTTCTCTCTGATACACATATTATTTTCACCCCCAGCTCTTTTTGTCCCGCAGCTACTGCCCCCATCACTGCGTTGTGCCTTAATTACAGGGCAGTGCCACTGGCTGTTGTCTGAGGGAGCGCCTCCACCCCTGCCATGCATGCCTTCCTTCCAGTGACACTAATGGGACTTAATCACTCCTATCAAAGGGAAAATAAACCACGGAGAGGCTGGGCCACTACTTCTGGGGTGTACCTGATTGGCATGTGATTTTGCCCCTGAATAACTGCCTTCCTGCACAGAAAGAGAGCTTGATGTCAGCTTTGCTGATATTGGAGAGGTTGCTCCTTTTTATGCTGAACTTCATAGCCACCTCTTGTGCTTTCTCTGTGACTAGATACAGTCTACATGCATCTCATTCTGTAAAATTCCTTGGGATGGTTGTTTCCTGGTTTGTTTAATTTTGTTTGTTTGTAGGGTTGTTTATTCTTGTAATTGTTATTTGGTTTGGTGGTTGGTTTGGGGTTTTTTCCTTGTTTGTTTGAGGTTTTGTGTATTGGGGTGTGTGTTTTTTTTGTTTGCTTGTTTTGTTTGTCTGTTGGTTTTTAATTTTGATTTTCTCATTCCTGAAGCAGTAAGGATGCTTTGTGGCTTTAAGGTGCTAGAGCTTATACCAGTTTTCCTGATTTTGGTGTTACTCATTCTTTAAAATTCAGCCCTCTAGTCAATGATGCATTAGTCTATTTGCCTTTCAACTCGACTGTTTATTTTCAGGGATTTTCAATATTGTTAAGGATTCTCACAGTAGCTGGTAATGGAGAAATACCGTTAAATAAGTTTGTTTAAGAGTGTGGATTAAGTAAATGTTTCAAAGTCTGTTTCCTTAAGGCAGTGTTTAAAAGAGCTTATTTTTCATTCTTGTAGTGAAAAATGTAGTTTTATTGAACTTGTTTTTTATTTGTCAAGCACTAGGTTTTTCGTACTCAATATGCTTAAGAAAGCAGTGTAGTGATACCCTCATTGTTCTTTATAAAATGGATTAATACACTGTAACAGGATTAAGTGTTTTAGCTTGTAGCCTTTACTCTTAATTTCAGAATACCCATTTGGAGCCAGAAACATTGGTAAGCCGGTGTTTCATACTCTGAAGTACTGCAATTCTGGAGGTAGTTTCCAGGTAGAGGACACGTGTCTCACCTGTAAGTGTGTGTAATTTGGAATTCTGTCTTGTTAATGCAGGAGTGAATGATTCTTCCTTCTATTTAGTAGGTTAATTTATTCTCTAAATTGAAGTCATTGAAGTTTTGCCAGTTAAGACTTCATGTGATATAGTAATTTACATGAGATCTTGCTTTTCATCCACGGACCTTAAAACCTTTTCCAAATGTGAATTAGGCTGTGCAGTGTTTCTCTGAGTCATGCAGCACACTTTTCAAAATGCGAACTAGTGCTCAGAGATGTCAAATGATGTTCTTAAGACTAATAAGAAATACTCCTGAATCTTAAGCCCTGAAGAATACATAATTCTCATTATCTTCCAGACTCATGGTGAGACCAAACATTGTGTATTTAGGACAAATTGATGAACTATATTTTTGTGTGTTCTTGTTGGTTCAGAGTCTCTAAATAGTGCAAGGGCTGTGCTGTCATTCACTGAAGTGATGGTTTTATAGCATGACATAAAGGGTAGACATGAGTATACGTATCTCAGGTTGCCTGCCCTGTGGTGTGTCAGCAGAAGGCCAGATAGTCTCTTGGGAGCTAAGGTGGTAGCATCTGAACACTTGTGATTTTGTTGGAAATGGTCCATGGAGTGAACTGGATTTAAGACCATGAATGAATTTTGTCTTGGAAATAGCAAGTTGTAACAATCTGAGACAGAGTGAAGGCATGATCAAACAGTTATGGAGTGCAGATAATCACATGCCCTATGCTCCAAATTGTTTTCTCTGTTCTGCTTTTTATTTAGCAGTGTAAGACCATGAATCCCGTGAGAGTGCAATGTTTTAAATATCTCTGAACCTGAATGGTCTTTCACTCCTTCAGTAATTAGGTGATTAGCCTAAGAATCTACAGGAAATGTTCTGTCCCACGTCCAATGTGCAACTTTCTTGCCAAAACTACTAATTACCTGAAAAAGTTATTTCAGGGGACTATACAATTTTTCACAGATGCTGAGACATAATTTTGGCAAGCACCTTTAGGTGCTCAGTTTGCTGAATAGTAACAGTAATTATGAAGACACATACTCGTAAAACAAAAAGGGGGAGAAACAGTTATTATAGCATTTACCTCCCTTAAGCTGTAGCCTTCTAGAAGAGAGTCTTTAGTTTAAGATGGTCATCGGCCACAGCAACCCCATGCAGTGCTACAGGCTGGGGTCAGAGTGGCTGGAGAGCGGCCAGGCAGAGAGGGACCTGGGGGTACTGGTTGATTGTAGGCTGAACATGAGCCTGCAGTGTGCCCAGGCAGCCAAGAAGGCCAATGGCATCCTGGCCTGCATCAGGAACAGTGTGGCCAGCAGGAGCAGGGAGGTCATTCTGCCCCTGTACACTGCACTGGTTAGGCCACACCTCGAGTACTGTGTCCAGTTCTGGGCCCCTCAGTTTAGGAAGGATGTTGACTTGCTGGAGCGTGTCCAGAGAAGGGCAACGAAGTTGGTGAGGGGTTTGGAACACAAGCCCTATGAGGAGAGGCTGAGGGAGCTGGGGTTGCTTAGCCTGGAGAAGAGGAGACTCAGGGATGACCTTATTGCTCTCTACAACTACCTGAAGGGAGGCTGTAGCCAGGCAGAGGTTGGTCTCTTCTCCCAGGCAGCCAGCACCAGAACAAGAGGACACAGTCTCAGGCTGCACCAGGGCAGGTTTAGGCTGGATGTTAGGAAGAAGTTCTATACAGAGAGAGTGATTGCCCATTGGAATCGGCTGCCCGTGGAGGTGGTGGAGTCACCATCATTGGAGGTGTTCAGGAAGAGGCTTGATGGGGTTCTTGGTTGCATGGTGTAGTTGTTTAGGTGGGTTGGATTGGTTGATGGGTTGGACGCAATGATCTTGAAGGTCTCTTTCAACCTGGTGTACTGTATTGTATTATTGTATCTGTTGTTCTGCTTTAATGAGTTGAGAGAGAGAGATGTTATTGTCAGTCAGTCACTCGATCTGCCTATTTTAGATACTGACAGGGATGCATAATTTGTGTTGTCTATTATTCTGTTTCTCCTTGCTGGAAGGGTAAGTGAGCCTAGGATCAAATGAGATGTATTTTGGATACTGCTGAGTTCAGAGGAAATATCTAGACTAAATAAATAAGTATTCTGGCATCATATTAATTAAAACCCTTTCATTGAAACTCCAAAATTCACATAGCTGGTGTTTGATTTAACACTACACAGACAGAATTTTTCTAAGCCTTCCTTGTGAAGGATGGTGCGAGAGACACAGTGCTGGATGGATCTTCACTGTTGCAAGCTTGGTTACCCTTTATTTTCTGATTTTTACTTTTCCCTACTTTTCTATTTTTTGAGCATGTTTTGTAGGCCTTTATATCTTCACATTGAATAACAGGCTACAAGAAATAAAAATGGCACCCTTTCCAAAGCCTTGCTGGTCTGTGAAATGTCCATTTTGAGAGTCAATTCCTTCATCAATGGCTGAGACAAACCATTGCATGATTGGATGGGTACTTTGGAGTTTGTTCAACCACAGGGCTCCTGTGACATACCTGAAGGTATTTCCTTTCCTTTCTCTACTCCCTTTTCAGCAACTCAGCAGAACGCTTTCATTAGACAAAGAAACTTTTAAAAGATGTTCTTTGCTTGGTGTAATTTATTTATTAGTATTAGTACATGTCTGTACTGAACTAAGCTTGACAAACACTTCACATAGGCTTCCTCCTAGTTAAATACTAATGTCCACTTGTTATGACAGGTTTTATACTTGATTTCAGCTACTGATTTCTGTGCAAAATCAAGCTTTTCTGCTAAAGAGGTGTCCCGTGCACTGCCAGCTATCCTAGTCTGTGCTACGGCCTTTGTGTATTTTGCTCTTTGTCTCTTTGACTTAAAGAATGAGGATCACAATCCTCAAGTGCAAATTCCTGCACATACATGGTCTATAATTCTATAATTGGAGTGGATTACTATGCCTGGTATTTTAAGGTTTCTTTGGCTGTCAGGGGAGGGAAATCTGGAGCAAAAAAGGCCCTAGAGCTAGAAAAACACCTTTTCTTAATCTCATCCAATTTTACTCAGATTTAGTTGAGTTTAAGCAGTTCAGACACCTCATTTCTATTTTGCTTTTTTTTTCCTCAGGAAAATGGTGTCAACATGCCAAATCCCTGCCTTAAATGTGGCAGGTCAATGGAGGGAGTCCCAGGCTGCCACCAAAGCTTTAGTTTTTATTATGCTGGAGGTGATGGAGCAAATAGAGAATGTGAGTTGCAGGGAAGCAAGTTAGTGAAGTCCTACCTTCTATCCTTAACTACATCCTGGAATCTCTTACAGTACTACATGGGAGAGAAAGTTTCTCAAAATTCCAGGGAAATTTGGAGAGGCAGACAGCCTGACAAGGCTTACTCCATAAAACCATAGTCTCAGCATCCCTTCTCTCTCCTTTGGGGACACAAATACATGGCACGAATCCCGCCTCCAGGGTGGGAGAAGAGAAGAGGATAGTTGGTGCTGAGGGTCCCCTGACTGCTGCTGGACTTAGCAGCTGGCTTCAGGGGCAGTTTCCCTCTCTGGGATAAAAGCTTTCCTCTATTGCCAATTAATGTCCTGCATCTCATCTGACTGAAGTCTGTGCTACAATGTTGGTCTACAAACCCTGACGATTGATGCGTGGTCCTTGTTTCTGTCCACGTTATAAGCTGGCTTTTCACTTTAAAGCAAAGCTAGGACATTATTTTAAAATAGCTTTCACTTGTTTTGTAACAAGAGGTGATTGAAGCATTTCATCATCCTAAATGATGTGTAGCAGGTTATTTTGTTTTAGAAATAGACCTGTAGCCTAAAAATTTTCAAGTGGCTTCATTTAGTATTTCTGAATTTATGTTCTTTTGCGGCTTGTTTGCATATAGTTAATGTGGGATTTTATATTTTTCTCCCCTAATGATACATACAGGACCCAAAAAAAGCACAGTGCATTATTTTGTGGGAAAACTTTCCTTTGTTTTAGTGTAATAATGTGTGTGAAATGTCATGTGAGAGACTGAAGAGCTTCAGTTTCTCCAAAGAGCTTAATTCAAATGCATGCTACAAATGAAATGTAGGCATTAGAAAAACTAATGCTACCATGACTTGCTGTATTTGCAAAACAACCCTGGTGTTATATCTATTTCTTTAATTAGTTAAGGTTTGCTTGCAGTCCTCATAGGGAAAACCATGTGAGTTTTACTAGTGGCATAATCTTACATTTTATAACAAAGGGAGATCTAACCATGTCTAGATAGTTACTGGTTTTACAGAAATTCATCTTAATGAGTTATGCTATTTCAGTCTTTTCAGAAGGAGTAGTTTTAATTATTTTTTTTTTGGGGGGGGTGTGGGGGTGGGGTAGTGAAAGGTCATTTTACCGTGCAGCTCAGATTAGTTTTTCTTCCAAACAAAATACCATCAAATTTTAGTACTGCCAGGTATTCCTGTCCATGCTATTGTGAGGAAAGACACATTGTGACTATTTGGCTGTTAGTTTATCTGATAAAATCTTTTTTTTTTTTATTAAAGAGCAGAATGCACATTGCCAACCTTTTGTTATCTGGTTTCCCAACTGCAGTACAGTATCAGATTCTGCCGAACTGGCTCACGTTTTGCAAGTGCTCACCGTTGACTTCAATTATCTTTTCCTGGTAGTCTGCATCCTGCCACTTAGATGTAAATGTCACACACGCTTCTTTGTTCATGCTTCTTACAAAGAGTCATTTTAATTGAAATTATGTGCAGGAATATGCAAGTGTGCAGGAGACATATAATTTTTTGTTTTCTAGATACAGGTACTGTTGAAACTACTTTCATAGGGAAAAAATTCTTGATGCTTCTACACTGTCTGGTGAGTGGAAATATGGGAAGAGATGCATAAGAAATATCAGAATGTGGAAGGTTAAAAAATATTTTAATAAAGCATATTTCAGTGTGGAATAGGATTTTTCTAGTTGTATTTGCCTAACATGTACCTAAAATTATCTTTCATATTTTTATCTGCAGACACTGATTTTTTTTTTTTTTCAGGTGTAATCTGAGCCTTTCTGTTTTAATTAAAAATGGAGAGCAGAAATAATGTCAAAGGAACATAAGTCAGTATATGAAATGCTGAAGATTGCTACCCTTTAACTGGTTGCAGGAAGCTTTTTTTTAGTGTCTGATAGGGTAATCTGCTGACAGATTAAAACTATAGTGAGAAATAAACCATTAAAACAGCTCCTTGTTATTTCAGAATAATATTTTAGTACATGTATGAAAGAGAGTTTTGCTTTTTAAGGCATTTTACTGCAAGTAAAATCTTGTTATATATCCTTGTAAAAAGTATTATGTAAGATTAGAAAATAGTGTGGAGTTCAAAAGAAGACAGTTTTTAAACTGCTTCCTTAGCAGGGAAGAAATTCCATGTGCTCAGATGAAAAAAAATATTTAAAAGTCTCTTTTTATTCTCAGGGAAGCAAATTGTCTTTACATGATTCTGAAGAATGTCAAAGCAGTAGTGTTAGGGGTAGGTGTCAAGATAAATCTGCCAATCTCTTTTTTGTGGTGCCCAGTGACAGAACAAAGGAACAACATGTACAAGAGGCCACAGGAGGTTCCACCTCAACACAAGAGGACACTTCTTTATTGTGAGGGTGATGGAGCACTGCTACAGGCTGCCCAGAGGAGTTGTGGAGACTCCTCTGGAGACTTTCAAAACCTGCCTGGATGTATTTCTGTGTGGCCTGCTCTAGGTGATCCTGCTTTGGCAGGGTTTGGACTTGATGATCTCCAGAGGTCCCTTCCAACCCCTGACATTCTGTGATTCAAAAGCATAGTATACTTACATCTGATAACAGCGTACTGTTGATTGTTAAAGAAGCAAGGAGCATTAGATACAAGTTTTGGGAAAGATGTGCTCATAGCTGTACACTATGTGTGCATGTGTGTATTTTGGGTAGCTATTTGTCACTGAGTATTTGTAATGTTTTAAAACTTGGTCAGCATTTTATTTTCAATCTTCTTCTCTCCCCTGCAAGTTATCTGGTCTTCCAAACAAATTAGACAGAAGACTCACCTAAGTGCTTTCTCTAGTTCCTGCTGAGTGCTGAAATGGGACTTTTATTTGTTGTACTATTTCTCTCCTGAAGATGAGGGTGCTTATGGGAGTTGCATTTTCAGTAAATACCTTCACCAGTGATGCGCTATTAATACCATTTGTACAGTGTTCCACGTTAAATTTCACCTCATTGATTATAATAATACAGAATTACTTCAGAAGTGTAATTCTGCCCCAGTGCAAAATACCAAAGATGCCATTCCTGAAAGCTGCTTTTGCTTCACTGACAGATGACTTTGCCAGATCAAATAGGTTGACAAGAAAAACACAAGTGAGCAGATCAAAACTGTTCATTTAGCTGTACATCATTTATAGCCAAGAGATTTTTGCTTTTCATATAACTTTACCACAAGTCAAATCTTGTTATGTGTGTCATTTTTGTGGTTATAATACACTCAAGGATCATGAGATTACTATGAATCTTCACTGTCATTTCCTGTGCCATTCAGGAAAACAACACATACTTCTGTTTGGTGTTAGGAATTTAGCTTGTCTTTTCAATTCAGGATTTATATAAGTTTTTAGGGAGCACTTTGAACATCCAAAGCGGTGGGAAATATGTTGATCTTACCATGAAAAGTCATTCCAACTGGTACTGAACCTGGTTAGAAATGTAATGGCCACATCTTGTGATGTGACAGCTTTAGTTTTCTGCTGCAGTGTGCTTGCTGACTAGCTGATTGTCACAAATACCTTAACAAGTTTTTGGGTGAAGCCATGTTCTGCAAAACATCAGACATCAAGGACAGCCAACAGAAGCCAGATCTGTGAAGTGTAGGCTGTCTCCTTGATGTATTTATCCTGACCTTTCAGTAGCTATGAGAATAAAAATATTCTGTCAGTTTATGCTGATGAAATCATCCTATGAAACTGTCTTGTGTGATGCTAGGATTTGTTTTCTACATTTGTTAAACATCATAGAATGTGTTACAAGAATTTTGCTTAAATGTTAAGGACATGAAAGAGCAGGTTTCTGAAAGCACTGAAAGTTGTGTATTGGAGCTTAATATTTAAAAAGTATAAATCTGGACTTGATCAAATTTATCTTCTGAAAGACCTGAGAGAGGTTCCATGTTGTCTTCAGAGATGAAGGTTATCAGAGCTGGCTGTTACATGCGAGGTACATGTTTTATCTCCATCTTTCTTGAAATTCAGATGATTTTTCTTTTGCAGAGTAACATGATATTATTTTCTTTGCTTAAGAAGCTACTTAACTTTTGCTGGCTGGTACTTCTGATAAACTCATGCCTGAGTAATTTTCTTTTCTCATAGTCTCTTTTTCCAGAAACTGTCTCCTTTGTACTACCGCCAAGGAGAGACTTTGCTCTACTGTGGTGTCTGTAGAGCAATGACAGTTGTTTCTTTTCTCTTGATATCTAGGGATAATGTAGGAATGGAGTTAAATAGGCCATAAAAGGAGTTTTTTCAATTGGCAATTCTCTTTTCTGATGGTCACATTGAGCACTTAATCCTTCCTTCTAACTGTCTACTAAAATCTATTTCCTTGCTTTCTGTTGTCTTAAGATGGCACAGGGTCTACTTTTGAATACGGTCCTATTCTTGATGACCCTTTGAAATGCGGTTAACTAATAAAAGGAGTAATAATCCAGGATTGCTCAGTAGATGTACCTTTTTACTGAAAATGCAATAGTGACTTGGTAGAAAGCCTCCTTCCAAAAAAGATTCTAAAGACAAAAGGTAATGAGGATTTAGCTTATGATCATTGGTGTTTTGTAAATGCCTTCCTAGCTCCATTATGCATTATTCATTCCATAATGGTGTGTTATGTTCAGTTTGAATTTTCCTGTTACTAATTTTTATCTGTTTCCCTTATCTTTTGTCAGTTGGACTAAGAAAAGTTACACAATGAATAAATGTTTTCTCATTGCTATTTTATTGATGATAAATCATTTAACATAGTATCTGTTAAGTTTGTGTATACAGACTTCCTCAGGTCTGCCACTGTACTCCTGAAAACCATTTGCACAAATTCTTTATGAGAGTGTTCCAGTCTGCCAGTGTTCCCTTGGGAGACCAAAGCTGAACTAACAGTTTGGCCAATGACATGCTAAGTTTCGCCAGATATAAGTTTATTTTGAGGATGGTAGAGCACTGATGTGGGCTGCCCAGAGAGGTTGTAGATTCTCCCATCTCTGGAGTCATGCCTGGATGCATTCTTGTGCAATCTGCTCTGGCAGGGAGGTTGTACTAGATGATATCTAGAGGTCTCTTCCAACCCCTATCATTCTCTGATTAGGAATTTGTACTGTTTATATCCAACTGCATCCCCAGCATACCCCGGACATTTCCCCAGCTCGCTCTCTCATTTTCCATGGCTTGCCAGCTTGATAAGGCACTAAGCAGGTTCTGTTTCACCTATGTGCCTAATGTTTCTCTGATGAGGTTGCCAGAGGTATGCACCGTCTGACAAGGTGGCAAAGAACTGCCTTGTAGTTGCTAACCAGACAAAGGATATGCACTGCTTCTTGGCTGCTGTTGAACTGAACCATTGGTTTTGAAGTTGTGTATGATTCAGACCCTCTCCTGCTTCCTCAGATACTGTCTGGCTTCCCATAATGTGACCTGCATTCTTCATGAATACGTGCATGTTTTGAAGTTGTGTATGATTCAGACCCTGTCCTGCTTCCTCAGATACTGTCTGGCTTCCCATAATGTGACCTGCATTCTTCATGAATACGTGCATGTGCATGCACATACTCTAAACACATGAGTTTTCTAACATTCACCCGAGTTAGATGTTAACTCTTATTTTGAACTGTTGTGGATTCAGTTTATCAAGAAGTCCAGTTCACTCTCTAGTTCTGACCCACCTTTCTCATTGCCTATTTACAATAGGCTCATGCTTCTGATTTGCTGATTTTTCATAAGTATTTCTATGTATTCTTGTAGCTGAAAAATAGTTGTATAGCTTTAAGGTAAGGTAAAATTCTTGCAAGAGAAAACACGTAGCTGAATGTTAATTCTTTGTACTTAATTATGTCTTTTTTTTTTTTTTTTTTTTTTTTTTTTTCTTTTTTTTAAAGATCATTTAAATCACTTTAGTATGACTCTTTTTATCCTATGCTAGTAGTATGGAAATAATTGCTTCTATTGTGTGTAGAAGAAACAGTTTCTGACATGAGAAGTGTGACACAGATACCAAATTGAGGGCGGGGGTGTAAGTGTTATTTTATCAACGTTATATTAATCTTGAGATTTAAGTTTTTATCTCTTGAGTGTGAAGTTTGTCTGGTAAGTTAGCTCCTGCTGCCTTTATGCCTTTCTTTGAGAATCCACTTATCTTCTTTACTTGGCTATTAATTTTAAGCCATAGCTGTCTTTATCCTGCAGGATAAAGTCCTGTGCAGGACTTAGATTGTGTTGATTTAACATTATCATTATTTGGTAACATGAAGTATGTTATCAATTAAATGTTTCTATAAAATTTTATTGCATGGTAGGAATTCCAGTAATACTCTCAAAAAATGGTACTTTCTGACTTGATTTATTTTTTGAACTCATGTAGTAGGAACTGCCTCTACGTTTGCATTTGTGGTATTAGTTTATGAAAATGGAGTGGTAGACACATTTAACAAAAAATAGGAGTCTAAAGCCAAGCAAGTGAGGTCAGCTTCAAATTGGAACTATCACAGAAGTAGTTTTCAGTAGGAATAGTGAAGGGACAGTTCTTGATAAATTATGGGAACTTTTATATGATAGCTAATGGTGCCAGTAGGGTTCTGTATTCAATAGCTCAACCAGTTACGTATTCTATGTTAATAAAACTTCAGAGTGAAATATTTTCATTGTATTACTAAGTGCAGTGTCATTAAAACAATGAATCTCCAGGTATTCTCTGAAAATTTTGATTGACTATGTGATTGGTCGTTTAGTTTTGATATTGTTGAACAGACAAAGTGGAAACTTTTATGGAAAAAAGCCAACAGGTGTATTAGTTCATAAGTTATGTTTTATGTTTTTTGCTTTCACTCGCTCAGTGTTTGTTTTGGAAGTTAAATAAAAGGAAAACCCAATAAAATGAATTAACCAAAACTAGTGACTTCAATTTTAGTTCTGTTTTTGAAAGGAGGAAAAAAAATCCATTTACCAAGTGGAAAACTGTATAATTGTTAGGAAGAGAGGTTGTTTTCATATTCCTATGCTGAAACTAATAATTTTTTATTCTATGCTTGAAGAAAGTGTATTTGTTGATCTAGTTTCCATTGTCCAGCACAGTAGTGTTTTCATGCTTGCTCATGGAAGCATTGCTGAGATTAGAGGTGGTCTTTGTAGAACAACAGGGCCCTGCAGAAATCCCCTGGGGCAGCCCTCTGACAGGTGGTTTGGGACTGGGAATAGAATTATTTGTTTTAGTGATTCAGAAGCTTTCTGGTGTTTCCTTCAAGTGGATGGAGTTGTTGCAGGAAGTGTATACTGCATAACACATAGAGCATATACTATACTTCTTCAGGATTTGTAGGAGCCTTGAAATCCTTCCCTCCAGTTTTGTATTATAAGGTTCTACTTCATTTTTTCTGTTTCCCAGGAATGTGGCATGCCTCATTGTCAAAGTCAAACCAGCAAGCGGGAAAAAAAGTTATAAAATCCAACCCCCAAATCCTCCTGCTAACTTAGCTTTGATGCCTTAAAAGGCTCCAGAGTCCTCTCCTGTTCTACCAGATGTTCCTCCCATGTTTTATGAAAACAAATGAAGTAATATTAGTATATTAAGATGTCTTCTGTTCTCAAACTTTGTATTAGGTCATTTACTGCTCTCTGGAGTGTCCCATGTGCATTCATTAATTTCTAAAACATTCATCAATATTATTTTTAGGATGCAACAAACTCAGCTTTCTGACACATTAACAATCTAGAAACAGGTTTCCTCCTTTTTGTCTGCCATGAAAAAAAAATATTGAATCTTAAGTCCTGTAGTAAAGGATTTTCCTTTTATTTCATGTTGTCTTGTAGATTACATGACAATTTTCTGTCTATTGTGCATTCTACCTCTTTAGATGTTTGTTGGATTTAAGATTAATGATTGGTCTAACAGTTGGACTAGATGATCTTAAAGGTCTTTTCCAGCATAAATGACTCTGTGGCGTTAATGTGGCAGTTCTGTCTTTGAAAATGAGTATGAAGTTTCTAAAAGTTTCTGCTGATCTCTTTCTACTAATTGTATTAAAAACGGAGTATTGTAAATATATTGGGCTTTTTTCTGCTTTAGGGATAGAAAGGAATGTATTACAAGAACAGGACAACTGCAAGATTAATTAATAAGCTGCAAAGATTGGTGATTGTCACATCTGGGAAGGTGCTGCAAATTAACACTTTTACAAATTAGTTTTTATACAGTATTTGAATGAGTTCTTTACTTAGATATGTTTATACCAGTAATAGTAGTGTCATGATAAAAATCCTTTTGGGAGTTATGTTCATGGGGAGCAATTTAAAAATTATCTGTCAATGCCTAGAACTTGAAAGGCACAGGCTTTCACAATAGGAGTGCAATATTACAGCTCTCTAGTATCCAAAATGCTTTTCATGCTATCAACTCACAATCTGAAATATTGTCCTAAAATCTGTCCATTTCTCTGAAATGACAGCCTGTGTTTAAGTTAGTTGTGAACAGAAAAATTGAGGTTCAGATGGCTGACATTTCTTTCCATACCTTGGGAGTGGCCCAGGGTCATTCACCTGAAATGTTACCTGTCCAGGAATACACTGCATTATTTGAGCATTCTCATATCCAAAGACTAATGGGGGCAGGGCACTGGTTAAGCAAATCCTGTACTCAGCACTGGTTAGGCCACACTTAGAGTCCTGTGTCCCGTTCTGGGCCCCTCAGTTTAGGAAAGATGTTGAGTTGCTAGAACATGTCCAGAGAAGGGCAACAAAGTTGGTGAGGGGTTTGGAACACAAGCCCTATGAGGGAGCTGGGGTTGCTTAGCCTGGAGAAGAGGAGGCTCAGGGGAGGCTTGGTCTCTTTTCCCAGGCAACCAGCACCAGAACAAGATGACACAGTCTCAAGCTGCACCAGGGGAGGTTTAGGCTGGACGTTAGGGAAGAAGTTCTTCACAGAATGAGTGATTTGCCATTGGAATGGGCTGCCCAGGGGAGGTGGTGGAGTCATTGTCCTTGGAGGTGTTTAAGAAAAGACTGGATGAGGCACTTAGTGCCATGGTCTGGTTGACTAGTTAGGGTTGGATAATAGGTTGTACTCAATGATCTCAAAGGTCTCTTCCAACCTGGTCTGGTCTGGTCTAGTCTAGTCTAGTCTAGTCTAGTCTATTCTATTCTATTCTATTTATTCCTATTCCTATACTATACTATTCTAATTTTTCATTTAGCATTTGGATATTGTGCTGGGGGCAATGTTTTATAAACATAGTAATTATACATCTATTCAGGAGATAAGTGATACAGCACCATGATTTCTGAGTGCTTAATTTTCACTTGGTCATGTTCTGTTCCTGTGGTGTTGTGTGTGGTGGTTATTTGGTTGGTTGGTTGTTTTATTTAATATTCATTTGGTTGTTTGTTTTATTTAATATCCATGTCCATTTATGAATAGTTTGCTTTGAAACCATGGAAATATAAAGCAAGAATAAAAATAATCTAGGAGTTAAGAAACCTATTAAGATTGTCTGTGTTTTTTCTAAAATCTTGTAAGTCAAGGAATTTTGAAATACTAGATCCTAAATGCCATAAATTAAACTGCAGTCATCTGAAAAGGGTAATATTTAATTTGGCATATATTTTCTGAATGTTAGCTATATTAAATATTTGCATTGTTTTGGAGCTTGAAGGAAGCTTAGTATTTGCACTGTCTTGTGTAATTCCTATTTCCAGAACATATTAAGAGGTTATTTGAGGCCATCACTGTGTTGCTGTCAAAAGACACACCCCTTGTAGCCAGCAGACTGCTAGCCCAGGATGAGCTGGCCAGAAACGTCATATTTGGCTCTTGTCCTTTGTTCCAGCTGCTGAATTGTATTAAAAGATATCTAAAAATACCCTGAGACTAATTTGGGCATAAATAACTTCTTTATTAATTAAAACCTGAAGACATTAAACACCATTAAATACTTAGGATCTATCTTATCTGTGTTCATGGAAACAACAGATATAATTAAGTGTGCTGCATCTGCAATGGGAGAAGTGATGTTTGCAAGTGGGTTGGGTAGCAAATGGACCATAGTATGCTGTTCCTGCTATTGTAAATCAGTGTAAGGAATCTGGTGATGAGCAGTAGTAAATAAGGAGCTGAAGTGGCTTAAATAATGCAACAAAAGAATAACGGATGCGGGTGTTATTTGGATTAGCCTTTTAGTCTTTCTGTTTGGCTTGCAAACTAAAATGCCATATCAAATGAGGAACAGCATGAGAACCGAGGTATAACATTCTGCTTTCTTTTAAGATCTGTTAAATTCTTGAAGTTTTACTAGCTACCGTTTAACACCACAACATCATCTGTAATAAAAGCCATGGAATTCATAGGTGTGAGGAAGTAGGAAAGTCTCAGAGACCCTATGTAAAATATCACTCTAAATATGCACAATTCAAACTAATCAAACTTGTGGCTACTCATGGGTGGCAATAGCAGTTGCAGCCTTATAAATCTGAGGATAAAAGCAGTCTTGCAAAGAAACTGTAGAAGTAGAAGACATATTTTTTCTTCCCCTGCTTAAGTTCTGTTGATGATACTTGGTTTACCAATAGTGCCAAAATTTAAAAAGTAAGTTTGGACTTGAGAAAGAAGAGATTCTGCTGGCTTGCAGCAGAGTCCTTGCAAAAGGCTAATACTCTTTACTGTTGAAAACCAAAGCTTTTAATAAGCTTTGAGTAGCTACTGAATAGTGCTTACAAAGAGGGAGCAAAAGTGACATGAGATGAGGTTTCATTGTGTATATCAAGAGGCAAAATACTTGAATGACTGTGTAAGTTCTATCTCAAGTACTGTCATGGCTGATATTGCTCAGAATATTAAGCTGTGTAAGATTTGGATGCATGGAACATCAGATTCTAACTAGTAGATATTCGGTATTAAATAACATCAGTGATTTTCCACTGTACAATTACTGTCACCATATTAACTCTGAGGATATATTTTCAGTTTCAGTTTTACTTGCTGTATGAAAATAAAAACCAAACAACAACCAAACAAAAAACCCCACCCCAGTAGTTGTGCAAATCTCCATGAGGAAAAAAACAACCAACCAACCAAAAAATTCCCAAACCAACCAAAAGAAAAACCCTAAACAAAAAGCCAAAAGAACCACCCCCCAACTCCTTAAATTACAAACACTGGGGAAAAAAACACAAAACCCCTGTTAAATAAATTTGATGATGCAAACTAAAACATTGTGCTTCAACTTTTTAGCTGTATTGAGTAGAATTTATACTCTAGTAACAAGAGTATGTGGTAGAAGACATCTGTTGAACATGTGGACTGGAATATAGAATTATGTTGGTCCAACACCCACAACTTGTGTATCAAGTGCAGGAATACTGCCAAAAGAAGCTTTATTAAGATCTGTTCAATCCCTTTCCTTATCTGTTTCACAGAGCTGGGTCTCAGAATGATGTGCTAAAAACTGAGATGGAGTGACTTAAGTGATGTTCATGATAAAAAATGACTGAAACAGGAAGCTGCAGCTGAAAATGGAAATAACTTCTGAAGCCTAAATAAGGGCTTATTTATATACAGTTAAATAATTCACCATGTTTAAATTTAGGGCAGCGCAAATGAAGCAACATTTTTTTCATGGTATGGTGAGAACCTTGATCCTGAATGCCAGATAATCCCTCAGATATGCACTTTCCTCTCCGTGTCATGTGGTTTTCTGTATAAATCTTTGGTTGTATTTAATGATTATTGAGGGATTTTCTGGTTTAGAGGTACTACTGTAGCCTACTTGGGAATTTGTCTGTGAGAAAATGAAATATACTTTTTCATTTTCTGAAGATGAGAAAAAGATTCAGAAGGAGATTTCCACATAGATCTGTGATGCTATACTATAACATTAATGCAACATGTTTTGAAACCCCTATTACAAGAAAGATATGGACATGCTGGAACATGTCCATAGAAGGGGCATGAGGATGATCAGAGGGCTGGAGCACCTCTCCTATGAAGACAGACTGAGAGAGTTGGGATTGTTCAATTTGGAGAAGAGAAGGCTCCAAGGAGACCTAATTGTGGCCTTCCAATATCTTAAGGGGGCCTACAAGAAATCGGGTGAGGGACTTTTTAGGGCATCAGGTAGTGATAGGACTAGGCCAAATAGATCCAAGGTAGAGGATGGTAGATTTAGATTACATGTCAGGAAGAACTTCTTCACTGTGAGGATGGTGAGACACTGGAACAGGTTGCCCAGGGTGGTGTTGGAATCCCTGTCCCTGGAAGATTTTAACACCAGGCTGGATGTAGCTCTGGGCAACCTGATCTAGTGGAGGGTGTCCCTGCCCATGGCAGGGAGGTTGGAACTAGATGATCCTTGATGTCCCTTCCAGCCCTGACAATTTTGTGATTCTGTGTTTATTGTAATGCCAAATTTTAAGGAAAATGTTACTGTACAAACATGTAGCCTGTTAATGTCATAGCACAACAAAATTACCAAGGGAGTTATCTCAGTTATTACTGTGTCCCTTGGCTACTTCTACTTCACAGCAGAATTACTCCGTCACTGAAAGGCTAGGATGTTGCAGCTGTGACCCAAACTGGTTTGCCTCATACCCTTATTAGTCTATTTAGGTGCATTCCAAGTGTCTTACTATTTTTGTTCTTCATCCTTGAAAAGGATTTTATTTTCTGAATTCCTCACTATTCAATATTGCCCCTCCAGTGAATGGGTTTGAAATTAATGTGGTTTTGCATTTGTTGGGTTTTGGTGGTGGTGTTTTGTTTAGGGTTGTTTTTTTTTTGGTTGGTTGGAGGGTTATTTTTTAAGGTCTGGAAATTGGACATTTACACAAACATTTAAGCCAAGTTTGAAATTATCTTGGTCTTTCCAGCACTTCCACCTGATTAAAAATTTTCTTTCTCAAAAAAAAAAAAAAAAAAAAAAAAAAAAAAAAAAAAAAGAAGAAAAGTAAAGAAGTAGATGGTTAAAATTAAATACTATATAGTTGTTTGCCTTCTACATGGTAATGGTCTTCCTAGTACCCACATTCTTTCTTCCTCTTTTCTCAGCTTTGTAGCACTCTTTTAGTTGATTTTGGTTAATTTGATTTGATTTCCTTGTTTATTCAACCTCTGCTGCTTGAACCTGCATACCTTTTCTTAATGGTGGGAGAAGAAGCACAGACCAGATTTGTAGTCCTGTTGGTCTTTGCTCAAGCATGTTTATGTCCACTACTTCCTGTTGGTGTTGGTTTGTGACTAGTACCCTTTCTGTATGACAGTCATGTGGTGAGTTTCCATGCTTGTTGACTGGTCAAGGTGCAGATGCTGAACTCCAGAGTCTTTGAAAGATTTAGCTTGCAGCTACCTAGCCTGTAAAGTGCCTGCCTTCACTGGGTCTCTTTAGTGAGCTTTAACTAGTAACATAGAAACCCCACTTGCTCTTTCCAAGTTACACTAATATGCATTGAGATGAAGATCAAAGGAGCTACACAATTTTTGGAAACACAATAAACATTATTTACAGTGTCTGGTGGTTGGTTTGATAATGATGCTGCAGTTTCCTGCCTTCAGTTAATGCTGTTATCTTCCTTCTGAGACTTCAAGATGGAAAGCATCAAAGTCATCAAGACAGAAGCTGTCCCCAAATGAGTTTGTGTAGGTGAATGTATACATGTAAGCTGCTGGCTTCTTTTTTACCTTCTCATTTGAAGGAAAGAAATATAGTAAAACTGCCAAATAAAATGATAAAATAACTTTTCCTTTAATAACCATGCTGAACAGATTGAATTCAGTTTCTTGGACAAAGGAACTAGTACTGTGGTCTAGTGATGCACAGTTGAATCATGATGATGAAAAGTATTATTTTCATTTTGAAATACCTTGATCTACTCTGAAATAAAAAGACCTGTTAAATATGCAGAAAAAGTTATGAAAGGTATAGTACTTCACTTACAGACTATAATTTATTTTGTGAACATAGAGAAGCTATTTTCACCTGAAGTACAGGCTGTAGGAGAAACCCAAAAATCTGTAAAATATCAGCTAAGTTATTCAAAATTCTGTACAAAGCAGCTACAGTTGATTAATATGGGCATAATGGCAAAGAATGAAACAGTTTAATCCTTTGTCTTGTGCCATGCATAATCAGTTATCTTGGTAATTCACTTGATTTGGGGGTGCTATTCTGTCTTCTTGGTGTTCAAATGTGTAAGGCTTGCATCTTTGAGGAGCCCTTGTGGCAGCTGCTCTGTCACCGCTCTAACAGCTGTTTCATGTAGGTGCCATGCTCAGAATGACAAATTTGTTTCCAACAAGAGTTAATAATGAAAAGGTTAATGTCAGGACAGGTGAATAGTTGGTGGAGCAATTTGTCTGGTATTCTATGAATCTCTTTCAGAGTATTAATTTGTGGATCTGTTTTGCCAATATCTGGCCTGAAACGGTGATCAGTGATGAGGAAAGTTCTTAGAGTAGCAGCTTGATTTTTCCATCATGGTGTGCAGACACCTTTGCAGCAGTGTCCTTTGCATTCAGTTCAGTGGTTAACCCATTAAATGAGAAATAGATTCTACCAGTTACTATGTGCTGTTGATGATGATGCATTAATAAAAGTTACTCAAAATAACCAGAAGCTTGCCAGGTTGAACAGTTAAACCAAGAACCAATCCTTTTACAGGTGAGCTGTTGCATTGTTAAAGAGCCTTCCCTCAAAATACTGCTCAGTAAGTCTAGGAGTGAAGCGTGACCTTTTACCCAAGATGGCAACTTCTGTTGAAATAGTCTTTGCTTTCTTGAAGATTCTTTTTTTCTTTTTGGTGATGATTTTGAGGGAAGATGAAAATTCCCTCAAAAAAGGAAACAGGAAAAAATGGAGTTGGAAAAAGTCACTACTTTCAAATTAAGAACAAAGTAAAAGCTGTAGTTGGCTCTGAGGAAATGGACATCTGTAAAACAAGATTTATACTGTGTGGTGGAGAAACATCTCTAGCAAATTAGTATCTCCTTTCATCAAGATAGAGCTCTATAAATGCTGGTCTTGGCAAGTAAAGATTTTACTGTGATAAAGGGTGTCACAAATACTCCATTTTCATTAAGAGTAATGCTTTGTATCAGAAATGCATTCTGCTTTGAAAAACTTGGAACGTGCCTCAGTGCTGTATGCCACTTAACCCGTAGCCCATCTGTGCTATCATCTGATTGCTGTGTGCCTCAGAGGGATGTCTGAAACCAGCTGGCTTTACAGGATGGGGGATGAGTCTCCACCAGTTATTTCTTTTCTCTTGCTTTTGGCTATACAGCTGTTTTTTGTGTCCACAGACAGGTCGTACCTGGTTGCTTTTCTGTCCCAGTTGGGTCAGTTTGGTAATAACTTCCTGCAGAGTCTGAAGAACTTCAGTAGCCATAGTTAAATGCTGTGTACCCCAGATGGAGCTCCACAAGTGTGATTTGGCCCTAACAAGGATGTCATCGTGCCAGCACCCTACCTGTAAATATCAACACATGGTGGAAGGAAGGAAGCTAAAAGCATTGTGCATAGGGAACATGGGAAATTTCTGAGAGCGAATGACATGAGATAGTGATGAGTTGCAGGTAATGATGTCAACAGGCCATCTGCATCTTTGAAGATCTGAGTAAATTGCATTAAAACTTGTGCTTCTAAGGCTACATCGCTGCCAAACAAAAGCTACCTGGTTTCAGGGTAACTTATATATGACTACGTGAGCTCTTGTTAAGAGTTGCCACATTCAAAATACAGGAGGAATAAACTTTTAACTCCTGTACAGTCTGGAGATATTTCAAGTATTCTGCTATTTTTATTTTACTTTTTGATACAAGTGGAATTGATAAATTCCTTAGGGAAAATGGTGGCTTTTCGGAGCAAGTCTTGAAAAATAGAATTTGTATGAGTGTCAATGAGTTTGCTATTTTACATAATTTATTTTTACAGTGAGTAAGAATATGGAAGAAGCCAGTCAGAGGTGTTATATCACTATTCAAGTGTGTCTATGTGGGCTTTTTCAAGTAAATCACAGGGTTTCACTAACACTTGCTCATAGTCATGTGCAGATTTGAAAATGTTGCATGGTGAAATTGATGAAGTAGCTAATTCTTGGTTTGGTGTGTATGAAAAGAGGCTGCCCTAGTCTTCTGCTTAATATTAAATTTTCTTTAACTTCTTTTGTGGTCCAATAAAGAGTCATAATTATAAAAAGTTTGTTTAAATTAACTTCAATTTCAATTCATAACTTTCTTTTGAAACTTCTGTCAGCTCTGTATGGTAGCATGAGAATTTATTACACAATTATGGCTGAGGGTAGCATTCATGGACAGTGATGGTTCAGGGGAAAGTATGCAGTCATATGCTTGTGGTTGCATGTAAGACCTTTTGCGGTTTGTCTTGTTCTCCTTTCTTTCTTTCTTTCTTTATTTATTTTTCCACCACCAAGTTGGTGGAAATAGAAAATCAGGTTAATTATGGAAGCATATGCTGTCTTCCTTGTAATGAGGTGAAATTATTTTCACTTATTTGGCACTAAATTTTCCTTTTTTGTTCAGAGTTAGAGGCAGTTGCATAAGCTGTGGATGGATAGTATGGAACAAAATGACTCATCAAAATACACTATAATGAATATAGCTGTGTTCTGGCAGGGAAGTGCCCAATGACTCAGCCACAGAAAAGGCTGCTAATTGAAACTGCTGCATATATGGGTTTAGATGAATATCTACTCTGAACCTGGGCCAACACACTTTTGGCACTTCTTGCTGCATGAATTACTGTTGAGGCTTTTTGAAGCGCTGGGCATCCCACATCCCATCAAAGGATGTTAAAGTAGCTTTTCAAATTTCAGTTTTGCTAGTTTTCCCTTCTTGGAAGCTTCTATGAAGGGGATGAAATGTAAACTTCCCATACTTTCCACACCCAGAAGCATACCAAAATGAGAGATATCACTTTTAAAAAGGTCTCCTAATATTACCTTAATCCTTTTGTTTTATCTTCTCTTATGAAGAGTGACTGAGACCTGGGGCTGTTTAGTCTGGAGAAAAGAAGGCCAAGAGGGGATCTTACGAGCATCTGTACATATTTCAAGGGTGGGTGTCAAGGTGAATTTGCCAGTCTCTTTTCAGTGATGCCCAGTGACCAGACAAGGAACAATGGGTACAAGCTAGAACACAGGAGATTCGACCTCACCATGAGGAGACACTTCTTTATGTTGAAGGGTGATGGAGCACTGGAAGAGGCTGCCCAGAGAGGTTGTGGAGTCTCCTTCTCTGGAGACTTCCAAAACCCACCTGGATGCATTCCTGTGCAGCTTGCCCTAGGTGATCCTGCTTTGGCAGGGATGGGGGACTCGATCTATGGAGGTCCCTTTCAACTTCTAACATTCTGTGATTCTGTGATTCTCAGTACAAGAGAACAATTCTGCGTCTGCTTGCAGAATTTGAGAATACCCATGTGGCTGATCACAGTTTGCATCTCAGTTTCAGAAAGCCTAAGAATTTCTCTGATCACATTTTCACACTCTTTCCAAATGTGGGAAAGTTGTACTTGAGCTGGCAATGTCCTAGCCTGCAGACTCATCAGAATAATCATGTTATGAAAATGGTTTCTGGATTGTAATGGTCTCTGATGGTGTAGGCCATATAGAGCTGTCCTTGGTAGCTGGATGTTACTGACTTACCCAAAGATAGAGCTAGTTTTCTTCTGCTATACTGTTGTACCGTAGTGGCAAACACTGACATTCTTACCTTAGTGGCATTTTATACTTTGTTATTAGTATTGTTAGGAATATTGTCAGGAATATGTTTTAATTAAAAAAAAATCTGTTTGTTGTTTGTGGTTTAAAAATTAATAACTGTAGGATAACTTGTGAAGGAAGTTGGATGTAGATGTATATATTTTGCAGATTGCATGCTAACTGATACTTGAAATCTCAGAATGATCCTTCCTACCGCATATCACAGCCCCATGGATTTATCCGCACATTTTCTTTCTTGTTCCATGGACTTGCAACCATTTTCTAGAAAGTCATGAAAGCCTTTTTTGTCCTAACTGTATGCTAAATGTGTATGCATGCATGTACTTAAAACATTATTCATGTCTTTTTGTCAGATTTTTTTTTTTTCCCCAATTTTTATTTTCTATCCTTAGCAGTGTTCTGTGGTGTTGTTTTGGTGTGTTGTGGTTTGGTGTTTGTTTTGTTTGTTGTTGGTTCCCCCCCCCCCCCAATTTAGAATACTGGGTGTTTGATGCAGTGATAACCTTCTTGAAAGAGAGTAGATTAGCAAAGAGAGCTTTGCAGTTGAATCTTAATTATTTATGATGAAATAATAGTTCTTACAAGTAGTAGAAAGAAGCTGCAGATGCTGTATTTGATCTGTGCTTTATAGATCATCTTATTTTTCCCTTCCCATCACATTAATTGTGTGGTAATATTAAGGTGTGTTTTATCTGTATGGCAGATATCTTTTACTACCTACTTATTTTCCTGTTTTCAGCTTGTCAACTGATTGATCATATATAGCAAACAGCTTGTTTACATGACAACATTTTGTCTTTTAATAAAATGAGACCTTTTCAAAGGTGATGTTTGGCTGAGGGGTTTGACTTATGTGAAAACAGAACTGTATCTGCTGGTGAGGAGTATTTTCTGTTTTAATATCTCCACATAAATTAATTTCAATTGTTACAGAAAGACATACACTGCATAATCATTCTGCATTCATCTTTCTGAAATTGATGAATGATTTGTCTTTGTCAAATTTGTCTAAATTCATGATGTAGTGACCATATAAAACAATGTTTGTAAGCTTGCAACAATTACAAATTGTAATGTTTGTAAGCTTACAAACATATAAGAAAGAATTGTATGGAATTTGGTGTAACAGGAGGGTGTATATCTTTTTATCAAGTTGGACAAAAAGATCAATTTTCTTTTTCATCAAAGAGCCTATATATAACAAAATAGATTTTAAAATTCTTTTGTAATTAATGCTGTCTCAGATTTTCAACCATTTTTTCCAAAGGTTATTGTCAGTCTTGTATTTTCAAATTAAATGAAAAAGCTGTCTGTAAGCATCAAGTTTCCTGTTCACTGAACATATGTAAGATAAGAGATAATACTGAAACAGCCAGGAATAAGCAGAGGTGCATTAAACTTCTGTTTGGATAATAGTGAAAATTTTGGCATCCTTTTGGTTCAGTTTGGTAGCTTTTTTGTTGTTTTGTTTTTTTAAATGCTAAATTTAAATTTCTTGTCATATTTTTATTAATTTACTGGATGAAACTTAAGAATTAAATATCTGAGAAAAATGAGGGAGGAGCAGAGCTGGACAGGTCAATTCTGTCAGGAGTTCCATACAGGGAGCTAATAAAGATCTTAATGCTAACATGCTCTTAGCAAAGTCTTTAACATCATGCCTTGCATACCAAAACAATCCTCTGCTTGTTTTCTGTAGCATTAAGATTGGTGCATGATATGATGAAGTATACAGAATGACTTCTTCAGATATTTTCAGGCCATAAAAATTTTAAGGCAGGGGATAAAAATAGTCTTGTCTATTTACAAAGTAGTTTGGCACTTACACAAGCATTCAAAAATAATTGATGGATAGTGTTAACAGTTGAAGGCAATACCTGGTTGGTGGGTGGAGTTTGTGTGTGTGTGCGTGTGTGTGGATGCATGCATGTGGAGTTTTGTTTGTTTGTTTAGTGTTTGTTTTGTGGGTTGTTGGGGGTTATTTTTTGGTGGTATGGTGTTTGGTTATTACTTTTTTTTTTTTTTTTTTTTTTTTTTTTTTTTTAATAATTCAGGTGCTTCAGGCCTTGAAGGGCAGAATTTATATTTACTGTTTAGTATTTTATTTGAAAAAAAAAATTTTTTTTTTTCATAAAGCAGGTTTTGTCTCAGTTACTGATTGCTAGCACTATATTGAAGTTAGCATCCAGTTAGCTGTTGTTTCTTTTGTTGGGTATTCGTCTCCACAGTTGCACTGAAAGCAATTCAGAAAATCATGGTTATTTCAGTAAAACTGACGTAGCAACAATTTAGTAATTGCTGAAGTCAAATGAGTTAATTCTATCAAGGCTTTTGATTTTCATTTTGTTTGCCTTTTTCAACAAAACAATTGCCTTGCACTGAGAAAGGGGGCAGGGGAGGGAACAAACATGCCCTGAAGAAAGCTCCAAACATTCCATTATACTTTTAAACAAGCAATCATATATATTTCTTTCTTCAGGGTTAACTCATATGTTAGAGAACCTAGCTCCTGTTGGTCACACAGTTTACAATTATGTCAAACTTGCATTGGCATTTTTTGTTATATTACCATGGTTACATTTGTGTTAAACTTAACTTTATCCTTGGTTGCTAATCAAAAACTAGCTAGCAGTCCAGATGTTTAACTAATCAGAATGAAGACTAGGGGGATATTTTCCACCAGTTAATTTTTCTACTTCATTATTTTTCTAAAGTTTGATTTGCCTTGCGTCTTTGTATTTGTATATTGGTGTTACACACTGAAACCAAAGTTAATGCTAGTATGTTTCTGTCAGTGAGTTATTTTTTTTGTATCATCTAGTGTTAGTTCAGAGCTGTCCTTTTGTTAATTTTCAATACTACCAGGAAATAAAAATGAGCTTGCTATGAAGCTTTAGAATTTTCTCGACTCTGATGTGGAAAACCTGTGTGATCTCTACTGGGACACATCATGTCTTTATAGACCAAAATGTTAGTAGTTTCTTCCTCTTACCAGTTTCTGTTCCATTTATGAAAGTCTGCATTCTTTCACTGTCCTTATACAGCGACCTCTGTTATGAACAACGTCCAAAAGAAATCTCTGGACAGTGTTTATAACAGTTACAATAAATATTTAACCTGAGTCAGATGGAGACTACTGACTTTCACCTCTTACTGTTCAAAACCCTGAACAATTTGAGAACTTGTTTCTAAAAGTGTAAGAGAAAAGCCTTTAGAGCTGCCACTAGCTCTGTCTCTTGACCTGGTCATAACGACAGTTACTGGTGAGAGCAGGCAAGCCAGAGAAAGATGTCCTCAATGTGCCGAATGTGAACATAAGGAAAGAGTGATACTTGGAAGAAGGGTGTTCCCAAATGTGTTAGAAGTAACTGAACAGTTTCAGAAGCGATCTCAAACGCTTGTGGTTTGTTAGAAACATGTTTTTGTGTAAAAGTGATATACCTGGAAACATCCATATTTAAGTAAAAAAATGACTGTAGGTTATGTTATTTAATTAAAAAGTTTAATTTTAATTTTGGAACACTGTAGATGATCTATTTTTTTTTTTTTAAAGGTAGTTGACAAGTAGACCAAATGCAAAGGCATCTTCAGTGTGGTTTCTCCTAGTTGCCTTGTGTTCAATAAAAGTAATGGAGATTGGAAAATGTAATGCAATGTCTTTAGAAATATGTGTCTTTTTGCTTAAGTAAAGACAACAACAGTTTGTTGTGGAACTAATAGTGTAATGAGCAACCAGGCAGAGCTAGTCATGTCTTTCTGGATGGGAGAAAGAAGATAAAGAGTTGAAGATGATTCCAAGATTGAACCCTGTGATTTTGTGAGTCTGAGGGGAAAAATAATAGAGCCATGGACAGAGGCAGATAGGGAAAAGGAAGGATTTTGCTAAAGAAAACTACCACTTCGGCTCACGTTAATTGGTATATGCTCTGTTGACTTCATTCACAGCAGTTGAGGATGTGGCCTTTGGAGTTCAGCTTTAATGAGAAGTTTGAATTGGCATGGAGATCTCAGGATAAAATCTCAGCAAAAACAGGCAGAGAAGAAAGACTGAAATTATAGAACCCAAATTCTTGCAAGTGGGCCTATAACTTGGTTCACTGATTTGTGATAGAAGCTTAGGAAAGATGAGTCAAAGAAAAAAAAAACCTGAGAGAGCTGGAAAGAGAACAGGAAGAGAGAGAAGAAACCCACCAAGAAGGCCAGATAAAGGTTAATAAGAAGAGAAACTGGAGCTTTGAAAAGCAAAGTATTTAAAAGAATCTTAATAATGAGATCATCTTAAGAGGAAAGCATGCAAATAAACCAAGAAGAAAATTAAAAATAAATATCTTTTTTCCCCACTCAATCTGAAACCAGATCAACATTACTTCTGTGAGGCAAACAATGTAAAATAGAAAATTATTACAACATTATAAGAACTAATTTTGAGGCAGATGTTAGAAAATGCAAAGGTTTCATTTTTTCAATACTATATGTTTTTGACTTCAAAGTTCAGATGTTGTCATGTTCCATTGTCTCTTCTGCATTGTTGTACTCAGAAAAAAACCCAAAACAAACACATATGCTGAAAATTTTTAAATAGATTGATATTGTGTATAAATGACTTATTTTAGGCAATGTGTAAAAAGTTGTAAAAACACCCTAAGGGTTTAGGAGAATATTGAAATAAATGGCTCAATTTTTGCTAGACAGTTGTCTTTCTATAAAAATATAGATTATTGATCAAATATATTTGTCATATATTTTCCCAAGGGTTGCAACATGGCATTATAGTCTTCAGATTGGTTTTAATGTCTAAATAAGTAATTAAATTGAGCTCTTTTTTATTTAAAGCTGTCTTTTGGGGAGATATTGCCTTAGATGATGAAGACTTAAAAATCTTTCAAATTGACAGGACGATTGACCTTACGCAGCACTCCAACGAAAGGCTTGGCCATAACACAGGTATGGTATTTTAAACTTATTTTAACTTCTTTTTTCCTGTTATTTACTTCAACATAGAAGGCAATCTCTGTGTTAAATATAGAAAGTCAGTATACTGTTTTGAGTAATACAAGTTTACACTTTAAAAAGCTATTAAACAATTAGTAGAAATTAAGTTTAGGGAAATAAAAAGATACAAGTTTAATGTGACATTTCTGATTAAAAATCTCTTACTGAACTCAAGAACAGAAGCTGGTAGGACTATTTTTATAACAATTTGAAAAGTTATCTCCTTTTAAAGCCATTTGTTTTTCAAGGCACGAAACACCTTTGATCTTTCAAGATCAAGACTGGATTTTAAAATGTTAATAGTCAGTGGTTTCCCTGCTCCCCTTTACTCCAAACAAGTAGTTACCATTGGCTTTGAAGGTATTTTAGGCACCGGTTCTGCTGACTCAAAGTGTAGAGAGCAAGGTCAGTCAGTTCCCCTTGAAGAAGATGCAGTGAAGTTATTTCTTCCTCCTGTTGACTTTCCTTTTTCTTGTGTTTTTAAATTACATAGTTTTGTTTGGTTTTGTCAATTGCCATAGTAAGAAAAGCTGGCTGTAAGTGATATTAAATATTCTCTTATCCCTTTATTTCCTTACCTGTTTTGAGATTTGTGTGTTATCTTTTCCTGTGGACAGTATCCTGTTCAGAGTACTGAGTCATCTTACTGAGGATCACTAATGCATTTGGATTAGATTTTTCTGCCTTTATTGTACAAGAGGAATCAATACAACTGCAGTGGTCAGTGGGACTGGACTTTGAAGAAAAAGCTCTGTGGAAGTTAATGATTTTGTAATGGCTTTCAGTGAAGCCTCAACAGTCTTGATTTTTCTAAAAACAGAGTTTGTTTTTTTTTCCCCTGAGAATTCAATTTTACACTGTAGATATGCAATTATTTTTCTAAATTTTCATCATTTTGATGCCTAAATTAGGAGCTTAAGCTGCTTCTACAAAGTGCACAGCCCACTGTGCTTTCTTTCCCTCTGATTTCCAAAAGAGTAAATTCCCCAAAACTGACTAGTTGATGCTAGGTAGCAAATGGGAAATGAATACAAAATGCCTGTAAAACAGAAAACAAGTTAACGTTTTACCTTAGTATCACAGTATCACTAAGGTTGGAAGAGACCTTGAAGATCATCGAGTCCAACCTGTAACCACAGACCTCACGGCTAGACCATGGCACCAAGTGCCACATCCAGTCCCCTCTTGAACGCCGCCAGGGACGGTGACTCCACCACCTCCCCGGGCAGCCCATTCCAATGGCGAATGACTCTCTCGGTGAAGAACTTCCTCCTCACCTCGAGCCTAAACTTCCCCTGGTGCAGCTTGAGACTGTGTCCCCTTGTTCTGGTGCTGGTTGCTAGGGAGAAGAGGCCAACCCCTTCCTGGCTTCAACCACCTTTCAGGTAGTTAGAATAGAATAGAATAGAATAGAATAGAATAGAATAGAATAGAATAGAATAGAATAGAATAGAATAGAATAGAATAGAATAGAATAGAATTACCAAGGTTGGAAGAGACCTTGAAGATTGTAGAGAGCAATGAGGTCGCCCCTGAGTCTCCTCTTCTCCAGGCTAAACAATCCCAGCTCCCTCAGCCTCTCCTCATAGGGCTTGTGCTCAAGGCCTCTCACCAGCCTTGTTGCCCTTCTCTGGACACGTTCAAGTGTCTCGATGTCCTTAAACTGAGGGGCCCAGAACTGGACACAGTACTCAAGGTGTGGCCTAACCAAAGCAGAGTACAGGGGCAGAATGACCTCCCTGCTCCTGCTGGCCACACCATTCCTAATGCAGGCCAGGATGCCACTGGCCTTCTTGTCCACCTGGGCGCACTGCTGGCTCATGTTCAGGTGGCTGTCGATCAGCACCCCCAGGTCCCTCTCTGTCCGGCCGCTCTCCAGCCACTCTGACCCATTGTGTGACAGACACAATGACAATTAATTACAATTTTTTTTTTTCTGTGCACTTTCTGCTGTTGACCTTCACAAACTAAAGGTGACATCAGATAGGAGGCTTATATACTTGGGTGAAAACTATCAAGATGGAGTTGTTAAGCCCCATTTTTTGTTGCAACTACTAATTTGAAAAATCCTGCAGCTCACAGGCTGTGATTCACATTATGTGACAATGATTTTTGGTAAGGATTTTCTGTCTGGATTTACAGGATCAGATACTTAATCTGTGAGCTTCTCAGAGTGTGGCTCTGTCATTTTATTTGTTTTGTCTAGGCCATACACGAAATCTTCGTAAACAGAAACAACAGAAAAGCTGGTAAAATCATTACATATATCTATTATAATGAGCCCAAACTGCCAGAAGTATTGTCCTTCTCCTGTTTGAAGTATAACATGATGCAGCAAATAAAGTGTTATGGGTTTGTTTTGTTTAGGATTTTTTGTTTGGTTTTTTTTTTTTTTTTTTAACCAAACCAACACTTTTTTTTTAGACTGTCTTGGCAAGGTTGGCATACAAGACAGATTTCTTATGTGAGCTACTTCCCCAGTCTTTCAGTAAGTGGAACACATAGGCTGTGTTAACAGATAAATGATAGTTTAGAAATTTTTTTTCTAGATGTTATAATAGTTTAGCTAAATAACACATTATTTGGGGTGGGTTTTGTTTATTTGTTTATGGGTTTTGGGGGTTTTGGGGGTTTTTTGCCGTTCTGTCTGTGGCAGTTGATGCCACGGAAGGTTTTTTTCTTAAATGTTTGTTTGAAATCTTTATAGATAATGCCATTTTTATAGGATGAATGTTAACAGGAGAGATAATTACATTACTGATGCCCACTATAAGGAATGGAATTGTCATACTCTCTATAGCCTATATTGTAGTTACCATATAACTTATTGGAGAGGAATGTTTTGAACTATTACCTCATCTATCTAAAATGTTTTTAAAAATGTGGAAAATTTTTCTCAAGGGAGCTAGCAACTATGTGACAGTTTAATCCAAATAATTAGGCACATTGTTACTTGCTGAGCAGCCACACAACCTCACATGCCTTATATGGCATTTTCTTGTTGGTAATATGATTTTAAGTTGCTGTTTAATAAATATATTTTCCACATAAAGAGTTAAAGTTGTTATGGGAAGTTAGGAAAAGTCTTTTAGTGGTAGTTGGAGGTTTCAGTGATCCTGTTCTTTCTCTTATCTTTTTACTCTTGCTGTTGAAAATTAGTTTGAAACCCCTTTTATCTCATAACAGATATTAAATTTTAAACTATACCCTACCACAAACTTCTGGAAATTACAAAACTTTCTGAACATTTCTGAATGATTTATTAACTAGTGCAATACTATCAGTGCTCTTCAGGTTTACTGGTGTTTGCAGAAGGACTTGCAGTCCTAAAAGGATTATGTGTTAAGGGAGTGTGGCAGATGCATCAAATGTATGCAGGAAACTTAGAAATATGTTGTGTTTCTGTAAATGGCATGGTAAATGTTAAAATCAACTAATTTGCTTTTCTTACTCATTGGCTGCTGAAATAACATAGGCAGGTACATGCCTGTGAGATCTTACTTCAATACACACTGGCATGTGATGTTTCAAAGCCTTTACATAAAGTGCATTGACATGCTGACAAAGAAAACCAAGTGGTTCATGGTAAAATCAACAATATTGAGTTAACAATATTAAGTATCCATTGCTTCTTCTTGTTGTAGTGGTGGTGTGTTTTTTTGTGGTTTTTTTTTTGTCATTTTGTGTTTTTTTTTTTTTTTTCCTGTTGAAACTTTGGGTGCTTGCTTTCTCTTTTTCCCTGCCCTTGAAATGAGATTATTGTGCCAAGTATTTAGGAAATTTCTATGAGAGTAAGGCTTTTAGCTGTCTGTCAATATGGCTCTGAGGATGTCAAGGTCACCAAGAAGGAAAAAAGCCCCAAATAATAATTAGATGATGTAATTTTCATAACTTGTCTGAATCACAAAGACATGTTGGCTTACATTCTGGAATGCATATTAGAAAAATTTTCACCTAAAAATGTGGGTTTATTTCACTGTCAAGTATACGTAAAGAATTTGTGTGTGAGTCATTGAAGAATGTTAAACTTCCTTTAAGACTCATTGCAGGTTTTGTTGGATATTTTCTGATGGCTTTAGGCTGTATAGTTGCTGTAGGTGTAAGATTTCATGGTTTTAACTTTTGTAAAATTCCTTTTTTTGTGTGTCTTTTTAAAGGTGGATTTGGAGAGCATGGAATGTCAAAAAAACGTGGTGCCCTCTATCAGCTTATAGACAGGATAAGAAGATTTGGCTCTGGTATTTTCACTGTTTAAATTAGCAGGTTGCCTGATATGATAATGTATCATGAAAATTAATGATGATAGCACTTTAACACTTTAAAGCTCTTCTGTATTACTATTAGCATAAACAAACTATAAAATAAATAGCACCAGAATAGTAATGAAGAGATTAGCTCTTTGTTGCATTTTCTTAGGGGTCTATTTCCAGCATCAAATCTAGAGGCTCAATAGGACTTTTGTATGGCTGTGTTCACAGTTATTATTTCAACTAATATCAATACAATGCGTTGTCAGTACACGTAGGCTGCTATTTTAAGGGTTTCTTTTCTGGATCCAGTTGGGGCATTCTGATGCTTCATACTGTGTCTGAAACATTTATGGTGTATTGCACTGGAGAAACACGCTTTTATACTAACCATAGTCCTGTAAGTATGAATGTAGTAGAATGTAGGCTGTATATGTCATACTTCTGAAGGGCATAAAGAAATAATCTGACTGACCTGCTGGAAAATAATTGCTCTCTTTTTTTGGGGGGTGTGTGGTGTGTGTATGTGTGTGATCTCATTCAGTGTTTTAACTATCATTACAGGCTTTGAGCAAAATAATACATCTAAAGGAAGAAGTACTGTAAAATTCTCAGGGAAAAATGAGAAAAACCGATTTCCCAGAGCTGCTACATCACGAACAGAAAGAATATGGCCAGGGGTGTCATTCCATATGTAATAGGTGGAAATTTCACTGGTAAGCTTTGTGCTTTGGAGGTGGAGAAGGAATATGAGATTTTTTAAAATTATCTTCCCCCCCCTTTTTCATTTTCTTTTCATTGAAGTCAAGTCATACTATGGAATTCAGTAGATTTTTTTGTTGGATTTGGCTTGATATACATCTGCTCTGAAAATATTAGTCATACTTCAAAAAATTGTTCCCAGAACCAAACTGTATAATAAAAATGTGTAACTGCTTTAGAAAGGGAAGACTCTGACTAATATTTCTTGTTGTGTGCTTGTTTTCAAGAACCTAAGTAACATAAAGTCATGTAGTCTCTAGTGGGGTTTTTTTTGTTTATTTATTGCTTTTTTTAAATTAAAAATACAGGATGTTTAGTAAAGCTAATTTAACTGGTGTGTAACATGTATTCTGGTAAACTGATCTCACTCAAACTGACTCAGCTGTGTGTTGTAATTCCTCAGTCTGGTTTTCAGATGGGTATACACAGACATTATGTGTGACAAGAAGAAAAACTGACTTCCAAATATATATATAGAATTCTTAGCAGAAAACTAGAAAAAAATGAAAACAATTGTTATCTCAAAAGTGCAAATGGATCTGTATCAGTGTGGATCTAAGAGGTAATTTAAAACAAAAAGGGAGGGAGAAAAGCAAAGATGGGTGGGAAAAGACATGTAATAACTTCTTATTTACTGTTCACAATGATACAGGGAACCAAAAGAAACAAGCAGATGCTCACTTGTAATTTCTTTCAAACTGGCAGCTAAATTCAGATTTTTGGTTTGTGTATTTTCATAATATTATAGCAGATGTGACCTTTACTTTAGTATTACCATCTTCTGAAATAACAGTAGTGAACTAAATGGAATTCGAGGTATATCATGTTAAACCTTTGCATTCAGTATATCATTTTACCTTTTTCATAACCAAAGATAAATTCTGAAGATTGGAAACAATTGCTTAAAGATGAAAGGAAAGGGCAAGATGGGCTGAGATAACCTTTAAGTTTTAGGATCCAACATGATTTGAAATGGCTATTGTTAATGCACTTTCAGGTTTTGTTGTTATTTTGGGGGTTGCATTTGTTTTTCTTTGTTTGGTGGGGGGTTTGAATGGTTTTATTTTTAAAGTATCCTTTGCTGTAACATACAACTTCACAAGAGTCTGCAAGGTGAATGCATTTCTGCTAGTAAATTCATGCCAAATAGTACTCTCTTTTAATGGATTTCCATCTCAGAAGCAATACAGCTATATACTCAGATGCCACCTCTGAGTTAGTAAGCCTTGTCTTTTATCAGGCAATGAAATGACATTTAACCTATTTTGACTGCTATATACTTACTGGCTTTCTCTTCTGTAACAAGTCCTTCTTTGGCTGCTTCTGCATCAACAATACAGTTTTAATTGTTTCTGATTGTTTTTCATTTTTCAAACAAGTATCTAGATCTGATTATTACTGGATCAAAATAAGAATTTTCCATGGACCATTGGATTTCTGAACTGATTTGATGCAAAGAAGCAGAGACTGGTCTCTTTTCAAGGCAGCATTATTAAATGTCTTAGCTGGTGTGCCTGTTTACATGACAGGTTAAACTGGTCCCAGATTTAAAGGGTGTAGGGTATTTTTTTTAAATGTATATTTTTTTCTTCTGACCAGATAGGATGCATAGTTTCTCAATTTACTTATCTTTCTCATTCCACTCTCCCCCTTTTTTCTTTCTCTTTTTTTTCTTTTCTTTTTCTTGCTTTGTTTTTTCTCCCCCCCCGCCAATGATTCACTTGATAATTTAATCTGGGAAATCACTTAGCAAATATTATGCTAACGAAGGCAGACTGTATTTCTTCTGCTGTCTTCCTGTGGTGTAACATGTCTGTAGTCTTTATTGCAATTTTTGCATTTGCTAGAGTGTGTCAGGCAGTATGTGAAGAAATGATGGTCTGAGTATCTCTTTAACTGAAATCTGGCAGTACATGGGACTGTTACCACATAGGACTCTTTTCAGGCCACTATTCCTAGTATTGTAGTCCAATTTTAAGGAACAAGATGCAGTTAGAAAAGTTGTGTATTTAATCTCATATAATTATTCTTCCAGGTACTCAGCGTGCCATGTTCAAGCAGGCTATGCGGCACTGGGAAAAGTACACGTGTGTCACCTTTATTGAACGAAGCGATGAAGAAAGTTACATTGTATTTACATATAGACCATGTGGGTAAGTCTACATGCCTGGTCATAGATACTTCTGCTTTCAATGTTTGGCCATGTTTGCCAGCTTTGCAGTTATAAGTGTATATATAATGGAGAATTAATAGTTGCTGCATTTAAATGATATGTTTAAATGTGTGTTCTGCGTGGTCATTGGAATGGGCTGCCCAGAGAGGTGGTGGAGTCACCGCCTCCTAAGATGTTTTAAGAAAGATATTATCTTGGTCTTGGAAAGTCTCTGGGCTGTGAATTCACCTGTCATGTTCTTTGTGATCCTGTAGATTTGCTGTAGACCCCTGTTAGAAACAGTGTCAAATTAAATGGACTTTTGCTCTCACCCAGCATGGCTTTTATTTTAGTTAACAGCAGAACCTTGAAGAGAGGATTAAGGGCTAGTGACACACAGCTGGAAGACAAATGGATGCAGAGAATAATCATGATGGTTCCCTTTGCTCACAGAGGTAGAAAGCAATGTGAATTTAAACAGAAGAGTGTGAAAGACATAAGTGACCTCAGACACTATAGAAAGAAGTATGAGGATATTTACAGAAATCTTGGTTTCATGAAAAGTAAATCTACAGCTTTAAAGTGCCCAAAGCCATACAACAGAAGAATCTGTCAACTGTCAAAAGCAGTTGAATTACTTCTTTTGGAGTCCTGAGCCATTTGGGAAGAGCCAGATAAATAAAAATCTATCTTCTCTGGGTGAATAGGAACCACTGTGCACTAAACACTGGCATACAGTGCTGATATAGAATTTTCCATGGAAAAAGTCCAGACAAAAGGGATACCAAACCATCTGCAAACACTTTCTGCTCCATGGCCAGTGCATTGAAATTGATGTCAGTTCTTTCCTGTAGCACCATGCTGTGTTGGTTTATTAGCACATTATGTCATTATTGTTTGCACTACCATAGCAGTTAAGATTCACAGATGAGAGAGACTTCATTGTATTTAGCACCGTTCAAATAAAAAACTAAATGATAAACCCTGCTCCAAGAAGCACACAGTCAAAACATAACACATACAATGAAACAGAAAGTGGATATAGTAATATATGTGGAAACACAGGTGGCACTATCTGCACATGTCTCAGATGACAGCATTAGCACATTAGCAAGTGAAGTGCTATTGAGCCTTTGTAAACATTAAAGATATTTTGAACAAGCGTAACGCATTACTTCTTGCAGCAGTTCATGGGAAGCTCATTCCAGAAGGGCAGTGATGAAAAAAGCGTATTTGAAATATAGCAGCTGGTTATGAGAGATGCGTGACCTACCTGAAGTTCAGATTTTATATATCTGGAATGAATGAGAGAGAAGTTTTGATTATCATAGACCCATACAACTGCAACGGATCTCATAAAGATGTCTAATTTATTCTTAAGTCAGAAATAGCTATACTTAAGTCATTGTAGACATACACTTGTCTAACTTGTTTCTAAAAACATTCAAAGAGGAATACTTCACAGCCTGCTAGGAAATGTAATTATTCAGTTTCCTAATACAAGAAGTGTACTGTCAGGGGCAATATTTTTGGTCATAGGTAAACCAGGTATTTCTTTCTGCAATTGAAGTACATTAACTCTTTTTCTTGTTCATTACAGCCATAGAAAAACAAATAATTCTGCTTTCTTTTTTGAAAGAATCTGTTATATACTTTGAGACTGTTGTTATGGCTAGAAAACAGCTAATTAATTCAATATTTCTTGCTAAGACATGTTTTATAAGTTTTTGATCATGTTGTTAGGTTGTTTGAAATTCTCTTCTATTGGTCCACAGCTTTCTTCAAATTCAAAATCCTAAAGTAAGGCATGTTTGTCCAGATGAGTCTTTGCTTCTGCTGAGCCAGGGTTAGAGCTAATTCATGTGTCTTGTACTCTCTCCTTTCATTTAACTAAGTGTGGTACCTCATTTCTCAACAGCAGCCATGTTCAACTTGTGGTCAATTAGGACATGACTACAAATGAGAATCGGAGTTTTGCACAGCACCCCATCACTAGTTCCAAGTGTGTGCCATGCTTTGGTTATCTCAGGACACCAAAGAGATCTTTACAAATCTCTTCTCTGATCTGTTAAAATTGCTGTTAATTCCAGTCTTCATGATATTTAGCAGTCTTTTTTGACACTACAAGTTTTAGGAGCATCTTCTCTGTATTCTCTTCGTATAATATTCCAACCAGCATTTTTCTTCTCTTTGTATAAGGGTTCTCACGTTTGCATATAGGAAGGTTGCAAGGAAAAATGTTCAAAAATTTCCAGTGGTATCCTTCCCTCACATCATAATGATTTCATCCATTGCAGTCTTAAACTACATTTGCCTTGCTTATTTAACCAGTTTTGAGAACAATTAATTGTTGAACTGTTTTCCCTTCATACAGCTGAAACTAACTTAGTAGTTTGAAATGTTGTAATTACTGATAGTCATTTCTACTTATTAGCTGCACATGTGAGAATAATAGGTATAGGATATATATAGAGAATAATATATATAGTATATAGATATAGAGACAGTATATAGGTATAGAGTATTAATACAGTAGTCTTTGTGATTCTTCTGCCAAAGCAGAATAAATCAAAATTGATACCTATTACAGCAAAAATTTATACAACTAATTGGTGAGGGCAAGTAAAACTCATCTGTAAACAGGTTTAAAAGAGTTTTCATTCACTACTACTTTATGCTGGCTATCAGATAGGAAATTCCTGAAGACAATCAGTATACTCTGTATGCAAAGGCAAAAAAGAGGTCAGCAAACTGGGATGGCCTCTAGTCACTTGCTCTTAATAAATATTACCGAGTATAAGATCAAGCTTCTTTTAAAATAGTGAGACAGAAAAAGAAGAATTTGTCATATTGTTCTGGTCTTTCAGCATACCTTTGATCTGACTTAGTGGCAATTTCTGTTCTTCACTAGGGGATCTGAGTACTTTTTATGACAAATTTTCAATGAGTTATTACAATTACTGCTGTATCCTCTTGTATTGGCATTTGACAAAGCTGTTTGAGATACATGAAAATCAGTTCTCTTTCATGTGCTTCCCCAAGCATTGTAGACCAAATGTGGGTTCTTTGAACTCATTCATATATTAGACATTTGTCTTAGTTTGAATAATGGACAGATATAATTTTATTTCCCCATAAGAGCAAAATAAAATGCTCTTGTTGAATTGGAGAGAAATATAGAATGATATTCAAAAATATACAGAAAAATACAGAATACGTGAATCCTTAACACCTAATAAGTATTCAAAAGAATACAGGATACATGAAAACCTCCCCAGACCTTTCCCCCAACCAGACTAAAGCAAAGGCCCCAGTGCTCCTTTTCTCCCTCCATTGTCTTCCTTCCATTAGGCCTAAATAGGCCAAAATTGTGCAGGACAAATTAGTCAGTTCTCTGCAGGCCATAAAGAGGCCTGAGATACTCCCCCATGTTGCCAGATAAGGACTCCTGACGGAGAGCAGACAGGAGGGAGAAAAAAGGCAGAAACTAACTCTGCAGCCAATTTTATAGGGATACAGACGTTATGGGAATGAAATACAAAGATTACATTTTCCGGGGTGTATCTTCCAGACCATCCCGTCCTCCTGGAAGACCTCTCTGTGATTTAAGACCTCCCAGTGCCTTAAACGCAGGACAACATTACAGGCAAATTCTTAAAAGTTGGGGAAACGGGTAAATTCATGGCCTGAGGTTCTGCAACATTCTTTTGTTTTAAGAAGGATTACATGTTATAAAAGGTGCTCAGTGACTTTTATGGAATGAAAATAAATTCAGTTATGGTAAATACTCCATGGCACTAGGGCTTTCAGCTGGTAATTAACTCTGCCAGCTGGCATTCAGCCTACCCACAGCTGTTGACAGCTTTTCTAGGGCCTGTTGTGTGGCCTTGCATGTGGGTGTGACAAGGTGCAGGTGTCCAGTTGTCACAGTCTAAACTGCAGTGTATTAACATAAGTGGAATGAGGGATGATGTATGTTAATATACTGATATAGACAGCTGTTAACTAAGAAATGGACTCAGTTGGCTATTCTTTGTAATATTGGGTTGGTTGTCTCTATTGAATAGGTGAAGCGATAGTCACTTTTGCCATCACAACAAATCCTCTTATGACATTGAATCGGCACATTTAGTAACCATGATTGTACTGACCCCTGACAACAAATAAACTCATCAAGCCAGCTCATGGCCAGCATCTCCTTTGTACAGAATGAGTTATATTTATGAATGAAAGAGTTGTGTTTTCACCAAGTAAAAACCTGTGCTTCTTCAGTGAGATCTTACTCATGTATTTTGTGAACCTCTTTATATGTTTTTTTTTTTTTTAATGGTGATGTGATGTTCTGTGAACTTAGTACATTTATGAATTTCTGCAGTTTTTCATCAAGAAATTCCTATAATTAGTGCCATTGCAAAATAATGTTGTGGTCTGTGAGGATTTTTATCTTGCCACATGCTGAAGAGTGCAGCTTTATAAAGAAGTGTCTCTGTCCGATTCTCTCTTCCTTCATATTAATTTAAGAGTATTTTGATAGTAGCCGTGAATTATATTACTTAAAAGAATGAGTGTATTGTTCCAGATGTTTCACTTTCTGTCACTTTTTTCTCTTTGCAAACCATCATTGGTCAGCTAGACTGATTAAATGGAATTAGAGATTCATAAATAGTTGCTGTCTCCAAACGGTGTCTGGTGCCGTAAAGATTAAAGAGTTGAGGAGCTTTAAAAGCTGGCAGTTGTCTCAATTTAAGGGGCATGATAAGTTCTTATACCACATATAGAAGTCTTGGTCTTTTGCCAAACATACCTGGGATCAAAACCTTGGTATTGCAAAATAATTTGTTTAATAGATGTGGTGTTGTCATTTTCCTCAACTTTTGACTCAGTGCAATTGTCAAAATTATCAGAATCTTGTAGGTTAATTGGATGAATCTGGTGTGCTTGACATGACACTCAATCTACAAATCCTAATCACCTTTCCAGTGTACACTGCTGCTATTTTAAGACCTGGTGTTAATTCTAATTTTCTTTTGGCACGTAAAAAACCAAAACCAAAACCAAACCTCAATAAATTTTAATCACTGTAAGGCAATTATGATGCTCATCTGCATCCTTGTTTTCTGAAGCAGGCCAACATTAAAAAAGCAGTTCCCAGTGTGCTGGGTTTTAGGTGTTCATCATTAGACAACGTAGAGGAATACTATGTGAAAGATTGCAGTTAATTTTTTTCTTTCTGATAGGAAAGAAAAGATGAAGATCTTTCAAATGTGTCAGATGAGGTACCCAAAGTCATTATACATATTTGACAATGCCCAACTTCTCTTGTTGTTTTATGACTATAAAGTGTCCAATTATATTTGTGAACACATGAATATATATCTGGTTTATGAAATACCACTAAAAGTTTTCAGATATGATCTTAAGCACCTCTGTTTTTGAGAAGCAATCAACTTCTTGCTTTTGTTAGTGGCATTTCATAGAATTATAGAATTGCTTTTTGAGGAAAGATCTCTTAAGATTGAATCCAACCTTTTTTTTTTTTTTTAATAAATTGGTTAATTAGTTATTTAGCATATTTTTTTATAAAACCAAATTGTGTTAGTAACTTTAAATGTTCTACTAGATGTTTTGTTGCTCTGCTATTATTGCACAGCTATTACTTGGTCTTTTCCAAGATATAGGACACAACATTAAAAGGTTGCAACTTCTTTTGGTTCAAATGAAGTAAAAAAGACAGGAAGAGATAAACTGTAGTTAATACTTCCTTTATTCTTTTGCTCTTATGAATAGTGTCAATAAAAGTAGAGCTGGAGATTACCTGTAATAATTATTTATTATTTTTTTCACTTTTTCTGTCATGGCAAAAATTGCATTTAAAATCTATGGAAAATTTTAAGCCACCAAATACAGAATAGAATCAACAAGGTTGGAAAAGACCTCAGAGATCATCAAGTACAACCTATTACCTGTCACCTAACACGTCATGACCAACTAAACCATGGCTTCAAGTGCCATGACCAATCCTTTTTGAACACTGCCAGGGACGGGGTCTCCACCACCTCCCTGGGCAGCACATTCCAATGGTCAACTGCTCTTTCTGCGAAGAACTTTCTCCTCACCTCAAGCCTAAACTTCCCCTGGTGCATCTTGAGACTTTGTCCTCTTGTTCTGGTGCTGGTTGCCTGGGAGAAGAGACCAACCCCCACCTGGCTACAACCTTCTTTCAGATAGCTGTATTGAGCAATGAGGTCTCCCCTTCTTCTCCAGGCTAAACAACCCCACCTCCCTCAACCTCTCCTCATAGGGCTTGTACTCAAGACCTCTCATCAGCCTCGTTGCCCTTCTCTGGACATGTTCGTGTCTCAATATCCTTCTTAAATTGAGGCGCTCAGAACTGGACACAGTACTCAAGGTGACTGGCTGCCAGCTGGATGTGGCACCATTCACCACCACTCTCTGGGCTTGGCCCTCCAGCCAGTTCCTAACCCATCACAGAGTGCCGCTGTCCAAACCACAGGCTAACAGCTTGGCCAGGAGTTTGCTATGGGGGATGGTGTCAAAGGCCTTGCTGAAGTCCAGGTAGACTGCATCCACAGTAGTGGATAACTAGTGAAAGAGAAAAACCTTAGTAAAATGTTATTGAAAGTATCTTGAAAGTGCTTTCTATTGAAAGTATATTGAAAGTGCTTTAATTATGTTTACATGTTTGTCTGTAGCTATAATATTGATTCTGCAAACATGCAGTCTGAAAAATATGCTAAGCAAAACTGTCTGCATGTCAGGTGCAAAGGTGAAAATGTGCGCTGTAGAAGCATGAGATAAATTTGTGTAACTGCTCTAAATTTTGATCTTAATCTTATTTCTATTGTGCTCCATTTTATCACCTTAAGGTAGTTTCTAAAAAAAGTATTATTTATGTCCATACAGTGTGATGGAAATACACAGAGCAATACACAACTGGCTTTTATTTTTTGTTACTGTAGTATAGAACACTGCAACACTGACAATGGTAAAGAATTAAAGCAGGGAGTCTAATTTGCTATTGTATTTATTTTCCTGCCTTGAAGAGAGCTATGAAGGGAAGACACCTTAAGAAATTATTTAAACATGATATTGCACAACTGTAGCTGATGCACTGAGCCTGATTCGGTGCTTTGACCTAAAATGGTGGTTCATAACTGTCCTTAGAACTGTCTGAAGGAGGTAGAGTGAACTTACTTTGAATGTGGGAATACTTGAGAAGTAGTTGAGATATCAAGGAATTATTGTAAGGTATTGAATTGTTGTATTTTCAAAATTGTTTCCAAGTCCTTGATTCATCCCTCCTAGACCGTTGTATAATATTTTCTTCTGAAGTAACTTAATAGAATAGACCAGGTTGGAAGAGACCTTCAAGATCTTTGCATCCAACCTATCAACCAATCCAACCCACCTAATCAACTAAACCATGGCACCAAGCACCCCATCAAGTCTCCTCCTAAACACCTCCAATGATGGTGACTCCACCACCTCCCGGGCAGCCCATTCCAATGGGCAATCACTCTCTCTGTGTAGAATTTCTTCCTAACATCCAGCCTAAACCTCCCCTGGTGCAGCCTGAGACTGTGTCCTCTTGTTCTGGTGCTGGTTGCCTGGGAGAAGAGACCAACCCCCACCTGTCTACCACCTCCCTTGAGGTAATTGTGAAGAGCAATAAGGTCACCCCTGAGTCTCCTCCAGGCTAAGCAACCCCAGCTCCCTCAGCCTCTCCTCATAGGGCTTGTGTTCCAAACCCCTCACCAACTTCGTTGCCCTTCTCTGGACATGCTCCAGCAAGTCAACATCCTTCCTAAACTGAGGGGCCCACACCTTGAGTGGCCTAACCAGTGCTCCGTACAGGAGGAGAATGACCTCCCTGCTCCTGCTGGCCACACTGTTCCTGATGCAGGCCAGGATGCCATTGGCCCTCTTGGCTGCCTGGGCACACTGCAGGCTCATGTTCAGCCTAGCATTGACCAGTACCTCCAGGTCCCTCTGTGCCTGGCCGCTCTCCAGCCACTCTGACCCCAGCCTGTAGCACTGCATGGGGTTGCTGTGGCCAGTGTGCTGAACCTGGCACTTGGATGTGTTAAATCTCATGCCGTTGGATTCTGCCTATCTGTCCAGCCTGTCAAGGTCCCTCCGCAAAGCCTCTCTACCCTCCAGCAGATCAACTCCTGCCCCCAGCTTGGTGTCGTCTGCAAATTTACTGATGATGGACTCAATGCCCTCATCCAGATCATCAATAAAGATGTTGAAGAGCATGGGGCCCAGCACTGATCCTTGGGGCACACCACTAGTGACAGGCCGTCAGCTGGATGTGGCACCATTCGCCACCACTCTCTGGGCTCAGCCCTCCAGCCAGTTCCTAACCCTAACTTGTTGTGACCTTTTAAAATTTAGTTGTATTAGACGCTAAAATGACCAGCTGTGACTGACTGACCAGCCAAATAATGAAAGTGAAAAGTCTTTATGGTACTGCAAAAGCTGAAAAAGAGAAACAAGTAAATGTTGTCTGTAGAATTCAATCTGCTACTGCTCTTGCTTCCATAGCTGCTTTTCCTTTACTGGCCACAGAAGCATATGAGGGATAGGATCATGTGCCGCACTAGTATTGACCTCACAAAGATCAACATATTCTGCTGTGTAAATGTCACATCAGATTAACAACAACAACAAAAAACCCAAACATATAAAAGCACAAGGATTGTGGGCATAGGGTCTAGGTGATCTGCTCAGTACAATTCCATTCCACCTGACAGACTGCAGAATTTACCAAGTAGAGATGGGAAATCACGCTTTTAAAAGGGAATATAATGCTGCCTTGAAATATTTAACATCTTCAGAGGTGACAGAGAATCAGTTTACAAAACCTGAAATTGTCTTCCCTTTGGTATAATTTGCTTTATTCTCCTTTCTCTCCTTTCACTAGCAGACTTTCTTTTCTAACCAGAAAGCAGACATCTCAGGTAAATGCTTAATGTATGAATGCTGAAAAGGGCATATTTTTTCCATAAGTTTACACTGAAATAATGGAAGAGTAGTGGAACAGGAATAAAACATGAGGGCTGTTGCGAAGCAGGGTTTTTGGTTGCTTATGTGTGGGTTTTCTTGTGAAAATACAACTTTCAGGGACTAAGCTTGCTATTACAAGAAAACAGGATTCGTCATCTCATTCAGGATATCTTCCTTCTTTGTATGCTAAATGAATATCATACAGGAGTACTATTGCACTCGCATCACTTCTGTGCCCCTTTTTAGATGGAACTAATGAAATAGGATGACTTTTCTGATCAAAATAAAGGAAACTTCTCAGAATTGAGTGACCAAGAGTCTAGTAAGTGCTGTCAAGACAATGCAACAAAAGTATGGCAAAGAAGAAACCTTACCTTATTCTTTCCATCTCCTTCTGCATGCTGCTTTAGTGTGCGTGGGCAAGAAAGAAGTGATATGGATGGGTGAGATGGTAGTTCCTGTCAACTTTTATGATTCATTGGATGAAAAGAAATTCCTATGTCATTTAGGGATACAAGGCTACAATTGACAGTCCTGTTGGTCATAGCTAACATGTTTTAAGACCTTGAATAAAAAAAGCACCCAGAATATTAATGTGTCCTATTTTCGACATTGTGAATAATAAATTATTATTGCAGTAGATCTAGAGTTTGTGAGACTGTAGAAATTGCATAGTGCATTGTTCTGCATCTAACATTTTTTCATATTCTAACTGAATCTGCTGTATGATCTGTAGATATATGCATGAAAACTTTCACCTGTGTTTGTGCTTTAATTGCAGGTGCTGTTCTTATGTGGGCCGAAGGGGAAATGGTCCTCAGGCTATATCTATTGGGAAAAACTGTGATAAATTTGGTATAGTTGTCCATGAGTTGGGTCACGTGATAGGTTTTTGGCACGAACATACACGACCAGACCGTGATGACCATGTCACCATCATTAGAGAAAACATCCAGCCTGGTGAGAGACTATAATAGGTCCTTTATTTTGAGGGGGTGGAGGACCTATTTATTTTTTGTTTTCTTCATCTACTTCACTCTCTTAAAACTTAACACTGCATAGCAGAAATTGACATTTATGCTTGCTATTCCTCTTAGCTAGACTGATCTAAAGCTGATTCACGAAAAAATACTGCAACTAAAATAGAATCTTTTCTAAACATCTGGACAACTAGTAAGTCATTAAATAATATTGGCTAGAAGGAGAGAAATAGTAGTTATGTTTAAAAAATTGCAGGAAGCCTTTGCTCTTAAATGCCTTTGAAAATAAAGTTTCTGTGCTTGAGAAAGGGCTTTTCTTTCATAGTGGCTACATATCGTTAAATAAAGACAGTAGCTTCTTAGCTGCTCAAGAGATTTAGACCTGGAAGGTAAGATGAGGTCTGAATATGTGACAAAGATGGGCACTGTTCTCACAGCTTCCACATTACTCATTTCCTACAGAGCCTGCACCTTCGCCAGTAGCCTTGATGCTGTTGAGACAAAGTGTCTGAGGAAACTGAGAACTTCAAACTGTGACTCTCTCCTCTTTGTCAGTCTAGCTCTTGTGCCCACACTTGTGAGGCATGGACAAGATGGGAGGGAACTAGGCATATTTGACTTGCAATGCACATAAATGTGCATGCTCTTTATGAAAAACTGGTTTTGATGTACAGAAAATCTCTGCTTAGAAGAATTAAAACTGTCCAGTAATAGTTCAGAATATTAGTCTGTTCCTGTAGAAAAATGTTTTAAAACAAAGTAGATTGGAGATGCAAAATCTTTACCACCTCAGCTAGGACTGTGGGAAGATGACTGGTAGCTGATACACACTCCCACAAGTCTCTCAAGTCCTGAAAGGACGCATGTTTCTAAGCCTTCCTTCTGTTCTCTCTGTGTCGTGATTTGTGTAAGTGCCATAAGTACCCTCCCTATGCTTATTCTGTAATGTAGAAACTGTCTGAGTGCCATCCTAAGCTTCCCGCTCTTTTCTTTGAGTAATCTCTAGTTTCTGGATGTTTGTCTAAAAGTGTTTATTGTCACGTGATGTGAGTTTGAGGGTCACTAAATGGAATGAGGAATTCATGACCTCCAAGACACCTGGGTTGTGTTATATGTTGGTTAATAATGTAAATCCACTGTAGGTTTTTTGCAAGACACTAATGGTAATATGAATTGGAGTAAGGGATGTTTTGCTCCTCTTAACACACTGATTAGGAGAAAAAACTTCTGATCTGGAACAACAATGGTAAGTATAATTCCTCAATGAGGAGGTTTCTTGCAGGGTCTTTGCTGTCAAAATAATTTCTTTCTGGAATTAAGAACCAGGCCAAGAAATTTTATGGATTCTACATGAAGTGCCACATAATGTGTGGAACCTCTATGTAGGTTAGGTGAACGAGAGTAGTCTTTCTAAATGCCTAATATAGGATTTGATATGTTTCAGATGACATCTGTCCTCTTAGTTATTAAAGTCACACAGTTACTCCAAATGGCTAAGACAGTCAGTGAGTGATCAGGTTAGGATATTTGTTGGTTTTATTTTCCTGATTAGTTCTTCACACACACACATACACACCAAAAAGAAAGAGAGAGAAAGATTAAAGGAAGTCTAATTATCAATCATTCTTAGGTCAGGAATACAACTTCTTGAAGATGGAGCCTGGAGAGGTGAACTCCCTTGGGGAACCATATGACTTTGACAGCATTATGCACTATGCCAGGAACACCTTCTCAAGGTTGGAGTCTCAGGTTATACCTTTTGACTTTTAATTTTATTCTATTCCTCTCCATGAATGTTAAGAACTATGTTTTTTTAAGGATTCTGAAATCACTTAAAAGATCCCTTGCTATAGTATTCTTACATTCAAAGCACAGCTTGTTTATTTTAAGTCAGAATAATGTAATTATATTTTTAAACACATTTCAGTTCTGTTCAGTTTCAAAGCAGCCTTTTGATCTTGCTTCAGTTCATTAAATTTTAAGACAAGGTAATCTGGAAATGTTTCATATAATACTCAGTTTCTTTTTATCTCCACAAAAAGTTGAATTTCAGAAAACCCAAATAAATGAAATGGTTAGGAAATTTATGTGTAACATGGTCTGTCTTCTTAAAAAGTAATCTCATTTGATGCATAATACAGGTGGAATGTGTTAGGCTATTAGCGTATCTACTATACAAACTACAGTCTTTGTTAAGGACTGCAGCCAACCATTTATAACAGAAGCTGCAGCCTCTTCTCTCTTGCTTGTATAGATTGTTACTGTCATCAAAAGCATATAATAAAGAGTTCTGCTAGTTTTACTTTGACCTGTTGCAGGTTGATCCATTCCCAACTCCCATGTGTGGCTTGCTCTGAAAACTGATCTGGTTGTGGGGAGCTGTTCTCATAGGCTAGCCCTTCTTTGAGGTATAATTAAAGGAGTCTTCCACCTGGTCTCTTGTGGTATTTCATACCGAATTGCAGTTCAGTTAATTGCTCTCTAAAAATACTAGAATAATGTAAAACAAACAAACAAACAAACAAAAAAAAAACCACAAAAAACCACACAAAACAAACAAACCCTAAAACCCCCAAAATTCCAAATAACCCCTACACAAAAAAGAAAAAAACAAGGTGTTAGTTTGAGAGGTTATGTACTTGGTGCTTTTTCAGGTTTTTGCCCAAATCATGCACTTTAAAGTAAGAGTTCTAGACAACCTGAGACCCTGAAATAAAGTAAAAACTGTCAGAAACCTCAAAACCAGCTTTTGCAGATTTCTTAGGTTTGTTCTCCTCTCTATATATGATATTATTGAAATAAAAATCCTAGCACAGGATGCATTCAGCATACACATAATTCATCCCTGGAAAAGCATGGGAGTGAGCCACATGAGGTAGATATTAGTCACATTGCTTAATCCAGTTACAGATACCATTACTTAAAGGAAGAGCTTATAAGAACCTATGTAAAGTACTGTAATTTAACAAGCTGGAACCCCCAGACTCCTAGGGCAGTGACAGCATCAAGATAATTTGATTTGCCAGCCCTCATCTCACCACTTTTCATGCTGGCAAAAAGTGGTAGTGCTATGAGTAGGCATGACCTGCCCCAAGGAACTAGAGTTTGTTACTTCACACTGTTGAAAAATAACCAGCGAACCCTTGAGGTCGTGCACTGATTTGCACTGACTTATCTGGAAAGCATGAGTTGTGCTTAGGGTGGCATATTGCCACCTGTTTGTTTGACTTACTCACTGGTGTAAGTAATAGAAATCAGAATACTTCATAAAGTTCTAGTCACACACAATGATGTTGTTCACACTGTATTAAAACTGTTAACAGATTGTTGCCTTACTAAAGTGGTAAGATGCTTAAGAGAGGATTGGTTTAGGTCATACTAAAACCAGTGGAAAATGATGTATAGATACAAATGTGGTTGTTTTGTATTTTTTTCCCAAAAATAATGTGACTTATTCAAAATTATTTCAAAAATAATTTTTTTTTTCAAGATAATGTGCCTTATTTATATAAAGTGAATAATGTCATAAGTAGTTGTTTTTCCCCACTGTTTACATTAGGATAACATCCTAGTACAAGAAACCTGAGAGCAGTACCCACTATATGCGAGATAATTAAAAACCAGTCTGTATTTGTAACCAATATTCCTAATTAGAAGGACCTGCATTGTACCTGAAAATACCAGTTTTGCTTCTCAGTAAAAGCCCTACAAGTATACAAAAATTTAAAGAATAAAGGAATACAGAAGCATACTCATCTGTTAACTTCCATTTTATAGGATTTGAGTGATTCTTCAAATTCTGTAACATGATAATAGAACTTAGTTTTGTACCTTGCTCTTTTAAATTTAATACCAAATTTAATACCAAAATATTCTGTATCACATTTGGGAAATTTTGTATAAAACTGCACATTTGGAACAAGTGTGCTTCTCTGTTACATCTATTGTTTTAGGTTGAGTGTTAAAAGCAGATACGGTAAGTTCGTGTATTTTACTGAGAAGCAAGCAGAGGCTGGCAAATAAGCATTTCTCTTCCAAAAGCACCAGCAGCTAGAGTAGAATTTGGTGTGTGATGTAGAACACCCAACAGAGGAATGATTAACAAGTGTGCCTGACTTAACCTGCTCTTACTTGTGTAAGTCAGACTTTGTTAGAAATAGTAACTTTGTGATAAAGAATGTTGTGATTGGGCCTAATTTATGTGTTTTAATATAATTTTAGAATTAATTTTTTTTCAGTGTATAAAGAACTTAACAGTAGTGCCTTTTTTCCTGTGAAGTCTTAATAGTAGTAAGAGATTTCCCTCCTGGTGTCTAACAGGAATACAAAACCTGATATATGTTTATTGATGTACTGAAAGAAGATTCTTTTTTGCTAACTTTGCATAAAGTTTGTCAACTTGAGGAATCTTTATGACATGTTCTCTGTATTTAAAATTCTGCATTTTACCCTCTTATTTGTACCAAATGTCAATTCTAGATTTACAAACTAGCATTATACAATCATAAAACTCAGACAGTTTTATGACAGACACCTGATAGGGGTTTTTGGGGTCTATTTTTATTTTTATTTTTTTTAGGGGCATGTTTCTGGATACCATTCTCCCTTCCCGTGATGATAATGGTATACGACCTGCCATTGGCCAGCGTACTCGTCTAAGTAAAGGAGATATTGCACAGGCAAGGAAGCTGTATAGATGTCCAGGTATTGCACCACAAACAAACCAACCTACCTATGAGCAACTATTTGACTTGTTGTTCAGGAGGAAATGATACAATTTTTGAGTCAGCTGCTCAGTAGTCTATTTCCATGTTGGCAACTGACGTAGGCAGTTCAAGAACTGAATCATTAAAAAATGCGCCATGGAATGCAGAACACTTTAGGACAGATAACCTGTATGAAAAACAGCTTAGCTCCATGCATGGTATCTCAGTCCTCTTATTCCTTAGTTGTTCAATCACTAGATGAGAAGGGGGGAAAAAAAAAAGGGGAGGTGTGTTTGTGGAAGTTCAGTATCATTTCTGGTTTGTACACTGACTGGAGTCCTTTTTTATTTGAATTCAGGTAGAGTGCAAAGGGAACAAATGAAATTATTGCAATCAGCTCTGAACACATTACTTTTTTTTTTTTTTTCTTTTTTGTTAATATGACAAGTAAGCCAGGACAACTAAGTTGTAAACTCTTTTATGGATTAAGTGGTTAGAACTTAAGACAAAATTTCTACAGTTTTAACAGAGAGATTTGGTATTTGAGTATCTTCTGCCTGATTCTAGCATTTATAATTTAAATGCATATTAATATTTTATTGGAAAACAGTGTTGAGTGAGAGTTATTGTCTGTGTCAGTGACATCACTGGCAAGTCTGGAGAAACACTGAGACAACACTGTGGTTCTTGTTCTCTAGTGCTAGTTCTTTGCTAAGTTCTGGCTGAGTTATAGAAATCTCAAAGCAAGAAGTTTTACTTTCCTTGCTGTAGTCGTGGCTGATACCAGTTTTACCTTTGGTGTCAACCAAAGCATTTCAGAAGTGCCATCTCTCAGTGAGAATTTGCCAGCAATGTTCTTGTGGGAGGCTAGACATACCAGCTCTGGGCCTCAAGTTTTTACATCCCTCCTTCTCCTCATGGGAGTAACTGTTTTAAGAAGGACTAAGAGGAATCAGGACTGAAGTAATGGAGCTGCTTCAAATTTTTATCAGCAACAGTGTGATCTGCTGAAGATCTGGGGCATCTGATGTGCATTTGATGTACACTGTACAGCTGAAGTATGCTTTTCGTTTGTGCTGTAAGTACACTGAATCGTAATCTCCTATGTACTGAGAACACATGCAGTGCCTCTGGGCCTACCAGAGGAGAAGCCACTTTAACATAATTTCTTTAACAGCTGCTCCTTTTGGAATAATTGTTTCTCTTTCCTTTTGGTACAAAAAGGACTTGAATAACAACAGCATTATTTCTAATAAGATTCTTCTTGGCAGCATTATTTCTGATAAGAGAGAGTAAGAGTTCCTTAAACACAGAGAATACATATACTATAATAAAACACAAATTTTGGAGACCGGAATAACCTATAGAATTAAAATCACTGTGAAAGTAGTGGGTATTTTAAGATCACATTGACTTAAAGAAAAAATAATCATGAAGTACAGCCTATACTACTCAGTGTATATATTATTTAACATGCACTTCAGTCAAATGAAAAAGATGCTATGTGCTTTTGTCATTAATGTTCAAATAATTATTCAGACAAAATGTCTTTTTCATGTAATTGATAAAAATCATAGAATCAATAAGGTTAAAAAAGACCTCAAAGATCGTCAATTCCAACCTGTCACCCAAGACCTCATGACTACTAAACCATGGCTTCAAGTGCCAAGTCCAATCTTCTTTTGAACACTGCCAGGGATGGGGACTCCACCACCTCCCTGGGCAGCACATTCCAATGGCTAACAACTCTCTCTGTGAAGAACTTCCTCCTCACCTTGAGCCTAAACTTCCTCTGGTGCATCTTGAGACTGTGTCCTCTTGTTCTGGTGCTGATTGCCTGGGAGAAGAGATGAAACCCCACCTGGCTACAACCACCCTTCAGGTAGTTATAAAGAGCTTCCTCTTCTTCAGGCTAAACAACCCCAGCTCCCTCAGCCTCTCTTCATAGGGCTTGTGCTGGAGGCCTCTCACCAGCCTCATTGCCCTTCTCTGGACAAGTTCAAGAGTCTCAATGTCCTTCTTAAATTGCGGGGCCCAGAACTGGACACAGGGCTCAAGGTGTGGCCTAACCAGTACAGGGTCACAATGACTTCCCTGCTCCTTCCGGCCACACTATTTCTGAAGCAGGCCAGGATGCCATTTGCCTTCTTGGCTACCTGTGTAATGATAAGTTATAATTTATTTAAGTGTTCTGAAAATCTTGTTGAAAGTTGGTTTCACAGTATTTTAAATCCATGGTTGTGCACTTTAAAAGTAAGCTACTTTTTGCAGCACTGGTGAATGTGGGTCAGAGGGGTAATAAAAAGGAACAGTGCTTGCAGGATCATGCTCCTTTTCTGGCACTTCAACAAACTGCGATAAAAGACTTTTGTTTTCTAGCCTTACTTATATGAGCCAGTCCATTAAAGAGTGAGTTTTAAGAGAGAGGAAAGGTCATAAGGATTTTCTACAAGTTAAAAATAATATACTATTTAACATGTTATTTTTCTTAGTTAATGTTTTTAATATAAGCTGTGTAACTGAAATAACACTACACAAATGTAAACATCCAATAAAGAAAGGAACTCTCTGAAAGTTGCACACTACTTTTGATACAATAAATTTACCAGCAAATAGTGAGACTGAAAAGTCAGACAGTAAGTTTTTGGTTTTATGAAAAGAATCTTGTGATCCTCGTAGTATATAGCAGTCTCTGACACTGTTGTTTTTGGAGGCATGCTACATTTCCTATTTCAAACAAAAGATGTTAATCATGATGCCTGCTTATGACAAACAGCAGTGAATATTTTGAACATTAACAAACTCTGCATGGTTTCATGTGTTCATTTTTGTTGCTGTAAATGAAATGCAATGAAAGTGCAGAAAACAGCAACTTAAATAAATTTTCCAGAGTTCTGGTTATTACTGTAAGCAGTTTCTGCTCCCAGAAGCCAACTGTGTTTCCTGGGGCCTGTGAATATGAAGTTGAGCTCAGGGCTGCTGGAGAATGCAGCTGATCTTTGCACAGTGAGGCAGCTGAGCCTTCCAGGTTATTTTAGTTACTCAGGATATTCAGGGTCATTATTCAGGAAAGGTCTTAGTAACAGAGGAACAGTTTTGAGCTTTGAAAAGCCAAGGATTGAGATTTGATAACCTGTCATTCATCATCTGAGTAAGTGCTAGGACTCAACAATCTAGCAACAGCAAAATTGGTAGTTTGTGGGGGTTTTTTTTGTACTTAGGATTTTGGTCAAAGGAAACCATAACAGCTGATACAGCTCTGTTGTATTTTAATACTCAGTTACATTGTTACATGACAGAATAATAAGAAGAAAGCAAGGAACTAAGCTGAGGATCCTTCCTCTGCCAATCTCATTTTGGCATTTGAGAACTGGTATTGAACATCAAGGCTGAATTACAACAGTTTTCAAATTAATGGAGTAATAGAATATGTTTTCTTCTACTAAAATTCAAACACAGGTCTACTTTATTATATAGATATTTTAGGTGATTTAAAATTCATATGAAGTTTTATAGGAGAAAGAGAATAAGAAAGGGAAATGGTGGAGAAGGGTCCTTTGACAGAAAGAGAGGACAAGAAGCAAGTGGGTAGAGTGAGACTGAATGATGGATGGGAACTGAAGCTCAGACTAACAGGAGAGGCCTGGTCAGAGAAAGAGAATATGGATGGAAGATCAGCAATTTGACAAATTGCCATGGTCTTCAATAGTAGGTGTGGAAGACAATACGTGAAGGATACCTATCCTTGCTGATTTCTGTGCTGTTATTGCTGTTCTTCAGGCTTAACTTGCTCCCATCTCTATTAAATTAGAAAAGCATGACCACCTAGAAGTCAGCCTTTATTTGCTGCATAGAGAAGATAAAGGGTTTTAGATTAAGATAACTTCTGCATTGTAGTAAACTGGTTTAAGTTTATTAGTTTAACAAGTACAATCAGCAAGATGTATTTTTAGGGTTCTGTGGCAGCTTGATATGCCATAAATGTATAGTTAAACAGACTGAAGTCTAAGTAAAAAGTATTTAAGATCTTAAGTCTCTTTGGAAAAGGTTAAACTTACATTAGCTGTATATGGCAGTTTGTATTTGTTAGTGCCGTGTGGACAAAGGACACTTGGTTCTCTACGTGTCCTGGAGGATCTGGGCTTCATCCTTTCAAATTTCATTGTAATCCTTAATGGAACTTGACCCTGTGCATAGGCCAGCCCAGAGAGGTGTTGTACACAGGCTGCATAATTTGAACACTGGCACAGAGTTCGCTGGCAGAAGCTGATTTGTATAAGCATGTAATCTGCCTGCTGCCTGCACCCATTGCAAGAAGCAAAAAAACAGCTTCTCTTTCTTTACCACAGAAAAGTTTATCAAAAGTCTGTCTCAAGCCATAAAACAGACAGGAGATTTTTGTTTTGTTTTGGTTTGGTTTTGTTTTGTTTATAGAGTGTGCATGAGGAGAGCTAAAGTGTCATTTCTGCAAGTGATCTAGCCTAGTAAAATTAATATAAGGTGTGATGTTTGAGAGGGAGAGAAAAAGCATCAGAGAAAACACTGACAATGTTAATTATTAACAGTGGACTAAAGATATACAAATGCTCTATACAGCAAAGATGTATAACATTGAGGCTGAAATTGATTTCTTCTGACATGAAATATACCAGGATTGTTTCTGAGGAAATTTAAATAAGTGGCACTTACCACTCGTTTTCCTTCTGCATTTCATTCCCAAAGTCAGTTCCATTACTAATGGACAGTTACATGGTAAAATGTTTATAATATACCATTTTATAAGCCTAAGCACAAATACTATAGTTGCCACATTTCACTTCAGAGAAAATGTTTATATTCTCTCTAGTGATAGAATTTTAACTGTTTTAATTACTGTGTATCCCTTTCTCAGGAAGTTATTTTTGAATGAGAAATGCCCAAATACCACCCTGTCTACAGCAGTTCTGGAAGCCAGCCCGGAACTCATATCCCATAGATAATTAATTCAGCTATTGATTGCTATAAGATGTTCTTGTTAGATTTTGCTTGAGTAACCAGGAATTCTAAATTAAGTGTTAAAATGGTGAAAAAACACAGAACATCTCCCTTTTTTTAAACTTTGCTTTCCTCTACTCCTGTAAAAGAATATTGTTTTACCCTTGGCCTTCTCTTTCATATATGTAGTAAGCTATGATACAGTTCACAAGCTTTGGGGGAACCCAGTACAGCACTCTGCAATTTATTTAAGTTGTGCATTCATTGCTATGGTAAAAATAAATTGTGGTGCATTATGGCTATAGCCTTTTCACTAAAAAGGCTTTGTACAGAAATAATTATTTAGCACTGAATGCCTTTTTTAAATGTGTCATCTGCTGTGACTGCCTGATATTTCTTAAAGATGAAACTGCATTTGTTAAGTGAGGGGAGGAAAAGAATTTATTATTGTTTTCCTGTTTAATTCCTAAGGACACGATGATGGTGACTTCAGCCATTATATTTTTTTGGGGGGGCTGCACCAATATTTCTTTTCTTTCCTCATCACAATAATCATTTAAGTGTCAGAGAACATACTTAATATCTTGAATATAATTTATGTCTGACAGTACAGTGTAGCTGTCCAATTACATCCTGGACATTTTTAACAAGACAGCCTTTACAGCTGTGTCATCTGTCTTTATAATAAACAATCTCTTCCATTGTCCCTTTTTATCTAAAAAATTTCCATATAATTTATAAATCATTGAGATTTTGATGACACAGTAGTTCACCTGCTGGCTGTGGCAGCACTGTAATTTGAAAACACTGCAGATCTGATTACACTGTCAGTCATAGGATAATATTCTCAAATTCACATCTCTCAAACCACATCTGCAAAACTGGTGGGTGAAACAACTTGATTAAGGTCATAAAAGATGACTGACTGAAGTGTTACACCCTATCAGAATCAGTTTTAGTGCTCAAGCGTGGCATAAGCTTCCAATGCTGTATTTTAGTGTGAACAGGAATTATTAGGCAACCAACGGCTAGTAGATGATTGACAAGTGAGATATGGACTCTAAAATATTCAATAGTAAGGAAGATAAAAACCTTTGGTCTTTTAGGACTTTACATTTGCTTTACTTTATTACTCATACCTCAAAAATTACTGTTTCAAGAGATTTTGTAGAATGGAGGATTTATATTTCTATCCCAATATAAATGAGTTTAGGTCAGATCAGTGTCTCACGTGGGTGAAGGATGACGTTAAATGAAATCACTGATGAAATTCCAGTGTGGTGCCAACTGTGCAGTGGCAGCTTTTGTTTCATTTTTGTTTTAATTCTTATAGGACATGCCTAAGGGTGTGGTGCTTTTTTAACTGAAGTAAAATAATGTGTCTAATTTTGCAGTTGACTGACAGCAATAACATTTTAAGACTCCGTAATTTTGGTTATGTCAGCAGACAGCACATAAGCAAGAAAGTTCATGGAACAGAAATATCCTCTGTAAAATGGAATGAATGTCAGACTGGTTTACAATCATTATTTTGAATAAATTGTAAAATAACTAGTCTGTTTTCCATTCTGCATCTACAGTGGATTAAATGAATTCTGAATAGATATCAGAAAGATGCATTTTTCTCTGGTGCATGCAACTTTATATCTTTACTGTATTCTGTTTTTTTTCAGCCTGTGGAGAAACACTGCAAGAATCTGCAGGCAACTTTTCTTCTCCAGGATTTCCAAATGGTTATCCTTCCTACACACACTGCATATGGAGAATCTCTGTGACTCCAGGGGAGAAGGTACTTTAACAATCCCTCAGCTAAACACAGATGCTGTTTTCAGAATAAAATGTTGTATTTCTTTAAGTTTTCAATAAGTTTAAAGCTTGCATAATAATTGAAAATAGTGATATGCCATAAAAAATGGGACCATGATCTATGTGCTATTGACTTGACTTTGATCTGTGGCATTAGAGCTGCATCATCTGCTTGGTGGCTGTCCATGTGAAATGAAGACATGAATTCGATCTGCTACATTTGCATCATGAAATCGCTTCAAAACTGGCTTTCAATCCAGTTGGTGGTTCAGTGTAAATGTGGAAGAGGTGGTTCAGGCTCCTGAATGCTCTCTTCTCCATCACAGGCTTGGATGAGCTGGCTGAGCTATGTGGGCCTGATAGCTGGGCTCTGCCTAAGAAAGCTCTTAGTATGTTGAATTAGATATTTCTAAAGTGAAACCATAACATGGGGTAAAGGAAGTGTCATTGTAGGTGTTCTCTGGTATTGGTTCTATTGCTTATAGTTTTACATGAAACTGAGCACCAGTTTTAGGGGGAAACATGAGGAAAAAGAAATTGGCTTGGTGAGAGCAGTTTGGGGATTGAATTGTGCTATCCTGGTGAAAGCAAAACCTGTTATTCTTGTGTACACTTTCAAAACATGCTAGCTGAATCTTGTTTTGAATTATTGGCTCAGATGTTAGCCTGACTCAAAATAAATAAGGATGGGGGTGTGATGGGAAGTTTCACCCGAGACAGAATCTTTGGGAAAATGAAATTATGCAAGTTTCTTTATAAGAACCAGTGGACTATATTAAGCAGCCAAATACAGCCTAAAGACTAGAATATAGACCCTAGCACCAGCCTCCATACTGAAGAGTCCAAAGTGGAAAACCCAACGTTTGCTCACAGATATTTCAGTCACTTTTGTCAGTGGTCTCCTACTACATTTTGGACATAGTTTTCTCCCAGTTCATTTATTTTGTGCTTCTTTCAGGCCAGGGTCCTGTTAGACCCTAACAATATATGTTCATGGTGTGCTAATAGTTCCTAAGGAGCTGTAAGAGCATTTGCCACTGCGGGGGATGAAAGCAAAGTAATTTGGAAAGCGTTTGTTCTCCTCTGGGCAAGAGCCAGAGACAGGAGGAAAAATAAACACACTCTGTGCTGGGAGGACATGGGTAGCTCTGCAGGTTGTCAGGGAAAAACAAATGAAAACAGATGAATAAGAGGAGGTTTGTGCAAAAGATGCAAATTAATCTAGATAGGTAATTATATGGCTCCACTGTGTTGCTTCTCAGACAGTGCTGTGATAAGAACAAAAATGTCTTTGATATCTGTTCCTCAGTTTAAAAAAATTGTAGTGTTCATCCACAATTATTACCAGCTTTTGAAAACAGTATTAATATATGAGTTAGAAAATTATTATGCTTTTTGTACACCTATTTGTAGACTTTAGTGTAATTGCCGTATGTCTTGAGACTGTAACCATCACTGGAGCTGTATTATGGTGTACAAAAGCTTAATAGAGAAATGCCCCTGTCATCAAGTCAGCATGTAAGAAGACCAGTTCCCTTCCCATCTTATCCCTTGCCCCAAATGGGGTAAAAAGACTAAACAGAATTTTCTAATTGAAATTTGATGTGACCAGTTGTGTCTGTAGAATACTGTTCTGACCTTCAGCTCTTATAGACATCCATTTAGTTCAACAAGAGCAAATTTATGATATTTGTGTTAATGTCAAAAGGTCTGTTCTGTCAGTGCTATTCCCACAAGTTATTGTCCATCTTGAAATAAAGGACTCTTATTTGCAGCAAGTACCTGATATGAATAGAAAATAGTAGAAATGAGGTCTCAGTCTTTAGAGATGCATATATGTACCTTCAGGAATGTTGTCTAGAAATTAGAGTATGTATAAGTCCATCACATCACGTTATGAAACATAAATGAGCACTTCAGTCACCTAAAAATGGGTGACAATCCCTGAAAAGGCATCAGGGATTGTGTAGCTCTTGTCTCTTATTTATTTGGATTTAATGCTGTGGTTTTTTGGTATAGTTTAAAGGACTTCTACCCGTGCTCTTCACGAGTACAGGCACTTACATTCTTTGATGGCACTGAATGTTGCGAGGGATGGGGCTGCAGTGGTATACACTAGCTGCAGCACTCCTTTTACTGATAGGCATCATAAATTGCCAGACCAATCTAAAATGTGCACATCCCTGCACAAGGCAGTTCATTCACCTTTTCCTTTCTCTTGAGATTTAAGACTATATAGTAAACAACTATATGCAGTATATATAACATAGAAAAATCCCTGGGGGCGGATGATGTTAGTGATATTGCATGTTCTCTGCCAGGGTGAACCCTGCCTTCTGGTGTGCAGAAATTTTGTTGGCATAGAGAGTTGCAGTTGCGCCAGTGTTTTTTTTGATCTGCCTTTTCAAATAAACTATATTGTGTTCCAATTTTTCTTAGTGTTTTGTATGAACGGTAAAACAGGACAGATAAATCTTTGGTTGATGTGGGCAAAAAAATGCCACCTACAGAAAATATAATTAGTACTACCTGGTGCTTGCTATATATTTTGTTCTTTCTTTTCCCAGGCAGTAAGAGGTATGAAAAATATTCTGTGAAGCTGAAGCAGCACAATAGAATCTGATATGTAATCAATAATTCCTTAATTGTGGTGACAAATACCCATTGATTGTTTTTCCTATGGAGGCTTTCAGCCAGCCTGTCCCCTTGAACAAACCCTGCCTTGTCTAAAGCTCTAATACTTTGCAGAACTGCAAATCAGAATCTTAAATGTATTTACAGTTGCTTGGTTCCCGACCAGAGATCATGCTGTGACATATTGCGGGTTCTGCCTATGCACAGCTAATGAGTTCTGGTCAATGTTAAGGAATTGCTGTATCATCAAATATCTTGGCACGTCAGAGTGAGGAAGGTCTGTGAAGGTTATTTCATATAGTCTCAAAGACAGAGGCCATTGAGGAGGATCATTAAATTTTAATGGTTTCCATCCAGATAACACTATTTTAAGACAATGACATGATCACATCTAAGTAAAACCATTTTTCCCCCCAAACTATCCTAGTAACTAAGGTTTGGAAAAGGCAGATTTCTGATAATGTCTCCGACATCCTCAGAGATAGATTCAAATAGCACTTGGAAAAGTAATAAAAATCTGAAGCAGAGGAAAACATGTGAATGATTGTACTTTTAGCAAGTTCTGCACATTTCTCATGGAGAATAACATGGATAATAGGTGATTTTGGAATTCTGATAATATTTGGCCATTTATTTCTTGTACATATCACATTAGGAGTGACTGAATAGTACAGGCAAAATGCCCTGTGGGTTAGACATCTGGAAAAAGGTACATATAAGTTAGAAGAATTTTAGGGATGTAACATTGGCAAAAACAATGGGGGAGTTGTGAGGTTGCCTTTTGAGAAGGAACAGCGTAGTAAGTCTGCATCCCGGAAATTGGGAAATTGAAACAGGAGGTGCTGCAGTTAGACTAGAAGGAGCATTAAAGCACATTAATGGAGAGAAGCACAGTAACCTAGTGAATGCTGTCTGGAGATCAGCTAATGTTTTGGGACATGCCATTTACAGGCAAACAATACACTGATTGGGAAAATTAGTAGTATGGCATTGAAAGATTTCTGTCAGTTTTCTTAGTAACACTAGAAAGAAAACATTCTTGTTTTGTGAAATTAAAAATCAAAATAATTCTCCACCAAGGCACTGGTGAAAAACTGAGAAGGGAAAATTGAGAGCTGTCTGATGAGTACATCTCAGCAGTTCAGCCTCTGTGGTATAATACTGTACTCTTGTGTTTGGAGAGATACATGATGCCTTCAGAGATCATGGAAGTAAACTATAGCATCTGACTATCTGTTCCAGTTATGTTATATTTCCTTCTTGCAGCTGGACTGAGGGTAAATTCCTCTCCTTTCAACTGTCAACAGCAGCTTCATAGCCTGCCATAGAGAGATACTTTTGCAGTGCGAGGTATCTGCTACTACACAGAAATTAATTGTAATTGCGGGTTTCACGTGTAAGTTCCTAGGATCAAAGTTAAAAATAACAACACTTTTATGCTCATAAAGAAGATTTTTAGTTGAGGTATGTATTCATCTACACTGAGGAACTGATTATACACCTCAACCAAATGAAAAGGTGCAAATTGGAAGTGATTTTATAATACAAAATAGAAATTATTTTTAATCTTCTTGTTTCGAATTATCCCCCAAATTTCAGGACACAATGCTAAGGATGTCCCAGTCAGTTAAAGTCCAAACTGTAGCTCCTCTGAAATCTTGTGATTTGGGTGGAGTCCTATTTTTGTGTTAAAAGTGTAAGTTTTTGGCTATTTAGGATCAGTATTTCTAAACCAAAGTGAGATAATGTAATTGCTTAGAGTAGTCCTGATATTAAGTGTTGAAAATAAGCCTGTTTACAGCTGTGCTAAGTAAAATTGGAAGTCTTATGTGTTGAACTTCCATAAATGCACAGAACTCAGATTTCTGTATAAAAAGCTTTATTATTGTTTCCTTAAGAGTCATTAAGGTTCTGTGTACCATTGTTTTATTGATATTGCTTTCAACATTACTGTCCACCACTGTCAATATTTAACTTGTCTGAAAGTAAATTATCCTCTCAAAACAGTAGTAGAAGGAAATGCAAACCAAAATAAAGTGACAGGTTTTTAATATTTTTTTACAGCTGTCAGTGCTGCTTATAGTCAGAATGGAAGAGGAATTAGCAGGGGAGTTATCAAATAACATACTTAAAATTACATTAGCACATTATTTTAACCTATTAGTATTCGCAAATGTTTATTTCTTAGTGAAAAGCTCACTGTAAGCAGTTAAATGTTAGTAGTCTGTCTTGAATATGCTTACATATGTAAGACTGAATAAGAAACATTTAGTGTGCTCAAACAGCTTTTCCTATAAGAAGTAGCAGAAGAGAGGTTAATAAGTGTCTAAGTAGTTGGAATCCCGCTACACATGACTATTCTGGCTTTGCTTCTGCCACTAACCGCACATGATTTAATTAGATGCTCCCCTCTGATTGCAGATTGTTTTAAACTTCACCACTATGGACCTTTACAAGAGCAGTCTCTGTTGGTATGACTATATTGAAGTAAGAGATGGCTACTGGAGAAAATCACCCCTGCTCGGTATGCAACTGTTGAATGCTGTGCTCACCGTAGTTACCGTACTCTGTGACTTCACTGGATTTGCTTGCTCTTGAACCAACAACAAACCTCTTGGGTTTTAGGTGTCTAGAAGGTATCTAAATTTGGGGTGGGAAAAAAAAAATCTCCAAATAGCCCCAAATAAATTATTTATTTGACTTGAAGCCTCAAGCCTTCCTTTCATCACAGCTAGCTGCATGTGTGGAAAGGTGGAAATTGCAAAACTTTTTGCTTTGCTTATGGGTATTGATATATGAAGTTGATGTAGTTCACAGGAATAGGGAAATAGTAAACAAACAGTAGACAAATCTGTAGAGCATGTGCACTGTTGAGAACACCCACTGTGGAATTGTACTTACGAGCTGTGTTCCTGTACTTCAAAAAATATGAATAGATTACTTCTCTTTCTAATTTGCATGTCTTTCTCTGCTCTTGCAGAGAAAAGACATGCAAAGCAATAATGAATTAAGTCTCAGAGTTGCAACTAAGAAGCAGGAAGCTGCAACCATCCTTTTCTTAATTCAGAGGGTTGTTGGGAAGATTTCACACCCCATAATGCCACTGCCTAATTGAGACGCTCGATTTGACATCCTGTGATCTTCTCTGACTGGAACTGGGGATTTCAGAACATGAACATCTCCAACTTCTTGGGTCAGTTTTGTTGTTGTTTTTAGAGTGAAGGCTAAAACTGTTTGTTAGTGTCCTAACAATCACATTTTTAAAACAGCAAAAAGAAAGAAAACAAAGCAAATACAGAGCCAGCTTTGTAACAGTAGTGTCTACATTCTTGGTCTTGAAAAGAAAGGAAAGAAGAAACAATTAAGACGAGGCTCTAATTACTTCTTTCTCCTGTTCCCTTCTCTGTCATCTAGACAAATAAAAATTTTGCTTACCTAGGCTGAATTTAGGAGGGTTAAATATAGTCTAGGGTTATTTGGATATTAGGTTTTAAATTCCTTTGTTTATTAGACACAATGAGTAGTACTACTGTGACCTAGATTACATTGCTCTCTAAATACCCCCTTTCCCCTTCCAAAATGCCCAGTTTTGTATGTGTAGAAACAATATGTAACAACAGTTTTCTTATTTAATTCACCCAAGGTTTTATATTTAGACTTGTGAACCTAACTGCATGGGGGAAAAAAAAAAAGTACTGAAAACTTCATATAATAAAACCTTTGTGGGTCCTGCTCCGTAGTAACACATGTGCTTAACCATGAACATGTGAATAGTTCCAGAGTTGGTTATGCTACTCCTGTTTATAATGTTAAACACTTGTCTAAATGTTTGCAGCATTTGGCTTCAGAGGAGGCAGAAAATGCAGTTACTGGTTGCATGTTTTTAGGCAGGTTTTGTGGTGACAAGTTGCCAGAAGTCCTTGCATCCTCTGACAGCAGGATGTGGATTGAGTTCCGCAGCAGCAGCAATTGGGTTGGGAAAGGTTTTGCAGCAGTTTATGAAGGTAAGCCTCTTACAGCATTAAAAATGACTTGATTATTGAGGGAAGATATTCAGTGCATACCTTTGGATAGTAAAAAAAAAAACCACAACCAAACAAAAAACTCCAACCAAAATGTCAGCAATAACCTGGTAAGGAATGAGTATTTTATTATTAAAAGAGACAGTAGGTGTTAACTTACTAGAGGACACCATTTGAAACTCTTCCTGTGATCAGCTTTCTGATGACCTCTTTTCAAGAGGCATTTTATATCAGTTGTTTAATTAACTAAATGTTCATATTCTAGCATGTAGAAAGATGTCTTTGAGTACTTTCTGTTTAGTCTTAAGAAAATCTGACAAGTAATTCCAGAGCATATGGAAGATTTAACAGAGACAGTCCCCCCACACTGAGTATATTAGCAAGTCAACATTCTCCTCTTTCCTTAAATATTGAATTTATGGTAGTAAACTGTGTGATCTAACTGATATTCACAGATGTTTACATGATTATCATCACTATAGACCCTGAAAACTGTATAATATTTTAATGAAAATATTTTTAAATTATACTAGCTCTTTCCTTGAAGTGAAAAGCCTTGGGTTAAAATGCATAGATCATTATAAAAGATGGTGTTTCTATCTTACTTTTCTCTTTCTAAAGATTTGTAAGTATTCATAAATAGTGTTTAAAAAATAGATTTTAAAGATTAACAAAAATTTTAAAAAGTAATAATTTTGACATTTTGAGCTATTAGAAATGATGAATTATATTAGTCCTTGGTGGAATTTTTAAGTTCTCTCTGGAACAATCTTATTCCTAGCTTTAAAAAGGGGAGCATAAAATGTCAGTTTGGGCATGGGGAACAAAAAAATGTTATTACTGACAATAAGAATTTTATGCTTTTATCAGCCATCTGTGGAGGTGAAATTCACAAAAATGAAGGCCAGATCCAGTCTCCCAATTATCCTGATGACTACAGACCAATGAAGGAATGTGTGTGGAAAATAACAGTGTCAGAAAACTACAATGTAGGATTAACCTTTCAAGCATTTGAGGTAAGGCCTTTTGACTGATCTCAGAAGAGCATCTAGTAGATAAAGGACAATGCCATTTAAGACAACCCTCCTTAAACCTGTGAAGGATGTTAATAGTTCTCTGTGAAAAAGAAGCTCCATGAAACCTTCCTTTCTGGAGCAAATTTTCAAGAATGTGAACGGTTCTTCATGTTTTCATTCATATTTGAATTAGAATGTTTAAATTACTGACAGCAGTCACAGTTTAGCAAACCCATAAGCCTGTTCAGCAAGGCTGCTTTAATATTCTGTTAAATAATCAGGATTTTTTATCTTTGCTGAATCTTATTGTTAAAAAGGAATGTCTTTGGAAAGAAAGCATGGTAGGTTTTGGCTTCTTTTTTGAGAAGGGAAAAAAAGCCTACTTAAATTCAGTTTGCAAACTTATATTTAGAGAGGAAAGAAAAAAGCCATGGTGAGTCATACTTGCGTGTCTAGTGTGCATCTCACTCTGTGTAAGATTGCTAAACAGTGGTAAACTATTGTATAATAAAGGAAAATAATGCCATGCACTATCTTCATGCATACACAATACACTGGCTTGAAGTTTGTAGATAGATTTTGTAACACACTTTGAATTCACTTGTCTTATCTGAATATGCTTCAGCAGTAACAACATGAAGGATTTTTTTTTTTTTTTTAAACTCCAAATTTTTTGGCTTTATGGTGCACATAGATAAAAAACAAGGGTATAGTGAATACAGATACAACTCCCAATCTGTAAAGGGGTATGGCACATATTTGCTATGACTGATGAAATGTCAGCACGAGATAACAAGGCTTTGGCACTTGATCAGTATTTATGAAGATAAGCAATGGAAATTGTAATAATTGCACAAATTCTCTTTCATTTTTTATATCTTGAATTAATGTTTGGTCTAGTGCAGACAAGATCATCTCTCTCCACCCAAAGTGTTTTCCAAATATCAGTCAAAACTCTGTGTGGCCTGACTTGAGATTGCTGAACATAGTTTTCCAGTGTCTCTTTTTAAGCACTGTTGAAAATGAAGCATGGTGTCAGTGGCTTTATATTTGCTGACCAGATATGGAACTTTTGTAGTCTGCCATTGGTGCTCCGTGTTCTTAAATGTGTTCTCATAAAAGAAATGGCACTATGGCTCTGCTCTGTGGAAAAGACTTGCCACAGTATTTGGTCTCCATGCACTTGCTTAGCATTGGTCTACGTGCATAGTACATTATCGCTTGCACTGATCAAAGTTCAGTATCACCTCAGGGAGAAGCAAACTTTCATCTCTTCTTATCTTTCAGGGCCTTTTTGTAATCACCAAATTATGGGCTATTTGCAAATATGAAGATAGCATGTTCATGGCTCATAACAGAATTAGAAACAAAGGACCAGCAAATGAGAGCACAACTTACTAAGATAGTGGTTAAGGCTGTACGAGGAAAAGTCCAGGTTTTCCCCCAGACTGTTACTGAACTGGCACTTTATAGAGGTGAAACATGTGGACTGATAGCTCATAAGAAGAAAGAGGAAATTGAGAAGTATGGTTGAGTGGTTGTCTCAAGTTACTGCCTCTGCTGGATGTTTAGGAAAAAAAAAAAAAAAAAAAAAAATAAAAAATTCCAACTCTAGGGACTTAAAAGGTACATACTCTTCTATGGAGAGTCTGAGCTGTGATTCCAGAGTGGCAAGATGCCCATGAGCACCAAATGAGGTATTCCAAACAGGCAGAGGACTTCTCTTATATCTGGTTTTTTTTTCGCAGTGTTTCTTACTGATTTGTCCACAGGGTTCCCCGCTGAGTGTGAGAGTTGCTTTGCAAACTGCCATAGAAGGCCTTGCCTAGATATTCACCACAGGGTCTGATTTCCATTCCAGGTCCAAGAGCTTGAATGTAGGTGTGTCTTTTGGTACTCAGTCCCTCTCTGGACTGAATCTTTGGTGCACCGCCCAGTAAAACAAAAAGTTGTTTCAAAAGTGCAGTTCTTTGTGCCAGCTGAGATCAAAAAAAGTAAATGTCAGGCCAAAGAGTTATGCAGTGTGTTTGTGAGAAATTATTTCTCTGTCCTTTGAAAGGTACAGTTAAGTAAGAGAAAATCTCATTATCCATATGTTATGCTAGAAAAAATACTTGCATAAATAACCTTCACTCTGAAGTGAAAGCACTAGGCAAGCTGAGAATTTAAAACTATCAATGAGTCATCTTGTTTTGCCCGCAGTGGGCAACACATTTTCCAGTGAGTGTGGGATTATTCTTTCTTATGTGATTGCCTGTTGGGCAGCTACACTTACCAGCATCTAGATAGCAGCAGAGATTTTGGAACTGGTAACTCCACCTTTTTGCTTCATTATAGTCACAATTTTTATATTGTTCTTTGAAAATTATCAATTCTTGTGTTACAATTTTTTTACATAACTTTTGTTGGCCTCCAGTCTCACCAGTTAAGGCAATCCAGAGGTTTTATAGAGCTGAGCCATATTAGTCTTCCTCATGAGGCTGCCCTGTTAATCTTCGATCTTTGTGCAGATAGTGTTCATTTAAATGTTTTTATATAAATCAAGGAATAAAATTTATCTGACCTTCTGATTCCACTAAGGACCTTTTATCACTAAAGTCTATGACTTGAGTCTAGTATGTTTACCTGTACTGAAATCTCACTATCAGCAATTAAATTAACAATGAGAGGAAGTAATTAAGGATCTATCCTAAAATATGATTGTTCCAAATTTGGTCTTCAATTTTTTAAACTATATTAGTAGTTTCTCCTTTTGGGAGAACTGTTATAAACCCAAAGCAGTCTGGAATGGTTAACCAAATATATTTTTGTCTAAAGTAATTTTCTATTTTTCCAAAACCGCAATTGTGTGTGAGGACTTTCCTTTTGAGAATTGATGCTGAGAATGTCTCTGGCTTTCCATTATGCCAGGACATTTCTTAGTGTTTTCCTGTGCTTATGTGTCTGCCTTAGCAATTTTTCTGGCATTTTCTCAATTTAGCTCTCTAATGCGATTCAAATTCTGGATTTACTCGAAGGCCTTCAGAAGCTGATGGTATCTTTCATTCTTCTAGAAGCAATACATTCTTCTTCTGTAAAATCTGTTTGTGCTTTTTTTTTTTCATTCACTGATGTTTTACATAATTCTTCTCATCCATATGTAATATCAGTCTTGTGCAATTTTAATGCTTCAGTAAATAAGGTTTACAGGATCAGTCCAGTTACCACTAAGCTCACTGGGAGTCCTTTCATGAACTTGAAGAGATTTTTCTAACCTTGTAGGAGGAAGACCTCCTTTTAAGGGAAGACCTCCCCTTAAGGGAGGTTATAGACAGGCAGAGAGTGGTCTCTTCTCCCAGGCAACCAGCACCAGAACAAGAGGACACAGTCTCAGGCTGCACCAGGGGAGGTTTTAGGCTGGAGGTTAGGAAGAAGTTCTACACAGAGAGAGTGATTGCCCATTGGAATGGGCTGCCCGAGGAGGTGGTGGAGTCACCATCACTGGGGGTGTTCAGGAGGAGAATTGATAGGGTGCTTGGTTGCATGGTTTAGTTGATTAGGTGTGTTGGATGATAGGTTGGATGTGATGATCTTGAAGGTCTCTTCCAACCTGGTCTGGTCTGGTCTGGTCTGGTCTATTCTATTCTATTCTATTCTATTCTATTCTATTCTATTCTATTCTATTCTATTCTATTCTACAATTGCAAGTGCAATAGGTCTTTGTATGGCAGTACATGGCATCTTAAAACTTGAGGTACAGATAAACAAAGCACATTTTATACTAGTTGTTTTTTGTTCAGTTCCTCGACACCAGTTATATTTTCTCAAAAACACAGTAGTTGCCTGTTAGTTTTTATGTACTTGTAACAATTTAATCCCTTAATAATATTTACAGTAATAATGACATGAATTGCAGTAGTAGTACACTAAAAATAAATATGGTAGAACAACCATCTTTCAAACTGTTTTATTGAAAATCAATAGCAATTTTTAAGTTGGTTGATTTTTATATTCTTAGGTAGTTTAGCATCTTACTGCTCTATGAAATGTATTTTTAGCTGTTGTCTTCTGTCAAAAATGGAGTAATTCTCAGAAAAGAAACTAAAAATTCACCCTACCAAGAATTTGATATGTGTGACTGAGTGCTGCACTCCGTTAAAAAGTATAATTTCCATATTGCCCCACAGAACATGGAAACATAGGGAAAAGAGATGTTAATCAAAGGTCTTGAGCAGTGAAATATCCACAGATGTGTGGGGAAAATATACAATTCCTTCATTGATATTAGTGGGGTGGGCTTTGGACGAGGTCACTTCTTTCTACATCGGATTGCAATATAAGTTTTTTCCGAGACAACAAGGCAGACTTTGTTTCAAATTGGAAGATGATGTCATGTGTTTCAACTTTATTATTTAGACTAATGAAAATCTGGAATTCTTATTACAGTGTGAAAAACTTATCCGTGCTCAGGTGGGCACATGCATAAACCTACAATTACTAGTGAAGTCAGCAGTAGCTGTTTGCATTCAAGATTTTTATGACTCCTCTCCCTCATTTACCAAACTCTGACCCAAAGCAATTCCCCAACAAACAGCTAAGAAATTACAGTAAATGTCAATATGGATTGTGCCAGAGAAATTTACATATGTAAATGTTTAAAGAATTGGGGAGTTGGAAAGAAGACTGACAAATTTTGTGCATAAGTCATTAAAATGAAGTAAAATCAAACAGCCACTTCCCCCAGTTTTTCCTCTTACATACATAAAGCAGAAATCCTAATGTTCTAAATGAAAGCTCCTTAGTCTGGTAGTTACTGAGCTTAGACATAATGCACAATCAGAGCAGAGTACCAGCAGCCACTTGTACTAAGTGTGCAGCTTATGTGCAAGAAAAACTCATCTGGAGAAAAGTTGTGGATTTTTTTCTGGGTTTGTTTTGGTTTTGGCTTCTTTGTCATTTTAATTTAATTCCTTCTCCCTGACTGTGGTCCCACCCTCTCTCCATCCCCATCCTCATGATTGAGCCACTTAGGTGAACAGTTGTTTTCTTCTTCTACCACGTTAGGAATAAAGGAAGAAAATATAATACTGATCATTACCTGAAATAGCCCAGCATGATAATACATACAAATTGAGCTTTTTACCATCACATAACCGGTTAATATTTGTGACCTGTTTAGTTATTGAACCAATAATACTACTTCAGTTACGTGAGAGAAGAGGAATTTACTTGAGGTCAGAATAATTTACAAATTCTGTCACAATTTGACAGAATATTGGGAAGCCAAGAGGTCTTGAAAGTGTCTTGTTTTTTGATTATTTTTTTTTTCCTGGTTAGAGCATTGTGTTGTGTACAATCTCAACACTTCCTTCCTGCAGAAAAGTAGTTAAAAGCAGTCCAGTAATGCTTGTTCATCTTCTTCATGTGTGACTCCTAAAAGGAAAACTCTAACCTTAACTTTGAAATTTTTCTCCTTATTATCTGATTAATATTTCATGTTTATGGTCAAGTTCAATTAGGTCACTTTAGAAACATTTTTTTACAGATTGAGCGACATGATAACTGTGCATATGACTACTTGGAAATTCGAGATGGAACAAATGAGAACAGTCCTTTAATCGGTCACTTTTGTGGCTATGACAAGCCAGAAGACATTAGATCTACCTCTAATACCCTGTGGATGAAGTTTGTTTCTGATGGAACCGTTAACAAAGCAGGATTTGCAGCTAATTTTTTTAAAGGTAAATGTTAAAGCATATCTGGGGAGCTGTGAACTGCTTATCACTTGGTTTTGTACTAGAAAAGTTATGACATGATATTAGAAATATTTCTTATACTCTTTTTTTCCCTAATATCAGTTCTGTACTGTCTCCAGCACATTTTTTTATCTGGGCATACCATTTTATCAAAACAAAGCAGTAGAGGTATCTGAATCTCCTTATAAAATATATCTGAAGAACGAAGGAACATATTCAGTACAACTTGTGACTCTCTTGAGATTCGACAGATCAACTTAGTTTTTAAAAACCTTTGAAACATATCAGATCTTGTGAAAAATTGCTTTTTTTATGTTGTGCTATCAAATGTAAACTTAAATAGTATAATCACAAATGAGTCTGTGGTTTTGGGTTTTTTTCCCTTGATTTTTTTGTTTGTTTGTTTTTCTTTTTTAATTGAGTGTGGGTTTTCTAATCCATTTGCAGCATTAGGCTGTTTTTTCAATTTATTACTTTTTGTGAGCAAAAAAGAAAACCCAGACAAAGAAGATGAGAAATAATAATTACCAATGGTCTTTGTTCAGTCTTGGGGTGAGTATGTGTCATGTAACTGCAGCTACACCTGCAGCATTTGGTGCATGGGGAATGTATAATTTCTACTGTGTGCTGTCTATGGCCCAGTGAAAGCCACCAGTAGTAGTGTGGCCATGGTGACACTCAAAATACAGGTCACAGCACCTGGAGAACCTTTTTGCTGTTTTGAAAGGCCACAAGCTGGGGCTTTTCTCACCCTGATAGTTTTCACTATAGAAAATAATAACCTTGAAGGCTGTAAATACGAGAGTCAGAGCTCAGTTTTATTCCAAAGAAATTGCTTGTCCTGGTATAAGGAAACAATATTTCAACATCTGAGGAATATTTTAACAATGAACCTCATGAGTATACTTCAGAGCTAGTAGAAATAATGCATTATTCCTTTCCCTCCCCCATCCCTGATGCGTCTTGTTCCCTTTAATATCAGTAGAATGCAAACCTGGGATTTGAGGATTCTCTTAATCTGTTTTTCTAGTATGAATTCGGGATAATGCACAGATTGATTCTGTGGGAGATAAAGTGCCCTTCAAGTGACCCTGCTGTGGATTTTCAATCTTTCTTTCAATACTTTATACAACCTTTTGATGACAGCTGCCTGAATTATTGTATGCTGCCCACAAAGTGCTTATAAATTAGGTCTGCAGCTGTCAGTAGATATTTTTATAAAAGAACCCCATCCAAACCCCACAAAAGACAAATTCTTATTTTCTCCATTGCAGGTCTCCTTAACATTTGAAAATCCTCTACTCAGCAACCACAGTGTGTTATATAGTGCATGTTATAACAGCATGCATACAGCTTTCTGGGTTAATACTTATCCAGCAGTTGCAGCAGAGGAAGATGATTATTTAACATATTTTTGTGTTTTTGTCCTTCTGTCTTGGCAGAGGAAGATGAATGTGCCAAACCTGACAATGGTGGCTGTGAGCAACGCTGTGTAAATACTCTGGGCAGTTACCAGTGCGCCTGCGATCCTGGCTATGAACTCGGTCCTGACAAAAAGAGTTGTGAAGGTACAGTGCATTGCTCTGCTATGGGCCCTTAAAGCCCATAGCGCTATGGCTTGTATGAAATCTACATCTTCTGTATGCTCTGTCCTACCAGTGTGAGATCTGTGGAACCCAACATTGAAAACCAGTGTTTGTTGTTAAGTAGTGGTGCCAATGTAACATCCGTCCACAGCATTCACATTCATCTGATGTCTGTCCCTAATTTAGCCATGCAGATTTAGTATTAACCAATTGGGAGTGATGCAAAGCAGGACTTCCTACCTTCCCAAACTACTTGCTACATTATTCATGCTTATTAAAGCAAAGTCTTCCACTGTGCATAAGGAGACAATTAGCAGCAGAGCAATGTGCCACTGTCTGAGAATCAGAGTAATTAACAATCCCTCTGACCACCTCTGAGTGGGGTGTGACTAGGAAGCTGGCAGTTTTGAAGAGCAAGATCCTTTATTCCAGCTCAAAGCTCAGCAAAAGCCTCCCCACTTGCAGTCAGATTGTGGACTTCTCTTGCTGGGGAAAAAAAAAGTCTGTTTTTCAGGATGAATAAAGCATGTTAAAATAATCATTTGGAGATGTAAAAGCCTGGTAAATTGAAGTCTGTGCAAACACAAGATTGGACTGAAACAAGCTTTTGTATTCTGTACATATTTCATATAAAAGGAAAGAGGAAGCTCTTGATCAATACACCCCAATTAATGTTTGGTTTTTTTTAATTTATAAACATTAAAAAAAAAATCAGGGATAGTACAAATTATTCATAGTTCATCTGTTTGAGTAGTGAGTGGAGGTTGGTAATTGGAGTGCTCAGAATTTTATGGTTTTCTTCTGCTGTGATTCACTGGTTTCCAATTTCCTGGCTTTAATTCATGTTTTGTTACAGTTTGAGGAATTTTTTCCTTAGTTTCTTTGCACTTTTTGTTATTTTGCATTTAATTCTTGAGGGTTCTTTTTGTTTGTTTGTTTGTTTGTTTCTGTCAGTGTGTTTGTGTGAGGTAGCAATGGTCCTACACTACAGGCATTTTAGTCTGTGGCTTTTATCAAGCTGGTTGGGTTTTAGTTGTTGTGTCATGTGTTGTTGTTCCCCTGAAACCTTAATAGTAAGCACATTGGGAAAACAAAATAATTTAGGATGCAGAAAGCAGAGTTAATCTAAGGAGGGCCATGAAGACAGGAGATTGATCATCGGCCCAAATTCATCTAAGGAAATTGATTTAGTCTGTCTGCTGACCTGGGTCAGAATATTAGGGAAAGTTGCCAGTCTTTCAGAAAGCTCTTCCCTCTGCCTCCAAAAATTAAAGATGGAATACCTCCCCAGCACCCAAGAGTAAAATGATCGGTAAAAGAAGTCACTCAGAGTACTGCAATGTGGAGCAAAAACCCTGGGCTATCCCTAAACTTGTGTGTGCTTTTGTTCCATGAGATGTAGCACTCATTATGTGTAGATACTACTTGGGACTGCTGAGTTAAAATAACTGTGTAGTGTGTGTTGCATCCTAGTTATAGTTTGGGAATGACTGAAGAGTACATGACTGCTCTTCCAAAGAAGTGACCCTTCCTAGTAGGTTATGGGAGGCATTTGCAGCTATATAAGCTGAGACAGATAGAGCTGATTCTGGATCAATAACCAAGGAGAGATGCTGGGTGAATGTGAAGCAAATTCTGAGTTGTCTCTCTGTCAGAAGAGGGGTGGTCAAGGTCTTGGGAGGGTGGTGAGGTCAGAGGACTTGCATGGGAAAGACTGTGAGAGAATAACCAGAGTCTCTGGAGGGAAGGGAAAAAGAATGAACATGATAACGCCTTGTGTAGTCCTGAACTTATCTCTGTCCACAAACCTGCAAGCTATTCAAGATAGGAGCTGTCTCTTTCTCTTTGTTTGCACCAAGCACGATAAAGCAAGATTCTGATTAGTCTGTCTGGGTATTACAGTGTATAAGTAATGAGAGGACTGAGTCTTCTCGGTGTGCTTCAGTTTATAGTAAAATATGATTTCAGTCAGGAAATTATGCTTTCTTTTAATTTTGCAGCTGCTTGTGGAGGACTCCTGACAAAGCTAAATGGGACTATAACAACACCAGGGTGGCCCAAAGAGTATCCTCCAAACAAAAATTGTGTGTGGCAGGTGGTTGCCCCAACGCAATACCGAATTTCAATGAAGTTTGAATTTTTTGAGCTAGAAGGGAACGAAGTAAGTAACTGTGAACAAAGAGCTGCACAATCTGTTACATGCTAAACCGTTTCATGAGTGTTCAAGGATAGGTACTGTTTTATGAAACCTTTGCCGACCTTTCATATGCTGACAGTAACCATAGATATTCTTGTGTTCATTTTGGGACTGTTCCTGGATTATTTCAAAACAAACATGGAGAGAATAGCTCTCTTTTGTGTATCATCTAAACGTATATGTATTACAAGAAATGTAAAAGGAAAATGGTCTGCTGAGTTTCAGATGACTTTTTTTTTTTAATCAACAAATTAAAAAAAAAAAAAAAAAAAAAAAAGAGCAAATGGCTAAAGCATATTAGAAAGAATTCAAGGGAAGAAAATCTGGAGTAACCAAATCGTCTTTGCAGACTATGAATACAAAGAATACACATAAGATGTGGTTAGTGACAGAGCAAGGGAGCATATAAATCACAAGTATCTCATGGGGCAATATTTTTAAATGAGCAGCACCAGAAATAAAGCACAACAGAACAGCAGTGCTGTGAAAGCTCATCCCCAGGTGAGAAAGAGGGGCAGGGCAAAGCCCTTCATATGGCAAAGGCTGCTGTCTCTAGCTTCAAGCAAAGCAGTAAGTGTTTTTTTGGTGTGAATCTGTAAAATGCAGTTTCGACATCAAATTTTCAGCCTCTGTATTGCTTCCTAGGCACTGCTGTATCAGACTGTGGAGTTCCCTTGCCATACTCTAGCCATAATATGCTGCAGCCTTTGAGGTTATCTGGATATTCTTTGTGTTAAGAACCCGAATCCCAGGACATTATTTCTGACTAACCAAATTTGTAGTAACACATTTGATCTGAAGATGGGTCATTCTTTGGGCATGAAGTCTGAAGTGGGGAAAGCTGGCATTTCATTACAACTGGTTGGGTTTGTGAGGCAGATTAGGTTTGTAAGGAAGAAATCTGAAGTGTAATGAAGTTAAATTGGTTTTCTAATGTCATACAAGAAACATAACTTAAATGTATATATATATATGTATACGTAATATTTTAAAACACTTAAAACTTTGGTTTTATCCTCTCCTGTACTACTAAATCTCAGCTTTATACTACTGAATAGTAGTACTAAGAATGGCACCCATGAAAATCAGAAGAAACGTCAAAACTCATGACTGATCTATTGCTGAGGGTTATTAATGTTGTGAGCTATAATTGAAATTCTCATGCATTAACATGAATTTATGTTGCAATTAATATAAATCAGAATGTGACATTAAATCAACTGTTACGAACCTTTGTGTTCTTCGTGATGCATAAAATAGTGTCACTGGAATTAGTCGCTTTCCAATTCTGCATCACCGGAAACTGGGAAACTTGTTCCAATAGCAATGAAAATGTAATCAACATATAGAATGTGTTATGTTAGAAACAATTGGAAATGTTGTCAATTATTTAATATTTCATAGGGAGGGAGAAGAACAGAAGAAAAAACGTCCATTTTTATAGTTCTTTCTCAGCTCCCCTTACATTTCCTTTTTGACTAGAAATTATGATTTATTATAATTAGTGGACACTCTAAGCTCTGTATGAATTCTTCTGGCCAGTGTTTTCTCTTAAGCTATTCATTTCAGACACCTGGGACATTTTTGATTAAATGATTCATAGTTGAGCCTAAGAAACTTAGAAGTTTTTGGGTGGAAGGTTTTAGGTTGACCAAAGGATTATGCAATAAAAGTATTATCACAAGTAGTAGGCCTTGCGTAAGACTGTTTTGTTACATTATTTTACCCTATTTTTAACATTTTAATGAAAATTACATGCATCAGCTTTCCAAATTATAGTTATGCTACTGCTAAAGAATGTAAGGTTTTAATGGTGCATGTTTATGTACTTGTAAGTAAATGAATGTATCCTAAATACATTATTATGGCAAAAATTATCTTGTAAGTTTCTAAGCGAAAATACTTTTATTGAAATGTATGAGGCGCAGGCAATAAAATGTTTGTAGGTACTGGGTATGTGGTTTGTAGCACAAAGCTATGATTTTGAGCATGTATGGCTCTAGAATTTGGTTAAGAATTTTTACTTTCAAGATAAAATGAAAATATTAGTAAACAACTTGAAATTTAAGTACTAAATAAAGGTCAGTGTCTATCAAAATATAATTTTGAATGTAATGCATGGTACAGTTACTCCCTAGTGACCCTGAAGTGTTCTTACAAAATATCAATGTATGGTTTCAGAGTCAGGGAAGACTGGAGAGGAAAAAAAAAAAAAGGAAGGGATAAGATGTTATGAATCTATTATTAAGCGGCATACACCATTAGAGGTTTTTGCATTGGTCAACAATGTTTTTCATTTGGTTAATCAAAACAGTATTTTTCTTTCTTCTCTCAGGTTTGCAAATATGACTATGTGGAGATTCGTAGTGGCCTTTCTTCTGATTCTAAACTACATGGTAAATTCTGTGGAACAGAAGTGCCTGAAGTTATCACCTCTCAGTACAACAACATGCGAATTGAGTTCAGATCTGACAACACTGTGTCAAAAAAAGGCTTCAAGGCACACTTCTTTTCAGGTATAGAAAATTTATCTTGTGTGCCTGTCAGTGCCTCTCAACATACACTGCCTAGGTGGAGTGAATTTTGGTATAAGATTGAATGATCTTTTCACTGTATAGATTTCCTGGTAGCTTTGAATTTATGTATGTAATCATAAAGCACTCTCCTGTCTTAAAATACTGTTTCTAATTTAATATCTGTAGAAAATACACGGAACACACATGCACACGTATGCATATACAGATGTAGATATAGGTGTAGGTATAGATATAGGTATAGATGATATAGATATGATAGCAGAGGCAAAAAAAATTGACATTTCTAGTACTTTTTTTTTATCCCAAGCTTTGTTGATATTTTTCCAAGTCCCATTTGTAATGGGATCTCAATTACTTACTGTGTACTCATCTATTTTTCTACGCAACTCTCTTAATATATTGCATTACTTGTGAAATTGCCACTTTGTGCTACAGGGTTTGTTTAACATTAAGGTTACTTTCCTGCCAAACTTTGCACTTAACACTTTGCAGAACAGAATTTAAGACCTTGCTCTTGCAAAAATATGTCTTTTTAGTTATGAGTGTAGTCTGACTGAGACAGATCAGAGTGATGGAAGTTTATATCATCTGAGGACTTGTATTCTTGAATAAAGACATACATGAGTGAAGCCAAAGATGATGGAAAATATTCTGCTTAGTGCTTTTCTTGTGTGCTTACACATCTGTATGCATAGGTATTTTATGTCATGCAAAACAAAACAGGATACCAGTCCTGTCCACCTCCCCAAACTGGAAGTCATCCAGAAACATTTGGAATTTGAATTCCATCCCAAGGTATCCATGTATGAATAATCCCGATTTTGTTTAATGTAGCAAAATGTACTACCAGGCACTGTTAACTAGCATTGCTTTACTAAAATATCTTAGAAAGCCGAAATGAAATAATTTTTCATTGATTAGCTTTAATAAATGGTAACTTAAGTTTATGTCACAGTAATATGAAACAGTATATTGTATAAGTGATGTGATTTGGAAAGTAAGGAAAAGAACTGTCATAACAAACTGTTCAGACTTTCATTGATTTGTTACTATGATTACTTTGATGTCCTTAAATAGTTTAGAAAAATGAAAAAACTATTTAAGAAATGAAAAAACATATAGAGAAATTTACCTTCTTGAAAGTATTTTTCCTAGTAATCACATTTCTGTGGCTGCAGTCTTACAGAATCATCTATATATAGTAGCATTTTTTTTAATGTTTTGATTTATGTTTTACACTACCAAGAAGCATACAAGGTTCACTCAATATTTGTGGTAAATACATATATGCACATATCAGAAAGACACAACTAGTCTTTTTGTGTTGGCTTAGTAGTGGCAGTAGGAATTGTTACATATTCTGACTTTTTACAAGACCAATCATAGAATCATAGAATCAGTCAGGGTTGGAAGGGACCACAAGGATCATCTAGTTCCAACCCCCTGCCATGGGCAGGGACACCCTACACTAGATCACGCTGGCCAGAGCCTCGTCCAGCCTGGTCTTAAACACCTCCAGGGACTGGGCCTCAACCACCTCCCTGGACAACCCATTCCAGGGCTTCACCACTCTCATGGTAAAGTATTGGTATGTTCCAGTTTTTACAATGGCCTGCAAATTAAGCTTGTTTTGTATTTTCAAGATCTATAAAGATGTCAAATAAGATTGTCACTGATAGCATTGTAATTCATAAGCTCTCCAAGTCACAAGATCTCTATTATGGACATGTTGAACAATTATACATGTGACAGTATGTTTTGGTTTTCTTTACAGTGATAGTTATTTTTTCAGACATGTCTATTTATTTTTATGGCCATTTAGAAAACTACTAATACCATGAGTAAGCTCTAGGAAGAAATCATGCCAGTGGTGTATGTTGGGGAAAGACTGGGCTACAATTTGTGGATTTATGGAGATCGTATCATCAAGAGATTGTAATCCTCCTTAATAATTTCCCTTGTATTATTCACTTCTGAATGAAATGTTTCACCTCCCCAAATGAAAAGAGATTTTTCCTGGTGACATGCACAAGCTTTAAATTGCTTCATTGATCACCAGAATAAGTTCATTATCTAGGAATAGGTCTCAGTTAATGTATGTTTTTTTTTAATGATTAGAAATGTTTTATGTCTGAGATACAGGATATATATAATCCTCTTTAAAGAAAGATAGTTTGCACATAATCTTTGTGGTCATAAGGATGCACATTTACTAAATGCTTCATAATGCATTTCTAAATCTCTTCTTGCATTTCATGAGTTCAAATACTGGGTATTTTATTTTTATTCTTTCTCAATTCAGTTCCAGTTATTATAATTCCTTGCAGATTCTATTCTTCCATGTTATTGAACTTTCCCCTTTTGACAATATTTCCTGATCAAAAAAGAAATTTTGTAATGCTTGAGACCAATCAAGCTTCTGAAATTAAAGTATCTGAAATGAGGTTTTCATCTCTGAATAATTCATCAGACAAAGTTCATGTGGCTATCAGAAAGCCCCATAACATTCTTACTCTTGAATTTCTTAATATGGACATAATATGCTATTGGTCTGTCAGTGAAGATCAAACCTGAGACTTTCTGACTTTTGGGAGTTTGTAGCTGATCACTGTTCAAATGGTGAAGTGGGACTGGCTTGTTTTGCCTGTAGTTGTCTTCAGAATACTATACTTCTGGAATGATATCTGTGGAGAAATATTTAGTGTCTAAGATACTTGCTAGAAAGCATTTAACAGTTTTATTAATTAAATCACAATATAAATATAGGTAAGCATTTAGCTTTAAAGATGTACATCATGAAGAAAAAAATAATCAGTAATTAATAAACCCCTACATCTTACAGTCTCTTCACCAGTAAGGGGCATGTGCAGCAGTCAGCAAGAGAGACAGGTGGATAGTCAGTTTAGTTTGAAGATTAGGAACCGTAACATGTTCCTCAAGCATAGCCAAAGAACTTTTTTTATTGCAAGTTCTATGGTAGTGAATTTTGCAGCCACAACTACAGTTGAGAAAACATGGCCCAGCTCCAGCTCAGACGACAGAAAGCAGTCTTTGAGTGGTTGGAACCCGTTGTGATAAACTGTGAAAGCAAACAGTGACACAGGGCAACAGATGACCTGTGTTAGGAAGGTATTTATGTTTGTATAAGACAACATGCAATTACATTTTGGGCTGTAAAATGGTGTTAACAGCCAGACAGGTGCTACTGGAAAGTGACAAAAACTTTTTTTTTTTTTCCCTTTCTACATTCTGTAAAATTTATATTTGATAGGGCAGTTCTCAAGAAAGCTCAGTTGTGAGTTGTTGCAGGAATTAGCTAATCTCCAAAGACACTCTGGTATATTTATAATCAAGTCTCTTGGATAAAGAGAAGAAACTACAGACTCATGATATATTAATTTTTTTTTTTTAAATGTTCATTAATCAAAGATAAAAGCCTCCAGTAGTTAGGTTTTTATTCTTTTTTCCCTCTGTCTTTCTTGTCCTCTTCCCTCTTTCTTCTTCTCTTATTACAAGACAGTGATCTACTGCAGTCTACTGGGCCCATAATATTAGAGGAGTGTAAAATAACTCCATGAATTTATTCTAGGGAGAAAAAAAAAAAAGACAATAATAATGTATAATTTTTTTTTCTGTGGTGTTTCCAAGAAGATAGCCAAATAATTTCTTTAGATCAGCCTTTGCATAGTGGTATGATTAATACCCAGAGATCTTGTATCACTAAACTGCTTCCATTTATCATAAGTTTTAGTTACTTCAGTGTTTTAAATAAACATGATTCTTTGCACAATCATTCAAAACATATGAAGTGTTTGATGTAATGTACTATTGAGGTTTCTTAGGGCTTATTTTTTTTTTTTTTTTTTTGGGGGGGGGAGGGGATTGTGATGATTCATTGAGCAGTTAAAAGGGAAAGCTAGAATGTTTCAGGCCTTGACAAAATCTGTTTTGGAGCACAAACTCATCTCTGGTGCCATCCTGTTACAATTTTTTTTCCACAGACATGAAAGCAGTCTGCAGAGAGGAAAATTTTTGGTTTTGTATCTTGTGAGAACTTGGTACAGGTCCCTTCAGGCCAAGTACATATTACTCACAAACTGGTGGCCTCTGAGGGTCTCAGAGGTATGACTATTTGTCCTCTGAGTGATTTAATCTAACATTCGGTTGAGAATGGATCTTTCCCTCTACTAAGTACTGAAATGAGAAAGAAAGGAAGTATCCATTCCAAACTGGGAGACTCATTTCCATCTGTCAACATAACAAATGGCTTTGTTTTTACATGGCAAAACATTTGTTCCTATAACTAATACACACTAATTGTTTTTTCATGAATTTTGAAGCGGGGCAATCAATTTGACAGAAAGTCTGTTCCGAATTACGAAGTGTGAGGAAGGCTTGTTCAACAGTTGCATCCTTGATTAACCATGTACAAGTAATTATTGTATTCAAATATGTTCTGAAGTTTCTCCTTTCTACTTTCTGTCCATTGTTTTATTTTTGAGGAGATCCAACATGGGACAGTTTGCCTATGCACTTGTCCCTTAAGAGATTATTTTACAGAATATAAGTTTATTTAATGTTAAAACAGTTTGCAGTATTTTCACACAGGTTGGTGGATCAAGATGCAAATGGACAGGGCTTTTATTTATAATCTGTGGACCTACTCTGTACTTGAAAGCCTAACTTGAATGCATTTTGAGCTTGCCTTCCATTTATGTTGTTGTTTTGGTAGGAAACTATGAACTAATGCTTAGGAGGGGAAATAGTGAAGAGGTTTGTTTACACTGTATCTAGTTTCTCGCTCGCTTGTTACTATACTTCACTTGCAGCACAGAATGAAATTATAGTAGCACTTGCTTTTGCAAAGATGAAAAATCATAACTTGGTTATACCTTAGTCCAGGACTTACATTGTAAAGTGCATAAATGTCAAACTTTCATTCTTCTTTCATTATCAAAATGACAACTAGTATAAACCTTTGAATGTGCGATTCAGGGAGCTACTTCTGTTTTCAACTGTTTCTTAACCTTCACATCTGCAAAAACCTTTCCAAAATTGTCAGTGCAAACAGATTTGAGATTTACAGGACAAAATGCAGTGGGTGGTTTGACTTGCAGAATTTATCTATAAATATGCGTTGTCATCATGTATTATAAGTAGAAGCTGATTTTTATGGCAAGACCTGCAAGTCAACAGGTCAATTGTTGCATACATCTTGGCAGATAAAGCTGAAGTGTATGCAATTATAATGCAAGCTTCCTTCCTGTTACTGAATATGAGCAGTAAAGGTCAATTTCCTTTGTTGTTACCAAATATGAGCAGTAAAGGCAGGGAAAAATGCATGAGTAAGACAACAAAAAGAGACAAATTAGCCATCGTAGCTTGTAATCTGTAGAATTCTTACTGTGCCTACTAAAGTCTGCAACATCACATGTTACCTTGTTTGAAGATAATGCTTGCTGCTGCTTTCCAAAGGCCATGAGTCTGAAGAGGTTGAATGATTTGCATTCCAGCCCTGTGACAACTGGAATTCTGAGATGGCCACAATTTCTTTGCTCTTTTTCCTCCTCTCTTTTGCATGCTGTAATGACATAATTTACAAGATCTAGGGTTTTTTAATGTGTGTGTGTTCATGTGTATGTATGTATATATTTTTTTATAGGCGTATATTTTTCGATCTCATACATACTTATTCATACGTCTATACATGTCTGTGTATATATGTGTAGATGTCAGGACCAGTCTGCCTCTTTTAAATGGACCAGCCTCACCTAAAATGACAACAGCTGAATGACATGGAAGGGTGGCAGCTGAGGCCTCTTGCTAGAATGACAGCCTGTTAATCTAGTTTGGCTTTTGTCCATGCCATGAATTTGTAGCTGTTTAATGCAAATCATATTTCCTCCCCTACTGTCTGCTTTGCTTCTAACATACTGAAAGCTCTTTTGAAGGATTATATGTTAATAAACAGAACTGCACACTATATTGTAGATATCCTTGAAATAACTAATGCCAATTCCTTTTGTATGCTTTTTAATGCAATGTTTTTCTTTTTGTGATGTTCTGTATTGTCCAGATTCATTAAAAACAATGCACACTGTCCCTCTGCTGGGGGAGGTGTGGGGGGAAATCAACTTACTAAAAAGGTTTATATTAAATCCTTCTTTTCTTACGTGTTCCATGTGCAGTGCTTGAAACCTTATTTGGCCTACATATTCCTTTCAACCTACTGCCATTAAACTGAGAAATTTACACAAAGTTGGAATACTTTGTCCATAAATTACATTCCTGTTCTTTCTGAAATAAAGCTTTGGTTGAGATATTTTTGAAAATTTTACCAGATAGACCACTTGGAACAGTAAACAATGGTAACTGTCTTATCTTCTTTAATTTAGCTTGTTTGTTCCTGTCTGCTTAGAAAATACTCCTCCTTCCCCAGAAAGATGAGACAGTATTTGTGCCATGGTGCAATGCTTCAGGCTGAGCACTGAGTGTGTAGAACTATGGTACCACAAAACTGGCATGCTAAGAAGAGTGACAATGCCTTAGCTTATCCTTTGCTAGACCCAAACACTGCTCTAAACCATATTCTCTTGGTAGCTAGGACTACTGCTCACTTTTGTACTCATCCAACCCTCTTGTGTGTTTCCTAGACAAGGATGAGTGTTCAAAGGACAATGGTGGCTGCCAGCACGAGTGCATCAACACAGTAGGAAGCTATGTTTGCCAGTGTCGAAATGGATTTGTGCTACATGAAAACAAACATGACTGCAAGGAAGGTAAGTAGTAAGGTATTTGAATGCTTGATTGCACAAATGTCTTGCAGAAAATTATGTACAGCTCTCCTTCCAAAGAAAATAAAGAAAGGAAAAATGTCTTTGTAATGGTGGCTTAGACAATTGGGCTTAAATACTCCCTACTCCTCCTTTGCCATCCATTCCATCCCCAGGATATTTGTGTGGCTGAGTTTGGGGCCATTGGAAATGTAATTTGGAAAACTTGGGATAGCTGGCAGAGAGTGCTACTTTTAATAGTTATCTGAAATGTAGAACATTTAAAGCTGCAATAGAGTATTTCTCTAATGCTGTATTAAATACAGAGATAGAGTTTCTGGAGAGAAGCCTGTGAAAGTTGCCATTTGTGTCTATTAATAGCAGTTAGTTTCCTTGCAGTCAGCTTGAATCTGTATCTGCCCTTTATGAGTTTATATTATGGGACATATTCAGACAATCTAAATTCAGGTTGAGTCCCTATACATCTTGCTGTCTCAAGGTGTGGCTACTTATAAGAAATTAGTAGGCTTTGGGGCTTAAGTAGAGTTTAGATTATCTGCAAATGAACCTTAAGTGTTGTAATATCGTGTGGGCTACTATAATTGCTCCAGGCTGTATTCTAGCATGGATTTAATCTGTGAGTAAAGATGTACCCTTTGTAATATTTATAAAGCCATCTGAGATAGTTTAAAAAATAAATGCCAAATGAAGCTAGTTTATTTTGTGCCTCCTTCAAGTTTAGGTGTTTGTGTTTATTCACAGAGATGAACTTTGAGTGATTCAGTTATGATGTGAATGGCTAAGCTGTTCTTGGTTCATACAGTTTCATCTTAGTTGTTTTCTAATTGTATGTTTGTCCGTAGAAACTGTGGTTTAGAATTGAAAGTGATTTCTCTGTAGCTGCAGCAAGAAGAGAGAAAAATTCTTAAATATCTTTTTGAAGTTAGAGGAGCAAGATATCTTGTCTGGATTTTCATAGCTGGATGTAGAATGGGGGGCATAGCAAAATACTTGATTAGTTATATATAATCCTATATAATACTTTAAATAAATAAAATAAAATTGAAGTATTTTGTAAACAGCAATCAATAAGCAAGCATGTTATGTTAATTGCCATAAAGCATGTGCTGAAAAGGAAGAACATGGTCATATATGCTGCAGAACATATTTAGCTGTCTTCCTGAAGATCCTTTCCATTCAGCAGGTCCCCTGACAAATAAACCAAACCAAACACACACACACACATCCCCCTCCCAAAATAATAATAAATAAATCAACAAACCAAAAAACACCCCTCCAAAAAAGGCAGATCCCTCCCCAGACTAACTGATGTCATCACTATTGGCACAGCTGAGTGTGAACAGAAGATCCACAGTCCCAATGGCATCATCACAAGTCCCAACTGGCCTGACAAGTATCCCAGCAGAAAGGAGTGCACATGGGAAATCAGTGCCACCCCTGGACAGAGGGTCAAATTGGTAAGTCTCTGCCTACTCTTCATTTATCTCTTTTCTTCAGTCATACCTGCTTCTCAAATGCCTACTCAATGATACCAAACTGGTACTAAACTTTACTATCAGTTTGTAGCCCAGAGGTACACTGTTTTTAAAACCTGCTTGATTCCTGGCCAACTGGGACTATTCAACTGTGAGTTAGTTTGTGGTGGTTGTAAATACTCTGGACAGCAAAGGGCAGGAGAAATACTTTCTTCTTGTCAGACTTTACTATATCATTCTATTCTGTTATTGCAATTTATAATATTTGCACAAGGTTTTGACCTTGTAGTCATTTACAAAGTTCATTTACACAAACTTGCCATCTACAACTACCTAAAGGGAGGTTGTAGCCAGGTGGGGGTTGGTCTGTTCTCCCAGGCAACCAGCACCAGAACAAGAGGACACAGTCTCAAGCTGTGCCAGGGGAGGTTTAGGCTGGATGTTAGGAAGAAGGTCTTCATAGAAAGAACATTAGCCATTGGATTGGGCTGCCCAGGGAGGCGGTGGAGTCACCACCATCACTGGAAATGTTTAGGAAGAGACTGGATGGGGCGCTTGATGCCATGGTTTAGTTGATTAGATAGTGTTGGATGATAGGTTGGACTTGATGATCTCAATGGTCTTTTCCAACCTGTTGATTCTATTCTGTTCTATTCAATATTATAGAATAAGCAACATTAGAAGTTATGAACAGTCCTGTCCACACTACTTTTGCATTTCTGCTCTGTATTTCTCAAGGAAACAAAGAATATACAAAAAACCAAGAGCCTGGACTCCTCATTTAAAAATCGCTCCAAATGGAACATAGGTAGATGAGCAGGCTAAGAAGACTTAAGTGACCTTTGTGTCCAGCTAGCTGAGGACAGTGCTAGTGGCTGAAAACAAGCTATCACAGCTTGGGGAGCTTTGCAGATCTACTGAGGCTACGTAGCCCTTGTACAAAGCCAAAGACATGGACCTGTCCAGGGGGCTTTTCTGCTTTGAACTCAGCCCCAGTGTTCCTTTAGCCAAAGTATTCAGGGGACAGCTACAAAAGCTGGCCTTACACATTTTAAAATCAGATAAATTGATATAACAAATGTTTTGGAGCAAATAAGCTTATGAAGAGAGATTGTGTTTGCTTCAGAGAAGCAGAAGGAAGAGACAATATTGATGAAGGGATGAAAAGACTGTTGTCATCTCATAACTGCTGACCGTAGCCAAAACCATAACCCCTGTTACTGGTGCTGCTGTGGGATTGTGTTTCGATCCTTGTTCACTAGAAGTAAAATGATCAAACTGTTCCAGGGGGCGTGGGGGTGGTGGAAAATGAGCATTGTGTTGCTCTGTCCATTCAAAGGGTGAAAAACAGATTTTTTTTTTTTTTTAATTTAGGCAGCCTTCCTACTGCCACTTCTGAGGAAGCATTCTTCATCCTGGCTGAATAAGCCAAAGCCAGCTAGACAAGGGCTTTTAACCTCAGCAGGCAAAATTCCACCATTTGGACATTTTCAACGAAACATTACATGATCTGGTTTAACAAAAAAAAAAAAAAAAAAGGAAAAAAGTTTTTAAATTGGCTTTTGCCAGTGAAATTGGAAAAAAATTGACAGAATTTTACTAGACAGAAGTTTGAAAAATGCCTCCATAATTTAGAATCTGAAATTCACCTTTTTGGTTTTTTTGGGCAAATAAGTAGGGTCAACCTAGTAAGCTCTGAGTGTACAATATTTTTAAAGTCTGTGTAGTACAGCAAGATGCCTTATCAATAATATTGATACCATGCTTCCATTATAGATAAATACTTTGCCTTGGGCTTTCATAGCATAGTTAAGTTTATTCCTCACAGTTTACTTAGTTGAACAAGGAGAGAATTGATTTCTTCATGGTAACAATCTGCATCAATCGTGGGACTGTGCTTCATTTTTTTGAGAGAGGTGTGTACAGAAACAAAGCTTTTATTGTGATTGCTTTCACTCTGATAATCATTGAAAAGTCTTTTCCTGAAAAGGCTGAAGTTAAGCATTTGGTGCATTAAGGAGCCTATGAAAATAAATGCATATGCACTTCATAATTGTTATATTAAATGCGTGGATAAAAATGGCTTTGAAAATGTATGTACCAGAGAGTGATTTTCATACGCTAATCAGCTAGATGTTTATAAGAGACAGACTTAAATGTCTTATTCAGACAAATATCCATAACTGCCACCAACATATCTCAGTTGAGTGCTATAGGTAGAAAAGGCTGAATGTTCAGAAGATGTATGTAACATTACTGAGTACCATTCCTACTAATGATACTGTCAAAATGGGGACTGTAGTCATGGTGGTATTCCAAAGTATTTTTCCTATTCAGTTACAGTCACCTTTAAGGAAAATTTGCATCCCTTCTCCTCTTTCAAGCCTACTCTTATTCCACTGCTGGGAACTGACCACTTGTGGAGGGTGGGGGAAATAAAAATATCATTTCTGGGCATATTGAAATATCAGGATTTTTTTTCTGTTCTTCTTTTTGACAATATAACATGTATTTCAGGCTTAGAAATCCCAGTGAAAAATCAAATATTATGTAGAATAGGAGTTTCTTATGGTTCGTGGAGAGAAGTGCTTCCTTTTGTACCGATGTGAACAAACCTGATATGATTTCCCTCTGAAAGAAAACAAAGTTCTGGAGGCTGCTCTTGGATCACATCTACTGCTCCTGTTGATTCCAAGTCGGCTTGACTCAGTTCTATATTTAACTAACCCCCTTAGAGTCTCTCAGCTTTCTGGTTTTGGGGTCTGTTAAATTTTATCAGATTTTATTTGTGTATAAATGACAACATGTACTTGGCATCATAAAAGTAGGGTGTCTGACTACAATTTAAGAGAAGCAGGAGGGACTGCTGTACAGCTGTTTCAACTGTCTCTGCAGTTTCAAACCTTTACTATGTGTCTCCCAACTTCCTTGTGAAATGAACCTCTGTCCGCTGCAGCATGCAGCTCTTCACTTTCCACAACTCAGCAGCTTTACTCACGCTGTCTGGTTTCCACATGGAATTTTTGGTAGTTCAGATTTGTTTTCATGTACCAGATAGAAAGCATAATTCTATTTGCTTAGTGTTTCACAGTTCAGTTTTATTCTTTTTATTATTGCTTCTTAATCTTTGAGTGTTTGGGGCGTTTTTATAACCAGACAGCTATATGGTTACTCATGGGATCATTTTTATCTTATCTTGTTGAACAGAACAGAGTCTGAATTTCACTTTAAATTCTAGTGTATTTCAGAAAATTTAGAGATGTATGTGTATACTACCCTCTCAGTGTCTGCATGACAGAAGTTACCAGGTACTAAACTTCATACTTCTTGTAGCCCTAATCAAAAAGTCTCATCTGAAATCTCTTCGATGTCCCCTTGAAATAATTTTTTTGATGCCAGTCCAGTCTTGGAAGACTCTCTTCCATATTTGAAAAGCAGGTATTAGTTGTATGTGGCTTTAGTTTTTCTCAGGTTAGGGCACTTTTGAAAAATACCTTTGATATTGGATACTCTGAGTTTGAGAAATCTAAACTCTAAACGTTTGTAAAAGTAAGTTGGCCACACTCACTCCAAATGACTTGAAATTTGCAATTGTTAGTAGACCCAAATTTGTCCTTACAAGCTGCCATGAGCACTGAGAGAGATTAATAATCCCTTGGATCACAGAAACTAAGATAAATGTTCTGAAGTGTAGAAGAAGCATCACAGATTTGAAGTTAAGTGTGTGAATGTGAACTACTGAATTTTCTTGGGAGAGTCAAGGACAACTGAAGTATTTTAAATAAATAATTAACATAATTTTGATATTTTCACTAGTATTTTGCTATCACAAAAGATCACAAAGATGTGATCACAAGATCACAAAAATGTGATCTTACTATGAAGAGTGCAGCCTGAAATAGTGTTGTAATAATGAAAGAAATAAAATAGGTTTAAAAATACAATTTCAATGCATAACCATTAATGTAGAAAGGTAATTCTCCAAGCCTTTAGTTATGGCATCAGGTAAGTTTAAAAAATAAAAGAAAGTGGTGTGTATTGTATTTGGCAGATGTTTCAATCAGTCCTCACCTGTCTGAAGAACCAATGATTTCAGGGTTTGGGGTTTTTTTGTTTGTTTGTTTGTTTGGGTTTTTTTCTGTTTTGAATGTTCTCTGAAATTTGGAATAATTCTTCAAACAGTGCAAACTCAACAGAAAGGCCGCTATTTTCTAGATTTAATATTCTCTTATAGATACTTATTGGCTATAAATGTTCTAATATTTTTCTGCATGAAGGAAGATTCCCTCTTGAAGTTTGTTGTCTTAAAATCAGTATGTTATTCAAAGCTATGGGCTTGTTTAGTCTGTCATCTTAACTGTATCTACTTTGTATTCTGAAACATACCAACAATATCTATGTACCATACAAATACAGTCAACCCTCTTCTACCTTAAGTCATTTTGCTTTTTTTCCCACACCCCCAGACCTTCAATGAGTTTGAGATAGAACAACATCAAGAATGTGCTTACGACCACTTGGAAGTGTTTGACGGTGAAACTGAGAAGTCACCAATTCTGGGACGCTTATGTGGCAGTAAGATACCAGAACCCCTTATTGCTACAGGAAACAAAATGTTTCTACGCTTTATCTCTGATGCATCAGTACAAAGAAAAGGCTTCCAAGCAGCACACTCTACAGGTCAGAAAATCAGGATGTGGTTATCTAATAACTTGCTCATTGTTCTACAGTGGAAGATACTTGGGCATTTCTTTTATAGGAATGGAATGAGTTAATAGATAAGATGATGTTACAATTAAATCTAATATAACCTTAAAGATAACAGAATGCATTCTCCAATATCTTACAAGTTTCTTTGTCCTCTCACACATATGTAAACGTTTAAAAGATTCTGAAACGAAAGCTGATAAAAAGTAGATATTGGCACGGACAGTCAAAGAGATCTCTCTTGGAGTTGATGCCATTAGTTTGTAAAATACTCAGTACCTTTTCATTATATTCATAATGGCAGTACTTCACTGGGATGTGATGGACCTCTGTTACTTCCCTGTTCTAACTTAAACAAGAGTCTAGGTTTTGTGTAAACAGCAGTTACTTTCCTGTAGATCTAGAAAGGAAGGGCAAGCCAAAGAAGAATTAGAAAAAACAATACTGAAGACTTTCTTAGGGTCTTAAGAGTATAGTCTCCTTCATACTTGCCATCTAATTTCGTTCTTTGGCAGAAGTCACTGAAATTGAAAGGAGCGTTTTGCAATTGCATGGACGAATTTCCTGGGATGTTTTCAGCGCTTACGCTTATTTCCCGGTGTTGCTTGGCTTACAGCGACCCCTAGTGCTGAATCTCTGAACTTCTAGTGCCTGTAGTAAAACGAGGAGGATGGGGGGATTTTTTGGTTGTTGTTGGTGGTGTCTTCTTCTATCATAATGTCTGTCTTTACTTTCCAGACTTCATTGTTATTCATCCATTATTTGTTAATAAACAATAATGCAGAAGATAGAAATGTATGTTCTAGTAGATAGTAGTGAGCAGTTACTAAGATAGTAATAAACAGGATTAATCACTGATAATATCATTTGATGTATTAATGAAATTGATGTGTAGCTAAAAAATCCTTGTATATCAATATCATGATTTTTTTCCTTCTGTTTTGTTGAAATTCTACGACTATATTAACTTAATTTCCTTTGCAGAGAAAGACAGTAGGCAACAGTGTATGAACTGTTCAGTCTTCATGATTGCAAAATGTCCTACAAAATGAAAAGTTTAGCTACCTGTAATACAATTCTTTTTCTTGTGGAAAATGCCTTTCTTTTTTCCCTTCCCTACCACAATAACCCCTATCCTTAGATGGAAAATTAGAAATGTTAATAACTGCTCATTTTTAAATTACCTTGGAATGAATAGTTAAAAGTCAGAACTCTTATTAGGAACATGTGTTGTAAAACCACTCGTTCATTTATTCTTTTCACTTTCAGTTTGCAGAACTGGTGCAGTCATTGTGTAAAAGAAATTCAAATGTATACTCCCTAACTTCTGAAGATTGCTAGTTATCTTAAGATTTGCTGGAATTTCCCTCATATCTGTTCAGTTTTATGTGCCTTCCTGTAAAACATTTCTTGGCATGCATAACAGTGCATTTCTGAGAGAGTTTGAAGAATAAAACCTGCCTAGTTCTTAAGAATGTTGTGGATCACGTTTGCCACCTTAAGATAGGACAATTATTTCTGTCAACTGTGTGGCACAAACTTATGACGAAGTTGAACAGATTATCAACAGCATCTGCTTTGGTGTATCATTGGAACAAGAGACAACTCAGATGTTGCAGCCTTTTCCTGATGAGCTAAACATGGATGCTCTATGTGGATTTTACTTCTGTGTTTCAAACAAGCGAATTAATAGATATCTGGCAAGTGTATAGACAGTGGATTGTATTTCCTTATTATTTCTTGCAAATAATAGTTGACAATATTGTAGGCAAGGTTGTACTTAATCCTGCATAGCTGTGCAGACACAGAGAGGTGAGGCAGCTGCTTCCTTCACTTCTGACCTGTTAGCAGAACTCACTTGTTTAATACAACAGCAGTGAAGGAGTAACTGGATGCTGTGCCTGAAGGTGTCTGTGCTGCTGTGTTCCTGGCATCTTAATGATTTACCAACCTTATTTTAGTAGATCCTAATGATGATTTCCCTTCTGTGACACTTTTTGGCTTAAGTACTATCCAAATTTCCATTCTGTAGTTCAGCAATCAGGAAAAAAACTGTAGTGGCAGAAGCAGTAAAGTTTAAAAAAATGCATTTGATAAAAAGGCTTCATCCCCCTGGGTGGAGCAAAGCTTATAAAATGCTGTTTTCCAAGTGCAACACAGTTTTAAAAGAGATTCTGTTACATTTTCTGCTCTCAGAAAAGGCATAACCCATCCAGAAGGAATTTATAATAATGCTCCTGACAGAACATTAAACATCATTGCTCAGGGAGTGATTTTGTTGCCTTAAAACAAGCACCTAGTTTCTTTCTGGATGGCCTCATTTATGGTGCCTGGCCTGCAGCCACTGCTGCAGGAGGCTGCAGGTCCTGTTTTTGTCTGTCAGCCTTGGGAGGATGTCTCTGACAAGTCTGGGCATCTCAGATGTCACTTTATTTTGGAACCTATGTCTCTTTCAAAAGGACTGTAATTATTCCATATGGAAATGTGGAATCAAATGTATACTTTTGTTTCATTAACCCAGGTAGTGTGAGTTTAAGATTTTCCCATCTGTTCAGAATGTTGAAGAGTCTAAAGACTACTCTTGATGTGCTTTTATGTTTGTAAGAAGCCTAAAAGCTTCTAGAGAGATCAGAAACGAGAGGAGTTTTGTTCCTTAGCTGATCTAGAAAAGCGAAACTGTCTGTTAAATGATGTTGTGCAAGTGTATTTCTTTACACTCAGATGCACATACCATACCTAGAGCAGAGGAGCCACATGTGCACAATGGAAAGCATGGTGGGTGGTGCAGCTTGGCTAGCTCTGGCATCAAGGTTAAGCAAGCAGTGCCACATGGCACTGCTCTGTTCTGAGCAGACCCATCACAACTAGCCCCATGTGTGCTAAGGTAGTGCTACATGGTGCAAGCCAAATATAGACTTTTGAAACTCCAACTTAGTCATAAGAAATTGAAAAGCTGACATGTAATTTCTAAAACCAATACTTTGTCCTAAAGTATAAAATGATAATCCTTAGGAGATGGACAGAGGAAAGGGGATTTCCATTTTCTGCAGTTCTTAGTATTGCTACAACATTCCTTTAAGCTCCTGCCCACTGTAGGAAGCAGAGGGAAGAAATGCAGACAGTTCATTAAACATTCTCTCCTTAGCAGCTGTTCTGTGTCTGAAGCAGGGAGATGTTCTTAATGTTGGCAACAATCCAGTCTAGTAGGGAAAAAAAATTCATTAAAAAAAATAATCAAGAATAGAGGGGGGGGGGGAGAGAAGGAAATCAGTTTATTAGAATACTAGTGAGAAATAACCATTTGAGCTATCTCATTTGACAAATATCCTTTATCATGAGTTCCTCCTTGTTCTTTAAAAACAGAAAGGAACTTAGAAATTTCAGATTGAACAACAGATTATGCATAACAGATTACTTACATGATTTATATTTCCTGTTTTGATTCCTTTGTTTCCTTATTAAGAAAAAACACACATTTTGAAGAAATAAAATTAAAATTTTCTTCATTACTGTCATCAGTTCCCATCTGAAATGTGATTTTTCACAATATAATCTTGTCATTGGTCATATTTAGTGCTTATGGAGTCCATGATACTGCAGTCAATTTGAAAGTATCTGTTTACCAAAGCTTAGAAATATTTGAATCTCACATTTTTTTCAGACTATTATAAAATAATTAGTATATAATACCTGAATTTGATCAAAATATGGAGAGACTTATCTGTTCATTTATTTACAGGAATTGAATCTAAATTTATGAATATCAAGTTTTGGTTGAAGCTCATTGAACTTGGTATTTTGATGGGTGCTGTAAGGCAAGTTTTGCTTGCTCACCAAGAACAAACATATGTTATCCTGTTTCCTTTGAAATTTTTGTGCTTACAAAGTGATAAAGTCTACACCCATCTCATGGAAACATAAGAAACAGTGCATTTCTTTGTTTTAAGTTCATTTTTCTGTGTGTTCTTGATTGCATTGTAATAGCACTCTTAATTGCAAAATATATATTTCACCTACACTTAATTCACAAGCCTATGTAGGATTGAATACTAGTTTTAGTTATAGCTGCTGGAAATATTTAGGAAGGGTAAGGTACTAATTACTGTATTTTGTTGCTGTTACTCAGTGCATTTTCAGAAAAAAGAAAAATGACTAAAGAATAATTTACTCAGTTTTATAGGAAAGTTACTTTATGTTTAAATTAACTTTTCAAGCAGTTATAAGCAAGCTCTAAAGCCCCACATATGTTTTGCTGCTGTGTACAAATAGAGATTCAGACTAAACTCATGGCTTCACCATAAAGCGAGGCTATCCTGCCCAAGACTTGGCTCAAGCAGATTTTTTAACTGTGAGACTTTGGTAGTAGCAGCTTTCTCCTGGCTGTGGTCTTTTGCACGTAAAGACCTGTTCATGTCCATGAACTATGTAGCAAGGGATCTAGTGAGCTTGGCAGTGGTGTTTAGTGTTTAGTGTTGAGCTGATGCTCAGGCACTGCACGATGGTTAAAGCTGACAGTCCTGTGAAGCACAACACTTTTGCACTCGATCACTGATTACATGTGTGCTAGAGCTCATCCCGCCCTGCCATTTGTAGGTGGTGTAATTAACTCAAGTGGAAACATTGTCACCACTGAAATGTGGATGCCCCACTTACAATGTTTGCCTTGCGGGCCACAGGCCTTTACTCAAGACCTGCCCAAAGAATGTTTTACCACTTGAACCATATTCCTTATAGTCCTCTGTAGTTATAAAACAGAATTTATATAGGAAAAACTTAGAATGATGGGGATTTATTTATACTGAGTAATACTTCACTTTACACCTTTTTTTTTTTTTTTTTTTTTAAATTGAACTGCTTGCGGCATAAAAATATGCTCAGCCTGAATAAGCTGGAGATCTACGAAAAGAAAGTTCTAATTCTTTTTCATCATTTTTATTTTCCCTCCATTTAGAGTGTGGTGGTCGGCTGAAAGCTGAAACTAAGCTCAAAGACCTGTACTCGCATGCCCAGTTTGGTGATAACAACTATCCGGTCCAGGAAGACTGTGACTGGCTCCTGGTTGCAGAGCATGGCTACCGAGTGGAGTTGATGTTTCAGACATTTGAGGTTGAAGAAGAGGCAGACTGTGGCTATGATTATGTGGAGCTCTTTGATGGTTATGATAAGACAGCTGTGAGACTTGGTCGATTTTGTGGATCTGGGGTAAGTAACCAGGTACAATTTTTTCCCTTCTTATTTCCGGAACAAAAGGAGTAAGAAAGATAGGGCAGAGGAAGGAAAGGGTCAAGAAACTGTGAGGTTCTAGAGACTTGATTATATGCTTCCCTTTGTGTTGTTTTTTTGGGTTTTTATGGTGTTTTTTTTTTTTTAATATAAATTTATATTCTTGTAGTACAAGCATTCCCTTGAACTATTTTCAATGATATTCTTATCTAGACTTTGACCAAAGTATTGTAATGGTCTATTAAATTGTAGATAGCTGACAGTGGAGTCTTTATCAGTACTCCAAAAACAAACAAACAAAAAAGTGTGAAGCTTTTTCCCTTACAGAGAGAGAAATGCACAAGTGTTGAAAATTATCACCTAAAAATTTGTTCAATGTGAGTGAAGAAGTCACATTTTATAGGAGGAAGAGAATTTGGGAAGCATTTATAGTGTGTTCATCTACTACTTAAGAAAAAAAAAATACTCTTAAACTTAGTGATCAATAAAGGCCTTAAGAAAGCCCTGTCATCCCATGTGTATCTCTGCGATGTTCTAACTGTGAGGCATGGAGGGAACTGGCCACATAGCATCCCAAAAAAGATGTATCCTTTTAAGCTTGCATTGTTCTGTTAGCTGCCTGTATTGTGAAAGCTGGTGCAATGATCCCACAAATCTTCCTCAGTTCTTTATATGTGTGCAGATGCAAACACACATTTTCATGCTTGCATTCTTTGGCTGTATTAAACATTTGAAAGTCCTTGACAGGAGCTCTTAATTAACTACTTGTCAGTTTTTTGATTCAGCCACAGTGCTGGATCAAACATGTCAGTCATTCAGATAAATTCCCTGTTAACTGGCTTTTAGAGCATTTTAAAACACTTAAAGATGCAGGGAAAATGCTACAACTGAACTGCAGGCAATGTATTCCAAGGAAAGTGTAACAACTGAGCCCAGCATCTGCTACTCTACATAAACCAATACTTTTTCCTTGTGAGTAGAAAGGCAGCAAACTGGAGAATGGCTCAACCTTGGGCTGTTTTTTTTTGCTCATTTTGGGGGTAGGAGTGGGTTAGGTGTACACAAGGGGGTGACTGTGGTGAAGTGATTGGATTTTGTCATTGGTTTGGTTTGGTTTTGGGTGGCTTCAAGACCACATAGGAAAGACAGAATTTAATAGAAAAATTATTGAAAGCAAATATCCCAAAATTAAGTGGGGAATAAGGGCACTGTTAGTATATATTATCACTTTGTCAACTTTAAAGACTTGGCAGTTCATCTATATTTCTGATCAGTGTGCTTCAGTAACAAAACAGGCCATCACAAGGCCTATGAAGAATAAGATAGAAAATAGGTGCTCAAGTCTGCTGTTTATCTAGATTAAGAATATTGCGTATGACTCTGACCAGTCACTTACACCACTCAGTAGAACTATAGAAGATATCTGGGAAGGGCAAAAGAACAAGCAGCTTTGTTTTCTTTCTCTTATAACAAAAGTCTGTAGAGTTACTCCATACAAATTCAAGAAGCTAAATCAGATTCAGAAAGTATGATGCGCTACATTTATTTGGATTCTGTGAAAAGCAAATTTTCAGGCTCAGAGCTCAAGGTTTTAAAAGTGCACATTACTACAAAAGCAAAAATTATAACAGATAATTTAAAAACTTCTACCTGAAGGTAAGAATTTAAACATGATTTAAGCTGACCTCCCGCTTCTATGATCTTAGGCTGTGATTTCCTTAATCTGTCTCAAAATTTTCTATCCTATAATTAAGAGCTAAATGAGATAGAAGTATTCTGATGATGTTAGATGGCACCATGTGAAACCCGGTGAAAGGCTTAACAGGAAAAGAGAAATATCCATTAGAAAAAAAATTAAATATGAATTAAAGGAATAAATACACGGAATGGACAGATAATTTGTTTTATTCATTTATTTTAGCCACCAGAAGAAATCTATTCAGCAGGGGAAGCTCTTTTACTTCACTTTCACACTGATGATACAATCAACAAGAAAGGATTTCATATACGATACAGGAGTATAAAATATCCAGATAGTGTGCGCACCAAAAAATAACACACGAACCTCTGTGCCAGGAAAGGTGGCAAAGAAAGAACGCACATTTGAAAGTAAGGAAGGCATGTCTTTTTTTAAAAAAACCCTGAAGTTACTAGCACAAATATGTTTTATATGAATTCAGTTGAAATGGTGACTTATAAACCAGAGACTTAAATAAAAAGAAATAGAAAATCACCTGTCCCGGTGGAATAGTCAAGATGATGATGTGCAGACTCCATACGTGACTGCCTCTGCAAAGCCTGTGAAATGACTTTACACTTAGGGAGAACATAAGAGCTTTGTTCATGTTTTGACATTTGTCATGGATGCGTGCAGATTCAATCATTTGCGTTCAGGGGAAGTGACCTTGCAGACTGTTCTTCCTTCAGACAATTGTCTGTTATCCAGGAGGAAAAAAAAAAAGCTCTTTTGGGTTACACACTCAAAATATTGTTCTTATATCTAGTTGCTTTGACTTTGTATCCTGCTTATGGTGTGTACAAGGATCTCAAAGAAGATACGAAATGAGAAGGTCTTCCTGCGTTGTTCTGTATTTTTTACAAATTCATCTATCCTATCAGGGTATCAGTGTTTTGAAACTGGAAAATCCTCCTTCTGAAACATAACTACTCGCTGGAGTATTTTGTTTTACTAATGACTGAGAAGTCTGAACTGTTACATCAGTCGTTACTAGTTGACCAATTGCTAGTTGACTGAATTTGAACAGTGCGTCTGAAAATGTTTGGTTTACTGTTTAAGTAAGCTATCTCGGATGATGTGCTCTTATTTTGCACTGAACATAGAAAGAGACTGAGATGAAACCTGTCCTGAATCAAGATCTGTGTCCATGCGACAGAGAAATAATCAAGGATCATCTGAAACTCCTCGTATTGAATTTGTTTTCAGCAGTGTATTTGGAACCACTACTAAGCTTTACTTCTTCAGACCTCTTTGTGAATGAGCTAATTGTCTGCTTTAGTGGCTCAGAAATGAAGCAGCAGTAGTATCCAAGAGGAAGGTTTCCCAAAGACTTTTTTTTTTTTTAAACGAGAGTAGGAGTATCAATGATACTGAAAAAAGCAAAACAGAACAGACCCAGGATAGGTTTGCTAACAAGAGTGAATTCCTATGGTGCTATTCCATTAACATTAAAAACAAAAACCAACCAAGAAGTTCTAGACTTTTGAGCCAACAGCTTGCAGATCATGAATGTCTCTCACTACGCCTGGCTGCATCTGGAAAAGGAAGGCTTTACTGCTCCAGGGGAGAGTGGGTTGCAACAGCAGCACTAGTCCTGTGGAACAACTACTACTATTGCCTTAGAATCCTCGCACATGGTCAGACACATCTTCCTGTAGATAAACCTCTAATTTGGTGAATAATTCAATGACAAGTACCTTAGTGTACACTGACAGAAGGATCTTCAAGCAAAAGCCCCATCTGCAGAGTGAGATCATCTGCTGTAAATACAGTGACTTGCTTTTGATGTAGAGATATATTACATTTAGGACTGAGATATTGTATGTGCTTTAGGCCATACATGGCTTTAGTCATAATGTACATGCGTTATGTAAGTATTGTATGAATGAGTGCTCCAGGGGAGTGAGAGGTATTGTATGGGTGAAAACTGAATTGTTTCTTTATGTGCCAAGTTCTATCAGGACCCTGTTTGACTGTAGCAACTTTTCTTTAAAGGCTTCATAGACAGATAATGAGGACTTCTAGTTGGCAAGAATCAAGTTTAAATGAAGTATTATGTTTCACTTACACAAAATATTATTTTGATATCCTTTGATGTAAGTTGCTACTCAGATTAGCTTAGTTTCTGTTACCTTATATGAACATACATTGGCACTAATAAATCTGATCTTTTTTTATAAAAATAAAACCTAAATGTCTGTATAGGTGTCTTTGGTTGTTTTAACAGCACGTGTGCTGCTGATACACTACCATTTTCCTTTACAGTTTACTTATGTGAAGTTCAAAAACTGAATAGCGTACATATTTCTATAATGCTGCTCCAATGTTCTGTTTGGTTTGGTTTTCAGAGTAATTAAACATAAGCATTTTCTTGAAAATCTTTTATTACAAAATTCAGGCAGAAATATTACTATAGATAAACAAGAGCAAAACCCAAATAAAAACCTAAAACCAAAAACAACCACCAGAAAGCCCCAAGCAAACACAACCAAAAGTATTCTTAAATTTGATGCATAATTTATCCGCTGGGTGGAATTCCAGTGCTTGAATTTTGTAGAGGAAAAGGAAGCAGCAACAGACTTAGAATCATAGAATCATAGAATCAGTCAGGGTTGGAAGGGACCACAAGGATCATCTAGTTCCAACCCCTGCCATGGGCAGGGACACCCTACACTAGATCAGGCTGGCCAGAGCCTCGTCCAGCCTGGTCTTAAACACCTCCAGGGACGGGGCCTCAACCACCTCCCTGGATAACCCATTCCAGGCCTTCACCACTCTCATGGTGAAGAACTTCTTCCTCACATCTAGCCTGAATCTCCCTATCTCCAGCTTCATTCCGTTCCCCCTAGTCCTATCACTACCTGAGATCCTGAGAAGTCCCTCCCCAGCCTTCCTGACTTCCTCGGACTGGTAGTCAAAAGGAGTTATGAAAGTCTGAAGCTGGGAACAAGAGCATGTTACCTTTTTAGCATGTTACCTTTTTTCCACTTTTCATCTCCTCTTAATATTATTACCCATCCATTTGTTATCCAAAATATTTCAAGTTTTCATTCTCTATAAGTTTGACTTTTTATTACCCCCAGGGTTACTTTAACATCCACAGAGTTGAGCCAAGAGTATTAGTTTTTGGAAGGTTTTGTTGTTCTTCTTGTTGACTCATACAAACCCCTGTATAAATCCTGTTGTCCTGTGTTAAATCATACAGCTGGAGTAGTTGGGGAAGAAGGTTAGACTGAGCAAGCTGAGGGCAAGAATGCCATAGTGTCTGTTTGCAAGACCCTATGGTAGGTGATTATTTGCGGTCATATCCAAGTATTGCTTTTTAGCGTAGTATGTCTGGGATCATTTCATGTGGCATACATAGAAGTCAGAAGAGGGTTGCCCTAACTTGAATACAAAGTTTAATTTTATTTCTCTAACTGATTATTCCTTTGTAGATCTTGCATGCTTAAGAGTGGGGAAAATGAGGAAGGTGTTCTAAATTATTATCTTGAGGATAAATGGACCCTATGGATCATATCTTCACATTGGCCATGATCCTAGCCAATGTCTCATGGTGCTATCAGATGCTATTAAAAATGTAGCTATTTACAAGTACTAGGAGGTTTATCCTGATGTAATGAAAATCATATATTTAATGGAAATATGCCTTATAAATAGCCTAACAGTAAGAAAACAACGAAAAAATAATTTACACTGGTGAAACTGGAAAAGAGTTATGTGGGTTATTCCAAAAAAATCTTTGAAATTGAGAAAGCTGTTCACAACATAATGATTAAAGATCTTGTCTAGTGAGTAGTCAACAAAGCAAGACACAAAATCTAGAGGCTGGGAATCCCGTTTTGTGACCTAGTTACAGTGCATTAACTGGCAACACTCCTAGCAAGGTGAAGATGATAGTTATTTGTCAGACTTCCTATTTGGTGCAGGCCTTTTCACCTGTGCTTGAGATGCCAGATTCAAACTAATTTTCCTCAAACTTGATGTAATGTTTTCTTCCGAGCTGCATGAGAAGCTGCTCATATGCTGAATATTATTTTTTAATGCTGAATTCAGCATGCAGTCTTAAGTTGATGTAATATGCTGAATCTGTGTGGCTGACTAGCTCTTGAAGAACTTAAGACTGTAGCAGATTAAATTCTGTGACCATTTCTGTGCTCATATAAGATGGAAGATAACGTTTGTGACTTTCTTACCAGCATTTTAAAAAGAGGGAAAAAGAGTAGAAAAATAACCTGTGAAAGTAAGTTAAAATGTCTGTCTTACATAAGCAATTTGAAGGTCTAGCTGAAGTGAATAAAGCAAGGTAGGTGTACAGAGCAGATATGTTTTTCCTCATCCTTTGTTCTAACATGCAGCATATTGGAGCAATCTTGCCATGCTCTGAGATCCATGAAACAGCAACTTGGGTTGAGAGCATGGCTGAGAGCCAGATCAGGTCCTAACATAGCATTACAGCACTGCTTTTTCATTTAAAGCAGGTTGCTTTTGAAACACTAAAAAACCCCAAAGAAACAAAAAATCCCACCCAGATTAATTGGGTGGAAGTATTATCCATCTGGGCAATCAGTTTTGCAGTTGCCAGGTATGCAATTTGTTGTGGTGGTGTTTTGTTAATTTTTTTTATTCTTTGCTTTTTTAATTGCAGAGGAAATTACTCCTGGCCTCACAGGCTCTGTGCTGCACTAACTCTAACTGTGTACTGCCATGACCATAAAGCATGGTCAGTGCTGCTGCACACTGAAACTTTCTTTTATAATTAAATGTTTCTGTTTTGCCAAAATTTACAGATCTCAGAGCATAGGGACTTGGTATGGCTTTGTGATTTCAGGAAGGTATTCAGCCTTAAAATAGATCTGACCACTAACCAGAGGGGAAATTTCCTTTTACTTCCAGTCTTAAACTGGGTCTAAACGAGTAATAGGAGTGGATGCGTTTTATGCCACTAACATACTCGGTCATGCAAATTGGCGCAACCTTATTGAAGAACTTGCTCTTATTTTGATTTTATTATTGAATTTATCATTCAATTATTAATTGACCAGTCAGAAATGAAAGAAGAGCAAGAACAAACAAAATGCTTGAAAAAGGGAAAATACAAAAATGCTACAGATGGAATCATAGAATTGTTAGGGTTGGAAGGGACCTAAAGGATCATCTAGGCAACCAGCACTGGAACAAGAGGACACAGTCTCCAACTGTGCCAGGGGAAGTTTAGGCTTGAGGTGAGGGGAAAGCTCTTCACAGAGAGAGTTGCTGGCCATTGGAATGGGCTGCCCAGGGAGGTGGTGAAGCCACCGTCCCTGGAGGTGTTCAAAAAGGGATTGGATATGGCACTTGAAGCCATGATTTAGTAGTCATGAGGTGTTGGGTGATAGGCTGGGCTTGATGATCTTTGAGGTCTTTTCCAACCTTATTGATTGTATGATTCTATGATCTAGTTCCAACATCCCTCCCAGTACATTAAAAAAATTTTAAAATCTAGTCTTGAAAGTCAACACTGTTGCTATTATTTTTCAATGCATATTTAATATTCTTAAAAAATGATTTATGTTGTATTGCTTTCACTTACCTGAAGGAAGATATAGATGATTAATGGCATTGCTCAGTGAATTTTTCAAGCAGAGAACTGAAGACAGCCTAAGGAATTACTTGGCTTTGGTACTAATGATGTGTATTTTGAGTAACTGATTGGTTGTGAGAGGGAGTAACTCTGGGAGTAACAGGTTGGGTTTTTTTTCCTTTCTAGCATTCTCAGTTTTGACTGCTCTAAACTGAATGCTTGAGGTAACATTTTAAGTTGTCCTCATACAGCTGCTTAATATGGTTTCACAGAATCAAACAGATTAAAAGAAACAGAACAAAAGAAAAATAATTTTGCAAGTTATTACTTGTTAGAAAATATTCTCATTTCTGTTGTTTTCTCATTTTGAGTTCACAAAGGAAGCAAGCTGTAGCAGCTGCAAAAAATATTTGGGCTATGGTGGTATTGGATGAACAGTGAGAGGAAATGTTAAGAAGCATGGGGTCTCTGTTTTGATCTCACCTCTGAAATTGTTTTCTGTCATGCTTTTTACTCATAACCTATCAAATCTCATCCTAATCCAAGAGTAAATTATAAGACCTATATATAAAAGTAAGTTTTTAATTTTTTTTCTTTAGTGACCTTCAGATGTAATAATTCTTCCTGTGTCTTTGGGACTCCTGTGCACACATGTACCAAGTGATACTAATAATCATTAGGAGTATAAGTCTTTCAGAGCGTGCTCAATGATCTTTGTCTTCCTCCATGGTAATGCTAGAATTGGTGGACTTCAGTCACATCAAGTAAGTGGCCACATAATGAAATGCAGTGAAGGGAAGTTACAATGGAAAAGGAAAACAGAGAAGAGCATTCTGGCTCTCTCACACCGTATGATTCCCACAGAGAAGAGTGGAACTGTTTAGAGAATGTTACAAGAATATACGGAGTAAAAGAATGAATTTTAACAGTACATTATTTAAGATGGATGTCAGGAGACGCTTTCAGTATTAGAGATTAAATACTTTCCCAGGGGTGGTAGTCCCATCTCTCAAATAGCAGGAGCTACGTTGTACAGAATGGAGCAAGAGCAATACTCAGAGGTACCATTCAATTACAGAACTCTATGCTCAAATCTGTGCAAAACATTTGCTATCTGATAACTGAATGAACTAGTAATAATGTTACATTTTTGTAATTAAAAGAACTGAAGCTAGTGAAGAAAAAAGCAGTAGAATAATGACCTACATCTGCAACCTATATATTTCTAAAGTAGAATCTTAATATAGCTGGTGCTGACAGTTGTTGAGATGCCTTTACTAAGCTGATGTTCTGAAGAGCTGCATGGCTGAACCAAGATTTTTTTGAGACATCTTTGTATATTAACGTGCTTCCCCTGTTTATGTTGCTATTTCTTTGGGTGATCACAAGGCAAAAAATCCTTAGCCTTGGCTATGCTATATAGGAAGACCATTCAAAGATAAGAAAGTCACCTACTGAAATGGTTACTTAAAAACTCTCGTACATAATTTTTGACCTTTTCAGTGTGAACCATCCTTGACACAATCTTTTTTTAAAAATTAACTTTTTAGAAGAGACAAAAGCTGAATTTTCTTCGTCAGTTCCACTTGCAGGAACATAAAAAATATTTTGGTGTTAATTTGAGCTTGTAACTCTTTAAAGAATAGACTGTTTAGTTATATCATTGAAAGCTGCTTTTTGGGGTTTGGGGATTTGTGTGGGATTTTTTTGGTTGTTGTTGGTTGCTTGGGGATGCTTTTTGTTTGGTTTTTTAATGCTCTAAAGGAGGATCTCAATGTTCACCACTTAATTTGTGGTGAGCTCCCATATTGCCTATAATAACTGAGAGTTGCCCCTCCCTGTCTGGCTTTCTAATGTTGTTTACAGAAAATCTGGCTCGTAAATTCTCTATTACAAAGAGCATGTTTGTATTGTGTTTACGTATAGGCACCATGAAAGTTTTGCTGAGAATGTTATTCTTCAGCTGAATACAAATTTTTCTGCAGCAGCTTTATGTTAAAAGATATGTAAAAATTATTGATGCCTCCAGCCCTTTTATCAGTTCTACTTGTATTTATACTGTGTGGGCTACCCGTGGAGGTGGTGGAGTCACCTTCACTGGAGGTGTTCAGGAGAAGACTTGATGGGGTGCTTGGCTGTATGGTCTAGTTGTTGGGTAGGTTGGATTGGTTGATGGGTTGGACGCGATGATCTTGAAGGTCTCTTCCAACCTGGTGTATTGTATTGTATTGTATTAAATTTACAGTTTGCTTATTTTGCTGTCTAGGTATTCCAAACTTTTCTAGACAACCAATATTTCACATATGAAGATGATTTGGGTGATAAATTCAATTTAGTTAAATGGATGGTAAAGAATTCATAGCATGCATGGTATCAACCATTTAAATACAGTTTCCAGCCTCAAGCCTATCTTGAGACGTAACGCTGTTTGGAATTGAAGCAAACTTTCCATACTTGCTTTTTAGGTATATTTTTAATTAAAATGAAGAATGTATGTGGGAACTGCAAATAGAACTGAGGGAATGCTAGATTCTAGGGAATGGGAATTAGTGTTAGATGTCAGATCTCTAAGGCAGTTTTTAAGTAAGGTAGTTTTTGGGATGTAGTAATACCTAGAAGAAAGTTTCAGGCAACCTAATGAAAATACTTATGCTCTACTAAGAAGAGCATTATGATTTAAAACCAGATTGACTGACTTGGCTTTTGTTTTATTTTAGGAGAAGCATTATTTGGGCTTTAAATATTTTTGGAAAGGACAAAAGGAGGTTGGCCTAGATGTACCATAACTGGCAAATGCAACAGCCTCTGGGAGCCTGAGAAGAGAGCTCTGTAGAAGAGACTGACTCTTGACACAGTCTGAAAGGAAGAGATCAAGTGCTGTAGAGCTGCTGAAGTCAGGTCATGAGGAAAAATTATGAAATTCCTTATGTTTGTTCCATCACTGGGCACAACTGAAAAGCGTTTGGCCCCATCCTCTTTGCACCTGTTCTTTAAATATTTATAAGCATTGGTAAGATCCAGTCTTAGGCCTCTCTTCTCTGGGCTAAAAGCGATTATGTTTATATGCAGAGATACCTAAATGAATAAACAAGTATTCATGCAGGAGGTATTTTGTTTTGTTTAGTTGGGGTATTTTGGTGGGAGTGTTGGGGTGTTGGTTTGTTTTTTTCCTAGCAGGCAAATTTCCAGGAATATTTTCTTTGCTTTTCTGTGTTTATGCCTATCAGTTCTCTTTTCCTTTTCCCCAAAATTTTATCCATTAATATCACCATAGACAAATATCAAATATTTCTCTTGCTGGCAGTCTATCTTTTCTCCAATTTAAGTTCAAATTCAAGGAAAACACATTTTTACATGAAGAGCAATATTTTCTAATGCAAATTTGGAGCATGTTAATGGTTTAGTAATTTACTTTTGTCCTGTCTTAAATATTTATTTCATCAAGATTTATTACTATTCTTGCTTTTATTCTTAAGCTTACACTTCACTTGGACTGCAAAAGGCCTTTCTATTTTTCTCATTTCCTCTAATTCAAAGATAGCCCATATTTCTTAGAACTCTAGTTCCTTATTTATCTGCCTGTCAGTCATTGTGTCTCTGGAGACCACTAGGAAATCAGAGGTTTTTAGTTCTCTCTATAGCTGAAGTAATGAAGTTCAGCTCGAGGGTTGTGTAGGTCAGAATTTCACCCTTGCAGTTTATCATGCAACATCCTTCCAGAGTTAAAAGACCTTAGCACCTTTTATCTACTTATTTTTAACATCCAGATCAAAGCCAGTATAAGACATCCCTGAAATTTAGTGTAGCATTGAAGTCCTGAAGGAAAAATTGGCAAATCATTTGCAGGAAGCACTTATAAATATATTAGTAGACACAAAGTAAAATATATTCTTAACTGAGAGAATCTTCCTTCTTTTGTATAAAGGAACTCTACCTCCTCAATCCCATTCCCTCATGATTCCTTAAAAAGTGTTTAAAGAAGTGCTATAGGCTACATGCAGACAGTGTGCTGAAGCAGTCTTGAGGCATCAGTGATGTGGAAGAATTAGCCTGAGGTGGGAAAGGTTGTTTAAAGTCTGCTGTCATTAATGGGCAAGTGAGCTGTCACTACACAGTGGCAATGGAATTGACTTTCTTGTTCAAATATCACCTTTGTTTACTCTCTCTCCTGCTATACCTGGGTGGGGGGTTTGTGGTGGTTTTGTTTGTTTTGTATTATGTTGGATACAAGAAGTAGATGAGGCTGACTCAGCCTTGAGCTCCTCTTGTACATTGGGGTGGGGCCAGACAAAGCTGAAAATGAGCAGTTTTCATTGGGTGTGGATACAGACCATTGCCTCAGTTTCTTGCTGCTTTTCTGCATCTGACACATACAAATCTTGTATTCCTGTACTATAGCCATCCGTGAGTCATAGCAATGTGTCAGGGAAGGGAGTAAAGGTACAAACCCCTACCCTTTCACCAAATTAGCACCTACAGTGACTATTTTTGAAGTAAGGAGGAGAAAGTCATGTCCCAGTGGCAGAAGAGCTTTGAATGGCTGTATGATAAGGACTCAAATGAAAATTCTTTGGGGAGATTGTATCCATCTTCCAGGTAGGTTAGTAGCTGCACAGCCTAATCCACATAGGAGATTAGCAACTTGAGTAAAAAGCCTTTACCAAAATAAAATAAAAGCCAACAACATTGCTTTACTGGTCCAGGCCACTGACCTGGGCATTATTTTCTATGGTAAGAAATGTTCGAATCTAGAAGGATTTATGATTGTATCTCACCTATATTTGCTTTAATGCACTGGCACAGTGAATTTGTACCAACAAATTGTGATTTGTTATCATTTAAAGTCATAGGTAGAGTGAGTTGCCTGCTGCTTTCTGAGTATTGTTAGTCCAGTGTGAAAATACACCCTCTTCTCTTTAGGATTATATTGTGGGGCTGGTGCCAGTACTGAAAGAGGAAGTTTTGTCCCCACATTCCTACTTGAGAGAAATAACTCCCTTTTCCACTGGTTAGGAAGATGGTGAGACCTTTGATAGATTAACATTTCTTTGAATGTAATTTCCCCCTTGTCTTTTGGTCCTTTTCCACCTTGTCCTTTGACTGAAGGAAGGGGATCCTCAACTTGGCTGACCAGTGACCTATGGGGCTGCTTCTGCTCTGATGTATTTGGGTGAATATCAAAGAAATGGAGTGAAGCAATCTGTGAATCACTTCCCCACAGGAAAAGGCAAATTCATTACAATACTTGGGGACAGCAGTTACTGAGTTAAACATCTATTTACATCTATACACAAAGCAGCAACCTTGACTCATGTTCATATAAGGTTGGGGTAGAAGACAGTTGATGATTTTCTCCTAAATCATGAGATGAAGAAACAAACACAACTAGTGCTCTGGCTGGATGTTCTGTGTGAAGGTGGGAGGAGAGAGAGGAAGTCTTGCCTGGGAAAGTAGTGATATAAACCAAAGATTAACTGTTTAAGATTATTCCACATTCTGAAAAAATCAAGAGCTTCAGTGCATATAAGCCTTGTTGTAGTGTTTCTGACTCCTGGAGCAAATTGCTCTTCACGTTCTAGTGACTCATTCTCCAACTCTTTCTATCATCTTTCTTCCTACATTTACTGTTTTAAAGCATCCTACACTACCACTCTTTAAAGTGAAGTCCCTTTTGTGGACTGCTTTTAGGTTCTAGTCTTACTACTGGGCAAGGTGAAAATGGGGAAAAGGGATCTTTTACTGATCATATTGGTAAACAAGTTGATTAAGATCCACGTAAGATAATTTTCCTCTGCATGGAACTGATAGCAACAATTGCAGACCTGCCATAGAGAGCAAATATTAATACACCAGTAGCTGTTGCTCTTGTTTTAACTGCATATTGCTGAATAAACATAAGTGGGAACACTTTTGCAAGCAGTCCTCAGAGAAATATAGTCTCCTAATATTTATGTCATGTATCTTGTAAACAAGATGGTAGATTGAAGTACAAGTTTATAAACCTTGGCCTGAGGTACATAATTTTCTTTTTAGAGAATTCTCTTTGGCTAATGAAGAGGGAATAAACCTAGGTATTTTTCATAAAAGGACTTGGAAATTTCTCTTCTTCTGTCTGTTAACCACTTAACTCATAATCCTGTGTGCAATGCTGTTATGAGTACATAAACAATTACTTCAGCATTAAGTTTCATGCACTGCTTAAATATTTCTTCCCTAGCAATGACAACTTAAAAAGCATACATAGAGCTGCAACTTCCTATTTCTCTTCATTATGCATGCTGACAGCTTTCAGATAATAAGTATTTTGTTGTCATCTCTGAAGTAGTTAGCATTAAAATTAATGTAGTGACTTCCAATTTGTACATGTGAGGCTCTATTGGATGAGATCCAAATGGCCTGGTTCCCCTGCTGTTCTTGTCTGATTGTTTTCTGTGGGAAAGGCAGTTTACTAAGGGCTTTTTAGGAAAGGGGAGCCAGTAGCCACTGTCTCAGTAAATGTTATACTAGATGGTGTGTTGATAAGTTAACAGCATTGGCTGGGTTAAGAATTGCTAAATACTGTGATAAGCTGCTGCAGGCAGGGAAGAGATAGGAGGGACATTGAGGAAAAGATAAAACCAGTAGCTCTGATTTAAAAAAAAAAAAAGGAAATAAAAGGTGTCTCATATTTTTCTCGTTGGGTTTCTTTTTTTCACTTTTAAAATCTGACATTGATGGAGTAGAATTAGAGCAGTGAGCATCTCTACTGAAGTGAATTGATATACATCAACTATTTCAGTCATGACTTCAGTCTTGCTTTGTCTTTGTGTCTCTGATATTAGAAAGAAAAGAAGGTAATTTATTTAGGGGGTTGGGTTATTTTTATATATTTTACTTGAGTCTACATATGGACAGAATTTAAAAGTGAGATGAAAGTGTTCGTGAGTGAGATGCTGGGTTAACATATCCCTCTCTCACAAGCCCCTCCCTCCCCACACAGACAGGATGGAAAGTAACACACAAAAACCCTCTGGGTTGAGATAAAGACTTACTTTAAATGATCCAATACACAATGACTTTAACCTATTTGCAGGGAAACTCAGCAAAATGCAGAAACAGCAGCACAAGCCAGTGACCTCCCCTAACCCACAGCCCACCCAGTGGAAAACAACAGTGCCCCAAACCCTGGAAACCAGAAGCAGCAACATGAAATTCAAGCCCCATGACACTTAGCTCCAGCCAGCGCTTTCATTTTGAATCTGGCATAATGGCAGCATAGTATTGAATATTAGCAGCACGTTCAACTCCACTCATGACAAATAGTCATGTAAACCGACCTGAAAAATTCCTGATACTTGAGAAGATTTTGAAAATGTGTATAAAATGGAATGCTTTCTGCAATTAATGATCTGGAATAGTTATTTCTGATTAGTACACACCTAACTTTTGAGAAACAGAAGACCTTGCCAGCTATCATACCATTTTTATTCTACAGAATGCACAGCTGGTTTTCAGCTTTGAGCAAATGAGTAACTGAACTGAAATAAACAGACAGCAGAAGGAACTACTGGGGACAAAAGCTTAACGCTTTAACACATTCTGCTTTAAGACCATTAGTCAGTGACTTCCTCCAGCTGAGTAGCTCTAAATCCTGCAAAGCAGTAGCAATAAGTTGTTGCACACATAGATGTTTTTAATAAATGATAAAAAACCTCCAATGTTATAAAATTTACTCTGTTAATTTTTTAAAAATGCTTTTATATGGAAAACACATGCATCAAAAAATCTGTTTCTTTTGGTTTATAGCTTATTTACTTGTAAGCATTTTAATGGCTTTTAGTGTCCATTGTTGGTAGTATATTTTTGTCAGTGATGTGTGGTCTGACGGCACCTTGGTGCTAGCATGGTGCTTGGTCTTAGGCAGAAGGTTCAGTCTTGTTCTTCACTTGTAAGGAATGACTACAAGTTAGACCAAGGCTTGGCAAGATTTCATAAGGATGGTCCTTGGGTTCTCCTCAGGCACTAGTGTACACCTCCCTCCTCCCCTCCCCCTCCTGTCTTTTTTTTTTTGGTACGTTTAGGTAGTTTCTTTCTTCTGTGGCCAGAAGGCTGTATGCGGACCTAAACCTGCACAGGTTTTAATAGTTGTCTTACAGTTCTGTGTGGAGCAACAGCTCACACCGATGTCAACTAGTGGGTTTTGGGATGTCCATTTTACACCGTAAGTGTTCACCCAAGCATATGCATGCCCTTACTATGTAAACTATATACAAGCCTGTTAAAAGATTCTTACATATACACCCAGTTCTCATCTGAAAAGATAGGAGTGTTACTATATGTTCATCAGAAAATTCTGTAATTGGGCTAATAGTAAAGACGCTCCTGCTTTGGAAACTCATTCATTTTGTTGGTGTTTGGCTGTATAGTTGACTAAATACCTGAGACACGATCTGAAACTTATTTTTTGAAATAGATAATTTAAAAAGTTTAAAATGAACAGTTTTCTAAAATATCCAGATAATTCTAAATATGTATATGACATACATGTGTTCAAGTGCACATCTCAGAAGAATGCTATTAAGATTGCAGTGGGAAAGTGAAATGGGAAGCTAGAAACTGTCAGACTTGACATTTGATTCAGTAATTAAATTGCTGCTTTCCCTCTTCTATTTGAATATGCTTTTTGTTATAGCCTGCAATTATCATGATTACATACCCCATACTATTCAATGCAAAGAACAGAAAGTGCTCACACCATGTGTATGACTACTCTGTTCTCCACTGCAGCCCAACACTTATTTGCTGTTCAACTTCTCTCTTAAAGAACTTAAGAGATTTCTTCATGATACATTTTTTTCTGTTTCATCATTTTTGTCTTTGGTAGGGCTTTTGTAAGGAATTACTTTCTTTAAAGCACATCTTCCTCAGTTAATTCTCCTTTGAAAGGAAACACAACACAATTGTAGAAGGAAAGTGAGAAACTATGGTGTGTGTCACACACTCATGTCTTCATGCATCGTGCTTCTGTTAGTGATTAAAGGTTACCAGCAGTCCTTTGGCAGGTCTAAACAGACACGGGGCAGCAACTACATTCTTTCTGTTCTTCCTGGCCAGCTGACTAGGAGTAAGTGCTTGTGATGTGAAGCAGGAAAAAAATAACAATACTATTTTTCTTTTCAAGGAGGTGAAGAGGCCATCAGGTCATTTTGTGGTTTTAGCATTCTATGCTGGATACATTTCAGATCCTTCATTTCAGCACTTTGCAACATGCATGAGTCTTGGTGAAAGTAGGATTTGGGGCTGAATTCCTGGCTGTGTTTAAGACAACCTCTCCATTTTTCTTTGGCTTTGTTGGAGAAAAGCACTGATCATGTGTTTAAAGCTCAAAACAAATTCATAGGTTTGAGATGTGTGTTTTTCTTATGATCAGGGTTACTTCAGATAATTTTACAATAAAATTCAATAAACAGACAGTATTTAATGAAACAAAAAGATCCCTTTAAAAAGTGTTACTTCTGTGAATGCTGAACCAAATGATTTATTAGAAAGCTGATGCAAATTTTGATTCTTCCTGGGTTTTGTTATTCATTATTTGTTTGTTTAGGACACAAGGGTTTGCTTGCATTTTTCATGTTGATAGTGACCTTCCTGAATGGAGTCAAAACCAAATGGAGCAGAGCAAATTACTAAGGCACCCAAGCATGTTCTCAGCTTTGCCACACTGAAACATTTGTTTATTTTGCAAGGCTTTGGAAAGGCAGCCCAAAGGCTTTGTGAGATTGAGAACCATAAAAGATGGAACAGGTGGGAATGCTTCATCTTTCCCTGCAGCAGCTCTTAATATGCCACTGCTGCATCTTTGCATTTTTTTTTGGTAAAATATGTGCATGACAAACAAAAGTGATGGAGATTGTATGTCAGCGAGATGGCAGTGCAGTTGCTTGTTGTCGATGATGCTCAACAGTACTGCATCCATCTGCCCCAATTAAGTGAAACGAGATGCGCTCCAGTTTCTTTATGGTTAGGTGACAACAGAGCACGTAACCATGTGTGTCAGAATAATTTGTTACTGGAGTTTTCCTTTTCAGATTATTCCACACTTATTATTCTGCCCCACCTCTTTTCAGGCTTGCTGTGTATACATCACAACTCCTGAATGCTGCAATCATGAAAACATAATTTAAAGTAGCTGTGAGATAACTGCCAATGGGCTTCTAGCAGTCATTTAGAAACAAGTTTTGGTTTTTTTTTTCTTAATTATATTTAAAAAACCCTGTTCTTTGATATAATTTCAAATGCAATATAAAGATAGGAAAACAATTTAAGAAAGCTGCCAAAATGGTTTAATATCTAAGGAAAATCAGAATAAATATAAAGTAATAAAATTAATTAGTGTGATTTTGGTACCTCCATCCTTTGTTGAATAAGGTTGCTCAACTCTGTGTGTGTGTGTTTGTATGTCATATCATATTTATTACTTCTGACTGTTGTTAGTCTTCCAATCACAGAAACTTTAGTTACTGGAGCAGAAAGTTTAGATTTATAGCCTTATCAGCATAAAGTCACAAAGGAATGTAATCTGAAAATGTTAAGTGTGAAATATGCATGGTTTGTTATTGATATGGTACAGGTATGCCTTCAAAGCATTTTTCAAACTTCCAATGAGGTTTTAAGCCAACCTTTAAAGTGTGTTTTAAAATTTTTCGGGATTGCATATTGACTTATTTCACAGCATTGGTTGGTACTTTGTACATAAAGTGCAATGTCAAGGAGTAGTCAAGTGTGAAAAGCTATGCAGAACTTTTAATTAAAAATTGTGTTATTCTTCATTTCTTTCCCCATCTCCTCATGTCTTTTCAGTGCTGTGCTGTCTGTGAAAAAGCAGCCGACTGTTTTTCTTTTATGTGACAGAATGGGATTGCCTTAAATGAGCAAAAGTCTTCCACTGGCCTGTGAAGTACCATAGAGATGGGAGTGAAAGCACAGAGTCTGAACAATCACCTCACCTCACTTCACTCTGTGAACAGCTAATGTGGATGCTTCTTCACTGGACTGAAGTGTGGACACTTCTGGAGATGAATCTGTTTTATTTCTACAGCTTTTATACTGGAAAAAGACTACAGTTTTCAAACTTTGAACAGCATCCAACTTTAAGTTAGCTGGAATGTATTCCCATATTAACTATTTCCCATGGGGTTTTCTGGTCAAAAACCCTATATAAATTAAAATCTAAAATGACAGAGTGAAAACTTAAGCATGCTGGCCAGGTATGGCAAAGAGAGCTTATTTAACCTGCTTCTGAGCAATGTAAATTGACTTGCATACTACCAGATTGCTGCTGTTAACTGCCCTTAAAGATAGTTCCTTCACTGCAGCCCCAGAAATCACTTAATATCTGCATGTAATAACCTTTGGTTTTATGAGACTATATCTCTGAAGTCATGCTGATGCAGACATGATGAAGCAATTTCATAGAACCAGAAGCATTAGAAACTCAGTGACAAGAAAACGAATTAATCCTTGTTTATTAGTGGTGGTGCAGTAATGGAGACCTACCTACCTATCACTTGTTTATACAGATTTCAGTTTTATCATTTACATGTACCAGCTGAGTTTGCTACAAACTCCTATATCAGTATTCCTTCTTCCATTGGGTAATATAAAATTTAAATCTGCTGTGCCTGTGACTTCTATATGTGGGGGTGCTGGAAAAAAGGTGAATATGGCATGTTGCATATTTTACAGACTCACGTGCTGCAAATCAAATGGCTCAGCTGAACTCCCTGTACAGTCAAACTTTTAAAAGGGTTTACTAGAGATTATAGTGGCAAAGACTACACAACTGTTTTAAAATGACTGCTTGGTTGAATTTGGAAACAATTTCTTTTTCTAAGTTAATGATCTGTAAAACAGCCAGGGAAAAAAAAAAAAAAAAAAAAAAAAAAAAGAAAGTGTTTAAAAAACAGACTGCAAATGAAAGAACCAGGTATCTGAAGTATCTGAAAACATGTAACCCTTGTGTAAGAACAGAGAAGCCAAAACAATCTCGTTCCGACTTGCTGATGTATTTGAAGCCTCGGCTGGTAACAGCAGGCCAAGATCAAATGTGGAAGATGAGCCACAGAAGGCTGTTGTACCTCCATGTCCATGAAATCTTTTTCTCTATGGAAACAGCTTCAGCTTCAGGTCAGACAAGAAGGTATACTGCTGGTACTCAAGGTATGCAAACCACTTTTCACATTGACCTTGGATAACACACATAAAGCCTGGTGTAGTTTGCCTAGTGTTATGCAGGAGAATCCTGGGAAAAATTTGACTTCCCTGAAAAATATTTTATGCCTTGGACAAAAGTAATACTGGCAGCTCACCCAGGGCTGGTGCTATTATCCACTCCTCAGCTGCCTGACTGAGAGCAGCATTCATGTAGGAGTTTGTTGGACGTAGAGCTGCTGTTGCAGCGAATACCATACTGACAGCTGCAGTCTTCCATTAAGAACCACTTCCCATAAAAGCCTTTCTTTCTTGAATGGCTCGGAAATGTGGCAAAAAATTCTCAATCAAGTTGGCTTAAATACCCTACTGGATCATGCCACAACATTCTTCTGTAAGCACAGAGATTCTCAGCCAGGCTTAGTGTGGCTTCTGGGCTCCCACAAACCTTTGAAGATGTAGTGAAGTATGTTTTTTTAAGATAAGACTGATTGGGAGGAAGGAGGCCTGTGAGTATCTAAGAAGATGAAAACTATTCAACAGTGGAAGATAACTTTAAAAGAGTGAGGGTGAGAGGCATACAAGAAGAAAATAGAGATGTCTGTAAGTATAGTTAAAGGAAAAATCAGCTCTTCAGATATTTTTTTAGGAATACAAGGAGAAAGTTTCATCTGAATGGAGATGCTGGTAATACCAGGATGATGGAGTATGAGTTTGAATATAGTTACTTGCTCCTGAATGTAGTGGGAGTAGATGACAAGACTTGATGCTGCAACTGGCAGGAGACAAGAAAGATACAAAGAATAGATTTGCGCCAGGCAGAAGTATCTTGCAAAGTTGGCTGAAAAATCAAACTGTATGTGTAGACCATAAAAGTGAACTATAAAACCACAGACATGAAATAAAGAGATCGTGGCTGCATTGCAGGATCACATTCAGAGACAGGAAAAGGATGATGAGAAGAGCAGCTTTGTCTGCTTTTAAGGCAGTCAAATGTGTATCTTTGTTAACAAACACCATACTTGATGCAAGAATCTACCTTTCAAAAATGGTAAGAATTTCAGGCACAGCAGACCTCAAAGGTGAAAGCTTTAAACAGTCAATTTTAAAATGAAAAAAAAAAAGTGAAAGTATTAATCATCATAAAAGCAAAACAGTGAAAGTTTCAGACAGTAAAAATTGAGGGGCCCATGCAAGGTTTCTTGCTTCCTGCTGAGCAAAGCTTTACTGAGTCAAGAGCAGGGAACAGCAGCCACAGTGGTGAATTTAGTGAGAGAACACTCAGATTTTAATTTAAAATACTTCCTGAGGTGGAAAGTTCTGGATGGGGCAAAAGGTTCTTGTCCAGCTGGCAACCATGTGTGGGCAGGACCTGCAGTCTACAGAGTGAATATGAGTCACAGGCTTCTTGTAACTGCCCCTTAATTTACAACTACTTGCTCCCTTGAAAATGTGAGATCTGGTTTTGATTTGGCTTGTGACAAAGGATTTTAATAAATTGAGTGGCAAACTCGTCAGTATGTAATATGAGCCTTTCAGTCAAAATATCTGCTTGATTGTATTCAGATGAGTTTTTTGAAGCTTGTTCTTGTTAAATTGAGCTTATATTTTTATTAGCCCTTTTGCACTCTTGAGATTAGGGGCTGCAGTATCTGATTTCTCCTTGCTTGTGTAGCTGCTTCTGTGATCTCCCCTTATTAATTTCCTCTCTAAATTAAGTATCTCCAGTCCTTTTCAGCTAGAAAACTCATGACAGTAGGCTGAACATGAGCCAACAATGTGCCCAGGTGGCCAAGAAGGCCAAAGGTATCCTGGCCTGCATCAGGAATAGTGTGGCCAGCAGGAGCAGGGAAGTCATTCTGCTCCTGTACTCAGCACTGGTTAGGCCACACCTCAAGTACTGTGTCCAGTTCTGGGCCCCTCAGTTTAGGAGGGATGTTGAGTTGCTCTAATGTGTCCAGAGAAGGGCAACAAAGCTGGTGAGGGGTTTGGAGCACAAACCCTATGAGGAGAGGCTGAGTGAGCTGGGGTTGCTTAGCCTGGAGAAGAGGAGGCTCAGGGGAGACCTTATTGCTGTCTACAATTACCTGAAGGATGGTTGTAGCCATGTGGGGGTTGATCTCTTCTCCCAGGCAGCCAGCACCAGAACAGAAGGACACAGTCTCAAGCTGTGCAGGGGAAATTTAGGCTTGATCTTAGAAAGTTCTTCACAGAAAGAGTGATTGCCCATTGGAATGGGCTTCCCAGGGAGGTGGTGGGGTTGATGTCCCTGGAGATGTTTAAGAAAGGACTGGATGAGGCACTTAGTGCCATGGTCTAGTTGATTAGTTAGGGTTGGGTGATTGGGTGGACTTGATGATCTTGGAGGTCTCTTCCATCCTGCTTGATTCTGTGGTTCTGTGATATTGCAGACTTTTTTTTCTTTGTTTCTTGGACTCTACTGGTTTTGCTGCATTTCCCTGGCATTGATTGATTTCTGGAAGTAGATTTCTGAATCCTTTCTTGTATGACTAACATGGGAGGAGAAAGGCTTTCTTCTTTTCTTCTTAGAAAGTCCCCCAGTTTACATACAGGTCTTATGGGCTGCTTTGCTTTAAGTTATGAGGTAGTCAAAAGACAATGCCACCTGAAGTGGTAAATCAATCTCACCTGTCTTTCTTATCATGTTCGAAGGATTTTATCCTAGAATAATATAACAGAATTCAAAACTGTGCACACTTTGCCAGGACTCCTGGCCATCATTCAGCCCTGTTTGAGTTACTGTATAGTAGCTGTGACCAAGCAACAGTGAGGCTGGAAAGTCTGGAAATTTCTGTAGCATACATGCTCAGACAATGAGTGCCGTACTCCTGGAAAATATTTGGCTTATTGTGCCCATTCTACACAGTATATTCATTCATGTAATGTGTTGTGAAGGCTTTGAATTTATTGTGCATGTGAAAGGCAGCAGCGATTTGTACTTTCCACCTTGGAATTCTTTGAAAGAATAAAGCAGCTTTAACTTTCTTTTGTCATATAAATAGGCCGTTTCCTCCTTTCTTGAGCCATAAGGATCCAAAGAATTTCTCAGCAATCAGATCTAACTGTTGAAGACAACTTGAGAAACTGCAAGCAAATGTAATCTCTCTAGCATGCCTAAGGAACTTTGGGTAGGACTACCTTCCCTGACAAAGTGGCCACAGTGTGACGTGACTAAGACGCTGTAAACTCACAAGTGAGAAAAGGCAGCTATAGTATTTATTTCTGGGTAACAGGACAAGATCTACTTTATGCTTTCACCCGTAATTCATCTCAAGTAAAATTGAAGTGTCTTGTGTCTGCAATCAAGATAAAAAATATAGAAAACACTTTTTTTTTTTTTTTTTTTTTTTTTTTCATTCAGTAGAAATGTTACTTTGTGCAGATAAGGGCTCAGGCTGGTTGGTTGAGGTTTGGTTTGTTCTGGTTTTTAAATTTTTAATTTTTCAATAGGTCAATAGGAACTAAACAAATGTTTCCCATTCAGACTTTGAAACCAGCAGCATTAGTTTTACCTTCTCAGTACTTTGTGGCTGATCCTTCTGAAATCTCTGCTAGGCCTGGAACTGAGATATACCTAACTTTCCTCCAGACCTTTAAAGCAGCATGAAGTGGGTCACAAACAGCGAAAAGTGCAAATTTTGAACATTTGAGAGGTTCTACTTTTGCTATGAAGCGATTAGAATTAGCACTTTTTTTTAGCTCCCCTCTCCCTGTTCCCTCCCATATTAGATATAGCATTTATTTTAGTCTGGATTTCCCACCCCACCCCCCCAGTTTACGCTATTATTGTCTCTTTCTTTCTTTTTTCCAGATGGCTTGTATTGTTCTTGCATTTCTTTCTTAGATTTCTTACTTTCCAAAGCCATTTTCTCTTTTTTCATTCCCAGACATCATATTTTAGTGTACTCCTTCATGTACACAGATTTCTGTTTAACTTGCTCAATTTCCCTTGCATAAGAGCTCTGAGAGGCACCTGAAGTCAGTGAATACAAAAATGCCTGCCAGGACAATGTGATGAGTGTCTAATTTAACAGGATATAAGAATGAAAGAAAAGTTGCATTTCTTTCTTTACTGTTATTCTTCTCCCACATAGTTTACCGTTTTTTGTCTGACCAAGGCTTAAGAAATCAATTTCAATCTGATAGAATAAAACATTAAAGATAATTTATTAAGTTTAGCTTGCAGAAACTCGCTGGCATTGATTTTTACCTCAATATTTGACTAAACGAAAATCTGCTCCTTGAGCTATTTCTGGGCGCTGCCATGCCAGTTTGTTGCACTAGATGTCACTATTATACTTTGTAAAATGCAGTGGCATATTTTACTGCAACAGGACCTTATGGATGCATTCCTGTGCAGACTACCGTAGGTGATCCCGCTTTGGCAGGGAGTTGGACCCCATGATTTCTGCAGGTCCCTTCCAACCTCCAATACTGTTTATGATACTGTGACTCTTACAAGTCTGTTGTGCATGAGAAAGTGCAACCAGGAGAGCACAGTACTGCCTGAAAATATTATTTGGTTTGGTATGTGTATAAGTCATCAATCTTGTATAGACAATGGAAAACATTTCTTCTCTTCAGAGCCAAAGACATCTTAATCACTGTGGATGTGAAAGGTCTTCAAACTATTTCAGTGCAAATGCTTTTTATTCTCCAAAAGCTTTGTAACAGTGAACAATACTGAAAAATAGTACAGCAGTTATCACAGTGGCTAATGAAAGGTAGAAGCTCGGCTTCATCACTTTCTGATTTTTAAATAAACAGAGCTAAGTCAAAGGAAATGCAAATTGATCAGAAGCTATTAATATACAAGAAGAAGAACACTTGTGCCTGACTTCCTTTTTGGGCTAACCTTCTACCTGAAGTTGTAAAAACCTGATAGATGTCAATCTTGGATGAATATTCTTTCCACTGTCTGAGAAATAGCGTTAGATTTATGTGTTATGCAGTAATTCATAAGGTTGATTTGCATTAAGATTGAAGATTTTTTTCAAGAAAAATAAAATTTCAGGAACTGACAAAGGTCTGTCTTAGGCTGATGCTTGCACTTTTTTGATTCTCCTCAGATGAAGATGCATACCAGAGTTATGACAGATACAATATACATGTTGAGGCTTACCTGCTTCTCTAGTTTAGCTTTCCCCCTTTTCCATACACACGCAAGAGCAAACTGTAGACAGCAAACTTCTTCCCTCAGATGTTCACTTACATTTATTTGCCTCTGAAATGATCCTTTTATTTCATTTGTCTTCTTGTAGTTTCTCCTCCAATCAGTGGTGTACCTCTTTGATTTTCACTCCTTGCTCTCTCCAGGCATTCCTTATTTATCTGCTCATGTGGACTCCATCACAAACCAATAAAAACAGGCTCCTCTGTCTCTAATCTGTTAGATAGGTCAAATGGTATATTTGTTTTGGGAGGGTGTGTTGAACTAAGACTAGCCACATGCCGTTGTGGAGACAGGGTTGCAGGCAGGCTGCCTTTTCTGTCTCAGCATCTCTGGCACTGGCAGTGCAAATAGCAAATCCATAGTCATAGAATCATAGAATGGGTTGGGTTGAAGAGACCACCAAAGGTCCAACTGCCTTGCAGTAAGCAGGGACATCCTCCACTAGATCAGGTTGCTCAGATCCTTGTTGAACCTGACCCTGAATATCTTTAGGAATGGGGCCTCAACCACCTCCCTGGCCACTCTGTTCCTGTGTTCCACTACCCTCATGGTAAAGAACTTGTTCCTGACATCTGATCTAAATCTACTCTTCTCTAATTTAAAACCATTGCCTTTCATCCTATCACTACAGGCCTTTGAAAATAGTCCCTCTCCAGCCTTCTTGTAGGTACTGTAAGGTCACTATTAGGTCTCCCTGGAGCCTTCTCCTTTTCAGGCTGAACAACCCCAGCTCCCTCAGCCTGTCTGTGTAGAAGTATTCCAGTCCCCTGATCATTTTCATGGCCCTCTTCTGGACCTGCTCTATCAGGTCTATGTCCTTCCTGTACTGATGGCTTCCAGAGTCAGATACAGTACTCCAGATGAGGTCTTACCAAGAGCAAAGTGGCAGAATCAACTCTCTCAATCTGCTGGCTGTGCTTCTGATGTGATGTAGGATGTGATTGGCTTTCTGGGCTGCAAGTGCACACTGTTGGCTCATACCCAGCTTCTCATCTACCAGCACCCCCAAATCTTTTTCTGAAGGGCTGCTCTCAATTTCATCATCCTCCAGCATGCATTGATATCTAGGATTGCCCCAAGCTGGGTGCAGGACATTACACTTTGCCTTATTAAACCTCATGAGATTCTTTTCATCTCACCTTTCCAGCCTGTCCAGGTCCCTCTGGATAGCATCCAGTCTTATGAACCACACAACTCAGCTTGGTATCATCTGCAAATTTACTGAGGGTCCACTCAATCTTGCTGTCTATATCATTGATGATGATATTGAACAGCACTGGTCCCAGTACAGACCCTTGAAGGACACCATTTGTCATATGTCTCCATCTGGACATCAAGCCATAGACTTCTATCCTTTGGATGCAATCACCCAACTAATTCCTTATCCACTGAACAGTCCAACCATCAAATCCATATCTCTCCAGCTTAAAGAGAAGGATGTTGTGGGGGACTGTGTCAAAGGCTTTACCAAAGCCTGGATAGATAACATCTGTTGGTCTTCCATTGTCCACTGACGCAGTTAAACCATCATAGAAAGACACTAGGTTGGTCAGGCTGGACTTACACTTGGTGAAGCCATACTGGATGTCTCAAATCACCTCCCTGTTCTCCATGTTTCAGTATAGTTTCCAGGAGGATCTGTTCCATGATATTCCCAGGCACAGAGGTGAGGATGATAGGTTGGTAGTTTCCAGAGTCCTCTTTTTTAGCCTCTGCCCTTTCTCAGGGTACTTCTCAGTCTCTCCATTGCTTCTCAGGGTACACATCCAGAATACAGCCTACCTTGCCTACGCTTAGAGACAGCTGGATCTATTCCTGTGTGTATTACAGATGTGTATGAGAGAGAAAAAGTAAAATATAATTTTTTTTTCAGCCAGGTCTAAAATAGGTAGTATTTCAGGTTATATTGCCTTTTCTGTTTACACTCTACGCTGGCAGAAAATCAGGGAGAACAAATAGTTCTTATTCCACTTGGAGCAAGGTTAGCCCTAAACTGAATTTTAGATTTCTTACATACTTGAGATCTTGCATGCAATTTTTTTTTTTTTTTTTACATGCACCTTACATGGGGATCTCTAATTGTCTTTTCTATCTGGTTCAGATTTACCTGAAGCCTTTGCATCTGCTGCTTCATTAGCATGCATTCATGAAGTGTATTACTAACTATAGCTACATATTCCCTTTTTCCTTCACAGTCCAGCAGTTTACATACAGAGAAAAGTGATCTTCAGTGCCAACGTTAAGTAACTATCCAAACTTAGCACTTAAAAACAGGACAAAATCTCACTAAATTATTTCTTAGTCACTTATTTGTTACTTTTGAAAGAAAAGAAAGCAGTTTGTGGTATTCATAGAGCAGTTTGTACATAGAAGATGTTAATAATGCATGAAACATTTATTTGTTTGTCTAAATGTTTGGGGACATTTGTCTTGCTTTCAACTAAACAAAAAGCAGAGACATTTTTGGCTTTGATCATTCCTTATCACCAAAACCACCCAGGAAAATGTAAACACAGTATCTCTTTGACTTGTTGGATAACGGAATTTGTAATATCCTTGATGATTATCACCAGGCAAAGTAGACTTTTCTTCAGCTAAACCCCTCATTTGTTAGGATTATTAAAAAGTTATTGATCAAAATAGAATTGATTATGCTTATTATGCTCAACTTTCTTTAAGCTGGAATGGCTCCTACTGCTAAAGTTTCATGATAGGGTCATTTTCCATCTTTGTGTGCAATGTGCAGCAGAGTATATAGCAAGAAAAAGATATTTCTCCTATGGGTATTATGCCATCATAGCTTCAGAGAATTAAACTCTGCTTCCTCCTCATGCAGATTGTGAGCTGCACATCCGAGTCATTTTAAAAAGGCAAATCCTGCCAGGCAGTCTATTACTTAGCCAGCTGAGTGCGCAGGCCAGAGGGCAAACTTTCACTTGACTAAATCACTTTTTTCCCCTCTTTACCATATGCAGAGTTTACAGGAGAAGGAAAATTAAAAAAATTACTCACAAATTTCCTAGTTCAGTTAGAATATAAGAGATTTCAATCTAAGATACTCCAGCAGTACTAAAATCCATAGTTAACTACAGTAAGTTTGTAGCTCTAATATTCTTCTGTAAAAAGGGAAATCTTTTTGATTGATGGCTTTGCCTCTGTGTTCAGACATTTGATTTTCACACTTAATTTTAGTTTTGTGGACTGCTAAGCCTGTAACAGTCTTCCAAATGGTGTAATGCTATGCAGATTTGCAGGTGTGTTTTCATCCCAAATATCATACAAACTATATGTCCTCAAAAACTCCTGTCTTACCCTGTCTCTGCTGAGGGAAATAAGTTGCCTGCCACTGGAAGTGGTGCATGCTGCATATGTCCCTGTATATGATTAGTCTTTCCATATGTCCAGATACCAGATGACTCATGTAACAAGCAATTGAAAGAGTTCAGCAATCCTGATTGCATTTAAAACAGTAAAGACAACAGCAAAAGTAAAAAGAATATGCTGATGAATGTAGCTGATGAAGGAAAGCAAATGTAATGTATGTCATAGTACAATCATTTCCAGACTGTGGTACAAATCTCTCTGTCTAACAAAATACAGCATATTAGTTGCCTGAATTAGATATAAAAATAAATAATAAATAAATAAATTTAGAAAAAGTACAGGTTACATAACACCTCAAGGAAGAAACAGGATTTCACTTCTAATTTAGTGGAAGTGATGTGAGAGACTGCCACACACAATTCACACAATTTTAGAGGAGCACTGAGGACACTGTGGAATGTGGAATCTTTCAAGGCCTACAGAAACTAGGTATAACCTTGTCAGTAATACCACTTTAAGGCAGAGGTGACCTAGAGAGGGATTAAAGTTGATAAGGGAAAAACAAACACAGAGAAATGGAGAGAAGCAGTGATAACAGAGGCCAGTAAGCTGACCGGCAGTACTCTTGTCAGACTGATACCTGATCACTGTGGGCTTATCTTCTTACTATTAAGTCTTATTATTAAATATTTTCTCACACTCTGTACTCTGTGTGTGCACGCATGCATAAGAAGCATGTAGAAGGTCTGTCAGCAACAGCAAAGGGGACCAAGATCCTTGCAGATTGAGCGTGTGTGTGTGTTTCCCCAGCAAATGCCAGTCCTCTGTGTTTGTGTCTCTGTGTAATTCACTAATGAACTTCTACCCAGACTGGATGGTGAATTCTAGATGAGCTGCACCTGGAAAAATCTGAGCTCAGAGCTAGTTACCAAGTGAGGGGCCTAGGGTGTAGGCATGGAATAAACCCTGTGCTACCCATGAAAATGTGATGTACTTGTGAATTTAGAGTGTGAGGAGGAGTATGTCTGTTCTCATGAGTGAACTCCACACCTGATCAGCTGGAGAGGAAAAATGAACTTTGGCTATATATGCTTACACTTCTGTGAGCAAGATACAGGTTTATGTGGATGCTGGAAAAGGCACTGCCCACCCTGTGTGTCTGCGAGAGACAATGTTGGCGTCAAGTGTGTGTGCCTCTGCAATTTGCTACTGGCCAGACCTGCAGCTGCATCCATTGGACTTGGATGGGAGAACCATTCAAGGTCTGAGTACACAGGGTCTAGTTCTGGCCAGTTGAAAAGGTGGGATGCCCCAGCTCCTGATGTGCACTTTGAGTCAGCTAGTTCTTAGTCGTGACATTTAACTTCAGTTCTGTGTTAAATACATACCAGGATAAGCTACAAGAGACAAGAATCACCTGCACCTGGAAAGACTGAGATCTCTCCTGGATGTGCAATTCTTTTGAGATAGCAGATTCAACTAGCAGTTCTGCCTTAGGTGCAGACAGTGCAAAGGCTGCCAGCAGTGCCAGTAGGGATCCCATGACAAAAGGAGTGAACTCTGCTGCATCCTGGTAGGATTGGCCATTTCTATGTTGTTTACCTTGTGGCTAGAAAAACAGCAAGATCAGGGAACAGTTCTAAGAAGCTATGTCACAACATGCATGCTAACATATTTTTTTAAAGCAGTTCTTGAAGGCAAGAGGCACATTTAAGAGAGGATAATCGTGTGTTGTGAAAGGTACCTCTTCCTAGAGGTACTTGAAGAGATTAAAAAGTAAAGCAAGGGGAAAAGTGGGACGCCTCTCATCTGTAAGAAAAGAGGGTGTTGTGTGAATTCCCCCTATAGTGCACAAACTAACACCAGTGGTGCCCCTTTTATGAATAGTTGTTTATATCCTCCATGTGAAACTGCAAAAATTTTGAAGGTTCACAAATCTTTGAAGGTTCAGGGATTGAAGATGGCTCTACAATGGTATCAGGGAACGAGGCCATGGCAAAGAGGGCTCAGCGAAAGAGCTGTGTGATAATCAGAAAAATCGAGAGCATACCAACATTTAGTCTTGCAGGGATTCTTAACCTACATGAAAGCTCTGAAAGCATAGCTATAAGACTTTGTGAGTCAGTGTACTCTATTTTGGTGAAGACTACCTAGGCCCTAATGTGCCCTGACAGGATATATAGCTATATATGTCTCCTTTACTGTTCACCTAAACTTCTCCCTTCTCCCTTTAATTACTACACCTACTCCATATCATCATTTCTATTTGCCTGACACCAGAGTCTTATAAGTGCATTATGAATTCAGTCCTGATCTGTAGGAAATAGATGTAATTGAAAGTTCTGCATCACTTGCTGCTGGAGGCCCAGGTCCTGTGCTTGGCTAATTTTCAAAGAGCTAACTGATAATGGTAGTATTGTCTAAGCACAATCCAGTCCATGCAGAGAGAGAAATATGTTGTTTTGTAAGCTTATGTATGGGATGGAAGAAGGGCAAATCTCATGGAAAACAGCCATCATTTTACTTGACAGCAGAAAGAAGATAAACCTTTGAAAGCAGTACAGTCTTGGGCTGTATGCTTTAAACTAAAAAAAAAAAAAAAAAAAAAAAAAAAAAGGATTCTACTCTAAAAGAAAACCAGGGACTGATGATGGGCATGTTTTGTCATGAATCGGTAACATGCAGTAAGTGCTGCTGTTAAACATGTAATCCTGTTAGTGGGAACATCCACTTCAGTTAAGAAATGCCCTTGTTTGTTTGTGGAAATTGGAATGACACGCAGCAGGGAGATAGATTTTTCTCAAGCAGAAACTTTCTGCTTCGTGATACAAAGTAGACTCCCAAGAAAAATCATATTTCCCTCTTAATGGAAGTGTTTAGTGCAAACTAGAGGCTTCTCTTTCATCTGTGCCAACCATATCATGGCAACAGCCTTCACTACCTGATTGTTAAGTTTTCAAAAGATACCCTTGTGCCTTGACCTATGATGCCTCTTATACACTGGAGAGTTGTGTCATAAATAGCCACAAAGCTGCTTCATTATCTTCCTTAAAATTCCCTCTACTATGTTGCTCACTGAAAATCTTGAACAAAATATGTTGCTGATATAGAAGGACCATTGTTGTTAATCCTGCCCAGTAGAATTAAATTTCTATCTTATCTGTAAATTGTTTCTACATCTAACTGGGAAATTGAAAGTTCAGGGTTTTGACTCGTCCACTGTTTTTCACTGTCAGTATCCACCTATAGTCTCCTTTCTTATGTGTGGGTTGTGGAGTCTTTGTGCTGGAAGCTGATTTTCTAGATCGTTTTCCCACGGTGTTCACACCAGTGAATTGGTTCTTAACAAAGGATAGTATTAATAAAGACAATCTAAGCAGCAAATAAGAAACTGACACAAGCTAGAACACGGGAGGTTTCTTTTCAACATGAGGAGATTATTCTTTACAGTGAGGATGATGAAGCACTGCAACAGGCTGCCTGTACAGGTTGTGGATTCTCCTCTGGAGACTTTCAAAATGTGCCTGGATGCATTCCTGTGCAGCCTGCCCTAGGTGATCCTGCTTTGGCAGAGGGATTGGACTCGATCTCTAGAGGTCTCTAACATCTAGGGGTCTCTAACTCCTAACATTCTGTGAATCTGGTAGCTCTTGTGTTCTCTTTATTAACTCAGACACTTATATAGTCTTTAAGTAGTTTCCACAGTGCCTTTCACAAAGCTTCCAAAGGCTTTACAGATATACTTTTACCTATATTTCACCACTAAAGTGAAACAGGGAGAAAGTGTGATTTATATATTCAGGAAAATAATAACAGAAGTGGGACTTAAACCTTGTTGTTTTGTTTTTTTTTTAAATTCCCCCCCCCCTATTTTTTTGCTTTAGCCTTTTTCTACACTCTGCTACGCAGTACAAGCTTGTACAGGCTCTCATCTCACACTCCACACAGCTAAATCTTAGTGATTTTAATGCCTACAGAATCTTTCCGTACATGTGACTGAGGAAAAAGAGATACATACTCTTGAGAACAGAACACAAGCTATGAAGATGTTATCTAAAGAATAAAGAACTAGGACAGGGTAGGAGCCAAAGATGGAGAATATCAAACAAAAGCATCTTAACATGTAAGAAGCTAAACCCACAAAGCCTTCAGCATCTTCCATTAAGTAATCTTCTCTATTGAGAAGAGATTGAGCTAAATATAAAATTTAGCATGTAGTCCTGTTTAAACTTGAAGTCTCAAAGGATAATCTAAACAGAAAAAAATCCATTGTGCAACCTGCTGCACTTCTTTTTTTTTTTTTTTTTTTTTTTTTACAGGACCCCCCCAGGAGGATTTCAATAAAGTGCCTAGACTTATTCAGAAACTTAAAGAAGGTAAATATTGGGGAGGCTATACTTTCCTCCTGTTTCTCCCAAAAGAGTGACATACAGTGTTGAGAAAGACACCAGCTGAAGCACCTTTTGTATTGCTGAGGGTTTGTGGTTTGCACCACAAATGACAGTATCTTTGCAAAATCCATCCAAGTCCTGAAACAACTTATTCATGAAGAAAGAAAAGATATTTATTATTTTTTTTAAATATAGCTTTAAAATATTTCTATATTATCAGGAATGGCAGCTGAGCATCCAGTCTATGTGATATCTACCTACCATGAGAAATGAATGAGCAAAATGCTAAACCAGCAAGGGAGAATGTGCCACACTGATGTGACTCTACAATTTCCACTGCATCACTCTGATGGTGGTGAATCCTGCATGGAGTTAAGCAGAGGATGCTAAAAGCAATGGCAAAATGGAAGAGGTCCTGGCGTTGGGTGAGCAAAGGAGAAGAAAACCATTCTTACAGAGTTGCACCTGATACAGTTAAAGATGGTTCAGATGAGCTCTGGTCTTTATTCAGGTCTGTCAAGAGAAGCACATGCAGTAATATAAAAGCTCTCAAGTGTCAGCCTTGGATGGTCAGGAGCCACACTTTCCTTTCAAATTGGAGTACAGAAACACAGACTTGGTAGCAGAACATGGAAACCTAGCATTCTGAGTGCAGCGAAGATGCATATTAAGCATCATGAACATTGTTGGTCTGTGAAAGATTGCTTAAACATTTTGGCTTGAAAGAAGGGCCCCATGCTCTTCAACATCTTTATTGATGATCTGGATGAGGGCATCGAGTCCATCATCAGTAAATTTGTGGACGACAGCAAGCTGGGGGCAGGAGTTGATCTGCTGAAGGGCAGAGAGGTTTTGCAGAGGGACCTCGACAGGCTGGACAGATGGGCAGAATCCAACGGCATGAGATTTAACACATTCAAGTGCCGGGTTCAGCACATTGGCCACAGCAACCCCATGCAGTGCTACAGGCTGGGGTCAGAGAGGCTGGAGAGCGGCCAGGCAGAGAGGGACCTGGGGGTGCTGGTTGATGGGAGGCTGAACATGAGACTACAGTGTGCCCAGGCAGCGAAGAGGGCCAATGGCATCCTGGCCTGCATCAGGAATAGTGTGGCCAGCAGGAGCAGGGAGGTCATTCTTCCCCTGTACACTGCACTGGTTAGGCCACACCTTGAGTACTGTGTCCAGTTCTGGGCCCCTCAGTTTAGGAAGGATGTTGACTTGCTGGAGCGTGTCCAGAGAAGGGCAACAAAGTTGGTGAGGGGTTTGGAACACAAGCCCTATGAAGAGAGGCTGAGGGAGCTGGGGTTGCTTAGCGTGGAGAAGAGGAGACTGAGGGGTGACCTTATTGCTCTCTACAACTACCTGAAGGGAGGTTGTAGCCAGGCAGAGGTTGGTCTCTTCTCCCAGGCAGCCAGCACCAGAACAAGAGGACACAGTCTCAAGCTGCACCAGGGCAGGTTTAGGCTGGATGTTAGGAAGAAGTTCTATACAGAGAGAGTGATTGCCCATTGGAATGGGCTGCCCGGGGAGGTGGTGGAGTCACCATCACTGGAGGTGTTCAGGAGGAGACTTGATGAAGTGCTTGGTGCCATGGTTTAGTTATTTAGGTGGGTTGGATTGGTTGATAGGTTGGACGCGATGATCTTGAAGGTCTCTTCCAACCTGGTTTATTGTATTGTATTGTATTGTATAAGTCTTAGAACACAACAGCATTGACAGTTGTAATTGCAAGAAGAAAGTCTGTCCTGAAAATTATCAAAACTTATAACAGGAATTAAACAATGTCTCGGTATAAAACTGGCTGCAAATTTGAATGGCTGGACATGGCTCTGAGCAACCTGATCTAGTGTGAAGGGTCCCTGCCCATGGCAGGAGGGTTGGAACTAGATGATCCTTGAGCTCCCTTCCAACCCTAACAATTCTATGATTCTGCTATTTTATATAAGTTAGGCATATGAAGAAAGTTTTACATTAGAATTTGTTTTCATTTTTATTCCTAAATAATTTAATTTCTTTTTTTCAGTTATGCATAAATGGAAAGTAGTTCCATTGTAATTCTAGGCCATAAAAAAACTAATTCTGTAATACAGGCTCCAGATAGATATTTGTGTTATTTTATCTGGATCACTCCAGAGTTTTGAATTCTTGTATTAGCTTAGATTTAAATGTAATTTATCATGAGCTGCTGTAATTAATTTTAAAGATTCAGCCTTGTTTCTGTATCTTCTTGTTTTATGAGCAGTTGAATGTCAAGCATCTCCTGATGTCACTAACAGGAGCTGCTCTCTTAACTTAGTGAGAAAAGTAATGACCCTGTAAATCAGTTTATGGCTGTGTATGTACTGCTGTGTATTCATGCTGATACCTGATTGATTCTGGTTGTGAAAGTCACTGTAGAAAATATTTAGCTGTCATTAGGCATTGACAGGAACAATTGCCATAAACACAAATACCCCTAAAGCCCTCCAACAGTTTTCAGAAAGCTGTCTTCTTTCTTTCAAGGTGAAGATTCACATTTTTTAATATTGGAACAAACAAAACCATGTCTTTTAAAATACTTCAAAGCAATGGGTCTCCAAACTGATGTGAAAGGAAGCATGAAGGTAACTTAATACACGTAAAGATACTCTGTAGTTAAAAGATGTCAGTTCAGGAGAGCACAAAAGCATTTTTTGGAAACAGTCAGCAACAGGATTCACAGATATGGGATTCTTTTTTTCTTTCATGAATTCAGCACCCCTGACATTAAGAACATCAGACAAGTCATTCAGCAGAGGGCAAAAGGATGGAAAGTCTGTGTAGTGTTTTGTTGTAGCAGTAAAAACATATATCACAGAGAGGGCTGATAGGAGCCTGAGCAGTGTGATGGAAGTTCCATTGATGATTGGAAGCCCTGGCACAAATTACCTTTATTGAGAGACCATCAAGGGCTTCAGAAGGGACAAAAAGAGGAAGAAAATGATAATGATATTTTTAGGGCTCTCTCTTTTCACTGTGGTACCAGAAGACTAAAAAGAAAACCCAACAAAACAAAAAAAAAACCACCTTAATCTACCAAAGAGGACAGAAGCTTTTATGTCAAACTATGGTTGTACCCTTTCATGATGAAGGGCTGGAGAGACAGAGCTAAAAAAAACCCCACAAATGTTTGCTGTATGGACCTTTATTCTGGGTGATGCCTTAAGAGATTCCTAGAGATTCGCTCAGTGGATAATTAGAAAGGGAAGAAATCTCTTGAAGGAGAAGACAGGCCAGCACAATCTGTCTGGACTTAATGATATGGTGGTCCTGTACCAAACATAGAAATAATTCTTTTTACTGTGTGTTGCTGTAGGATGCACCAAGGGAAGCAGCAGGCCCTGTAACTGGTCATTGTGGATCTCTATGGACATGAGCTATCTGCTCTGGAGGGCTGATAGCTTTGGTCACCTCAGCTCCTGAAGATTTACACTCCGCTTCCCTGGTGCTGGAGGAGACCTTTCCCTAACAGAGCCTCCACACACTGTAGATTCTGTTGAGAACCATTGGAGTGGAAAAGTCTGGGCCGCATAGACTTCAGGCTGTCTGGTATTTCTGGAGTGTAAGTAATAGGACTTTTAGAAGAGAGTCTGTGGTAGTACATAAATAGCTGAATTGAAAGAATTAAACCACAAAGGGAGATGTTAAGAACTGCCATTTAGTTGCTCATTGTAGAGATAGAGAAATAAGAGGAACAAGAAACACTTTAGGAAAAAAAAAGTAGACTTTTATTTTGCTAAAACCTTATGGGATAATTCTCATGCCTGGCATTTTGAAGTAGGTATTTTTAAATAAGGAAATGTACTTTCTCTACAAAGAATGATAGTGGTCAAAAGAGACTAGAACTTATCATCAAACTGTCTGTTACTACTGAGTTACCCCTGACTGGTAGAATAGAATCATTAAGGATCATTCATGACATTGGTTTCAAGCCTATTACTGTGTCTACTTCCTGAGATTCCTCCCACACTACCCAACACAGTGAGCATGCCAATGCAAGCTGATTGTTTGCAGGAGCAACTGGAATTAAGTGTACTCTGGGCTTTCCAGACTTTTGCAGCATAAGGACTAGAGAGCAGGCAGTGTCCACTGATGCACTTGGTTCAAACATGCTGACACAAGAAGTGAGCCATTCTTCTCACAACAGAATCTTCCTCTGGAGTTCTACTACAATGAATAAAAGCAATAATTGTTCAGATTCTTTATATCAAGTGACAAGTGTCAATTTCTGTTCCAATAACCATTGACTCCTGAAAAAAAAATATTAATTATAGGAGAGTCTGAGAAACACAATGGAAATTGAGAACTCCGTTTGGCTGTGACACAATTATCTGTGTATAAGATAATTATACTTTTTAAAGGTGTCTTTTATAATCCCGGATGTTGTGATGGAACCATAGAGAAAATTAAAAGGATTTGCATTAAGTGTATGAAAAGCTGGTTAAACAATACATCTCAGAAAATAATTGTACTATAAAGTACTGAAGTGTTAAGAGTAAAAAACATAAAGAATAAGAAGCATAAAACTACTGGGGTTTTTGTTTTATGGTGGTTTGTGTTTGTTTGTTTTGTTCTAGAGAATACTGTTATGAATGCAGTTTTACTGATTAGTGCAGAAGATTCTTCCCAGGAAGATTTCAGGTGACAAAGAAATAGGGAAAAGTGCTGGGAAAGTCCATACATTTGGATTTTTTCATATGGATACCTAATTTGAGGAAGAGTAAAGAAGCCAAATGCAAATTAATGTATCTAGGAATTAAGAAAGTATCTTGCCCTTGCAACATACAGTACCTTTACAGTACTTTGCAAATTTTAAAGTTGATGCAAAGTGAATTTCTAGTGCACTGATGTTGTTAAAATACTTATATAGCAGCCCTAAAAAGAGAGATGGGAGTCATAAAGTAAAGACATGACATTTTCTCTGATTATAGCAATATAAATTCCAGCTGTCTTCAAAATGAATGAAATTTTTGTTTCATTAAAATGCTTGTCAAAGCATCCAGGAATGCTTTGAAATTTGAAAGACACTTGCCTTTAAAAGCTAAAAATCCAGTGAATTTATCACTACCTACCTGAAGAAGAAATTTCTAATAACATTTGACTCAATTAAGAAAGTATTGTTCTATCTATGTGGTAGAAGAGCACAACACAGAAGTGTTATAGCTCAAATCAGTATTGAAGAGAGGTGCTTATATGGTTATTGTACTGTATGACATGTGAAATGTTGCAGTATTGATGTGATGGTTTTCAAGTTCTTTGTCTTAATTTCCCCCCCTCCTCCCCCTTCCAAATAAGAGGTGGCCAGACTGGCAGCCCTGGGCATGAATGTTTCCACAGCAGGTACCACATGATAAGCACCAGTGTACGTATCCTCTTTAAAAAGCCTGAATCCTTCTTGTTGTGCCCAATTCTGTAGGGATAAAAAAAAAAAAAAAAAAAAAAAACCCAAACAAACAACAAAAAAAAGAGGTTACTTTCTTGACAGCTGGCTATTCTGCAGGGGGACAATAAAATGGAGAGATTCCTGACAAAATCTGGAATGCTGTATATCTGTGAAAGGGAATAAATTTAAAGAGACTTAGAGAACCAGTTCATGTAGCCACTAATAGTCAACAGACGGTAATTACTACTGGCTACTAAAAGCTAGGTCAGATTTAAACCCAATGACCTAGAAGTAAAATTCTCCATATGGCATCACTGTGCTGTCTGCTATGTTCACTAGTCGTGACCCTCCCACTGAAGTAAGGCCTTTTCCTCAAGCAGGAGGTTTTAATCTTCTCAGTTAGATGAAACGACTGCCTTGACATTTCTGTTCTACTGTTAGCTATAACTCTCACTAGATGTTGTTTATCACACCTTCCTTTTAACATTTGAGTGATGAGGGGAAACGACATTTCATGAAAGAGAAGAAATCATGGAGATAGAAAAGATTGTCCTAGAAAAGAAACTCTTCTTAGGTCCCAGTCAGCCCATGAACTAGAAGTTATGTTAGGCTTTATTTTTGCTTCTCACACTGCCCTGCAAGGTCTTTTCCAAAGCCTTGAGTTTTAAGCGATTGCTAGGTGCTCTCAGTCTTCTTGGGTGGTACATTTAACTACAAATCTTTTGGTTAGTTTAGACTGAAACTGTTTGGATTTCATCAGTTACATTTTTATCAGATTCTTCCTAATGGGAAGGTGTTCATTAACCACATAGTGACCAACAAATACAGCTTGCTGTGTCTTGAAAAATGTGAGGATTGTTTACTAGAACCTGTAGGACATAGAGAAAATTGATATACTAGTCATTTATAAACTCTTCATCTCTATGACAGCTTGTGGTTTATTTGCACACATAAAATACACAGCATTCTGAGGAATTAATTTTCTGCAGATTAAGAGTACCAAGTAGTAAGTAATGAAAATTGCTCATTCAGATCATAATAAGGAGGGAAGATTTTTATTTGTGGGAGACAAACTGTGTCTTTTCTTCCCTTCAGTTTCCTGACTAACAAAATACATTATACCACGAGGTCCTTATGTGGGCTGAACAGTCACTGTTGATTATGCTGCGGTACCCAAAGCCATAAATTTACTTATCAAAATGTTCTGCTACTTAAAGGGTGGATACAAAGAAGATAGAGACTCTCTTTTTACAAGGAATCACGTGGGAAAAGACAAGAGATAGTGAGGGAGACATTGGATGGACACTTTTAAGAGTCACCTGGACAGGGAGCTGAACCATCTTGTTTAGACTGTGCTTTTGACAAGAAAGATTGGACTGGAAGATCTTTGATGACCATTCCAACTATGGTTCTGTGAAATTTCTCTGAATTCTTACTGCATTTGTGAGATACCTATATACGATTAAGATTTTCTGTGGTAGGAAACCACATATCTTTTACTATGACTGCACATAGAATTTTGGACTCAGATTTGCTGAATACTGACTTTCCAGCAAATCTGTATTGAAACTTTTATATAATTGTTTTTCCAGCTATCTATTATTGTGAAGGAAATACCTGACAATGCATTTGATATCTTCAGAATACTGCTTCCCCCCCAACCCCCATTCTGCAGAGTAAACACTTCTGGTTCTATTGCTATGACCTCCAAAACTTGGAAAAAAGTTTGTTATGAAGTATTTTACAACGGTGATGCTGCATTTGTTTTATTTTACTCTCTGTAAATTGTTGCAGCCATGTGTTAATTCTTCCCTGTATTTGTGTGGCAGCTGAATAGATAATGTGGAACATGGTTTTATTCATTTGGGTGGGTTTATTGTTAGATGTTTAGTTTAGATTTTTTGGGTTTGGTAATTTTTTTGTTTGTGTCTTTTGTTATTTTGTTTGCTTGGTTTTGGTTTTGTGTTTTTGTTTTGTTTTCTTATGAAGCTCATAAAATATCAACTAAAAGGCAACTGTATGTATTTGGTAGCGAAACAACATGATGCTACATTAGTAAGTCTTATTTAAAAACAAAAATAAAACAAAGGAAACAATCCAAACAGAACTCTTTTAATGCTCAATTAGTTTTAGAAAATGCTAACTTAAAATAGAGCACAGGAACTACAAAATCTGCAGTTTTACCTGTTAGGAAGTCAACAATAGCCACAGAAGTATCTATAGTTAACTAATAAAAAAATATAATTAACAGAAGTATTATTAAAGTAAATTATTAAATTAACTAAGTATAATTAACCAAAAAACCCACCAAACTTAAAAGGAAAGAACAGAAAAATATTTTCACAGGTATTAACTCTGAGCTGCTAGGAGATGCATAAGGACTTAAAGTTTTCGGCAAAGTACAGTTAGGATATATTGGCTGATCCATAAAGCAGAAAACTGAGATACTTGTCGCTGTCTCTTCCACTATCAGATTCTTGAGCATAACCACTAGGTCTACACAGCTTGAACTTCCCTGTAGTTGCTTTTGTACATTAGGAAAAAATTTCACCCATTCTGAATAGCAACCAAATTAAATTAGCTGGTTAAAGGATGTATAATTAAATATTTCTTAAGTAGTGTCTTAAGTAGACAAGTAGTGTCTATGACTTTTAGTTAATTCCTATTCCTATAGCATACATGAGTATGGTATTTTGTCCACCTGCTTGGTGGTAAAATATCTAAGATAAAACTGTCATCCCCTTTTAGAGGGCAGAACTAAGGTTTTCTAATCTCTTCGCTTGACAGTTAGGTTTGTTGTATAATGCTCAGCACTTTGGAATTTTCAGCAGTCTGTACATAATGTGATGAGGTCTGACTGGGGTTTCTCTTGCTGAAGTCCTGAATAAGACTGATTTGTGTGTCTCATTATAATTTGTCACTGAAGCTTGTCACAAGTGGTCTGAATGCACCATGTTAATGACAGCTCAGATAATATAATAATTATGTAAGATACTGTGGTTTTGTGTAAGGTTGGAGGCTGTTGGAATGAAGTATTTAATTTTTTTAGCAGAGCTACTTGCACCTTCCTTCTGTGGAAAGAGTTAAGTGTGATTCCCATCAAACGGCTTCAGTTTTCAGAGCAGTAAGTATTTCTCCTGCTGTCTGTGGTAGTAACTTGTTGCATGTTGTTTTGGGGCTAATGTCTCAAGCAAGGTAATTGTCAACAGTCACCATGAGTCAAGAAAGACTTAAGAGCACTAAAATAAATTATTTAGTTCTTTGAAGGAATCTTTGCAGTCAATCAGGAAATAATACAGTAATTAAAAACCAAACCAACAAACAAAACACAACACCCTACATATGCCACTTTGAACAACACACAAAAGATTTTATAATAAACAGGAGACTTTTTGGCCTCTTCTGACTTTTTTATTCCTCCCTTTCTCTCTTGTTTAACAACCCAATATTTTAACTAATGTTAAAGAAGTTTATGAAACAGTCAAAGTAATTGTTCTCTATTTGTGAGTGCTCAAGCGCAAAAGTCCTGTCAATAATACAGCTAAAATACTAATGGATATCATGACTAATCTTAATGTGCTGCAGCTAGGCTAGGAGGATGGTCAGGCTAGTGCTAGATTTCCAGTCTTCAGCTAATGTCTTAATTCTTCATGCAGACTGTGCCTGAAAGATAATTGTCCCTTCACATGTCGTCTCACTCCAGAGCTGCCTTGAATTGTGGGACTGAAGAAAAAGAGAAAAGTGAGAGACATTTGGGGGTGCTGCTGCTACTCTGAAAATGCAAAGGTGGTGAGTGGAAATTGTGCATCCACAATGGAAAAATATGAATGGAGAATAATTAAAGATGGCATTTTGGGGTTACAACTGTGGAATGACTGTTTTAACCAAAATTGAATTAAATTAAAGCTGAAAGAAACAGCTGCACATTAAGCCCTATTTCATATTGATGCTAACTGAAGTATGGATTTGTATGAGCTGCTTCCTCAAGGTCTTTGCCTTGTATCACTGCCTTATTGTATAATAAAAAGGGGTTCTGCTTAGAAAAGTATAGAGATCACTCATGGATACTACTTCAGTGTATTTTGAGAAGGAAAAAAAATCTTTTTCCACTTATAAGGCTCTTTCAATGATGCCAAAATAGCCAGAGAGACTTTACCAGAAATGAAAGTATAGTCCCCAAGATTAAATAATCCCCACTGTTTAAGTGGGAGAATGAATCTCTGTAGTTTGCTTACATCTGATACTTTAAAGATTTTGTTAAAGATGCTTTTAACCAAAGCTCTTTTCTAAGGTACATTGATTAACTCCACATATATAGCTTGTTTATAGAGACACTCTCCTCTTTAATTTAGTCAGTTGTTATTACACTTGGGTGGTGAAGAATCCTGTCCTGACAACTTTTCTTATTGGAAATCTGATATCCAGGCTGTTAACAAGAAATATCTTCTCCAGGAGTTACTTGGGTACTGCTTGGTGGGTGTTTAAACCAGATATCATTGTTTATCAGAGATATATCCACCCTTCCTAAAAGAAATTAAGCAGACAAGACCTTGTGCTGAACATATTAGAGAAGATTCCTCATTACTGCAGCAATGGGAGAGGAAATACTTTTCCCACTTCATTTACTTGCAGGCTTCCTGGAACATTGTCCTGCCTGGTGCTATAATCTGAACACTACCTAGCCTGAATGCATTTATTTATTTAACTTTCAGGTTTCACAAAGAAGTTCTCAGAGCTGCCTGCATACAAAGCTGGCAATATTTGATCACTTAATGCAAAATTATCAGATTCTTAATTTTTATTTAACTTCACTAGGGGTAAACTCTTACTGGACTGCCAAAATGAATGAGATTAAGATTTAATTGTTTGCTTTCAGGCTTGTAAATATTTTTAAGTTATACTAGAGTATTAAGCCTGTGGCTTTTCCATTCTCCCTATGTTAATCATCTGATAGGACAACAATCACTGCAGCACAGATTTTGGTTTGAGTGAGATTACTCTTTTACTAAATTAATTGCCTTTGCAATGATGATCGAGAAAAAATTCTGTCTACTACAGCAGTTGTGCATAGATAAGGGTTGAGTTTTTAAATCTAGCTTCATGTTCAGCCCCACAACCCATGCTTTGCCATTACACCAGGGAGAGGTGGTGGTTTGCATAAGGTCTTTTAGAGGAAAACACACCTGAAGTACTTGTAAGGCAAACCCAGAACACTCCTGAAAGCTAATGAGTGTTAAATACATGATACCAGCCACAGCCCGAATGTGCATAGCTGAAATGATCGTTAGCACCATCTGTCTTGCTCTTTGGGCCAAATCCTGATGAGCTAAAGCTTCTATTAATGTAACATGGTTATTGCTGGCCTGTCAGCAGCTTATGCAATTTAGATAGTATTGTGAAGGGAGAGACAGAAAGATGCCCTAGATCAGTGAAGTGCTGGTGATCCATTAGATATCAGAAGGTGGGTGAAAAGAACAGCACAACTTGCACATCTATTTAATGTGCATTAATCTGATGCATCTAATAATGCATCAGATTTATTATATTGCACTGGTAAAGTATAAAAGAATCAAAAAACCCCCAAACAAGGTAGTTTTCTAAATGGATATTTATGCTGCTTTAGGAAAAGCAAGTACCCTGGGTAGCAGCCCTTAAGAACAAAGGGGTCCAGGATGGTTGGTCTTACTTCAAATAGGAGCTCTTGAAGGCATAGGAACAGGCTGTGTCCATGTGCTGAAAAATGAGCCAACAAGGAAGGCAACCAGCCTGGATGGGCAAGCATCTCTTGAAGGAATTAAGGGGGAAAAAGAGGGTGTATTGCCTTTGGAAAGGTGGGGAGGCAACTCAAGATACATTTAAGGATGTTAGATCATGTAGGAGAAAAATTAGAGAGGCAAAAGCCCAGTTTGAACTTAATCTGTCCAATTCTGTGAAAGACAATAAAAAGCATTTTTATAAATATATTAATGCTAAAAAGAGGGGCAAGAAGAAGCTCCACTCCTTATTTGACCTGGAGGGGAACATTGTAACTAAAGATGAGGAAAAGGCTGAAGTACAAAATACCTTCTTTGCCTCAATTTTCAACAGTAAGGCAGGAGGACTTCAAGATAACTGGCCTCCTGAAGTAGCAGATGGGGTCATGGAGCAGTATAGTCCCCCTGAAATCCATGCGGAATTAGTTAGGGACTTGCTGAGCCACTTGGGTATTCACAAGTCTGTGGGACTGGATGGGATCCATCCTAGGGTACTGAGAGAGCTGGCCAAGCCACTCTCCGTCATTTACCACCAGTCCTGGCTCACTGGAGAGGTCCCAGATGACTGTAAACTGGCCAGTGTGATGCCCATCCACAAGAAGGGCTGGATAGAGGAACCTGGAAACTACAGGTCTGTCAGCCTGACCTCGGTGCCAGGAAAGATTGTGAAGCAGATCATCTTGGGAACAATCACAGTGCACCTGCAGGATGGCCAAGGGATCAGGCCCAGCCAGCATGGATTTAGGAAGGGCAGATCCTCCCTGACCAACCAGATCTCCTTCTATGATCAGGTGACTGCCTGCTGGATGTGGGAAGGGCTGTGGATGTAGTTGACCTGGACTTCATCAAGGCCTTTGACACCGTGCCCCACAGCAAACTGCTGGCCAAGCTGCCAGCCTGTGGCTTGGACAGCAGCACTCTGCACTGGGTTAGGAACTGGCTGGAGGGCCGAGCCCAGAGGGTGGTGATGAATGGTGCCACATCCAGCTGGCAGCCAGGCACTAGTGGTGTCCCCCAGGGATCATTGGTGGGCACCATCCTATTTGATATCCTTACTGATGGTCTGGACAAGGGAATTGAGTCCACCATTAATAAGTTTGCAGACACACCAAGTTCGGGGCAGGTGTTGATCTGTTAGAACACAGAAGGGTACTCCAGAGGAACCTTGACAGGCTGGACAGATGAGCAGAGTCCAACATGGTGGCATTCAACAAATCCAAGTGCCGGGTGCTCACAACAACCCCATGCAGTACTACAGGCTGGGGTCAGAGTGGCTGGAGAGCAGCCAGGCAGAAAGGGACCTGGGGGTAGTGGTTGACAGCTGGCTGAAAATGAGCCAGCAGTGTGCCCAGGTGGCCAAGAAGACCAATGGCATCCTGGTCTGTATCAGAAATAGTGTGGCTAGAAGGAGCAGGGAAGTCATACTGCCCCTGTACTCAGCACTGGTGAGGGCACACCTTGAGTACTGTGTCCAGTTCTGGGCCCCTCAATTTAAGAAGGATATTGAGACACTTGAACATATCCAGAGAAGGTCATCGAGGCTGGTGAGAGATCTTGAGCACAACCCCTATGAGGAGAGGCTGAGTGAGCTGGGGTTGTTTAGTCTGGAGAAGAGGAGGCTCAGGGGAGATCTTATTACTCTCTACAGCTACCTGAAGGGAGGTTGTAGCCAGGTGAGGGTTGGTCTCTTCTCCCAGGCAACCAGCAGCAGAACAAGAGGACACAGTCTCAAGCTGCACCAAGGGAAGTTTAGGCTCAAGGTGAGTAGAAAGTTCTTCACAGAGAGTTATTTGCCATTGGAATGGGCTGCCCAGGAAGGTGGTGGAGTCACCGTCCCTGGAAGTGTTCAAAAAAGGATTTGACGTGGCACTTGAAGCCATGGTTTAGTTAGTCATAAGATGTTGTGTGATAGGTTGGACTTGATGATCTCTGAGGTCTTTTCCAGCCTTATTAATTCTATGATTCTAAACTGGGATTTATACAGTGATGTGATGTAAAGAAGAACAAGATAATTATGATAAGGAAGTTAAGTCACTAGAAATAGTAAGTTATATAATGTATACACTCTTAGAAGTCAAACAACAGAAATATCAGAAAAGATGGGATTTATCTTTAAGAAACTCACTTCTATGACTCCACTTTGCAGTCACCTAGCTATTGTAAAATAATATTTGCATAAAATTTTACTTGCTGGAACTAAGCTAGAGTCAACATTCTGAAGGTGTTTTTTCCATAACTTGGTACTTTTGCAATTTAGAACTTTTAATTTGTACCTGAGAAGACAGAAAAGTGTAAACTAAAGGAAAAGTTGGTAAGCCAACTTGTGTCTGGTATGTACTTGATGTGCAATGGGCTTATTGGTTGGCATTCTTATGTTTCATGTTTATTCAATGCACAGTATTTGATTACCTCCTCTGGTTCTAGATAGATGAAAATAACTTAATAGGTCTGTGCTCATTATTACTTGATAGCAGACTGACATTTAATGAACACCAGTGCTCATTCTTTGCTCATTTTTGACAAGCTCTGGTGCTTGCATTTGGCACCATTTTATGTTAGTGAAGCCCTGTAGCAATGAAGAATGCAGATGATTCTGAAATTAGCCATCCTTGTTCAGTCCATCTTTAATAAACATATTTAATGAAAACCGCTTACCAGATAAGGAAGTCCAGTGACATATGGCCAGACCAGGATATTTGCAAATACTCCCTAAGAACCTTGAAATATACGGGTGTGTTCACCATACAGGAGAAGCAGATATGTCCTTAAACATTAGTATTTATTATTGTGGTGGTTTCAGGCTATGCCTTTAATATTTAGTTAGAGATTTCAAGCAGAAAAGTAGAAAAATATAAATAAATCACTACTGGATGTGAAAAGGAACACAGAAGATTATTCTAAACAAATTCATGGGATAAATATCTAGAATAAGAGGAGCTGTACCATAACAATTCTTCCCTTTTCTCTTCTCTTCTCTTCTGGTCTCAGATGGTTTTGCTTCACTTGGGAGAGATAATCTGTGTGCTTTGGCTGGCATTGGCTAAGTCTAACCCACTGCTGCTCTCTCTGCTCCTTTCTCTCTTAGGACAGTAAGGTAGGCAGGGGGCAGTGGAACGGCTTCCCTGGTCTCTTGACCTGGGGGGGTTCATGATGTTTGCTAATTGTAAATATCTGTAAAATATTGTAAATACTGTATATTTGGTACATATTCATTGCATTTCATCGTAGAGCGTAGATTTTGCTTCATTTGCTTCTAACTGAGTTAGTCTGGCAAAGTTAATGCTTGAGGGAAACTTCAACCCACCACATTACAAAAAAAGTATTTTAATGCAACTATCCTTTTTTGTGTAATTTATAGAATTACACTTCTTGGGTAACTTCATTTTGTAAATAAGAGAAATCATAAACTGACAGCAAACAGAATGTCACTGTGTTAGCATTGTCTGCATCAAAGATATCACATCTTCACTGGAAACCTAGCAGGAAGATTCTGGACAGTAAGTAACACTGAGTTTCAGTTCTGAACACTTCTGATTTTTTCTTTTCCCTTAAATCTGCATTGTAATTTTCATTCACTTTCATCTCAGTAAACAATTTCCTTTTCCATTTGAATGGATATCACTAAAAGCTTATAAAGAATATGTAAATCTACTATGCTCTGTTTTCCGAGAGCCTTGGAGTATAAAAGGAACCTATTATTATTATTACTTTGATATTTATATTGGAAACACTTACAGTGTTTGCTTTAACCAAGGAAAGATGACTCACAGAAATTGGTTGAGGTAGTATATTCTGTACAGCTCCTCCATAACATCTCTATCTACTAGCTCCCCTTCTAGACCTCATTTAATATGTATGAAATTTAACCATAGTTCTCTGCATTAAAAATTAGGCATAAATGAATCTGTTCTAAATATATGATTCTAAATATTTTTCTTATTTGTGAATTAAGCCAATTTTGTTTTACCTTTTCCCAGCTCTCTCATTGTTTTGGTTTGTGTGTGTGTGTGTTTCTTTTTAATATCCCTCATTGGATTGTCTTAATCACCTTTAAATTATCTTGCCTTCATCACAAACACCTAAATGGGAAAAATGTCAAAGTCCAGGAACACTGTTCTGCTCAGTTTTCATGAGGCAACTACTGCATTGTCTAAATACTGTTGTAGTTTTCATGTTAAAAAGATGTTAATCTCAATGCAATTAATTAAGATGATCTCTAATTAAGACTAACTTTGAAGGTACCATTTGTAAAGGGGAGCTGAATTTTAACTGGATCTCTGCAGGTTTGCTTCCACCTTTCACTTGTTTGTAATAGTTACATAGCCAACAAAGTTGGTGAGGGGCTTGGAACACAACCCCTATGAAGAGAGGCTGAGGGAGCTGGGGTTGCTTAGCCTGGAGAAGAGGAGGCTCAGGGGAGACCCTATTGGTCTCCATAAGAGGCTTTGGCCAGCCTGATCTAGTGCAGGGTGTCCCTGCCCATGGCAGGGGGGTAGGAACTAGATGATCCTTGTGGTCCCTTCCAACCCTGACTGATACTATGATACTATGAACTACCTGAAGGGAGGTTGTAGACAGGTGGGGGCTGGTCTCTTCTCCCAGGCAACTACCACCAGAACAAGAGGACACAGTCTCAAGCTGCACCAGGGAAGGTTCAGACTGGATGCTAGGAAGAAATTCTTCACAGAGAGAGTGATTGCCCATTGGAATGTGCTGCCCAGGGAGGTGGTGGAGTCACCATCATTGGAGGTGTTTAGGAGACTTGATAGGGTGTTTGGTTGCATGGTTTAGTTGATTAGGTGATGTTGGATGATAGGTTGGACACAATGATCTTGAAGGTGTCTTCTGACCTGGTCTATTCTATTCTAATATTCAAATCCTGTTTCAGTGCCTAAGTTTCTGTTAGTAGATTTCTACATGCCTTCTACCAGCTGTGCACTAAACATGCCTGGAATCATTGAACCTTAGATACTGTTGGGAATGTAGGACTACAACAAATGAGAGTATTAGAAGCCATGGTTTTGGACCCCGGATAGGAATCCAGAAAACTGGTACTGTGTGTACCCAGATGCTCAGACTGTTTTGGTTTTTGTTTGTTTGTTTGTCTGGTTGGTTTTTTGCTTTCTGCCCTGAATTTACTCAAACATTTTCCTGCAAGCTATTGGCAATGCACAAGTCTCTAAACTAGCATGCTCCGTCAACAAACTGCTCTCTGTGATCCCTATCACAGGCTGTCTTTGCAGTCTCCAGCACTAAAATCAATGGGCATGTTAGAGTGCTCATTTCTCTTCACCCTTCTTTTTCCTTCCTTTTCCCCTTCTCATTTGTGGAGGACTGCAGTACCCAGGCAAACTAGTTTAACTGTCTATTATGAGATCTTTTGCAAAATAATAGTGAATTCCCTCATGTATCAAAATATCATTGTGGAAATGGAGCCATGAAGACACTGACTAACAAACTTTGGTCATGCCACTGTTTTGGAAAATATACAGGATCATATTGCAGTAGCTTTCCTCTCTTAAATATGTTTCTCACATGGCAATTATTCAGGTAAGGGAAACAGATTTATGCTGAACCAGGGACACAATGAATGTTTTGCGGAAACATACCATAATAGTAGAAAGTTGATTTACTTTATTTTTCAATTTTATTATTTTCCTATTTTCCATCTGAAGAACAGTAGTTACTATGGAAACAGCAATATCATTGTCATGGGTCTAAGCATACTGAAGTCCACCAGTACAGTAATGAGCCAATTTCATTAATGATTTAGAATATACAATATGGTTTGGGAAACACAGACTTTTAGGTGGCGATATAGAAAGAAAATTTGACAAGGGTCATAAGTTTTACCTTTCAGAGGAAAAAAACTTCATGATCATTACATATTATAAAAGTTATACCTGAGATTAAATGCCAGTTGTAAATCAACATCTTTGTATTCTCCTATTTCCACAGAAATAGTGGCAATAACTAATTTAGCCTAAGTTATTTTTTTCATAGTTACCATAATTATAACTTATGGCAACAGTTTCCAGTGTGGATATTTGCTCTGGTAAGAAGGCATCTTATATTTGTGATCCAGTGTCAAGGTGCTTTGCTCTTGATAGTGTCTCACTTGCATGTTTTCCCCAAGAGCTTACTTCAGGGTTTCAACAGTACTTTAACAGTCAGCCCTACACTGGCCTATTGCTCTGAGTTGGAGATGGCCTTGGTGAATTCTTAATGCCATGTGGAAACATGAATGTTAAAAAAAGGGGAAAAAAATTATCAAATCACCTGTACAGGTATTCTATAAACAATCCTTATTTGGTTTGTAAAGGGACTGCATCATATTTCTATATAAGAATTTTCCTTTCTTCTGTCTTTTGATAAAAACAGACAAGTGCCACTGAAATAGAAAGAATCACTGGCCAGAATGTCATGGTGGGTCTCAAAATAACCCTAGAAGATATGGTGTAACCCAGAATTTTTTGGATATTTTGACTTCATTGTAGGTGTACTTAAGCAGTTTGTGTCTTGCATGTTGTGCACGTTTTTTGCATACAAGCCCTTAAATTAAAAACTGTTTAGGTTTATTTCTGCATGTGGATATTGTTTCTTTGGTTTGTTTCCACCATCTTTTCATAATAGAAGAGTTACATTCTGATGAATCCTGAGTTGTCAGGTAGGTAATGTACAAAAATGATGTTTATGATTTAATTTCCAGCTTACTAAATGGATAAGAATACCCTTAGAGGATAATAAATCATTGCTACAACAAAACACATGCATTTTTAAAAATTCTGGGCTAGTCATTCAATATAAAGAAACTAAGAACAGAGTAGTATGAAGATCCACTGAGAAGTTAACCTTTGGAAGAATTAATTGTAGATTCATCAGGCATAAAATGCTAGGCTTAGAAACAAAACCAAGTTTTTTATTCCTGGCTCAGACATAAAATCATTACGTCATGTTATGGAAAAATTGCAGGACTTGTCATTTATGTGTTGATCTTTGGCTTCATAATGGTTTTCAGGATTTGAGCAATTAACACTGTGAACTTTGGTGGTTTGCTTCAGTTGTATAAAATATATTTGAAACAACTATTTGCATTTCATTTGAATGGTTACCATTTGAAGTCCTGGTAAGTGACAGAGCTCTGTTTTCCAAACTGTTATGGTCTTTCAAGTACAGTAGCTATATTTGTCTGTAGATTGTATTAGATTATTTAATTTATGTTTTGATGTAAGGATATGTGCAGTGCAATTCCCTTAAGCTGTGGAATGCAGATTTTCATTGGTTTTATACCATGCTATATGAATTGGAGAGAATAGTAAAACTGAAACATATTCTTAAAGTATTATTAAGCTTGATAACACATCATAAACAATATAAACTCATAGACTGCATTTTAGATTACATATATATTAAAATAATTATTCTGCATATTTTAATCTGAAGTATTCTCCAGCTATTGGTCTCATTTGGTCCTCCATTTAGAATCCTGTAAGTTCTTGACTCTACTGGCTACATCTCCATTAGCTGGTTTTTTTGTTTGTTTGTTTGTTTCTTGTGGGTTTTGTTTGTTTCTTGTGGGTTTTGTTTGTTTCTTGTGGGTTTTGTTTGTTTCTTGTGGGTTTTGTTTGTTCTTTTGTTGTTATGTTCGGTTGTAGGTTTTTTGGTTGGTCGATTGTCTATCTTAGCTACTACTGTTTCTTCTCTCACTTGTCAACATCTTATCTCTTCCATTTGCCTTATGTGGTATTTCTAGTATGTTTCTATTGTGCTTTATTCTGTGATGTGTTGTCACAAATCACAGAAGGCCAAGGGTGTTAATCCTTTCTCTGTGGAAGAATACATTTAAGCAGAAAGGCCAATGCTAACTCTAAACTTCTGATTAGATTGCATATAATAAACTTCATTTTCTGTAGAATACCTAAGGTTCGTTGAACAGTTAAAGCTCTTTCTTCCTTGCTTGGCTTATGCATTATTTACAGAATAATTCCATATTGGGACTGTATGAACAATTTTAGACTGGAAAATCTTTATATTAGGGTAATATTTATTTACACCTTCAGCGGCACCAAACAGGCGGTAACTTGTATAGTGAAAGTTGTTCTAGTATTTTCAGTATTTTATGTGTACATATTATTGTGCTAGATATTCTTCTACTTTATTTATCAAGTGCTCAGATTTCATCTGCTGAGAGGTATCTGTTAAAGGTTACAAAGCAATTAAAAATCTGAAATTTGATCAGAACAGCTGGTAAAATCAGCTATTCTTCTGTTTGCTGTGCTATGATGATGTCAATCAGAATTTGATGTTGTCAGCCTAGGAAACCAGACTAGGAAACGGTTAGATAAGAAAGTTGTTGCCTAATTTGTTGATACTGAAGTCTTCACATCTGCTTCAGAATATCACGCTATCCATAGAACATACTCTTGGAACCATTAGCAGTAATAAACACTGCCATATTCTTTATGTGGCAGCTCTGTTACAGATAACCTGACTCATAATTCACTTTTATTTTGTGGCTCAGCAGTGGATTACAAAAATCTTCTATGTTCTTTGGCAGAGTTTGAATTGTGTCCTAAATGTCAAGCATAAGGAAAAAAATAATTATGGGTCTGGAGAATGGATGTCTTTGACTCTTGATTCCTAATTTATAAATATTTCAGATTCTTTGTAAAGGTACTGCAAGTGACTGTTAACTGTGGCATATTAATTCACAGCTGCCCATGTTTTTCTGCATAAATTCCTTAGCTTTTCTGCATAGATTCCTTAGCCTTGCTGCAACAAGAGAAGGCAAATTCAAACTGTACTCCACTAGTGACTTCATGTAGCATGCTTTTGTGTGTAATGTGTTGACACAGAACAATCTACTGCAAAACAGAGATATGCCCAAAAATACTACAAATAACACAGTTGCTCAACACATCTAAAAGAGAGTTGCAGTCTACTAGCAACTCAAGAACATTTAGCTTTCATGTCCTTTCTTTCCTAGATCAAGATTTTCTGCAGAGACTATGGGATCCATTCTGAAGGTGAGCTCCTGGCTCAGCAACATTTACAGAAATGAAGTATTTTAGATACTGAATTTAAGGGGCAGCTTCTTTGGATCTTAGGTTATTCCTAGACTGTTTCCATCTTCATCTGGTGCAAGAATCTTTCTGTTTCAAAGAGGTTAGAGCACTACTCTTAAAGTGCTGGTGTCTGTCTGTATTTTATATCACTCAATAAAAGTATATCTAAACAGGCAAGGTCTATAAGCCCTGATAAATTCAGATGTGAAAGATAAAGGACAGCGAAAGTGTGAATTGAATGTGAATAAAGGTAGAGAATTTTCTTAGGCTGAAAATTTTCCTTTTGCATGGATTCAAAACCCTGCTCTAAAGAGTGGTAGTGTTATTCTTGGCCACTCTCCATCATTTTTGAAAGGTCATGAAGAACAGGGGAGGTGCCTGAGGAGTGGAGGTAAGCCAATGTCACTCCAGTCTTCAAAAAGGGCAGAAAGGAGTACCCAGAAAATAACAGGCCAGTCAGTCTCGCCTCCATCCCTGGAAAGGTGATGGAACAGCTCATTCTGGAAGTCATCTCTAAGCATGTGGAAGAAAAGATTATCGAGAATAGGCAGCATGGATTCATAAAGGGGCAATCAAGTTTGACTAATCTGATAGCCTTTTATGATGGTTTGACCAGCTAGGTAGATGAACAGAGAGCAGTGGATGTTGTCTACCTCAACTTCAGCAAGCCTTTTGACACTGTCTTCCATAACACCCTCATAGATAAGCTTAGAAAGAGTGGTTTAGATGACTGGGCAGAGAGGTAGATTGAGAACTGGCTGAATGACAGAGCACAGAGGTCTGTGATCAAGGGTGCAGGGTCTACTTGGAGGTCTGTAGCTTGTGGTGTTCCCCACGGGTCAATAGTGGATCAAGACTTATTCAACATATTCATCAATGACCTGGATGAAGGGACAGGGTACTTTCAGCAAGTTTGGCTAACATGTCATAAAGCTGTGCTGCAATTTAGCAAAGACTGGACACACTGCAAGGTTGGGCAGTGGTGAAGCTCATGAAGTTCAAACAAGGACAAGTATAGAGTCCTGCACCTGGAAAGGAATAACCTCATGCATCAGTACAGATTAGGGATTGACCTGCTGGAAAACAGATCTGGGAGTGATAGCGAACAACAAGCTCACTCATGAGCCAACAGTGGGCCTTTGTGGCCAAGAAGGCTAAGAAAATTCTGGGGTGCATTAACAAGAGTGTGGCCAATAGGTCAAGGCTCTACTCTGCCCTGGTGAGGCCACACCTGGAATATTGTGTCCAGTTCTGAGCTCCCCAAGTTCAAGAGGGACAGGAAACTACTGGAGAGAGTCCAACAGAGGGCCATGAAGATGATTAGGGACTGGAGCATTTCTGTTATGAGGAGAGGCTGAGAGACATGGCGCTCTTTAGCCTGGAAAAGAGAAAACTGAGAAGGAACTTATCAATGTTTATAAATATCTAAAGAGTGAAGGTCATGAGGATGGGGCTGGGCTCTTCCCAGTGGTGGTCAGTGATAGAACAAGGGGCAATAGGTACCAACAAGAGGTTTCATTTGACCTTAAGGAAAAACTTCTTTGAGGGTGACAGAAAACTGGAACAGGCTGCCCATAGAGGTTGTGAAGTCTCCTTCTTCGGAGACTTTCAAAACCTGCTTGGATGTGTTCCTGTGCAACTTGGTCTAGGCATACCTGCGTTAGCAGGGGTCTTGGACTAGATGATCTCCAGAGGTGCCTTTCAACCCCTACCATACTATGACTCAATGGTTAGTTTCCTCTCCAGAATGTTAAATACAGGAACATCATACGCAATACAAAATTTGAGCATGGGTGAATAGTACCAATAAGCCCTAGCTGTAGCCATAAGCTTATATTCTACTGCTGGAAAGGTCAGAAAGACAATTAATAGATTACTAAAATAAGTCTTCATTCAAAAGATAAGAGTTAATTTTAGCAAAGTATCTTTTGAATAAAGATACTATTTCTGTGTTTATGTATGTGTTTATATATCTATATGCTGGATTTAAATTGAAAAGAAACAGATTGTTACAAAACCAGTTTTTAAGCTCAGATTTGTATGGCACATTTAATATTAATTTCTAAACTTTCAGAGATATTTTTACCTCAGAGATAGCTATCTCTTCCTATTTCACTCTTTGCTCCTATCAAAAGTAATAAAAATGTAAATAAGTGTACAGTGCTATGAAGTTTTTCAGTTAGTGCTTTTAAAGTCAAGATAATCAACATTAGACTGCGTAACTAGCTGAGATCTTTCAATCTTGTTATCTTCTTGGTAAGAAGAAAAAATCAAGGTAATTTCAGTTAGTTTTTACAGTGCTCATGAGTTTTCCCACAGTAGTATTAAATAAGAACATAAAAAAAAGTGCATGCCTCCACTCAACATTTATTTGCTATATAAAGCTTCAGCAATAATGCATTTTCTTCTTTCGTTCTACTTACGTTGATTGAAAAGTTTTACATATTTACCAAGCTCACAGTTTGCCCAAGTTCATGAATTATGCAATTAGCTATGAATGCAATTTCCTGCATTTTACAGTAATAGCTTTAATTGTGTGATGCAGTGCTACATAGAGAGAGCTCATTCATAAACTACAGAAGACATTAGAACAATTTCTTATATGGGAAGTATTCTTGGGCAAACAACTCAAATGGATATGGTAATCTATCTAACAAGCTACTTCTGGTTAATTTTTATGTGGGTGGCAATATTCCTTAGCTACAATATTTTCAGGAGCACTTTCACCAGGTAAGTATAAGCAGGAGACCAATGGTATTTTTGTATATATATTGAAAAGATTCTGGTAACTTAATTTTTCCTTCCTTACAGTAGGTTCATAAATACATAAGAACATGAAGAACATATGGCAGACGTATGACATCAGTAGTCATTTAGCCCTTGTAATTCTACTGTGGATGTAGTTATCCTCAGGGATGTCTGAATTGTTATACTGGCACCATTTTAAGCTGTGTGTTTTAAGATATGAACTTAATGAGAAGGAAGTCAAAGGATTGTTTATTTTGTTACTGAGAAATCCTAATGCAGCAATTAGAAATTAGTATTTTGTGCCTCACATTGTATTTAGTTTGCAACAAATCTGTGACTCCTGGAAACCTAAAAGCTCTGAGCAAACTCTTTAGACCAAGTAAACAGCAAGACTCATGCAGAATTCAGGAAAGCAGAGAACTGAGCCATTGTGCACTGCTATGGAAAATCTTACCTTTCATCTTTTCTTCATTTGCAAGCTTTAAAAGAAAATATTCCCATATTAATTTTGGCTAACCAACTTTATTTGCCTTTAGTTGTCTTTCATTTACTCGGAGTCAGTGCATAATTTGTAGCTTAAACTCCAAGAGGTTACGTAATTTGCAATGCTATAATTGAGACTATTATCTACTATAGGCCTCTCTTTGTGTCAAACTGCTGATACACTCAGCTCTTAGATGGCATTTTGTCTGACCTGGAACATCGTTGTATGTTTTCTGTGATTAGGAATATTTCATTTGGAGTGGCTAAAAGAAATTTATTAATGTATGTGCACTTGTGCTGTGCTTGGCTTGGTCAAACAGCCAGCTGAGGAGTGCTCCTGCGTTTGCTTTTCATCACCTGGTGTCAATACAGTTCAGCCTACTATTCAGCCAGCTGGCTGTCTGATTTGCTTTTGGTGCCTCTTGTCTCACTGAGGACCTGAGGATGGGACATTCTGGTCAGGGTTCAGAGGCCTAAACGTTTAAGATGGTCAGGACAGCCAAGAAATCTTCAAGGGCAGGCAGAGAGAAGAACAGTGGATCCTTGCATCTTTCCAGGTGTCTAGCAGAACACAGTGCACCACCTCAGAAGACCTCAATTGCATATCTAGGGGTAGCTAAATCTTATACATAATCTCTTTGTGAAATGCACAGTGAGAGAATTTGTGGGGAAATACGTGAAAAAGCAGCTAAAGGGACAAAGAGGAAAGAGACTCTGTAAGATGGTACTTAGGCCAAAATCTTTCGACTGTGGACCTCCATTTGCATGCTGCCCACTGTATGCTTCATCCACAGTGTAATCCCTGGTTGATTTAGAATACTGGTCCCAACTGACATTTCTTTCCCTTAGGCTGCAAACTGCACTTTAACATTGCCCATTTTGGTTTAGGTTATTTTGCCTTTGTAGCATATGAATTGAGTTTCAAGGACAAAATTTGCATTGGAAAGAAATCAGCTTTTGTTTATTTTCCATGTGAAGTCATTTCTGAAAATTCCGCTTTTTAAATTTTAAAAATATCCAGCTTGAATAATGAAGCAACAGTTCTCAAAGAAATTTCTGGTAATTATTGGTTTATTATTTAATGGCCTGAGGCAAGTCTGAAAGTAGACAATATTCTTCTAAAACAGGAAGGAACTGCAGTAATGGTAAATCTCTCTGGTATTATTGCTGTTATGAACCATTTTCAGAAGTTTATGATGCAGGTGTGCCAGCTTGAAAGCACTCAAATTCACATTAAAGCATTCAGATATTTCCAAATTAACTACCTTTTGTAAAACTGTAGTCCTTTCTACCTTACATTTCAAGCCAATTGCTGAGCTATTTCATGTTCTTTCTAACCTGAGACAGCTAATGTTCTATAGGCCTGTTCTCTTTCCATCTGTTGAAAGAAAATGGGAGCATAGTAGTAACTAAATAGAAACTTCAATAGTTTTTCTACCAGTTCTAAGGAGACAAATGTTAAACAAAAATCTCACTACTAGGAAGTTTAGTGTGGTTTTATCTCTTGGTAGATGCTATGGTTCCTGATCATCCATACTGAATTCATACTAGTGCGCAGCTTTCTGAGGCATACCAAGTAAGGCATTAACCAAGGAAAATCTGGGCATGGACTAAATGCTAAAGCATATGCTTTTACCTTTACTTACAGGATAAATGAGGGTTATGCTATATCTGGCTTTTCTAGCCCCTGTAATCCATGCAGAGGATGTTTCACAAAGCCTCATGAACTTGTTTATTCTTCCCTGACCCATGGCTCTCAGCCCACTATGTTTGGCATGTGCCCTTATGGAATTATAATGCTTGTTCAGAATTATAATACTTGCTTCACTTTGATCCACACTTCCAAGGACTATGTCTTAAAGGAATTTACATACTGGTAGGAACAGAAGGGGAGATGAAGCACGAAGACAAGTTGGCTGTAGAGTATGTGAGCTGATGTGGTGGCCAGGAGTGAAGTAGAACACAGAGCTTGGAGACAAGGGAAGCTTTCCTGAGCATTCTGCTTTTCCTTCAGAATTCTCCTCTATTTTTGACCTGTAGCAAACATGAACTATTTTGGATTAATGTGCATTCTTGTCCTTGAGGCTTCTGGGAAATCTTTGAGAAACAGGAATGTTATTTACTATAGTCAGTAACTACAAATTTGTTCTGAACTGAGAAATTTGGTATGACTGTAGAGTTGAGTCTTCATTCAATTGTTTGTATCTTCATGTCCAATTCCTATGTCCAGCTGGTTCATTTTAGTTCGTAGCTTTTATGCATGCCTGGCTGACTACACATTGATTTCTATAGACTTCCAGATTATAAGATGTAAAAATAATATCCTGCAGTGTGACAATTGTTGTTAAACATGCACTTTTTTCTTGCTTGTTTTTGCAAATTCTCTCCTCTGTTCTCATCTAATGTGGTTTGTAGAAATATATCAGAATTTGGAACAAATTAATTGCTGAAGCCTATAATGATTTGAACATAGCTGACGCCAATGGAAATTTACCAGAATTGTCAATGTAATCCTCACCAAATTGTGGTTTGAAAACTTCCTAATACTAATGGGTCTGAGCCCCATGAATTTGCTGTCTGGAGCTATGTCTGGTTTAAATTTAGATAGCAGATTATGAGGAAAATAGGCTGCTGCTGGAAGTGATTTCAGCAGGAGGAAGAGCCTAAGCTAAAGTATACAGCAGACTACATGTCCCTCAGTATTATAATCAGACTCTTGGTAGCCTAAAGTTTCCCAGTGTATATTAGGCTCCCAACAAACTTCCAGCAAAGTACTTTAGGGAACAAGACTACCTTTGATGGTATGTGCAACTGACTTTTCTGATCTTTTATGATGGCTGAGATACTGTTCCCAGAACAAAGACTGTTTTATAAGTCATTAAAATAATTTTTAAAGAGCTGATTAACAGGATGTTGGTGTTTAATATTCTCTGTGTAGGAAAGAATGTACTACATTAATTTAATATGAATTACAATTCATGTAGCAGTCATATTTACTGCAAGTTGTAATACACTAAACACTATTTCTTTCAGCAACATTGTAAAGCATGTATTTTAACAAGTCCTCCACATCTGCTGCAATGAAATGTTGATACCAGCTAGTGGTATTAACATGAGTGGTGAAATAAATACCAGATAGTAGTGTCATCGTGAGTGGTGAAACAAAATGCTTGCTAGGGACCAAATATGATCAAAACAAGGAGTCAAAGACACAGTTGATCATTTAACATAAACTTTTAACAGCTTAGAATGAAGAGATCAGTGTAGGAAAAAGTGGTGTCCTTAAACAGGTTTCATTGAGGCAGGGTGACAGCATGGAGCAAAGGATATGTAAAGATCATTGAGAAGAATGAATGTGGCTGAAAACTGGATGCTCAAGAGTGTTTAGAGTTTTAAGATTTTGATAGCTGAGAAACTAGCTATTAGAAGGAACATTGTCAGATAGCTGTGGGCAAATAATTCAGCCTGCTCACAAAAAACAACCAGACAAAAGCAGAAAGATCTTCAGAAAATCCTTACCTGGGTCCTGCATTCACAGCATGAAGAGGCAGAAGTGATCTGAAATGGAAGACAAAATCAAGGGTTGTTAAAAGCAGAGATAGTCCCAACCAACATTTCAGTTTGGTGCAAGGAATAGGTCAAGCCCACTAGAATGCTTCTAGTGAAGGGCTTTGCAAGTAACAATATGAACATTTGCTATGAGATAGCTTGGTAGTTTAAAAACATATAAATAAATTGCATCAAACAGAGCACTGCACAGAAGGTAAGAAATTATGTATGAATGCCATTAAACTGAATCTGATCACAAATGGGCACAGCAGAAGTATGGGAAAAAGGAATTTTGGTCTTGATTTGTGGGTTTTATTCCAAAACAAAATGAAACCAATGGTAAAATTTTCACAGGTTGCCAGGAAATAGAAAAATAATTTTAATCACTTTTATTACTGCAATCATACAGTGCTTTGACATGAGGATACAAAGCACTAGAACTTGCATTCTGGGGGCTGGAAAGAGTCTGTGTTGGCTGGCCTTTTTGTAACTCACTTGTCTCTGCAGTGCCTTTGATGTGAGCTGTGCCTTACTGAAACAGTTCGGTTTCCTTCTAAAACACTTATCATTATACCATGGGGATTTCCTGCTCTCAGAAAGAGGAATATTAATTATGATATAGGGTGTCCAAGCAGTTGCAGGAGTAAAAGAAAAGCGGGCTGTAAGAGGAAGACTAACTTACACACCTATTTTCATATCCAGGGTGGTAAAAACCTTAAAATAGTAGAGAAGTGTAGAAACAGGTGCTATAGGTTCTTTATAAGAGATCTGTAAAACATCTAGGTGCTTTAACACTGCAATAGCTAACAGCAAGGAAAGCAATTCTGAATGATAATCCAACCTAATTAACTGCTGAGAACTGTATAGGGGTAGGATGAAAGCAATAGTAGAACCATAATCATGACAATGGCTTTTTATTAAAAGGGTCAGTGAAGTGTTAGTAGAATAGCAGTGCTGCCATACTAAATTGATCACACTTTAGCCTTGATTTCTCCATTAGAATAATTCTTAGAAATAGGCCATGTGTCAAATAGTATCATTTCCTTAAGCTTATAATTTCAATATTTATGAGTCAATTTGAATCTCAAATCATGAAGTTCAGTTATGCAGCTGAAGAAAACAACTTATCTGATGCATACCTAATTGCCTGGAAAGGTTCAGTTGATTTCCTTGCCTTTCCTTCCCCCTCTCTTTCATTTCCTATGCATAAAGTTGGTAGCAAAGTTTTTAAAATCTGAGCAAGCCTCACAATAACTGCTAAACACCCACAAACCAGTTTCATTTTGAAGAAACACTGAGATGCATAAACAAACCAAACACAGTGCGAGATAAGTGCTTTAAAGTTCTTTTATCATTCCAAGAACCATGACTTCTATTTTGGTTCTGCAGCAGTTGTCTCATGCCTTGTTCTTTGATTTGTGGGTTTTTAACTTCTTAGCTCAGAAGCAGCAATGTTTGTGGTTGGCTCCATTCAATTTGCTTGCTTTTTTTTTGTTGTTTTGCTTTTGTTTTGACTGCTGTATATCTTTAGCTGGTCCTTCTACCTTTAAAGTATTGCACTTTCTCTATTTTCTTTTTTTTTCATCTCTCTGGCAGCATCACTTGACTTTTTAAAAATAAGTTTACATTCTTGTGCAATACATAGGTTCTGTTGTTTGGTTAATATGGGTAAAAATACACAAAAGCAAAAGAACAGAGACATGGGAATGATGATTTTGATTTTGCATAGTTCTGCAGCAGTGCTTAATATAAATGGAACTGAATCAGGTTTCATTCTTGGATATATGGTTTTAATTTCTAAGGTGCTGTACTTCTACCACACTGTACATTTGTAACTAGGTAATTAAATAAGTTGGTGATAGATTATTTTACTATCTGGTAAATATGAAAAAAAAAATTCCTCCTCTTTTATTGGCTTTTTTCCCTCCTCTCCTTCATTAACTTACAGTACATAACATTAACTGTCTGTTTAGCCTACTTATTCTTAACTAATAACATTACTGTTCAAGCAGAATTTTTAATTCAGGTAGTTTGCATGGGAAGTTAGAGATAGCATGGTTTCCCTCTCCCAGGTTTTCTTACTAGTGATGCTTAAGAGGAAAGAGTCACTGTTGTGATCTTCCCTTGATCAGGGAAATTTTGTTCCATCATGGAATGGAAGACGGGGAAAGGTTTTATGGGGACATTGGCACTGGTTCAGTGATGGTTCTCTCCTCTTCCCCTCGGAGAGAAATCAATTATTTAAGAGAATTTAACTGATGGATGACTATGCTTAATATTTACCTGCATAAAATTTGTATAGATAAAATTTGCGATACATGTATTTTTTAATTGTAAGGATTCAAATGCACTTATATCAGTTGCAAACATATCTAGGAAGGTAGGACTAAAGAAGAAAACAGAGGGAAAGGAAACATTAATACAATACAATACAATACAATACAATACAATACAATACAATACAATACAATACACCAGGTTGAAAGAGACCTTCAAGATCATCACGTCCAACCCATCAACCAATCCAACCCACCTAAACAACTAAACCATGCAACCAAGCACCCCATCATGTCTCCTCCTGAACACCTCCAGTGAAGGTGACTCCACCACCTCCACGGTTTCCAATGGGCAATCGCTCTCTCTGTATAGAACTTCTTCCTAACATCCAGCCTAAACCTCCCCTGGCACAGCCTGAGACTGTGTCCTCCTGTTCTGGTACTGGCTGCCTGGGAGAGGAAACCAACCTCTGCCTGTCTACAACCTCCCTTCAGGTAGTTGTAGAGATCAATAAGGTCACCCCTGAGTCTCCTCCTCTCCAGGCTAAGCAACCCCAGCTCCCTCAGCCTTTCCTCATAGGGCCTGTTTCTACCTCTTAGAGACTTTGAATTTTGGAGAGAAATCATGTTGCTGACCTTGAGGGGAGAAGAAGCCAGTAAGGTTATGGTCCTGCCACTGTGTATCTACAGCTTATCTGTCAAAATAACAAACAAGCACCACCAAAGCAGACACACTTAAAAGTTGTGCAAAAGAGTTATTAGGGGATATTTGAAATTTTGTGTACAGTTAATCTGACTGTGGAAGTAAAATATTGTGGTTGCCCATGAAGTGCATCTCTCTGGACTTTGGTGTCTCTGTGTCACCTTGCTGAGGCAAGTATCTTCTTCTGGAGCAAACTCGATTTCATGCCACATGGTTCATGCCACATGGAAGATTGTTGCTTAGTTTTAATACCTTCACACTTTGCATTCAGGCCTGTTTTCCTTAACAGAAAGGGACTTTTCAGGCATAGAATTTTTTGCATATGAAAAGACCTGCCCTTCTATGCATTCAACTGGTGTATTGTGAGTTCTGCTGTAGTTTTGCTATTAAAGACAATTTTTCTAAGCTTGATTCCTTATTCTTTAACTTATTCCTAAACTCCTGCTGAGTGTGTGAGAAAGATTAATCTCCCTGACTTTTGTTGTAACTTTTCAGTCAAAGAACACCTTCTTAAACACTAAAATAAGTCTTTTGATTCACTCATCTAGGATTAAATCTTTCTATTAATTGTTTTGATGTTTGGCAGCTTTTAAAGTAATAGAATTATTTAAACTCTTAATAGCTAGTTAAGTCTGAGGGGAAATCTCCAGTATACTTGAGTTTTTTTCTAGCTTATTTTTTTCCATGACCTCAACCTTAGGTGCTGTAATACTTGATGTTTTAGCAAGTGCAAGGGAGCTGGATAGCCTGGGGGAAAAAATGTGTTTCAGTTTTAGTAAGAAACTGTTCTCATTACAGAAGAACCTCATGTCCACATGTGTTAATACAAAAAAAATCTGGGCTTGAGCTGTTATTTTACATTACAAACTTGCCTGTAGATAACATCTAAACCAAAACAAGTCACCTTGCAGGTTTTAGACTTGGTAACCTTCTTTGATATTTGCTCAAAGAACTTTTCTGCCATGGAAAACTGAATTTCTGATGAATGATAGTTAATATTGTATGTTAATAATGTTGATAAAAATAGCCATGCAATAAATGCCTTCCCTAGTAAATGATCTAGCATTTAAAAACAGATTATCTCCAGAAAGACTGTTTTTAAAGGAATACGTACTTTAAAATCACATTTATTCCAGATTTGGCGTCTAAGTTTCATTTTAATGAAGGGGTTATTTTCACATATATTGAGTTAAGAAAGGACAAGTCCTTCCTTAAGTGTTCACCATTTCAATAATCACTCGTTACTTTAGCTAATGGCTTAACAATGCTCAGAGATGGAAATTCCTAGGTTCTACAAATATGGAGGCCTATTTGCTTTGGGAAGAGCATAAAGATGTGAAAATCTAGGCTTCTATTTTTAACAACACTGCTTTACACATTGGATTCTTTTTGATTTCCTATTTTTATGTACCACTCTGAGCTAACAGGTGTGTATGGGCACATAAACAGTCTAGGTTTTTCTGCTGTTATAACTTTTCAGTATGTGATGTATTGGAAATCTTTGAAATGCTGTATTTCAAACAATCAGATTTCAAAGATCACATACATTGTCATGAAGAATATATATGTTTTAGATGAGTGCGTTTCTGAACTAAAGCTATGCTCTTAAAGGTCAGGAAAGAATAATTTTGGGTTTCTCCCCCCCCCCCCCCTTAATATTGAAATAGTGTCATGGATGGAGTTGAACCTGCTGCTGTTATTGGTATCATGCTGCAGTCATTCTAGCTTTAAAAAGTGAAAGCGCAACTGGAGCAAAGTATAATGGGGCTGGAAGTTCAGATTGCAACAGGGAGGCTTCCTATTCCAGTTGCTGCTTCTGGATTCCAGTTTCTTGGGTATTGGCTTTTTTTTTTTTTTTCCCTGAAGGCATGGCAGCAGCACAGGTGGGAGTCAGGTAGCTCCTGGTTTTGGTTTTCTTGTTTGTGCTGTTTTGGTTTTCCCTGTGTATTTCACTGTGTTTCTTCTGCAGATAGGCTAAGCTAAGGTAATCATGCATTGTAGTATTAGATTAATTAGATTATTAGCTAAGGTAATTATGCATTGTGCTTATGATCTCTCATGTTACATTGAACTCTTATCTTTTTATCCCAGTCCTGAGTTTTGAATGTTATTCTTCCCCTCACTTTCATACTGGGGAAACAGGCAGGTTAGCCCTTGCGCTAAACCATTACAAATAAAAATACCAAATTTCAGAGTTTCTTTTCTGTTAGCTTGGCAGTAAGTACACAGAGGACTCTGGCACTGGCTTGGAATGCTGCACTCTACAGAGAGTTCCCAGCTTTTTTTGTCCATTAACATCTTCCTAACCTTTGTTTTGCCCTTGTGGTCTTACCAGATATCTTGCATCAGTATGTGAAAATCCTTTTGTTTTAAGATCTTTGTCTCTCTGTAACTCAGGGGGCTCATTATTTCTGCCTGTAGCCTTTTGAAATTGATTTCTGTGTTTAAGAGGCATTGGAAACTATATTTCATTGAACTTCCTCTCCTGGCAATGAACGTAAATGTATTGAATATAGTTCTAGGAACAAACACTGTGTTTCTTTAAATTACTTCATTCTTCTCTGAATATAAATCAGCTCCTTAATGTTAGGTCTTTTGCATCTCTCTTGAGGAAACCTGATTTAATTTATGCTAAACATAATGGAACACCTGTGTGTGCTGGATAAAAACTAGATGTTGTGATGTTAGATGGAGAAATGTCACATCCTAACTAGGGAAAACAAGCAGCAAAACTCTGAAGTGTCTTTTAAGCGTTTTGTTGCCATTTTGTAATTAAGAAAACCCTGGAAATGAAAACCTGTATGACAGCTCTAGCAGGTAATGAATAACCAGTTAAAAAAAATAATAACATTTTTTCCATGCTGTTTTGTTGAAGCATGAGATGAATTTGTAACTAGTTCAACATGTATACTGAAGTCTAATCCATGCAATGAGTCATAATGGATAGACTGAAAGATTAAGAATTAAAGTAATTGGTTTCTGATTTCTCGGTACTGTTTGATGAGTACTGTGTTCAGTTTTGGGGACCCAACCAGAAGAAAGACATTGGGGTCCTGAAGCAGGCCCAGAGAAGGGCTACAAAGCTGGCAAAGGAGAACAGGTCTTGTGAGAATTGGCTGAGGCAGCTGGGGTTGTTTAGTCTGGAGAAAAGGAGACCTTGCTCTTTACAACTACCTCAAAGGAGGCTGTAGCAAGGTGGGTGGTGGTCTGTTGTCCCTACTAACAAATGATAGGATGAGAGGAAATGGCCTCAAGTTGCACCTGGGTAGGTTTAGTTTGCACATTGGAAGAAAATTCTTCACTGAAAGGGTTAACAAAGACTGGAATGGGTTTCCCAGGGGGTGGTGTTTGAAAGAAGCATAGATGTGGCGCTATGGGACATGGTTTAGAGCTAAACTAGGTAGAGTTAGATAATGTTTAGATTCGATGATCTTAAGAGACCTTTTCGTCCAAAATCATTCTATAATTCTCTGATTCTATACTTTGTCAAACTGAGAAGTAGTAAATTAGAAATGCATTACCTGTTGCACTGCCCAAATATTAAAGAAAGCTTTTAACAGAACAATCTGACAGTTTTTGGATTTCCAGCCAAGAAAATTATATAGAGTACAATATTGGATATAAAGACATTTGGAAAAATATGTCCTTAATCAACTAGAAGAGATGAGTGCAACACATATAGCTACAGCTTGAGGTAATAGTGCAGTTATTTGAAGAGAGGACTCAGTTTTGACTTCCATTTGTGGGGTTTTTAAGGCTCCCTTTTTATTGTTAGTGGGATTTTTTTGGTTATGGATGTTGAACATCATATTCTTATGTATTGGGCTACCAGAATATGCTGTAGAATTATGTGAAAAAGGATGTTGATGGGATAAAATTTCACATCTCAAATATAAGAAAAAGTATGAGAATTTATTCAAGAAGGGACACCTCATTAACAAGGAAAGCAATCTAACTTTTTAAATACGGCATTTAGTCAGCAATTTGATCTAGCCTGAGAAAAAATTAAATATGACCCTAAGATATATCCCATATGAAGTATCTCCATTGAAGATTCAGGACTGCTACCCTTGTTAAATATAGAGTTAATTATTTTCCTGTACAATTCATTTCTTAAGAAGAAAGAAAGTATTAAAAAATCAGCCTGGGTGAAATTCCAAGTGATAGAGAGCTGAGTTTGCAGAATTTTAAAGGGTGTATCATTGCTTCTGTAACCACTGCAAATGGATATATACCAAGGAGAGAATAGTACTATATAAGGCAAGGAAAAAAGACTACATCAAAGCAAATAAACATAAAATGTGAGTGAATATGTATATAGACTGAAAACGGCAGAAGGTTTCTAACTGTTAGAAAGTTGTGGCTCCAAATAAGAAACATGGAGGCCAAAACCCCAATTTGTTATTAAGGAGGAGATAAACAAATTTATAAAATGCAATATATGATGTGGCTGTCAGTGACTGATGTCTGAGCCCAATGCAAGAAAGGTGCCTTCTTGTACTATTGCAATAAGTCTATCTAATCCCTTCAAAAAGAGGGACATTATAATAACACTTACGCAGCAGATACTGCAGTTACCGGGATTTAACACTATCAGGAGAACAAATGCAAGATGTTTTAAAGTAAAAGTGTTTCTTGTGGATCACTTTCAGCAGTGAAGAAAGACATTATTATGAGGAAAAGATGAGGCTTGACTGATGTCTCCATTTTTTCCTATTATCACTGCTTTTATGGAGTTCTAGTCTTCATGAAGCTGGCTGACGAAGAGATTCGTATCTGCTGCTACAGTGAATATTCACAAAATCATGTGAGTGGAGGGAAAAAAACAACCAATCAAAAAAAAAAAACCAACCCAAGCTTGAGTTCTGCCTAGGGAAAGGCTGTAATTGGATTTTTCCTCACTCTTTCATCCAGAATAAACCTTTATTGTGAATGGCTTGAGTTGGAAGGGACCTTAAAGATCATCTTGGTCCAAATTCCCTGCCATGGGCAGTCACCTGCTACTAAACCAGGTTGCTCAAAGCCTTATCCAGCTTAAATACTTTCAGGGATGAGGCAACTGCAGCTTCTCTGGGCAGCACATTTCAGTGTCTCACTGGACTTCAGTGACAAGTAGGTGGCTACCAAGCTCATTAGAAGCAGGGTTACATACAGGTGCTCTGGAAAAGAAATAGAGAAAACAAAACAGAATAGTGTTATACACAATAAACAGAAAATTTGTTTAAGTGGCATCAACACATGAGCCTACTGGATCAAATAATGCTTAGGAGAAACTGAAGTTTCACTTCATAAATTTTAGCTTTTCATCATTCATTTCTATTTCCAAGTAGTAGTAATGGGCTGATCAATTGCACTTGGATAGATGCACAGAAATGATCTGGCCTGCTCTCACTACAGCTGTAGGTGGTAGCAGTGATGAGAATGGGAGTCCACTCAAAGGTCTGGTTTGTCTCTCACCATCTGGCCTTTTGGCTTCTAATATGCTGACATTACAAAATCTTTGTGAGCCAGCTGGCAGACGTTGCTTTGGCTTCCATCTTCCTCTCTGGAACAGTCTGTCAGTTTGAAACAATGATAAAAAAATAGAGAGCAATGCTCTGAAGTCATTAAGATGTATTAGGAGAGTTGAGTTACTAACATAGCTCCCAGAGCTCTTGAAATGGGATGTACTCACTTGTACTGTTCAGCATATATTGTCAGCTGATAAACTAAAACAATCCTGTAATGGAAAACTGTGGTATAGAGAAAGGTTAAGGTTTCAAGTTAAAACAGAGACCTGGGGATAAACCTAGGGTGTGGGGGTTGTCTTTTATGTTTGTGGGGTTTTTTGGGTTTTGTTTGTTTGGTTTTGTTTTGTTTTCAGTTTTGCCAGTAATGCAATGTATGACTGGACTCTAAGACCAAAATCCTCATAGTCACTTTAGGCATAAAAAGAAATTTTCTTATTTTCAAGGTTCAGAGCATCTACAGCTCCAGTCAACACTAAGATGAGCAGCATGCTTTCAATTCCCCAATAATAAATAGGAAATGTCTCATGTAGGTATTATAAAACATAGTTAAGAGCAAAATTTCCTTTTGTGCTCCTACCTGCTTCAAGTTATTTTACAGACTGTCACTTAAACAGTTTTGAAGTCATAGAAAACAAAGAGATTTTTTACAGAACTCAAAATATTATACAGTATGCCCAGCAAGGGTGTTACTTGGAACTTGTTTATTTGTACTAAAGACCAAAACAAACACACAAAAAGCCAAAACAAAACAAAACCCACACACACACCAAACAAACAACAGCAACAAAAAAACAACAACCCAACAACAACAAAAAAGGGAGGGGAGGAAGTAAAACCCACAGTGCTTTCCCAAATTATTCATAAAAGAAAAATTCACAGCAATATATCTCACCAGAACCAGACCAATATCTCAGATTCTCCTGTCACTGAAGACTCCTTGAGGAGCTCATGCTGATAAATTATGAATGGACTGGGAACATAGAAAGAGCAGCAGATATTATGCTGAGAAACTGGGTTTGCCCTCAGTGTTGAGAGGCGGGCATCACCGTGTTGTTTCATGCATGATAGAGGGGACTATTTAGAATAGCTGTGCACTTCTGATAAATTTCCTGTCATGAGCAAGACTTCTCACTTTTCATCAGATGTAATCATCAGATAGAAGATTACCAGTACAAAAAAGTGAGCAGAACTAATTAATACAGGAAATTTATTGGAAGTGTGTGTCTATGTAGAGAGTAGAGGGTAGTTTTAGGGAAAATAGACCAGCATATGCAAACAAACGTGTTTCAGGAGTGAAAGGATAGGAAGGAGCTATAATTGGTCCTCAGCCTCCAGCATGCTCTGCATTTTACGTGGGACATGCTGAGAAATTTAACTGGAGGAGGGCAAAAGAAGAATATTCATGCAGACTAAGTCCTTGCAGTAAGACACAAGCCTCTGTAGGGTTCCTAGATGGGGAGAGAGAAGCAGGGATAGAGAGAGGGAAAGGCCAATTTGGAACAGAAAGATAATATATTCCCTGCTGCTGTGTAACTTGATGTATAAACTAATTAGAGAATAAGAAATGTCCTTATTTTAATGTGGTGTTTTTGAAAAGAGAATTGATCTAAGAGTTTTCTAGTAAGTTAATACTAAAGATTTTCCTCTTGGAAAATGTCTCCTTCCCTTCACCTACATATTTAATCACACATCTATCACTTAATACACACAATTAACTATATATTTGCCACAGTGTTTAGTCAGTTTCAGTACAAATAGATACGATTACACATAATAAACATTTGTCTGCTGACAAAATAATTTTATATGTTCATTAAATAGAAGATAAAAATGAAGCACAATAAAAGCATCATGAAATATTTAGAAAATAAGCAATTTCTCACAAACTAGCACACATGTCTGGTGTCTCAGTTCAGAGTGGGAAAGAGACTCAGTTCTTTTGAATATTCCTGTGTTATGAAATTAGAGGCCAAAATATCAACAGCTAGACTTTTTATTATGCAAATAAAGTGGATAGATCAGAAGGGGAGAGAGAGAAGAGGAAAGGAATAATATTACCACACCACTCGCTCCCCAAGAGAGTTTGAGTCTGTGAATGAAAGGTGCTGCAGCTTTGGATGTAGAGGAGATGTTGGGTCTGTAGAGGAAGGGTGCTGTAGCTTTGGCTGTAGAAGAAGACGTGGTCCCCTGGGCAGCCTTTTCAGCTCCATGAGTTGCAGCAGGCAGAACTTAGGACACAGAGAGAGGGCTTCTCTTGGTCTGTTTCTTCCAGGCTACATGGTGATGTCTCTGTCATTTTTCTCTACGGGTATTCTTTCTATTTTTCTTCTCAACAGCATTGTCCTTCTCCTGTGTTTTTCTTCTTCTGAGCCAGTAGTTGCTCAGGTCTTTTTATACAGTTTTTAGTCCTTAGGTGTGTGCCTAAGTATTGTCCCCCAGGAAATCGTCCTTAGATAAGTGTCCAGATATTGTTCCCCAAGAAATCTTCCTGTGTACACCTTTGTGTTTGGACAGGGGTCTGGCGGAAGAGGGGTGGGGGGAGGCTTCCGCCTCCTCCTTCTCTATTTACCTGCCCACACACCCAATACACATCAGGGGCCAGGTGGTGAATCCATTGTCTCACCATCCTCCCTTTCTGGGGTACCAGATGGGTGGGGATGATCTTGTCTTATGTATATTCCCGAAGGCATCAATGGCAGTGGCCCCAGGTCCATTGTCGGCCAGCAGCAAAGGTGATTTTATCTTTGTTGAGTCACATCAGGAGAGATAAGATTTAGTGTCTCACACCTGGGGATATTAGTTCTAATATTTCATTTCTTCATAGAGGATTTCCATCAAATTCTACATAGTTGCAGATAAATGACAGCAGATCATCCTGCATGTTTTCACTATGGTTAGATATTTACACCCCTCAGTAAAGCCTGTTACCCTGCTCACTGCTTGGTGACTATGAAGCTATCTTTAAAGATTTCAGTAGAAATTATTTTTGCTGGAGAATATAGTAAACTTTTATAGTTTTGAGAATGTGAGGCAACTTCTATGCTTACTAGAAGACTTCTTCTTATACATTTTAATTTGTACACTCGTAAATGTAAAAGTTTGGTGTTACTAGAGAAAGTAAGATAGCAAGGCCACATTTCACACCTCCTAATGCATACATTGTTTAATGGAAGATGATTGACCCTCACTGCTTTAAGTGAGATATATTCTGAAAGTCATTCCAGAACTTCTAACAGCTTGCTGTTTTCATATAGTCAACATGATATTTTAAACAATGCTTGACCTGAGACCACAAACTTGCTGAGCCAACACAATGTGTAAAGAAATGTAATAGAAATATATGAATTGCAAAGTAATTTTTAAACCTTTTAGAGAAAAAGAGTTGCATAACTTGTTTTTCTTTTTTATGTTATGTATTAACATAAGAGAACAAATCAACACAATGATGTTAGGAAGATCAGGAACAACTCTTTGTAGCTTGTTAATCTCTCCTTCTACTTCTTGTCAATCTCTCTTTCTACTTCTTGGTACACCTTTCCTGTAAATGGAGAATTACCCAAAGCTTTTTAAGACCATCTTAAGTTATAAACTTAGAAAGACAATGAAACAAGCTACTATTATTAGGTTAAATGCTGTACTGAGTTCAGATGTACCAATTCAGAAATTCTTCAGATGTACTGAATTCTCCCTCTAGCAGGACAGCTGACATGAGTTGGCTGCCAGGTGCATCCCACCATGAACATCACACTCAGTATAAAGGAAGACATTTTCTGAGGGAGGAGGGGGTCTTTTGCTAGAGTGTGTTGTTTAGGCTACTTTCCATGCCTTCCCTGCTCTTGAGGATGCTCTTCCTGGATGTTGTGACTGCTGTGCCTTTGATGGCCTGAGTATAACTTTGTATACTTTGTATACTTTGTATTTGCATTGGTACTAGTTTAGTTATTTCATTAAATCCCTTTTCATTTCAATCTGTGGGTCTTCTCTTCTTTTGCTGATTCCTATGCTCTGCTGGATTTATGGCTAGCTAAAGACAAATCACTGTTTCGTACCACCTGTGCCAAGCTGCCACTTGTGAAGGCTGTCAAATCAAATATATTTTATACTGTCTCTGATGAGCTTATGGAATTATTAGAACAGTGTTGTTTTCCACCCCAAATATAAAAAAAACACCCTGTAGGCTTATGTTTTCTAAGTATCTGAGAGAGACAAACATATATGCTTAGTGTACCTGGAAAAGCCACACTGCCAAAGCTATTAAAAGAAAAATAGGAAGATATCATGTGCATGTTTCCTTTGTGCAGTTAGTGCCAAAAATTAGCTACATAGAATGCTTTTTTTGTTCAAAATTAATATTCCTTCTTTATAAAGTGATTTTTTTATGTTGCAGTCTGAAGTACTGACTGGAAACCCCAACAAAAGTAGTAGAAATATTTTGGCAACTATACACCATATTTTAATTAAAAGGAAAAAAAAATCTCATTTACCAAGTAATACAATTACAAGTTACTAACAGAGTGAAACAAAGGCATATGGAAGCCCTGTCATATTTAATGCACATCTGTCATCACATGCTGCTGTAACTTTGTCTGTTATGTCATGTCTGTAAAGTCAGTGCAAATGTTCTGCTGCTGAGGTGGGTTTTGATTATGTTTGTTTGGTTTATTGGTTTGTTTTTTTTCAAGCCTCTTGACCAGTGAAAATACATTGCCATTATATTATTGGAAGTTCATGGTGTATTTAGTTTGTTCCACCAGAACAACCAGATCTTTAGAGGCAGAAATACTTGTTATATTTTTACATTGGGGCAAAAAGCAGTAACACTGTTTTTATTAAGTGATTGGCTGTTGAAGTTAGCTATGTTTGCCTTATAAAACAAGTCTGTGAGGCAGCTGTGTTATTTACATGAAAAGTAAGGTAAGTTTAACTTGCATTTATGGACATACTGACTAAAAAAACCAACATTGCGTTAAGCAAATAAAATATTCCTTTCTACTCAGGTCTTCCTAAATAATAAATTCAATAATAAATAAGAATTCAAGACTCGATTATGGTGGGTCCCTTTTCCTTTGGATTGTGCAGTGTTATCCACAAGTGGGATCATAAAACCTGCAGTTTCTGGAGCCTGTCACCAGAGAGAGACCTAGGGACCGTCATCAAATTCCTGCTCCATCCTTGTGAGTAGAAGTGGCTTCCTTCAAGGTTCCTGGCTGGCCTCTGATTATAAGTGGGATGAAGCTATTTTGTGGCTTAGCCTTTTCTGTTTTCTGAATTCTCTAAATCATACTAAAGTTGTCCATAAGCATCCTGGTAGAATTTGTGACTGAATAGAACTGTAAATAATTTAATACCTTTTATCCTTAATTTTGGGGCAGGGGTTTTGGGAAAAATAAAATATTTTTGTAATTCCCACCTCATTAATTCAACCCCTATCAAATCAGTGTTAAGCATTGGAACGGGCTGAATAGTGAAGTGGTGGAGTTGCCATCTTTTGAGGTGTTTTAAAAAGTACATAGATGTGGTGCTGAAGGTGATTTAGTGCTGGACTTGGCAATTAAGTTAAAGGCTGCACTTAATGGTGTTAAAGTTCTTTTCCAATTCTGTACAGACTCATTGATTCCACACTGAAAGGCAGGAACAGAAATAAAGTGATTTTACAATGAGAAACACAAAAGTTCAGGCCTATTGCTCTGTAGCTGTATTTATCCAATTCTATGACTTACATGACAGTATTTGCTGACTTGTACATTGCTGCCAACATAGTAAAGATAAAAATTAGAAAGTGGTCTCTATCTCCTCAAACAAGGGTGATGGTTCTTTTCTAGTCTGTGGGAACCAAGCCGCTAGTGTCAGGCTGAGTCATGTTTACCCAGTGTCAGATTCGGTTTGAAGCAGCACTGACATGAATTAAATATGGTACTGTCTGTAGGTAAATAAAAGCATAAGAACTACACTGATTTTTTTATTCTGTACTTACTGCATAAGCTCCTTTTAATACTGGATGTTCAAATATTTTTCTTGTACATAGTTTAAGAAGCAGAAGTGCGATGCAACTTTTTCTGCTAGGTGTATTTCCTCCATGAATTTCACAGTGGAATTTTCCCTTAAAATTAATTTAATCTATGCAACTACCTAATTAATTGTACATATTTGACATATGCATACATGTATACACACCTGTTTGTGTGTGTATAATATATTTTACATAACTCATTTTAGAAACATATGACTCATTTATGGGTTTATCCTCATGTTTCTTTATCTATTTTGTCAATTAGTAAGCTGTTCTGTTTCATTACTAGAGACAAATCTACTGACATTTGATATGGAAAAGAAGAGTTACAGATCTTTTTCCTTAGTTCTGTCCACTGGGCTATTTCTGCCAGACAGCAGCACAACTATGTTTGAAGTATCAGGTAGGGAAGAAAGAGTTCCTGTGGAGTCATGGAGAGTCACATGAGGGAGGCTGTCTGGGTATAATTTTCTCTATTTCAGCATAAATCATACATTCTGTACCCAACAGCATTTGAATAATGTAGAATGCATTCCTTCTTCCTGTACTTGTCAGGAAAACCTCCATTTAACATGTTGTTTAAACCATAAGTAAGAATCCACACAGAAACCAGGACACTGTATGAACATCTGTTTATGGCTTTTCTTCAGATTTTCTGGAAAACAGAGGAAAGGGAAACATGGTCACAAGCATTTCCAACTCATCCTTCCACCTTGAAGACAGAGAAGGAAAAGCACCCTTTGTCTCTTCTGCTGACTGACCTTCTCTCTTGAACACTGCACCATATGTTTTCAGTTTCTTCAAAACAGTAAAGTGAGTTCATGTTTAATATAAACATGATAAGAGATGTGCATTTAAATGGTCTGAATCCTGCAAACATTGATCTGCGCTATTTTTAATCTCAGGCTTCCACTCTACTTGGGGACTTAAGTGTCTCAGCATTATAAATAATGTGGGTAGAAGAGTAATTTTAACAAGTTTCCTTAGTAACTGGAATCTATGCAATCCCCACAGTAATTGGGATCCCTGGGCTAGCAATGCATTTATAGATAGAAAATAAGTAGGGCATAACTGAAAAGAGACTGAAAATTAATACAGTGCAGTAGAATAAAAACTCTTGCATATATCTTGTCCCCTCAACTCTACTCGCTTTGAAGTTGTCAAAAGAATTTATTGCTCCTTCCTCTGATCTTGTCATTCCTTCCCTTTGAATTCCATTTATTGCATCAAATGCCTTTTTTTTTCCCCCTTGCCTTTCAATTGCAGTCCTCCCAATATTCACTAAGTTGCTAGATAACAAAAGTGTTCTTATTTTCCTTCCTTTTTACTCTTTCTCCCATACTGTCCTTTGTAGCTGGGACACAATCTTGATAACGAAATGAAAACATTTGCTTGCTTTCTCAAAACTACATTAAGATTTCTTTTTAATGCATCCAATGGGCAATTAATGAGTAGACAAATGGTGAGCAAAAACATTTATGCTTTTAATAAAGCATGAAAACAGAAAGACATGTAATGTAATAAAAAGCTCCCTGTGGTTTCCTGTGAAAACCTTCTCATGTTTTGTTGCATCAGTCCTTCATGTTGGTAGAAGGTAATCAAGATGATGTTCACTTTGTTGATTGATTCTTTCAAAGAGAAGACACCTAGCAGTAAACTCTCAGCTTTAAATAGCTATACATACCATGTGTGTCCTTAATCTTTTTGCCTTTTTGTGCATCTAACCCCATGTGACCTTGCCATGTTGCATGATGATGCATGTTTCCTCAGTTTCTGTAACACAGACACAGCCTGTGGAGTCACTGCTGGGAGTCACTGACTACTTGATGACTGGATATGTCATACAACAGACTTTCTACGACCTGCTTGCAAACAACCAACAACAACAACAACAAAAAAAGAGGAAAAGTATTCCTGCTTTTCCTGATTTGCTCTTTTTGTTTTCTTCTTTTCCTGATTTGCCCTTTTTGTTTCCTTTCCACCACAGGCAAACAATCTGTTTTTCTTGAAACAGCCCACTAGTGAGGACACAGAAAAAATACTCAAAGTAAGTACTATCAGAAAAAACCCACATTTTTTATCTTTTAAACCACATAAGGCTACACTTGATCCACTGTAGTGGGGTCTGTTTTCTCTCTAGGTTATTATCTTTTTCTTCTTAACAATTTTAGCTGCGCACTATAGCGCAATAAAGATAAATAAAGATAAATGCTTCAGGCAAATTAGAATAGGAAAAGACTATTTCTAAGTCTTTATTTTAAATAAGTTATCAATTGTCCTCACAGATTTTTTTTCTAACAGAAAAGAAATATCTGAGAATATTATCCTTAATGAAAACAGAATGATATTTTCTTGGCATTTAAGAAGGTATAGAGGAAAGAAAAAAAACAACAACTAATTTGGAGATGAATCAAATCATACCAATAAATGACAAATATATTCTGTTAATGATAAATGCACAGAAAAAAACAAATAATTTTGATGTTGTTACTAGAAGAGTGGCTTGTTTGGGTTTGGTTGCTTATTTGTTCTGTTTTGGGCTGGAATTTTTTGTGTTGTTTGGGTTTTTTGGGGGGGTGTTTTGGTGTGTTTTTGTTTGTTTGTTTACTGTAAAACTGTACATTTAAATTAAAAAAATGGTAACAAACTTGCCAGGTCTTACTGTAAAAAATAATGGTTCAGCAGTAGTTTTCTTCTTCCCTGTTAGATGAGGCACAGCACAGATTTAAATAAGAGCAAAGAGAAGTGCAGGAGCTGGTAGGTACCACATAAAGGGCTGGCTACAAAGATCTGTGCTGCCTGTCCTCAAAAAGGACACAGGGTCTTAGTTATCTGTGAGTGTTGTCATGGAGGGTTCTTGAGCATATCTGGGTATTTAGTGGTTGTTCCTTATGACAAATGTCAAACCAGCATCTTACAACTCAATCAGGAAACTGATCTCTTGCAGTTTGGCCTGCCAGCCAAGATGTGAGTTGGCTTTAAGTCTTTTCTTGTTTACTTTATTCCATAATTTTACTGGTATGGAATAAGCAAAGATTACAGAATCACAGAATGTTAGGGGCTGGAATGGACCTCAAAAGATCATCCAGTCCAACCTTTCTGCCAGAGCAGGACCAACTGGAGTAGGTCATACAGGAACACATCCAGGCAGGTTTTGAATGTCTCCAGAGGAGACTCAACTTCTCTGGGCAGCGTGTTCCAGTGTTTTGTCACCCTTACCATGAAAAAGTGTTTCCCTATGTTTATGTGGAACCTCCTATGCTTCAGTTTACAATCATTGCCCCTTGTCCTATCATTGGGCATCACTGAGAAGAGCCTGGCTCTGTCCTCCTGATACTCTCTCTTCACACATTTATAAACATTAATGATGTCACCTTTCAGCCTCCTCTTTCCCCTCATAAGGGAGATGCTCCACACCCTTAATCATTGTCATGGATTGAGTTGACCCTGCTGCTGTTATTCACCCTGCTGCTGCATTGATGCCAGCTGCAGAAATGAAAGTGCTAACTGGAGCAAAGTATTATGGGGCTTGAAGTTCAGATTCCAGCATGGGAGGCTTCCTGTTCCAGTTGCTGTCTCTGGGTTTTGGCTTTTTGGGTGTTGCTCTTTTCCGCTGTGATGGTGGTGGGACAAGGAGGGATGGGGGTGTAGCTTTCTGGCTTGGGCTTTTATTTCACTCTCTTCTGCTTACTGTTGTTTTGTGCTATGCTTTTTCTGCAAATAGGCAGAATAGCTCCAGCTGCTCTTGCTCACATCATGGTTCCTTACTAGGAATCTTAAATAGGGTTTATCTGTTTCAGCCAGTCTTCTTGCTGGCAGAAAACATTTCTATGTTAATGTGGACACCTGACTAATAAAGTTTCCTGAAGTTTATGCAGTCGTGCACTACATGCAAAAATGATGAATTGTACTTTGTGTTAGCTTGCAGGGGAAACCTGCCAATAGGACTGAGGTGTAGACAGTTGCCCGTACAAGGGCAAGGCAAAACAAATGCAAGACTCTTTCCTTTGGCATTCCATATGAACTTCTATAATACTGCAGGACAAAAGCTGCAGCAAAGCATTGCCATATATTGATCGATTAACATCACACATATATCGATCACAGCCATTATATAGTGTTCATCTAGTTTATTCTAAGAAGCAAGAACAGGCTTTTATAATATTCTCATGTATCAGAAATAGTTGAAATCACACATCTAGAAAAAATTCTGATAGTGAAGTGATCTTTTCACTGAATTTCTTTTATTTCCCCTGCAGGACAATTTCCACTTCAAAAAGTCTCATTTTCTGCTGTAGTATTGAAATTGCAGTCTGTATTCTAAGAAGAATGTTTTCTTCAGTAGGAACAGAACTCACCTGATCAATGCCTTCTAAAACAACAGTTTGAACTGTTGCCAAGCTCATGGGTGAAAGCTCCCCTCCCAAGATGGCAGGAACAGACTATGCAGGTCAGTTGCCCTGATGAAGAATATTTGTGAAGATTTAGGAGTAGCTGATACACTTCATTTGTGCAGACATTTCCAAGACTGGCTCTGGGGCTAGCAGGGGGATGAGAAATCTGAGCATTCAGTGCACGACAGCCTCGCTAGAAGTGAAGACTGTTGTTAGTTCATCTTTCAACATGCTTATCTCAAAAATAGCCTGTGAGTCAATGTGCTTCAGTTCATTATCCCCCAAGACAAAATTTTCTGTTCATTTTGCTGTTGTACATTTCTCTATCAGATAAAAAAAAAAAAAATCAGAAAGGAACAGTTATTTTCTGACCATCCCTGCCTGTTCTCTCTGCTTTTGAAGAGTTCTATAAGAGTTAATTATAAATATCTTGAAGTCCATATATTGTAATTGGAAAATGCAATCTATTTTTATGGCACTCATTCCACTAACAAGGCATAAACTATTAACAGTCTGAGCAGTTCCCAATTGCTTTCTTGACTTTAAAAAGATGTTTTTAATTTCTGAGTAAGTGGAAGAAAACAAGTGCAGGGGAAGTTGAAATTTTAAAAAGTCAAGCCAGCTATAAGAGGATCCTAATATGATTATTCTGACATTTTCTGCCTCATAATCTATCTTCACCTTCTACTGGGTGTTCACTTCTTGGAACTTGAAAATGTCCTTGAGATCTGTAACTTTATCTAGATGCCAGCTGCCAATTCTGTGCTCTTTAAAGTGGAAACACTCTGTTTCATTGATGCCAAGAGCTGAGCTGTGTGGGGAGTAAAAGTCAGGAAAAAAACAGAACTTGAAAGGATATGAAAAGAATAAAATTGCCTTTGATTTGACAATAGAAATTAGAACTTAATCTTTGTATGATCTGGGATCTATGGTAGGGGTATGGGCCATGGAGTTCAGGACAGAAGAATGTAAGTAAGCTTTTATTCATAAAAAAATGATGTAGTAGGAAAAGAAAATACACACCAGGGCTGTTTTCAGCTTTCTGAGGAGCTCCATCCTGAATGAACAGCAGTGGGGACTAAAGGACTAGGAGCTGAGAGAGGCCCAATAGAGCAAGAGCTATGACTGTGGGCTCATGTGGACTTCCTGCAGTCTGGGTGTGAGGAAGGGTTCTGCAAAACTGGGAATGGACTATAATAGGCTTTATTTCTTCTTGTTCACTCCCTGTCTGTCTGCTCTTTGAAACAACTGCTTTTGTCATGTAGTCTGACTTAGATGAAAATTCAAATGGTCCCATATAGAGCTCAGACTGCTATGGATGAATTCTAAACTTGGGTTTATCAACTCAACCACAGCCTAATTAATAAAATTATATTACTATTACAGATCTTGTTTCTAGAGCTTGAGCTGCATTAAAATTCAGAGGACATGACTCGGGACTGCTATAAGTGAAACAAATTGGAATACTTCTATAGAGGCTATTTGCCAATTGAAATTTACAATATCATTCTGATTTTCTAACCGTCAGAAAGGTCAGTAGTGACTTTGAAGTTACTGACACCCATAATGAAATTCAACTCTTACTCCCCCTTAAAAGCTTATCTTAGCTTTGACAAGGGTATGTTTAAGTTGTTTTCACTCTTACAGGCTTATAGAAAAAGCCAGCTTATTGTCATCTGATGTACACTGAAAGGTCAATAGGTGTTTTATTAATTCCATAGCTTTCTAGACACTGAAATTCCAGATCATACATTTCTTTCTCAACACCTGAGATTTCAACAAAGTGCACCAAAAAAACCCCACCTTTCTCTGCTTTCCTATGTACTTCCATTATTCTACTCTTCAAGTACAGTCTTTGTGAGGCTTATCATAGTAGTGTGATGATAGAAGTAAAGCAGATAGAACAAGGGGCAATGGGTGAAAGTTGAGGCACAGGAAATTCCATGGAAACATGAGGAAAACTTTTTTCACTGTGAGGGTGACATAACACTGGAACAGGCTGCCCCGGGGGTTGTGGAGTCTCCCTCTCTGGAGATACTTGAGACCCACCTGTATGCATTCCAATGTGATTTGATATAGGTGATCCTGCTCTGGTAGGGGGGTTAGACTAGATGATCTCTTATGGTCCCCTCCAGCCCTTAACATTCTGTGAAGTCTGCTGGGTGTCTAAGAGAGTGGTACTACAGAGAAGGGGAAACTTGCTGAAGAGAGTTTGGTTTCTACTCTGTGAAGTCTGGCTGTTGGAGAAGCACAGTCAGCGCCAGATCTCCATCATTGAAGGAACTAGGGTGAGGAGAGGGTGCATACTGGTGCATTTTGATGAGACTCCAAGGCTGTTTCAGACCATGGAAAGAGAACATAAAGGCCAGAGAGGATGTCAGTTTAAGGTAGCAAACATCACAGAGATCTTGGGGAAAGCCATTTCATTTGTACTATCCATCACTCTCCTAAGGCAAGTGTCACAGTTTAGGCTATGCCTTTAAAAGAATTTCGGGCGAATCTGCAGTTGGGTGTGAAAAGGAAACCAAAGATTGTTCTAAACGAATTTCATTGGTCAGATGTGAGATGTAGCAAGATCTTGCATTCCTGTTTCACTCTGTCTTCTGTCTTTCTGCTGGCCTGCATGCTGCTGTTCTGGACAGAGAGAGAGACCTCTTATCTAATGGCCTTGAGATAAGCGATACTAACTTCTTAACGACACTTTTGAACTAACTGAAATTCCCCTAACATCTTTCCTTTTCTCTTTTCTTCTAATTAACTAAAGGGAAAAAGGAGGGAGAGGTTGGGGGAAGGTGAGGTGGAATCCTCCTGCCCAAGGAGGATTCCTGTGCTCTTTGCTTTTTGTAAATACCTGTATAATATTGTAAATACTGTATATTTTTGTACATATTCATTGCATTCCCTTATTGCTTGTAAAATACAGCCTCATTTCCTGCTTCGACTGGGTTCAGCCGAGTTTTTGTTGATGTGTGTGGGTTAAACCATCACATCAAGCTATACTGAAGTTGAGAGAAAAAGGGTAGAAAAGTAGTTTAATACTCAGCACTTTTAAATAACTTTAACCTTGTCCTTACCCATGTACTATCTCTTATATCATAATTTTTATTTAATTCCTTTTTAATTTAATTAGTTTTGTTTGCATTTTGCCTTTTATATCAGAGACATATTAAGGGTGGGCTGTAATGCAAGAAGGGAGTGAATTCTTAAACAATGGTTCACTAGACATGCCAAGAACCATTAAAAAAAAAAAAAAAGAAAAGTGGCCAATGCCATAAGATGCCACTTTAAAAGGGCATCCATCCTTAAAAAGATCACAGGTTGGAGATGTCTCCAATATTTAGTGACATTATAAGCAGGAGGCAAAGGCTTGAGCAATTTTTCAGTGAGAGGGAGAAGATACTTCCAGTTTGTTACATGTCCAGATTATTGCCACCAGCACAGCCCTACAATTATTCTTAAATAATCTCTCAAAACAAACTCCTCAGAAACACAAACATTCTATAACAATGTAACATCATTTATAATGAATGTCAGTTAGGGAGGATATTTTGTTATATAATTTTGAAGAGAAATAACTAACACTCATTCAATCAGGATCACAATTAGAGATGGGCTGAATAATCACATCCATTAACAGCAGCCAATCCATGATTGTCAGGAGAAATTACTAGCTCTGATTCTCTGTTTTGCCCCAGATCTATTGCTGTCTTTGTTTTTCTTACAGTTCTGTCCTCTAAACACTATGAAACAAAACGTATAATTTTCTTGTAACTCCATACCACCCTTCAGTGTAAAATCCAAATTCAGATCTTAAATTCCCATGCCCAATTTCAAACAACTCCATTGTCAAAATCAGTGCATTTGTGAAGAATACATTAAGGAGAGCTGATGAAATCAAACCAAACAAAAAGATGTACGTCCAAGAAGGTGAGCTGGTATTTGCTCAGTGTGGTCTGTTTGCCTTGTTTTCCCTGTTTAAATGGTTTGCATCTATGGTAAAACTAGTTAATTTGCAGCATAATGGGAGGCAAAGAAGTGAGAACTTGGAACTTATACATCAAAAGCAAAAAAAAAAAAAAAAAAAAAGTTGTTGAAACTCAACATTTGGGAAAGCAAGTGTGGTTTCTATGGGTTTTTTTATATTCATCCCATTGTTTTGTCTGTTTTTACTTAAGACACTAATGACTTTGTGCACCCAAATTTAATATATGAGTAGAATGCAGAGTATAAGCATATTACCATAATGAGAAGTATGTGTATACTGCAAGTTAAATATGTGATTGTGTACTACCAGCCTGAGGCTAAATCTTCTTTATTTGTTGTTCAACAGAAGACACTACTTACTTCATAATAAGCAAGCCTCTGCAGCTACTACTGCATTTCAGTGGATGAAATCACTGACTGTGTAAAGAGTTTTTTCACAAGTGCAATTATTTTAAAAATTACTTACACAGTAGATTGCAAAATTTCTACATTATTTGACTAAATTTTCCCAAGTATTTCTGGAATTGTAAGTCAAGGATATTTAATTCTTTTTTAATATGAAAATAGTTATTTAACATAGTTCCCACTCCAAAGCCATCCTTATTGTTAAGAAAAAAAACACATCACTCTTACCATGTTCTTGTTCCCTTGCATAAAAAGGCCAGGAAGGCTATGCCTTGTTGGGAAGCAGCTGTCTTGTAGCAGAAGATACAGTTCCACCCACAAATATTGCACTAAATACTCTTTAGTCACATCTATAGCATTGTGTTTCTATCTATTCTGAGCCGTAAGACTTACCATTTAGCATTTGTCTACATATGAGATTGGGTTTTGCCTAGTCACAAACTCGGCAAGAAAATTGGCCTCCAAGATTAAAGGATTAAACTCACAGAAGCCTCACAAAAGCCAACATTTCACCTCATGAAGTCAGAGATTAAATCCAAAGCATCACAAACATATGGATCTTTTTTGACAGAGAGGGAAAAATCTTAAATATGCATTTCCAAAAGTTGTGTCCTGAGAAGCAAGAATTGTGGAGAAAAATATTAAAGGAAACTTGAGGACAGGAAATAAGCAGAGAAAATAAAAACTTCATCAGCCTTGGCAGTGGCAAGAAATGTGTTTTCGAGAATGAGCCTACATTTAAATAATTTTTTCTGCCAATTTCACAGTTAGTTCAAGCTAGTCTTGTAAAACCACTGAGAATTTATCTAGTTAATCAGATCTCACAAAACAGAGGGATAAAATGACTTTTTTAGAGAATTCATCTGGAGTGTGAGAGACGAGTATGCATCTTCACTTTATGGTACAGGAGACCTGAACCCATACCAGCTTCATCCTATGAGGGTGCCTTTACCCCTTAACTCAAGTATAACTGAGGTATGAATTTTAACCTTCTATACTTAAATTTACTAAGTACATAGTACATTAACTAAGGAATGGCAGTTGTTTCTCCCTCCTTAAAAGAGATGATATGGGTATTGACAGTTCTCTAAATTTTAGTGTTCTATCTACAGTATGTAGGAACTTGAAGATAGTCAAACAACAGAGACTGGTTCAAGCCTCAGAAAGAGCAAAGACTATTCACTTAAATCTTGGCACCTCTTTTGAATTTCCTAACCACCTTACCATTGAATGGACGAGCACATTAGTCCTTTTGCTTTAATTGAATGTAGCCTTATTTGAGGTGCACAATTTTGGAAAGCAGTGATTATGAGTTATGATTACAGTTATGAATCAGAAGAAGAGCAAAAAAGATATTTTCTCATATACCTGTTATGAATGAGGCATAGAAAATGCCAACACCATCATCATTTCTTACACATCCCATTTGGGTTGTTCAACACTTTCCCAGACTCCATACTTTAGTGTATATAATTCTGTATTCATAGAAGGATGTTTCATTTATTTATGGTCTCTCCATGCCTGGTGGTAGTTTCTTGTTCACTAAATAGTTCTGGAATGAGGAATAAATATTTGGTAGTACTAGAAGAATTCACAGGAATTAAAAAAAAAAAAAAAAAGTGCTTCTCTAGGACCTAGTGAAGGATTAAGCAGTCAGCTTGCCACAGCTCATGAGCTCATGTGTCTACAGTACTTCTTAAAGGATACAAGATACAATAAACCAGGTTGGAAGAGACCTTCAAGATCATAGCGTCCAACCCATCAAACAACTAGATCATGTCACCAAGCACCCCATCAAGTCTCCTCCTGAACACCTCCAATGACGGTGACTCCACCACCTCCCCAGGCAGCCCATTCCAATGGGGAATCTCTATCAAACCAGACTTTGATGTTTGTTTCTTTGTAGATTTTTTTTTGTTGTTTTATTTTTCTTCTATACTAGAAAAGCAAGAATTAATCTGCTAACTAAGCCCTGAAGAAAGGAGACTCCCTTTAAGAGAGAAAATTTTTTGTGGAGGTGGGCTTTTGTGTGTGTGTGTGTGTGTGTGTGTGTGTGTGTGTGTTTGTTTGTTTCAGTACATAGAAGCAAATATACATGAATATTTCTTTTGAAATCTCTGCTTTTCTAAAGAAAAGAAGATAAGCTACTGAGAATCTATCTGTGTCCAGAGGTATCTTCTAAACATCCAGAAAATACAAGTCAAATTGGATTTGTCTGAAATGACTATGACAATTGTGATGAAACAAACCGCTTAAAAATAGTAAGAAAATTTGGGTTTTGGTAAGCAAACATTAAAATTATTACACCAGCACTGCTATGGATGTCTTAAGCTACCCCCATCAAGGGGTTTTTAAACTTCTCTTCATTTCAGTGCTTTCCTGTGAGATGGTTTTGCTGCTGGGATACTAATGTCTTGAAGAAGACGTTAACTGTCTTTAAAACATTTATCTGAGCAAATCTTATCCTCTAAAATCAATTACTACGTTCCCTATTGCCTGCTGAATAATACATAAGTGCATCAAATGTAATTCCATTCATGTCTGGTGATTTCTTCTTTTCTGTGAAGGAGATTTTATTTTTTTACTTTAACAGCTCATGATTTATATTAGTGAATAGATTGTTTCTTAGTCCCAAAAGAGTCTTTATACTCAACTCTAGCCTCTTGAACCACACACTTCTGTCCTTATCTATTGTTACAGCGGCGCATTAACATGCTCAAACAATGGTTCATAGAAACCAATGTCACAGCAGAAATGCTTCTATGTGGTTCGGTTGAAAGTTTTTCCCTGAGGGGTAATCATATTCCTAGCCATTAAAATGAAAGAAAAAGAAATTAAATTCATTGTAGCTGTATTAATATAAAAAAAAAAAAAAGTGAAGGCTATGTCTGTTCAATTTTAGTAGATGTTCGTCTCCAATAAATGTAAATTCTCTTTTACTCAAGCCCATGTTTTCCATAAATTACTTCCCTGCCCTATGGCAGAAGTAGATTCCCATTTTGTTAACCCATTTTGTCACAAGAAAATTTCAAAGGATACCAAATCTCTTTTTCTTTGAAGAGAAGCTATGAATAACCACAATCTAAGCACCTAACACTGAATAGGAGGTTAATACTCAGTTTTCAGAGTAATCCGTAAATGGGAATCAGCTGTCACAGTGCTGGTGATCTGGTGCTTGAACCAGGTGCCTGAAAATTTCATAAAATCCAAATTATATGCTTCAGTAATTACACCATAATACCAAAGGACATCAAAATGATGCTGAAAACGTCACATCAGAGAGGTCAGCTAGCTAAAGAAAAACAATGAAGACAGAAAGCCAAATGCATATAGCTCTCCCACAGGCTAGAAGTAGGTGTTGAAATTCTGGGGCAAGGTGGAATTTGAGAAATTTTTCTAAGATGATCTGTATGCATATCATATTTCCTGGAGATTGTTTTGGATTCACTTCTATTAGTGGCATAGAGAAGTGTGCCACCTGTGCACCTACCTTTCTTCAGTACATGCTGTTGCAACTTGCATTTTTATACAGCTGTGAGAGTGTCAGACATTCCTTTGCCATTTCTTTTTAACAGAGCAGTTGTTCAGATTTGGATACTGTAGGTGTTTATCTATTCTAATCCACATCTTTTCTTTGAAAACATAGCTTAAAAGTTTGGAGCTCTGTCTGGTACAAAAGAAGAAATTATGTAACTGTCATTCTAGCAATAAAAGTAACAATACATCTATAGACAATCTTAAAAATTGCAGAAGTACAGCAATTTCAGCAAGACTCAATTAAAACATTAATAGAGTCCATGGAATCTGTGGTGTGATTTAATTGAAAAAAAGATAGGATGGTTGTGTTTGGTCCTATAGTCGGTTCACACTGAGTGGTTACATTATTTTTGACAAATCATTTAAAAAGTTCTTCTCCTGTGTTCATACATTGCAAAGTGTCCATAGTCTAATAACAAGCTTCTGCATGATCCCTTTTCTAGTATAGATATTGACAATATTTTTCAGTTTTAGAAGTCAGTGTTTTACAACTAGAGTTAAAACAGCAGTGGAAGACTTCTTGTCTGTCTTGGGGTTTTAGGTATTTAGTTTGCTTGTTTTTAAAGAGTATTTCATTCTATAGATGTACACAGGAAAATACTTGGAAAAGAAAGGCTGAATCCAGTTTAACATAATTATGTCATGCAGATGCACTTCTCAAATCTCAGAAAGATTTTCGTATTGAATTATAATTCACTTATAACTTTTGACTTATCATTCATTTAGGTTGTTTTGAACATTATACTGGAATAATTTGACAGATGTATGGTTAACACATAAAGAATTGTAGAGGCTTCCATATGGACAATGAATAGAATCATAGAATCAGTCAGGGTTGGAAGGGACCACAAGGATCATCTAGCTCCAACCCCCTGCCATGGGCAGGGACACCCCACACTAGATCAGGCTGGCCAGAGCCTCGTCCAGCCTGGGCTTAAACACCTCCAGGGACGGGTCCTCAACCACCTCCCTGGATAATCCATTCCATGGCTTCACCACACTCATGGTGAAGAACTTCTTCCTCACATCTAGCCTGAATCTCCTTATTTCCAGCTTCATTCCGTTCCCCCTAGTCCCATCACTACCTGAGATCCTGAGAAGTCCCTCCCCAGCCTTCCTGTAGGCCCCCTTCAGATACTGGAAGGCCACAATGAGGTCACCTCGGAGCCTTCTCTTCTCCAGACTGAACAGCCCCAACTCCTTCAGTCTGTCCTCATAGGAGAGGTGCTCCAGCCCTCTGATCATCCTCGTGGCCCTTCTCTGGCCACTTTTCACCTTTTCTTCCTTTTCTCGTTTAAAAGATACATCTTTAAATGCAGGTTTTCAGAGCCTGAAAAGCACAGTTAGGATTGTCATTTTTAGATAATATTTCAGCATACTTCATATAGCATTGAGGAAAAAAAGAGCAAATCACAAGATATTAAACGCTCCTTTTGTGAAAACATTACTTAGTCTCTTTTGGCCTATTAATAACCTTTCAGACAATATTGCTGAACACTACTCAGCAATTATTTCAGTGATTCGGTAGCATTTATTCAACAAAATTTATCTTGTAGTAAGGTTTCAAACATATAGTAACCATGAATGCAGATTGAAGTAGAATAATTGCATGCCAATAGAAGGAGTAATAAATCTTTTAAATAACAGTTTAAATGTTTCATTATCCTTTGGTGTTCTTTTATTTCATGGCCATTAGTATTTTTTCTTGCAATAGTGATTTTAATGCAAACCTTACAGACGAAACAAGTTTAGATAAGTTTAAAAAGCCAAACATAAAGAAGTGGGACAGCATTGGTCATTATTTAAGAGAAACAAGCAATTTGAAGGCAATCACTGCTTATTTTTGAAAGAACTGCATTGCCAACTGTGTCATATGGTATTTTTAAAAATATCATCTAACTCTATCAAATACCAAAGACATGTCAATTCAAAGGTCTACATCACCCAAATGCCTGGATTACTGATGGGTCTCTTTTCTGTTTGACAAGTGTTACTGTATTTTGGTCACCTGTTCTGTTTACTCCTCCCTGAAACTGCTACCTCTTGGTTTGTGATACCCCAACATGGTATAGAAGATTAGCAGTTACCTTGGGTTCTACAGGAGTAAGTGTAAACAAGAGCCTTTCTGCATACCAATCTGAAGTAGAATTTATAACCATCAAGCATTATCACTCTGCAAAAATATGCCATTAAATTTAGAAAGTGCAGTCACTTATAAATGACTGAACTGAAAAAAAGTCTCTGAACAGAATTAGTTCAAAACAGGACACTTAATGAATCTTACAAATGTTCTTGACAGCTAACTAGGAAGTATTAATCAAGGGTTTCACTTAACAAGAAGCTGAAAATTACCCAACTTGTTGAGCTTTCTGATAGCCATCTTTTGGAATTAATTAATGACACTGTTTTTTGCCCACCACCCAGAGACAATGATTTGATTATATTATAAACGTCATTATCAAGGATTTCTCATCACTTTAATAATAATTCTGGTAATGTTTTACAGAGCATCACTGTGGTGAGCTATTAACAAGCTCTTAATAGTTATCATTTCAATGCATCTGATAAGTATCCTTAAATCTTAATAGAGAAAAATTAGGCAAAGAGAGAAAAGTCCCCTGGGCCTTGCTACAGTCATGAGCGGATTATGTTGGTAATGCTTGTGGAAACAGAAGATGTCAGATTTAGAGCTCTAGTTGTTACAGTTCCTGTGGCTGATTTGCAATCTGGGCACCCTTAGATGGTGGTCTGACTATTTCCTCACCCAGTGTCCAACAGGACAGGTGACCCTAAACTAACCAGTGAGGTGTTCCATTCCACATAGGTCATATTTCATACAAACCTGAGGGATCACAAGGGTTAAGCCTCTTCTTCAGTGGCCAACATCCAAGGAGGACTTTGTCCATTCAGCCTTTGATCCCAATCCATGCATTGCTGACTCCGGTTCCAGAATCCAGTTCTGATTCCAACTAAACAGAACAACATGGAATGACTACATCGGTGGATGAGGGAAGGGCAACGAATGTCATCTATCTGGATTTCGGCAAAGCTTTTGACATGATTCCTCACAACCTCCTTCTCTCTATGCTGAAGAGATATGGATTTCATGGATAGATGTTTTGGGAGGTAGGGTTATTCCTGCACTGAATTCTGGGAGCTTTTTTATTAATTTCAGCTGAAGGAGGATCACAGAATCATAGAATTTCAGGGGCTGGAAGGGACCTTGACGGATTTTCCAGCCCCCTGCCAAAACAGGGTCACCTACACCAGATTACACAGGGACGCATCCAGGCGAGTTTTGAATATTTCCAGAGAGGGAGACTCCACAACCTCCCTGGGCAGCCTGTTCTAGTGTTCAGTCACCCTCACAGTGAACCCATTTTTCCTCATATTTACTTCTTATGCCTCGACTTCCACCCATTGCCCCTTGTTCTGTCATTGGGCACCACCGAGAAAAGCCTGGCTCCATCCTCTCGGGACTCACCCTTTAATCATACTGGAAGGAAAAAGCTCTGTCACTTTGGTCATGCTCCAGTGCAGAAAAGTAGTCACAAATATGAACAGCTATAGCACTAACATTTTATAAAGTGTTATTCAGTGTCATTATGCCAGAAACAGTTCCAAGCCTGCTTTCCCATGGCAGTGCTATCAGCCTATGTTAACATACTGTTAACTGGCCTATGTTAACGTACTGTTCCTCATAGTTACACATTTTTATGTGGAGGACAGTGCTTATTAAGCAGATTGTCCCAGGTGGTACTGTGTTGATGATGTCTTCTCCAGGAAAAATGCATATTCGTAAGTTCTCCAGAGCAGTATTAAACAGACTACACATGACTGGAACTTTGTGGACCAAATAATTACTTGTACAAGAGTGTTTTAGTAACAATAGAAGTGTTGCATTCATTTTGCTTTTCTGCATTTTAACTAAGATTTATAATGTTACAACCTTGGTTCAGCTAGGGTTAAGTTTGTTGGTTGCGGGTTTTCCTTCACAAGCAGCTGGGAGGGGCCACAGCCAAGACAGGCAGCTAAATCAGCCAATGAGTGTTTGCTACCATATTGAGGTCACACCCACTATATAAGGGGTAAGGCAAGCAGCTGCTTTGAGAAGGTCACTGGCAGGGTGGGAGACAGAAGCAAAGATTGGGTTGACATTTCAGCCTTATCATTTAAGACTGAAATAGTTTTTGTGATTTTATTCTGTCTCTCTTCAAAGAGATACAAAGGAATCCAGTCACAGAGACATTACTTCCTGGACTTTCAGACCAAAAATTGACATATGTATGGATAAACATTGAGGTTATAAACATGAAGAACAAAAGAATCAGCTACATATTCAGCTCAACAGTATACACCTCAAGTGGCCAGCTAGCCTGCCAGCGAGTGGATCATCCAGCAGCAGCAGAACATTCATCTGAGGCACAAGTTATCCAAGGTGAGCTATACAGGATATCTTGCAGTATTACCCACAAGCACCATACACGATGAAATAAAAAATGTAACAGTGTTGCAGTAAGAGTGGGTGGGTTTTTATCATTCAGGCAAAGCCTTGTATACTTTTTATTGTGATTGTTTGCAAAGTGTTTTGCCAGGTTTTTCTGGCTGTAGTATTTATATATTTCTCATTGCAGATAATTTGTCAGATTCTGACAAAGTCTTTGTCAATCTCTGTGTAATTCACGTGACAGTAAGTAAAATTTCTGGCTTTGGTCATTGACTAAAGGGGTGTGATATTTAACAGCTTAAATAAAGTGAAAAGCCTGCCTTGAGGGGAAAAACACTAACAACTTTAAGAAATGCAATTTGGGATCTTGTCCTAGGTGTGGATGGAGCTCTTCCCATAGTGAAGTGACAGTTTCTAGGATGGCAGGGCCTGATCTGGGTTTGTGACTGGACAGAGAACCTGTTGCTGTGGCAAATGTCTGATCATAGTTGATAGACAGTTAATTGTTCCTGTTTCTCAAAAAGAAAAAAAACAAGGTTGATCTAAGCAGAAAGTTCCCTACTCTTGTAATCCAGCAAAAAAAAATATGTGTTAGTAAAGAGAGTTTTCACCATTTTTTTTTTTACTTTTGGGCTAGTGCACAAAATCAAGTATGGAGGCAGCAAGAACAGAAACAAAAGGATGAAGATTGATCAGAAGATGCCAGCATACACAGCATGCTGAAGGTACGCTGTCTTTTGGATAAGTTACTCATGCATTAAGATAGGTCTCATAGATGAACCAATCTCAAGATTACAGATACTAATTGTGTAGATGTCATCAAGTAAAAGTGAAAAATATTGCTCAAGTAGTTCAGGACTGGCAGATATTCTTGTTAAAAGCACAGCAGACCTTATCATGGCAGAAAGAGGTCTGTATTCCCAGAGTTAAGGCAAAAAGTCTTTTAGTGATAAATACATTAGAGAAGTGATACTTCTGTGCTGAAGGACATGAGGGTAAGCACAAAAATAGAATGTGGACTCACAAGGAAGCTGAGAAGGGCAGATGATCCCACGGGAAAGAGAAAAGAGGAAAAAAGATAAAAATCTGGAGAGAAATAAAGCTGATAAATGCAGAGAAAAATCTGGCTACTCTTCAGTCTGTGTAGGCTTAGCCCAGATGCTGCTGTTTGTAGTATCTTTCTGCAGGTGCCTTCTTGAATGGTACACCTGCTAACAGATGTGGATATAATTTCTCCCATTTTCTTCTATTTTCCTTTGTAAAGTATAGACTTCATTAAAGATCATGAGAAAGAGGAGTGCTAGAGGTTGCTCAGGAATGCAGTCTAGGTTACACTTAAGCAACAGGCAAATGTCAAGGAAAAATTACAGGATTGCCAATCAGATGAAGGAAATTAATTGCCAGGAATAGGTAGAACTAGGGGACTGAGAACTGAAAAATGTGTTTGTGGGAGATAGAATATAACGTATTTGTATGATCATAGAATCATAGTTTTTCTGGTGAACCAAGACTTCCAGTTCCTCTTGTTTGTTACCCATACTGCATTTTGGTGTACATGCACTTCAGCTGGGCTGCTGATTTCTCAACCAACTCTAATTTATGTCCCTCTCTCTCCTCTCCAGAGAGGCTGTTTTCATCACACACATCCCTCCCTCCACCAACCTAGTTTAAAGCCCTCCCAATGAGCCCTGCCAACTCTTGTGCCAGAGCCCTCTTGCCCTTTCTAGGTAGATTTTGCCCATCTGGGTCCAGCAGGTCAGGTGGGGTAAAAGTTGCCCCTTATTATGTGACCCAGATCTAAGGAATCACTCCTGTCATTGCTTTTGTCATTGCACAATGTTTTTGATAGGTTAAGTGAAGGAGAGCAAAGATGAATGAGAATATCATTGCTCTCCATAAACTTTGACTTACAGCAAGACCAAACTACATTTTAACCAGGTTCTTGATGGTTTGAATAAACTTAGTATGAGGTGCATTTTATTTACTGCAAATAAAATATTAACACTTTTAAGATCTCAGAAGATAACCATTTGAAAGCTCTTAAATAGTAATTTGATCACATTGGATAAAACCTAGAAGACTGTTTCCTATTAAGCCTAGAAATCTGATATAAAGTCTTGACTGCTTTTCTGGTGTTGCTACAAATTTCCGATTTGTCCTTGGGCAAGTTACCTGTTCTTGGTGTCTGTGAAAAACATCAGTGGAGTTTTTCCTCTCTGAAATGCAAAACTGTTACTTTCCTTTTTTTTTTCTGAATTAATCACCTGATCAGATATCTGAACTTCAGATTTCTGATACAGCCTGGAGGTTCTTGGCTTTATTCTCTTCTATTTCAGAGAGAGCCTATTCTTCTTCTTTTTCTCCGAAGATTTCCATCAAGAAAGGAATTTCTCTTTAAATCAAACAGAAAAGTGCATCTTGGCATTTTACAGGCAAGCTAAAGTCACTCTCTTCACAGTCCAAGAAAACAGGAGGCCATGCAAATGCAAATATTTTAGCACTGATCATATGCCAATATACGTCCCTTTTCAGTTGGCTTTTGGTTTTCTCTTAGAATGACACAGAAAGATTGCATCTGTTCAGGTCACAGATCCAATTGCTGCTCCCCTGTCAAATACAGGTGTCCCAGAGTTTTGATGGACTAAATATAGGGGCATGTTTTTTGAATGCAAGAAATGCCTCCTCTTCAAGAGCAAGAGTAGGTTTGTACTTTGGATTCCAGTCTACAGTCTATAGAATTGTAGGATGGTCTGAGTTGGAAGGGACCTCCAAAGGTCACCTAGTCCAACCCCCACTGCAGTAATCAGAGGCATCCTCAATTAGATCAGGTTGCAAGAAGCCCTGTCAAACCTCTCCTTGAATATCTCCAGGGATGGGGCCCCAGCCACCTTCCTGGGCAACTTAAATAGACAAAATGTTTATCTGCAGCAAACTATTTTTTAATAGGCTGGTTCTTACACATAGTAAGCTTCTTTCTTGTGTAGATGATGGCACCACATCTACAAATTAACCTGTTAAAGCAGCAGAGACCCTTAACAAAGGCTAATTAGACAAAATGTTGAACCCACTTGAAAATCTGATACTTTTTTTTATTATTTTTTTTTCTTTCTGTAATTGATACAAGAATCATATAACATGCTTATATATGGGGTTGTGAATCTGTTGGCCTTTCGTAATTTTTCTGTGAATGAGATACCTTTATTTTAATCAGTTATGTTTCATCCTTATAGTCACTTTTAAAACCTCTGCACTGGGCAACATTTTTTCTTCACTCATAAGTTGATTCATGTTTTGTGAGATGAAGAATGTGGTTCCACAGAAGATTTTTCCAAAACAGAATGAAAGAGATGCACAGATGGGGAATTTACAAAATCTCATTTTTAGCAAAAGAAGCATTTACTTCCAAACCTCTGACGCTGCTGAAGAATCTCTCCTATGAGGACAGACTGAAGGAGTTGGGGCTGTTCAGTCTGGAGAAGAGAAGGCTCAGAGGTGACCTCATTGTGGCCTTCCAGTATCTGAAGGGGGCCTACAGGAAGGATCTCAGGATCTCAGGTAGTGATGGGACTAGGGGGAACGGAATGAAGCTGGAGGTGGGGAAATTCAGGCTAGATGTGAGGAAGAAGTTCTTCACCATGAGTGTGGTGAAGCCATGGAATGGGTTATCCAGGGAGGTGGTTGAGGACCCATCCCTGGAGGTGTTTAAGCCCAGGCTGGACGAGGCTCTGGCCAGCCTGATCTAGTGTGGGGTGTCCCTGCCCATGGCAGGGGGGTTGGAACTAGATGATCCTTGTGGTCCCTTCCAACCCTGACTGATTCTATGATTCTATGATTCTGTGAATCTCCAAGGTGCCAGTCTCTCCCCACAGAGATCCACCTTGAAAGTTACCTGGATGTTGCATGTTCAGGGACACGTAAACTTGCTCATGTTAGTTTTCTCTGTAAAATGCCTGTTGATATTCATGAGGAGTATTTCAGTCTGAATCAGAAAGCACTGCCAATTAAGAAAGTGCCTTTCAGTATGAAGCATGTGGTATGCATGCACCTTTAGGAATAGTTCAGCACTCAAGTCACTGAACTCTTTTGATCTGTTCAGCAAACAACCAAGTTTACATCTTCATGTAGGCTGTTTGCTTTCTTGTAATTGTCTATTTCTTGGCTGCTTCATATTGAAAACATGTCATGACCTTGCTAGTCATTTATGTCCTTGATATTTTCTCATGATTTACTGACTTAAAATTAGAGATGAAGGTTTTCAATGTATGTGACAAAGCTTTAGCCTTCAGCAAAAAGTTTCAACTCAGAATTTGTCAAGTAAGAGAAAACAGCTTTGACACATTTAGACCCCCTGACCTTTTATGGATAAAAATGAGCAAACACTTACCAGTCTGATGTAAAAGACTACAGAGGGGTGAACTTGATAGATCTCAGATGTCAGATTAGCCAATGCACCTCTTAAATGAGCAAAGGTAATGACAAAGCCATTTACAAACATCTGCAATTTCAGTTTCTAATTCAAGGGCACATTGCAATTCTAGAGATCATCTTGTGATGGTGGAAGGAAACAGAAATTTGTGCAGGAAAAGAGCAAGAAGCCTGGTCAAGCACATAGGGCTATAACAATCCATTCAGGATCATAAAAATTAATTCTTCACAAGAATGAAATAAATACCCTATCGAGGTTTTACCTACATCTTACCAAAAAAAACCATTGTTCACGTTTTTGTTAGAACTGAAAGACAAAAAGTGTAATGGCTTTTTTGGTTTGGTTGGGTTTAGTTTTTTGGTATTCATACTAATAGGCTTAGATTTGCTACACAGCAATCTAAATGTGAAAGTTATGACAGAATTTGGGTATGGCACAAGTGAATTTTAAGGCTCAGAAAGCCTCTAGTCCTTTAAATGGGGATCACCAGAGAATTTTACCCTCAGACCCCAAGTCTAGGAATCAATGACCTGGGATATGCTCTAGCATATTTCCACACCAATTCCAGTATATATAACAGTATCACAGCAAACAAATATGTAATAACATCTGGGTGTAAAACTCAACTCATTTAAAAATTACTTAAATAATAGGACTGGAGAAAATGTTTACCACAGTTATCATGTTCAAAGAGGGTACACTAGGCCAAATGGTCACTCCATCTGACAGTGGTTTCACAATAGAAGAAGCCATTAGTATTTACAGTACAACTGCCTTGCAGACAAAGGCAGTAACACTAGAATATAATAAATAAATAGAAGATGTTCATTTAGGCGAAGTAAGAGGTTAAGATGAGCATAGGTAAAAGGGAAAAGTGGTCCAGGTGTGTGGTATATTGAAAGTGAGGACCGACTCTACATTTGAAGCCATGTGTTCTTATTACTGCCATTGAATATAGTGTAGTGATGAGGAAGAAGTCTAGGCAAACGTGCAGAAAGGGTATCTCTTCAGAATTTTGGCTCCTAAAATGAAAGTTTTGGAAAGTTCAGAGTTCTCCAAGAAGCATATAGGTCCCACAAAGCTGATGTTTCATATTTGCACCAGGCTGGTTTGCCTTGGGAGTTTTCCATGTTGTTTTTAATGAAGAGAATAGACAAAGGCAGCCCTGTAAGTCAAATTCCCCTGAAGACAATGTAAGTAGGCCAGCTGACATGTTGAGGTCTTGCTGAATAGAGACAAATGCTGCTTATTCCCCCTGCCGAGCTAAAAGCTGTGTCAAATACCTAAAAGCTTTGTAATGCTCGTGCGGCCTTAGTTTAGCTCACTTTTGTGTATGTATATCTGTGTTTGATGAGACAGAAACTTCAGAAGTTCCAGCTGCTGGAAAATATCACCTACTTCATTTGCAAACTGGTTAGTGTTTCCCTAAAGCTCAAAATATCCTGAAATTTGGTGCCATTTAAAAGAAATAACTACAATCACTTCCTTTATACATACTTCTCCTTCTGGTCCTGGATCCAGAATATCCAGTACATTGTCCTAACTTAGAAGTTGCTAGCTTCCTTCCAAGTAAATTAGGAGCAAATGGGGAGAAATATTTGAGATCTTGAACGGGCCGCTAAGGTTGTCATCAGTATGTGCATTGATGTGTGTATGCACAAGTGAATTCCTGTCTCAGCTGTTTTCAACTGATTAATGAGTTTTCTCAATTGCCAGACGCAAGACTAAAGTGGCTGGTTCAATTCTGAAGGAAACAGAAGATATTGCTGAAACTTAACCAAAGTAAATGCAGCGGAGTACAGCAAGGTGTGCACTCCATTGAGTTCAGCACACGTATTTGCTAAAAAGCATGTATTGTAGAAGTAGAAATAGAAATGTATTTTCTGGTCTCATGGGTTCTGGTTAAATTTCTGAAGGGGTGAATTGCATTCCAGTTGTGTTTTCCATCAGTTGTTTCAAAAATATATAGCTGATTCAGAGCAGGAATTCTGAAGCTAGTGTGCAACTCTTAGAAGGCACCTCCTAGTTGTTCAATAAGCAAGATGCTGATTCACAGTTGTGTTATATTTGGTATGAAATATACTGTAACCTTGAATGCTGTTTTTAGTTGTTTGACATGTGCTAAGCTATGTGATCAGAAGCCTCTAGGTGACCCTAGCTCTACATGTAGAAGTTTTGCTGACAGATGCAGAATCTGGTATAAATTCTCTGATTATAGTATAAACACTGAAAAACAGTGAGTATAACCAATGTAGCTGGAAAAGTGGTTCTGTGGGGAAAATGTGTGGTATAGAAATAAATCAATAATAAAGTTCCACATATCTGTTTATGTACATGCTATTGTGTAGAGAATATGCTTTACTAACATTTCTGTGAACAATTTAAAATGCAAAAGGGCTCTATATATTCAAAATTTATATAAAAAATAGGGAAAGTCTCTCCTAAAGGCCTTGTGACAGAGCAATAAATACAAATAACAGCAGCAGGTTAGATGCATTGTAGAATCTAGTCGTCTTCTGCTATGACTTAACCAAGCAACTTTAAATAATTAGAGATTTTTTTTGGTAGTGGTGGAGGATTTTATCTTTGTTTTATTTTATGTTATTTTTGCTTGTTTGTTGGTTTGGGGGTTGTGTTTGTTTTTCCTTTGTACATATTTTAGAGTTATAGAATAGTTTGGGTTGGAAGAGACTATTAAAGGTCTGGACTTGTAACTGTTATTAAGAATACCTTTCCCCCCCCCTCCTCCTTTTAAAAAATAACATAGCTTTTTAGATATATTTTTTTCATTGTACAGAAATGATCTATCAAGTTTATTTGGTTTCACAACACCCCCTGCAGCTCCACTTTTTAGTGTAAAATACTACTTATTTGTATTTTCATCAGGTCTGTTTTTCAGTCTTTGCTAATAATCTTACCATTTTCTTTACAACCAGTCTCTATTTGCAATTTAGCAGAGGAAAACAGAACATAATTAACCTCTGACCGTTGTGTAACACTAAAGTAACAAAGATATTTGTAGTTGTATTAGTCTAATTTATTTTTACGGTAATGGAATTCTTAAATTTTCTCACTGACAGAGGGTAAGACCTCTGTCAACATTTAGCCTGAGATTTTTATTTTTTTTAATGGAGGATAACTTCAGGCTCTGATGTATCCAAGTACATTCCAATTCATATGCAATATTTGCAGCAGTCAAAAATAGCAACCTTGGAGTACAATAGGAGGAGCTCCACAGCAGCTGTCGGTATTGCATAGCCTACATGGGCTTGGACAAGGTGACTGTTCATTGCCTCCAGCTCTGTGCATATTAAGACTCCTGTCATTGAAACACATTTGATTTGAGTAGATGAAAGCACACCTCTCTAGTATGTTGATAGAGAAGCAGTATTATGTAGAGACCTTTTGGGGATTGGCATGGATTATATTTTGCACTAATAGGTATCTATTTTTTTTCAAGAGATAAATTGCTGGAGAGTACTCTTAGCAAAATAACTCAGAGTAGAAAATTAATTAGAAAGGACAATAGTTTTATCAGAACAAGAAAATAACTGAGAATTGGACATTCTCCTGTGACAGAATAATCACTGGGGATGTGGGGATTATAATAATGAGGCACAACAATGTGAACTACCCTGACTTCCAAAAAAGATTGTGACAGCAGAAATGAGGAGTCATAAAATCACTGCGCTGCTGAGCAGCAACACTTATCAAGGGCACCCTAACACAGAAGGGTGATACCTCAAGGGCAGCGCCCCAGGGGTACACAGAGGCTTGGATTCTGTTCAAAGTACTGACAAGCAGATCTGCTTAAAACAGAGTATAGAGCTATTTTAGCAATAAAGATGTGAAAATCTTGGGCTGGACCTCAGAACAAAATAAAATTCAGGAAGATCTGCAAAATTAAATACTTGGATTGGGTAACTCACACTCAGAAAGGCAAACAATAGTAGCACAGGAGAAAATTATGATGATGTTTGCAGATAAATAATTAAAATCGTGCAACAAAGCAATGTTATTGCACTGAAACCAGATATTTTCCTAAGGTGGTCTAATAGACCTTCCAAAAGAAAGGTATTTCTGAGAATGTCAGAGATGAGGGAAAATTCATCTCTTCATAAAAACTCTGGCTTTGTTCAGTATTACAATTGAAGATAAGACCTGTGGAAACAATCTTTTCCCTTGCTGTGCATGGGAGAAAACACTACACAAAATACTGCAAATTTATCATAAAATATACAGTGAAAATAATCTGAACTTTTCCTGATGGAGAAAAACCTACTTCATTAGGACACAAACACAAGAGGTCTTTATCATTTGCAAGGGCTGGACAATATTTTTTCTTCAAGCAACATCACTATTTTCAGAAGCCACTTTGTGTAACAAGGACTGTTCATAACAGCCACTTTCCCAGAGGGGTACAGAGCAATAATGTTTTTAATACCATCATCACAATGAATTAAATAGCTGCTGACAGACTGTTTTGTCAATAGAGAGGTTGTGTATAAACAGGACAGCTGGAAACTGTTATTGAGTCAGGAGTCAGAGAAAACTTCTTAGTGACAGGAAGAAGTAGAGTCCTTGGCTCCCAAATAAGCTCTTAATCATGAATTTTATCCTAAATTTCCTTTAAAATGGAATTTAAAAATAAAATTTAATTGACAATAGGCATTTCATTTCAAGCTTCAAATAAGCTATATCAGATCAAAACCAGCAAGGTTTCAGTCTAGGCACAGTGTGAAAAATAGGCCATGATACAGAAAGCCTGAAGTTACCTTTTAATATTTTTCAGATGACATAGAATGTTAATCGAATTGAGTGTTTTCCTGCCCCTAATTGACAGGCTCTTTCAGCATAACAAAAATAGAGCATTGGAGAGCTCCATGGAATGACCCCTCTGGAGAACTGACCCAGCTTTTAAGTCTTTTGGGGAGTTCTTTATAATCAGTGGAAAGGAGCCTTTAGAATCATTTAGGTTGGAAAAGGCCTTTAAGATCATTGAGTTTAACCATTCTCTAACTCTACCATATCTGGAGCTAGATCAGGAATGAGGTTTCAACTATCTCCTTGGGGAGCCTATTCCAGTGTTTAATGACACTTTCAGTAAAGAAGTTTCTCCTAATATCCAATCTAAACCTTCCCTGATGCAACTTCCCATTTCCTCTCATCCAATCATTTGTCACTAGAGAGAAGAAACTAACACCAACCCCAACCCCAACCCCACTACAGCTTCCTGTCAGTTAGTTGTAGAGACAGAATAATTTATCACTTTTTAGCCAGTGACAGCATAAATGTCATGAATACTTCTTCAAAGTGTGCAGAGGATTATGCTAGTATCTATCAGACTTTCTTAATAGGAATAAACATCTAGATAAGGATTGTTTCACTTTCTCAGTTCTATGGAGAGTTACATTGCTCGCTTGCTGGTTAGCACATAATATTAAATCTTACCTCCTGCAAGTAATAACAACATCACCATTACAACTAACACCTCCATAAATCATGGTCAGACAAGACTATGTGTTAGTTCATACTTGTTTCTTATTTTGGCAGCAAACAGCAAAAGACAGACTGATTATTTTTAAGTGAGGTATGAAGCCTTCTTTGCTTCTAAGTAAAATAATTGCATACTAGTGTTTAAATAAGTCTCCTAATAGAAGCAAACCATATTACATTTTAATGAGATGGCTTTCAATTTATTAGTAACATTTCTGCTTACACCTGGTAGTGTTGCAACCAGTTAATCACTATAATATATAGGAAATGAATGACATTTTATTCTATTATAGTCAGTTTGTATTTCTCTTCCAGAGTCTACAATATAGGCAGATCAGTTTTATTAGCCAGTCATCCTCTTATGTTTATGTCAGTTAGTATTTACTTGATGTTTCTACCTTCTTAATGTCAAAGGTTAAAGTTGTTCAGCTAACCTTTCTGTGAGCATTTTAAATTGCAGAATTCTGAAACGCCTCATCCAGATAAAAAGAGCCCATAGACCCATATAAGCTCAACAAAGGAAATACAAACCCCATGAAAGCAATTCCCTCAGAAAGCCTGAATTTACAAAAAACACCCCTTCGTCTACCCCAGTTTGTGTTATGCTTGGAATAATCCTTATCATTTGGAGCAGCATATAGTCTGAATCTAAGAGGAAGTCAAAGTGTCTTGCATAGCCTTGTTTTAATCATGCATCAATTGACACCTTAGCTATGCAAACACATAACTTGTTCATTTTAACAATGAATGAGTGAAATACTAAATTTGGGTTGATTATTTTTAAGAGTTCACAGGATGTTAAGTGTTGAAAGAAACCTCCAGAGATCAAGTCCATGAACATATTTATGTCTATCAGATGTCCTTTAAACTGCATAGTAAGGGAAAAACACAAAGTCACTTTTCTAGTATGCAATAGAGGATTGCAAGTCATGGCTCCCTTCCATGCTGCTGAGAGCTGCCAAAGTGACAACTGATAAAGAACAGCAATGGATATCAGTTGCATTTGCATTTGTCTGGTTTGTCTTGGTTTTCTAACACATGGGGGCCTTTGCTTACTGTGTTTAGCAACCCACCAAAAGCTGTGCAGTGGTACAGCTGTTTCGAAGTGCTGCCCTATGCAGTAGAGCTTTTCTTTTGCAGCCAGTATCATGTTTGGCTGCTTGCTTGGCCCCTGGCTGAGGCACACATTTTCCACTAAATTCCGGTGACAGAACAGAAGGCATCCACATCATCCACAGCAGCCTAGCTGAGGGCATGATACTGCTCACTCAGCCATGTACACTCCAGCCTAGCATAGAATTGTCTCAGCTTGATGCCATTTCTTTCCACTAGTAAACAAAAAGCCATATTGAGTCTGTGGCTTGAAAAATAGTGGTGTATCTAGAAATACTTTAAAATCTAATGTAAACTGTAGATTTTACTAAAACAGGCATATTAAAAGTCTCTATAGCACACAGGAGAGATAATTAGTGCACACAAAATATTGCATGCTTGCCTACATAAAATTTTTATGTCCTTCATCAACACTATTTACAATGCCAGAGAGTAAAACTAAGACTTAGTTTTAGTGGCTTGTTTCAAGGCTAGCTTCTGAATAAAAGGCTGCAAAAGCCATGAGCCATTATATTATCTTTCATGTAGCCATAAGGAAACAGGAAGAAAAAATAGGCATTAGGTAGTGGCGTGAGGAGAATCTGGAAGAAAAAATTTCCACCATGACCTAACATAAACAAGTCCTTTACAAAGCAAATAGTGTTGCAGTTGAGGTCATTTTACAGTGGCAAACTCCTTGAGGTAGGCATCTGGAGAGGTGTGGTGGGGTTAGGCTATGCCTTTAAAATTTAGTTACAGATTTTGATCAGAAAAGTAGAAAAATAGAAATAAATCACTATTGGGTGTAAAAGGGAAAACTAAAGGTTATTCTAAACAACTTCATTGGATAAATACCTGCCATAAAACAGGCTGTACCTAAACATTTCTTTCTTTTTTTCTGATCTCTCTCTGCTTGCTTTGTTTGGGAGAGACTAATCTACTTTTTGGCTGACCTTGGCTGCCTTGTTTAGTTAAGTCTAACCCACGGCTTTTTCTCTGCTCCATTCTCTCTTGTGGGAGAGGGGCAGGGGGAGCAGTGGAATGTCTTCCCTGGTCTCTGAACAGGGGGAGTTTTGTGTTGTTTGGTAGTTGTAAATAGCTGTATAATATTGTAAATACTGTGTATTTTGTACATATTCATTGCATTCCATTGTAGAGTGTAGTTTTTGCTTGTAAATACAGCTTTCCATTTGCTTCTAACTGCGTTTGTCTGGCAAAGTTAATGCTGGGGGAAACTTCAACGAACCACGAGGTAAAGAAATTAGAAAAAGCAATTAGAAATGCAAGAAATATATTTTCTTAGTGTCATGAGTGCACAACATTAAGCATACTGCAACTTTTCAGCCATTGCAGCACATCTATTTAGCAAAATGGTGAGCAGACCAAATTGAGCATGGAAACAAGTCTTCAAGATTTGTTACTCTTAGAGATATCATAAATTTGAAATGTACATATGTAAGCTTGAGAGAAAAAGATGACGAGGGGACATTAAAGAGAACTTTAATGTGAGCTGCAGTGGGTATAAGTGAACAGAGCTATCATGAAAAGGTTTTTGGTGATTTCAAAGATAAGAAAAACATGCACATTTTCTTTTATGTACTGAAACATTTCCTTGTGTAACAGATATATCGGGGTATCAGGTATGACAAAGTGTTCGATAGCAGCTGAAAACTGGTTGACACTTGAACCAAAAGGCTTTATCATCTTGCTGTTTGAGCTTGTAGAATAGAATAGAATAGAATAGAATAGAATAGAATAGAATAGAATAGAATAGAATAGAATAGAATTACCAAGGTTGGAAGAGACCTTGAAGATCATCGAGTCCAACCTGTAACCATAACCTCACAACTAGACCATGGCACCAAGTGCCACATCCAGTCCCCTCCTGAACGCCTCCAGGGACGGAGACTCAACCACCTCCCCGGGCAGCCCATTCCAATGACGAATCACTCCCTCGGTGAAGAACTTTCTCCTCACCTCCAGCCTAAAGGGACAGGAACCGGGGCGAGGGGTAGGGGTCAGCGGGGAACGGGGGATTTGCAGCGGGGAACTTGGCGGGACCCGGGGCAGGTCCGGCCCCACGCGTGTTTTCAGCGGCGTTTGTACCGAGGATAATCACATCGCGTGCGCCGACCTCTCCTTCCCAGGCACTGCCGGCGGGGCATCCCTCGGCTTTGGGCAGTTGGGATTGGCAGGGAGACTGGCAGAGGTGGCCCGAGGGGAACGGGCAGGACTCGGCCACCCTCTGTAATTACCGATGCCGCTTATCCCCGCCGGCTGCGGGCAGTGCGGGAGAGAGGAGGTGCTGCGGACTGCGTGTGCCTAGGGCTGGCACTGGCTGGGGGAGATAGCGGTGCGGCGAGCGGGGTGTCCCCTCTTCGCCGCGGGAGGGGTGTGTGTGTGTCCATGCCATCCTCCTCTGTTAACCCCCGCGGGTACCTGGCGGTCTGGGAGGGCAGCAGCGCCGCCTCGTCGATGAACAAAGGCCCAGTCATGTTTGTGTTAATGCCCCCACCCTGGGGGGGGTCTTCGGGGCAACTTTCCCCCAGGTCCTCCGGGGCTTCTGTACAATAATTTTTTTTTATTATTATGTTATGGACTGAAAATTCTTGTTTGCTTGTTTGTTTTCTCAGTGGAAAATAGATTGTGAAAAAAATAGGCCATAGCAATGCCAAGTCCACAGGCTGTGGAAACCATCTCACATGGTTTCCAGAATTAGCCATGCTTGCAGAGAATAAAAGGCTAGCAAGTGCCAGTACATCATAGCACAACTCAGGCTGCCAGCTACCATACTATTGTACAATAAAATAGTACCACTTACTTGTCATAGTGGTTTTGCAATTATTTCTTTGGAATCGGTAGAAAAATAGTGCCTTTAATGGGAGCATGATCAAATCTTACTGTGGCAGTATTCATGACTAGCCCTGTGCATTTTGTATTTGAGAAGGGGGTGATATTGAGAAGCTTGTGAAGTGCTGAGATGGTTTGAGTAGACGATATCATGGGTGAGCCTTGTCTAGTAAGTAATTTCCAGGAAGTGCTCCCCATATAAAGTTGTCTAATAATGAAACTCAGAATAATAATTTCAATCCATCTATGTGTTTAGTGAGTACAAACTGATCTTCTCCATATTCAGCTATTGATACAAAACAGATATCATTTTCATTTTTTCCATGAAAATAAATTGAACACCTACACAGAAATAAAAGTAATCATGGAAATATAAAATGTGTAAGGGAGAGGAGCACTAAAGCATTTAAACTTGTTAAGACAGAGTTGCTTCTGCATCTCCCCACTTTACACATTGAATGCATCTTCCCTATACCCAAGTTGAAAGACACACTATGCTCTCTATAGTTTGCTAGACACCTCCTGGATATTTTTCTTCCTGAAGTTTTGCCTTGCTACCTGTTACTCAGATGTTCAGGTGCATGATCTTTCTCATTCATGGCAGTGTCTTGTATTCTGTAAGTTGTAAGCAGTCTCAGTTTTGAAGATAGCACAAATATTTTACTTGGTTGAGCCTCCAGAAAAGATATGAAAAAAACATCTATGTGCCTCTCCTCTTTCTCCATTCAAGAAATGGGAATCATCAAATGACTAGGAATATTCTCTCTCTTCTGTAAATATTTCAAATGTTTTCTTCTACCTCATGCTATCTAATAAAAGTAAGCTTGTTTAATAGATATATAGCTAAAAAAACTATAGGTACATACTTCGGATAAAATATTTCTTGGGTTTGGAAAATTCTTCTTTATGCATTCTTAATATCTATTTTAATATTAAGCAAATATTTTAATGTTTCATTTCATAATGTATTTTTCTTTGCTAGATACTATGCTCATGATTGATTGCAGGCATATTGTACAACCCGTCCTGCAGAAAGCTTTATATAGATAGCAACTGTAAAGTGATTTTATTTCTATTGCTTCATGAGATTGTCATTTTGTTAATATAAATGTGAAACTTTAATTTAAAAAATATAATTCCTGGATATTTTTACTTCTTTATCTACAGCACTGGGTAGTATCTTATGACTCCTTGCTAAGAATAATAAAAATCTACAGGAAATGTTCTCCCTGTGAGATCTGCCAAATCTAAACAGATTTTGTTTACAACGAATTGACATTTTTGTCTTCCTTGTGCTGGTAGAACCCCATAGAGTTTTGGAAGAGTTGCATCAGTGTAGCGAACTGGAAGAACTGATGGGTTGTTTCTTGGGTTTACTCCAACAAAAATTTCCCTTGTCTTTTTATTTTCTATTAACTCTGCTGTTGTATAAATGAACTGCACTTGTGTAAGAGCCTGTCTGAATATCTGAATCAATTATTTTTTAACAGTCATTCCTCTGCTGCTGAAGAGAAAAACACTCGGGTTGCCCAATATGAAAAATACTTGTTCACATCTTAAATCAAACACCACACACAGGTATGTCTTAAAAATTGTTACATGCAAAGTTTTAGCAAACCTGTTTATTGGAAACTGCTTCCTTTAATAGAAAACTAGAACGATATTTTAACATTGAAAAGTGCTGCTGTGAAGAATGTCTGTTTCTTAATCTATGTAGTTCTGTATACTTAGCTTACATACAATAGTAATATGATAAATTATATAAGTATCATTTATAACTGTGGTGTGGAATGTACACATGAAAAGAGATTAAAATTTTCCACTAGTTACATTATTCTTTATTCATACTTCTTTTTCACAGCACTTTCTGGCATTCAGTCATCTAAAGGCATGATATCTCTATTATTTACTTATCAGCATGGGAATAATATATCAATTACTTTTATGTTGTGAGCAAACTGTTCAAGTTATCCAAATAGTCTATCAAAATGTATAGAGAACCACTATATTTTAATTTCCTACAGAAACATTTCCCTGCATGTGACAGCTGTTTATTTCCATCTGATGGGTGTTTATTTGGTGCCAACTGAGAAATTCTTTATTCATTTTTTACACATCTCTTTACCTCAAAAGTGAAAAAGCTCAGACAGTGCTTTCCTCAGTTGAACACTCTAAACTAATATCAGTCATCTTCAGTGAAATTTCCAGTAGAAAACACTCAGTTCAGATGTTCCAGTGTTTGGGGGTGGGGTTAGGTATTGACTGCTTGTGTCAGAATATGCATGTGTCTCCCAGGAGCAGCGTCTGAAGAAATGTCTATTCCGTAGTACATCAAGCTGTGTGCATTCATTCAAAATGAACAAGCATATTTACTGGACTCATTCTGCTTGGTCAATTGGCAGCTATGCTACTTAATTGTGCTATCATTTAAACAGGGAATCATAAAATGAACCTCAACCTTATTAAACGGGGAGAGGGAAAAAAAAAAAAAAAAAGAACCCTCTTTTAACTCCTTAAATGCTGAAATGACAAATGAACAGTGATCCCATTTTGGTCACATAATTTCTCCCTAGCTTGAGTACATAGTGTCCATGCAAAATATGTAGCTTCAGGAAAAATATTTTATGTATTTCCTTCTACATTTTAATTTGATTTAGTATCAGTGAGAATAGAGGAATGTAGTTCAAGCAGCCAGATATCTACAACCCATGATTGGCAAAGGGGCCACAAAGTGACAAACATTGTCCTGAGCTACTGTAATTAATTTCCAAAGTGAATTGCAATATGATGTGTTTATCATCTGATAACTTGTTTGAGAGAGATTAGTAGTCTGTGGTCTGTGCTCACACCTGTTAGGAAAAGCAGTTTGGAGCCAGCAAGATTTCTCAACTCCTAGACTAAGACTTCACTGGGCACTTTCTGGCTCTTGGACACTACATTTTCTCTGACTGGAAGTTGTGGTGGTTTTCAGTTCAAAGCTCACCAGATGAGAAGAAGATAGTGTCACAGCCTTAACCATGGTGCTTTTGTAGCCTCAGCATGTAAGCGCATACTTCAGTTCTCCATGTGAATGTGCGTAGTAGAGGAAACTGTGAGGATGTGTTAATGTGTTATCGCTGGAAGAGAATCCTGGACAGAAGGAGTCTGAATAATTTTGCACTGTACTTATCCATACTGTTCCTCTGAAACTTATCCTAGTGCAAAATCTTGGAGAAGGCAGAAATAGGAAAGTAGCCAGATTGTCACTAGAAATGCATAAGGGTAGCTTAAAAAGTAACAAAACTGATATTTTGCTTGTTTTCTGCTCCACAACGATCTATGGTATACGTTTTGGTTTGGACAGGTTTGGTTTTGTGGGTTTTTTTTCACATTGAAAAGAAATTCTATTTTATTTAATATAAAACAAGATGAGGTTCTTGGGAATACATTTCAGTCTGTAAAGTAACTCAGAATATATACCTCATCATATAACTAGCTGTCAGTGCTATATAAGATCTATAACTTCTGGAAGGTCTTTAGGCACACCTCCAAGATCTTTCATGCTCTTTCATGGGAGAGTCAGCAATTCTCTGGGAAAAGATGAAATGACAGTTAACAAAATATAGCCAGTTTTGATACTCCTCAGGTTGTACTAGTGAAATTCTTCTCAGTCAGACTCACAAGGGTGAATTAAGAACTGTCATTAATTGGCATTTTCATCACATCTCATCAAAAAACGACCAAGTATCTCACCTCGAAGTGGGTTTCTTCTCCCAAGTAACAAGCAAAAGGACAAGAGGAAACAAGTTGTGTCGGGGATGGTCTAGATTGGCTAGAAGGAACAAATTTTTCACTGAAAGGATTGTTATGCAGAGAAATGAGTCACCATCCCCTGGTGTTATTGAAAAGACACAGTTATGGGACTTGGGGACATCAGTTAGTACTGAACTGGTAGTGCTTGGTTAATAGTTGGACTTGGTGATCTGAATGGTCTCTAACAACCAAAACAATTCTACAGTTCTATGATTCTATAGCCTTATTTTGCCAAGGCAGTAAGAATTAAGTTTAAAAAACACAACCACCTAGATTCCTTTGTTTAGGAACAGTGAAAACTATACGTAACTTCTATATGCAGTTATTTACTGCACATTCCTCTGTCATGTTGCCCTGCTTTTCATCTCCCATGGATGACTCAAACTCCTCTAAGTTTTCCCATAGATTATTTTAAAGTCTTAATGCTGTTCTTGCACTGTTGTTCTGAAATTATTTGCAATCCTGACTGTACTTTTAATAAATGCATGACAGAAAAATGCAGGCAAACAAAAAACATTAACTGAAGAAATGTAGCATTAACCATTAATTGTCACTGAGTATTGAATTTTGCATTTTGCAGTTATCTATACTACCTGCATAAGAATCACATTCAGTAGTCATCCTAGATAACTGTGGCCCTTAAGTGGAACAGATATCAATGATAGTTTCCTAGGAAAATTTCTACAATTTCTCAGAAGTCATTGCAATAATATTCTACCAGTAATTTAATTTAGCAAATACATGAGACAAGAGCTAAAACCACCAATCCATGCCATATTTCGTTTCAAGATATATACCATGTCTGTTAAAATCCACACACTAAGGAAATCTGAAATTATATTAGATAAAAAGTTAGCTTTCTTCATTATTTATCTGTGAATGAACAAAGGTACAAACATATCTTTGCTTTCAAAAACATATAAATAGCAAAATGCAATGCTAGGACACACAGCTATTATTTTTATCTTATATCTGTCATTTACCCATTCCTCATGTGATATTTTTCTATCAGTAAAGATATTCTCATAATTTCAAATGGTAAAATGCTTGAAACTGCTGTGGTAGAGGTGACATTAAGCAAAAAGGTTGCTTGTCTGAAAGAAGGCTTTTAAATGGCAGGTTCAGTGACATTATTAAATGTGTAGATGGACTTACCCTACCTCTGAAAAATAACTGAAACTGTAAGAGATATCCTTTTTCTGAACAAAACATAGTTTTTGATAGTGCAAGACAAGTTATTTAAATTATGATAGCACTAGTCTATGCCAACAGCGAAAAAAAAGAAAGGATGAGTGTTAATAACTATGCTTTTTTTTTCTTTATCAAAGAAGGTAATGCACATTAGCCAAATGTTAAGGAATTTATGGGACAGAAAATTATGCAGCAGAGTTGTTTTCTGCCTCCTCTGCTCAAATTGAGTGCCAAGTTTTAGCTTTTAAAAATCAGTTAGGCTTGGAAACAGGTGTTCTTCATTTTGTTCTCATTGATGTGTAGTTGATTTCTGCAAGGTTCTTTTCAAATTACTTACATCTATTCTGTTCTTACATCTATTCGGTTTAAAGTTTTTGTTGTGCTGTATTGTCATGGTTCCAGAGGTAGCTGGCACTTTGATCATATGCCCAGGTTCTCTTAGTGTTCCTTCCAAGCTCTAAGACCACAATAACCGTGCCCACCAGCAAAAATAACTTTTAATTCTAAAGAGATGTCAGAAATGGGTCTTAATTACATAAGCATGCCCTTTTTCACCAGGATGACAAAGGGCATCTTGGGCCAGCTGACGGTAACAGTTTTATGTAAGTATAGTTAACAAGACAGCATTTGCCTCATGATATCTTTAATTAATAGAAGAACTGTACCAAATGAGACTAGAGAGCATCCTTTAGACTCAGCCCTTCTTTATGTCCATAGTCAAAAGCATGCAGCAGAAACAATATGATAAGAAAAAAATTATAATATCAGAACAATGTTGCTATTTCTTTGCCAGAGTTTAGGCTGAAGTTTCTCTCTACAGACTATTAAAATAGTTCTTTGAATTTTTAAGGTTCAAAATAAAAGTTGAGCTGATTTCTTTATGGTCTGCTTCTGCTGCTCACCAAGGCCTGGAATCACTAGGAGCTAGGTTAGACAGCAGAGCAGGAGGGTTAGAATGACAGCAATATGGCAGCATTAAAAATATTTTCTGCCTATGGAACTTGCTGATTGCTGGTACCATCATGAAATGTACTGAGGAAAAGGCTATAATTCACTGCTGAAATTCAGGGCAATATGTTGAGAAAAAATCGCATATCCCAAGAAATACTGTGATTGTCCCCTGGATTAGGTAGCAATGGTTGCAGTGCTCTTTTTAGGGAAAACCCAGCAAATTTCTCTGGAAGTTACGCTTTCTTGCTTTTAAGCCCATAAGTAAATCTGTGCAACAGGAAGTAACAGCAGTCCACAAACAATGCTAAAACAGCAAATTTTGGTTTGGGCTATTACCCCACAATGTGTCAGAAAACATTGCAGTCACAAGGAAACCAGAAGTGTTTTACACATTTTAAACTATTCAGTCCCCAACTTTATTATGTTTCAAATAAGACAGAGCTATAATTGTGGCAATGTCTCATCAGAAATACTTTATCGGTCACCCATGAATGCATGAATCCAATCTGTCTGTTGCAGTTTGCACTCCCCACTTATTGCAAGTAAATAATTGCTTCCTCTTCAGCACTGATTCTTTAACATCCGCTGAGACTCAGCCTTTTCTTGTAATTTATTTCCTTCGCTAAATGACATTCAAATGCAATGCAGTACAGCATGCATAAGTGTAGAAGAGGCTGTCAAACTGCAATATTCACTAAGGGAAAAAGTCCACCACGAAATTGCTCTGCAGGTTACTTTGTTTGCAGTATTTCTCCCTGGAAACATAGTGCCCCAAGACACTGAGGCGGCAGGAAATAATGAAATGTGTTTTTCAGACTCTCACTTTTCATTTCAATTTAGCAAGCAGCTCTTTAAACTCCTAAACTATTGTGTCTTATTTTAGAAAGACTTTACAATAACAGTGAATAATTAGAATCCAAAGTGCTTTCTATTTGTAAATGAAAATAAACGCTTAGCCCTTCTTGCAGAGACTATTTAAAGTGTTCTTTTTAAATAGCCAACAATTTTGTTTCACACTATGTGTCTTTTATTTTTCTAGCAATAAAGATATTCTCATAATTTCAAATGGTAAAATGCTTGAAACTGCTGTAGTAGAGGTAACATTAAGCAAAAAGGTTGCTTGTGTGAAAGAAAGGGAATACAAATTTTCAACCTCACATTTTATTCTTTCTTGTGAATGACTGAGCAGAAAAATTAAGGCCCTGATAAGTCAAGTCTGTTCAATGCTTACTCTCCACTATCTGTATGCTTACTTGCACTTGTCTTGGGATGCAAAAAGCACCAAAGCTCATAGCCAAAAGTATTTTAAAAAAAATGGGGGGGGGCAATAAAATGTTGAAATTATAAACGTCTTTAACAGGAAACTTATCAGGAGACAAATTATCTGTTATTAATTAAATAAATGTATGGAGATGTTGAAGAATAGGTTTAAATGTGCTGTAGGCAGTGCTCACCAAACAAGCATAAACACCATCCCATCTAGTGGAAACAGACTTGACTGATCTACCACACTCAGCAATATGCTAGCAGGCAACATTCTAAAGCTTTCAGCAATGTGTGCTGTACATTATTAAACTTCTACTGCTTGCTCTCTGTCCTTAGTTTCAGTGCTGTGGCTTCTGCTTTCCTGCAGGCTTTCCTGCACATAGAATCTGGAAATCTTTTCTAACCTTAAAATTCCCATTTACAGTTAAACAACTGACATCATGACCAAATTGTTTGTATGAAGTCATTTTTTGAACGTCTAGATTTGTCTAGAGAACTCTCGTGGCCTATGCTGGCACAGCACTAACAATTCAGAGCTTCTAGCAGAAAAATAATTGTCACGTTGGTAGTGATACACTGACAGAATGGTGTGTCTGAGTGTCTCTTGCATGCAGGTGTGCTTCTTAAGAAGGAAATGCTGAATGTCTCCTGAATTTCTCAGGTCCAATCACAGAGTCTCTAGGCTGCTTCATGAGATATTTGTCATTCAGAGTGAGCTACACTCACTCTTAGAAATCACTGCCAAGACAGAAGATTACTTTTTCAAGTATTTTTAAGGAAAAATGGTTCTACCCACATTCCAGTGTGCATTCTCAGTATGCATACTTAGGTGAGTCAGTTCATGAAAATGAGACAGGTCTTGATTCTGCTTTTTTCAATGTCTAACTAAATAATTCGGGGATATTTTACTCTTGATTTTTTTAAGGTGTGTTTTATTTTAGTATATTATCTGTAATTGTCACCCCTGCAAGAAAAAAAAAAATCAAAACAATAAACAACATATATGGAAATAGGAAGTAAAATTACACATCAGGTGTAGAGAATGAAGAGAACACTCTGCTACACACACTGCATCTGAACAGTGAAAATGTGTCAAAGGACATATAGATAAATTCCTTGTGCATGCACTAATGCATTTTGTAACATTTTTAATTGTTTTGTAACAGACCTTTTTTTCCCTCACTTGTTTTTTCTATTATTTACAGTTCAAATGGACCATTAGAAAGTGGACTTCAAAATGACAAATGAGGATTTTTATTTCTTTCCTTTTTTTTTTTTTTCCCTGTGTTTTTTGTTTGTTTGTTTGGCTGGTTGGCTTTTCTTATTTATAAATTAAGGAGCTTAAAAACACAGATATTCTATTAGCTATAAATTTATCTGTTCTGGATATAAAAATTAATTGCAGCACCTTGTGTCATTTAGTATTATGTTTGTACTTTTTATAATCCCACAACTTTCCTTAGACTGACGTCTCTGTTATAATGAAAAACTGTGAATCCCTTCACTGTTCTGCATTATTTGGAGGTCAGATGCCAAAAATCTCTTTGTGACTTACTGTGAGTATTTCTGTGCCCATGATTTGATGTGACAGTGCCCAATGTTGCCATGCCTAAGTTCAACTTGTGACTTTAACACCTGCTTCTCACTTCTGTTGTCCTGTTTGTTCACTGAGCTTCATGAAAATAATCCTATATAGTAGATACTGGCATATATATATATCATTTAGTCTTCAAAAATCTTTAAGTATGAAGATTATCTTAGCTGTACTATTTTCTTTCTTGAAAGGAAGTTTCTGGGTAGGAAAAATAAATGAAATAAAAGGAATGGTGATTTGTAGTTTTTTCTGTACTCTTAGGATGACAATCCTTTGCTAAAGCAGAGCAGGGTGGGGGTTTTTGGTTGTGTTGTTTTTGCTTTTTTTTGTGTGGGGTTTGGGTATGTGTTTGTATTTCTCCAGGTGTACCTTATTTAGTGGAGCACTGAGGTAAAACTATTTACTTCTATGGGGTGGTGATAATGCATTCTGGCTTTACTAATATTCCGACAGTACTTTAGACATTAAAAACATTGCTGTAATAAGAAACCACTTTGCCTTGTATTATCCTAGGATATTTTTAAGGCACAAAATAGTTTAGCTTGGCTACTCTCCACAAAGAAAAGAAATATATTAAAAAAAAAAAAAAAAGAAAAAGGTAGACAGTTCTGTGAAAATACCCAACAGAGACAAAAATCAGTAATATTAAAACTGAAAGCACACCTGAAGAAATCTCCAACAGTCAGTTCTACAAAGCATGAAGTGTACGTAGTAATTTCTCAGAACTCTAATGGCTTCATATAAAAAAAGCTTTTTGAACCATGCAACATTTCACACTAAGCTGCTTCACTGGGCTGTCACCCTGCACAAATGCCATTTTGAAAGTGCATTTTGATAGTAGGCTTTTTAAAGGATTTGCAAGTTATTGAAGATTATGGGTTATAATCACAGCCAGAATTACTTGTGCATTTAGGTGTAATTTATCTATGCCTTAGAACAGCCTCAGAATAAGAACAGATTTTTATTTGAACAATTTTATTTGTCCATAGTATGACATATAAAGTCAAAATAGAAAAAAATGGGATAGTTGACTCCCCCTTCCAGCCCATAAAATACTGTCTTCTATATTTTCTATCGATCAATTTTTTATACGTAAAACATTATGTAATGGGAAGTTCAGCGGTTCTAACCTTTTAAAGTTAGAAGACAGTACAGACCTACAAGAGTGAGTACTATAGAAATTGTTTTCAGTTAGATACTGAACTGATAATATTTAAATGTATTTTGGCATTGATGTAGGTAAGATGGTTTGAAATCCTGTGTGTATATACTTAAATGTATTTAAACATGATTTATTCTCATTTAACATGCTAATATTTAACTGTCCACATTTTAAGAAAAAAATTAGAAATCTTGCTTTTCTTTTTTTTTTTATTTTTTTGGTAAAAATAGTATAAGGTTACCACAATAAGAATGCCAAACTGAAATAAGCAAGATGAGAAAGAGTAAGTTCTCACTTTTGTCTCTGTTATTACTTTTCTGCAGGCAGTCTCCTTTAAGGCGGCTAACTCAAGGTTACCTGGCAGCAAATATAGAAATGTAGATGAAAAAAAACCCAAAGAAAAATTATTCTGTGACTGTGTATAAAGCTTCTGAGCTGGTAAGATTTTTTGAAAACTCTATAAAAGTCTAAAATTAATTATTTATAACATTTCCTTAAATTAATATTAATTTCTGTTTTTCTTATGGATTTATTTATTTATTGGTTTATGTATGTAAGTTTCAGGTGGACACTTACTTATAGTTGATAGTTATGTGGAAATGGCAGCTAAGTTGTTTCTCCGCTTCAGAAATTTGCTGGCTGTGATCGTGTTACACTTGGCAACTCCACACAGAGAACACACTTATGTGCTATGCCACCCACACTATTAGTACTGACACTACCAGCAGCAGCCAGTTTAACTCCCAAGATAGATCTCATTACCATGTATTCCTCCATCTCAGAGATACAAGCTAGGTCTAATTCTAACAAATCAATTGCACTGTAATTTAATAAGGACCTCAGGACCTGGACCCATTAAGATTGCTAAAAATGGGAATGTCTCATAACCTTGCTGTGACATTGTAATGACTGAAGCAATTACACATGACTGTAATCAAATGGTTTAGGTCCCTTTTTCTTCTATTACAATTTTTCAACTATCTCTTTTCAGTGGATAAGACCTGCTCTAACTATGTCAAGGGATTTTGAATAATGTCCAAATGGTATTATTAAAATGTCAAGAAGCAGGAAATTCAAAACCAATGCTACTATTCCCCTACAATTTTGCCAGTAAATGTCTGATGATAAATGCATGACATATGTCAAAAATCATTGAGGTAAAGAATAGGATCATCAGGTTTCCAAGTTTCTGAGATTTGGGTATATATGTTAAGTAGGAAACTTCATTCTTTTGAAAACTTTTCCAATATATGTGTTTGAAAAAGTATTTTAATACTTCAAAATTGAAGAGAAAGTCTATTTTTCTTTAACGTACACATTCTGTATTAGTTCAGAGAATTAAATGGTACTTTAGAAAGAAATAGACTAACATAAAAATCATATCTGTTAAAAATATAGGAAGAATGATTGATCATCTGCTTCATCTCTTCAAGAAAAAAGGGGTTCCTACTTTTGCCAACCTCTTCAATTATCTAAATGCATTATTTTAAGAAAGACTTTGCTTTTTGAAAGGTGTTAGCAATATTCCATTTTGATATTGAGGGTCCACAAGAAAATCCAACACATTTTTTTTTTTTACATCATTCATGACTAAAGCTAGGAGATCTATTTTCAGAGAACAGATTTGACAGCCATTTCCCATACAGCTATCTATAGTTTTGAGCATCCACTTTGATTTATGGTTACTAGTCATAACTTCTGGAAGAACACAGAACATGAATGTATTACTGGGAACAATACTTTCACATTGGCTTTTATCAAATGAACTGAATTACTTATTAGTATTATTCTGTGCAGAACGGTGAGAACTAAACCTAAAAATTATACATTTCATTCATGGGAACTGAAGTAAGAATGACAGGATTTTGTCAAGATTTAAGACATCAGAAATGACACAAAAGAATCAGGATAATGTAAGGGCAAAGTATAGACAAAATGGGAGAAGAAACTAAGCAGATAACTGCCTGTATTCAGTACTGAGTAGCAAATAGGATTATTTCACTACTGCTGCTGTACCGCAACGCAATTTTGTCATGCCTCTACTTTGAGTTGGCATTGAAGACATGCTCTTGCTCTGCATCCTTGGGACTATTTGACACCCTGGAAGAGCAACCAGATCAGTCAGTCCTTAAAGAGGACCAAAATAAGATATATTTACATGCATAAGTATCCACATATGATACAATTTAAAAATAAATTTTAAGAACTCTAATTGCTCGTTGTGAATTAAGACTAGGGCTACCAAGAAATGAGAGGCCAAGGATAGGTATGTCACATTTATGTGTCTGACATATTTGGAATCAGACACTACAGTCTGGCCAGGGAATCACTTTCCACTTTGAGTGCTCTCAGGCTGTAATAGTTACAGACAAGTAGGAACTGAGTTGCAGGTGAGTAAGCCAGTGAATTTACAAATGCTTTCCCCCTGTGGACTGCAGTCTCAAGAATGAATGATTCATTAGCCTTTCTGTCTCTTGCTTATAATACCACAACAATTTGCTGGCAGACAGAGTGGATGGAAGAGTAATCTTAAAGGAAATATTACTGCAGGGTAATAGGTAGGAAATCTAGCTCTGCATTTGTGTGTGCGCTAAATTCAAATGCAATAAGCTAAAATCCCAAAGCAGCTTAGTGGGTATTAGAGAATGACCTGGTGATGGGTGGCCAGTAAATTAAAGACAGCAAAATATCCAGGTTGTGTAAAGATTTATCAAACTGAAGATTTTTTTCAAGTCTTCTAACACAGAGGCAGCAAAACAAATGTGAATGACACAAGCAAAACTCCATCACTTCTAAACAGGCATACTTTCAGTGGTGTGAGTGTCTTACGTGGTCTTGCTGAGTATATTTTCTCAGATGAGACACAATTTCTTTTACCACCACTGTTTAAATTGTAACTAGATCTCTCACAACATTTAGTTCACAGCTTAGGGAGTCTGCATGATTACATACTTTCCTACTTCAAGAATTAGAAAATAAATGTTGTGAATCTCTGTTCTGACAGCCAAAGCCTATCCTTGTGGAGAAAAGAACTATGATCATTTCCAAAGTGTCCTTTCTAAACCACAATCATGTGCAACTGTTCTAAGACCTAGTAGAAAACAACATGGTATTAATAAAAGAAAACAGCGCATCTTCATGCTTTATAGCAGCTTATAGACAATACACACAACTACATAATACAGGAATTGTGTATACATAGCATAGCATATGGACATCTTAGAAAAAAGGCAAGTTTTGTATTAAAATTACTGTGTCTTTGAAATATGAAATAGAAATGTCTGATCTGTCTATAACATTATTGTTGTTGAAAGTATTATGAGAAGGATTTTGTAAAAACAAAGGCAAAAGAATGTTTATTTCTTCTTTGACAAGAATGTGATCTATCAACAGAATATAAATAAATTTAAGTACATGTAATTTATAACAAATATCACCCCATTTATATATGAGGAATTATTCAGAGTATTGTTCCACTTGTCTAGCATGTTCATATCTACATTGTTTCATACTTCAAGCACATAGATTTCCTCAGTCATTACATGATTTCATTCCCTTATTATTAGGCAGTGATTATACTTCCTCACTTATTGCATGTGCTGTGTTCAGCACTGTCAGCTCTGCACATTGGCCACAACAACCCCATGCAGTGCTACAGGCTGGGGTCAGAGTGGCTGGAGAGGGACCTGGGGGTACTGGTTGATGGTAGGGTGAACATGAACCTGCAGTGTGCCCAGGCAGCCAAGAAGGCCAATGGCATCCTGGCCTGCATCAGGAACAGTGTGGCCAGCAGGAGCAGGGAGGTCATTCTGCCCCTGTACACTGCACTGGTTAGGCCACACCTCGAGTACTGTGTCCGGTTCTGGTCCCCTCAGTTTAGGAAGGATGTTGTCTTGCTGGAGCATGTCCAGAGAAGGGCAATGAAGTTGGTGAGGGGTTTGGAACACAAGCCCTACGAGGAGAGGCTGAGGGAGCTGGGGTTGCTTAGCCTGGAGAAAAGGAGACTCAGGGATGACCTTATTGCTTTCTACAACTACCTGAAGGGAGGTTGTAGACAGGCAGAGGTTGGCCTCTTCTCCCAGGCAGCCAATACCAGAACAAGAGGACACAGTCTCAGGCTGCGCCAGGGCAGGTTTAGGCTGGATGTTAGGAAGAAGGTCTATACAGAGAGAGTGATTGCCCATTGGAATTGGCTGCTTGTGGAGGTGGTGGAGTCACCTTCATTGGAGGTGTTCAGGAGGAGACTTGATGGGGTGCTTGGTTGCATGGTTTAGTTGTTTAGGTGGGTTGGATTGGTTGATGGGTTGGACGCGATGATCTTGAAGGTCTCTTCCAACCTGGTGTATTGTATTGTATTTGGATTGCATCTACATTAAACAACTACAATGTTTTCTGAATAGACTCTGAGGGAAAGAAATTTCTTCAGATTACCAGAGTGTTTTCCTCTATGTGATGACTATGTGTAACAATATTTTAACGTGAAATTCTTTTGCATCACAAATAATGAATAAACCATGTACAGTATTACTGAGACAAAGTGCTAGAGGAATACTTTAAATTATTAAGATTGCACATAATAGTCTTAGATTTACATAAAAACATATACTTAGATCTGGCATGACGAAACATAATCTGAACCGAGATAAACTGCAGTCATGCCATCCTGCTGTCTCCTATCCAACCTTCACATGGATTTCACGAGAGACATTCAACATCAGACTTAATGTGGCCCTAGGCAGCCTAATCTAGTTGGAGGTGTCCCTGCTCACTACAGCAGGGCTGGACAAATTGAATTTTGAGGGTCCCTTCCAACCCAATGAAAACTGTGAATCAGTGATAATTGTTTGGAATCTCCTAACAATGCTGTTTTCTGTAAGACTGCAGCTACCTTGACTGTGATCATGTTTCCAGCTACCAAAACACAAGCACAGTGCATGAAAGTCTGTACATGTTGCTATATCTGAGCTAGCTTTAAAGTGGTTGCTTGAGTGCAAATAATGGTAGCCATGACTACACAAAGCAAAGTATAACTATGATGGCAGTGTTGTCAAGGGAGATAAATTATTCATGCAGGGTGTTGTAACATGGTGCATGAGATGTGTTTCTCACAGTCATAGGATCATAGAATCATAGAATCATAGAATCAGTCAGGGTTGGAAGGGACGACAAGGATCATCTAGTTCCAACCCCCCTGCCATGGGCAGGGACACCCTACACTAGATCACGCTGGCCAGAGCCTCATCCAGCCTGGTCTTAAACACCTCCAGGGACGGGGCCTCAACCACCTCCCTGGATAACCCATTCCAGGGCTTCACCACTCTCATGTGTTACCAACTATTCATATAATTATTTTTGTTTTCTGATATAAGTAAATTTTGAACAGTAAATGCATGGGAACAGTAGGCTTCAGTTGAAAAATAATTAATTAGAATGTACAGGATCCTCTAAAGGGTAACTTGATAGAAAGATTTGTGAATCAGCTATTTTCAAACTTGAGATATTTTTTACATTAGAATGAGATATAAGGAATTTTGTGTAACTTCTGTCATGAGACTCCCTTAAAAACCTTTTAATTTATAAAAATTAAATATTATTTTAGGAGTTTGTATAGCACAGCTCAGACTGATTCATTCACTCAGATTGGAGAAGACCCTCAGGATCACCAATCCAACTGATAACTCTACTCTACAAGGTTCATCCCTAAACCATATCCCCAAGCACCAAATCCAGGGTTGGTGCCTCAACCACCTCCCTGGGCAGGATATTCCAATGCCTAATAGCTCTTCCCATGAAAGAATTTTTCCTTATATCCAGTCTAAAGATACCCAGTCGCAGCTTGAGGCCATTAACATAGTGCTAAGAAACAGCCTTGGCTGTCAGAAGGATGATTGGTGGCTGAGCCTTCCCATTAATGGAGCTGCATCCAGCTCTTGTATAGCTATCTAAATGTTTCCTCTTCTCTATATTAAGTATTGTCTATAACTTAGTTTTGGCAGTATTGGTCTTTTCTACGGCACAGCATGGCTTCAAATTTTTTGTCACATGGGACAGCTAACCATTCAGCATGGGAAAAAAAAAGATAATAGGAGTCATGTAATTTTGCCTTCCCACAGTCCATCTGTCTCTGCACCTGGTAAGAAGTAGTCAGGAGCTGTCTTTGGCATGAACATCCTGTGTTCTTTGCTGAACTGATAACAAGTGTTCTGTAACAAAACATAAATGAGATATTATTTCATTAATACAAAGCCTGCTTCATCTGAAAATTTTGCAGCCATCCTCTTTTGAGCCACCTTCCAAGTACCTAGCAGCACTAATGAAAGCATTTGGAGTTGGAACAGAGAGGTCACTTTTGACTTTGCTTGCATAAACCATAATCAGGCAAAATGAAAGCTAAGAAGTTACTTCCCATTTGGGCTAAAATTTGATACAGGATAATGTTAGAGTCCTGTCAGCACACTGGAAATATCAACACTCTAACAAATGTGGTAACCATGATTTTTCTAAACATCTCAAATACTTGCATATTTCACATGCTAATTTCAACAATAAGTTTAATCATTGAATTAAAGAACATTCGGGAACCGTCTCTTCATATCATCTGATGATGTCACTTTTCAAGGAATAATTAAATAGCCACCAAGAGTAAAAAAAATCTCTAATTCACCTGAGAGGAAACCCCCAGATTGAAGTTCTTTCTTCATACAATTTTTTAAATTCACACATTTTAAAATTGTATTTTAAAAGTATTGACTTGGGAATTGAAATAAGAATCTCCAAGCCTCAAGTGCATTGTCTGATTAGTAGATTAAAAAGTCAACCTCTCATTGGTCTCATGAGCTTTTAATTATTCATATCTAAATAAGAGCTGGTTTGGAGAGTTGAGACATTGCCCTGTGTCTCTGTAATCACATCAAAGTATTGTGATTTAAATAAACTCTTCAGAAATTATGTCTACGGATCTAACACATCACACATATGAGATATTTAATAATCTGTTGCAGAGTAGTCTATCCATTGGCCCTTGGGACAAAACATGAACAAGTAAATCTTCCTGCACTGCTTTGTGAAAAAGAAGCACGCCAAAGTCAACAAGTTGTCTAATTCGTAAGTTTACTACTAGACTTTAAGGTCATCAGAAATGATACCATGTTCTTGCCCTACAAAATAGACTCTAAATAACAAACTTTTAAAAATCATTCAAAACATTAACAATAGGTTTGCTTGGTAGTATGTTAGGGATTTTTTTTCTCCTGAGATTTTCAAGTAGTGCAACTATAATATCAATTCATTTTTAAAAAGCTTTTAATGGATTTTATACTATTTTTAAAAGATGTGGCAGTCACCTGGATTTTCATAATGGCTCAACAGTTCAACTCAACTGCTGGGGTATTAATTTCACTATGAGAAGAAAGTTGATACACAGAGTCATTTCTGGTCACTTGGGTAATTTTTCAGTATTTTTTTCCAACAATTGAATTCTAAAAGCAGCTTTAGGTAGATGGGCAGGTAGTAAAGGCACATTTCACAGATATTACAGAATCCTTAATGTAGGAACTAAGTACATAAATACATATAATGTTTACCATTACTTCCTGTTGTAGTAGATCTCATAGAATACTACTGCTTTTTAAAGCAGATTCTAGGTGGTAGCATCTTTTAATAAGTAGGCAATCATCATTGATGAAGGAAAAAGAATCATTTAGCAGCTATGCAGGCACAAGATCAAACACTTTCATACTTCATAACTCAACCAAGGTAGCTTTTTTTACCACAGTTTCATAAAATATATATTCATCTAAAAAGCGTACAATGTTCTCGCTTACAAAGCGAGATATATTATGAATAATTTACATTAGTTTCATTCACCAATGGATTTTGTTATTTATTAAGTTAGAAGGTGTTTATATTACAAGGTAAACAAATAAACCCCTAAAATCTCTAAAAAGATAGTAAAATATTTCCATTATCTCCATTTAAAACTAAAAAGATCAGTCAAAGCTAAAGACTGAACTGTGTAGTCTAATTCTTATTTTCCAGAGAGTGAGGTAATTTTATCTAGTTGTTTTGATTAAACACTTAAGTGCTTCTATGTCTGATAGTAATGGAATCTCAAATTCAGGTCTATATAGATGTATTTTGATCGAAGTGCTGCTTCTGTGTATGTACACATACGATCAAACTCTTTTTCCAATGTTTTCTCTATTAAAGTGAATATCCTCATTAGTTTGGAATTGCTTCTGGATTATGTTTAGCATATTTTAAATTAATGCTTTCAGCTTCATATTTGCCTGAAAACATTGTCTCTACTATTCTATTTTTATCAACCAGTAAGTTTAATACATCTTAAAATGATTGCAGAGACTGTGTTTGTTCTGTTGTTTCATAAATTATTTTTGAATGTGACCTTTGTACAGTGATCTTGTTAAAGATCTCTACAACTACCTGAAGGGGGGAGGTTGTAGTCAGGCAGAGGTTGGTCTCCTCTCCCAGGCAGCCAGCACCAGAACAAGAGGACACAGTCTCAAGCTGTGCCAGGGAAGGTTTAGGCTGGATGTTGGGAAGAAGTTCTATACAGAGAGAGTGATTGCCTATTGGAATGGACTGCCCGGGGAGGTGGTAGAGTCACCATCATTGGAGGTGTTCAGGAGGAGACTTGATGGGGTACTTGGTGCCATGGTCTAGTTGTTTAGTTGGGTTGGATTGGTTGATAGGTTGGAAGCGATGATCTTGAAGGTCTCTTCCAACCTGGTTTATTGTATTGTATTATTGTATTGTATAAAGCATCCAAAAATGCACTCCATATAGTGCATACTCAATTGCCTTGTTGATGCTTTATTTCCATTAGTATCTCATGTCTTAAAATATCATAATCACTATCATGTAGGATGCTTTTCTTTAAAATCAAGAAAGTAAAACCTTACTGAAATTGGAACTAGCAGCAGATAACCATGGGCCAAAGCACTTAATACATGCTCTCCTGAAATCTCCATTTGTGAACTGTGAAAAATCTCTGGTTGAGGAAGACAGGCAGGCTTGGGTCTATGCTGCTGTCCTTGCTCATATGCCCCAGCCTGAGAGGCAAAATCAAGGTAAAATTAAAATATAACAAACTCACTAATTATTAAAAAAAAAAAAAAAAGAGAGAAAGGATTTATAAATAGGTCATGCTATTTAATACAAAGTAAAAACACACTACTAAAATAAAGCTGGCAAAAAGTCCTGACCTCCTTAGAATTAAATCATTAGAAAGAACCCCTAAAACTAAGTGCATACTAATTTAATGGCTTAAAATAACATCAATAACTTAAACTTATAACAGGATGTATCTTATTCCACGCTGTTTCGTTTTTCATTTACCAGAGATCATTTGCCACCTCTATGACAACACCAGTGTGAAGTGACCCAAGGAAATTTCTTTCCAGGGTTTTTTACTGGATCCAGAACACAGCACACTGCCACAGACTGGTGCACTGACATTACTGATGGAATGGCTTGCAGAGGTAAGGCTGTGGTTTGAAAGGAGGGGGAACATGATAAGAGAGTGCAAGAACTTCTGAAAGCAATATTGCTGCTGAATTTCAACTGTGAACATTAGAGTTCTGGAAGCTGCTGGGTCCACCCAGTTCAGTTAATTGATATGCCTTAAAATGTCATGGGTTCTGTGGTCTGTATACCAGAAAGCCACCTTGGTTCTACATTATGGGCCCTCTGGGTGCCAGACACTATGACTTTGCAACACCATCCCTGGAAATTTTCAAAGCTGTAGAAGAGGAACCCTGAACCACACAACTGATTTCAAAACTATCCCTGCTCTGAACAGTTCACCCTAACTTCTTAATGCTGCTACAACCTCTGGCTTCTCTTTGTGGGTGATGAATCCTCTCCATAACCATGTTCTGTATGAGAGGAAAACTTTTCTTTGTGCTGCATGTGGACTGAGAATTAATTTTTGAGTATTTCTGTTCCTAAACAAAGTCATAAAAAAGCCCCAAGCAATTGCTACCTTTTCCCTGCTAATGTTTACATAGGCATAGCCGATTTGCAGACAAGGCCCAGTACTAAGTGTCTTGGTTCTTACTTAGCTATGAGAGTGTTCAAATAACAGGTACTGCCTTTATCTAGGGATGGTAACTGCGGCACCAGTTCATCATTATAGCTTTGGACAGTTCTTTTATAGGTTTGTTTCAAGAGAGAACACTCATCATCTCCTATTCCAACCCAGTTTTATCTAGTTAGTTTTGCAGTTACAGTAGTAGGTACGTAGCTATATTATGTATCAGCTAAATAGTGCCTACTCACATAGCATGAAATTTGTTTTCACTAGTCTGGTAATGTATTGTGACTCACCAGGTAATACATTTTGGGGTTAAGATATTCATGGGCAGCATGGTAAACAGTGGACTTGGGTCAAGGGAATTTTCTGTATCAGAAACTACAAATATTTGTCTCAAGTACACAGGCATTTCTGAAAAAAGGAATTTGTGAGCCTATGTCCATCTCATTGCATATAATACAGATTATCTGAGTTTAACTTGAGCATATTTAGAATAAAAAAATGTCAGTTTAAATCCTTAAAGGATATACTTTCATACTACTGCTCACAAAAGGTCTTGTTTGGACACAGAGTAAAAAGATAACTAAACCATCCTTTCAGTTCTCAGTCTCAAAGTTTCTCCTTACTCTTGTGGTCCTCAATAAAAGAATCACAATACAAAAATCATGGTCCCCAAAGAATCACAATATGGATATAATAGATGAGGGGCGAGCAACTGATGTCATTTACCTGGACTTGAGCAAAGCCTTCGACACTGTCCCGCACCACATCCTGGTCTCCAAGCTGGTGACACATGGGTTTGATGGATGGACCACTAGATGGATAAAGAATTGGCTTGATGGCCGCACCCAAAGAGTGGCTGTCAACGGGTCCATGTCCCAGTGGAGGCCAGTGACAAGCGGAGTCCCTCAGGGATCAGTCCTGGGACCTGTCTTGTTCAACATCTTTGTGGGTGACATGGACAGTGGCATCGAGTGCACCCTCAGCAAGTTTGCTGATGACACCAAGCTGTGTGGTGCAGCAGACACGCTGGAGGGAAGGGATGCCATCCAGAGGGACCTTGACAGGCTGGAGAGGTGGGCACAAGCCAACCTCATGAGCTTCAACAAGACCAAGTGCAGGGTCCTGCATCTGGGTCGAGGCAATCCCAGGCACAAATACAGGCTGGGCAGTGACTGGCTGGAGAGCAGCCCTGAGGAGAGAGACTTGGGGGTGCTGGTGGACGAGAAGCTTAACATGAGCTCTCAGTGTGCACTTGCAGCCTGGATGGCCAATCAGATCCTGGGCTGCATCAGGAGAAGTGTGGCCAGCAGGTCAAGGGAGGTGATTCTCCCCCTCTACTCAGCTCTGGTGAGACCCCACCTGGAGTACTGCGTCCAGTTCTGGAGCCCATATTACAGGAGAGATCCTCGTGTCCAGAGAAGAGCCACGAGGATGATCAGAGGGCTGGAGCACCTCTCCTATGAGGACAGACTGAAGGAGTTGGGACTGTTCAGTCTGGAGAAGAGAAGGCTCTGAGGTGACCTCATTGTGGCCTTCCAGTATCTGAAGGGGGCCTACAAGAAGGCTGAGAAGGGACTTCTCAGGACATCAGGTAGTGATAGGACTAGGGGGAATGGAATGAAGCTGGAGGTGGGGAGATTCAGGCTGGACATGAGGAAGAAGTTCTTCACCATGAGAGTGGTGAAGCCCTGGAATGGGTCATCCAGGGAGGTGGTTGAGGCCCGTCCCTGGAGGTGTTTAAGACCAGGCTGGATGAGGCTCTGGCCAGCCTGATCTAGTGTGGGCTGTCCCTGCCCATGGCAGGGGGTGGAACTAGATGATCCTTGTGGTCCCTTCCAACCCTGACTCATACTATGATACTATGAAATCGTGGTCCTCTGAGGAAAGAATCATAATGAGCTAACATAACACAGGAATAAATCACCTCCTTATCAGGAGGATGGGAGAAGAAGAAGTGGGATCATCTGAAAGTAACTTAAAGCAACCTAAATCTAATTAGGAACTCTATAATGAACTAACCACTAATCAGAGCATGGACAGAGGAGTGTTATTTACCTAACTGACAGGTGACCAATGAACAAGAATTGTGCATCTTGTCCATTTTAAACTGTACAAACCCCTACAAGTCCTCTGCAAGTGTGTGCTAGCTTTGCAAACTATCTCCTGGGACCTTTTTTTTGTACAGAACTGCATTAAGGGTTAGGAGTCAGTTCTGGACTCAGTGTGCTCATTGGTTCCTGACCACCAGGCATGAATCTAAACCCCAAGTGAGGGGTCAGTGAAGTATTTAAAACTGCTACCACAGTTAAAAGAAAATTTACATCATTTAGCTAATTGTGTTCATCTCTGAACTGTTCTAAAATACATTCCTAAAATTCCAAAACCCTCAGAATAAACCTGAAAGCTGATTTCTACCAGCAGCTGCCTTCTATTTCACCACAAAGCAACAAATAAGCTGAAGAGGCCAAAATTTATTCTTCTAAAACTTCCAAGTCTTTCAGTATTAAAGAAAAAGTGAATGAAATGCCACCTTATTACTTTTTCTGTCTGCTACCTATATCTCCACAGGATGCCTATAAATCTGCCTACAGTGCATTTTGCCATCAGCCCCAAGTACGCACTTAATGTCCTGTGCGCCATTGAAGTTGTTTAGGAAACACCCTCAATTCACAAGTTTACAGAGCATACAGAGCATAGCTATGAGACTGGAGAGAAAAAAATTGAAACTGTTTTGAATCTTTGCCATCAAGAAGTTGACTCTGTTTATGGGAGAGTAGGAAATAGGAACTTTCTCAATATCCCTCTTACCCAGTCTCACATATTTGTGATACATTGGGTGGCATTTCTGCTGTAAAACTCCCTCAGACAAGCCATATTGCAGCTGTAAATTCTAGATCTAGCCCACAATGTTGAGAAACATTCCTGAACAGATGGTTTCATTTAATAAAGCATCAAAGTACTATAGTAAATAATGCTGTTGAATTTTTTACCAGTCAGTTTGCGGTGCCACATTAAACATTTCCAGAGGCAGCTGAAAGTGAAAGGGGACAGGAATATTTGTCAGTGGACAGAGTGCCATGGGGCTGTTTTGCCTAGTGATGTTGAGACTAGAGAAGGAAATGAGTGCCTGAGTGGCACTTTCAGGGATGGTCTTTGACTTGTAAAGAGGAGAGGGGACTGGGCAATTAGAGGTCATATGTTCTTTCCCTGACTCTTCTCCACTGACAAGAAGTTTGATTCTCCCTCCACTCCCACCCCCACTGGCTTCTGTCTTTGTCTCTGAGTTCAAGGAAGTGAGACTTTATGTGGGGTTTGCTCACCTTACTTTGATGTCATAATTTCTGAGATAGCAGGTTCTAATAGCATGCTTGCAGGCAGTAGCAGGAGAATGCAATTCTGGAAAATCAGGTAAGCTCTTGTAGATTGGAACAAAATGTCACCACGTCAGAGAGAGACTGTGAAATTAGATGTCCTTGCCCATATGTCATGCTTTATACACTAAAAATAGAATAGATACCAGTACTTTGAGGATATCCTCTATGTAAGGACAAGGGCAAGGATAGAATAGAATTATCCAGGAAAGCGATCTGCAGGTTGCAGTATCCTGCTTCTAAAGTCAGAGGGCATGAAACAGTTCATTGCAATAAGGCTCAGGGAAATTCTAAGGAGAGAAAAGGAAAAAAAAAAGGAAAAAGAAAAAAATCTCTGCATGATTTGTAGTATCCTTCTACTGAAAGAAAAGAGCAGCTATTTTCACCTCCAAAAGTTCATTCACAGTGATTACAGGTTTCAAATCATTCTGTGAGCTAAAAGTCAGTATGTATCTGTACATGAGAATATCTAATGTCTCTTCCTCTTTGTATTCTTTGGAATGAAGACACTACTGCATGGATTAAACCTGCAAGCAATTTAGCACTTGTAGGACTTGTAAAGCCTAAATCAGCTAACGCAAAATGCAGTATCACTTACTTGGAATTTCCTGAAGGATATCTGAAACATAAAGCGTCTTCCCATTACTATACAAACCAAAGCCAGTATTACTTTTCTCCTCTCTCTTCTTTGTCTCAAGGCACAGAAAAAAATGTCAGCTGCTGACACAATCTAGCCCTCCTGCAGCACTGTTCAAAGCTCTATCTAACATTGCATCCATAACTGTCTTTTATTTCCCGCTATCAACTCCAAAATGTGTAATTCAGATGAAGCCTGGACTAGCACCCCTGCCTCTGCCTGAGCTGGTTCTGAGGAGTTCCTGTGGTGGATGTGAATTCTCATGTAACAGGATCAAGCATTGGTCAAAGAACTGTTTTTTATGGAACAACATGTGTGAGAGTCAAAGCAGAAGGCAAAGAGACCCAGGTCAAAAGCAGAGACAAGATATGTCACTCTGCTACATGGCACGGCATTGCCTAAATCGCCTGAAATAAGTGACCTGGAAGCTGGAGGTCTGTAGCAATGCAGTTTGCCTGCTTTCCTTCTTGTCAGACCTCTAATAAGCTAAAGATACAGAACTGTGATAAGTACTAAAACAAGTAGAAGAGAACAGGCAAATAAAAGACATGCATAAATGAATTTTAAGGGGGCAAAAACCCAACCAAACAAACAAGCAAACAAAACCAACCAGCTGAACAAAAAAACCCCAACCAAACAAAAACCAACAAACCCAAAGAAAAGGCATATACATTCTGAATGAATCTCTCCAGGAAAACAAAACTACAAACAAACAAAAAAGAACGAAGACTCAGGTATACAAAAGACTTCCTTCTTCCCTATTTGTGACACAGTTTAATGAGATTTGCAATGAGCATAGGAAGACAGAGCAAGATAACAAGGTTATCTGCAACTCTCAATCTTCACACTATTTGTGATATTAAATTTGCAGGCTATGCTGCTCACTTACATTTCCATAAAGCAGCATAATAAAAAGAAAAAGAAAAAGAAATAGATGGTAGCAATCTTTCCTCTGAACTATCCTTTCTGAAAAAATACATGTAGTCCTGTGGGTTCTGCTATTCTTTTTACCTCTGCAGAATAATCTCTCTTTTGTATTTTGTCCCTTCTTTGTGCAAAGATAAAGAGAATTAATGGTACATCCAGACTCCTGCTTCCCTAAGTGATATGACTCATTCACACAAGCATCTGTACCCCTTGAGGGACTGTCAGTGCTTTGCTCTTAATTCATTAATTTTACTTTTCTGTTGTACTGAAGAACTGCTAATGAAGTAACTTTTCTCAACTGATATTCAGCCTTCTTCGTGCCCCTGCACACAAGTCAGATCTGGTGAAATCTGGTTGATGCCACTTTCTTTATTGGTTTTTTCATTAAGGAACAGCACACAATTCCCAATAAGTTATTAAACAGGACCTTTTTATCTACGCTTCTAATTTTCACAAAGCTATGCGTCTATTCTCTGTGTAACACTTCTTCTCTGTACCAGCCTTAACAAAAACCAGCATCACAGCTCACAAGAAAGAGGAATTACTTAAACTGAGTTGACAGATATACAACATATTAAACCCAAAATTTTGCATTATAGATCTCAAATTATGCCCACCCAGGTAGCGACTAATGCAAACTGAAGTTACAGGGAGATTTTCTTTTTTCTGTCAGAAAGAATGAGAAATTTTGAACAAAAGGATGAGTGGGAAAGGAAAATGCTCACTTGCTCTGTGTGTGTGCAAAAGAGACTCCCAAATTCTCAAAGTTTCTAGCACCTTTACAGAGCACTACAGCTGTCAGCAATTTGCCCTTGGAAAAGGAGCTGTCAAGTAAATTGCCTTCCTAGTCAGATCATGTGGTAGGTACAAAACCTAAGTTGATCCATGCCTCATGATTGAGCAGACAGGTCCCTTCCCTGCAATCAAGGTCGATTAAAAACTAGTTTTGTGGTACTGACAATCTGATGGGGCGAAAATAAAATCTCCTAGACCCTCCAGTAATGAAAAATTATCTACAGAAAAGGAAGAAAGAGTACAAAAAGGATTTCAGACTCCTATTTATTACCTCTGGAACTGTAAAAAGTTTTTTTCCAGTATGTAAATAATCCTTCTTTTAATTTTTGCTTTCCTTAAGCATACTTCGATTGAATATTATCTGCCCTACTACAGTGGACCAGATTGCATCATATCAGCTACTTCTGAAGAAGGAAAAAAGCGTTGTCACTGGAGTGTGGAACAGAAGAGCATCAAAGTGAAATCAGATTAAACTGTCATTCACCTGATTGAATCAAGTGCTAACAGAAGACTGACCATGTCAAATATCCTCTGACCTCTCAGGGTTATCATCTTTGGAAAAAGAACTGGAAGCACCCATATCTTCTGCACAGAAAATATTCAGAGACATATATGCTATTAAAGGGTGGTATCTGTACAGAAAGGTAAGAGCTATTTCTCTTCTCTTGGTCATGCTTTGGCTGGGACACAGCAGTTAAGATTTATGATGCTCCGTTTTTCTTGGCCTAGTGGAGATATTGTACAAGCCTGGTTAGTAAATGCTGCACAGTCAGATAGCAGTTTCTTAACAACTTGACTGCATCAGGCTGTGAACAAAACATCACTCAGTTTCTTATCATTATCGCTTTCCTTGTACTTGTAACTCTGTGCTCTAGTTTTCCGTTTCTTTTAATCTTTCATTCTGAGGTTGATTTAAACATGGAAGAGTTAATTGAACTTACATAATGACATCTCATCACATTTACCTTTCCAAATACTGATAATTAGTAAGTAAAAAAGATAGACTTCCTTCTCCTTGAAAAAAGTGGAAGAACAGTGCTTCCTGAAGAGTGAAATTCAGAAGGAGGAAAAAAAAACCCAACAGTGATAACAAAACAAACAAGCAAGCAAACAAAACCAGCGAATTAAAACAAAATACCCTTCTACATCTTGTCCGGAGTTCTTTAGAGATGAAGTCAACATAATTTCCCTCCAACTTGTAGTATTGTTCCTGAAGGATATGGAAATAAGTGTTCTGTGACCAGTGCTTTGTACTCAGAGGTAGTTCATTCAAAATAATTGCATAATGAAAATGAAATGCCAGTTGCTTGCAATCTTCTTTTACCTTCTGTGAAGATCAGGCATGAGCATATGTGTTCTGTGGCAGAGTTAAGTGAGTCAGAAATCACATTGTGCTTCCAATGGCTTGCACACCTCAGGGTTACAAACAAACTGAGCACGAAAAAGGCAATTCAAATTTTAGCAAGTACTCAGGAAACTAAACCAGAGACAGGGGAAAGCACAATCTATTTGTTTTTGAGGAAATACCCAGTCTCTGTAAATTGGTTCATGGGATGAAGTTGCCACCAGCCAGTGCAGGAATTCTTGCAGGAAGTCAGAAGCATGCTGAGAATGTGTGAAATAAGGAATTTTTAACAACTGCAGGGAAATTTCTCTTGAGCTAGAAAAACCTTAACATTTTGTTTCAGAAAATAGTCAAGAGAATCACTGAATAAGAATTTAAATTTACTGAATAAAGATGCCTAGAGGCTCATACCTGTCAACATCTGATTTAATTCTGAAGAAAGGGAAGGCCATGTTCTCATAGCTGAGCTTTTTTCACCTTGTGGTCAGTGCAGCTGACATCAGGCCCCTCAAGTGTCTTAAAAAACTTTACAAAGCCTTTGAAGCTTAAAAATCTTGGTTCTCTGTAGATTAAAAGAAAATATGGATGACACAAAAATCATGTTAAACTAGTAAGGTCACTACAGTAAATAAACTTTAACAAGTAAAGGAAAAAATCATAGAATTGTTTGGGTTGGACAGGACCTCCAGAGGTCATCTAGTCCAACTTCCTTGCCATGAGCAGGGACATTCTCTGCTAGATCAGGTTGCTCAGAGCCTTGTCAAGCCTGACCTCTAATATCTCCAGGGATGGGGCCTCAACTACCTCCCTGGGCAACCTGTCCCAGTGTTCCACTCGCCTTGTGGTAATGAACTTGCTCCTAATAGCCAATCTAAATCAACTCTTCTCTTTACAGATCATTTCATGGCCCTCCTCTGGACTCACTCCAACATGTCCAAATCCTTCCTGTCTTGAGGACTTTCAGAGGTGGTCACAGCACTCCAGATGAGGTCTTACCAGAGCAAAGTGGCAGAATCACCTCTCGCAATCTGCTGGCCATACTTCTTCTGATGCAACCTAGGATGTGATTGGCCTTTTGGGATGGAAGCACACACTGTTGGCTCATGTGCAGCTTCTCATCCACCAGCACTTCCAAGTCCATGGCTGCAGAGCTGCTCTCAATTTCATCATCCTCCAGCCTGTATTAATATCCAGGATTACTCCAACCTAGGTGCAGGACCTGCATAGTAAAAAACCAAACAGCAATAAATTAGTAAAATTTGAGGAGATAAAGTACCTTTTGAGTAGTTCTGCAATTCCCTGAGTCTCATCACCTTCCATTTTATTTAAAAAAATGACATACAAATACATGAAGTATCTTTTACATCATCAGTGTTAGTGTTAGACCTCTTATTTACAATTTCCTCTGGAAGACAGAAAATGGTTGCTGATTATCATTCCATGTTCAATCCCATAATAACTCTACATTTTAACCTAGTATTACTTTAAGGAGTCTTTTGTACATTCCTCACTGAGGAGGGTGGAATACATTTATTGCTTTAAAACTAACATCCTTGACATATATATCATTAGAATTAGAAGAATATGCCAAATTTGTGAAATGTCACATAGTCAGATTTTTAGATAACCAAATGTCTTACTAATGTAATGCTTTAAAAATTCTTTTAATGGAAAATTTCAGGCAAAACTGGTTTTAAAAGTGAGTTAGAGGTAGAGATGCTACATTTAATTATTTTTTAAATACAATACTAAGTGGGAGGATTTTTTTATTACCATTATCATAAAATCCTTCTTTTGAAGCAGCAGTTTCTCAAGAAAGTGGGAGAGATGAAGAAATGTGAATAGGTAAAGTTTTCCTGTTATGAAAACTAGGCTTTTAGTCAAACAGTTGAGGTACAAAGAACTACTGCTGGCTGTGGGCTTCTTTCCTCTAAACACTAAGAATCTTAATCTGAAAACTTACGATGCTGATACAATAAAGCTTGTAGATTGCTTACAGTAGACAGTTCTTACGTGCAGTTAACATAATCCTATTCAAAACCAGAAAATTCTGGAGGGTCTCCTGGCAAAGTTGGAGCAGGTCTTGCAGCACTGTCACTTGACTGCAGTGGTGGAGCAATGCAGATGGCAAGCTGACTGAGATGCACCACACACAAAGCAACAGTTTCTCTTAAGGCATTTAGAAGCCAGGCTCTTTTCCAAGCTCCTCTTCCTTTCTGAATCATTGTTAATTCACTGCCCTGATTCTAAATAGGAGCCCACTATTTTATACATTCAGATAGATAGTCACAGATGGTTCAGAGACCAATCTGTAATCTACTATAAGAAAGCTGAGCTGATTTAACAATGACCACTATGAAATATCAGTACAACCCACACTAAGTGGATTAAGGAATGGCCAACTGACAGCCCTAAAAAGCATCTGTCAGAGAGAAAACTCACAAAACAAGGATTTTTTTTTCTTGTAGGCAACACAGGCTTTTCTTACCAATTAAAAACAAAACAAAACAAAATACTCCTGAGAATATTTGTGAATGTCTCAAAATGGAAACTTGCTCCTGAAAAAGATCTAAGGTATAATGGAAGTGTTAATCCCCCCCAAAAGAATACAAAATCCTAACCTTGCTAAGGCTAAAGAAAATCCAACTCTGGAGCTTCCCAAATGACATTTTAACTTTAAAGTTTCCTGGATGTGAAAGGTCTACCCTTTCTGATAATGCCCCTTTTATAACTACGCTGATATATCTGTTTTCTATTTCAGGCTGCTGAAGGTCTTGAAATCAGCACTGCTAAGACACTGTGGTTGCAAAAGGCCACTCACAAAATGTAGTTACTGCTGCTCACCCTATGCGAAACTAGTTAAAATATGTTCAATGTTGTAGTTTTAAAAAATTAAACTCTACTGGTTTGATATGATAAATAACTCCATTTTGTCTGATATAAGTCTATATCAATGACTATTTGTGGTGTCATAATTTAGAGGTTTGCTTTAATTAAGGTAACATTATAGCACGATATGCTTGCTTTTATTATTGATAGCTATGCAATTCTATTTCACCTGTCACAACTGGAATCAATCAAATGTGCCTTCTCATGCTGTTTGTTGGTTTGAGCTTTTTACTTCCCAAAATCTTATATCTCCTTTGGTAAAAACTGCAGAATAATAATGGCTAATTCCATGGTAGTGAGGCATCAGATTTGTCTACTTTGTTTTCAGAGAGAATTTGCTTTACTGTTCTCCTTCATATAGGACAAATAGCATCACTCATGAACTAAATAACTCTGGGCACATTCTGATGTGTGCTGATCAGAAATGGACATTCAGTTTAATATGATTACTATAATCATTAATATGATTTCAATAAGCCTTTATGTCCCCATGTCTTTAAGTCTGGTGTCTCACTTAAATAAGGAAAAGCTAGCCAGTTACTGATATGTCTTTGTGCCTTTCATTCGGAAGAATAGATGTATAGTATTATTTTTATTATTTTGGTTTTTTACAAATACTATGAGTTCTGTCATGCAGGATGCAATAGAGACTTCAAATGTTTTATTTACTGTTTATCATTAACCTAAGGATCATAGGCACTGATGATTTTCCTCATAAATTATGAAACTGCAATGAGTAAATCTTGCATCGTTCCAAAGTTGTAACTACAATTTTGCCATGATGAGTAAAATCAAACAAAATCACTCAAAATCACGATTAGTAGTAGCTGTTACATTTTTAACTGCATAAATTGACAGCAAGGAGGAGGGAAAAGCAAGCAAGCAAACAAAACCAGACTAAGCTGGAGAAATCAGAGACAAGAATTGTGTATACCTTGCAAGTAGCCATTAACAGTGATGCCATTGCCAGAAATATCTTACAAGCATTCATTTTAAAGTATTGGGTTGGGACAGTCTCATGCATACCCACTGGGTGATAAGGGGGAAAGATAGGGAAGGACTCCTTGTCAAGGAGTGTAGTGATATAAAGAGAAACATATATCAGAGGTAGCAGACATTTTCAGCAAGAGATAGTGGAGGGTCTCAGTTTACTTCATGGGAATCTCAATTTATTTCATTAACCTGGCAAAAAACTACCAAGGTTGTTCATGTTGTTGTACACCCTCTGTTTTAATGAATTATATGGACACAGAAATTCAGTGTTAGAGCTGGTGTGAAGTAAACTGTGGGATCACATGGCGAGGAGTAAGGAAGGGGTATAGGCAAAGGCATCAGGACCTTTTCCCTGCTCTTTCTTGCAAGAGTGTGATGCGCCTTCAGCTCAAGAGATTTTCAGATGAATAAACATTAGACTGCCCCATCAAGAAATGGGTGTCTCGTAGCTACTGTGTTATGAAAGCTCAGTGGGTGTCTTGCATACTGTGAAAAACAGCACAAAGTTATTAATCTTCTTTGTCCTGTTTCATAAAACCACAAAGAGTTAATTTGTAACTCTTTAAGCATACTTGTAATTTAATCAGATGAGAATGCTCTATATGGGTAACAGCACTGAAATACATGTTTTAGACTATCTTTTTCAGCACTCCTGTTATTTCTTCAAAATATGGTAGATATTTCAGAGATACCAAAGAGGAAGAGAAATAGGAATAGTACACAAATGCCTAATGGCCATGAAGTAGTATGGTGCTGTAGCATGATTGTAGCCATATAGGAGACTGTAAAAAAGAGAAAATGTTGGGTTTTAGAGCAACTATTGTTGTTGAAATAATACAATCCCTTTTAAGGTGTCACCCAGAATACTTTGACAAGAGAACAGCAGGTAACCACTAGCAACATTTGTGTTCAGCAGGAGAGAATAAATCCATGCATTTCCCCTGTGCTGCAAAGGCAACTCAGAAACAGTAATTCTCTGTGTCAAAAGCAGCACAGACAGCAACGCTTTCAGCAAGTTCTTACCTTGGCCAGGATCTTGCAAGTAGGTCACAGTTTAACACCACTAATATAATCCCTGATCTGTGCCTGAGGCTTGACTCTGATTTTTTATTTAACGTCTTGTTCAGACTTGATGCTTACTACTTACTTACTTACTAGTGGGGAACTGGAAGCCTGGATTGGAGCAGGGGCTTTTGCCATCATGTACTACTCTCTTCAGAATCCAGCGAATCTCCATTCTAATCACCATTCTTCTAATCTGAAATGGCAGTCTGGCATTTATTGCCAGAAAGAACATGGATTAGTTTCAGAAGTTTTGAAAAATATTTTTCAAGAGTTCTTGTCTCTTCTTCAATTTACTCCAAGATAAGAGGAGCAATAAAACAGGTCTTTATTTTGCACCTGGTTCACTTATACTCGTGATCAATGTGCGCTTATTTTTGGTGGCTGACTAGTGTTATTCATGCAGAAGAGCTCTGCTGCATGTCATTTTGTCCTTCTTGCTGGCAAAGAAAAAAAAATCCAATCCTGTCATTTGTAGCTGTGGAATTATATTCTGTCTGTGTGCCAGAACTCGCAATTCTTCTCCAAATTCTAGTCTACGTTTGGCCTTAAATTCTGGGAATAGGATGTCTGTAGCCATTAGTCATCATGAACTACAGACAACTCTCCGGTTATTTCTAATCCAAGTGTTCAGTAAGGCACTTGGATACATGGTATCTCAGTGTCTAGAATAGACAAGCCAAGGACAGAAATGAGAGGCTCTCAGCTTCAGAATAGGAAGACCCAAAACTCTGAAATATTGTCTGTAATGTATCAATATTGATACCAGCATGTTAATTACCTCAGATGTGAACATGGCTCTTCAGGCTATGCTCCAGGAAAGTACAGCCAAGTCTAGGAACAGTGCATGTTTGTCAGACTGAAATATTTCTTCCAAGCACTTTTTTTATAAAAAAATTTGTTTCACATCAGCATCTAAGAAAAAGAGGCTAGGATTCAGGTCACAGAAGATGACGTACAGACACAGATGACAACACGTGCAGTGTTTAAACTCTGGTTATGATGAAGAGCTACTCGGTACATCAGTAGTGGAAAAAAAATAGCATTTACTTCAGTGTGAACTGAGCTATTCTCTTGACTGTTTTGCCTAGAGCTCTGTCTCTTACCAAAGGATTATAAACACAAGTACCCAGCTCAAATGAGGTGTTTTAATCCTCCCTCTCCCAATGTAACCTCATGAAACAGAGGTGGCGGGGAGGGGAGAAAATGTCCATGGTACAGAACTACAGCAAGCTGGTTTGATGTCTCTGAATCAAGCTGCTATCAATAGCAATAAAACTGCAGACCCCATTGATGCCCAGTCAGCATGTGTCATCTGTAGCCCTAGCCTGGAGGGTCTCAGTCTGAGCTGAGGAAACAGCTTTATTCTCTTTCCTTCACTCTGCTGAGACTGCCAAACCCAGTCCACAATTTTCAACAAAAAGGAACAGGATTTATTATGCTCATTTGGACATTGCTATCTTAAAAAAAAAAATCAAGAAACAGTGAGACACATCCAGCTCTGGCATGAGTAAGCACAACCACCACAAAAACTAAATACCAGCATCCTCCCTACAATTCAATATGCGTCCATTAATCACTAGGCTTTGTCCTGTAGCCAGCTTGGAGCTCATAGGCTAGTGATACAGTCCAAACCAGTTTTGATTAGTTGTTGATTTTTTTTCAGCTCAGTTGCTGTGAGACAATATGAATTAGTTTACTGAAGTCTTAATGTTATACACATACTCTGGATATACACCAGTTGTTAAATACTAAGGCCTTATTAAAAATCATGAGAGAAAATAAATAAAGAAAAAAAAACCCCACACAACAAAACCACAAAGCACAAGGTGCCTACAAAGCTGATTTTTTTATAAACCAAGCAGTCCTGATAATTTAATGCCCAGATTTTGTTTTTAGTATTTTTCCATTATTTGAATCTGAAGACCTATGAAATACGATAATCATCAGCACCCTTTCTTGTCTCTAAAAGAGAAATGCATTTTGTGTATGTGCATGAATTTGTAGTTTTCTATGAATTTCCAAAACCAACAACAACAAAAAAAGAAGTTCCATTAGTTCAGTCTTCCTTCTATAAAACCTGGCTGTTAACATCTTCTTGGAATACTGGACTAATTAGAATTAGACCAAAATAATGTAAAAATGGAAACATTTATTTTCTTACTATACAATATTCATATAATTCATACATTTGCTTTTCAGAAACAACAGCACGAATCTGAACTCAAAACTATTACTCCCCCTCATGCAAAAGGGGTTTGACAGTAATCAGTTGCTTGTGTAATTTTTTCCAGAGACCAATGTATTTCATGACTAAATAATGATTAAGTGAAGCCCTTGAAATCTAAAGATCAGAAATGCACTTTTCATTAGTTTTTTAATAAGCTGATATTTTGGTAATGTTTGTGCTACGAGGCATTGCAGGAGTACATAATGTATGTCAAATATTGGGTGACATAATGCATACATAGAATCTATATGACCTAAACTCTGTTGATAATTATGTTATGTTAGGAACAGATCCACAAACATTAGTCATCTTGTATTTATCTACTGGCCTCTCCACGTTACTGTGGGGCACTCATTGCCTCTGATTTCACAGCACAGAACATTCCTCATTCAGGAAGGACTACAGTCTTATTAAAAATTAATTTAGAAACATATTTAAAATTTAAACATATTTATGAATTGGGGCTGTAATGATACAAAACTCAGAGAAAAGTTTCGGCTTTGTATTTTTAAGATATAAAAAACCAGCTGAAAGTGAAGATCTCTGCTCCTACCTGTTCAGCTGTAAATATTTTGGGTGACACTATCAGTGGACCAGTGAATCTCTCAAACTGAACAAATCAGTGTTTTGCTTCTGCTCCTGCTATGGTTGTCATGAACCATCTGTACCGTGAAGAAATCATTTTTTGTCACTTTCTCTTAAGACTTCAGGATTAGCTGGCATTCTAAAAGTGATTTCTTTGGTATTAGTACAAACAGGTGAGAAAACATCTCCTACCTCCTCCTCTTCTGTCTCTCACTGGGCTTTCATCTTTTTCTTTCCATTCAGAATGCTGAATGGAAATCAGACCAACATCAAATTAACCTGAAAAGCTTCCAGTTCTTTGCCATCCTGTGAACAGAGGATGCTCAAGTTTAGTTTGATTTAGTAAGAATGGCCCACAACAACATAAGGGGTTGGTTGTTCCATATGATTTTATTTATGATTAGCTCGAAAACAGCTGCCTAAAAAACCCAAGTTCTACTTTTGTATTTATATTACTTGACATATAGGACTTACATCTAGGACTATGTGACTTATATAGCATTCAAAGCAGAATGAAAAATATACAGATCTTGACTAGCTGAAAACAATGGCAACATTTTAACTAGATACATACGTTCAACTGAAATGTATATACAACATGACAGCTTCAGGTATAACAGTGTCATACCTGAACTTTAGGTTTACTTACACCAACAGCACAGTGCAGAGGGCTGAGGAGCAAGATCTCGTATCATAGAATCATAGTATCAGTCACGGTTGGAAGGGACCACAAGGATCATCTAGTTCCAACCCCCCTGCCATGGGCAGGGACACCCCACACTAGATCAGGCTGGCCAGAGCCTCATCCAGCCTGGTCTTAAACACCTCCAGGGATGGGGCCTCAACCACCTCCCTGGATGACCCATTCCAGGGCTTCACCACTCTCATGGTGAAGAACTATCCTCATAATGATTATACAGATTAAATGGTTTCTTGTAAGGAGCAGTCTTATACTGGAATACTCAATTTAGAACTACCTAAAAGAGCAAATAATATCTCAAAATCACGGGAAACAAAATAAAATGCGAATTCTAGCTTCACAGAATATTGGGAAAGAGGCACATGCTGACTTGCCACTCGACAACATATTCTAACAATTCAGACAACATATTCTAACAATTTAGAGCAGAATCTTCTCTGTTTTAATCAATGGAAGGTTGAACCTACACCGTTGTGGCATATATTGGCTTAACCTGAAAATAACACATTTTTAAAAGCTCTCTAAATATTTCCAAATAAGAAATATCACAAACTGAGAGGTTATTTCTCCCCAGTGTCTTCCTACAACTATCTTATTTTTTTGCCTAAGCTAGAGAGAATCTGATCTGACCATAATGATCTCAGGTGACATAGTGCCAAATCCTTTCCCACTGTATCTGAGGTGACATGACAGTACATGACACAGTGAAGTAGAAGTTACCACCGTCGTGACCTTAGGAAACCTAAAAAGAATGCTTGGACTTTTATATTAGAGAATTTTTTTACTTCTAGTCTTCTCTGTAAAAGAAGGAATACTTTGATCCAGCATTTTCATCTGTAGCTATCCAGAGAATAATGGGATGACAAAGTAGTCTCTAGAAGGTTTCCATTACTGCAATTGGCAAAGATACAAAACCACACTTTGTGGATATTTTGATGTACAAGATTTCTATAACAGGATTTAAATGCATTGTAAATAGAAGTACTTATACTTTAATATTTGTATAAATTTATTTTCATTAGGAAAAGAAGAGACTAAGTTTAAAAAAGATAAAGCTATAACTGTGTATTTTAATCTAATGTGGATCTTTTTCAAAATCAAGTCTTAGCAGTTTAAAGCTGGGCCCTTCAAATGTTACCCACCTCATTGAGCCTACTGGTTTTAAAGGTGTCATTTAAATAAGGTTACCATTTCAAGGTGAACAGTGCTTGAAGGACCAGACCACACTCTGATAGATGCAATACAGTTGAGGCATACAAACAGCAGTAAAGCCTTGAATTAATTTTGTCTTCCTAATACACATAATTACAAAATCTTTTTATATTATGGGAAAAATTCCATTTTGTTTGTTAGTACGACTGAACCAGAAAATGAATTTAGAATCATTTTTCCTGACCTCATTCACACTGATTTTACACCAATGTAATTTCATATGCTTTAATTGTATAACCTCTGTTTTGGTTCATTGTAGATACTCAGACATAAACCCTTATTATCTCTCAAAACAAACTGATCATTATTTTCACAGCTTCCTGCAGCCAGAGCTTCTCAGATTTTCTCAGCATGTATCACATTTCTGTTTCTTAAGTTATAAATGTAAAGCAGTTGGGGGTCTAGCTGATTCATTGTCCAGATTTGCTTAGAGGAAGTAAAGAAGATTATATGTTTTTCTGTTTGTTGATGGTAATATGATCTTTTAGTTTGTTAACTATATATAGAAGGATTTATCAGGCACCACTACTGAGAAGAGAAACACAAACTAAGGCCAAGACTCAAACAAGACAATCAAATTTTAAGGAAACCCAGCAAGCTCCTTTGCTGAACCAGAGCCATTGTGCTGCCAAGAACTCCTCTGGGGCAGCTTGACATCTTTTCTCAACACAGGCTTGGATCTTATGATACAGGCTTGGATTTTAAAGGCATGAGTGGACAATCTTGTCCCTGAAAACAGCAGTGTGCATACTTAATTTCAGTACAAGTAATCCCACTGAATTACTGAATGTTTGGGAAGACATTGAAAACTTTTAATGTTTTAGAAGGTCAAAGGCTGGGTGATGCATCATGCAAGAAATCTAGTGGTTTATCCCCTAATTACACAATTTCAGCAGCATTTTATACCACGTGTGAAAACAATTCTAAGTTTAAAATTACAGAAGAGTAGGCAGGCTAGAGTATTTGAGAAAATACTTGGGAACCTGAAAACTTTAAACCAAGTATATAAATATATCACTTGGGGAAAAAAAATTTAAGCTTTTGCATTATTTTAGCAAAATACAGCAATTAAATTTGGCATTTGTGTTGCACAAAAATCATGAGAAAGGCTACTTTTTTTTCTCCGCCCCCCTCTTTTTTTAATTTTAAACATTTGACCTATGAATTTCTTTCTTCCTAGTGATGGAGCCTTTCTGGGGGAAAAAATAATTATTTTGAACTTCTTAATAAGTTTCTTTGTGAACAATTCTTCTAGAAAAATGCCTTCACCTACGCCAAACCATTTCTCGACTAAATGAATGTGAAACACATCCATTCTACAATTACAGATCTACCTTCCTCCCCTTTGTTTCAAGCTAAGTCTTCACTAAAAGGAGCTTTTCAGTCTCCTATTTCAAAGGTTAAATTAGGATATTTGTCATCCTAAATTCCCTCTAAGTCACTAAGGAAAGATAATCAATTCCACAAGGTAGCCTGCTCATTAAGTGATTACTAAAGGAATCCAAAACAACACAGTTCTGATTGTGAGTACCTGCAGCCAGGTAGGATTAATCTAAACTAGACATCTTACAAGAGGGTCCATTATGAAATAATTATGCTGGAACATATCCATAAATTCCAGCTACCACCACAAATTCATGTAAAATCTTGCAGAAATAAATGTTCTTTTAACAGCTTCAGCACTTATTACTATGTAGCAGCAACTATTTGAAGAGAAAAACGTGTAACAGAAGTCTGCACTTTCTCCACCACAGCAATTCATTATTAGTAGGAGCAGCTGCAGAGTAGATCTAAGCAGTGGAGGAAATGCATATGTTGAAAATAAGTGCTGAAGTGAAACAGCATACTACATTCAGCCCTTGAAACATAACTGCAACCTTTTCTTAGTTCCATGTGCAGAACAAATGGTGCATAGTGTGGAAGAGAATCTAATAAATCTAACAAAGAAACAAGATTACTGTGTCTTAACCAAGATGTTAAGAACTCCTTCAGCTGAGCACTTAATACCTAAGACTTAGTTTCCTAATGATGTATTTTTGTCAGCTAAAGGTAAGATGAGGAAATACATGTGTTTAATCCTATTTTGGCTTCCTTGTTCCATTTCAGGGCAGCATAAGTACAGCATTGCTTCTACAAGCTATATCCATACCTTGGCAGTAGATATGAATGTCTATAGCAGATATACCTGTAATAAAGGAAAGTTAGGGAACAATCTCATGTACTATACTCAAAAATCAAATCTGCTGCCCAGCTATTACTTTGCTTTCCAGCTTTTGGTTTTTCCAGAGTACTTCACTTAAAGATGTTTTGAAAAAGATTGTAGGGAATCATAGAATCATAAAATTGTTAGGGTTGGAAGGGACGTCAAGGATCATCTAGTTCCAACCCCCTGCCATGGGCAGGGACACTTCACACTAGATCAGGTTGCTCAGAGCCACATTCAGCCTGGCCTTAAAAACCTCCAGGAATGGGGCTTCTACCACCTCACTGGGCAACCTGTTCCAGTGTCTCACCACCCTCATGGTGAAGAATTTCTTCCTAACATCCAATCTGAATCTACCCATTTCTATTTTTGTTCCATTCCCCGTAGTCCTATCATTATCTGACACCCTAAAAAGTCCCTCACCAGCTTTCTTGTAGCCCCCTTCAGATACTGGAAGGCCACAATAAGGTCTCCTCAGAGTAGTCTCTTCTCCAGACTGAATAGCCCCAACTCCCTCAGTCTGTCCTCATAGGAGAGGTGCTCCAACCCTCTGATCATCCTCGTGGCCCTTCCCTGGACATGTTCCAGCACATCCAGATCCCTCCTGTTATACAGGCTCCAGAACTGGATGCTGTACTCCCGGTGGGGTCTCACCAGAGCAGAGGGAAAGAATCACCTCCCTTGACCTGCTGGCTGTGCTTCTCTTGATGAAGCCCAGGATGTGATTGGAATGCCACAGTATGACTTAACATCATACTCACAAGTCACCATGGACAAAGGCTCGATACAAAGTTACTTGAACCTTAGATTCCAATAAGCTTTGAAACAGGAAGCCAAACTGGTGACAAGTCTAAGCCTTCTCATGCTTCTGAAAGGCATCTGTGTGAATGGTACAAACTAAAGGGTAAATCATATACATGTACAGACTAGGAAATGGTACTAGAATAAAATGGAAAGGGAGCAGCTTTTGCAGAAGTCTTATCCTCTACCAATTCAATGTGAAGTATTTGATTCCAGCATTGAGTAGAAAGTCATTCTGAAGCTGAAATGAACCACATGGTTAGTCCCAGGAGCATGCTTTTAAACAAAGATAGGCTTTGCTAGCCAAACCAAGTAAAGCAGACAAATGAAGTCAAACTGACAACCCCTATGACAGTAACTTCTATGTTTTGAGATTTAATCATGCTGCATTTTGACAGATCACTGATGAAGCCTTTCAGATTTGGCTTGTCATTTATTAGGGGATCTCTAATGAGTAGCATATAAAGTAGACTTGTTAAGTATAGTGTTTGATGACAACTCAGTTTAGAAGTGAAGGGGACAGAAAATTCACCCCAGAGCAAATGGCAGTTTTTCCACAGGAAGAGCCTACTTTGTGTTAAGAGTCTGCACAGGTGTGATAGGGGTGCTCCTTATCTGTGTGACATAGGCTGCCACAGAATGCCAGAACAGTTAACAAGGAAGAGGTCAAGCACTCAGGAGAGAGACAGGCAGACATTAATATGATAATGTCATCATTCCAGTAATTTCTTCACTTAGACAAGATAATTTAATGATACACTCTGATACATTATATTTGATGCTGCCTTTGTTGTAACTTTACAGATAAGATTGATGAAACAAACTACTACTCCTATTAATTGAAGACACCTTTTTGCCCAGCATAACACATGCACAACATAAAATTTAGCATAACATTTACAGCATAAACCAAATTTTTAGGAAATACTTCTGATTGATTTGGAAACAAGGTCTAAGAAAAATCCTTGCTAAATGTTCAAAACCTTAATGGAAGAGATTAAAGTACATCCAAGGAGTACTCCATTGTTTTTTTAATATGGAAATATGTAGTTCTGAATACATAAAATATAGCATTGATAAAACAACACAATAAGACAAAAAGGAAAATTAAATGGGAATAGAACAATGTAGGCTGCAGAACTGCCACCTCTGCTTACTGTCAAAAATTAAACAAGTGAAACCCTATAACAATCAGTCAGATCTATTTGTGAAAACAAATAAAGTAAATTCTCTGGCATTTCAACAGCAGTGTCTAATTATGTATTCTATGCCTACTAGAAGACAAACAATAAGAGATATAGAGATAAATACCTGTATGCTTTGCAAATCCATAGGCAAACATTTTACTTTTTTACCTTATTTCAGACAGGTAGGGACCATGGGAGCAGGATGGGTAACTGTCTTTCCAGGTCTCTGGCACTGACAGCAGCGCAGTCTCCTGTGCCAAGCCTGCAGCACCCCACAGATCAGTCTTCTATACACTGAAATAGTTTAGATCAACTTAATATATTCAGTTCTGTACAGCAGTGACACACCATATGTCACCTAGGTTGAGACTGAACAGTGCGATACATAAGAAAATAGTCTGTGGCGCCTATCACCCTATCCTTCAAGATATATTGCAATCTTAACATTACTACTGTAGACAAGAGGAGCAAAGAAGAGGGGAACACACACTTATAATCTACTAGAAACTTAAGAAACACTGCTCAGAAGGTTGAAACTATTACTCTTAGATACTTTGTGTAGATTTTAATTTCCAGCTATTAATGACAAATAATTATTTACACCTAAAGAAATCAGTGCAGAGAATATTCATTCCATTCATTAAATTCAGTGTGGAAAAGATTTTAATTATTGCTCTTAGCACCATGTGGGCTATGAACAGTAAAATCCAGTTAACAGGAGCGTAGGACAGGTTAGAACACCAAAAAAAATTTTTTTTAGTGCTTGCCTCTAAACTCAGACCTAGCAGTAACTTCAGTTTCATCATCTTATGAGAACTACCATAGGGGAAAAAAGGGCCAAAGGCATAATCATCGTACTTCAAATCGCTCAAACTGCTATTAGGGTATGGATATAGTGAACTGTACCTGAGAGAGTAAACAATTTTTTCATTATTCTTAGCCTGCAATTCTGGAGCTTTAATGATGATGATTACTGGGTATTTTTCAAGACTTTGTCTCAGCACTCCCCTTCCCTTTCAGGCTTAATACTCTGCAAATTCTCTTTATTCTTCCTTTCTTGTCTGTCTGCAGTCACATTATTGTCACATCACTTCTGTCAGATAGCTGGGTTATTTAAGGAAAACTGTTCCAGAGTGCATGCTTTTTCTTTTGCTCAAATTAGTAATCCCAGTTTATATATATATATATAAAAATGTATATATTAAATATATATATTAAATATACATAATTATTTTACATTAATTACATAATTACATTAAATATATCTAATTCTTCATTCAGCAGCTTCAGTCTTTTGTAGCCAACTGATTTGCATGTGGATTATATCAAGACATTCAAACAAATATGACTTTATAGCTTAAATGACTTTACGTGGATACTGCCAAACACATAAATATGACACATTGTTTCTGGCTTTAGACCTGTCCCTGTCACCTTTCTGGTTTATATGTTTTCTTTTAAACGATGAAGTTATGCTACTTTTTTAGTGTATTGGATGTTATTCACATTTGGTTACCCAGAATGACAAATATTGCTTTACTATCTCTCCATGAAGCTGTCTGTGTGGGTTTTGTAACAAAACCAAAAAAGGGCCAGGGAAAAATGATTTAGCCTCTGCAGCTTTTGGATCTTGGTCAGCCTTTGCCTGCAGAAGATTAAGGACAATGCATCTTGCTCTGAGTAAAAAGGCAGAAAGGAAGAAATCTATCTCTTAGAAGCAGAATGTTATCTAAACTATGGATCAGCCTCAGACAAGAGATTGAATAGAGGTTTCAAGATGCAGTTTAGTAGGAATTTGATAGATTTCAAGTCACTGGGTGAGCAATTTATTTCCCACCAGCCAAAACAGTGTTACTGCCCGGTGAATGATGATGCCAAGGGAAAACAATGAACAGAGAAGTGATGCAAAGAAGCTCTGCCAGCATAATGAGGAGAAATGGTACTTCATCATCCTATCAGGGTTGCTGTTCTGTGAGCCATAAATCACTGTCATCTGCCTCACAGCCTGGGATAAGCACAGCACAATAAATTCATTAAAACAAAGCATTCAGGGTGTTGCATGTATTCTTGTGTGGTAACAGGTTTGTTTTCATGACAGCTTTACAGAAATGCCTGTTTTGTTGAAGGGTACCCATGCAGATATAAACCAAGCTCTGTTCATGATACACGTTAGTATCTAAGAAACAGTAAATGAGAAGCACACTTTGGTAGTGTAAATCAGTTTCAACACCATCTTGAGCTAAACAGTGCTTCTTTTCTTGACTTTATGCCAGGCTCAGAAGACAGGAGCATCTCTCACTTCCTTTTGAATAATATAAAACAAGTTAATACTGGTTTATGATTTGCTACCATCTGAAACTATTAAAGTAAGTTCAATCAGAAAGTAACTTCACTTATCTGCAATCAGGATATTATTAAAAACAAAAGCGTATAAAGGGCTGTGGACCTACAATGTTTGGTGTTAGGAAAGAATTGTGCTCTGGTGCAATTCATATCACTTCATTACTTTTTCCATATGGATCTCTACACCTACTGAAAATCAGATTCCTTCATCAGTGATGAAAATGAATGCCTCTTTTTCTAGGACAACTGCGTAGCTTTTGTCTTTATCTAAGGCCACAAGTATTAGGGGACAGAACTTGTAAATTCATAGTCTGACGCAGGCAAAATTTCTATGGATTTTAGAACTATGTAATAGATAGATTGGATTTATCAGGAAAAACAATTCACTAGATGTGTGCCCAGGTGGCCAAGAAGGCCAATGGCATCCTGGCCTGCATTAGGAATAGTGTGGCCAGCAGGAGCAGGGAAGTCATTGTGTCCCTGTACTCTGCATTGGTTAGGCCACACCTTGAGTCCTGTGTCCAGTTCTGGGCCCCTCAGTTTAGGAAGGACATCGAGACACTTGAACGTGTCCAGAGAAGGGCAACAAGGCTGGTGAGAGGCCTTGAGCACAAGCCCTATGAGGAGAGGCTGAGGGAGCTGGGGTTGTTTAGCCTGGAAAAGAGGAGGCTCAGGGGTGACCTCATTGCTCTCTACAACTACCTGAAAGGTGGTTGTAGCCAGGAAGAGGTTGGTCTCTTCTCTCTAGTAACCAGCACCAGAACAAGGGGACACAGTCTCAAGCTGCAACAGGGGAAGTTTAAGCTCACGGTGAGGAGAAAGTTCTTCACTGAAAGAGTCATTCACCATTGGAATGGGCTGCCCAGGGAGGTGGTGGAGTCACCGTCCCCAGAGGTGTTCAGGAGGGGACTGGACGTGGCACTTGCTGCCATGGTCTAGTCATGAGGTCTGTGATGGCAGGTTGGACTTGATGATCTTTGAGGTCTCTTCCAACCTTGGTGATACTGTGATACTGTAATATTTAGAGTACAAAAGAAAACAAAGTTGAAGACTTCTAATTTTAGCAACAACCTTTCGACAAAAACCTACCTTCATGTTAGACTGATCTTTTCAGATACTCAGCTACACAATTGTCACAAATCTGATCAGAAAAATTTCCTTTAATAACAGAATGCATGTCTTGAATATTTGCTTCTCCATCCACTCTTTTCAAAAATTACCATTTGTCTATTGCTTAGTTTTTCTAAATCTTTCTAAAGTGTAAATACAGCAGAAGATTAAAGAATGTAAAGAGTGGGTTGATTTAAAACATTTCTTTCATCTTCTTTATGCAATAAGCCATTTTATAAGGTCTTTAACATCTTTCCCTCCTAAGATCTCTTCAAATCCAAAAAGTCATATTTTTATTGTTATTCTTAGATTTGTAGAATCTGCATGTTTCCAATGTCAAAACCGCTGGGTTTCCCCTCTGTTATACAATACAATACAATACAATACAATACAATACAATACAATACAATACAATACAATACAATACAATACACAGGTTGAAAGAGACCTTCAAGATCATCGCGTCCAACCCATCAACCAATCCAACCCACCCAACAACTAAACCATGCAACCAAGCACCCCATCAAGTCTTCTCCTGAACACCTCCAATGGAAGTGACTCCACCACCTCCACGGGTAGCCGATTCCAATGGGCAATCACTCTCTCCTTGTAGAACTTCTTCCTAACATCCAGCCTAAACCTGCCCTGGCGCAGCCTGAGACTGTGTCCTCTTGTTCTGGTGCTGGCTGCCTGGGAGAAGAGGCCAACCTCTGCCTGGCTACAACCTCCCTTCAGGTAGTTGTAGAGAGCAAGAAGGTCACCCCTCAGTCTCCTTTTCTCCAGGCTAAGCAACCCCAGCACCCTCAGCCTTTTCTCATAGGGCTTGTGTTCCAAACCCCTCACCAACTTCATTGCCCTTCTCTGGACATGCTCCAGCAAGTCAACATCCTTCCTAAACTGAGGGGCCCAGAACTGGACACAGTACTCAAGGTGCGGCCTAACCAGTGCAGTGTACAGGGGCAGAATGACCTCCCTGCTCCTGCTGGCCACACTGTTCCTGATGCAGGCCAGGATGCCATTGGCCCTCTTCGCTGCCTGGGCACACTGCAGGTTCATGTTCAGCCTACAATCAACCAGTACCCCCAGGTCCCTCTCTGCCTGGCCACTCTCCAGCCACTCTGACCCCAGCCTGTAGCACTGCCTGGGGTTGTTGTGGCCAATGTGCAGAACCCGGCACTTGGATGTGTTAAATCTCATGCCATTGGCCTCTGCCCATCTGTCCAGCCTGTCGAGGTCCCTCTGCAAAGCCTCTCTGCCCTCCAGCAGATCAACTCCTGCCCCCAGCTTGGCGTCATCTGCAAATTTACTGATGATGGACTCATCATAAGGAGGCTATTAATATTCAATAGACAGAACAATTAATAAAAATATTAATAACTTCATTAACCAAAAAAATTTTCCTTGGAAAATATCAGTACAACCTAGTTACTGGTTTGAAATATTCAGCTGTGGAACAGATACCTCACCAGCAGGAACATGTAATAATGTAAACAATGTGAGCAAAAAGCCAGAAACAGCTAACAGCAATTTAAACTGTGAAGGAAAAAGAGAACATTGGCACCATGCTGGAGATTGCCCACAAGGTGGGGGGAGGGGGAACTCTCTAGGGCAGCAGACCTTTAACAGATGCTTATAAAAAAAAATCAGATTTTGTAATTACTCACCGATCATGGTACCACGTGGCACGAGTGGGAATTTAAACAAAACCAAAATGGCATCGACCACATGAAAGCTGCAGGAGCACAGTTTCACTTTCCATTGGCGTCTGCAGCTTGTCGCTAAGGCACATACAGGGTTTATCTCCAAAGGCTTTGCGTCTGAAAGCTTTGTAGAAAAGAGGTTGCTGCCGAGGCTTGCAGGGCTTGTTGGCTTTGTAGCTTTGCCTGTTTGGATGAGGTTCTTCAGCTGCAGTCTTCGCAGTGGTGCTTGTTGCTTCTTCCAATAAAACGAAACTGTCCTGGGGACTCTCGGCTCCTCTTGGAGCTCATCTCTCAGCCCAGCAAGACATGTCCATTCTGCCCCTGGGCTTTACAACGCTATACAGTGAGGGATCTTGCAGTCTTGTCTGGGTATACTGAAGAACAGCTCGGATTCCAAGCAAGGCTTGTGACTTCTCCCAGAGCTTGGATAGCTGCAAGGCAAGGCACTGGCTCTTTGGGCTGATATTTATAGATTTCCTGAGACAATGATGGCCAGTGACAACAAAGATTAAGAGACAAAAAACCCTGACACTTCAACTTATAGAATGAGTTTTCTCCAAACGTGGCCAAAGGCACACACACCTGGCCCTCTTGGACTACAGGGCATGTTCAGACAAGCCTGGGCAGTGTGGGCATTTTCCTGAAAAACCAGACCTGCTGGCTCCTGCCCCATTGTCTGATTCAGAGCATTTTTGAGGCTTTTTGTCCCTTCAGGACACCTTCACTCTTGTAGCCCTAGAGAATATCAGTAACAAATATTTTTTTTTTCCTGGTTTGTGTCTTGCAGATCTTCCTTTAGCAAATACATGAATTTTTGCATATTTTTATTCACTTAGAACTTTAACACAGACAAATGGACTCACCATTTGTTAATCATTATAAAAGACTCCTATTTAATGTACATTATGCCAACATTATCACTACATGAAGGAAGAAAACCAAATCTCATACTTGTACTGAATGGAATCACTGTGGGTTTTCTTAAACTGAAAAGTCTGTTAAGGCAATATCCCATTCTCATAAACAGATTACTTTTTGTATTATAAATGAAATTTTAGAAGTAGAGCTCCTTTTGTTTCTCCTAGTTTATTTCATGCATTCAGAATCCAGTCTGTAGGCAATTTCTTTACATTATAGTATGATTCCTGTATATCTGTCAAGTAAACCTAAAGTTAACGTTGGCAAAATTTCTCAAGCAATTTTTCCCACCATGGTTTAATATACTTATCATATGTATCATTTTTTATGTCATAAGCCAGGAAATAATTCAATATTACTGTAAGGACATTTAGTTTTCTTATGCAGTGGCTTTATCGTGTGTATCTGATTTAGTCTGAAAGAGAAAACATAGGAAACTCAGTGTGCAGTCTCATAAATCATTAACATTGACTAATAAAAGTCAGCATTTTCCTCAGCCATGAAGCACTCATAGAAACATTTCAATTCAAACATAAAATTATGGCAATTCTATGAGTGCTTTCATAACAAAAGGCATAACTAAATTGCTCATAATAATGGAATTGAGAGAAAGTTGAAAATAGATTGTAAAAAAAAAAATCCCCCCTTGTAACCCAAAAGCAATTGGCAAACATATTATTCCATGGTGCTTTTGTACCAATATTATCATCTTATAAAATGGACATCCCTGCGGAGTCCTAAAAACCTCTGCTGACCCATACTGCAGTAATGTGGGCTTCAAGAGCATACAAAACAAATACTGATTTTTCAGATAAACTGTGACGAATCACCCAAAGTTTTAAGAAGATTAGATAGAAAAGATTCAATCTCTCATAAGCCATGAATTTTGTACTGTGTTCTTGTCCTTTGGGTAGCTACTGCTTTATTTAGTTAGTTCAACTTTATTTTGCTCTCACTGTTTTAATTGGCATGGAAATAACATTTCTAATAAACTGCAAGATCTTGGCTTCAGATTACCTGTGTTCCAAGGAGACTTTTGAAGTTCTGTTATGGGCATATGTTCAGAAAATCTCTAAACATCACGTACCAGAGGCTGCAGAGCCTAGCACAGAGCCATTTCCACAGCGGAGGCTGCAGGACAAGAGCTGCATTATACCATGCAAGCACTTAAGTAAAACACTCAGAGAGAGTGGAAGGCACCAAAACGTATGTACTCACTAAACATGCTCCCCCAGTGAACCCACCGTCGTGGATTGAGTTGAACCTGCTGCTGTTATTCACACCATGCTGCAGTAATGCCAGCCGCAAAAATGAAAGCGTTAACTGGAGCAAAGCATTATGGGGCTTAAAGTTCAGATTGCAGCATGGGAGGCTTCCTGTTCCAGTTGCTGCTTCTGGGTTCCAGGTTATTTGGTGTTTGTCTTTTCCACTGAGATGGCAGTGAGACAAGGAGGCATGGAGGGGAGCAGGTTTCTGACTTGGGCTTTTAGCTTGTTTGCTTCTGCTTGCTGCTGCTTTGCACTGTGCTTTTTCTGTAAATAGGCTAAGGTAATTGTGCATTTTGTACTGTTTATATGATTTTGCTCAGTAAACTCTCTTCTTACCTCACTTCCCCTCCACACACACACACGCACCCCCAATCCTGAGTTTTTGAGTGCTACTCTTCTTTGCCATTGGGAAAATAGTCAGGTTAACCCACTAGTTCAGTTTGACCCATTTTGTCCTGACTCAGACCATCACAACCCCGTATGAATATTTGGCAGTGATAATTTCACACAAGTGCAATTACGTCAAAACTGGTTAAAATCCTAACATTTATAGCAGATGACTGTTGTACATAGAGCATAGAAGGATATTCTACAGCCTAGCAGAACAGAGAAGAATCAACTCATCTTCTTTCAAAGAACACTGAAGTAGTTTCAGAAAGGAAACTACCTGTATGAATTTGTGATGAGTCACTACATAAAGCTGAGCTCAAAACTACTTTGTTGGCAAATGGGTTTTGGGCTCTTTGTTCTTCTGGTCTACTTTTGTACCAGGGAAAGTACACAGGGGGAAAAAAATCTTAGGTACCACCCCCATTTTATGAAGATGTTTACATAAATATTGAAATAGCTCATTCAATCCAATGGGTCTGTATCAGAATATAACTACTCATATATTTATTATGTAGATGTAGCTATATTCATATTATTGTATGTAATAATACATTAAATAAAATATAATTTTAATTTTTATTTAATTTCTCTATTATGCCTTGTAATTTATTTTTACTTAACTCATGAAATAGCTCACTAAAACCTAGGGGTCTGTATCACAGTATAGCAGTTGTGAACAGAAATACATATTAATGGCATGGGGATGTCTGCTTATTGAGGTATCATTAGAAAAATCATATGCTTTTATAACAAATACACGAGAGTAGAGAGCCTGTTTCAAATACCTTGAAATTGGATAGGCTGTTTTTTGCCTACACGTGAGGAATCTAAACCAGCTAGCAATCTAATTGGCCTTTAAATTATTGTAAGTATAAAGCGAGAGCAATCCCTTGCTTTGCATAAAAAATAAACCAAACCAAACACAACTGGCAGGCTCCTGTTACATTGTCTGGACTGTGGGAGAATTGTTACTCTTCTCAGCTGGAAAGTAAGTGGAATAAAAGATGATATCTCATTGTTCTGCTAGATCTGATACTCTGTATGATCCGAGGTTTTTTTCAGAAAGACTTATCCACATACTCTTTTGTTTTGTTAATAAAAATCAGTATGAAATAAACTGACTCTTCTCACTATGGATGAGTTCATTCATAAAAATTATATTTAATTTCCTCTTGAATAGCTTTCTTCCCAGTTTTATTTCTGGCCCTATTAAGAAAGGGTTTTTCATTCTTTCTATTATCAGGCATAAAAGAAAGAAAGAAAGAGCTAAACAAACCATTTGGATCTGGGTTGACCTCCTTACTACACAGAGGACACAGAATTAATTTAATGTAAGTACCTTTGTGCTACCCACAAAACAGCCACCTCTCCCCATCTATCACAGACCTAAATTCCATCTACTTACAAGCTTTATAATCTGTTCAATGATCCAAATCTTCCATTTCATTTTTTCAGAGGAAAATATGAAATGTATAGACCTATCAGGAATCAGAACATTTTCACAAGTGCAAAGAGCACTCATTTAACACATTTGAAGGAAATACTTAGAGAAACCTGACAGCAGAGAACCCACAGCACATTGTTTCCTCCATGTTATTCCAGCTTCCATAATCTTTATTTACATTTTGTGACTCTTTCTAACCCACCTTTTGTTCAAAGCATTTTCACTGTTTTTTTCTCAAGTAACAACGGGAATACTGTAACAATAGACATGTCCTTGCCCTCAGTGTTTTCCTATTTCAAGCACTTTCTTGTTGAGTTTTGTCTCTGTAAAAAGTGATATAAAACCAGTATTTTGAGAATGGATTTCTAATTCCACCAGACAGAAAACACCAAGGCTCAAGTTAGGGTTACGTCAGAAACTGGCATTTTGTGGTCTTACTTGTAATTTGGATATATTTAGGTATAGGATTGAAGTTAACAGGACTTACAGAATTATGAATCAGTACTCATTACAGTGAAAATTAATTACCTATGAACTAACCCATGGTAGGATACAAACTGGAAGGTGAGAGTTTATACAACAAGGGGGGAAAATTGCTTTTAAAAACAACTTTAAAAACATTTTAAAATACATTAATACAATTTGGAATCCCATTGAACTGCAGAGATTATTTTGAATTAATCTTTTTTAATCCACTTTTTAAAATCCTTCCAGATGTAATCCTTGGTTGAGATAAAATCCCAACTCCACTTAATTTTTTTAGTTGTTTATTTTTCTGGTAAAACAGGCTAGTCTATTTTAGATCATATGAACTGCTATTAGAGTCACTGAGTAATGATATTTCTTATGTGGTAGGGGTTTAGTAAATTCCCATCATCCATGGTTTATCCAAAGGGATTAACCATTTATAATCACATCCAGGTGGATTAATCATGCCCTGGATAGGAAGACTCAGGACTGTCTCAATGCAAAGCTGGTTCAGACTGGTTGGGCTTCTCAGGGAAGGTATGGTGAAAAAAAAAAAGGACTCGTTTCCAGGTGACCTCACATGTAGATAAAGGTTAACCACTTCTGAACCATAGCAAATCAAACCCAAATTTAGTTGTATTCACTGAAAATTTATTACCTTGAGCTCCATGAAATTAAAGCATCAAGAATTCTTATGCAGAGCCAAGTGGGGAATGCAGTTAGCTTGGGTTCTGTTGCATTGGAGTCCCAAATCAGATGCTTCTGCAATCTGTTTCACTGTGGTCTTAGTCCAGAACACCTGTGCATAAAGGACAGAAGCCAACTCAGTTCTTACACTTGCTAGCAAATCTGAGAATCTCCCCAGAATTTTAAGCCTCTTTGGAGTTATCAGTGATTTCTAACACTAAATAGAAAGCAATGTCATCAGCCAATATGAAGTATTTTGTTACCTGTATTGTCCAGCCTTTTGTAATAAGTGAAATGTATATAAAGTACATAGCTTTGGGGGTATTCTTGTTTATGAAAGAAAGCAAATAAATGTAGACTTTGGAAACCAAGTTACCCTCTTATGAAGTTTCACCAATGATTCTGAAATTATTTCTATATTCAGACATAAAAGTGCTCTCACTAGCTGTAATTGCATATTTTACACTAGTCTAATTAAAAGGACCATTCATTATATATACTGCCTTGTTTGCAGTGAACAAGCATAAATCAGTGTAAGAGAAAGCACACAGTTCATTTCCTCTCCCCACCTGCTGACTCTTCTGTCAACAGCTTGATAAAAGGGCAGTCTCACAGGGCAGATAAATGATTTGTCTTCTTATTTCTGCTCCTTTGGACTAGACTGACATTGTCTCAAAGGTCCCTGCAGTTCTCCAAACAATACTGGTATCCATACTAATAAGAATGGCACTGATACAATGCATGGACACATGTACCTGATCACTGTGATGCTCCAGACTGTATCTGGCATAATCTGTTAGTTACAAATGATTCTCTCTAGAGGAAAGATCAAGAAAGTGTTGCCTACTGAAGTCTTAATTGCTCTCACCTCTGGGAAGAAAGACATCCTTACCTCTCTTGGGACAGTAGTCTTTAGCTGGTGCTTTATTTGGCATTCCACATACCGGCACACTGAGGGAAAGTGGTGACATGGCTGCTTACAGACAGATGCACAGATGTGCTGTTTAGCAGTGCTTCTGATTAGCTTCAGCTCTGTCATCTCTGGCTCTGAAGCTGTGAGAAAGCACTTGAGTGACCAGTGCCCTTAATGAGCCCTGAAGAATAGTGCAGTATACGAAATGGGACACTTTCTTCCAGACTGGAGAAGGCATGGGTCCACACATCTGGGATTCCAGGAAAAGACTGTTACTCTGCCAGTTTACAACACATGGAAAACCACTTTTACCTCTATCTGCTTTGCACCACATTACTTTCAGAGTGAAAGTAACTGCAGTAGTCCTATGTGTTAACAAAAGCCAAGATAGAATTCTGTCTCTGATTCTTCAAGCAACCTCAATACTAGAAAATAAAAAGCATGATATCACAGTCAGGCACAAGACTCAGAATGAAATAATTGTTTCTGATTTACAAATGAGCACCAGTTCTCATCCCATCCAAGTAACAGTAGGATAAAGTCACCAGGACCACAATTAAGTGTCTTATTTATCTTTTTTTTTTTTTTTTAGATTCCCTGAGAGGAGGCTGAAAATTAAAGCAAAGAGATGAAATGTATGTGTGTAATGTATTGCAATAAATATAAATGTCTTCTGAGAAACAAGAACCTGACACCCAACATCAACCACTAGATGTTCCCAAAGAAATTCATGGGGCTACTGGGTGTCAGCTGGGGCTGGACCCATGGTGGCATTTTCTGCATCATGTTAGATGCTTTAACTGGATTGGCAGTGCAAGTAAATTAACTACCTCAACAAGGAACCTCCAGAAAACAACTGACTGAAAAGTAGATGCACTAGATTAATTAGGAACTAAAGGCAGACTGAGGCTAATTAATGGATGTCACCAACAACCTTCCTTTTTCAGCTATTCAATGGCAATGCAGGCGTCAAGAAACAACAAAACTGACATTAAGTGCATGGTGGACTTGGTAGTTAGTAGGATATAGGATCCCCTGATTCAGATCTCTCCTTTAAGTTGAACAGAGCATGGCAATTTGTATTTCTCACAGTCTGTGTAAAGGCTCTGAATGTTGCAGTGAGAGTCATAGAACAGACTAGGCTGGTAGGGACCCCTTAAAGTCATGTAGTCCACACTTCTGCTTAGTAGGACTAAACTCAAAGGTTGTTCAGGACTTCAGCCACTCATTCTGAAAACCTCTAGTGATGGAAATTTTACAGCTTCTCTGGGAAAGCTGTCCCAGTGCTTAACTCTTGTCATTAAAAAGTATTTTTTCTTATGTCTAACCTCAGTTTCCTTTGTTAAATCACGCAAAACCTGCAACTATTACATTTTATTCTTTTGTTGTTCACCTCCAAGGCATGGGGAAAAAAAACATCTTTTCTGTTTAGCAAGCATGGATCTGATCTGGTCATCTTCATAATCAGCCTAGCCATTAAGCTAAAGCCAATCTTAGGGTGTGTTTCTATTTGTCCTATTCATACAAAATATGCTTGCCACTGCACAGAAAGCAGCTAGAAAAAATTATAGCTTTCCCACTTCTGTACCTTCATCCTGATATAGCATAGCAGAGCTGTCATTTTATGTGGGTAAAAGAAATTATATGGAATACCACACACCACAGCTAAAATCAAGTCAAGGGCAGGAAATCTTAGTGGTGATTTCAAACTGTAAGTGCTCAGTACACAAAAAAGTATGTCAACACGTTTTATAAAACATGAAATTAAATAAATTAATGTTGAAGTTACAATCAATGAAATGTCATTCTCTTTTCTTCCATTTGGAAGATTGTTCTTGACCTTTGGAGCCACTTGAAATTCACTGCGAACAAACACTCAGGAACTGTAGGTTCTACAAAGCTGAACAAGAATAAAGCTAGTTTACTACAATAAATCAAATTGTGTTCCTCAAGGACTTTTGGTGCCACTTGCCACATATTTATAGACACCTTACATTTTTAAAGCTATAAACAAATTGTTCCTTTCTTTTAAAAAATGTATAAAATTGCAGTGCAAATAAAAACCCAAGTTTCTTAGCTGCAGGTGAAATTCACAATTCAAGAACCAGTTAAAAAATTGCCTTTGGCTTCTTGCAAACTTAAGACCAGGTTCTGCTACAGAAAATTCAAATGGTAGTGGTTTTCAGTAATGACTGAGAAGCAGTTGGCTAACAGAAGCAAGGGTGAATAACACAGTAAGTTTTTTCAAAGCACATGTTTATCTGACTGAAGAATTGAGAACCTGGCTTATATTCTTACTCGCTCTGGATTCCACCTACACAAATTTTGAAAGGTGAGTTATCACACAAGAGTTCTGCAATCACTAACATTTGACGATAAAATTATTACAAAGTTTACACTCGGGAAAGGACTTTTCTCAACTCAGACAGAAATGGAGTGGTGTTTTTTGTGGAATTTGGAGGGTGGACATGCCTGTTTTTTTCTTTTGTAGTTGACATATGGTCCAGTACCCAAAAAGCCCCTGTGATGTGCCTTCTTTTGAAGGGCTTCTGGAAAACAAAGAACAACTACCTTTCATTCTCTCTCCCTGTAGCTTTTAATCTTTTCTGTAGAACATTATATGAAAATATGTATTGATGACACCCTTGTTCTTAATCAAACACCTACTGTTTGTGATTGTGGAAAATGGTCTTCTCCTGACCATTATCACTATGTCTGAAAATAAATTGGTAGCAATAAGATTCATCTGGATCCTCACACAGAAAATGCTGCATATGAAGCAGAGATTGGACTATATCTTTAGCTCCAATTTAATACCAGAACTTTCATTTTTTATGCAAGATTCTGTAAACTATAAAATAAAGTAGAAAACAAAAAGTAAAATAAAATGCATAATGAGCATAAGGTGGTACTCCAAGGTAGTCCAAAAATGTTACCTCTGCTCTTGCAGTACTTCAGCACTGGGGTTTTTAAACTCTGGGATCCATCAAATTCAGACAAGAACATTAACTAACAGATAATGGATATGGAGTAAAATACATTGAAGCAGATGTTCTTAGCTTTTTCACCAGGTCTAACACACAGTCTTAGACTTTCATTATATATGCTTTGCAATGTAGAAGATGAGATGTGGGAAATGTTAGTAAGAAGGGCTTAGATTAAGAAAAGTAAGTTAGTTTCCACTTGGAAAAAAAAAAAAAAAGAGATCAACAGTCAGTTAATGTCAGTTAACGTGGCTGTGCAAAGTACTGGAAAGGTAGCCCTAAGAAAGGTTGATGGCAATAGGTTATTCAGTGAGAAAATGCAGCACCTAAAGCAGGATGGCATGAACTGAAGCTAAGAGAGAAGGCATCAAAACCATGTCAGAAATAATGTATTTGCACAGATGGTGATTAATATATGAAATGGACCACCAAGGACAGCAGCAATTGCTGTTACCATGAACTCAATCCAAAACAGTTATATGAGCACTTAGAAGAAAAAATTATTATAGGGTACAAAGTCTAGACAGGGATTGCTCAGTTGTTGACAGAATACACAATGGGCTGCCAAGCCAGTATTTAAGGTTCTGTTGGAAACACACACTGTTCACTGTCTGTCTGTTTCACAGGCCTTTTGCACATGCACATTCAGCAGACACTTGTGAAACTTCATTACTCCTTGAAGAATGAGTTATACTGAAACCTTTATGGAGAAGAGCATCTTACAGGGAAATTCACAGTGCATGAGGGAGAATCAGAAAAAGATTTCCTAGTCTGTCTAAAACTAGCAAGTGTCACTCATGCCTTTCCCACCCATTTCAATCGATCAATCAATCAAAAGAAATAGGGTATTTCTTCCTTAGTGTTATATTAGTACAGGACATTAATCAACTGTTGAACTGTGGACAGAAGCATCCTTTCATGCACCATTTTCAGGCATTAAGATTTCTTACTACTTCTCTTGTTCTGCAGTGATAAACAAACTTAATCTTACATAACATAAAATTGAACAAATTAAAGTGCTGGGCCTAAGGTTGGACTGGATGATTTTTGAGGTCTCTTCCAACCAGATGTTTTCTGTGATTCTGTGAAATGCTTAATTTTAAGAGATATTCGCTTTACATCTGTTTAGATTGTGACAGGGATTAATGTGGGAAGGAAGTGAGCAACGATTGACTCATAATCCAGAGAAACACCAGAAACTGTGAAAAACAATAGAAAAGCTATAATACAGGTAAATAACAAAAAAGGGATAAAAGCTAAATGGTAATAGCATTCTGGGGAAGCAAGTCCCTCCAGTTGTGGTGGGTTGAAGTTTCCCCCAGCATTAACTTTTAGCCGGACTAGCTCAGTTAGAAGCAAGTGACGCTGTATTTACAAGCAAAAAACCCTACACTCTACAATGGAATGCAATGAATACATACAAAATATACAGTATTTACAATATTATACAGATACTTACAATTAGCAAACAACACAAACCCCCACCGGTCAAAAAAAACAGTGAAGCTACTCCACTGCCCCCCTCCCCCTGCCAAATCTCCCAGACCCCCTGTACCAAGAGAGAGAAGCTGATCGAAAAGCAGTGGGTTAGATTTATCTCAAAGTCAGCCAGAAGCATTAGCTTCTACCAGGCAAAGCAGAACAGCTGGGATCAGAGGAGAAGAGAAAAGGAATGAAATGTGAAGAATTGTTACGGTACAGCTCCTTTTACCCCAGACATTTATCCCATGCACTTGTTTAGAACAATCTTTTGTTTTCCTTTTTACACCCATTAGTGATTTATTTATACTTTTCTACTTTTCTGCTCAAAATCTGCAGCTACATTTTAAAGGCATAGCCTAAAACTACCACACCAGTTTATCCATCTACTCAGAAGAAATGTATCTCTACGGATAAATAAAAGTTTTGAAGACCAAAATCATAGAATCATAGAACGCATTGGGTCAGAAGGGACTGTTGAAGACACTGCTCAGCAATGGCTAAAATGTGGATGTATTCTCAACACTGTTTTACTTACAAAGTATAGCAACATTAAGGCTGCTATAAGGAAAACTAATTCTATCCTAGCCAGACCCAGTAAACCCACAAACGAGTTACAGGCCAGATGCCAGTATTTGTGTACCTGAAAAACAACCAGCATATTCTTCTGTGAAGTCACCAGAGTCAAAGACAGAAATATGAGTAATTTATAGATTCACTTTTGCAGTGATTCAGCCATAGCAGATGTAGCAACTGCTTATCCAGTTAGTGGGTTGCTTAAGCACCAGAGTTGACAAAATAGCAGCATTAGACTGGTTCAGAATAGTTAGCATCTGTTTAAGAGCCATGATCTTTTAACAGTATAAGATTCTTGTAAAAGCTCAGAATAAAATAAGCTCAGTGGGTATAAACTGAATCTGTAAGCATGAGCTGCAAACACTTATGGAAATATGGTTTAAAAATGGACTGAGGTCCTATATAATATATAGAACAGTGTCACTGCAAACTGTTGCCATCTGTAGTTTCATTAAATCAATTGATGCAGTGTCAGAGCTAAAACTAAAAGAGGAAGCAGTTTTCTGAGTAATGAAAGGCTATTTATTAGTTTGGTCTCATTTTGTAATAAAGATACTTGGAAAAGATGAATAGTTTAACTGTGACTCATAGCCAAGAAGATCATTGGTGGAATTACAGGTAATTATAATTTCTGAGAAACTCACCTCTGAGTTTGGACAAAGTGTCAAGGATTCTTGATTAGCAATCTGCCACCTTTATAATGCTGTGGAAGGCACAGGAAATAAAAAGGGCAGTCAAATCAACCTTCATTAATCATGTATGCTAAAACTTACAGTTCTTATATAAATAGAATATTAAGATAAATTACTAAGAGTCAGTGTTCTGCCAGAAAAGCAATCTCAGCCTCTTTTGCTGGAGTACAGATTTGGCAGCATTTTAATCCATATTAACTGTCTGACCAATATTGTAAGTTTATGTCCCAAAAGCAGATGGGCACTCCAATTGTTCATGTTTGCAATAGACTTTCCCCCTCTTAAGTGAAAGCTAATATGAGATAAATTGTAAGCACCTAAACAGTATTTTAAAACTGCCTTCAGTTGGTGAGTTAACTGTGGAGGACCTTTAGCCCCTCTACCTACACCCTTGCAGAAACTGTAAGAAACTCTAGGTCAGTTTTTACAGTATTCCTCCCTCCACCCCCCATCATATTAGCAGCTGTGCTTTCACTAAGCTTGAGGCAAATACATCCAGCTGCACAAATCACAGTCTTGCTCAGCTACAATTAGCTATTGATCAAAGACAAAGATAAATATTGTAATTCAAAATGTCGCTCTTAATGGAGATGTCAGCAAATAACCAGACATCAGACTCAAACTTTGTTTTAAAGTTGATTCTTTAGCATCCTAAATTCTCACAAGTCTTAGGCAGCAGTAACGGGAAATATTTAACATCCAGCAGCACTGAATAAAAATCTTAATTTAAAGATAATGTACATCTTTAATACCCATTAAATATCCTTAAGAGTGATTCACTTGGAGGCAAGGTTTTCATATACAGCCTGTAATACTCTACATGTTGACTTCTTATGGACACCAAAACTCAGTTTTTGAGCACTCACTTTCATCGTTGTCCTATTGCCTTGCAAAATCAGTTTCAGAGATGTGAATATATGTGTAAATCTCTCAACTGCTAAAGCAAATGATGCAGAAAATTAAAATTTGGGATCTGAGTTTAAACAGGATAGCTGTATCAGGGTGAATAGTGTCTGGTTCCAGTGGGATTTTCTGTTGCAGCTTAAAGATGATGATGAAAAAAGACTTGTGCATTAGAAGTATTCTTTGTTGATGAAAGGTGCTGTTAGATATAAAGAACCACAGAGCCTGTGTTATACTGTAACTTTTAGGTAAAAGTCATTCTCATACAGAATCTCCTTGTTCCCATTTCCTTAGGCACAGGGAATATTTGTAGAAGATTACTTTGAAATTTGTTAACCAATATACTAAATGAATTCAAAAATATCCATGGTCGAGAAGAAAATGACCCCACCTAACGTGTCAGCTCATGGAATTTCATCACAGAGACAACCAAAAGAGGAGATAAAGAGGGCTTTGAGTTGGTACAGATCTTTGTCGCAATCCATTCACAGAGCAGAACTGTGCCCATGAAAACTGGTTTGTCAGTATGCAAATTTTGGGAAAAAATAATTAAATTGATTAGGTAACTTTTAGCAATAGGCCACAGCTATGTAGGTCACAGTAAATGCCATTACTTGCCATCACCTAATAACACAGTGAACAATAATGTGTGTCACATTGATCTTCCTTATGCTAACTTTTGCCACTTACGTGCTAAACCACAAACATCCATAACCCTTTCTGATTTATGGCATAGAAGGCTATATGCAGATTTACTCTCTAGAAAACCTCCTCATAGCTTCTGAAGCACAGAGATATTTTTTAGCAACAAACAGTACACTTCTGCATCTAATATTGTGTAATAGTTACACGAGGTAACTCTCACTCTCCTATCAGCGGGATGAAGAGCATACAATTAAAAAACTAGTCTCAGGCAAATCTGAGTTGCTGTGTCCAAAAAAACCAACTAATCCCAAATTTAAAAGGTAGTGGATCAAATTAATTAAAAAAAAAAAAAAAGCTTGTTCTTTTTAAATGCCAGATTCTCAGCAAGCACAACTGAAGATAAGACAGCTTGCAGAAAATGACAACCAGACTCTCACTGCTAAACTTTGCCACCTAACATTAGAACAAAATTAAATATTTATTAATTTACTGCAATGCAATTATTTTAAGCAGTGTAAATCATTGAAATTATTGCCATAGCACTGTATTTACTGAAATTACCAAGAATAATCATTCGTCTTGTTAGTTATCTCTCTTTTTGGCATAATAAGGAGCTGTAGCACAATATGTTTAAGTGAAAAAACAACAAACATAATTTTATCAACTGTATGAATTGTATTAAGTGAATGATACTGGATCCACCATTTTTTTTTTTGTGGGCATTTTTCATCATAATTTCCTCTTTTGTTTTAATGCATGAGTTCCAGTGTTTCTACTAGATAGATAACTCATGCCACATGCCATTTGGAAGTTCATGTTTTTTCCTGAGTCTTGCAGAAATCTTCAGATTTCCTTAAGCAGCAAAAATTCAGCCTATTTTAATCATTCTAATCTTCAGGAACCTCTGCTAGCTCATGCTAACTGTTATTTCTGATCACCAGTCATATGAGGTATAACAGACATACAAAATGCCTCAAGCTGAGGATTATCACAGCTTTTTCTCTGATGTGAGCAAATTCCGAAAGCCAATATTATATCAAGTGTGACCACTGTACAATATCAGCGAATTCTTGCATAGTGCTTTTCCTCTAATTCATTTACAGGACTTTACAGTCTTACATACCCTTAACAGGCAAACATTTTACCTTTTTTTATTTTTAAGGACACTTCATGGAAGTTTGCAGTTTCCTCTCAGACTGATTTTGGTAGATCATGCATACCCTGGGGAAGACAGAGCTTTAAAAGGTTTGTTTTCTTTTAACAGTCCTGTTTTTCACTGCAACACTCAAACGTTCAAGCACCACGCAGTGATCATTCAGGGCAGACACTCTGAACACTGTTAGAAGTGGCAACTGTGTTTTCATAAGCCGGGTGGATTTTTCTAAACAGCAGGGATGCTCTGCAGGGATACAAAGACTGCTCTCTTCTACTACTTCCACCAAGAAAACAGCAGCCATATCATCTATGTCCAGTAGGCTCAAATTTAGTACGTTTCAGAATTGTTTCTCATTTTGTTTCCAAAATAAAATTATCCAGCTTGATATGTTTTCACTGCACTTTGAGGCTTTCATGGGTTTGTTTGTATTTCCCCCCCCCCCCCCCAAATATATAGAGATCAAATGGTTAGATTCATCTTAGCTCAGTTGCACAGATTCAAAATCAAAACATTTTGAAAGCATTTTCTCCAACAAGGGCGTATTATGTGTTATTACAGGATAACATACAAAATTAGCTACGGAATTATTTCATTTGGCATTTTGTCTAATGGTAGAGAATAATTAAGTTATAAATACATGTTGCGATTATATTAAGTGCCCTAATTGCCAGTTGATGCACAGGAAATTAGCTATAAAAGTCATATTAATATTAAGTGGAAACTGTATTAATAAAGCTGTTTGCATCCCTCTGAAGGTTTACTACTCAAGTTAGAAGTAGTCAGGAAATTCAGTGCAAGGGAAATTGTACCTATATGCCCATATACATGTCAGAGTTAAAAAACTCAGTATCTGACAATATTTGTCACTTTGAACCACAGTTTCCAGAATCTGTTGCATATGTATTGCTTTGTCAGACATAATTTAACTTATTAATTAAAGGTACAGGTAGACTGCAGATTAAAGCAACATAACAAAAAATCCTAGACATAGTGGTTTCAGGATCTAAATCTGCTTGTTATTACTACTTACTTTATAAGATAGATTTATGCAACCAGGCAGAGTGGACTTGTTTGCTTGTTGCCCTGTCAGGCATTCCCATGAATTTTGCAAAAATAGTCTCTGTGTAGAAGGAGGTCATGTAATTGCTCAGAATGGCCCCAAATCACAAGTCCATGCCAGACACCTTGCACAAGTCTACAAGAGCAATCATGACTTTCATCTAAATCATTGTAAAAATCTTCACCTCCAAGCCTGCAGACAAGTCTCAACACTCAGTCCAGAAAACAAATTTTAGGAATGGTTGCAACTCTTACTCAGAACAGTCCACCAGTTTTACACTTCATACCAAATCTGAGTACCATCCACACACATATATACATATATATTTTGCAATACGCATAGACAAAATAGACAGTTGACACACGTGTGGCACTATAGACACAGCTACACTGAAGTCAGCAGGCACAAATTTACCTTACCTCAGTGACTACAGTATTGGTGTTTTTCTAGGGGAATACTTTGTCATAGTTCCATTAAAAATTATAGTAACTTTCATTAGAGTTTGCTCACTCTTTTTCAACTAGTTTAACTTTTCTTTGTATCAGCTGACTCAAATCAAAGAAAGGATACCCATTTCCTTTAACACATACTAAATCAGATCCTAAATCTAATGGTGCTACTGATGGTATCAGAATGGTTATAGTGAAAAGGTGTTGAGTTTCAGGCTGGCTTGTTTCTCTAATATTCCAATATGCTGTAAGTAGTTTAGAATTTTATTTGCTAGCTTTATCTGATATCAGACAGCACATCTGTTGGTTCTGTCATACAATGGATGTAAATGCTTCATTTGTTAAGGAGATTAAAGACTATGTCCCAATGGACACAGTTCCATGCTAGCCATGGAGTGCTCTTGAGTTAAAAGGCATAAATTTAATTGTTGGACTTGATAATTTGAAGGACTTTTCCAACCAAAACAATTCTATGACTCCAAATTATGAAAAATGTGAGTTGAAGTAAAAGGCAACTGTAGCTAAAGACAAATCAGACTGAGATGTCAAGTTGTCATTGTTATGCATGTACATGTGCACAGTTGTGGACCTTGTTCACGGTGAGAGCTGTTTATAGCACTACATAGTAGCAGAAGTGTTGTAAGTTATTGGTGTCCATCTCAGCTTTAGTTCTGGCCCTATTTCCTCATGTAAAAACTATGAGCTTTGATAGATCTTATAAGAAAATACAGTGATTTTCAGTCTGCTTTCCTCAATCTGTGGAAGAATTTCATAGACAATAATGTCAGATTAGATATTTTTATAGTGTTTCTACATACAAGCTATGATATAAGCACAAACCCAGACAGACAATAAGGTTTCTAGACATGGTTCCCCTCTCTCCCCTCCTTCCTGCAGAAAGTCTGGATAACGTGGCAAAAGGAACGAACAGGACAGGACCATGCATGTCTGGTAAACAACCTGTATCTGGGGTGAGGGCATGTGTACTGACCACAGCCTGGCAGAACCCCTTCTCATTGGGTAGCTACGTGCTGGTTTCAGTTGCCCATTGGCCCAATTAGTCTCGGGCAACATTTATATACAGGCTGATTTCTAGTTGCCTGTACCTTGCTCAAGCCTTGCTTAGCCTTGCTCAAGCCTAGTGTGCTTGAACCTGCTTGGACCTTGTCTGGCTTGAAGTTGCCTCGAGTTTCCTAGCCTCAAGTTGCCCAGTCCAGCGCCTGGGATATAGCCGCAAGCCTACACACTGCAAGCTACGAGAGAAGCCATAAGCTTAGGAGTTGGAGACAAGCTTACTTCCCCTTGTGATCAGGATTTTTGCTGTGCCTCAGTTCACCCATCACAAAGCAAGCACCTGTTGTGGAAAAGCATCATTAACGGCTCACTGTCTACTGAAGCCAGACCAGCCATCGAAGACTGCATGGTAACCTGTTGTGCCCAGCACATGAGCACCCCAAAGCCTCTAATACACAGCAGCAGCACTCCCTACTTGAGTACAAGCAGCTGTGAGCAATTAATTCACTGCCTCTTTGGCATAATTGTTCTTGTTGAGTGTGTCCCCCCACCACCACTCCCCGGGGTATTCTCTTTCTGTTAGTTCCTCCTGGTTTGCATAAAACAGTTAAATTGTTATAGTTGCCCAAATACTGTACATTCCCATTGTAAATATATTCTGACCATACATCAAACCTTTTGATAAGTTTTGGCAATTTTCATATTAATAAAAGGTCATTAATATTTGGATTAATATTGCCATGTAGTTTATAAATGAAGGAAATACTATATCCTTTCACAGCATGAGATTTCAAAATAAAAATTATCAGAAAATGGGACAAGAAATTAACATGTATTATACCAAAGGAAGTAAAAATTGTGCAAGGAAGTGCATGCCTTTGATTATTTTTGCCTTTAATTGTTTTGTTATCTTAAAGTGGGACACCAAAGAGATACAGGTCACAAACCTGATAAGCCAGATGATATATTTCTTATCACAACAATCATTCAAATTAATTAGAGAAGTTATCTTGGCTATAAAAAACTATTTTAAATCTGCTTTAAAAAAAAGAGTTTTTCTCTCAGTCTGTCTTTTACCAAGCTGTATTCAAATCAAAAATTAAACGGACAGCAATATAGATAACACTGATAACAGTCACAGTCCCCATTATGTGTTGCAAACCATATAAAAATTATAGTCTTACAGGAAGTAGTGTGTTTTTGTTTTTAAAGAGAATGAACAGGCAGGTATATAACAAATTCCTAGTAGAGAAGTCTGCTTTTGGTTCACTTAGGGGCTGTAAAATTTAGGAATGAAAGGCAACAGGAACACAAGTAGATAAGGGTATATTATTTATATTGTCTTTAAAAAATATTGCAGATTTGTAGGAAGAGATGTACAAAATATATTTCAAAATAATATTTCTCTCTCTCTTTGTTACAGATTCTATCTGGAAAATTGGAACTTGAAGTTGCTAACACTGCACAATGCCATAGAGTCTGCACAAGTCATTAAAACTGAATGTCACCTTGCTAGCTTCCTGTTGTGGTGTGGAACGATGATCAGGTGTATCCTGTCACTACATCATTTGCTCTTCAAATATCTTGATGCATTTTCCAGCAGTCTAGAAACTGCAGTAAAGAAGAGAAACCTGGAATTGATTCCCATTTACTGGCAAAAACAAAAAGAAAAAAGAAAGAAATCCCAGTGTCCCAAGACAGGGAGTGCTGGTTTCATATTCTTCTTCCTTGGGTGTATTAATTCAGCTCTAAATGCTAACTACAAGCACTTTCCATGCTTCCCATGGCACAGCTACTTCAAGTATCACACCAGAACTGTAACCAAGTCCTTTCTGATATACATTGATCAATGCTGCATGTCAGCTGGATTGCATGTCAGTGTGTCAGATGGATACACACTTAGACAGGAATGCAAGCATAAGGCAAAAGCAGAAATGAGGGTTGGAATCACCTGTAACTCCGTACTGCCTGGTTATGAACCAATCTGCGCTAGACCACTGAAAAACCTGCCTTGACACACTGACTCATAGCACAGGGCACCTTAGGATGGCACTCTGCATTCCTTTCAAAATAATCTTCACATATATTTAATTATCAAAGTGCACACAAACACACACACAGTTATGACCATTGGCAAAATTGATATTCATGCACTAGTTTCCAGAAAAGGTTTCCTTTTGTCACTACACTAAAGATCCAGAACTGATTTGCATTCTCCTTCATAAGTAGCCTTAAAAATTGTCAAGCATTAGAAAGAAGAAATGCTCAACATCACTTAGCAAAGTTAGCAAGGAACCTGAAGATAACAATGGTAATATCATAGCAGTTTAATCAATACTGAGGTTATTAATATCTTACCTCTCTGTAAAATCAAAAACAATCTGAAATCATACAGACCTTAAGGATATTTTTTTCTTCATCTTGTTGTATACAAAGCTTGCTGAAATATGACCCCTTTTTAGCAGGCAGATGTGTCATTTCCTAAAGATAAAAACTAACTGAGTTGGAAAAAAATCATCTTTAAACAGTCTGATGCCATGAAGACTTTAAATTATTGCTAAAGTGCAGACTCTAGCTATAACCAGAAAAAGAAGTTGAAAATTGGTCATTTTGACAATATTCAAAGGCTCCACTCATCAGGATACTGCCTGAGTGTAAAAGAAAAGCTTTATCTCAGTGACCTTCTTCCATCCTCCACCCTATGAAACCAAGTCATGAAAACGGGTGCTTTTTCTTCCTCTCAATTACATTTGAGGCACAGTTTTACTGTACGGCCCCTAGATCCAAACTTCTTCCGGTTTGCACCTGAAATGTAGTAAATCTGCTGGACAAACACTCTAAATATTTGAAGGCAAAGGGTAGAAGTACACAGTATCTGAAGCAGAGAGAGAGCATGTACAGCCACACATGGGATGACATTTGGCATAAAATCTAACTAAAGGTCACTCTTCTTACATGGACTTGCCTTTTCTTATATCTGCTGAGACACTCAAAGGAAAACCTGTAGCAAAGTTTCTGAATGGAGCATCTATACAGTTTGTGGGAAATGAGAAACAGGATGGTCCAAACAACATGACGTTTTATAGACTCTTTCTAAATAATACCTCTGGGATATCAGTACAGCAAAGATCTTTTCATAGAATCACAGAATCAACCAGGTTGGAAAAGACCTCAGAGATCATCAAGTCCAACCTGTCACCCAAGAGCTCATGACTACTAAACCATGGCTTCAAGTGCCACATCTAATTCCTCTTTGAACACCTCCAGGGATGGTGACTGCACCACCTCCCTGGGCAGCCCATTCCAAGGGCTAACAACTCTCTCTGTGAAGAACTTTCTCCTCATCTTGACCTTAAACTTCCCCTGGTGCAGTTTGAGATAGTGTCCTCTTGTTCTGTTTTCCTTTGAAAAGAAGACATTCACCAATGTAAAATCTTCAGTTTTAGTTTTATGTATGATTCAACAGGAACTTTTATCTTTATCCTCAGTTATACCTCCAGTTCAGACAATATCCGTCACACATTAAAATAATTAAAGATTTAATTCTATAAGCCTGCCTCCTCCCTTTTTCTTGCCTCTTATGCTCACATCTACACACAAACATATACATATATCAGTCAATAAAAAGGGTACCATCAATTGCTGCATCATGCTCCAAGCATGGAACAAGCTCAAGGTGATGTTTTCTGATCTGGGAATTAATGTCATCTTATGCATCTTCTAGACAGATAATGAATTTTATAGGATAAACTGAATGCCAGGAATTGTGCCTATACAGTGCCTATTTATGTCAAGATGAGCCTTTTACTATAGCATGTCAATGTTTCTACAGGAAAGAGGAGCAGAAATAGTACCTCCTTGCTTTCTCAAGATGGAAAGACAAGAGATGAAAAGCAGATCAACCAAGAGTATTGAAACAGCTAGGAGCAAGAAAAACATCTAAAGATGAATGGCTGTACAGAAATGTATGTCAGGGAAGACAGAAATTTGTATGATACCTTAGACCTTTCTTGGGCCTGAAAATTTTAGAATTTTTTAATCCTGTTTTCTAGTAAATAGTTATTTTGAAAAAAAAAAAGTAAATGTTCAGAATATGAACCACAGAAAAGAGATATTTCTGGCAACATTTAGTCGTACAAATAAAAGCTTAGGTGCAAGGCCTAGTTTTACTAATTATCTAAACCAATAACTACTTTTCCTGTGTAAGAAAGCTCTCTCCATTTTCACATTTTTCTCCTAAACATTTTACAGCAAATATAAAAACTGAATTTAAGCTATCACCAATATACTAGCAATTAAATTTGGTCATTAAAACTGAGCATTCATGTGCAAAGATAAAGCTCTTGCTGATAAGAGATGTTCCTCCTGGTGTTGATTTCTGTGGTTTATAAGAACAATAGTCCTACATATCAGAAGATTGGGGTTTTTTTATGGGCTACTTGCAACTTCCTGAAGAGTTTAACTTTTCCTTTGGTACAGTCAGAAGCAACACTAACTGCAATCTCCTTTTGGTCTGAAGAAGGCAATTCCCCAAGTCTTCTACCCTGCCATGCATATTTCATGCGCTGAAAGGCTGGAGATGTGTAAGGCAAGGAATCCATAAGGTATTATATAATGTTTTTAAGGGCCATGCTATTATTCTTTTCTGTCACTGACTTATCACTGCTTGGAAAGTTCACCGAATGCTCTGCCCACCATTCGCAGATATCTTTGATTGCCTTCTAACACATCTGAAATGAGCACTAGCCTGCTGAGAGACCAGGAACAGCTTTACAGAAAAGTAATTTTTCTTCAGAAGAGACACAAGGTATCCAGCGGTGGTCACATCAACTGGTGTATCAGATATTTTCATTTAGTACTTTCTGTTCCTGAGATCTGAACCTACTTGATCTGAAATTCCAGCAAATATATAGGACAGAAAATAGCATCATTTGAGAAGGATTTTATTTACTTACCTGCAATAGCTTGAAATGATTTTAACTTGGGAAATATTTCTATGGGCAGGACCAGTTAATAATTTTTTTTCATTGTGTGTTTTGAATCTTGTTATGTGATACTTAAAGGTATCAAATAAGATTCTGTCTCAAGAGCATTTGTATTGGTTTTCTCACACTGAGTAATCAGGTCTTGTTGACTTTTGGATGCTGCTGTTAATTTAAAAAAATAATTCCTCAGGTTTATCTTACAATGACAGATGGTTTGGTTAACAAATGTGGCAACACACTAATGGTGTCATGTTCCTAGCACTTGGTACCCCAGGGCACACTGTACACAGCAATGTTGAGTGTTATAGATATATGTAGCTGTAATCACATTTTCTCTATTCTTTCTGATTATGAGACATTTTAAAAGGTCTATGGTTTCTGAGCACTCCCTGTTCACAGGGGAGTTTCCTTCTCTTCAGTGACACCACAAAACAAAAGCAGCAGAGTTACTGAAAATGGTGCTTTTATAAACCTGGAGAAAGAGTGCACAAGCATGTAGCTTGCACTGTCTCTCCTCTAGTACAATTGTGACAACTCTTCAGGGTTTCTTCTCTCACTCCTTGCAAGTTCATTCATCAGTCTCAATAGCACATCATTTCCTCAGATAAGCAGTCTCTTCCTCGGATATGTCTACAGAATAAGAAAAGTATAGGAAGTGGATAAAGAGAGAAAATGGCATGGAGTGATTCCCAAGCAGCCTAGGTTTACCAGAAAAGGCCAGGGGAAAAAACCCTTTACAAAGTAAATGGTAAAAGGCTAAATAAGACTGTGAGAAGGTGAGTTTGAGGAAAAACAGATGGGCAGTTACAATGAATTAATTACAAAACATGGATTTGAAATGCATTACATAACAGTTGATAGTTGCCGTTAGCCATTTTCAAATGGTTTGCTTTAAACAGATTTTGCTTAATAAAAGGAAAAAGAAGCCTGTAACACTAAAAGGCTTTCTAGTCTAGATTCTTAAAGTCAGCTTTGAAAGGATTGCTTTGAGAAAAGCTCCGGTTTTCCCCCTTCCCTTCCACTTCCCTTCTTCCCCTGTCCCTTCCCTTTCCCAGCCACATTGTTATTTTTTACTTTTCAAGACTCAGTGGCCAACAGGCAAAAGACTGCAGAAGGCCTTATAAAAACAGAAACTTAGACACCACTGCATTTTTGTTCATCTTTCCAAAGAACGCCTACTAAGGCTAGATTCATTACTTACAAGACAGAATCAGTGACGTGGGTAACGAAAACCAACCTCCAGACTATGTAACACTGTACAAAAGAAACTGTTTTTCTACTACAGACTACCATCTCTTACATTCGATTCCATTTCATAATCCTGTGAATTGAAGAAGTGAGTGAGGTCAGGTGCTTTTATGCCAGTCTCCCTCAGACTGAGTTTTGGAATACAAGAAAATCCTATTCTAAGCTATAAAATATGCTTCTTCAGGTATCTTCAGGTATCAGTTTTCTGCAAAAGTCCACTTTGAGGAGATGGACTAGTGGAGTAGTTTATTTAATAGGTGTTTTTCATCACTTCTACATAATTTTTTTCATTGCATCTAGGAAACATTGCCAGTGTCACTTAATACCATATTTCACAGTCTTGAACAAACTTTACCTAAGTTACATACCAGCAGTAGACAAGCAATGAAAAGAATAATTCACTTACTGACATTTCAGGTTCTCTATATTCACCGACTCCATAATGCCAAACTATTGCCCTGGAGGATAAAAAGAAAAGAAAGTCATATATGGAGGTGGCTGTTGTTTTCTGAACTGTTGCTGTCCTCTCACTGTGTGTCTGAAGGAGGAATGGTTACCTGATAACCACTCCTGCAGCTCAAAGTGGTTAAAGTTCAAAACAGGCATATTGTACCACCGCAGGGAGAAACAGTTATCTCTGTTTACTGCCCTTCATCCTTCCATCCAAAAGTGAAATCCTACAGATGCTACAAAGAAAAGTTTAATAAACTAAAATTCACTTGAGCCATTTGCTAAAGTAGAACAGAAATCTAAATCTACCCTGGTTTGTAGGAAAATACAGGGAAATATCTCAGAAACTGAGCCCATACATCTACAATGGCATACATTTATCTTGTTTTGACTAATATTAGCCTCTCTGTGTCCTCTCTAACTCAAAGCTACTTAAGTAAAAGCCCAACACTTCATATTTCTCATTTAGTAGGAAACAGGAAATAGCATATTTACAATCTATTTTCTTTCACACAGGAGAACATACGGTAAAATATGCAAAAAAGTGTCTCACAGTATTTGCCAGTAAGCTGCAATTCCAAAGGTATTTGCTAGTTTTGTTTTCAAAGCCAGTCTGCCAAACACTTAACAGTCTGATAGAATGTCTATTGTTATCTTTGCTTTCATCTGTTGAATGGTATTAAAAGATGCTAAATGAGGTATTAAGGGATTTCATAATAATACTCTTCAAATTGCTGCAAAGGCTACAGTTTGTAATTCATTTGGTGGTAAACAGTGGGGCTGTTTCATGAGACAGGCATTTTAGCTTGTCAGGGACAAAATTCTGCTGTTCCTCATCCCTTCTGTTTTCTCAACAACACTGAGTTGCAAGTACTAAATTTACAATTGCACCTTCCAAAACATTTGGATTTTAACAGACCAAATTTCCTTGGAAGGAATTTAAAGAAAGAACTACAAATACCCCCATCACAGTCTCTTCCAATGTTATTCATGGAAACATTTTGGTTGGAAAAGATCTTTAAGATCATCAAATTCAACCACTATATAGCTCTACCAAGCCTGGTACTAATCCATGCCCTTAGTAACACACCTCTTCATTTTTTAAAACCTTCAGGGATGGTGCTTCAACCACCTCCTTGATAAGCCTATTCTAGTGTTTGATAACCCTTCAATGAAGAAATTTCTAATATCCACTCTAACCCTCTCCTGGTGCAACTTAAGGCCATTTTTTCTTACATTAGTGCTTGCTATTAGGGAAAAGAGAGCAACACCCACCTCACTACAACTTGCTTTTGGGTAGTTGTAAAGAGTCATAAAGTCTTCCCAGAGCCTCCTCTTCTTCAGACTTAACAACCACAACTGCAGGATCCAGAACTTGGCCTTGTCTGAATAGCATAAAATTGGCCTTAGCCCATCAAACCAGCCTGTCCAGGCCCCTCTGTAAAGCCTTCCTATCCTCAAGTAGATCAACGATCTATCCCTGTTTAGAGTTGCGAATACTTTCCCCCCACCAAGAGACCTACTAGCTCTAGCAAATCTTTCAGGTTACAGAAAATGTTATTCTGTTCTCTTAAAAATAAAATAAACAAGGAAAGAAAGGTAGGGGGTAAGGACATTTTTGCCATTCATTTATTTCAGGAGCTAGAGGTTCGGGAAAGGGTCTGAAAGTTCTAGATTCTTCCTTTCTTCAAAAATAAGTGTTTCATCACCATAGAGCCATGAAACATATTTTTCTTTCTTTCACTCAGAAAAGGACTTTCTGCCATGGATAAAAGCCACAGTTTAAATCCAGATGTTGGCAGGTGAAAAGGAAGGGGCCTTTCTTTCCCATTTGTTAGCCTTGGCAAAGAAATTAAATTACTATTTGAGCAGCATCACAGCAGCGTGTTGCATCTTTCACACTTACCAGAGCCATGAACCTTGTGACTGAAGAGAGTCACTTTTTTCTTCATAAAACATCTGACTTTCTCTGACGAAGAACATGACAGATGAGTGACTAAAATGGGATTGTAAATAGGCCTGTGATGCATGTTGGGTTATATTTTTATTTTGTAACATTCAGCACTAAGTAATGTCTTCCTTTTGTTGCATGCAGTTTCTAAGATGAGTTTTTCCTGACTAAATATCTGGAATAAATAGTAAATAATGTTGCAAAGACATGCAAAGTGTTCAGGTACTCAAAAGTACAACAGCATAGCCCTTCAAAAGCCTTCTAGAGAGCTCACTTTCATCTATACAACATGAAAACAAAATCAATTCTGCTTAAAATAGCATAAGTGATCTAGTAATTGAAGCAATTTTTACAATACAGCTTGTGCAGTGACAGGAGAAAATGCAGGATATTTTTTATTTTCTAGAAAATGGCTCAAAGGCAGAGAGAGCATAGCCCTTTGAGACTTGCAATAATGTGCCACAAGGGCAATAGCCATGTTACAGAAAATATAACAGATGGTAGTATGGTTGCCTTATTCTTAGATACAGGTTACTGAGCAGTTGCCTTTAGGGCTTAATATTATTTCCACACACACCCCGCTTCTTCTAGACCAAGGCATAGCTTTGTGCATATAACATTTATAAAACAAATGTAAAACAACATAGGGAAATAAATAAAGTTTCAAACAGCAAATTTGAGTTTGATGTGATTTCAGTGTTGCTGGTATAGACTGAAACATAACCTTATGCAATAAAGTAGCCTATATCTATCCCACATTACTTTGAGCTTATACTACTATAGTTCAAAAAGCAGATATGTAAAACCTGTTATAAACCCTCCATGTGCTTTGCCAGAAAGTTCAGATGTGTTTTTTAGGTTGTCACCAAACTGGAGTGTGATGATTGCATAAAAGCAGTGGCACATACATTTTGTAGGAAAAAGATTAAATATTATCATCTACACAAGTTTATATTTCAACTTTCTCAATTTATTATTATTATTATCTAAATCAATTTTTTAATCTAATGGCTTGGAGGTTTTTTGTTTGTTTGTTTCCTAACAGAAGGCAACTGTGTTAAGTTAAAAAAACACCCAAAACCCAAACAGAGCAGAAGTGAGGTTAATAGATTTTTTTTAAGTCCAAAGGGGTCTGTATAAACCTTTAATCTTAACTGAATAAAACAGATTCCTTGAATCTCTGCCTGAAGTTCAAATCCTCTCTGAGCTAATCAAGCATGCAGCAGCCTGCCTTGACTACAAGTAGCTGTGTGGAAGGAATCATTTGCAGCCTGTGGCAACCCATTTTAGCAGCCACCTCCTTGCAACTATTAACATTAAGCAAGACAGAGTTCATATTGCTGGAGCTTCTGGTCATCAATCCTTACAGTTTTAACTAGTTATTTACAGAACCTAACACTTGTATTTCCCCAGGGGCAAACTTGTGAAGTGTGATCCTTCTCAACCTATGAGTTGCTGCAAGTGCTGATGGAACACGTTATGAAGGAGTTCAGGGTCATTCATTCTACAGATCACTGTATGCTTGGGCTGACAGTACAGCAAGACCCACAATGTCCTGAAGCTCATGGTTGGATATCTTAGACACATTGCTATAGTCATCTTAATATTCCGCTATTTGTACAATCATAATTTATATACATGGGTTCACAGTATCACCAAGGTTGGAAGAGACCTCAAAGATCATCAAATCCAAATTGTTTGGCCAAAATACCACTCTATGACTGTGAGCCACTAACTATTCTTCAAAGACGTTTTCAGAAACACATCTGCTTAAGACACAAGATTCCATCCAGCCTGTATATCACACCCATTCTTGTTTGTTCCCCACAGCTGAACATTTGCTTATATTAAAATTCTTTAACATTTTGGGTCTGGCTAAGCAGGGGACCGTGGCCTGCCTTCTTCACTATTTACTATTCCAGCAGTCTTTGTGTCATTTGCAGAACTCCTGTGTTCTTTGCAAAAACATAACAAAGTACATAATCCCCAAAAAAAACTAATAAGGGTCTTCAACAGCAAAGAATTATTAGAAGGTAAAATAATAGATGCCCACGAGTTTGAGACTATACCAAATATTCATCTATGATCCATAAAAACTAATTTGTAATCTCATCAGTTATGAATGCTACATTAATAAAGTCACTACATTATCAGTCACACGATTCTTCATGTTGCCCTCAACAAAAATCAATATTCAACTGACCTGTCTATAATCAGGTGATGGTATTATCTTTCTGAAATGTTGTTTCAAAAGTGTTTTCTATTAGTAAGAACATTATGAGTCGTCTAAAGTTCATAAAGCTGTTTTCTTAAACTGCAGACTTTATTGTTAACTTATACAGATATTGATACAATTCCTTCTGAAGGCTGAATCCTTAAAAATGTACTGTCTCTCTCTCAAGGTTCAAGAAAAACAAAGTATATAGTATCTTTCATGCAGATGAATACATGAACCATTGTGAGAGGAAGGATAGACCCATACAGAAGGCGATGTGGGGCTGCAGCAGAAACTGTCAGCAACTGCAGTCCTGAAAAAAACCACCAGGTACTTCTCTATACATTTTGTTATTTGCAGGCACTTCAAGTCCTCATGGAATGATCCTCAAACACCAGATTGAGTAAATCAGTATCTGTCTCATTGTGTAGCTTGGGGCTCAATCCAGAAACCAGAAAATTCTCTTAAAACTCTAGATATAAAAGACCTAAACTTCTCCAGAAACTGTCATAATCCCCCTGAAAATTCTGTTCCATGGGTGAAACCTGTAGAAATGTGAGTATTCTCACACTAATTACCCTTAAATGACAGATCCTATGACAAAGCTGGGAACTGAAAAGGAATTTCTGGTTTCCAGGTAATTTTTATTACTGCATATCTTTCCCCTGTATAACTCAAATAGTTTGTGGATGCTTTGTGCAGGCTTCCAGCATGGGCTATGGGCTTTCATTCTATGCTACTGTTTTTCTCCAAAGACCCCTCTCTTATTGGTGACCATTTTCTAGGTAGCTTTTTTTTTCTTTTCTTTTTAATTGGAGGTCTTCCAAAAAACTATCTTTACTTGTGTCTTTGTCTGTTTCCATATGAATTAGTTACTGCTTGGGACTTTTTTGCAGCTGCTGAAGTGAAAAACCCAAACAGGTGCAAGGAGAAGGTGAGTTGTCTGAAGGTTATTTCAAGTATGTTATGGAAACACCATAGACAAATTTCTCTGATGTCTTTACATCCTGTATAAGCTCAGAGACCACCTTTACTGATTTTCCTGAAGCTGCCCAACCAAACAGTAATACATTCTGTGCTTTTATAAGTTATGTCATTGAAAAGCACTGCAGGGCAGCAGGTGTACTAATGTAACAGAGAAGAGCGCTGCTCATTAACTTCAGTGGTTTAAGTTAGGATAAGATTTAGCCCTAGAGCATTATCTTCTAATCTTTAGATGAAAGCAGGAAAAGCTACTTATGATATACCAGTATACAGAAACAGATGCCAGCTGCTGACCACAAAATAAGTCTTTGATATGTCAAAAAAAGGGACTGCTTTCCAGAAATTCCTAACAACTATCACTTTTGAGCACCTATCTTATGCCCAGCTACTGGCATGAGCCCAAAGACATAATTCTAATTTTTTTTCCATTCTGGGTTTTGTCTAAACTCTAACCTCTCTCTCTTCAGATTGCACACAGATAAATAATTTCCTGCACTGAAAGATTATTTTTCAAACTAATCTTATTTAAGAAGTGTCACTGAACTTCAGAAGGTGAATATAGCTTCAGTATCAAGAATTTCAACAGCCTATTCTGCAGACACTACTGTTGATTCTTTACAGCTTGTGTTTGAGCTAACAAATACCAAAAAGAAAGTAACAAGAGGAAAAGTACGTTTCTTCTTCAGATACTCTCTCACATACAAGCCCTTCTTTTGTATTTTTCCTTCAGCTGAGAACGCATTTTGGTGAAAGAGACAGAGAATAAAGAACACAATCCAGCAACCATTATAAATATTTCATCTGTATTTATGGGAAAAAATAGCAACTTCCTGTGCACACAAACACTTGAGAAGCTACTTTGAGGTACTTTGTCAAACAGTATATTAATGGAAACACAGAGGTGAAGTGGACCTACACAAGAAGTTTAGTTCACACTGTCCTGGGACATACATGAGCAGAATTACTAATAGCTGAATGCATATCACCACATTCTTTTTAGTGTTATGAACTTTGCAGCTGCCACAGATTGTGGCGTTCCCCTACCAAATTCAGAAAAAGCAGGCATTCATTTCAGTACAGGTTTTATTTCCAGACTACACTCAATTTTTTCTTTCCACAAACCCAGAGGCTGTCAGCGTATGAAAAAGCTACCATGCTAGAAGCAGCAGATGAAACTCTCCACTCTGTGGAGACTCAACAGAAGTAGGATGTTCTGACTTAGCACAAAAGTGAAAGCCACTATCTTGTTTTTTCGGTTAGTGCTGGAAAACAAGCAAAGCCTCAAGCTTGTTGGCTTGGCATATTTACAAGGAAGCTCATAAAGACCTTCTAGCAAGAGCACATTCAGAAGAGCACCAAGCAAGTTACTCACTATGAACAAATGGAGTTAGGGATGAGATTTGAAGTGCTCATGTATCTTGTAAGTTAAAGACACAGATTTCAATCACATTTACGATTATTCTGCTTTCCTTTAATATGTCTAGGTACTAGAAGGTAATAGGATGTTGAAAAAATGGACTAAATGCTTTCCTGTACTTCTGAAGTAAGACACTAAAACTGGCAAAAATACATTTGCTAGAGGTTGTTTTCAAAAATCACCCCTTAGACAGCCTCTGCAATAGCTGTCAATGGCAGCCAATTACTTTTATATATTTAAATACAATACAGTTGTCAAGGATTTTCATCAGTGATACAGTAACCTGTAAAGACAGGAGCCACAATAACAGTAAGGTTCAGTTTGACATAGTCATGTATTTCTCTGTGTTTTCCTATATGTCTCCCAGGCAAGTACTGCCTCATGTATGCACCAGGACAAAGTAGAATTTGAGGAGAGGCAGAGCCCGGGAGAACCATGCCATCAATAGTAAGCAACTCCTATCAGTAACAAATTAATGAAATAAAACATGGATCCAGGGGAAACAGCTTCTGAATACTAGGACAAAACCTGCTTGGCAAAATTAAGTTTTATGCCAGTCGTACTTGGGAAAGTAAGCCTCAGACTATTTAGATAGATGCCATCTTTCCTGTTACTACAAGGAACCATACAGACCGCCAACTCTGACATTTCTGCTGAGAACTATTTTTTCCCAGTACACCATGGTAAGTCGGCCTTTAAAATGAGTTAAAAGTATCTAAGCCAGAAATATACCAGAATGGCAGTTAAGGAAGTTCAGAGGAAAAGAAAAAGTTGTTAAGCCTGTCAGTCTCAGACAGAGGAGTGTTATGAATGCAGGTACCTAGCAAATCAGGCATGGGAGAAAGTTAAGCACAAAGCAGCACTCTGTTTGAACTTCACAGTAAATCTGAGTATTGACTGTCCACTAGAAAAAAAATTCAGAAACTTTTTACTGAGACTATCAAAGAAATCATTACATGGTAAGCCCCAAAACGTCAAGCTCAGGTAATTCTTCTGAAAACAAATTCTGGTAAAACCGTTCCTACACATTTATAAATTTGTTGAAACAATAAAATTTACAGCTACACCGTGACTCCACCTTAAAGTGTAACTGTGAAGCGAGGGATACAGCTTCAAAGTTTAAGTCTGAATAACTGAACAAAAAGAAAACACCTATGATTTTTATTCCTTCAGAACATCTATATCCGGATACACAATCTCTTTCAGATATTCCGTTATCTCTGATTGGAAACAGAGGAGGTCAGAGTAACTAGTGATCAATTTTTATTGTTAGTTCATTATCTGTATAAAATGAGTTGAAGGCTTTATGTTAAACTAATGTAAATAGATGACCACAGAAAATTTAATTCAAGCAATCACTTTGCTGCTGACCTCAGTAAACCTTTCCAAATCCTTGTAACTACAGAGAATACAAAATCCTTTTACCCTGATGGTGCTTTTTCCAGATAAACACATTTGTACATGACAACACATTTGGGAAAGTAAGCCTCAGCCTATTAATCCCTTAGTCTCCCTGGACTTTATACTCCATTTGCTACAAAACAGTTGGAGGAAAGGCCAGTTAACACTCCAAGGGGAAAACATCCAGAACCCCAGCAAGTCAGTATCTGGTAGATGTTCAGAGATAACCCATGTCAGATCTCCTATAGCGATCTTCTTCATTAGAGAAGGTCAGCTAACTAGTCTCAAGAGTTCAGCCATGCATCAAGTTTGACTTGATGAGGATTTCTTCCTTGTTTAAAAACAGAAAACTAAATGGAAGCGTAATTTATGTGGCAGTAACAGGAGGCACCCAGCCTAAACTGCCAAAACAGGTCAGGGCCACTGCAGTAATCCATACCCACTTTGTACTGCAAGGAGAGAGAGAGAAAAAAAAAAGTATAAATCTACATGTTTTAAAAGAGGGTGACTAAGGAGATTTTGCTCTCCTAGTGGCTTCTATCTAGTGTCAGGAATGCACAAGTAGGAAATCATGTCCAGCTTATTACTGTAAAAGCAAGATACTGGCAGCTCTTTTCAGTTCTCACTTCACACACCCACACTGTAAAATTCTGAGCATGAAATAAATTGCCCTCCCACCTTTCTGTAGAACTTAAAATGGTAAAATGAGCATCAGGCCCTTTCAAAATGTTCAAAACAAAGTGCTTTAAATGATAAACAAATTAGACCATCTGGCTTAGGGAATTTAAATTATTTCCCACTCGCATTTGGCATTTAACTATAATTACACCAATATATGTGAAAGTTTTCACTAGATCAACAAAAATGCTATTACCCTCTTTGTCCTGCATTCCTGTCCTTGCGCATCACTGTACAGTCCCAAAGTACTTCTCTGCTGCTCCTTTACTGGCCCACTGTATTTTCACAAGAAGATGGATGGGCCACGAGGATGATCAGAGGGCTGGAGCACCTCTCCTATGAGGACAGACTAAAGGAGTTGGGGCTGTTCAGTCTGGAAAAGAGAAGGCTCTGAGGTGACCTCATTGTGGCCTTCCAGTATCTGAAGGGGGCCTAAAGGAAGGCTGGGGAGGGACTTCTCAGGACATCAGGTAGTGATAGGACTAGGGGGAATGGAATTAAGCTGGAGGTGGGGAGATTCAGACTGGATGTGAGGAGGAAGTTCTTCACCATGAGAGTGGTGAAGCCCTGGAATGGGTCATCCGGGGAGGTGGTTGAGGCCCCGTCCCTGGAGGTATTTAAGACCAGGCTGGATGAGGCTCTGGCCAGCCTGATCTAGTGTGGGCTGTCCCTGCCCATGGCAGGGGGGTTGGAACTAGATGATCCTTGTGGTCCCTTCCAACCCTGACTGATACTATGATACTACGAAGAGAAAAATATTTTCTAAACCTGCTATTTGCTCCAAAGAGGAGTAGTATCAAGTTGCCAATGCAATGCAACTCCATCACCCTACAACCAGAACTGTGTGGGGGATGAAGAAAACAGAGTACTCTTAGCAGTGGACAGTTAAGAACATCTGTAGTGATTTATAGCTGAAGGGACACATGCAGCCCAGAAATGGCAGCTGATAACAACTGTGGACCAAGCATATTAATGCCAGTTCTTTATTTGGTTTTATAGTGCAGCTACCTTGTCACAGTGGGAATAAATATAAATCCCGGAAGGTATATTCACTGCTTGACTGTATGTATATTCTAAACATTGTACAGACTCGCTGGTAACTTCATCATGGGTTATTTCCAAATTAACAGAGAAAACAGTGATTTGTTATTTTTTTTAAAGCTCTTTTTAGGCCAGGGACTGTTATTATTTTTTTCCACCAATATGGGGTAAAAATGTGAGAATTTGCTAATTATTATGTGTTTAGAGGATTAACTGGACAATAAAAGAACGAAGAAGTTTGCTCTCTTACCAGTCCAATGGCCACTCATCAAGCTACCACGGGCAGACTGAAGTTCAAGAATGGCATTTAAAACTCCCGATGTGAAAGAATTTGACCTTAAGACACATGCAGCACTTACCATACAAGGAACTTTACTGGGTACATCTTGCAATATGTAGTTAATGCAGCAAGACTTTTACTTCAGTTCTTTGCCAGACAAAAATATCATTTATCAGATGATTAATTACTTGCAAATTGTGTAAAGGCTTCTGCATTTTGCTTCTGAATCAAAAAAATCATAGAGAATAGGTAACAACTGTAGCATCCCATAGATCATTCTTGCTATTGGAAATAATACAAAGTTTCTTATTTTATCCTTAAGTTGCCACATCGCATTGCAACTACAGACTTAATCAGAGATCTCATAGCATGCTGACAGTCTCTCAGTCCCTGCTGTCACTAATGAACGTGTCTGTTTCTGTCAAAAGCATTGAGCTACTCAAATCACGATTCTCTTCATTGCTTAGCCATAATAACCTTTCTTTCCTGACAGCCAACATACAATAAATATTTAAGCTATCTAATAATACAGAGAGCAGCAAAATGCCTTAGACGAAACCAAACCACAACAAAAAACCCAAAGGTTTTTCTTTGTACTAGCTAAGATTCCGCTATTGAGTCCCAGTGTCAAAAACCAAACCAAAACAAAAACCCCCAAACAAAAACAAAAAACCCCAACCAACCAACAAAAACCCCAAACACAAAACATGGAGAGGATTCCATTAATAATTGAAGTCTAAATATGGTCAGAGAACAGTTAACTGGGCAGTTAGTGCTTACGGTATAAGTCAGATCTATGACTCATATGAGCAAACTGTCAAGTGTTTGGCCTTAGGATGTACCTTGTGCCAGCACTGACATTTCATTTATCCTTAGAAAACTGATAAAGAAAATTTACTTAGAAGGCAATGCTTTTTCTGCCAGTATTGCCAATACAAATGAAAGTTACCAAGTCAGATATAAAATACTAATGCAATTTCTACTGCATAAAATTCAAGCTATCTGTAATGGTTTAAAGCAAAACAATTGGTTAACCTGCCTGCTTCCCCAACACAGAAGTGAGGGAAAAGTAACACACACAAACTCAGGTTGAGATAAAGAGATAGGAACTTACTGAATAACTAACATAAATGCACAATTACCTTAGTTAATAATTTAATTAATAACACAATGCATGACTGCCTTAGCTTAGCCTATTTGCAAAAGAAGCACAGAGTAACAAAAGCAAAAGAAAGCATAAAACCAGTAAGCTACCCCACTCCCAGTTGTCTTGCCACCATCCAACACCCAAAAACCCAAAAGCAGCAACCAGAGGAAAAAGCTTCCATGTGACAATCTGAACTTCAAGCCCCATAATACTTTGCTCCAGCCAAAAACCCAAAAGCAGCAACCAGAGGAAAAAGCTTCCATGTGACAATCTGAACTTCAAGCCCCATAATACTTTGCTCCAGCCAGCATTTTCATTTTTGAAGCTGGCATGAGGCAGAATGGTATGAATGTTCTGCGATTCTGTAACAGCAGCAGAAACTAAAACTGGTTTGTTTCATTGAATTATTCCTTAATTTTCAATAAATCTGAGAATTGAAATTCCACATAATTTTTAGAAAGGCTCAACGATTAATCAGTGTCTACAAATCTCCAAATTTACATCAGTATCTTTGTATATTTTTAAGCACATACATATATATATGCAAAATTATAAGGAAAAAAACCCAAGTGACAGTGGCACTACAGAAATGACTTTTTCAAATCAGGGGCTTCCTGCTGTACTCACGAGGACATACCTTTGTGTAAATTTGTTGATATGACAGAAAGAAGGGAAGAGTTTCTAAATGGTTTAGTTAGTGATTTGATTATCAGCCTTTGCCTTTATTTATTCTACCTGTTCTTGATTTCATGCATTTCTGCAATGCTGCAGTGGTTTTCAGTTCATTTGGTATCATGAAAACAAATCAGCACCATAACATTAATCCATAGACAAACATCTAATTATTTTTTTTTTTAAAGGAGGCTTCACACTATCAATTTCTTGCCTGGCTATCCTTGTGAATGAGAAACAGTTCAAGCTTTTCTTGTGGCTGTTTTGCTTTTGGACCACAAAAATTCTCAAAAATTACCTGTATCTCCATTGTCACATTCTTTAGTATATTTACCTACCTTGACTCTTTCCAGAATTTATGATGGGTAGCTTTAACACTCAGGGACTAAAGGCAGTGAAATACTATAGTCGTCAAATGGAGGGCTACGAGGATGATTAAGGGACTGGAGCATCTGTCTTACAGGGAAAGGCTGAGAGACCCTGCGGCTGTTTAGTCTGGAGAGGATAAGACTGAGAGGGGATCTTATAATTTTTTACAAAACTCTGAAGAGTGTGTATCAAGAAGAAGGGGCCAGGCTCTTTTTAGTGCTGCTCTGTAATAGGATGAGGTGCAATGGGTGAAAACTGAAACACAGGAAATTCCACCTTAACATGAGTTAAAATGTTTTTACCCTAAGGGTGATGGAGCACTGGAGCAGGCTGCCCAGAGAGGTTGTGGAGTCTTCTCCTCTACAGACTTTCAAAATACCTGCATGCATTCCTGTATGGCCTGCTCTAGGTGATCTTGCTTTGGTGGGGGGGTTGGACTAAATGATCTCCAGAGATCCTTTCCAACCTCTACCATTCTATGATTCCCTCCTCTTTCTGTGTAGTGGGAAGAAAGAATAAAAATTCCTTTTGTACTATTCTGCATGACCATTCATTTTAGAATGATCTCCACACTGCAATTCCATTAGGCTACACACATTATGAATTCTTTTTCTGTTTTTTAATTCTTCTAATAACACAAGTTTTAATGAAATTTTTCCTTTGTCATCTAAAGACCATTTGTCACATCAGAAAAAAATAATCTCAACAGTACTTGCTACATCAGCCAATACAGACAACATTTTTTTCTTTAGCTTCTTTATTTAAAATCAATCTTTATATCAGCTTATTTCAGTCATATGAAACTGTTCTTTGATAAAATTCCACTATATTAGAATGGTAAACTCTTAACTACTTTTATTTAAGAAAATAACACAAATATGCCCCACAAATTATGGCAGAGTTTGACAAGAAATCTCTTTCTTTACTGTGGAATGAAGACAATGCATAAAAGTACATAGCAAAGCTATCAAAAATGCAAGAAAAAATACCAAAAAATAAAAAGCTCCCTATGGGTTTTTCACTAGTCAAAAATTCTTTACTGGAAATAAAACATTAATAATTGGCTTTATACAAATCAATACATATTTTAATAGGTGAAATAGATCTGAAACATGAATTCTTCCTGTTTCAAAATTTCAAACTATGCAAAAAGTCAAAATGATAGGCTATAATGTTCAAAGGTCAGTTACAAGAATCTTTATTTTGCAAACTATACAGAAACAGTAAAAAACAAAATGCATTTTACTTTTAAATATTACACAGGATAAATATTAAATTTAGTTTTTAAGGTGTAAAAATTAGTTAAAAGAAGAAACTGAATTTTTCCTTATAATTAATGATGGGAAACCATGATCCAAATTTGAAACTATACAACCTCCAGTATTACATTATAACAGGTCATGTCAGTTTTATTGTGGACAGAAAGCAGTAGATATGATATGAACAAAGATGGTGGAGTACCAAAATGTCTACACAATTAATTAACATGCTAACATAAAGTGATTAAAGTAATTGTCACTACAGTTAAATCTGAAGTGCTACTCTACACAATAATTATAATCCAGTTCACATGGTAATTATATAACAATGGGGGGAAGAATCAAAATAACCCATTTTCTTCATTCCAGCAGCAGTACCTATACTGGTATTAATTTGGTAACTGGGTGTGCTTAGCTATTGCCTAACATCTTATACTGATATACATGCTAAAACCTCTCTATGTCTATTTGGCAAGGCACCTTTACAATACGTTCTCTAAGTTCCTGCACTAGTAGCAGAAAACACGAATTAAGATGAAGATGCAAAACTGTTCCTGAATTAATAAAAGTATCATTTTACAGTTACTTAAAACTACTTTGGGGCAAGTGCCAATACTCTGAAAATATACTCATGTACAAAGGTAAATTGTAAGCAAGATTTTTTCCCCATGTAAAATATTTCACGCTAATCTGATTAGAGAGAGATACAGAGAAACAACAAAGGGTGAAGCAGTTTTTGTGTAAAGTCTATATACTGATATGAAACAAACAAACAAAAAATAAGGTAGGACAAGAAAACTTTAAATTACAGAACTCATGCTTGTCCACACTACTGCTTTTGAAAAAACCCTTCCAATAACATAGCCATTTCCTAACAAAAAAAAACATAACAAAAAATGCATACACAATGGAGGACTTAGCTTTACTTTTCCTTCCTGACAGTTTTCCTCCATACCTTTGCTTAATTAAAGATGGCGAGAGACTACTCATGCTCCAAGTTATTTCTTCTGTAACACACTTTAGATTAAATGGACAATTTTTAAAGCCCACAGGGCCTACAGCACTGACAGAACTAAAGTTAAGCTACAGTATGTGCTCTGAAGAGGACATGCACAGTTTCTAGTAAGGGCAAGTACAATTTTGTTGGAGTTTTAAAGAGCCTGGTTGTTTTTACAGTGCGTTTGTACATTTATATGTTCAGTAACACATTAACATTTTTTTCTTCAGGCTAGACTTCCAATGTATTTTCTTTAGTGCAGAGGAATTTAAAAACTCAAAAGCACATAACGTAATTATTCTTATTTAACAAAAAAAATCTATGACTCCAGTTGCAATGTTTGAAATAATCATACAAAATACACTTGTTTGTTAGAATCCTTTTGATCCTGGAGAGCAAAGGGATTTTATGAAATGTCGTCTTGCTGATTTAGAAAGGTACCATTTACAGGCCATCTAATATCATCAAATATATCCATCATCATCGTCAATGTCATCATCTCCTTCATCTTCATCATCATCTTCAACTTCATCTTCATCATTTATTATTTCATCTTCATCATCTTCCTCATCTGCCCATGCATGGAAATCGCCAGAGGCAAAATCACCTGAAGTCTCTAAATCAATAGCTATAAAGGTATGATGACAGTTACAGAAAAGAAACCTAAGAGACACTACCTATTTATAGCACAATATTCATAAAGCATAAAAATAGCACACTGGAACATACAGTTTCAGGACAATTACTTACTTTAAACTACACACTGTGTTATAGAAATAAAACAAATACCACAAAAACTCTTTGTTGATATTTCTCAGTATGAACAAAAGGAGACAAATTTTATGGATCTGAAGAACTCCAGTAAGTGCCAGGAACAAAAGAAAGAGATTTAGGCCCAGAGATGATAATAAACACTAATAATAATATACAGTCTGTTGTTCAATTCTTATACATTATCTTGAACTAGCTGAAACTGTCCAGTTATCTAGTAAGGATCTTGAATTAGGTGCACAATAGGCCTGAGCCTGTATGTCAAATATTGTGTTCGGGCTATGTTCTTTTTGTTGCAGACAAACTGGAAAGGAGTAATACAAGACTATTCTTTAAAAAAGTAGGAAAAGTGTTTTATTGCTATACTGTATATTTGGGACATCAAATATGGGTGATATGGGAATTCTTGGAAGAACTTGTACAGTTCTGCACGGAAAGGGAAAAAAAGATTTAGTGTGCTAGGTATTTTTGGCAATTCCCTCAATATAAACTGAACAAAATGTCAAACTGAACCCACAGGGATTTAATCAAACATTTTGGAGCTTTGTCTAATGCGGCTCTAGCTACTTATTTTTACTTAAGTTTATATACACTACGCCAAGCACATATACGAGGTCTATTAACAGCCGACAGTAATGTGAGTTGCAAAAATATGATGCAACAACTACATCCAATTATATATTTTTTTGTTTTGTTTCAGAATCTATGTAGTTTGGTCCTACATCTGCTCTTACTGAAGAAATGTAATCCAACAGGTAATCAAAGGGAATAGCACCTCTAAACTAAATGCCAGAAAGGGTGCTTAACTTACCACATTCTGCTATGCCATTTGTTCTGGACCCTGTTACCTCATTGCCATATCTGTCCACACACCAGCACTGCCCTACGCTTCCGTGGCATTGACTTGGTTTGTAGTACCCATCTTCATCACATAATGGGATGTACTGTCCTGTGATATATAAACATTGAAAAAGAGTATTAAAAACTGCCTCTTGGCCAATGGAACAATTATAGCACAATGTGATCACCTTTTGCTTTTTTTCTCATCTGGATTCTGCATCGACTGGTTTACAGTTATTCAATTCAGTTAAGCAGAAATCGAGTGAATCAAATGCGGAAGGGAAAATAACACATCTTGGACTGATTTCAGGAAATTAAGTGACTAATCTACCTTTAAATTTTCCATTGATCCTGATACATATTCCTTTCTCCCTGGACGTCTCAGTCCATCTTTGCTGTATTCTGGAGAAAAGGCTCAAATATAGCACTCACCTCTGAATGGGATGTTCAATAATCAGTGGAGTGCAAACAAGACTGAATAACAAGGGCCCAGGCTTCTAGGAGAAATAAAGTATCTGCTACAAGCCTTAGAGGCTATATTTATTTACTACATATTTTACAATCCATTTAGTTACCTATTAATATTTAATACCCCACCACAGAAAACAACTGCAGTGTAACATACCAATTTTATCAACAAAATACGTAGGCAAATGAATTCTCTAGCCAAAAGGGTTCCTCCTTGTGGCAGGGTGAGAAAGTTTCCCCCCACACACACAAAGATACCACAGCTAGCTCAGACGGAGAAGCAGATGAAAGCTGTATTTACAAGCAGAAATGGAATGCAATGAGTATGTACAAAAATATACAATATTTACAATATATACAGAAATATACAGCAATGTATGTAATACAGGAGACCTTTTTCCCCCTGCAGCCAGGGGGTTCCCCCTGTACCCCCCTCCTCCCTCCCTACCTCCCCTTTTTACCAAAAAGGGTTAGAGAGAGAGAGAAAGGCAATTAAGGAGAAAACTCTGTTAGCTCAAAGCGAATGCAAGAGTTAAGTTTTCTTATCTGGTTAGCTTTGTTAATTTCAAGGTCACTCCTGCCTGGCAAGCTGTTGCTTCAGAGAGAGAGAAACCAACCAGCTCACAGGACAGAGAATAACAGACTGACCACAAACAGACTGAACCCAAAACTTAAAGTTGCACTCCACCAATCTACCAATGAAATTAGTTTAGAATATCTTTGTTTTCAATACATTCAGCCAGAGTGTTCAGAAAGTGTCCATTTCTTAAAGGCACAGCCTAAATCGGACACATTCCTAACCAAGAATACAAAAGACACAATCAGGGACATATTTTGTGAGACAGTGATTTGTCTGAAGCAGAATAATCCATTGTTTTTCATTTGGAAAGAAAAATAAAATGTAGACAAACCACAGTGAACAGAAGATCCACATGAAAGTATTTTGAAGTGTACAGCAGTGGTAAGAAAACCTGCTTAGCAGAAATACAGTTTTGACTACTCTGAGCATTCCGTTGCAGCTTTTATACAGTGGCTAATGGTAAAATGAAGATTTTACATTTCAGTAATATTGACACAATATAAACTGATTTACAACAAAGATTTCAATTATTTAAAGAATATTACAGGTAAAGGCTCAGCAGAGATACTAATTTAGGAATGTCTTAGATTGTCCCCTCTGTAACTGTAAAAAATGTACCTTCTATTATGGTAATAAAAGAGACATAATATCTTTTGGTAGGTAAGGTAATAAAGCTAAGTTTAATAGCTTTCAAAAATTTCATAAATTTTGTTGCTCAAATTTACTGCAGTCTATCTTTGTTGGATTAATATTGATTTTATGCTGCTGTTTCACTAGGGTTATTTATGTTAAGCAATAAAGCCGTCAAAAGAATGATCGATGGCTCACCTAGGAGTTTCCTTCCTCCTTGCTGCTTCTGAATGTTGCTGAGTTCTGTTTGGCAAGGTGGGTCTAAAAGCACATTAAAAAATGTTAAACAGATTACACTGTATCTAGGAAAGTAAGTATATGACTACATTTTCACAATTTCCTACATTTTCAGGTCACTCAACTACTGATCTTAGCAAACACACACATCCTACATTAGCAGTCATATTATAAGCTCTGACATGAAAGAACTATGGCACCTTCCTTCACCTTCAGAATGATGAATTAAAGCACCACTGTGGATTTGTGGAAAGGCCACTCCGAGGTAACTGAACTGTAAGTGAGCATCTAGTCACTGGTTTGGAGTATTGAGGAATGCTAGACTCTATCACACTCTATCAGTCTACAGAAACAGGAGAGTGACTGTGAAGCTTGACTTACTGGTTGGTTAGAAACAGAATGGGTTTTTTAATTCTTTCCCTTTTGTCCTATTAGAAGTCATGTTCATGTTTCGTATTTCATGCACTACAGTACTAAAATAAGAATTTTCTCCACTGAAGCCTGCAAGACTGATTCAACAGCAACAACTTAAGACTGAATCCCATGGTAAAAAGCCCAGTGTTCAAATTGAGTTAAAAAACAATGGCCACTTTTTAGATGGCTCTAAGAGGCAGAATCATAGAATCATAGAATTGTTTTGGTTAGAAGAGATCTTTAAGATCATCAAGTCTAACTGTTATAGGTACTAAAATTCACTTTTCCATTCTTCAAAGTTATAGCTTACTCCAATTCTGGATAACTTACTATTCTACTGTCACAGTTTGCCCCATGCATGGGCAAGAAATAAGATATGAATGTTTATACACTACTGCTGAATAAGTGAAAGTATCAAAGACAGCAAAGTTCTTATCTCTGAACACTGATATTGTGTGCTATATTGGACTATTAACACACAGGCATTTCTCATTGTGCATCAAGGTAGTATTACTCAGTTTACTCATATGTGTCTTTAGTTTATTCCAAGGCAATATTCCAATAACACCTCAGTAAAATCACTCCTTCTATTAATATAACATACATTTTTATTTTTAGCTGACTGATTATTTAGAATATCTTTTTGCCATGTAATTAACTCTGACTCCCTTCTGAAATATTGTGGAAACCATAATTTTCCTGTACAGACAGAAAGAAAATACCTTCTGAGCTAGTTTAAAGATGAACAAAATTGTTCTAGCTTACTGATGAAGCATACACGTAGTCTATAAACTAGGCACTATGTAAGGCAAGGGGTAGCCAAAAATCACCACCTGAGTGGTGATACTCCAAAACAGTCTTTCCTGAATTCTTTCTAAAGGAAAACAAGAGTGCTCATCCTTTTAGCCAGTTGAGAGCAGTCCAAGACACAGTCAGGAATACCTAATATGTGGAGGCGCATTCCTCATGAAAATGTTCAAACTCTGGTGACAAATGCCTAGACAAACTGAGGATCAAAAACACATTTCTGGTAAACTCAGACTCCTGTCTGGCATAGTCTTAATATACCAATAGGCCTTGATATTATTGATGAGCTCTTCTCTAGCAGCATAAATAGAAACCAGAAGAAACCTTCCAAAGAGTATGTTGAAAGAGAAGAACTAGTCAGATAGGAAAAAATACATTGATTTTGTTCTATGAAAAAGCATCCTAAATTAGAAACACAGAGTTGTGCACATGAGCACTACAAGAAAAAAAAACAAACACACAAAAAAACCCAAACAAAAAACCCCCAACACACAAACCCAAACAAATCACACTTCATTTACGGATCTTTGTTGATATAATTAGAAAAAGGAATACCATGAACCAAATGTTAATAAATGTTAATAAGGCAGTATGAGAAAGTTACTTACCCCAAACTCCTTTCTTCTTAGAAGCTAGGTCTTCAAGATACACACTTAAATTTTGCTTCTTAGGATAAATGCAGCAAAACCTCTTAACAATACTAAAGAACTCTGGTGCTTAAAACTGTCAAAGAGAATGGCAGGCTAGAAGTTCAACCAACTCCTTTTGACCCACAGCATAGCCTTTTTCCTCTCTCTCCAAATTATAATGCTTTCCTCCCTTTTCCAGTTAGTTCTTGAGTCTGGAAAAGCTTCCTTTGAAATTTCTTAACTTATTTAAATAAAAGCAGCAGTTTACCTGGACAACTTTTGGGAGTCTTGAGCCAAGGAGGAAAAATTCCTTTATGAAAAAAATCAGTGTAATGGCTTTCTTTGAAATAGAAATGAATCTGACATCAGTCTTTCTAATAATCTGAGTGTAAATAAGAGACCTAATTGCCTTCATCCTTAATCTATTTCTGAAGATGTGTCAGGAATTTCTTTTGACAATATCACTGAATTGTTATGAGTGATTATTGAACCACTTAACAGCAGCCATCCATAGTTCTTCAGTGCTTCAAAGTACTGATGTACACCAGAATACTGCACATGTTCCATCTTATTAATACTGGCCCTTGAGACATCAATATTCAGTCATGTTAAGAGATGCTGCAAGGCTAGTACATTTAAGCTTTGTTTTACCAAAAAGAGGTATATGAACTGAGCAATTGGAGTAAAACTGGTAGATTTGACAAAGAGAACCTATGATTTTTTTAAGAGACACATCTCAAGGAGCTGCTACCACACAGTAATCCTCTATATTTCACAGATTCTCCATTCCATTCAGTAACAAACCAGCGATTTTTTCCATCTATCAAGTAGATAATACTTGGTAGAACCTCTAGATTCTGGCATATGGTCCACTGAAGATTAGTGGCTACCTGTGCTTGAGGTCAAGTATTACAATCTTCTTGGACAACCAAGGCTTGGATGTGAGGGATTTGAAGCATTAATCAAATAATTTTATAATTAATTGAATCATTCAAAGAAATCTTTCTGAAGAACTCAATTATGTGTTAAGGCACATTACAACTTTCTTTAGAACCATCTACAAAAATATTTGAATTCCTGCAATCTGAAAAGACTGATGCAACAAATATGACTCATGGTAATTAATTCTTGTCTAAAATGGTCATCATAAAGATGTCTTCCAGCTTTGACAGACAGAAAATCCTGTAAGAAAAAGGCATCTATAGAAGTGCTGGACTAATGGGTCCATGCAGAGGCCTGCAGTAAATACTTAGGTGCTAAGCATTAATATTTCCAGCATAATTGGGAATACTCTCCTACTCCAAAGCCATGACGGAACAAAACCAAGACAGTAATAATAATGAAGTACTGGCAAAAAAACATTCAAACTATAACAAGTGTGAGACTGCAAGTGCTCCAGCATTTAGATCAGCACATAAGTGCTAAGCTACAGTTAAACAAACAAGAAAATAAATTCTGAAGATGGGCACTGAGGCACTTGCATGAATTACAGTTGAAACTAGAGGGCGATAGTGACCAAAGCATACCGCAAGACTTGCATAAGAGCACTGGCAAAGTGAAGATTTTGAAGTAGAGCAGAAATGCATTCTATTATCTTGGATTTATCTCAGAAATACTAAACCACACCTAAAGCAGAATAAGGCCAAGGAAAACCATGCAGTAAACACCACTGAGCCATACATAAGTATTTAAGAATTAGTCAAGGTGGACAACTACTACAAGATCATTATTTTGAGCACAAAAAGATCTTATGAGAATTCATGAGTTGCTTAAACTGGCTAGTCATGAGTAATGTGCGGTAAGAGGACTAATGTACTGAAATGCATCAACAGAGACCTCAAGCAGAAAGAAGGAAGAGTTGCAAGTACTTGTCCCCTCCTGACAGTCTTGAACTATGAAGCTAAGACCAAAGAGCAAGATAGGCATCTTAGATAATGGCTCAAGTAAATACTATGTGTTTTTCAAAATCACAATGGAATTTCTATCCTAGTACGATAAATACTGGTCACTAAATTTTGTAATCACATTGAACATTATCAAGCAACAGCAGTGCTATATGGCTTGAAGCATTCTGTTAATATCAACTTATTCCAGTAAAAAAAAAAAAAAAAAAAAAAAAAAAACCAAAAAAAAACCCTACCACCCAAAAACCCCAAAAAACCCACAAAAGGAAGCCACTGCATTTCTCCACCTAGTCATCTTTTTGCTATTAATAGAAAAAGACTTGTTAAAGGTCTCACTTAGATTGTTCAATCAGGTAAAACCTAATGAAACAAAAACATACTACATGGTTTAGCATAACACTGAAAATTATGAATAAAGAATTCAGTGGGTCACTAATAACTAGGGAATTAGGACTCAGTTGTGCAAGAACTAATACTAAGATGTGACAAAACAAGGCTATAAGTTTTTTTTTCTTCCTTATACCTTCAAAAAGAAGAATACAAATTTGGCTGACAGCACTAATTTGGGTGGAGTGCATATTTGACGTGTAAGGATTGAGAAAAAACAACTGAGATTTCACCTCATACATCCAAAAAGGACATGTCCAAAAAGCTCAAACACACTGTGGTATCACAAACTGTCTAATCTGTTTTAAATCAGCACCTTATCACAACATCATAAAGTCAGTGAGAGAAAAGAGTGAAGAGAAGTTTGATGTTGTTGGATTTTTTCGTGCAGAGAATTAGTGTCACAGAAAGCTGGATCTCAGATTTTGAGATTTTTGGGTACCATTAATATAATTCAGTAGGTTTAGATCAGATGTTTACACAAACAGTGTTTATAGCATACAGAATAAAGAACTACTTGAAACTAGAATAAACAACTACTTGAAACTAATCTGTGGGAGTACTTTCTGAATGCCCTGTACACGCATTATATGGAATTGGTAGAAGAGGCAATTGATAGAAGAACCTTGGACCACACAGGCTGTACTTTCTCTACCAATTGGAAAAAAATGTGCTACCCTTCAAAGAGTAAGGGTACTTATATACCAAGCTGAAATTATTGTGGTGGCAGGTTTCTTTAAAGACAATTAAACAAAACATATTATGATGTTCTACTTTACTTCTGGGATGGGTAATTTGTCATTTACTAATTTTGTTAGCAGCACATTCAGAGAAATATTGTTCTACTATAAAACAAATGGTGTCTTGAAAGATTAAATGTTAACTTTTGAACTATGAAGTTACAAAGACAAGAAGTATTCTATTTAATATCTATCTACAGAAGTACAGCTTTATTTTTGTTCAAATTTACAACTGGCAGATGTGAAATAACAAACTTTTATTTCCACTGAAGTCAGTCAAATGAACAATAATGGAAATTTATTACAGGAGTTTTAGGGGCACAAGTGAGATTTTCAGAAACACTGAATTGACTTTGCAAACTTTCCACTAAATCAGGCTTCGCTTCTCTAGAGCAGTAGAAATTTGGGCCCTATTTGCTATTTATTATCCTTTTGACAATCTCCCTCATGTTAACAAGAAAAATGAAGGGGCAACTCAGTCCAGTGCCGCCAATATTTAATGAGTAAATTCTTTGATTCATTGCGACTAGTTTGATTACATAATTTATGTCTCTCTTAAATCAGAAACTGTTACATGATCCTCAGGGAAATAATGCTTATAGGTTCTGTTTGTTTATTTAACCAAATCACATCAGGGCATTAGAGGAGATTTATCTAGGTAGTAAAAATCAAATGGTTCTAGGTCCAAATGACCAGAAATGTCATCCATAATGTTCATTCAGTTATTTTAATAAGCTCACAAAACAGAATATTAAGATGCTATACTTTAGCAATAAAAAAAATAAAATTCTATAATTTAGCCAAAGTAGATGGGGAAAGAAATAATGTACACTATTTTTTTCTTTATTTTGGTCTCTTTCCCCTGCATGCATGGAAATTGGTATGAGAAACAATATTGCTGTGAAAGCATTAGCTGCTGTTTTGCACACTCTTTAGAATCCTTGAATTTCTAGCAAGCCTTTCATTGTTCTGTTTTTAAAAATCTTTTTGCTTCATTTTAGGTATTCACAACACATCAAAAACCTTAACACAAATTAAAGGTTCAGCATTTAAGAGCTTGTAGTTCACTGTAATCCTAGTACGGTAAAAAGATAATATAAAGCACTACAAAAAGGTCAGTCATATACATGCATATGCAGGTTGTTCTTGTCTTTTACCTTGCTGTCTTTGGAAGCAGTAGCACCACTCATTGTTAGATATCAAACTGTCCTTGTATGTGTCACAAGAATTGAAGAACGCCCTAGTGCATGGCTCATTCTTGTCAAGGTAAATGCTTCCAAGCTCTGACTGGTCCAACAGTAGGTCATAGTTTGTATCAAGCCTGTTAAACATCCAGCCAAGAGAGTCTTTGCAAATTGGCAAAATGCTGGTATCAAATCCTAAGAGGGGGGGGGGAAAAAAAAAAAAGTCATATAGCAGGAAAGATACAGCAGCTGCTGAGCTCAGCCACCGCGACAAAATGCTGCATCATGGAAATTGCTCCAGTGGGTGCAGTACCTATGCTATTAAAGTATTACTTAGAAGTTACTGTCAGCTTCATTTTAAAAATCATTAAATTAACCTGCTAAAAACCCACATCCCACTGTCAGTCTCAAAGCATTTAGAGATAGGACTTGTGAAACATTATACCTACAGCACACACATTATTTAACCCAATAAATCCTTTACAGTGATTGCCAGGAAATATTTCTGCTGAGGAATTTTAATGATATTACAGATCAAAAGAATAAAGCTGAAGTGGTCTGCAATGTTTATATGACCAAGTAGTGAATAGCTTCCAGATAAGTTGTTCAAATCAATTTTTTAATTCCTATAGCATACATTCAATTCTAGGAAAAAGGAACACAATACTCAGCTTCAGCAATGCCTTGAAAGCCATGATATTTTATCTTTATCTGATAACTTTACATCCTGGACAACATTGAAAAGATGATTGCTAAAAACAGTTGCCTGTATCAGGCCTACTAACACAGTTTGTATCTTCCTAAATTGTTACCTGGAAAAAGGGTTATCAGTTATAGGCTGAGTTGGTTATTCCTGTAGCCAGAGCTCAGACCTCACATTTGTTTTTCCTGTAAAGTATATGCAGACATGGATGGGAAATTCAGAAACTGATGGGCCTCCTGGCTATGCTGAAGATGTGAGCTGCATTCAACAACCACGGTTTTTTTCATCTGCTATGGGTCATACCACAGGCCTATGATGTATGCGGCCAGGCAGTTGGGCATACATCTTAATATGAAACGAGCCTTAGTGATAGTAAGTGCTGTTCTTCAAAAAAAATTAAAGCTAAAACTGAGCACTGAAAAAAATGAAATGGATGAATATGGCTATAGAAAAGCTGACTTGAGAGCACAAAGGAATTTCCAGTTTCTATTGCTCTTAAAAATCAAGCCTGCCTGCTGCTTCTGAAAAAAACTAAGAAAAAAGCTAAAACAGATCTGCTAAAACAGATCATCATGGATGACTCAGTAATCAGAAATCAGTGGATTTTCCTTCAAATATATGTATATGGATAGGGATTTATTTAACAGGTGTTTCAGTTTGAAAAAGTCAGGAAGGTTCATCCACCTTAAAACATTCAGTCTACTGACAAAGTTTCATTGCAAAATTATTTACCCCTAAAGCTCTGCTCCTGAAAGCATCTTAACACTTTCCACATACTTTTCTTTTCTCTCCTAGTGCTGCTTTTAGATCCTCCACAAGACCTTTGATTTAAAAATGGGCTGATGTGGAACACTGTTTCCTAACCTGCCTTTTGTGTACTTTCATGAAGGTAGGAATTATGCTTGAGCTCACAAAATTTTCCTGAATTTGGCATTCTGGTCAGATCACCAAACTGTAGGATAAGTTGTAGAAAAAGAGCAACCATGAAGAGACAGATTTTAATCAATAGGATCCCATTCTAGAATGCAATAGAAGATAAAAGCCACTTTTAAAGGTGTATTCAGAGATGGATCTTTTGGGCCAAAGCAGGCAATTGCAGGTAATGCATCTACATGTGGAATTTTAAGTGTTGATGGAGACAGAAGCACATTTGTAAGAACTAAAATGGAGCAGTCTGCTTTCTCCAGAACTACTACACCACATAAAGGTCAACAACTCAGTTCCATGACCATGTTTTAAACCCTTAAGAGGTCACCTTGGTAAAGTTTTTGGTTCAATTAAAGAACCTTAAAGGAACTCTTTTAACTTTGGATCATCAGAAATGCTTTCTCTCTGCAATAACTTTCTTCCTCTACTATAATACTGGGTAAATAATACAGGTGTCACTCTTGAATGTATTCTTGAGACATACTTGAGAAATGGAGTCAGTAAAGCACTTGAGTACATATTCAGAGTTTAACATCCACTAACAAGGTGCGACACGAGAGGACCAGATTATACAGAACTAGGAACTTCGACCTAGAAAACTAGTTTTCCAAGTCAAGAGTACATATATTACCACTTTGAGCACCAACCAGTATGATGCTGATACACCTTTTCACGACTGTGACACAAAACTAAAAGCAGAAACTCAAGGGGAAAATCAGTATAGTTGAGGGACAGTAATTTGTTCATGATAATTATGTAGCAAGACATTATACCAAGGAGAGGAAAATTGCTGCTCTAAAGATCTGATATCTAAATTACAAAAGATTTTCTCTTTCTCTCATTTTAACCACTTACTTGAAATCTATTTCAATATACTATAATGAAATGAGCTCTTATGCAGCTATTTCTGAACACTGTCTAGAAAAATGTGACATACTAGCTTAAGCTTTTCCTCAGCCAAAACAATCACAAGGGAAATATTACTGCAAAATACACCCCTCCTCCATAGCTTACACATTAGCATTCAAAACATTTCTCCAGAAGGAACCAGCAGAAATGCTCCTGTTTCTGATTATTTTCAGGGGAGAACTTCAACTCTTAATAAATATAATCTGCTTTTCAAGTGAAACTGTTGTTTGCCTGCTTATTAAACTCCTAAGTAACAAATCCTGTACATTGAGGAAGCTAGCTTTTGACACTATGTGGCAACCAATAGCATACATATACTGCATTATGTTTATCTAATATTCCAGGAGAAGTCAACTGCACGACTCTTTCCAATACCAGTACACTGTCTGGTACAATAAAAGACAGTGACAAATCATACATGTGAATAAACAAAGATGCACTCTGCTACAGTCCTGACTGCCTTCTAGATTGTGGCTTTTACTTGTTTAGTGTGCAAGATGTATAGCAAGAAAGTTTCCACTTCTGATGGGTTTCTCTAATATTCTGCCTATCAGAAAATTTTCTAACAGCATCTTACAGCTAAGGCCTCCTGTGCATAGGTTGGGAACAAGGTTTCCTTCCTCATGCAGTTTTATTAGGACAGAGCTGAGCAGGAAAGACTAAAGAAAGGACTAAGCAGATGTGAATTCTTTGTGTCATATATGCTGTTCACAGAAGTGCTGATCTAAGTGGACTCATCCGGCTGCATACTAGCCCATGAAAGAGACAGCATTAGACTTGACATTCTCTATCATCTAAGTTGTAATACATTCCTGCTTCCTGCTCACTATTACTGCACACATAGGAGTGGAGCCTGGTAGACCACAGAGAAGGCACCAAAGGTCATATGATAAACCTAGGATAACCGACTCTCATTTCAAAACAAGATGTAGAACATTAAAATACAAAGCATAGCTGCAACATCCCTTCAACTCCTGTGGATATTTTCATCTTGGAAGTTCTGTTCCTTTCTGGAAAGTGTTTGAGAGAATTTTAAATGGCATAAAAATAAAATAAAATAAAGATTAATCATATTGTTAGAGCCTATCAGTCTGCTAATAGATTGTTTAGATGAAATGTGTTCTGTGGGACATGAGACTGACAATATTATTAGTAGGAGTGGCTGTTAAGGAAGATACCTGAGGAGGGAGAAATAAAATAAAATACTAAGTAAACATGTTATGTCTTTCACTTTGTATAAGGATAATTATGTTAAAAAAAAATATGGGCTGCATCAAAAGAAGCAAGTTGAGGGAGGCAATTCTGCTGCTCTGCCCTGCTCTGGTGAGACCTCACCGAAAGTACTCCAGCTCTGGAGCTCTCAGCACAAGACAGACATGAACATGTTGGAGTGGGTCCAGAAGAGGGCCACAAAAATGATCAGAGGGCTGGAACACCTCTTCTGTGAAGAAAAGCTGAGGTGGGGTTCTTCAGCCTGAAGAAAAAAAAAAAGCTGTGGGGAGATATTATTAAGGCCCTTCAGTACGTGAAGGGGGCATATCAGAAAGATGGGGACAGCCTATTTATAGCAGGACAAGGGGTAATGGTTTTAACATAAAAGAGGATAGGTTCAGACTGGATATAAGGAAGAATTTTCTTTCACAGTGAGGGTAGTGAAACACCAAAACAGTTTGCCGAGACAGGTGATTGGTGCCCTATCCTTTGAAATATTTCATACCAGGCAGGCTAAGGCTCTGAGAAACCTGGTCTAGTTGAAGATGTTGCTGGTCATGGCAGGGGAGCTGGACTAGGTAATATTTAAAGGTCCCTTCCAACCCAAACTATTCTATGATAAGCCATAAGAAGATTCTCTATTACCCTTGACATCTGGTCTTTCATATTCTAGCATGACCAGGCACACAAATATTCTTCAGAAATGGACTGCCTGTTAGCTGAAAGATTAGTTTGGTTTGCTTAGAAATAACTATTAATGATTGTATGAGTAAATGTGTAGTATTTAGTAGCTCAAATATCTATGAAAAGCATGAGCAAAGCACTATAAACTTGCACCACATCCACCCTGGTCAGAAGGACTGTGTCCAAGCCTTTTAAAAAATCCTGGCCCAAGTACCACCAGCAAGACTGAAATATAAAAGATCCCAAATGCAAACAGACAACCAGAAAGGATGTCACAAATTGTTTTTTAAATTCAGACTGTTGTTTTTTTTTTCACTGAGGAAGGGACCCTATGACATCCATAAAGGACAGCCTGAGGGAAAGAGTGCCAGAAGAGATTTTTAACTCCACAACGAACAACTCCAGGAACCTGCTAGAATAATTAGGACTCTGAAAGGGGAAGCTGCATTTAGGTGACTTTTTGTTATAGATGTTCTGTACAGATTAAGTTTAATGCTCTAAGTATAAAGTTGTCATACAGGATTAAGAAGTTCTTGACAAGAGTAATTTCTAGGTATTCCTCCCAGACACCCCCAAAATAGGTACTGAACTTCTTGGTATAATTCAAAATTAGTGCACCTGATATCTTGGACATGAAGACTTGGATCTGATGACTATGACTTTGATGACCAACTTGGAGGGATTTCATCACAGTTACCTCTTGAAGAGCAGTTTAAAGGATTTTTTAATGGTATTAGAAAGGGTCAATAATCATGTTGAATGGTTATCACTACTTTTGTTTCTTTGTGTGTTTAGACAGTGACTTAATATTTAATTCTAAACCACAGATATGTTAATTTCTCATAAGATGCTCTGGTTTTTTGTTGCTTCAAAGGAGAAATTTTTTATTTCAAAAATGCACAGACCAGAAAAAAACAGGTGCATTGATGAAACCAGTTCTTAAACAATTTTTTGCATCAAATGAAAGAAAACTAAACCAGATTGTATATTTATTTGATCACTTTCTGTCTATGGATTGATTGCCTTTTTGTGCAGTAGCATGCTCAAGTATTTCCATCAAATAAATATTGGCAATTTATAAAACTGAGTAAATACTGCACAAGTAGGATCTTTTATATGTGAAACCAAAGTTTTTCCCCACAATGAAGACCATATGCAATTTGAGCAACTGACCACAGTACTAAAACACGAGACTCTATAAACTGTTAGCGTTCAAACGTTTTTGTGAAACACTGTGGGTTTTGCCAAGAAACTCTTTTTGAAGAGAAAAAGGAAAGAACAAAAATAGGACAAAAATAAAATAAATAGGGCAAACTGACCGTCTCACATGTAACGATTTTCTACAGTTTCATCTGCTTTGTTTTAGTAAAAAGAAAATAAACATGCCAAAGCCTTACATACGATCCTCATAAGCCATCTTCTCCACACCCTTCATCAGCTTTCTTCCAGCACATCAATGTCTGTCTTGCAGTGAGGACCCCAACACTGAACACAGCACTCAAGGCGTGGCCTTACCAGTGCTGAGTACAGAGGCATGGTAAAATAAATCCCAGATACTTAAAAATAATGAAGGAACTAAGGTGAGCAGCCAGTGGTGGCCAAGTTCTGTGAAACATACTCTGGAGGAATTAGAAGCTTTACGGCTTATGAAATCTAATTTGACTCTCCTTCACAGTGGGATATCACTCTGGAAACTATTATTGTACACTTCAATTGATATTTTAAATAAGTCCTTTGATAATTACACTTTTAAACTAACAAATTTTGCCCCCTACTGCTCCCACTTCATTAGCACTCCCAAGTCTTTACCAATTTGATGTATAAACTTGGAAGTTCCTTTTTTATTTACAAGTTTTTTTTAAATATGTTTTTCTGTACCAGTACCAATAGTGGTATCAACTACCAAACATGGGTCACATAATTACAGCTCCTGTACATTATTTCTTAGGGCTACCCATTCAGCAATTCACTTTTCTCTGTGGAAAAATTGCTCAAAATCCCTACTTGTTTCTTCCATTTTGTCTGCTTATACAGAAGCTCATTATCAAGCTGTATCAAATAATCAATTTGACAGCAAGCACAAATGAAAGAATTGTGAAGAGTAGCTGCCACAAATTCTTACGTGCAAGACTTTGGTCCAAGTGGATATCTTATACCAATAATAAGTCACAAATAAGAAGTTAATTTCAGAAAAGCACACAGTTAAATTTTTGTACACAGGCCTATTTGAAGCACAGGAGAACAAGGTAAGTTTTAGCAACAGAAATTTAAAAGTACAGAAAGGTATAAAAAAGAACATCAAATAAGACAAATCTCTTACTGGTTCTTTCAGGCCTTTGAACAATCCTAGTCTTCTTGTTTTGAATTCCACTTTCATGAAGTGCCTTAAACCAGTCTCTCAACCTGTTTGCAACCTCCCTGAATTCCAAGTCACTGCACACTGAAAAACAAAATGTAGAGCTTTTTAATGCTTTTCTCCTGGGTGCAAAATAGTATTTTTCAAACCATGCAAAAAAAAAAAAGTGAAATACATAAAACAATATAAACATATGTAGCTCATAACTTTCTTTAAATTTATAAGCATTAATTTCATTACTTAGTTATGCCTTCAAAACCCAGTAAAAGTCCTCAGGAATTACACTTTGATGTAGAAAACAATTATGAAATTATATATATCTAGAAATTAAAAACATCCTTTGCAAGCTACTGCAAGCCACTATAAACAAGCTCTAGCACAGATATTTTCCTATCATACTATAAATGAGGCTGTATGGCAGAGACACCTACAACAGTGTTTTGGACTTTCATTTCTATATTCACTAAGCCAATAGTAACAAAATCTCCATCAGAACAGATCAGATCTGTGGTTTAGGCAGATAATACAGGAACACCCAATTTGCTTTCCTATGCTGAAGCATGAGAAGAGGAAATAGGATTGACAGAGGAAGTAATTCAAGAATGTCCTGAAGTCTTATTTGATTAAATGTAGTTTTACAAGCCAACATTCATGAGCACCTAACTGCAAACAGGGCACCACACAGTCACTTGGTGATGTAAAGGATGGCTTCTTGGACCAGAAACAGCAAAATACAGCATCTGTACATCAAGAGCAGCACAGAAGCTAATAATCTAAAATCATGAAGTTTTAAAGCACTAAGAAAAAAAGATAGTGTCTCTTTGGCTAATATGTATAAGAATAAACCAGATATTGCTGTTTCAGCATCTACTACTAGCCACCACCATGCCCAACAGCACTTAAAATGACATTTTCTGTGCTCCTGTGTATTGCATTCCTTTCAAAATGGAAGGTACATATGGCATAGCTTGGGCATGAGACATTTCATATCAGACCTCAGGTCTGGGACTTTCATCCGAACTGAACTTCTTACAATCCTTTTCCCAAACTTCGCCTGGCAATTTAAATCATGTTGGGTTTTTTCCTGTCAAAACTAAGAGTAATAATATTGTAATAATTTTAAGTTAATGTATTGATTTGTATGGCTTTATAATGGGAATAGATCCCAGTTCAAAATCAAAGCAATGCAAAACAAATTAAAACTGTCAGTCACCTGTTTTGCATTCCTTAGCTGCTCAGGTTATGGAGTCAGCTCTTACATATGGCAGGTTAACTGTGGCAATGCATCTTAAACCCCTTCCTCCACCATGGAGTAACTACATTTACTGTATTATTCATTTAAATAAACAGTGCATTTTTGGTTCATGACATTTGTAATATGTCAAGTAAAAGTAGATGTCTTTTATATCTGACACAGTAGAAGTGCACAAGAACTACAACAATCCAGACAATAATTTACATGGACAAACTGTGTTCTCACCAAGGATTTAAAACATGAGTTTGTAGCAATGTCTTGTATTTCAATATTTGAGTATCACAGCTTTTATTTATCAAAGAAGCATCATAGAAAAAGATTTAAATGGTAGAAGCAGTGAGCAAATTAGAAATTCTTGCCATGAAACTTCCCATCAATTATTTCATTTCCACAGTATGCTTAAAATATGCTCTAATTTTCAGTTGGTTAAATAACAACTAATCACCTAATTTGACTGCTGGAAATTTTAAGTATAGACTTTTTTTTTCCCCCTGGTTGTCACTCTCCTAGCCCAACCCTCCCCCACTCCTCTGTTTCAGAATGTTCCATTGAGAAATTTAAGCTTCAGATTTCAGTATACTTACTATTTTCCATAATTATTTTCAATATATATCTATCTTAATAGTAAAATATCAGAATAGTAATCAAAACCCCCCATATGAATGTATTTTTCATTTTATGGCTCCTGTTAAGTGTTTTTGGCTGGAACTAATTAAGGTTAATTCCTCATCATCTGGTGTCAGTATTCATTCACTTCCATCGTTAGTCTTGCATATGTTCCTGTCTAAATATTGTCACATAATATTGTTTGAAACATTTCAGAAACATAAAACAACCTGATGAAAAGGATTCATTTTTTTATATTATGATTAGTTGGGAAAAAAAGCCAGGAGCATCCTGACATGAGAAATAAAATAATTTTTAGAAGAGCTTATTAGGACATCGTTTACACTGGAGATTAACAAAAGAGAAAGCAGATTTACATTAAGTATGTAGGAACATAGGGCATTGGTATTAGCAGGGGCAAACAGATCCTTAATTAGTATAGCTATGTCTAGAGTTAGAGATTAGTGTTTGAGCACCTTTGGTCCTAGACCTCCCATTTCCTACATTATGAGGTGCTTGGACTACTTAAGCCAGACAGTTGCAGGACAGCTACACACTCATTACCCCATCAGGGAAGACAGAGAATCAAAGCTTGACAGAGAGATTTTCTCAAAGGAAAAGACTGAATATTTTCATAATGCCCAACGACAGAACAGGTAGTAAACTCCCAATTTAGTCCAATCTCAACACAGACACATGTGCCAAAGTTTGACAGCAAAGAAGAACCACATGCACTTTCTCACACTCTCATACAGCTTAGGGGGAAACTTTGCCTTAAGAACTTAAGATATGTAGGCCAAACTTCCAGTAGTCTACTGAACAATAAATATGGTGATAAAAGGGAAAAAAAAGGTGGTGGTGGTGGAGAAGTAGTTCTGGAAAGTAGCACAAAAACTTTTAGGAGGTGGTGATGGGCCTATTGGCTTTAATCTTAAGCAAGGTTAAATGAGATGTGGGGAGTATTCACTGCTTTTAGACCTTCGGACAAACTACTCTTTCCTCACCCTTCCAAAAAAAAGGTTCTGTGCTTTCTGCTTATCCTCTCAATTTCCTATGCTTCCTGCCCTACAAAAGGCAGGGGCCCATGTCTGGATAACATGCAGCCACTCTGAAAAGTATGTATGCGACTAGAACTAGCAACTTTCTGCTCTTGTTCCCATTCATGTCCCAGGTTCACACAGATTACTATTTCAAGAAATTAGCTGTTACTGGCACCACTTCTGGTTCACTGACTTAGTTCTTTCACTAGAATAGCAGAGATTTCTGTAGAGAAACTGTGGAATGGGATAGTCAAGCTAGAATCTGGCTCCCACTGCAACCTGCCACCCCAGTATCTTCCTTCTTTCACCAATACAGAAAGCATAAAGGAATCAGAGTTGTTCAAAAGTTAGAGAAATTAACTTTTATTTTCTTTTCTTTCATGATGTTTTAGTTAGTAAATTCATTTATGAAAAAAGCAAAAACACATACCTAGAGGATAGCCAGCAATGACTTCAGCATACCTATGTCACTACGGACAGGCAAATTTTTGATAACAAGACATAGTTCTGCCCAAAGTCAGAGTTTAGACTAATTGCTCACACATTCAGTCCAGGGAAACAAACACACACACACCAACAAACACAACAGTCTGCATATATAGAAGTAATGCAAGAAAGTGCATTGATTTTTGCCACATATGTTGGTGCCCACGAACATACATGACTAAAATAGCTGGAAAATAACAGAATTCATAAGGTCGTTCACAGAAAAAAATATAGTAGTGCTTAGATATTAGCTTTTTATCTTAACAGCTCTTTGAGCATTTTATATCAAATTAATACCCAGATTCCAATTTACATATTAATAAAAGAATATGTTACTATGGAATTTCCCCTCTGTTTTGTTTCATAAGTCACATTTCCATTCTATGGCCAAAAAAAACTAAGGCAGTATTTGTACATTCTGCATAAACTGATGGCCTCAGACTAGAGAAAGAATCCCATTTAATGTTCCATGTATTGAGTCAGCCATACACACACAAACTGAAGATTCTTAGCAGCTAAGTTTTAATTATAAAATTCTTTCTAACACCTCCTAAATATTAAAGACATGATTCTGAATGTCCAACAGCTTCAATAAAAGCAAACTTTCAGTAAAAGTAATTAAAACACTTCAGACTTTTGTTTCTGTTTTGAAGTAGTAAAATAACCCTTAAAATAGTAAAATAAACAATTTAATTCCACCCACACAGCAATCTATCAATAAATTTTGTTTAACATTCCAAGAACACTCAAACAAACACAGAACAGATGTAAAAGACTTCAGGCTACAAACAAGCTTTCAGAAAGCTGCAAGAAGCAGAGAACAATATTCAGACATTATCACAGTTACAAACAATATTTTTGTCAGAGGAGACGGGCTGTACAACATAACTGAATTAATGCTTCAGTAAAATCTGTTAGTCACAGAAAAAAAAAAAACAGGCATATTTATTGAACATGTTTACATTTGGCTTTCTTTCATATCTGTATCCTGTCTCAGTACAGGACGTGTCTCGGCATTCCACCTTAATGCTCACAGATTTCTGTAAACAAACCATGTACTCTGTAAAACAGAGGATCAGCCTAACACTCCATTCACTAGAATGCTATTTGCCACTGAAATGTGCTTGCTCAAAGTTATATGATGAAAAATTACACTAATTAATAGATTGCTGCACTCTAGAATACATTCAGGGACTTTTCATTCCAGTGATCAGCTTCTAAAGATACATGCTGCTGAAATTAATGTATGCATTGGTCTGTACTGATTTAAAATAGGTCAAGATGAGATAATTTACGTTATTATTTCACCTGATAGACTGGGAGATAAATCTTTAATGGCGAAAGACAGACAGTAAAGGTTGCAGAAGGTCAGGCAGTAATCAAAAAATGCATATTAAATCACATGAATCCACTCAGGAGCCTGCCAAGAAGTATTTCTGGGTTTGTATAATGCCAATGCAAAGCATTCCTGCTATTACAATCAATTCTAGGAACCACTAAGAGAATTAGTATAGGGCAAAATGAAGTCACTATCTCAAAGGTTACTGGCTTTTTAAGTAATAAAATCTCTTTAAGAAACAACATACATGGCTATGTGAAAAAATGAAGGGATCTGAAAAATTAGAGGTATCTAATCTAGGTATGTCTTCACAACAAGTATTATTTAAATGTTAGGTGGAACCAATTGTTCAATTTGTTTTCACATACAGTAAATGTTACAATTTGTGTTGGCATTTGAACATAATTTAGTGATTGGAATATTGAAAATGCTAATCAGTATGTGTTCTTTCAGTACCTTTCAACTCAAGCTAATTGATGAAGTAGTAAAAATAGTGCTACTAAAAGCTATAAAGAGAGAATGTATTTTGGGACTAGCATAATGGAATAAATTCCTAATATATATTTAAACCAGTCTGTGCTTTCTGACATAGCAGCAAGTTATTTAACAGTGTGTAAAGAGACACAAACAAAAAATTATCTGTAGTTTTAAAAGTATAAATCATAACCTTATTGACATAATAAGCATGCTGAAATGCTGTTGTACTAAAGAGTAGCTTCTGAAAAGAGTCGAAAAGTGAAGTAGAAAGGAAAAAGCAGCAACAAACACACCCTACACTATGCAGCATCATTCACAATTATGTATGGGATCACAAGGTTGTAGACAGAACCCATGCTTGTTTACTTCAGGAAGAGATACTTTCACCTACTTTGTCATCAGCAAACCTCACATCAATATTCAATTCTAAGAGCAGAAAGCCTGACAATTGTGAAGAAAGCTATATAAACCTACAGAAATTATGAGCACAATTTAACAGTAACTTAAGCATACAATTCACTCCTTGATCTGTCTTCTTTTGTGCCTCACAGCTTGAATATTCCTGAAGTGTTTATACAGCATAACATGACACTTCTATTCCCTAATCCATCAATGGCCAGTTAGCCTGAAAACTGTGATTTACTGATGATGTGGCCACTGGGAATAAGCTGTAGGAGAACGATTAATGCTGTGTTTTTGAATGAGATGTTAACTACCTCGCCCTGCCACAAGCTACACTTCTGAGACATGATGTGATACTCCACTATTGCATCATGTGGTTGTGTTTGCCACACAACTCCATCATGCGTTTGAAGATACACACCTTCTGCAACCACAAACTGCAGAAGATCGTCCCCAGCACATACAACCTCATGAAATCAGGCAGATCCATATTTATTAAGTCATGTATAAAGTAACATAACCGAGAAGCAATATATAGAGAGGATGGGGACAATTTGAAGAACAGGGTACACAAGAACTACCACCTACTACAAAACAAGAATTAGTCTACACGAGATGGATAACTTATCAGTGTGTGCTGAAGCAAGACTTTTGATAATTATACTATGCATTAGAGTCACTGCATATAATGACAGTATAATTTCTTGCAAGGGAACTCCAGGGGTCATTCAGCCTTACCCTTTGCTAAAAGAATGTCTAATTACATGCTTCCTAAAACCAGTGGGCAGTCATTCATGCCCTGTGATCATTGTGCCATTCACACGAAGGCTCCTCACTATATGAAAAACTACCACCTTTAAAAGGAACTACCTACTATCTTGTGACTCCATACTATTTTCCCAGTGAAGTACAAGAACGTTTTCTTACGCTGTAACTTGACTTCACCCATCTGTCAAGGATTGCTAGATATCCAGAAATCTGGTTACAGCAGCAATTCCAAGTCAGCTGCGAGAAGGATTATTTAAAGCAGTCCAGAGCTCATGCTTATGCAATCCAATGCCCTTTCATTGCATTACCTACCATTCATGTACTACTACATGGCTGCACGATAGATCTTGTGTGTCTAGGATGATCTGATTAACGGCATATCCAGAATGTGCATTTAAACGCATTTCTTCTCCAGAGAAACCAGTGTGAAAATATGGCAAGCCTAACACTGCCAATAGTGCTGCTTTAAAGACAGTATCTATTGACATGAAACATTATATAAGCACACCTACTCAGTGTCTGTACTCTGTAAGGTTGTCCTTCTGCATAAGTTTATGAATTTAGCCCTGAGGAAATGATTGCTCAAACTGAAAATTCCTGGCTCTAGACTAAGGGCTAGCTTGAAATTGGCTAACTCTAACGTCCAAGAAGACCAGAACTAAAATGGTACGCAAATAGTCTTGCAGTTCCCGAAATACACAGCAGCATTTCTAGCTCTGTATCGTTACAGACACAAATCTCTGTCACATATGGAAGAGTAACATGTGGTAAAAACAAAGGTGGTCACAAAACCCAACAAATTTGACAGAAGGACAAAAAGCCCTTCAAACTTGTAACTAAAGAAAAGGACAGTTGGTTTAGTTATCTTTTACAGTCCTATAAATATAATGAGAAATGCAGTTTCTTGAAAGCATGCAAACTTAAATACTTCAAATGCATATTTCTATTTTTATAAGCCCATGAAGTTTATTAGCCATCTGTTAGCGTTAGGCCCAATGATTTACGGAACACACCATGAAATTAGCAAGTAAAAACATTCTGATTTCCTTACTATTTAACTAAACACAATGCATTTTCTACTTCAGTTAGTCTATGTTACAAGATAATTAATATAAATATTGTAGATGCCATATCAGGGAACTGCAGCTGCTTATTCTTACTGCTTCCAAATAATGTTCCACACAGGCATCCTGATCATGATTAATGTCTCATAAAATTTAAAATTATTTCAATGAAATTCATATCCATAAAACAAATCCGATCTCTTTTTTATATTTAAATATAAAGGCCATTTGGGAGTGCAGGAGAACAGCATACAGAATTTATGTCCTAAGACACTATCTTCAACTTAAAACATGTAAAAAACAGGTAAGATTTTAAAAACATTGCAGTTAAATAAGATAATAACTCTTTAATTTGTCAGAAGTATCATAGAACTACCGTGAAATTTGTCAATTTATTTTCTAGAGGACAATCAACATATATCGGTTCCTCTCCTAAATTTTGCTACCCCTTAGTATTGGTTACCTTTTCTCATCATGCTTTGTTGTTTTAAACTATTAATGGAATGAAAATGGTGTTACTAATTTGGAAACGGCATACAATTGAATGCAGTATTTCACATAACAGAAGATATGGAAAGTATCAAACTGGGATAAACCAGCAGTTTTTTCTGGTGCATGCTTTCCAGTCAACCATACCCCAAGGTGAGGTAGTTTTCCAAATTCAGTTTCACGGATTCCTGAAAGCACTGCTGCAGTGCTCTGGCACAGTCAGGACATTTTCTTCATTTCAAGGACAAAGTTCCCACAATAACTTCTTTGCATCTGACAGAAACCTCTTGAAACAAGGACAAAAAGACCACTGAGTAATGCTCTTCATAAAAAAGCCCAACCCTCAAACAGAAACATATTATTGAGACATTTCAAACTAAATATTTTCAGAAATCAGAGATGTTTAAAGATCTATCACATCAGGTAATTCTATGTGCAGAATCTGGAAGTGACTGATAGACCTTTCTTTCTAATCTGAGAGAAAAATTAACATTGTGGTTTGCCTACCAGTATGTGCCTTTTTTCTTGTAAGGAAGGACATCAGAACTGAACATTAGGCTGATCACCAACTAACAGAAATTTACTAGACACTGTTTTGTAAATGTCTGGCTTAAAGAAATAATGTATCACACTGGATCCCACTGAAAACTGACACACTTAAAGCTGGCATTGCAGTAGCTCTTTTTGTATTTAGATTGTGATCTGCTGCTTTTAACCACATAGTACTGGCTCTAACCAGTCCCTAGTCTGTTATTCTTGAATGCCTAATCACTAGTATTGCTCTTAAACACTTTAAATGGTGCATTAAAGAGCACAGTTGCCCGTAGACCTCTCAGTGAGGACTGAGGGAGTGGAATCACTCCAATTTAGCTAATTATTTGTGTCTTTCCTAAAGCGAGGCCATCAGAGGGAGACAAGATCTTTTGCTACTACAGAAGAAAATTCACTAGTAATAAACCAGCAGGGCCCACTCCCAAGGCACAGGAATCATATGCACTGAGATCCAAAGTCTGCTACACTGTACCACCACCTCAATTAAATCAGAACGCTAATTTAAAGTAAATGCAATCTGTGCTTGTGTTTCCACACAAATTCAGTAATCAGAAGTTGAAGTAGAAATTAAGAAAATAATGATTTTGAAGATATGATTAGGGTACAAATACCTGAAATGTTTACATATGCATACAAGAAATACGTTAGCAAAATGCAATTAGGTTTTGCTAGTCTATGCAGTGAACATCAAACGGACTATTTATGAATGTCTGATGCAGATCAGAGAATTTTTATGAGAAGTGCATGAATATTCATAGAGAGAAGAATTTATTTAGCCTTGGTAATTTCTAATGTGCCTACTCTTACATATCTTTTAAATAATAAAACAAAAAGAAGTGCATTACCAACAGTGACCCTACTGAATTACAATTGCTGGGGAAAGTTGTTCAAGGTGCTGTCTTACAAATCAAGTCCCATTGAGGGATCAATCTTGGTACCATGACATATTTTAGGAAATAGTTCTTCTAAAGTTGCAGGCTGCTGCTTATAGAAAACAACATCAGCACCATTTGTATGCAGAACAAAGCTAATATTGCTAAGAAAGACCACAGTATCTTTAAGCAAACTTCTTATGCTATTAGCTGAAGATGCTTGCATATTTTCTGAGATTCACAGAAATTGTCATCTCAGTGAAATCAGTAGTAAAATTCTTGCTGATTTCAGTACAGCCAGAATTGAGTAATTTTGATGCTGTCTAGACGAACTACTTGGTCGTCCAAAGAGGAAGGGAATGCTAATGCTCATCAAGAAGCATCTTGATAGTTGTTTAAACAGTTTTGTTGATGTTTTTCACAATGCAAAGTGACATTTCACAAGTTACAGCAGTGAAGGGAAAAAAAAAGTATTTTTGCCTCAAAAAATTATTATTAAAAAAAAAAATTATACATATAGGTGTACTATATTGTAGATGAAATCTGTACTATAAGAATGCACACTGCTTTTCCATAGGATGATTAAGGAACTTTCAAGGCAATAAGAGTGTGGTCAATTTGAGATGCCAAGCAGTAATCTATTCAGTTACAATGTTGCTTGTTAATGATAAAAGACATTTGAACTGGATGTGCTGATTATCAGCATCATTATCCACAGCTGAAAAGAACTGTCAAATGTGAACCTCTTCACCACTGCTTCTGAGACTTCTGACCAACTATTATCCCTACTAATGACATCACTGTTCTGTACTGTTTCTAAAATTCATGGAACAGTTTAAATTGTAACTGACATCAGCACTTTGTCAGAAAGAGTGTGAAAATAATGCGTCAGTAGCCAAGGCTTTAAAAGTGAAAAACAAAAAACAGCTTTTAATTATTTTTAGGAAGTAATCATATCATAATGTTTTTGAAGATATCCTAGTAAGAGCAGTAAAAAATATTTATATTGTGAAATATCCAATCAAAAGATTTTTAACATAATTTTATAGTTATTTTTCAGAGAGCACTCTATTTTATGCTACTGAATTTCAATTTCATTAATGTTTCTCTTCTGCCTGGGTTGTGCTATCAAAAGTATTCTGTATTTCTGAATATAAATCAACTACAGAGCAACATGCAGAAATATAGCATAGTGATATATGAATTTCAGTGGTCACACAAAAGTAGTAAACATGACACTCTCAAGTCTTCCTTCAACAGTGACATACTGCACAGAATACAGAGTACCTCTGTTAGAATTTAAAGTCAATTCTGGAAGACTATTTTATGGTGTTAATGGTTTATGTAGGAATGGATGCAGTGAGTTCATCAAAAAGCTTGTTAAGTATAGAGAATAACTGTATTTAAAATAATACTATATAGTCATTACTGACTTGTAGTATTAGATCAGCAGGAAATTACTTTAAGTAGGATTTGACAACTAAAATGTGAGCACTGTGGAATTTTTTTTTATGTCGCTTGCTTTAAAATCTGTGCAAATATCACTTATAATCTCAGTTCTTTCCCATAATGTTAAGACATTTGTAGCTTTGGGGATCATAGTGTGGTTTTTTTAAACATTTCCTCCTGTAGCCCCTAGAATACAAATATAAAGTGAATTAAAGATTTGCTTTTAAGCACAGAGACAGAACACAGCAGACCTTGTATATGCTCCTTTGCCACATATCCACAGAGTAGCATGTCAGCACATAACACTCTATGAGTGTTCCTGGTCCTCTCCAATGAAAAAATCTAATTAGTTCACATTTATTGATACTTTATGTTTAAATCTTTTAAAATAAATCTGACGGTGCAGAACCAACAGCTCCTCTGTCACTCATAAATAATAACAATGAGAATAAATTTCCTGAGGATACAGGCAGTGATAATGGTCCACAGTGGATAGATTCACACGGATTCTCCAAAATATCTCTGACATGTGGTAAACTAGGTAAATTAGGTATCTAGATGTTGTGTGTCTCTCATTTACCACCCCACCCCCCCAAACAGAAAGGTAAGCTTTTCAGCAGAAGGAATGTAAATATATGGCTGAATCTAGGCACACAAAAAAACAGGCAGCTTGTCTCATCTCTTATTTTCACAGAAGGCAGGCAAGCAGTTGCCTGGTGGGCACAAAACTGCACTCTCATGCCAATGACATATTTGGAGAATCACCATCTCATTGCTATTCTCATCCTTTCTTCTTTTAGTCCCTCACATTCTTGAGTGTCAAGAGTTAATGTGCCACATGTTTTTTTTTGTATTTTCTTGTATGCAACATGATATAGAGGTGTCCCACTTAATCACTTGGGTCTCAAAAAGTTTTCCATGAATTTAAGTATTTGTCACTCTGCATATATGTCTCTATCAAAATACCCTTTAGAATTATCATACTGTTACTGAGTAAAGTTTTCTCTGGAGCAAAAAAAAAAAAAATTAAAAAATATATACAATTCTTATACATTCTTTAAAAAGAAATGTAAGATGCTGAGCATTTGAACCCAACTCTCCAGCCTGTCCAGGTCTTGCAGAATAATCTGCAGGTATGTCAGCCACTCCTCTCAATTTCCTGACAGTGCACTCACTCTGTTCCCTCATCCAGGTCATCAATGAATATATTGAATAGTACATATATATATATATATATATATATATATATACACAAAACATTATGGACTTCTACATTTTGTGTGTATATACAAATACAATTTTTTTTGGGGGGTGGGTTGTTTTTAATATTTTTTTCCTAACATTACCCAAAATTAGGAGCTCTGACTTAAGATATAAATGGAAAATTTCTGAAAGACATGGATTTGCATCACCATTTTAAATTGAAAAATAATTTTTGTCATAATTGTATTTTGTGCTATAAATAACATTTTCACAATTACATTTCACGTTATATGCTAAGCTACACATTTCTGAATTTGTTCCTTAAAATCATGAGATCAGACTGTATTTCTTTCCCTAAGTTTTTACTAAAAGAGGAATCACAGAATAGAATCATATATACACCTGCACACAGAAGCACACCTAGTACAAATGTTTATGTGAAAGACCGAAGTACCTTGAAATAGTATCAAACATCCCAACTGACTTGGATATACTTACACCATCTCCGTGTTGGGTTTTGTTTGGGTTTTTTTTTTTTTTTCTCTTGGTAAATTCAAATGAGGCACAACGCAGTAACTAAGATCCTAATTTTGTAACTATCCTTTTTCCTATTATTTCATTTGACAGGTGATAAAAAAAAAGCCTGTTGCCCCTGCTTCATTTCAAGAGAAAAAGCACAGAATACTTGTTCTGTTCAGCTGCAGCAATACTCTGTTGTCATTATTTAAACTACATACTTTTCTCATACTCGTTTCTGAAGTTAAACCTTTGGTAAGAAGATAACTAAATAACGCAGTGTTATTAGTGGTCTCGCAGGTATCTTTTAATCCTTTTAAATTGTACATACATAAATACTAGAGAGAATGATCCACTTCAAATACTGACCTTAGAAAACTCTAGACACACACAGCCCAAAAAATTCCTAGAGGATGTAGAGTTTGAACTAGGCTATAGACTGGTTTCAACTACACCTACATTCAGATAAGGAGACAACCCTGCTGAAGAGAAAACAGAACAAAATCCTGTTAATTCCTTAGTTTCCCCTAAAGCCTCCCCCTAAAGTACAACACTCTTTTTAAATGTTTCATGCTCTCCTGCTATTATGCATCTCAGGAAATCATAACAGACCTCTATTATAAATAGGATAAATAATGTAAACAGTTTTAACAAGTATTATAATGCAGTATGTATCAATCTACTATTTCTTCTTACTTGCCTTGCACTTATCAACAGTAAATATATTTTTCTCCTAAAAAAATACATTTCAGTCCTATTAAACCCATTTTACAAAGCCAGTTAATTTTAAGGGGTAATCATGTTTTAAAGCTGACTGCTTTAGTATTCAGACTACTATAAACGTGCCACCATGCTAATGAGCCAGATTACAACCTGATACAACTGAACTACTGCTTGATGCTGGCACAAGGTGGCTATAGCACTTATTTTGCAGTATCAGCAGGAACAGTTAAAACAGATACCACAGTTAATTTCATGGGTCATGGTGCCTTCAGGGGAGAAGTTGGGTTTTTCCTTTTCCTTGAACACTTTGAAGTTTTATCTGGAAGATTTCTGACATGTCAAGTAGCCTGCATCTGGGATAGAAAATTCAGATATAGATTTAGATTACACGGATACTAATGCATATTTATGGAACTTTTCTTCACAAGACTCTGGGTAAAACTATAGGAACCTACATGAAGACTCAAAGCTAGCAGAACTTGGGAGAAAACTGTAAAATGACAATTAGGCATAAACAATAAGGCTAGAGTTTTTTATGCAAGAGGAAGAGGTATTTTCACAGAGAAATTCAGAAGCATGTAAGGACTGTCCAGGAGAAAAGGCATACTATATTCTTTGTAGCACTGCATCATCTTTTCGAATTTTTAGAAATGATGAAAGCTTGGAATTAGTAGGATAATCAGATGATGTGAACAATGGTTCTCAACTGCAGAAGAGTTCAAATATTTACGCAAAGAAAGTAAAAGTGGAACATTAAATCAATATTTTCTGCCTGTATGCTCAAGAGAGGAGCATAATTGTGGCCTTCCAGTATCTGAAGGGGGCCTACAAGAAGGCTGGGGAGGGACTTCTCAGGATATCAGGTAGTGATAGGACTAGGGGGAATAGAATGAAGTTGGAGGTGGGGAGATTCAGGCTGGACATGAGGAGGAAGTTCTTCACCATGACAGTGGTGAAGCCCTGGAATGGGTTGTCCAGGGAGGTGGTTGGGGCCCCTGATCTAGTGTGGGGTGTCCCCGCCCATGGCAGGGGGGTTGGCAGTAGATGATCCTTGTGGTCCCTTCCGACCCTGACTGATACGATGACACTACTATGATATTAAGAGAGCAAGGGGTTTTAGTGAAATTTGTACTTTAAAGTACAAGGACTGACTATATTTTAATTATTGGAAGAAATATGAAATTGTGTACCCAAGTAAGGATGTGGTGATATGAAGTGAAATTATTGGTTACCATGTTATTGGTATATTTGCTTAAAGTTAGCTTAAGTAGAAATTAATTTTCATGACAGAGGTCAGCCTCCAGAAATGAATATTTATATTTTTGCATGAGCCAAAAAAAACACCACAGAAAGTGACATCATATCCCTAATGACTGTAATTAGCATATTTATTTGTCAATTTTGATGTAGCAACTACAGAAACATTAACAACAGCTGCTGAAGACACTGTTCAATCTGTCTTTTAAAGGATTTTGATATTTTAAAGAAAATATTAAAGTTCTGCTAGATATTAAAACAATCACTTCAGAAAGGTGATACTGCTTAATACTACCTAACAGCACAGCCAGCAGCTGAAGTTGTGAACTAAAGAGGAGATTAAACTACTAATTATTCAATTACTGTTACTGAGAACTGGTAACAAAAAAGGTATCACTTGTTCTTTAAATACCACTGGGTCTTTATCTTGCTTGAAGACAACTCAGTGAAACTCACTGATTCAACATTCCTTCTGAACACTACTGAACCATCATCAGTCCATTCCTGAGTTTCCTAAGGATCTCAAGTAGCTTCACCATCCAATAAATTGTGACATAATTACAGCACAAGATAACTTGGCAGTAGTTTATACAATTGGCACCACATGGAAACATAAATAAACTAGTTTAAAATAATTACCAGATAAAGATAGCATTTTTTCTAGCAGTTGTCTCCCATGAATGACTTTTAAATATAACTGTATCCTGCTAGATTATTCATACACTGCATAAACAGGAAGCTAATGCTGATCCAGATACGTATCATACACATCTCTTTGGTTATTTATTCTCAATAGAATGACACTGACACACTTCTAAAGCTTTTAATGTGCCATAAGATTGGCAAGGCCCCTTCATTTACATAATTAAGGCAATTATAGCCATTTTAATCGAATGCAACACCATTTTAATGGTCTGAACTATATTTAAACTTCCAGCTTTATAATCCATAAAACCTGGATGGCAGAAAGCTAAAGATAACAAATATATCCTAAAAAAACCATGCCCTCATGGCTACCTAAAATAGTTTGACAGTTTCTGCTACAGACTGTACTTTCCAAATAATTTGGCTGTTTTATGGACGCTAGAGTGAAATTTTTCATGCATTGTTTTACAATCTAGGTTACGACTACTGATTATCAAACAAAATTAAACAGCATTGAGAGCCTCCCTGATGTACAAGCCCACCCCTCCATCCCTTCTCCCTTGCCTCTCTCTCCTAAAGAGCCTCTAGCCATCTATTACAGTGCTCCAGTCATGTGAGTCATCCCATGTTTCTGTGATGGCAACTACATCATAACTTTCCTGCTGTAACAATGCTTCCAGCTCCTCTTGTTTGTTACCCATACTGTGTGCATTAGTGTACATGCACTTCAGCTGGGCTGCCGGTTTCACCCCTGACTCCAGCTTACCACCTTTAGACTCCTGTCTGGGGGACTGGTTTCAGCCCCTTCCCCCTTCAAATCTAGTTTAAAGCCCTGTCAATGAGTCCTGCCGACTCCCTTCCTAAAATTTTTTTCCCCTCTGTGGGATAGGCTATTCTCATGTGCTAGGATCTTTCTCCCACTCTGGGACAGATATGCTCCATTTGTGGTATCTCTTCTCTTCTGTAAGATGTGCATTTGTATCCATTGTTCCCAAATATTTCAACCCCTGCAAGAACAGAAGGCAAGGGCAAAAATTTCACTTTAGATAAAAGATTATCTATTAATTACTAAGCAATTCTAATTATCTTTTTGAACTACAAAGGTGTTTAAAACAAAATGAATACACCCTGTTCTGTGCAAGAGGAGTCTGAAATTACAGGAGAAATTCACCCATTAGAATCAAAACCAATAAATTAAGTCACTTCCACAGCCTAAAAACCCACTTCAAACATAGCCACAGACTCTCTGTATTTCCCACACATTTTACCATTTAGTCTTGGCTATATGACTAAAGTATGGAGTCTTCAAGGTTCCCATCTGCCAAGTTCAGCTGTGCTTTTCCACATCATGCACTGACGAGACCTGGCAAGTATATACCTCTCATTTCCAACCTTTCCCTGAGTTCCAGGGGAAGGAAGCCTTGGTAGGTGGTGCGTTCTGTGTTCTCTTATTAGAGGTTTTAACATTAAATTTGATCCTTGACTACACAGCATGATCTTCATCTTATAGACAGTAATTTTGCTCACTGGCCACGACCTAACTGATCCCTGATTATATCAGGCCTAAATGGTGTAGAATATGTAGGTTTGAATAAAGATTTTATTATACTGATGTCCTGGAGTTAATCTTATAGAAGAGAAAAAGGCAATCACAAAACAGTACTATCTGTCCTTGAAAAGCAGTAATACAAAGATATTAAGAAGTTAACACAAATGTTATTTTTTGTCCTAATATTCTTTATTTGTGAAGTCTGGAAATCATTCAATGTTCTCTTTGAATGCAAACAAAACAAAAGCTCATTTTAGGCATCTACACCTGTACTACATCAAGTGCCTTGAGGCCATGTATTGAGAAGATGCTGCTATGTAAATAAAATAAGAGGATTTGAGAGAATAATGTTTTGCTATTTGTTTAAAAATAGTGCTTCTATTTGTTTTTCAAGCACTGATGCACACAGAACTGAACAGAATCCACAGTGTCCTACTGTTATTTATCCTCATCTCTTCATAGCAATTAATAATTTGGCAGTATTCAGTATAAAATAGGATGCAACTGAAAGAGCAGCTATGTTCTATGATTGAAGTCTTTCACATGCTAACTGAAAATACTTTCAGTATGCAATGCTGCCTTTTCACTTCCTTCTGGCAAAAGCTTAGACTCAAAGAGTATGCCATTTATAGTAGTTTCCTATGGTATCTATATACAGTTATCCTCAGATGATCAGATAAAGAGAAGGCTTTGCTGTTTTAATGAATATAAGTCCACCTCTGCTATTTCAGTGAAACTATCAAGTGAGCTCTCTCCACAGAGTTCATTAGAAATTAGCAAAAAAATGAAGAGCAACTTCTTCTATTTCAGTACCTATCATAAATAAGTATTCAATGTTTTACCCACAATGTGAACAGCTTTTTCTATATAATCTACACGACATTCAACCGATTCTGAGCGATCTGGTATAACTCCATTTTCCAGCTGCATCTGACCCTGTGTCAGGGCAATCTTGCTTCCATGAAGAGGATCTCTAAAGACATAATCCTGGAGGATGCTGCAGCACATTCCAGCCAAATCTTTGCAAGAGATTGCTCAGGAGACCAGGATCCTGAGCATATCATAGCACACATTTATCACAGTGTTAGTATAGCTTCACAGGGACATAAAACATAGGCATTCAGTCAAGCTTTATGAATTTAAGGATAATTAAACTTTCCCAGTGCAAGTACTCTAGACCAGAGCAAATTTAAGCCACATTGCAATCCATGCGTTACTTAAGATACCTTTGGAAGGTCTTTGACCACAGAGTTGTCAGCTATACACTCATACGCTACCTTGGCAATCAAAACCTACAGAAAGGCCATTATGTCTTCATTGAGACTACTCCTTTGGACTGACATACTTAGTGGGATTTTGTCACCTCCAGTGACAAATGTTTCATATTAGGGAGATGTTTCAATGAAGAGAGACCTGCCCAAGGTATTTGGTTCAGGCAAGACATGAATTCAAACAAAACAGTCCAACAATACCACCTTGTTTCTTGAACAAAAACCTCAAGGCTGTAGCATTTTGGCAGCGGGGCTATAGCACAGTGAATATTTCATTACACATATTCAGGGAGTATTTAATTACACAATAGTGCTGAAGACCAAGAAATTGACCCAAAGCAGTTCAGAGCAGTTTTCTAATTGACTTGTATGCCTGTACACAACTTAGTGTTTGCAGTGGCCATCTCTGTTCATTGTTAAAAAAACATTCACTCATTTTTTAAACTAGGAAAAAAAGTAGTTTTGGCAGTGGCAGTAGCTACAATTTATCATGGAAACACTTTCTTGCACAATAAATTTGTAACAGTACATCAAACCAGAACAAAGTTCCACCATTAACATACTGCATACTTTTATCTTTATAAAGTTGCTATAGCAAAAACCAAAACCCCCTTCAAAATCTAATTTGAGTGTATTTCCAATGAAGATATAGGATATTTCTACATAAAGATTTTAGCTTACTCATCAGAACTGTGACTATACGGAAAGAAGAAAGAAATACATCTAACGGAACAGTTTAAAGAAGTACAAAAAATTGAGACCTCCAGGCACCCTTGGCAACTTCAGGTCCATTGAGGCCTAAAACCTCATGCTATGATGGCTCTCTTCTCAGGAACACCAAAGACCTGTATTATGTTTCATTTAAGAACAACCTTCCAATGTCACCTGGGAGTCACTGAAATACAAATATGCTTACCTACATTTTTTTCCCCTCCCATTGCACAAATGGCTAAGAAGCAATGCAAATGAACTGCATTTTCCAGCAGCCTAACTGTATGACTGGTCCAAAGGGAAGCTGATATATTCCTACCAAATGGTTTTCAAAAAGCGAACTCACTTTTATATGACAGCTTTTACCAGTAGTTGCATAGTTTAAATGCCAGCTGCTTACTCCTATACACAGTAACAAGGATTTTTAAGTGTTGGGTTCTTATATCACACTTTTGAATATTTAATTGGAAACACCGAGGAACAAGGAATAAAGCTGTAAACATCTTGAGGAGTACTAAAGAGTACAAAATTGAGTAACAATAACTCATACTCCTATTTAAAAGCTACAGTAGTATTCTACTGCAGGCACCATTGCAAAACTCACATCAAAGAAAACAATTTTGAATAAGATATATATCTATTTTTATTCTAGAATAATCAGTATTTGTTATCACTGTAGTCTTCTGGGAGCAAAATCTTTTCTTTCTAGAAAAAACCTGTTTATAATACAAATTGCCACTCACCTCTCCTATCATTTCTGCCTACATTTGTGGATTTGTCAGAAGGGCAAGGGCAACGTCCTTCGCATTTCACCGAGATGTGTTTTCCTGAGACACAGGCTTGATAGTCTAATTTGCACTGTAAAGAAAGAGAATTACTATCATTAATATAAACATAGTTTTTAATAAAAATTATAGCGCTCTAAATATTTTGCAGTAATCTTTCATGAAGTGCTGAAGTCTTTGCAGCCATAAAAAACCTGAAAAATTTTCTGCAGTACGTGCTACCTTTGTACTAAGAATTAGATTAGATGAAGGTACACGCAGAGTGTTTTGTTCCCTAACCTGGCTACAGTTTCAGACTTAATTCAAGCACAATTGCACTTGAACTGTTAGATTAATTTGAAAGTGCATATTAAATGGGAGTAGTCTGCATTGGTTTAATTTATATTATCTGAGTAAATAAACAAGGCAACAATATCAACTATTTATAGGAAGCAAACAACAGTAACTGTTATGGAATTTATCATTTAATTACTACCTTTAAGATTACCTTAAGTAAAGAGTGCTAAGAATGAAAGAGTGAAAAGCTGTGCCTAATGCAGTTCTGAAATGACAGCCTTTTACAATACGGATAATGGTTAATGTGTGTGGTTATGATCCGTACACTTACAGCTCCAATTCAGAAACCATACAAAAAAGTAAGCAAATCTAACCAGAAAATTGAATGGTTTCAAGTATACAAAAATAACATAGCTGAAGGCCATATACACGCAAAAAAAATTTATTATAAATATTGTTATTAGTACTGAAAAGCTGAACTTTTATTCCAAAAGAAAAGTTCTTGATACGGACCTTTCTGGATAATGTTTTGACAATGTAGTATCAGAAAAAAATCCCCAAACCAAAAAGAGGTAAAAACCAAGTTAAGAATCTACAAAGTGGTTTTATACATAAGGAAAGAAGAAAGATGGTTATGGAGAACACTTCCTCCTTGAACAAAGTATGCAAGAGGTATCCTTAGTCAGGTAAGAGTACAGCTGAGATTTTCACTAGTATGCACACAGCATTGTGAATTTACACAACTTTATCAACCTTTTACATAACCTAACTTCTAACCATGCCACAATGTCATGCAGTTTTCTACCTAACACAAGCTGAACTGCACCACAGTAATGAATAGCTTTTTACAGCAAAGACTAAAAAGAAGATATATTACAAGAGGAGGGAGCACATCAAAGTTTGTATATTTACATAAAATCATCACTATAGTTCTGTCCTGAATATGCTACCTTTTGCCATGGCGTGGTTAATAAAAACCAACCAACTTAAATTCTAACAAAAAGGAAACTCTGGTCCATTTCATAGCTATACAAATAGCACTAATGCCTCATGAAGGATCAGAAAACTGAAGCAAACAGTTCTGCCGGTGCTGACTATGAAACAACTGAATACCTTTTGTATCCCTGCATAATTATACTGGTTATGGAGGACAGTGCTTGTGTTAGTCATAATGTCCACCAGACCTCCTTCCAGACAGCACATGATCTAATTAATACTTTAATTAATACTTTAATTATTTAATTAATGCTGGGACCTGGCACTCAATATGGAGGATGGAAGGAACAACTCCTGTGTGAGTTGTGAGCAGATCAGCGATCTGATGAGCACGGTGGCTGAACTAAAAGAAGAGATAGAAAGGCTTAGAGCTATAAGAGACAGTGAAAGGAACACTGACTATCCTCACAATCTAACTTCTACCAAACCAGAACAGGGGGTAACTCTCAGTGGAGCAGGGAGTTTGATACCTACCCATCAGCTAGCCTCTCAGCCTCCCTGCAGTAACCCACATGAGCAGGGCCAATGGGAGCAGGTCTCTGCCCGACGGAAGAAGGGCAGACGGAGCAAGCGTGCTACTTTGAGCAGCACGCTGCCTACAGTGAAGGTTCAGAATAGGTATGAGGCTCTACAGGAGGAGCAGGTCATAGGTGAGGATGAGGACTCAAGGAAGACAGAAGCTGCACCAATGACAGGTTCCCTCAGGCCAGCTATCAAAACTAGTCCAGAAAGGAAACCTCGTAGGGTCATCGTTGTAGGAGACTCCCTACTGAAGGGGGCAGAGGGCCCAATATGCAGACCAGACCCATTTCATAGGGAGATCTGCTGCCTCCCTGGTGCCCAAGTAAAGGACATAGTAGGCAAAATTCCCGAACTTGTGAGCCCTTCAGACTACTACCCACTGCTGGTCTTTCAGGTGGGTAGTGACGATGCAACAATGCGAGGCTCACGGTCAATTAAAAGAGATTTCAGAACGTTAGGGCACCTGCTAAAGGGGTCAGGATCTCAAGTAGTGTTCTCTGCTATCCCTCTAACGTCAGTGATGGATGAGGGAACATTGTGGAAGAGCCAACAGGTCAATTCATGGCTCAGGGACTGGTGCCATCGGCAGGGATTTGGGTTCTACAATCATGGTTTGGTTTTCAAGGCAGCAGAGCTAAAAACAACTTATGGGACACACTTGTCCCAGAGGGGGAAAAGGATCCTGGGGCAGGAATTGGCAGGGCTCATAGACAGGGCTTTAAACTAGATTTGAAGGGGGAGGGGTTGGTGGTCTCCTGCTAGCCTGTGACAAGCAGGGGGCAGCTCACCTGAGGTGGAGGGATGGAGAGCCAGTAGGGGCTCTCAGCTTGCTGCCCTGAGGCAAGACACAAATGACACACCAGGACACCCTGTGGAAACCAAGGGGAGTTGGCACAGGAGGACGACAGGGCCAGCCCAGCTGAAGTGCTTCTATGCAAATGCATGCAGCTTGGGCAACAAACAGGATGAGTTAAGGGCCACCGTGATGCTGGGACGCCATGACATAGTGGGCATCACCGAAACTTGGTGGGACGACTCCCACGACTGGAACGTAGGGATAGACGGGTATAAGCTTTTTAGGAAGGATAGGCAGGGAAGGAGAGGAGGAGGTGTTGCCCTCTATGTCAACAACCAGCTGGAATCAGCAGAACTCCACCTGGGGAGGCATGATGAGTCGGTTGAAAGTTTATGGGTTAGAATTAAAAGCAAGACAGGGGAAGGAGATATTACTGTGGGGGTCTCCTACAGGCCACCTGACCAGCAGAACCAAGCAGATGAGGCTCTGCACAGGCAAATAGAAGCGGCTTCCAGGTCACAAGCCCTGGTCCTCATGGGGGATTTCAACCACCCTGACATCTGTTGGAGGGACAACACAGCAAAGCATCAGCAATCCAGGATGTTCCTGGACTGCATAGAAGACAGCTTCCTCCTCCAAATGGTAGAGGAACCAACAAGAAAAGGTGCTACGCTGGACCTTGTTCTCACCAACAGGGAAGGGCTGGTAACAAATGTGAGGCTCAGAGACGGCCTTGGCTGCAGTGACCATGAAGCAGTTGAATTTAATCTCCTCAGGGCAATCAGGAGGACATATTCTAAGCTTACGACCCTAGACTTTAGGCGTGCAGACTTCGATCGCTGCAGGGATCTGCTAGCCAAAGTGTCGTGGGATGAAGCCCTGGAGGGAAGAGGGACCCAGGACAGCTGGTCAGTATTCAAGGACCACCTCCTCTGTGTCCAGGAGCTATGTATACCTATAAGGAGAAAAGCAGGAAGGAATGCTAGGAAGCCTGCCTGGATGAACAAGGAGCTGCTGGACACACTATCACTTAAAAAGAAACTCTACAGGAAGTGGAGGGAAGGACAGATAGAACAGGGGGTATATAAGGAAGCTACCCGAGCAGCAAGAGGCCTGGTTAGGAAAGCCAAAGCAGAGTTTGAACTGAATCTAGCCAGGGGGTTAAAGGGAACACTAAGAATTTCTATAGGTATATTAATGGCAAGAAGACGACTAGGGAAGGTGTGGGCCCCCTCAGAAAGGAAAGTGGTGAATTGGTCACAAGTGATGTGGAAAAGGCTGAGGTACTCAATCACTTCTTTACCTCAGTCTTCACTGCAAGGGCCTCCAGCCACACTCCTGGTGTCATGGCAGACGATGCCAGGGACGGGGAGGAAGAACTGCCCATCATAAGTGAAGCTCAGGTTCGTGATCACCTGAAGAACCTGAAAGTGTTCAAGTCCATGGGACCCGACGGGATACACCCACGGGTGCTGAGAGAACTGGCAGATGAGGTTGCCAAGCCCCTCTCTATTATATTCCAGAAGTCATGGCAGACTGGGGAAGTCCCCACAGACTGGAAAAGGGGAAACATTACTCCCATTTTCAAAAAGGGCAAGAAGGAGGAACCGGGGAACTACAGGCCAGTCAGTCTCACCTCTGTGCCCGGAAAGATCACGGAGCAGATCCTCCTGGAGGCACTAATGACTCAGAAGAACAGTGAAGAGGTGATTGGGAATAGTCAGCATGGCTTTGCCAAGGGCAAATCCTGCCTGACAAACCTGGTGGCCTTCTATGATCAGGTGACAGCATTAATAGATGAGGGGCGAGCAACTGATGTCGTTTACCTGGACTTGAGCAAAGCCTTCGACACTGTCCCGCACCACCTCCTGGTCTCCAAGCTGGCGACACATGGGTTTGATGGATGGACCTCTAGATGGATAAAGAATTGGCTTGATGGCCGCACCCAAAGAGTGGCTGTCAACGGGTCCATGTCCCAGTGGAGGCCAGTGACAAGCGGAGTCCCTCAGGGATCAGTCCTGGGACCTGTCTTGTTCAACATCTTTGTGGGTGACATGGACAGTGGCATCGAGTACAGCCTCAGCAAGGTTGCTGATGACACCAAGCTGTGTGGTGCAGTGGACACCCTGGAGGGAAGGGATGCCATCCAGAGGGACCTGGACAGGCTGGAGAGGTGGGCACAAGCCAACCTCATGAGCTTCAACAAGACCAAGTGCAGGGTCCTGCATCTGGGTCGAGGCAATCCCAGGCACAAATACAGGCTGGGCAGTGACTGGCTGGAGAGCAGCCCTGAGGAGAGAGACTTGGGGGTGCTGGTGGAGGAGAAGCTCGACATGAGCTCTCAATGTGCGCTTGCAGCCCGGAAAGCCAATCAGATCCTGGGCTGCATCAGGAGAAGTGTGACCAGCAGGTCAAGGGAGGTGCTTCTCCCCCTCTACTCAGCTCTGGTGAGACCCCACCTGGAGTACTGCGTCCAGTTCTGGAGCCCATATTACAGGAGAGATGTGGACGTGCTGGAGCGTGTCCAGAGAAGGGCCACGAGGATGATCAGAGGGCTGGAGCACCTCTCCTATGAGGACAGACTGAAGGAGTTGGGGCTGTTCAGTCTGGAGAAGAGAAGGCTCCGAGGTGACCTCATTGTGGCTTTCCAGTATCTGAAGGGGGCCTACAGGAAGGCTGGGGAGGGACTTCTCAGGATCTCAGGTAGTGATAGGACTAGGGGGAATGGAATGAAGCTGGAAATGGGGAGATTCAGGCTGGATGTGAGGAAGAAGTTCTTTACCATGAGAGTGGTGAAGCCCTGGAATGGGTTGTCCAGGGAGGTGGTTGAGGCCCAGTCCCTGGAGGTGTTTAAGACCAGGCTGGACGAGGCTCTGGCCAGCGTGATCTAGTGTAGGGTGTCCCTGCCCATGGCAGGGGGGGGTTGGAACTAGATGATCCTTGTGGTCCCTTCCAACCCTGACTGATTCTATGATTCTATAATACTTGAAAGAATCTTCATAGTTAGTAGAGAGATAACAGCACAAATTTAATGTGTTCATACTGAAAGGATGTATCTTCCTTTTTTTTAAGACTTGAAACTTTTTACTGTTCAATCTTAGTAGCTTAATAACTGTTCTTTCTAGGCTTTGACTATTCCTTTTGGTGACTGAAATTAATGAGCCTGCCACTTAAAACTGGACACAGAAACCCATTTCAGGTTCATTTTACTGAGAAACAGAATATGAAGAGTATAAACCAAAGAAATAGTGTTGTTCGTTTGTTTCTTAAGGTTTCTTTAATCTTTTCCTCAAAAGACTGGGGTTTTTTTTTTTTTTTTTTTTTTACACACTGCACAGCTTCTATTTTGTTTCACTCAAATGTTGGAAAAAAAATAATCAGTAAATCAAAGCTGCTCCAGCTAACATGAGTTGCGAGTCTAGTCTTTTTGATTTATTTCCTTTCAAAGCTGTTTACTCAGTCCTATTTGCAAATAATATTGCCCTTTCAAACACTACAAAAATATTAATGCCTGCTACCCACACTGATACCTGAGTGAGTGCAAGGCCACAGCATTAACACTTCCAAATTACCCTCATTCACACTTATGCTAGAATTTTACACTCACTAAACTCATTTTATGGATGTGCAGATCAGCAGGTTAATGACAGCAGGAATATAACTGGTTCAAAACTCTTGTCCTTGTTCCCAAAGCAAACAATGCACTGGGATACTGCAAAGGCAGCTCAGCTAAATAAAGGCGAGCCAGACTTCACTCAGTTACTCTCAAACTGCTAGAAAGCAAGTAACACACTTGAGATGCTCCACAGAAAAAAAAAGCAAACCATACTTGTGGTATACAAAATACAAGGACACTATGAGAACTAGTAGTATAAAGGAAAAGTAGTATTTGGAACAGCAATGAAATTTTCTGTTTTATTGGGAAAATATCCAAACAGTTTTAATAGCAGTATTAGTATGCTATACACAGCAATAAAATAATTCCAACTTATTTAGCTCTTCTAGTGGCTTTTCTATACAGGGAAAACATGTTATGACAATTTTAAGACACTCATCTGTTGGATTTCATAATACTCCTTATTTACATTGGTTTTATAAACAGTTAACTGCTTGTGCTGCTTTCATCACAACCTCTTTTATCCATGAAAAAAACCCCTGTTTTATTTCTGATTATAGAGAATCACAGAATCATTTCAGCTCAAAGAGTCCAGTTGTTAACGCAGTGCTGCATGGTTGTAAACCACACCACTCAGCACCACATCTAAATATCTTTTAAATACCTCCAGGGATAGTGGCTCATCCACTTCCCTGGGCAGCCCACTACAGTGCCTAAGAACCCATTCAGTGATTCTTTTTTTCCCTAATACAGTCTAAACCTCCCCCAATGCAATACAAGGATGTTTCTTCTTGTCCTATCACCTCTTACTTGGGAGAAGAGACCAACACCCACTTCACCACAACCACCTCCTTTTGTGTAGTTCTAAAGAGCAAGAAAGTCTCACCATCAGACCCCTTTTCTCCAAGCTAAACAACCTCAGGTCCCTCAGCTACTCCTCATAAGACCTGTGCACTAGACCCTTCACCAACTTCACTGCCCTTAATTTGACATGCTCCAGCACCTCGGTGTCTTTCATGTAGTAAGGGACCTGAAACTGAACACAATATTCATCAGTGCCGAGTACAGGGGCATGATCACTTCCCTGGTGCTGCTGGCCACATAATTTCTGATACAAGCCAAGATGCTGTTGGCCTTTTTGGTCACCTGGGCATACTGCTGGCTCATGTTCAGCTGGATATCAGCCAGCACCCCCAGGTACATCTCTGCTGAGCAACCTTCTAGTCACTTTCCCCATGCATGGGTTTGTTGTGACCCAAGTGCAGGACCCAGTACCAGGCCTTGCTGAAGTGTCAAAAGATTTACTAAGGTCTAGGTAGACAAAATCCACAGCTTTTCCTTCATTCACTGAGCAGTTCACCCTGTCAGTGTATGTTACTTTGATATACTTGAGCTCTACACTTAGAATAGAGTTGGAAAATGAAATGTAAGCAATATGTTTCATTAAGCTCCACCACCTTCCATTCCAAAATAACTACCTGCCAAAGGCTTCCAAATGGACTTCTGTATATAGTACACATCTGTTCTGTCCCAGAGCAGAAAACCCCACCTACTTCTTTATGGAAAAATAATGAAAATAGAAGGACAAAACGACCTTCTGCATTTGCATGAATACAAGGCCAGGATATATTAATTTCTGAACAACCCCGACTTCCCTTGTATTTGTAAACCAAGTTTCAGGTAAATATCATACATTTGTATATATACCTTTACCTTCATAAAACATTCAGATTGTCCTCCAGAGACCAACTGACCTAATTCTTCAACTGTGAATGACAGTAATGACATTAATATATGGAGAGGACACTGATAAGACGTCTGACTTGGGAAAGATTTTTGATGACGTCAAATTCAAGAGAAACCTCTACAGACAGGAGTAATGTCACATGTATAGAGGTAAAATCTCTATGCTGAGCAAAAAAGAATGTTCACAGTATTTATGTTATCTAAAAGTTTCCATGCTAGTTGAACTAGGTATTTACACATGCTTGAACACTTACAGTAGCCTGAGCCACTGAGAACAGAATAGACCAGGTTGAAAGAGACCTTCAAGATCATCACATCCAACCTATCAACCAATCCAACCCACCCAAACAACTAAACCATGGCACCAAGCACCCCATCAAGTCTCCTCCTGAACACCTCCAATGATGGTGACTCCACCGCCTCCACGGGCAGCCCATTCCAATAGGCAATCACTCTCTCTGTATAGAATTTCTTTCTAACCTCCAGCCTAAACCTGCCCTGGCACAGTCTGAGACTGTGTCCTCTTGTTCTGGTGCTGGCTGCCTGGGAGAAGAGACCAACATCTGCCTGGCTACAACCTCCCTTCAGGTAGCTGTAGAAAGCAATAAGGTCACCCCTGAGTCTCCTCCAGGCTAAGCAACCCCAGCTCCCTCAGCCTCTCCTCGTAGGGCTTGTGTTCCAAACCCCTCACCAACTTCATTGCCCTTCTCTGGACATGTTCCAGCAAGTCAACATCCTTCCTAAACTGAGGGGCCCAGAACTGGACACAGTACTCAAGGTATGGCCTAACCAGTGCAGCATACAGGGGGAGAATGACCTCCTGGCTCCTGCTGGCCACACTGTTCCTGATGCAGGCCAGGATGCCATTGGCCCTCTTGGCTGCCTGGGCACACTGTAGGCTCATGTTCAGCCTACCATCGACCAGCACCCCAGGTCCCTCTGTGCCTGGCCACTCTCCAGCCATTCTGACCCCAGCCTGTAGCGCTGCCTGGGGTTGTTGTGGCCAATGTGCAGAACCCGGCACTTGGATGTGTTAAATCTCATGCCATTGGACTCTGCCCATCTGTCCAGCCTGTCAAGGTCCTTCTGTAAAAGACTCTCTACCCTCCAGCAGATCAACTCCTGCCCCCAGCTTGGTGTCTTCCGCAAATTTACTGATGACAGACTCAATACCCTCATCCAGATCATCAATAAAGATGTTGAAGAGCATGGGGCCCAGTACTGATCCTTGGGGCACACCACTAATGACTGGCTGCCAGCTGGATGTGGCACCATTTACCACCACTCTCTGGGCTCGGCCCTCCAGCCAGTTCCTAACCCAATGCAGTGTGTTCCAGTCCAAGCCATGGGCTGATAGCTTAGCCAGGAGTTTGTTGTGGGGGACGGTGTCAAAGGCCTTGCTGAGGTCCAGGTAGACCACATCCACAGGCCTCCCCACATCCACCAGGTGGGTCACCTGATCACAGAAATTGTGAGGGACAGAAAATGTACTACTATAATGGAAATTATCAATAAGAAAAAAAGTAATAAAGATTAACTCAGTAATTACAGAAATAGTAGCTTATACATTTGATTTCTGGGCACTTAGAAGAAATGAGAGGGACCATGCTATAGAGTTTTATCAGGAAATCATAATAGATTCTATGGAAGAACTTCTAGAAAACAGATATATTAGAATGTAAGTACCTTGATTTTATCAAGGCTTGTCACACTCTTTTTGCATTGTAAGCTGGTAAGCTATATTGAGAATTACATTATTTATGTGCTCATATGGTAAGATTAATACAAAACTAATTGAAAGCAATCCTCACACAGCAGCAATCAGTACTAAGGCTTACTGTTAAAATGGAAGACTGCACTGAGTGGACTTTTGTAAGCATAAGTCACAATCCTGGAACTATTATTTTCATTAATGGCTTAGAAGATGAATTAAAAGATATCCATGTAAGATGTTGTAATAACTTTAGATATAACAAATACAGTCGTATTACTGAATTAAGCCAAAAATATAATGTAATTTAATAGATTAATACAGCTGTTTTACGTTGGCATTAGAATCATGTTTAAAATACAAGCTCCAGAAAAACTGGCTAGTCATTCCAAAGGAAAAATAAAAATTAAGTCATCATTATGAATAATTGAATGGTGTTTAAAAACGTTATTATATCAGGATACATAAACAGGACTGGAAATTACAAAACATGTTAAATAACTGCACACAGCTATGGCAGTGCTCAAAATAGAGAACCCCATCCAGCTTTGTCATGTTTCAAACAAAACAGAAATTAACTGGGAAAAGTCTAAAAAATAAGAGTAACGGGAATGATCAGAGACCTAGAAAACGGAGCCAATGAGAGAGAGTCAGGAACTGGGAATGTTCAGTCTTGAGAAACTAGGATTCACATAACAGCTACCATACAGATAAAGCCATGTGAAGGATACCTGAAAAGAACACAATGATGAATGTTACAAGAAATAATTGTCTAAAATTGTCAGATTAGATACTGGGAACACTTATTAATAATAAGGTTAATGATGTATTAAAATAAATTGAAGAAATGTTTTTGAATCTTAATCATTGTCTTTACAATCAGGATTAGGTAAAACTGTCAGGAATGACACTGTGTAGTTTATCTTGCTTTGAGAAAATGGGTAAACCAGATGATGAATTCAGTGCAGGAGCAACCTGTTCTGGTGGAAGGTGTCCCTGGCCATGGCAGGGGAGTGGGAACTAGGTGATTTTTAGGGTCCCTTTCAACTCAAACCATTCTGTAATTCTCTGATTTGGTTGGGAGCAGTGCAAGGCAGAGTTAACACCCTGGTCTCTACCTGCTTTGTTGATCTGAACGCAACATAGTGGGACACTGATGTCCTGGGGGTACCATATGTAGCTCAAAAGCATCTGCTCTGTTGTGCTAAAAATAAGCTGTTCCAGCCTCTACTGAAGGCAGCAGAATAATGTTTGTACTTGTAAATTTGCCTTTTATCTTCCAAATTTATCTTCACAATCCTGTTCTTCTGTCACCTTCTCAAGCCTTCAGTTGCAGACTGGCATTGGGGAGCTTAGTCCCAAGTTGCTGGATCTCCCAGCCTCTGGTCTGCAGGCTTTTGGAGGTGGAAACTGCCTTTTTTCACCTGTTACAACTCTTAGGTTGAAAGTTGGACTTGATGATCTTAAAGGTCTATTCCAACCAAAACAATTCTATGGTTTCTATGGTTTTTATGACAGACCTGCTCTGGGAATGGACCAGTGTCAAGAGACACAAGATTGCATAAATCTTGTTCATTTGCTGGAGAGAGTGAAAGATGTGTAATAAACAAACTAGGGAGACTGCATGGAAGAAAATGAAAACAATGCTTACGTTGGTCCATGGGTCTTACATGACTTAGTTCAACAAAATTCTTTTTGGTACTGAGTGTATTTGCACTCTCCTGAGCTCTTGAAAACCTGAGATCTGATTTGGGAACATGCAAAATACTTTTAGGTAAACTAAAACCAAAATTAATTGAAAGTATAAATGCTTTGCAATGTGAAACATGAAAAAAACAATCCTTTAATTGCATATCCAAATTGGATAAATTTTTTGCTCTCATCTATCTGCAGAATCATCTTCTATCTGCAAAGCAACACCCACATGTCACACAGAGTGACTGTGTGAGACAGTGTAAATTAGTTACTATTTGAGGACTTCTAAAAACTTACAAAGACATATTAAAGCAGATGAGGAGTTTAGTTTTGGCTACTGCATAATAAAAAAAAATAGGTTGTACTAAAGAGTGTAAAGAAAATTAATTACTGATTACATATAAGAGAGAGGTGTCTATTGTGTGTGTTGAGTGAAGACCACTGTGGAAGAAGTGGTACCACAGGGGCAGATTGGCAAGACTTGAGTGCTGATCAGGCTATGTTCCAGGCCTGGCTCAACACAGAGCATTACTCACAGGGCACTGGTTTCAGGCAGTGGGTGTTACAGTGGAGGTGAAAATGTGTGGAGTTGAAAGTGTGTGGAGTTAGTGATGTTAATGCAGTAAATCTAATTTGGAAATTATTATGCCATTTAGTACTTTTTTACAGATATCAGCCAAGAAGGTACAAGCAGTTGCAATACAGAATTTCAAAATAAAACCAAGATAATGCCAGGATAGCACATTTTCAACTAATTCAAGCTTTACAAATTAAAAAATCAGTATGTAAATGTATGAAATATCATCCAGATCTACAAATGTTTTTTTGTCCTGTCAGTAACCTGTTTATCATATGTATTATTTACCTGAACAATAGTCTTTGGGTAAAAAACTTTTCAGAAAACAAGTACTACTATACAAAATGAAAATAATATGTACAAAATATTATTCATAAAGAATGTAACTACTATTTTTACAAGATAACAAAAGGAAATTAACCTATTGAACCAAGACTCTGAGTTAAGAAAATATTTTGTGGCCAAAAGAGAATTGATGAGACATAGTTTATAAAGCTATGAACTAGATAAAGTAATTTACATGACAAAAATGGAAGTCTGTCTGCAGCTTTCCTCCTGTTCACCATTACAACTCTTGCCTGTTTTTTTACAGTACCCTGAAGTGAAAAGGCATAAAAAGTCTGAAATCAGGTCAACTAGCTTACTCAATCCTTTTTGGACACCCTAGGAAACATATTAAGTCCCAGAAACATGCAGATAGATGCCTACTGGGATTATTTAAATTAAGCATCTACCTGTCTGCTTTCATATTTAGAGGCTTGCAGAGACATATGATGCTTTGAGCTTCTGAAAATCTGTCTGAAGACCTATCTGCTTTTTAAATTAGCCATTTGAAATTTCAGGAAGCTGTGCAGTTTACTAAGTATATTCCTCACCATTTTATGCATACATTTTGCAAATAGGCAAACTAATATTTTATATAAGTGTATGTGAATATAAAGCTTAATTAATGCTGAAGAATAAAATCTTACGATATTCCTAAATGAAACATACTATTTTGGGTGAATTAAAAAGTATTAATAACTTCTGTAGCAATTTTTGGGGGTAAAAAAATAATATATTACCTTATATTTCTTTCATTGATGATAACAAATGATGCAAGCCCCAGGATATTTCAAACAAAAATATACTTCAAAATACTTCAAGGGTGTTTTAAAAAATCTGATTAACAAAAGCAGTAAGAACATACACATTACTCCTACCTATATATTTTTGTTCTGATCTTGGCTTATTCCAAAATTTTACACACTAGAGTAGTTTGAAAATAAACTGTTTCTTGTCAGCATGCATAGCATGTAAAAAGAAAATATCCTTCTGACATATACATGCCTAAACTTCAGTCTAAAAATTCTGATTCTTTTCAGAGCTCTTGTTCAGAGAGTCCGAATTTCTGCACTTCATCAGGCTCCTTGTTTCAAACTCCTTCATTTTTAGCTCATCTAACTTTGAGATGCACAGCATGTCACTCAGTGGCATTGGTGCATCTTTTGCTGGCTGTCCTTCATAGTTTTGCATTTCAATAAAATTTATTGAGAGATAGGAAAAGGAATAACATTTGTGAAAAACACTTTTCAAGTTCCCAGTTCAAATATGAAAATACACAAAGAAAAAAAATAAATCTAAGACATGAGCAAAAGCTTATGATTCTCCTAAACCATTATCTTGAAAACTGCTGGCAATTTTGGGTCACAATCAGCGAAGAAAGATCTTCATTGGTTTTCAGCTAACATGCAAATTTCTAAGCAATGGTAAAATGAAAGAAATGGTAAGGCTTATAAAGCCTCATTATAGACAAAAATGGCTTGTAAAAGCACAGACTTGTTTTTAGTAGAATCTGCTTATTGCCTTTTAATATCCCTTATTTCTGTATTTTTAATGTGATATGGATTCCTTAGCCATGCTGGCTGATTGCATTACTAATTACACAAGTTCAATTTATCTAATTATACCTAAACTCAAATATTTATAGAGTTATGTATGACCTAAAATAGCATCTAAAAAGTGTGCTCATTAGCCTTCAACTACAGGGAAAATAATGGCAGTAATAAAAGCAATGTGCATGGACCTAGTTAGCCCTTGCTGCGTTATCCTGCCCAAGTTTCCAAGCTGTTTAAACTATACTATGTCAATTTGAAAAAAAAAATAAAGGGAAAAAAGGATTTAGGCATAGTTACTTCCATTAGGTGAAACCTTCATCAGTGTACTACAGAAGCTTTACTGGGCTCAGAAGTCAGATGTACCCTAGGGATTCTCTTTTCTTACCCTCACACTGTCTCTGAAAAAAACGTATGCTAAAATTGATTTAAACTCAAAATACTAGACTTATTAAATAGTCCAAACCACAAGGCTGCATGTGCTATCTGTGAAGAACTGAAGACAATGTTTCTGAAATTCCATGTTCATAGTATTTTTCACCCTCTGAAGGAAGAAATAAGCAGCTGTGCAAGTAGGAATGAATATTCCAAAGAATGGCTATTTTTCCCTAGATTACATATATATTTTCTTGAACATATATCTTGTGCAAAGAGACACATAAGTACTTCTACTTTTTGCTGTTAGCATTTGATTTCTAAAATATACAAAATATTTCCCTGTTCTTTGTCAAAAAAATATGGATTAAAAACAGAACACCACAAAGAGAAGTCTTCATATGTCATGCTCAATTTAAAGGTTTCACATAAAATTTCAGCCATTACTGACAAAAGCCATTGATGACAGAAGCTAGAAAACCAGACACTTTAACTACCCAATTTCTTCTTTTAGCTTTTAAAAAGGCATTTAAACAATAAACAACGAGCTTCCAGTATTACTGTAAAGATTAGTTTAGCCTGATAAAGTATACTGCATGGATCTAACAAGCAAGACACATTTTATCTCACTGACCACAAGTAAGTCTCATTCAAAATTATAGTAAAAATTCAGATAGAATAAGCAACCAGTACCAAACTCCTTCTTCCACACACTGTATGATTGTATCCACTGTCTCTCTTTCACCTTTCTAACGGGAAAGGAATCATAATTTCCAAGGCTGAATAAGTACTTCAATATTAAAAAATCCTTGAATTCACATACCTAACTACCTATAAAGTCTATCAAGAATTCATACCTACTTTTCTAACTGTTTGCTTTTCTGTATTTTGGCTATCTTAGCCTGAGAAGCTACTTCAGACCCATTAATATTGCAAAATATGATTTTTATTGCTATTTATACCTATAGGGAAGTTATAGATCTCATGAAGTTTTCATAGCTAGAATAAAACATTTCATAAAAAATTCACCCCGTCATCCCCATGTTACAACACTACTCAAGAATTGCTAGAGTTAAAATGAATAATGCACTTTCAAGTACCAAAGTTTAGAGAAATGCAGAACTGAAAACTAGACTAATTAAGTGTATCACGGTATCACCAAGGTTGGAAGAGATCTCAAACATCATCAAGTCCAACCTGTCACCACAGACTTCATGACTAGACCATGGCACCAAGTGCCACGTCCAATCCCCTCTTGAACACCTCCAGGGATGGGGACTCCACCACCTCCCTGGGCAGCCCATTCCAATGGCAAACGACTCTCTCAGTGAAGAGCTTTCTCCTCACCACAAGCCTAAACTTCCCCTGGCACAGCTTGAGACTGTGTCCCCTTGTTCTGGTGATGGTTGCTTGAGAGAAGAGGCCAACTCCCTCCTGGCTACAACCCCCTTCAGGTAGTTGTAGAGAGCAATGAGGTCTCCCCTGAGTCTCCTCTTCTCCACGCTAAACAATCCCAGCTCCCTCAGCCTCTCCTCATAGGGCTTGTGCTTGAGGCCTCTCACCAGCCTTGTTCCCCTTCTCTGGACATGTTCAAGTGTCTCGATGTCCTTAAACTGAGGGGCCCAGAACTGGACACAGTACTCGAGGTGTGGCCTAACCAGTGCAGAGTACAGGGGCACAATGACTTCCCTGCTCCTGCTGGCCACACTATTCTTGATACAGGCCAGGATGCCATTGGCTTTCTTGGCCACCTGGGCACACTACTGGCTCGTGTTCAAGCAGCTGTCAATCAGCACCCCCAGGTCCCTCTGTTTGGCAGCTCTCCAGCCACTCCAACCCCAGCCTGTAGTTCTGCCCCAGTCATTAAGAAAAACATTCTAAATAAAAAGAAAATTGCTAGATAAACTACTAGAGCTTGATGATGGTGAAATGAAACTTTTCCTGGAGTGAAACAACAGAAATACTTGCTTTTATGTCAATTTTTAAAACCATTGCTCCTGAAATAGTATTTAAAGGACCTCTATTTTGATGGAAATACAACATAAAATATGAAACCACATCTTCATTGAAAAGAAATAAAAATATTTACAGACTAAACCAGCTCTTCTGTGGTCATTAAGATTTTTTTTATTAGCATTTTGCTGCCATAAATATAGATTTAAAATCTACCATTATGAGGTAGTGGAAGACAAAAGGAAAACCCTAGTCTTTGATGATATATTACTTCTACATGATACGAACGTAAGGGACAAGGGTATGCACTGTTGCAATAACTGCAGTTCTGATAATGCACTCAGTGGAAGCTGAATGTATTTATTTCATCCATTCATTTCTTATAGCTTCATCTTTAATAAATAATCTGATGTAAAAATACCTGCATTTCACTAATATCTATAAACCTCTGTATATTTATTTCAGATCAGACCCTGAGAGGCTATAAGAGTCCCTTCTTCCTGTAGGGCAATTTAGAATACAGCATTTCTCTATGATAAAATAGGAAATAAACTATGAGGTTAAAACTGTGGTGTTTGCATTACATTAAGAAGAACAGACAGAGACATTGTAATGGATAAAGTATACAGTATTTACCAAAATAAAAAAGGTAGTTGCTTATTCAGTATTATCTACCTTGTCTACTTAAATTGCAAAATCACAGAGATTACTGACAGTTTTATTCTATGTGAGGCTAAGTTTGAGACTTAAAGACTGACTGAACTTTCACATGACACACCAAAGAAATGCTAAATGCCACTATCAGTTATAACTAAGTCTAGTCAGATGCAAGCACATTCTGAGCTCCTGACAAAACATAGATAGGGAAGTACTGTGAAGGAAAATAAGAGTAATTTCAAAATATTTTCCTAAAGTAAAACTTTAAATCATATCATCACTGAAAAATAATTACTTTTTGCTAAGTCTGAGTCCAACATTCACGGAAGTGCCTAAGATATCCTGAGATAAAAGCTGGATTTTTTTTTTTTTTTTTTTTTTGAAAAGGAAATTTAAGATTTGTGCCCAGTTCCTTAGAACTAAGTATTTCTTTCATAAGAAAAATGTTTTCTAATATAAGATTTTGGATGCAAGTGTAAGAATTGTCAAGGTTGAGGAAATACATGTCACATTCTGGTATTTTCACTTTATCGTGAAAATACTTTTGGAGATGATACTTAGCATTCAATCCAATAGCCTGGAAACATAGAATAGAATAGAATAGAATAGAATAGAATAGAATAGAATAGAATAGAATAGAATAGAATAGAATAGAATAGAATAGAATAGAATAGAATAGAATAGAATAGAATAGAATAGAATAGAATAGAATAGAACAGAATAGAACAGAACAGAACAGAACAGAACAGAACAGAACAGAACAGAACAGAACAGAACAGAACAGAACAGAACAGAACAGAACAGAATAGAACAGAACAGAACAGAATAGAACAGAACAGAACAACCAAGGTTGGAAGAGACCTTGAAGATCATCGAGTCCAACCTGTAACCACAACCTCACAACCAGACCATGGCACCAAGTGCCACATCCAGTCCCCTCTTGAATGCCTCCAGGGATGGAGACTCAACCACCTCCCCGGGCAGCCCATTCCAATGACGAATCACTCTCTCGGTGAAGAACTTTCTCCTCACCTCGAGCCTAAACTTCCCCTGGTGCAGCTTGAGACTGTGTCCTCTTATTCTGGTGCTGGTTGCTAGGGAGAAGAGGCCAACCCCTTCCTGGCTACAACCTCCCTTCAGGTAGTTGTAGAGAGCAATGAGGTCTCCCCTGAGCCTCCTCTTCTCCAGGCTAAGCAGCCCCAGCTCCCTCAGCCTCTCCTCATAGGTCTTGTGCTCAAGGCCTCTCACCAGCCTTGTTGCCCTTCTCCAGACACGTTCAAGTCTCTCAATGTCCTTCTTAAACTGAGGGGCCCAGAACTGGACACAGTACTCAAGGTGCGGCCTAACCAAAGCAGAGTACAGGGGCACAATGACCTCCCTGCTCCTGCTGGCCATACTATTCCTAATGCAGGCCAGGATGCCATTGGCCCTCTTGGCTGCCTGGGCACACTGCAGGCTCATGTTCAGATTCCCATCAACCAGCACCCCCAGGTCCCTCTCTGCCTGGCCACTCTCCAGCCACTCTGACCCCAGCCTGTAGCGCTGCCTGGGGTTGTTGTGGCCAATGTGCAGAACCCGGCACTTGGATGTGTTCAATCTCATGCCATTGGACTCTGCCCATCTGTCCAGCCTGTCGAGGTCCCTCTGCAAAGCCTCTCTGCCCTCCAGCAGATCAACTCCTGCCCCCAGCTTGGTGTCATCCGCAAATTTACTGATGATGGACTCAATGCCCTCATCCAGATCATCAATAAAGATGTTGAAGATCCTTCTTTGTAAAACTCAGATGTAGTTGTGATTGCAGATAAAAAACCAAAACCAACCAACAACCACCATGAAAAATTCAATATAGCAAAGACTAACTCTGGCATCTTTAATACTGGGAAATATCTTAAAATATTTTGCTTAAAATACTACATAGAATTTTTTCTTTACAAGTAATGAACACTGAGCTTCTCCATCTCCATAAATTTAACCTGGAAAAATCAGCATTATTACTACATTTCTCTTGAAGCACTGGATATGATCTATTATTAGAAGCATTTTGTTAGTGGAAGAACATGGTGTCAGCTGCGCAAGTCCTCTTGAACTACTCTCATGCCATTGCTGACAAAAATGGGTTCAAAAGAACACATATTTCTCTTACAGAGGATTCAATTGTTAATACTGGCTGAATGCTCTTCTACTGAAAGTTTTAAGAGAGGATTTTAAATAAATTGTTTGCTTTCAGCACTATGAAGTCCCCCCATCTCACAGATTTCACCTCAACACTGTACTAATGTGCTTCCACAATTTCTGGATTTCAGCACAACCAGCACAAAAATCTTTTGTCCATAAAAGACTGAGTAAACTGACACTAACGTTTAAAAATTACTGTTCTGTCCCTAAATAAGTATGGCAGAAACGATGGGAAGGTTCAGGAGTACAAAAGGAAAATATGTTTATCATCTTAAAACACAAAATGCTGTTGCAAGAAAGAAAGATATGCAACAACTATTTATTCTATTACACATTCTATCTGGGTATGTTACAGCAGTGCCAAAGTGCCAGGAATGTGAAGCACCCCTCAATGGCCAACTGGAAAATCTGACTTACTGTGTTTATCCTGCCCTAAACTGAGGATATGTAACACCTTTGCCAAACCCCTTCCTTGGCATCTGTTGCAGGTAGACTTAACCCAGATCTCTGTTAGATCATGGAGTATGCTGTGTTCCCGTGTTACTAATGACACACTGCTTGGGATTTGCAACCATTTGGGGTTTCCAGAATATACTAGAATTGCAATCAGAACAAATAAACGTGGATTTGTGCTATAATGCAGTATTTTCCAAGAGCTGGAACTGTCTGGAACAATAAAAGAGTAATTTAGTTCTTTATTTAATTCTTACCTGAGAAGAATATGTGTGACCATCTGATCCACACACGGGATTGGTATAAACTACTGGACACTGCTTGCAGTTTGATGAAATGGGACCACCCCTCCACTGTTTATGGCCTAAACCAGCCTCTTTCATACTGTAAGTAAACAAAAAGTATGTAATTCTGATAAGCAGTAATAAAAATAGAATATATTAAGGGTATTTTAATGCACCTTTACAAACAGTAAGCCACACATAATTCAAGTTATAAAGTTTTCTTCTAAGTAAAGAGTTGCCACAGTCCTTGGTATACACTTGCTCACCTTTGTACATTACTCACTGTAGTAATATACTGACACCTGTGTATTGTTTCACTTTCTAAGACACTTTATTAGAAAAAGATGATGCTTTGGTGATTTATTTAAATTTTGATGACTTTGACACTTACTGATCAGTGAAAGCTGACTTGTAGAGTATTTACTTTTAAAATTGTTATTAAATAGTATGAATGGAGCTGTTGTATTAGTACTGGTATTTAAGGAGGTAACATTTAAGTTATTAGAAAATTTTATCATAAATACTTCTACAGAAACAGGCAGGCGGTCTTTTGGAGCGTTGTTTGCCACACTTGGCCCACTGCCTTTCACAGCTCGCATATTGAAAAATTCAGACTCCAGTGCTCTATATAAAATCCACAGAAAATAATAAAAAAAGACAAATCCACTGGAGAGCAGAACTGACCTGCAAAAGCTATGTGTGTGCGAATACAAACAGATAATCATGTAAGTTATAAAAGTTTACACTTGGGTTATGCTGTGTGGTGAAATTTTGAGCTACAGAGTTCTTTTACATTTTAAACAGGAACATGAAACATTGTACACAGAAATTATTAAGTACTGCTGAAAAAGCTGGCAATAACTTCAGTTATATGCAGCGTAGCGAGTGGTAAGATATGCATATAGGAAGTCTTTATGTCCATCAGGAAGTATAAAAAAGGAAAAGGATCAGGCATACCACCCTAATTAATAGCACTATTTTCTGCTGAGTTTCACCATTTGAAGACTAAATACAAATTATTCCATTTCTATTATAGCAAAGAAATGCAAAGTTGAACCGCATCTTTGCTGACTCTTGCTGCTTCTCTCACTTGACTTAGAGTTTTCCAATCATTCTCCAGTGTAATTACACTATTTAGCTGGCTGCATCTTTCTCTTCCTGTTATTTTTATAGCTCAGAATTTTCCAGAAGTGTCCCAGCTGCCTGAGGTTCCTCACAGGACCAGAATCCCAACTATTAACCTAATGCAATTTCTGTTTATCTGAGATACAGTAACTTTAAAATGCTGGATAAATCAATTGCAAAAGTTCCACACATCAACAGCAAGAACCTCATTGTTAACAGCAAAACCCAGAAACTGGAAGCAGCATCTGTGAGACACGCAGGGGCTGTTAGATGCAGATGCTCAAAACATAACAAAGAAAAGACTACTGGCGATTAGAGGGTATTAGCGTATCTGCACCCTTGTACGTGCCCTGTATGAAGTTTAAACAGAAGACAGAGGAAGAAATGGGTAACTAAATCACCTAAAGGAAGGAAAAGTGAATGACATGTCTGAGGAAGGAGCACAACAGGGATGGACACAGGAACAAACTCACGACATGAAAAACACATGCGTGTCACAGCTAGCGGAGAGGCATGAAGAAATATTTTATGTAGTCAGATATATTACCTTCTCCCAGATAACCTCTGCTTCATTACGCTGTCCCACAGTACTCATTTAAGGTGAAGATAACTCATATGACACCTTAAGCAGATTAGTTTTCCTAAAATCTTTGTTTCTATATAACTAACACTAGTTATAGACAAAAATACCTGCTTTTTTCTAAACTGGCAAAGGAAGGTATCATAGTAATAATATGGAAGGTATAATAATAAATTATAAATAATGATGCTTCAAAGGTATCCAGAGTCATGGAAATGCTGTAGATGGACTTGTGTACAGAAGCTTTAATACAATAATGCAGAAATTACATTCTCTATTATCAGAGCTGTCAAATAGCTATTTTTTGATTGTCAGTCACTGAGATGACATGCAAGTTAATTAAAAGCATTTTTTAATATTAGTTATACTGGTAGGTATAGGCAATTCATTTCCTTTTGCCCTTATTTAATTGCATTAATTTGTTCCTTCTTTGTCTCCTATGTCCTCCTCCTATGTTCCTCCTTTGTCTCCTATGACTATGGCTTTATCTCTTTTGACTGTGTTCTTGTTACCAGGTGGTGTCTTTATTGTTATTTTTTTGCAGCTAGGTAGTGAGTGTACATACAAACTATCGACATGGAAATAACCAAAAACTAATGTGATGATATAAATCATCTTGAATTAAGATCATTGGTGTATATGTACAATACCATAAAATAAGATACAGAAAAAATACTTAACCACAATACAAGTAATTTGTGATCATTCACTTAAGATACACAGATAAAACAACATATTTTTACATTTCGAAGAGTTCGACAGGAAAACAAATAGTAAACAAAGAAATCAGTTACTTTGGTAAAAGAAAACACTTTCCTTTTTCTCTTACTTGTATTTACTAATTTTGTTTGATATGCAAGAAGAAAATCCAGATCACTGCAACTTGTAGCTAATACAGTTCAGCCATTTAATTTTGCGATTCTACTGCAATAGCTATAAATATTATTGCATTTGTTACCATTTTGCCACAATACATATATGATGCCACACAGAAGTCAACCTCTTCCACTTTATACAGTTTTCTACTTCTAAATTTCCTGAAAAGAGCTTTCAGATCTGTACAGCAACAAAATGACTATTACCGAATCCACAAGCTCCACTTTATTTGACATTGTTGATACCTAAAGGGTAAAATTAAATATCTGGGCTTAATTTATCAGCAACACTTATGATTGCATTGATTTGCTTATACCAAGTTGTACATATGCTTTTAGACTGCATATGCAACTGCATGTCAGAAACATAATTAGCCAATTGGCCCAATTACTCTAGCCTATGTACCTGTTTGCATACAGAAACTTACCTTCCCATGTACACAGTGATCGTGCCTGCAAATACTTTGAGAATGCTTAATGTAACCCATTGTAAATTTAGCTATAAAAAACTCTTTAGCAATGTGACTCAATTGTAACTTATAAAGTGCGCAAGTGCCCAATTCACTTGACAAATAGCATTTTTATAGCTTGATTGGAGAATCTTCAAACACGGACCAATACAAAAAAATACAACCTACTAAAACCTTAATCTTTCAAAGAATTTGTACAACTACCTGAACACTGTATTTGCACTTATTAGAGATTTTAGAATTACTCAATTTTATTTTTTGTAACATGGCCTTTGGGGGATATAACCAGGATGCATCAGATTAACATAATCAAGAAAAACTATTTGTATTGCTAAATCAAATTTTACTTTCATTAGAGTTGACCACATTTCCTTCAGTTACCTTTTTATGTGGAAGCATTATGGAAGAAAACTGCAACTGCAGGTATATTACTGAACTGTTTCTTTCAAATGAAAAAAGAAACCACACAATGGCTGGGGTTGGAAGGGACCTCTGGAGATCATCTAATACAATCTCGCTGTTAAAATCAGTTCACATTGAGCAGGTTGCACAGGAACATGACCAGGTTAGTTTTGAGTATATCCAGGAGACTCCACAATCACTCTGGGCAGGCTGTTCCAATGCACTAATGTCCTGAAGGGTCAAACCCCCAAACATGCCCTAGCCCAGACAATGAACTAAGCAACCTGTGAATATGCTAACCTGGACAGTTCCTGGGGTCCAGATAAACATACACTATATGTAATTCACATTGTAACACAGCTGTGAACTGTGTGTGCCTCTGGCCGTGTTTGGATATGTCCCATCCCACAAGTACAGTTATCAGGGTTCTGTGTTACTAAAGGGCATTAATTGTCTTAGGACAATATTTAAACCAGCCAAGAAGGCAGGCAGCTTGCCTTGTCCTCACCCAGACAGCAACAAGAGCCAAATGCTGCCCAAGTAGCAGCTGAGGGCCTGCTTACCACAAAAAGACAGAAGCCAAATGATGCCCAAGTGGCAGCTGAAAAACCTGCTCTAGCAGACCAACAACTTCACCCAGGCCTTTCACCTGGACCAAGGCAGGAAGGGGAAAAGCTCCAAGGAAACTGAATCCCAGAAGAGGCTGCAACCCCGCAATGGAGCACACAAGAGTGAGGCCCCCCCCAGCCCTCTCCAAGCTAAAGGCAAGCTCCAGACCATAAACTGGGCACGTCAAGAACGGCCACTCAGGTTCAGTCTTAGCAGCAAAGGCTGAAGCAAAGACAGCAGTCACCAGGGCCTGGACTTCATTGAGAAGCAGGCCTACATTTTCTTTAAGTCTTCCTTTTGCTACTCATGCACCTGAAGAAGCCTTACACCCCCTTGACATCCCTTGCCAGATTTAACTCCAAGTAACCTTAGCCTTTGTCATTGCATGCATGTTTTTATTATTTTGACTTGTTTCCTTATTTTTGCACTATTCCTTATAAATACAAGAAAAATCTGTCTTAAGAAAATAAAACTAATTGAATAAATCTGAAACAAATAAAGCAAAGGTCAATAAAGTTAATATGTGAATCAAACCACAACACATTTTAGCAACTTTTAGCAGTGATGGCAAGATATTTGTATTTACTAATGAACCATAATAATATTTAGCAGGTGTATGTGTGATTATATAAATTCAATTTTATTTTTCCCCAGCACCTGCATCCAAGGTAATAGATTAGAAAGTTATGTATACCCTACCATTTTTGTCAGGATCACTAAGCATACATACTCAGTATCGTTTTAGAATTTAGAAGAGTATTTCTTCCTGTGCATGTATAAAGAATATGCTATTCACTCATTTGTACCAGAGAAGGAAAGAAGTGGACATCTTAAAGGCACAAATCCTTACTACCTTCTTCCACCCACATGTATTATTACAAAAAGAAGTTTACACTTTAAGATAGTTTCTTGCCTTCTTTTTATACAGCCCATTATTTTCAGTACCATTCTTCCTACTTTCGCCAGGCAAAGTAACCCACATTTTATTCTAAATATCTATATTGTAAAGTAAAATCTAAACAAAGGAGCTTTATACATTTTTCAAAAATCAGTTTTATGTAATGCTGCTGAAATTTCCTGGAATAGTGTTTGCCTCACTTTGAATAAATGACATTATCTACTGTAGCACTTTAGTTAGACAGAAAAGAAAAGAACACACAGCAACACAGAAAAGAGTTTTTATTCAACTTATCTGCTGTTGCTTGAGAGGTGAAAGAGACCTAATACATTAACAGCTGAATTCAGTGTTCATGTCAATCTTCTTTTCCATTAGGCTGACAAATGATACAGGCATTTCAAGGAGTAATTTGTTAGAAACTACTACATAAATCACCAGAGAGGTGAAAATTTGATATTTTAAAGTATAAAAAGTGCTTATTAGTGATAGAAATACTCTAAGATTTTTTGTTTAAAAAAGGTTTACCAGCACAAAATAGACTGAAGATTTTTCTTAGGATGTCTCAAATTGCTCCACTTGTAATTTGCATTGTTAGGCACTGACAAGCACCTATTTTTCTAACACACTTGAAATACAACTTACAAAGAAGGAGTAACATTTTAAAAAGCTTGATGCAAAACCATTGCATGTTATGAAGTTATGATAATTTTCTGATCAGAACTATGCGGTCAGTCACATCTTTAAGATATACAGCTACAGAAAGAAACCACAATGAAAATCAAGTTAACTAAATGAAAGGAAAAAAACCCCCACAGATGAGTCAGGGTTGGTAATTGGCAAATAAAGGGAAAGAAAACCTGTGTTAGATATTCAGAATTTTTTAAAAAAAAAGAAGAAGAAGAAAAAAGCATTCGGTGATGTTTTTACCAAGGTCTTTAACTCCCAGGCAGTAGTTAATTATGTGGTAAAAATCTGAAATCTGACGGAATAAACTCTGTAGAAAAGGTTCCAAATATCTTTCCAAACAAGAGAAAGTAGCTCTTTTGAGCTCAACATCCTGGAATTCCCCATGCTCAACTGTAGCTATATCCTAAAGAGTGCTGCTCAAAAACTTATGGTATAGTTTAAGAAAATAAAGGGTGTTCAAACATCGCCTAGAGACAAAGACAGAATACAGACTTAAAAGGATTAAGAAGGTGGCTGCATTAGAAGAGATAGCAAGTAACTGCATCAGAATCCTTCTTTCTTCCCTTGTAAATTTATTTCCTTCCCAGCAAACACTGTTCTTAAACAGTTTAGGAAACTTAACAAAATCTAGATAGCCAAACTGAGCAGATTCTTCATACTCATCCTGTCTTTTGTTTCTCCTTCCAGCACAGATGCCAGAGTAGAGAGATAGCACTCTCTGAGTCCCAGTTCTAGGGAGCATGATTTGTCCATTGCTACCTAACACAGCATTGTAAAGTCAGAAATATATTTCCAGCAGGGTCCAGCATTATTTATAGATTTGCCTACTGTATTCCAATGAAATTATCTGACATAGTTTCATGCATTTCCTTTATATTTAGCTAGAAATGGTCACATACTTGTATCTGAAGTGGATTTTGCTTGACAAATACTGGAGATGTGGAAAGCACTCATGCATATTGTAGACTTCATTTTCTGTCATCAGTGCACTCCGACTTTGCTAAAGATAGATGTAAGCTGATCCTTAGTAAGAATATCTGTAATAACTATGTCAGTCCTTGTTTAAGTTAGCATATACATAATGTTATGTCAATAAAAACAAGTGAGACACGAGTACAAACAAAATGTAAACTGCGACCGTCAAACAAATTAGTATGAACTGGAATAGAACATTATTGAAGGTTAAGGAACAAGACTGCATCACTTTTGTGATCTTTTTGGTAACATTTTGCCTTGTATTCCTACTGCACAAATCCCACTTGGACATCATGAACCACAAAAGCTGTCACAATTTTAAGTTCACTCACTAAGGGTTGAGAGTTGAGCATAAACATCTCCCTTTAAGAAAGAAATTTGGACATGCGGGTCAATGAAGCATTACCACATCAGTATCTGCAAGTCAGACCATGAGAATAAAGAGGAATGGCACATATTAGACATTAAGAAAAGTTTCAACAGAAGTGTTTTTATGCATTGGAACAGGTTGCTCAGGGAAGTGGTCAGCATGCCTGGAGGTATTTAAAAGCCATACAGATGTGGTACTGAGGGCTATGGTTTAGTGGTTGACTTGGAAATGCTAGGCTAATGATTGGACTCAATGATCTTTTCCAGCCTAAATAATTCTAAGATTTTATATTTCATGGCGTTACCTCTCACCTAACTGCCTAACCTCCCTCTTAAGGGCTAAGGGTTTGATAGGGCATGGCTGAATAACCTTGGCTTAAACTTCTGAAGAAACTACTAGACTGTGAAAAAGAGCCATAAGAAATTATGTAGAGTGGAACCATAAAATATAAGAAAGGTAAAACTGCAGACAGAACTATGATTGCTGAGACAAGGTCAGTCAAGGATTGGGGGAAACAAGCCCCAAGTATGTGAAATTATAAAATCATAAAAGACAATCAGAAGTTTAAGCTGATCCTCAGCTTATTTCAAGAAGCAATGGAAGTCACCATCTGTTATACTTGATTGAAGTGTCTGATCAGCAAGGACTGCTTGGGTATCTTGCAAAAGGTGGTGAACACCTTCTCATTATTGGTTGATATTTAGTATATTCATGTATTTTTCAGTTCTTTTAGTGTTGACTTTGTTACAGCCTTAATTTCATTCCACAAAACAACAGAAAACACCAGACTATGGAAGCATCCATTTGACCTCATATGAACATACAAGACTTCCAAATCACTGTGACATTTAGAGATCACACTGAGAAATCTTCTTATCACTCAATCATTTTTTTAGCAAAGATAATTACATAATAGGTATATGCAATGTAAGACAGTAAAACCCCAATATATCCCAGGAGACAAGCTGATTTCCTACATACTTCAAAGGTGACATAACTGAATAAAACCCTCACTTTTATAATTCACAGAGATATGGGGATTACTATACTAGGAAAAAACCCCAAACATTTTAAAACAAAACCCGATAGTTTCATTAAATCTCTAAATTGAGCTATTTTTGCAAAGATCACATATTATTTGTGCTGCTGCTTGAGGTGAAAAAAATCAAGGACATTAAATGTGCAAAGATAATTTTAAAGATGAAAATTTGACACAAAACAGAGATATCCATAATGAAGTATCTGTGCTAAGATATGAAAGAGAAACCAATTGTAAGACTGCCAAAAAAAGTTTTACTAACTACTGTAATTTTTACTCACATTTAGTCTAGCACGATAGAAGTTCTTTCCCGTATGTCAACATTTTACTTCCCCTTGTCTTTAAGACTTCAACTTAATTCCACAAAATAGCTTGTTAGCAAAAAGGCTTGATATCATTTCTCCTTATGTCATTAAGAAACTCAGTAAGCATCCTCAGTCTAGCCTCTTCCATTCTTTTTCTTTCACCCTTCCTTACATTAATGCTAATTCCATAAAATGGTACCTAGAGGTTAATAAATCCCAAAGAAATGAAAAATGCTATAAAAGGTAAAGTAGAAATAATAAATACTTATATGATAATAACACCAAGAGAGCTTTTAGCCTTTTGTTTAAACTTTGACTTCATTCTCCATCATGCAGAGTTTGGAAAATTCCATAAATTTGAAATAGCTTAAAACAAAGCGTTCAGAAAAAAAACAACCTAAAAATAAGGTATTTCAGGTCTCAGTTATTGTTCTGCTCAGTTGCAGCTAGAGAGCCCCAGATGTCCACCCCTGGTATTCTGCATACCAAACCACAATATTTATCTTAATTTAGTTGACTAATTACATTTTCAAACTCATGACTCTGCAAATCAACAAATTCATCATTCTTAGCCTCAGAACCCAACATGTTTTCCAATGCTTTGCTTTACAAGACCAACCACAAATCCAGCTTTCAAGTCCCCAAATTATAATGTAGGGTGACAAAGGCCATGGATACACAAGAGAAGAAAAAAGTAATCTATTGAGAGATTACATAAATGGAAGCAGGTATTTTCTGCCCCCACTGTGGAGCACAAAAAGCATTTCACAATGTTTGGGAAAGCATCTGTTTGCACAAAAGCACAATTTAAAAACAAAACAAAACAAAACAAAAAATACTGAAAGGAGACAGTGCTAGTTTTTTTTCCAGGCGTATTTTTCCCTCTATAGTTCATTTTTTCACTCAATTTTATTTTTATTGCAGTCTTTATAGGTCCAAGCATGCATGACTAACTGCATCTTTTGATATCTGAGCGTCTTTAGTAAGAAAGTAAATTGTGGTACCTAATTGGACTAGTGTCCAGTCTGCTAATTGAATACAGCATCTCATTCTAGATAGGAGCCAGACTAAAAAAATTAACAAGAAAGTGTCCACAGGCAAAACTTAACGACTTCATTCCCAAGAAAAGGTTTGCCATGTCAGAAAAAGTAGCTGTCTTAGCTGTAATATTAGCTTAGAGGACTTCAAACACATTTCTAAACCTTTCTTTTAACCACAACACTGACTGCCACATCAAAATTAAACATAAACTAAAAATTGTTTTGAATCTGATGCCTCATCCATTCTCCCTGCTCCTTCATTCTGAGATGGTAAATGAAAATAACTGAACAGAAATTTCAGAAATAAAATCCTGTCATAGTCTTTCTTACTCAGCTTTAATCTTAGTGCCCACCTTTCAGTGTTTTTTGCATCTAAAACTCTCACTAGGTCTTTGATCATATTAAACACCTCTGCAGTGTTTCTGTGATGTGTCATTTATCAAGGTGAACAGAGACAACAGGGCTATTAAGACAAGTAAATTGAGGTTTCACTCAACATTATTTCTTAACATTTACTAACTCTTTACCATTCCTTACAAATCTCAATGTTTTGCTTGCTTTTATACCTGTTACATTTGCATATTTTTTAAACAGCACTTTGTGCTTGCTTTGCAGCAGAACATGTAGACAATACTGTATCTAACAATCTTATTTTACACTTTGAAGATCGAACAAGTGAATTAGAACATGACAAAAGTATTTAAGTGTACTTTGAAGTAAATTGATATACGATTTCAGTATAATTCTAAAATATGATAGGAAATTCAGTTTTCCAGAGGCGTCAAATCTGTGAGATACAAGAATGAAATGTTGCTATTGTTGGTTCCCTATGAAAGAGAAATTTATGGGTAAAAGTGTCAGAGGTACATGGATCTCCAGAGTTAGCTCTAATAATGAATAAAGGGACATCAAGCCCTCACACGATTGTGTAACACGCATGGGGTTTTTTATGATATCTAAGAGCATGGGATGTAATTCTGATCCAGATCATCTTAGCTGTGCATTCATACCTTTTCTAGACTCCAGCAGCATGGGTCTAAAGTGGGTGGGGGGAATCAATCCTATCCTCCAGATATCCTCTTCCTGTAGTTGTACATTTATTGCTCTACTCCCCAGCTTAAACTTCCTCTCAGACAGTCCTTCCTATTCTTTGCCTGTTCCTTGCACCAATGAGTTTGGGGCTGGAGAAGAGATGTTTGGGGTTTTCTTTAAAAAGGCCCAAGAGCAAAATTTTAGTGTTGAATTTAAGGATCAAAACTTAACAAGTATGCAAATCTTAGAACTACAAATAGTCACTGGAAATAAATGTGCAAGTGGTGAAGGCAAAGTCAAGGGGAATTCATTCTTCCAAGACATGCAAATGTTTCCAAAGATATTTATGTGTCCAAATCTTCAGCTGGTCAACAAATGAATTAAACCTTCAGTTACAATTAGCTACTTTAATTGTTTTCTGATATGAAACTCAGACAAGAAAAACCTCATCCAGATATACTCCTCTGAGAATTATCTTTCCCAGAGGAATTAATGTATTTTTTGCCACTGGAACTTAAAAAGTGTTGTTTTGCACACATGGAAATTAATAGAATTATTTCTGTTCCCTGAACACTAACCTTAATCAGTTTCACACACTTGTTGTATTCTCACCACTGGTATGTAAGCAAAGCAGATGTATTCTGTAAACACAACTTATGAAGCAATGCCTGTACATAAACCAAAATGCATTAGAATTGATTCTAGCTACTAATAAAAGCACTTGATTGTAATCATGTCCAGCTAAAAATTTTCAAACCCATAAAATAACCCCTCACATGCAAGCATCCTGAATTTTATTCTGCTCCATAATCCAGCGTTAACAGCATTTCAATAACACTGAAAGACAAAAGGGGGAAAAAAATCCGAACACACAATCCACCAACAAATTACAAATTAGGCACTAAGTGATTACAAATTCTTGCATCAGCTATTTTACAATTGCTAATGTATTCTAATAAAGTACACTGAAAAAGCATAGTGACAGCTAAATTTTAAAGCACTACAAAGGAAAAAAACAAACCGGCAAACGTTGTAAGAAGGTGTATTGAACTGCTCCTGGATTCCTTCTGCATAATTTTTCTGATAAAGGAATATTCAAAGATTCCACTCTTGGTGTTTTGTATTATTTAAGTGTTTACACAATAGTCCAAAAATTATTTTTTTGCTATGGACTACAATCACAACTTTATAGTTAAGGACAAAGAAATAATTTCTTCCTAATTTTGTTGGCAAAAAGGCAATCTTTTTCACTAGTAGATTCTCAGGAATACTGAGAGGAAAAATACCCATTTTAAAACAACAGCAACAAAATAAAAGATCATAAGCCATTTTTTATTAATGGGACAATACATAAACATCCCCTAGGGTTAGCCAGAAGTTCACACAGTAATAATCCCTTAATTCAGACATCACACTTCCTAATTCTTTCCTGTCCTGAGCGTAATTGCCCAAACTTTCTGTCTTTTAAGATGTGGTACAACTGAGTCTGCCTTCAATCACTGTCAGAAAGACAGAAAGAAGCACAGGAAGATGGGATTCCTTTTCCTGAAAAAAAAAAAATCATCACAGGCCTAATTTATAATCTCGCTGCAGAAATGGGAAGTAGGATACTAACAACCACTAGAAAACTCATCATTACAAATTATTTAACTGATTGTCCAGTGCACCCTCTCATCCCCCTGTAAGGCACTGAGAATCTGAAGATTATTACTGGAACAGGTAAAACATGAGTAGTCCTAGGACTTACTAAATTAACTGATGTCAGACTGCATTAATCCATAGAGTTGGACTCTGTGTTTTTTATTAAAACAGGTCTATCACAGATTTTGAATGGGAAAAGTATACTGAAAACTACTTCTGCTAATAAAGAGAATAGGAGAGTTCTGCTTAGGTGTCTTATTTCAAGTTTGCTTTGATCTCCTACAAACATACATTACATTAAAAAAAAAATTAAAAACTAGTAACTTTCCATTTTAGAGGTCTAGATGCATGAGAAGAGGGTTTTGTTTGGTTGACTGGTTGGGGTTTTTTTTGTTTTGTTTTGCCAGTTTTGGTTGTGTTTTTTTTCCTTAGGGACAGTAAATTTTGAGTTTGGCTGCAAAAAATATAATCATTTATGGTTAAACGACAACCTTAATTAATACTATGGGTAGTATCAGCAATGTCGGTACTGCAATATACATTCTTCCAATCTACATATATATATATCTGCCATCAGTAATTGCAGAAGTTCCTTATAGGAGAGAGAATTAATTCCATTAGACGATCTTGTTTTCCTCTAGCTGTGTATATTTAACTGCCACTATAATGAATGGAAAACACACATGCACGCTAGGTCTTCACAGCATATGCAAAACATATGATTTAGCCACCTTTTTTCCTTCCCAGTGCAATGAAACAGCTAATAAAAGAGAGCCCCATATTGTTCATTTAATAAATTAAATTGCATAGCATATAAAAATCCCCAAAATAGTCACATTTTCACCTCTCCTTTAAGCACATAAAAGTTCACATCATTTTCTCAACAAGTTCAATTAAGCAATAGCTAAGCCAACATCCTTTTCAGTACTTTGTAGAGCATGAGTATGAGCAGAATGGCAGTTACAGCATAATTGGACTAATCAAAGCTATATAATGTTAGTATTGTGAGTGAAGCAGTGTTGCTTGTTAGCCTACTACAAAAGAATTACTGTAAATTCAGCCTACGTGCAGCATCACTTCCTGTGCAAACACACAGATAATGCAACAAGCCTGAAACACTGCCAAGCTAGCAGACTGGCAGCACAAATTATGCAAAGAACTAGAAAGCCTTCAGCAGATTCAATAGAGCTTGGAGCATAAGAATGATTAAGTGTTGCTGTGTACAACTACAAATCACAGTAATGAATCAGACTAAAATTTCCAATAAGGGACTTAAATTGCACCAGCTGGCCTTCTTCATCAGTGTTGGAACTTGAAATGATGACATCCTAAATAGTGGTGTTTCCAACTTTCACACAATCTGGCCAAAGCAAACCCTTTGTTTTTCTTCCATTTTATAAAGTCTTTTTTAAAAAAAAACAAGATAAAATGTGGCAGTACCTAAAGACAAGGAAAACTACCAATCTATACTCTTCCTTCTACACTTCTTTTCCTTTTTTTCTAATCAAATGAGAGCAAGGCTCTATTTGACTCTAATTAAAGTGAGCATCTTCATATCAGTTCCTAACTGACTTTCTTCCAAAACTACTGTGACTTACTTAACACAACTATAGATTTGTAATTACAGCTTTGGGGTTCTTTGGGTTTTTTGGTGTGGTAGCAAGTCCAAATTGAAAACCTTCATCCTTTTACTGTAAAGTAAGAGTAATAGTTAAATACCTTGAATTGCAAAGTATGGTATTTTAGAAATCCAGGACTCGTGTCTGTATGATATGAAAAGAAAAAATATAATTGATACATACACATGTACATGTATGTGTTTGCATGTACATACATATGTAGGTGTGTGTACTCTTCTTATCAAATGGATCTCTCACATACTTGCACTTGGTCACTTTTTATGCCCGGGGACACAGCCTCAGCCACGCATGGAAACAGAAGAGATTTGAGTTTGCTTTCAAAGAGGAATTAGTGTTACAGCTCTGCAGGACTCGAAATTTACTCTGGGTTTCTGTCACATCATCCATAACAGGAAAAAGGTTAATCTATCTCTTGCTTCAGGGTCCAACACTCATCACTTTAAACACTTCAAAGCTGAGACTGAACATTTTCCTCATGTTATACATAACACTAAGGTGAACATACCCAGGGAAGAACCACTGACAATTTGGCTCAAGAAGTAATTAGACACTATAAAAGAGCACGAGTCCAAGGCAACATAATGGACTACATGACCAATGGATTGAATCAAATCAGCACTTGGAAATGTTATTTAACACTAAAGCATAAAGGAAGCTGTAATAAGATTAAGTGCTAGCACAAAATCTGTCAAATGGTCCAACTACTCTACCTGCTCATCTCCTACCCTGCTTCAAATTTTATAAAGGTCCAGTTTGTATACTTCTCTGGGAATGTGCCTTGTGGAGCTTTATTACAAAATGAGCAATTATGAGTTTTTGTTTCTTCATTACTAATTATGACTCTCTATTCATGACTAGTGAATTCCTGTAATTCTCCAGGCAAATCACAATCTGTAACTGCCTTTTGTTTTTTTAACATGGATGTAACATGGCAGACTCAAGTGCAGTCTGTTTCTCTTATAGCGAGGAACTGTGGTGTTGCTCTGAACATCATTTTATATAAACCATAGAAAGCATAGCAGGACCTTTACAATGTGGGCAGGGGGCATGACATATAGTGGGAAACTCATAAAAGAGACCTACATTTATCTAGAAAAATGGTACATGCACTTAATGTACTGAATAATTTAATGCATCCAAGCATTGACTGACTTGATGTGTCTAATCAATTTTATGAGCACACTTCTTTTACTTACGGAAGAAGAAAATGAAACTATTCTGCCAGATTCCATGAAGATCAATCAGTAAATACAAGGTTAATCACTAGGGTTCTAACATATCAAAGACACTTAAGATATACTTTGAATATTATTTTTGGCCAAAAACTGATTTGCAATTTCCTAGTTTTCAGAGCTTGTACACAAAACATATTTGTAAATGTTCTTGAGCAAGTCATCACTTCACCAGTTTCTTGCAGTAAGCAGTTCAATCTGGGAATGGACTGCAATGATTGAATGATTGTGTCTCATTTGTAAATTGTCTCCTGCAGCTGGACAGAGATAAAAGCAAAGAGAAACCTGAAGCAGATACATACTTCCCTCCCACCTCTTTCGCCTTTAAGCATTAAGCTTACCTTTTTTTCTATTTTTTTTATTTTTGTAAACAACATGCAGTACCAAAAATAGAATTCTAGTCTAAGTAATCCAGCTTAAATGACAGGCACTATCTCATATTTAGTGTTACATGAAAAGTGTGTGCTGGGTGGCAACCCTGCCCCATTTTCTAGAGTCCTGCTCTTCATCAGCAGCTAACCCACTTGCTCAGAAACTCACCTACAAACTGCTGAGTTTGGTACATCAGCTTATGATTCACCAAATCTTTTTCTAAGAGCAAATTAACATGATGTGCCACTTCATACTAAAACTGTCTGTTTCAAGTCTAAGATGAAGTTAACAGACTATTTATCAGGACCTACAAATCTACAATAGCTTGTTCCTCAACTAACTTTTCATTTTTTCTGAGTTTATTCAGTTAACAACATTCCATGGCCTTAACAAGTTACTTCATGTCGTGGTATCACCATAAATTCTTTTTTTGTTCAAAGTGGCAACTACAAGTATGTGAAGATTTATCTTTATCACCTGCTGCAGTGCAGATACAATAAGCACAGATCCCACTGTAGGCTACTAAAATATCTATCACATCTACAGCCCTCCTTATCCTCTTTTATTTTCCTCTCCATTTTTCTCTTGGCTGAACATTCATGTAACTTGTACACTTTTCTGCAAACTCACAGGGGTGAACTCAGCTCCCAGAGATTCTCAGTACCACATAATTAAATCTCTGAAAGTAAAGTGATAAAAAACTAAAACAAGTGTATTTATTTGTTTTAGTGAATGTTAAAGTGAGAAGCAGGATACATCACTGTATCACAGTATTTGCAATACTGTATTCCATTACTCTACAAGATGTATTTGTAACTCAATGAGGTATAGTTTTAAAGATTTTCATTACTGCATGTACAGACACTTTACAGGGGTTTTCCCTCCATAAAGCCCATCACTTAACCAATAACTATAACTGTGAAAGCACAAAGGGGTGGTAAAACACCATTTAGGCAAAATCAAAAGTTAATGTCAATCTCCAGAGTTTCAAAGGACCAATGAAAAAATCTATTTTACACTGAACTCTGAATTACTGGTTTATCATGTGTTCTAGTGCGGGCAGCTACTCCCTTTCCACAGCAATGCAGACAGAACTACTTGGATAAATAGCATTAATATATATCCTGTAAGCTATAAACATCTCTAATCATGACATCATACTTTCTAAAGCTCTAGTACTCTAAACTGCTCCAATGATAAATGATCTATGACACTTATTTCACCTTTTTGTCAAATACTGTTCAGTCTTTCCAGGACACTACATAAGGAAGCTCTTGCATTAGGTATGCTAGAAGAGGAGTTGCCATCTTGGCAGTCTCCCAGAAATAAGCCTTGTGTGCAGTACCTCAGGACTGAGGGGAAAGCATTGCCTCTGCTGCCATGGAAACTGAGGAGAGAGCAAAACTATAGAATTGCCTAACCCAAAACACCATGAAAAGGGCAGTGAGATACACGGGTTTGAAACCACACAAAAACAAGCAACACTGCAGCCAGAGCACAGTGCTGAAATCCTGAAGCTAATAAAAATTTTAATACTTCTGAAAGCATAGGTAGAGTCATAACATCAGTAGAGTGCACTATCATGGCAATTAATCCTGTTAGTATCATGTCACTAACGATCTTGAGATGGCCAGGATATCCACTGATCACATGCTTTATTGCATAGTACTGAGCACTCCATGCAGGGCTCAGTAATTCAGAGAGCACGACATTATTTGGAAAATTTACTGTACAAGTAAGAACACTTAGGACAACAGACTGAACAACAGACTGTCCATGCTTAAGCCTAGCCTTTTTCCTGCAAGTCCATTTCTAGCAAAAGAAGAAACCACTAATGTGATTTCTCCTCTGAAACAATTATCGGCCTTCACTGATTAACAACCTCTGTCTATGCTATTACCTCAAAGAGTGACCAAATTTATACAGAGAAATTTATGAACAATGTAATAGGGCTACTTGGAAATATTGCTTCTAATAACAGAGAATTTAAATAAATCCAGTAACTTCAACTTGATGACAGTACAGAATAATCTTTCAGCTATAACTGTATTTCACACTTCTTTTCCTGAGGTACTCTAAAAATGCCCATAAATGTTTTATTTATCTCAGAGATATGCAGAGTCTTCTCTTCCCTGACTGTGTCTTGAGGATAGTCTTTGCCACTGTATCAGTTCACATGCTTAAAAATTTTTCAGGGCAGGTTTCATGCAAATCACCTCAGGACATATAGGGATCTATAAAGCTAATATGGTCAAGTGGAAATCTGTTGGCAAGTTCTTTATGAAAAGTTTCTAATTCTCAACTATTTTTTAATTTTTTTTTTTTCCCACAAAGACATCCCCACCTGCCTTTTCCTAAAAAAAAAAAAAAAAAAAAAAAAAGCCCCAGACAAAACCAAAATCAAACAACTAACACTCCATCACTAACCAACCAACTACTAACAGCAAAAATAAACAAAAACACCCCAAAACACCACCACAAACAAACAAAAAAAACCCCAACAAACGGAAAGGTAACAAGAGAACAAGAAAATTCAAATTATCCATTCTTTCAAGAACACCACACAGACAAAGTGGAAAGGGAAAATGACTGGAATTAAATTTTGTAAAGTTTTTTTTCCCAGCAGACTAAACACAGACAGCTGATATATTAGAAATTGATACAGGTAGATAATATAAGCTGACAATTGATAATATAACCTCTCTCATATAAGTTTTAACAGGAACTAAAAATGAGTGGAATCTTTTGGGAACTTGAAAAAACAGATGGCTCAGAGGAAAAATCAGCTCGCAAATTGTAGATACCATTAAAGGAATAAAATCTTGGGCTAAAGAAATGAAGAGTGGTAAAAAGACCATTAGACATGACTGTGAATAGGCTATTCATACCCTTATCTCACCATACTACAAGAAAGATCACAGACTGCATGAAGGTTACCTCTTTTAGAAAAAAAAACAAAACAAAACACAAGGAAACTGATTACTCCTTGAATCTGGTAATCTGAGGGAAGCTTGAAAAATCCCTGTCGTGGCTCTGGACAGCTAAGCAGGTAACTGCTTCATCTAGCGCTTGCTATAAACCACCAAGCTGCTGCCATTTCTAAGTTTTCTATTATGAGATGGATTGTATTGTATTCACATAAGCTTTGTGTCTTAAATTACCTTTCTCAAAGAGTGCCAGTGGCTCTGGGAGGAGTAAGACAGGTATGAAGGCAGGTGTCAGTATATTTATGAATTCAACCACTGTACAGAGTTTCATCTAGCCTAAAAAGTTTTCAGTCCTTACCTGCAGCATGTATGTTTAATTTGAAGATTATTTCTTCCACTGTTTTCAATAATGTGTGTACTACCTCTCAGAAACATCAAATGATTGTGTTGTCTTTTCATAGCTGACACTGACAAACTCCCTGACACTTCCTATGCAGCTGAAATTAGACTACCTAGCTGTGTCTGGTAATTCTTACTCATATAATACCTTAGCAAATCAAAATGTATAGATTTACACTGAGATTGTTTGATATAAACAGTTTAGCTGTACAAATTATGCAGAGGTTTTTTGCTAATTAACTACAGCTGCAGATCAAGAATAGTATAAACTTTTCCTTTAACTATGTACTATCTTGCTTGTTTAAGAAGCTACAGATGGGTGTATTTAACATAACTACACACTTGGAAAAACACTGCTTATGTAATTTATAAAACTGTACTGACTCTCTACAAAGCTTGAAATACTCCATATACATCAGATAAGAAAGTCTTATTTTCCCTATTTTTTTTCAGGCTCTACTACACAAAGCACATTGAGACACATTCCATTAAATTTACTAAGTTTAGACTTTCTACTATGCTCTGTGTCATATAATGAAGTGCAAAAAAAATTCTGAATAATCCCAAGTAAAAAAAAAAAAAATAACTTGACTCTATCTCTTCAGCAAACAGCAATCTCAGGACTGAACTAAATGCATGGTTCAGGCCCCCAGATAAAAGTCACAGAAGTATATCAATATTTTTCCTCTCCAAAACCTACATAAATAAAGCACCTGGAACTCTTCTCCCCAAATATACAAGACTACAAATCATCTACATCTGGATTCCAGAATGTTTATCATATATTTTTCCTTATATTTAACAAGTCCAGAGTGCAAATAAAATTGGCATTAAAAAAAAAAAAAAAAAAAAAAAAAAAAAAAAAAAAAAACCCAAACATCTTACACTGTAACACTCTGAGGCACAGTTTTGAATTCTCTACCTTCATACAAGAAGTGATTAAGTCAAAGTACTGTACAGCAGCAGGACACTCAATTGTTATATTAATTTGGTATCAGACCAGAAGCTATTTCCTTAAAGGTATTTATATCAGCAACTTGAACTTTTAAATATACCCTACAGTTTACCACCCTATCAAAAGAAGCAAGTCATAAATATTCTAATCAAATTATGCATACATAATTACTTCTAAACTTCCCTCCTACTCTGCTCATATGTTGCTAAATAACTCAGCTAATTATAGTGTGTTTATGGTTTACAGTCAGTCATGAACACTATAAAAAAACTCTATAGGATTACTTTTAAAGTATTTACCTGTGTGTAAGCCTTCGGTGACTAATGCAAACAGCAGTTTGTTGATCCTGTGCAACACAGACCTTATGGCGACTACATTTCATCTTTAAACATGGATCTTTAGCCGGATCTAAAGCTAAAAATAATTTTAGAAAATTGTTAACAATTATCTAGAAAGATGCAATTAAGTAAAGAAACACACCACACAAAATCCACCAAATATGTGGAGGGGGGCTGGCCTGCTGCTTGTATAGCATACCAGACTGAAAGACTGATTTCACCAGGAGAACATGCAGCACACTCAATGGTAATGTACAATAGAGTGGTGAGAAACTTCTTGCCAAGGAAAACAGAACATAGTCTGTATATTCTCATACAACATCACTGTGTTTTATTTCTGTAAGTATTAAGTACCCTATCCAACTCTCTCCTGGTCAATGCTTATAACAAAGCAATAAAATGGTACTGGTTTTTACTGTAGCTGAAATGGTATTTTTGGTATTAGAATTTGCTTAGAAGTTTTAAGAAATTTGCATAGCCATTATCTCATTCAGAACAACAAAGTCCCAGAGAAGCCACTTTTGAGGTGGATATCACTGCCTACAGTTCTCTGTTTCAGTCACGCAATTTCTAAACAGAATTAGGTTTGTGAATTTTATTGCTTAGAAGCAACTGCATTTCTGAAATCACAATACAGCCATAAAGCAAAAAATTAAAAAAAAAGTCAGAAAGGCAAGTGACATCTGATCAGGAGTTTGGAATTCAGATATTTGCTGCCCTATCTCCCACAAAACACAAGATCTTTTTAAAATCTGAAAGCCAAGATGCTAATAAAAATACTTTCAGTCCATTTCTTTTCATTCCTACTATGACCAAGAGAAGAGGAAAAGCATCCTTCTGCTAAATTCTGCTGTTGCTTAGCTAAGAAAGTACTCACCATTACATTCCTTAAACAATTACCACTTACTGTAATCCCCAAATACTGTTACTTCTACCTTGAGAGTAATTTCCTGTTCCTGCCTAGTAAGATACGATCGCATTCTTCTGATTTAACATTAAGTGGTAAAGGATGACATTGAATGCCTCCTCCCCTGGAGGTGCTCAAGGCCAGGCCAGATGATGCCTAGAGCAAACTGGTCTAGTGGAAGGTGTTCCTGCCCATAGCATGGGGTTTGGAATTAGACAAACCTCAAGGTGTCTTCCAACCTAAACCTAATTCTGTCCTGTGAATTCACTAAGAAATCGTAACTCAGATGATACTTCATTAAAAGTATACCAAACACTCAGGTGAGTGATTTGTATGAACCCAACATAAATTCTACCTCCAGTATTCTAGGTCTCTTATTTCTGCGTTCTGGATTTTTATTGCAGCTGGTCCTTTAGTTTTTAATCCATATTCATCTTTGAACTACACTTTAAACTACAAACATTAATGTCTGGTTGTAACCTCAGAAGATCCAAATAATTTGTGTGTTACTTATTAAATTTGAATGGCCTATTTCTTGAGCAACCATGCTACATGACAATAACAGAGTAACATTTCTGCCAACTTACGCTCTCAAGCAACAATTAACTTCTCCCTTCTTTGAACTCCAGAGTGTCTTTCAGGTAGATCTATAGGCATCATTTAAGTTTAATACTACTCAAAAAAAAGAACCCAGACAACCCACCCTAATACATTAAACACTGAAGTTCATCTTAAAGAGAAAACACTAAAAATTCTGAAACAAAATCAAGGCAGGGGGAAGCCATGAACAACTTGAATTCAGTTCATCTTGACTTTAGCATATTACTGTCCAGTCTTTTTTAGTACAGAAACTCTTTGCCTGTTCTTCACATTTGTTTATATAGATTTGTGTACATGTTTTCTGAAAGGAAAGTTATGTTCCTTCTGTTCTACGTGATCAAAAGTAAACTTTTAACCACAGTGCCATTTTAACTGACAGAAGATATTAAAATATAGCTGACTAATCATGAACCCAAGAAACAAGAACCAGGCTGATCATTAATTGCAGGTTTAACGCACAACTTTGTGCTGCTAAGCATGATTAAATACAGTCTAAGCAGTGACTTTTTCAGTTTTACTTCCTTCTGTCCAAAATATATAAATCATATAACCAAAAAGCAGAAAAGTGATGGAATAATTAATGCAATAATTCAATGCAGATGGAAAATAAATATTTTCAATACAGTATCAGACACATGCATTTCCTTTCCAGACACTTATTTCTACAGCAAAGCAGTCATAAAACCAGCCAACCACAATAAGTATGATTACAACAATTCTAAAGAAGGGGGATGCAAATGCATGAAAAAAGGACTGAACTAAGGTAACAGAGTTGAAGATACAGTTAATGAAAGTATATTCAGTATCCCTGTCCAATACACTTCAGATTTGAGAATCCATGTCAAATACTTTCTCTGTTTTAAGTCAGGCAGAATGTGATGTCAGCCCCTAGCATACATGAATAAATAATCAATCAATATATTGTTCCAAATACCTCTTCCCAGAATGTTCCTTGATGGAGGCAGTAAGATAATAATAATGCAATATGATATTGGCATATCTCCAATAACTGTTTTTTTCCCCAAACTAAACAGGTTAACGGAATAAAAGTACCTAAAGAGAAATTTGGAATCACATTAAGAATGCCGAGTCCAATACCAAATAGAAAATGTGTTTTCAGGAGAAGCACTGAATGGAGGAGAACATGTAACTTTCTACTGACATGGTTATTTCTTTTCCCAAATTCTTGGAACACTGAAGGTATTTTTGACAATTTCATCAAAAGTTAGCAAGCCATAGCACATCTTTTTGCCAATGTTACACACAGAATACACTTTACAACCAAGAGATGGTACTACCACATCTTGCTTTTATTACAATATAAAGTTGGTATCAAACCAAGGATGACATCTTGTTTATTCTGGTTCCATTAAAAATACAAAACACAACAAAACAAGCAAAAATACCCCCCAAAACACTGCCACATATGCAAGTAAATGAAAACACTGTAAGGTTTATAAATAGATAAGCAAATAAATGGAACTCCAAAAGACCTAACTAGAAAGAAGTGCTGGGTTTCAGCAGCCCTCTTTAGAAACTGTACAAATTGCATTGAGTAGTGACGCACCATTAAGTTTCTTATATATTTAAGCATGCTTTTTCTACCAAAGATAAAACAGATTGTTTAACATTCTCTGTTAAAAATACATCTCTATGCAGCACCCATACACAACTTGCATCTTTTAAATGACAATGACACATGTTCATTGGGGAGTAACTAATGCTAGAAATTAGTTATGCAAGACAGTATCTGCAAGGCAATCCCTTCCTGGCTCTGTGTTGGCATCAGACTCAGCTGTGCTCTGTCTGTTTTTCTCCTCTAAGAAGTTTCTTTGAAGAAAATCTAACAGCTCACAAAAAGGAAAGGCTTATTCATAACTGTGGCTAAATTATAACACATTCTGTGCATGCACACATTGTTTCAATAGAAGAAGTTATGATTGATTGTTTCTTTTAGGGTCACTTTATAAACCAAAGTGAAGTACTGAACTTGCACATGTATGCATACACCTCTGTTTTTAAGGCATAAGACTCTCTTAGTAGCTCTGTCCAGGTGCAGAGAAATGAAGAATTTTAAGGATTTTTTTATATTATCTCTAATAATTGGACATTGAACAATACATCAGTTGAGTTCATTAAGCTAACAGAGGTATTTCTTTGTAGCCAACAGTTTACAGGAGAGTCTGAGTGTGGTGGGTTGAAGTTTCCCCCCAGCATTAACTTTGCCAGACCAACTCAGTTAGAAGCAAATGGGTCTGTATTTACCAGCAAAAAAATACACTCTACAACGGAATGCAATGTATACATACAAAATATACAGTATTTACAATATGATACAGATATTTACAATTAGCAAACAACATAAAATTGAAAATCCCCCTAGTCAGAGACCACTCCCCCATTCCACAAGACAGAGAGACCAAGAGAAGCAGAGAGAAAGTGGGTTAGACTTAACTAAACAGCTCAGCCAAGGCCAGCTGACAAGCAAGTTAATCTCTCCTGAGCAAAGCAAACCTGCAGAGATAAAGGAGGGGAGGGGGAGAAAAAGATGTTTAGGTACAGCCCATTTTATTCTAGATATTTATCCAATGAATTTGTTTAGAATAATCTTTTGTTTTCCTTTTTACACCCAATAGTGATTTATTTATATTTTTCTACTTTTCTGCTCCAAATGTATAACTACATTTTAAAGGCATAGCCTAAAACCACCACAATCCACCCCTTCCAAACAATTTCATTGGCTGCTAATACTATTCATCTGATCTAAAACAGTATCTACAGTAATGAGCAAATAAAGTTCATAGCCAGAAATGGACTATCTCGGATGCAGATGATTCAGAAGTCCAAAAAAACATGAAAAACAGAAAACAGTTTGTTTCTCCACAGATGAGGCAAAGAAAAGGAACTGTGCACTGTAGACTCCTCATAGATTCCTCCTCAGATGTTGTATCTGTAAAACACTCTGACTTCAAACTCTCTCAGCCAAAGTTACATTTCTTTGTGGAATACACCGAATTTCACCGTTCTCTTGCATTACCCAGTAAGTATGACCAGGACCTTCAGCAGAATCCATCTCTCAGACTGGTTTGACCTCTCCTGAAGGACAAAATACCCAAACAATTTTGCCCAACAAATTCTTTTCTCTAACAACAAGAACTCTATCACCTTCTACCTTTCGTAGTAAATCTGAGAGTGCAGGTCCAGCTCGATTCACTGAACCTCTACTATTTACCAGCCAGGTTGCTTGTGCTAGATGTTTCTCGTAGTTTTTCAAAGACCCATCCCCCTCATGGCTTTAAGAGTGTTCTTCAGCAAACCATTGTATCGTTCCATCTTCTCTGCAGCTGGTGCATAGTAGTGAATGTGGAATAGCCACTCAATGCTGTACTCTTTGGCCCAGTTTTTCACAAGATTTTTTTTTAAATGAGTTCCGTTGTCTGACTCAGTCCTCTCTGGAGTTCCGTGTCTCCACAGGATTTGTCTCTCCAGACCAAGAATGGTGTTACGTGCAGTTGCATGTGGACTGGATAAGTTTCCAACCACCCAGTGTTCACTTCTACCATAGTAAGCACATATTGTTTGCCAGATCGAGAACAAGATAGAATGATATAGTCCATCTGCCACACTTCACCATACTTGTACTTGGACCATCGGTCACCACACCACAAGGGCTTAATTCACTTTGCCTGCTTAATAGCAGCACAAATGTCACCGTCACAGACAGTATCACAGTATCGCTAAGGTTGGAAGAGACCTCGAAGATCATCGAGTCCAACCTGTCACCACAGACCCCACAACTAGACCATGGCACCAAGTGCCACATCCAGTCCCCTCTTGAACACCTCCAGGGATGGCAACTCCACCACCTTCCCAGGCAGCCCATTCCAATGGCAAATCACTCTCTCGGTGAAGAACCTTCTCCTCACCTCGAGCCTAAACTTCCCCTGGTGCAGCTTGAGACTGTGTCCCCTTGTTCTGGTGCTGGTTGCTAGGGAGAAGAGGCCAACCCCTTCCTGGCTACAACCACCTTTCAGGTAGTTGTAGACTTGCATGATAGCATCCATGGAAATGTCTATGGATCTGTCACGTGCCCACTGGTAGGTTGCATCTCTGCCTTGATGTCTTGATAAATCACGAGCCCATCAAGCTACGAACATCTCACCTCAGTGCTGCCGGTCAAGATAAAGATCAGAGTTCATGTTTACTTCAGAAACTCTCACAGCTACATCTGCCTGATGATTGTGGTGTTGTTCCTCAGTAGCTTTGCTCTTAGGAATGTGAGCATCAATGTGTCTCACCTTTACAGGAATTCTCTCAATTCAAGCAGCAATGTCCTGCCACAGTTCAGCAGCCCAAATAGGTTTTCATTTTCTTTGCCAACCATTCTTTTACCAGTCCTTTAGCCAATCCCACAGAGCATTTGCTATCATCCATGAGTCAGTGTAGCGATAAAGCGTTCACGTTCAGCTAGCTGGACAGCTATATAATTTGCCTCTGAACCTCTGTAGCCTCGATTCCAGAAACCAAGTGGATGTCCGCATGTCTACCTGGAGCTCTTTGCCACAAGCACCACGTTGGACCACTGTCACTTGCAGCCATGTCCAAAATGTTCTTAATGTCTGGACCAGTTCAGACAGGTCCCAGACCCATTGCTTGGACTACTTCTTTCTTTATCTGATCAAAGGCTGCTTGTTGCTCGGGACCCCACTGGAAACTGTTTCTCTTTCAAGTCACATCATACAGAGGTTTCATAATCTGACTGTATTCAGGAATGTGCAGTCTCCAAGATCCCACTGTACCTAAGAAACATAGAGTTTCTTTCTTGCTCATGGGATTTGCCATGGTAGAGACTCTGTTTAACACACCCACTAGAATGTGACGGCAACCATCCTGCCACCCCATGCGCACAAACTGGATCTCTCTGGCAGGTCCTTTCACCTTGTCTCACTTAATGGCGAAACCTGCATTCAGGAGAATGTCAATGATTTTGTTACCTTTCTCGAAGGCTTCTTCAGCATTTTTACCCCAGACGATAATATTGTCAATGAACTAAAACCACCACACTGAGTTACAGAACACTGTTTCGGACAAAGGGAACAACTTCCTGAACAAGACCGGGCTCTCCTACCGAAGAGGTTTACATATATATACACAGTCACTTCTAGACTATACTCAATCTTACGGAATTGACGTAATCGCCCCGCACTTGCTGACTCAGTGGTTATCACGTCCTGCATGAAGCTCTTGATTACTTCAAGTGTGGCATACATTCATTATACAGCAAAAATGACTATGGGACTGTCTTAGTACAGGGGCTCCTACGCAAGCAGAGGGGGTAAACCAGCAAAGCTGCAGGTGCCAAAATCACAAGACCATCTTGAGATTCAATGGCACATTCAACATGCAGGGTCTTGCCATTGACATGAACTCACATTATCATTTACTGACCAGCTATGAGCCTCCTACAGAAGTCTTTTTTCCTGTATCTTACATAGGTTACGTGAAAACTTCTTAGTTACTGAAGCAGTTTTAGTGATGCAGCAAAAGTCACAGAAGAATGTATGCCTTTGGACACATTTTTTTTTGCAGTATCTCATGGTGGCAAGACAGCGAGCATATAAATCACCGATATAAAAGCATGGATTTCTGGAACATGAAAAAGTCAATTACCTGAAGGGTCCATGTCTGCCTGGATTAACAACATGGCTTAGAAAGCCAGAGGACAAAATACAGGAAGAAATGCTGCTAGAAACTGAAAAGTAGTGCAAGTCTTTTTTTCCCCACTCAAAAACACATGCTGTAGATCAACCTATATAATGAAATACATTGCACCTAAATTTTATGAATCTGTTTTGTGCAATCTCACATTTTTAACTTACATTTTTAAAATGTCAGACAGAGATTGCGTTAGTGATTTTCTCAACTTTGAAAGGACTAAAAAAACTTAGATATTTATGAAAGCATGGAGATGGCTTGCCTTTTTTTTTTTAAAAAGCCTGTTTTACCTCATGCCTGGAACAGACAAATGAACAATTTTCACAGGAAATGAAGGCTGAATCACAAGAAAAACATTTTCAAAACCGGAGTCTGAAGTTTTTCAGGTTGCGAAAGCACTCAATTCACCTTACCATTGTGACATATCTGACTATATAAAGATTCTCCATGAAATCATCCTAAGTATCTTAAAACTACCATGAAAATGTGTGATTTTATTCCAGGAAAAATATCACTGATTTCACCTAACCATAAAACTTGGTAAACTGAGGAAGTAAGTCTGTAATTCTTCACTGTTTCTTATGTCAAACCCTAATAAAACATGCCTGCTTTGCCCCAGCTGAGGAGTATGCAGATCTAGACTGACAACAACACACAATCCTCTCCATTTCTGCAGCTATGAAACAGTAGAATGTTCACACGAAAAATATCCCAAGTGTCAAAATCTACTGTGGAGCCATTTATGTATCCTTCGGAGCTATTTCTTCAGCATGAAACAGGCATCATTCTGAGGTTTTACCACTTCCCATCTACTAAAATATCTTCCTAATTATGAAGGCTAAAAAGGAAAATATGGCTTGCACAGTACAATGATATTGTCATTAAAAATGGGTGACGGTTTCCACTACGTTGAGGAAACCCTTGGAGTAATTAGTATGTCTAATTAAGTTTTAACAGAAATTATTTATTAGTGGCTACAATGTATCAGCTAACTTCCTAAAAGATCTGATACAATCAGCTTATATAGATTTCAAAGATTCATTAACTCTATAATACTCAGCTTTATGTCAAAGAATCACCAAATGATAAGGGGTTGGAAGGACCTCTGAAAATCCTCTAGTCCAATCCCCCTGCTAGAGCAAGATCTCCTAGAGTAAATCACACAGGAACACATGCAGGCTGGTTCAGAATGTCTCCAGAGGAGACTTCACAACCACTCTGGGTATCCTGTTCCAGTGCTCTGCCACCCTCAAACTGAATATTTTTTCCCCCCTTATGTTTACATGGAATCTCTTGTGTTCCAGTTTGTATTCATTGCTCCTTGTCCTATCACTGGACACTACTGACAAAAGTCCATTTTCATGACAGTCACCCTTTATTTATAGGCATATATTGAGCTCAGAAAAATGTGTTTCCTCTGGGTTGTTTGTCTACATGCCCAGTTTACATTTGTCCATACATAAGCCTCAAATAATACCACACACTGTACTAAATTTCAACAAGTAGAAAAATATCACAGCCACAAAAGCTATTACCAAAAAATATTTGGTGACATCTATGTTTTCTCTAAGAATTTATGTTGCAAATGAAAAATAATTTTCTATTGAAAAATTATGGAGCAGAATAAGGATCACCTGGGTTACTTTCATAGATGGGTATATGCTGGTTATTCTCACATACTAAGAAAGCAAAATTTTAAAGTTTATTCAATTATGAGTAATGGATCCATTTATAATTCAAATTTGGAAGAGGATTTCAGCAAAGCTTCCCATCATCTCTCCTGTAAGTTAATTTACAGTGAGTGCTCCCAGAATTAGCTAAAACACCATTTTTATTTGGAATATAATAAGAAATCAAGATTATCAAGATGCCACACAGGAATCCTCTTCATAGGAGTTATGTGGTAGAAAGGACAGTAAATTCCATTATTTCACAATCTGCTGAGTGCATTTGGATATATTCCTAATTTTCCATTCCTAGTAAAATGAAGGGGTGAGGGTCAGGGGAGAGATTAAGGACAAAGGTTCCATATGTAAATTCTGTTTCTCTCTTTCAAAGTTTGTGATTCATTTCTGATAAGCAAAACAAGACCCAGACAGACATTCTGCTTTACTATACTTACCAAGACTAAAGCTATATTTGGAGTATCTTGTGAGTGGTTTAATTCCTCTGGTTTAAAAAGAAGGTCTGCCTTATTTGTCTACAAAGTTTTCATATTTAACAATGGGTGACGAAAAACCTACATTATCTAAAAATTTTAATTAAAATATTAACAATTAGGTCAAATGTCTAGGTTACAACCATCCGCTATTGTGGATTTACAGTAAAACATGCCTACCTTGCTATGCAGCATACCTATTGAGAATAAACATTTTTTAATTTCAACAAGAAAATGAATAATTTTGCAGCTAGCAATCTGAGATTTGTTTATAAAAATGAGATAATAATAAAAAATAGCCTACCTCAGTAACCTGGTGGAGGTGTTCTGAAAAAGATGAATCTCAAACTTTTGTTTCTTCTCCCAGGGACTGTATCTGTCATTTAAGAATCCCTACATAACATGAAAAGCAGAATGGGTAGCTACTATTGGCAGCTTCAGAAGAGCAATCTTCTTGCACATTTGTTGTATCTCGCCACATGAATCTCCAACTTCAGTAAGAAGGATAGAAAGAAAGTCTATCTGTAGGTGGCCAAGCAAGCACTTAGGAGTTTAGATTCAAATCTCTGAATGTTACAGGCTGTCTTAGAAGTCTGGTTTCTAACTTGTGAGCAAATGCTGCAACAATTAAGGTGGCTGCATACATGGAGGCCCCTTCCAAGAAAGCACCTATTCTCATGAGTGCTCAGAATTGTCCCCACTGATGAATCAAGGACAATTGTGTAAAGCCTTCTATCAAGCTTCTGTCAGATACATCACTGTTTCTAGCATTTTATATTGCTAATCTCTGGTATATTAGCAGTGAGTGTCAAGTTGCCCTGCAACACCTGTAGTTTTGCTATATACATGCAAAGAAACATCTAATATTAAAGTTAGAACCATCTAAAAAATAAAGTAGTACTGCATTATTTTCCTTTTTTCTTGCTGCTGCAATTACAGTTTTTAAAAAACTTACATTAAAAAAAATCATTTCTATTGACTCATGATACCTGCTATTTAATTAAGTTATTGCTCAAAAAATGAAGTAAAAGCTGGCCATCTCTATTCCTCCTCTTGAACAAACCCAGTGAAACTTATCTTTCTCAAATTTTTGAAGTACTTCAATTAATTCTTTCTCCAGTCCTTTTAATAATCTTCATTGAGCCATATATTTTTAGTCACTTGTGTAGAAATGTAAGCCTTATTTGTATGTCCTAATCCATCTGCTCTATTCTAGCTAACAGAAGAGTAAACATTTGTGTCCTGAAGAAAGGAAACTGCACAAGACACATTACTCCAACAGTTTCTTTCCTGCTGTAGTCTCCAGTTAAGAAGTTTTACTCTTAGGCATCTCAAAACCACGATATGAGTGGGTAGATTCTAGGATGAACTGGTAGGACAAGTAATTTATATAATAAAAATGTATCTGGGGGCATGTGTGTGCATGACTAAATGTGTGTAAAACAGCTAGCAAACCTCTGCGTCCCACTTGTTTGTTCGTTGTGGGGTAATTGTTTGTTTTTTTAAACATTAGAGTTTACTGCTGATTGCCAAACAACATTTAAAGCCCTCCTAATTTTCTTCTGATTTCTATTTTCTAAATCTTTAAAATCATCAATAACGTAATTTCTGGCAAAATTCTGCATTTCTGGCCCACACAATCCCAAATTCAAACTTGTGTGCTTAGGAACATCCACTAATACACTCCACCACCACGGAATTTAAAAAAGAACAGAAGTGAAAAGATGTTAAAAATCATTCATGTTTTTTTACTATTAAGGATAAACTATATTTAAAGTAACATTTTAATTGCCTAATACTGCACTTTATCTTGAAAGCAGTAGATATATAGCATGTTTAAAAAAATCAATAGTTTTGCTGTAAAAGCTAGATCATGAGTGCACACATCAAATGTAGTAAAGTTAAATGTACATGACTTTCCATTCACAGTCTTCAACCAATGAATCTTCACTGAACTCCCTTAAAGCTTCCCAAAGCTTGCAAATGAGTTAATGAAAAGATATTATTGAATATGACTCTAAATTATTTCATTTCACAGTACAGAAATGGGTTCACAAATTATAGGCATGTGTTTGTATGTATTTATTATAGAAGTAGATAGATGAAAAAGAGTTAAAATACAAAGACTCAACTAAGAATTGTTTGCTATCTACAATATTTCTGCCATTAAAGAGGCATCTAGTATTATCTGATACTGTAACAGCGAAAATAGTTCAGGGAATGGTCTACAAGAAATGTTATAAATATAGCTACAAACCAACTATACACCTTCAGGGTGTTCATCCTCCATGGAAATGTCATTTCATATCTTTTCCATTACATGAAAATACTCCACTGTTCCTCTAAGGTATTTCAATTGAGCAAAGCTAAACATCATTTCCACTTTAAAATATAACACCAGTGTCTTTGTTTATACAACTTTATTCAATAGCTGCATCCTCCAATCTCTCCTACCATGTGTAGTCTAAAAGATACCAAAAGAATGCTGTATATTTCTACCTGATGTTAAAGTGGTATATGATAAGAACATGTTAGCAAGTATTGTTGTTGCTTTTTCAGTTTGAGCAAACATTGGTAAAACATACATTAAACATTCAACTTGGAATAATCCAGAACACAGACCATCTTAAACACTTGTTTCTAAAACCACTGAAAGGACAAAGCAGAATTAATAGAACGGTCAGATTTATTCCAACGATAACATCTGCCCCACATATTAAGAATTTACATTGTGATTATTTATAGAAACATATAAACATTTATTTGTGTTTATATACATGTCATATACAGTGAAAACTGATTAAAATATGGGTTTACATGAATATAAGCAAATGAGTTCAATGTCAACAAGTACTCTTTGGACAAATGTCAGATCTTGCTCTAAGGGATAGTATTAGTGGATTGCAATGCAAGCTACAACATTTTTCCATCTTTTGCAGCCCAGGAATAGCTATCACTTAAACATTTCATAGCCAGGGCTCACCTCCTGGAATGCTTGGAAATATATTTCCATATAATCATTGTCCAACCACTAATACCAATGGATACACAGATATGTCTACCTGAGCAATTCTGACATACTTAACCTTACAAACATGAGCACGCCTTTCAGAACACACAGAAGTATAGGAGAGTGAAGGAACACACTATTAAGACAATCGTTTTATGACAAACTATTGATTTCTTGAACCACAGACTTTACAAATATTAGAGGTAATATTTGAATTCAGATTAATTATGCATTATGAAAAAAAAAAATTATCCATATACAGTAAATCTATTAAAAACTTGGAAAAGGCTTTAATAGCCATACAGATCTTTGGAAAATAACAGCTATGTGTAGACTGTTGTTGTAGACATGTTTGAAAGATGCCTGCAAATTAATATGGATGTCAGCTAAAAAGAATTTGGAGAAGGTCTCCATATTTGGTATCCATTGCCAATTTTAAGTAGAATATTCATACACAAAATAATAAATGTAAATAATGAGAACTCATTTGTCTGACTACTAGTGATATCAACAAGTTACATGCGTACCAGGTACCAACACTCCAGCTTAAAAGACAAAGAGGAGTAACAGAGATTTAAATGCCAACTAAAAATTTGAATACACAAAACTACATATTCCATCACCATCTCTATGATATATAACCAGCTGGGGTTTATGCATTTTAGTCTTCATGTTTGTTCATACACAGATTTTAATGCTTCCAAATATCTATTTGTAATTTCACCATGTAAAGTTGCTATAATTTAAATCAGCAAAGAAAAAACCCCAAAACTTCTATGAAAGCACTAGTAATTCCTATAATCTATTCTTTACATAGGAAATAGGAAAAAAAATCCTCTCTAGTAAACCGGGACTTGAGATCTTTTAGCATCAAAGATTCCTTATTTACTCCATACTTTCACACATTTATGGGTAAGTTTCTGAAAAGCTAAATATTGATAAAACAAATAAAACAAAAGTAAATTAAATGTCTGTAGATATTAAGGACACTATATTTCTGTCCTGAAAGAAATTACCTGCCTGTATTTTCAGCAGTATTATTACAAACTTTAGCATAACAGACATGGGAAGTTGCTACTACTCCTGTTCAAACATCATCTTCACTTAACAACTTTAGTCTATTACAAGTTTACCTCTATATTTAAAAGACTTTTACTTCACCTAAGAGTCTCATGTTTTTGTTTGGAATAACTAACTTGAGAGAGTAGTTGCTGCACAAACCAGAATGGCAGTAACAGGAGCAAGCCCCCATAGAGAGCCTCCAACAGATTGCTAGGTTTGCAACAAGCCTCAACAGTTCACAGTCTTTCACAGACATTTTTACATCCCCATGTATTGTTTTGAATAGCTCCATTTGGTAAAAGAAGAAAAAAACAATTAAAAACCCTTAACTCTACTTTATTTAGTTGTTTTTCAGTTCTAAATTATACAATAAAATGTAGACAAAACTACTTAGTAAATGCATTTCACTCTTCAAGGTTAATTTTCAGCTAACAAGGATGTGAGAATGAAAGTTGAATTCCATAGGCATGTTTTTAAAATGTTCACTACCCAGTGCATTTTACAAGCAAGGTAGGACAGATAATCATAACACGCTTTTGTAGGTGGGTAGTTGGTAAACTCAGAAAAGCATTCTACAAACATCAACAGGATCCCCAAAGAACTCAGAGAAATAGAACAAACCAGTATGTGTAACAGTGTCTACCTGGTGAAAAAAAATAATACTTCAGACTATCTTTTGAAAAAACTAGCAGCCAAGTGAAAAAAAAATTAAAAAAAAAAATCAACAAACCAAACAATAACAAACACACCAAACCACATCAAAGCAAACAACAAAACATGGACACAACCCCCCCCCACAGCCAAAAAATAATGCCCAAACATATAATGTATGTGATGACAAAAATAAATTAGTAAAAATCAATGTCTTCTGATGAAAGAATTTGCCATCAATAAGTCATTAAAGTACAAACTATTCCAGTTCTCATACTAAAAACATCTTTCCAGAACATGCCTCTCTATCAAAAAACAAAGAATAGAGTAAAGGTACTTTCTAGTGAAATGATAAACCTGCTTCTTAGATGATGTATTTCACCAAAAGAAAATAAATCTTTTTCCTTTTCAGAGTCAGAGTACTAGAGGCCAAGCACTTTTTCCTGGCATATAATGAAGAGAGACACAGTCTGTGAAAATGGCAGGTTCTACAATATTTAGGTTGCCATGGATCTAAATTAAAATCTATACATTTCCACCAAACCAGCAGCAAATTGCCATAATTCACAGAGTAGTGGTAACACAAATGGAACTTTTTCCCTCCCTCTACTCCACTCTCCGACAAACTGGCAAAACAAACCAAGTGAATTCATTTAAGAAATTAAAGTATTACCTTTCCCAGGCTTACTACAGCAATTTGATTGAAGTGATGAAGGCATACAACACAGTGGAAAGTCCATCTCTAAGAGATGTGGTTTTAAGAAAACACAAACCATATAAATCTCCCCTAAGAGTCAGTATCCATTATGGAGAAAAGTCTTTAAATTGAGTAAACATGATTTTTGCAACATTTTTTTATATTAGTCTCCTGTGTACAAACCCCTACACTATTTCTTCACAGTACTTGTTCCATTGGTACCATCAGAAAGGGCAAAGTCTCTGAAGCACTCCATAGAGCAATTTTTCAAAATAAAAAGTAAATATCAAGATTCCCAGTTTCACAAAGGCACTCACACACTTTGAAACATAGGTAACATGGACCATGTTGGCAGTAATTATCAAGTTCCAATGCCTGGGAAGAGAAAATTTAATGAAAAAATCTGCCATGTTTGCTTAAATTATTTTAAGGCTGAAATTGTAGTGTAGCCAGATATAAAGAGACTTTTGACATTTTAATGGACAAATACCAGTTTGCATGCATTTCTGGCCCTCTTTAAATCAATCATTTGAAGAGAGCGAAAATTACACAAATTCACAAAATTCTCTAGGTATTCCAGAATGGGAGTACAACTCTAAATACTTTCATCCCATACAAATAACTGGCTGCAGCATCTTACCTTGATCAAATGGTTTACCCGGACTCCATGTACGAAAATAATCATCCTGGAGAGGGAGAAACAACCTACATTTAGTAAAACGTAAGGAATCAATGTATATACATCATACAATGATGAAAGACAGAAGATGTATACCAACCTCTACTTCCTAGAAAAGGCAAGCAGTAAAAAACAAATGAGAAAAAGATTACAGTCATCATAATGTGACAGTTTAATCACATAGAACTAAGTGTAATTCAGAGGCTCTTTGCGCTCATTACGTAAAAATGCTATTCAGACAATCTTGCTTACTAGCATTTAAAACAGAAGAAGTATTTCTCACAGTATTTTTACAGGTGATATTTCAACACTTCTTTTAAAAGAAGTTTTCCTGTACTTTAAGTTTTATGATATTGAAAAAATTAATTTTATTTTCCATTAACGATTTCTCAAAAGCAAAGCTCCGAAGTCACCATCACTAAAATATAACTACATTTTAAAGTATCATACATGACTTTTAGAAAAGAAATATATTCTACTATGTATTTTTCAACTGCAATATTATGATCTGTCATTAAGTATAATTAGCTGTATTTCCTAAAAATCACTTTCCTAAACACAAAATATCTTCCTAATTATGCCATTAGCTGTATTAGGCTACAATTTCAAGATGAGAAAACTTGATTTAACTCACTATTTTCAAGACAAAAATTAAAAGGACTGCTCAACATGTTAATATCTGCATAAAACAAGGTTCACAAACTACAGTAGGTGCATTGCTACATCCAACAGCTCCATTCTACTTGTTAAAAGATCACCAAGACCACCATAAAGTAAACTCAGTTTATGAAAAACAGGGAAAATATGAGCCTCATGAGTTGTCTAAGTCACATAACCCCCTACTTAAAAATGATCAAGTATCAAACATCTTCACACGAACAAATCATTCTTTGGACTTTAATAGTTCAACAGTTTTACCTCAGCATGGTAAGGGTGAAGGGGAAGTGTTTGCAGCCTAAACTGTATTTCATTGATGGTGTTGCATTAGTAAAAATGTTAAGGGAACATGTGATTTGAGAAAGAAAGAAACTAGTAGAATCTGGAAATTCAGAACAGTAGTTCTGAATCAATACGTACGCGTTCATTTACTCTGATGTTGCACAGATTAACATTCCATGAATCAGTTTACGTATTTCGCTTTTCAATTACTTTTTTTTTATTAAGTAAATAATAAGGCCTAAGGAATGTGTTGGTTCTTTGTAATCATCAAAACACTAAACAGTTACTATTATGATAGTGTTTTCCCACTATATCACTCCTAATAGTAACTTCAGAGATGTTATTCCTACAGTAGCATTCTGAGGAGGTTTTATCCAGCTTTAATGTAATGCTGTTTCATGAATCATACCACAATGGCAAAACTTTCAGTTCTTGGAAGAAAACATGGAAATGGTGGATGCCCTTTCCAGTTCTGCTGTATCAGACAGTAAGTTTATTATTAAAATGGTGACATGTTACAGTAACTAGAATGCAAGGCTATTTGAACAAAGGAGTAGTCATCCAGAGCAAGACCAAAACCCCTTCTTAAGCAAAGCATTCTACATTAAGTTTAAGGAAGAACACAGAAGTGGGACTTATATAATATATGCATTCTCAAGTTGGCCCCAAACCAGACAGACAATTTATCAATTCTTGTTCATCTCTATACTGCAAACAACTTCACAGGTCCCAAACATCCCTCAGGCATTTCTAGAAGTCATAGCTGTCTTACTCCTGCCTACAGAGCCACTTCATACGCTTTATTGTTGCTCTTCTCTGAATGTTTTTCAAGTCTGTTTCTCTGATATGGTGTCACTAAAACTGTGCAGAGCATTCAGGATGAAGCAGAACTATGCAAATATACTCAACACTACTACTATTTTACTTTGGATTCTTTTTATTACGTCTACCTCTCCACTTTCTTTTTAGGAGGGGGGAGGTAGAGGGAGGTATGATTTTGTTTTTTTTTTTTTATTTGTACTACAGTTCAAACATCCTTTCCAACCCAAAGCACTTGATGATTCTAAGATTATGGCTTGCATGACATTTTCCATCTTAAATATAAAAACATATATACATCCAGACTTATTTTCCCAAAAGAGTCAATTTACTTATCTCTCCTTTGCTACTATTTCTGTGGATGCTTCCATTTTGCTGACATCACTAGAATTATTATCCAGAAATCTATATTGTTAAAGAATATAATGATACATGGTAGATATGATGAGCCTGACCCAGTGAACAGCAGGCACCTTGGAGCAAGGAGGGACATTTCTTCACAAGTATTTTCAGACCAAGATTCACTTGAAAAAAACCCACACAGAACAGAACAAAAAAAAATAATAATCAAAAATCAATGAGGAAAATCCAGCTCTTGCTTTATGTTCACATTTTACTGCAGTGTGGCCTGTATGTTGAAAGGTCATCTATTAAAATAAAAGTTTACGCCAGAGAATCCACTGAAACTGAAGTAGCTTTCTGAATGTATAATTAACCCTGTATGTTATCCAAGTATAATTTCATTACTCTAACTCAGGTGGCACAACACGGATATTGTTAATTGTGTAACGACCAATTGTAACATGCAATAAGCAATTCATGCAAGATACTGTTTCATAAACAATGTCTCTTCAAGAAACAGTATTTCTAATAGTCACCAGAGCAAGGAAGACACAAGATTTCCTGAAAAGCAAATTAAATGGTGCCATACAAACCTCCACTCAAATTTTATACAATTGATCATAATGCAAAATATTTTACTGCTCACCTTCCTATTTCTACATACAGGTTTGTTTGCTGTTATCAAAAAGCTGCACACTGATTTGTAGATGGACATGAAATCATATTTCAGAAACAAATATAACTTAAAACCTGAAATACTAGATTCATATTTTTTTTCATTGCTGTTGTTAGCTATGAAACTCTCTTGCTTCTTTTAATTTCAAGGAGTTCTTAATGGGTTTTCTATTCCATTTCTTCTATCTGCATCTCAAGTACATACATCTGCTTCTCATCTAATCTGAAAGCTCTCTGCCTCTTTTAGGCTAGGTCTGTGCTATTTGGCAGATATGCTATTTTCAGACTCCTTTTCAACCATCAACTGAATTGAGCAATAGTCCCACATCAGCCCTCCCACTCGCCTCAAGCTCACTTCTGCAGCAGACATGAGTTCACCAAGTAGCTCCCCAAACATCTTTACCTCCAATACCAGAGGGTTTGGCTCATCTGTACCAAACGTTCACAATGACTTTATACAATTTATATCCTAAATCTCACTGAAAGGGATGAGGAAGAGTTGCCACCCAATAATTTGTCCTAGTCTCTTTTCAGTGCCAGAAAAAGAAAGCACCAGCAGCACTGAGAAAATTTTTTCCACTTGCATTTTCATCCAGGACCTCCAGCCTAATGTCACCAAGATTGCCATTGCCCTGTAGAACCTTAACTTGGTAGTCACATGGAGAATTATTATAGAAATAAAAGGCAGAGACACCATCAACCTCCCATCATACGGAAAATCTACTGCTCCTAAACACTGCAGTTTCCCCAAATAAATGAGGTTCACTGATAGCATGAAGTGTTAGCTTAGCCAGTTCACTGCAGCATAGTGCACTTGAGGGAATAAGGCAGCTAGCTACCACACTCGCCACTGCCATATTTATTATCCTAGCATCTTATGTGTCTCAGAACATTTGTGAGGGCAAGACCCTGGATGGACCATGTGCTCCTGCAGTTCTTTTTTTCTAATCATCCCAGATACTTTCAACAGGTTATTTCATCTGTAGGATATTATGTGCATACCTTATATTATGCCATATAGCTGAAGACCTGCAGGAGAACTAGTATCAAAACTAGTTCCACAAGTACAGGGACTATTTGTCTAATGTGTTGGGTTTTTTTAACCCTAAACTTTTCTCTCAACAGGATCCACCTCTCCTCACCAGCTGAGGTACCTCTTCTGCTTCCCATAAAGACACTTTGAAGATTTCTCTCCAACACTTCAAAGAAGCACAAACCAGGAATCCTTCTTTAGTGAATGACATTTTAAAGAAAACAAACATAACCACACAAACTCACCACACCAAAAAAATACTAATCCACCATCACACACCACAGATTTATCACTTAGGCTTAAAATATATGAAAAACCACAACCTACAAGATCTTTAAAGGCGAACACCGAAAGGTGGCAACTGCCAGATTTAAATCCTTTTTCCCACATTAAGTTTCCCATTAGAAATATAATCAGTTTAGCCGAAACAACTAGAAATGGCTCAGTGTGTAAGGCATCTCAGACAGACAAAAGCAGTGGCACTTCACATTCAGCACCTCTGGTCATCATGCAATGTTAAAGTCAGTTTAGTAAGTCAAAGAATCAATGTGAGAAAACAAACTCCAAAATAATGAACCACTACAGAGGTACTATCAGCATTGCTCCTCTGGTACTGAAAGACCTAAATGCCTGTAGATGAGATCGAGCCTTGTGGCAGAACTCCTTTCCTACTTCATTGGCACCTGGCCTCCTTGAACAGGATGCTGGAGTGATAGGTGAAAGGATGAGAGTTTGTTGGTCAGTGCCAGCCTCTGGGGAGCCTGATGTTAGCTTCCCCTACTGCTCCAGACTCCTGTGTCATGCCATCCCTAAGGCCCGTATTCATCCATGGGACTGGCAAAGCACAATCAAAATCAACAGCTGCTTCCAGCAACTCTGGCACTCACCTTCCCATACTCAATGTTTATTTCCGCTCCCTTTCTTTGACTCTCTGCTTCTAGTACTGTTAATGATGCTGGGCTAAGAGCCACTGCTTTTCAGCCCTCGCTCTCATTTCACAGATCTCATTCAGTAACATTCCTGTGGAGGCTGTCTCTTTAGTACTAGCAACATTACTAACAGCAGCTTTGAATATCACAGCATCAAAATCATTTGCCAAGAAATGCCAAATGCTCTCTAAAGCTTATATTCAGAAAATGCTGAGAAAGTACTGAGAAACATTCTAAAAAGGAAGGAATTAGTATCAAAGTATAAACACTATATGTTTCTAAATCCCAATAAAATTTTAAACATTGTTTCTTTAAAAGTGCATCTCATATTTATAGTCATGAATAAAAAAGAACCATTTTTTCACTAAAAAAACATTAAAAAGGTTTTGGCCATGCTCCTATTATGCTGTCAAGATTCAACTTGTGAGGTAGGCCTTAAAACAGGTTTTAGAGCTGTAGTCTAACAAGTTGAAAGAAGAGTGGAAGACAGATAACATATGGGAGGAGGCTGTCTGTGGGACTTTCAAATGCCTGTTCAGGAGAGTCTGTACAATTTCCACAGGTGCCTTTTCAAGCCCTTGGCAACAAGGACAAAAGTTAGTTTACAATGCTACAGTTTAGAGAAGGACAATCAAGAGTGACAAAGCCATAATAAATTATAGATAGAGATGAGACCACATCTACGGGGCTAGAAATGCAATGCCCAATATAATTGTGAGGCTGTTCAGGAGAGTCACTGTACATACCTCAGCCTCTATAAAGATACATGGCAAATATCCTCATTGAGATCTTTCCCAGGCACATCACAGACAAGAATAAATACACAGTGCAGCCTCACCAAGGATTTATGGTGTATGACCAGCCAGAATCCCTCCTCTAGTGAAATAATAGGTTTGTGCACAAGGAAAGAATGGTTCACTTTCCTAGCCACTTTACTATGGCTTTTGATATCGTCTCCCACTGCACGGTCACTTAGAAGCCAAGAAAGTAAAGGCTGTACTGGTAACTGGGCTAAAAACTGATTACATCGTTGGTCAACAGCTGAACACCTAAATGGTGTCCCACTACTGGCCAAAGCACCTCAAAGTCAGTTCTGAGTTTTGTGTTGCTGACCACCTTGAGTAATAACTTGGGTGATTACACAGAACATGCCAGAAACAACTGACTTATTGGGAGCAGACAACAAATAGCAAAGGATGAAACCAGAAAGACCTCAACAACTTGCCCAACAGAAAAATGAAGTGCAGTAAGAACCAGAAAGTTGTGAACATAGGAAGGAATATGGGATACAGGCTGCAAAACAACTGTTTAAAATGGCCTCAGAATTACAGTGGACAGAAGGAGAATTTGAGACAGAAGGATTTCTTTAGTTTGGGAATGAGGTGGGTAATAATGATTGCCTGCAACCATTTGAAGGGTAATTACCAGCTCTTCTCAGTGTTGGGTTCTTTTTACTGAAAGAAATGCCTTGCTGGCCTTGATTGGCAACATTCCTTCATTATGTCAAGGTAGCTGCATACTACTGCATACTCTATAGAATATGATGCATATCTGGTGCCTCAAATAATAATGAGGCTTCCACTAGTCATACACAGATTGCTTTCTGTTTAGTCTTGTCTTGAAAACACAAAGAGCCACATGAAATACTTATTTTGGTTATAAAAATAAGTAACTAAAAGGAATCTGCTTCAACCTATTTCTTTCAAACAAAATTTCAAATTTTGAAACAAAAAAATTTTATAAGTGTAAAGGGAAAAAAGAAAGTAATTTGGAAAGTTTGCTTTTTACCAAGCCTGGGCTCTCAAATTACTTTAAGAACTACAAATCCATTAAAATCAATAGCATGTTAATATTTCTTCAAATACAAATTTCTAGAGTTTTCTCAGACTGCTCTGTAAAGACTGCAAATTTTATAAACAAATCCATGACGAATTAACATCATTAAAAATCAAGCCCAGAATTCAACTAGATCAAGTGATACATTGAGCATTACAGTACCTCAGAGTAACAGATGCCATCCCTTCAATACCTCAAATGTTATAAAAATCCTGCATAGGCTGCTAAATACTCACATCAAAGGTTATGACTCTAGAGAATGCATACTCACTATAGTTATCTCATCCCTTCTACTATTAAAGAGAAGTCTGGAACCTTATTTTCTTTACCTTTCTTCTTATTCTGAACATAAGTTATTTTTTAAGCACTTTGTTCTGAAGCTCATTTTAAAAATAAATTATCACTGTCTTCAGATGTTTTGAGTAAGAAAATCAACATTTTGGGTTACAAACTGAACAAGCTGAGTAGAAAAAAAACAATGGAAACTGTTTCATTTTGATATATATAGTAAATGGTACAGGGATCTTATGAATAAACAATACATAAAAATTAAGTAACATCCAATTAACGATTATAGCGCATACATGACAGAAACTCAGCCTAGACAGATTTTAGTTTTTAATTTCCAAACTTCCATGAGCCAGATCATACAATATCTATGTTATTTCATTAGCATTTTTACAGACTATGCATATAAAATTCAAAATTTAAAACTGGAAAACAGATGCATTTACTGATTGGGCTTATATACTGAATCAAAAAACTGAAGATGATATCCGAAACACAAATAAGAAATATATTTAAAAGGGTCTTCTGCTTTTGAAATAGGGAAAATAAAGTCTTCAGCACAAAAGTGATTCAAACTATGTATGAATTTATGTTGTCTGCCACTAACTTGTGAAGAATCTACAAATCTAGTAGTAAAGTGTGCAAAATACATTACACATCTGGCTGAATTACTGGAGTAGATTATTACATCTGCCTTTTGTTAGTCTTTCATAGAAATAGAAGCAAAGGCTTCCCAACCACTGTCCACAAAGTAAGAAAGCATTAGACTAAAAATATTATTAGTTTACATAAAACCATTAAATACTTTGAATGAAAAATACTACTAATATATGAAAGTGTTGAAAATGTCATCACAAAACTGAGGAAAGATGTTAGGAGTTACCTTCTATGCTGTCAGCATGCAAAGCACTTTTTAACATAAGCAGTTAAATAGCTACAAAATCTGTAACTTGAAAAACGTCTTGCAAGATTTCTTGGGATGTGCTGGGAAAGGCTTAAACAATTTCCTGTAACTTCTGTGACTCCCTTCTACAGTCACTCTGTATCTCAGTAAAATCTTCTGCTCCATCAGTTTGGCAGAAACCCAGAAGTCAGAAGCAGATAACACACAACATAATAGGACAGGAAATGTACTTTTCTTTCCTCAGAGTAAAATACGTGAGCAAGATACTTAAATATTTGTCTCTATTAAGAAGAGGCACTTATATATACTAGTGATACATATATATTTTTCTCAACTCAGAACTAATTATACATATCTCTGTTGGTACTGACTTTTTCAAAACAAGGTATTCATGGTCTTCTTACAGTAACTAATCAATTCACAGAACAGTATTATTTATATTTTTACCTCTATTTTTTTTTTGCTGTTTCTAGAAGTACTCTAATTGTATCTGCATGTACATCATACTACAGCACATAAAAGTTTGACTGTATATTGTAAAAGGGGTATCTTAAGTTCCAGCAAAACTACTAGTGTAATACCTAGCAACAGGGCAAGAATTACAGCAACACAATCTCTGTACTAAAATTTTAACTTGCCTTTCACATTTAGAGAAAATCAAAATGCTGAATGGGAACATTTTTCAACTGAATTACTTTAGCTATTGTGTAAGATCAAAAATGCTGCTCTTCCTATCTTTACAAAAAAAATTATTAATGAAAATTTAAAATCTCCTCAAAACTGATTTGTCAGTATCTGATTGTGTGGAAGAACTAGTTTTCCTTGACGGAACCTGATTTGTGTTTCCTGGTAGGTTCATCTGTGGATTTAATTATATGAGAAGAAGCATTTCCAGTCACAAGTGAAAATGATCTTAGGTCTCATCCTAGAAATGAAAAAAAGATACAGTATTCTGCAATACAAAGAAAAAAAAAAAAAGTCCTGAATTAAACATACTGAATATATTGATAACCACAGAACAGAATGAAAAAGGCCATCTCCTCAGTTCTTATCAATTATTAGAGCTGAGACGAAAAACAAATTGAAAGAGTGAGCTAATTTTGCTGCAACTGACTCTGCAATTGCTAGCCAACTGCATCTTGTCAACAGTTCAGAAGGTTGATAGTGACAGTTCTGATAGAAGCAAGTTCACAGAAGAACATCTAAAAGACAGACTGAAATGTTTTAGTGTAAAGAAATTGAAATTTATTTTACTGCTGCAGAACCCAAATCAACTGTTATATTCGATATTTCTCAAAGATCAGGTCTTGGATCTCTGAAAGTACTGCTTTGAAGACAGCAACAGCCTAGGGGTTTAATAACCAGTCATTTCTTTTAAGGTCCTTCCATAGTGACAAAAATCACTAGAAATTAGAAGGACTTATCTTGGGTTATAATGCTTAAGTAAGCTAATGGATCTTGTACTCCTGAGTATGAAGCAGAAAAACTGACATATGGGTACTGATTCTTCCAAGTCTGAGCCATTCAGAGAGTCGTATGCATTTAATTAGTTTAGGACTCAATTCTGAACAGTTACTGAACATCTATTTTCCTCTGGGCTGAAAAGTAGTTTTTCTCTGAGTGCAAGCAGAATGGTGTTACCAAAAAAAGGCTAGGACAGGGACAGCTCCTGTAGTCTAACAAACCTGTTTTCAGGCCTTCCTCAAAAGTTGAATCTTGACAGCATAATAGAGGCATGGCCAAACTTTTTTAATGTGTTTGTAGTGAGTCAAGGTTTAATGTGACACACAATCATATTAATTCAATAATGGCTACTGTTCCCAGATGATCCAGAAGATTAAACATATTAAGCGGAAGGAATGCCCTCAACAGGCTGGAAAATGGTCTAAAGCATACACCTGTGTAAATAACTGGAGTCAGCATTGCAATCTCCCCTCAGTCATTTATATTATTAAGTACACCACCTCAAAGAGTGAGTTCTATTAAAATCTCAGCAAAAGAGCAAGACTGCCTTCAAGGAACACAGCCCTGTACTATACTTAGGAACTGGGGGGATTTTTTAAGTCATTATGGTATCAACTTTACATGTCTATAGATATGTTTTCTAATGGAGTATTACCTTGGTAGCATGAGATAATCACTGACTGCAGGATGAAGTTACACATGTGACAAGGCTGTATCAGTAATCACTGGTTCTATTATCAGAAAATCACAACCTGAAGACTGTTGAAGAAACTCCAGAGGTGCCTCCAAAAGGACATGAATATAAGATGTCTTTGAAGTACAAGAACAGAATTGTATCAATTAATATAAAATGAAATAAAACCAACCAGTTACTGATCACTAAAGAAATTCAAAGTGAGAGACGGGCAGAACTGATTTTAGAAGTAAAGCTGAACACGTATAGAATTATCCATGATCCACACAAGCCAGGATGTCTTTTGATAGCAAGTAAAAACTAGTTGCAGTGCCACCACACAGCAGAACTGAGAATGCAAAATTGATCATGGATGTGTAGCAGTATACTATAGAACACAATCATTAAAGTGAAATCTATATATCCTAACTGCTTATAACAGCATCCTATCCTTGAGAATCAGTTGCAATTTGGATACAATACATTAAAACTTCATCCACTTCCTTCTACACTTTCAACCACAGCCCTTGTATGACCTCAGCACTGTTATTGTAACTAGCCAATTACAGGTTCTTGTAATTTCTGAGCAGCAAACTAAGAATTTGCACAATGAAGTATTTGAAATAACATACACCTGTAACACAAAACTGTTTCATCAAGAATAAAAGTCATTCAAATCTTGACACATTTTCATGTAAAATTAACTGACAGAAGGGATGCTGTCTTGATTCAAAGCCTTATTTAACTGTACCACTGAAATAACGGCAGTTACAGCCACAGCCAAAACCAAAGTTAGTTACACAAATCCAGTTCCTAAGCAGAAGTCTTTTGATAAGGTGAGATTCCTTGACATCAAGTAAGTTTTCAGATACCTTTTTAGCAGCACTTCTGAAATAATTTTTTCCTCTCATAATGTTCAGTCTAGCAGAGCAGTGTAATCTAGCAAATTTTATTCCACCAAAAAGCAGTGGTTTCTATTTGTAACTTTTAAAACCATTGCAACTATTGTTTTCTAAATTATGGTCTATTACTCTCACTTATTGTCAGTCATCATCCAAAAATCTGATTTATTTGAAGTTTATAATTAATTCCATAGGTTCTACATAAAAGCATAAAACTGCACATGCACACCACAAAAGAAACAAAGCTAATTTAGGTGGAGTTGAAGCATGCAGCTACCTCGTTCTCTTCAAATAAAGACGTGCACAGTGAAACAGAAATACAGGATGGGGCCTAGAGAGCACAGTGAGCCCCCTGGCCTAATCGATAAACAGTCCCCTGAGTATTACTATGCCAAAATCATTACAGAGTATATCTGTAAAAAAATACTGGTCTAAGCCTAGATCCTTCAGGATTTCTCCATACCTCAAGGGCATCAGCAAAAATATTTTCACTGACTCCAGTAAGACATGGTAAATTTTCAAATGCCTAAATCCCATTCACTGATTCTTAAATTAAAATCAGTATTTATGACAAAGCTTGGTTCTTACCTGCAAACTGCCAATACCAAATTTCTACTAACAACTTCAAACTATTAAGATAAAACACCAGAATCCACATATACGGTTATTTAACAGTTAAAGAAATTACATTGTCCTACTTTCACAACCTTATTGCATCCCTAACATCCTCCCCTCCTTTCCGATCCACAAAAGCATTCTCTTATCTCAGCCCCTCAGGTCCTATGTCAGGCTATTATTGCCTTTAATCTCAAACCTAGCAGATTCGGACCTTGCCAGGATGACTGACAAAGGATAATCTCAGTTGCTGCAAAAAACTCTGCTGATGCTTCAGTACATGACACACAAAGTCAGCACTGAACTCAAAGAGGAGCAGTGTATTAGAAAGGACTGTGCTGCTAGAAGCACTTTTTCTTCTATGGTATTTAAGGCTGGAGACTTGACTAAATTCTCGGCAGCCATAATTACAAGTGACATGACTACACAGACACCCCAAACAAAAAAGGGGAAGATTAGCCTTTCTAATGTCCAATTAGAAAATCACATTCTGCATTTTTGAGATTTCCCTATGCTTCAAAACCAGTGAAAGTCTTCAATTTGCCTTAAAATAGAACTACATTGCTGAGCACTAAAATTTGCTACATCCTGCCCCAGGATGATTTTAGCATTACCAAATGTTAATCATTTGTACAGCATACAGTGAAATGTATTTTGGGTTCTTTCCAAATAGAAGACAGTTTATGAGCTTCAGCCTCTTCCCACTATTTCTTTTGTTCTCTTGGTTTCTGAATTAAGCCCTGATGCAGTGCTCTACACTAAGAATGAAAAAAACCCACAACTACCTATTCTTCCTCATCAAACAGTGCTATCATTTCTGTTCAGAAATTTTTCGTAGCACTTCACTGAAGCTTATATTTGTTAAAAGTCTAAAATGAGCTAAAAGGATGCAAAAAAAAAATCAAATTAAACATACTTTTAACAGTATCTAAATAATCCAGCCTCTATACTCACCTCTATTCAATTCCTGTAAGAACCTCCACAGCATTATGCCTAAAAATTCTGTCAAAAAATCACCTCACTCCATTTTTCATTTTACTGTATCAGTTTTCTAAGCCTAGCTTTCAGGAACATTTCCCGGCAGACTTGACCCAAAATACACATAAAGCCAATAAATGTTTTTCCAATGATTTTCTTCACTCTGAGAGTAAGCCTCACTATTAATTTAATCATGATTAGAGGGAATAAATGAGTAAGAATATGAATGGTCACAATTTATGCAGGAAAAGAGACTTTGAAAGTACAATTAATTATAAGCATTTTATTAAACGCTTGTATTCACACTTCTAGCATGGATCTAGTTGCATTTTTCATACTGTCCTGAATTATAACACAGTAAGAGAATTACTGATCTTTTAAAAGCAGAAATAGGGTTAAGTAAATAAAAGGTATTGGTAAATATTAACACAGACTGTTTGTGCTCAGTTTCCTTCATTACAAAATATCGAATAGCATAATCTGTCTTATTAAAAGACTGCCACTAAATTATACTTATATCACTAATTAAACACATCCTCTTCTTTCCATTTTACAGTGATGTGACTACGGAATTGAGTATTTTTCTAACCGAAGTTTGTTAAATACGGCATATCAAATTCAGTAAGGTATTGTATGTGCCTGCCAGCACAAACCTAGATTTTCCCTGCCCAAGTAAACCTTAGTGCAGAGGACACTATTCTCATCGGAAGCAGCTGCGATCCCCCATTTCCAAAATGGGGACAAAGACTGGGGAAAAAAAATAAAAAATCATGGATAGCACATTATTTAGTTCAATTCTACTTTGATTCTAAAAGTATATTATATACATGAAGGACTTTTTCAGTCTCTGTCTCCTCTTTGCCTGATCTTTCCTTGAAATGTTGACATTAATATTTGATTCCTATTTATCCTCTATATACAAGTTTTTGCAGCTATAAAATAAATTGAAAGAACATTAAAAAAAAAAGGCAACACAACAGAAGAACATTAGCAGTAAAACTAGCTATACTCATAGAGAATGATGGTTCAGTGCAGCAGATTCAATGCTAACAACATTTTAGAAAATCTTGATCTACTACAAAACTAACCTCTAAAATAAAGTACATATTTCCTTTTCCTGACACTGAAGCTTGCAATAAAAGCCAGTTACATATCAACACTGGGGATTGTGTCCTTAGTGCCTTTAAGGTTCTTCTACCTACAAGCACTGTGTGTCACACTGTCTTAGTTATGGTGACAAACATGCAGTAGCAGAACATCATGGCTTTCAGTGTGCTAGCTATAAAATGAAAACAAAGCAACACACCAAATCTTTTGCAAATCAAATCCTAACAAGAGCTACAGTTAACATTTCAGACTAGATTCCAACTCCCTTCTTCAGCCTACTGGAAATGTTCAGTAACAATGCACTTCATTATATATATACTTCGCAATCATAGCTGAAGACTGTAATTTATTATCTCTAATGCCCTATATATGCCACCTTCCTTCAGCTGAAAAGAGCCTAAAAGGGCACTTGAGTACATTAACATTTGAGTTCACTTCTTCTCAGTAATACTTTAAAAGACAGACTGGAGTGTCCACTTTCAAATACTGATGATTTTGCCAGGATCAGTTGTAGCTTGCTACAGTGATAAAATCAAAAAAGTATTTTCCAGGTCATCAGCTACAACCTACCACACTGGAACAGCAATCTTCTCTGTGAAATCATAGACTCATGGAATAGTTTGAGTTGGAAGGGTCCTTTAAAGTTTATCTAGTCAAAACCTCCTGAAGTAAGCAGGAACGTCTTTAACTACATCAGGTTGCTCAGAGCCCTGTCCAACGTGACCTGGAATGTTTCCATCTACCACCTCTCTGGGTAACCTGTTTCAGTGTTTCACTGCCCCCATTTTAAAAATAAATAAATAAATCTTCCTTATGTCTAGTTCAACTCTATCCTCTTTTAATTCAAAACCATTATTCCTTGTCCTGCCACAACAGGCCTCACTTAAAAGATTGTGCCCATCTTTCTTATAGTCCCCCCCACCTTAAGTATAGAAAGGCTGCAATCAGGTCTCCCCAGAGCCTTCTCACATCCACACTGAGCAACCTCAACGCTCTCAGCTTTTCTTCACAGGAAAGGTGCTCCAGACCTGTGATTATCTTTGCGGCTCTTCTATGGACCTGTTGCAACAGGTCCATGTCTCTACTGGGCTGAAGACTCTACAGGTTGACAAAATATTCCAGGTGAGGTCTTACCAGAGTAAAAGCAGAATCACATAATTACCTCTTCTCAACCTCCTGGCCCTGCTTCTTTTTGATGCAGCCCACCATGTAACTGACCTCCTGGATTGCCAGCACACATTGCTGGCTCATGTCTAGCTTTTCACCCACCAGTACTCCCAGGGTCCTTCTCCACCTAGCTGCTCTCAATCCCATCCTCTCCCAGCCTGTATTGATACTGAGGGTTGCCCCAAATCAGGTGAAGGCACTTACACTTGGCCTTGCTGAATCTTAGGAGGTTCATCTGGGCCCACTTCTCAAGCTTGTCCAGGTATCTCTTGATGGCATCCTGTCCCTCTGGTGTCTCAACTACACCACTCAGCTCGGTGTCATCTGCAAACTTGCTGAGAGTTCACCTGAACTGATTGTAGCCTGATCAGAACTGGTAAAATAGTTTTGCTAATACACAACAAAATCCAATCAAGCAATGTAAATGACAGCTACAATTAAAGAACACCACTGATTTCAAAGCAGCAGTAAATCCACAGCGATTCCAAACAGTTAAAAAACCCATTTAGCATAAAAGGAAGAGAGATTAATTTTGGTTTTAAACTTTTCAAACATAAGAAAAGGAATCACCACCAGCCACAGATACAAATCAAGGGCTAAGAAACTAAAAACAACTAATGAAATGGAAAAAAGGAAAAATATATTGTCAAACTTCAGGAAAGAAGGAGTAATCTTTAAAGTAATTTAAGCTCAAACCAGAACTCTAATCATGTTTTTCCTTCATTATCAGATGGAAATTTGTTGATCTTACTGCTGAAATTCAAAGTCAAAAGCATCCAGCATATTTTTTTGTTCCTTGTTTAGGCAGAAGCCAAATCACATACAAAGACTGTATAGGACTAATTCAGCCTCTTTATTTGGTATTGCTTTCAGAATCACAAATGATACTCATGTCATACTGCAAATTAAAAATTGCTTTTCGTACTTCTCATCTGTTGCTTGACTTCTAAAAAGTTCATATTAGGACTTCATGCTGGATGCAGCTGCCTAAACATTAGCTTACCTAGAAGAGTCTACATATCTATGGGGTTGTTGTACATGACAATGGTTAAAGGAAATCTGTACCTCCTGCAACAGGAGGTGGGGCAAGCAATTTACAGCATCTAAACTGAAACTAGATGTCTGTGCTTAGGTAATTCAGCCGCACTCTGTATGTCTTCAGTCAACTGTTGTCTGCTTAGCATACCCTTCTCTTTCAATATACACAGGTAAAGGGCTTCACACCATGAACATGTCATACCAGAGCCATTTTCTAACCTGTACGCATAGCAGTTGTTTCAGAGACCTTCAATGTCACACATAAGTCACGCTTACCTTTCTTTAAAGCAATGAGAGCAATACTGAAGGACCGAACTGAAATACAGGCATTTCCATACAATCTTTTCAAAATCTAAAGAAAGTCATACACGTATCTCATGTTTGATACATGGATTGAGCATGGTGGTTCTAAATAACCATATAACTGAATAACTTAATGAATCTTATTTATTCTCTCAACTGTCTATCTTTTCAGAAAAATCTCTCAGAGTAATACAGTTACTTCAGACGCTATTCTCCAGAAGTAACAGGTTCAGTTTTGTTAGAAACCGAGATAGCTGCTACATGACTTTGGAAAAAACTCCAGATACAACTCAAATGTGGAAAAACTGCAGAACAGACTGCTAATAGCCAGCACCTCAAAAAGCAATAGATGTGTGGGTTTGTTTATTAATGAAGAAATTGTTGGGGTTTATCTCCAGAAGACTTCAAATCCCCACAGAATTTACAAGATCAACTTGACAGACCAACTGGTTTATTTCTAGAATGATCCTAGAGAAAAGTCTCAAAAAGCTCAACAGGTTTAACTAAATTGCACTATACAGCAAAAGACTATTAGAAAGTAATGTACATTCTTCTTCCCACAATTCCTTCATTATGGTGCAGTCTATAATTAAACTAACAGCCCCTTACTAAAACAAGAATAATAGTAATAAAAAAACCCTTGAAAGACAGTTTTGTATACAAACAAGCAAAATTACATTTCAAATAATGCTGTATCACATAGTTACATATACAAAATAAGTTCATAATGATAGAAGAGTAACTAGATGATCCTTGTGGTCCCTTCCAACCCTGACTGATTCTATGACCTGAAAATACCATAGAGAAAAACGTAACTTAAGTCATTAAAGTTCAAGATGTATATACCATATCTGAGCCAATTTTGACTTAATATAAACTATGGTAATCATATGGAATACAATTACTGAAAAAACATTTCTTCTATTGTTGCATTCTTAAAATGTCACCTCATGCAGAAGCAGAAAGAACTTTAACTTGGAAGAGAAAAGGCAGAGAAAGAAAGCCATCTATGTCAATTTTTCTGATGCATCTAGAAATCCCTCAACTCACGTGTGAACAGAGTATTTGGGGGGGGGGGATTTGTTTGTCTCAGTAATTCAGCTGACATTACAAATCACTCCTCAGTGTTGTTCAGCACACTCTTCATGAAACACAAGTAACATACTAAAGAAATGTTCTCATTTTTTTTGCAGTTATCTTCCAAAACTTTTCTCTCTAGAGTCATATAGAGCAGCTATTCCTACATCTGTTCAACAAGAGCATGAACAGGTAGACCAAGTCTGTTTGAAGGAAAAGAAGGGAGAGGGTGGGGGAAAAAAAAAAAAATCATTAATACAGATGGGAGTTCAAACAGGATAGGAGGTGATAATAATGCCACGAAAACAACAATTTCTAAGCAAAGCCTACAACATTTCAATATTAATTCAGGAAAGAATCTCGTGTAATACCACAGATATATTCCTTAAGGTGTACATGCTAAAACCACCACTTCAGTTTTAAAAGAATAGTAATAGGAGTGATTTCTCCCCCCAAAAAAAACTGCCAAACTTCTATTAAGGCATCATAAAATTATCTCCCACATTACTAAATTATGAAAATTAATGCAGATTATTGTTCTAACATACATACTCAATTCTTTCCTATAATGCAAAGCTGCATGCTACAGAATAGCTCCAAAAGATTTCATGCCAATATAGTAGAAATTCTGAAAGAATGCTGCAAAACTCCTACTAAAACACACATACAAAAGCCTACATATTGAATGCAGTCCATTTTCACATGCTCACCTGCTTAAAAAAAAAGGAAAAAAATATGCATTGTTGTATATATACTTGATCTTTAGAGTGATTTTCCAAAAGAATACATTCTTTTTGACTCTTATGCTTAGCACATTTTAAATCAGAAGGAAATTGTAGAAATAGTGGCCATTAGGCATTACTGCATATCAGTAATTTGAAAAGATTTGCTTCCATTTTCTACTTACTTGGAAACATTTACTAAGCTTTTTTTAACTTCCGGGTTGAATTTGGTTTGTTGGGTTTTTTGGGTGGATTGGGGGGTTTTTGTTGTTGTCAAAAATCAGAATGGATCAGAATGCTTGTCAGTTAATTCTGGATTATCTTCAAGTGAATCTCCTTCAATCCCAACCATATTTTGCTCTCAGGTAATAAATTTCTGTTGGAAAAAGAACTGAAAAGCATTGCATGTTACCAAATGAGCCTTTTAAGTTTTGTAAATACTTATGTTTAGTCTCTATGGTTTCATCCACCATAAAGATGGAACACATGTATTTACAAAACTCATCAGAGGTAAATGTCATTACACAGAAATTGTTTCCAAAAAGCTTGCATTTCCTAGCAAAAACTTCCTTTCATCCACCTTTCTAGCGTTCAATCCCACCTACCAAAAAGCCTGCCAACAAAAGAGAAGTCATTCTGCTTATAAGGTGTTCTTTCCCTTATGAACACTGTACTGGATATGGTCAAGATGTTGTGGAAAACACACCAAACTACCACTACATAAAATGGTTCTTCACTGTAATTCATTTTAGCAGGCATGTATACACAGACGAAGAATTTCAAAGTCTTCCTCTACCAGACAGAGCAAAACCATAATTATATCACAACATACTGTCTTCAAAATGCATCCACTTAAAAGTTGTCAAATACTTAATTTGCTCTGTCAGGATCATTTTCCATCTGTTAAGTGGTCTCATTATAAAATGAACAATTCCAGATGAACCCAGTCCAAAGTTTCTACAAGGTTATGTGAATCATGAAGAACAAATACAAGAGATATATTTAGAAATACTGGCAAAGAATGACAGATATGTTTTATGATAAACATATTGTCCGTGTTATCACCATCTTGCAAAGAGAGCCAAAATTCACATAAGGGTTAATAAACCCAAAATTTCTGCAAAATCAAAATTAATTAACCTATCAAAGCATTTTTTTTAATCCTGCAGGACTTAACCTACCTTCACAGTTATTTGATTGAGATCATACTGAAGTTTTGATGAAACAGAATTGACCATGGCCAAGCTTTAATTCCAACAGAAAGGTACAAAATCACAGACTGGTATCAAAGAATGCTGGGAAGAAGTGCACTCACCTGTATTCTAAAATCAGCAGTAAAACAGCACTATATCAAGTCACTAACTTTCCACTCCAGGAAGAAAGACATTTCATTATGTATATTAATTTTTCTGACAGCCATAATATTATGTCAAATAGGAAAGATATTCTTTAAAGGAAAGTCAAATCAAATATATCTATCTGTACACAATGACATAAGATGACCTCAATTTAAGCTACTAAATTTAGTGGCTATAATCAGTTCCCTTCTTGTTAAGAAGGTAGGTTATTACAGCATAGATTTCTGCACTTCTTAATACGGTTTGATTTTATATATAATTAAATAAAAGTATTTCTTCTATTACTACTGGCATAAAAATACAGAAATATTGAGATATGTCAGCTTTTGTAAGTAAACTGAGAACCAATTCAGTATATGGCTCAGCCAAAACTTTACTGAAGTTCTGTCTAGTAAACAGGTTTGATCTAAGAGGAATGCAAATAAAGTTCTATTCAAGTGTAATAGGAAACTAGTGGAACTATTTGGAATTACATAACATGAACATTTTACCTTGCCTGGATCATATGGGAAGTCCCCTTTGAATGCCAGTATCCAGTAAAAGGGCTTCAGAATAGTTTATTCCAATCTCACACAACTAAAAACTTCTTATTGTATACAGAAGAGCCCCCTTTGATAGCTTCATACCGATTAACAGTCTTTCAGATAGCAAAGAGAAGCAAACTATATTCTGATTATAGAGGTTATAAAAATTCGTCCAGTAGTAAGATGTGTATCTGGCTTGTTCTTGTTTTATACAATTCCTACTGAACAGATACTCGCCGTTTCAGAGCTTTTAACATTATTGTTGCCACACAATAAGCCAAGACAATACAAACTCTTCAGTGAAAAAGAACATTTTCTTGAAAAAGCATTTATAGTTACTGCAAAGAAAAAGTAAATCATACTGACATAAACCATTGTAGCTGATTTTCCAAAACATATCAAAGAGGGTGCATGTATGTTTAGTTTGCCCTCTGGTGGCAATTTCCAGCCTTGGCTACATTTAGAGGAGAGAACAAGAAGGTGTATTAGGTCAGTATAATTAAGGCAATAGCTATGTTACAGTCATATGTTTTAGCACACAACTGTAGCTGTTACCTTGGTATTCCTCCCACAGTTTCTGGCTGCATACCTTTAAGTGTCTACCAATACAATGGTACAGATCCAGCCTTTTGGCCACAATTAAAATCTTTTTTTAAATGAAAGAATGTACTAGTTTATCCTCCAAGAAAAATATGCAGAAGGAAGACAGACAATTTTGGAGTATAGAAATAACAGGCACTAGACTTCAGCAAATCAGAGGATAGAAACAGTTTCTCAAAAATACTTGTGAAACTCTGTATAAGGCAACACAAATACTACTCAAAAGCAGATTGTTGCCACTGTAGAACTCTAAGTGTAGAGAATTCAATTCAGTAGTATTCGGGAAATGTTTCTTGGCAGAGTTTGATGAAGAAATTCACAGTAAGGCAGAAACAAAAATCTAAGTAACAGTGGCTACTGAACAATAAAATGAGAAGTCCTTTTATATAGGGGATCAGATCTGCACAGAAATACCATGCTGAAAACCTCAATTTTCAGTTGTAGACACTTAGTCAGGTAAGAGTTATTTAAGAATATGTGATTGTGACTGTGATTCTGAACATCAATACAACAAATTGTTCAGCACGCAACAGGACACTAGTTGTTTAAAAAACAAACTCACTCCTTCCCATTTTCTTCTCCCCAAACTGCAACACAAATATATGCATAGTCAATACTGTCACTCTTTTTTGAAACAAATTAGCTTGGTAGATTCTCGAAGGGGCTTTCTTTTGCACAAAGAGTTTTAAGTGTAGGAAAGCTTAAAGGACCAAAGGCTTCAAGAGTTGGCAAATTAAGCCTGTATTTTCAGCAAACACTGACATCAGCACTTTATCCCAATGAAAATTCTAAGCAGTCCTGCAGTCCATTATTGCCATGTCCAATAAAAGTATTCTGATTGCAAACTTTCAATAAGCTGACAATTCTGCCTTACATGCCCAACAAATGCACAGAGGCAGCTGTCCAAACTTTTGGAAAGACTAAAGGCAAGACGAGAATGTGTGTTACCACCTAATGACTGCCCATCAGCTGAAGCTAAATATTTGCTTGCTGTACTCTGTATAATATAGCAAAGAAAAAGGTACTCTTATGTGCAACTAAGTAAAATAAAATAACAGGATGTCTATTGACATCTGCATAATAGACATTTGTGCACCTGAGCCAATTACTTAGTTTAAAACAGACAAAATTCCAAATTCTTTCTGAACATGTTTTATAGATGAATATGGAAATTGTGGATGGAATGATTAAATAATTATCTCCCTTAGTTACAGTCCTTTTAACTGTACTGGAGATGAGCAGCATCTTTTGCCTTAACTTTATCAAATCCCCATTTATCTTGATTTGTATACTAAAGGAGATTATGGAGGAAAGAACTGACGCAATGTTGGTATCACAGTACATTAGAGGTTGGAAGGGACCTCAAGAGATCATCGTGTCCAACCCCCCTGCCAAATCAGTATCACTTAGGGTAGTCCACACAAGAATGCATCCAGGTGGGCTTTGAAAGCAAGGAGACTCCACAACTTCTCTGGGCAGCCTGTTCCAGTGCTCTGTCACCCTCACTTTAAAGAAGTTTCTCCTTATGCTGAGGTGAAACCTTCTATGTTCAAGCTTAAACCCATTGTTTCTTATTACTGTGCAACACCAAAAAGAGCTTGGCCTCCTCCACTTGACACCCACCCCTCACATATTTATACACATTGATGAGACTCCCTCTCAGTCTTCTCAAGACTAAACAGCCCCAGGGATCTCAGTCTCTCTTCATAGGGGAGATAAGTCCCCTAATCATCCTCATGGCTCTCCATTGGATTCTCTCTAGCATTTCTCTGTCTTTCTTGAACTGGGCAGCCCAAAACTGGACACAATAATCCAGGGGTGGTCTCAGCAGGGCAGAGTAGAGGGGTAGAAGAACTTCCCTAAACCTGCTGGACACACGTTTCTTCATGCACCACAGGATATCATTGGCTTTCTGGGCCACAAGGGCACATTGTTGTTCCATGGCAAACTTGCTATCCACCAGCGCTCCAAGGTCGTTCTTCGTGGAGCAGCTTTCCAGCAGATTACTCTCCACTTCGTAAATCCATGTTGGCTACTCCTGATAACCTTCTTGTCTTCCATATGGTTAGAGATAACCTCCAGGATGAACTGCTCCATCATCTTTCCAGGGATGGAAGTGATGCTGACTGGTCAGTAGTTACATGGGCTCTCCTTCTTGCTTTTTTTGAAGGCTGGAGTGACATTTGCTTTCTTCCAGTCTAAAAGTCTGTTATTATTATTATTTGCTGCACTGAAGTGCCTTTGTATCATTTTGAAATGACAGCACTATGCCTTTGTGACTTTTGCATTTCTATCTTAAGTAGTTTTGATACTTGAGTACATGGTGGAGTAAACAGACAGCTTTCTGTCATAAAACCCAGATTTTTTGACACAAGTACACAAAGCCTGCCTTCTTGCTTCTTCCTTATCTCTTTATTACATGCAAAAAAAGACTGAAAGACATACACTTGCAAGAAATATAAGCTGCTGAAAAGGAGGGAAAAAAGCACCTAAGAATATCTGCCTAGTCTGTAGCAAAAAGATTTAACTGGTTATCAGTGGATAAAAGACATTTTACTAGTCCCAATTCATGGTTTCTTTACCAGTGACATTAATTCTGGCATCACTTGTTTAATTTTTGAAACTACATTCTGAAATTGCACAAAGATTTCTTTCCTTTCAGGAGTAATTCATCATTGTTCTTCCTTTCTATAGGATTTTTGTGATGTTCTTCCAAAAACACGAACACATTTTCTTCTTCAACAGGTAAACAATTTTCAAGGAAAACATACCCACATGCATAGTCAAAAGCAATCTTTTCTTTGAAATTCAGATTCATCTATAATAATTCAGAGTATTAAACAGGTCACTGACAATAACATGACATGAATCATAATACATCATGTAATAGGAAACACAAAAGTAGTACCAGAGTGCATCTTCACAATACTGATTATATTTTAAAGATCAATTGCCTATAAATTTGCCAAAACCAGACAGAAAGCTTGCCCTGTTCACCAGCTTGACAATCCTAGTACCAAAAATGCTCTTCCTCTGACAGATAGAGACCATTGGGCACCAGCAGAGACATTTCTCAAAGCACATCCCACAGTCTAAGCAGCCAAACCCCTGGCTGTGGCACTAGTCTCAGAAACAACTGTTGATCTGTCCAATTCAACTGGCCCTTTCAAATCCCTTCCCTCTGACCAGAAGAACTGGTGAAAAACTGCAGAATCCCTTACCCCCACTCTCAAGACTCTGTAATTCTTCTTGATACTCCTCAGACTGCTCCTGCATTTGTCACTGGTGCCCACAGTGGGCACAACAGCAGGAGATAGCAGTCAATGGACTGTACAAGGCTTGGCAGTCTCTCATGGACATCCCTGATACAAGCCCTAAGTAAGCAGCACATCTGTCTAGAGTGTATCAGGTCAGCAGACCTCTCAGGAGAGTCACCTATTATTATCACTTGTGTCTGTACTGCAGCCTCTCCCTTCAGAAGCTCTGAGCAGAGGTATCAGCCACCACTGGGGTAGGTGGTACAGAGTCCCCAGTTGGAGCTGCAGCCTTTGCTCTCTGACAAGGAGCATTCTAAATGAAAAAGACTGCAAGGGCCCTTCAGAACAAGAGATAATTACTTTCAAAGGGATTAGAGAATTAGGTTCAGTGGACAAAGTATACTTCCAGAAGGAGAAATACAACATCTACCACCAGATGGTCACAGTTATATGTACAAAAAAACCCCAAACAAACCAAAACCACAATAACCCAACAAGTGATGTTTTTGTGAGCACTGAAAAACAAACTGCAAGACTATCAACTTTAACTGACCCCCATACAGGATGTGGAGGCAACACTTCCCATTTTTTAAAGAGGTTGATGTAACAAGGGTTGGGGGGTGGGGGGCGGGGCAAGGCAGTAAACTACAATTTTCTCCAAGTGTACAATACCACTTAGCATTTGCTGTTAAAATCAATGATGAGCATGTCATCATTACCTTAATTCTATGTACAACACAGGGAAGTATTGTTAATTTTGAAATATTTTTAAAAGCATCTGTATTCAACACCAGTACACACTTATTCCCAGATGCTCAAAAGTTCTTCGCTCACTTTACTCCATTAAAGCTTCCATTTAATGCACTCTAAGTGCATTAAAAAAAACAAACACACCAAGTGGTTTGTATTGCCCATTCATTTACGACAGTCTACTTTTGATTCTTTCTTCCAGAATGTTTTCCTTAGTATATCCAGTGGCCCAAAATCATTTTGATTTTTATAAGCTGAAGGCGAGATTTCTCATAGTCCACAATAACATATTTTTTGACTAGCCAGAAAAAAACAAATTTAATCAACAAATGTTTTTAAAATAACTACTTGCAAAAACCTATTGAGAGCCCCTTCTTCTTTTCAGCTTCTCCTTTGGCTGAAGGAGAAATGCTTTTAGTCAAACTGTTTCAGGTGTTAACAAGTCACCAAAATTCTTTCTTAGCCTGATGCACCCTTGCCTCTTCCTCCCCCATATCTCCCCCTTCTAAAGACAAAGCCTTAGGTGGGATCTGGCATTCAGCGTATTTTTCCTTTGAACTCTCACTGCCTCTCCAGCTAAAGATAAGTAGGACAAGATTTTTAAAAAATGTTTATAATGGAAGTTATTTCATTTCATAAAACACACTGAAAGTAGTCATCACGTCCATTTTTGCAGTGTTTTCGGCATTTCTTGGCAATGTCCCAAGCTTTTATCTGTGCATAGGTAACTTCATACATTATGCAATTATCTTCTTTTTTTTTTGCCACTTCCGGTTCAAAACCAAACAGCTGCAGTGCACACAACTTACAAGCTTCACAACTTTTCTTTGTAGGTATAGAAGTAATAAATATTACATAGTCGCAGATAACCAGGGTACGACATCTACCTGGTATACACAAAGGTTGTTTGCTTCATTTCTTCTTCTCAAACTTTTACCATTTTTTTCTTTTCTACACTTGGATATGCGTACAAATTATACCTCATATTTGTGTCATTCTCACTTTACTTATGAAATCAAGGGGTTTCTGGAACATTGACCTTATCTGCCTTCATTTTTGATTCTTCTACAGAATTTACTACCAATCCTTCCACTTATTATTCTGATCTGCCACTTTCGAATGTTCTCCCTGAAAGTACTGAAAATAAATGGCCATGGTTAGTTGAGAGACAGAAGAACAATTCACAGCTATACAGCTACACTTCCTTAAACTATACCACACAAGAACATTCTTTCTCTATCTCCCAGAAGAGAGCAACACCTGCTCTGCAAATTGCAGTAGTACTGGAAAAACAGAATTCTTCATAAAACATATGTCTACACCTACTTCACAGAAAGTACTCTACCATATCACAAGCCAGGCAGGGAAGCAACTTGTTATGAGATATTCATAGCTACCAAGTGCATTAATCAGCACTCTGCCACAGCACGCTGAAGTATGCTAACAACTTCCAGGAATTGTAGGACATGCTTTTTTCCCCTTGATCCTGCACCATACAGAAAATACAACTACAATATTTCCCATTTAAACAAGTTAATCTGAAAATTAGCCATTATGTATCTTCTTTAACATAGGTGTGGTCATAAAAGGGCATCCACTCATCAACAATTTAACTGAAATTAAAGGATAGAAAATAAATAAAAATCCTGAAAAGACCCTGTAGGGAATAACTCTGGAAGTCTATCTTATTCTTAAGGAATAACCTTAAACCTGGTTGGAAATTGGAGAATACTGAGACAAAAGAATTAATTCTTATGCTTAGTAGATGTTTGGAATAACAGGTTTTAGAAAAAGGTCAGCTAACTGCTCAGATATATATATATAGATATATATGTCGCAGGTGTACTTGTTAAGCAGTATAATGCTTGACAGAAAAAAAACAAACTAATCTATATATAAAGCAACCTTTTAACATTCAAGTTGTATACCTTATTTTACTACAGACAAAAACAGAATTATCTTTCCAGTCACTTGTAAAAGACATCTATTAATTGGTCTTGTCTAATACAGTTTATATGTATCTAATTTTAGCAACTTAAAAACCTAGTTATTTGATCTACACAGAGATCCAGGACAACTAGCCTTCTTTACATAAAAAGGTGACCACTTGGAAAGAGCAATACACCACACACTACAACAAAAAATACTGTTTTAAGCAGACATCTGTCTTCATTTACTACAGAGGAAGTCTGCAAAAAATTAGCTTATGCTAACTTTCTGAACTATTACCAGCTAGGCAAGATGAGTCTCTGTTTACCTTCTGAATACCTAGGTTTCATTTTCCCAAAAAGCATGGAAAGCTTAATTATCACAAGACACACAACCCCAATAGTCCTTTACCTAGGATAATGAGGTATTCGCTATTTGGGGCAAGAGAGGGAGAAGGGAGAGACACATAGAAAGGCTTTCCTTGATAGTCTTTTTTCTCTTCCAGATGCAGCACTGTGGCATTTTAAATCTACATAGCACTTTTAGGGTGTAACATCAGGCAACTCCAAACCAAAAAAAAAAAAAAAAAAGGCATTACATTATTATCACAGTAGTTCAGTAGTTAACTTACCCTTCATCAGCTTTCTGCAGGCTAGTAAAAATAGTTCCTGTACATTTGTTCTTTATTCCCTGAAACAAAAATTTTGAACTATTTTTACTCCCTATACAACATTGTTAGGCAAAGGAATAAATATCTCCACTTTCAATACGGCAATATTGGATTTAGACTCTCCACTACTCCTAAGGAAAGACAATTTATATATCTAGCCTCAAGTCTTGGTGAAAAGAGCATTAATCATTTGGAAGACTTGAAAGAGAGAAATGGCAGAAATCTCATGACAGAAATTAGGTAACAGAAGTAAGGGAAGAAAATTCTAATTCTTTAAGGAACCATGCTAGGTGTCCTGACAGTGAATGCCTTCCTATTTCAACACTAGCCATGGAAATCATATTGATTTTATTTCTTGGTCAGTAACAATTTTAACAGGAAAATGAATACATAAAGGTATATGAACTGTACAAAGTAAGTCCCTCCAAGTCTCAGCTTAATTTTTTCCCCTCTACTAGGTATCTAATTTTCAGGGTGATATATAGAGGAACTATATGACTATTTGAGAAGTAGCATTTTTTATATCAAAACTTTTCATGACATGGTTCTTTTAGTTTTCCAAGGTTCTAGTTATTTGTATCCCAACAGCTTAGAAAGAGGGATGATGGATTGCACATAACATTAGTTTTTTTTCCTTCACTTTTATTTCCAGTACCAAAGCTTTTCTGAAAGATAAATTAAAATCACCTCTTGCCCTATCACAGAATACCTTCTTCCCTTCTAGCACAGAGAAATGCAATGATGTTTTGAGGTACTTGACATGTGGATTAAAGCAAAAGTCCTCCATGAAGTCTATGTGCATAGCTACAAAGAATGACAACAAACACTAGTAGCGCCATAACTGTTTACAGTGGAACTGTATTACTTTAAGCTGACTGGCACCATTAGGAGAGATGAGGGATGGGGGACACATCTACCCTTACCAGTGGCAAACAGTAACAGAGCAAGCTGGGTTGTATATTCTACACCATGCTTATGTTATGCTAACTGTATGACACAAAAGGGATTGTTCAGAGTTTATGGGTCTTGTAATATATTCTGTATTTTTGTAGTTTCCTGTTCTGGGTGTTTTTGTTATCTCCCCAGTTTCCAGGCTGGGGTTCATCCCTTTTTTTTTCCAGTTTTGGTTTGCACACAGCAGCTGCAATTTGCAGTTTCATCTGCTGTGTACACTGGTATCTTTTCTCCTGGTTTTTGTTTGTTTTGTCTATTTTGTTTTCCCTTTATATAATCTGATATCCCTGCAGTAGAGTAGTAAATTGTCCTTATCTCAACTGACATTTTGGCTTTCCCAACTACTTTCACCGTGCCCACCCAGAGGATACCTTCCCTTGTAGATTAAGGGCCGGCTTCTCCCCTCATACCTATTGTAGTTGCCACAACAAAAGGAATCAAAGAAAACACATACTCAGAAAGGTCTTGAATTGAGTCCCAGTTGAAATATGAGAGATGTTACAGCAGTATAGTTGATTTATGAATAGTATTTGTAAACAAAGCCACTGATCTCCATGGGGTCATTCTCTGGTACTCGTAAGTATCTGGACAACTATTACTGAAAGAACAGGCAAAATTTCTCAAAAGTGTCAAATCAGTGATATGGAGGCAACAGGAAAAGAATACACACTGACAGAATCAACCAAGATATACACAGACTACAAATAAATCTTAGCATTGCTAAACAATTGAAAGTCCGTAATACCACTGTCTTGTAAACAGCAATAATGACACAGTTTTCATGCAATAGCTTTCATCATCAGGGTTACAGTATTTAAGTAGTCTGACAGTATACATAATTTTCAGTTCTAGGTCAGAGTTCTACCTTGAACTCTCCACAACCCATCAGAAACTTTCATGCATAAACAGTACATCTGCTAATTTTTTTACATATGGTGTCATGTAATAATTAATATCACAAGTTCTTTGAGCTTGCCACTTTTCATACCAAGATTCTCAAATGTCAAAAAAAAGTATTAATGAAGACAAATGGACTGTTTAGAGTTTCAAACATTTCAGTGCAAATCATCATATCTAATGAAAATAATTACTTTCACCCAAAAAAAACCCAATCCCTCTGGGTACTGTCATTATTCATCTAAAAACCAACTGCTTTCCACATACATTCAATTTAAAGTTACTTTCACCTTCTGCTGAATTTATTAATAGTCCTACAGAATCTGAAACAATCTTTTCCCAAGATAAAAATTTCCCAAGGAAACCAAAAAAAAAAAAAAAAAAACAGTTCAGAGCAGTGTCTTCACCAGCGTAGCAGGCCTAGCTATAAGGAAAGCACAAAAACTATGGGATTTAGTGGCTGAAGAAAATATGGCCCATAGCTCATGACACTTATACTACACTTGAAATAGTAATTGCTCCCCTAGGATATAAAAAAAGGAGGCCATGTCTTTCTTTCATTTTGTCTATATTTTATTAGTTATTGCTTACTCTTAAATTATTATGGAAGATCTAGAATAAAAATACTCACAGTAAGTTTACGAACAAGGCAAGTTTCTAAAAATCTATGTCCTGCAAATCAGGTTGCAAAATCAATTAACTGTCAATTTATGTATTACCGAAATGCTTAACTTCAGAACAGGTAAGTCACAGGTAGGAATAGGGGGATGTGCCCAGATGAAGGAAATAACAGAGTTTTCAGGCACAAAAAAAAGCACACTAAAAGATGTGACACATAGCTTAATTTGCAAGAACCGAGTGACATCTTAAATTCAAACACATTCCGCCTTCCAATTTAACTGTTAAAGTACAAACAAATGTGAAGGTGTCCCAGATAAGATAAATTCTGTAAACCACTGAAGTAAAGTACAAACAAATGTGAAGGTGTCCCAGATAAGATAAATTCTGTAAACCACTGAAGTCTCTTGAGTTATATTCCTCTTGAATAAAGTACTGAAAAGAATACTGTTTCCTGTATAACCCCAAGTAACTATCCAGAAATTAATCTACAAGTGTCTACACACCTGATCTGACATTAACTGACACTAGTACGATTCACTCCTGCACAGATCTCTCCACGAATTGGTTTGGATACTTAGATTGCACAGTAATGATAGAATCATAGGATAGTTTGGGTAGGAAGAGACCTTAAAGATCACCCAGCTTCAACTTCCCTGCCAGGGGAAGAAACACCTTCTACTAGATCAAGTTGCTCAAAGCCACATTCAACCTGCCTTTGAACACTTCTAGGCTCAGAGCCTCCACAACATCTCCAGGAAACCTGTTCCAGTGCCACACCACCCTCATGGGGAAGAATTTCTTATGTATAATCTAACCCTTGCTTCTTCCAATTTGAAGCCAATATCCCTTTGTCCTGTCACTAGATACCTTTGTAAAAATGTCCATCTCCAGCTATCCCAATGGCCTCCCTCAAATACTGAAGGCTGCTCCAAGATGTCCCTGGAGCCTTCTCTTCTCCAGGCTGAACAATCTCAGCTCTCAGTGTATCTTCATAGGAGAGGTGCTCTAGCCCCCTGATCACCATCATGGCCCTCCTCTGAACCCACTCTAACAGTTCCACATCCTTCTTGTGTTAGAGGCTCTAGAGCTGGCCACAGTGCTACAGATGAAGAACTTTTAAAATAAGTTTTCAAACTTCATCGGTCCACAAACACTGTCTACAAAAAGAACCAAAAAATTTGGTCACTACATTTCAAGGAGTTTGACTTTTGTGTCTAAAACGTGAACTAGACTGTTTTCAAAGAAACTGATGCTATAGTTACTTTTTCCAAAGTATTAGAGTTTTACTTTCTAAGTGTCGAAGTAAGCTTGTATGAAGATTGTTTTACACAGCAAAAAAAATACTACACACACATACATATCAAGCAGTGCAGAAAAATCGTTAGCTGCAGAATCAGAATAAAAACTTAATAAAACATTGGCGTTGGCTTCATTAAATTTAAGATCTATTTTCCCACATAACTAAAATTTATGGGTAGAAGTCACATTTTTTCCAACATGGAAACAGCTTTTTAAAGTCAAAAGAAGAAATTAAAGCTTTTCTTTTAAATGCTAGTAAAAAACTCTCTCAGAAAAGTGGATTTTTAAAAAATAAATAAATCACATATGCCACATCATAACAGTAGCATAATCGGACAGGTAGAACAATATATGTTTTCTTCCACCAAAACATAACAAGCTTAACCACCTTAGAATTAATGCTTGCAACTTTTGTTGTCTTTCTGCTCTAAAATTAATGGACTGAAGTTTCCATTTTGCTATTTAAGAAATTTATCAAACAATATATGAATAATCCAACCAAGTCCCTCAATTTTAAAATTGTGGTGTTCCATTCTCAACAAAAATCATTATACAATTCTGGGTTCTTCTCATGTGATCACAAAATTGTGCTATTTTTCTTTAAGAACCAACCAAATTATTCCTAAGCTTTCTCCTTAGAGTGCTGATTTAATTACAATGTGTAAAAAACAAAATAGAGAGGAAACAATATAAACTGAATATGGACATCAAATTAAGAGAGAAACAGTAAATCAAAGGACAACATGGAATAATTCTTTCATATTGGTAATGCTTACTTTTACCTTAACACAAGGGCTATTGGGGTGGGGTTGTAATATTCTATATTTCACAAATAAAATGGTTAAACTATTTTGGTTTTCCATAAAATTTCACATATTTTCTCAGTTTTCTTAGAAAGCTAATACATAGCATTTGAAGAAGGATTTGGGATTCTCCTGTCCTAGAAATCTACTTGGCAGCAGAAGTACCAGACAGTCATTAAAGCTACCTGTTCCCAACAGCTCAAGCCAAAAATCACTCAAGAGCAGCAATGCACAACTAAATTACAGTATTAGGTCTCTAACTAACTTTATGCAATTGAAGCAAAGCCCTTAACCTCCCTTTTAATACACAACATACAAATGGATCATTTCGTAAACCCTCTCCCCAATAAACAACCTGCACTATCTACAGGATGTTTTCCCTGCAAAATTGTTCTGATTTGTAATAGAAATTAAGCACATGGTTAGTCCTAAATGAGAGGAGAAAAAAAAACTAAACAAAAAAACCCCACACCCAGCCACACAATACAACAGTAACTGTCTTGAAAAGTAGAAATAATTATTTAAAAGTCACAGTAATATACCACAGAAAACACACACAAATAAACCAGATATTTGTTACAGATATTTAAGTAAGAACACTGTTCAAATTTTTAAGAAACAAACTTGCAGGCAGCAAGAACAAAGACTTACAGATTCACACAGTCTACTGTCAAGAAGGATAACAACACTCCAACCCTGAACTCTGACTCAAAATATAAATCTCAAACAGAATATCAAAAAGTCTCCAAAACTCATAGTGTAAATGAAAGTAAGATCTGGAATTCTGATCTGAATCAATACTCAAATTTTGTCACATTAGCTAGTAAGTTCTATTTCTGATATAATGCAACTATCTCAACAGCTTTCTACTAATCAATGTAGGGGACTGGACGTGGCACTTGGTGCCGTGGTTTAGTAGTCATGAGGTCTTGGCTGACAGGTTGGACTTGATGATCTTTGAGGTCTCTTCCAACCTTATTGATTCTATGATTCTATGTTCCAAGAGGGCAGGGAGTTATATGATTACTAACACACCATACCCCCCCCCCCCCCCAAAAAAAATGTTCCATGGTTGATGCTGTTGACCTTCAGTTTCTGATTTTACAGTCTAATGAGTTTAGCTGATTAAAACAGAAGAGATCTTGACTATCTGGATCCAGGCTGAAAGAGAAAGCACTTCTTCCTTGAACCTTGTTTTTCTAGTTCCTTCATATGAGATACATAAAAAGAATTTCAACTCATGTAAAGAAACTATAAAAATCACCAATTTTCGTATGGAGCCTCTGAGCAAGAATGCTGACATTAAATGTTTATGAGAATGATCAGGAAAGTTACCAGATGTAAAGGCTAGACAGATGGGGACATTTATTAGCATGACTGGTATCAAAGAAATCTCAATACAAAGCATGTACATGCTTCAAATCCCCATAATTGACATAACTGGCAATACAATTTTGATTTTCATTTCATCATCCCCTTGTTTCTAATTTCCTGGTGAACTTCGTAGAAGTGATGTCTGATGTTTTGGGGTTACAGAAAATATTTAAACATATACAACAAAATCTCTGTGTTGCCTAGGCAGAGGAAGGATGCAACGATTAGTATGAATAAAGAGGAGTAAAAACAGAAATGTTGGAAACATCAAGAAAATAAAGCTGAGACGGGCATAACAGAACTCCAGATCTCTTAAGACAAGTGAAGTAAGCAGAATATATCACAAGAAGAACACAGAATAAACTACAGACTTTTTAAAAAATGGCTTGACTTATACTATGATATACTTAAATAAGATTTTGATTTGCTCTAGATCTCTGGTTTCTGGGCATGTTGCAGTTTGCTCATATGAGATTTCTGAAACAAAAATACTTGTCAAATCAAGCTAAAGCAACACCTGCAGATTTGCACCTTACTTTGGACATCTAAAAAATTACTATGCCAGATGATCAATCGACTCCAGCATAAGATCTCAGAGAGGAGGGAAGAATAGAATAGTTTCAGATAAAAGAAGCAAGTACTAAGTAAACTCATCCCAGTGCTCAGCTTTACTATAATCTCTTTAATTTCCCACAGAATTAAGCCATGCAGCAGATGCTGCAATACGTCTCACAAAATAGGTTATTCGGCTTTAATTTTTAATAGTATTATTATTTATATAAATAGCCTTTCTGATACAGGATGAAAATCTTGCCTCAATAATATTGTCTCAGTATGCACAGCATAGCTTCTTTATGCTTGTTCAATTGTTTTTTTCTACTTAATAATGGCCACCCTCCCATTTAATTGGATGACTGCACTGTTTAGCACAGTGCAACACGGGATTCAGCTACAGAGGAAAGCAGAGTGCATCACACAATATGCAGTTCGTCACAGAAGTCTGGCATGCAAGGCAGCATAAAAGCACCTAGCTACACGAAGCAATGCAGCAAGTGAATCAGACACAGACTACATGTATACAAACAGAAATCCTCTCAGATGAGCTAGCCAAGATGAAATACTTTGATTCATGTCAGTGAAACTGAAAGATTGTTTTCTACTATAGCCTCACAAATCCGAAGTGGGGCAGACAGAATAGAAAACAAGCAACAACTCACTAAGCAAAATAGCTAATTTAAAAGATAAATAAAATGGGGTACCTTAAGGAAATAAAGAAATAATTCTTCAAGAAATAGCAATGAACTAAGAATACAGAACAACAGCATCAACCAGGCTGAAAAAGACCTTCAAGATCATCCAGTCCAACCTACCAACCAACACCATCTAATCAACTACATCATGGCACTAAGTGTTTTTTTAAACACATCCAGTGGTTTTTTAAACACTTCCAGGGACAGTGACTCCACCACTACCCCGGGCAGGCCATTCCAATTGTAAATCATTCTTCCTGTGAAGAATGTCTTCCTAACATCCAGCTTAAACTTCCCCTGGCCCAGCTTGAGACTCTTATACATAATAAAGAAAAACAACCAACCACACCACCAAAAAACCCCACAAACCAAAACTGACACCAAATAACAATCTTGGTATGTTTACCATTTGGACCCCAAGACAAGATTCTCTAATGAGAAGTAGTTATCACTGCATGGACAAGTTAGCTTCATCTCCAGTTCAAGTTTGCTTTCTTCCAGTTTTTCAATGATGTAAAATATATTCAGAAGTCTATTTTGTAGAGTAAATGATCAAATAATCATTTCAAATAAGCAGACTGGCTTAATTAAAGATTTACTCAGCCTCTCACATACATCAGTGAATATATTCTTAGTAACCTCAATTAGACAAGGAAAGATTCCACACAAACTGGATTGAGTCTTATACAACATTATCCCAGTGAAATCCACAGTGAAGGCTTGAAGGAGGGGGACGCAGGATGGGGAATGAGAATAACTTCAGAAGCATTTCACTTCCTGCAAAACTACTTAAAATACACTACTTGAAAGAATTTCTGTAACAATTCAGGCATTACTGAGTTAGTTGACTATACATCCCTGAGGTTTTTCAAATTTTATGATGCTAATTAATTCAGCATGAAGACTTCTTTTTTTTTCCTCCTGTTTCCATCAAGCACTTCTCTTGATAAACACCAAGCATTAAATGGTCAGCCACAATGTGTTCTGTTTCATCCCTGTGCCTGATTACACTTGGCTTTTTTTTTTTTTGGTCTAATGAGCAAGGTGTTTGGCTAAAGTTACCTAAGTTAAGCAAATTAAGTCAGTTGTTGAAGCTGAAAATACATCTGCTTGATTTTCAAGCTTCATTTTCTTTTAATGCTGTATAAGTAACTGATAAACACTGATATATTTTAAAGCAGTTGTATAAATAATCTCTGTAATTTTACAGCTATAGGAATTTCAGTTTGAACAACTTCATTGATTCAGTAAAAATTTTCTCTTTAATAAAACCAAGCAAGAGTAGGATCTGCATATCACAGAATGTTAGGGGTTGTAAGGGACCTCAAAAGATCATCAGTCCACCCCCTCTGCTAGACCAGGACCACCTAGAACAGGTCACACAGGAACACATCCAGGCGAAGGCAGGAATTAAGCACATGCAAATTACTAACCTTTACTTGCATGTGAATAAAGACTGAAAAGCAGATATATTTGTGAAGGAAAACCAGTATTATAGAGATAATATTAATCAATACAACCTTTTACTAGTATTAGTTTCCAACATTTTCTGAAAAAACTTCATTCATGCTGTTGAATAATCCAACTACACTCAAACTGGCTGGAAAAATCACAGTCCAACTCTGTAAAAACATTCAAAAGGTTCCCTTACTTTTGAACTAGAGGAGTATCAGCTTGACAATTTTTTAAAACATAAATTACGCAAATACTATCACATTTTACAATCAAACAGGCACTGCTAGATTCTAACTTCAGTTCTTCTTCACAGAATAATTTCAAGCATTTTACTGAAATATTTTTCCTATATTCTCCTAGCTCTCTTGGGGAAACTGGAGTTCAACACAAACTTTTTATTGTAAAGTTCTGGATATTTGTGGTCATATTGTTCTTCTGTGATACCTTACAGGTATATAAAAAAAACCCAGGCATTTCTTCCATCTAATGAACTGAAACTATTTGAGATTAAAAATTATTATTTTCTTCTGCACTCCAGAAAGTCTGTTAACTTTATGTCACACTCAATATACACCCAGAAGTGGCCTGCAGTCAATGAAGTATCAAAATCTGATAGCAAGATAAACCTGCAGACATCGTGAGGTTGGATCTATGAAATACTTGTAATATTCCATGTAGTATTCTGATCCCAGCATGACGGACGGACAGAGTAAAATCTCTTTAAATTGTTATTGATCTGAGACACCAGTTAGCCTGTGCATGTGTACATGCATGCACTCACAAGCACATGGTGTGCAATCATATTTATCATAAAAAACACAAGAACTCAACTTTTCAGTGTGTTCAACATCAAATATTCCATCACATTAGTACTTTAAAACCTCATGGGGAAAAATACTACACATGGCTTCAACTCACAGAACCTATGCTACAATCAATAACTAGGAAACTTTGGAGGTAAAAAGTAGGTTTCATACACCCTGAGTATTATCATTTTTATGCAGGAAAGGAAAAATAGAGGAATTATACACATTCAACAGGCAAAAAGTACGCAAAGACAGAATGATATGGTAGCTTTTGTCCAAACCAGGCACAAAGGTCTCTGAAGATGAAGGCTGTCTATAATCTAGTCCTAGTGAGGACATCCCTGCTTACTGCAGGGGAGATGGTTAGAAGGGACCTCTGAAGGTCATCTAGTCCTGGGTGATTCTATGACAGTGAGACAGTATATACAGGTAAGCATATTATCAAATCCAATGGCCTACTGTGGCCCTAACCTTTATTCATACAGTCACATTGGCTTCTTATCTCTGATCAAAGGGGTTAACTTACTCTTCTGTGAAAGGTTGGAATGCATTTCACACAATGGATTGCTGCTTTACATACCAGCCAACTGAATCACTGTTTCAGTTTACTGCAAAAGTGATGTTTCAATCACCAACACAGCCAAATGGCTTGCAGATAAATGCATCCATAAACAGATACTCAGAGTCTTCGTATCAACAACTTCCCTCTATTTTAATAGCTGATAAAACATAGGCCACAGGAAAATCCACACTCAGAAGGATATATAGAGGACTAAGTTTTTTATTTCTCATTGCTATGCCATACAGATTTAATAACTGCAATTAATTTTATCATTGATGCAAACACAAAAATGTCAAAGGAGTTTGTTTTCAATTGTATTCACGTCTGCCCCAGTGTAAGTGCACAACAAAATTATTTGATCACTTGCAGACTCTTTCACAGAGATGCTGAACAAGCTGCAAACTGACAGTCTCCTTTGAGCCTGTGACTGCATATCATTTGACAAAATAAGAACTAGTTCATAAGAATATTCTGCAGAAGAATGTCAAGCACTGGACAGTCTTTAATGACAATGTATTAAGATAAAACTCTCTGGAAGTTGCAAAATACGAAGAAGTGTGGACTATTTACATCTTTTAAACCCATTATTTTATCCTATTCTCTTAAAGCAGTGATTTCTGAAGATAGTGGAGCAGTGAAACCACATCCTCACTATAATGTGAAAGCTTTGTCATGGGTTAGACTTGCACACCATCTCTCCTTGTGCCCTGTCTGAGGCTGCTCCCTTACACTGCACCACCTTTCTTAGGTAAATCATTCATTCCTACAGCAGTTTTTGCTACTGTAATCTTTCAGTGCAATATGAGGCGAGATAAGAAAGCAAAAGTGAAAAAAAAATCTTCACATACTGTTATGAAAAAGATAGAAATCCCTTGATTAAAGTTTTCCTTATGCTTAAAAGCTTAGAAGTTGTTTTAAAGCTAGATATGCAAAAAATAAACAACTGTTCAAAGTTTTCCATATTTTGCTCAGCGTATCTTGCTGGAGATACACCACATGGGACAAAAAGGACACAAACATACTTAAACATAAGTACCTACTTAAAGAAAAGAGTTATGCTTGAAAACTGGCCAAGACTTGCAAACTTTAAGCCAAGCTATTCCTCCTTTCTGTAGCTAGTTGCTGCTAATGCTTCAGTGATCATGAAGTAATAGAGATGGGGAAATAAAGAATTGATGGTGTGCTCTATAAACACAGACATTCTAGTTCCACTCATATCCTACTTTTTTCTCCATTTGGCTTCCCCGTGTAACACACCTCCTGCTCCAGACATCTTTGCCTTCTGATTATAAAACCAAGATAGCTATGCAGTTTCTGTTACTGTTACCACCTATTAGTGTATTACAAAGCTATTTATACTACACTATGATAAGCACAGATGGCTAGAGTCAATCGCAGCAAGATTTAACATTAAGTCATGAGACGACTGGGTATCCATATCCAATAAACAACCTACAGCAAATAAAATAATTATTCTTCAAAGAAAGGAGATAAAGAAAAGATGCAACGTTAGCAGCATTACTTTAGATTATGAGGGCAATCTAAGGAAAAGCACATTACAGCTTACTTCAATCCTAAATATTAGCTATATAAAGAGCTTCCAAGCTGATGCCTTCCAAAAGACAATTAAGGGTTCGTTGTTAACAATAGTTTGAGATTAGTAGACTCCGCCTTTGTAGACAAAAAGTACTTGTCATTAGAAATAAACATCAAAAAATAGACCAAAGGAAAAGTAACCAAGTGAAAGAAAAAAGGAATCCGTACCTGAGAACAAACTAAAAGCACATTAAAAAAAATTAAAATCAACAGCCTTCTTTTTCTATAATGCAAAAAAAATTAAAATGTAACATTTGCATTATTCCTTCCCATTATAGTCTGCCATGTTCAGTTTAGAAGTCCTGAAAAATTAAAGTTTCTTAAATTTCTTTAATTAAAATTAATGCAAATTCCTAAAACTTTTTGTATATTTCACAGATTAAAAAGAAGGTCACATCTTACTTTATTAGTTTCATTTCAAAGGTAGTAATTATAGGTGTAGGTATAAGAATTCTCATTCTTTTTCAGACTTCCTAGGTTTCAAAATTCTTCCTCCTTCAGCATAGTACTAAAGCTAAGATCATATGAAACAGATTGTTAGACAAAGACTGATGCCACTTCAGAATAGCTAATAACAACTTTCAAACTGGTAAGTAAAAAACAGATTCAATTCCCTAACTGAAAAAGTAACTTACTAACAAGCTTTTGGTTTAATTTAGGTCAAGCACAACCTAACGGAGAAATTCATCTCTCTTGCTCTAAAATTCCTTTTTTTTTCTGATGTCATAATCAGAACTTTCAATGAAAACACATGCACACAGTAAAAGAAATCCTCTACCTATTAATAAGGAAAGAGGTATATTTTATTTACCCTGAACCATAAAATGGATAGGACAACAAAGCCTACTGTACCTATTTTCATAGCTAACGAGTTAACATTAGTAAAGAATGCTGCACTATCCAATCCTAAATACTGACTTCCTCTAAAGTACATCCATAGTCCTCCATAAACAAACCCAATGCAAAAAGAAAAAATGTACAGAAGTCTTTCTCCTCTTCAAGTAAGATTATCAGTACTTCACTCCGGAAACACAGAAACTCTCCAAATACTTTCCTGCTATCATACAATAAAGTGAAAAAAAACTTGGGAAAAGTCCTTTTAAAACAGCCTTTGGCTTTCTTAGTTACAGAGAGATACAGTTGTGTGGATATACAGCTGGGCAGAGATGTTCTGCTCACAACAGTAAGAAACACAGGTCTCGAGTTGGTGGGAAGCTTAGGCAGTGGCACTTGATTTTGAAAAGCCTTAAAAGAAGGCAATACATTTGACAGTCAATATGAGAAGATAGTGTTTAAGGTCTGTCTGCAATGAAGGGTAAGTTTGCACTGGTAATACAAATACTACCTTTTATTTTGATGCACTATTTCCTTTACCTTTCATAACAGCATTATTGTGGCAGGATGATAGCAATACTGTAGTATGATACAACTGATTATATTGATTAACTGATTCTATTAATTCATAACAATACTATGCCATACTTGAGTTGTGCATCTTAAATTTGGAAATGCAGGAAAGCTTAAATTATCAGTTCAGAAAGAAAAAGTAAAAACCACTAGCAAGTGAAATATAAATAGTTCTCCTTAAGTAGGAAGTCAATATGAAACATATTTATTTATACAGTCCTTTCAATGAACACAAAAGGACAGGACACCACCATTAGTGATTAAAGTGAGTTACTCTAAAAAATGTCAATTCATGGAATTTTATAGAACTAAAAATCAAAGCCTTTGAAAAGCTTTCAGACAGCAATACAATAGACAATTATAGTTGTATGAAACTTTGTCCAACTGGCTGTAAAGACCACATAAAAAGACAAAGTGATTATCTATGATATATATGATGCTTTGTTCTAGGATTAATACCATTATTGGGAATCAAGTCAATGAGAGCAGAGAATTATTCCTATGTATTGAGGAGTTTCCACACATTTACAGCATTTTGAGTAATGAAGGTCTGGTACGTAAGATTTACAATGTTCAAAATAGGGCAGTATAAATGTAATGCCACTATCCAAATACACTTTTTTAGAGGAATAATCTTAATTTTAGACAAACCGTGCAACCATCATAGACAAGACCATTAGTACAAAGCACTATAACGAAACGGGAACGAAGATTCCTCTAACTTGCCATCTACTAAAGAACCTCAACTCCCAAGCATTAAAAATATTAGCAGTTATGTACACAGAGGCTAGGACTTTACAGCATTGTGACACCTTTGGCTGCTGAAGCAGCCCAATGCGACAACTTGAAAAACCTTGACAACTCTGTTTTAGTCACAGACATAAGAGCCGCAGCTACTTAGCAACTGGACTGCAGTAACACTAAGACTGGGTTAAAAACACTTCCTTCTCAGGCACCAGAAGCAAAAAGTAAACACATCCTCATAGGTAACCCAAAATTGTTACCTCACACATACAAGTTGAGGCAGTTGATATTACATATATGAACAATATAATTTCTCCCCCACCTCCATTTTTAAGATCAAAGTCTCCTATTTAAGAGTCCATTCTCAATTTTTGTGCATGAAAGATATGAGAAGATGGCATCTAATATGTCCCCAGCCTCCCACTGTTACACATTAAGGTGCAGTTCTGACCTAGAACTATTTCATTATTTTCAACAAATTTCTGAGAATGAGCAATATCTTTGAAGAGAACTAAAGAGTCAGTTATGGTTTTGCTGGTACAAAGCACTGAAAAGATCTTAGCTAATATTATCATGTTAATAATAACCTTTACTGACAAATGTGACATTTTGGAAGATTTTAAGAGAGCTATGTTTGGGAGTTTGGGGTTTGTTTTCATTGTCTTGGTTTTGTTTGTTCATTTTAACAGAAGATCATATCCTGGTTTATTAGGTTTTGAAAAGGTTCCCTTTCTGAATGACTATGTTCTTTCTCACTGTGATCTAAAACTCTTAAGAAACTGAACCAGTGAGCCAGAAGTCAGGGCCATTATCTTCCCCATTAATCAGTCCTGTCAGTTAAGTCTTAAGTTAAGGCTTTAAATACTTCATTTCACACCAGAATTTCATCTTACCTTTACATCTGCAGGGTATTTAAAGTCCCCAAAAAACCCATGCTGCTCTCTGATCAGAGAATTAAATTACAAATACAGGCCTTGCATACCTTGATTCTGAATTTAACTCTGCGAGACAGTTACGCCTACACGTTTAAAATGCAGTTTTCCTGCTCCTTAACAGGAGGCAACATTTGAATCACTAATTAAACTCCTAATCACAATTTCCAAACCAACAAATTACAGTCAAACAAGTAAATTTTATCACTTACATAGAACTGTAGGATGTTAATAAAGCTTCTCCACCAAATTATATTTAAGGATAAAAATTGATCGGTGTATCTTACAAGCAAGATGTATTTCTAATGCATCTCATGTAGGCAGGTAAAGTATTTCATTAATTCACAATTGTATCTTTTGAAATACTGAAAAATCCTCAATGCTTTAAAGGAAGAGCCCTGTAAAATATTAGGACCATCAATAAATATTCCCGCTCGAGTATCAATTAATAGGATATAAGCATTCTTCACAAGAAAAGCATATTCCTCACTTAAGTACCAGTCTTCTTAAACAGTGTAAAAATACATAAACCAGCATATATATAAAATTCCTCAGAAGAATCAGTATGCAGTACTTCCTCAAAGCAGTCACTCTTAAAACCTTTGGGGAGACCTACTTGTCACAGAATAAATTATCTGGCTAATATCCGATACTACAGTATATGTTAGCGGACACCCAGGAGAGAGGCATCAGAGAGCACTTAGCTTCTTCAACCTTACTGGGTAGTCTAGTCCAATTACTGCCAGTTAGAAAACGTAATTGATACACTTATTTTGGAGTTTCTAGCAGCAGCCTTTCATACTAAAACATTTAGCTTGTACCACATGATCTTTTTCTAAAACCACAGGTCTCAAAGTACAGAACACTCAACATTTTTTTTCCAAACACACAAATTTAAAAGATATTCAGAGCAAACAAAAGTATCTGAATATTAATGGGAGTGTTCCCAAACATAAAATTATGCTGTTTGATAGAACTATTGGGGAAATAAATTCTCCTACAACTCTTTTAACAGCAGCTTCTTTGCTAGTTACTTCAATAGCCAAGTTTGCATTCCACGTGCAACATATGTATAAAGCTAGAAAACACATACATCCGAAGTACACTACACCTCTCAGAAAAACAAGACATTCCTTAGAGATATTTACTGCACTTTGCAACAGCAAACCACAATCACTATGAAGCTATAGCACAAGAAACCTCTTGATTCTGAAGCTGCAAACTAAATCAACGCTTTACACCAAACCAAAGAAATCCACTAAGCAATACACTAAAGCTAAACAGAATATTATTTTACATGCTTGGAATTCAGGCTTCTTTTATAAATGACACAAATGAGTTCGAATATCGAAAGAGCAAGGAAAACGCTTTTCATCGAGAGAAATGTGAAGGACTTCTGAAAATTGATTGGGTTTTACTCAACTTGCAACAAAACTGAACTAAGCACAAGGAACTCTAGAGGACGAGGGACACCTTACAGTAGCAGGTTTCATAACTGACGAGATTCGGGTCAGCAGGGGTCTAATGCTAATGCACTCGGTGCCAGGCACTCCGGACGCACCATCTATACAACTTATCGCCCCATTTAGCGGCTCGTCCTGTCACAGTCGCTGCTACGACACCCTCTACAAAGCCATCCCCTACTCCCCCCTCCATCTGTGCCTCTTCTTCCCCAGCCCGCCCTCTCGGCTTTTCCGACAGCGGCAAGGTAAGACGGGGCAGTCCTTCCCGGTGCATGCTTCCAGATGGCAGGGACTCTGCCCCATGCGGCACTCGCTCAGTAATGACAGGGCGAGCATCCTCTCACTCCACTACCCCAGACCGGCCTCGCTCCCGCTTCGGCGGGGAGCGGGAACGAACAGCCGCAGCGCGCCCCTGCCGCCGTCCTTCCCACAACCACAGCTTCCACTGCTGCTCTAGGGCAGGAAACGGCGAGGAGGAAAAGCAAACACAACTCCCCCTGCACCCACCACCACCACCTTTTTAAGGCTAGCGACCCACAGAGCGGGAACAAGCTTCCTGCGGCCCGGACAGCTGGGCGCCCGAGGTACCAGCTTGGGCAGCCAGCGCGGCCCGGGGTACATCAGTCAGCCCTCGCCGCTCACCGGCGGCAGCGCACCAGGAACTGCTCAGTGGGACCTCCCTACTCCTGACGAGGCGCCGCTGGGAATTGGAAAAAAACAATTAAATTTCGAGAAGAACGGAGGAAGTTGAGGCAGCACTCCAGCCCTAGCTGCCCAAGAGATACTCTCAGCGAACAGAACCATCCGCGGCGCTGCCGGGGAGCGGACCGGTCGCGGCTGCCACCCGGCAGAGTGGATCGAACTTACGTCTCGAAATTTGTTCCACTGTCCAACCTCCTTGTCGTACTGGGAGATGGTCGTGAGCCATTGTTTATCGTCCAGAAAATTGCCGCTGTCCGGTTTGCCCCCGGCCGCCGTCAGCGCCGGGTTGCACCAGGCTGCTGCACACACACAAACGAAGGCTGCTACCTTGAGCATCTGGGCGAGAAGAGACACGGTAGGGGGAGGTTACCCACACCAGAGCCGAACCCCAGGCAGGAGCAGCTCGCAGGGGAACCGGGACAACCGCCTGCAGCAGGCTCCCTAGCCCACCCGAAAAGGACAAGCAGCGCGGGAGAGGGAGAGGGAGAGGGAGGAAGGAAGAGGTTGACCAGCTCGTCACCTTGCTACAAGTCCCGCAATCGCGCTCCTCGCCGCGGCCCGCTACCTCCCCGAACGCGCGGCTGCCTGCAGCCGCCCGCCCAACTCGCCGCGCCGCGCTGTTCGCCCGCCCCTCGCTGTTCGCCCGCCCCTCGCTCCGCCTCCGCGCCGCCCTGCGCGCCGCCGGCGGCAACGCTGCGCCGGGGCTAACGGTCTGAGAGCGGGCGGGGCCTTCTCTGGCGGCGCGCCTCGTGCTGGGTGAGGGTGGCACCGCAGTGCTGAGCGCACCGTCCTGATATGAGCGTGGCAGCGCTCAGGCCGAGCCTCTGCTCTCGTGTCTACCCTGTGGCCCACCGCCGTGAACGGCTGCGGGACTAGTCGCACGGGCTACCTTCGTCGTGCACCGCAGGAGCTGTGCAGTGCCACCGGCACCTCCAGGTGAGGGTGGAAACCGCTGGAACTTTCCTGCATCTGTGTTGGCTTTCGTACACCAATTTAAGTCTGTGAAAATCGTTAGGTGGATAGTCTTTAAAAACTATCCGTAATCTCGAGCTAAAGCTGCCCGTACTTCAGGCGAGGAACCACAAGCTGTCACATTGCCTGTGAATGCTGATTTAGGTATAAATTGGCATTGTTCCCTCTTCTTATGGCTTTTTGTCTCTTACACTGCACCTAGGTGTTAACTTAAAGCTTTTGATGACATCCAGTTACTTTCCCGAATTAGTTAAATTTGAGAAATGAACAAGGTGCATAAGTAGTTCAATTACCTTTCCATCATAGCTGACTTCATACATAATTTCAGGTGCCATCTGCCATCCCATTGACCTAATTCATCTAATTTTATCATGTTAGGTTTTTTCCCTAGAGTTGGTAACGCTCTGCATTTTAGGTTGGTATGGCTGCATGTCACAAGGTTTCAGTACCAGAAGGGGGACAAGTACTGGTTGGACTTGATCTGTGAGGTCTCTTCCAACCTTGGTGATTCTGTGAGAGGATTGGACATGGCATTTGGTGCCATGGTTTAGCAGTTCTGAGGTCTTGGGTGACAGGTTGGACTTGATGATCCTTGAGGTCTTTTCCAACCTTATTGATGCTATGATTCTATGCTATGACTACAGGAGTGGCATTTGTGGGAAAAGGCATGGGGCTGCCCCATGTTTGGGACAGCTGGTTCCTGCCATCTCTGCCTTGGAGGCACTGGGGGCTACAGCTGAGCTATGAAAGCATAAACACGAAAGGGCAAAAATGCTGTGTGGAGAAAGGAGGAGAGGGAGGAGTAGGAGGGAGGGGGAAAGGAAAAAAAACCCACAAACAAACCAAAAAACATGTAAGGAGGGAACAGCAAGGTCAGAAAGAGAGGAGGAGAAAGGGGCAATGTACTTCAGCCCCTGGAAGACCCATGCCAGAGCAAATGGATATACCCAAAGGAACTGTAGCAAGCCCATATGGAATACACTCTCCTGAATGGCTGCAACCCACGAGGCAAGCCATGCCTAACTAACCAGAGCAAAAGCATGAGGAGGAAGGAGTGAAGAGAAACCATACATATTATCACCCCTCCCAACAAATACACCTTGTGCTGGTCTAGGAGAAGAGTCTGTTATGAAGTTGATGCTGGGAAAGAGAGTAGAAAAGTTATAGTTTTGATATGTGTCTTCTTATTTCCTACTATCCAAATAAGCAATTACAATTGTATTTTGATTTGCAATAAATTAATCTTCTCCAAGTAAAGTCTGTTTGGTTTTTTTTCTGCAACTAATTAGAAAGCAAGATCCCTGCTTTCATCTTAACCCATGAGCTTTCTCACCCCTGTTCTTCCTGTCCTACCCCATCCTATCCTACTGCTGAGGGTTGCTGTGAGCAGCTGGGTAAAAGTCTGACTGTTAGCCGAGACAAACCCACAATAAAAGTGTGCTAAGTGTGTTAAGAGAACACAACTCTCCTAGTGCAATGTCTGAAAATATTTTCTATGGTAAGAACTGAGAGTTTCTTTCAGACTTTAAACTAGGGCCAAGTGCATCAAGAGATTCTCAGGTCTAATAAGCAGAAAAATACCACTTAGCACTAAAGAAGGACTGAATATGAGATTGTGTCTGTGCTTAGCAAGTTTTGAGTTTGCTCATAAACTGTAACTACAGGCAGATAGTAAAGTATGAATTAAATCTGCTAACCTGTGGCTTACACTGTATAATACATGTCATTTTGTTCCTAAGCCTGTATCGCTAGAATCAATGAGAATCTTGTCAACACTCTGACAGATATAGAGGATGATTGCCAGATTAGGATTTATGTGCCCGACTCTGAAAATGCTACCTATCCAGAATCATATTATATCCTGTAATAAATGAATCATAAAATTCAAAGCAAAGGGATAGAGCAACTGCACAGAGGCTAAATAAGAATCAATAGAACAGTCATTCTCCGGGTGGGTTCTAGAAGCAGTCCCTTATACAATCATTTCCTGACATCTAGTTTGTCAGTCTTAATGTTAATTTCCTACAAATCACTTTGCCCTTTGGCAAAAGAAAAATGTCTCTATAAAGGTAATGGGTTTTTACCTTTTTTTTTTTTTTTAATCACTTAGACTTTAAAAAAAAAAAAAAAAAAAACACACACCCTTCCAATCCCCAAATCTGTGGTTTCCACTTACCTAGTGATCAAGGGTAATCTCTTTTGGTTTTACTTCATCTATGTTTCACATTTCATCCAGATAATATTGTTCAATGCTTTTAACTTATCGTGCATCTTTCCATACTTGGAGAAGAAGAACAAAAGTGGCTGGGGTACGCAGTCAGTAAAATTCTTCAGAAAAGGAAGCGCTGGTACATTTTGCATTCTACTGAAGTCGCACTTCAATTTGTCAAAAAAAGTGGTCTTCCACACCTATGACTGCAGTTTCTACTGACAACACGTACTAAATGATCAATTATACGTAATTTTGTCTGAGCCAAGTTATTTGAAGTCTTTAATAATTCTAAATGTATTCCTTATAATTTTAAGCACTCTGATCTCCACATAATTGGTTTAAGAGCCTCATTCTGATCAAGGACTTTACAGACGTTGGTAATTCCATTTATTCAAGAACACAAAAGAAAGGATACTTGATTGAAATGGCATTTTGAAGATACAATACTAAAGTTCTTTTCCCCTCAATAATTTCAGTGTTCTTCAAAGATTAAATTTGCATATCTTGAGACTTATTCTTCCCTTATTTTAAATACACATACACTTCTCACAGTAAGTTTGTCTGTGTTGTTATATACTGCTTTGCTCCACAATAGCATCTTTAAGATGTAACTGGGAATCCAGTACTACAGTAGTAATAAATTAATAATACTAATGGTAACAGCTCTTTTCATCATTGTTTCATTAAGCAATACTACTGTTACTAGTTAAAAGTTGTCCTCTCAAAATATGATACATTTTCCAAGTGTTCAGTAATAGGGATTTTTCAAATATTAAGACATACTAGTTTAAAATCATAACTTTTGAGGTTACTTTGACTAGCTGATGGAGCATGCAGTGAGATAGCAAAGATGGCGTAGCTGGTAATATATCTGTAGAAGATTACAAGATCATTGCTAATGATATGGATGTTTTGTAAGGAGTACACAGGAGTAAATATAATAGATAAGGACTAAATACAAATTTTATATACACATCTGTGTGTTATATGGAAAGGTGATTAAATTATGCAATAGAGCCCCCAAGAAGTATCTTGGAAGAAAAGTTTGTGTGTATAGGTTAATGATGAAACAGAAGGCAGACAGGCAGAGAAATTACTAGAAGATACAAAGAAATTTACGCCCCGAGTGCTTTACCCACTTCCTGCAACTGAGGAACATGTTCATTTAAGGCACTAAAGCATGGAGTTAAGTTTATTCAAATATAAACTTAACCCTTGTAGTTGTTTTTTTTTTTTTTTTCTTTTTTTTAAATTATGCTGAAGAGATTCCTAAGGAACCATCAAGCTATCACATTGCCCACAGGCAAAAACAGATATCCCTTGTCATCTGGCAGATGTCAATCTAGATCTACTTGAGGTCTCTTCCAACCTTGGTGATGCTGTGATACTTTAACTATTTTTAGACCACAGAGTCGCCATCAGTGGAGTCTCTGTCAGTGATGGAAACTCCATATTAATCAATGTGAGTGATTTTTACTAGTCTAATTTAAGATGTTTCCATTACCTGAAACAAGACTTTTTTTTTCCATTTTTTTGTTGTTGTTGCAATTCAAGCTTGTAACATGACTAACAGACTACCATCTTCTGTGTGATAATTTTTTCTATATTATACCTCATTCATCCCTGTGATATATTTATTAACATATTTTATGCTGTTATGAAATTACACTGTGGTTTTGGGACCTCTAATTACTTCTTATACTGTTGTATCTTTCAGATCAGGCTACCTGTTTTTTATATCGGTGCCTGGAACACTAGAATACCATGTTTATGCCTTCTCACTGTTGAGCAGAGCAGAAGGGCTACTTTGTGCAAAGAAATTATTTGAGCTTGATATGATTTGTTCTGTCAAAAACATGCTGGCTACTCTGCATCTGTTTGGTGTCTTCCCAGACACTTAGAAATAGTGTACTGAATTACCTGACCCTATGTTTGCTAGAAACGGAGAACAGGACAACAGGAGTTTTATTTTGAGGCCCATTTTCCCAAGCCACTCTTTTGAAGGTGTCTTTTTCAAGGAACTCTTTTCATTTGTTTTGTTTTACAATGACCTGGGTACTTCACTTGTTCTCTTTATACAAAAATTACAAAATGGAGTTATTAGGGTTGTTAGAAATCTTATCGAATCCCTCTTCTCTTGTCATTGCTGTGATGGCTGAGCTACCCACCACTAACATTCGGTACATAGGATTTAAATTCTTGTTTCTTCTGTTCTTCCTCCATAACAGGTACTTCCCTCAGATTTACCCTCTTTATGCAAATATGTTCATAATGATTCCTCATTAACCAGGGTATCTTTTGCTAGCTGCATCTCAACTTCCCCTTGTTTTTTGTACTTGTGTATTGAATTGCTTTGAAATAATCATCTCTCAATCCTCCTTGACTTTAATTTTCTACTTTAGACTGCTGCATACTTCAAGATTTAATATATTTGGGCTTCTATGACTTTCCCTATTCTTCTGCTACAATTGCAACTTAGTCCTTAATAATTTACCTGTGAGGTAAGTGCTCCAAGGTGCTCACAGTTCTGTCATTCTTCATTAGAATGATTAGACTGATAAACACCCATGGATCTCTGCTCACACAACTACTGTCAAAAAGCCGGACACAACCAACAACCAGAGACGATGAGAACTCATATGATCAGCACTAACCATTCCATCTACCTGTGTTTATTGACAGCTTATGTACTGGTCAGAATAAGGCATTGATGAATGTGCTTCTCCAAGATCAGAGGCAGCAAACCATCTCAAGAAAAGGTCTGAGGAAAGTCCTCACAAGCTTAGAACTGAAAAAGATATCATCTTAGTGATGTGACATCTCTGCCTGATGTCATCTAATTTTTCTTCCATTCTATATAGCCCCAACAACCACAGCAAATGCAAGAGGACTTCCAACAGGTAAATTCTGGAACTCAAGCCTTCAAAAATAGGGGAATTTCATGGGGCTTGAGTTTTTGTTCATCCAAAACTTTTAAGCACAAAAGAATCTGAATTTTTCATATAACAAGCTGCAATGGACTCAACCATCACTGTATTCCCTGATTCTAGTCTTTTACTTATCATTCAAGACATGCTTTGAAAATTCTTATTTTTTATTTCAAGTGAACTTTGTCATTAGGAGCATACACATTACAAGCTATATGATGCTTTTGTTCAGTTGTGCGATTTTGTACCTTCAGGCCCCACAAGGAAAAAAGCTATTTACTTCAAAATTTTCTGTAAGTATCCTAGAAGTTTAAGGAAGAGGTCAGTACTTCTCCAAGTCATATCTCCCACAGTTTCTGTTCTCTGCAGTATATGACACATTTTTCATCCTAAGACAAAAATGAAAAATAAGGGTAAGCAAAGAGAATTTGGTACTTCTGCTACTTTTACCCACTGATATTTCCTGTTATCCCAAATCCGTTGTTCAGAAATGCAGAAGTGTAATTTGAGTTGTGCTTAAGAAAAGATACTGTGGATGATACTGTGATGTGAAAAGCATGTTATTGTTGGGTGACCTTATTTAATTACAGATTTTTCAATCATTTTGCAAATCCACTTGTATAATTTATTTCTGCACGTGTTTCTAGTACAGATAAAGCTAGAGGATGAAGTATGTAATAAAACTATTTTTCCCAAATACCAACCCAGGTAGTTACTATACGGGCTAGGTCTTCATTCTTTTGAACATGAAAATGAAATTTAAAAAAAAAAAAAAAAAAAAAAAAGCCTTGCTACGTGTCTTCAGGAAAGTTAATTTTTTTTCTCTCTGAAACAAGCTCTCCTGTTTCTCCTTAGTGAAGAGATCATCAGCATCTCTTGAGAAATGTCTGTTCATCGTACAGTTTGAAAAATCCATGAATTATTCTAATCATTGCAGCTGATTAAACAGGTGGGGGTTCTTTTTGATTCTTCATTTACCACTTTTTCCTCCTTCATAGTTCTGCACAGCTGGAGATTCTCAGCCTTGCTGTAGCCTCCTTATCTTAGTAAAGTTCTTTTGGCATGCTAATTAATCTGCTTTCTAATATTTATTCTTCCTGACCACAAGCCATTGTTTACATTTTTATTTTGAAGAGATAGGGCTTAAAATTCTTAAATGTCTCTCTTAACAATAGTTGTAGCCTGTACATAATGTGACAAACAAGACAATTATTTAATGACAAATCTAATGTTAAGACACTTTTCATTTCTGATATCAAGACATTTTTCCTTTTTTCCAACATTCTACATGGTTCTAACTTTGTTTTGTGCAAGAACTAGGTGTAGTATCTCTTGCTTTACAAAAATATTAATAAAATTGCAAAGTTTGCTCAAACAATTGTTTTAACATCAAATGTATCAAATACAGAAATACTTCTTTTACATCAGTTGACATTTTTTTTAATCTGATCACAAACCACATCTGTTCTTTGGCTCTGTTTCTATACCTATGTGAGACATTTCAAAATTACATAGATTGACTTTGCTGGCACATTTTTCTTCTTCAAAACCACATCTGTTAGAGACCAGTCCATTCCTAATTAAATATATAGTTTGATGAGAGTACACATTTGTGCTCATTGCATTAATTTGATTTGATCCTGTAGATGCTATTACACATGCTGTATGGCTTACCTTGTTACCAAATCATACAGAAGTAAGGAAAGCTACACAATTACGCACAATTTCTTTACAAATAACCTTAATATGCAGTCTAGGTCTTTGAAACTCTCTTTTTTGTTTAAATACAAAACCCCTGTTGCTGTAATCATTGCACTTTCCATCAAATTTAAAAGTAAATCAATCTTGAACCTTGCAAAAAATAAGGTAGAATTTTTAGGGTGTAACTCAGAAGAGGCTCTGCCCATTTTTGTCCAATTCTGAAAAAGGAAAGGTGACCCTTGCTTCAGGACAAAACATTTCAATGTTACGTTGCTTCACAGGCCCTGTTTACAGAAATTTAATTTATTAAAACTGCCTTTGCTCATCTTTTCTCACCTTCCTGCCAATTACTGTCTTTCAAAATCACTTCCTTCCTAATAATTTCATTTTCCATGATTTTCAGAGTACATACACTGAGTTTCACTTTTACATATTCCTTTTCATCTCACTTTTTCAGATGACCACTTAGGCTATTTTTTTTAACTTAATCACATATAAGGTCTATTTCAGAGGTAAAAAAATTGATGTGGAACAAGAATACAACACAAACAACACTGCTGTAGTGTACAGTTGGCCTTTCAGATCACTGTGGCTGGTGAAGCTATTTGGAGTAGATTTGTACAAATCTATATTTTATTGCAATGTGCAGCCAAATCACCCTGTACTAGGTTGCTCATTTTTCATTGGCAGCAGTGTTTCAAAACTGACAGCCTGTCATAATCAGAACATCTAGGAACTAAATATTTTGCTATGTGATAATTTTTGTTACTATTTTAATTTCCATGGTACTCTAGTTAACAGATAATCCCATTTAAAATGTGTTTCTGCAAAACAGTGTGGGGGGGGGGGGTTTGTGTGTTTTGTTTGTTTGTTTGTTTTCCTGTGGGATGATAATTGTGCTTATACAGTGGGCAGTTCCCCATAGCAAAATTAGTCGCTTTGTTCAACCAAACTGAAGGATTTCATTTTGTCAAAAAGTAACTGAATGGTAAGTTTCCAAATTGTTCAGAATTTCTTACCTGCATCTTGTAGTTGCTGTCTTTTGAAGACTAACTTGTTCAGAGTCACTGTCACTGTAGGAGAGAGGTGTGTCTAAACCTTAAAAGAGACCATGAGGGATTGTAGATTGTGTAGTTCTGAAACAGAGACTGGTCAGCGATTAGGACATTTCTAACCATCTGGCTTATTAGGTAGACCATACGAGAAAATAGGAACACAAAGTATTTAGATAATTACTTCCACCATTTTTGAACAGACATTAGTTCTCAGATTAAAACAGAAACTATAGTTTTAGTGTCATAGAACTCATGCACATAACATTTTCATCTTAATACCATCTCAGAAATTGATCTGAAAATGGTGCATAGTTTTAGAACTACAGAAGCAAACTATCTTCTACATATAGCATTTAATGAATAGATTCCATTGATCAATATATACCAGGTCATTTTATGCATGCTAGAAGTCTGCATTAGTCACTAAAGACTTGGAATTGTGTTTGAATCTGTTTATCCCTGAACCTAGGCCATATGCACTGGGAATATAAAAAATGACAGGCAGTTACAGAGCATGCAGGTTATACCAAACTGACATGAAAAGCGAATACTGAAACCCGTGGTTTGATTTATAATATTGTTCCATGCTTTACAGTGCTGCTACTCTTTTTTTCCTTTTAATGGCTGACTCCTTTTTTTAAAAAAAGCCTTCATTTTCCTCATCTTATTTATTTCTATTCACTTACAGCCTTCTTTATGTAGCTGAAAATAAAATCCTTTTTACAGTGAAAATGTACACATAGGGAATCACATACTTGGGCTACAGGTCTGAAGAAAGCTCACAATTAGCAATTTACATACATTAAACAGTTGGAAAGCATTTATATTTTGTTACTTTAAGTAAAAGGCTATTAAATTATAAATATCTTCAAAAGTATATGGTTAATGAATAGGGAAGTATTAACTGATGTAAAATTAATGATTACAAACTGACAAGGTTAAGAACATGGCAGTCTAGTGAGAGTAACTCTGAATTCTAGGTGGGAATAAGATATTTAATAACAGTCATCATTAATTGACATGAATTAAGGAGATGCCATTTCATCAAGGCATCTTTTAAAATTAGTCACCAATCACTCTGATTTTTAAAAAATTAATTTAGACAAATATTCACAAATTGAAGGAATGTTACAAGAAGTTAATTACCAACATATTCTTACCTTTAGCATTCACTTCTAGAAACACAGAAAATTCTTTAAATAGACCCATGTGCATTTTCAAAACATCCCACCAAGAAAATTATTTAAGCGTAGTTAGTGTCTTTCCCTTAATGTGCTTAGGAGAGGAGTGCCCCCTAGTGATAACTGACAATGACATTAATTGTTTTGAACATCAGTCGTGAAGTGTTTGAGACATATAAGTTATTACAATTTTGTACTTACACACTGTTCTAGTAATATTTTTTCCATCCCTTCCTTTATTTTTACATTTTAGAAGCTTCTTTCCTTTTTAATTTATTTAGATAAATTGGATATTAATCTATAATGGGAGTGTTTCTCTTTGTTCTTACACGTTAGCTAGTTATATCCTTAAAAATTCTTGATCTTGGAAACTTTGCTTGGAGATACCAGAACTCATGCCATTACAGTTATCCTAAGCTTTTTTTGGCACCCCAGTATGATTGCACATGTGTTTCAAGACTGCTGTTAAGAGCCATGAACCCTTACAATTGTTCTAATGACTAGCATTTTAGTGTTAGAAGTTACTTGTGTAGATCTGTCTTTAGAATCACTTGTATTTCCTCTCAGCAGGTCATTTCTTGCTACAACACAGCAGCAAGAAGGAAAGTAGTTCTATTGTATTGCACTAACACTGTTTTAGATGTGCAAATCCCATAGTCTTTCTGGCAAATGCATGCTTTTTTAGAAGATAACAGAAGCTAGAATTTGTGACATGGGTACCTGGTCATCTTAGGATGCTTACAAGACACCTGCAATCATCCCAGGGATACCAAGAAAATATGACACTTTTTCAAAGTGTAATCCTGCCACAAATTAACAAATCTCTTAACATGTATGTAGTAAGATAGAGAATTTGTCAAGGGGAAGGACACCTCTTGTTAATGGAGAAAATACGTGGGCCATACTATTAGACATTACTGCTGACGTTGTTGGCAATTTCATGCAAAATGACTGAATGATTTTTACTGTTATTTCCTACAGATAACATTTTCTACAAAATATTTCAGCAAAACCAAATTAATTGCTCATCATAAATCCACTTTCAGGAAAACAACATGAAAATTCATGCACAATTTATAATTCTGACACAGCAAAGGAGGAAAGATCAAAAGCAAGCTTCCTAGACAAAAAAGCTGAGCCCAGGGATGTAATAAGAAGTGCAAGAGAATACTATATTACTTTTAGACAGCAAACAAATGCTGCAGAAATACCAGGAACTGTATTTCTAAGCAGCAAAGTCATTCTCCAAAGCCAATACAGCAATCATATCACTATCTCTACCACTTAGAAAACAGCACTAAAGTTCACACACAGTGAAAGGTTAAACAGAAAGCTCATACTCAACTTTTTTAAAATATGAAATTCAGTTATGGCTACTATTTACAAGCTTTGAATGTTAGTCTAATGTGTTCAGTTTTTGTTAAATATAGGCTTAATACTACACTGCATCTAAGGCTTATTTTAAAATTAACTTTTGCAGACCATTTACTGTGTGTACCTGAGATAGCTCTAGCAAATAGTTACAATACATACCCAATACTCTGCTACAGCTGCATCACAATATGCAGTGTATGCCTGGCACTCTAAGGCATTGTTTTGAATCTCCCTCAGCCAAGAACACCAAATGAAGTGTTTGCAACTTCTGCCTACTTGTTGAAAAAACCAGCTTGCTTCTCTTTCCTACTTAATATTTGCTCTTTCCTCTTGACCTGTTCAATTTCTTTTTTTTTTTTTCTTTTTTAAACAGTGCCCTATTCCAGAGTTGAGGGACAGCAGACAATAGAAAACAATATTGGTACCAGAGAAATCTCCTGGTGATTCACTAGTACTCCCAAAATACTTCGCACAAACTAACAGCATTAGAGAAGGACACATCATACAGTTTTGGTATCTTGGGATGTTTTTTTCCTCTTGTTTTCTACATTGTTTAGAATCACCTTTCTGTAAGATTCTGTTATCTTCATCTGCATAACTATCATCCCTGTTGTAAACTGCTTGTACACTGACACCTATTAGTAGGGAGCTGCGTATTTCCTTTATATTTAGCATTTCCGTGCTGAGAGCCTCAGATGAAGCAAGCCCACGATCTAGAACTTTTGCACATACACAGCTAATTATATCAAATCTGTATCATAGTACAGCCAAACTGTTTTTTAGAAATTTAGAAGCACCAGCTGACAGGGTGCAGAACTAGTTGGCAAGTGTTTGATAGACCACGAAACAACTGTCCGTTTTCATTACCCTCAGGTTTCTTATTGTCAAGGTAACACATAATGGTTTACTAGCTGAAATGCTATAGAAGCTATGAATATTGTTTCCAAAACAGAAATGAGGATTAGATGCACAACATATACCCTTGAGAGAAGAATAAGAGTGAAGAGCAACCTTGGAGGCTCACAGGATGAAGGGATAAGACACAGATGTTATGGAATAAGATCATAGAGGAAAAGGAACTATGACTCCCTGGATTTGGGTGCCCCAAGTCTTACAAGTGTTTCTACTATAGAACGAGTTAGGTGGAGATGTAGGAGGCACAGGACTACCCACCTATCTGCTGAGAGAATTTCCCAGGGAGGACATTTTTAAGGAGAAGAGATAAAAAGCATCTATATCAGCATATCCTGTTGTTAACTGTTTACTGGCAGAATTCCCTAGTGTAGATGTGGCTGTAAAATTTTAGAACCTGAGGGATCTTTCCAAGATTCCTATTTGAGTTTCTCTAGCTGAAGAACATAGGTTTGGACAGAGATAATAGCAAGTTTGCTCTATGTACTCTGTTCTGTAATACTGCATGTGTGGCATTTTTTTAAAAGCTAGGGACTCTTTTATCACAAGAAGCAGTGAATATAACCTGGATTTTGCTGAAATGTGAAATGTCAGCCTAAAGCACTTTGTATTTATTCTCCTTGTATCAGTACTCTGCCCTTCAGGCTGCCAGAAGAGTACAAGACTTTTAAAAGTGTATCTTAATGTGAGAAAGAATCCTATCAATCTGTCAATCTCCTTACACTAGGTGAAGTCATTCCTCTTCCAGCTATCCTTATGACTAGGGCATACTTTTCCCAAGCATCACCAGACAGTGCAAAAAAAGGCAACATGTTTCTGTCTCCCCCTCCTTATTTGCCTCAAGTATAGCATGCCTCACAGCTTCTGTAAGATTGTAGTAAAACATTCAAGAAATTTGAATAGTCCTTGAGAAATAACTCTTCCTTCAAAGCACTCATAAAATGCAAAACATTTACTACAAGTGTGCAATTTATTTTTGCTACATAATATACAATTTGCCTTTGGAGATGTACATAACATTTTCAAGAAGTTCCACTAAATTGTTTCTAAAATATACTCTAATTCTAAAAAAAATGAATAAGCAGAAAACAACAAAGCAAAAGAACACCAAACCAACAAAACCACCACCAAACCCAAAACCTACTTTTAAAGTATGCATTTTTAACCCTATGTTTTTTTTTTTCCTGATATTAAAAGCTACTGAACAACCCAAACTCAAGAGTTCAAATTAGCAATGCTAAATTTAGTATCCCCATATTCTGGATGCAGTACTAAGCATGTAAATACCAAGCCACATCCTCCCAGAATACAGTACAGCTACTGTAAGCAGTCTATAACAGACTGGGAGTGTCTTGTAGAAACCATTTGCAACACAATCCAATAGAGTGGACCTGGGTTTCTCCCCAAGAAAAAGTGTTGGCACCTTGAATTTCTTTCCATAGTTATTGGTCTGAAGCAACTTTTGGAGAGCGAGAAAAATACACCAGCAGAACCAAGCCAGCTTTTTTGTCTCCCAGACAAGCTGTGCTATACATAGTCCTTTCTGTACCCCTAATTCCTTTGGTGTCCCACCTAATGCAGCCTTGACTGAGTTTTGTGAACATTCCTTACAAATGAATATCAATAAAACTATGCAGGGCATAATCATTTGAGAACACTAAGACCTTATGTCAGTCACCTTTCTTGAAACAAAAGTAGGTGAATTAAAAATGTATGTAGAAATGTTATTAAAGCGTGTTTGTGCCAGTGTACCAGATCTTCAAAAGTCCTTCAGCTGACACACTTCTCAAAGTTGCTTCTCAAGGCAGAGAAACCTTTTAGCAATGGCAGATCTTTGGTAAGTGAATGATAACATGCTGCATTAATACTAGTGAAATATTAGTAATCCATGTAGGTACTCACAATTAATATATACTTTGTATAGATAATACCATTAGCTATAAACCATTGTGAAGTCTAAGACTGGATATGACTGCACTTAAGCTCTGCTAGAAGTTTAGAAAACAAAGAAGAGCTCTCTCTGAATCTTGTGACTCAACAGGAGGGTCTTTGTTGGGCTTTTGTGTTTCTGGTCTCTACATGAATTATTCTAACTTGATTCTAAATCAACCTTCATTTGCACATTTCATCTTTTCAGTAACTAATAAGGTCAACCTTGCCATCAAAAATGTTGAACCTTGATAAGCCACTGTTAAACTTTGTTAAATTTTCTCAAACTTATTGAGCTACCAACCTATTGCTGCCTCTCTTTTATGTGAGGTACATTCCACTCATTTTTGACAGTGTCATTGTTGGCAGGATGGTAACTAGTATCACTGATTACTTACAGAAGCAGTAAGGTAGAAGTTTGAATCCCAAATTCTCAGAAGAATGAGCTTGTGATAATTGGCATGACTGGAAACCTGTGGAAGAATAGCTAAAGGTAGCCTATAAAAGATGGAAAAGGGAAAGGAATTACTGGCAGAATGCTAAGTACCTATTTATAAGTGGCTTATTAGGATAGAAAGAATAACAAAGGAGAAGGACCTAAAAGAAGAAATAGAAGGCAGAAAGGCATTTGAATTAATATTGTCTTTAGAAATCGGGCAGCTGCAGAAACAGTTACAGTAAGAAAATGTCAAGACAATGCTTGCATGGGCTTCTCATCCTTCTGACACTGTACAGAAATTATAGTAACCCCTAAAGAATGAGATGGAAAAACATGGGGTGACTGCAATGATAGTAAACTCACAGCATTTCCTGCATGAAGGTTTGCATTATCTGCCAAGAATTTACCCCAGAAGTTGCCATAAAATTTGCTATATCTTGCTTGCAGTTTTCCATCTCTAAAAGGAAAGGTTTTGAACCATAATCCTAAAAACATTTGTTTTCCCTTTCCTCCTCATTTTTTTTAAATTTAATTCTCCATTATTTTAAAGTGTTCTTTATTTAGTTACTTGACAAGTGGTTATTCTACCCAAATGATTTTTATGTCTTCAATTTATTTTGGTGTAGTTAAGAGAGTGATATTAGTGTTCACTACATGAATTAATTACACAGCTTAAGAGATTCTTCTCTTTTATCAGTGATGATCAGGCATTTAAGGACAGATGAAAGTCTTAATACTAAGACAAGATTGGATTAGATTCAGTTGTAAATTTCCAAATTGTATAAAGATATTTGGACCTTAGTTTTTATTCTAAGCATTCGTAACTTAAAGACATGAAAAGTTATGATATACCTGTTAGACATGCAGACTACAAAGATTCTTTAAACTAATATCCACCATCTCCCAAATGCTGGGGGAAAAATGAGTCCATACCTCTGTTTCCTCATCTTCATGTGTACAAGACACCAACTTTTACATGTTTAAAATTCTCATCCTGTTTTGGTTTTTATTTTCCAATTTATCTGAAAAAGGAGCTTAATACCTTTATTCCACAGAGAGGGTAAAAAATTTTTTTTTTTTTTATTTTTTTTTAGATAAAGAAACTTCAGTGTCCCTCATGCAGAAAACCACCTAGCTTCACTATTTCACTTTTACAGAATCACAGAATGGTAGGGGTCATAAGGGACATCTGGAGATCAACCAGTCCAACTCCCCTGCTAATGCCTGGATCAGGTTTTATTTGTTAATCATTCATATCAACCACTGCACTCCTCCTACCTACTTCAGTTCCCTGGGGAGCAGTTCATACATTTTTCACTCTGATTTAGCAATATGTTATTCTCCAGAGAAAGACTCCTTCTCATTTAATCCAATCCACCTGCTAAAGAGGCTGGAAAGCACTGTATAACCCTTGTGAAGGTTATGCTGTGGAAAGAGCTACTTTTTAATGCAACGCAATATCATGAAGTACTAAAGCAACCAGAAGGTAATAGGAAGGAAGGGATATAACTGGATAGAGAAGACATGAAACTTTCCCTTATCTGCTTCCTGCAGGCATTAGGAATGGAAAAGATGATCTTTCATCTTTTATTGCTGAGTTTGGAAGGTGTGGTTCTAAATAAGATGCTCTTGCTCTCTACTGATTTATGTAATAGATACAGAAATTTTAATGGACTTACCAATGATGTCCCAAATACATTTAGTCTTCTAGTGATCCAGCTGAATCTATTTCCCAACTCTTGAGGTAGATGAAAAATCAATTATGATATTTCTTTTAGCTCTATCAGTGTTTGATGAGTTCTTATTTGTTCTCTCAAACTACTTGGGAAACAAGTAGGACAGCAGCCTTTCTCCCATCTGGGTAGAGAAGGAGAAATTTCTAATCAAAATGCTTTCATTTGTGGATTTCTTCTTATTTCCTGGAGCATCTGGCTAGAATTAAGTACCACCATTTAAAAAGCATTGGACATGGTTCAGGGAACAAGTGATGCATTCAGAAATCACATACACACTCTTCTCAATGTCTTGTCTTAGAAACTTGGTTTCTACACCCAATGTGATGGCAAATGAACACTACCAACAGTGTGGCAGCATCAGACCACTTACAGCAGTTGTCAACACTAGTAAAATTCTGGAGGGAAAAGTCATATTACCTATCAAACTCAAAGAAAATTTGCTACTAGCTCAACTGCTGAATACAATACTGAAAAAAGATATCACAGAGCAATATGGACATCTCTTTGCAAAATGGGATTTTAAAGATAATGCAAAAGTGTAATAAAGCAAAGCGTAATACAATGTCAAAACCTCAGTATTTCTGCTCTCTTCAGTTTTGCAGGACTGAAGGAATTTTCACTTTGTTTTCACTTCAAACTGCATTCTAGTATGAATTCTGTAACATAGTGAACCGTATTGGTGATAAATCAGATTGCCTAGAATTGTACAGGGGATGCTATTCTCTAGGTATACAATCTTCAAATCCAATAGCAAATCTAGCTTCATAGAAATATAATAAAATGAAAAACTATTTTCTCTTAGTCCAGATACTCCTAATCCTAAATAAGTATCTCATTTGGTTTATGAATCAATTAATTAATATGCCAGAGGAACCCAGAGAAGAAAATTACAGTCATCAAACTCTTCTGATGATTAGTACTCTTGTAGAGCTCTAAACTCTTGGATTATATCTCCAGAAGTCTTGCTATAAGAAATTTAATTATAAATAACTGCTTCCTTCAAAATTATTTTCTGGATTATATTATCAGGGATAAATTATTGTATCAGTTTTAAGTCACTGTGTGCTACTTGAGATCTCCTCTCTGAAAGAGGAAAGTCTGTTCTAGAAAAGTGCCCTTGAAATATAAACACAGTTAGATTACCATGGTCATACTAACATTTAAATACATCAGTCAGCGAACTGTTTTCACATATAACTGCTCACATTTCTGCAAATAAAAATTTGTGTATAAGAAAGATCCCATTCTGCATCTTGTGTTTTCAGAATGTTGAACAAAACCAAGAGCTTGTAACAGTTCGTAAGGCTTAGCCCAGAAGTAATTTCTTTTTTCCTTCACACGTTAAAAGGTTTTGAGCACAAAGAATCTCCTGCTGTGATTGTTACTTCACACCGTTGATAAGTTTCCATGCTGAGCAAAGAAATCTCTATCAATCAGGCTTGATGAAAAGTATGTAAATCATTATTCTGTACTGCATTTATCATCAACATCATTTTTGTTTGCTGTGGTCTGTGTTTTTTCAAGCCTCCTGTTGCTGCTCATTTCCTCATTGTGCTGCATAACTCCATTTCTAGGCAGGCAACATCAGTTATAAAAACTTCAAGAGACTGTTGAATGGCTAAGCTTACCCTTCTGCAGGGTAAGATCCTGAAATCAGTAAGCACAAAGCAAAGCAGGCAGAGTCTCTTCTCCATTTCACATCACATGTACTATCCCTGCTATGCATTGACCAAATTAAAGGAAATCATTTCAGGACACACCAACATATTAATTGTCTTCATATTTCTGAGAAAAACACTATGCCAAACAATTTATTGTTTTCCTGTATTTAATTTGAATCACACAGTGAGATTATTGCTTTGCAGAACATGGAGAAAAAACAAACCAAAATGAAAACAATAAAAACCAAACAAAAAGCAGAATGCAAACCCTGACCCTGACTGTATTCTTGCAGAGGCTGGATGCATCCCTGAGTAATGAATTTATGTTTACACATTCTTCCTGTATTACATGTAATATTTAGACATATCTCAATTGAATCAGCCACTCACTGTCACTAACCAAGACTCTTCCAGTAAGCAGGGATACCATAAGTTATAAGATACCACTAGAGCAGAATGGATCACAAAGGTGCTCACTGGGAAGAGATGGCATGCAAGATAAGGCACAGAGGTAAGCCATGATGCCTGACTTGATCATGGACTCTAGCTGGACTTTCTGCACAGCATTCAGGCACAGGAATTCTCAGCACTTCCCCCAGACAGGCTCACACATCTGAACTCCGACTATAAAACTCTTTTTGTTAGCTTGCCTTTAAGCAATAGGCTGGTAAAAATTATTTTGAATGTTGTTATTGTAAATAAAAATTTTAAATGAATGCAGATTTCAATATAGAAGATCAGGCCTGGATTCAGATTTCACTCATATGGCCATCAGTATGAAACAAATCTGATGTAATGAGTTAGCCCAGAGTTATGCTAATGACAGATCTGAATCTCACCCTCTGGAAGTGAAAGGTTCTTTTATATGCTATATTATACTTGCACCCAGCAACGTTGGCAGAAAAATCTTAAAATAATATCTAAAAAAAAAAATCAAATTAGGTAAATACACTTAACAGTTAACTGTGAAGACACCAAGATACTTTGAAAATTTTGCATGCAGTTGTCTTTCTATATTGATTCTGCATGCTCTGCCTAAACAGTCCAATTCCTTTTCTTGCTCTACTCTCAACCCCATAACATGAAATGAATTATAAAATGTGAAATATATCTCTACCCAGAGGCATTTTTTTGTGTTACTTTCCCTCCCATCTGTATGGGGGTAGGGGACTTTTGAGAGCAGGCTGTATTAACCCAGGACTTACAGATACAAGCCTTGGTATACATATGTATTTGTGGTGGAGTAGGAAGGTTCCCCCTCACACACAGAAGAATTCCACAGCTAACTCAGCCGGAGAAGCAGATGAAAGCTGTATTTTACAAGCAGATATGGAATGCAATGAATATGTACAAAAACATACAATATTTACAATATATACAGAAATATACAGGAAACCTTTCCCCAACCCCCCTGCGGCCAGGGGGGTTCGGCCTTTCCCTCCCTTCTCCCTCCCTACCTCCCCTTTTTCCCAAAAGGGTTAGAGAGAGAGAGAAAGAAGGTAATTAAAAGGGGAAAACTTAAAGCTCAAAGCGAATGCAAAAGTTAGTTTTCTTATCTGGTTAGCAAGAATCGTTCCTGCGTAGCAAGCTGTTGCTTCAGAGAGAAAAGCAGGCCAGCTCACAGTACAGGGGGAAGAAGAAGACGACTGACTGCCCCCACCCCCCCAACTGAAAGACTAAGCCAGAACCTACAGCCGGGTTCCACCAATGAAATTGGATTAGCATATCTCTTGTTTTCATTTATATACCAAAACATTCGGCCAGAGTGTTCAGAAAGTGTCCCTTTCTTAAAGGCACAGCCTAAACCGGTCACAGTATTCGAGACTGACTTGCCTTTTTTAACTCCATTAAGATATTTAGGAAACACTAACCAATTAAAAAACAGAAGTTTTGGAGAACTCTGGAACATGGAGATAGTTCTAAGGACATTCACAAGAAGCCTCGAGCCTCCACTTTAGTAATTCAGAATTGCTGCCATTGACTTTCGAAAGGAGTGTCATTGAACCCTTTGGTTTTCTCATGAAACCCCATTTTCTTTTAATATAAGTATCTTTGAAAGAATGCAAAACACTCTGAGATAAATTGACAATAATCAGTATTTGACAGCATAAAAGAAATCTAGCAAAGGAGGGCACAAAAAGATGAGGAGATAACTGAAACTTAACCAGGCTGAAGCTAAAAGGAAATAGGGCATCAGAGACCAATTTTATCAAGTATGATTGAATAAATAACAATAGATACAATAAGAATATATTTTTTTTAAATTGAGTAATCTAGAAAATGGAAAGGAATTTGAAATCCTTAGGTTAATCAGAAAGAGTCTGTTCCTCTGTTATAGGAGAGGAGAAAAGGGAAATATACACACACAGCAATCTCACTACACTAAGATCTTTGATTATAGTTTACATATTTAGTTCTCTAAAAGACCATAAATTTACTGGATGTGGCGATCCTACCTTTCAACCAGCAGATGTTCCATGAGTCTGGATTAATTGTTCTTGTAACTACTTTTGAAGATCTATAGTCTCAGAGTCTGTCTTTGCTCTGTATAGAATACACTTCTGCCTCGCTGTGCTTGTCTGTCAACATCAAAATATTTTCTTTCAAGACCCAAGGTAGTCTTCCAACTTGTATCCAGCTTGTGTTGGACTGCATGCCACAGGAAGTGTGATTCGTTTCACATAGTTGCTGTTGGGCTCATTTTGTGTCTGAAAAAGATTACATTATGATATTCTGTGGAGAAATACTTGTTCAGCTTAAATAAGAGAGCTTTTCCCTTTTTATTTTCCCATAAAGCAGTAATTCTTCTACTATATACTCCTTTATGTACCTCTGCTCCTCTAGAAAGGAAATTTTCTCATAGTTTCCCTGAAGCATAAGACTGGAGTAGGCTGTTGTATCATTGTTTACTTTCCCAAATCACTTATTCCTCTTGCTTTGGCACTCAATTCAAAATAAATGAGGGATTTTATGTGACTCCTGGATTTTTATGTAGATTGTAATAGCAGCAAGCAATAATGCATTTTGACAGTTCCATGGAAGTCCTCCACAGGTTGCTTTTAATGCATTCTGTAGATTTATTTAAGCAAAATAACTAAATGTCAGCCATGTGTTTTCATTTATTAGCAGTTACTCGGGAGCATAGGTAATGTCTTGATTTGGTAGTTGGTAAGTTTTCAGTGTTGTTTTCTTCTGTCTAATGCTGTGTGGCAGAGTTTAATGAGAAGAGAAGCTTTTGTCCATCATCCCAGTTTAGTCTGTGATCTTAGGCACAGCTTTAGAAGTTTCACCATCATCAGAAATTAGACTGAATCTTACAATGGAAAGTGCATTATACCACCTTTCAACAACAGGCTTTATGCTCAAGCTTCTTAAGATCTTTTAGTTATCTGAGGACTCATACTGTGGAGTTTCCTCAAGATGAATAAAGGGATCTTGAATTTACTTTGATGTTCTCACCTAGCCCTTAGGAGGGGGAGACATAGGATAGGTAAAATACATTCACAAAGGGCAGTTTTGGTCATGAGATATATACATATTTTTTCCAGCCTAGGCCATTCTATGACTGTATGATTTATTTATTTTCATTTCATCTCCTTTCACTTTAGGTGACTCCATCACCAAGTCATCCACTCACCCCTAAGCTGTCCATTTGTCACCAGTAGACAAAACAGTTACAGAAGTCAGAATGAGCTGTTAGTGGTCCTGTGCCCAGTTCCGGGCTCCCCAGTTCAAGAGAAACAAGGAACTACTGGAGAGAGTCCAATGGACACTATGAGGATGATGAAGGGAATTGAACATCTGATGAAGAAAGGCTGAGAGACCTGGAGCTTTTTGTCTGGAGAAGAGAAGGCTGAGAGGGGATCTGAGAAATGTTTACAAATGTCTGAAGAGTGTGTGTCAAGAAGAGGGGCCCAGGTTCTTTTCAGTGGTACCCTGTGATAGGACAAAGGGCAATGAACACGAACTGGAACACAGGAAGTTCCACCTCAACATGAGGAAAAACTTCTGTACTGTGAGGTTGATGGCGTCCAGGTTGTGGAGGCTCTTTCTGTGGAGGCTTTCAAGACCCATCTGGATGCATTCCTATGTGACCTGCCCTAGGTGATCCTGCCTTTGCAGGCAGGTTGGACTGGATGATCTCCAGAGGTCCCTTCCAACCCCTACTATTCTGTGATATACTTTAGGAGTCTGCAGGAGCACCTGCTTCCTAAATCATTTCACATCTGAAGATCTTTTCAACAGAAACTCCAGTTCAGAAACAGCAAGAAGTACAGATGAGCAACACCAGTGATACATGCATTCTTGCAAATCCTCTCTATCACACAGCTCAGACAGCAAAGAAAACAATTAATAGAAAACTGAACTTCAGTTAAGTAATGGAGTAGTCTTACGCTTCTGCAGCATGGAAACAATTCTTCTCAAGACACATAACTACCTAGTATCACTGTTAGTTCTAGCTGCTTCCAGATCTTCTAACAACACAGTGTCTCTGCTAGTATAGCAGAAAAAGTAAGATCACAACTAGTGAATTTGTCATTGTTTAAAAAAAAAAAAAAAAAAAAAAAAAAAAGAAATCCCTGTACTAACAATAAGCCACTGGTGAGTTACTAAAAATATGGTAAATTTTTCAACAAATCCGAGTTGCTGAACTTGCTGAAATGCAGCCCCGAGTCTGCTGCCGAATTATGTCAAAAAGTTGCTTCCTGGGGTTACAGCCCTGAGGGAAATGGAGGTGTCCAAGACAAGTTCTGCAGTGGTTGGAGCTATGCAATTCCGTAAAGATTCAGTACCCATTATTAATAAACATTTTTTTTTAATATTATTAATTCACTATGGGATCCTATTGCTTTCTGTGCTGTAAAACTTAGCTATTGTCCTGTCTCAGTTAGACAACCAGCCAGCCCTAAAGATAAAACTACTTGAAATGCAAATGGGGAATTGAAGACTGAGAAAAAGAAATGGCAGATTTATTAAGCAATTACTATATATTTTCTGCCTTTATATGAAGAAAGAGAATTGATGGACTGCTGCATACCATATAATACAGTTAGCAATTTTGGTGCACAGATAGCAATGGAAATGGGTCTGAAAAGATTAGTCATGTATTAAAATAGACAAAGTACTATGTCTAGCAATATAGCACTAAGAGACTGAAAGGAAATGAAGATGGAAATGAAGAAAGTTTTTTGTCACACCAGTCAAAAGATTGAAATATATTAGAAGATTACAACTATTCAGAAAATACCCATAAAAAAAGACTCCAGTCACTTTACGCAGTCTTGCACAAAACTACCAATGAAGACCTCTCAATTTCTGTCAGGGAAAAAGAAAAAACCTTTTAGAGAACAATCCTCCTAAGCACTGCCTGAAATAGCACAGTAGATGTGCATTTGCAATATACCTGATAGAGGAGTGCAAATATCAGAAGCCTTCCATGCTACTATGACATAGGTTAACTGAGGAAAACTCAGGCAGGTTTTGGTACATCCACTGATCTACAGCCTACAGAAACAAAACTTCTGGCTTCTTAAAGTCCCGTGACTACAGAGCAGACACATTCAAACCATAGTCTGGCTTAAAGCAAAAATAGAACAAGGAAAGCTATGTAGCTAGATTTTGTTTTGTCTTGAACCTTCAATACTGATTTCTCCATAATACCACTTTGTAAAGCCAAGGGAGGTTTGAGGCGTTTAGTAGTACAAGCTCACATCATGTAAGTCAATATTCTGTTTGTAAAAAGAAAATAATACCTCTCATAAATAGTAGAAGATAAAGTTTTTAAAAAGTGTTCTTAGAAGTATCAGCATTTCAGAGTTTGAGTTAAATCTAGTTGGAAGTCAGTGGTGTTCCCTAGGGCTCAGTCTTGTGGCCATTTTGGCTTCCTATCTTTATCAATGATCTGATGAGGGGATTGACAGCACCTTCAGTAAATTGACAACACATTCAGTGAAGAAATTTTTCCTAGTATCCAATTTAAAACTCCACTGGTGTAACTGGAGGCTTGCTATACCACCTTGCTACAATCTCCATTCTTGTAGTTGTAGAGAGTGAGAAGGTCTCCCCTCAGTTTCCTTTTATCCAGGCTGAACAACCCCAGTTCCCCCCTTGTAAGACTTCAATAGCTTTGTTGTCCTTCATTGGAAATATTCTAGGACATCAATGTCTTTCTTGTAGTGAGTGGCCCAAAGCTGAACACAGTATTCAAGGTGCAGCCTTACCAGTGCTGCGTACAAGTAGAAAGTCACCTAGTCCTGCTGGCCATACTATGTTTGATACAACCTGATGTGATGTTAGAATAATTGTAATTAAATTCCAGAGGTGGTTCCCAATACATATATACTACTTAGAAACACTGATCATGACACTGAGGGGTTTGAGTCACAGAATAGTCACAACTGTGTCTTAAAGTGACTAGAACTGTGCTTTTAAAGTATAAAATTTGCAATGCTAGTTATTGCAAAGAAGCCAGAAGCCATTCCTGTATCAGTGCTATTTGGTGCCCCAGGTCTTCTCCCTGGGAAATGGAAATAATGGGAAAAAATATCCATTTTCTCAGTCTCATGAAAATTAATTTAAGCCCTCAGATAGTATAATGATGATTTATAGAAAAGCCTATGGGGAGAAATAACTTTACAGTTGTACTAGGGTTAGAACAATAAAGAGTAGATAAAGTGCTATATACTCAGCAGTAAGACTGAAGGTAGTAAATTATGGTTGCAAGCACTGCACCTTCTTCACATTGAACAAGCCAGGGGTCTGGTGGGCCTAATAGCAGTAAGTGTTATAATTGTTGCAGCTCACATGCTCAAAATGGCAATGTTGAACTAGTCCTGGAAATAATCACTTATGATTATTTGACTTTGCAATAATAGTAATGTTAAATTCTTTAAGAAAACTCCAAGTCAAGCCTTAACTATTGCAAAGAAGCCAGTCTGCGTCTTTATACATTTTTTGATGCTCTGTTTCTCGTCCTTCACCCTTGCATTTTTCCCAAAGGGCACAGATTTCCCCTCAAATCCAGGATATGTAAATAACCCAAATGCAATAAGCCATGTTCCAGACATGCAAAAATCTGAAAAGATGCACCATGGGGCTAATGCCGTAATATGTCTGTGGCTGACAGGAAAGGAAAATGAAGGTTATATCATGATAAGGCACAGTTGTTCTTATCTCAGGGTCTAATTTTCCCTTTTCTTCATTCAACTTCCAATGTAAGAATAAGTAAATCCACTGCCATTCACAGTGATAACAGAACAAATGTTTAATACTTTTCTTCCTGCCCCTCACGTTGCTGCTATGGGCTTCTCCTTATAAGTCAAAGCCATGGGAAAAACAAAAAAAAAGAGAGATTCTGATGTTATGTCAGATCCAGCTTCCACACAGACTAGCCCTTAGGTAGTTTTACTGCAACTGCTTGAAAACAGCCCTCATATTATTGTGAGCACTACCTATATATGTTTGGGAGTGTGTTAAGCAGACAAATCAATATCTATCAAACTTTCAGTCCAATTGATTCTGATTATGAACAAATGAAAATGCAATTATACCATGACAGTCAGATGAGTAGATGACCATCACTCAATTATGTCAGGCTACCCTTACTTACCAAGAGATAACACTACTTTTACAATCATTTTAATCATCAGAAAATTATGTCATTATCCATCAGTATTGATTGTGCATGGTGTCAGATCGGTTTGAAGAAATAGTTTCTGCACTGGAATTCCCCAGGTAGAGCATATTTACACACATCTACATAGTTTTCACTTATACACAAGCTGTGTAAAATAATAAACATATAGGAGTGGAACTAAAGTACACAAGATGCAGAAATAATTGAGCAGATTTGTATACTCAGATGTTTTTGTTACCCTCCTGGCACTCTATCACAGAAAATACACAGTTTCTTCTAATTATTTCATAGAAAATTTACTACAGAAAACACCAAAAGCATTATTTTGTTTTATCCCCTCCCTCCACCCCAGGGAAGCATCTATATTATCAGCTAACTTTTATTTCAGGATATGAAATCTTTATAGACTTGCATGTGCTTTGTGGGAACGTGACTCTAGATACACAGGGAAGCTGTCTTCTAATGTTGCAGGATATTGATGCTCTTCCCAGTCCTCCATTTAAAATATCAGAATCATGCCTTAGAGAATAAATAGCTTTTCAGCACACTAACTTACTGCTTTGAGTCCCAAGACATGGAACTTTGATGTGCTGTTAGTGAACCTGTGTTTATCTCTAAACACTTTCTATCTCACTACAATATTAAAGAGAAGCAGCATTTAAAAACATCTAAAAATCCTTTGCCAGTATAAGTTAATGAAGCAGTGTAATTGATGTAAATTAATGATTTTTCTGTTTTTTTATGAAAGAATAGGTTCCTATATTGTGAATTGACACAAAATAATAGGTTTTATATTTACTAAATTTCTCTCTGGGTATCCTTTAGAAAGGGTTCAGGGAGACTTGAAGGGACCATAGATGGCAGCTGGTAAGTCACTGGTGTAGCATACCTTTGTTCCTTCACTGTTCCAAGCCAGAGAAAGGCATATGAAGTTTCTACCCTGAGGTGCTCAATCCCAAAGGCAGCTTTCTGATATGGGAGGAAATAAAGAAAGAAAGAAAGCTGTCTTACTTCCAACATCAAAATGTTACTGTACTAAACAAAAAGCAAGGCTGTTACGCTCAGCCACAGTTTGAGTGCATGAAAGGGAAGACATGGCTTATGAGAGCTTCTCCAAAAGCACAGATATTCTTTGTAGGGAAGTGTGTGGGCTCTATATCTCTGTAGTCTTTGGGGGAAAATTATATTAATATACTTGCTGGGGGAAAAAAATATTATAATTTGTATACAGTTTTTTGGGTTTTTTTTTAAATTAAAAATAAAAGTGTCATTGGCTCATCTGGGTAAAATTTTAAACCAATTCTGTCAGGATCATCTCATTTTGAGGGGCATTAGATGGAATACAGGATTTCAGCAGTGCTCAGCTTCTAGATGAAAACTTATTAGACACAGAATCCTGATGGATGTGTCCATCCAGATGCCTGTAGTACTATCCTGTTATTTGGGCTACTGCTCTTGAGTATAAGGTCATGATGTAACCAATAAGTAACACCACAATCTTTTCCTCTGCATCCTGTCATAATGGAGAAAGGAAGAAGGTCACCACAGGTGACATTTTGAGGGGCATTCCTAGAGCACAAGTGCCAGAGAGGTACTCTGAATGATTTAAGCATCACTTCACCTAATTTATACACACTAGGTAAGAGTCAGCTGATCAGGCTGGGGCAGCTATGTGGCTGTATCAAACCAGAACCTATGGAAATGCCAAATCAGCTAAGGAGATACTGATCAATGTATGCAGTTTTAAGGGAAAACAACTGTTCAATGGGGCTTTTTGAAGTATCAGGTTGAAGTCTGTTTAAATTGCAATTTAATACTCAGTATCCTTCTGTATGACTTGATAAGACTTTTAGACACCTTTGCATTATTGAAAGTCAATGAGAAGGAAGTCCTGAGTCACCAAAGGCCTTTTTTCTTTATTGTCCTTTTCATTAGTCAGTGTGATGTAATTGTTTATATCAAATATAATAATCACAGAAATGTTCAGGTTGGAAAAGACCCTCGGGATCACCAAGTCCAACCCATAACCCTACCCTGCAAGGTTCACCCCTAAACCATATCCCCAAGCACCACATCCAAACGGCCTTTAAACACATCCAGGGTTGGTGTCTCGACCACCTCCCTGGGCAGCTCATTTCCATGCCTGACCACTCTATCTGTGAATTTTTTTTCCCTAATGTCCAGTCTAATCCTACACAAGTGCAGATTTTTACAACAGAGAGCTCCAATGCTTTCATATTGACATTATGTGAATAAAAACACAGTATTACATGAGTTTTATAATCCTAGTGGAAAGAAGAGTTAAGTATTCTTCTGGACCCTTGCAGCCATCTAAGCTAAATGAGAATATTAAATGCAATGATTAGTCTGCAATGCCTCTTCCTTCATCTGTGTACATAATTACTTTTTGAAAGCAACAGAAGGGATTTTTATTTTTTTAATAATTGTTTGCTATGCATCTTTTGTTCATTATTATTTGGCTGTACTTATGAAAAAAGGATTTGTAAACCACAATTGTTCTTTGAAGTGCATCCAAGTTAATTACACAAGCAACAATATAAAAATAACAATTCAAGTGGTTCTTAAAACACACACACACATTCTTTTTTATTTATAAAAACTTTCTTATTTGTATTCAGAGGGCATAATAGCAGTTTCTTTTCACCTACAGACTCGATCTTAAATTGTACGTAGGTATTGGCAGTACACAGTTTGGATGCAAACCAAGATGCAAACCTAGCAACTGACAGCACCCAGAGTGACTCCTGTTCTGTGAGGTCTTCACAGGTCAGAGTTACCACTGAAATGCTATAGCCCCAGTATTGCTAAATGCAGGGCTGCAGGTTATTATGCTTAGAGATCTTACATTTCGATAATTTATTATTTTTCTGTCTTACTTCAGTTTGCTACTAGAGAAGAACTGAAGCTTTGAATTGTCAACTCTGAAGTGATACATATCAAGCATTTTCTAGGTTTGTGACAGATATTACAGATTTTGGAACAAAATAAGAATTCTCAGACTCTATTCCCAAAATTGAATCCACAACAGAAGTCCACCTTTATTCTGCAATCATCCATGGACTTTTAGAATCAGCAAGAGGTTCAGCAGCAGAAAGAGGAAATGTAAAGGCCCTAGCATAAGGAATTTTTTTTTAGCATGGTGCAGAAAACAAAGTGAGGTTTGCTCTGGTAAACTTAGTACATATGAAATAATATATGGGCAGGGATAATAGGAAAAGGAGAAAGATAAAGGGGCTGGGGCAAATTGCTCAACTCAAATATCCTGTCTTTCTGAACCCAGCCAGTACATGTTCAACTTTCATTCTGCACTGAAAACATCAAGGGTGCTTTTCCACATCAAGTACTTCACAAAGCATAAGATCAGTTGCATGACAATACAGTCTCTTTGGGGGTGATGTCATCACACTAATTTACAGGTGAACATGTACTTGGAAGTAGCTTCCTTTAAGTTTGTTGAGGGTTTTTTAAAGTGGTTTCACCTGAATCTGTAGACATTTATTTCAAGAAGTTTTATTTGAGGCAAATTTCAAAACAGAACTCTATTTTATTAATTTGAAAGTATAAAAATTTGATAATCCTACTTTGTTTCCAAATACTTAGACCTCTTGAAGCACGACATCTTATATACAGGGGTTAACACTTGGTTACATGAATCTGAATACACTTCACTTACTGACTTTACTGCAGCTTAATGGTTTCAGGAGTCATCCATTCTGTAGGTTTTACGTGTAAAAATGAAATTCTACATTGCTCAAGCCAAAAACATATGGACAATTCACCCTATGGCTAATAGCTCTACTATTTCCTCAAGAGTTCAAACCTTTGCTTGGCATAGTAATCCTCAGAGAAGAAGTCTACATGATTGAATGTACGAGAAACATGGATACTTATACTAAAAGGAAGCCACATGTGCATGTTTGATCCCAACCCTATGGAATACCATCTGTATGCACTAGAGATAAAAATGTAACAAGGCAAGGGATGAGAAACAAAGTCATTCATTTAAAATAATTCAACACAGCCTTTTCTCATGACACATTAAATATGATAGGCAGAAGTGGCAGGGTGCTAATTACTCTAGTGAGGTGATCCATTTTCTAAATACTGAGCACATCAATAATTCATCAGAAGTGGCTGTTAAAAAATTTAATGTCTGACAATCCAAGCTTGGCAAATAGGAAGATAATCTTTTGTGCCTAGTGGTTGGCATTCAGAGGCTTTCCTTTCATTATAAAATATAAATGCATTGTTCCTACTTGAGGCAGTTTAGATTATGAAAGACGGCAGATGTATAATGTGTCCAGTTTTGATTGTTTCAGGTAGGAAGGTGGAACCCAGCAGACAGAAATGCAGATGCCACATACTTAATGAAAATGAGTTTTACAAATGTATTTAATAAAGTCTGAATGGTTTCTGCTAATAGCAGCAGCCCAATTACATAGCTATATAAACATAAAAATGTGGAGTAATCAGGTGGTTCTGCTGGCTGAATATTGCAGTTACAGTTCAGAAAAATCCCCTGCTTATTCAGAAGAGCTTAATTTGGCTGTTAATGTTAGCAGCAACATGTCATGTAGAGTGCACCAATGACTGTGAAGTCAAAGTATTGCAGAAATAGCCTGGTAAAGCATCATTTTTGCTTATGCAATTTTCTGGTATTTTGCAGTGTGCATCGTAATGCAGACCAAAACAGTAAATGACAAAAGACTTTCTATTTAGCTTTGGCAGTGTTATTTGCAGATGTGTATTGTTTGAATAGGAAAGGTTAAAAGGGTGTTGCTGTGTCTCTCAAGAAATTAGAACATAAGTACCCATATAAGCTACGGCTCCAAAGAAAAAGCACTAAGGCCCAGCTATTCAAAGGTATTTAAGCACTTAACTCCTGTTCTGGCAAGTATATTCTCTTGAAATCAGTGACAATTAAGTGTTCAAATAAGAATTAGGTTCTCAAATGGCTTTGCGGATATGGACGTATGTCCCAGAATGAAACAGGTTAAAAACTTCAATTAGAATATAAGTGGATCATAATCCAATAGCCCAGCTACAAGAAAATGGGTTTAGTGATGCTATTTCTCTCCTTAGCCACTCAAACAAAATTTTAATGATGGTCTTATAAAACAATCTTACCATACACAAACCACTTAAACCCTCAAATCCTTGAATCATCAATATTTCGGTCCTCATGACTTTTCTTACCATAGACCAATAGAGAGAGCTTTGCATTGTTTTCCAAGTCCCAGATGTGATCCTTCATTAAAATTTAGATTGATCCCTGAAGCAGATACTTCACAGATTCTTGCCTCTGATAAAATTCAATTATAATTTCTTAGTTATAAGAATAAGGTAGATGCTTGACTGTTCAACTGTTTGATGCATAATGTATGCATGTGGCATTTTTGCTTTCATTGTAAAGTTTCTGTCACGTTAGCTGCAACTCTTGGTTTCTGCAAACTCAAAGTAATACATTTCATCTCGGCATCAGATTAATTCCTCTCACAAGTGCAAGCTTCCCATAAGGAAAAAGAGTGGCATAAACCCAGGACTGGCTAGTGCTTACAGATACTGATGATCTTAAATCATTGCATTTTAGGCTCTTGGAAGGGAATATTTTTTTCTGGGTGTAAATAAGAGACATTGTATAAGTAGTCATTTCTCAAAAATTCTGAAATGCAAACCCAGAAATATTTTCTCAAAACACGTCTCTAAACAGCTTATGTGCAAAAATATATAGAAGGTGTCCACTTATAGGAGGCCAAGACATAAATGGGCTGCATGCCCATCGAAAAACTGTGCCTGTGAACTCTGCTGAAAGAATAAATCCCCAAGTAACTTCAAACTGGCAGAAAATCATGCCAGAAAAACTGTAGAAGAGATCATTCTGAAGTCAGCTTGTATAATGAGAATATTTTAAAAAGAACAAAAAAAAAAAAAAAACCCAAAACCCCCACACAAAATCCTTTTAAAATCCCACTAAATCTACCTAAATTATTCCAAACAAACCATTCTCAGAGTCTTACAGTGTATTTGAAATATTGAAATGAATCCATGCCATTTGTGCAGAGCTGATACTTCGCATTAGTTCTTACCAGATGTGCCCAGCTCCTATAATTTAAAGCTAACTTTACTGTTTTATCTTCTGTGTAGACCATTTAGGTTTTATTAAATACTTTGGTTAGCAGTGAACCAGCTTTTATAATTGCTTTTTTCTGAAAACAAAAACAATAAGAAAAAGCCAAAACACAAAACATGACAGTTGTAATTTTTTCACGATCAATAAAAAAAATGTCCAACTTTATGTTTTATGTGATTCTGTGATTTTTCTGCCTTTAGAGTTATTACTTGTTTTAATTTTTGTTAACTAGGGGCATCTTGTCCACATTGGTGGACAAGACTGGACTGTTGACAGTCCAGTCCTTAAGTATTACAAATTACTTTGTTAAGGTGGGTCGGCCCGGGGTGAGTCAGCCTAGGGTGGGTCGGCCCGGGGTGAGTCAGCCTGGGGTGGGTCGGCCCGGGGTGAGTCAGCCTGGGGTGGGTCGGCCCGGGGTGGGTCGGCCCGGGGTGGGTCGGCCCGGGGGGGTGGGGGGTGGGTCGGCCTAGGGTGGGTCGGCCCAGGGTGAGTCAGCCTGGGGTGAGTCAGCCTAGGGTGGGTCGGCCTAGGGAGAGTCAGCCTGGGGTGGGTCGGCCTGGGGTGGGTCGGCCTGGGGTGGGTCAGCCTGGGGTTAAACAGCCTTCCCCTGGCATCAAGACTTGCTCCCTTAAAAAAAAGAGGAGGGTGATTGTTATTGGTGATTCCCTACTGAGGGGAACAGAGGGCCCCATATGTCGGCCAGACCCTGCTCACAGGGAACTTTGTTGTCTCCCAGGAGCTCAAGTTGCTGATGTTACCAGAAGGCTGCCTAGTCTGGTGCAGCCCTCTGACTATTATCCATTAATAATTATGCAGTTAGGGAATGACGATGTTGCAACTAGAACTCCCAGGGCTATCAAGAATGACCTCAAGGTCCTGGGGGATCTAGTGGAGGACTCAGGTGCACAAATAATTTTTTTGTCTATACCCTTAGTTGCAGGAGGGAATATGAGAAGGAACAGGTCAGCAGCTGTAGTCAACAAGTGGCTTAGAGATTGGTGCAGTCAGAAGAATTTTGGGTTTTTTGATCTTGAAAAACTTTCTACTGCACCAGGTCAGCTGGTAACAGATGGAGTACATCTGTCCCAGAGGAGGGGAAAGGTCACAGTACATGAGAATGGCCTGTCCCCCAAAGGGAAAAAGATTCTGGGAAGGGAATTAGCAAGTCTCATTGACAGGGCTTTAAACTAGCTTCGAAGGGGGAAGGGGCTGAAACCAGTCCCCCCAGACAGGAGTCTGAGGGTGGTAAGCTGGAGTCAGGGGCAAAACCAGCAGCCCAGCTGAAGTGCATGTACACTAATGCACGAAGTATGGGCAACAAACATGAGGAGCTGGAAGCCTTGTTGCAGCAGGAAAGATATGATGTAGTTGCCATCACGGAGACGTGGTGGGATGACTCGCATGACTGGAGCGCTGCAATTGACGGCTACAGGCTATTCAGGAGAGACAGGCAGGGAAGAAGGGGTGGAGGGGTGGCCCTGTACATCAGGGAGGCTCTTGATGCCATTGAGCTAGAGATCAGGGATGATCGGGTTGAGTGCGTGTGGGTAAGAATTAGAGGGAAGACCAGCAGGGCAGACATCCTGGTTGGAGTCTGTTATAGACCACCCAACAAGGAGGATGATCTTGATGAAGCATTCTATAGGCAGCTTAAGGCTGTCTCAAGATCGCCTAACCTTGTTCTCGTGGGTGACTTCAACCTGCCTGATATCTGCTGGGATCACAACATAGCAGAGAGGAGGCAATCTAAGAGGTTCTTAGAGTGCATGGAGGACAGCTTCTTATCCCAGGTGCTGCGCGAGCCTACCAGGGGTAAGGCTATGCTTGACCTCCTCTTCACCAACAGGGAAGGGCTGGTGGGTGATGTGGTGGTCGGAGGGTGTTTAGGCACCAGTGACCACGAGATAATTGAGTTTTCAGTATTCAGCCAAGCCAAGAGGGGGAGCAAGAAGACCTCCACTCTGGACTTCCGGAGGGCGGACTTCAGCCTACTCAAGGAACTAACTCAGAAGGTTCCTTGGGAAACAGCCCTTAAAAAACAAAGGGGGCCAGGAGAGCTGGACCTACTTCAAGAAAGAACTATTGAAGGCGCAGGAACAGACTGTGCCAGTGTGCCGGAAGATGAGCCGCCGGGGCAGACGGCCAGCCTGGTTGGGTAATGAACTTCTAAAGGAACTAAGGGAAAAAAAGAGGGTGTATTATCTTTGGAAGAAAGGGGAGGCAACCCATGGAATGTTTAGGGATGTTGCTAGGTCTTGTAGGAAGAAAATTAGGGAGGCAAAAGCACATTTGGAGCTCAGACTGGCCTCTGCTGTGAAGGACAACAAAAAGTCCTTCTATAAATATATTAATAGCAACAGGAAGGGCAAGGAGAAGCTCCACTCCTTGGTGGGCATGGAGGGGAATATTGTAACAAAGGATGAGGAAAAGGCAGAGGTGCTTAACACCTTCTTTACCTCAATTTTTACTAGCAGGACAGAACGGCTTCCAGACAGCTGGCCTGCAGAGCTGGCAGAAGGAGCCAGGGAGCAGCATAGTTTTCCCCTGTTCCAGGATGGGAGAGTTAGAGATCTTCTCAGCCGCTTGGACCCCCACAAGTCCATGGGACCGGATGGGATCCATCCTAGGGTGCTGAGGGAGCTGGCAGATGAGCTGTCCAGGCCGCTCTCCATCATTTTTCAGCAGTCCTGGCTCACTGGAGAGGTCCCAGAAGACTGGAAGCTGGCCAACGTGGTGCCCATCCATAAGAAGGGCCAGTTGGAAGAGCCGGGGAATTATAGGCCTGTCAGCCTGACCTCAGTGCCAGGCAAGATTATGGAACGGGTCATCTGGAGTGCGATCACACAGCACTTACAGGATGGCCAGGGGCTCAGGCCTAGCCAGCATGGATTTAGGAGGGGCAGGTCCTGCCTGACCAACCTGATCTCCTTCTATGATCAGGTGACCCGCCTGGTGGATGTGGGGAGGCCTGTGGATGTGGTCTACCTGGACCTCAGCAAGGCCTTTGACACCGTCCCCACAGCAAACTCCTGGCCAAGCTGGCAGCCCATGGCTTGGACAGGAGCACACTGTGTTGGGTTAGGAACTGGTTGGAGGGCCGAGCCCAGAGAGTGATGGTGAATGGCGCCACATCCAGCTGGCGGCCTGTCACTAGTGGTGTGCCCCAGGGATCAGTACTGGGCCCCATGCTCTTCAACATCTTTATTGATGATCTGGATGAGGGCATTGAGTCCATCATCAGTAAATTTGCAGATGACACCAAGCTGGGGGCAGCAGTTGATTTGCTGGAGGGCAGAGAGGCTTGGCAGAGGGACCTCGACAGGCTGGACAGATGGGCAGAGTCCAATGGCATGAGATTGAACACATCCAAGTGCCGGGTTCTGCACATTGGCCACAACAACCCCAGGCAGTGCTACAGGCTGGGGTCAGAGTGGCTGGAGAGTGGCCAGGCAGAGAGGGACCTGGGGGTACTCGTTGATTGTAGGCTGAACATGAGCCTGCAGTGTGCCCAGGCAGCCAAGAAGGCCAATGGCATCCTGGCTTGCATCAGGAACAGTGTGGCCAGCAGGAGCAGGGAGGTCATTGTGCCCCCGTACTCTGCTTTGGTTAAGCCGCACCTTGAGTACTGTGTCCAGTTCTGGGCCCCTCAGTTTAAGAAGGACATTGAGACACTTGAACGTGTCCAGAGAAGGGCAACAAGGCTGGTGAGAGGCCTTGAGCACAAGCCCTATGAGGAGAGGCTGAGGGAGCTGGGGCTGTTTAGCCTGGAGAAGAGGAGGCTCAGGGGCAACCTCATTGCTCTCTACAACTACCTGAAGGGTGGTTGTAGCCAGGAGGGGGTTGGCCTCTTCTCCCTAGCAACCAGCACCAGAACAAGGGGACACAGTCTCAAGCTGCACCAGGGGAAGTTTAGGCTTGAGGTGAGGAGAAAGTTCTTCACCGAGAGAGTGATTCGTCATTGGAATGGGCTGCCCGGGGAGGTGGTTGAGTCACCATCCCTGGAGGCGTTCAGGAGGAGACTGGATGTGGCACTTGGTGTCATGGTCTGGTTGTGAGGTTGTGGTTACAGGTTGGACTTGATGATCTTCAAGGTCTCTTCCAACCTTGGTTATTCTATTCTATTCTATTCTATTCTATTCTTCTATTCTATTCTATTCTATTCTATTCTATTCTATTCTATTCTATGGCTATTTTATGCCACTAGGAGGAAGGGGGGAAAAGGCATAAACTCCAGAGAGTATTGTACCTCTTCACTAGGAAATCAGTTCCATCTGAATGGGAAATAGAGAGGAGACAACAATAGCTCAATGGATCTTTTGCTTCTTGCTATGTGCTGCTGTAATCCAATCACTTGTGACAACACATGCAAGGTCATAAAAGGAAAGGCTACCCAAAAGTGTAATTTGGCATGTGGTATCTTTTGATACTTTACTTTTGGTTCACCAGGTTTTTGAGGTGAAATTAATCAATGTCTCAGATAGCATTGGGAGAAATGCATTTCTGGAGGTGCAAACTTCTTCACTGAAGGAAAAAACCCCATGAGTTCTGAATTTTTAGATGATGTCCAGTATTTCAGAAATCAAAGATGAAAAGCTATTTAAAGTGTAATTCAGTAGCAAAATGGAAACTTTTTAAATTGTGAAATTTAATTCTATAATGATAAATTTGTACCACATTTTATGTGGATCTATTACATAGAATTATATGGATATATATGCATTATATTACCAATGTCTATAGAACTGGATTCTAGTAGAAAAGACAACATCCTTAAAGAGAAATGGTTTTATTTTTTCCTCTTGAAAAATGGTACTGATATAGACTCAAAGCTTAGTAAGCCATTGTTCTGAATATTAGGAAGGCCAAACTCTATTCTGCAGAGCATTAAATGGCAAACTTCTGCACACTCAGGCTAGAAAATTTTTCAGAAGATATTTGCTAGTTTGCGTCATCCCAAATCACCATTAAGTAATGTACTTACAGCTGTTTCCCTGAAGCTACTTTAGGACGGATTTCTTCGGTCCATACTGCAGTCATTACTGTACATTGCTTACCAAAGTCTTAGTAACCTTTTCTTTAATATTTAAAAAAGTTTTCTTTAATATTTAAAAAAGTTTTCTTTAATATTTAAAAAAGTTTTCTTTAATATTGTTCTTCTCTCAATTTTCAGATGAAACACTGTGTATGCATGTTCAAAATCCTGTATATCTGGGGATTTTTTTGAGGTATTCCTCTCTGTTATTACCTAATAAATGTGAATATAAAATGTAACAAGTAAATTTTAAAGAAGTTCCTAGTGCCCAGTTTCCTACAATCATTAAAAAAAAAACTACAGAAGGAATGTCAAAATTATTTCCCCCTGAAACAGTTAAAACATTTACTGTGTAAATATCTGTCTTGTATTCCTCAGAAGGTGTCTAAATCTTTGCTTTTGTGATAAGTGGTAAGGTCATCTTCATCAGGCAGCATTAGAGGAAATAATTTTTCTCAGCTGTTTGTTTCCACAGCAGACTACAGAGAAGATATCAGAATGGTACTGTGATTTTGGTACCTTGGGGGAATGTTTATTATTTAGCTGTCATCATAAAAATTCAAAGCAGTGGATTAGCAAGGCAATCTTAAAGAGGGCTCTCCCCATTCCCCCACATTTATGTCTAAACAATTGTGAAAAGAAGAATTTTTAAAATGTCTGAAGAGAGGATATGTTGCCCTTAGAAACAATAACTTTGGGCACCCTAACAACTGCAAATTTTGATTTAGAAGAAGTCACAGATTATAGTAATTTTTTTTCCAGAAATCTCACCCAACATAAAGCTAGCTAATTACAGAAATAGCACCAAGGCAGTGATGTGAACATCGTATTAATTTTAACAGAAGCACTGAGATTTGGGGATGACTAAGTCCTTTTGGTTTTTCACATTAGAAAAGGTCTGTACCATGAAGTCACCATCAAACTCTTTGCACTGGTGTTTCTCTTTGGTGTGGTATCAGATAACCTATTTGGCACGAACAAACCTTTCCTTTGCCTACATAAGTCCTCTAGGAATGGGTTAGGTACTTCAAAGTGCTTTCATTCATTTGAAACTGAGACCACATTCTGGAGATACAAAGAATATGACCTGTAAGATCTGTCCTTTTGCCAATATCCACAGATGCTCAAAGAAACAAGACTGCACCAACTGTGCTTCCATCATTGCCTTATTTCCAGGAGGGATTATACAGCTCTGTACATGGCCTTCATATAGCACACTTCTTTTATTTGTTTATTTATTTATTTTTAAAACCTGAATTTGAAATTAATTTCCTATAATCTACAAAATTTTAGTAGGAATCTGTTTAAAGTGGCCAGTGAAAGATGCCAAAATGAGGGGGTACCTGAATTCTTACCCTTTCCCAGGTTTAGACACTGATTTATAGAATGTAGAGTGGGCATCTCTATGAGGTCAGGCTTACCAGCACATACCTTCTGATTAACATATCTAACAGTATTCCTTATTAATAAAAAAATAAAGCAAACAAGAAACAACCCACAGCAAACAGTTCTACTCACCTACCTCCTTGCTTTGTGTTCAGTGGTGAAAGAATGCACAGAAAAGGCAGAAAAGGCAAAAAACCTAAACTGTCCCAGAACTGAAACTTATTGCTGAAGTCCTCAGCCCAAATAACCAACTATTCAAATATGCAGACACATTTCCTGCTGAAGCCATGATGTAACACAGGAAAGAGTTTAAGACCTGTAAATTTAAATTAGTCTTACCTATTAACCACTTAGCATTTAGCTAATGATTTCCAACCCACATCTAATTAAGTCTTCTGAGCTGAGTGGAGCCAACCAGCCAAAGGAGCACAAGCAGCACCTGCTTCCACAGGTCCTGAGGCCCCTTCTCTGCATCACCACAGTACACATAAAGAGCAGAGGACAAGTTCCATCTCAAATATTTCCATTAGATATCTAAAATTTGTAGGGATGAACCTGAGTTATAGAATCAGTATGCATACAGAAAGATGAAGTGGTGTTGATTTGGCAGAGCCAGCACCACCACTTCTCTTACATTATCCAGAAACATGCCTAAATAGCAGGCTGAGTTACATCCCTTTTTGAGGAATTTGATGGTGAAAATTAATTTCCCTGTGAGAAAACTAATTTATTTTTCCATCTAGTGAAAACTAGTGAATGTCATAATATAAATACATGTATGGCATGCATCCTTGACTGTTTTTTATAATATGCCTGCTAGTCATGCACAGTATATTATAAAACTTAGACACTCAAAACCAAACATCCATTCTTTGTGTGAACAGTAAGGGACAACACCACAATCTATATCTGCCTCGGGGTTCAAGAAATATGAAACCTATAAAACCTCTTTGTTAAATTTGAGGGTAGAATCAGTTCCCAGGCAATTGACAAACAAATTAGAGTGTTATGCATATTCAAAGCAGAAGTGTGTGATGTTTGAAAGCTTGAGGGTTCTTTTGATTAGGCTTGGTATATACTGTTAAAATCTTGGAGCTGCTAATGATCAAAGTCTATTGCAGAGACAATAAATGTTCCCTCTGACAAAAAAGAATATACTGAATATTAATACATATATTTCTGGTAGGTATTAAATGGTCAGCCTGATAGGTAGAATATAAACCCTCTTCTATACTCTGTATCATATGTTCCATTTCTTAAAGTTGTTCCATTTTTCACACCATTATTGAATGCTCTTTCTCAGTTCAGCAGTCACAAGGGCACATTATTCTGACAGGCTGTTTTCCACCTGCAAAGTTTGAGAGCCCTTCCCTTTTCATTCTGCAATCAGCTCTGCTGCAAGCTTATGCAGAGATGCTCTGAAGTCAATCAGGTTTCATGCAAGTCTCCCAACAGGCAGCAGTAACATATTACTTAGCACTTGAACATGTTTGCAGGCACACAAGGCCATGGTGTGTCTGAAACTTTACTCACATTAAACAATTCCAATTCCTTGCCATTTCCAGGCTCTTGTCAAGTTTAGAGATGGTTCATGTTTCCTACCATCTGCCAAGAGAGAGGCTGTGAAGGAAGCAACATAGTTCACCTGGGATCAAAACACCCTCTGAAGGTGCATATTTTCCTCCTTTTTCTCTAGACACAGAGTCTGAAGCAATTCCTAATTTAAGCAGCACAGTCAAGTGCTTAACATCTGTGACGATCAGCCACATCAATTATCCTCTTTGCTTTGAAAGTTGTTATGAACTATAACCATATACATTTGCTGAAAGAACAGTGGTCATGTATAATTATAATCTATTTATGTGATTTTGACTGTACAAAATATTAATAATAAATACTTATCTAACAATTAATGTAGTATATTTGTGGTTCTTTTTACCTGAAAAGCTTAAATGAAAGATGCATCTCTAGAAAATATACAATGGACAGAATGAAACAATCTCCAGGTAGGGCAGAGGGATTGAATAAGATAAGCAACAATAATCCATGCTAGCTAAGGATCTTCTGTTTATCTTTGACAATTTCCTTTACCTTACATTGGTATTCTTGTAAGAATTTACTTAATGCATTCTTAACAACTTCATTATTGCCCTGGAATTCACACATAGGGCGCCCTCTTTCTCTGACTCAGTTTCTCATTTTTGACATGGAAAAAAAAATCACATTTTCAAAATTAACAGGAGTGTTTCCACTCCAATGCAATAAAGGTTGAGAGTTTTAGATATTTTATTGATACAGATTGCAAATGTGATAAGTACTTCTACCATCTGCATTTGCAACCCTAATAATGGAAATAAACAAAATTATCTTTGAATTCCACTTTCAGAAAAACATAGCAGTATTCATAATTTATTTGCTTTATTTCCATAGTAAAAATTGGAACTCTAGTGCAAACTACAAGAAAATAAAGTGCTTCCTGCCCTGTAGCACTTTCTCTCTTATCTGCTCATACACTGTATTTTTAAGTTCCATTTAGCCTCTTCACATTTTTTTTCAAATTAATCTTCATCCTGCCAGGTCCTCCAGTTCCATTTTTAAATAAATAATAAAATATTAGAAGTTTTAGGGTTAGGAGTACCAGGAGGTTCTGCCTGCTACTGATATCACTGCTCTATATTAATGTGTGCTCCCAAAAATGTGGAAGCAGGACTTGAAGAACTCAAAAAAGTACCCTTCAAAAAAATGCTACAAACCTAAAGCTGAGCCATCTGGAGCAAGAGCAATGCCTGCCATGAACTTATATACTTCAAACTCTGAAAGGTTTTCAAGCTGAATAAATTCACATCTGTCAGAGAAACAGGCAGACTTTTATGCAGTAGAATGCAACACAGTAATTAAGATGCAATTAAAATTATAATTAGAGAGCCATATCTAGTGTGCTCACAGTAATCTGGTACAGACAGAAATGAAGGCCCCATCTAAAGTAGAAACTGATCTAATATCTGCTGATATCTTCTCCTGGGGAACTTGCCCCTTCTCCAAGAATGGCTGCCCTGTGAAAAAGGACTTTGGGGTGCTGATGGATGAGAAGCTGGACATGAGCAGACAGTACTCGTGAGCAGACAGTGCAACCCAGAAGGCAAATTGCATCCTTGGCTGCATTAAAAGAAGTGTGGACAGCAGATCCAGAGAGGTGATTCTGCCACTTTATTCTGCTCTGATGAGACCTCACCTGGAGTACTGCATCCAGCTCTGGAGCACTGCATCCAGCTCTGGAGCCTTCAAAATAGAAAGGACATAGACCTGATGGAGTGGGTCCAGAGGAGGGCCACAAAAATGATCAGGGGTTGGAAAGCCTCTGCTACAAGGATAGGCTGAGGGAGCTGGGGTTGTTCGGTCTGGAGAAGAGAAGGCTCCAAGGAGACCAAATAACAACCTTCCAGTACCTGAAGGGGGCCTACAAGAAGGATGGAGTGAGACTGTTTACAGAGGCCTGTAGCAATAGGATTAGGGGTAATGGCTTCAAACTAGAGAAGAGTAGATTTAGATTGGATTTTAGGAACAAGTTCTTTACCCTGAGGGCAGAAGAACACTGGAAGAGGTTGCCCAGGGAGGTGGTTGGGGCCCTATCCCTGAAAATATTCAAGGTCAGGCTTGACAGGGCACTGGGTAACGTGATCTGGTTGAGGATGTCCCTGATTACTGCAGAGAGGGTTGGACTAGGTGACCTTTGGAGGTCCCTTACAACCCAGATTCCATGTACTCCATGACTGCTTTGCTTGATTCAGACTTTAGGCAGCCATTGCAGGCTGTGTCACCAAAACTTCAGTCTAGGAGTCTGAATCAAGATCTCACTTGAGTGAGGCAAAGCTGCATAGTGCGTGTACATTCAGCACATGGACAGATTTGTCATGGAAAAAACAGCAAGGTGAAAGGGACTCTAATCTCCCCCAGAAGCGTGAGCTGATGTGCTCATCACTCAGTAAGGAGGCAAGGGACTGCATGGTTAATGATGCTATAGGGGCTGTACACCCTTTACACTGACCCCACATCCAAACATCCTTATTGAAGAATGACTTTATTTCTGTATATTTTATCATGTGTGATACTGTTTCTTCTTTCCTTTCCTCAGAATTGTGATTTAACTAAAATGCAGCTATTAAGGGATATTTTACCTATTGTCTTTTCACAGTAATGAAAGTTATTGTGCATTTATGCCAATCTGAAAGTAAGAGGTATTCAACTCAGTTTCCTTTAGGAGATTTTAGAAATTATAACAGCTGTTTCTAATATTTAGATTTTAAAGTAATCTGTGATATTAACTATTTCAAGGAACCTGATAACAATGTCTATGTGCAGCAGAATCAGTGTCTTCATGAGAGCTTTTGCTTTAAATATATGAATGTCTTTATAGAAGAGCATGACACAGCCTTACTCATCTTGACAGGTTCAAGGCAATGATGGATGATTTCTGAGAGGAACTTCTGTTGCTATGGTTTATGTAGTATGAAAGGGAAGTGACAGTAAACAAGCTACTGAGTAAGTGTTCAGAAACACAGTGGTATTGTTTGCATGTGTTACATACAATAACTTTTAATAACTATCATCAAAGAACACTGTGGTCTGCAGCTGTCATAACAGAGTGACAATGTATTATGCAGAAAGGTGTAGTCTTATAATTTTAACACTGAGTCTTTAGTAGGATAAAAACAGGAAATTAAAAGCAAACATCTCTTCTGAATTCCCTTTTTTGTTCCCAGGCAGACCTGCATGAGATAATTGCATGTGCCTTATGAAGAAAGGCTAAGAAACCTGGGGCTTTTTAGTGTGGAGAAGAGAAGACTGAGATGGGATTTAATAAATGTATAAATATAAGAGGCCTCAGTGTCAGGAAGGAAGGGACATCCTCTTCTCACTTGTGCCCTGTGATAGGACAAGGGGCAATGGATATAAAGTACAGCACAAGAAGTTGCACCACAACATGAGGAGGAACTTCTTTACTGTAAGGGTCACAGAGCACTGGAACAGGCTCCCCAGAGAGGTTGTGTAGTCCCCTTCTCTGGAGACTTTTGAGACCCATCCAGATGTGTTCCTGTACAACTTGCGCTAGATTCCATGATCCTGCTCTGGTAGGGCAGTTGGACACTATGATCTCCAGAGGTTCCCTCCAATCCCTAACATCCTGTGATCCTGTGATAATACAACCAGGATACTATATAATACCTCTAACAGTTTAGACATGAAGACATGGCAAATTAGGAGTTCAGAATGGTCATTGGTTTACGATAAATGTGCTTGAGTACATAGCTGTTGTGCAACTGTCATCATAAAGGATTGTCAGAAGCATCTTTGGAAGCAACTCCATTAAGAACATGTGATGCTTTTAATTTATTTGCTCCTTACTTCTGACATGAATTCTTGACTTCTTGAAGCCCTGAATATTTCAGAGAGGCCACAATTTCACTCCTGACATGAGTAAGCCTTTCTAGTTTTAATAACAATACAAACATTTGCTATTAGAATACCATATTTTTCTGCATTTCTTTCCTTGAATCATCACTAAGTTTAAAGACATGATTACACAATGAATGTGGATTTTATGCCTCTATTTTAAGAATATAACCATTCAGCCAAGTGTACTGCATATGGTGAAGAACCTAGTAATGACCTGAATTATGTACATAAGTGCAAAGAGAACAATCTTAGAGCTGAAAAAGCAAAGCTAAAAATTTATTGCAAAAATACATCGACTTAATGATAAATATAATTCATCATAAATAGTGCTTTATCTAGAGTCACAAATTGATTTATAAAATGGGCATAATCATGAGACACCTCAAATCAAAGTTAGTTATCAAAGTGGTTGAAAAGCATATTTTAGAATATAGTGTTCAACTCACCATAATAAAGCCTTAAAATGGTTCTTTTCACTAACATGCAGCTAAAGCAGACTTTGATTCCAGCAACCTAGTTGGGGACGTCCCTGCTTACTGTAGGGCACTTGGACTAGATAACCTCTAAAGGTCCCTTCCAACCTTGTCCATTCCACGACTCTCTGAAACACATCTTCTGTGTTGCTTTATTGAATATCATTTTATGCTCTTCTAATCTATGCTAATGACCACAATAACTCCCACATTAGAACAAAATTGAACTATTACTCTGCTGTTAGGGAAAAAAATCACTAGCAGGCATAATATCTAGTTTACACAAATTTAAAGATCAAAGTTTGTCTTCAGTGCAAGCATGGGGATAATTTGGCCAAAGGCTATAAAACTTGTGTACTAACAATAAAAATGTGACCATCAATATTAAGTCTTTGTTATGCTGCTGAAACATGCCTGGTGTTACATCGATTGAACAGAAAACAACCATGAGAAAAGAGATCAGTGAATTGCATGTGGGAAAAAAAATCATGTAAAAGGAACTCACATTTAAAAATCTTTTCAACTGCTGCACAGACTTACTTGAAATGTAGGATACATGATAATTTATATAATAACCATATTCAAAATACAAGTATGGTAAATGGGGTACACATACTAAAATCAGGTACACAGATTATCTGCTTCCACTGAAGTCCTGTCTTGGTAAACCCTTAATCCTTGTTTCTGCCACTGTCTCTTCTAGTAGTATGAGAAAACTTCCACAAAATATGCTACAAGGTTTTTACTAGGCTCAGACATGACGGTAACCAGAAAAATCTGAGGTGATAATGGGCCTGGAGACAATAATTCAAGGCCTTGTCTTTGAGAAGTACAATGACAGATGTTAAAGCATAACTGCTGGGTTTGGTTTTTATAAAGATGATGCATGCCTGGGGAAGTACACAGGCTGAAAGGACGAAAATAAAAATAATCTGATTTTTTGTTTATTTAATTGAAATTTAAGAAAACATTATTTAGAGTGGAAGTTACATTGTATTTATGTGGAGGATTTTAATTAAAAAAGAACACTCCTTGGGTTCTAATTCTCATGTGCTCAATAAAGATCTTGTGTATTAGCCTAGAAATCCATCAATCACCTTGCACATTTTAATAACACAGCATAAGTTTCCTGTGGAGTTTTATAGAGTGATACATCCCTTTCTAGAAAATTTTTATGTGCACTAGTCCCCCAAAATTTTTCAGACAAAAACTTATTGCAGCAGAATTTAAGCTTCAGCAAATCTGCAGACCAGATTCACAAAACACAGTAATAGATTGTATAAATAATTTGAAAATATCAGCTTTTTAAGTACTTCATTGGCTATTCAGCTGAGCCAGTTTTCATTATCCTTTTCCCTGTAGTTTAAGCAATTTTTATTATTACCATTCCTCAGTGATTCTATTAAAACAGATTGATCTTGTCTTTCAGACAAAAAATTTTCACACCTGAGAAAATAACATGATTTCGTTTTACCAAACCAATTTCCACAATAGTTTCAGTACTGCCCTTAATTTGTTTCTGTATAACCATGAGAGAAAAGTATCAACAAGTTTCACAAAGCTGTACAGCTCAATGGATCTTCAGAGAAGATCTTGTAACCCACGCTCAAAGATATCCACACACCCCAGTGAGGTGAATGTGATCTGTAATTAAAATTGGGACAGTAAGAAGATTGCTCTAACTACAGATCCGTTTTCACTCTGCCACAGTTACAAGCTAATACTCCCCAGTGGAAAAAAAAAAAGGAAAAAAAAAAAAAAGAAAAGAAAAGAAACAGCCATTACCCCTGTATTCATTTAAGCTGCTGGTGTAAGGCACTGCTCTTTGGACAGCAGACGCTTTAATCAGCTGCTTGTTCATTTTCTAATGAAACTGTCTGGAAGTGTCTGAAGGGTGATGTGCTTGAATTACTGCATAATCTTTGGCAGTGCCTTATGGACATTCTGCTATTTATTTTCTATTTCCTCAAACTATAAGCACTCCTTAATTTCCATTTTGTAATACATGTGTCTATCACAAGATCAGAGCTATTTAGCTATTCAATAACATTATGAAATCAATAGGCTTTAGCTCCTGAATATATAATGGAAATTCAAGAGGATGATTCATTGTAAGTTTTGTGAAAGCAGAAACAGAAAAAGATTCAAGTCCTCAGGAGGACAGAGGATGCTTTTTAATGTGATGAAATGTTAGTATTTTTTTAAAAACCCCAATATTGTAGAAGACTATTTCCATGGTTATGTTAAATCCCACTTTTCTAAGTTACAATTCCATTTTACTGTGAAGGTAATAGTCCCAGAAATCTTTTGAAGACTATTACTGTGAACTCGTTTAGTACAGAGAATTTGTTACCTTTCCTGTTTGGAGGGGCAGATTATGAGCTCCTGAAATAAATAATATTTTTATTATTGTTAATGATAGATTACTGCTGGGGATCCTCAGTTGTCTCAATGCATCTCACTATTTCAACTGCTTTAGAAAAAAGATCACAGTATCACCAAGGTTGGAAGAGACCTCAAAGATCATCGAGTCCAACCTGTCACCACAGACCTCATGACTAGACCATGGCACCAAGTGCCACGTCCAGTCCCCTCTTGAACCCCTCCAGGGACGGTGACTCCACCACCTCCTCGGGCAGCCCATTCCAATGGCGAACGACTCTCTCGGTGAAGAACTTTCTCCTCACCTCGAGCCTAAACTTCCCCTGGTGCAGCTTGAGACTGTGTCCTCATTGCTGCAGTGGTAAGTTTAGTTGAAACAGACAATGATGTGGAAGAGAAAATAATAGATGCAGAAATCATCCTACATGATTAAAGCATATTGTTGGGCACCATCAGAATAAAACACAGCTAAAATGTGAAGAAACAGTATAACTAAAAATAAGCAACAAAATAATGGGAGTATAAACAGAAAATGCTATACGCATTGAGCAAGCTGGGCAGCTACCTCTTAGTTTGTGTCATCACCATGAGACATTGTTGCAATAGCAGTTTCTGTTTACAGATGTTTTCCTTTGACCTTATTAGTATGGCTGTCACAAAGACACAGCTGTCACAAAGACACAGCTGTCAAATTCACAGCAAAAAAAAATGGGAAAAGTGTTGATCTTACATTAATCACTACAGCAGGTTCTTCCTTTCTGATCTTTTTTTCCCCATGTTGGCACTATTTTATATTAAATTAATCAGTTGGTATGATTTTTAGGACAACAGAAGAATTACTGAAGGGGATAAAATCAATACAACAGTGTAACTTGGCTTTTAATTCACTGTTGAGCTACAAAATACCATGTTTCTCATTCCCACTTGTCTTACAAGATTTCCTACAAGACAACAGAATTATTTCACATGTATTTTTATTTCATTTAGTTTTAAATACTACTATCAAGTCACTACACAGCTCCAAATACTCTGTCTTTACCTCAATTTATCCAAATAAATGCTAACAATTGTTATTAATAATAATTTTGAAGTGTGTCAATCCATGGACAAATAACAGTAATCTTTTTCAGACTCAAATTTGGCCTGTAGGATTTCGTGTGTGCGTGTGTGTGTGTAGTCAGCTCACATTCCAACTTCAAGTTAATGTCTTCTTTTCTCTCAAAAAATGTACATCCCTCTGTTAGCATAATCAGATTCTTTCTACTTACCATCAGCTATTGCTCTGAAGGAAAAACCTTTGAAGCATTATCCTTAATACTTCCCCAGGAATAAATTTTTAATCATGTTGCTTGATAGTTTAAATTCACTTACCCATGTCCAGTGTAGACATTTTGATTATGATTAAGTTGCTCATCTTCTCTGAAACATCCTCAATGGACAATGACCCACATGGAGTTTGTGAATAGGACAGAGGAGACCTACATTGTTCTGTGGTTGCTGGAGAGCAGGCAGAATGCTTTAATATGTCTAAGCTGTCACCAGATGCCAATGTTTAGGGCAACTGAATTTCACCTTTAGTAATGAAAGCAAAGATGGAAGAATAAAGGAGCTTGACCTGCTTGCTCACCTTTTAAAATGATCTATTCCAAATGAGGTTAAGGAAGACAGAGTCCCTACTATGGCAAATGAAAGTCTTGGCTGTGCATTTCTGACAATAGCTGACAAAACGTAAGAAAGAGCCTGCAAGTACCTAGAGGCTGATGTGCATCAAGGGCATGGGTAATACAGCGTAAAACCCAAAAATAAAATCTAGTGTGATGCAGGGAGTGTAACCAAATACTGTTAATACAGGAGATAGTTAGAAGCTATATTAGAAATACCTTCTTAACACCTATAAAAATCAAATTGTTAAACAGTCTTTGAAAAGATGCCTTTGGTTCTTAACTGTTGACACCTGACTAGACAGAACAAGGAAGATCTTCAATAAATGTTATGCGAAGAGCAAGTCTGCACTAGAAGAAGGTGTGACCCAACAGACCTTTTTCCATTCCTACCCACTGTGTTATATATAAGAACATCCACAGTCAGACTTCTTTTCCAGCACCATACTTCATTAAGAATATGACTCACCATCTGCTGTTTAAATTGTTCTCTAAGCTTTGTTCACAGTTATTAAGAACAATGTACATAGAGTGCTACTTTTTGAGGGGTAAGAGACCTTGTGGGAGGAAAGTCATCAAAAAACACTCAGTTCCTGTATTCACATAAAAGGTTTCTGGGGGGGAAATGGTATCTCACAGGACTGAAATGTTGTGTAGTCGGTATCTTCTTGACAGATAAACAGGTTCATTTACTCTCAACTTACTGAAATTATAACATATAAAGACAGGCTAGACAGTGAATTCTGCTTCTGATATTCACCTCAGCTTGTCATTAAGCAGTATTTGCTAGGTGGAAGTCAAGAATTCCCCACCTCTGAGGCACAGCATCAGGTGAAATATGAAGTTCACTGAGTTGCAGGTGATAGGGTTCAGCTCCTTATACATACAGGGGCAATCTGACTAAGAATCTATAGGTTTTACCAAGATACTTACCACCCTAAAACAGTCAGAAGCATAGCCCATGCAAGGGCCCTAGCATGCAAAAGCTGATGTGTGGATGGATGACCACTTGTCCTGTGATGTCTCTTAACTCTTGCTGAATTTGTGCATGGAGTTGCTACCACTCATGCAAGTAACCATCTATCACAAAATTGCCTCCAAAATTAGTGTCAAAGTATGGCTTTAAAAATGGCTGTATTCAAAACTAGTAAACTACACAGTGCTGGGGTGTACAATGATCCATACTGTTTAATTGCTAGTATGCTTCATCACACAATTTGGCTTCTTTGGTGTGCAACTCATTCCAATAATGCTTAGGCAAGATAACATTGGCTACCTTCTGGCAGAGTATGCCAGGCAAATGCACATCACATTGAAGAAAAGATAGGTTACCCATAAATATGCAGATCATACTCTACTACTTTGTCTCAGCTACCTCTGTTCACTAGCACATGTAGCAGACAGGATTGAAAGGAGCTGAAGGAAGAGTGTCTCATTCTTCCAAACCTCAGTAGTGACATTCCAGTACATGCGACTTGAAATAGTCCTAGAAGATGATGTTCTGTTGTGTCACCATAAATGATTTACAGATTTAAGCATGAAGAATTCACCCTCAGTAACAGCAGATCTTGGGCTAACAAGGTTAATTAGGAGAGAGTGATTTAGATACGCAAGAAGATCAAAACTGAAGGTCAACACTTCCAGTAGATATTGTACCTTCACTAACAGGAATACAGTCATCTGGCAGAAACTCTGTTTTCTAGCAGAACTTAAACAGGAACTAATTCGTATTGAAATCACACAGGTTTGGGCACAGGTGAACCTTTCTTGGTTTAACATAGATAGAAACAATTTGGGGATTCCTTTTCACACCTGTGTCACTTTCTATTTGGTATAAACTCAGAAATTTCACTGCAAAACTCAGCAAAAATTGCAACATTTAAAAATAATATAATAATAAATATAATAATAAACATTTCAGGGGGAAAATCCAATAAAAATGTGCATAATGAGCAAGACAAAAAGGAAATTGCAGGAATAGATAACAGGAATTTAAGAATTAGGACAGGTGAATGTAAATTGATGTAAACTGACAGTTTTTAATGAAGCTTGTGGCCATTCACTTAGCTCCTGCCCAAGTTTTGGCCTAACAGAACGTTCATGCTGAGGCCTGATATTTGCTGGGAGCTGCACTAGATAAAGTCAGATTGACTAAGTATGTTCTGTAAATGTAGAGATCGAAATGAATAAATATTCAAAGCAAGGCAGAAATGCACGTGAGCTTTGAAAATATGTTGACAAATCTGAACAAATATTTCTAAGGTGCTATTGTGCAGTCTTCATAATCCTCTAAAGTAGATGTTAACTGAGATAGTGTGTTGCAGATGAATACTTTTTATGCTTCTGGGAATTATACTTATGGATTTGGTTCATTTGAGATTTTAAATGTTTGGTGTTCATTCTACCTATACTTAATGCAGCTTAACTGTGTCTAAAAGAACAAGTAAAATTTGTGGAAAAATAACAAAAATTGTATTTTGTTGAATCTGTTTACATATTTCATCTTATACATTATCTTACTTATTTAGCTATGTGAAAGCTATTGTGTATCTAAGTATATCCCACTTACTTGTACTGAAGATTTTGGCAGTTGTGAATGAAAAAGTCTTCTCTAAGTTTGTAGAATTGAACAGATTTACTGACTACCTTTTTTTTTCCTTCTATGTAAACTCTCAGGATGGCTAAAGGAAATATTTGCATCATAAAAGGAAATCCAGAACTGTCCAACGTATATCAAAGAAGTCAGTAATGTAAATAACAGCAGCCCATTAGACAGATTATGTTATGTCTGTAGACATGCATAAGGCCCAGCAAAATATATTTTTTAAATCAGGAAATACTTATTTTTGTTTAGAAGAACACTTCAGTCTGCTGGTATGAAGGAAGCAGAGCATATTCAGCACTCCTTATTAAAAGTTGATAGGGGTTTGCTGAGCTATTAGAAATGCTTCTCATTCAGGAGTGGCAGTACAAGTCAAAGTTCACAGACTGACAATCCTAGGAAGTTTTTAAATCATATAACGTAAACTAACATTTCTGTAAATAATAGAAAAAGCATTATTATTTTCACCATTTTCTCTTCCACTTGTCTGCTAACACCAGTTTAGGGCAAAATTTCTCAGAATCTCAGCACTGTGAACTGAAAAGATGGGAATGCCATGTTCAGAATTTAAAGTGATGGTTTACAGAAAACTGTAGGCATAAATGAACTTTAGGTTTGTAGGTTTGTGCCCGAGATTTGAACCTGATCCTATCCCAGAGTGTACATAAACAATCATAGCTGAGTAGAACTGAAAGCAGAATCTGACCTTCCACCACCTGAATATTGTAACTTAATGACTTCACAATAATTTTCACAGGCATTACGTCATTATCAACATTATCAACACTTCAGTTTGTAGAGCAGTACTGGATCTCAAGCTTTGGAGCGTACACTATTACAAACCTAACCTGGAAAGATAATTATCTTTGTATACCAAGTCTAATGCTTTCCTATGATGCTGGTCCAGACAATTGATTGCCTGTTTCTAATCCAAGTATTTACTTTTTCAAAAGTACACTTCCTAAATTAAATTGCTTGATAGTTTCATCTGGAGTACACTGTTCAGCATAACCATGATTTAAAACTGGATTTAATCCATAAACTATCATATGCCACTTCTGCCGCAGCCAGCTTTTATATTACTCAATATAAGAAAAACACTCTCTGTATAGCCAAGCAATTATCTCTATGAATAACCTGATCAACTTTCCTTCTATAGTTTAATTTGTGTAAACATTTTAATCACCTTTAAGGTGGTAGCCCCTATCTACGCACTGGTTTTTTACCATGAATTTTCCATTTCCTTTTCTTAATTTACATACTATTTAATTGTCTCATTTAAATGCACTTTTGTTTTTAATTAAAAATGGCTTGAGTAATGATGTAGGAACTATATTCTTCAGGGCCTTTTTATTTCCAATTCTAGCCACCTGTGAATTATATCTTCTTTAATACTTGAGGGAAGACCTGCCATTAGGAAGACCATAATAAATATGACTCCTTTTCAGAATACAAATGAAAAATACACCTACACTTGAAAAATTACTAGGCCTCTGAGAGGACTTAGATCATTATTTATTTTAAGTCCCTGAAGACTACGAAACTGTGACAAACAGTTCTCATTACCTATGCTCTGTCTACATTTTATCTATTACAGACTTCAGGGCAGACAGTTATATATTTATAATATATTCAATACAAACCAAGAAATTTGTGAAATTCCAATAAATAGTTACACAGACTTATTGTGTCCATTTTAGGCTGTGCCTTTAATAAAGGGACAGTTGCTGGAACACTCTGGCTGAATGTTTTGATATTAAAATGAAAACATTCAGATATTCTAAATGAATTTCATTGGTAGAATGCAACTTTAAGTTTTAGTTCAGTTTGAGTCTCAGTCTGTTCTGTCGGTGTCTGTTGGCCTGTCTGTTTCTCTCTCTCTCTGAAGCAACAGCTGCTGGACGGAGGCGACCTTGAATTAACAAAGCTAACCAGATAAGAACACTAATTCTTGCACACGCTTTGAGCTAACAGAATTTTCTCCTTAATTGCCTTTTTCTCTCTCTCTAACCCTTTTTGGGAAAAAAAGGGAGGTAGGGGGGGAGGGGGGTACAGGGCTGGGGTGGGACCCTCCTGGCTGGAGGAGGAGAAAGGTCTTCTGTATTACATTCATTGCTGTATATTTCTGTATATATTGTAAATACCATATATTGTGTACATATTCACTGCTTTTCATTCCTGCTTTGTAAATATAGCACATTCATTCTGCTTCTCCGACTGAGTTAGCTGTGGTTTCTTTGTGTGTGGGGGAGAACTTTCTCTCACCACCACACTTATCCATATTCAAATAAGAATTTGACTGGTCAAACTTCTTATAGAAATTTTTATAAAACTGCTGATAATATTTTGATTGGATTTGCAAACATCCCCGGGGCAAAAGCACCTCTGATCTGAAGTTGAGTTAAATGACTGGGTCTAAGAGTTTTCTCACCTGAAAATATAAATTTAGCACAGTTAAATTTACATTTTCTAAACAAAATATTACCCAAACATTTTGTTATCACACTCACCTTCCCTTTATATCAAAATTTTGCATCACAACCTGTCTCGAAAACACTTCTTAGACTCAAATCAGGGGTTTCCACTTACTTTTTCAATAGTAATTCATTCTTATGTCACTATTTTGCTCTCATTGAACTGCATCTCAACCAGCAGACAATTCAGTGAAGAGACTCAGTTTGAATTCTTGCTTCGTTTAGTCCCACTCAACTGAACAATAATGCTGGTGATCACTAACGACCATGGCTTTCTTCTGACAGTTTTGTGTAATTTGTCCAAAATCTACACAGTGTTTGAATTTCACATTCCCCTGAAATTAAATGTGTGCACTGCAGAGAGATGACCTTTTTCTGTAGTGCTCATCCCAATACACTCAACACTTGAGATCTGAGAGCTTCAGAACTACCTTTCCAAAATTATAACTTACAGGATTCATTAAACAATAAAAGACATCTGTTATACAGAACCTATTTAGGAACTCTTATATGCTACATATATATTGGGGCAAATGTTTGTACCTGGAGGAAAGCAGAGAAGCTGCCTGTTGCTGAAGTCTTTTAGCATGGCTAAGTTAGCTAAAGTTAGCTAAAGCCCATAAAAGATCTTTTCTTCCAACTTTTAATAAAAAGGTCAATGCAATCCTTAAAAATTAAATCAGTACCCCAAAACTCAACTGAAGAAAGAAACAAAACACCAATTCTCCCTGTGTAAGTCTTCAGAAAACTCTCCAGACAGTTTTCTAACTCTCCATTGTCTGCAGCCATAGGGGGACAAAATAAGATCCACAGAGTCATTACATCTTCTCCTGACAGCTGCTGGAAGCTGTTTCCTGCACATAGTTTCTAGGGCTTATGCCTATATACTTGCACATAGGTGGGAGCTATGTAAACAAGTTTTTTGATTGATTATACCACGACTTATGAACTGAGACCTAAAGGGCTGAGTAATCCTGTCAGGGGTACCTGTTAATTTCCTGGTATCGTAAGTAACACAGTTGAAATGTGTGGAGTCACCACGTCAGAAGTTGCAATTTCCAAAGTGGATGTAGGTAAATTTGAGTTCTACCCTCAGTGAGTTTTCATCATGAGTTTAAAGATGATCCAATGAGGGATGGAAGTTATGTATGTTTATATGCCTGGGACATAATAATACAAATTTCTCCTTTGTGTCTTGGCCATTCTCAGAAGATCTCAACCATTTCTCTCATCCAAATCTTTAAGCCAGCTTTAGAACATGTCCATCAATGAAAAGTATTCCTTTGAATGTATTAAAATCATTACATAAAGCTCCATAATATTGCACAGTTTCACCTTTAAAATGGATATTAAAGAGGTTAGAAGGGCTCCAAATCATCATTTACATATGAAGAATATTCAGACATTACCTTCTGATCTCACTTTAGCAAAAATAATAAACTGAATCTTGACACAACAGAAGTCTAAATAAAAAAAAAATACTTCATTTCTGCTGTAAGAGAATGATAGAAATGTATTGGAGCTTGGATATTTTTGTGTTGACCTCAGAGAAGAAACTATGTATGCTTTATCTAGAAAAATGGGAAAAAAATAACAAAGCAGCAATTTCTGTTCTTCCTAGTGATTCCAACAGAAATAATTCATAGACATTAAAAATAGAAAATATGCACTTGGTCATGTGTTCCATCTCTTTCCCAGACCAAGACATTTTGACTTACCTGTAAGTCACTTGGGAAAAACACATAAATTTAATTTTTCATGGTTAATAGTGTAAGTTGTTTAAATAGCTTCAAAGTAAAAGGAGTATTGAAGCATAAGGTGAAAAAAGGTCAACCTTTCATCATTCTGTTGTTTGGATGACAGAGATACTATGTAAAGGCAATTTAACAAGAAAGTGGTACATCAGCTTGTGTTATGAGGACTTCCCCCTGCTTCTACAGTGCAGAAAGCCTGGTTATTTATTTATAAGTGACAGCTTAGATTCTATCAGTTGCATTAACATCAGGCAGCAACAACCAGCTGACTTGCAGATGTCTGGGACCAGAGTACATCCTGGAAGAAAATTCTGCCCACATAGCCTGTGGCCAAGACAGAAATTAGTTTGAATCCAACCCTTACAATGCCAGATCAGGTTGTAAAATGCACATTTTTGGCAAAGCCCTCTTCCAGAATCACTGCTCTTAAAATCACATACATACACACTCACAGATTTCTTCCTCTTGGCATTACAAGGATGGAGAAGAGTAAACATCATGTTTTGCTCTAGGTTTTTCTAATCTCTGAGGCTTTTACTGAGGACTCTACCCTCAAGCACCAATCTTTAATCTAAACAGCTAAGCCCACTAACAGAACTTACTCTATTGTACAGTGAGATAGTAAGATGCCAGTTCACAGTGCATTAACCAGAAAGAGAGCCTGCCTATGCTACACTTGCTCTGCTTGCTGTTCACTAGGGGTTGTTAAGGGAGGCAAAACCATGGCATCACAAACAAAACATACACAAAACTGAACTCATTAGATGAAATATTCTGTGTACTTTTGGACTGTATACACAACCATTGTTTGCCTAGTTTACCTTCCTCTGTCTCCTCTCTGGAAAGACTGGGGTGGGTGATGGAACCAGTCTCTCCAGAGAGGAGACAGAGGGAGGTAAACTAGAGGTAGTGGTGAAATCAGCAGTACAGCTGAAACGCATGTACACCAATGCACACAGTATGGGTAACAAACAAGAGGAACTGGAAGCCTTGGTACACCAGGAAAACTATGATGTATTCACCATTACAGAAATGTGGTGGGATGACTCACATGACTGGAGTACTGCACTGAATGGTTATAAGCTATTTATGCAAGATAGGCAAGGGAGAAGAGGAGGAGGGTTGGCCCTGTATATTAGGGAATCTCTTGATGCCACAGAACTTGAGATAGAGGATGAAAGTATTGAGTGCCTATGGATTAAAATCAGAGGGAAGGATAAAAAAATGACATCCTGGTTGGAGTCTGTTATAGACCACCCAACCAGGATGAAGAGGTAGATGAAGTATTCTACAAGCAGCTGGATGTCGTCTCAAGATGGCTAGCCTTTATTCTTGTGGGTGACTTTAACCTGCCAGACATCTGCTGGAAACTTATCACAGCAGAGAGGAGGCAGTCCAGAAGGTTCCTAGAGTGTATGAAGGTTCCTAGAGTGTATGAAGGTTCCTAGAGTGTATGGAGGACAGCTTCACAACACAGCCGGGTGCTGCACTTTGACCACAATCACCCTATGCAGTGCTACAGGCTGGGGTTGGAGTGGCTGGAGAGCAGCCAGGCAGAAAGGGACCTGGGGGTACTGGTTAACAGTAGGCTGAACATGAGCCAGCAGTGTGCCTAGGTGGCCAAGAAGGCAAATGGCATCCTGCATCAGGATGGCGGCCTGCATCAGGAACGGTGTGGTCAGCAGGAGCAGGGAAGTCATTCTGCCCCTGTATTCTGCACTGCTTTAGGCCACACCTTGAGTGCTGTGTCCAGTTCTGGGCTCTTCAATTTAAGGACATTGAGATATTTGAACATGTCCAGAGAAGGGCAACAAGGCTGGTGAGAGGTCTCAAGCACAAGCCCTATGAGGAGAGGCTGAGGGAGCTGGGGTTGTTTAGCCTGGTGAAGAGGGGGGCAGGGAAGACGTTATAGCCAGGTGGGGGTTGTTCTCTTCTCCCAGGCAACCAGTGGCAGAACACGAGGACAGAGACTCAAGCTGCACCAGGGGAAGTTTGGGCTCAAGACAAGGAGGAAGTTCTTCACAGAAAGAGTTATTCGCCATTGGAATGTACTGCCCGGGGAGGTGGTAGAGTCACTGTCCCTGGAAGTGTTCAAAAAAGGTTGCATATGGCACTTGGAGTCATGGTTTCATTGTTATGAGGTGTTAGGTATTAAGTCATAGGTTGGACTTGATGATCTCTGAGGTCTTTTCCAACCTGGATGATTCTGTGATTATAACAGACAGTATATTTTCATAGTCATGGATATTGGGCAGATATCTGAATTCATGAGAAATAGAGCTAATTAGCAGGAACTTAAACAAGTAGGTTATTAAATCTGCTTACAACAGTATCTAATAATTCTCATATAGGTAATGCATCCAAATAGCATCACTGCAACTGCTTATAATTTGCTCTCCCTTTTTTTCCCTATGTACATGTAATAACATTTATTTCCAGCTGTCAAACAAACCTTCCACATCCCATATAAACAACTAGTTCACAACTATGTGAACTAGGCAGAATAAAAAATGCATGAAGCCCTAAAAATCACAGAATGGATGTTAATATATAATATATCAATTTTGTTGTAGGATTATAGGATGTGAAAAAATATTTATTACCCTTTGGATAATGCTCAAATAGGGTAGTCTGTAGAGATTGAGACTGTGGAATTGTATAGAACATGCTGGTTGTAGCTGTAGCTATTCTATTCACAGAACAGTGTAATTTTCCACAGATTATTTATACAATACACAGAAAAGAATTTGAAGTGATTGAAGAGGCTGCCAAACACCATACTCTGCCTTCAGGATATAAATGATATCTTTAAAACTGGTAAAGGGCTAATTAATCTTGAACTGTTCACGGATGATATATAAAATAATATGCTTTAGCCTGTTTTGTGAAGGCAGGCAATTAAAAACTAAGCCACAATTTTCTTGGCAAGACAGCACACACACAAAAATACGACAAGAGAGTTTAATATACAGGTGCATGAGAATTTAAATGCCACTTGAAATATGACTTGAAACTCAGTCTTGACTGCAAACATTATAGGCAGCTACAGGGCAGACAGTTTGAGTATGACAGAACACAGCTTCAGCCTTCTGGACAAATATTTTCCTGAGGGAAAAGGGTGGTGTATGCATTTTATCATAGTGTCACTTTATAGCAATAAACAAACTACTGCCTTCTAAAATATGCAAGTTTGGGGGCAAATTTTCTTGAAGATAAGAATCAAGATGTATGCATCCCATAATGGAAAAACAGCTTTACTGTTCAATATATGTACACTTGCTCTTATTCCTTAACTTGTCTGAAATTTGATGACAAGCTCCCTAAACCAAAGATTATATCAACACAGAAATCACGACTCTATCTTGAGCAAAAGATTAAGATCTTTTGTCAAAGTAGCACAAACTTAGAAGGATCAGCATCCAGCCAGAAAACTCTGTCATGGCGCACAGTCAAAGTACTCAGCAACTTTTGCAGTTATGAATTATAGACATGTAATAGGTTAACTGCCTGTTTCTGTCCAACACAGAAGTGAGGGAAAGTAAGGCAAAAAAAAAACCCTTCTGGGTTGAGATAGTGTCAATGAGAGAAAAATTAGATAATACAATGTACTATTACCTTAGCCTATTTGCAGAGAAAGCGCAGCAAACCGCAAAAGCAGCAGCAGAAGCCAGTGACCTCCCTCCCCACCCCTCCCTCTCCTGGTGCCATCCTAGCAGAAAGAACCAACACCCAACCCTGGAACCCAAAACCAGCAACTGGCACAGGAAGCTGCTCATGTTAAAATCTGAGCTTTAAGCCCCATAATACTTTGCTCTAGCCAGCACTTTCGTTTTGAAGCTGGAATGATGTGAGCACGGGATGAATAGCATCAGATTCAACTCAACACATGACAAGACAGCAATGGCAACAGGGAATGCTTTGGGGAGTTCGTATATACTGGTAGGCTCCTCAATCCTCCTTTAGATACTGAACTCTTAGACATAATACTGGACACAACAAACAATATTATAAGCATCCAACTTTTTTCCAATGACTTTGATGGAAAGATAGCACATTAAAAGTTTTTATTAAACTTATTTGCCAGAAATTTTGTTGTAACATCCCTTCTGGAATGTGGAGGAGAGCAAAACAAAGATGACCTGTCTTAAGCACCCAAGAGAGCAGGATTGTTGAACAAAGAATTCGGCCCTTGTACATATTCTTTTGTCACATTCCCCTTGCTTGCACTATTTTACTTTGCATAAGAACACAACACAAAGTGCTGTCAAAAGCAAGGTTGTATTGGCATTGACATTTAGAAGAAATATTTTCTCTTTTGTTCATGACATCAAGAATGGTACCTACCTCCTCGTTAAGCCATTGGAAATCTGATTACTTGCAGCAGATGTCTCATGTGGCTCACCCTTGCTTATGCTACCAAAAGTACTTTTTTCAATGGTTTCTTTAATTATAACTTCTTTGAAATGAGTGAACATTACTTGCACACTAGAAAATAGACCTACTCTCAGAAGTTTGGGCTTTGATCATTACTTTCTGTGTTATTTTGTTTTTCTTTTAAATCCAAACCTACACTAGTATGGCATCACGTCCCAACTACCTCATTTTCTCCTGCTCAGCATGACAGAAAGTAGTAAGAACACATGCTGCTAAACTAGACAAAAATCTTTTATTTATCATTCACAAATCTCCAGAGTTTCAGTACCACTGAGGTTAACATACTTCTCATACGAATTATTTAACACTTAGCTGTTTGAAGGATTTACAACGAAAGCAGACACCAGATATGTCTCAAGGCAATTCACCGCTGTTGAATAAATCACTTTTCTTCAGTTCTTGCTTGTATAATTTTTTATACCTATTTGTCTAGATACTGGCATCTATATGAAAGAGCTTTACCACCAATGTTTCTGGGACATAAAATGAGAATTAAACAAGTGTTTAATTCTGGAAATGTCAGCCTAGGACAAATTAACATCACTCACCCAATGACGCAAAGACAACAGATGCGATATCACTCTTCCATTACTACTGCCACCCTTTGAAAAAGCCTGTCGCCTAATTTCCTCATTTTTTCAGCCATGTATCTTATTCTAGAGGTTACGGAGAGAATAGAATAGAATAGAATAGAATAGAATAGAATAGAATAGAATAGAATAGAATAGACCAGACCAGGTTGGAAGAGACCTTCGAGATCATCACCAACCTATCATCCAACACCACTTAATCAACTAAACCATGCAACCAAGCACCCTATCAAGTCTCCTCCTGAACACTTCCAATGATGGTGACTCCACCACCTCCCTGGGCAGCACTTTCCAATGGGCAATCACTCCTTTTGTGTAGAATTTCTTCCTAACCTCCAGACTAAACCTCCCCTCATGCAACTTGAGACTGTGTCCTCTTGTTCTGGTGCCGGTTAACTGGGAGAAGAGACCAACCTCCGCCTGTCTACAACCTCCCTTCAGGTAGTTGTAGAGACCAATAAGGTCTCCCCTGAGCCTCCTCTTCTCCAGGCTAAGCAACCCCAGCTCCCTCAGTCTCTCCTCATATGGCTTGTATTCCAACCCCCTCACCAACTTTGTTGCCCTTCTCTGATGCTTTACATATTAAGTCTGTAGAAATCTCAGGTTCTTGTACAATAAGAGAATATGTCTCCAATATTTAGGAGCAAAGCTGTACTAATGTTTTCTTCACAGAACCTTGCTATGTGAAACAGCCACAAATACAGTACCGTATACCAAAAATATGCCTATGTTGTTACTTGCCAGTAAGTAGAAACAGAATTCTCATAGCATGACAGGAGGATTCTTTTTGCAGTTCTGTTATTGATTTGATAAATACCTGCACAAGTTGTATAAGTCACAGTTTAATTACTGCTGCTAAAATACTTACTTTCTAAAAAGAAAAGACTATATAACATTCTAAGAGCTGGGGATTAATGTAAATAGCACATAACCCCCAATTTAAGTGCGGTGATCAGGTTTCTCCTGTAATGGAAATAGCTGGCATTCTCAAAACTCAGAAGAGTCTGTGAGTTTTAAGATTTGAGGACACTGAACTTTTGGGGAAAAGAAAAAAAAGAAAAAAAAAAAAAAGAAATAAAACACTAACAAAACAGAAAAGGATATCCGGCAGAGAAGAAAAAGGGACCTTGCTGATCATAGATGTCATTATAAGAAAAAAACTGAAAATCTGAGAACTGGAAAGTTCCTCAAGGGTTATGAAGCCTAGCTTCCTGCTATGAGAAACACTGTAGGCAATTAATCCCTTCTTTTAAGTAAATCCAAGAAGGGCAATTAATTTTGGGGACTTGCTTCACCATTGCTTCGTTTTCAAGGCTGTTCCAGAATATAATTTCTACAGTATTTATACAACTTTTTCCTTAGAATTGTTATCTAGGTTTACTTAGGCTCATTATTATGTCTTTTAAACTTTGCTTTACCTTTCATCTTTAGTAGTAACTTTCTACGTCAAACCACCTACCCCAGTGAAGACATCAATGTGATGTCTACCTAGTGAAGACAATCCTATCCTCCTGTGGACTCACTCAAGTTTTCTAAGCTAAGCAGAGATCTTTCAGTTGTCCTTATCATCTCACACGCTCATTAATCTGTTTCACTTTAGAAATCTGCTTTTTAAAAAAAAATCCTTTTAATTTGTGCCTATTTTCAAGTACAAACACATATAAAATAACAAATTAGATTAAATCAGAGATGGGATTGGATCGAGAGCTCCTACTCCTGTCTGCAATTGTAAAGGGCTGGGGCTGTAAAAGGGTTAGGGGAGAGAAGCACCTGCAGTGAAGAAAGATGAATCTGAAGTCACCAGGTTGTGATTTTATGCCCTCCCATAAGAGGAAACATATAATTTGTCATGCTATTTTTGCTGATTTTTGTATTTCTCTTTAACCAGATAACTCTTGAGTTATATGTATGAAAGTATGCTGGTAGTCTTGGAATATGATCAGCCTTTCTTTCACCAAGATGATTTACAATAGCACAAATACTTTCCCTACCTCTGAACTTAGACATTCTAGAAAGGCTTTTGTCTTTGTCATAGTTGCACCATTTAATTATTCTATGATTAACTGTGTCTCTGTCTTTATCACTCATTTCCAATTTGCAGTAGACTTCTTATTAATAGTTCTTAAGTACCTGACCTTGTACTGGAACATTTAATTCCATTTCTATTAATGCTGTTTTAAGGTCACCCTGATCTTCCTATGTATTATTCTCATCTCAGTGTATGAGACTGATTACTGTATTTTTCTCTCTGGACCATGACATTTCAGTAGTACTTTATTATTTCACATTGTTCAGAATAATATGAACTACAGGTAAGCAGTGGAAAGAGCAGATGCATGTAATAAATGAAACTGATGAGAAGTATTGTTTTCATTGGCCACTGTAAACTCAAGTGCAAAGAGAAAGACTGCTGGTGGAGGCTTCAGGGTGAGCAAAACCAGCAGTGGCTTTTGCATGCAAATACAGAAAGGAGAGGCTTGCCTTTGAGAACCAGTCCCTGCCTCCTTCAAGCAGACACACAGCCTGGAAGGTTGCAGGCAATTCCTATTGAAGCAGGCTCTCTCTTTCACCATCTGCATTTCCCACATACTATTTCTACAACACTTCCTTTTTTTCAAGGCCAGTCCAGTGCTGTTCAATGCACATATATTTCTCTGTTATGCATCACTCTGTGTAAAGGAGATGAACAACATCCTTCAAGAAAAAGCTTAAAGCAGAATCTCATAGGCAATAGATCTGAATAAGAAATATAGTACTTTCCTTTCACAAGAAAATGAAAGCAACCACTCTTCCACAGAACACCCACAGAATCAGCTGAAACATTAATGAGCAAATGGAACACACACCAGATCCTTTGCCTGCTTTATTGGCTCTGCTTTTCCACGAATGGCAGAAGATATAAATATTATTGTTACCCTTAGGGCTCTCTTCAAAAATGCTTGTCTGTATCAACTCATATTGTGAAAAAGTGTCAGTAGCTTGTTAAACCACTGCAGGCTGAAGCTGAAAAATGGCACAATAAATTTTCCAGCCAGTGCATACAAGATCAAAGCAGTTAAGAGGGAATGACAGGTGGCATACACATCCCAAGGCCCTAACTCACTAGAGGCATAACAGCATCCACTATAACTCTAATAAAAATAGTCCCAGTAAAAACACCATAAAAAGCAGCAAGTAGCCTGTTATATCTTTGACCTCAGGGTCATTCCACCACAGATCATCTGGCAGCCCAGTGAGAAAAGTGTAATTGTATTTTATTCCCACACAAAAGGCTAAAAGTGTCAGATATTAAAATATCAGAAAGTGGTTTGAAAAGACACATTTATATCGATTGCAACAATAAAATCAGTGCCAAAGGACAATCTCTTTATGGATGTATCTTCAGAGAAATTGCATAATTTTACATAACTCTGGTTTTGTTCTGTAGAAGAGCAATTATGTTAATGTTCTGGTGTTCAGGCTTGTAGCTCTTAAGTTTAAATCATTTAGTTATATTTCATAGTTAATGAAGACTCTAATGCATAATCTATTTGTGATGACTAACAATGTTTTGTAGTAGACAGCAGAATGCGTTGGAGCGAGACTTCTGGTAAACCATGTTAGTAGCTGTAATTTACAAATTAAAAAGAACTACACTTAGTCTTGAAGAAAGTTATGAAAAGAAATACTTTCCTCCCTATATTCTACCTTTTCCCGCCCCTCATTTTTTGTTACAGATCTAAAACCATAATTGAAAGAAGTCTAAGTTTTTATTCAATTTGGAATACAGCATCTTGAAATACATACCAAAGTAGATAGACTAAGGGTAGTTAGGCATCTAATTTGGAATGAAATTGAATCATGATAGAAATTAACAGAAGAAAGGATGCCAAATATCAGCACTACACAGACTAGATTTGGGTGTTAGTTTATTCAGGTTGGAAGAAAACTTGTCTTTCCCAATGCGGTAAATAAAATCTAGCAGTATTCATTGTGATAACTCAAAGGCCTTATGAGGCCCCCAAAAAATGCAACATTCACAAAGGAAAAAATGAGGCTAAAGAATTATTTATAGGGATGTGCTTGGGCCCTCAACCTGTAAATAAATAATATCAAGATTTTTCATGTGAGTGAAGCCTCACATTTATTCCTGTAGAAGACACAAAAGCCTGCACTGCTTTGTGAAGCAGACCTCATAAAACAGTAGCTTAGAGGCTGAACAGAACTCATTTGAATGTTATTTAAGAACCACCTCTGCAGAGTTTAAAGTGATCTTATATCAACCTGCAAAGAGCTCTAAACCACAGCCCAGCTCAGCTTTGAAGAAAAGATATGAGCGCTGCAGGAGAAAGGGCTATGCTCTGTTGGAAATAAGGGCATGTGCTCCCAAACTAGGCTCTGAAATCCTACTTGCTTATAGCACAAATGCAATGTAGCCACAGGTTAATGGGCATTTTCAAGCATACATGGTATGTAGTAAATGGTTACCTGTTATTTTAGAAGTATCACAGAGTATTACCTAGCTCACTGATATTTCACAACTTCAAGTACTACTCATTGAGTATGACCACTTGATTTAGGCAAAGTTGCTTTGCACTGCCCTACAGCTAAACGTCACCACTATGTGTTACTTATTCTGGTCATAAAGACCTGCTTCTAAATCATGGCAAAAGCCTTGTGACAGGGCTGCTGTGTCACTGTCATCTGTGCAGTCCTGCAATACAATACAATACACCAGGTTGGAAGAGACCTCCAAGATCATCACGTCCAACCCATCAACCAATCCAACCCACCCAACAACTAGACCATACAGCCAAGCACCCCATCAAGTCTTCTCCTGAACACCTCCAGTGAAGGTGACTCCACCACCTCCACGGGTAGCCGATTCCAATGGGCAATCACTCTCTCCGTGTAGAACTTCTTCCTAACATCCAGCCTAAACCTGCCCTGGCGCAGCCTGAGACTGTGTCCTCTTGTTCTGGTGCTGGCTGCCTGGGAGAAGAGGCCAGCCTCTGCCTGGCTACAACCTCCCTTCAGGTAGTTGTAGAGAGCAATAAGGCCACCCCTCAGTCTCCTCTTCTCCAGGCTAAGCAACCCCAGCTCCCTCAGCCTTTCCTCATAGGGCTTGTGTTCCAAACCCCTCACCAGCTTTGTTGCCCTTCTCTGGACACGTTCCAGCAAGTCAACATCCTTCCTAAACTGAGGGGCCCAGAACTGGACACAGTACTCAAGGTGTGGCCTAACCAGTGCAGTGTACAGGGGCACAATGACCTCCCTGCTCCTGCTGGCCACACTGTTCCTGATGCAAGCCAGGATGCCATTGGCCTTCTTGGCTGCCTGGACACACTGCAGGCTCATGTTCAGCCTACAATCAAAAAGTACCCCCAGGTCCCTCTCTGCCTGGCCACTCTCCAGCCACTCTGACCCCAGCCTGTAGCACTGCCTGGGGTTGCTGTGGCCAATGTGCAGAATCCGGCACTTGGATGTGTTAAATCTCATGCCATTGGACTCTGCCCATCTGTCCAGCCTGTCGAGGTCCCTCTGCAAAGCCTCTCTGCCCTCCAGCAGATTAACTCCTGCCCCCAGTTTGGTGTCATCTGCAAATTTACTGATGATGGACTCAATGCCCTCATCCAGATCATCAATAAAGATGTTGAAGAGCATGGGGCCCAGCACTGATCCTTGGGGCACACCACTAGTGACAGGCCGCCAGCTGGATGTGGCGCCATTCACCATCACTCTCTGGGCTCGGCCCTCCAGCCAGTTCCTAACCCAACACAGTGTGCTCCTGTCCGAGCCATGGGCTGCCAGCTTGGCCAGGAGTTTGCTGTGGGGGACGGTGTCAAAGGCCTTGCTGAGGTCCAGGTAGACCACATCCACAGGCCTCCCCACATCCACCAGGCGGGTCACCTGATCATAGAAGGAGATCAGGTTGGTCAGGCAGGACCTGCCCCTCCTAAATCCATGCTGGCTAGGCCTGAGCCCCTGGCCATCCTGTAAGTGCTGTGTGATCGCACACGAGATGACCCGTTCCATAATCTTGCCTGGCACTGAGGTCAGGCTGACAGGCCTATAATTCCCTGGCTCATCCAACCGGCCCTTCTTGTGGATGGGCACCACGTTAGCCAGCTTCCAGTCTTCTGGGACCTCTCCAGTGAGCCAGGACTGCTGAAAAATGATGGAGAGCGGCCTGGACAGCTCATCCGCCAGCTCCCTCAGCACCCTAGGATGGATCCCATCCGGTCCCATGGACTTGTATGTAATACTTATGTAATACTGCTACTTGTCCTATATCAAATGCCTGCTTGAAAATGTGAATATCAATATGAAAAAAAATTACATAAAGGGAATATAAAGACTTCCCCACACACAATTATTAGCATAGAGCTATTTGCCTTTTGAAGCAGTAAAATTCATTGGTGAATATTGTTACAACATACAGGCTCAGGGGAGACCTCATTGCTCTCTACAACTACCTGAAAGGTGGTTGCAGCCAGGAAGGGGTTGGCCTCTTCTCTCTAGCAACCAGCACCAGAACAAGGGGACACAGTCTCAAGCTGCACCAGGGGAAGTTTAGGCTCGAGGTGAGAAGAAAGTTCTTCACTGAGAGAGTCGTTCATCATTGGAATGGGCTGCCCGGGAGGTGGTGGAGTCACTGTCCCTGGAGGGGTTCAAGAGGGGATTGGACGTGGCACTTGGTGCCATGGTCTAGTCATAAGGTCTGTGGTGACAGGTTGGACTCGATGATCTTCAAGGTCTCTTCCAACCTTAGTGATACTGTGATACTTAAATTAGTAGAGCATTGATCTTACAGGGGAGCATGTAGGGCAGGCTTGAAAGAAGATCACTTTTAAAGTGATCTGTATTATAAGTATGTTTTATTGCTACTTTTACTGCACACACATTATGTGTACATTATTATTACTTTTGCTACACATACATTATGAATAGAGTTGCCCAGATAGCAAGGCACTCAGCCAGATGGAATAAGGAGAAGGGGAGGAGCTACAATGACTTTTCCCCCTTAATAAATACTTCGTTTAATAAGCATTTCTATTATCATCCTCTCTGGAGGGATTTTAAAGAGAGTGCTGGGAGGTGAAGCATTGTACACTGGCTACATGCAGTGTGGCTCAGGCATTCCCCCTGCTACTTGGTCTTGAGTCTCTGGGTGGCCAAACCTGAAGGTGGCAAAAGGGAGGAGAGTACAGCACAAGCTGCAGCCCGAGTGGTGAATGGGGAGGTGAGGACTGAAGAGGAAGCACCAGCCATGATGCTGGTAGAGGGAGGAAGGGGAGACTTACATGACAGAGAAGGGAGTTGCACATATCCTGGAGGGGTGGCTGTGTAACTAGCATGTCAGGGGAGAAGAGCCTCTATGGAGAGTGTTCAAGAAGGAACAAAGAGGAAGGCAAGACCTAATTTTTCATTTAAAAATCAAGACTTAAGACAGATGATGGTGCTTCTGTGACACTAATTACAGTTGATATCCAAGAACCAAAAAATCAGATGGCTATCACCATGTTATAAAGTAACACTTGGGGCCCCTACAAGACCAGTGTCTGTGGGTTTGAAAAGGCATCCTGCCAAGGCACACATAGGGGCAAGAGCAGCAGTCCCACATGCTGGAGGAGCACCAGGGGACATGTATACAGAGAATAGACTGCTAAGCCCACATACATCAGGTATGCACCTACGCACCACGCATTGGGGATGTGATGGGACACTAGCACTCTGGAGAGCTGTCAGGAGGTGACCAGCAGCTATTTCATCAACTAGAAAGTTTGTGGGTTCCCACATTTCTGGGTTAGAATGGAAAACTATACGAAGTCCAGCTGGTTTGATGCCAAACCTTTAGAGAAAATAAATGCAAATACAGCTATGCTAACACATTGATATTAATGATGCTGCCAACACAGACCTGACATAAATATGAGTAACCTGTGCAGATTTGGCCATTCTAGTATGAAGGGCAGCATTGACTACAGCAGCATCTTTTTCTCTGATTTTCACGTGAAAGGAATGCTTCCTCATATCTGAGTTCCTGCTGTAGTAAAACTGTGGCCCTTCCCACTACAAGTACCCAGAAGCAAATCAACATAATGTGTTCCATAGGTCCTGTCCAATTTCATTCTACTATGACAACTGACAGAGCTTTCCTGTGATGCATTTATGAGTAATAATTTATAACTAATTAATAATTAATTGTTCTATTAATTTTCTTAATTTTAACTCATCATTATGACAAAACTGCCTAATTGAAATCAAAAATGGAATAAGATTCAAGATTCTTTGGCAGAATGTTTGGATTAATATGGGAAACATATTCTGAGTTGCCAGACTTGAACATTAGGGAAAGCTGGTTAATTACTAAAAGTCATTATGACATAAGCCAAAGTATAAACTGAAGTGGATTGGACCCTGTAATCATTGATATGCCCAGGAAGTCTGGTAACTAGGCTTGTCATCTATATAAATTACATGCTGCAATATCTCTACTCAAAGCTGGCAGTACAGAGAAGATATAAGACTGAATGAAATGAACTGAAAAAACCCAAACCATTAGAAATATTTTGTAGCTGTCATCTCTGTTTGTCCAGATAGACATTTTTATCCCCAAATCTAGCTAAAAATTCTGAGAAGGAAAAAACAGAGTCATCACAATCTCGAAGTCAGTGAAGGAAGCTAAGACCCAGCAGTTCATACCAGTGAAATGTTTTGGTTCCACACTGGGACTGCTGTAAGTATAACTATTTTTGTTCTTAATTACTCATCTGCTGAACTTTAAAACTTTACCTTACGCTATACACACACACAAAAAAAAAACCCAAACACAACTTCAAACAAACAAAACACCAGAAAAACCCCAGCGAATAACCCAAAATACCAAAAGAAAGCAAGTTCAATTAAAGAAGTTTGTTGCTTCACTTACTGTTTGAATGAAAGCACTCATGAGTGAAAGGACAGGGAAAATGGACAGAAACAGATTTAAGAAGAAACCTGGACACAAAGTGGATGATCATTGTTCTCAACTGGATTAATGTGACTGTGAGATATATAAAGCATTACGGGAAGAAAAGGAAGAAAATATTAAGCCTTGAGATAAAAATTCAGAGAGCAATTCTGAAGTAAATTTGCCTACTAAAAGGGCTCTGGGACTGGGAATAAGAACAACCAAAATGTTATTTGGCATTGATCAACACTACTGATCAGACTACCTTCCTTTGTCCCTATCTTTATTATTTCAATGTTAACAAGCAACAATGTCTATTAACTTATTACATACCACACAACAAACTTGTAATCTATCACCTAGTCTCAGGCTAAGGAAGTGCTTTCCCATACTAACTCAGCTGGTTATTTATTCTCTATAAACCACCTAAACAGCTGATTACTTGTTAGGCCTAATGCTACTTTTTACCTCTCACAGTCACTTAGTAAGGCTACTACAGTATCATCTGGAAATAAAAGAAAGTACTCTCAGAGATCTTGAGTAATCCTCCTCTGTGCAAGCATATATGTCTATTGCAGAGAAGAGCAGCACCCTTTCCTTCCCTTCTCTCCAACCCCTCCTTCCCCCTGCCACATTCAGTTGAGACCAAATATCAGACTCCCCCATATCCCATTGCTAAAGGAGTGCCCTGTCAGTTCTGTGTGGTGCATTCTCTCCCTCCTCAGCCTGATTAAGGTTTCATTGAGATCAAGGTACTTTTCTAAGCCATTCTTTTCAGACATTGAAAACATAAAATAAAAAAGACACAATGCTGGAAAATTCACGAGTTTGTTTCATTGCCAGTTAACATGTAGACAAACCAGCTTGCCTGAAGTGAGAGTCTTTCACAGTTACCTACTAGCTATCAGTGGGAAAAGAGTACTGCTGCCATATTTGAGTGGTTTAAACTTACTTCTGCCTTTAAATTAAGCAGATAAACACGATGTTTCACACATTGCTTGCAAGACAAGTATGAAAATTAAAGGATTAACATCATTACCACATTGAATGCCTCTCTCTGTCCCACTTGCAAATATAGATATATAGATGTTTTTGTCAGTTTACATGGAAACTGTGCAAAATTGAATTTCAAGAATTTCAACAGGCACAGAATGTTGTTGCCCCTGGAGCCTTTTTAATGCCCACATCAGATGGTTTCCAAAACTAATAGATTTAATATGATCTCCCCTTCCCTGATCAATTTGCATCTTTGAAATTTCATGCAATTAAATTTCACCTAACTTCTAACATGTCAAAGATGATGAGTCATCTACTGCAGAATCTACATTCATGGATTAAAATAAATAAGTACAGAAATACACTGAGACCAGCACCACTATGTGGACAAGTATACATCTTAGATAGTTCCATTATTCTTTTCCTGGTAGCAGGCAGAATTTTCAGAGAATTCTGAGATAATAAATGTGATGCCTGGTGGTCCTGCAACCACACTACATTATAATATCAAGCTCAATTCAGGTAACTTTGATATAAAGTTGATATTACAGTAATGGAAAAAAGAAAGTAAAATGAACACTGAATGATGCATAAATCTGGGGAATACAGAAAGGCCAGTGAAATTAGGCCTCTTCCCTTTAAAAATGGAGAGACAAGAAATATGTGATGTTGAAATATGTGAAGACAATAGAAAATACAAGTGTGATTTCAGGTACCTCATTCACACAATATGACTGAGAGATGTTCATTTAATGAATCCCTGTCTTGCAGTTACTTGGTAATAAGGCACACACTGAAGACATGATAAAAAGGCAGCACTGTACTATTAGAGATAAACTGCAGTTTAATAACTGAATGCACACTCTAAATCTTTGTTTTGAGAATGTCACTAAGAAACAGCAAGTCAAAAAAAACAAAACAAATAAGCATTTCCTTGACAACTGGGAAAGAAACTCTCTGCTAATCATGCAACTAATGAAAAATTATGAAGCTAATCAGAAGCTAAGTTTGGAATGAAAAAAATATTGTTGCATAATTTAGCTGTAAACAAATACATTGAAACAAAAATAAATAACACAAGTTCCTTTAACTTAATCATTACCTTCTTATTGGCACAAAATCCACTTCTGCTCCATCCAAAACTCTCATCTTTACTAACCCAGTAAGTGTTGGAGCCAGTCATGACATGGACCATGAGGGGAGCTATGTTTTGGAGGACTGATGTTCTGACATTGTGGCTGCATACATTTAAGCATTTCCTGAGCAGCCTGGGCAGCTTCCACAAAGCAGAAGAGTAGAAAATAGGAAGGGTGAAGCCACCCAAAAAAGGAGACACTACTGGCAAGGCTGATTCTACAGATATGTCCCTGGAAAACTCTGCCTCATTTTTCTCCTCTCCAGAAAGAGCTTCATATCCTTTCTGCATCATTCTGTGTCACCTTCTATATTAACTCAGAGCTACTTACCATCTAAAAGAATAGAATACAACACTGTAGTTTTTTATTTAGGTTCGCTGTCTATTAAAGTAATGACTGTAAAGTTACAAGGCAGAACACTAAATTAGCATCTAACAAGCACAGAGCTGGAGGGACAACCACCAACATAAACAGAGTTTCTTTACTTTTTATTATACACCCAGAGTTTCCTACCAGTTGGGATGTGCATGTAGTTTGTGATGAGTGGGGACACGTAAAAGAGTATCCTAGGAACAACCATACAGTTCTTCTCATTGGGGGAAGGCGGACTGAATAATTCAGCCATTCTCTGCCAATTCTCTGCTAACAGGCCAATGTCAAGTCACAAAAAACCCAACTCAGTAAAGTTAGGAATAAAATTTAAGTATCCTTGATCAGTACTTCAACTACTGTATCTTTCCTTCTCTTTAATGATATAATCAAATATTTAAAATTATTAGCTCAGCCATATATTTTTAATTAAGAGATTACAGTCATTTGTGATGGGGAACATTTACTGAGAAGACCACCAGGTTAATCGAATTTGCTTACTTTATGTGCAAACTTGACAAAAGGAGTTTATTTAAATTATTTTTCTTTATGGCTTTTTTAAAAGCACACAGAGTTTACACCATTTGAGAATCTGAGTTCTAAAAATTGCCAGAAAATGACAAATTTGAAAAGACCATGCCAGTGATTCTTGCAAGTGTTGTCAGGTCAGGTAACTCTTTCAGTCCCGTATTTCAGCTGTGTTTTTTTGCAGTGATATGTTTCAGATGTTGTGCTGGTAAAACATCTGACTTTTTCAAATCTAAAGTACTGGGTTTTTCATTCCATTTTCAGATGATACAAAATTGGCAGATTACTCCAGATGAGCGTGTTGCAAATCAGAGGGACCTGAACAGGCTGGGGTAATAGGCTGTCAGGAACCTCATGCAGTTCAACAAAGAGAAACGCAGTCTTGCACCTGAGGGACAACCTCATGCACCAATACATGCTGGGAACTGACCAGCTGGAAATCACCTAGGCAGAAAAGGCCCTGTAATCAGTTCCACTTAAACATAAAAAACTTTTTACTCTGGGGGTGATAAAAAAATAGAACAGGCTGCCCAGAGAGGTTGTGGAGTTTCCATCCTTGCTGATACTCAAAACACCACTAGACATGGCCCTGAGCAACATGCTCTAGGTAACCCAGCTCTGAGCAAGAGGTTTGGACTACACAATCCTCAGAAGTAGATTTAAGGCTCATCTATTTTGTGGCATTCAGTTTGGAAGCTCAAGAAAAGACATGCTTGAGGCTAAAGTTCTTAATTCTGTCAAAGTGAGCTACAGATTTTCATTCTCCTGGACAATGTATGCAAGATCAGCTGAGTAAAGACCACAGTTACAAGATAAATCATTCAGCCACTGTAGGATTACATGACAAGTAGCTACACAGACAAAGGGCAGGGTTGTAGTTAAATATAAAGTCTGAAAACTCAGGGAACATACTCAGGGACAAATTCTTCATCATATAACTAAAATACCAGCAGATAGTGTGCTATGCATAATTGTAAAATCATTGGTTTGGGTTTTTTTCCCCATTTTCCTTCAGGAAATTTGGTTGCGTTCACTACATTTTCATTGCTATAGACATACACCTCTTCTATTCATAACCACTCATGGTCAATATCTGACAAACTCAAATGCTAATTTCAGTTTGAAGTTGGGCCAGTTCATAAATTCTAATTCTTATTGTCATCACCCATGCCTTTCAAAAGATCAGTCTTCAGAAATAATCTAACAGTTAAACCAATACTGACCACTCAGCTATCTTTCCACACTGAGCAGAGAAACTCTTAGCCGATATTCCTGCTTCAGGAGCTAGAGATGAAATTCCAAAAGGAGTCAAAAGCTTTGAACTTCTTCTTTGCTCTTTATCTAATGGTTGTTAGGTCCTTGTAAGATGAAGAAAAGGAAATCTATATTCTTGATGCTGTAAAGAGAAGGGAGTGTCTCTTGGTCTGAACTGGAAAGCAAGGGCTGCATTAGTTCAGTGGTACTTTCAAAAAAAATCATAGAGCAGAAAAGTTTTAGGCAGCTCAGCACACACCTCAAGTTACAAACGAAAGTTTGTTAACTGTATTTATTACACATCTCTATAAGTGTAACAAGCATAACACTTGTTATGCTAAGAGGCAACTTCACATATCTTGAGGTTCACCCTTCTAAAAAAATTGTGATTAACAAAACACTGCAATGAAACTTTCCGAAAGGCACTACGGCTGTCTGCCATCTTGCTTGTACAGTTTTTGACAGAGCACAATGGGAAGGAGAAGCACATGCCTGCAGTAGTGACTTATGTCACTGAATCTCAGAAAAGCACAAATCCCTTGCTTCACAAATCCCTGGAGGAGCTGCTGTCAGCTGGCCACAGGCCAGCCTAGGAGGAGAAACTTCATAAACACAGATCATCTTTTACCAGAAACAGGATCTTTCACTACGGTTCAAAAGTGTATCTTAAAGTAGAAAAATGTTTGTAAAGAAACTCCTATTATTTTTCAGTTTAGAGCACCGCTCTGTTAGTTTTCCCTGGCAACCCATTTGAGATGTGAGGAAAGTGACTATAACAGAGATACTTGGCATGGAGATGATTGAACAGTAACACAGTGTACACAATACAACATATTTCTCTCCAAGTCATAGTAACTCTGATTAAGGAGAGAAACATATTAATTTAAGGAAGAAATATGGGTAGAGTCAACCAGAATGAAAAATAACATGTGCCTCAATCTCCTGGCCAAACTGAGTTCCACTTCTTGTGTTGTTTTTGAGATGATGAAAATGTATTTAGTTGAGAAAATAAGAATGGAATTAGACATCACATTCAACTTCATTGGACAGCTTCTGCACCAGCTGGAAATGTATATAATGAGACTCCTTCTAAAGTTTCCTCAAATTAAATACATCTAATTCCCTACTTGTCCCTACTTAATCAAACCTATTTTTCATATAATTACCAGGGCTCCTTTAATTTCAAAACACAGAAATACTTATGCTGTCTCCAGGCAACTGGCCTTGATGCTGTTAATTTGCAGAACACAAACAACAAACCATATATTACCAAGCAATAAGAATGTTAATAAAACACTTCAGCAATGAAGTTTGTTGTTCAAGCTTCTACCAATATAAGAAAAAAACCCCACCCTGTATTCCAAGAAACTATTTTTTTTAACACTGCATCTTGATTTACATATCACTATGGAGGAAAGTGAGTCAAAACCCACTGTGAATATATGTCACATACCTGAAAGTCCTTATTTACTGTTGAATTTATGTCCATTATATGAATATTTGTAGTTTGTAGAAGAGATACAAAGGTGTCATTTACTCACCACTCTTCTAGCTGGCAGGAAGTGCACTACTTAGTGTAAGCTAATTGGAAATTATATTTTCTACTAGGAAATAGAATAAGAAAAGAGGCAATTTGACATATACAAATCTGAACAAGCTGCTACACAGGCAGATTGAATCAGCTCATATTTTCTTAAGAGAGTAGGAAGCTAGACAACAGAGAAAAATCCAAGATCTTAGATACAGGTGGGTCTGTGAGACAGAGATCATTACATAGGCAAAAATCAGGCAAATGAGATTGCTCACAAAGTAGCCTGTACTTGCAAACCTAAGGTCACGTGGATGAAAATAAAGTGGCAATGTGTCCAATCACCTCATGTAGTTTAAGATCATTGTCTCATTATAGAAGTCAGTAAAATCAGGATTCAGCGTCAGGATGTAGTCCCCAAGTGCTGAGTATGCATACATGCAGGGGGTTCTATCTCCAGTCTCAAAAAGCTTCTTTAAACACAGACTAAATACAGATTTTCTGCACTAAAAAGTTAATGACTTATTAATGCTGTTCAAAACATTCTTAACTATGGTATTTAAATTCTTTTTTTCATCATTTATATGTTCACCAACTGCATCCATGATATATTAATACATCACAAAGATTTTCTGTGTCCTATCTAAATTGCTTTTCTTCAATTACTCATATTATAGTCTGTTTCACTTTTGAAATAAAATTATTTCTTCTTTATTGTTGTGAGAATCTAGTCTGTTTGGATGTATTTGTACTCCCCTATATTTCATCTAATATCTAGTAATCTGCAAAGAACTGCAGATTTGTGGCCCTGTGTTAATAAACCTTAATTATACAATACAATACAATACAATACAATACAATACAATACAATACAATACAATACAATAGGTTGAAAGAGACCTTCAAGATCATCACGTCCAACCCATCAACCAATCCAACCCACCTAAACAACTAAACCATGGCACCAAGCACCCCATCAAGTCTCCTCCTGAACACCTCCAATGAAGGTGACTCCACCACCTCCACGGGCAGCCAATTCCAATGGGCAATCACTTTCTCTGTATAGAACTTCTTCCTAACATCCAGCCTAAACCTCCCCTGGCGCAGCCTGAGACTGTGTCCTTGTGTTCTGGTACTGGCTGCCTGGGAGAAGAGACATTCTAATTATAATACACATGAAAGAAAAGAGGGGGAAGAAAGAGGGGGGGAATGAGAAATGAAAAAAAAAAAAACAAACTGCAAAATCATGTGGCAGAATTTAGCAGAAAAATCTGAGATAAAATGAAATTACAAATTCAGTTGCAGAATATCAGCTCTCCTTTTAACCATGTTTATTCCCCACCCTCAATTAGCAAGTGCCCTTGAAAGGCTCTTCATAAAAAGTCTCAAGCAGTATGTTTGATTAATTAAGGTTACATCACCACCTGCCAGAAGAGCATTGTGCTCCTCTGTTTGTTGAGCATCTTATCTTTGTGAATGCACTGGCTGGAAGAAGTGCCTTGAGAGTGTGAGGGACAGAGATATTAATTCCAGAAATAAGGGCTAGAAACTTGATAGGATAGGTGTCAGGTAACTTGTGGTTATAAGGTGGCTCAAAATGACATTTCAGTTGTTTAAGAGGTTGGCATATATAAATTTAATAACATGGATTCACAAACTATAGGACCAGAAAGGCATAATTATCTGGTATTATTTTGTTCAACCTACTGTGTATCACAGTTCTTCCTGCAGTAGGATCAGGAATTTATGCCTAGCAGGATTGTGTCTTCCAGGAAGAGCTTCAGTCTTGATCTGAGGACATCAAGAAAGGAAAAATTCTTCTCTTCCCACAAGGCCCATTCCAAAAATTATTACTTTCCAACATAAAAAAAAAGTTTTGCTATCACCAATATATTTTTTCTATCTTCCAGCATACTTTTTAGGCCATAGTAATCTTCCTGAAGATTATTATTCACAGTAATCAAACTTTGAAGAAACAAACACACACACTCACTCCACAATTTTACAGATGTGTCTTGTTCCAAGATACCTTTTTGAATCAGCTCCATAATTCATGATTGTGCATTTCTAGTCCTTTGAAACTGTGGATGCTAGAACTGTATGTGATATCCTGGTCACATAACCATAAATAAATCCTCACCTGTTTGCATGATGGTCTCTTATTCTACAGACTGCATTTACACATCAAGGGCAATGCTGATCAGCCCTTTTGCTATCATGTCAGAGAACTCTCATGCATCTTCATGATCACATGGCACAATTTTCCTTTGAACTATATCCATCCTGGTCTCTCAGACCAGATGCTCCACAAAACAAACTAAAGGATAATGGGATCATTGGGAAACTGGTTTTGAAAGCATGCTTCCCATGCAAACTATGGCATCAAGAGAGCCACCTTATGAAACCTAGGTGGTTTTAAAGTAATTGTTTTCATGGGCACCATCTCTAAATTTGTAGATACAGACTGAATTCCTTGTCATGTAATATGTGGTTCCTTAAGTACATGGTTCCAGTAATATACCCAGTCACAAATTCACATTAATCACCTGCTTCTTTCTGTCATTTTTGTATCTTTCATGAATTTCATCAGTACTCACTTTATAATTATTTTTTGTTTATTGATGCAAATCTTGCATATCATCAAGATGAGTACTAATTCTGTAAGAACCATGCTTCAAATATTGCTGATAAAGGAGAATGTGTTGTTACAGCTTGTACTTCGATTGCAACAACTATTAAGATGAGTTACCACTCATTAGAAGGGTGCTGCAGCTCGTTCAGTCTGCCTGGCTCCATCCAGCAGGCTGCTAGAATGGCCTTGAGGGATCTCAAATAAGACCAGCTTGGTGTGACAGAGGAGAGTTGGCAGGATCATCAGGGAGTTAATTATAACCATCTCAATGTTAGGAAATCCTGGGCTGCCTCAAGACAGAACCATTATGTTTCATCTGGCAATGGACTCTGAGGGATTTGTCACTGAGACAGAGCGGCAAACTCCTGTTTTGGACTTGTTTCCTTGGGCTGCCCACATAAAAGGATAGGGTGACAGAATGACCCTCATAGCTGAGGAAGAGATGTTGCAAAAATGTCTTTGCTGTGGAATGGTACTCAGTAAGGCAAAGAAGTTACTGCCCTTACCTCACATTTGTATTATGAAGGAGTTTCAAAAGAATAGATAATTTATTCAAATAAGCAAACACATTTATTCTTTCTAAGAATGAAAGGATGGCTAATTTGTCTTCATACTTCATGAAATACCAGATTTCTACCAGTGACTACAACCCTTTGAAGAATAAAGGTAGAACAGTCATGTTCAAATTAATTCTACAGATATTTATGGGTTTGACCTTAACCTATGAATATCAGGTGTGGGGTGCATTTATTTCCCTTGAGCCATGTAAATAGTTAAGTACTCCATCTCTCCCATAAGACTCCCATGCCCTTCCTCTCAAAATCAAAGTCTTTTATGCCACACAGACCATCTGCCAGGCTCTGTCAGTAGAAATAAAGAGCTGTGACCATCAGTGGGATGAGAATAACTAAAAGGGATACTAGGCAAGGAAATGTTTGCAAATGGCTCCTTGGTAAAAGGGTCCATGAGAAAGCAGCAGCAGCAAAGAGAAATAACAGCAAGCAAAATATGAGTTCAAAGAAAGGTTGCATGAATGCCAGCAGTACAAGAATGCTTTTCTACATCACAAAAATTTGGGCATCTTTCTTAAAAAGAGTAAAACTTTGCACAGACTCACACCCCACCAAAAAATTCTGAGATCACCGAGTTCCTCCCTGTACTTTTCCAACATACAGAAGATATTAATTTATTTTAGATATCATTCTCTATTTTCTCACAAAAATACTTTTGTGTTTCATGGGATGGCCCTGCTATGACAGTTCATCCAAAACTAATTTTTAAAGGGAGTTGGACTTAGAAGCAACAGAAAATTACTTATGCTGACAAATTGCTGTAGGAGTTAAAAAGCTATGAAACCTTCTAGAACTGCTTCTTACCTTACTAGCAGGGCAAAGAAAAGATACTAAGCTCAGATCAGTTCCTCCTACCACCTCTACTGGAAAGGAAATTAAGGACTTCAAATATCTTGCACTTGGTGAAATAGCAAGCATATGTTATGGACCAAGACTAAGACTGTATTGTAAAATACCAATTCTTCACTTCTCCTTTCTTATTATTTATTTGTTGGCTGTTATTTAACCTTTATATCAATGAATTATTAAAATACATTGGAAAAATTCTCTGTCAAAGGTGGGTTATAAAATTCAGCTATTCTGGTAAGCACTCATATTTAGAATCAAACCAGGAAAATAGATGTATTTGGTATGGTCAGATGTGTCAATAATTCCATTTTATTCAAAATGAAACTTTGTTCAATGGTTTACAAACATACTCTGAAAGGAGGCAGGAGTATTTCCAATAAAATATACAGAAAGCAAGCTCATGTTTGCATACCCTCCTATTTAACAGGGGATGATGATCTGAGGCATATTCCTTTCCTCCCTCTTCTTGGATAGCTTTGTTTCACATCTTCATGGTGCCTGTATCATGTGAATTACTGCTTTCTGTTATTTAAAATAATAAAGTTGGTTTATCAGGCAAAAGCAGATGCTCAAACTAGATTCTCTAATTATCACATAAAATAGATCCATACATATGTATGGATTTATCAGGTAATAACAGGTACTGAATATTTATCCTCCCAGCCACAATAGCTACACATTACAAATTTATGACTGCACAAAGTACCTGCTGTGCAGCCTCCTTTCAGCAGTCTCAAAGGAATAAATCTCACTTATCTCTCCTGGGGCTATGTTGTTTTTTGGATTTGTTTTGTTTTTACTACCTTCAGCTTGTGTAACCACAACTGATCATGCCATTCTGGTGCCCACCAAATATTGGGAGGTTAATAAACACAGAGATTAAAAGTATTAAACACACAAGCAATGCTTCCAAATCAAATGGAGACATTTTCCAAGTCATCTTGAGATACAGCACTTTAAGCATCTCATGAATTTCCCATGATGGTGGCCTGAGGTGAAATCCCTATAGCCCATTATCCAGATCTTTCTGTCCTTAGGTAAATATGGGATGTTTCAGTGAACTTAAAAACAGGTTTTTTTACTAAGGGAAGAAACATCAGAATATGAAGCTATATAAATGTGTAAGGCAACCTGGTCACTATATAAAGACCTCAAGGTATGGTATGCATATACTTTCTCATTTTATCTTAATGACAAACTTTATCATAATCAGCACGCTTATAATACAAACAGTTCACATTTCTGTTACCATGTCCTTATGTAATACACTGCCCTTGCTAGTACACAGCATGTATGAGGCTAGTGAAAAACCTGGCAGCAAAACTCAAAATTCAGAAAATTGCTCAAGTAGGAGACTAATGGGGCAAAGATAGAAAGCATTTAGGTAGAGTACTTGATGTTGGCATCCTGCCCCCAGTGTCTCCACAGTCTGACTTCCCCCAAAACAAACCAAGACCAAGGGTCTTCCAACCAGTTGAATAAGTTGTTTGGAGTATAGTGACCTTAAACCCTAGTATCCCATAGGCTTGTACCCTTTGATCTTTTGTTTCTTACCCTCAGCTCCCTTTTCTTTTCCCTTTACCTCCTTATATCACTTCAATGAAGAAAAATGTTGCAGCTGAGGGCAGTAAATCTCCTAAGTGAATAGCTGACACATCTGTGCTGTTAGGCAGCCAGCTACAATAAAACAATATACAAGGCTGAATTTTATCTGCCTGCCTTTTGTTACTAGTAGGTGTGGTTTTACCAAATAAGCATTCAGGCTAAAGTTCCCATGAGAGTGAAATTGTCTGTGTGTCTGCTCTGATATTTCACCTGCACAGTACCACTTGAAGATACAGGAGCTGGGCTTTGGGCTTCCCCAAAACATTTAGTACAAGACAAAGGAAGATAAGGGAAGATAAGCCCTACATTTCTCAAACAGTTCAACCACAATTTTAATGGATCCTTTTGACTGAATAGTTTCACATCTGTAAAATGCCAGAAACCCTGTATATTTCACAAAATTCTACATAAATAAATTATATTATTTTTGTGAAGAGGACAGATCAGTGACAGAAAAAGCAAGAAACTCCCTCTTCTGTCATCAAAGCATAGTTTGAACACAACACCTAATAAATCAGGAAAGGGTCATTTACAGAACTATGAGACGTGAAGCTGATGATTAAATGAGTGCCATGTATTTGTGTTCTTGTAAGCAAAGAGGCTTGGAAAAATAATATATGAGCAAATAATTAAAGACTAAATTATGTTAGCATAAACTACTTGTTTCCTGTTCCTAATGGAAACATTTTCCACATCACTTCAATGAAGGCTGGCAATATCTGAAAACAGGCAAGCTAAACTGGCAGGCAATAAATAGCCTCAGCCTCCAGAGAGAAACAAAAGGAAATCATTAACACTTGCAGCCACCTTCAGAATTTTCTTAATGCATTCATTCTCACTTGGCACTCTCAGCCATGAGCTGTCTTTCTCACTGCAAAGAATAGGTGAGTCATAATGAGAGGGAAAGAATCAGAATCAAAGATGAACAACACCTTTCTATCCCTACATGGTAAATGCAAAACCAAAGCCCTCAATTAATTAAATATACATGAAAGCATCCACATAGTGGCTTCTTCTCACAGTATCCATTCCTCTAAAGCACTGCATTATTTTCTCTTGAACTGTATACAAGTGAGAAGGAAAAAAAAGTTATTGCAGCTTTAAAGTTCTTGGGAATACCTAGGAATATGCTCAAAATACAACCATATAGCCAGTCGTCTCTCTGCCTTAAAGCTTTCAGTTATTCTCTTTTAGTTAAGAAGAGAGTATTCCAGATTTTTTAAGTCAGGGACTACTGGATCAGGATTCTCCCTTCTGACAATTAAAAGGACATTCTGGTCTGGGGGTGTGTGTTGATTTTCACCCTTTATCCTAATCTCTCTGTTCAAAACCCACCCTCTCGCACTATGTTACAGTATGGAAGTGATCCTTTTTCTTTCACGAATGTGACTTCTCAGATTTTGGAAGATTTATTTTGGAAGTGATCATGCATGCATAACTAATTGCCAAGAGTGAGATCAGTCATACAGTAACCATCAGCTCTATAGTAGTCCCAGCCCCTGGTCAGTAGTCCTGGTCACTGGGATGGACAAGGTATCTTTTTGTATTGAACAAGGTAATCCTGTGAATGACCTCTCCAAAATGCCAAACCGTCTGCTTCTCCTAGATGTTTTGATTGTGTTTATCAAAGTGAAATGTGACATTTTTGCAGGGAATTAGGTGTCACGAAAAAGAAATTATAATACATTTTTTATTATTCATGACACAAGTGCACTTGAATATAGTTATGGAGAAAGAGATATTCCAGCTGAAAACTGGAAACTTAACTTGAACCAACAGCATGTTCATGCAGCCCAGAAGACAAATCATATCCTGGGATGCATCAGGAGTGAGGCCAGCAGATGCAGAGAGGTGATCCTCCCCTTTTACTCTGCTCTTGTGAGACCCCCACCTCGAATACTGCATCCAGTTCTGGTGTCCCCACCACAAGAGGGACATAAATCTCTTGGAACAAGTCCATAGGAGGGCCACAAAGATGATCCAGGGGCTGGAACACCTCTGCTATGAAGACAGGCTAAAGGAATTGGGATTGTTCAGCCTGGAAAAGAAAAGACTTATGGGAAGAAGGTGGGGTGGAGTGGAAGGGGGGACACAGATGGGGGACCTTATAACTCCTTTCTAATACCTGAAGGGAACCTGCAGGAAGGCTGGAGAGGGACAAGAGTCCACTGATAGGACAAGGGGAAATGGATTTAAATAGAAGGAAAATAGGTTTAGATTAGATCTTAGGAAGAGATTCTTCACTACGAGGGTGGCGAGACAATAGGATGGATTATCTAGAGAGTTTGTGGATCCCTCCTCCCTGAAGCAAGGCCAGGTTTGATGGGGCTTTGAGTAACCTGGTCTAATCGAGAGGTGTCCCTGTCCATGGCAAGGAGGTTGGATTCCACGATTCTACAACTCTACAAGATAAAAACGGTAAGCTGAATTGTTTTCATACTTACATAATGGGTATTGATGGATTTAAATATAATTTAAATTTCTCATCTCCTTTTTTGGTTTTAATGGAGAATGGACAAATAATAGAAAATAAGTGACTGTCCCACTACCAGGTAGATGCAAGGCTTTTTTTTTTTATCATATGGCTGTTCCTATTCTATGTTACAAAACATGGTGCAGGTAAAGAGAAGAATGTTTGTTCATGTGTGAATAACCAAACTTTTAAGTTGAGAGATTAACCCTTATTTTTGTGAATGTAGAAGTTATTTCTTCAATGTAAAGCTAATAAAAAATGTCATCTACGTAATATGGCAGTAATAACCAAAAAAATACAATAAATTAAGCCAGCATTACCTTATTATCAGCCAGTAGCAACAGTCATTTTACTACAAGGTAGTACAACACTGCTTTGAAAATTTATGCAACGTAAAAAGGATGAGACCTGTTTCAGTCCATGGGTGCCCAATCTTTTCTTAGTTTGGGGAGCTCATTGTTTGCATTTCATGCATAATAACCTGCTCTATAACTGTGGCATGTAGGAATACGAGGACGTTCATCCAACTCTCATCTCAGCCTTAAACCTACAAACGCAGTAAAAATATCTTACACTTGCAAAAGAAATCCTCCTCAAAGCCAAACGCTAGTTTTCAAGAAAGCCAGATCCTCAGTGTCACAGAAAGTGAGACAAATTTGACTCTCTACCCAACAGGGCATGTTCTGAGAGGTGTACTCTGTTACAGAGACTGCACATTTTTCAATAAGCAGTCATTTAATAAAATACATGACAGGAAGAGCTTTATAATCTGCACAACCTGTTCTGATGTTGATACTGGGCACTTTGTAGCACATAACAATGCACCATCACGTCAAGTGCCTTTTAAAATTCTGCAGTAATCATTTTCTTATTCATGTGCATAACTCAATGTTTTCATTATTAATGGTCATGTTAAAATGCTAATAACTGAAGCTTAGTAATGAAATATGCATGTTGGTACATGAAGATGTCATTAAAACCAATCCAGTCATAATATGTCACATAATTAGTGGCTTCATGTTTTGTACCAGCTCTAAGCAGAGTAATTAAAGAACAATCAAGCCTTTCTCACTAATTAACATTGTCAGTATGTCTGTGTGATATGTAAAATGCGATAATGACTCCAGAACTTCCAGCATTTTAGGACGACTGGTGGGGGTTTTTTGTGTGTGTGTGTTTTTTTTGTCTCTTCCCTGAAAGGAATTTAATAAAGAAATACCTGGTAGTGGGGGCATCATTATATTTAGTGGAAATCAAAGAAAGATAATGACTGGAACAAGAGATTGGGAATCGGGAGGTATTAGTTCATCTTCCTCTTTATGCTCCCTTAAGCACATCCCTGTTATAAAATTTAAAAAAAAGAAAGAAGAAAATTTAAAAAAAAAAAAAAGAAAGAAAAAAAAAATGAAGAGATGACTTTGAGCATCTGTTTAAAAGTTTTCATTCGAGTTTGAAAGTATTAACTCTGAACATCTGAATTCACTTCCCAGCTCCAATATATTTGTGTCAATGGCCTGGATTTTTTGTCTTTTTAATTCAGTGAGTAGATAATCTCAGGTAGTGATAGGACTAGGGGGAATGGAATGAAGCTGGAAATGGGGAGATTCAGGCTGGATGTGAGGAAGAAGTTCTTTACCATGAGAGTGGTGAAGCCCTGGAATGGGTTGTCCAGGGAGGTGGTTGAGGCCCAGTCCCTGGAGGTGTTTAAGACCAGGCTGGACGAGGCTCTGGCCAGCGTGATCTAGTGTAGGGTGTCCCTGCCCATGGCAGGGGGTTGGAACTAGATGATCCTTGTGGTCCCTTCCAACCCTGACTGATTCTATGATTCTATGATTCTATGATAATATAAGTTAAAGTACCTTTAATAAGACATTTAAGAACTTTCTAGTAAAAGTTCTCCATGCAATTAAGGTACATCAGCAATGGCATTTTCATTGAAACATGAAGTTTTGAAAAACTCGTGAAGTAGCACTCAGGCTTCGGCTTCGGTTCTACTGTCCTGCCATACGCTATCCTGGTTCCCAGATTGGGTCTGTTATTTTAAAATAACTTCAGGAGACAGATGAATCGATTCTTGGGAATTTATGGGCTTCCAAGCTGCCTTCTTCCACGGGAAGCAAATAGACTTTGAAATCCCAAGACTACCAATACCTTAAAGACTTTATGTGCAGTCTGCCTTTGGGATCCTGGCTGTCTGGCATAGCATTGGAAGTCTATGACCTGGGTGTTTCAGCTCCCAAGCAGAGCTTAGCTTCCAGCTTTACAGAGGCTGACCAATACAAGTATCTGAGGTTTATCAAACCCTCAAGATCAGAGCCCCCAACCAGGAATTCCTTGAATGAAAGAAATAAGCAAACTATTCAGGAAGAGAACAGAGATATTTTGTGCTACTCAATAGCTAAATTTAATGAGGTTATAATTATAAATGTGATATCATACTGCTAACCTTCATTTCTTTCAAAAGGCAAGTAATTTAAGTGCTTTGTTTTTTCATACAGATTTCTCTTGTATGCCCTATTCCAAAGTCTATTTATCATATTCCAGACCTGCCCTGGGCATGTGAACCATAACTAGATCAAAGCATATATCCATTGAAAGGAATGCTTAGGACTGGCTCTAAGAGGCAGGGCACGGCTGGCTCTAAGAAAAGGTATAACTGAGAGTAACTTTGTGGTAATAGATGTTTGTAATAAACTATGTCATGTAAACAATAATTTAAAAAGCAATGTTTAAGAAATAAAATCAGAAGAATATGCCTGAGAACACACAAGCTGAGCATGAAGAGACTGTAGTATTTTAAATGCTCACCTGTTGGAAAAATATCTTTCCTTCTGGAATGGAAGAATGTGAAAAATGCCTCCAGCAGCCTCTTACATTCTGAATCTTTTATTTCAGTTTCCAGTGCAAAGACAAGTGTAAATGCTGTTCTTCTCTGTTCTTCCTCCTCACCAGAGGATGGACACTGCCATGTCAGAAAGGAAAAATCAGGAACCTATGATCTCTCTTCCTTACAGTGTCTGAAAACTAAAACAACCCTGAATGCATGCATCTCCTCTGGAAGAATAAACAGTATCTCCTATTCACTGTTACCAGACACTTTTGGGAGCTATAGAATTTCAGAGTTCTTTTATTAAAAAGAAAATCTCGTGTGTAAGTGGTGAAACTCAACATATAAATTGCAATACTTTGGGCTTGAGTACACCACACAGAAAACACAGGTCTATAATTTTAACGGCAGTGCACTGAAACAACATATGAGTCTCAAAGCCATCAGGAATTTGTGATGGTGAAGGCAGCTTCATTCTCTAAATTCTCTCCTTTTGTTATCTATGAGAAAAGGTTTAATGTTCTTATTCATTCATGCAGCTTGCATTATTATTTTCTAGATGGATAATGCTTTATTTACTCTATTTATAGACCAGAGGCATGTTTTCAGTTTCTTCTTTCAAGTCCCTAGGATAGATCTATGGGGTTTGTATTCCTGCCAATTGACACTGATTTTACTGCCTTTGAAAATAACTCCCCCCATCCCCCCACCAGGCACAAGCAGCTGTAAAACCAGATAATCAAACATTTTTCCACTAGGGTTATGATTTTGCTTTGCTTAGGATGGTATACTCTGACTTTCTTTTACATTTGGTTTGCACATGCAACCTAATTTTGGTAATAGAGTTACAACAGTAATACAACAGTAATTACATCTTTCTAACTACTAGGATCTGAAATCAGGTAATAGAACATAGATGTTTTCAATTTAGTGTATTTACTGACGCAACATTCTAGAATCTGTAGTATTCAAATTGAACTCAAGTGCATTCTAGAGTTTTTAGGGCATCAAATTTTTATTAGTCCCCTTTTCCAAAGGAAAATCCCCAGTATTCTCTTAAGAAGATGAACAGCTAATCAACAAGCTAAATGGCAAATAGATGTTACAGCAGTATCAGATTCATAGAAAAACCTCATAGAATCACAGATTCATAGAATCAATAGGGTTGAAAGAGACCTTAAAGATCATCAAGTCCAACCTGTCACCCAACACCTCATGACTACTAAACCATGGCACCAACAAGTCCTGGTAAAATCACTCTGTGAGAGTAGTCATAAATCATTTCTCAAAGAAGCAGGTAAGTCTCATTGTAGGACCTAGCACCAATTCACTAAACTACGTCTTTGTTAAGGAGCAGTGCTGAGAAGATCTGTATTGCACCTCCAGATTCAGAACACCTATGTTGTAAGCTCAAGTGCCAAATATCTAAAACAAATAAACAAACAAAAAATCTAAACCAAATCAACCAACCAAAACCACCAACAATAATACCAAACAGCAACAAAATGAAAACCAACCAACAACAAACAAAACCCAACCAACTGAAGCTTGTGTAACTTGTAAATTTTTTAGTATCTCCATGTGAGCACATCTTGGCTGCTCCGTATTCTTGGATATGTACATCATAACGAATAGTGCTTCTCATACAGCGGTCCCTTATTTCACAATGTATATCATCTGAAACTCTGTCATAAAAAAACATTATAGATCTTTCTATGCAGTGTGCTACAAACCCCAGACTGTTAAAGGAAAAAGAAACCCTGACAATTGAGCCATGTTACAATACTGAATAATAAGTAAATGCGAGTCGTACTTTTCCTTAGAGAGCTAGAGGACTGTCAGACAGATTCATGGTTTACGGCACTGCCGCTATGCGCGTACGCTGGGGGCCTTGCAAAAGTGCTGGAAATTGCAGCAGAAAAAAAGGCAGGGGGTTGGTTTTGTAGAATTAAGTCTTCCACCCAGGATTTATGCAGATAGGAACAAATGTGCATGCCTGTCAAAACTTTGATTATGTCAAATTATACACCTGGAATAAAAACTGTCAAATTCCTGAATTTTTGTTAATTTTAATATCAACTAAGAACTCCAGAAAGCAGTAGGATGCAATGTGGAAAGCTACTGACATGCTTTTGGGGAGGGATCATACCTAGTGAATGAGTCAAGCATCCAGAGAAGCTGAGACTGACTAACATGCAGGGAACGAGAAATGAATCCTCATAGTAAACAGATTACTTATAAAGAACTGAACAGATATCTTAACAAATGCATGTTATCTTCAGTCTAAACAAAGCAAGGGTCTTTTCACAAATAAAACCAAATAGCTAAGCCTTTACAGGTAAACATCAATGTCAATTCAGATTACTGATGACATATAACCTATAATATTGTTTAATTGTGACACCCAGGGAGGAAAATTAGCTTCCAGAGGCAGTATTCTCTTTGGGAATTCTCTTCATACTGCTAATCAGCTTTAAAAATTTATTTGGGCTTAAATTGCTAATGCCCATGTCCCATCTCTACACAAACCTTATGAGACTCTGACACTATATTAATTCTACATTGATTTCCAAGCAGGCTTCTGAAGAAGCTTTATCTTTTAGACAGACAGCAAACTCATTCTCCCAAAATGCAAATGCTGTAATAGCCATCAAAAAAGCAGAAACTCTTGCTTGTCAGTCAAAAATTTGGCATTAGGATGAGTAGTTATTCATTTGCAAGGTCTAAATTTTATTTCCTAGAGGACTTCACTATTTGCCCAGAAAATTTATTAAAGCCTTGAAAACATTTGCTGTTTATCTACCAAAACCTGCAACTTGACAATTTTGAAATCTGAACATACAACTTTTTATAGCCAGATGACAAGATAAGACAAGACTTTTCCTTTTCATGGTAATCAATATATACAAATGCAAGCACTGAAAAAGAGCACTTAGAAAAATAACAAATCTCCATGAAATCTTCCACTCTAAAAAGCTACGGCACTGAATTTATTCTGACTATATTCCACAAGAAAAATAAATGTCTGAATAGGTACTGCTGAATTCCTTGTTTTAAAACCCTCTAACGTTTGCCTTTTCATTACAAAGTCAGACACATGGTCAACTTAATTATGTAAGTAAAAGCAGTGTGCATTTTCATGCATAAAAAGAATAATTTAGATCATATCTTTTTGTCAACTCACTTTCCCATTGTTTCAGAAACGTTTCTGAATGCTAGATGTAAGCCCATAATATTCTACTCAAGTTGCCTTAAGCTGATTAGATGCTCAAATATTACATTTTCAAATGAGATAATGACTATGAGATTAATCTAAGGGGAGGCAATATACCATAGACCAGAAAGTAAAGGGCTGTGAGATGATTTCATGTTACCAGGGCATTAAAATCAAGAGGAAAAGGTATGTACCACTAGAGGATTGCCAATGGGAGCGAAAGTTAAATTAGAGATAATTTAATGAAATATTTATTACTGACTGCAAGATATGGCTTTTGCATTTTCCCAAATGAGGCTCCTTTGAAAGGTGTATTGATTAAACCATGTGCATTATCATATTCATGTTCATTGCAAACTCCAATGGCTTATCAAAGTTTTTATATCATTATAAAGAGCCTATATATTTTTATATTTATGATACACTCTTGAATGTGTTTTATTTATCAATGTGAAGCTTTAGTGCCTTACAAGCAAACCAAAAAATATCGCCAAGGAAAGGAAAACAAACCAATGTGTATTGGAATCATTTGCAAAACAATTTAGTTTGGTACCAATAAAACATTTGTTAAGTAATATTTTATGTGCATTTTGTGTATAATAAGAGTAATATTGACTCACTTACTGGAATTACTGAATCTTTTTTTAGCAAAGCTCAAGTTCACTTTCCTAGGATCCCCACAGACTGTTTTCTACTGTAGACAGAGCTAGCTTCTGACACTATTTACTTATGTGAACAGGGATGCATTTTCTGAGAACATGAGAAGGGCACACTTTCATTAAGACACTCATCACTACAGTATTTAAGCATCACACTAGATGTATATATATGCTCACAGGGCCTTCATGCTTCTCTTGCACATTTAAATGTGACCTGAGACACAGTAAACCAAAAGCAAATACCTCTTTCATATTTACATTCTTGCCATGCATTTATGTTTTTAGAAATATCATCAATACAGGACTTAGTGGAATCCTTTTTTTTTTCTTTTCTTCCTGATACATGATGCAAAAATCCCTCTGTTTTTAAGATGGAGAACTTAAAACAAATAATAAATGGTATAAGCTGTGTTCAGAATACATTCTCAGTTCATCTAAAAAACCTGTGAAGTTCCTTTGCTTCAGTTCAAGTCTTAGATACCTGACATCAGTATGCAGGTCAGGGCATCCATCTACTCATTACTAGCTCACTATTCTGTACAAACAAGTAAGAGTATGTTTTTTTCCAACCCAGGGCATGATGGTGCCTATCTGCTGGGTAACATACTAAGACATTAATAGACCTTGCTTTATGACTAGTGCATGACTGCAAACTATCTGTTACACGATTTGAGGGGGCAGAGAGCCCTGGGATTGTTCATTTATTTGTATCAAACTTAGATCAGAATCCAAACCCTCCATATTTCGGCAAACTATAGACATAAATTTACTTTTGCTTGCTTTTTTTTCATATGCTTTCCTGCACTGTGATTAGGCAGCCCAATGCACAGGAGTTTCTGGAATTCTGGAAATCTAAAGAAGTCCAACTTAAAGATTTTTCAGTTCTTTTCAGATATGTCTGCCTAAATAACTTACTTTTTCTCCCCCTCAGTGATTTAGCAGGGAAAGGAATAAAAATCTGGAGTGAACCCAAGGACATAGTGCTTTCTGTGTCTTAGCCTTGTCTTTAACACACAGTCATTTTCTTGTTTTCACACTGAAGTCTGAAATCTCAAGGCCTTGAGTAAGGGAATTGTGGGGGAGGCTTTTTTAATGAGTTATTGTACAACACAATTCGGATTTGTACTTAATCACATACTTGCTGGCAAAATGAAGAACACTTTGTAGCCACAAAGAGATGTCGCAGGTTAGAACACTGTTGGTGACCTAAAGTAAAATTACTCAATTAACAAAGCATTAAAGAAAATGAACTCATGTTTAAACAACTGATATTCCTGAATATATCAGCAATAAATGACAATAATATTGGCCTAGGAATCTTTCAGAGTAAATCCCTCAAGAAACATCAGCTAGAACAGTTATTTTGACTCACTAATAACAATAAAAAATTAGGACATATCAAAGGGCAGTGAGGATGCAGTGTTTTAATCACCTTCACTTGTGACACAGCACTACTAATTCCCTAGTGTTGCCTGCATTTAAAGTAGCACATGTAAGAACAACTCAGCCTTCTGATATTTGGGAAAAACACCAAGCAGGTGGCCCCACATAGTGCCCAGTACATAGCTAAGTAGCTTACTTAAGGCAAAGTCCTTGGACACTTCAGGGCCACCACTCAACACTATTTCAGCCAGCCCAGGCCTTTAGTCTTGCAGTCCTTACCCTCAGTTGGTGTCTGTATCATCTGTCCTTACTGTCACCAGGTAAACAGCATCAAGTCATTGTTGCTGGCCCACAGATATATATATGTATTTCTCTTCTAATTCTCAGACAATGCCATGGCTGTTCTTGAGAATGATGAGCAGACCTCCTATAACTTTCAGCAAAAAAGCAATGAGCTTTCACACTTTGGATTAATGTAGCAGTGCAAAGAGATACCTTTTCTCACCAGGGCCACTTATTCCCAGACCAGAAATTTGCCCACAGGCACTGCTACTGCCTGTTGTTGTTGACACATACTGGCCTAGCTTGCAAATAACTGCTTTGAGAGAGATTGCCTTTTTCCCCTTCCATGAATCTGTTTGTGACCTCCTTAAGAACCCAATATACTTACCAACTGGATTTTTCTGAATGGCTTTCTTCCCTTCCTAGTCTTCTGCCCTAACTGTATTCTGTAGATGGGTCCCTTCACAGGTCTACATTCCTATTTGCTGCTGGAGTTAATTTCTTCCCTGCGATACAGGGCTTATAGACTCCACAAAACCGTAATTTTACTCTTGGCTATATTGATCTACATTTGTTATGAAGATGTGAAGATATATAGCATCTATTATTTTTCTTGCTTTAATTAGATCAATTATTATACAAAGGAAGAAAAGCATATGAATTTTTCAAGAATGAATGGATCCTACTTCTACTTATTTCTAGATATTTATAGGCTGCTTAATAATTTGTTCAAGTATCTTTTAAGTGAAAAAAAAAAACAAAACACCAAAAATCTTTGTACATCAGAGACCCCTAACACTCCCTTAATCTGACCATCAATATCAGAGTGTTCTACACTACAGCTGCTTTAGTTTTCTAGGATCTCACATATTCTCCACTAGCTATCTAAAACAATAACTACAGTTTATGGCAAGTTCCTTAAGAGCTCCAGAGCGCATTTCATCAGGCCTTGCTCTCTTGAAGTCATACTATCTAAATGTTCTTTCCCTATTTGAGACTATATTTCTTTCTTATTAGAATGATCACACTAACCTACTGGCCTCAGCTGGCTTTTTTAAATGTATGCAGACAGATGTATGCAAAAAAAATCTTTTTCCCTTCCTTGCCTCAAACCTTTTTATTACTCAAATGTCTGAAAATATCACTAAAATAATAATGCAATCTTATATTTTACTCTAAGAAATAGCTTGGAACAGCTGTTTGTAGAGTTTGTGGGTTTTCTTTAGTGAAATCTACAACTTCCACAGGCATCACAGATTTTGGGGTTTGTTTACTGGCAAGTTTTGGTAGATGGAACTTTCCTTTAGAAACATTTGAAATTCCTTTGCCATTATAAGATAATATAAACTTTCCTTAATAGAAACACCTGTATGACCAACAAGTGTATCTGGAAAGGTCTTAACATAGTAAAAGACCTTTTGTGAGAACTGTGTGCTTTCAGGTGCATCTATTTAAAACAATTCCTGCATTAGAGCAGTTGAAAACGTCAATAATTTAGAAGCATGTCTTGTTTTGGCACAGTATCAAGTAATGTCTATTGTTGGCTACAGAATCATTTTATCATCCTTGGCAGCGGGAGTCGTTACATTGCCTTGATTAGTATTACTGAAGGTACCTTTGAGGAAAAGAGAAGTAACTGATGCTGACTGGATTCTGAGTGGAGCTACAGACAGAACTTCTTTCAGCATAAATACTGTCCCTTTTTAACTTTCCTTCATTGTCACACAAAACTAAGCCACGGCTGGGGTAAGCAAAGGGCTTACAACTGGTTTAAGACTTCAGAGTGTCTTCTGTTGGAAATATTTAAAGAAAATTTTTGAGAAGGCAGTAGTGTGGATATCTGCCTAGAAAAATAATTCTCTGATTCTTTATTGCTGTTGTTCAATGGCAAGACCTCTTACTCCAGTGAACAATTTCAGTATAAAATAATCAGAATCACAGTTTGCAGTTGCCTGAGGTAGTAAAATTGCAATGTTCATTAGCATCTTGCCTAGTAATACTATTGCAAACATGTGAGGTACGCTTTGATAACATTACTTTCAGTACAGAAACAGATGGCTACATGAACACACCACCTCAGCTTAAAAATATTCTCTACTTTTGATTGTGTGCAGACTAAAGGTACTTTTTGTGTTTATATGGCAAAATACAGCACAGTAAGCCCCAGGAAATAGACTTCTTTGGGGATAGTTTCAAAAAATTCCTCAGGACAGATCTGCTTTTAGCTTTCACTCGAACCCACAAAGTAAAACAGAAAGCATATCAATCCTCTCCAGCTAGACCATGCTAGTCTACAAGTGACAGAATGAGAATGTAGAGAAAAGCAAGCAAACAGAAATCTACTAAACTGGTAAATCTGTCAATACTCAAGAAATACATCTCTTTGCTATCTTTTTTATTATTTGTTTCAGTACAAAAGGATTTCTACTATTTTGGACCCTTACAAGCAAGAAGAACCTCAGTATTTAAACTGACTGTGCAGCTTTGCTGTGTATACTAAGCTGTATCTTCTGTCATGGACTCATCAAACTGGCAGAGGATTATGTGAAGGTAGCAGGTTAGTTATTATTCCAAAAGAACTAACATGCCACATAACACATAAAATCTTCTGAAACAAGAGTAAAAAGAATCACAAATGTGTTGTCAATACCTTACCATATATCAGAATTCATTCACATATAGAAACTTTTTCTGCTCTGAGAATTTGGTCCTATAATGTATATGATGATCACAGAATCACAGGACATTAGGGGTTGGAAGGGACCTTGAAAGATCATCTGATACAATCCCCCTGTCAGAGCAGGATCACCCAGAGTAGATCACACAGCAATGCATCCAGGCAGGTTTTGAATATCTCCAGAGAGGGAGACTCCACAACCCCACTGGGCCATCTGTTCCAGTGCTCTGTCACTATCACAGTGAAAAAAAATTTTCCTCATGTTTCCATGGAACTTCCTGTGCCTCAGCTTCTACCCATTGCCCCTTGTCCTGTCACTGAGCATCATCAAGAAGAGCCTGGCTCCATACTCTTGGAACTCACCCTTTACATATTTATAAACACGTATGAGGTCACCCCTCAGTCTCCTCTTCTCCAAGCTAAAGAGCCCCAGCTCCCTCAGTTTCTCCTCATAAGGAAGATGTTCCACTCCCTTAATCATAATCCACCATTAGGTTGTTGCTGGGAACTCTAGCTGGTTTCAGCATCAGTGCACCTCTATATAGTGCAGGACAATACTTGTTACAGAACCTTACTAGGCTGAAACCTCTGGTTTAAGAAAATGAACATAGACAAATAAAGATAATGCAACCATGAAAACTATCACTTTGAAGACTTTACTGATTCAGACTACTGAATCTATTGGGCAACCAATATCACTGAACTTGTCACTGGAACAAACCAGGCTCTTTGCTGTGTCTGTGGTGCAATAAACCAGTCATGAGGCACTGGCTGTGTAATCTGTGCTAGTAGCATGTGAGGCTGCATAACTGGGCTCACCAGCAGAGCCCAACCAGCACTGCTCACCAAGCCTCTCATTCACACTGACATTCCTCTGAAAAGCTGCTTGGTTATGTTTTGTACTGTTGCTGCTTTTATAAGATGCAGGCAGACTGCACAATTGATCCTGACTATAACCCTAACTGAAATGTTTCTATACTTACAATTAAATATATATGAGTGCCTCTTTTTGACAGTGTTATAAAGCTCTATACATTGCATGACTAAGTCCCAATCCCAGGATATTGGGGTTTACAGACATTTTGCACATCTTGAAGAATCCAATAATATTATACTATGTTAGTGACACCAAATATATATCATTCAATATTTCTCTTTCAACCTTATTTAATAAAACCACTTTTATGAAACTCATCCTTCTCACCCCACCACTACAAGTCACACTTAACATCTTCCCTGTTATGAAAATAGAAAAGTATTGGTTTATGATCTGAAGGAATACCAATTTTATAGAAGCTTTTCTTAACAAATTTGCTTCTAAAGTCCACTGAAATGAATCAAATACCCAGATTCTTGCCAGTGATTTCAATGAGTATATTTATAACTATTCTATATAAAGAAGATAAAGTAGCTCCTTGCCTTCAGCCTACAAAAGTTACAACTTTATCTAGCGTGTACTGCAATACAGCATTACTTTAATTTAATTGGCAGTGCTAGTAGGATGACTTCATAGTGTGATTCTTCAAGGCATGAAAAAAGGCATTTTAAAAAGTTTGGGGTTTTTTCTCCTTTATAAAAAAAAATAATAACCCTTCAGATTAATGCATATAAAGTTTTGAGATACAAAGCAGCGGTAAACTTAGTCTTTATGTTTTAGTTCCAGTCTAACCTGTCCCTCAAAACTATGTGACAGCCAGTTTCTTATATAACAGATAAAATATGGGGTTTCTGGTTTGTTTTTGCAAGGAAATGACGAGTGAAGAGCCATACACTACATTCACTATGAATAAATAACTCCCACGTTCTCTAAGCACACAGAGAAACATGGGCTAATTCATCAACTAAGTAAGCTAATAAACATAGTGCCTCCACTGGCTGTGAAAATGAGGAATACGCACCATTTACAGACCAATTGATGTATATAGAGAGATAAAATGACCAGCTCAAAAACTGCATGAAAGAGGACTTTTAAAAATAGTTCCAAGTGAATTACTAATGCTCATATATACAGAGGATATTTTATATTTATATTTTATATAAAATTGTTTAGATTTTGTGGCATAGTAAATAATGTCCTAGAAAAACCAAATCTACATAGCAAAAATGAGTAATGCTTTTTATCAAAAGGGTCATTCATACTTTTAATAGAGGAAACATTTCCACTGTATCTGTTTGGGAAGCATAATAAATTGTCTGGTATATTTGTAAAAGCATTTTTGCAGTTTTCATTCTAATTTCCTTTAACAAAGACCACCATCATTTTCTTTAAACAGTCTAATATGAAATGCATGAAAACCTAAAAGTCTAAAACATGAGAAGAGGGTTTTGTGGTGGTGTTTTTCTTAAAAAGCATGTTTTCCAGTCAAAGGGTATATTTATAAGTGAGCAAACATTTAGCTATCCTAATCCATTTGCATTCTGTTGAGATAAGTTATCAGTAGTTCAGTAATTGAATTTCTTTCTAATTCATAGTCTGCCTGCAGGCAACACATTAACTGCTAGGCCCAAAACTGCATAAATTTTACAGTGTTCCGCTAGAAATCAAATAACAGAAAGCCAAAACATGCCAGAGTTTTGAGACAAAAGAATTTTAAAGTGGTTTTGGGGTGGGTGAGGGGGTGCAAGTGGCAAGTGTATTCTTGAGATTAAACTTACCTATTTGTGATGGGTCTGGAATATGACCCTTTCTGTCATGGTTAGCTTGCCTAATGGCCAATAAAAGTGAGCAATCAAACATCTTGCATGGGGAATAGATACACAAAAGGAGTACCTACACAGACAATTCCACAGAAAATGCAGGTTTCTACAGTAATGCAGCTTAAAGTCACTATTTCTTAAATGTAGCCATGTAAAACAACTTATTTAGTGTAAATTATAAACAAACCATGTTAGACTCTCAGCTCTGTTGATCAGCGTTTATGTGTCTCCCCTCTTCAGTATCAGTACGTCATTCAATGCTGTCTGTGGATCCTGTATTCTGACCATACTATCAGCGTAACTGTAAAAGAAGTATGAGAGAGACAGTATGTCACCCTGGGATCTTATCATGACCATCTGTCAGCTTCAATTTTTTCTCATTAGTAGTTGTCTGTTGAGAAATACTGGACTCCCAGTCCTACTGTTCTCTGAAAATCCCTGGCTAAGGGATCAGGAAGTCATTCTCCGCCCGTGCTGCTGCTGAATCATGCTATGATGCAGACTGCACATCCTTATGCAGCAGCTGTAAAAGTGCTTAAGGATAAAAGCTTCTCCCTGCTTCCTCTGCCATCCCAAGCACTTTTGCCATATATAACAAAAACATGTTTCTTTATCTTTTATAATAGAAGTATCAAAAGTTATGGCTTTGCAAGAGCCATAAGGCATGACACATACTTCTCACTTTTTTTTTTTTTTTAAATCCTAGTAAATATTTGCAAGCAGGAATGAGAGTGATCTTTTACTTCATTTTCTCCTAATACAACCAGGTGATAAGTGCAGATTCTTTGGATGCCAACTGCTGCCTTTCCTAAAGGGTTGCAAGGGCTTTCTTGAAACATCTCCAACAGATATTGTACAATGGACCAATCACAGACTCAGTGAGAATAAACTGCAAAGGAAAACACAGGGGATATGAAAATCTCCATCAGTAATGGACACAATGCATTAAAGAAAAATGCCTTTGAAACTTTAAGTGTGTGGTTCCTGTGAACATCTTTCCTAGAACAAAAGTCTCTGCTGCTTTCCCACTTCTGTTGAAAAACAGATCTGAAGCACAATAAACCTCAAGTTTCTAAGACAACAATGCTATCTGTCCCTGAACCTGGACTGAAAACAAATGCTTCTCTAGAATGGTATTTCTGTAGCCTCTACACAGTAAACAGGCTGATCCATTGACCCTTCTGTAATATTTTAACTATATAATTAATGTTTATGGCTTAATTTCTACAACTCACTGTAACTCAGATTAAACATTATATTAAGAAATTGAAGATGAAAGGTACCCTTTAAAGCAGCAAAGGTTGTATAAGAATCTCAGTACTAATCATTGTAGCAGCAGAAACGTGAGTTGGTGTAAGGGACAGAGAAGCCTATGGAGATGTAGTAAATCAGTAAACTAAATTAAAGGTGTTAACTAGATATTGATGAGCTGGTTTGGCAGTTATTGTTGAAGGATTGTGGGTGAGGAATCACTGAATAAGTTGCTATACCTAAGAATGGGAAAATGAAGCTCATGGGGTTTTATTGTTAGTGATACAAATTTAGCTGTTTACAATTGATAAACTACATTGATTTTCTTTATATTTTCTTTAGTGGCAAAGTCCATAACTCAGACTGATTCATTTTAATGAATGCAATCTTCATGACCACAAAAGACTTATTTTTTATATAAAACCCGATGGCCTGAGCATTACTCATTATACTTGTTTGTTCAGAGTGGCTTTTTTTTTTTTCACATCACTGAAATTACCATTCACTTAGACTGCTGCTGGAGTAAAACTACCACATCTAGCAGGTTGTAGATCCATGTGAAATAATTACTCATCTGTTTCTAGCCTTGCTGTTTTCCTTTGAATTACTTTTAAAAAGGTGACTGGGACAGAGGTTGAGAAAGAGAGATTATAATCTCGGGTCAGTTGTGTAGTCTTGATAAAGCTGGAGACTAAGTGATCTGAATCAGAATGACAGAAACCTGAATAACAGTACTTATTCTTGTTTACATTGACAAAACCAGTAGAGACTGCAACCAGACGCAACATTACTGTTAGGTAAGCGTAACTGAGAAAGATTCTGAAATCATGCTAGGTGGGAAACTACTAATATGACATATGGCTATAGACTGTACATATAGCCTTTGTGATTTGAAGCTTGCCTAAGCTAGGGGTTCTCAGTAATGTGGTGTGTCACCAAAAACAGAGCTACATGCACATCACAGCTTTGCAAGACATTACATAGGAGGGTCTGTCCAGTTTAAAATGTCTTGTATAATTTTATGGGGGCATTAAATGGCACAACACAAATTGTGAAAATTATGTAATTGGTAGGCTTTGGTTTGGGAGGCATTATTGAATTTTTAGGAAAGGATACAAGGCAAAAGCAAAATGCTGATCTCATCAGGTCTCAATGAGGTAAAGTAAGACAATATAAAATGCACATTTAGTGCAGAACTTGAAAATGGAGTTTTTTGAATTCTAAAAAAAAAAAAAAAAGCCCTAGAAACAGTCTGTATGGACTTCACTGTTGACAGAGGAGATATATGGAAATGACCAATAGGCACTGAATGCTTTCATAGTATAGCTAGTAACACTAAAATTAATGTCATCATCTATGAAGACTCTGCAGAGGGCACTATGTATTTTCAAAACAACATGAACAGAAAAAAATGGACACTTACAACTCTGTTCAACAATCAGCTTAGCTGTACTTTCTTTAGTTCAAGACACAAGTAATGTCCAAAATTATGATACTGTCAGAATCCAAGGTGACTTAATTATAGATAAGATTATAAGATTAATATCCTGTAAAAGCAACAGAGTATGCCTGTGTTTCTCTAAGTCCGGTTATATTATGGAACAGAGTGAAATGGGCAAACCAAAGACAGAATATAGACATCCTGAGGAATTAAAAATCAGAAATAATGGTAATTAGAAAATAGATTTGAAAATGTAAGAGATTATCCTTTGTTACATAGGGAGAGAAGTGATACCCAGTGGAGGTGATCAGAGATATGGCAAAGGTATAGAATCTCAGAAACAGAGTGAAAACAACCAGACATTTCTGGATTGTAGCAAAACAATTACGAGTCAATTTGCACAATTTCCATGCCAAGCTTTTTGGCATGGAACAGAAATTGTGAAGAAATACAAAACCCCATCTCAACACTCAGGATCCCCCCCAAAAATTTCAGGGAATTATTAAAACAGAGAAATAAAGTGTAAAAATATTTTTGAAAATATTTGTGCTAATTTAGAGCTTCAAAAAAAATTGCTGAAATCATGAGAAGAGGAAGTCCTACAGCTATTTTTGAGAAAACTCCAACAAAGGTCCAACTTTTCACTTTTTAAAGACTTGCTCCTTGCTCAGCTAGCTGGGAGAATATAATTAAATTCCACACAGAAAGGCTATCAAATGTTCTCCGTTCCACTGTGGCAGAAGATAGTAAGTTTGGGGGTTTTTTTCTCAAGAATTTTAAAAAAGGCTTGTGATAACAGTCTGTAATCACGGCTTAATTGTGCTGATTAAGTCATTAGCAGGCTCTCAGAAAGGTGTGTATCCTGAACAGTGGTGAGAGAAAACAGGAGTATCCAACTGAAGGCGACTTTATGAAGAATAGTGAGGAAGATCAAGACATTTCTCTTAATTTCTTTGTCAGCAGCTGTCCAGGCTTCACATAAATTAGTCACATCTAGAACTGTGTATCAGTCTATGAGAATGACCCATAACTGACCATCTGTACAAGTTTGCAACAAAATCCACTGCTTGTGCTGGCTCCATACTTCAGAATCAGATATCCAGAGCAGATCACTCCATTAATGTGTACCATGCACATATGCAAGTGTAGTCATATTATCACCAAAGGGAATTACTTTTTCACATTTAATGTCTTGCTGATTGTGCTTGACTTGCCTGGTCACTTGCCTTTGAGAACTGGTTGTTGAATGTTGATGCAACTGTCAGGTTGCAATTTTTCTTTCTATTTTTCAGGCACTAGCTTTCAGTGCTCCAAAAACCTGAAGGTATTGCCACACTGAAAAGTCCACCCTGCTATTTCACTGGAAACAAGAAACTGCTGGTAAAACTTGTATTAAAATGATGTGACAGTAGCTTCCAATGCTAATCTTGAAATATATATTGTATTATAAGATCAGCTGAACCTTCTCCTTAAAACACTCATTATAAAAGCTATTTCTACTTTAGATACTGCCTCCTTGAACTGTGACAGCAAAATCTATTTTACTCACATTTAAAGTGATTTGGAAAAGCTGTTTTTGATACAGAGGCCTCAAGAAAAGGTGCGGTTAATCTTGGTCAACATTTCCTCTAAAACTTTTTTAACCTGGTCTATCTCAAAAGCAGCTTATCTTAATAAATAGAAATTAAGATGCTTTGAAAACTTTGTTGACGCTTAGAATATAGGACCATTCTTCAGAGGAAAGAAAGATTGTTTAAAACCTTGTTTACTAGTAAACCTGAAATGTCAGAATAAAATATTAGACACCAGCGTAACATATCAGTATTTGAACTTCAAAATTCAGTGCAAAAAGGAATGTATGCAGAGCAATGCCTCAGCTCTCACTGTGAGGTACATCTAATCCCTTTGGCATTTCAGAAAGCTGGTTGATTCTTTAGATTACATACATATTTTGCAGTAGATGCTGATTCATTATCATTCCGTTAAAAAACCCAAATCATTCAGATCCTGTTGTAAGGTATCTGTTAAAATGTCATTTATTGGAACTAAAACTATAACAAAATTGGATAGTATAGACAATCCTATGTCCATTATGTGCTCGAAACCCTGAGCTGGGCAGCCCTAAACAGAAATTTAGTCAGGGCCTGGCACAGTGTGCAAATTCCATTCACGGTAATGCAATCTCATTCAGGTCTTTTGAGCTCTTACAGAATTTTCTTAAGAGAAAACCAATAAAGTTTTCATTTCTACTGTCAAACAAAAAGGATTTCACATGAAAACTTCTTGCTGGTCATTTGTATAAATGCAAAGACACACAGAGTGTGTGATCACTAATACTGGATGGGAGCTTCCTGCAGACGGAATGTATCCAGCAACCAAGGGATATGCACAGCACAGCAGTGGTTTGGGGACCAGGATGTGCTTGCAGCTCAGCACAGGGCTGCACGTACACGAGCTCACTAACACCCTAACACACCATGGTCTCCTGGTCAGGATCACAACAACACAAAGTATTCATCTTGATGGAAAATAGAAAGTAAGGACAACCCTTTTTGAATATATGGTCTTTGCTGAATCAGCCAAAGTCCAAGTCTAGAAAACCAGTCCCTTGATTTCCGTTTTACAACAACATAGCAGAACTAACATTTTTTGCACTTTGAGCAAGAAAGTTCTCAGGCATTTAACTTGAGCAAAAAGACATTTCCACAGGTGTGTAAAAAAGCTACAGGAAACTTTGACCTAGAAAGCAAGCTCCAGAGTGCATAGATTACCATTTTTGGTCATGTTACTTTACTCAAGTTGATTCATATTTAGTAAACTGGTTTTAAATAGCAACACAGGTACCAGTAGAATACTCCTTTTGCCATTTATTTCACTACTATCTGATAATCTGGGGGAAAAAAACCCCACACTAACAGAACAAACCAAAAACCAACTAAACAAAAAACAAAACAAAAAAAAAAAAAAAAACTGACAAAAGCAATTTACATGAAAATTCATTTTGAGCCATTTTTTGTATGACATTATCTGCTTGGTGTGGATTTTATGATTCTGGTTTGGTTTTCTCAGTTTATTAAGTCACAAAATACAGATTAATTCTCTGTGCCCTGTCATGGCTCAAATCACTGACGTAAGAGTGGTACTCTTTAGCTGTGCCACACTGACAGAAAAACTGTTGTCTTAATTTTATGGCTGAAGCATATTTGTGGCAGAGAGACTTTATACAGCTCTACAGTTTATGAATTACTGCACAGTTTCCATGGATACTCCTCAATGCAGGCACAAGTGGTATCATTACAGTTGAAATTCCCCGACAATATCACTAGACATACTTTGACACCCCCATGATTAAATTTGAATAAGCTACTTGAAATGGAAAGGAAGTTTCCAGAATGCTAAAGCAGATTTTTTTAAATCTGTCCTTCTCCCCTCCTTCCAAAGAAACAATTTGCTTTAGTTTATGATCTATAGCAATCTCCAAATCTCGGTCCCAACTAGGAAAGGTGAATCACTAAGGTAGCACTGTGCTATTGCACCTCTGTGAATTTTTTACCTACCTGCTAAATATACTCTGCACTATTTGGCATTAGCTATGTAATTGTATACACATTGAGCAGTGGAGCTGAACATTTTCTTAGTTCTAAACGATTTTTCATTTTGACACAATTTTTTTCATCACTTCTCTCTGAAGCTATTGGTGCTAGGAAGAAGGGCAGCCAGCAGACCTGATGCAATCTGGTGATCTCAGATATGGCAGAGCAGTTCTTGGCATAATTCAGAGTAGCCCTTCAAAGCTGTTGAGGGTACAAATGTCTCAAGGTCTCCTGTTTTCCTTCTTCGTAACAGAGCTATTCACAAAGGAGAAGGATATCCCATGTGTATACACATGTCTGGGAGGTACATTGGTTTTGTTTTCCAGCTGCCAGTTCTTGACATCCACCTCACACTCTGAAAGTCAGCTAGATTTTACCCCTTCTGGTATTTCCTGGAACCTGTCATGTAATTTTAAATAGGTTTCTTAGATCCTTTAAATCCTGAGTAAAATTCTGATCCTCCATCCCAAAAAGCTTTTCAACACTCACTTGACCAGGACAACAGCGTTGTTGTGAAGATTCATACCAAAACAAAGCAGTTGGCAATGTCAGCTCTCAGAAATGTAAAGAAACTGTAATTGATAATAATGCTTCAGTGATTTTAATAATTCAGAAAGGCTGAATTTACAATGTTTACTCCATCTTTGCTATCATCATGATATCTGTAAATAATAATTAGACACTGAATTTAGACCTGAATATTGTATCATATTTCTTTGCAATTAACAAAGTAATTATATGTATACACTTGATAAAATGATGATACATTAATGTGATCATCCCCCCTAAGTCCCTGGTTGATCTCATAAAGGAAAGGTTTGAAAGCCTTCTCAACTAACAGGCATTCCATACTAAGCTCCTTTTTTCAAACTTCATCTTAGAGGTCAGGCTAAATTGTTTCCACTGCTACCAGCACCATCATTTTTCCGGACATTATCAATGGGAGCAAGAAGATGTTCCATATATTATTATTCCTTTAGAATACAATGTTTCCAAGGTAACTGTTCTTAGGAGATCTACTAATAGCAAAAAGTGGAAAATAATGTAACTTCCATTTCAAAATTACTTTTCCAGAGGGTAGAGGAATTGCATTCTCACAAACTTTTTCCTTCATAACTCTGCCAGTCTCTTTTAAAAAAATAAATTAAAAAAAAAATAAAAAAATCAAAGAATTCAAAATTCAATGCTGGGGATTTATATATAACCATGTTTCCAACAGACAGCAAGGATGTATCAAGATGTATTGTATTATAGTTCTAAGCATTGACTCAAAAGCAAAATCTTGGGTAAAACTTAGTTATGTTTTATGGATAGACAGAAAGGTTCAGGTAAAATAAATTCCAGCACAAACTTCTGTCCAACTGTCAAACAAACCTGTATATGTATTTTCTTCAATAAAGTTTAGTTTTTAATTGTAGTTATAAATGGTTTTAAAGCCCTAGAGAATATTTCAGTAAAATATCAAAACCCAAGATGAATATAAAATGTGATTTGGAACTCTATCTCTCAACTTTAGGAAACTTTGTGTTAGACTGTAACTTGAGAGCTTAAGACCATACATAGGCAAAGGTTTGCAGCAGGGTTAACTTTCCTATGATATCTAAGGGCACATACAAATGAAACAACTGCAGATGCAATTACTTCTACAAACATTTACTCAATTGCTTCAGGGAAACATGATTTTTTATGCATACAGTCAGTGTTCATCTTATACTGCAAGTCTTCAAATACAGCCTACTGCAAATTCTTAGGTTTCAGTAAAATGACAAAAGTCCTGAGATTAGAGGTTTTGAGAGGATCCATGCTAGTAAGCAGCTTAACTTCATGGTACAAAGACTTATCATATTTTTCAGTGAAATGCTAACAGAGAATTAAAACAGGCAAAGCATGACCATGCACTGCAAAATAAGTCTTTTTTTAATAGTTTATATGCCAGTGATTGACCACTTAAAAAAACCCAACAAAACAACAACAAAAAAGAGAAAGAAATAACCATCTGCAAAACGAGCAGCAGAAATCCGACAGCTGAATCATTAGAAGTGCACTAGACTACACCTTTTGCCCAGCATAAGCATTGTGTTGTACGTAATTCCCTGTATATACTATTTCACAATATTTTTTTATTAGTGTTGTTTCTTTTCTATTTGTGCTCTGTTACACTCTCCTTGTCTCAACACACAGGGTTTTACCTTTTTCTCCCAGTTCTCATGGTGGAGGTTGCCAGCTGGGCCTAAAACATGACAGTCTGACTCTCTGACACACAGAAATATTTAGGTATATTTTAAAAAGTGATATTTTAATTTCTAGATATTCACACAGAGATCTTTGCAGAAGTTTAACATGAGCCAAGAAGCAGACAGTGTCAGGCAGTCAGATAGTAAGCTGCAATCCACACATCACTGTAACACAGAGGATGGAGACGAATCACATTCTGGCATGAGCCTTTGTCATATATCCACTGTGATATAATGCCATGCTTAGTGAATTAAGTTCAGTGTCATTGGTTTGTTTTAAACACAGAAGCAAACTGCTGAGTCTAAGACACTGTGCAAGCAGAATTATTTTTTTTTCAACTGAGATATTACACCCAACAGACTAAAGAGAAACTACCATCAAGCTAGACAGAAAATGATGCATTATATAGCATTTCCTACAGAAGGAGCTGAAACACACATTGGTTTTGGCTCATAAAGATCCTTCTTGGTAAACTAGATTTTACTGCTTTTGCTCTGACTTCTTAAGTCTGACAAATATTGATGATTCAGGCCTCTCTAAAAATATGTGACAAAAGTAGTGCAACAGAAGTTGAAGAAAATCATGCAGTGTCACATTTTTGAACCATGGAGGCTTGCAGTGTGGAAACCCTAAGAAAACAATATATCCAGTGAGACGTCATACATAAAGAGGAAAACATAACTGTATATAAAGTACAGTGCTAAATGTTTGCATCTCAGAATCTTAGGAAAATATAAGTATTGCAAAAGCAACCTCCAAGGGCATTCTAAGTCAATCAGAGCAGTGGTGAGTAGGAGGGTGGCAGTGTTAGCTGTTCTGTTTTGTCGTCTGCAGAGACAGTTTTGCTATTTACATCATAGGCTTGCAAGATAATGAAACCTTTTTTTTTTTTAATAGCAAAAAGGCATAATTAACAGAAAGTGGTTACAAAAAGTTAATCATCAATTAATTGGTAACCTAAGATTCTAGGCATAAGGCAAAAGGTAGAAGGGAAAAATGAAGCAGGAGATAGGCAGAAAGAAGGCCAAAATGACTTAGGGCTTAAGCTGGAACTTTACATGCTCATCCCCAAATTTGGAATGTGAATGCACAGGCAGCGAAGTGATGTCAGCCATCTCTACAGACCAGTGTAGAGAAATTCTGCAAGGTTTGTCCTATCAGGGACACCAAGGCTCCATTATCAGGATGCTCCACAACTAGGATGTCACCACTGCAGCTGGCATTCAACCCCACAAGTAACTAATGCATCAAAAAAAACTCCTTTGAACTTTCAAGCATGCAGCCATTTTCCTTGTTCTCACATTACGGAACACTAGAGCTCTTACTGTACATCTATAATCCATTATTTCACACTCTTATGGTGTTCCCTGACTTATCTCCCATCCTTTCAATGTCTGACTCCAAAACAGAACAGTGTCTTAAGAGGTCTCTTTGGGATTTCATTGCCAAACTATGGTATCCTTGTACACATGCACAGTTTCATGGCAAGGACAAGAACTGTTTGAGATTAATGTACTAGCGATTCACATATGGCTGTACTACTGTATTATTACAATACTTAAACATCATGATATCTAGCTTAACTTCTCCTTACAATTAAATGGACTGAAAGTTAAAATCCTTTATCCAAATTGAGTATTGCCATTTTTTTCCCAGAGTTGTTAAATTTACTCTTGAACAGAGTTTCTAAGTAATTCCCATAATTTTTTACAATGAACTTCACCATAAAAATCCATCTGCTACTTGTTAATTTTTCTGCCTCTGAACTCCTTGAAATCTCTTGTGATCTTTCCTGATCCAAACAATTAGCAACTATCCACTACCAACTCTCTCAACAGAGATAATGTATTTTCCAGATAATTATTACACACTCTTAACCCCTTAAGACTCATCAATCTGTAAAAGGGTTGCATGCAAATAGCTTGACTTACTGCAGCCATCAACACTGTAGATGAAAAGTTTCAGCTATTAAAATCCAAAGTCATATGGATGACCAAAGCCACTTGTTACTTTTTCAGAGAGTTGACATAAAGTCTTTGAAAACGTCGGTAGAATGAGGTTGCACTAACACTGTATGATAAAGCAGATATAAATTGCTTAGTTTCCCTGTTACCTGTCTCACTCTGGTAGTACTCTCACACTGCTGAGACACATAAGAGATGAAGCAATATACATTTTGGTATTATATCTCTGCAGACTTTACAAATATAGTTTAGGATTTCAAAGAGCTAATCTCAAAAGCAGAAGGATAAATAATTAAATAAAAAGTAGAATATGTGCTTCTCCGTGTTAGATTGTATCTTGACTTCTATTAAGGCTGAGTATCTAAACAGAACTAAACCCCACTAGAAGACATTAATTGCGCTATTCTTCAAAACTTTAGAGAAGTAGGGATGATGTCTTCTAACTTTCTTATGTTTAAAATGGTATATAAAACATATTCTAAAAGAAAAAACATAAAACCAGAGGGGAAAACCCTGAGTTATCTATCTTCCATCTTTATCTTCTTTTGATACCATGTAAACTAAGAATTCTGTAATTGTAGCATTTCCTTCTGTAGATAGTGGGAAGTAACTTCAACTTTTACACACATTCTGATTCAGATACTCGGCACCAGTGAGTTAAGTGAAGTTAGTGAGCACCAGTGAAGTTAGAATGATTTATTCTTGTTAAGATTCTCATTTAATTCATTGTTATATACATAAGATAAAATCAAACCCACATAATATAATTGCTGGAGGGAATGAAATGAAGGCAGCAGTCTGTCAGGAGTTATCAAAAATGCTGAATGTAGCAATAAAGTAGGAAAGCAATAAAGAAAGAAAGACTGAAAAGGGAAAGGGAATATCACTACTACCACAAGATCTGGAGAATACTGAGAAGTTTGGGAGATACTTTCTAGGATATGTTAAATCTTTTCAATAAAAAAAAGAAAGTAAGCAGGGCATACTTGTTAACCTGTTAGCTAAGCACATTATTGTGGTGAAGGGTGCAGCAATAATAAAAGGAATTTGTCTGAATTATTCTTTCAGATCCCACCAAGGAACAAAAAGCCACAGAGGTAATACAGAGTACGGTAAAGATGGCTTACTGCAGAATATTGTAGTTACAGATCATGGCACTGCCATTTAAAACTAAAGCCTTCAAGACTTTAAAATGCTGCATTGCTTGTACTATATACGAGTTGACTTCTACAGACAGCAGAGATACTTTCCACTCTTTCATAATACATAGCTCTGGCCTCATACAGGTTAATTACAACTTTTGAGGGCATATAGAAAACACTTCTTTTAAAATATTACTGTAATCTCTTTTGCTTGCCATAGAGCTTATCCATCAGCTGAAAAGCTGCGGTTTTTTTTACAAGGAACATACTCAGTCCATATTGAAGTCAAAAGTCAGACTGCAGTGGCAACTATCTTGGGGTCTTAAAACTTGATACCACTCACACTATCCCAGTTAATGATGGGCTTCAAGGGTCTGGACTGGTTAACACTGATTTCATTTAACACCCCTTTAGAAGTGGGCAGGTAAAAGCTATTTTTCATGTTTATCTAAAGCATGAGGACTACAGCTGATAATTTTATTCCTGAAGCAAAATGGCACTTTCTTAACTGCAAGAATAAAGCTTACTCATGCATGCCTTATTTTGAGCCAGTCTGAGGCTGAATATTTTTCTACAACCACCAAGAAAAGGAAAAAACCCTACCAGCTTCCATCTTTCAAAAGAAAGGCATTCTTCTAGACCCTTGCCTCTGCCAACATGTACTTTCAGAAATGCATAGATTAAATTATATGCTCCTGTCAAAACAAAGAAGCACTTCAAAATAAGCTGCCTCATCTACCCTCTTCCACTTGAGCAAAGATGGGAAAGAATGAGGAATTATTAGAAAACATCACATTCAACACCAATTAAGCCTAAACTACATTAACCCTCTTGAAGGGTTGAGATTTGGCAATAGGAGGGATGAAACAGACTATGCAGTCGAGGGCAAAAGAACAATGGGAACCAGGGCTACAAGGGCTGTGTCTTCTTGGGGAGACAGATGGTAAGAGGTAGGTCAGAAGCAGAAGACAAAGAAATGCGCTGCCAAATTTGGAAGTTGTTTACTTGTTTTGTTTATGGTAAGTGGAGAGTAAGTTCAAAAGCTTCTAATGACAAAAAAATAACAGTGGATAAATAAGTAGCACACCAAACAACTTCTTTACAACTGCAAAGCTGAGGGCTGTGCAGTAGCATTATAGTTTTTGGTGATCAGGGTAAGTTTGGAATAGTTTGGCTGCAAAAATTTTGAAAGGCAAATGATCTGTGGTAAGGATTTAGTGATTTTCATTACAGAAAAAAATACATTGTGTGTACAACATACAGACTACTACTAAACTCTCTATAACAATACACAAACTGATAAAGTAGCTGAAAAGAACAGCAGATCATAATTGAACCTCAAGTAGCAACTTCGAAGACGCAAACTTTTCAAGATCCCCAAACTGCTTAGCTAAGGGATAGATTAGTGAATGCTACTCATGCAGTTGTATTTATCTCACTGAACAAGCTGGAATGTTTGCACAGTACGTAAAACGTTTGTGAGAATTAAGAAGTCCACCCTTCCTTTCTATGTGACATCACAGGACAAGAAAGGTACAAACACCTGGGACCTCAGAAAAGATAAAGAAATTACTCACAGATTATAGAATCAAATACAAGAATTTTTCAAAAATTATTTGAGAGTGATTCAAGACATACCAAATAATAACTAGAATAAATGAAATAGTCCTCAGACTAAAAAAATCTGAGCAGCATGTGAAGAATGAGAATGCAAAGCTGAAAATCCCTATCAATATCGCAATCAACAAAACAGCTAGAATGTCCTTTTCTCCTTACCACTAAATTGCTGCAGTCAAGGTGAATCCACGCTGTGTAGAGAAATGCTTGATGGTACAATGTTTGAAAGATGTTAAACTTTCATTCACAAAAATGCCATTTCCACAAATAGAGGAACATTTCTTCAAACATGGAAATTACATTAATATAACTTACCCACTTTCTTCCTCCAATATATGAGCAGTAAGGGAGCTGTATTTAGTATAAAATTAATGTGTAAATATGAAATATTTAAGAGACTAATTGATCCATATTCATATCATTCTGGAATAATACAATTATATTATTGCTTCTTTCTGCAAACAGAGAAAAAGTAAAATCATTTGTTCGCTCTATTAAAACAACTCTGGAAGTAAGGAGAAGACTTGGGAGTAGGAGTATAGTGGGGATCTGTTTGTTTTCTTTGAACTACCATTAAAAAAAATAAATTATCTTAACTTTTTAGTGAAAGACGTAAAAAAATCTTTTGCAAATTATTAGCACTTCTATCTAACTCTCAAGCATGATTTCCACACACTAACCAAAATAATCCATGCAATCCAGTAGGAAGTATAACAGAATGGGAGAAATTTCCTCTGCAAGATGGATGAGCCTAACACTGATAATATCTTAATATAGTAAAGTGATAAAGCAATACTTGTCCAATGACTATACCAGCTTATTGAAAGAGCCAACATGCATTCAGCTTAGGCACACATTCAAATTCTTCAGTGTTTATCTCAACTAGTAAAGCAACCCAAAGAGCTGGGAAAGTTAGAAATTTTCCACATTCCCTGAAACAAAGTCTGTACCACATTAGGACTAGTTTTTAAAGATATAATCACCATGCCTTCGTTACACAGTTATTGGAATAAAACTCAGATAAAAGCTGGACAGTTAGAGCACCTAATATTTGTCTCTTCACCCCCAATTCTGATGAGTGTCCCTGATGTCCTTCAGCAAGACAAACTATCACAGGTTTCCATTCCAGCACCAGTAACATGGAACTGGCCAGAAGTATGAAGAAGCTGTTAAAATTATGCATTCACTATGTCTGAGGACACAAAAAATACGCATAAAGCAAGCAAAGGTAAATACAGACAGGTCCATATGCAAAAGAGGAGCTGCACGAGAGGAGCAAATCAGAGCCAAAAAATATTTTTCAATGCAGCCTTGAATTGTTCAGTGTAACAAAGTGCATTAGTAGCAAGAACTAATTTTGCTTTCATATGCTTTCTTTTGTAGACATTTACTACTATTCCCAATTTCTAAATAAGAACTACAATAGTAATTAGCCTGATCTAGAGCCTACCAAGGTCATTAAGGCTCTCTGTCAAGATGAGGGTAATCTATATGATTTTCCATTGTGTCTATGACTCTAGACTTAGAATGAAAATTTGTCTTTCTATAATGGATGTCATTTTTATGCCTACAACAGAGAAATATGACAGGCTTTACTTCCGAGAAAATAGTTTTTATGCAATAAACTGTAGTCAGGCTACAAGATATTGCTTCTATTAGTATCAATTACACGAAGACCTATAACAGACTTCGCCTATTTTTGAGCACCGAAGGTTTAAAGGTAAAACAAATAAACAAGCCCCAAACAACTACCCAAAAACCAAAACCAAACAAAAAACCTTTAGATGATTGGTTTTCCATCTAATCCTAAATACAGGAAGTTTAAGCAGAAAAACTATGAAAGCAGCAATTCAAGCCACCTGATCTATTAATAGCTGATCTATCAAGTCCTAGCCAATATGCTTTCATCATTAAGCCACAAAGGTTTATCTCTGAAATTGCTTCAGAGAAATCATACAGAGTGTAATCTGATGTAATACAGTAAATTAAGATTATATTCCTAACAAGTGATATGGCTTGGGGTAGCTCACCTACCTAAGCAATCTGAAATGCAGTGCATGACAAGAAATAAGCCAGAGAGTGTAGTCACAGAGCAAAAATCATGATCAGCAGCAACAGTGAGCTCCTGTCAGTCACGCTTGTCTGCATTTCCTTCAGGAGAGAGAATATTTGCTCAGATTCCCATATTTATTTGCTTGCCATGCTTGTTTTGATATCCACCTGACAATCTGCACAGGATGAGTGGCATAAGCAAACACTGAGGAGTGCCACTGTTGAGATGAGGGCTGACTGTATTACCATTTTAAATGGTATGCCTGCCAAGTGGTGTGATTTCATTCCTCCCTTACCTGTCATGCTTCATTAACTCACTCTCACTGCAGTCCTGTGCTGCTAAGAGCTCTGCTCAGCCCCTTGTTTTGGATGACAGCTGCAGTTACCTCCTCCTACAGTAGCAGATTTCCCATTTTCTCTACCTCTGGATGCTGTACACCAAGGATGCCCATGCCTGTGTATGTGCAAAGGCATGTTTATATGCATTGCAATATATTGCATGACCTACTGAGCCTGGGCTGTGGGAGGTTGTTTGCTGGTTTCAGCCTATTAAGCAAGAAAGCCTCAAGCGGTTCGAGGAGCCCTCCTAAGATAGAGCACAGGAGAGATGCTCAATGATGCCTCTGAGGCAAGAGAGACAGGTCATAATACATCTAGACTGTAATTTGCATCAGTGTTTAGACAGTAGGCTTGCAGAAGCAAACCACAGTCTACAACAAAAGCAAACAAGACCTCTTTCTTTACATTTATAATTTATATAATGACACAAAAAATACACAGTAGCATCAAGCAGCTAACAGAAAACCTGACAGATTAGATACACAGTGATGTAATAACACCTTTTTCTTGTTTAATATTCAGTAGCTAGATTGGCATTTCCCAAATATAATCAATTCTCAGAGATGAGACCACATATGGGTGCCACACAGAACAATAACATTTTATTTCTAGATGAGCATTCACAAATCCTTCATGACTCCTTGCATAAAATAAGATTGAGCCTACATTATACTGAGCAAGTAGTCAGTTGCCCTGGTCTTGTGTGCCATAATCTTAATCTTTTGAACTGGCCATTTGGGAAAGAGTGGGTAGGGAAAGTGAGGCAGTAATTTCCAAGTCAATATCTCTCCCTGGACATACTGTAAATAATCAGGAATAAATTCAGTGGTCATACTTGTTTGCAATCTATTTCAAAGTACAGAGCATTACAGTGCAGTTTGGAGAGTAAATTCATTGTTCTTTGAAATTATTTAAGTTGTGTTTTTTTTCCCAATAGTGAAGGCTTAAGATTTTCTTTTTGTCCTTTCCTTTTATTTTCAGTTGTTTCCCAAATAACTGGAAATACGTGTCCTCTACTTGTGTCAGGGGAGGTTTAAAATGTATATTAGGAAAAATTTCTTTATTGAAAGAGTTGTCAGTCATTGGAACAGGGTGCCATGGAGGTGAGGCTGTTACTGTCCCTGGAGGTGTTCAAGAAACATGTAGACATGGCACTTCAAAACATGGTTTAATGGCCGTGGTGGTGTTAGGTTGGCAGTTGGACTTGACAGCCTTACAGGTCTGTGATACTGTGATTGGCAACAGCTAACTACACCTCCAGTCCTGTAGCAGAAATTGTTTACACCTCTGTGAAAATCCTTATTTGGCAAATTTTAAAAGTGTCCTTAAATATGTTTTAGCTACTGTCACCATCAAATTTTCTGAGCTTCAAATGTTCAAATGTATTCTAGTTCATAAACCCTTACATAGCAATGCAGTTAAACCACAGAAGGCAAACAAATACAACTAAGCAAAATTAAGATTCAAAACTTATGGTTTTTTTTAAATGTCAAGAAAGAATTAACAATTTTAACATATAAAATCTCCAGATAGTATAGCTATTATGTAAGCAACACAACTGACTGCAGTAGATTAAAAATATGCTGTAACATGGAAAGCCAAAATAACCATGTTCTTTGAAATATTTTTTTTTGCTTGGTTATGAAGGCAAAAGACAAGTCAAAAAATTCAGTGTAATACTACTTCAGAAATCTGATCACCTCTAAAACTGCAAGCCAGGCAAAAATAACATCAGCTAGCTTGCTTTAAATTATGGTCAGTACCAGAAGCAGAATCACAGAATCAGAGAACATTAGAGGCTGGAAGGCACCTCCAGAGATCATTGGGTCCAATCCCCTTTCCAAAGCAGGATCACTTAGGGTAGTCCACAGAGGAATGCATCCAGATGGGTTTTGAATGTGCTCAGGGAAGGAGTCTCCACAACTTACTGAGCAAAGAGTTCAAAATGAGTCAGGCAATTAGATATGGTGCATGGTTAAACAAACTGAGATTTAGAAAGAGATCTTGGGTTTCCTTGAAACGAACCATGTGAAGAGTGTGTAGTTCAAGTACAGGTGAAAGCAGAGCTCTTATCTTGACTTTTCCTTGCTGGAGGTTTTATGCTATTGCAAGGTTGTTTCAGTGAAGGAACTGCCTTCCCTTCTTCATTTGCCTTCCTCAACACAACTGAATTGACACAGTTCCCCAGGCCTCTACATGAGAGTGAGGTTTTTAGGAAAATATCATTATCAGAATGTCATTTATTTTTAGCTATTAATTCATCTTTTCTGAACGTCAACCAGAATCACAAAAACTAGGAGTTCCCACTATGCAACCATTCCTGTAACTTATAGCTGCCTTCCAATACCTGAAGAGATCCTACAGGAAAGCTGGAAAGGGAGTTTTCTTAAGGGCATCTAGTGACAGGATTAGGGGAATGGTTTTAACTGAGAAGGAGTAGGCTTAGACCATATCTTAGGAAGATGTTCTTCAGTATGAGGGTGGTGAGACTCTGGAATAGATTTCCCACAGTGGTTGTAGATACCCTCTTCCTGGCAATGTTCAAGGCCAGGTTGTATGAGGCCTTGAGCAACCTGATCTAATTGAGGGGTGTCCCTGCCCATGCCAGGAAGGTTGGAGTAGATGATTTCTGAGGTCCCTTACAACCTATGCTATTCTGTGAACTATGAGGAACCTGTACTTTCTATGTTTCATTGGCTTTGTACCCACTTCACATTAATAACCAGTAGAAAAAAACAACACCAAGAAAATCGTTTTGAACAAATGTTAAACATTAATTTGTACTTTTGCAGTAAGGAGCACTAGAGCATTGCTTAAATGAGTCAAATCTATGAACAGAGGATGGTACACACATGCTACTAAAAAAATATTAAAGAAGCAGCATGTACACATTAATGATAGCACAGCCATACCTTATACCATCTCATTTCCATACTTACTGTCTAATTCCTTTGTTGCAACTGCATATATTTATGCAACAACACACTCTTCCACAAGAAGATGATTTAAACAGGAGGAAAAGTGGAGTATAATGAAAAGATACAGGTGTGTCATTCAGACTTACAGAGTTGATATAAAATTCAAAGATATTGCTTGATACAGTGCCATGAATATCCACTATAATGGCTCTGCATAATGATGGTCCCTTTGATAAATATGAGATGCATTGTAACATTTACACCATAAAGATTGTTTTAGCCCTTGCCTTTATATAGCTTATGAGTGTTATCCTTTAAGATCAAATAACAGTTACTGACTCTGAGTGGATTAAGGCTTAAGCTTTTTTTTCAGTATGAATGATTAAAGGCTCATTTATTGTTGGTTTTTGTTTTTTTCTTTCTACAGTGAAATGTTAAAATGCTGGTAAAAGCATAAATTGCATTAAAATGGAACATTCTGTGAATAACTTAACAGCTTCACAAAAAGGTAAGAAAAGAATGCATTCATTTTCTAATTCACTTACAAAATCTGTACACTATAGACCCCTTCAGGGAGCCTTAGATATCATTTACAGTATGAAAAGGAATGGCTTTCAGATAAGGAAATTAATCAGCATGAGTTCTGTGGATCTGTTAACTACAGATAATAGTTACTGAATGTTTTTTTGGACCCTGAAATCAATAACCTGCAGCCACTCTCCCTTTGTGATCCTTCCAGACATTCTAAGGCATAGCAGGGCTCTCTGTAATTAGAATTCAGGTCACTCTAAGGATCTGTTCAAAAAGAAAAGTTTAAATTTAAACTATACTACCAAATTTGAATCAATTCTAATTGATACATATTTTAAAAGCTTTGCATCCCAGCAAAAGAATGGAATATCTACATGCTCCCAGTGACTGCATCTATTCAACCAAATGCATATTCTTATCACTGTTAGCTCTAACAGAGTATCTATTTTACTGGTCACTTACACAATTGTCAAGTGCATGCAGACATTTCTCACTCATCTAAGCTAAGACTGAGGATTCCACAGCCAGCAGGATCTCTGCTGACTGAGCTCAGGGTGGGCGGACGGCAGAGGTCCTCATGTCCTCAGCATGAGGTCACACATATCACAAAGCTGCCCTTAGACACATCAACTTCCAGATTTCTGGCTCTGGAAGATAGTGCTGACAAACCAGAAGGTGAAAGAAGTATACCAGTTTCTATCATTTCTACTTCAGAGCCAGATACAGTTTCAAACCATCAGATCACATTTTCTAGCATCTCTAGCTGTAGGACTAGCACAAAAGAAGGTCTTGTACTCTGCTGTCTGAACATCAAAACAATAACTTGGGCTGTAGGCTCATGCTCAGATCTGGATATACTTCAGAAGCTTTAATGTTACAAGATAGCCTTGCCTACAACTGTCAGAACTTGTCATCAGCCCACAAAATCTGAAATTAACAGTTCCAGCTGCAAAACATTCTCAACAATATAGTCTCCCATCAATATTTGCCTCGCATGACTACCCATGTGTGCAGGACTCTTCTGGAAGGAGAAGGTCTCTCTTTTCTCTGCTTAAGGAGTCTCTGGCAGAGGTCAATACTGGTCTGCTCTTTCAAATAGGAAAGAGGTCACCTTGGAGCAATGGCAGTGCAATACAGACAAAAAAACCCACTAAGGACAGGATGTCCACAGGACAGTAACCTTTCATTAAAAGGCGTTGATAAAATTGTACTGTCTCTGTGGTAAAAAAACACACTCATGCTCCAATTCTCTGTTAATAACTGCAGACTATGGTGAAGCATTAATCTTATTGCTACTGTAATCTAATCTCACTTTTGCCTTTCAGCCAGATACCTATATATTTGTACTCTGATTCACAGATGCCATTGGGTTTGTAAGGGGCCATCAAAGGCAGGAGCAGGGAAGTCACTCTTCCCCTGTACTCAGCATAGGTTAGGCCACACCTTGAGTACTTGACACCTTATGTCCAGTTCTGGGCCCCTCAGTTTAAGAAAGATGTTGAGTTGCTTGAACATATCCAGACAAGGGCAACAAAGCCGATGTGGGTCTGGAGCACAAGCCCTGTGACGAGCGGCTGAGGGAGCTGGGGTTGTTTAGCCTGGTGAAGAGGATGCTCAGGGGAGACCTTATTGCTCTCTACGACTACCTGAAAGGAAGTTGTAGCCAGGTGGGGAGGCTCTTCACCCAGGCAATGACAGAATGAGAAGACACAGTCCCAAGCTGCGCTAGGGGAAGTTTAGGCTGGATATTGGGAAGAAATTCTTCACAGAAAGAGTGATTGGCCATTGGAATGGGCTGCCCAGGAAGGTGGTAGAGTCACCGTCCCTGGAAGTGACTGAAAAAAAGACTGCAAAATAAAAAGACTGGCTGAGGCACTTAGTGCCACGGTTTACTTGATTAGATGGTGTTGAGTGATAGGTTGGACTTGATGATCTCAAAGGTCCTTTCCAACCTGGTTGATGCTGTGATTCATTCACATTACCCTCTAATACAAGCAAAACTCATCTCCAGTCAAAAAAGTATACTAAGCAATGGATTCCATGATAGTAGAAAGTCTTAACAACAGTTAGTCAAATAAACAAGCAAAGCATTGCATGCCTGAATTAATACAAAATTATGAACATGAATAATTCTAAATATGCTTTTAGATGCACTGAGAGCATGGCAGGTTTCTGTGAACAATCTGTGATGCTACTTGGAATGCTTTCTTGACAAAACTATAAAATGACATAATCCTGTAATTATATATATATATATAGTGACCGGTTTAGGCTGTGCCTTTAAGAAAGAGACACTTTCTGAACACTCTGGGCGAATATTTTGATATTAGAATGAAAACAATGATATGCTAATTCAATTTCATTGGTGGGACCCGGTTGTAGTTTTTTTGTTTAGTCTTTCAGTCGGGGAGTCAGTCTGCAGTCGTCTTCTTCTTCCCTCTGTGCTGTGAGCTGGCTCGTTTCTCTCTACGATTCCTTCTAACCAGATAAGAAAACTAACTTTTGCATTCGCTTTGAGCTTTAACAAAGTTTTCCCCTTTTAATTACCTTCCTTTCTCTCTCTCTTTCTAACCCTTTTGGGAAAAAGGGGAGGTAGGGAGGGAGAAGGGGGGAAAAGGCCGAACCCCCTGGCCGCAGGGGGGGTTGGGGAAAGGTTTCCTGTATTACATACATTGCTGTATATTTCTGTATATATTGTAAATATTGTATATTTTTGTACATATTCATTGCATTCCATATCTGCTTGTAAAATACAGCTTTCATCTGCTTCTCCGGCTGAGTTAGCTGTGGAATTCTTTTGTGTGTGGGGGGAACCTTCCTACTCCACCATATATATATATATATATATATATATATATATATATATATATATATATATATATATATTGCAGTGTGTAGCAGTGACTAGCCATGACTACCACCATAAAATCATCAGTTGCTATAAACCAGCAAGACTTCACAGAGTTCCTACAGAGTTACTTCAAAATACAACAGCTGAAGAACCAGATCTATGAGCTACAATTTTTCTTCTGTTACACTTATGATAGCAAATCCTAACAGAAATTTTTGGATTTTGAGATAAACTGCACATGATAAAGAAAGCAAGTATGAAGTCTTTATTGGAAGATCCAAACCTCTGTTGCTTTAATACAGAAAAGACATATCTCATAGCATTGTATCCATTTTCTAGAAACTTTGCACTTCAAAATGGTAATTCACAGAATGCTTACCAGGCAAGGAGCTAACAGAGCACAAATTAGTTTCTTCAGAAAGAGGCCTACATATAAATTTCTAGATACACAGTAGAAAACCTGCAACATTTTTCCTAAGTAGAAAAAGATTCCCATTCCTAATAACTGCTGTTTTTCTGTGAAATCACAATGTTCCTTTCGGTCCCTGAACATTCAATGCATTTCTCTTAGTTGAGAGACCTGCACAGTCACAAGGAATAATACTAACTTCATATAAAATAATTCTCTGACAGAAGGCTCTATCATAGAAAATAGATTTTCTGGTGGATTGTTTGACTAGTATATGCTAAAAACAACTGCCCGGTAGGGTCAGACACAATACTGAAAGGCCCACCTATATGGAAATTGTAGCCACACACGTAGTCTATAACTGTTCAGCAAGACTTCTGAAAGCATATTCTCCTAAAACAGATGTGGAAAGCTTGTGGGCTTCATGTATTTGCTTCAGATATTTAGATATTTTATAAAATCATAGAATGCTTTAGGTTGGAACGGACCTTTCAAGGTTATGTAGTCTAATTTCCTGCAGTAAGCAAGGACTCCTTTAACCAGGTTAGGTTCCTCAGACCCCAGTCCATCTTGACCTGGAGTATTTCCAGGAATGGGACATCTACCACCTCTCTAGGTAAACTGTTCCAGTGTTTCACCACCCTCACTGTAAAAAATATCTTCCTTATATCTAGCATAAATCTCCCCTCTTTTTAACCTAAAACCACTACCCCTTGTCCTGTCACAACAGGCCTTGCTGAATGCATCATCTCTAGCTTTCCCATAAGCCCCTTTAATATAAGGTCTCCCCCACCATCAGATGAGAGCCTGTGCGTGTGAAGCCTCCTGTAGCTGGAGTAAGAAGGCTTCACCAGTAGGCTCCCTTTGATTGAACAGCCTGTAGTAGATAGCAACCACAAAGTTCCTTTTGTTGTCTTGACCTCTAACTCTTATCCATAAGCTTTCAACCTGCTCATGGCTATTCTTCATGGACAGCTCTTCATGCTGTATACATTTCTTGACATGAAGGGCAATGCCTCTGCATTTCTCGGATCATTAACAGAGGCTCAAATCAGCAAGGCTTGGGCCCATATTTTCATACCACACCAAGCCAGTTTCTCAGCTAGCATAAGTCATTAATACGCATTTAAAAATCACGTAAGACAGTCTAGATATATGCAGGGTACCCACTCTACTAGGGATATGTTGTAATTATCACAGATACAAGGCACATTTTCTTGCCTTCTTTAAATGTACTGTAATGTTTTTATTTGAATGTTCTACCCAGGATTGTGGCAGCTGAACAGTCAACAGTCAACTGTTGTATTACTTTGCTATTCAGTTAGCGAATCAATATCTGAAAACACATCCTTTTCATTTATCTATTAATTCTGGGCATTTTTACAGTGAAGACTCCTCAAGCACTAAAAAAGCTGAGGCACATGAAACATCTGTCTAACAGGAGTAGTGGAGACACCAGTAGATATTACTAATGGTGTGAACTGGGGCCTTAAAGATATAGATTACGTACAGATGTACTGGCATAGTTTTGACACTTCTAAATCTCTCTATACATAGTGTTCTCTGAAGATGTGCTGCGGTTGATGCACATGGAACTACAGATCACCCATGTGTTCCTGATTCTTGCTGAGAGACAGCTATTTTAGCTCTCAAATGCAAACACTGATTGTCGCAGTAGGGCTCAGCACGGTGCCCACGGCGACGGGGATGGAATTCAAGCAGGGGGGTAGGGAGTGCCCAGGTCAAGGGCTCCTGCCCGCAGCAGCAAGCCCAGCAGACTGATGACTGCCTTCCTCGCAGGTCACATTCGTTGCTCTCCTCTTGGTGTGGCTGCAGAGGATTGGCTAATTGACCTCCTCTTCTTACTGGCTGGTGATACTTATTAGGGTAGCGCAGCTGACCCTTATCTATTGGAGTTACTTGTCAAGCCATCAACAGGTGGCTCCCATTTCATCTCTCCCTGCAGTTTCTCATCTTCAAGCATTCAGTCCTGGGGACACAGTCCCCCACAACTGATGATCTGGGAAATGAGATGAAGACAACATAAAATGAGCATTACTGTGACAATGGAATATGTCACAAATATTTCAGAAGTCACTGAAGTTGCTAATTTGTGCTAACATATCTCCTTTTGCTAATCTACCGGAAAAAATAGAGAATTAATGTTTGTATGTTCATATTTGACTGGGAAAAAAAGAAGTGTGAGATGTCAGCTTAGATTTATGTGTTGAAATTGACAGATCCAAGTGAAACATGAATATGACAATGTTGCAATTTCTTTGTTCCTCATGAAGGTGTGTTTTGCCCACATACAATACACACCTTCCATTTATTATCTGTGCAGACAGTTCTTTATTTGTTGCCCTCTCACTACCTCTTCCTGTATCACCATCACCACCACATATTTCTGAAAATTTATACAGTGTCTAGTTAACATGGATGGTTTTCTACTGAAGAAAAGACACTACTGAAAGTTTGTTAGAGTACAGGAAATTTAAAGCAAAGCCTTTTTACACTGCTACCTAATAACAAGGTCCAGGCACAACCTTTTGGGTGCGTTAATCTTCATCCTTCCAAATTCCCACCAAAGTCACTTAGGACTACATATGACAGTATGACACGATCAATCTGAAGAAAGAAGTTGGGAAAGGAACACATTTCTGAAGCTTACTCCATCACCTATCTCAATGGAAGTAACTGTCAAATCTGACAAAAATGGGGGAGACATTTTATTACTATGGGAACAGGCAGCACATGACAGATGGCGAGGTATAAGAGCATCTTTTAGTGAGAGACAGTGCCTGAGTATGGACAGATTCTGCAAAGGAACATGTTATGAGGAACAGCCAGTTAAGCAGTCAGCCTGAGGGAAGAGCACTGTTTTGCTTCCTAAAAGGCTTTAACTGCCTTTCCCCACCCCCTTTTTTTTTGTTTTGTTTTGTTTTTGGTGTATGTATCCGAACCAAATCAAAGATCCAAAGCACTACATGGAATGAGCAACAATATTCTGAATAGCTGATATTCTGGGCCTTTAAATTGTTAAACACTACCAAAAAAAATATTATGTTTTCCAGGCCAGCCTTTTCAATGATAAAACATATTTATCAGCATCACTGGAGTTGTATCCACTTAACTCAAGTGATCATGTGGAAATTTTTTTTAACTTAGGAATCAATAATTGGTTTTTGATTTCTTATCAGTTGATAGCACAGCGCCTACAACAATAGAAAATTATTGCAATTGTACAGAGTACATCATACCACCAACTCTCATTAATCCTTTACATCTTAAAAATGTGAAAATATCATCATTTCAATTTACAATCTTTTAGCTATATGAATGGCAAGTGACCATCCCTTTCAGTGAGTGGCCAGAGAGATTATGGCTTCCTGCCTTATATCAGGGCTCACTTATCCTTACTATTTTTGATAAGATGCCTACACAGTCCCATGAGACATGTCTTGCAGAGAGTGTTTCTGGTCAGCCTGTCAGCCTAAGATTCTAATAGCTGCACTGTAGCATTACAGTAGGTGATCCACAGAAAGCATTAGTATACAGATCAACACTGGATCTTACAGAAATGCTTGGATTAATATGAAGATGTAATGTGTAGAAGTCAGAATTGTCCTTAACATATAACTTCACCTGTTAAGGGAGTAAAGGTCTTTGTATCTAAGATTTACTCAATAGAACTTCTAGTTGGAATCCACCCTTAAAATGTAAATAATTTTAGATCTAAAAAGAATCAAAACTATAGTAATCAAATATGGCACAGAAGAAATGCAAACAGACAATATCATCAATTCAAGGTAAATCACTTAAGTCATATAAATATAGACACTGTCAATTAGTGGGAAACTTAGCAGTACTCAAGAAAGAAGCCTGAAATTATACCAGCATCACACTTGATGTAAGGAAAAAATACATTCTCTTCATTTTCTTCAGTTAAAACAAATTCCTCAAATCCAGTGACTCCAGCTACAATTCTCTCTCTCACCAGGCTTCTGCATGTGGAGGAGGGGAAAGCCAGATCCCAACCCAGAATGGATCAAGTGCCAAGCACTGTTCTCTGGTAGCCCTCTGCTACATCACAGAAGAATAAGTATTAAATTATATACTGCTTCTTTATTAAAAGACAGAAAAATTCTTCTGAATATAAAAAGAATTCATTATAATATCATTAATTAAAAAGTCTTTTTTCCCTTTTCTGTAACAAACATGAAAATGAGACAAAAATGCTAATTTCATGTTCTTTTCTTGACAATGCTTTATAATTAAAAATTAATTGCAAATGTCATATAATTGTCATAAATTGCACTGTAAATGCTTTAAAATTAAATAATCACTGCTATATGTCATATAATTAAATACATTTCTCATCTACAAATTTATACTACCTTACTTGAGCATCTATCTTCTTATACTAAAATAGAATTGTGTATATTCAGCCAATTTTCTAACTATTCATGTTTATTTACTTTCTGGTTTGAAATTGTTATTTCAAGTGAGAATAAATATGAGACATTAGAACAATGTTTTCAAAGGGCATAAGTGATTCAGAAGCCAATGTGCTGTTTTCAGAGTTTAAACCCAGAACCTCAGAGACATACTCCCTTTTGAATTGAAGTATCTTTGTAAAATGGGCACAAAGATATGGGGAATAATATTCCCTCTGCAAAATGATTGGAAGTCTGTATCAGAATGAGAGAATACCACTACATTCAACATCATTAAGATTTTAGTGGATACAAGCAGGCCTGCATCGGAAATAGTGTGACCAGCAGGAGCAAGGAAGTCATTGTGCCCCTGTACGCAGCCACACCTTGAGTATGATGTCCGGTTCTGGGCCCCTCAATTTAAGAAGCACATTGAGACTCTTGCACATGTCCAGAGAAGGGCAACGAGGCTGGTGAGAGGTCTCGAGCACAAGCCCTATGAGGAGGGGCTGAGAGAGCTGGGATTGTAGTCCATTCTGTGCATGAAAACTGTGTTTCTTCTGTGTTATGAATTAGATTGTAATTTCTGTCAACATTCACTAGAAGCAATCATAGAATCCTTTCAGTTGGAAAAGACCTTTAAAATCATTTAAGTCCAAACATTAACTAACTACCAAGTCAAGTGCTAAACTGTGTCTACTAGTATCACATCTATGTCCTTTTAAACACCTCCAAGGATAGGGATTTGGCCAACTCACTGGGGAGCCTATTCCAGTGTTTGATCACCTTTTCAGTGAAGAAGTTTCTTCCAATATGCAATCTAAACCTCCACTGGTGTAACTTGAGGCTATTTTCTCTTGTCCTGTCACTTGTTAGTAGGGAGAAGAGGCCAACCCCCACCTCACTACAACCTCCTTTTCAGGTAATTGTAGAAAGAGATAAGGTCTTCCTTCAGCCTCCTTTACTCCAACCACCCCTGTTCCCTCAGCCACTCCTCGTAAGACTTGCTCTCCAGACCCTTCACCAGCTTCATCGTCCTTCTCCGGACCTGCTTCAGGACCTCAAATAATGCATAACAATCTCACAGATTTTTTACTTTTCTTCAAAACTCATCTTCACTGGAATATCTATGTAAAAATAATAGCAGGAAAGTAGAAGAAAAAAGGCCATCTGATACAAGAAAAATATTCAGAATTAACCTTTCTGCTTGGTTTTGTGTGGTGTTGTAACATAAAATGACAAGCTGTAAACAAAATCCCTGTACACAGCATGCATGTCTATCCCACCTGAGCCCAGACAGGCTGTCAGGCGAAATAGGGCAGAGAGGCTTTTCTCTACTCATGCAGAACTTAGCTTATGAATGAGCAAATCATCTAAATTCATGTCCAACAGTAAATACACACATGGTCTATGAGACAGCATAAACACATACTGAGTATTGATAAACTCTGTAGTTTAGGAGCATCTGTAACTCAAACCACTCAGACATTAGCATATACAAATGGCTGTTCTGATCAGTTTGGCTTTGAATTTGGGGGAATTTTTCTTGATTTGGCTGGATACTCCAGGTAGAAGAGACACAGACATATCAGTACAACAGCTAACTTTATAATTTAAAAAACTTGAATAGTACATTGGGGACTCCTCGCTGACTAAGCTTAGCAGATTAGTAATTCATCACTTTGAATCCTATCACAGAGGTTTTACACTGCTGTTAAGAACATTGAGGTAAATTTTGCACTTTCGTGCTTTGTGCTTTCAGAAAGACATTCTAATTTTCATTCCTCTGCAAAAAGAGACTATTATTTAGAGTATCTACCTTACAAGTAGATTTATTAAGACAGCAAAAATACTTACTAATATTCTGGTTTTACAACTCTCATCAGAACATTATTGCATAAATAACAAAACGTAATGCTGAACAGTCTGCCAAAACAAAAAGAAAACAAATCAATAACAAGTAAATAAATTACCTCTTCATGCATATAAATAAATGCATACTGTTTACACTGCTCTAAAGATCAATAACAAATTTAGCACACATGAATTGTGGAATATGTATGTTGTAACAGGACTGCCAAAAGCAAATAACTGATCACATCTATAACTCACTGAAAACCAAGGACAATCTTTCCAAACATCACAGAAAGATAAGTGCATCCTGAGGTCTATTCTAGCCTGCATGTAAATCAAATAAAATATCAAAGGGAGTAGTCTCCATGTACTAAATCTAGCACTGTGAGTCCAGAAAATTTGAAGCAATTTAAATATCTGCACTATTAATGCTAACATTTCAAAACAAGTAGAAAAAAGAGATAGGCTTAAAATATCTGTATATTATCATATAAGTAGAATGATAAGTCTAGAATCCTTAACAATCATTATATATGGACTTAGACTAAGCTTCCAGGTTATCCTGAACTCTTCCGTCTACTGCTTCCCTCCCTGCTTGGCCACATTGTGTTGACAATCCAAGCATATCTCTCTACTCCCCTTCCAAGAAGCAGTGATATTTAATCCTTCCAACCTAGTGACTCCCTGTTTTGACATTAAATTACATCTTTCTTCCAGTAGAAATTCAGCATGCTTTCTACTTTCTCATTTTACCTCTGACTACACTGCAAAACCAAAAAAATATTTAAAATAACCTAGGGACAAAGGAGTACACATCCAATTCCATGTTGCCGTAAGCAATGACAATTCTATGGCAAAAATTACCTTGGTTACAACGAGATCACTGTCCAGAGGGAAAGAATCCAGAGGAAGAGAAGGGCAGAGCTTGCTAAGTCTCCGCCTAGGTGTTACGGTGTGCTCCAGACTCCCCCTCTTCCATCTCCATCAGTGGAGGTTTGAATGGGGAAAGACAAAGGCAGGAAATTGCCTTCCCCTTCGCCTGGGGACAGGTAATTAGCGCCCATGCTTCTCGCCAGGGCGGAGGTTCCTTCCCCGTGGGGGAAGGCCACTGGGTTTGGGAGCTTCAGGATACTTCACGCCCATTATGCCTTGGACACATCGTCTAGAAATGCCTTAAACGGACTTGCCAGAACGTGGTCGGGGGTCCTGCTCTCACTCTCGCCTTCATAGTATCATAGTATCAGTCAGGGTTGGAAGGGACCACAAGGATCATCTAGTTCAAACCCCCTGCCATGGGCAGGGACACCCTACACTAGATCAGGCTGGCCAGAGCCTCATCCAGCCTGGTCTTAAACACCTCCAGGGACGAGGCCTCAACCACCTCCCTGGATAACCCATTCCAGGGCCTTACCACTCTCATGGTGAAGAACTTCTTCCTCACATCTAGCCTGAATCTCCTCACCTCCAGCTTCATTCCATCTTGCTTGCTACCTGGCTTCTCCCCGGACCTGCCTGCCCTGGGGTCCTGGTCCCTGCCTGCTGCGAAGTGACCCTGCCTGCCATGAACCTGCGGTTTTCTTGCGCTGCTCAGACAGTGACACTGCCCGAGCTTCCCTCGTGGCAGCCGTGTCTACGGACACTTTGATTCTGGTGGGTCCTTTTTCCTTTGGATTGTGCCATGTTATCCACAAATTGTATTACAAAGCCTGCCGTTTTGGGGGAAAATAAAGATAACTATATTTTTGTAATTCCCACCGTGTTAATTTAACCCAATCAAATCACTAAGCTCCCCTGCCTGGAGGGGAAAGGAAAATCTGGGCTTGTCTGGTTCCTGTCCTAGCGGATTTACCCAGACAAGATTACCTGCTACATGCTATATCCGCTGGCCCACTATCAGCACTGCTGTCACTGATGCCAGACATGAAGAAGTTTATTTTATTCATATACTTGTGCCAGTAACTTTGTAGACCCAAATCTGTGATTTGTTTAAGCTGCTCATGTTGGGTGACATCTCAGTTAACACTTCTACACCCAACATCTATCAGGAAGTGCAGCTAAAGAAAACTAAAGTCCACAGAGGCTTGCTATAACTCTGCTAATACTCATCTCTTCACTTTCACCAGTAATGGATATGTTTCTAGAGCTTTGACTTATGGAATGATTTTATGAAAGACATTTAAAAGCACATTTGAAGCAGGAAAACTTTCTAGAGTTTCAAATAAAATCTCTCCACCTTTTTATGGAACTTCAAAAGGATCTTAAAGGATTAGTCATCATATAAGCAATTACTTTATAAAGACCTATTACAGCAAACAGAGAAAGCATATCATGGTCACAACTGTTCTGACTCAGAAGCTGAGACAGTGTAGCATTTTGCATTTGCTATAATGCACAAGATCCACAGTAATCTGTCTTCATAAACAAAAGGAAATATACTCCTATTTGCAAGGTTATAACTGAATAAATAAAGTGCAAACTTTAGTACTGGAAGGAAAAAAATCTTCCATAGCTCATCCAAGGAAGTCTATAGAAAATTATGTTTCTTAACTTCACAGTATCTCTAAGGACCATCACCTTTGAAAAGACCCTCTAGCCAAGCAGTGTAGCTCTGGATACGGAGGTGAAAACTAGGCAGCTCTGATAAATAAAATAAGAAATACTATTAAAAAGCCTAAGGTTCAGAAAAAGTGAGCAATCTCACTTTGCTACAATAATAGTTCTCATTCATGAGTTTAATGGCGATACTTCATGTAGTATTTCAAACACAGACTGCTTTTCAAAAGCAGGTGCCATAAAACCATCTTCATTGTAATGAAAGCTCCCTATGTCCTATTAGGACTCCCAACAGTCCTAATATCTAGCATATTCAGGATATATAAAACACAGTGACCTTCTTTTGCAAAAAAACTTACTAATTATATGTGTGCCAACATGTCTCAAGGCATTAGTATCAATAGATGAGTTCCTTATTTTGTCAGTTTATAAATGTGAAGAGAAGGACAAAGATCAGCTCCTACTACAGTACTCTTATTTGATATTTCCAGCATTGGTTTTGGAAGAATATTAGTCAAATCATCTCTTTAAAGAAAGAGAAATGTATCTTTTCTTCTGTTTCAGAATCAATGTTTAGCCAAATGCTCTGTTGGCACGGTATAAATATAGTGTGGTATGAAAACAAAGGAGGGAAGTGAAAAATCCCCAGAAGAATTAGGATGAGGATAGGCATAACAGAGGTTATTGTTGTGTTTGGGGCTTTTTTTTCCAGGGAGAGTGATGGGGGGTTGTTTTGGGTTGGGGTGGGGGTGTTGGCTTTCTATTAACTTTTAAATATACTTGATGTATTTTTATTCTATCTTAAATTTTACAAAACATCTTCCAGTGCTGGAAAACAAAGGGTATAATACAGTAGCCAGAAGCAACTGTAAGCATAAAAGGTAAAATTAGGAAAAGGCTTGGAGAAGCACAAAATAGACAAAATAAGGATAAAAACTCCATACAGTATATGTACGTTAGGAAACCATGGAAAAAATTCAGGCTGAGAAACTAACACTGACTGACACAAGGTCAACAACTAAACTTTCAACTGTTAAAAACATTTAAATTCCCACTTAGTACTGCAAATCCAGCTTGGATTCCAATGGAATGAGTTTTCATGTCAATTCTAGACTTATATACTGATTTATAAATGCCTGAAGAACACAGCAAAGGAATAGTAAATATTATAGATGCAATTCATGTCCTGAGTTTCTTTCTGATTAAGCACATCCAGAACTGGGCAAGAAGGAAAACCTGTTCATTTCGATCTGCACAGACAATGAGAAGTGCAAAACCACAAAGCAGCAAGTCGTTCTCTGCCAGATCTGCTGACATCTGAGGGCCTTTCTCTTCACGGAAACAAAGCCTTGTAGGACAGGAAAGCTAGGAAGAGGGAAACCCGATAGTGACACCACACTATGCCTCCTCCTTCAGCTCCATGTATGCAGGACCTTCCAGCAAAGATGAGGTTTGCAATAGCTTTTACAGCATGTCTTGACTGCCACATAATATCTGCCTTCAGGAAGGAGTTTTAGAGGCTGAGGAAGCCTAGCAAGATTTTAGGTATTTTTTCAGAGTATCTCTTATTGAATTAAGCAGTATCCAAGCATGTGCTGATCCTTTAATGCATTGATATGGGTTCAGAATATGCTCACATTTAAGAATGTGGCTTAACTACATCAATGAAAGGTGGACTTAATTGTTATTAAATGTTTCTGTTTAGTATGGGGGCTCTCTTCAGGCAAGTGTTTTTCACACTATGGAAATAGAAAGTGCAATAAATGATCCTACATACATTCAAAAATGCCAACAATCCCTAAAATATGTGTACTCTGAATATTAAAGGAATGCACAGTAATAGATTTGAAAAGACACATGCATGAATTATTTATACATGTTATTAAAGTATTTATAATCTGCTGCAGTCACCCATGTCAGCAGTAAGAATTCTCTGTGTAAATAATGTACATTTTAGAAATTATTACAAAATGTGTGATGACTTGTTTGTGTAAAACCCGATGGAGGATTGTTGTTAGGATGGCATAACTCAAAGCCATTACCTACACGGAGAAAACAGAGGTTTAGCAAGTTCCATGCATTTAGAAGACAGGAAAAGTTCAAGCAGTAATGTTCCCCCCAAAAAGCCAAACCAAACAACCAAAAAAACACCCAAAACAACCTTAAAAAAAAAAAACACACAGTGATTTTGTTTACACACCTGACTGCATACATGTAAAAATGCACATATGCATATATAAACAAACATATACCTGTATATAACTGCAGGAAAGTTGATTTGTACATTTTACATGACTGATATTCTGAATGACTGTTGGTATCACTTCTTGATACAAGATTCACTTGGATATTGACTTTCTTGCCTGCTTTTTCCTTTAATTTTCAAAATGTATCTCTCCAGAACCCCTTCAGGATATACCTTTTAATCTGTTTTTTTAACCATGGAAGAATCTGGTTTTTTAACCATGGAACTTCAAAGTTCTGTTAGTAATTTATGTATAGCATGATGGACTGGGGTCAGCTCACAACTGAATTCCCATGGCAAGAAAATCAGATGACGGAAAAGACAATTTAATATAAAATGCCTCCTTACTCAGAAGTTCACACAGAGGCAGGTCCTGCATGCCTCATTCATGCAGGCAGGCCCCTTTGAAACCAGAGCCCTCATTGCCTTCTGATCTTTATAGTCATTCACACCAAGGTGGATAAATGTTTAAGATGCCAGACCTCTAACCTAGCAGCAATTTATCACACTGTGTTCACTGAATTTCCACCCAGACACATTTCAACAGAAATGGTTTCAATTTATAATTAGACGGCAGTGTGAGTAGCCCCAGAGGTAAGCTGGGCAGCTGCCTGTGTGGTGTACATCCTGAAGCATTCCTCACCCTTCAGATCCGGGGTGATGCAGTAGCTGATGCACCACAGGGAGTGCACTGCATGCCAGGGCCCATTTATCCACTCTGCACATCTGGCTTAACCACTTGATCCCACTTGCCCATGCGGCTGAACCACATGACAGACCATTAAGAGTAAAAGAAAAAACAGGTCCTTCAGCAAACAGTACTGCTGCTGTCTGAGGCAAGTGCAAAACAGGCTTGTAGGAACAGTGAATTCAGGCTTTCCATAAAGACAATGTGGTCTATCACTCATTGCTGGAATCAGCCATTTGAGACAAATGTAAGATTTACCTGAACATAAATAATAGCATCAAGATTTTTCTTTTATTAAATCTTTCAAAACCTAAACCCAAGTTTTTGGTATAGCACATTTGTGGATTAAACTTGATCCAGGATGTCACAGCTGATTCATCTGGCCCAAAATCCTATACTGATTAAGACATAATATTCAGGAGTACCTGATCTTGCAACTACCCTAATCATACAAAAAATATTTTCTGGATTTGAACAAAAATGTTAACATAACTTTTAATCTTATTTCTAAATCTATAATATGATAACTAAATAAGTTTGATAGAGCTGATAATCAGGCCACCTATATAAAGAGTCAAATTATTAATTCAAAGATAGCATCTTCAACAAAGAGAACAATTCTTCTTTCCTATCTTTTGTTTTCAAGTATTTCTTCCAGCAGAATTTTTACCTTTTTCTGTTTTCCTGTTTTTTATACACCTAGCCAGTACCAATACCAAAGACTAACATCATACAGCTGTTATAATACAAATTTTTTGGTAGAAATTAAACAGAAAATATGTACTCTGGGTTATGAAATGCATATGTGTTTCTACAGTGTCCCACACAACACAGTGAATTGGCCAAGTGAAAGAAAAGGCACTAAAAATGTACACAAAAAAGCATGTATGCGTACTTGCCTCTACACAGCAGCTGTTGTCCACTTGAAAACCTGGCAGAGAAGGCCCAACCTCTTCCAGAAGAAAGTCTTGTTACCAGTAATTTGCTTGAATTATCAAGGTGATCATCAATGATGATTTGCTAATGATAATCATGGTGTTTTTTTAATGTAAGTGTAACAGTTTAGTGCAAGGGTTAACCTGCCTGCTCCCCCAATACAGAAATGAGAGAAAAGTAATACACAAAGACTCAGGGTTGAAACAACGAGGTAAGTTGACATAACATAAATGCACAATCACCTTAGCAAATAAGGTAATTAATACTGCATGATTACCTTAGCTTAACCTATTTTGCAGATCTGTAGCAAAATACAGGGAAAACAAACATACCAAACCAACAACAACAACAACAAAAAACCACAAAAAAACCAGCACACAAGTAAACCAGTGAGCTACCCCAGTCCCACTCATCTCACCAACATCCCTATGCAAAAGAGCCAACACCCCAAAAAAACCCCAAAACCCAAAAGCAGCAACTGGAACAGGATGCCTCTCATGCTGCTATCCAAAACTCAAGGCACATAATACACAGCTCCAGTTAGCACTTTTTGAAGCTGGCATGACAGCAGCAGATTCAACTCAACCCATGGCAGTAAGTTATGCTTCAACACCCCCACACCTCCAGTAGGGATTTAACAACACAAACCTCAGTATTAATGTTGTAATTACTTCTTTCTCTGAGTGCTGATAAACAGTTATTCATCATGGGATCCTCACAACAGCATGTAAGCCTCTCATGCAATAAAACAAGCCAGGGAAATACCAACATATGAAAGAATCTTAAAGACAAAATTATTAAAACTCATCCATAAATTTCATGGCTTCTCTGAGCTTAAGACCAATCCTCTTTCATTAATGTAGTTTTCTCTGACATGCACTGCTTTTAACTGGAAGTGTCTCGAGCTTATTATTCAAAAGAGATCTCTGTGAGGAGGATAGAATGGAAAGCACAATCAGAAAACAGCTGCTGCTTAGCATTTGCCATATAACTTCAAGATTCCTAGTAGGTGTTCTTTAGAAAAAGTCAATTAGTAGTTTAGCGCAGAACAGAGCTCATCACAATTTCTGTCCTCAGTAGCACCAGGGGAGTTCTCCTTTGATTAGAATACTTTCAGTGGGGGTTTCCTTTGCATTCTTCATAATGGAGTTTACATTATATAGGCTTAAAAAAAAAACATCTACAAAACTCGAAATGTCAATAGACAACTCTGTGTCTCTTGTCCTTATCTCAGAGGACATAAAGTCTGTTGTCAAATTAGTCAGTGCGGAGGGAGGATAATCCCTAGCAGAGAGGCTGTTAGGCAGCTCAGGGATGAAAGAGTGTCTAAACAGAGGGCTCTCCTGTGTAATTAATTGTTCTCATGCAGAAGTGCTGAACCACTAGTGCAGTCACCCCAGCCCAGGATATTGATTTCCAGGAAACAAACTGTATCCTGCCTGGCAATTGCCCAGAGATTACTACTTCTTATCCAGACATCCAGGGGAGTGGAAAAGCACAGTGAGAATATACTGAATACATCCACAGTCACCACAAAGAGCAGCCCCAGTGGTTCTACCAGTACCAAACTCAGACTACAAGTGCTAGGATCATGTTCAAAACAGCTGCCACTTGCCTTAAGGTGAGATGTATTTGAAGGCATTCACTATTCTCCTTTGCCAGGAGAATCTAAGAGTACAACTCTCTGATTAAGTACCATTGCTTGAGAAGCAGCACATGGCAATGTAGCGGCATGAAATCTGACCTATATAGGCTCTGTATTAATAAAAAGGAGAACAGATGCATAGCCAAAATATACTAGGCACGCTGCATTCCACATCAGAGGCTGCTAGAAATATATGGGTTACAACTATTAATAAATCCATGGTATTATAATAATCAATTAAAAGGGTTGCTTCAGTACATTTTGCAGACTAGAAATTGTTCACCCATACTGGTACGGATACACTCAGAGATACTGTTCTACTTTCTGCGTGTTTTAAACAATTTATGTAATTATGTACCGAGGTAAGACATATCTAATATGCACTAAAGCAGTGACAGCATGCACTCATCTTCAGAACTTTTGGAACATCATGCAGCACAAGTCATGCCACAGTTTGTCTCACCACATTATTCTTGACTGCAAGCTGTGATCTACATCTTTCCATGGTTTCCTGCTGCTGCTTTATATTCAAGAAGATGCACATCAATGCAGAACAGGACTGAGAGGTGCTCTGCAGAGGTCAAAGGCTGTCCTGCACTAAAGGACATGAGTTGTAGAGATTTATCATCACTTTGTCTCCCTTTCACAGGTGCTGTACACAGCAAGGAGGGCTCTGCTTCTGCCTGCAGAAGTCATGATCAACAACAGAGAGACTGTACTAAGCACACAGAGAGTCTGGTTGGAAGAGTTGTTGGGGGTTCTGTTGTTGTTGTGTTTGTTTATTTGTTTTTAAGATAGCACTGGATCAATAATTTGCTGTTGAATGTTTGGAGTGTGCTAGCAGGTTTACTTCACTTACAAGTAAATTAAGTTCTAACCACTTTAAAAAGGCGTATAGAATAAGGAACACCCTATGGATTTCTCATTTGTTAGCTGAGACACACACATGCAAGTGGGAATGTAACTGAAAAATACATAGCTAAATAATCAAATTCTTTTATTTATATATTCAACTCTTAGTGTTTGTGCCTGTGATTTCATTTGCAAGGATATAATGGGGTGGCTATAAACACTGACCAGAAGCTCTTCAGGAGATCATCTAATATGAATTAATAATGTGAGGAGTTAATAGTATCTATTCACAGGATTGTTAAAGCACACTGAACCATGCACATTTTCCTCCATTTGTAGCCTGAAGCTCCAATCTATATGAAACTTTCTAAATTACTTATTAGTGGTAACCAGGCATCAATACAGTCTCAATCTAATTGAGATGATGGGTCAGTTCTCCAGTTTGGCATTTATTGCAGGAGGCAGAAGAATGCGTTTGTCTAATATTCAGCAATCCATCTTTATTTTCCTGTATCAAAATCTTTGTATATTGCTGCTGTCATGGATTGAGTTGAATCTGCTGCTGATATTCCATACCATGCTGTTGTCGTGCCAGCTTCAAGATGAGGCTGGAGCAAAAGTATCATGGGGCTTTAAGTTCAAGTTGTAACATGAGAGGCTTCCTCTAGTGTTTGCTGCTTCTGGAAGGACATCGAGACACTTGAACGTGTCCAGAGAAGGGCAACAAGGCTGGTGAGAGGCCTTGAGCACAAGCCCTATGAGGAGATGCTGAGGGAGCTGGGGCTGTTTAGCCTGGAGAAGAGGAGGATCAGGGGTGACCTCATTGCTCTCTACAACTACCTGAAAGGTGGTTGTAGCCAGGAAGGGGTTGCCCTCTTCTCCCTGGCAGCCAGCACCAGAACAAGGGGACACAGTCTCAAGCTGCACCAGGGGAAGTTTAGGCTCAAGGTGAGGAGGAAGTTCTTCACCGAGAGAGTGATTCGTCATTGGAATGGGCTGCCCGGGGAGGTGGTTGAGTCTCCGTCCCTGGAGGCGTTCAAGAGGGGACTGGATGTGGCACTTGGTGCCATGGTCTAGTAGTGAGGTTTGTGGTTACAGGTTGGACTCGATGATCTTCGAGGTCTCTTCCAACCTTGGTTATACTGTGATACTGTAATACTGGTTTCTGCGTTTGGGGTGTTGGTCTTTTCCACTGTGTAGGCTGTGGGTCGGGGGTGAGGGTAGGTCATTGGCTTCCCTGCTTCTGCATTTTGCAGTGCTTTTCTGCAAATAGGCTAAAGCAATTGCTCATTGTATTATTTCCAGTAAAACTCTTTATCTCAATGCTTTATCTCAACCTAGAGGGCTTTTGGGGGTGTATTACTTTCCTTCTCATCTTTGTGGGGAGAGAGGCAGACTTGTGAGAGAGGAATGTGCTAACTTAGAAGAGCTGCATAACAATATAACACTTGAAAAGTGGTTCTATCATGAAACAAAATGTTTTTCAAGTATCACATTAACATCGGAAATGTAGGAATGTGAGTTTAGGAAAACAAAATTTGTCATGTTTTTTGAGCTTCTCAGATTTAGGCTGCTTTCTCAAAGCTCCTCTATATTTACCTCAGACAAGATACAATTTTACTTGTGAAGGAAATCAAAAGCCAAATTAGAAACAGGAAGGACTGTGTTTTCATTTGTTTAAATATCACCTGCTCTTTTTATCTGCATTGCCATTTTTCCACAGTCAGAGAATGACAACATGGTGGCACAAAGCCTAGCTTTTAATGAAAAGCATCTGTATTAAGAAAAAAAACTCACCAGCACTTCATCCTGATGAGGTGTAATTTCTTCCTTTCTCATAGCTACTGGAACTTTTTAGCATGCAAAACCTGACACAGGTAGAACAAGCTGAAAAAGACACTTATCTTCAGGTAGAAATAGGCACCACAGAAGCAGCTCAATGAGATCTAGAGTCATAAGAAGCTAGCTTGATTCTGAATGAAGCCCTTGGAATGTAAAATGCTATAAATTAATTAGAATAGCATAGACCAGGTTGGAAGAGACCTTTGAGATCATCGAGTCCAATCTATCATCCAACACTATCTCCAGTCATAAAACATATTCAAAAAGTACCAGATATATTATTACAAAAAGTGGTTTCTTCCCTTCCTAAAACAAATGGAAGACTTTTCTGTATGGTTCTTGCATGCAGAAACCCCATAAGAATTTCTCAGTAGAAAAATATTTTGGTAAACTACAGTTGGGGGATACAGCAATTTCAGATTTCTTACAAAACAAAATGTAAACCAGAAGATCTAAAAGGGAAATGCAAAGCAAGTTTTAATAATTTAAAACTTTACATAGTCTGCTGAGAAAATAAAACATTGCTCCTTATTTTTTGTACCAGACAACAATTCTATACACCACTTAATTGTATCTTTAAAATCCTTTTTATCTTCATTGATACAACCCTAAGGCATTGTAGAAATGCTTACAGAGAGTGGCTTCAGTTAACTGACCACTTAAAAAATGTATTGTATCACTCATTAAGAAAATTTAAGCAGAGAGAAATGGAACCCTGTAAGCTTCTTTGATAAGTGCTGTCAGGATCAACAATCTTTTCAAGATCACTGGTTAAGGAAAATATCACTTTTAATAGAGATTATAATAGTCTAATCAAGACTTCGTGGCTCTCATTCATCATCTTTTCACATATATAATTGTCAAGTTGTTGAATTTCTGTTCTGCCTAAAATCCTTCTTGCCTTTCTGAATACTGTTTGGGGTGGGGAGGAGAAGGATTTACAGTGGCTTTCTTTGCAGTGATTAAGGATTCTTACTAAACTTTCCCCTATATGAACAGGGGAAAAAAAGAAGGAAATCTGAAAGAACTTTGACTATTCCACATTGTAATTCTCTCAAGTGGTTAATAACAGATGTTTATCTCCTTTCTTTTTAAAAAAATCAATCACCCAAAATAACATCTTCCAAGAAACAGTCCAGAAATATGATGTCTCTGGGTTTGGAAAACATGTTATGTAGCATAATTTGTACTATGAAGCATCTTGGTTGCAAATAATCAATGCAGAGAAAGTATTTCTAGTAAATACTTATATTAAATTAGTTAATTCTACTCTACAATATTATTTGTATCACATAATTTTGCATCATCATTATGATGCCTCTCACAGCTCCTTGTATTTTATTATGTCATTATCTGAATTTGCTGCTGTATATTGATGTGCAGTTCAATATCAAGTACTATAACATTGTTGGGCGTAAAGAAAATTGCATTAATATCAAAGACAGTCATTACAAAACACATTTATTGCTTCATCATGTGCTATGATATGCCAGAGAAAAACAGTCTGCATTGATGCTTGTCCTGCCTACATTTGGATATGCCTCTAATCAAACTTCTACTAACATTTTTCCAGTAGTCAAATGTTAATTACTTCTTGACAACCTGTGAAACTGCCTTGCATTGCATTAAAATTACATAAAAGTCAGTATCTGCTTTAAAGTTAAAAATCCCATGTTGAGGGTACGGGTTTTCAAGTAGAATCTACAGCCCATCATTCCCCTCCCCTCCCCCAAAGGCTCTCAGAAATAAAAATCACATTTTATTTTACCTGAGTAAAGGTGCAGATACATGATTAGGCCAATTTTTTTCAGCCTCTCTTGGCTCAACAAACAAATCTCGTGAAGTGATAAAACCCTCTGGTAGTACTGCTGTTCAGCATGCCACACAAGCTCAGTAGGTTTTGAATGTGGGTCTGTGATGATCAATTGCCTCAGCACCTTGTTCTGAAAGGTTACCACAGACAGCCTTAATTAAGAAATTTAGATGAGTGAACCAGAGTGAAAGTGGGTTGGAAGTGGGTTAGGTGCCCTTCTCATCTAAAGAATGGGAATGCCTGGCTTCTGCAATCTCCTGCCTCAGGCACAATATAATCAGGAAAAGTCATTAAGCTCTGTGGCTAGTGGTCACCTGCAGTATGGCTAGCACACAAAGGATGAGCTTGCAAGCTGATTTAGAAAACCTGAAGAAAGAATAAGTTCTTTGAAGGGCTTGAGTTTAGATGGAGAGTGTATGAAGAACAAACCTCATATGAGTGAACATATGCAAAGAAACTGATTGCCAAGTTAAAATAAAAAAACACTTTGACTTATCTTAAGATGGCTATGACCTTAACTTATTCTGTGACCTCTTTGTTTAGTTTCCATAGCTCTGAAAGTGGAGTAATGTAATTTTCTTATGAATTGGTAATTTTGTCCCAGTTTGTGGTTTACATCAGCATCCAGGTTAAAAAAAGGTCAGTAGTAATAAAAATTGCAGAAATGCAGAATACAGAAATCATTGGAAGAAAGTTGCATACATACACAATTTAGGAAGAATGCTGGCTCCAGCTGTAAGAAGGTCAAAATGTTTCACTATATAGATACATGGTTAGTCATTATTAACTTGAACTTACATGGGAAAAATGAGAGCTATGTCTTTCTGCAGCATTGCACCTTCCTCGAGCTATTTGTGTGGTCATCTAGGCTTTGACTTAAGCTTTATAAAAATACTACAATGACAAGGTACTGTAACAGTCCTAGGGGTAAAGAGAAGGATAAAAATACATATTTTCAGAAAGGTAAATCCTTCATTATAATTGTTTGCATTTTTTTGTTGGAGTACTGCATCTAACTTTCATGGTAAAGTTTCATCAGATCCCTCAGATTTCTTTCTTTCATGCCCCTGCAAGAGAATGAAAGTGATGTGCTTGTTGCTCAGATAGTTTTTGACCCTTACCATTTTTTATTTTTTTTTTTAAGTTAAATGAAAGAAGAGAGGAAAACTAATATGCAAGGTGTGGGAAGTAAGATTATAAGTACCTGACAAGTACATCACTGGGTGTAGGCTATTACAATACAATACAATACAATACAATACACCAGGTTGGAAGAGACCTTCAAGATCATCGCGTCCAACCCATCAAACAATCCAACCCACCCAACAACTAGACCATACAGCCAAGTATATTCATGCTTGAAGACCTATAACCATTTTAGTCCCTTCTTGGAGGCTACATCTCTCAAATGCATTCAGAGTACAAAGACTAAGTAGTCAAAAGGATAAAATGCATTTCTGCCTTTGACTGTTTAGAGGCAACAAACGCTAGAAGAGACAACTTCAAAAGCCAAGTACTTATCTAAAACAATAAATAATGTTGTAAACAAACCAGTCCTTGTTTCACTGGAATTTGTATAAAGAATAAATAAGTACAAATATTATTACACTTGAATGAGTGAAGTTGCAAAATTGAGACAGGAAAATAAAGGATGAATGAAGGAATAGATTATTCATAAGCTGAACTTTCTGTTCATCTTGCCTTTCCAACATTTAGTTTCCTCTTTATTCCCTAGCTCAGATACAGTGAAAAGTTGCTCAGATGAGCAGGCAAGAATTGCTTAGACACAGCATAGATTAAAATGGCAAACTGCCACATTCTTTAGCACAGAGACACAGTATTATAATTCTATGAAGCCCAAATTGAATCCAAGGCAGGCTTGTAGGATAACACAGCTAAGGAGGAGAGGTGAAACTAACATTTTTTGTCCACTCAGCTTATGTGTTGTGCCAAGAGCTAGGAGCTGTCTCCTCTAGGACCAAAGGTCTGGCCTTTACATAAAAGAACAATCATTCAGAAATCTGCTGAGAGATACCTCCTGGCACAGTGGTGGTAGGCCTGCTGTTCTTTATTTTACTTCTGCTGACTGCCTCCAGGTTGGACTTCATCTCATTCCCTCTTTAGGTGAGCAACAATAAAAAAGATGCTGTTTCATATCTATCTTGATGCTATTAAAAGAGCAAACACAGCTAGCCCTGGCCAACCTAGCCTATATTGTTTCCGCAGAGGATAATTTTTCTTCAAATTGCTGTCTTCTAGTCCAACTTATAGAAGAACTAATAAAAGAATCTCTAATGAATCTTCAAGAAATTAACAGAGCAAGCTCCCCTTCTCCTGTCTAACAGGAGGGTAGCAATGAGTCTCAATAAATCAATAGTTGTGAAGTCAAAATTCATTAATTTTAGTGATAACCACCAATATACCCGAGTGCTCCACTGCTTACCTATGGCTACAACAAAATAGAGAAATCTCCATATTATGAAGGTTTACACTACCTTTTTTCATGTATTTCACTGCTTCAAATCAAGCAAGGACTACTAGGAAACATTTACAGGAGAAGTGTATACAGGGCTATAACACCTGCTAAATACCACGTCTTCTAGAAGGCCTCACTTTAAAAAAAATTAGAAAGCACTGCGATAGTCTTTGTGTGAGGTGAATGAACTGACCTACAAGGTATGTATTAGTAGATAAATCAGTGTTAGAGGTTTTTGTCCCCTTTTAGACACTATTGAGGTTGGAAAATTGCTTTCAGGTGTTTTTAAGAATTTTTTTCCCCTACACTAAATGTCATTTTCTGATAGAATAAATAGTCTCATGCATCATGGGAAACATTTTAGTGGAATTAATTCTGTCCACTGTCTTGTTACTATTTCCCCCCTCTGCTTATAGCAGAAGTGACATTTATATGAAAATAGGATCTTTATGTCATGACAATTACTCTGCTTCAACTGCTTTTTCCTCATGTGAGGATGCAGTTATTTCTATACATATCAAATGTATTCTCACACAGTGTGGGATAACTGCTTAGCTTACTGTGGGACATGAATGCAAGCTAATATAGTGCACTTCAGGAGCAAGGTCAAGATGGTTATAAAAAAAAAGAAAAAAAGAGATGTTTGTTTCATCTCTGGAAATAAAGGTCCACAAATCTAGCCAGCCATGTGGTTGAAGGAAGAAGTCTTGTGAAGATAAAATAGCCCTGTTTAAGCTAAAACTAATGAAGAGGGGAACAAAAGATCTGTAAGTTGCAAATCAGAACCTAAGGCTTACATTGCAAAAATCTTACTTTCAGGCAAGTGGAGATGATGTGCTGTAAAAATTCAAGCATCAAACTGAAGCCTGAAAAGTGGAACATGAAGCAACCAGGAATATGTTTTTTAGATACAAGTTACTGCTAGTCAAATTCAGTTGGCAAATACGTATGATTTCTATTTATGCAGGATGATCAAAGGAATGACTTCACAGTGACTGATGACCATCTTCAAGATGAAATTCATTGTTTTACTAAAATGCATCTTTGTTCTGTCTTTGGGTGTAAATCCTTTGCCCTGCAGTGAGTGAAAGAGGGGCTGGGAAGAATCTGCAATTATTCTCTCAACTGCAGAATTCATAAACTGAGATCCTTTTATTGCTTCTTTGTGGATCCTTTCAAGAATTTCTTGATAGCCTTTAGTATGATCATAACGTTGGTAGTCTTTCATTGAAACAACTCAACTTTAATTCCAGGTCTCAGGCCTCCTGCTAGATAACCTTTTAATTCAGAAATTTATTTTCCTCCTCATTGTCTCTTTGACTAATTCAACAGTACTCAAATATATTACAGCTAGAGGTAGCACACTGGGAAATGGCTCATTCTCTGAAAAAATCCTGTCTGGTATGCACAGTTCAAAAAAAATATGTATCATAATGGTTTGTGAGGCTTTTGCTTAGGAGAAAATTTCCTCCAACTGAAAGGAGGAGATTTGTATGCAGAGGCTATATATTGCCTAAGTGACCCTCTGATATTGTAGGGATCACAGGCAATGACAAATTGATGTCCTTATTGATGACAAATTTTAAAACTAGTTTGAAGGCTGATTATTTGGCCTAAAGTTTTCAGTATGAATGTGAAACAGCTTGTAACATAGAAAAGTCTGGTTAAAACACAAGCTTTAATGTCACGGTCATGATTTCTACAAAATATTTGTCTTCATTGGATCTGATCTTTCTTATTTTTCTCTGCTCCTTTGCCTCTTCCTTTAGCATCTAATAATTGTAAACTCTAATATCCATCTGTCAACCCCAGTGGTGAATAGAACTGCACCAGTAAATCTTTAAATACACACAGAAGCCAAACAGAAATAAGCAAACATATTTTGCCTATATTCTTGCAAGAAATTACTTTTCAGAGACAACTACCCAGCACCATAGCTTAGAAACCGCTATTCTCAACAACCCTCAGCCCCAGGACTGTCTCCCTTCTTTGCCATGAGTAGCAAAACTGTGTTAACACATTTCATGGTCTGCAAATTTTATGGAAATGAAATATGAGACTGCACTGGTAATGAAAGTGTGTGCAACTTTCCTTCTAAGGGGATTTTAATATTGACTTAGCAAATTGTAACTGTTTTACAACTATCTCTCCAAGGTGCATCACATTACAATGCAGGTGTAAATGCAGCAGTAGAACCCTCTTCACTGAACGTTGGAGGGACAAAACTCTTTTACAGACTTTTTGGAAAGCAAAAAGTTGCAGCATTTTTTTGGTGACCCTTTTTTTATATGAACTGAAAAGAAACCTGCCAGGATAGATTTCCATTCCAAACAAAACCACTGCAATACTGACATAGTTCTGCTGAGTTTTGGAATGTGCCTGTTCCACACATTGTTTAGAAAAGCTTTCATTCATCTGCAGAATGATTACCAAAGAAATTGAGCCATTCTAGATTCTCCAGGCTTTCAATGCAGAAACAGTCATTCTATTCTTGTGGATATTTTATCTCTGTATGGTCCAAGACCTCATCAATAATGCTAGCCCATTCTAAGTGGTATTATGAGGTACCATACATAGTAAGAATTTACCTTTTTTAATATATATACAACATTGAAATCAGAATATATCCATACCATCCCTGTTCACATTCTTTAAGTCAAAGGAGAAGGCCTCAAAAATGCAAATGCTGTGTCTGTCGTTGTCAACCATATGATCCCCCTGTCTCTTTTTATTACTTCGCTGAGGATGAAGAACTAATTTGAATGGAAAGATGAATGTGATGACATAGTACTTGTGGATGCAGCTATTCAAGAAATTGAAGCTAACATTTTATTCTGCACTATGTTAGCCATAAAACATTGTTTGTCCTCACTCCAGTCCAATGCTAGACCGTGGCACTGTTTGCTGGTATGTAACAACCTTGAATGTTTATGCAGAGCTGGGAAAAAAGTGGTGGTGTTTGGGAACTGATTTGGCAGTATAAAATGGAGAGGCATTTTGGGAAAGGAGCAGGCAGCTGAAGTGACATCTTTGATATGGTCAGTCAGCCTAAAGTCAGCCATGTCAGTACTAGTATAGCTGAAGCTCTTTAGTGACATGCAATGAGCTTTTGTCACACAAAACAAGCAAGCAATACCTGAATGCAAAAAGATAAATCAACAGTCAACATATGACTTGATAATTACCTAGTACTCGATCCTCTCATTAGTCTCTCTTGTATTATAGGAAACAGTGAGCAGATGTTCTTTTTCCCCCTTTTCCATGAAAGTCATAATTTTATAGACTCATCCTTCATTATATTTTTCCCAGACTGACAAGTCTTATGCAATTTATGCTCTACACATATGGAGTACATCCCAAACATCAGTAATCCAAATTGCTTGGCAATAGTACTAGAGGTAGGGAATCTGGATCTGAGGCTTTAATTTTATAAGAAAGTCAGTGGCAGAATGAGCTATTGCAAGAACTCGGGGCGGGGGGAATGAAAGAGTGTATCAACTCTGGATGAAAGGGCAGGTAAACCAGGAAGCATTTAAGGATATTGTAGAAAAAGAACTAGAGATGTGAATACTCAGAACTTAATCTGGCCAGTTCTGTTGTCCAGAACCAAAACTAGTGACAAATATTTCTCCATCCAGTTCCTGTAATTTCACTAAAGTGTCTGAAGTTCAGTTTTCCCAGCTTGACATGGTAATCATATTAGTTGGCTATAGCATAGCACACAAAAGTTTTATATTCTCTCTGAGAATAAAAGCAACACATCAATCCATTCATTTATGACAGGAAGAATCAAAATTCTCATCACTAGCCTCAATTTCAGGATTCATCTCAAGACAGTAGGGAACAGTACAGTCACTAGGGACTTAGATTTTGGCCATGCTTCCTAACCACAACCTTGATGCTACAGGTAGGTGTGCAAAAAACAGTTACAGGAAAGACCTGTAAATTGCCACAAACACATGCTTTTGCCTGAGCTCTAGCATCACAGCAAGCGCATGCATGCTGACAGTCTGAATGCACACACAGACAGGTCAACTCTGAAACTCCACTTCTACTTCACACAAAACAATCACAAGAAAGCTTATATTGGATCCCTAGAGCTAACAAACAGAAGCAGTTAATCAGTTTGCCCAGGATCTTGCCAGGTGAAGTATTGAAAATCCTTGGAGACAGATACTGCACAATCTCCTTGGGCACCCTCTTTCAGGGTTTAACCTCCACATGCTTCCAAGCAATTCTGTGAAATGATGTCCATTGCTATAAAGATCCAGAAACAAATTTATGGGAAAAAGATGGGTGCTTCATCTCTACCTACAACTTTTTTTTTCTCAGCCAAAATATGGCCATAATATTATATATTAAAGTAGTTATCATAATACCATAAAAATAGGAAATCCATTCTGAAAAAAATCTTTGTCATGCTCTTGAATCTCTACATGATATTTTAAAGATAGAATTGCTTACATAAAAGGACACTCATTCCCTGCTATCCTTTCTGATCTCTTGACTGCAGCAGACCTATATACTCAATAGAGGAATGATTCTCAAGGCTCCCTCTAAATAATTACTTTTGAGTATTTTCATGAAACATACCATAAAATCTGCTTGCAGAAGCTGGTATTAGTCATATTGGCTGCTGGGCAAAATAATATTTTGAAGATAATCATCATGAATAAAAGAATAATCTATGCTTATCCCTAGATGGAAGGGTTGTGTCCTTTCTGTATTGTGGCTTTTAATTGCAGAAAGCAGATCACTGAATTGTTTGGCATTATTTAGACAGTACACCGCTCTCTGTGCTAAGGGTATTACCATTAGTCCATATATGTTTATTTTTGCACTTTTCCCAAATTGGATAATAAAATCCCATCTGGCATTTCACTTTTCATTAACCTTTTTTTCACTTTTAACATTTGCACATTCTGGTTATTCTGGCATAGTAGCACATTGCTAACAAAAACAAGGCTAGAAATACTGTGTTTTGCTATCAGGATCTAATACTTGGTTTTTATTTGTAATATAACAAGACTGAATAGACTTAATAGAGGTCTGAAAATCTATCACGTTGGCATTACAGACTCCATATTCAGAAAATGATGCTTGTTCCAAAGAATAAGTCTAATAATATTAAAGCAAGACCTAAAATTTAAGGCCTATATTAGCAGATTTTGGTTTTTCAAAGCTCAATTCAATATACACAGCAATTTTAAAACATTAAGAGTAAGTATTTTTGTTATGTTAGAAATAACTACAGTGTGTGTGGGGTTTGGTTTTGCTTTTTTATTGGTCCCGCTATCACAACACTGTAATTATTGTCTCATTATTACTGCATATTCTCCTAGCCCTAATCAAGGACAATCTCATTGTGTCAGGCTTTCCAGTAGTATTAAGCAGACCGTCACAAATGCATTAATTGCTACCTTTTTTTCCACAGAAAGAGTAATCAGGCACTGGAATAGGCTGCCCAGGGAGGTGGTTGAGTCACCAACCCTGGATGTGCTTAAAGGTTGTGTGGATGTGGTGCTTGAGGATATGGTTTAGGGGTGAACTTCGTAAAGTAGGGTTATAGTTTGGACTTGGTGATCCTGAGAGTCTTTTCCAACCTGAATGTTTCTGTGATTAGGAGAGCTGTAAAGCAAAGCTTTTCTCAGAACTTATTCCTAAAGATGAGAGTAAAGTAATGACCCTCAACTGGACAAACTCACATTTTGTCTACACAGAGGGAACAACCTGGTGTTAAATCAGAAGTCACTTCAGATCTAAGATGGAAAAGAGGACAAGCCTCTCTGCTTGTACACAAGAGGACTGTAGGGCTGGAACTGCAGGTAGAGAAGTGGATGGATGCAGAACAAGTGTTCTGGGAAAACCAGCTTCAAAAACTGTCTAATGAGGACAACTGGGTAGAGGCACAAATTTAAGAGAAAGAGGAGTGAAACTAGAGCAAAGGAGGTCTTAATAAAAAGGAATGTGGTATCCAGATGAGCAATTTTGCTGTGAGGGGCAGAAAAGGAATGCAAACACTGGAGAAGAAGAAAATATTCCTGCATCCTAAAGAATATTCTTCTCCCTAATATAAATATACACATAATTTTTTTTCAAACAGCCTCACAGCTGAAGAAGGTGGCAAGGAGAAAAATGAAATACACTTTGGTAAAAGAAGAAGAAACACCAGACAAAACAAAACTTGCACTACAAGTGCTTCACTCAGCCTTAAATATTTTTAAAATAATCAGAAGCATCACTAATTATTCTGATTGCCTCCACAACTACTAATCACATAACTTAAGGAACTTCAGTAACAATGCTGATGGCTATTTTTGTGCACCAGAATTAATTCCATCAAAAAAGATTTGTTTCTCTAAGCAGATTATATAGTAATAATAATTTTATAAACATTAAATATGAAGGTGCATTGTATATATTTTTTAAAATTACAAATTTCTGCAAAACTATTGAAGATGTAGTCCAGAAAGAGTAAAATAGCACTGCCCATTTGCCACGATATTACTAGATCAAGTTGTTCCATCTAGGATCATTTAAATGTTTTGATTAAAATAGATGGCAATTTTTGATGCAAAGAATGTTTTCTTTCCTTGGATTTGGCACCAATATTGCTGTGACTTTTAAAAATTATCCCAAACAGTTGTTTGGTTTAGTAATTGTTTCTTTGAAATACATGCAGACTCTAGAGTTGCATAGAAGAATGACCCAATTATTGCTCTTTGGAACATGAAAGCAAAGCTGCACAATCAGTACTTTTCCATGATTCTACAGTTCCCCCGATAACACGTTCAGGGTAAATATTTCTTCTCAACTGTTGCTCAGTTTTCCCCTTCCATTCAAAGCAGTTTGAAATTGTATTCATGGTGAATAAAGAATAGTAATTTTTTTATTGTTATTGTTATAAGACTCAAGGCAATCCAAAGTTCACGACCAAACTTCATGGTCAAGAAAAAGGGAAGATCCCTTTAAAAAACTTTCATGCATCTAGATACAGAAAAATCACCCAATTGAATATAGCAAGCATTTAAGAAAATCAGTTATTCTGTTTGCAAATTTCTGTTTGTTTGGGTTTGTGTGTTGTTTTGTTTTTTTGTGTGGCTGCAGGGTTTGGGATTGTACTGATGTTCTCCTACTGTAGACGACTTTATCACTTTCTCAAATTGGTATATTTTTAAGCTCTACAAATGCATTTCCTGTTTTTAAAGGCATAGCCATTCAAATTCAACTAATTAAAGAGAAATATAAAGCACATTCAGTGGGTAAAAGATTCCCATTCTGCTCAATAGCACAGAGAGACTTTAAATAACATCAATTATGAAATGTGAGATTCTAGAGAAAAATAATTTAATCAAACAATATAAAATACTCATTGTTGCTTCATTTTAATTTCAGTGCCTCCTTGAGAAAAGCATTGCTAATTTTTCAGTGCCTCAAATGTCTGTGCACCTAAAAATGTATCCCACCTTGTCAACAAGCACATTCATTTGTCCAGTTTTTCCCTAGCATAGCTGAGTGTAAAGCACACCTTTTCCTACAGTGCTGCGCTTGGCAAAAAGTACATCTATTAACCTGATGACTAAGAATGTTTTTGCAATTTCCTTTGTTTCTGTTGACAGAGTCTTATCAGCTTTTCTGTCAGAGATTCTTTGCAAAGTACTGTTTGTTCTGCCCAGTTTTGATTCCTCCTTTAAATTCTAGAATTATTGCTTTCCTGACAACTAATCTCATTTTTTTCTTTGAGTGCAAGGATCCATCCACATGCTGTCAGAGAATTCTCCTCCATAGCTTGTTACACCTTCCCATTTAGCATCCTCTCATACACACACCAAAACCTAAACTTTGAGTTTTTAACTATTGCCTTCATCTATGCTTTGGATGACTTTGTTTAATAGACTGGTGATCAAAACCCGGTGTGTGTGTCTGGCTCATTCCTGAATCCAGCACTTTCACACTGTGAACGTATTCCTTACCCTGCACAACATTGCGGGATGAAGCAATCATAAAAATTATAAAAGGAGACAAAAACTGAACTGGGAATAGGAAGCAAATTTTGTTTCACTTTTCTAGCTACCAGCAAACATTTGTTCTTTCCTTTTTCCTCCACTAAAGAATTCAAGTAGTTCTGCAGATTCCCAGGAAATTACACAGAAACAGTAACTATTATTGGTTTTCTGCTCTGATGGAAGAACGAGTACAGACAGAAAAGTTATTCTTGAAGGGATGAGGCCAAAACCATTGTAATTTGCATTCCCTGTGAAACAATATAATGTTACAAATGTTCTATCAGTAGCACATCAGGCCATTCACTGACTTGATTGTCTGCGAGTCCCTCTGTGCTTGTTAAAATCACAGCACTGAGCTAAGTATCCTGGGCCTCTGCCATATGGCACTATAGCAGGAAGGCCACATTTGTCTTGACATCCATTTTAGGTGGCATTCTGACTGCTTTAAAATAAATAATGTTCATCTCTCATCAAACATTTTATATCCTTAGACTTCTATCAGCACAGAAAAAAAAAAAAAAAAGTTTGATAGAATCATAGAATGGATTAGGTTGAAACGGACCTTTAGAAGTCATCCAGTCCCACGCTCCAACAGTGAGCGGGGACATCTTTAACTAGATCAGGATGCTCAGAGCCCCATCGAGCCTGACTTTGAACAAATCCAGGGACGTGGCTTTCCCCACCTTCCTGGGCAACCTGTTCCTGCCTTCCACCACATTCATAATAACAAACTTCTTCCTGCTGTTCAATCTAAATCTACTCTTAGGTAGTTTAAAACCATTGTTCCTTATCCTGTTGCTATATGTCCTTGTAAACAGTCTCTCCCCATCTTTCTCATGGGCCCCCTTCAGGCACTGGAAGGCAGCTATAAGGTCTCTGTTGGTATTTTCATCCCTGCTAAACTCATGTTGTTCCTTCTTTAAAAACAAAATAATAAATGACTGTTTTTCAAAAATAAATATTATTTTTTCAATTATTTTGCTGTTCCATGATACACAACGACATTAATGTTGATGGCTTACATAGCAAAGCTATATGATTTGCTCATTGTTATTACTGCCACTTAATAACAACTTCCTGATTTTAGAGACATTTCTGTTACCTTACCTTTCAAAAAAATTGGACACCTGTTAAGACAAGAATAACCCTAGAATACTAGCAAACACTTTGAGTTGAATTTTCGATAGTAACTTCCATTAGAGCTTATATAATCTAATTTATGCGTTCTTCACATCCTCTCTCTGCTATTTTGTATACTGACAGCCAGTAAATAAGCAGAGAACAATTGTCATTATTTCTATATTTAGGCACTCACACTCAAATGTGGTAGGAAAGCTGAATGTTTATATATAAACGTATCTTGAGATAAATAGAATCTCTCATTATGATCATACCTACTAGGCATACAACATTAAAATAAAATATTTTGCTGAAAACCAGATTAAGACAATGAGTTGTGCTGTTGCTAGAATGATGTCTTATTGCAGCTCTAGGTTCTTAAAAGAATAGAGAATATTTCCTCTTATCAGCCCTCAGCAGAACTGAAGCATTACACTGCAGGGAACATGCCATACTTTCTCTTTTTTTAATCTGAGAAATAGGAGGGTAAAAAACCAAGATAATAGGTTTCAGTATGCATAAAAAGGCACAGGCAAGTCTTCTTGGGGCTTTCAGGCTGCTTTAGTATCTGAGGACACTAAGGACCCATGAGGTTTTATCCCACATAAGTATGTAAGACTTTGGATGGAGCTGTTTATTAGGTCCTGGCCAAAACCAGACTTATGCAAACGGGTAACTTCAATGCTAAGAAGAGGCATGAAACACTGAAATGTTCTAATGTAAGGGAAGAATAACTTTCAGCATATGTTTGTATAGTGATAATACAGTGGGAGGACAATCCTAATTTTATGTGTGATCCTACCATAAACCACCACTTTATGTGTTTCTATTACTTAATCAGCTAGACCCCAATTTACTTATATAGTAATTCAGGAATGACAAAGATTCACCTGTTGAAAGAAAGCATAGATCTGTATCTTGAGATACAAATTCCTCTAAGTTTTTCTGTGACTATTTCTCCACTGGTATGACATTTGCTAACTAGTGTATCTGCTCTATTAGTCTATTACTCAGACATTAAGAAAGGAATCAGAAACAAGTGTGTAAAACAGAGGGAAAAGAGTGAATAATAATAGAGAAAAACGAGCCTGGTAGAATATGGAGTAATAATTTCTAAGTCCACACAACAACTGAAAGGGAAGAGAAACAAAAAGAAGGAAGGGGGGGGGAAGAGAAAAGGAAAAAAGAAAGTTTATTCAACAACTTTCTTTACCTGCTTAAGTGCTGAGTTAATATTCTAATGCAAGAAGTAACATCATTGTCCGGGTTTGGAAATTAAAGTATTTTTACCAATGTTGTTTAATATTTATATACTCTAAGAAAGCAGTTAAAAATATTTGAAGAAAATACAGAAAATTCTACAATGACAAATTAAAAATACCACAGAACAAGCATTCTGGGGCACACAGAAGCAAGTATTCCATACACTTGGATTCTCATGGAGTCATACCCATCACTGACCAAAACCAGCCCTGCTTAGCAGATGAGACCTGACAAGATCACAGCTCACATAAAAACCCTAGTCTGCCAAGACCTTCTTGCTGAGGTTAGTGAATCCTGAGAAAAGAAACACTGAAGTAGGAACCAAAATAACCCACCCCTTGAGCAACACCACAATGGAATAAAAGAATCTAAATATTTTGCTTTGTTCATAAACCACTAAGTGCATCATTTTTGTAATACTTTTCAATGTTTGGACAAAAACTTAATAAGCATAATATTCAGTCATGAAGGTATTTATTAATCATAAATAAAACTGAGCTTGAAAATAGAAAAAAACATCATCATAATAATTCCTAAAAGAGTGACATTCTGGAACAAGACTTTTAAAGACTGGTACTTTATGTGATGTGAGTTGCACAATAAGCTATACTTAATGCCTTCTATTTCTTTCTTTTAAGAAAGAAAAAGTGAGGGTTACATTTAAAAAACAGACAAACAAACAGCAAGACACTAAAACTAAACAAAACAAAACCAACAAACAAAAACCAAAAATGCCCCACAAAACCAAAACACTTTACTGAAAGAGGTTGAAATATTTTCCAAAGGAGAAAAAATCCCAAACCTATGAATCAAACAACGGTTTAAAAATTAAGATAGTAATTAGAAATGCTATTTTTTTACTCATATATAGAAAGGAAGCAAACAAAAAAGGGATTATGCATCCTAGAGGATTAGGTATTCTGTATCCAACTCTAGATACATGATGGAGAGAAATTCAAGAGTGGCAAAATTGCCTCTATTTTTGTCAGAGCAGCATTTAAAATTCAAAGTTGCCTTCTTACATCTCCTTTTTCCTCAGTTCAGTAAGAATGGCTCAATTTTCAAAGTGTTTTAACTGTGCAAAACCTATGCATCAGAACTACCTCAATGGAATTGGTTATTATCTCAAAGGGACAGCAGAGCATTTCAGTAACAGGTTACTACATTCCATTGGTATGGCCCATAAACAGATATTAGGACTATGATTGCCATTTTGGGAAATGAATGCAGAAATGTTGGATTTGCACAGAAATACATTGATATTCATTTACCTTTTGTTTAGTTCCAAAAATGTTGCAGCTTGCACAATAAGGAAGCAGAGAAAGTTTCCATTTTCTTCTTCAGAAATTGAGAAGAGGAGAAACAAGCTGTTTTCCCTGCCACTTTCACAGACTGTACACATTTTTTGTGTAATAGCAATCATTATCTCCTGGCCTGCTGACGATATGAAAGCATCTTTCCTCCTGTCAAGTGTTTTCATTTTTCAGAATCATCATTCGATTCTATGCTCCATTTAAAAGCATTCAAAAATCAATTGCTGAATTTCCTCCCAACTTTCTGCCTCTACACTGATCATACTACAATCATCTCCTTTCAATAACCCCAAGGATACAGTTACCATGAAGTTCAAAAATATCATATTGAACACATTCTAGTATTTTCTGCCTGATAATGCTACAGTTTGCATACCAAAAACTCACAGTGAAGTACCACAAATAATGAAATGAGCTCTGCTGATGTACAGCATCATAAAACTCTTATGAAAATTTATTGCATGCAAAGTCCAATGTTTACAGACAAAACACAAAACATTAAGTCTATTTATTCCTGAAAGGGGACTTGTGAACATAATTTCAACTTTTAACATGATTAAAACTGTGAAGATATCTAAACTATGACATAATTATGAATCAGGATGTTTTAAGCTTGAAGCCTTTTACATAATGTATAGAAAGAAGCTACATACTACAATATATGATTGCATGTCATTTCTATGGTTCCATAGTCAGCTGTCCTATGGTGTCTGGAGAAAAGAAAGCTGAAGGGAGACTATTGTGCTCTACAACTACCTGAAAGAAGATTGTAGGTAGGTGGATGATGCTGTTTTCTCCCAAGTAGGATGTGACAGAAAAGAAGATATGCCCTCAGGTTGTATGAGGGGAGGCTTAAGTTGGATAATAGAAAACATTTCTTCACCAAAAACGTTGTCAAGTATTGGAACAGGCTGCCCAGAGAAGTGGTGGACTCATCATCCCTGGAGGTACTTAAAAGATGCATCAGTGTGGTACTGAGTGACACAGCTTAGTGGTGACTTGGTATTGCTAGGTTAATGGTTGGGCTTGATGATCTTAAAGGTGTCTTCCAACCAAAATGATTCTATTATACTATGATGACAATAATGATGATAACAACAATGCATGTATGAATGAGTGCAGTCTCAGAAAAGGAGAAGACCAAGCTATATAGTTCTTCACAGGTGTTATTACTTCTATGGTATCATTGATATTCAACACCAATGCAATTCAGATTTGAAGTTAGGCATTGCTATGTAATCTGCTGAATGGCCTTCATACTATATACATGTTTGAATTGACTTGTACTTTTATCTCATGACAGACAGAAAGCAGACAGAACCAAAAAGTCAGAACTACTTGTAATGTCTGCCCACACCTTGTTTTGAAGAAGCATTTGTAAAGAGTTTTTAGAAGCTTGATGAAGCTTTATCTTTAAAAGTTCAAACACTATGGATTGATGCACAATCTGTTATGTCCATAGGTTGTTTGCAACCAGAGGTATTCTTGAAAAAGGACAGAGTTTCAGTACAGATCAGGAGATAAATTTAACACACCTTAGATGCTTTTCAGTGTAACATCAGTCCCCCTTGTTTCTTGTAGTCACCTAACTCCTATGTGGGTTTAGTCATGCAATAATTTAATCTAAAAGGAGACGTCAACATAGCACAAAGTATAAGCCCATAGAAGAAAGATCCAAATTTCAGGAGATCAGGATAACTACATTAGCTTGGCATTATGCCTGGGTTTCTCATCAATACAAGCTGCTCAAGAGAAAGCTGCTGTAACCCTGTTACCATCACTCAGATTACTCATTCTTAATTAATACCCATTAACCCTTTTAGAACTCTATAAATGTACTCCCAAAATAAAGCAGCAATGAACAGATGAGATGACTATTCAATACCACATTTTTGAATGATTGGTACAGGAATGGGTATGAGACTGATAAGCTGTACAATGCCACTTGCTCTTTTACTTTGTGTTGTTCTTCACTTGATGACAATAGTTTCCTAAAAACACTGGGACACTGACACTTTCAGTGTCTGGAAGGTCACAGGCCTATCAATACAACATCTTTCACAGATGCAACATATGATATACAGTATAAGGAAAGCCTACCTGCAGGTCTATCACAGAGCACCCATTAGGACAAGAGAAAGACTCTTATGATTTAGCCTTAATATTTGCTCTGGCTGATATTGTTCTTTCCTTAAACAATACAAACATTGCTTTGTTTGGAGGTACAGTTCAGCTCAATCTGACCTGCCTGAAGGTTGGGAAGCTTTCAGGTGGAAAGTATTCAGGGTAGGCAGACATGTTTTCAGACAGAAGAAAAAAATAAATTTCTGACCTACATCAAAGACAAGCTGGAGTTTGTTCTTGAAACAAGAGCTCTCAAGGAGCTTATCACAATTCTTCTAGTATTTTGATGAGAGCATAAAAGAACAAATTATGTTCATGAACTAGTGACCAAATTAAATGAGAACATATGAGGGGAAAAGTGCTGGGAAGTTATTTTGGCAGCAATCTGGCTCCTTCAGAGGTCTCTTCTGTGCTGCACTGAATATAAAATTTGTTGATTCATTGTGAGATTTTATTATGTGCACCAGTATTTTATGCAGATTTTAGAGATCTTGAGGGGATGTAAACTGCCAATTCTGAAAGCACTTCTAATTAATTAAAAACCTTTTGTTTCTATGTTCATATTGCATTTTCATTCTAAGGCTTCTTGATTTATAGTTAAAAGCCATTAATCGTAAGAAATTTTGATGAGGATTTTCAACACAAGACTGTCAAGTTTAGGTGCTGTAGCCTCCCTTTAGACACACAAATACCTAGCTGAATTTTTTAAATGCTGAGCATCAAGGAGTTTCCAATTGCTGCCTAAGAACTGGCTTACTAAAGGTCTGTCTAATCCTGTAACCCATTCACAGCATCAGGTAGTAGATGCTGTGGAAAGCATGAGTGAAGCACAACACAGGCTTGATTGTAGGACATAATGCAAGGTAATGTTAATTATTGATTAATTTAAAAGCATATTTCTGAAGACAAGGTAGGATTGTGTTGATGTATTACAGTGATTAATGACTGCTTTCCAGAGAGCATTTACTGTGCTTGTAAATTTGTGTTTATCTAAGAATAAATAAAAAATCATATAAGGACAATAATCAGGAATTTCAGTTAGCAGTTGACTCTATTAGAGGAAAATTTGTGTAACTGATTAATTGGAGAGCAATTACAGAGCTGGCAAGGCCTTCAAATAAAACAAAACCAAACCATCCTAAAAATGGCATATTTGTAACTGGTTTGTATTCATTTTTCCAGCATGCTTATTTGCTAATTAATATCCAAAATTGCTGCTTGATTTTCTGATATATGAAGGAAACAACATTATGCATGTGCAAAAATGTGTGCTCTGAGCAGACCCTATCAGTCCAAGCTGCCTGTGATTAATGCTGAGACTACTTCAGCCACACCAGTTAAACAGATTTGAATTCCAGATTTGGTTTATAAGCAGTCAGAAGACCTTAGCCAATATCTTGCATCAAACTCCATTTTAGAAATCTTCTGCATTTTTATTCTGTGATCTTCAGATGTGTCATCCAGGGGATTTTGGGGGTGATAGTTTTCTCCCAGAAGTTACAGTGATGACCAGATGTCAGAGTGAATCCTTGTGAGGAGTAAGCCCACTGCATTGCTTGCAATTGAGTTCACAACAGTACTGTCATCTACATGTGGGAGGCTGGAGAGAAAACTTACCTGTAATACTATATAAAATATTTGATGAGTGGCACCTGGCCTGCAACATCTCAGATGTGAATCTACCCAGAAATACAGGGCTTGGAGCAGCATGTGAGAAGGGATTCATTAAATTTATTAAAGGAACTTTTGCCACTCAGCATTCTGTGGCTTTGAAAGCATAATGTTCCAACTTCACATAACCTTAGCACAGCTGCACATCATCCTTTCTATTCTTCTGAAGGGGGAAAAAGAAATTCTGACCTGCTAAACAATTCTGAAACAGAAGTGTCTTACCTGCACAGCAAATTCAATATTGGTAATTAGCAGTATCTAGCAACTAACCATACTCACTCCCCATACAACAGAAAGTCTTCTATCCAGATTTTGTGACCATGTTATCTTGGTCCTTACATTTTGCATAAATTCTTTGCACTTCTGAAACTAAATACAGAACACCACTTCCTTGATGCATGCATGAGGTTAGTGTGCCTTAAATCACTAAAGTGGAAGGCAAAGCAAGCATAAATCATACCCAGGTCTCTCTATAGCCTCATAATAGACATCAGAGCTCACATCCAAAAATGCTGTAGAAGACAACAGGATCCTCAACAGGATTTTCCTTTGCAACATCAGCACGGAATTGTTGCCATATGTTAATCTAGACACAGGCAATTTATAATTGAGAGCGTTTTGTAACACTGAGCAATAAGTGCTTATTTCGCAGGCACTCCTAGGATTTTAAAGCTTTCCCTGACAGAGACTTCCTAGGAGACATTTTCTACATAAGACAACCTTAATTTAAGAGCTCAGTTTTGTCAATCAACATTTTAAAGAAACAGTGGTCAAGGCAGTGAGAGGAGAGGTAGTCTATCCGCCGAAAGAATCGGTGCTGGAATCACCACGCCATAAGTATCAAAGAAATTTGGGCTGACATCTCGGAACAAAGTAAGAGGGAGAGGGATGATTTAACCATTATTTTATAAACATGACAGATGCTTAACTCAACATAGACAATGACACCCAACACATTTATACTCAGTAAGACAAAGGAAGATTGGCAAAGCCTGAAGATGCTGAACTGTATTTTGGATGATTCATTCACTGACATCTTATTCATTATTAATTAACAAAAAAAAAAAAAGGAATTCTGTAGCAGTGCCAGCCTATAAAACTTTAAGTCTTCCAGAATTCAATTCATTGAGGTTAAAGAGACATGCTGTGATGTAGCCAAGCTTTGATTCAGCACTGTTGTGCTGTTTCTGAACTGGTTTTCAGAATCCCAAAATTCAAGGGAAAAACATTATGTAAGTTTACCTGTGAACGCAAGCCAAGTTTCTGCTTACAGTTTCTGGCAATTCCAAGACGAGCTGTGCATCGTGCACTACAGCTCGTCACAGTTTGTGAACAGTTTGTGGTAGCATCACTAATAATGTGTATAATTAAAGTCTTTTAAAAGGAAAAAAAAATGAAGTCACACTTGCTTCATACCTCATTTACTGTAATTGCAAATGTGTCTGACATAACTATTGCAATTTGTTCCATATTTTGTCAGGGGTTTGAAATTTTTTTATTTATTTTTTTAAATAACATTATTTTATTTATTCATTTGAACTCTCTCTTTGAATGCATTTAGTGACATTGAATTTTAGCAGCTGACGAACTCTTGCAAAAAAGATCACAGAATCACCAAGGTTGGAAGAGACCTCAAACATCATCAAGTCCAACCTGTCACCACAGACCTCATGACTAAACCATGGCACCAAGTGCCACATCCAATCCTCTCTTGAACACCTCCAGGGATGCTGACTCCACCACCTCCCTCGGCAGTCCATTCCAATGGCGAATGACTCTCTCAGTGAAGAACTTTCTCCTCACCTCATGCTTAAACTTCCCCATGTGCAGCTTGAGACTGTGTCTCCTTGTTCTGGTGCTGGTTGCTTGAGAGAGACCAACTCCCTCCTGGCTACAACCACCCTTCAGGTAGTTGTAGACAGCAATAAGGTCTCCCCTAAGCTTCCTCTTCTCCAGGCTAAACAATTGCAGCTCCCTCAGCCTCTCCTCATAGGGGTTGTGCTCAAGGCTTCTCACCAGCCTTGTTGCCCTTCTCTGGACACGTTCAAGTGTCTCGATGTCCTTAAACTGAGGGGCCCAGAACTGGACACAGTACTCGAGGAGTGGCCTAACCAGTGCAGAGTGCAGGGGCACAATGATTTCCCTGCTCCTGTTGGCCACACTATTCTTGATGCAGGCCAGGATGCCATTGGCCTTCTTGGCTGCCTGGGCACACTGCTGGTTCATGTTCAGGCAGCTGTCAATCAGCACCCCCAGGTCCCTGTGACCGGTTCAGGCTGTGCCTTTAAGAAAGGGACACTTTCTGAACACTCTAACCGAATGTTTTGGTATATGAATGAAAACAACGATATGCTAATCCAATTTCATTGGTGGAACCCGGCTGTAGATTCTTGTTTAGTCTTTCAGTTGGGGGGGGGGGGGGCAGTCAGTCGTCTTCTTCTTCCCCCTGTGCTGCGAGCTGGCTCATTTCTCTCTACGATTCTTGCTAACCAGATAAGAAAACTAACTTTTTGCATTCGCTTTGAGCTTTAACAAAGTTTTCCCCTTTTAATTACCTTCCTTTCTCTCTCTCTCTAACCCTTTTGGGAAAAAGGGGAGGTAGGGAGGGTGAAGGGAGGGGCAGGCAAACCCCCTGGCGGCAGGGGGGTTGGGGAAAGGTTTCCTGTATTACATACATTGCTGTATACTTCTGTATATATTGTAAATATTGTATATTTTTGTATTCATTGCATTCCATATCTGCTTGTAAAATACAGCTTTCATCTGCTTCTCCAGCTGAGTTAGCTGTGGAACCTCTATTTACCACATCCACTGGAATGTGTCGACATCCATCCTGCCACCGCACTCCCAGAAACTGGATCTCTCTGGTAGGTCCTTTCACCTTGTCTCGCTTGATGGCGAAACCTGCATTCCATGGAAGATCATCTCGGGAAGGATACCTCATGAGAGTTGCCATTAAAAGGCGAAATTAGAGAGTAACCTTACCGAGAGTCCTGCCTAGATGTCACAATGAGCACAGTGTGCAGTGTTAGAACTGGAGCCACTGTTGGAGCTATTAGAGTTGTCCTGGGGAACTGTGGAAGTAACAGCTACCCTTCTGGTATTGCTACCTCGGGTTCTGCCACTTTGCAGTTCCCTCAGTCTCCTGAAAAGATTGGGAGTTGGTTGACCATCCCATCTGTTCATGTTCCCCATAACTAGGGGTGCCCTGCCTCCCGCCAGGGGGAGGAGAGGGGTAACAGAGATAACAGAATCGATTGGGATGTGTGTTGTATCTGTTTTGGAATGACCTGTTTTGGAATAGACGTCCTCCAAGGAGGTCATTCCAAAACAGGTCATTCCAAAACAGTCCCTCTCTGTTTGGCAGCTCTCCAGCCACTCCAAACCCCAGCCTGTAGCTCTGCATGGGGCTGTTGTGGCCAAAGTGCAGCACCCGGCACTTGGATTTGTTGAATGCCATCCTGCTGGACTCCACCCATCTGTCCAGTCAGTCGAGGTCCCTCTGCAGAGCCCTTCTGTCCTCTAACAGATCAAGTGTTATGCAATTGTATGCAATTCTGAAGAACACATTAAGATCGGTGATTAAACAAATTTGTATATTAAATATATCAGTTATCATAATAAAGATTTAATGCTTTATGTTATTTATCATCACTTTTTGAAACACTCCATAAGTGTTTGAGCATGTACTTTCAGATCTTCTCCAAGAAAGACAGAAATAGGTCCATTATTGAAGAAAACTAAGTTAGATGTAGTTTGCAAACAAGACTCTCATCAGAAGTTTTGCAAAAGAACATGAAGAACTTAAAGACTACTGAATAATAGCTGCTTAATTGTAAAACTATTAATATGTTTGTTTTTCTTCTGAAGTGTCAGCCTGAATACTGCATTTGACTATGTGTTTTTGTATGCCAGAATGTACTAAGCAAATTCTATCAGGTTTCCATAGATGAAAGAGATTGAGATGAAACAGCTTCTCTCACACAATTTGATCTCTTTGATTACACATACAGGCCCTTCAGTCACTCCAAAACCCCTCCAGTCTTTTACTACTGCTTTCAAGCTGTGACAATTTAGATAAGTGAAATGTTAAATAGCTCATTATAAGTCCATGTCTACACCATAGGAACTGATGGCAGCATTGCTATAGACTTCAATGGGAGTTGGATTACAGCTCAAAACTTATTACATATACATTCATAGAAAAAAAAATTAAATTTGGAGACTTTCAAAATTTCTTCAAATCAGTTTATACTGAATCATCCTTATCATAATTCAGGAAGAGGTATCAGTCATTTTTGCAGAACACTACAGAATCCATTGAAATGCAGCTTCTCACATGCTACCATTTTCATCCAGATCTCTTGCTATGACTTATGTGACAATTGTCAGAGAGTAAAAAGCCAAAATGAAAGAGTAGAGGACAAGCAACTTTCAATGTTGTCTTCTGAAACAGGCAAAATATTTATCTGTGAGAAACTGATCCTACTAAGAAGTTGCAACCATAACACACATAATTTAAAGCTTCATCTTATAATAAATCACACAGGCAAAGAGCTTTGCTAACTTAGTGTTCAAAATAATAGTCCTGTGTAATTGGAAAAATGCATATTCCAAGTGTGTATACATTTCATTCCCTTACAACCAAAGAGGCAAAGTGTAACCATCCTCACAAAATCGAAATTCTTGTTTCTCTTGTCGCAGCAACAAGAAACTGATAATAAATCTCCTTGTGACAAAGAATGCCAGTAATATGAAATAAATATTATAAATATTATAAAAATTCAGATATGAGATTGCCTTCTATCTTAATTCACTTTATAGGACAAATAAATACATACCAATCTACCCACTAAGCATGGTGTCTCTTATGCAGGGAGCCAAAGCAGTCCAAAGCTTATCAACCTTCCTACAAGTCAAGCTGACATAATTTTTGGGATTTATTATATTAAAAGCCCCTTTGAAAAGGAAAGAAACAAGTACTGTACCAGTGAAATTGGATTATGGCTCCTTTTGTCAGCATTCTCATAGGGCATGGAACAGTGTGGACAAGATACAATGCAACAGATCTTTATCTGTGTCATTGAGAAAGTAAAAAAATTGATGGCTCTCTTCCTTGAAAATCCTGGCCTGAACAGAAAGGAGAAAGGTACTCAGTAAATTCCCTACATGAGCAAGGCTTAGATGTCTGACTTTCAACTCTTTCCTAAATACACAGCAGTGAAGATAGGAACTTTATAAATAGGTGCATTTTTTCCATACAAAGAAGTTTGTGTTTTAAACCTCATTTTGTTGCTACATATCTGTTGTGTTGATAGAGATGTCACAATAAAAAAGGCTACCATTTTCTAGATGACTGCCTCTTGCCCTTCATTAACATAACTTTGTAATCTTTTCTTCAAAACTACATTTGATACACACCACAGGGTATTTGGAAGGTCAGGCATTAGTATTTGGGGAGAAGATTTTTCCTTTTTGTGAATGTTAACTTTTTCATACCTACAGATTTTTTTTTTTTTTTTTCAGCTTTCTAGGAAAGACATTCAGGAAGGCAGTTTACTATGTTCAGCAGAACGTCCCTATTTAACACTTCCCTGGCAATGGCTAAGGCTCAGGTACAATATCATCCTTAGATGATACCTTAGATACAATTCTTTCTAGATGACAAAAATGTGAGCTACATCACAATATCATGCCTGGAGTGCTGAAAATTGCAGCCACATCTTACCATCAGTTTGATGAACAGTGCATTACTTTACAGAAAGTGCATGCCAGCTGAGGTCTTAATACCTTCATTTGCTCTACTTAGGAATATTCTCATTTAGAGCTCATTTGTTCAAACACACATAATGGAGGGTTCTTTTAGGGATACATGACAATGATTAAATGGCCACTTTAAATGTTGGCTTTCTTTTAAAATGTATAGCCTTAATAAATCAAACATCAGCTGTTTCTTTACAATTATGTTTTTCTAACCCCATATTAATATAGTGCAGCACTAACCCCTATATTAATAGTGCATCACTCCACTCACTATACAGAATAGATCTTACATAGATCATATAAAATAGTGTAGCAAACTCATGTACATCATTGGCATCAGAGGTCAGTGAATCAGCATCAAAACATGAGTCTTTGAATCCAGTGTTGCAGTTGTCCCACAGATGTTTGAAAATTACATTCAGACTATCTTCTCAAATAACACTATTCTTGGCTGTGCCACCTTGATTAGCCAGGAGAAATTGTGGTTGAACAATATTATAAATGTAGGTGCTTTTTTTATATTTAAACGTTATATTACTACACAGTTTAGCTTATTTTGTTCAGCTGGAGGGAGACTAAAATAAAAGCACATGGTGCACTTAAAGTTCCAATCACTTGCCTGCAAAATATTTAATTTCTTGGATGAAATATGGCAAATAACTTGGGTTAAGTGTCAAGCTTTTAATATGGCCAATTACTTGGATTAAATGTCAAGCTTTTAAGACCGTGGATAGGCAAGGTTTGGTACTTAGTTTTCAACTACTATTTCCATTTTGCTTATGACCTTGAGCTGTAGTGTTGATAAGAACCATTCTTATGGTATTTCAGACCAGAAGTCAAGAGTAATGTCTGTATGGACAAAATACATAAATATTATTTCAAAGTCAATTTGATTTCTGGAAAATGGAAAAAATAATCAGGTATTACAAAATTAATTGTAAATATATTTAAAATTTAGACCTCCTCTACTCTGTCTTCTGTTTTTCAAATTTCCATTGAGCTATTCAGAGTTTCATCTTTCACTAGGTTTGTTGATGACAGCTCTGCATATAGCAATATTTTCAGAGGTTAGAACCTCGAGGTGGAGAGGAATTAAAGCCACACTCACAGCTATCTGCACTTACAGGAAACAGAATGGTTTACTTTTACATTGTTTTACATAAATATTTGGCCTCCAGCATGTTCTCTTTTACAGAAGATTATTTAGCACACATGGCATTTCATATGTGAGAACTACTCAGATACTGCTTTCAGTGACAGAAATATTTTTCCCCCTTAGGCCAGAACCAACTCTTACAGTTTCCAAAACAAAATTACTACTTCCTCTCAGTCAAAATAGCCCCAGAACAAGAAAGCATGTGATACCTCTTCTAGATACTAATTCAAATTATTTTCAGAATATACTACTTTAGACATAGTTCCTTAAGTCATTTTGTGGTTTTTTTTAATAACTAAATCAATAAGTAGGTGTGAAATTCTGATTATTTTTTTTTTTCCAACTCTTGCCTCATGTGGAGCTAAATATTGTTTACAGGTCAAGTAGCGTTCGATTAGACTAGTTGTGGTTATTCTAGTCAGTGAATGAAGCAATAGCCAGGAGTAAGAATTCTTATTCCTTTTTGTTTCATATCTAGAAAGTAATGGTAGGGCGTGTTTGGGAATTAATTTAAAGAAAAGAAGTAAAAGCGCCATCAAATGAAAACTTGCAGAAAAACTGACTTTAGGTATTCACCAGAAGATACCACCATTCTCAACAGTGACCTTCTGTAAGATATACTTTAACTTTCGTTCATGGGTTTAGATTTCAATTCTAAATTAAAATACAACGCCTTCTAGTCATACTGTACAGTCATGCTTGGCGTCCCTGTGACGTTTCAGAATGCCAGAGCACACCTCTCAGACCTGGTGTCGTTTTCACCGTATAATATTATCGCACTCTAGTGGCTACAAGGTTTCATGCTGCAACGAAGCCAAGGGCCAGCCCTAAGCTAGTGAACTGTGGGAGTGATGAGCTACATGCGAAAGCACTGATGTCATTGCCTTTCATAGAATGGTTCGGGCTGGAAGGGACCTCCGAGGGTCATCTAATCCAACCCTCCCTGCAGTAAGCAAGAGCATCCTCAGCTAGATCAGGCTGTCCACCGCCCTGTCTGCCTCACTTTGAATATCTCCAGAGATGTGGCCCAAACCACCTCCCTGGGAAACCTGTTCCAGCGTTCCACCACCCTCATAGTGGTGGAACACTTTAAGTCACTCTGTAAAACTGTGTGTTTATACTCCACAAAAGCAAAAATGCTTTAAATACAAACACAGCAGATAAGCAGTTAACGGTAGTAAATTGCTGACTTGTAACAACTCTGGCCTCTCTACTTAGATGTACTCAAAAACATACATGGGACCAATCCTACTTGGAAACCACAGGGGTTAATAAGTGGTAAATTCACTGTAGAATCTTATTAATACAGAAATCATCAGGCCTCTATTCCTTTATCTCTAGTCACACAGGCTAAATAATGCAAAACATTATCTTATAAAACAGCCTAAATCTGGAAATAACTCAATTTCCACAACAATATTTACACCTTTAAAGGCAATACTGCAGGCAGCATAAGTCTGACTGTAACTAAAATTTGGCCTCTTGTGCAAGCTTAAGAAGTGAAGCAGAATGTCTTCAGCTGATTAGAGGGAGAATAAGAAGTCCTGGAACATCCCATGGGATTGACGACTATGAACTTTATTCTCCCAAGAATGGTAATTTTCCTTAATATTCCCCAGAAGAAAAAAGATACATCTGTGATTGTTTCCATTAGGTTTGTCAAAACAGTTTTGCATCAATTCATACTTCTTGTTACTGAAAACTGTGAAAGCAGACTCTGCAATCACCCAGGGGTTTTCATATTGTTGTCATTTTCTACAAGAAAACATGTTTCTGTCCAGAAGTGCCAGCCTGCAGCACTGTGCCACCTGCATTCTTCTTGCAGACTTCTTTTACAGCCTTTCACCCCACTGCTGATATTTTTATTGCTGTTGTTTTGTGTCATCATCTGTCTTTATGTAAATGTGCTCACTGCTACTTTGATATTTAGGATTGTGCCTTAAACAGTGCCAAATATGAACACACAAAAATAAATTCTAGAGAAGAAAAACTTTCAGAGAAAAGGCTTTATACCTTTGTGGCATACACAACAACACTTCTACCTGTCAAGAAGTTTGTTATATACATATGAGGAAGGTCTTGACTCCACAGGTGCCTTTCATTATATCCTAATGCTATCATCCTACACATGTAAGGAACTTACTGTTTAGCGAGGGTTCCTTGAGAAATCGGGGAAAGAAGCTTCATGAAGCTTCCCTTATATCTGCCAACTTTCATATGAACTTTTATATTAAGTGAACTGGAATCACTTATTTAAAATAACAATTTAACAGCTCAAATGGGCACTAGGAAAGTGAGCACTGGAAAAATACAGTCTCAAGAAACAGAACATGACATACTTTCACACAAACATAAGGAAAAAGCTAATATTAGTGTATCTCATGAGACGTGCTGGGTTTACTGTTTAAATAAAACAGAATATTACAGCTTTCTTTTAATGTTTTCTGACATATCTGCTATATATTCAAAGGTCAGGTTTGGGGTTTTTTTTCAGTTTTGTTGCAGGTTTTTGTTTTTGGGGGGTGTTTGTTTGGGGGTTTTGTTATTGATTTTTGAGGCGTGGGTTTGTTTTGTGGTTTTGGGTGGGTTGGGGTTTTTTGGTGTCATAAGTCTTCAGAGATAAGCCTTAGACATTATTTTTAAAGCCTGTCAAACAATTTTGTTGCTTCTGTGAAAGAAATACCCATTATTTTGCAGCTCAGAGTTTTACTGGTTGTATCTCAATCTGCTGGAGCACATAACCTGACCATAGTCCAGCTACAAACCAGGATAAGATATAAACACATGCTTTAGTTTCCTACAGCAGAAAATCCAGACATGTGGAAAAGCATCAAGTTTCTGCACACCACCCTGAAGTTCTTCCATTCCAGGTTTGTCAGGGAATAAAGACTGAGCATTACTGTGCCAGCTCTACTTGTCCTTACATGTAGACACAGCGATTTTCCTCAAACTCCTTAAAGCAAAGTCAGAGAAATCAATACTGGTATGAACTACATTTAGAGCAATTCAAAACCGAATCAACAATGGATGCAACATAAATTCATTAATTACATGTGTATGCTGCACAGGTTTAAACTTCTGCCTCGATTACAGGCAAAAGTTCCACAATCAGTTTAATTAAAGGATGGATGTTTTGAAAAATTGTAGAATACTCCTCACCTTGAAATGTCAAATGTCTTTCTTGTGTAGTTTCTGGTTTAAAGTTATTTTGAAATCAATTTACTTCAACAAATACTTTTTGTAAAGCAACTGACACAGCATCTTATTTCTTGTAGATGGTCAGGCAGCATACTTAACTGCCAGGATGAAAGTATACTCCTAAGTGTTATACCTTCTAAACCAAATTCTTTAAGGGCAGTAAAAAAGCCTATTCATAGCAACAGACAAAAATAAATTACTTTTCTCTTTACATATTCATGTGTGTATGTGAATAGAGAGACATGAAAAATACTGGAGTGGCTTAGAGGCAAGTGTCCAGGGACTTTGTTACATTCGACTGTCAGTTTAGCACTTCCAAGGTTAAAGACTTTTCATGTATCATTTTCAAACAATTTCTAAAGACTTGAGAACTGTGCACAGCCTTGGTTGTATTTGAAGTATTCTGTCTATTAAAGATGCAGCTAACTTAGATATGTGCCAGTGCCAGGAGGACAAAACATTCAGTTGAAGGTTCAATTTGGATGATCATTAGATTTTCACAACAGCAAAAACTATGAGGCTGGTTAAGCTGCTACAACCATTTTAAGATGATGCAAGTCCACTAATTTACTCTGAAGTCAATGGAAGCATATTCAGGCATCTTGCACTGGAAAAGATGAGTACTGTTGCAGGGATGCCATATTGCTGTTTCAGACTTGTCCTATTACAACAAATCCATGAAGTCAAAACAATTAATAAAAACTTTTTCATTTTTTTCAGTCCTACCAAATATGATGATTCATTTTATTTGACTCTATCTAATAGAGCCCGTGACATATGGTGTGTGGCGATAAATGGCAATGAACCATGTCTACAGAGATTCATTCTTTCTGAAGTCCAGAAAATACATTCAAAGCTTGACAAATAAGATTATGATAATAATAAACAATTTATCAAATTGAAATGCAGTCACCTCTAGGTTGAACTTCAATATTAATATTTTCTCCTGTAAATGTATCATTGTACTCCTTAGAGATTAGCATTATCTCTTTGGAGCTCAGCTACAAAATTGCTTCAAGATTACTTTTAACAGCTGAAAGAATTTATCATGATTTATGGCAACTTAAAATAAAGTTGAATATGAGTCTGCACTGGAGATAAAACAGATTTTCAGCACAGTATGTTACAGCACTAAGAATGTAACTTGGCATCTGAAAGACAAAGTTCTATCAGTCAGTTACAATGTTAACACTGAGAAAGCTGCAGACCAGTGTCATCAGGTCCCATGAAAGCCTTTTTTAACCTGGTTAGATGAACTTCTAAATTACATTGTCTCCTCTTCAAAATGTGATTATGATCTCTGTGTTTAGAGACTCTGGTCACATTTTCCTTTGCAACATTTCTTAGATTTTTTAAATTTATTTTTAAAAATAAAAGTTATGCCCATGGCATGCAGTTTTTTTGCCTTCTTGTGGTTCTGTATAGAATCAAGAACAGAAGATTCATTGTTCAATTTCTTTATATTTAAACTCCCCACAACTTTCTTCTAGGAGTACCGTAAGTATACAGCTTTACTTCAAGCATATTATTCAGCAAAGAGAGATGTACCTCACCAGACACAATACTTGATAGTCAAAAGGACTTTATATTAGATACCAAAAAATAGAAAAGGAAAACTAAATCTTGATAATTTTTTCTTTGAAAAACATACACACACACACCCCTCAGCTTTTAGAAGGACTATTACAATAGATGTCTAGATTGTTCTCTAAGACCTAAATGCAGTTGAACAAAGCTAGCATCTGAAATATTTGTGCACTTTGCTTGTTGTGACTTATGAACACTCACCCTTACACTGACACTGAAACATGGGAGAACAAATTATGTGGAGAAGAGCCTCATCACTTTCTCCAAGTAGACATCACTTGTCACATCCCTTTTGCCCCAGGGGTCCCATAACTCAAGTTTTAAAATAATTCTAATATAGGATTGAGAATTAGAGAGACTTTTTTTATTGCCTTACTGCTATGAGCTATCATCTGTTGAAAAAGCTAAATTACTAGCACAACGCAATGAAGCCATTTAAGAGATGTGCCTCCAAGGCACAATCAGAGTTAGTGCTAGCTGCTGTACAGAATAACTGAGATGACATGCTCCACCCCATAAAGGACACTAACTTAATTTCTTTTTTCTCCACTAACAAAATTTTGCTATGAGTTACTAATAAGCATATGCAATTAATTATGCTCTTCCTATGCCCAGAACATGAATAAATATTTTGCACATTTTAATGCATTCTTCATATAGCAATTTCCCACAAACTAATACATAAATACAAGCAAAATACATTGTCCATACTGACACACCCCTGAATATTGAGTTTAAAAAAATTAAATAAAAATATTCAACTCATCTCTCCCTTTAGGATAAACTAGGTAATTGCCAAGTTCAGGTCTAGATTTTATCTGGATCAGATTAATTTGAGCTAAAAATAGCATTCCAGTTCATAAAATTAGAATAATAATATCAATACCAGAAAAACTAAAAAATTCATGTAGAAATGGAACATTGAAAGGATTTAGGCTGCTTGAGTTCTGGTTATAAATTCTACAAATGTAATTTCAACTGCTTACTTCACAGCAGTGTTAACTGTGGCAGATATTCCTCTATAGAAATAGTCAGTTTTCATCCAGCTTTAGCAGGAACATTGTGCTGCAATTTTTTAGCACTTTGCAGCTTTGAAAGATGACAGAAATGAAATACAGAGGCAATTATTTTAGTTTCTATTAGAATAGCAGCACGTTTTACATGCAATTTAAAAATTCCAGGCTAATATATCCAGAAGTTTCTTCTCAATTCTTTTCATACTGCCAAGGCTAACAGCACACTTCTAAATAATGGCTTTGTGTGCGTGTGTGTGCAATCAGTATAGTCTGCCTACTCTGCCGAAGAAGCTGCCTACTAACATGTCAGTTTGTGTCTCCTTCATATAAGCTCTGAATTTCCTATTTCACTGCCATTCTCTTCTTTTCCATTCTAACATTGTTTCACCATACAGCAAGGTGGAAGACCTGTTTGTTGGGCAAAAAACATGCACTTCAGGTGCTTAGTGTGGGTTCCCTCCACCAGCTTTCTCTGTTCCCAGGAGGGAATTCCCTTCCTTATGTCTGTAAAAGGGTAATACAGAGAAGAAATGATAGTGAAGAGACTAACATATAGTTTTAAGATACTATGAAGGGCTCAAATAACCTAGTCCAATAACAGATCAGGCAGAAGTTAGCTCAACTGTAATATCCTGCCTGAAGGACTATAGAGCCCCACTTTCTCCACAAAAGCTGTCTGCAAAGGTCCAGGTATCTATTTCAGTCTTCTCTTGCAGTGCTTTTCAACTTTTATGCTATATAATTTTCACAGGCAATAGGTGCTAAAATGTTGTGTAGGATTGTATCCCAGCAACAAGATCTTCCAACCCTTTAATCTTAAAACATTATCTGAACCAACAGCATTTGAAGAAAGCAGAATAGTCATATTTATGCTGATAGGAACAATATCAACATCAACAACTATGAAGCCCACTTACACAGGGAAAAAAAAAGCAATAGTATTTTAGTAGCTTAGCCTTCTGGAAGTTGCTTTGCACAGCAACTGAATGAGCCTATATTTGAGAACTATAGGAGTAATGCTTCACATTTCTTGGAAGGAATCAATTTAAGTGATCATATTGTCCACTGATACAATGAAAAAGAAAGTATAGCAAAGAGATTATGCATACAAGACAGGAAAATTCAGCTCCAACTTAAAATCCTTTCCACACTTAGCATCCTACTCAGACAAACTGCAGCTTTTTATTCCCTACTGGCAAGAAACTGCATGCCATGTGATGAAAAATAGCATCCTTGATAAGGGTCATTCTCTGCCTAGAATTTCCTAAGTTTCCCCACAGTTTTAATCTTACCACACTCAGTCCTCTACATTAAAAAAATGGCCAATCTTCCTGTTCAGTTTCCACATATTTTGCTGCTTTCTGTTGTTTACTTTTCAGGTTATTTGTTATCAATTGTATTTGGTGTTTTCTGATGCCCCACCAGCTTGTTCTTTAGCTTCTCATTAGCTACCACTTAAAACACAGACGATAACAACTGAAAAACGTGACCATCCCAATTGCTTTCCCCCTCTTCTTGACAGAGTTATTGCCATTTTAATAACATCTTTTGAAAGTGATGGTACTAGCTGAAGCATGGATGTATTTGTACATAAGCACTGAAATTCCAAGGTGGGGAGGAATGGAAACAAAAAGAGAGCATCTGTTCAGTCACCAAAGATCTTCATAAATTCAGAAGCAGGTACCTCTCTTCCTGAAGGAACTGTACTGAACAAAACATCATCTATGCACATGCCATACACAGAAGCTGCATATACCTCCTTTGGAAGGGTATGAGAAGCACAGGATGTAGCTGTTGTTTTTCTGAACACAGACTCACACCATTGCTTTTAGTGTCAAAACTATCAAAGATCAGCTGATCAACAAAGCCAGGCTAGATGAGGCCTTGTCTAGTTGTTGTTGTTGACTTGTTCTAGCAGGAGGCATCCCTGCTCATGGCAGGAGGATTGTATATAGATGATCTTTCAGGTCCATTTCAATCCAAAGCATTCTATGATTCTATGAAAAAGACAAGCAGGAACAAGGCAGTACAAGCCTCTCTGTCCTCAACTGAGGTGAGCACAGAGATGCCACTACCCACAATTTTCCATCCTGCTAAAGCAAAGATACAACAGGCACTGCCACCTTCTCTGCTTCTGCAGTTACTAGTGCCCAGTCTGAAAAGCTAGGAATAGTTGCTCCAGTATCCATTGTGTCATTTATTTACCAAGCTATTGTTGTTGCCCTACAAGGGTTAACAAATGGACAGGGGAAAAAGAAAATGGGCAGATGGATAGCATTTCCTTTAATGGACTGAAGTTTTCTCCAGCAATAGCGAGATAATACAGTCTCATTATCTCTGTAACATTTTGGTTCAGCTGCTGTGAGACAGCCCTCCTTGTTTACCAGGGAGGCGAGCAAGGGTGGTAGCTCATTTATGAATTTTGCATAGGTCTGTTGAATGTGCAAGAAGATTTTGTTTTATGACCATCTGTATATTCTTATCAGGTAACTTTAATTGTTCTGTTTTATCTCTACCATTCTCCTGTGGTATTTACTTATGCCCTCTGCTCAGTGCCACATCAGTGCAGTTTTTATAGCTGTGTTTCATTCCCCTCCTACTCTTACTGCTGAATAGAATTGTGCTGTTATCTTAATTCTGACTTTTTAATTTACTAACTTATTGTCTTTTACCCTCCACTGCCTTTTATTTCAAGGCTGTTAAGATCAGATCCAATTTCTGTTGATTTCCTGGTTTTGCTTGAGTGGGGTTTATCAGCTCAAATCTATTATTTTTCCTCAGTGTTATAGATTTTCACCAACTTGTCAACAATTTCTGACAATGCTAACATTATCTATATGTTTACAGCCTTGTTATATGCCTGTCTTATCCCTTTGAAATGCTGACTAACAGTTGCTTCTCTTTCAGTTTCCTGGCTTTTGGATTAGACACAAGAAAAATATGAACTCTGATTGGAAAAAACTCCTGTCCAGCAGGTGATGCACAATATTTAGCATAGGTGTATTTTCTTAGATGGCATAGGAATTACCTGAAGGATAGCAAGACAAAGAATGCCAGAAGAGGATGATCACGAGTTCATTTGGGATAGATTGGTCAAAATGCAAAAATGTAGAAAGAAAGCTCAAGCAATTCTGCTCTGGTTCATAAGCAGAAGTACATTAAAGTGGGGAAAACAGATGTAAAAGCATCTTTTTGCTGTCACAGCTGATTTCCCACTGCTCACTTGAAGGCACAGTGATAAACAAAAAAAAAAGCTGTAGCTGGAAATTATGTATCCCTCTCCAGATCACACTGAAAGTGGGGAGTATATGGGGTGGGGAGAATGAAATTAGGTGTTGCTTCTGCTTTGCATCTAATATTTGCCTCTAACAGAGGCAGCGTGTCAGTGTAGCTGGATCTCTCAGTTTTGCTTAATCTCATGAAGATAGTAGTTTAGATGTCCTGCCTCCCTGATATCTCACTTTCTTGGTTTTGTCTTATTTCTCTCCATCCTAAAGCAGGAAAAAGCAAAGGCAGGGAGCCACGCTGTGATTGCACATCCTCAAAAACCAAACTCAACAAGAGAGGGTGTCTGAAAAAAATAAGCTGATCTAGACAAAGGTTTCTTCTGGAAGATCAGCTCCATATAGAAGAATGCAAAACCTTCTAGTAAGACACCAATTCAAATTGAATAGGCTAAAAGGAGTTTGACATTGTCTTCCGGTGAAGATATGCTTATTTCCAGCTCCCCCCACTGTGTCTTCACTAGGTGAAATGGAACTACCATGCAGTATTTTGCCTTGAATATGTTGTTTTCTATCAGTCATCTTTAAAATTATGGCCATAAATGAAAGAAAAGTTATTATTTTCCTTAAAGATATAAATATATTTTTAATATATATATTTATATAGATATTGATATACATATATATAAATAACTTTGAAATATTTTTTGAATCCAAGCTTACATCATGGAACTAATATTTACCACACATTAAATAAAAGAGATATTTTTGCATGTTCTCTGAAGTATTAATGGTATATAATGAGGAAGACTGAAATATCTAACTGAATTTATGTTTTATATATGGTTTATGAGCATATTAGCTACCTGCAGGACTTTTTCAGATTTTGAAAAGGTGTCAGCATTCTGGAATAAAAACACAACTAAAATGTTGTTATAGTCATTGAAGTCTTCAACTATAAATCTCAGCTAAGAATGATCTTTTGAAGTTACATCAGAGTTCACTTACAGTCAGCTTACAGGAAAAGAACCTCTACAGTGTTTATAAAAATGTTAGCTGTAAATACTTATAACAGAATAGCTCTGAAGTGTACAAGTACTGTGTATTTAAGCATTTTTATAACCAGAAATTGAATAAGCACTTAGGAAGTAGGGTTTTCATTATCTGAATCGAATGTCTGACTATATTTGAAGACAAACTATGTTTAAATCATACATCATTTGTTTTCTTAGGACAACTCCATACAACTTACTCAAACATAGTGATTTTTTTGATGGTTTATTTGTTTGTTTGTTTTCCTAGTCTTTAGACTACATGCTCCCCCACTTCTTGGTCAGAAAACACTATAGCTGTGTGTCTCAAACTCAGGATGTTGAAAGTTTGCTCTTGAATGGTTCAGGAAGAATGAACATCCTTTACTCTCGCTGAGTTTTCTTAGGGATCACATAAGTATTAAGCAACATGAAGACTTTTTTTTTTTTTACCACCAATAAATAAAAGCTGCAGAGATCAATGAGACAATAAAAATAACAAAAAGCTACTGAAAAATCCTGCCAATGTTTCATCATAATCCAGATTTTCAGTTTCTTGTTGACTTTTTTATTCCTTGTCTTTTCTCTGACTTCTAAAATGACTGATTAAAAAGAAAACAAAATCAGTTTGTTCACTCCAAGTCATGGCCCGATGACTGAAAGAAAATGTTTTTTTTACAAAGACGTATTGCAGCAGCGTGTTTTGTTCAAATCACTGATACAATTGATGTTATGTCACAGCATTGCTTCTGCTGAACTCTTAAGAAAATAATATTCCCATGATAGTATCAAAACTAGCATCTATGGTCCTTTTCCTTACTATGAACTATGGATTGTTATTCAAGCTGCTACAAAACCATAAGCATTAAAGAGATGTTAGGTGTTACGAAGCATTAGCCACTAAGCATTATGCTGTAGAAAGAGCTTCCATTTCCTGAATTTTAGCCAAAGTAATCTATCATTCAGTTGTCCATCTGAAACAGTCTCTCTAAGATGATGGGGGAGGTGACTGTAAACCACATCCCTTAAGTACTGAGCTTTCAGGAACAACTGTCAACCTAGAATATACAAACGGAAATTGAGGAAGCAGCACTGAGTAAGACCTGATCCAATTTTACAGACTTCAAAAGCTGGTCTCTGAAGAACAAACAGTACATAAAAAAATCCTATTAGGTAAGCTGAGCTCCAGAAACACCCTACCCTGCTTTCATCCCAAGTTATACTTATAGAAAAAAAAATTAGTCTTAGAACCATGGTCAGGCACATCGCTCAGCTTGGAAAGATCAGGCACAGTTTTTGTAGGCAAACAGGTTTATTCAAAGATTAAGGTAAGACCTATGCATCCAACACCATCATTACACTAATGATTGCCTAATGGTGAGAAAGTTTTCACATCACATGATCAGTCTGCCCTTGGGGAAACTGGATAGACCTTAGCCCAGATACCCTTCTGTTTCAGTATCTAAACCTATTCTCTATTCACCAATCATGTCTAAAGAGCTGTTCAAAGTCACTAGCACCCACCATAAATCAAAACTAGAAAAAATGTCTGAAGTCCTCCAACATCCATTTGACCTGGAAACACCTCAGCCCACTGTTGGGCCACTTTTGTAACTTTTTTAGGATTACTGAATGTCTCTGAGTTCATACTTACTTGAATGAAATAGCCTATGACTGTGCTACCAAATATTTCTTTGCTTGTGCCTAGAGATGGCTGAGGCAAAGGCACACATCATAGATGTATCCACAGGTCTCTTTCCAAAGGAGCTTGCTTCACTCAGCTAATTGCAAGGCTTTCTATTTCACTCTGCTCTTGAGACGAACAGGGCCTGAAATGTTTGTACTTAACAGCCATCTACATCCAGATTCCGGACTTTTTACTTATGTCCAACTTTGTTGATTTCACCTCCTTGCACAATACTTTGGAGTTTAACAAAATCAATAGTAAATGACATAGCATGCTGCAGTTATTTTACAGAAGCAAGTTGAAAGCTTGAGAAAAATCCATAGAAATCAAAGACCAGCTTGTTTCTTGTCTCAGTTGTCTCATTTTGACAGTACCTCCAGCATTTGCAGTTTTAATTTATCTTTCAAGATAGAGGCATAAAGCAAAATGCCAAAGAAAAACATTTTGTTCAGTCTCAGCTAGTAATTTTGAGGTAATTACAATGTTGAATGTTCAGCCAGAAGTTTTCCATATAATTAGGGGTTTTGGGTAGCTGTTTTTCTGTAGTATTTCAAATTGAATTCATCTCTGTTAAAATAACCCACCAAAGCACACAGAGAATTACATTCCTTGAGTTAGAGTACGCTGATTTTGACATATAGCTTAGTACATCTATAGCTTTCCTAGAAGTCCAAATAACAAAAATAAAGTAGTTATCCTGGGTTACAAACTGTCTCTGAATCATAAAGCATGCCATTTAAGTATTGCTGAGGCCATTAAAATCAATTACTCTGTTTGTTTATATAAAATATGACATCAGCACCAGGAAGGTAGTCACAGTTTGTTCTCCAGGTGCTTCTACATTAACAGCTGGAGTGGTACACAGAGAGAATGGCCAAGATTACTTTTGCTGGGGTGTATTACAGTCCTAGATTCTATTACATCACTGTTAACCCGCAATCAGTTTTGCACCTGCTAGTCTTCAATCACAAACACTAATGTACAGAAAGAGGAGCCACTGGAGAATCGGGTATACACTCCCATAGAGGGCACACTGAAGGGATCTCAGTGTATGATTTCAGACTTACATGCAAATGGAGCACTCTATGCAATGTACTCAAATGCATCAGTAACTTCCGGCACAAAGATCAGACAACTTTGCTCCTAGAAAAGATTCTTTCCAGAGGACTGAGACATTGAAGTATGCCCTCGTTACGCTTAGGAGCAACTAAACATAATACCATTCCAGAGTGCAATCAATGACACAAGCAAGAACCAGCTTCTGGTCTCTATCCTCATACTTTCATTTTCCATGATGTGTATATAGCAAGGATCCTAGGGCATCTGTTAAGCATACAGATATTAGGAACCTTCCCCATACTCAAACTTCAGCACGGTATCAAAGCAGAGGAACAGGAAAATGGAAATCAGGGTAGAACTAAGAATCACTTTTGTCTCCTATGATACCATTCAAAGTCCCTTGCTTAACCAAAATGAAGTACTCCATTTTGAAATCTTTCAAAGAAATGTTTTTAAGAATTCTGCAAGCAAAATTTTCTACTACATTTTGTTTTTAAAAAAAAAAAAATTCAATTCTTCATGACTTAAAGTGATCCAACTAAACAGACATAGATTTGCAGACTGCTTCAGATTACTTAAATGTATTCCCCTCCCCCTTCTAAAAGACCTGTTAAAAAATTCACTTTGGTTCAAATAAGTATAATGTCGAACAGCATAAGGCTCATACACAAAATATGTATACCCTTGAATAGATGAAATCAAGCAAAGGTGATTTTAATATCTATCTTGAACACCAAGACAAAAAACTACCTTAATCATCAACAGTGGTCAAATCTACACTTTAGCCATGGATTAATTCTGCAGTGCTATTTAACACTTCCATGTAGCACTTAGAGCAAATGATACAGTGTAAAGGATTAATAATTGCATTGCCAACGAACTGAATTTGCTATCAAATATCACACCACTGTGACCAGTAGAGAAGGCCAAAATAATAAAAAAAAAATAGGCAGAAGGGCAGCAGCTACCTAGTTCTAAGTATCTTTTCATAACATTAAATGCCCAGTGTCACATTACTGATTTAATGAATGCTGTCATTTCTTATATCAATGGCATCTTTTCCAATCTCTGAGGAAACAATAATATGTTATGGAATGACAATCAAGCAATGCATTACAACTGCAAGATCCATTTCTTATATCCCTCTGTATATAATTAACAGCCACAGTATTGTACAGTATTTGAACTGTAAGCAACCCTCTGAGGTTTTTTAAGTGAGCTTTAGTGATTGCTTCACATGAGGATTGTGAACATTAACATTATCAATAAAACCAGCTCTATAGAATATGCCAGCTCCACAAGTCTGTTTTTCATAACAGAATGTTATTGGTATCATTGCGATTAGCTACATCATCCTACAGGCAGGTGTAGGCAGGATACTATCCATTATAGAACGCCAACAATATATTGAAAACAAAATTGCAAGGCTCATTACTATCTCCTAATGAAATACCAACTAAGGCTGGAGTCCAGCAGCCCTTTCCTTGTTTATTTTATCTTAAAACACTCACTCCAAGAGATGCATATCAATACCACTGAACATCCAAGTATTATTTTCATAGTACTCTAGTCTGTCCATGCTCAAGGGCAGCTATTTCCACTGGCATGTTCCCCACAAAAATTGTTTCATATAGCAGTAACATCCTATGCTGGTTAGGTATCAGCACCTGCAGCTCCTCATCACTGCAGCTTCAGTTTCAGTGCTTCCCTTCTGAAAACAAAGAAACAACCACCAACAAAATAAACTAAAACACACACACACACCAAAAAAACCCAAACAAACAAACTAACAAAAACCAACCCAACACCAAAGCAAAACTCAACTCCCCCAACTTTTCACAATGGCTGTAACACCACTAGCTATCTGAATACTTCCAATTATTCACCATGCTAGTTCTTATGACACTGTACCTTCACTCAGCTCTTTACAAAAGACAAAATTATTTCCTGTGAAAGCTTGTGAAAATAAAACCCACATGCACGTTGGAACAGTGTTTCATTCACAGTGATATTTATATCAATTTAGCTGTAACCTTTGCCCCAATGTACTTCTCCATGAGGTGGCCAACATAGTCCTGGGCAGAGCAGCCCCCAGAGAGCCCCGGGCAGACTGTGAGCAGACCAGTGAGAACCTTAAGAAGTTCAACAAAAGAAAATACAAGGCCTTGCACCTGGGAAGAGGAAGACAAGTCAGGCACCATCAGGCTGCAGAGTACCTCTGTGGAGAAGTCCCTGGGTGCTGGCAACCCTCCCAAATCTCCTGGGCATACCCAGTAAGTGGGGTTTACTGGCCACCTCAGGTTCTCAGTTGTCCCAGTATCCACACACACACACACACAACCCCCTGTGAGAGACTAAAGCTTATCTCTCCTGGTGACTCAACAAAGATAAAATCACTTGCTGTTTGTCCAGACAATAGCTGAGGTGCGTTGGGCAGAGCCACTGGAAGGACTCTTGGAAGGTGCAAAGATAACATTGCTCACGGGACTGCAGCTGGCCTACAACAATGGCCCAAGGGCCCAGCATTCCACACCTTCAGGACAAGATCATTTCCAGCCATCAGATACCCCAGGAAAGGACAATGGTTCCTGATGTGAAAAGAGTGTGTGGGTAGCTAGATGGAGCAGGAGGAGGCGGAGGCCTTCCCCCCTCCATCCAGTGGCTGCCCAAACTCACCTGAGTACACAGAAAGATTTCCTGGGGAACGATCCCTGGACCTAAAGATGATTTCCCAGAACGATATCCTGGGGAACAACACCTGGACACTTGCCTAAGGCCTAAAAAACTGTATAAAAGACTGGAGCAACTACTGGCTTTAGGAGGAGAAAATTGGAGAAGCAAAATGCAGAGAAAGCAGACGGCAGCACACGCTGGAAACATCCCGGGGCCAACACAATGGATCTTGGACTCTCCGTGCCCTAAGTTCCGCCTGCTGCAACTCATGGAGCTGAAGAAGCTGCCCAGAGGACCTCATCCCTTCTACAGCCAAAGCCTCAGCACCCTTCCTCTACAGACCCAACATCTCCTGCAGCACCGTTTCTCTACAGACCCAACATCTCCTGCAGCACCTTTCCTCCACAGACTCAAACTGTCTTGGGGGTGAGGGGTGTGGTAATATAATTCTTTCCCTCTTCTCCCTTTCTTCTCTCTCTTCCTATTCCGATCCCTCCACTTTATTTATGTAATAAATAGTCTAGCTGTTGATATTTTGGCCTCGTTTGTGCCTCTAATTTCACAGCACGGGAATATTCATTAAAAACCTCAATCTCTTTCCCTCTCCGGATCGAGACACCCCCCTCAGGCTTCAGGACTCATCTGCTCAGGCATTCCAGCCTCAGCAAAGGCTGCTGTATGCACTCTCAGCAAGCACACAGAAGTGCTCTTCTGCTTCAGGTTCTTCACAGAGACATTTTCATTTCCCACATTATTTTACAGTATCTCAGATACAGAATTCATAGAATCCAATCTCAAAGATCCAATTCAGAAAACAATGTCTGGAGTCATAATACTGGTTTGTTGTTTGTTTTTTTTTCAGTTATGACCCCAGGCAATATTCATTTTTCTATACTGAAGCATACAAAATCCAGATCATGTTCCTGTTTGCTCAGTAAGATGCAGTCTCCAGTAGCAGGGAAAAGGTAAACAGCTGCTAAATGAGCATTCAAATTAGTGAGAAGATCTTCTGGATAATCACACCGATGGACCCTCCTCTATACTCAGAATTACTGTTATTCATTGCAGGGTGGGTGGAAAGGTGCAACTTCAGTGAGAAATTAATGGGATTTACAAAATATGCATTATGCAATATATAGTTTCCAGCGAAGTAGCTAGCAAGATGCACAGAATCTCACAAAAAACCCAAACCAGCTTTCAATCACTGGCACCATATTTTATTTCTCCCACTAATACACGTGACTTTCTGCTCTACAAGAATTGGGTGGAAGTTAAAATTTCTGATTAAAATCACTAATATGTTAGAACAGTCACGGTACAAAATTGCCAAATATATCTTTCATTCAGAACATTCTTTCTGACACAGAGGATACCAAGATTGATTTATTTTTATTTTTTCCCCCATGGTGGATGGAAGAGAGCTGATTATCACAAACTGATATATGCAGGATTTACTATGCAAGAATTTATAAATATCCCCTTAAAGAATAGTATGTTCTTTTTCTGTGAACCTAAAGCCAAGTAGATTATGGAACTGCAAGACAGTTCCTACTAATGAAGACAAGACTAGAAGAGGCCTCCAGGATCACAAACACTACTTCCATGATGCAGTAATCAGTTATAACATGCTGTCTGGATTTATAAAAGCAAAGTTACATACAATAATCACTTTCCTCTCACAACTATACTGTCTCCTAATTTGTAACCTAAGTGAGTCCATTTCCTCCTTATATATTTTTTTGCTCACTACAACCCTCTCTTTTCCTTTAATTTAACCCTGCTGCATATTAACTAGACAGGCTAAATTTGCTAGAATAACTACAATCCAAAATCTTTGGGTCCTAAAACGGCTTCAGAAATGGGGATGTAAAAACAGCTCTGACTTCTTAAATTCTACAGTGCACACATTACTGCAAAGATTTCAACTTTTGTGCTGGCTTTAGTACTGACTTCAAGTTCTCCTGCCTGGTTTCTCACTCAACACAGGATTGCCTGTCCTGCAATGTCTATAGTATTAATAGCACATACTTTTCCTTTGGTTTACCAGTGCAACAAGGTAACAAGCCACACCTCACAGCAGTTTCCTTTATTCATAAGGGAACAACCTTGTGTTCTACACCATTAAATTTCTCCTGACTGTACTAATGTAGTCTTTTTTCTAAACACTAGTGCTCTGTGAAACCAACAGCTGTCACGGAGACCAATAGCTCTGCATCAGCAGTAAATGCCCTCCAACCTATCCCATTTTTCAGCCCAGGTCATTTATAAAGATAAGCAACACCCAAAAATCACTACAAGAATAGTGTGGCATAGCAGAAACTGTTTTAGACCTCCCTTGATATCCTGAGCATCTTTCTATATACTAGCTTATCTAGTACTATCTTTAACAAAAATTAGACTGAAGCTTTAAATATTTCCCAATGCTACTGATTTTTAATTAGCAATCACAGATCGGAGGTTTGGGTTGGGTTTTTTGGTGGGGTTTTTTGTGGGGCCTGAGGGACTTTGTTTTGTTTTGCCTTTTTCCTGGTGGCTCTTCTAAATCCCTGAGGCAAAGTCTATTATCCTAAATGGATTTTTCACAGTAATGCTAAATTGAGCATCACAAATTTGTAGTACACTAATTTAGCTCAATTTGATAAGTGTTTCTGATAAGCAAGTCTCAAAGTGTTTGAAAGGGAGAAACATGGGGGTATTCAGCATGAGTTAACTCTGTAGGTTTCATACTTGAGAATAAATAAACTGGACCATCTCCCCTGATGGAGAGGGTCCAGAGGAAGGCCATGAAAATGATCAGGGGGGGGAAAGAAAAAAAAAAAAGGCAGCAAATAAACAACATAAAAAAATACCCCAACCACAACACATACACACACCCTCCCCCCAAACCTCCAAAACACTAGAACACTGAAGAATCATTGCTGTCCAAAGTACCTGCTGTCCAAGTTACACAAGAAATCTGTGCATTCAGTTTTAGTGTCTTGTTTTAACTCAAAATGTTATTACCCTCTACTGCTTTTTAAGATAACCTGGTGTTCCAGAAGCACATTGATGGTGCAAGGAGGTGCTACCCTTGTGAGTCCTTTAGATATCTCACCTGCCAAAGCTGCTGTCTCATAATCAGATACACCTCCTAGGAGCCACGTTTTACTATTAACTTGTTGTGGCAGTTAGTCAAAGGAAGAGCATTAAGTGAAATCACAGAAAGGATTTGAAGCAACCCCCTAAAACGTACGGTCTGAACAAATGATGTCAGTCCTCAAAAAGCTTTCAGTCTTTGCTCTGGAGAGAAGAGTGGCACAGGATATTGTGGAAGCCTTGAACAAGGGAATAAACATGCTGCCAGCCATTAAGACTAGTGCCTGTAAGTAAATCATTACCCCAGAGACTTCTGAGAGCTTTTTCTTCAGAGTGACCATCAGGGCTTGTACACAGAGTGGTATCTCTTGTTCAACAAGGCATTTTGAGTAACATCTTTTAAATACACAGGAAAAGCACACAGTTCTGCATCTCAAACCCAGACATCCATCCACAGACTTACATGCTATACCTTCTCTAATTAAAACAAACATTGTCATTTTTCCTCTATATCTTACTGTAATTGCTGCTTTTCTCCATACCTTCATCTTTGATATCTCAGACACCTCTGAGAAGAGCAAGTAGTTACTACTGTGTAACTCCAAGCATGCAGGCACAGCAAAAGAGCATCAGAGTTCATCTGATAGCAACCCTGACTAGATCCATTTTATAAACATTTAAAACAGTCCTACTTAGCATCAGAATAAGGACTGTTGTGACAAACAGCAGTGTGGTACCAGAGGCTTCCACAACCCACCTGGTTCCTTTCAGCTGTGCTAGAATGTATGCTTTGTAAAACCAGTTTATTCTACAATTATTCAGAAGATGGTAGCATTCTGAACTTACATCCATTCTCCTTCCTAAATACATGTGTACAGAATAGTATATTACAGAACAACATTTACACACAAACACAGAAGGGCTTTTTGTTGTTAAGATGACACTACTCTTTGTCAATTCCAGAAGTGGTGAGAAAGCAATTTTCCAAGTTTTTGACTTGCTTTCCTTATCAGGAAGGATACTGAGTCTGAGGCCAGGGGGTTACTCAAAAACAGTCAAGAGCTCAGGGATAGGCAACTATTAAAGCCTCTGAATCCTGAGGAGAGCTGTGTCAGCTATCAACTGCAACTCAGGCTTGTCAGTATTCATTATGCTGCTCCCACAGCAGAAAAGAGCTTAAATGCTCATTAAACCTGGAACTCTTCCAGACATTAAAGAGGTATGCTGACTTGTCTAGCCTTTCAGATATGCCACCATCACACCACCATCTGTTTTTTATATCACCTCCTACACTGAAAAGCCCCACATCTAGGCCACTTGTTTAATTTTTCAAAAATAAATAACATCTGCCAAGCTGTTACTAATAGTTAGTCACACATAAATATATGGAACATATTATAAGAATTAAGCAATCTTTATGATAGCTCTGCTTGAGCATTCAAACACAGGTGTTCTCCAATGACAGTTCTTCATACTGACTGATCTTATGATGCTAGCTTGTAATAATTTCCAGCAGCTAAAGTGCAAAGGAAGACAGCTAAAATTCATTCAGTACTTCCTCAGTATTCTTCAGTCATATAAGCAATTGCTGGTTTACCCTAGCCACCCAGCGCGACAGTAAATGAAAGGAGATTGTAGCCAGATTCTCCAATCTCCTCCTGCAGTGCCACTGTGACTTACCCTCGGCACAGTGCTGAGGCAGGCTCCAGTTCTGACTAACATCATTCCCTCTCAGTTTAGAGATTACTTTTTCTAAATGAATCCTGAATCCCTGCATTCTATACAGGAAAAGAATGTACAACAAAACAGTACAACAAAACCCTTCAATCATAACTTTCCTTCACATGCTTCATGCTATTTTCTGATGGACATCACTTACAAACAAACAGTAGAAGGTTCCCTAAATCAATATTTGGCTGATGAATTGAAGCAATTTAGATATTTTGTAGGACACATAGGAGCAGTTCTCACAGACTTAGTGTATTAGTTTACAGACATGGAAGGGTGCTAAAATGTTCAAAGCAAAGCTTATATCAAGAAAGGAATGTATAGTGGAGGGAAATCCTTCCAACAAAATGCAGACTCTGAAATAAAATTAAAATCCTTACCTACATCAGTCCTTTGAATCACAGCACCATCATGCCACTAAAACATCTAAGAAAACAACCATAATAAAAAAAAGAAACTCCTATCCCTGTTTTCTCCTAATGTAGACATAAAATTGTGATGAACTTTCTCTTATTTACTCAGTTAAATATAACTCAAAAATAAGGCATCTCTATACTACACTTCATTCTCCTCCCCACTCCCTTTACATGTATCAGAAAGCATAAACACCTGGTAGACAGCTAATTATTCCTACTGCCACCTCCTTGGGCTCTGTAATAACTTCACCTGTTCCCTTTAACCTTCCCTAGAACACCTGGTATAGCCTCAACCTGTCGTGGACACTCTTTCCTTTCCAGGCTTTTGATTTGTCTTATATATGATCCTGAACTAGCACAATTGCATTCTGAGTCTGTAAAATAAAATATAGCTATTTGTAAGCGATGATTCCAAGTTCAACATCTTTATCTTGGGTAAGAACCTTAGTCAAAATGCAGCATAACCATGCAATAAAGCACAGAAATAATATTCAGAGGCCTTTGTTTTAGTTTGGGCATTTTTGTATGTGGTGGTGGTAGTGTTGTAGGTTTTGGGGGGTTTGTTTTGTTTGGGTTTTGTGGTTGGCTATTGTTGGTTTCATTGTACTCAAAATCAACCATGAAATTTAGATAGTTTGCAGAATAATGCCATAAACCAGTATTTTGAAGTCAATGAATAATTCTGATCACTGATTGCTTGAACTGATGGAAATACCCATTCATATGTGCCCACACACATTCAAAGTAATCATTATAACTGTTTCAAAAACAGATGCCTATTTTAAAATAAAGGTAGTGGAGAATATCAGTGTAGTTGGTTGGCAGCAAACATAGCTTCTATGAAAGACTGAATACTCAGAAACTAAAGATGTAGAGTTGCTAACTAAAACTTTTTCTGTTATAAACCACTGAGAACAGTACATTACATGTTATATGGTCCTTATAAAAGGCTGCATGTATCTTCGTTGGACCCCTAATACAAATACGAGATGTCAGCCAAGAGAGCTGTTAAACAAATGAAACAAATACATTGCTAGTATTTATAGATCACAAATTACAGCAATGGAAGTTTGATATTCATGGGTTTTTTTGCTTTCTTCCTCACATTTGCTCAACAATTTCTTTGCTTTTACATCTTGAAAACTGATTAACAAATTTTACTTGTGCTGGGCGGTGTGTTCATCAAAATGGGATTCATTTGTGCAAACAAACCACAAATAGACATCACACAACATCCATTCATGTGGGTTAGTGAAATGAAAACATCTGCCATTGAACTGTACTGTGTGCCTTTACAGAAAAGATTTCCTGTCACAAATCAGTAGACAAAGGGCCCACATCTGAGGGGAGCCACAACCATTTTCCTCTGGGAAGTGGAAAAGGATTCAAGACCATCTTCCCTCTGATATCAAATTTTCCTGTAAGAAAATTTTCCTGGCATGATACAAGCCTGTCTGAGAGTCGGCATCATAAAATTTTCCTGAGCCACAGGATTCAGAAAGAATATGAAATCCAGCAACTCTCTACCAGACAATTCTTTTCCCAGATATCTCCTACTCTATTCATCACAATACTTAGTATTTTATGCATATAGTAACTTTCACATGTTAGTAATCACCTTTATCAAAGTGTGTTTATGTAGTGCATGAGTTCATCTCTTTGTAAGCTCTTTTACCAGTGACATCCAGAGGGACTTGGACAAGTTGGAGAGGTGGGTCCAGGTGAACCTCATGACAAGAGCAAATGCATGGTTCTTCACCATTGGTTGGAACAATCCTCACTATATCAATACAGACTAGGGGATGAGGTGATAGAAAGCAGCCCTGTGGAAAAGGGCTTGGGGGTACTGATGGATGAGAAGCTGGACATGAGCAGAAAGTGTGTGCTTGCAGCCCAGAAGGCCAGTCACATCCTGGGCAGCATCAAAAGATGTGTTGCTAGCAGATCCAGAGCAGATTTAGATTATATGTTAGGAACAGGTTCTTTGCTATGAGGGTGGTGTAACACTGGAACAGGATGCCCAGGGAGGTGGTTGGGGCCCCATCTCTAGATATACTCAAAGTGAGGCTCAACAGGGCTCTGGGCAGCCTGATCTAGTTGAGTATGCCCCTGCTTACTGCAGAGGGGGTTGGACTAGATCACCTTCAGAGGTCACTTCCAACCCAAACCATTCTATGATTCTACTGCTTTTTTCATTTTATGGCCAGCAAGACATTCGTCAGTGTTGTCTTAATTAGGACCATTGATTGCCCTGATGTACTTTTTAGAGTAAAAATGGACATAGAGAATACCATACCTGGGAAATGGATTCCTCTGCAAGCAGTGAAATAACACTGTGCCTTCCCTATGCCATGGCAGAGGAGGGTGCTGGCCAGCTGCGATCAAACGTCACATTGGTGGATGTAGTCTCCCAGCTGCCCAAAAGTCAGAGCAAAGGCAGAAAAACAGCCTTTCTCAGAGGCAAGGTTTCTCTTCACACAGCAAGAGTTTTGCCAGTGGCGAAATAACTTCCTGTAACTATGCCTAGATCATTAGCAGACAGCTTCTTTCATTTGAGCAATTCATGCAGAAGGAATGGGCAATTTTGGGATGAAGAAAATTGTAACCAATTCTTATGATGTTTTAGGGACTATCTCTCAGAAATAATAGGTCACAGGATGTAGCTGGAGACCGTGATTGGTTTCACATATCTCTATAGCAACCACACTTCTTTAAAGAAGTAAAACCTCTGCAGTGTCTATCTCAGGGAGTTTATAAGGGATTTTTGTGGTGACTACTACACACAGATCACTGCTACTTCTTTAAAACCAGTGCTTGCGTCTTCTGCCTGCTAAGGAAAACGGTGCTTGTCTATAGAGGCAAGATTTTTGCACTGGACTTTAAGCATTAGTAATACTTCTACTAGGTGCAAAGGGAGAGTGTAATTTAAATACAATTTAGAAAACATCATTGGTTTTAATTTAGAAAATGTGATTGTTCTTTAAAAAATCTGAATAATAAAATAGTGGCCCTCTGCATAAATACAAGAGCACTCAAGTTAATCAAACTCTGATTCTCTCCTTCCCTAGATGACTAAAGGGTGTAATATTTCTTTTCTCACCTGAAACTTTGCTTGTTGTAACCAGACTTTGACTTTAATAGTGCTGAGTGTTGCCTGACTTGCACAGACCTAAATTTGTGCACATTTTCATGGAAGTGACTGGCAGGAAACTGCATTGATGCTAATATAAATAATATTTAAAATATACATATTTTATAGATCCATACTGATGTAGACAGGATGTTTACAGAGCTCAACCTCACATAAAGACCACCTTGTCAAGAGGTGACTCCAGAAACTGCAAAAACAGAAGCTACAAATGTAAGCTGAGCTGCAGGCTGAATTGTTAACCAGAGTTAAGAAGGAACCAACACACTAACTAAACTGAGTAGCACTCATGGCAGATCAATATACTGTATGTACCAGCCTGCAGATTAAAACATGGTTTTCCTCCATGCCAGCTCCTAGTGGAAACCTTTGATCAGAAGCAGAAACAGAAACTACAACTGCTATTGAAGCCATGAGAGAGAAACAAGAGATTTCAATCTTAGGAAATTTAGGGCCAGCTGTTCCAACCAGGCTGTATATATGAGCACAGGTGATACACAGAAGGAAGGAGTACACTTTGAAAAACAAAATATGGTTTTTTTAAGAGGTCAACTATGACTGCTGCAGACTGATGAGGAGACTCACCTCTTCTGCATGAATTTGCTAAACCCTGAGGCCAAATTGACTGAAACGAGATTATTTCCAGTGGCAGCAAGTATATTGATTTCCTCTGATTCATTTTTCTGATTTGAAGTGCAGAAGTGTTTTCAAAACTCTCCCTGATGAGGGAAGTCGCACACACACACAAAACTCAACCCCTTTTTTCATTTACATACAAATTTGGAAAAAGACATCCACCTCAAAGCTTTATTTTTATCTGTTTTTAATTGCCTCTGAGTACCATGCCATGTCCACCATGATAACCGAGGAGGAATTTGATCCAGGAGTGAAGATGATCTTTTCCAAACAGTATTCATTAACAATAACCTTTAATAAGTTTTAGAAGTGATCCCACCCCCCAAAAAAAAAAAAATAAATCCAACATTTCTAGCACATATAATCACTGTCCTAAATAAATAAAAATAAACTTGCTTAGAGTTTTGTAATGCAGAAATTTTCAGTAACTTAAGAACAGATTTCAAATATATATATCCATAGTATTAAACAAGTCCAGGTACAGCTTGCAAAGTCTCTGCATTGCCTGAGAGTACATTGTGGCCTCAAAACCCATTTGTTCAGCTTCTGTCAGTTTTGAAGTCTGCTGACTTTGCTTCTGTGACAACACTCCAGTGATACTACTCTGGTTAAAATAGGGGCATATGAGCCAATTTTCAAAAGAAATTTTGCAGCCTCTCTGCCCTGTAAAAAGACAGAATACAAAGCACAAGCAGGTTTGTTGTGGGTCCCTTGTATTGCTCTACAAGATTTCTGGGATATTGCTGCATTTGTATGAACTACTGTGTGATAACTTTTTAATTCATTGATCAAAGTACTTCTGGCTCAGATTTGGATAACCTATACTGTCTTAAACCATCCCAAATCCTATTTTCAGACTGATGTTTCCACAGTTGCTTTAATCCAATAATTACCAGTGGAATTCCATTTTAGAATCATTCCTTATGTGGCCCTGAAATCAGTAAATACCATAAAGATTCAAAATTACCAACACCAAAAATTAATTTTAAAAAATAGTAGAAGCTGTAAGCTTGAAAATTGCTATTAACCAGGAGTTCTGGGTATTTCTTAGAAGCACAATAACAGGGAAAAAAATCAAAACAACCAGGAAATAACCAATTAGGCTGCTAAAGACACTCCATTTTTTTCTTCCACTTATTCAAAAAATGTGGGTGTTGTGGAAAGAAGCTGATTCCAGCTTTTTCCCTTTCACAGTTATTTTCCCGTTCACAGTTATTTTCCCTTTCACTGCTCCATGCATTCTCTTCAGATTGCTTGCCTCAAGGACTACAGGCATAAAATCTACAGAGCAACAGAAGGCCATATCCCCCAAAAAAGAATGGGCAGGAAACCTAATTTCTTTTCATCATAAAATTATAGAATTGTTTCAGTTGGAAAGGATTGATTCCAACCATCAGTCTAAGAGCACTGTGGCCATTAAACCACCCTACTTGAGCCATGTGGTTTGTCAAACACAAGTTGTCTGGGCCACCCCTAACCCAAAGTTACTCTTAGAACTTCTTGAAACCATATTCTTGTGTGGTGTCTGTTGCCCAAATCCAGCTTTCAGATGCTGCTTCTCCAGGGCACTCATATACATACATAATTCTAACTGCTGCTCAGGAATCAGAGCTTCTTTTCCATTTCTCTATAACCTAAAAAACCCAACATTTAATCACATATTATAGCCTTTCATCTGAAACCTGTGAGTTTATATTATTGAGTGAAGCCTTCACTGATTTACCAATTACTAAAGAAAACAGCCTCCTTCAGAAGACATTTTACAGTATTTCCACTGCCAGAAATTTAAGATAGGTTATTTATTGCATATCCTTTTTTTTTTTTTTTCATGGAGAAATACCTAATGTCAGCAATTATTCTTGTTTTAACTGAAGGATATTTACCTGCTATTCACAAATAGAATTACTCTTCCTTGATATGGAAACGCCTTTCACGTTATTTTATTTTACAGTTTCAATTTTTCTTCCTGCTGATTTTTGCTTTGCTTGCTTATTTAAGTCTGCCAGCCATCTTTGATGATGTGTCAGCAGGTCTTATCATGGGGGAGACAAACAGTCATACAAAAATCAGCTTCACTTCACACTTTGAATCAAGTTAAGGTTCAGGCTTCATTCTTTCCTGACAGTATTAAATATTTCTAGTATCAGGGAAAACAAAAATGACGAGTCCCTCTGTTTCACCTGTAGGTGATTCTAGATCTTCCCCTGCCCCCTTCAGCTGATCTGAGAGAAAATAAGTCATAAAGCTAAGAAACATTTTTTCCATAGTTTTACAAAATGTGTTGTACTGGGACTACATGAATGAATGGCTGCATCATTAAATGTACTTTTATCCTGTGTTTTGGCCTGGCTGGCTCTGCATCATGCTTGGCATGCTTGAGGCTTTAACTTTGCACCCTTTGGGAAAAGTGATTTCCAGCACCCACTCCCCAACCTCATACCTCTCACAGCCACATCCCTTCATGTCCCACTGTTAATCTGACCGCCTCTGACTTCTGCTCAACTCTTCAGCAGTGCTGGCAGTTGTGCATGTTTAGTGCTTTGGGATGGTTTTGCAAATTTGTTTGGCACCACTGAACGGAAACTTCACCATTCCTTCACCATTTAGCAGCAGCTAAACAGAGTTTGTAAGTAAATATTGGGGTGAAAGGCAGACACTGAGGCACTTAGCTAGGTTTTTTTAACCATATCCCAAAATAAGATTAAATATGTGAATATGCCTATACATAAATAGGTCCCAGAGCTCATTTATTCAGCCAATATCTACATTTGAATAAACACTTGCACTCAGGAAACAGAAATACTCATAAACCACATATTACTACTATCTTAAGATACTATGAAATGAACGGTGTGATCACTCACTCATTTTTTATATGGAACTTTTTCATGCTATCTAAAAATAACAACACTGATTTCATGTTTACAGCAGGCATAAGCTTTTCAGCCCCCCAAGCAATTCACACTGTTTACAGTTATATTTAGGCCTGCTCCCAAAAACCCTAAGTGTACTCTTGCTTTCTGTCACTACTTCAGATGTCCAGCTTCCATATCTCTCCCAGCCAGAGACTCTGCTGACAAAAGACTGACTTTCACTGGAGTACAAATCCTTCTCTACAACTGTCATTTCTGCTGCACACATTTTGTCACAGTACAAGCTGCATTGCTCTCCTGTTTATCACTTCCCAGGCTGGCCTCTTTCTACTGTCAGATCTCACCTTGCTTAATAACAAGGACTTAGAAGTAAAGATTAAGCTGTTCTGTGCAAGAGTTCATCTGACCTGGAAGCACTGACTCATGCCAGGTTTTCCCTTCAATAATCTGTTGCTTGATGACATCAGTCTCCTCTTCAGCAGAAAGTGTCCTACTCTGAAGATGTCTACTCTATGATGTCATATCTGAATGCATCTGAGATACCACATGCTGCCCATTCCTTTCTGTGGTGGTGGAAATACAGAATGGCACTTCTAAAATCTGAAAACCAGGAAGAGAGGCATTGTCATTCTATACCTTGCTAAGAGAAAACAACGCTTTCACAGATACCATGTGTCTCGATCCGGAGAGGGAAAGAGATTCAGGTTTTTAATGAATATTCCCGTGTTGTGAAATTAGAGGCACAAACGAGGCCAAAATATCAACAGCTAGACTATTTATTACATAACTACAGTGGATGGACATAAATAAAGTGGAGGGATCAGAAGGAGAGAGAGAGAGAAGAGGAAGAGAGAGAAGAAAGGGAGAAGAGGGAAAGAATTATATTACCACACCCCTCACCCCCCAAGACAGTTTGAGTCTGTGGAGGAAAGGTGCTGCAGGAGATGTTGGGTCTGTAGAGAAACAGGTGCTGAGGCTTTGGCTGTAGAAGGGATGAGGTCCTCTGGGCAGCTTCTTCAGCTCCATGAGTTGCAGCAGGCGGAACTTAGAGCACGGAGAGTCCAAGATCCATTGTGTTGGCCCCGGGATGTTTCCAGTGTGTGCTGCTGTCTTCTTTCTTCTGCATCTTGCTTCTCCAGTTTTCTCCTCCTAAAAAGCCAGTAGCTGCTCCAGTCTTTTATACAGTTTTTTAGCCCTTAGGCAAGTGTCCAGGTGTTGTTCCCCAGGATATCGTTCTGGGAAATCATCTTTAGGTCCAGGGATCGTTCCCCAGGAAATCTTTCTGTGTACTCAGGTGAGTTTGGGCAGCCACTGGATGGAGGGGGGAAGGCCTCCGCCTCCTCCTGCTCCATCTAGCTACCCACACACTCTTTTCACATCAGGAACCATTGTCCTTTCCTGGGGTATCTGATGGCTGGAAATGATCTTGTCCTGAAGGTGTGGAATGCTGGGCCCTTGGGCCATTGTTGTAGGCCAGCTGCAGTCCCGTGAGCAATGTTATCTTTGCACCTTCCAAGAGTCCTTCCAGTGGCTCTGCCCAACGCACCTCAGCTATTGTCTGGACAAACAGCAAGTGATTTTATCTTTGTTGAGTCACCAGGAGAGACAAGCTTTAGTCTCTCACACCATGGTCCATTCACTAAGCATATGTCCTCCCTTTTACCACTGCCTTGGAAGAGTTTAAAGGAGGGTGAAGTTATTCTTTCTGAAGGCTGGAAGAGGATAAAAATAAGAAGAAATGGATCAAGAGACAGAACAGTGTGAAGGTAAAACATCATCACAAATGATGTAGAAGCTCTTTAGCAGAGCTGTGCCTGGGTAAATAAGAATGGAAAGCTGCAGTTGCTGTATTTGTGTAGTTAAATCCGTAGCTGAGGTCACAGCTTAATTTCTAAGAAGTGGAAGAACTGTACAATCTTTGTAATCCTTTACACAGACAACTAAAAAATCTCAGTGAGTAGGAAGATAAAGTTTACATGTTGGTTTGGGATTCTTCAGTTTCTAGTAATCTGACAACTAGCATTCTGGTGATGATTATCCTAAGTTTCTGAGGGATTTTGTTATACTGCAGCGATGAACTTGGCAGCCACAACTGCTTCAGTTTATCCACTGTATCCACTGCTCAGGCTACTCTGTCCCTATTATGTATTTTTGGCCAAAGCTTACAAAGTATGTTCACAAGAACTAGCAAGATACTGGGAGATGAAAATGGATCATGAAGCATCAAACTGTTTTGAAAGATGTTCTACCGCAATTTCTAATATGAGATTTCACTCCCCTTTTTGATGACTCCTTGTCTAAAGTCAAATTAACACAGAAAAATAATGTTGTGTATTTAGAGTCAGTTAATATATTCTGAGTTATTGCATTAGATGTCACTAGCATTTACAGGAACAGTACAATTGAAGTCTATGTGGACTTAGAAATATATAGTTTATGTATTATTAGGTTCCTTCAAGCTCATCATGTATAGACATAGTTCCATTTTTCTGATGATTGCTAGAGGTGACAAGTAAAATGACTATTGCAGTTACACATTGTTCCCTGGGGAATAAAAGTCAAATTTGAAACACATGCAATAAAAGAGTGCTGTATAAACATGCTACCGAGTTTGACACATTTAAAGTCTTGATAGGATATCAAGGACAGACTGAAAGAGATCAGGCCTGATAAAACTGTCCACAGTGTTTAGGGATTATATTATTCAAGTGGCAGAAGTGATGGAAAATTAATGTACTGCTTCCATATAGCAAAAAATGTTTCACTAATTTGATTTTGGTCATCATGCCTCATCCCACCCCTCCATGCTGGCTTCTAAGCTCCTTGTGCAAAGACTTTGTTGTAATATGAGTTCATATAAGCAGAGTAAAGATCCTGTAACTGTGCTGCCCTGCAATGTAAGGTTGTATGCTGTGTACTAAATTCACAAGGTATCAGGACTGAAGCTTGTCCACTTTCATCTGTCTGACCTGTTATTGACCTGCCTGCAACCTCCTTTTACTTTGGTTAGCTCTAACAGCAAATTTTCCTAATTGACCAGGTCCTAGGGCTGTTTTACTTGTGTTTATCTTCTCTAGTACAATCATAGTTTTCATACAGATAGCAATAACAAGGAGCTCTTCCATGTAGAATGAAATATTTGTGGATTGCATAATAATACAGACAAATGCAGGCCTGGAGCAATAGCAGAGGCTTAAGAAGTGGACAAATAAGATAAGGGAGTACAGCCATGAGAAAATAAAAGAGAAGGCACAAGCCTGGTACTGGAAACTTTGCAGCTATAAACAACTTATCAGTGGTCACTAGAAGAAAAACAGACCTGGAACTGGACAAAAGTGATTTTATGTGTAACAAAGAACAATACACGTGAAAGGCACAAAAGTGGGATGTGAAGTGAAGCTACAGAGTAATGAAGAATGCTGACTGATGAAGAAAAAGCATTTTAGTAAATATTTTAAAATGGCCCCCCACAGATATCCCTGAGCAGCAGGGAGGAAGCCATCAACATGGAAATAACTTTTTTCCCAGCAAAGGAGTCAATACACTGACAAACCACTGTAATACCCTCACCACCAACAGAATGAAACCACTGACCTTGTCCCAAAAGCACAGAGGAAGAGAAAACAGAACATTTTCTGACCCTTTCCTTCACAAGGAGTGCAGGAATAGCAATCTTAACTCTATTTTCAATACTATTAAACTTTTCTTGCATATTTACATTGCCTTTTCTTCTTTCTGTAATAATTACATTTGCACCACTAATGGCTCTTTCATTAGGTTACTAAGATTTCAGTCGTGTTAGCAACAAATTCCTGGCTTGATGTGCAACAATGGTTGGCAGTATTAACTACACAGGCATTTTTTTAAAAACCCAAAACTTTGGATTTGCTAAAGAAAAGTCATCTTCTGCAGATTAGTTGTTTTCCTGTATACAATTTGAGTATTGAGTAATTAATAAAAAAGAGGAAAGAGATTACTCAAATAGTTAGGTTATTCTCTCAAACACTTCTATAACATTGTGTACGAATGGGACTGTATCTCTGATTTTGAGAACACTGTATTCTCTTCTCCTTCATGGCATATCATGTCATTGTTAAAAATAGTTAATAAAGTAATAAGATTGGAAAGCCCTTCAGAGGCCAAACTATCAGTCACTAATATGTTACTATTATTGTACTACTATTTTTACTCCAGTTTTGCCTAAATACATTTATGTACTGTTTGTAATTATTCATTCCCATTCTTTACCAAAAAAAAAATATCTTCACTGCCCATGATGTTTAGCATTCTAAAATATGGTTGTCATCATACTTTACCAACCTAGGAAGCTTTTTTGAGTTGTCCCATTGAGATAAACTCTTTATTTCCTGTAATACCATTAAACCTTCTTTTTACTCATTCTAGCTAAATTCCATCCCTCCTGAATATGAATAAGTAGAACTAATCATCTTACTACAAATCCTTACTGTTAATTCTTAAGTGTTTGCCTTGTCCTTTGCACTACTTATCATTACATTTCATCTCTCTTTGGTTCCTTTTGTTCTGTGTTGCTCAGTTTCTTCCATTCTTGCTCTCCACATTTTCTTGAGGGTCTGTTAGCACATTGCAAATGTACATTGATCAGTACACTTAAGAAAGTGTGCTTTTTGTGCCTCAATCACTTATGAAATTATTAAATATGATGAGTCCTGATCCCAAGCTCACAGAACAGAACTGAAAATTATCAGTTTGTATGTTGAGATCTCTAACTGAAGATCTACACAGTTCCCTATCAATCTCTAACCTGTTTCATTCTACATACAGCTTTTCAACATCAGGGCGCTTTAACCTGCACTTAAAAGTATAAATATACAAGTTAAGCAGTTATTTAATAGGTATTCTCCATTAACAAGCTTTGCACTGGAAAAAGGGTCTGTCTGTAGATCTGGTGGACATTTCAGCAGCCCAGGTTCCTTTTCCCCTTTTATGAGTGTAATCTATCTCAGTACGGTGTACTTTACAGACCTCATTAACAAACCAAGTATTTTCTCAAGCATGACATTCCAAGCACTCAACAGATTTTGTGTATCCAGTTTGTGTATCTGAATTTATATGCAACTGTCTCATCCATGACATTGAAAAGTTGAGGTACTAAATGCTTTTTTTTTTTTTTAAGTTGGACAAACTATTTATTTCTAAACTGTTAAACATAGTCTTGGCTTTAACTAGCAATCTTTAAAACAATTCATGGCCCAGACACAGCTCAGACTTTAGCACAGGATGAGGACCATTATGAAATCTGCAGTTTTCTTCACAATGACCTCCTGTTTTGAAGGCTATGAAAGATTCGAAGTGTGAGCACAGGCTATTCCACATCAATTAGTTGGTTTCAGTGCTCAGAAGTATTCCTGGGCACACTTAACTTACTTGTGTAAGCATAGGCTACTGAGCAAAACTTACACTGCAAATTAAAAGACATATGGAAATAGATCCCTTTAACTCTTAATATACTCAGAACAGGAAATCAGTTTGTAATTCCTTATCTCCTCATTTCCCTATTCCAGAAGCATATAGAAGAGGGCACCAGGAGAAATTCTTTTGTCCCATGCAAGGTTACAGTTCGAGAACATGCCCCCAGACAATCTCCTCATCCTCACACCACTAGGGGAGGTTCAGGCTGTATGCTAGGAAATACTTTGAAGATCACAAGAGGGTTATCAAACATTTGAATGGTTTGCCCAGGGCAGTGGTGGAGTCACTGGAGGTGTTTAAGCAGCACATGGACCTGACTCTTAGGGACATGATTTAGTATTGACCCTTCAGTGCTGGGTCAAAGATTGGACTGGATGATCTTTGAGGTCTCTTCCAATAGGAGGTTTTCTGTGATTCTGAGATTTGGGAAACTTTTCCACAGACTGATGACCTCACATTGTGTCAACAATGTGTTTCTTTTCACACCTTTATTTATCAGAAGGTCTGCTCAGAAAAGAAGCCTGCTCAGCAAACTGAACTTACCTCAGAAACCAAACACTTAGGGGCTTTGGTAGTATTGGCCATTTTCTGGGGCCAGCTCCCACACCATGGACCCCAGAGCCCACTTCATCTCAGCCCCAGCAGGCAGTCTCAGAGAAATACCAGCTCTACCATGGGTCAGACAGACTTCCTGGCCTGACCTCAGGCTTGCCTTATCACCACAAGCCCACTGGGCAATCTTGACTGTTGCTTGAACTTATCCATGAGCCCTAGGTCTACCCTGCTTGCCTCATTCATGTGGCAAGAGCCAGAGCCATGGCTGGCCACACTATCTTGCTCAGTTTCTCACCCCTTACGAAGCCCTTGCTGCTTCCCAACAGCATGTATCTTTAATGAGTCTCTTGATAAAGAACAGATTTCATTACTTTTTTCAATATTCCCTTTGAATCCTGTGACACTCATATTAGCTCTGTTCACTGCACAAGATGAGGTGGCTACATCAGTCACAGCAGTCACCAAGTTGAAATGCAAATTATCAGTCTAGAAAAATGTTGCTACTGGAATTTCTAGCAGACTGGTTTAGGGAACATTATTATTTAATATTTCCACTGATATCCTTGCTTATCAAGGAATAGGTAGGTACTGAAGAAGTTAGCTAGTGGTACAAAGATGATAGGAATACAAATGAAAGCAGGAATACACTGGGGAAAACCCAAAAAGATAACTTGGAAAGCTGAAACAATACAAATGGAATGAATCTTACCCCTGCAAAATGAAAGCACAGGAAGCTGGCAGCTTCCTACATGACTTTCCACTATAAGCATAAGTAACGTTAGTTGAAGATGACAAAGAAGAGACTTTAGTGGACTCATTCAGTGTCTGATGACTACATATCAACTCTGCAGAAGGAAAATGTGAATAGAGCACATGAAATGCTTTTGATAAAGATGAGACTTAAGTTGTGGAAAGAGATATTATCCAATACACTGAGCTCTTCTCACTTTTCCATACTGAAAAACATAGTGGGAGACAGAGGAAGGACCAGAAAAATGCAAAAACTGTTTTATTAAAGGATATTGCATTAACTTAGCTTTTCTAGCCCAGTAAAATGATGGCTAAGGCTGAAACACAGAATGCATACATAAAGACCATAAAAGGAAGAGTTTTTGGAACACAAGTTTGGCCCAACCAAAGACTGTGTATAAATGGAAAGACTGTTTTGAAAGAGCAAATTTCTGGAAGCACACTGTTTTTGAAGCACAGGAGGGAAACCAACGTCTTCCAGCAAGACCAAGGCTAATGGAAAAGAACAATAGTTGTGTAGCTTCTGTCAAAATGCAAAAAGCATAGAGATACACCACAGTTAGAACTGTGTAACTTCACAGGACTATACCTGCCCAAGTTAGTGCACTTACAAGCCCTTAGTCAATATTCATTGGTTAATAGTGATCAAGTGGAGGAATACATGAAGGGCAGCTACTGACATTTGTTGTGTGAACATCTTCATTGCCAGAGCAAATTACAAGCTGAGTCTACATTAGTGAGCAGGGAAGGAGGAGATCTATCAGGAATAGTTGGTGCTGAGAACCTGACATCCACACTGAAAACACCTCTGACTCTGTTGTCACCAGAGTACTTTAGATCTATTCCTGGAACACATTTCCTAGTTAAGCCTTGTCTGAAATCAGTTCAGTTCACACTTTGGGAAACCAGTCTGCAATTCAAGCTAAAGCTGAGTAAGAGGACATAACCAGGAGACTTACTTCAGAAGTTCAATCTCCATCTTAATTAAAACATGAGACTGTTGTCATTACAGCGCTGCTGGCTTTAATCTATGCACAGTGTGAGATGGAGAAAACCTGAACTTCCCATAGAGCCTCCCTGAAGTTAATCTACAATAGCAATGATTTTAGATGTTCCAAACTACGGTTTTGCCAAGGAGAAAATATTTTGCTCATTTCCCCCAACCCAGTGCCATAAGAGCACTATTCAGTATAGTCAAAACCACAAATTAAATAGGCATAAATAGGTATCACTGTGTTTTATTTGAGAAGTGGGAAGGTAGTCTCTTTTCTATCCTGCCCAATGCTCATTAAATATAAGCTTAAGCAAGAAAGTTTCAATGCCATGCTGATTTTATTTGTATTTTCTGGTCTAGGCCTCTTTTTTTTTCCTCCTTTCCTTTAGGCCATCAATAAAACATCTGTTGTGAATGGATGATTTGTTCCAGTTACAGCAGGTACATTCTATGTTCACTGCAAGGCTTTTCATTTTGAAAACATTTTTGACATAACATTGCTAAGATATCATCTGCCTGAGTCAAAAATCCCAAATAAACAGATTTACTGGGACACTCTCTGTCCCTTAACACACAATCTATGCTAAACTTCCAGGGGCAATTTTAAGTATCTTAGATAAAAACCAAACACTAAAACTTGCACTGTATGGAATATTTTGAAAGGTATACTAGTGCATACAGTATGAGAGGTCCATACAGAGAGAGGCAAGTGAAAAATAGATACTGCATTTATTATTTATTAAGAACAAGAGGAAAAAAATCCCAACAAACAGCCTACAATCCAATCCATGCTGTTCTTCCATCTCATGATGGATGTCATAAACAGCTGCAAGGAAAGAACAGGAATGGAATATGTGAGTTCTTTCCCTTGCAGGGGAGGTAGGGATCTGAAATCTTCAGATCACTTCATAACACAGGCTGAAAGAGCAAAGGTCCTTTACTGCCATCACCTGGAATAAATGAAACTAGAAAAAGAAACTTCCTCCTCATACAATACAAAGCTCATTATCTGCTGTTATGTAGACGCAATGACTACATAGACTTAGTTTCACATGAGAGTAGTCAGAGAAGCAGTGAAATTTAAAAATGGTATCTCTCAAAAGAATTTGACATACCCTCATTCAACACCTGACCAAGGAAAGCAAGCAAGATCTCTGCAAAACACAGATACTATTCTACATCCCAGCAGGCCCAGGGCTTCCATATCTGGTGTACTCACAGAAGCAACTACAGAATTAAACCTGCAGTAACCCAGGTGGTTACAAAACAAAACAAGGCTCCAGAAGATTTAGGAGAAAATGTAAGAGTGTAAAGCAGATTCTCCAGGTATATCGAAAAGAAAGGAAGTGGGGCTCTCAAACCTCCATTTGCTAATTATGGTAAAAATGAGCTAAATATTATCAAATTCCTTTGTGTTCCATGTTGACACCAAAATACACACCAGTGGTGTCTGGAGAGAAACAGACACAAAACAATGTTCTAACCCACATATATATGTAATTTGTCTACTTTTGAGTAGACATACTGAAAAATGTCTTAGAGTTTGACATGACAGTGATTACTACAGCTGAAATCAAGAAAGGAACACAAGAAATAGCAATCATGGAATACCTCCACTGTATGATTATTCGTAAGAAGACTGATCTGCTAACTACTGAAGAGCTCTTACACCGAGAAACTAGTAAGAGCTTTCCTACTTGAACAGGCACCTCAGAGCATTCGTTGGGTTAAAAATTAAGATTTATCTAGTAACTCTACATTTCTCAGAGATTTTTGTATCCACTTTTTAAATTCACTGCAGAGATTTAGCTCTAAAAAAAATAAATCAGATGGTATGTTGTCTGTTGCTCACATATGTCATTATGGAGTTTTTAAACTCTCAAAATAATACAGTGAAAAGTATCCATAATTCTTTTAATGAAGTCAGTGCTGTCAGGAGAAAAAGCCTTCCATAAGCTTGATGTTCAATAAATTCTCTTTGCTTACTTGATAAGGTAAAGGAAACTGTCACTAAAAATGTTGGTACTGCATTTCAAAGTCCAAAAGGACAAGATTTCAGAAATGCTGCAAATTAAGAGTAGGCAACTCAAAATATGGATGTAATACATTTCCCCATTTTCCTAAGTGTGTGTTAGCAGGGAAAAGATGCACAATAATGGGCACTTTGATGGTTCTTGAACACGTGCAAAAGCTGTCAGCTGTGGCTTTGATTTGGATAAGCAGCAAACAGATTAGCAATCTATATTTGCAAATAGTGTTTACTTTGTTCAAAGTGCTACTGGACCAGCAGGATTAAATTTCAATTCTTGCCTTTGTCACATATACACAGAACCAAAGAATCATGGAATAAGTGCAGGTTGGAAAATACCCTTGGAAATCTACTAGTCCAAGCCCCTGTTCAAAGCAGCACCACTTCTGAAGTTAGATCAGGTTGCTGAGGGCCTCCACTCAGCCAAGTTTTGGAAATCTCCAAAGATTTAGATTGTGCATACTCTGCAGGTAACATATTTCATCATTGGCAGGACATTCAAACAATGACTCCCACCTGTGAACTGGGGTAAGAACACAACCTGACTTCAAGTGGTTGTATGGGAACAAATTCAGTGCCAGTGACACATGCTTACCTTGATGAGGAGGTCTACATGCATGCATAAGGAACATCTCTAATTTCCATGCATTTGAATATACCTCTGCTAATATACAAGAACTTTGGAATGTAACTTTGAAAGGTTTTGGATATCAAATACTTCTAGAAGGCAATGCTGATTTAAAATAGTGCAACTTTCATAACTATAAGAGACACTGTATTTTTTAAAAATTATTTTAATGATAATAAAAACTTCTTGAAAGGAACTGCCCATTGCCATGGTTTTGCACAGCACACTGCAGAACAAACCTTTCCATTTTCCTACCTTACCCCCATTTTATTTCAAGCTTTTTAGAGCTGCTATAGAACAAAATTGTAATAGTACCTTTTAATAAAGCAATTCAGACTTTACAGGTAATTGCTTTTCCCTTAGAGTGAGGCTCCCTCTATTCAGGCACAACTGCAGAGTGCCAAGTAACAACAACTTCAGTCTGAAACATTTCCTGATAAATTTTCTTTAGAAGAAGTTAATGGCCCTGAGTCTTGCCTCAGGTCATCAACTCTCTCAATCAGTCATTAATCCCCAGAAATTGCCCAGGGCCTCAACTGTGTGTGTTTAAACGCACTAATTTAGGTTCTGAACAAACAGACCAAATGAAGGTAAGTATCAGGAAGTAGAATTCAGTTAAAATTAAAGAAAATGCTGAAAAGTATGTAATAGGTCTAAATCAGTTCAAGGGGTACCTTGACTTGATGACAAGGTTTTCTGTATTTACTGAGGACAAAGCTAGAAGAGCAGGGAGTTTAACTTCAGTGGGCTTTAGGTCAGATGCTTAATGCTTAAACTGTCACTCCTGACACAGGGTCAGGTCATAAAGGTACCCATAATGTCAAAACACTGAAAACAAATTATAGTTGCATGATATTTTTAGTTATCCTGACAATGTATTTCAAATGCACTCTGTCACAGGACTCTATAAATATTTCTGTCTAGAATTTCCAAATACATAAACTATTTAGGAGCTACTTTTGTGATGGATTTTGTTTGGCCCTCTCCTCACACACACACAAGCATAGAGCTCTTCACCATTAAAAACTACACACATGCTTCCTTGTGCCCCTTTTTTGCTACCCATGAAACAGGAGCTTTACTTGACAGCTTCCTTTAAGTTAATTTTCCCTCTTGTCCAGCTTAGTCAGAAGGATATACAGGTACCACAGAGGACTTCTTCTGCAAAGGTGAATCTTTCACTTCCACAAAACCAGATGAGGCTGTACCTGGGTAGTTTACACATGAGCGCACACAGCAGCAGTGTAGGGGCTAATGAGGCTTAATGGACCAGAATCAATTCAAATGCAGTGTAAGTATCTCACAGCATCAAAAAAGCAAAAGCTGTGCTCAGTATTCATAAGGCTAAGCTAAATAACACTTTTCTAGTCACGGACTTTATTATATACATAGGTATCTCTTGCAGACAGTAACAGAGTAGAACTGCAGCAATTCAGAAGCTGTGAACATTGATAATAAACTGATGTTGTAAAAGTATGAAACACATCATCTAACATCTGTAGAAAATGTCAATGTCACCATTTTATAGAGCATTAAGTAACCAGTGAAACGTGCAAGCTAGTTAATGTCAAATAATCAGGTAAGCAGGACTTAAGCTGATCACCCCAGTCCACACAGAGTAAATAACAGAACAAGAAGACTGATTGGTACACACATTCAGTACTTTCCATATATTTTGGAAATGCTGTACAAATAAACATCCTCCTTGTTTTTTCATGACCTCTGCTGGAGTTCAGTGCCAGTACCAATAAATCAAATGTACATATGTATACCCACTGACTACCACCACAACGTAAATAAAGATTATTCAAAAGTTTTGTCATTTTCCCGTAATGAATACGTGGGGTTTTTGTTAGCAATACCTAGCCGTCACAGATTTCCATTGCAGGAACTGTGGGAGTATGGGTCACATGTGATCTAGATTGTGAAAAAATAGCTCTTGCTACCTTTGCACATTGCAGTTTGTGCCTGCCACAGAACATGGCAGACAGGGTAGTTTTATTCTCATTCTCATTTTTGTTTCAACTAAATAATACAGAAAACAGATAAAGACCCTTTTAACCTTAACAGTAAACACAGTCTGCTAGCAAACCCCAACATTTTTACTTCTTACTGAGATATCTAGATCTTGGGGACATAAATTTTGTTTTAAATCTATCAGTGCCTACTGAATCTCTTATTAAGCTAATATTACACATTGACTAAGTAGAAGATGGAAGATGGAGGCACAGAGGGTAAGTTACTTTCCCATGAGGCTTCAACCCATTGACTATGTATCTAAGAACACAACTCAGGTGTCCCATAGTTCATTTTGATGTATCATCAGCTCTTTCTCACAATGCTGAAAATCACAGCCAACATATAGAAATCAGAACCTCTAATTACCACAGAAAAGAGCCATGCTCTCACCACTGGGGAGGAGTTTAAGATGGTTCTTACTTTTTATGGCCAGATTTGAAAATCAGGCTTATGTTACTGGCTATGTCTCTCAGCTTTCCTCCTCAGACATAGTAGATATAACTAATGCAATTTTTTTCAGATAAAAGGTGCATATGCTAGTGCCCACCTTATTCCAGTTACTAGAGCAACAAGGAGAACACATACAAAGTGCACAAGACAGACAACATTAACTCCTGCTTATGTCTGAATTGTGACTATCAGCAAGGACAAAGATTTCTTAGAAAATGACAGGTGATCGGCTATTAAAGAGGCAACGTTAATTTTACTCTTTCTTCTACTACACCACCCCATTTAATTTATGTCCATTTGACTTCACTCCCAAGCAGAAAATTGTTCTACCTTAAGTATGGTAGTTATCATTGTGTCTTTCAGGTTTAGGCATCCAAATGAATCAATTTCAACAGTCCTTAGCATCAAGCAGTTTCCGGGCTCCAAGACTAGTGGAAGCGCTCAGGATTAAAAGTGGTAAGAACATGCTTAACTGTATGGAAGAATGTAGGCAAAATATGATGTCACTTTTATGTGAAGTAATTTGACAGTGAAGCAATAATATTAAGCCTTACATTGTAGCTAATCAAGACTAAGTTATAACATCACATCAAACCTTTATTAAACTCATCTTTGGAAAAAAGAAGATGATTCACTCTATCAATAACACTTTAATCACAGCAGTTGCAGCTCTACTGTAAACAACTTGCTAATCGCATTTCTCCTCTGTATGATGGAAGACATGCTAACAGATTTAAGCACATCATTATGACAGAAAAGTTCCTCACAAGAAACAAAAGCTTGCAGATAAGCTATGCTCACCAGATAAACTGTAGTTGCCCCACATACATACCCACAGGCACTTTAGGTTTTTTTTTTCTGAGAGCTTGCTCAGGTGATGAGCAACATCCATTATTAATCAGTACAAGCATGCAGTAGAGAAGTGTTCCATCCACTGCAAGATCAAGTGCTTGCATAATGGAAACAGCACTGCAAATTAACATCTTAGCATCCACGAAATTATACATTCATTATGTTTTCTACATATGTTTGTGGAAATCACTGGCCTACAATCACTGATTATTATATATGCCGGTTTTGGTATAACTCACAACTCATGACAAGACTCAGTATTTAAAACAGGCATCAATGTAGAAAGCTACACTTACATCTTCCAAACACAGCTGGGCTTACCAAATTGCCTAAATTGACAATATTTCGTATTTTATTTATATACATTTCATTTAAAAATTAATGTGCTGTCTATGAGAGCATAGTGAGCATTTTGTCATATAAATAAAGTAATCCTTAAACGATCTTCATAACACATCAAATGCTTGAAGTGCTTGCAGTAAAATTCTAGATGCATAATTATCTAGTTTATTTTGAAACTGCTTTCAGATAAATGACATGTCTATATGGTTTATCTTGCATGAAACTAATAAAGTCAGTAATAAAATGCTGTGTTATCCAAATCAAAAGTTGATCCTTATATACCTAGATTTCCAGAGAACCATATTAATTTTAATCTGGAACACCACTGCACTGAGAATGCTATAAGACATTGCTGTCATCTGCACAAACTAGTAGTGAAGACATTTGGTGACTATTTCCTTTTCTTTTTGCAGTGTTTTTGGAACCTTACTGCTGGGATTATTATGCCATGGCACCTTACTTTTATTGTTTTTTCTGTATATTTCTCAGAGGAGTACCTATTTCTTCTACTGTGGCTCTCTAGCAAAAGTGGATTTTATTGAATTTAATAAAACAAGGCATTTCTGAAAGCTATGCAAAACATTCAGGAAAATGTTTCAAGTAGTACTGAGAACAATTCTGCTTAAGTGTAACAAAACAATTCCAAGTAGGATGTATTTCCACTTAGCCATATTTCCACTACCTCACCATGTAAATTCCTGAATATATCATGTGTGCACTATATACTGTAAGTTTACATTTGCCTAGGGCACAAATTAATTCTCTCCACAAAACATCCTAATTCTCCTGCACAACCAAGTTGTGAACAGCCTAACATTCATTTTTAAAAGTCAAAATAAAGAAATAGCTCATACACTGCTGGACTACAGTCAGTTTTTCTAGGTCAGCAGAAATCCCTCTTTGTTAATACAAATATTTCCTTCCTATGGCAAATATGTTTAAAGCTTAGGGTTTTTTTTAATAAATGCTAATTACTTAAGCCTTCTGGGCTACCAAAAGAAATTAATTACTAGAGGGAAACTGCTAAGAGAAGAGCTCCTAGGGCAATATTAATAGACAGAATTTTCATACATTTTAAGGGTAAAAGTAGCACAAGCAGCCTTTTTTAATATGGACCTTTGAAGGGGCTCCTTATGCTTCAAAGTACAGCTCTGTTTACGAAAATTCTCTTTAAATTCCTATGCAAGTACTTTAGTCTGCTTTTTCACAATAGTTAATTCCAATTGCCACAGCAATTTTATTTTTGAGAACTTTACATGTACTCTGCTGTTTCCATTTGTATACATGAAGTATGATTCAGAGAGATGCCAACACAGGAAATAAGTGTAGACATGCGCACACCTAATCAGATGGACAGAAGGAAATCATTCAAAGCACAGACAGACACCAAAAAAATCAAGAAAGCTGGGCACACCACACAAAAGAGCATGGCACAGAGATCCCCAACACAGCACATACCCAAAGTGGATATGTATAACCACACATCTCAAAACCAGTACAGAGCTCTTAGAGCTGTGTTCAGCCTGAGTTAACACTCGCCCACTTGGATCAAATCAAAGCCATTCTAATTTAAACCACCTACCCTACAGGTTATTAATACCTGATCATTATTCTCACTCCCCTGAGATAGCCTTAATGGGATATACTTCAGTCAATCCAGCACTATCCAAGACTATTTTCAATAGACTAGTATTTCTGAGAGATTTCTTGTAAATGAAAGTCTGCAGCAACTGTAGGAGAGACGTTTTACTAAAAGGTCTGAAAGCTTTGACACTTGCTGTAAGTTCTTCTATTGGCTTCCTGGGTGACATTACACAAATCACTTGACCATTATTTCCCTCTCTTGGAAAATAAGAAAATTATATTAGTTTTTGGGGGACAGCATAAAATAAATCAAAATGTTTAACATCATCATCGAGCACAAGATGCTACAGATGTGAATGGTTTTTAGATACTTCTCTGAAGTAAGACATTGATAGGAAGATGGAATTACAAAGTTGATCACAGAGTTTCATTGAAGCAAACAATCCTTCAAGCTTCATACCAGCAAAGTCTGAAGTTGATAAAAACTTTCCCAAATTTCAGGATAATTAACCAAGTATTGGTAACATATGCAGAATACAGCTCAGCATGAGATTTAACCTGTAAATAACTGTGGTTCTAAAAAGACTTTGCCTTTAATTTGTTTATTGGAATTTCTATCCATCACATTCATTAATCTTTTGCTCAGTTTCACCGTAATCTTGGGAAATACAATAGCTGAGAGACAAGCAAGGGAAACAGGATTAGATGTAAACTGTGAAATAAAATTGAAAAAAAAAACAAAACAAAAACAACAAACAAACAACTAATATTCAAATAAAGGAATAACAAATTAGATGAAGCAGAACAGGTTTGTTGCGTGCCCAACATTTCAGACAATATAAGGACTGTGGATTTGTTTGACAAACATGTATTTTATTTAAAGTCGTAAAAAAAAACAGTACGACATTCCCTCTACCTGTATTGCACAATTTACTGTGTTATGCATGACTAAACATTTTAAACTAAATTATGTAAATAAAACATCTTTGGTGAGGAATAAAAATCAGCTCAGATTAAGTGAAGCGATTATTAATACCAATTATCAGTTACCATAGAGACCCAAAAAATATGTACTTTGCTTGTTTGGCATAGACAATCTGCTTCCCAGAAAGACACATATAGAGAAAGTTAAATGCCTGCAGGGAGACAATACCAAGGTCAGATACTCGTCCTACTGGCATTTACACATTGCCATTAAAGTAACATACTAACACTTTTAATTGTGCCTGGCTGTTTCCTCTTCACTGTATAAAAAAGAAAACAATTGGGAAGATACATTACAGTGAAAAACTCTTTCCCTGGTAGCTAGAGAGAAATAATTTTTAATAGTGTGATTTTCCTTTCAGTATTAGGTTAACCACTGTCATTGTGGGGTGTTGGTTTTTTTGTTTGTTTAGTTTTTGCTTGGTTGGTTTTGGCTGCATTTATTCCAATTTTATATTTAAACTGTGACACTTTAGAAAATACATCCACAGTGACTCAAACATAACCATTCCAAAAGTGTCAGAAATTCTGCTGAAACACTTTTATACAGCGCTAACAGGTTTTCAATGAAACATTTTTCTTGGCTGGAAACAGTTATTTTTCATTTCACTGTCAAGCTTTGAGACTGTACATGTTGAATTCTTCATTAACACAGGTGTTTGAAATATCACATGTGTGCAGATGTTTGCCTTAATACTTTCTCAGGGTTCAGGAAAATAACTATAGGAATTTTAGAAACACATGCAAACTTAGTTGTCAGCAAAAGATACATCCAAAGAGTGAAAAATCTTCCTTAAAATGAATTTACATCAACCGCTTGCATTCTTAACAAATTTGTAGAAATTTGTAGATTTCTACAAATTTCTACAAATTTCTACAAATTTGTAGAACCAGTTGGCACCCCTTACAACACACAAATTATCCCTAAATACTAGCACTGCACCATAAAACAAAAACAACTTTGTAGAGAACACAATAATAAATTAGGAAACATATCTAATAGTCTATTTTTAATATAAATAATATTTTGCAAATATTTATTCTTCCCTGGGTGGAAGGCTGAGACTTCTCATTGAAAAGAGTATATTCCAGGCATCCCAAACAAAATGATCAGGACCCTAGGAAGCCAGGGGAACGTATATGCCATCGTTTTAAACATAATCTAAACAGCTTAGACATGAAAAAGCTATAAAAGAGTTGTAAATGAATGCAACTACAGTGGCAGGAAAAGCCTATAGTATAAGATAAAAACACTAAAAAAATTAATTTCCATATCCATCCCATTAAAAAACAAAATCTCTATCCAGAAAAGAGCCTAATATCTCAAACACAATGACAACTCTATATATATATATGTGTCCATCAGCACACAGACTGTCAGAATGTGTTGTTCATCTTGTTCACAAATTATTTTCTGCTTCTCATGGAAGCAAATTATTTTGTATGTGTGAAATTTACATAAATTCTTTGTCATTATTTACCTACTTTCTCTTAAATTAGGGATCTGTACTTTTGGAATGCAGAAAGATTGTTCTTTTCTAGACAAACGATGCTTGTCCTAAGAGAAGTCATTTAGATCCTCTGTGTTTACAGGTCATAAAAATCTGAAGTCTCTTTTCAGTTCTTTACTATTCCTTCCATTCCTTTCCCTTCCCAGCCTTACATAGCTAGTCCTCTAATACTGCAAGTATATCCAAGTATATCTTTTTCTAAATATGGGATTGCCAAAAGCCCGTGTGAAACAACTTTGGGTTTCCCCATTAAAATCAGGACAAGCTGCTCTTCTAGAAAGTATCCACACCTTGGTCCTACTGAGTCTTGAAGAAAATGTAAAGGGGAGATTAGGCTCAGCATGTTCAATCTGGTACACAAGCAATGGATTTGTTTTGCTAAGCATTATGTGCACAAATATATTTTACATTTCCTTGTAAGCCCTGCCTCTTGCCTTAGAGGTGATAATGGCAGGAAAGGACAGCCAAAGGACATTCACAGGGAAAAGGAGGTTGCAACTTCCTCTTACATTGAATACTTTCTCTCCCATTTTCTCTAGACTCTCATAGCTTTTCTCAGAAAGATTCATTAAAACCACAGTCTAGTTCAGTTAAGTGTTTCCCTCTCATTGTATGTCAGAAATTAATACTTCATAGAACAACAATTTTTGTCTACTTATTTACATCCCATGGTTCCTGATTACTGAAGTTTTTGACATGAGCAAGCTAAAACATTATTGTAATCCTGTAAACTTAATCCATTTTGTGTTGTATTGAAGATTAAATCACTGTATTAAATTTCAGTCACAGAAAGGAAATGCATGTACAATTAGAGCCTGAAAAAGAGAGGCTTAAAATATTCTCAATCTTATTATTGCTTCAAAACATGTATTGCCAGGAGACTGGATTGTACTCTAGGCACCTCATATGTGCCCTCTTCCAGCCAGGCAGATCAGATCCTTCATGGATCCTTTTGCTTAGCTGTTCAGTGGGATTCTATTTCCCAGATGTCCTTGAAAAACACTTGAGACACAGAGACTGAAATGCTTGGTACAATTATAATAGAGAAAAATACATTAAGAAAACCAAGAAAACTTGAAATTATTGAATTCACATTTTGAGCTACTATTGCCATCCAACTATTGCAGAAAATTTATCTCCCTATCGTGGTACCCAGTCAGAATACTGGTAGCCTGTGCCTTCCATTCAAGTTGCACTAGGGGATATATAGACTGATTCTCCATCTATTTTATGTTCCTAATTATGGCTTATTACAATAATACTTATCATTAACAGGGAAAATACACCCTATTAGTTGTGAAAATGTGGGTTTGCTGTCAGTTGGATAGTTTGGATTTTGTACACGGTTTTGAATAGAGCAATATTACATGATTTTTAATAGCTCTTTACAGGTGAATTGTAACTTGCACAAAAAGACCCTCATCTACACAATTCCACTGAGGCCCAAGGATTGGCCCTCATTACTCCAGGTAACAGGGGTTATAAAGCGTCTTTATACAAGTGATGGGCTGAGTGATTGCAGCACAGGCTAAAAAGGAACCAGAACAGACCCAGTCTGAAAAGTAAATTATTAACACAAGCAATTTCTGCAGGTGAGAATTTCATTCTGTGATTAGTCGAATTTTGATTCTTAAAGTCAACACAGCAGAACAGAGGGTGTCGTGCTAATGACTGTTTACTTAGGTTATAATCATGCTTATTCACATATGATTAATCACTAGGTATACAGTGAATCTATAAAAGCTAAGGACGTATAGTACCAAGACATAATCATGCTTCATTGTTACCCTGGAGCCTAATGTACTTGGTACCAGTTTGATAGGATAGTTTCTCTCAATTGTCAGATATAGCAAAAGAGTTAAAAATTTTGTCTATTGAACTATTAGATTTATTCTAAGAAAGATATTATTTTCTCTCAATAGAACTTGAAGACTTGGATCAAAATGTATTGTGGAGATTACGTGAGTATAACAATCTGTTCTCTGAAATCATTGAAAAATTTTATTGCTCTTGTGTTGTCATCATACATGCTGTGACCCATTTCTCTTTACTGGTAGAAATTAATCTGAGGTGAAGGTAATTTATTTGTAATTCTGGTGTTATTTGCAGTGTATATGAAGTGTACAAAATGAAGATTAAAATACAAAAAATTATCAGTTTCTTTCCCATAATTTTAGGCCTTTCAGGACAAAATAATTTGTCTTTTATCTCTTTGTGAGACTCTGTAGATTATATACTTGCTCATAGCTGTTACACAAGACATAAAATTGCACACTATCTCCTGACTGCATTAAAAACAAAAATGTGAGTTGTTCAGAAGATTCATGGCACTATTTTGGTAGGTTTGTATTTTCACAAGACAGTCTGCAACTGCATGAAGTAACGACATAGCTTTATCATTTAGAAACATCAGGGTTTGTTCATAATGTGAAAAATATTTTAAAGGGAAGAAATGCTACATCTACAAGGCCCATAACACAGGAAAAGCTATCAATTATTGTTTCCCATCAATAAATTGTAGCAATATATTAAATGGCTGCATTAGGGCTCTTCAAGAAAATAAAAGTTCATACTGCAATTTTAAAGCTCCATTCTGAAAGCTACTGCAGTTACCATCTTATTACAGCGAAATGCCAAATTCTTTTCAGCACATGTAATACTGATAATTATAGAATAGAATAGAACAAACCAGGTTGGAAGAGACCTTCAATATCATTAAGGACTTCCATATCCTTTTAATTATTTTTAACAGGAATAATGATTCACTCCTTTCAAATGCTCTTTGCACTACCAGTAAATTTAAAGATCAATATATAATTTTCTGAAGAATAACCATTTTTTCCTTACTTATCTAGAAATATAATTGTACTAATTATTCCAATCACATCAGTAAAGCATTTCTTCCTATGAAATTCTATTGCATATGTTTGTTTTTCTAAAGTATTAGGTATTGAATGGGTTCTACTAAAGTGTTTGGTTTTCAGCAGTTTGGGATCTTTCATTCTTTATTAGACTAGTTAAGAACTGAAAAGGGATTTCCTTCTTTGTTTCTCATTTTCTCTTTTAATTCCTATGTATAATATATTCGTGACAATCAAAGAACGCCACCTGACAAAGCTAATAGATCCATTTCAGCTGGAGAAGTCAAGAAATTCAGTTTCTTTTCTTCTAATGATTTGAGACCAATTCTATTTAAATAATTGTTACTACATTTGCATGTAGTATGTTGCCTGGTATTAACAGTAATACATTATTAAAAAAATTAGATAATTTCTTTTGTTTTAAAGTCACTAAAACTGGTAATTATTCCATTTGTAATAATAACAGAATAGTATTATATATTTTAAAAAAAAACACGCACATAAAATCTTAACTATGAGAGATGTTTACACCAGCTATTTTAGGCATAATTTAATGTAATTGTTCTCTATTATTCAACTATTAGGATTGTTTCAGCAAAGAGGGAACTTAAATTCCTAATTTTGATCCTCTAAATCACATCAAAATATTCCAGAATAAATTATGTGAATACTGCCTTTCTAGTCCCTCTGCTTCTAAATATATAAACACACACTGATTACTGATTAGCCCTTCCCCTCCTCACCCTCTTTCCACCCCCCCATAATCATAGAAGTAAGAGGGCAGAAAAGCAATCCCAAACAGCAAGGTACATACTGATCTCAGCAATGACATAAAAACCAGATTACAGGCTTTCTCTGAAAAGTATTGTGATAAATTCTCAAGTTGGGTAAACTTGTATTCTTTATTCCCATTTCCATTTGTTGTGGGATAGGAAAGCAGAGAAATTAGGGATTTGTATGAACTAGCTCACAAGATCCCAACCGGTGGAGCAGACTTCCCTGCTGAGTCACCCAGCCAGAATGGAGACATGTAGTGTGGAGCCCATGCAAATGTTGCCTCCCAGAAGTCTGCTAGTTCCTGTAGATAAAGTTGGTCATGGAGCAGTGGCAGCTTTCTCAGATAAGACTCAGAAAGAAAACACTAGAAAAATCATTCTTTCTGTCAAGTCATGAGCAAGAAAGCAGCACTTACATGTGACTGAGTGGTTAGGTCATCACATTAATTTCTTGTGTTCTATACTTAAATACAAGGTTAGGCTGAGAACAACACTTAAAAGCACACTTGAGACTTAAAGATATTTTTCAAGGAATCCCCCAACATTAATATGCCATTGACTCAGATAAGAAACATTAAAAAAAGAATTGTAGGTATTACTTTCAAATTTTACTTGTTTGTTTTATATATATATATATATATATATAAAAAAAATCTCCTTTATATTTTATTTTGCCCATATTGGTAATTGTACATGTTATGTATGAACAACTGTAGAGGATGGAGTCCACCAAGATCAGGAATGAAATGGACAAAATATTAACAGCAGCATTTCTACCAGTTTCAAGAATTCATGGCAACATCATTATCAGATTACATGCAGATTATGGTACCCCACAGAATCACAGAGGAAAAACTGCCAGGAATTAGATACGACAGCATTTGTGACCTCTCTAAAATACATATACAGGGGGAAATGGGAGGCTCTGGAGAAAGAATTTACTATATTTAAAAGTATTCCTTCGTATTATTCAAATTAAATGTAACACATACAATAAACTTACAATGAATCAATATACTTTTTTTTTAAATGAAACTGCATATGAAAGATATATTTTCAAAAGTATAGCTCATAGCATGTAGTTAGCTAATAAAGTGAGCATTTTATTTTACTAAATATTCTGTATAGGAAACATTCAGACCAAGGAGTCTGAATGTTTGTTATCAGCAGAATGACTTACTGAACAAATATTATTAGAAGGTTGTTCTCACTTTAGATTATTTTTTTCCATCACAAGACTGAATTGCTTGAACTTTATACACCATAATTTGATAAAAGCAGTCTCAGATTTTACCAACAGGCCCTTTTCAATCCCTTTAATTGTTTTGATTCATCCCACTAGCATGACAGAAGTCTGTTCTGTCTGCACAGCTGTTTTGGAATCCGTTCTTTTCAAAAAAGTTAAATACACATATGCAAACGGGCAGAAATATGTACAAAGAACCCACCTGGACCACCTCTGTGAAAACAGATCTTTTTTCTTTTATTTTTTGTAGATGAGAGTACCTTGACATCAAAAAGATTAAAATCCTTCAAGTCCAAAATCACTGAATCTAGAGATTTGTTTACCTTACCTTTATGTGCTCGGATACTTCAGCTTGGATACATCTTTTGTGTTAGGATGCTGCAGGGGGAAAAAAGAAAAAAGAAAGTATAAGAACCATTCCTCCAAGCTCACATACAGCATCTGTTATAAGAAAGGCCAAATTGTTCTTGGAAATAACTTTCCATGGCTGCTTTTTGAAGGCATTTTCTTTCTAATGCAGAAAGCCCTGCCATGTTGAATACTGTGGTTGCAAGACTGCTCTAGCAAAATGGTGTGTGTGTGATAAGGGATGCTAGAATCCAGCTACCAAAAGCCATTCAATTTGTGGAATTCTTCATGGTCACTCAGTGACCATACAAACCATTTCCTCAAAGGAGATGACCTACACATCATCTTGTGTAAAACAAAACCTTGCCATCTTTGACAAAGTTATGTACATTTACACCAACTGAGCACCTAGTTCTTATTTCTTCTTTACACTTTTTAGATTAGTATTTCCTTGATGCAATATTTAAATATCCTCTCCCCCTTCTCCCCCCCCTTTCCCCCCCCTTTTTTTTTTTTTTTAATTTCAGTAATTACCACATTTAATGTGAAAGAGCTGAATAATAAGCTGCTTGCACTGACTCTGCTTTGATTACAGATACTTGGAAGTTCATCTCTGAAGCTCCAATGTATGCTGACAAACCTTTGGAAAGGTGTAACTACATTTACAGACTGGTGTATTTCAGCACCTTAGTCAATTAGGTTTTTTGTACTCCAGCAAACTTCTGAATCACTTTTATTTGAAGAAGGCAGACAAAGAACACTGCCTTGAATTTTGGTATTGAGTACACAGTAGCTAATTACAGATAAATAATTAAAATGGGTCTTTCTAACAGGAAAACTCAGACATATTAAACCCAGGATCAGAAAAAGCAGTAAAGGCTGGACTGCCTTTTGCCCAGATAATGTTAAGAAAGTGAAAGATGCGATCAGTGCAATTGTAGCCTCCACTCTGCCTGTACTAAAGCCACTGTTCTGCTGATCCTATTATCTTGAATTCTTTTCCCTTTATTCTGTACACTGATTTTTGTCATTTTCTTATTGCTCTGGTTGGGCTCATCAGCAATGTTTTTTACATTATTTCTATATAGGGTAGCTTCTGATAAAAGCATAGATTGGATCTCCTCTCCTTTCACACACACCCCTCACCCCTCCATCCCCATTTTTAAGATGATCATCACAGTAATTCTTGATGCTCTGTCTCATAGCAGTTGCCACCTCATGTTTTCTATTTTGCAGAGGAAACTCTAATGATTCTGTGAGGTTCTATTTACTTTGATTTATAATGTGCTCTCTGGTCCCGTAAAATATTTTCAACCAATCCTCAGAAGTGACTGTAATGTGATTTCTGCCTCCAAGCATGGGAATCTGATGGTGGTACCAGTGCTATGGTCTTCCTAATAATTCATCCTGATCAATAGGGAGCAGTTGCTTGATTTACTGAGAACCCCATTGGACATTTCATTCACTAGAGGGTGTTGAAAGGTCTATTTCTTCTCTATGTAGGCAGCTGTTTTTCTCTCACGTAAATTTCACTTGATGTTGAGGATCTTCTAGTAGATATTTGGAATAATTAAATGTATTTTTTAAAATAAAGTAAGAAAGGTGGTTGTAGCCAGGAGGGAGTTGGTCTCCTTAATCGTAGGAAGGGTCTACAGAGGGACTTTGAGAGACTGGATTGATGGGCTGAGGCCCATTTTATGAGGTTAAAAACGGTGAAGTGCATCTGAGTCCAAACAATCCTACGCAGTGCTGCAGGCTTGAGGAAGAGTAGTTGGAAAGCTGCACAGTATAGAAAGACCTGGGGGTGTTGATCGACAGTAAGCCATCAGTGTACCCAGGTGGCCAAGAAGGCCAAAATTCCTCACTTGTATTGGGAATAGTGTGTCCAGCAGGACAAGGGAAGTGACTGCCCCTCTGTACTCAGCACTGGTGAGGCTACACCTGAGGTACTGTGTTCATTGTGGGGCCCTCACATGCTCCACTGAACTGCTGCAGCAAGGCCAGAGAAGGGCAATGAAGCCGATGAAGAGTCTGGAGAACAGGTCGTATGAGGAGTGGCTGAAGGAACTGGAGTTTAGCCTGGAAAAGAGATGGCTGAGAGGTGACTTTATCATTCCCTGCAATTACCTTAAAGAAGGTTGGAGTAAGGTAGGTGTTAAGTCTCTTCTCCTCAGGATGAAAGGAAATGGCCTCAAGTTGCACCAGGGAAGGTTTAGAATGGATATTAGAAGAAATTTCTTCACTGAAAGGGTTAGAAAACACTGGAGTAGTCTCCCTGGGGAGGTGGTTAAATCCCCATCCTTGAAGGTGTTTAAAAGACACAGAGATGTGGTGCTATGGGACATGGTTTAGCATCAGACTTGGTAGACTTAGATAATCATTGGACTTAATGATCTTAAAGGTCTTTTCCAACCAAGATGATTCTGTGATTCTCAGATTTAATGAAAGATTATGTAGTTTTAAGTTGAGCTACAATAATCTCCTGTACTGAAAGACAAATCTGGAGGTTGTGGCTGGCATTTTGTTTTGCAAAGATTTGTTATAATCTTTTCACGTTTCAGAAGCATATGTAGTTACAAAATTATTTGCTCACCATTCCTCATGAAAATGAGGAAATACATCAAAGCAATACTCACCTTGGAAAGTGGGGACTCTGCTTCCAGAACCAAGGGCCCAGGATGCAAAATCATGTTTTGCCCCAAAACTATACAGGGTTTGCATGCTAAACGCACTACCTGGCAGCAGTGTTCATCATTGTACAAATTGAGGTAGCAAAGTAGTAGAGGCATTTAACAACTGACTGAAATTACAACAGATTGAATTTTGATCACAGAGCAGGCAACTACATGGAAATAGGTTGTTCCCTTCCATTATCTTTGGTTAGAGAATTTCTATGGCCCTGTTATGAAGCAAGACATTTTTAGGCAGATGAGCTGGCCAAGCCGCTCTCCATCATTTTTCAGCAGTCATGGCACACTGGAGACATCCCAGAAGACTGGAAGCTGGCCAACGTGGTGCCCATCCATAAGAAGGGCCGGTTGGAAGAGCCGGGGAATTATAGGCCTGTCAGCCTGACCTCAGTGCCAGGCAAGATTATGGAGCAGGTCATCTTGAGTGCGATCACACAGCACTTACAGGATGGCCAGGGGCTCAGGCCTAGCCAGCATGGATTTAGGAGGGGCAGGTCCTGCCTGACCAACCTGATCTCCTTCTATGATCAGGTGACCCGCCTGGTGGATGTGGGGAGGCCTGTGGATGTGGTCTACCTGGACCTCAGCAAGGCCTTTGACACCGTCCCCACAGCAAACTCCTGGCCAAGCTGGCAGCCCATGGCTTGGGCAGGAGCACACTGCGTTGGGTTAGGAACTGGCTGGAGGGCCGAGCCCAGAGAGTAATGGTGAATGGCACCACATCCAGCTGGCGGCCTGTCACTAGTGGTGTGCCCCAGGGATCAGTACTGGGCCCCATGCTCTTCAACATCTTTATTGATGATCTGGATGAGGGCATTGAGTCCATCACCAGTAAATTTGCAGATGACACCAAGCTGGGGGCAGGCAGAGAGGCTTTGCAGAGGGACCTCGACAGGCTGGACAGATGGGCAGAGTCCAACGGCATGAGATTTAACACATCCAAGTGCCAGGTTCTGCACATTGGCCACAACAACCCCAGGCAGCGCTACAGGCTGGGGTCAGAGTGGCTGGAGAGCGGCCAGGCAGAGAGGGACTTGGGGTGCTGGTCGATGGTAGGCTGAACCTGAGCCTGCAGTGTGCCCAGGCAGCCATGAGGGCCAATGGCATCCTGGCCTGCATCAGGAACAGTGTGGCCAGCAGGAGCAGGGAGGTCATTCTGCCCCTGTACACTGCACTGGTTAGGCCGCACCTCGAGTCCTGTGTCCAGTTCTGGGCCCCTCAGTTTAGGAAGGATGTTGACTTGCTGGAACTTGTCCAGAGAAGGGCAACGAAGTTGGTGAGGGGTTTGGAACACAAGCCCTATGAGGAGAGACTGGGGGAGCTGGGGTTGCTTAGCCTGGAGAAGAGGAGACTGAGGGGTGACCTTATTGCTCTCTACAACTACCTGAAGGGAGGTTGTAGCCAGGCAGAAGTTGGTCTCTTCTCCCAGGCAGCCAGCACCAGAACAAGAGGACACAGTCTCAGGCTGCGCCAGGGCAGGTTTAGGCTGGATGTTAGGAGGAAGTTTTACACAGAGAGTGTGATTGCCCATTGGAATGGGCTGCCCGGGGACATGGTGGAGTCACCGTCACTGGAGGTGTTCAGAAGGAGATTTGATAGGGTGCTTGGTCGCATGGTTTAGTTGATTAGGTGGTGTCGGATGATAGGTTGGACACGATGATCTTGGAGGTCTCTTCCAACCTGGTCTATTCTATTCTATTCTATTCTATTCTATTCTATTCTATTCTATTCTATTCTATTCTATTCTATTCTATTCTATTCTATTCTATTCTATTCTACTAGGGTTGATTGAACATCTGAGTGTAGTTACGAGTACTGCTATTGCAGGGAGTGATATAGTCACCTCTCAGCCTCTCAGCTAGGGTGTGTTTGGGGGCTTAACCCTTCAGGACACAGGTGCATGGATTGTCTCTACAGGACTTGCTTCAGAGAGGGACAGACAGCACTGCAGCATCCAAGAATCAATCCCTGTCTCCACTGAACTATCTACCTATCCATTTCCCTGGTTTTGCTTCCACAGTAAATATCACACAGAAGTCAAACAATTTGATACCGTGCAAAAAGAAAATAATAATAATAATAATAATAATAATAATAATAATAATAATAATAATAATAATAATAATAAAGACCACATCACTCTGCAACCTGCTTTAGGTGAACTTGCTTTAGGAATCCACCTTTAGAGCATTCATTAAGTTAGTAACTTATTTCTGGTTTTAGTGCAAGTATCATAAATGCTGAAAAAAATCAGTGATTTGGTAGTTCATTTCGTGACACCACAAACCTAAATGCATTAAATACTTCGAGACAACTAATCTTTACAGTAATTGAGCCTGTTCAAAGCTGATGTGAGGATGAAGACCCACAAAATAAAGGCACAGGTCCCATATGTCCTCCACACCATCACCCTTCTGAGCAGTGAGAGCTGTGGCAAGTTCAGAGAGCACTTTAACTGAAAGCCAGATATGCTTGTGCTTTCTACCTTTGGTTTAAAGTGAAGGCTCAAAGTCTTTGAATCATGTTATCTGTTACTTGTGTCCACTTGCATCCTGCTAATCTTTATAATTATTACCCTCTAAATGTTTTCTGGTTTAGCAACCCTAACACTTACTGATATGCTGGGGTTTGGATTTGTTTTGGTTTTTCTCTCTCAAGTTCTTACGACTTTTTATATGCCACAGATATTTTTGGAAGCATAAATCACAGCCAGAAAGCTAAATCTACTTTTTTTCTTAAATCATAGTATATATAAATAGATATCTTTCATTCTGCATTCTAACAGTGTCTTCCAGGACTTCTGTCCATAACAATTTTATTAGTAATCTTTGGAGTGGTTTGTCCAGCTAACCAGCTATTTCTTTTTCCTGAGCTGTGGAGAATGATAATTTAACTAAGGTCAGTATTGTTTGGCATGCTAGCAAGTTGGGGGAAAAGTGAAGCCTCCTGTGCCATTTGGCCAAATGGCAGTCAAATTCCACACTGCTGCAAATGGCAGATGCCTAGGAAGCTTCTGGTGAATGACATTTGAAGAAGTATATGCAGTGTAAGTACTGGGATGTCATGTGGATATAAACTCTCAATTTCTGAGGTTAGCATCTGCAGGGCCTTACTCAAGATATATGCTAAGTGACAAATGAGGCCCAGGGTACACAGACAATTCCCATGCTGACAAAGGAAGACAGGATGGAGCATATCTTAAGGATGAGTCAGCAACAAAAATGGGCATAGTCTTACTGTCTTCTCTATGTCCAATACTTATATATCTCTTTTTTTTTTTCCTCATTATTTTCCTGACTTACTTAATAAGTAAAAAAGTTTCTATGTATTTTATGTTCAGTTGTAACAACAGAACCTTGTATTTAAATGATGGACATGAAATTAAGTATCACTGAAAACGAACTGACAGTAATTTAATCAGCTGCAAAGTAACTAGAAAAATGGTGTGGCCTTCTACATGACATACCAGAAAGCTATCTCATGCTTAGCAGTAACATCCTGTCTTTAAAAAATAACTAGATTTATAACAACTTATGTATCTTATCTGTCATTTTCTCACAAGTTCTTTCAAATTAGAAATACAATGAGAAATACCACAAATACTGAAAAACAGCAGGGATATCATGGATTAACATTGAAAGATAATAATTTCAGAAAAAGGTTTGGGAAAGAGAAGACACAAAAAATGTGGTTACATTTTAATGAAGGGTGGTAAAAAACACAGGTATTAAAATTTTACTGTTTTCCAGGCCTAACTCATACTAAGGGTAGCTTCCTCAAGGGTTTACTGCAAGTGTACATTCTGTTTCATAAATTTTAAATTTTGCATCCTGCTCCCCATGAAGCAAAGACAATTTAATGTATTAAATTGACAATTTACGTACACAGTGTTAACAGATGAAAAGCACTTCAATTAAAGGCTACTTTCTCCTTTAGCAGATACAAGGAACGATTTTTCCTGCTCCAAATTTTAATCCTATTACGGATGCCCAGTTGCTAGGAGGAGCCCTACAGGGAATTAGTAAGTATCTTGACTGATTCTAAAACATAAAATATCACATTAGGTATCATAATGTGACGCACTACAGTGTCCAAATAAATAATGCAGCTGCATTTACACGAATTAAGATTAATCTAAACCCTACAACAACACTTACAGTAATAAAAGCTTTTCTTGAGAAAGTAAGTTAGAAACCCCAGAATTGTGTGCTATACCGCTACAGTGAAGGCCAACAAGGGAAAGGATTTTAATTGTAACTTCAACAATTATTACCAGAGACTCTTAAGGTTTGAATCACCCATCTAGAAGTTTTAAAAAAAAATAATTAAGGGATCATAAAGTTTAAAGAATTTATTTATAAAATTTCAGCCTATTAAAAAAAATTTTTTAATTGTTCACCAAAGAATTTTCCACTGTATATTTCTGTTTTCTGGTTGAGCATCATCGATACTGCTGAGAGTAAGAATATTGATTTTTGTATTATTTCTTTAACTCTCTGAAACATTTTCCTCACACTAAAATTGTTTTCTGTATCAGAATCTTTATGCCCCTTGGGCTTTTCACAAGGTTATACATCACAAAATCTTGTGTTCTGTTTTCAGTTTCTGTAATGGAAATGTGAGGACTCATACTGAATGTCAAATGAACCACAAAGAGTATTATTGATCAAGAGGAATCTGAAGTACCTTTTTGATTAAATTGGCTACAGATGAAAAGTTTTAAACATCCTACTGAACTTCAAACCGTACTTTTAATGCAATGCTGCTAACATGGAAATGCAGATATTATTTTCTTCATTAAATACTGTAAATACAGGTACCTTAACCTTACTTTCACTTTACCTATCAAAGTACATGGAAAAATTGCAAGGACAATTGGCAAAATAAAAAGTTCAGCTTCAGAGGAATCTAAGTGTCCATAACCTTTACAATCACTGACATCCTGACCCCAAATCTTGCACACAACATTCATTCTTGTGAGAAAGCTTTCAGTCACACATGCTCTGCTACTGATATCCAGCGGTATTACACCAATTAATAAAGTTGTTTACATTTTTAAATATTTTCTGAATCCTTCTTAGCTTTTTACTGTAGAAACTATATAAACTGCACAGACACCTAGTCATAATTATTTTCTGGAAAGTAAAAACAGATTCCTATGCAGAATTTCAGAAACAATTCCATTTTATGAGTTTGATGGAAATGAATCAGACTGATGTTAAATCAATGTCTTGCTGAAACACTAGCACAATTGTGACTACATAATCCAGAACAGAGAGAACAAAACCTGATGTATACTGAGGAAATACAGATTTCCTCTGACAATTAAAAAAAAAAAAAGAAAAGAAACTATTCAATGTCCAATTATGTTTGTGTCAAAATGAGACCTGTCAGTCCGTCAGTTCTATATTATATAATAAAATCTGCCTAACAAAGCTGTAGCAGGTACAGAATGTATATCTGTAACATTATATGTATATATACATGCATCTGTATAACAACAACTGGTAGAAACTCGAGAGACTACCCTATTCCATTCAGATCCAGCTGATTCCCATGCTTTTCAGCCTAATGCATGTCTGCTGCAAGTGTGATAAAGTCAATTGATTTACATTTGGAGATACAAGCGTGATGGAATGTCATTAAAATGCTCAGCATCCTGAAATTGCAAAAGCCAACTTTAAGGATGGAAAGCCATTATTTTAAATGATAAAATAATTTTCAGAATATGTTAATCATTATCTCCTTTTTTCATAAGCCATAAATACTGATTCATTATAGAAGTTTAGAAGCATGCTCTAACCATCAAGCAACAGATCATAAGTAACTTTCCACAAAATGCTCTTGGAAATTGGTTAAAATAGTATATTTTTTTAAACTTCATAACTTACTTTATATAATTCCTCTGAAAACACATAGCCCTAGTTTTTCAGCAAATAGTCTGACCATAAATTGCCATCCCCATGAAAGAAATCCTTAATCCTGAAATGACAATTTAATCAATATCAACGGTACATATAGCATGACTTCCCAGGCTCACTGGCAAATTCTGCCAATGTGCCTAGTTCTGAATAGATGAAAGTCTACCTTTTATTGATGGTTTCAAACACATTGAACTTGAGAGATGGTGATGCATCAAATAATAACAAACTACTTCACTTTTTGTTAGAATTACACCAGCAAATAAAAGGTACATAAGAGCAGCAGATACAACTGACAGTGGTAAATAACAGTAGGGTATTAATCTGCAGATCTTTTTTTTTTCAAGAAATTAGGTTAATATTCTTGAATAAAATATGAATAATCACAAACAGAAGTAAATGACAATACTTTTAAAAGTGTGCCATGTTTCCTTTACAGCCTGTGAAAAAGATGTGTTGATTGATGTCCTAACGCAGCGTTGCAACTCACAGAGGCTCATGATTGCTGAGGCGTACAGAGACATGTATGGCAGGGTATGACAGAGCCATTTTATACTTCCATTACTGCAGCTGGTCAGCCATTCTCTCAACACTGGACATCTTTGAGATTCATCTGGATAGGATGATGGGCCATCTTACCTAGATCTTGATTTTGACAAGAAAGTTCAGACCACATGACCCTTAAAATCCCTTCCAACATGGTATTACACAATTCTATGATTCTATGAATCCTATGTGGTCTATTGGCTTGTCTATCTGGTGTCATCTCATCCAAACTACTAGAAGAAACACATACTATTTAAAGAATATTTTTCTTAATGTTAGCCAGAATTCATCTTTGACAATTCATCTTCATTCATTCACAGAGAAAACGACTAACACTTTATTTAAGCTGTCTTCATAAACTGTGACCATTGAAATAATCCTGTCTACACATTTTCTTTTTCTTTTCAAGGATCTGATAACAGACCTAAAAGAGAATCTCTCTCATCACTTCAAAGAAGTCATGGTTGGCTTGATGTATCCACCTGCCTCCTATGATGCCCATGAGCTCTGGCACGCCTTGAAGGTTCTTGTCAAATTCAGAATTACTTAGAGCTGCAGTCACTACTTACAGTATTAAACATATGTTAAATTTGTAATTTTTTACATTTAAATGGTTGATAAACTGCTAGAAATTCATATGCTGGAAGAGTGTACTACTACTGGATGTGGCACTTGGTGCCATGGTCTAGTCATGAAGTCTGTGGTGACAGGTTGGACTCGATGATCTTTGAGGTCTCTTCCAACCTTGGCGATACTGTGATACTGAGATACTGTGATATATAGCACACTAGGTCATTAGAAATAGTGATATATGAAGTTCATTCATTGTTATGCTAAACCCAGCTTAAATAATATCCTTGTCATGTTACAAACACAACTCATTTAACACCCATGGTAAACTTGGGAAAGGAGTAAATATTTATAGAGGGAAACGTAAGGCCTTGATCCTGTAAGCATTTATGTATGTTACAAACAAAATTAATTCAGACAGCCAGCACCACGCACTGAGCCTCCATCTCTGAAAATACCAATATTTCTTTAGCAGAAAATGCCTTTACATAAACACCTACAAATTACTCAATGACAAAGTAATGAGCACTCCTTGTGATTTCCTTTTCTTCCCAGGGCCTGACCATGCACTCCTTAAACAATTGAACTTTCGAAACAAACAAAAACATTTCTTTAAAGATCATATAATTAAATGTTGAAATTGATTCCCACAGGGTACTGTGAAGGCCAGATGCACAAATCAATTCATAAAGAACTTCAATAAATTCTTAGGAAACAGGTCCACTGTTGAGTATTGATAATAATAATCCTTGGCAAATTCTCAGGAAAGTCCTAAATTGCAAATTCCTGGATGATGGTAATATGTATTGGAGCTCAACTGTGTTTTCCTTTTCTTCCCATGAATATTTGCTGCTGTCCACCATCACAAATAAGACAGATTATATGACTCTGAGCAAGGTGATCTCACATATTTTGCGAATTCTCTCACCAAAAAAAATTACAAGAGAGAGAAAATATTATCACTGTTTTATATTTCTCTTCAGACACTTTAATGCACTTTTTAGAACTACTGATATATTTTTAATTACAGTTGGCATGAAAAGGATTGTAAAATATCATTGTTATCACTGGAATCATGACTTTTATTGAAATCATTGACAACATTGGGACAGTTATATTTTTTCCTAAATCGAAAGTTAAACTTTCTTATAGTATACTGTCTTGATCTAGATTCATAGCATACTGTCTTGATCTAGATTCATAGCATACTGTCTTGATCTAGATTCATAGTATACTGTTTTGATCTAGATTCATATGATCAAATTAAAAAACAGGCCATATGTGTCTCCCAGCTCAGACTCAATGTCATGGTCTCCCATTATTCCAAATGCAGAATACTCAGCAACACTGCATATAGAATCATAGAATCATAGAATCAGTCAGGGTTGGAAGGGACCACAAGGATCATCTAGTTCCAACCCCCTGCCATGGGCAGGGACACCCTACACTAGATCACGCTGGCCAGAGCCTCGTCCAGCCTGGTCTTAAACACCTCCAGGGACTGGGCCTCAACCACCTCCCTGGACAACCCATTCCAGGGCTTCACCATATGTGTTCATGCATATCTGTGGAGCTTCTTTAAACATCAAGTTCCACAGTAGACATTATAGATCATAACATTTTAAACAGACAGATAGATAGACAGATAGACAGAAAGATAGATAGATAGATAGATAGATAGATAGATAGATAGATAGATAGATAGATAGATAGATAAAAGAAGATAGAAGCACAATATAATAGTTGTGCTCACATCTACTTCAGCTTACCTGAACACTTGCTGGAGATGTGTGCTCCATATTTGCATATGATTTTTCTACATTCTTAGTGAAACTGCAATTCTTCCCATTCTGTTTCTGGCAACACTAGTCTTGCATTATTCCCCACTTGTTAATGTACACGCTGAAATGCAGATTCAGAAAGAATATATTTTAAATACAGGGTTCTACTACTAACTTAAAGTCATTGTCTAGTGAAACAGGTGTACTATGCAAAGTGCACTCTGCATTGCTCCAGCAGGAACTGCTATTCTTCTGTTACTTCTGATAAGCACAGCATTGCTTTTTTCTAAAAGCTACGGTTTCTACTAACATCTTTTCATATTTCCTTCTTTCCACACAGGGAGTAGACACAGAAGAAAAATGTCTAATTGACATATTAGCCTCAAGATCAAATATGGAGATCTTCCAGATGAAAGAAGCCTACCTAATGCGTAATATTTTTCACAAGTAGCAGATGTGCTATACGTGCTCTGGATTATTAGCAGACCTGAACAGACTGCACTACAAAAATAACTTCTCTGTATTAGTCCGTTCCCTTTCCCCTGCTTTCCCATAACTATGTACAAAAGGCTGAAGCAAAACGTTCAAAGTCAAAAATACATCACAGAATTTGTAAGATGTATTGCTACCTATCACATCTGACGTATCTGGGAGCCATATGTGGGGATTTTCAGAAGCTTTTGCACACTTTATTCAAAAACAGTATGTAAGCTGTTTTCCTTGAAAGAAGTGGTTACTGACACTGGACACTGCTCACTTCCTTGAAGGGTCATTTCCAAGTACCCCATCACCACACAGCAGCAGAAGCAGTGTGGCTGTACCCATGGTGGGTTGACAGGCTGGACAGATGGGCAGAATCCAACAGCATGAGATTTAACACATCCAAGTGCCGGATTCTGCACATTGGCCACAACAACCCCAAGCAGTACTACAGGCTGGGGTCAGAGTGGCTGGAGAGCGGCCAGGCAGAGAGGGACCTGGGGGTACTTGGTGATTGTAGGCTGAACATGAGCCTGCAGTGTGCCCAGGCAGCCAAGAAGGCCAATGGCATCCTGGCCTGCATCAGGAACAGTGTGGCCAGCAGGAGCAGGGAGGTCATTCTGCCCCTGTACACTGCACTGGTTAGGCCACACCTCAAGTACTGTGTCCAGTTCTGGGCCCCTCAGTTTAGGAAGGATGTTGTCTTGCTGGAACGTGTCCAGAGAAGGGCAACAAAGCTGGTGAGGGGTTTGGAACACAAGCCCTATGAGGAGAGACTGGGAGAGCTGGGGTTGCTTAGCCTGGAGAAGAGGGGACTGAGGGGTGACCTTATTGCTCTCTACAACTACCTGAAGGGAGGTTGTAGCCAGGCAGAAGTTGGTCTCTTCTCCCAGGCAGCCAGTACCAGAACAAGAGGGCACAGTCTCAGGCTGCGCCAGGGCAGGTTTAGGCTGGATGTTAGGAAGAAGTTCTATACAGAGAGAGTGATTGCCCATTGGAATCGGCTGCCTGGGGACATGGTGGAGTCACCTTCATTGGAGGTGTTCAGGAGGAGATTTTATGGGGTGCTTGGTTGCATGGTTTAGTTGTTTAGGTGGGTTGGATTGGTTGATGGGTTGGAAGCAATGATCTTGAAGGTCTTTTTCAACCTGGTGTATTGTATTGTATTGTATTGTATTGTATTGTATTGTATTGTATTGTATTGTATTGTATTGTATTATGAGGCAGTAGCTGAGGGCCCCAAGGAGGACAGAGCCACCTGGCAGGGCCAAGAGAGACCTGTCAGACCCATGACTAGGTCAATGTAGAACCCTGCACAGGTTACTGTGAAGTAATCACCATAGAAAATAGACAAGTATTTGCACCTTACTTATTCAGCCTTTGCTTGCCAACCTTTAATAGCACTATTCAGAGCATGCTGTCTTGTGATTTAGATTATGTTTTTGGTTTAACAGAATATAATAATGATCTTCAACAAGATATTGATTCTGAGACTTCAGGTCACTTCAGGGATACACTCATGAACCTCGCTCAGGTACTGTAAGAACAAGTTGTGTAACTTACATTTCTAAAAACTTCACAGTAACTTCTGTCACTGTTGGAGAAGGCTTACATTTTAAGGTGACTGTGGTTAAAGCTTGTTCAGTAGGACCACGCTTTTGAACAAGAGATGGGGGAAAGCTGAAGAGAACTTGTTTCATCTGCTTTGAATTTGGCTTTCAGATGGTGGCAAAGGTCAACAGACTATTTTATTGATTAAGTCCCTAGATATTCCTCTGCTCAGTCTGTCTCATCTCAAAAGGAGCCTTCCTGAATGAACAAATAAGATTTTCTTTTTAAAAACTCTGCTTTCTCTGATGTTAGAATATATGGTTCATAATCCAGTCTAAGAATTATGTAACAATGAAGCTATACCCACATTCGACTCTGAAAGAAAGTATTAAATAGTTCTCTGGTTTAAACATTATGGGTTTTGTCTATATTAATTCACAGTATTTTTGCATGCACTTGTTACTAGGAATTCCACTGTGTGAAATTTGTACAATTTAACTAAAATATCAAATCGTATTTTTAACAGGAAAGAGCTACAAATTAGTCATTCTACAAGCTGACAGCAAATATGCAATTTTAATCCTCCCTTTCACATATAGGGTAAAATGACTGTAAATTTTAAACTAAATTGCTTCAAACATGTATCATTAAGGCAGTGATTACATGCAGCTTGAGATTGTTAAGAGTTTTGCAACCAAGGGTGATTTGTATCTTACGTGATGACTACAGTTAAAAAAAACCAACAAAGCGTAAATTTACAATTATTTTATTTTTCTAACAACTCTAGCTTGATTTGTGTAACTGAAAATCTATTCAATGTATGGGGAAATTGGAAGTATTCTTCTCTTGTTTATGTATCAAAGTTGTTAAAAATTTCCTAGCCTTGGATCTTAATTTTAGACAGTGATTATGAGCAGTCAAAATCTCTGTTATTTGATGTATTTGGTCCTATAGTTTGCAGATTGATAAGAAATAATTAGTGAATGGTAAATGATACTCTCATACTTTTTCTTTATATACTATATATTATAGTAAGCAATATAACATCCATAGTACTGGAAATTGTGGTGGGATGGTGGCAGCAAGGTAAAAGCTTATTTAGAATGGGACTGAAAATAGGGTAGGGTTATCCACTTCCTCCCGTTTTTTCTCTCTCTCACAAGACCATTTCTCATTCCAGAGTTCCTCTTCTTAGAGGAAATGAAGTCATAACCTGACAAATTGGAATATATTTTCCACAATTGTGAATTCAACCTTTGAATACATTGTTCCAATCTAAAAGCCCACATATGTTATCTTAAGAAATGAAACACACCTTCATAAAGAGACAACTCTATATTCCAATAGTCTTTTAGAATTTAACTTTTGAAGAAAATGTATCTTTTTTCCCCCAGGGAACAAGGATGGAAGGATATGCAGATCCTTCTACAGCTGCTCAGGATGCAATGGTAAATATAGTCAGATGTGAGCATCTCAAACATTAAAAAAAATAACAAATACAAACATTAAAAATTTATTTAAGACTTAAAATCTTTTGTATTTTCCCCCTTTTTTTCTGGTATACTAGATTCTGTGGGAAGCATGTCAGCACAAAACAGGAGAACACAAAAATATGCTGCAAATGATCCTCTGCAACAAGAGCTACCAGCAGCTGTGGATGGGTAATTCAGCAGTTCAGCTGTTTGAACACAGATTGGAAAGGAGAAATCTGATTTGCTAATAAGCCGTGGTTTACATACCAAAAAGCTCAGTGTGCAGCAGGGTATTAGCCTGAAACCTAAATGTGAATTGTTGGAGTTCTCAGACTCCCACTGATGTTAACAGGATTTTGGATGTAATGCAAAAATTAACTTTCTCTGATGACTACAGACAGCTGTAGATACAACAGACAGACATCAGGATGCCTTATGAAAAGAGAGCACGCATGACCAAAGAAAGGATGAGGCAGATTTTTCTTTAATATTTTCTTCACTTTTCCCTCACTCTTTATTATATGTGGAAACACCTTAAGAGAGGCAGCTGGAGTATTTTCAACGAATGTTTGTATGTGAAAACCCATTGCTGTGTGGAAGTTTTTCCTTGAAAGTTTCAAAGAAGGTTTTGATGGGAGCACTTCCGGATCCGCATTCACTCTCCCATAATGAGCATGCATACATCAATATATTAGTGCTGTGGTTTAGTTGATTAGATGGTGTTGGGTGATAGGTTGGACTTGATGATCTCATAGATCTTTTCCAACCTGGTTAATTCTATTCTATAGTGGGATTTTTTATTACTTTTTTTTAAAATCCATAATCAGACATGATTACAGATTGCAAGAAATTTATGTGAGATCATCCAGATCTTCAACTGCAGAAAAGAAAACTGCTGTGTCTGTTTGGTGACAACTTTGAGATTATCTTTTGCTCTGCTGTGGAAAAACAGTCTGTTTGGTGACAAATTTATCACTGTGCAGCCAGCTGTATTTATTATACCCATTTATAACAGTAGCTTGGAACTACTTTGCTGTCATGGAGCAACAAATTAATTCTTCTGTCATGACTTCTGTAAGGCTGGTGATGATACAATTAACATAATGTAAGCAATCTTCTTATGCCCTACTCTCTCTGTAACAGAGATTTGAGAACTCTACCTGTAATGTAGTCCTACGTATGTTTTGTAGTAAGCAGTGAGTTGAAAATTTTCCTCCACCTTAGTCTGGATACCTGCATTATTCAGAGAGTGTCCATGTCTAGATACTGAAATGTTAAGCACGTCATGCCATGGCTTCTTGTCACAATCTGTGAATCTCTGGCCAGTCTTAGACAAGCTGACAAAGGAAGTTGTCTTAAAGACATGACATTCTTCCCATTTTCATAAACAGAGGTTGCTAGTTAGAGAATTTACTGAAGCTTCCTGTGAAACAAAGGTTTTGCCATGCATTCATCATATACTATATACTAGAGAACCCAGAGAAAGAACATCCTGGAAGGCAGGTTTCACATCTAGATCGGCTTACCTGGGGGATATAAACATAATGAAACACCAAGAATAAATAGGGAAAACAAGTAAACTCAATAGTTACAGTACTGGGGGAAGCAGGGGGGGAAGAAAAAAGAAAGAAAGAAAAAAAAGGGTAAACTGATCATTATTAACAAATGAGAATAAAACAAGGCTGCTTTTTTTCTCCCAAGTTTTCCAGGAGTTCCAAAATATCTCTGGGCAAGACATAGTAGAAGCTATTAGTGAATGTTTTGATGGATACTTTCAAGAATTACTGGTTGCAATAGGTAATGTAAAGGTATTCCTTTATACTAATTTCTTAATAAATATCTAGTATATCATTGATGAATCAAGATTATTACTTTTCTAATATTTTTATCCATTTTACTCTCCTATAATGTGTAAATCAACTTTCAGAGCTAATTAGAAAATAATCTTAGAACTACTACTGTTTGTGTGAATCTGAAAAAGTATGTATGCAGCAATAGATTCCAACTGAGCAGAACTAGTATCTGTTCTTTATTTGATACCAAATTTTGTGTGATCAGTGATAACTGCTGTACCAACTGACTCTATGCACATTAAATAACTGGCAAAGTTTTCAGACTTTCAGTGGTATAAACAAGTTCCAAGTTTTATATGCCTTTGTTTTCTATTTATAGAATAAAGATAATAACATTTCTACCAAAAAAAGTAATGTGAGCACATTCATTGACATTTAATAAGTTCTTCAGTTCTTTGAGTACCCACCCAAACTAAGTACCAGACTTTGCAAAGTAAAAATATACTTGGTAAAACTTGTAGCTTAATTATAAGCTGAGTCATAGACAGCATTACTTAGCTGTATATTTCAAGGAGCCAAATGTCAATAAAAATTATTGTATAATAATCTTCTGCTTACCTGTTGCAACTCTTCTCTCCTAGTTCTCTGCATTCGTGACAAGCCTTCCTACTTTGCTTACAGGCTTTATACTGCAATTCATGTAAGTAATCCCTTGTCTACACATATCATAAAAAGTAGCTTCCCCATTTTTTCTTGTTTGCTTGATTATTCATGAACAAGTACTCACAAATAAGTCCATTTAACTTCTACGTTTTAAAATTGTTAGTACATACATAAATTTCACAGAATCACACAGAATCACAGAATGTTAGGGATTGGAAGGGACCTCGAAAGATCTAGTCCAACTGCCCTGCCAGAGGAGGATCACCTATACCAGATCACACAGGAATGCATCCATGCATGGTATGAATATCTCCAGAGAGGGAGACTCCATAGCCCCCTGGACTGCCTGTTCCAGTGCTCTGTCACCCTCACCACGTAAAAAGTTTTCTTGTGTTTCCATGGAACTTCCTATGCCTCAAGTTCCACCCATTGCCCCTTGTCCTGTCATTGGGCATCACCAAGATGAGCCTGGCTCCATCCTCTTGGAACTCACCCTTCAAATGTTTACAAACATGAATGAGGACACCCCTCAGACTAGCTAAAGAGCCCCAGCTCCCTCAGTCTCTCCTCAGAAGGAAAATGTTCCACTCCCTTAAACATTTTTTGTGACTCTGCACTGGACTCTTTCAAGCAGTTCCCTGTCCGTCTAGAACTGAGGGGCCCAGAACTGGCCACAATATTCCAGATGTGGACTCAGCAGGGCAGAGTAGAGGGGCAGGAGAACCTCTCTCAACCTACCAACCACACCCCTTCTAGTACACCCCAGAATGGCATTGGCCTTCTTGGGGCACATTTCAAAGCAGTGGCACCAAAGCAATAGTTATGATTTAACAGTAACAGTAAAAGCTTAAATATTTAGATGCCTTAAAAAATATTCATCAACTAACTCTGTCAATTTTTTTTAAAAATTGAAAATCTGTCTTTTATGGATAGTATCTCCCTCTGCTGTGTAGAATATGCACTTTTCTTGCTATGTGATTTTTATCTCTAGAGATTTAATAATTATCACTAAAAATTAAATCATAACTTAAAGTTACATAAAAAAAAAAGGTGATATTTTATTGTGGGACTCGGTGTATGTATGCAGGTTTTTTATCTTTGTGTGTAAGTGCTAACATGCTAAAACAAGTGAGTGCCAAGAAGAAATGTGGGGAAATGCAAAGAACCACCTACACATTTTTCCTACAAGAGGTCACTAAAGACATTTTCTTTTGGTTTTCATTCACTGGTGAAAATAATGAGGCATTATGTTATAGAAAAAATAGAGCATAATTTTTAAGGCAAAAGTGCCAGGAAATAGCAGCTAAGAAAAAAGGAGTTTCTCAAAGGTCTTGTATCAAGACCACTTTTCCAGTTAAAACCTCATTTTTAATTTTAAGAAATATCACATAGATAGTTTTATTCTATGTCATATTCAGATGATGTATGTGATGCAGGAAAAGGTTTTTCTTTATTAAGAATATACATTTGCATTTTGGTTTAATTAATATTTTAATCTATTTTCTCAAAGTGTTTTAACAAACAGATAATTCTCAAAAGAAATACAAGAATTTTAAATACCATCTGGTTTTGCAGCCAAGTTATGTCTAGATTATACAAAAAGCTTTTTAAACATTTATTTATTATGAGAAGAGGCTGAGAGATCTGGGGCTCTTTAGCCTGGTAAAGAGAAGACTGGGAGGGGATCTTCTACATGCATAAAAATATCTAAATGCTGGGGGTCATGAGGGTGGGGCTGGGCTCATCTCACTGGTGGCTAGTGACAGGACAAGAAGCAAAATATATGAACTGGAACACAGGAGGCTTCACTTGAACTTAAGGAGAAACTTCGTTCCTGGAACAGGCTGCCCAGAGAGCTTGTGGAGCCTCCTTCTCTGGAGACTTTCAAAACCTGCCTGGGTGCATTCCTGAGCAACCTGATCTAGGCGTACCTGTGTCAGCAGCAGGGTTGGACTAGATGATCTCCAGAGGTCCTTTGCAACCACTACCACTCTAAGACTGTAAGATTCTAATGCTTGAAATTGTCGTCCATAACTTTTTATATAAAAGATTTTAAGACAGACATCAAACATGTATCAGATTCTCTATATGCAGTTTTTAAATGTTATTTTTGTTGGGGGTGGTGGGGGTGGTGTTGGTTTTTGTTTGGGTTTTTTTTGGTGTGTGTAAACACGATTTCAGTGTCAATAGCTAATCAATAATCACAATTTATCTTTAAACAATCCGAATGGGTCATCAGGCATCCCAAACCTAAATCCGTTTTGATTACTTTTACAACCACTAGATGTCCCCATTCTCCACACAGTTACAGCATAAAAATATTTAGAAACCGTTAAAACACAGCTGAATACAAGCTATGTACGTTCTAAATAAATAATTTACAATCCCACTGAATTCACATTCAGCAGCAGTTGTGAAAAAAATCATTGGTTTCATTATTGTTTGAATGGACTCCACAACAGCCACAAGTGACCTATAAACTGAATACCTAAGACTACTGAGAAAAGTTCATCAGGTTTTTCTTTATAAAAATTTCAGCCCATGCGATTCAGTAACATCAATTCTGCTGAGTATCTGAAAATTCTGTAGGATAAAACCTTTGAATGTTTGGATTCCTTTAAAAGCTCAGTTATCTTTACGGGTAGCCTAATTAATTGGCTTGTGTTTTGAACATTAATGTGAACATATACAGCTAGGTAAATGTATACTGTCCAACTGCCAGATTTCCTCTCATATTCTTTTCTTCCTAGGACTTTGGGTTTCACAACAAAACAGTTATAAGGACTCTCATTTCCAGGAGTGAGATTGATCTGATGACTATAAGACAGCGATACAAAGAGAGATATGGGAAATCACTCTTTCATGACGTTAAAGTAAGTTGCTACATACTTTTGCATATATTCAGCACTGGCACCCCACAGGCTGTGTCGAGTGGCTGAGACAAAATGACCAAGGAATCAACTTGTGAAAAAATATCAGGAAATCTTGGTAGACTGTAATTTAACTGTGAATGTCATGAATTGTGTTGAATCTGCTAATGATGTTCAAACTCATGCTGCTATTATGCCAGCTTCAAAATGAAAATGCTGGCTGGAGCAAAACATCATGGGGCTTGAAGTTCATATTTTAACATGAGAGGCTTCCTGTTCTGGTCGCTACTTTCTGTTGCCAGGTTTGGGTTGTTGGTCTCTTCTGCTCGTCTGGCTGTGGGTTGGGGGTGGGGGAGTCGCTGGCTTGTAGTGCTGCTTCTGCATTTTGCTGCCCTAGCTTGAGAAATTAGGATAAGGTAGTTGTACATGTTATCATCTCATTGAACTCCTTATCTCAAGCCAGAGATGTTTTTTGTGTTACCTCCTGCCTTGGAAATGGGAGAGGCCTTCACTTGTGAGAGCAGACTATGAAACCAGAACATTAAAAATTACTCTTGCAAAGACACTTTACCTTTTTGTATTTTTGCTATAATCCAAAGTAATGTTTGGGTTTTTTCTTGCAGCATTTTGCTTCAGGGCATTATGAGAGTGCTTTGCTGGCTATCTGTGCTGGTGATACTGAAGATTATTAAAGAATGTGAAGATCAACTTTGAAAACTGCATAAAACTTTTAAATAGAACTAAAACTAGACACAAAACACTAACTGTATGAGATCCCTACCCTACATTTAAAAATCAGTGCTATACATTTGCTCATATTAAATCTTTCTTGAGACAGGAAGAAATGTTGGCAGGAATATGGTTTTATCCCTAGTTCTAATTAACATTTCTGTTTCTATGATTAATGAAGCAAGTAGAAAAATATCTCCATGTAAACATATGTTTATCATTCAGTCTTATAAAATCCCAAATATTAGACAATAGGCTCTGGAAGAACCTATTCCCTTCCACACTGATGAGAAAAAAAGTCCTGTTTTATTTAATTCTAGCAGCATGATTTCTTCCTTTCAAGATTTTTTTCCCCTTCTCTTTCTCACCTCTTACACCTCAGATTGTACATTTCTTTTTATCCTGTGGCTACAATATTTCCAACTTGACACAGAGTTTTAAATATTTTTTAAAGAGGTACTTTCTGAAAGTATATCTCAGTATGACTTAATAAAGCATTACTACAGACATGCAAATACACGTTTGCTTTAATGCTGTTTGCACCTGTCCCTTATAGAATCATAGAATCATTTAGGTTGGAAAAGACCTTCAGAGTCCAACCATTAACCCTACTGTACCAAGCCCATCACCAAGCCATATCCCCAAACACCATGTCTACACAGCTTTTAAACACATCCAGTCCAAGTCCCTCTGTAGAGCATCCCTACCATCAAAAAGATCAACACTCTCTCCTAACTTGGTGTCATCTGCAAACTTCCTTGATCTCCTCATCAAAGTCACTGATAAAGATGTTAATACTGAAGTGGAACCAATACTGAACCCTGAAGAACACCACTTGTGACTGGCCACCAGCTGGATTTAGCTCCATTCACCACCACTCTTTGGGCCTGGCCGTAGAGCCAGCAGAGCATATGCCCATCCAAGCCATGAGTAGATATTTTTTTCCTCAGAAAGCTATGATAAACAGGGTTGAAGGTTTACTGAAGTAAGATCAGGTTCATCAAGCAGGACCTGCCTTTTATAAACCATGCTGACTGGGCCTGTTCAACTGGTTGTCCTGTATATAGTGCATAATGGCACTCAAGATGATCTGCTCAATGATCTTCCCTGGCACCAAAGTCAGACTGACAGTCCTGTAGTTCCCCAGATCCTCCTTTCAGCCATTCTTGTAGATGGGTGTCACATCTGCTAACCTCCAGTCCACTGGGACCTCCCCAAATAACCAGGACTGCTGGTAAATGATGGAAAGAAGCTTGGGAAGCACATCCACCAAATTCTTCAGTAATCTTGGCTGTAACCCAACCTGCCCAAATAGACTTGTGCATGTTTAAATGGTGTAGCAGGTCACTGACCATTTCTTCTTGAATTGTGAAGGTCTCATTCTGGCCTGTTTCTGCACCTTTAAGACTTTCTTCTTGAAATATGTCCAACCTTCCTGGACTCCTTTACCCTTCAGGACTGCCTCTCCAGGGACTTTGTCAATCAGTCTCCTGAACATGTCAAAGTCTGACAGCTTGAAGTCCAAGGTGGCAATTTTGCTAACCCCCACACCTTTCTTCCCCAAGAATTTCAAACTCTATATAATTTCAAATAATCACTATGCTCTAGATGGTCACCAACTGTCACTTCACCCACACGTCCTTCTCTGTTCACAAGCAGCAGATCAAGGAGGGCACCTTCCCTGATTGGCTCGCTCACCAGCTGCATCAAGAAGATATCTTCAACAGTTGTTGCGCTCTCTCCTGTATTGTACTTCCAGCAGACATCTGGAAAGTTGAAGTCCCCCATGAGAAGAAGGTGTAGTGACATGAAACCTCTCCCAGCTGCTTATAGAATGTTTCCATCTGCCACTTCATCCTGGTTGGGTGGTCTGTAACAGACTTCCACCACAATATCAGCCTTGTTGGCCTTCCCCCTGATTCTTACCTGTAGAAACTCAGCCCTATCAGTATCATTACATTTTAAGTATTTGCACATCTCCTTAATATAGAGGGCCACTCCACTACCTCTTCTTCCACACCTATCCCTTCCAGAAAGCTGGTAGCCATTGATTACAGCATTTTAACTGTGACAGTCATCCTACCAGGTTTCCATGACGGCAGCTATGTCACAGTTTTCTTTCTGCACAATGGCCTCCAGCTCCTCCTGTTTATTGCCATGCTGTGTGCATCGGTGTAGACATACTTCAGCTGGGCTAATGATCCTGCCAACGTTTTGGAGGGAGAAGTCTTAATTCCTATCTGACCATTCTCAGCTACTTCCATGGTTACAAACCTACCAATGAGCTCTGTGTTCCTGCTGTTGCCATCACCAGGTGGTGGATCACCATCCCCCACCTCCACTGAGATGGCAGACTGAAAGGTTTTACCAGTACTCTATTACACAACCATTGGTATTGCCACACCCAGACTTCCCTCTAGCAAGCCCAGTTTCATCCCCATCCCCCTCTGCATCTAGTTTAGATCTTCAATGAGTCCTGCTAATTCTTGTCCCAGGATCCTTTTCACCCTCTGAGACAAGTTTACCCCATCTGTAAGAGCAGGTAACACCAGGCTCAAAGCCAGGAACTCACCTGGTGGCTCTTCCTGTCTAAATCCCCATCACACCCTGCAACCGCCCGGGATAGAGGAGAACACTACTTGTGAACCCCATCCCTTGACCAGCTGTCCCAAGGCCCTTCAGTCTTTGAAAATGTTATTTGCAGTCTATTTTTTTTCAAGTACTGTATGTTACAAACTTACTGATTTGCATTAAAAAAATTCCTTTGAGTCCCTATTGAGTTTGACACTGAAACTATTTCATGCAGATAATGAAATTATTATTCCAGACGTCAGAAGGAACGGCTCTGGGAGGCAAAAACAAGAACAAAAAAAGAGATTGAGGTGCACACTATCTTAATTTTTCAACATTAACGAAATTCTAAGTTTATTATGATTTTGCAACTACAGTTAGAGGTAGCTATTAACAGCGGTACCTCAGCCCCGCAGAGTGACTTTGCTTTAACTCGGTGTGCTTGCAGACAGCACTAGGTGCACCTTTCTTAACCGCAAACTCCTCGTTTGCACGGTGTTTCTCACAGACCGAGGAGCTGCCACCGGGGACGACACAACCGCAAACCAACCTTCACAAAATGGCGGCGGCTCTAGGGCGCGGCAGCTGTCCCGGAGGGCAGCTGTCCCGGAGGGCAGCTGTCCCAGGGGACAGCCGCCCAGCAGGGGGCGGGTCCCAACTCCCTCCGCCCTGGCCCCCGCCGCCGGCACGCCCCCACCGCGATCACGCGGCAGCATCTCCGCACCCCGCCCCGCGGCACCGCCTCACGCCCCCGTCTGCTCTGACTGGAAAGTGGAGGTATCAATCTCGCATATTCCCCAATCGTCAAAGCGTCTCTCCTTGCTCCACCCGCTCGCTACCGGGTTCCACTTCCTGGGAAGTTGGCGGTTGGAGTTGGCTGTTTGTGGGGGTTTTGGCTCTCTTGTCCTGGCTTGTAGCCCCTCGGTGGTGGGGTTCTCTGTTGCTGAGCTGGAGGCAACGGGGCAGCGGGACGAGCCGGGGCGGCCATCCGGCCCGCCTGCGAGTCAGGCCTGGGGCAGCAGGACGAGCCGGGAACGCCTAGCCGGCTCGCCTGCGAACCGGGCCTGGGACAGCAAGACCGACGGGCTCGGCCGCCCGCCTGCTTGTGGCAGATGGAAGCCAGTCTGACGTGCGCCGTGTGCCTGTCCCTCTTCGAGGAACCAGTGACCCTGCCCATCTGCTCGCACAACTTCTGCCGGGACTGCGTACTGGAGTGCTTGGCCTCAGCCGAGACCGCCCGCCTGCAACAGCAACGGGGCCAGGGGCAGGCCCGCCTTTCTCGGGGGGGCTGGGGCCGGGCGGGGGCGCGGCTGGCACACGTGTGTCATGCCCACTGTGCAGGAAGCTGTGCCCGCTGCCCCGCGGCGGCGCCGCCGCGCTGCCCGTTAACACCACCCTGGCGGAGGTGGTCAAGCTGTACAGGTCCGGGGCCGGGAAGGCCGTGGAGGCAGAGCAAGGACAGGGGGCTGGCCCGCTTTCCCGCTGGCGCTCGGGGGAACCTGCCAGAAGCATCCAGGCGGGCTGGTGCAGCTCTACTGCCGGATGTGCCGCCAGGCCGGGTGCGGGCTGTGCGTCTCTGAGGAGCATCAAGGTATCTTCCACTCCGTCAACCTCATCGAGACTGTGTACCAGGAGGAAAAAGTAAGCACAGTGCTGCTTCTCCTCGCCAGGGATCCGGCTGGGAGTTCGGGCTGTCCCATAGGGCTTGGGTTGATTTTACCCAGAAATGAAAGGGAAAACGCAGTGTGGTAGCTAAGCGAGAAGCAGCGAGAGACTGCAGCAATGAACTAGTAGTTTCGGTTTGCTTGTGCGCTAAACCAGGTGCCTTCTGCTGCCATCGACTTCATCCACCACATACAGGGGGCAATGGGATGTTACGGTCTCATCAGATCTGAACCAAATTTGCCAAGGCACCTCAGAAACTAGGGGAAAGGGACTTTGTGTTTGTTAGGGGTTTTGCAGACTGGAAAACATAAACAAAACCCAACAACCAAAACAAACAAACAAAAAACCCCACCCAAAACAAACACAATGATTCTTTCACATTCAGGAGGATGTTAGTTCTTCTAACAAAGCCAACCACCCACAAGTATTTTGTTTATAGGCTTTCTGAGCTGATACAGGTAATTTAGGTCATAGATAATTGCACATTTGAAAATGGATGGCTTAACTTAGCAATTTTTTTAATAAACCCAAAATGTGTTCCTGTTTGCATGAATGAAACAACTTCCTGGCTTAATAGTTGATTGGCTAGTTGCAGTGGTGGTAGCTGTGATTTTTTGCCCTGATAACTGCCATTGGGGCATAATAAAGTTTTTATGCCCTATGCAGATAGAGTGCAGGGTGACATGTCATCCAGCAGTTCTGCTGTGCAGTAACTGAAACAGCTGCAGGGCAGTGATGAAGAGTATAGGCATGAAAGTGTAAGTACCACCTTGACTATTCCTTGAGCCAGACGTCAGTTTTTGCACTGATTTCCCTTCTGCTTCTTCTGTCACCAGTATGTGCCAGTTGGGGAAACAAGGGGGAAACAGTCTTTGCACTGGATTTACTATGTAAAACAGTGATACTATAGTGAGGTAAAGGACCAAAAAGTAGTGACAGTCTTAACGTAAAACTTAGTTGTGGATAGCTTTCTATTAATGTAAGGCATAAAAAATAGTGAATATCATACAGTTGCTTGTCAAACTGGAGTAGCAGCATTATAACTTACTTTGTGATTCTCTGTGAGGTGAGAGGTTAAACAAAAGACTGAGAAAAACAATGGCTTATCAAATAACTAGCCACTCTAACAAAATGCATTGCAGATGAACCTAAAAACATTACTTGAGATCAGTGAAGGCAAGTTTGTGTGCAGATCCAGGAAAGCATTAAATGATGCTTTGAATCCATGACCTTCATTTAATATGTTGTACGGATCATCCCATGATGTGATTCTGGGTAACCACTGAAATGTTTAGGAGTGGATAAAGTTGTAGTAAGTCTTTCAACTGTCTTGCAGTTAACCTTCTTCAGCAGTCTGAAAAAAATGAGAATAATAAATGAAAAGCTGATGAATGAAATCTCAAGTCGGCCAAATGATATGGAGGTGAGTTATGGATATTTTTATATACTTATATAAATGTCTTCGTTTCTGGTTTTGTGATAGGTTAATCACAGCATGGAGCACCCTGGTGGTTCTTGTAGCATAGGTGTGCCTGAGCTTACTTAGGGAAGTGACTATGTAGATATTGCTGCTGCATTTCATCTCTTCTCATGCTTCTAGATGGTGCTGAACAGTGATGCAGAGGTAATTGCACTGGAATTTGGAGAAATTTTCAAAACTCTGGAAATGAAGAAACAGCAGTTGCTGGAAGATGTTGAAAATCAAAAAAGTAAAAAAGAGAAAGAATTTCAGATTTGGAAGAAAATGAAGGAAACTCATAAGAAAACTATTGAGAATTTTTTGAAGGATTGTGAAAAGCTTGTCCATGAGTGTGATCCTCAGCGTTTCCTGGAGGTGATGGTCTATTTGTTATCATTTGATATTGGTATAATGAACCTCAAATGTCATAGAGCCTTCTATATTGTGGATATGGTAATGACTGGATAAGGAAAAACAAACACAACAGATGACAAATACAGAATACAATTATTTAACAGTTCATAACTGGTTTTTATAACAGCGTCTTTCATTTATAATGCATGCTATACTATGCTACCAGCTATGAAAGTAAGCTGTCTTGGTGCTGGGTGGGAAGTAATTTGCTAGTACTACCTTCAAAATTGTCATATTTATTTGCTTTTTTGTATGTATTTTCAAATGCTTTGTGCATTGAGCATGTTCATTGCAGTTTTAGACTTGTAAGATGTTAAAAAAGGGTTTCAGTAAAAGATTGGAGCCAGACTGATGGTTTATCTGCTCTGCAGAGTGAAGTGCTGTGTTGGGACACCTGAGCTAAGGCAATTGTACTGATTTTAAAACTTGCTGTAAACTTTGCACCAAGGTGTGCATGGAGATAAATCAGCCTATTCAAAGCTACCTTACATATTTCTGACATATATGTACTGTGTAGTATATGTGCAAGATAACCCTGAGGGTCTTCCTCGTAGTGTTTTAAGGAAACTCTAGTGAAAAACACTGTTTCTGATTCAGAGTGAAATGCTAGAGGAGCCCAAGGCATTTAATATTCTTCACTGTTGCTAAGGTAGTGTAGACCTTTGCATTTCACTTATGTCAAGCACTGTGGCTGCAGTTGTGTGGAATATAGGCAGATGGTAGATACATGGCAGTGTACTTAAATAACTACTGAATTTTGTGTTCAAGGATTGCACATTCCTAAGAAACCACAGTGTATTGCAGTTTTCTGCAATGAGTCTTTTTGTTGCCTTCAGAGAAATGAGAAGCTAAAAAACACTTCAAGTCTGCCTAAGTTTCTGGTAACAACTCGTTAAAGAAAATTTCACTTTTATCTGAAGTAAAAGCAGCTCCCTCTTTTGAAAGAAATATTCTGACACCAGGGATTAGTATGCTTTAAACTCACCACCTTCCCACCTGTGCCCCTTAACAGTGGAGAGGTCATCTAGTACAGTAAAATTACAAGGTTTTTATAGAGAAGCAGCTAGTCTGTGATCCGGGCAACTTTTTACTTTTCATTACCCATTCTTTGGGAAGTCCAATTTGACTGATGCAGTACACTTCATGCTGCCATTAGCTGTCTGATTAAAAGATATCTTAACATCTTGAGAGTTGATAGCAGGGCCTTCCCCTCACACAGAAATACAAATTTCAATGCTTACAAATACCTGAGCACCTGAAATGGATTAGATAACCATGATTCAGGATTTGAATGAAGGGGGCCTAGAAGAAAGCTGGGGAGAGATTTTTTACAAGGGCTTGTAGTGATAGGACAAGGGGGAGTGGCTTTAAGCTGGAAGAGGGTAGATTTAGACTGGATATTAGGAAGAAATTCTTTACAGTGAGGGTGCTGAGGCACTGGAACAAGTTGCCTAGAGAAATTCTGGATGAAGGTGTTCAAGGCCAGGTTGGACAGGGCTTTGATCAACCTGGTCGAGTGAAAGGTGCCCCTGCATATGGCAGGAGTTTGGAACTAGATCATCTTTAAGGTCCCTTCCAACTCAAACAATTCTATGGTTTAGCTCTGAAGGAGTTCCTTCTGTCTTTAATGCAAAATATTAAAAGATAAAACATTGTCCTAGACACATTTGCTTTTCCTATACCCCATCCCCCTTCCACTCACCCCCATTAAAATTTTTAATTTTAACAGGTCTGTCTCACAGAATGTTAGGGACTGGAAGGGACCTCAAAAGATAATCTAGTCCAAACTTCCTGCCAGAGTTCCTATAGTCCTGTGAAATAAAGATAAGGAGTGCAGTCTCTGAAGTAGTTTGATAAAGTAATCATCTCCTTCCTTTGAGAGTTGGAGGAAGTCATATCTTACAAATTCTTGTTTTATTTATAGGTGGCCTGTGGCTTGAATACAAGGTATATATTTTTTTTTCATGCTTTGTTAATTCCATAGTGTAATTTTAAGATTAAAAAGTAAGAAAGTAGTTTGAATATGGTCAGATACAGCAACTTAAAAATATCAGCCAATAATTAGGACATAATGCTTTCACTTTTTTTCAATGCTCCATATTCCAAATATTTGTAAGTATTTTAGTGAGGTACTGTCTGTCACTAGAGGTAATGAATCTTTTGAATTGGCTTCCTGACAAGAACAGAGTATAGGAATTCATTAATATGTATCTTATTTAATAAGATTAATATTATCTTATTTAACCTCAGAAACGCTGGAGTTTTTTACAGAAATCTTGTAAATCTTCTATATGGAGATTCTTCAGTGCCTCCATTTTTGTTTGCAGTGCACATACACTACATATTTCTTTCTAAAGGTTCATAATTATGTTTCCTGTCACTTTTTAAGCAGAGTTTAAGAAAGACTATTGGAAATGGAGTTCTTTTAAATTATGTGGTGGTTCAGACTAACATTAGTAATGCCCTGTGAAGAAATAACAATTCACCACTAAGAAAAGTGGTGGCAGTAGTGTGTTAATCTTTTTGCTGAACTGTGGGCACTGCTTGCAGTTTTCTTTGTGTATGAAACCTAATTTCAAGTTAATTGTCAAATAAGTTTCAAGGGAATACCTAGGAAACTTGACTTCTTATCAAAGACTTGTTCTGATTTCTTCTCCATCTTGGTGATTTCTTTTTAAAATAAGGGGTTTGTATTAGGCAGGTGTAGTTTAGTTGTTGATATGCGAACCTTAAGAAAAGTGTTTGTTCATGTGTTTGTTTTTTCCTTTTCCAGAATGAAAACTCAGCTTGACCTGATGAGTATAGCATCCAGCTATGAAAAATCACCAGTGTATACTCAAAAGAAGATAGATATCAAACCTGTGGTTAATGAAATCTTGGCTTTGAAGTTCATGTCCGTTAATGAAGGTATTGTTAAAGGTACGGAAGAGGGACAAGACTCAGGAAGTCATTTTACAAATCTGCAACTTGTGAAACAGGTTGCTCCTATGCAGCCTGCATTGCAGAAGTGTGCAGAAAGCATCGGAGCAAATTAATGGATGATAAACTCATCCAAGAGCTCTAAAATGCATTTAATGAATGTGCTTTTTCTATAAAATCTCTAGGCTTTATTTCTGGAACCTGGGGGGAGTATCAGTATCATTTTACAACAGAATCAGTATTACTACTGTTACAAATATGTTTGTTGTAGTATGATACGGGTGTTCGTTGGGGATTAATATGAAGATCAGCTATGCTCAGGAACCTTTCATTATTTTCCATACTTAATATGCTCCTTATCAGAATTGTATTCTTTCTACTAGATCTACCTTCTGGAGGAAATGAGAATTCAACAAAAATTGCTCTCTTTAAAAATAACATAAAGCAATGGCAAATGCAGAAGAATATACCCAATGCATTTCTTGTAAGTTAATGAGTATGGAACTACAACACTGCACTATTTTGTTTATTTTGTCTTACCAAATGGTCTGTAACATCTGCTGCAAAACATTTTTCAGCCTGTAGCAGGACAGGAGGAAGCACTCGCTGATGGTAGCAGGATCTGTACCCGCTTAATGTCGATATCAGAAATGTCAGCATTTCAAAATATGAGTCATGAGGTATGACTGAACATCTGTAGTAAGTATGGCTAAGTTGCTATTTGTTATGACACAACTTTCTAAATAAACTCTTGTATTTTCCATTTTTCTTAGTAGAAATTTACCTTTCCATTTTTAGAATGTAAATTGGACTAGACTATTTATTATGATTTGCTCTTCTGTTTTATTCGGAAAGCTGGAACTTAATCTTGGTACTGACTTCAAATGCATGTATTTTCATGTGACTTTTTGAGACATATTTGTAGCTTTCTAATCTAAATAAGCTTCTCTATCTCCTATTTGGAGAGGGAGTCATCTGCCTGTTTTCTGAAGATGATAGAACTCTTCTAAGACTACCTAAACTCCTAATAATTTGACATGAAACTGGATCCAATCTCTTTTGTTGTTGTTTTGTTTTCTACGATCACCAGATACAGCTAGATTTTTTTTTTCCACTAGATACAACTAGATTTAGTAGCAGTTCCATCTGAGTGGCTGAGTATTGTTCTGTACAGAATGATTCTAGTTACAGTTAATGAATCATGGCTGGCAGTGAATCTATAAGGTGTGTTCTGAGAATACCAGTGGCAGATGATTGAATGAAAAAATTGCTTAGGTCCTTTAAATAGAGACTTTCTTTCACTGTATTTTGGGCACCATCTGTTTTTTGTTCCCACTGAAAATACAATTGATGTGGTTCTTGTATCTATATTGTATTCTGGCAGTGACTTTAAACACCCTCTTCTATAGTCTTCCATTTCAAAACCTACTCTGTCATCATGGCTTCTTGTGTATCTTGTTCAATTGTTTTAAAGAACTTTTACCCATAGTGACCAGTGTTCTGTTGCCTTCTAGCAGCAATGGAAAATAACATCATAAATGTTATGCAATATACGAAGACTTCTTTAAGTCTTAGAACTGTTTGTAAGTTTTGTAACTGATGAATCAACAAATGCTGTTTTACTTAGCAGGATTCTTTGCTCTAATTGTAGGAGTTACGTTACAAATACTATATGGAACGGCAGAAGCTCACCAGTGAGTTCAAGACACAAACTTCACATGCCAACAAAAAGCACAAGTTTGTGACTGCTGAGGCTTTGAAGGACAGGTCCTTAGGAACTCTTCTGGTATCTTCACCTGCTGAAGCAAATAACACAGATACACTAAAAATGGGTCCCCTGCAAAGAGCAGGTGGCTTTTCTGGAACCAGTAATCACAGCATCCCATCCACAAATATGAACGTTTTTGAAACAAATGGTGACTTAAAGTTGTTTCACGAGAGATGTTCCCAGGAAGTAACCACTCTAGCCTTATCAGAAAACTCAAAAGACTTAGTAATTAAAGAAAAAACACCAATTCAGGTATCAGCAGTTACTGTTTCTAACGAAATGGCCAGAAATTCTAGTGCTTCATTTGGCTTAAAGCCAGCAGCATCAGTGGCTGTTACTGTTTCAAATTCAGAAATTCCGGATGTTTCTGGAGAGAGACTTTCTGCTACTCCTTTTGCTTTCAGTGCATGTAACAATTCATTACCCAGATTTATGAAAGATGCAGGTGTATTTTCCTTTAAAAAGAAAGACAGGAAATACGTTTTCCCTCAGTTTTATCTAGGAAAATGTGATCGTGCAGATAAAACCAATAACCAGGATGAAAGCAACTTTAGAAAGCATGGTCCTGTAAACAAACCCACAGTTTCTGATGCTTGTACCAGTTTTAATTTAGACTCAGCAGAAAGTGAGAAGCCAGCGATTCCATTTCTCTTTGGCAATGCCGAGAGAGATTGCAGTACTTCAGAAACCACCACTGCGTCTGGGGTGAATGCTGTCTCTGATTCCTCACTTGCCCCCAGTAACTGTGTGTTTTCCTTCAATAGTAACTGTTTGCAGTTTGCTTCACCAGTATTTTCGTTTGGAAGCATTGTCAGAAATACCTCTGATTCACTAACTTCCTCTGTGTGTTTGTCAGGAAATGCTACTGAAAAAATGGAGAAAGAGAAAGTGACATCTCTGAACAAAACACCTTTATGTCTAGGGAAGTTTGCATCTTCAGAGTGTTCAGAGTCTGCTTCTAGACATAGTCCAGAATGTGAAGGATCTTTCTTGCATGTGAACTCACCTAAGAAAATGGGAAGTGCAGAAATGCCTGCTAGTAGTAATTCTTCTTGTAGTCAGCCTTTATGTTCCATTATCTTTCCTGTTAAATATGAGAATGCATCTTCTACTCAACTTAATACAGCAACAAAACAAGGAATAAAAGATGAAGAAAGTGAAACTATTGCTGAAAATGCTTCCTGTCCTAAGAGGGAAGAACCTGAGTCTGTACAGTTTCAGAATGCAGCTTGTTCTGTATCTGGCACATGCAATGATCTGTCTTCTGGAGGTTCTGTGCTTAAGGTAAAGGAAACAGGAGGAATGTCAAGTGACAGTGATTCTGACACTGAAGAGCTAAGTCAAACATCTGTCTCTACAGATACCAGTAGTTCATCAGAATATTTTTCTGTTGCTGAAGACAAAGTATCTCCTAGAACAAAAACAGAAACATGAAGAGTGAAATGGAAGATACCTCTGACTTTAGAACTATTCTCCCTGATTCTTGCCAATTGAAATATTTTTTGTGTTAGAAACAACTGCTTATCAGCAAGTAAAATGTACTAAAGTGATTTTTATAATGCAAACCCAAATGTAAGAAACAACCAAAAATGTCATATCTCGTTAAAGACTTAAATATGACCATGTATACTGTATCTTTAAGAATGCTGTCCTGAGATGTGCCACTGTGGTGTGTGTGGGTGATGGGGGCCTGAGATGTCTGGGAAAGCAGGTTCAGTGAAGCTTCAGAAACAGAAAGCAGTATTGCTCTACTGGTACTGCACAGCAGCACCATTGATAGGGTTAAATCAGTCAGACAACAGCATTCAGTGCAGGTGCAGACAGGGAGGACAGCTGTGGGGAACAAAAGGATGTTAAAGGGTGTTGCAGAAAATTGGTTTTCATGTATCCCTTTGGCTGTTTTCTTTTTCTATGATTCCAGTGTAATTTCAGTAATTTCTCTTCTGCTTTTGAAATTGAAACACCACATCAATGTTCTTGTTCTACACAGTAGAAGGGTGTCACCTGCCTTTATGAAATTCTGCCTTTATGACAAGTAACCATCACTATAACTGACACTTGGTTCCTTTGGCAACAGTTTGGGCATCAGTGGACAGGAATTAATGTGCTGTTTTGATGAAAGCATTAGGAGTCTAGTTTTTGAAACAAAATAAAACCAAAAAAATCCCCAAATCCCCTTTTAAAACTTGTGTAACAGGAAAACAGCACCCTGCACTCTAAGTACTAATGATCCAAAACTCACTGACTATGAAATTTAATACAAAGTGAGGATAAAAAACCCCATCTTCTTTAACTATTTTGTTGCATTCTAGAGATTCTCTAGCTATTAGATTATGCAGACAGTAGTACTATTGGAGATTACAGCTCTATTTGGGTTAGTATCCATGCTCCAGCAAGAGCTGGTGCCAGATCTTAAAGAACTCAATCCTGCATTAGGAGAGTAAACTGCCAGGTATTAGATCAAAATGCCTAATGTTTAATATTCCCACTGGCAACTACCCAGCCTTCTTTTAAACAAAAAACAAAAAAACAACCACCTGAAAATTCCAACTGCTCTTTGTAAGTTCCTAAAAATAAACACATTTTAAAAATCTCTGGAAGGCTTACTAATACACTTATTGTGACAATACTTAGAAATACTGTTCTTGGTTTAGGAAACATCGACCAAATTTTAATTTCGTTTGCACTAAATTCTTTGCTCCAGTTTTTTGTGGGAATGCATTCCTTTATTAAATGTGCTGAGAAATAGTTTCTGGAGTCTATAAAACTTACTCATCTTCCCTTCATGTCTGCATTATAGCAAGGAAGGTGGTGGAAATTCTCTTTGTTACTAGTTTTATGGTTCTTGATGTTCATCTCTTACTGTATTCCATTTTTTTCCTAAGAATTATTCTTTATTTCTAGACATGTTCTGCAGATGCGAAAGAGAAGTGTTGACAAGGGTATAAAGTTACATTACTGAAGGACAAAAGCTGAACGTGATGGTAATGGCAAAGAGTGGAGGCATGGGTAGAGGCTGGTCTTGAGATCAGGACAGCAAGAGACATGGAATAATTTGAGACACCAATCACCTGTAAAACTTGCTGCCAGAAGGTTGTAGAAAATGTTTTGTGCTACAGTGACCAAAAAAACAAAAAAGGTAGTTCTTATGAGCTAGGCTAATAAACACTATTTAATTTCTTTACATTGCTTATTTTCAGTGTATCTTCTGTTAATTTCTCTTACAGTGTTTTACAAGTGTTTGATAAAGTTACTCTGTCTTTTAGTGAAAAGGTACTACTGTAGAATAACAAAGCAAATAAACAGAGTGTGATGCACTGGTTTTGAAAGCAGAAACTGTTGGTGTGTGGGTTCCATATAGCTGCTATTCAAGCATGGCAAGTTACTGTCCAAATGCATTATAGTTCAGCATTGAGGTTTTACAAGGAAGACAAAGGGCAAGCAAGATATTTTATTTACAATAAGTCATTGTCCTAGGTTAACACAGCCACCTCACCACTCCCCCTCTCCCCACACAGTCAGGAGGGAAAGTAACACAAAAAAATTCTGGGTTGCAATAAGGGGTTTAATGATCCCATACACTTTACAGTTACTTTAGCTTAATTTCTCAGAAAAGCACAGCAAAATGCAGAAGCAACAACAGAAGCCAGTGACCTCCCCCCATGCCTGCAGCCAGCCCAGCAGGAACAGACCAACACTCTAAACCCGGAGACCAGAAGTAGCAACCAGAACAGGAAGCCTGTTGGATTTCCCAATGTTTTTGCAAGTTGATTCCTTCGTGTGCCAGTTACTTGGTCACCATTCACTATTGACTCCTTACTTAAAGCCAAAGCAGGATTGAGGTGCTTTCCACATATGTTATTTAAAATGACATTGACTACTGTTACTAACACTTTAAAACACATTGCAGCCTACAGCATACAAAATTAGTACCCTATGGTGACCTGATAAGTTTGCAACTCTACATAGGATTGCAAGATTCCATTACTAAAACTGCATTACACTAACAAAATCCCATTTGTTTATTAAAAATTTTGTAGCCTAAAGCTCCAGAACAGTTTAAAAACTCCTATAATGGTTCATGAAGGCACTGCTAGCTTAATAGTAACTATGGAAAATAATTAGAACAATGTGGTTATAATTGTCAAAGTGATTGCTGAATAACCTTATGAAATAAGCAGTGTTGTCTACTGAGAGACTGATCTTTCCAGCTGCCACAACTAACATTTGTTCCATATTTGAAAGCTGTGTTCACATGCATATCACTACCTAAAAAAAATAAAAAGAGGGGGAAAGTGCAATTGAAAGACATGTGAAGTCACCTACTTTTGAAATCTCTCAGAAACAATTATTTGGATTAGAGCCACTAAAATGACAAAAAGTGAAATTTAATTTTCTAAAGTAAACTATTGATATTGGATGAAACATTTTTGAACTCAGATGTAGTCACTGTAACTTAAAAGGCAGCTGATTGGTGTGGTAAGAGTGTTTATTATGTACTGCTGCTTCTTCAGATAGCACACTTCAGTTTCTCTTCATAGATTTCACCCAGTTGTTTAAATGCCAGTAGAACGTTATCATTTGGATCATCACACAGTTCACCTAGTGATGTTCTGGGGTTTAAAAAACAAAGCAAAACAGAATTGTTTAATTTTAAGTTAGTTTAAAGATTAAATGCTTTATATTAAAGAGCACAAGTTTATCATACCCAACAGATTTAATGAGGAGTGCAAAATCCTTTAGTGCATAGTAAGCATCCCCTTCATTTAACCTAAAGAAAGGGAAAAAAAGTAAATTGATTTGCACTGTAATATACTGTTTCACCATTAATAAAGTCAAGAGATGTCAAAAGCTTAGTGAAATGATAATGACAGAGATTAAAGGAGTAAGTTATCATTACTTTTAAATAACAGAGGCAAGAGAGTGTAAAACAACAGATTAAATCTCCTGTTTTGGAAATGTAGAGCATAAGTGATCCAGGAGGAAAGAAGGAAGGCTGCACATACCATGTGCTTGAACATATAAATATGATGAGATATAGTAGTAGCTGAACAGCTTGGGCACAGTTTGAATTATTAGGGCAAGTTGCTGAATGCTTGGAAAAGGAGTATTGAAGCAATACTGATACAAATACTGAATTACTGGCTATTTTTGCTTTACCACTGTGAAAGCTTTCTGTGATGATGCTCTTACTGCACCATAAAAGAGTTTGTGTTTTGTATGCTTGTGTCTTTTAACAATGATGATGAATTCTTCCTTTGATTTGTTTCTGTATTTATTATTTGACTAAGCTTTTGACATCTTTCTTGTGCCATGTTACCATCTTCTAGACTACTGCATCAGACTTCCCCATTTCAGGGACTTTCCTGACTTTTTTTCCTTGTGGCAAAAACCCTTGATTAAGTTAAAAGTAACAAACAAACAAAACAAAACATCTGAAGAGCCATTCTAAATAACCTGTGTCTCTGAAGTCAAGGCTTCTATGATACTATTCTGAACACCTTCACAGCCCTTGCACGTCAATGTAGTATATGTTTTATTCTCATTAAAACATTAATCCAATTTAATAATATTTAACAGCTATTCCATCCCTACATTCTGGAAAGAGAAGGTTTTAAAACCAAAAATATGTATTTATGTACATATTGTAAACTGTTGCTGTTTAGCTTTGTTAAAAACAGTAGTATGTACCAGTTATCAGTTGTCAATGCAATCAAAGAACCGTGCTTATAGAAGTCCAGTGCATATGCATTGAGTGGCATCCTCCTTCTCCAGTTGTCATACTTCAAATAAAGCAGGGGGCAGTTTTTGACATTAACTCCAAGGGAACGTAAGATGGCCTAAACAAAACATACAAAAAAGTATCGATTTAATAGCTACTGTGGTTTTATTTATATGCCCATTTTGTGAAATCCACACCTATAGAACCACATCTGGAAAGCCTCATGCTTTAAATGCTGGACCACTCTACAAATTTTCCTAAGTACATGCAGGCCGTAGAAAAGGAGTTTGTTCATAAAGTGACTTATACTGTCAGTTCAGCTGTGGGACCTTCTGAGCAATTTAATGTTTGACTGGGCCACTGGTGCTGTCTTGCATTTTAGGTGAAGCTTTTTCCATATGCATAGATCATGTATTCAAACTCTCTCACTGATATTTTGAACATACTAATCTTAAGCATGGAGCATTTTAAGGATGAAGGTAAATTTCAAGTCTCCTGTTGTAGAAATAGTTTATTTACTTATTTTTGTATTACAGAATTAGAAGGCATGTGGTAATTGGTAGCACATAAGACTCTTACTGGGAAGGTTGTGAGTTCAAGCCTGCAGTGGGCAGGAGAGTTCTCTCTGGGCAGCAATGTCCTCCCTCCTCAAGAGGGGATTGGACTTGGTGCCATGGTCTAGTCATGGGGTCTGTGGTGACAGGTTGGACTGGATGATCTTTGAGGTCTCTTCCAACCTTGGTGATACTGTGATACTCTGATAAATTCCCTAATACTTCAGAGACCACAGGAAAATGCAAGCTGACAGCAAACCTGCTGATGTGCCTTACAGTTAAGCTAATTCATATGCTATCGAGCATAGTTGTTGAAATCCTAGCTGACAAGCAAATGAAGGCACAATAATGCATCCTTTTTCCAGGATCCTTGCACCTTCTGTCATTAATTTTTACTTTAAAAAAATAAATAAATCATGGAATCATAGAATTGTTAAAATGGAGAAAATAAAGTAGGGATGTGGTTTGAATTTGAAATTTTAGAGTAATTTACTTTTCTCAGAGTTGAAAAGAACAAAAGCCTTGCAAGGCAGTGAAATACACACTGTTTCCCTACATTTACTCTGTTTCTTGCAGTGTGATAATGTGGTGTGCCCTACTCAATGCTGCCTGCGTGTTTTGTTTGAGACCTCTCAAACCGCTTTTCCTAAAAACTGATACATCATCGTAGTGAGACAATGGTAATAAGCAATTTTTATTCAACCGTAATAACATTCTGCCCCTCATGAGAAAACAAACCATACCAAAGCAAAACTTACTTTATTAATTACTTTCCCATGAAATAGATCGTTATCAGTCACTCCAGATAAACAGGCAAACGGTGAGATGGCAGATATGCTTTTGGTACTGTCCATCAAGTAAGATGCTAATTCAGAACCATGCCAAGTCTTAGATGTAAAGTCTAGAGAAAAAATTTCAAATACAGTGTAAGCTATGCAGACACAAACTCCCTTTCAGGAACGTGATGAAAGTGAGAAATTTTGCATTCAGTGGATAAGGATACAAAATAATCTTATAAAGTTAAATGCTTCTTGATGTTTATTTCTTTTGTCCATAAGAGCCCCTACACAGTTAATTACAGTATATAAGAAAGAGAATTCTAGTGGTGAGAATAATTACATCTCAGTCCCCCCATCTCACAACTTCAGCATTTCTCCTTGACTCATCTGTAGCCAAAATTGCTAACAGCATGAAGATGTGCCAAAACCAAAGGGAATGTTTGAAGACTATTAGAAGACTTATTTTAACCTTCATATTTTATTCTGTCCTACACTGAAGAAATACAGGGTTTTTTCAACCTGTATTCATAGGTCTTAATAGCTAGGCATCTAATAATCTTTAGTCCCAGTCAACATCATTGTGCCCCTGTACTCTGCTTTGGTTAGGCCGCACCTTGAGTACTGTGTCCAGTTCTGGGCCCCTCAGTTTAAGAAGGACATTGAGACACTTGAACGTGTCCAGAGAAGGGCAACTAGGCTGGTGAGAGGCCTCGAGCGCAAGCCCTATGAGGAGAGGCTGAGGGAGCTGGGGCTGTTTAGCCTGGAGAAGAGGAGGCTCAGGGAGACCTCATTGCTCTCTACAACTACCTGAAGGGTGGTTGTAGCCAGGAAGGGGTTGGCCTCTTCTCCCTAGCAACCAGCACCAGAACAAGGGGACACAGTCTCAAGCTGCACCAGGGGAAGTTTAGGCTCGAGGTGAGGAGAAGGTTCTTCACCGAGAGAGTGATTCGTCACTGGAATGGGCTGCCCGGGGAGGTGGTTGAGTCTCCATCCCTTGAGGCGTTCAAGAGGGGACTGGATGTGGCACTTGGTGCCATGGTCTGGTTGTGGGGTTGTGGTTACAGGTTGGACTCGATGATCTTCAAGGTCTCTTCCAACCTTGGTAATTTTATTCTATTCTATTCTAGTCTATTCTAGTCTATTCTAGTCTAGTCTAGTCTAGTCTATCTTTATTAAATCATGGAGCTCTAAATAAGGAATATTCTAACTGAGGCACTGTGAGGGTCAAATATGTGAAGGTTGTCACGTTCAAGTGCTCTGCTCTATGCAACCCAGTATACATTTCAGTTTTTACAACAATGCATTTCAGCTGGCTCATGGTCTGCCTGAAACTTCAATTGCTGTCTGCAGAACTGTAGTTGTTTATAAATATATTTGTACTTTTGATTTTCCTTTTCTAAATAGAAACTTGTTATTTCTTTCTAAATCATAAACAATACTTACAGTCCTTACACTTCAACCTTTTGTGCTTTATGTTATGTTTAAGTATGCTGCAGTTACACTGTGGCATTCAGAAGAAGAATCATAGCAGACTGAAAGCAGCGATTGACAGTATTTTTGGGGTGTGTTTTTTTGCCGCTTTGCCCCAGGTTATGGTAGGTGCAAAGGTCTCTCCCATCTCAAACCACAGGACATGGTTTGATCTTGTTTTTCTTCTTACGTACATCTAAGGAAAAACAGTTCTTGCAAAGTGCAACAGCTTCAGCAAAATGGGGAGAATGCAACCACATTACACTTTCCATTTAAGCAAGAGGCTTTACCACTCAAGTTGAAAAGGAAACTCAATTTCAAAGCTCACGTCCAGGGTAAAAGTAACATTAGTAACATTAATATATAGAAATTATTATATATCCTGAAAATGAAAGGCAGCCTGTGCTTTGCTCTTCTGATTTGGAACCCCATCATTCTATTATTTATAGCTCTTAATTTTCTATGTTTTTCAGGTAATGTATCAAGGTGTGGAGTGCTTCAATTGTTAAAAAATGTTTGCTTAGATTCAATATGAAAAAATAAAGTATCACTATACTGTTGCTAGCATTATGCCATTATGCAGCACTTTACAGTGCTGTGTACTGGAAATAGAAAATTGTTATTTACCATCTCAAACCATATGACAATTTTATAGTTGTGCCATTTCATATTGTTTGGTTATTGGACATCATTTACTGACATAAGTAACTCAGTTGATGTAAGAAATGCTGCAATGTTGTTCTTTAATTGTTACTTCAACAATGTTCAGACATTGAAAATTTAACCTTTGTAAGACTCTAAAAGCAATTCAAATATCACGGACATTTAAGAATCAGCAAGTGAATTGATGATTAGTTAAAAGATCTTTTATTCAATAATTAAACAGTGTCTTTCCTTTTATAAAAAGGCATCTTGATTTTCCCTACAAAATAATAAAATAGCAACAAAAATGATCCTTCTCTTGTACACAGCCTTTACTATGTACAATATTACCCACAATGCTTGTAAAATGTATGTGAAATAGAAATTGTATCCCTATATTAGTGTGTCTGAATTTGCTGTCTTATTTCTTTACAAAATAAGAAGTAACCTGAATGTTCTAATACAATCAATTCCACATATTACGACTACGCACTAATTTTTCACCTCCTACCTGTCTTTGACAGTGGAAGTCTGTATTCTTGTTCCATATCTGCCAGCTTGGCAGTTGTCAGAAGAAAGTGAGCAAAATTCTCCTTTACTTTGGTGTTGTACTCATTTAGAGCATCTGCAAAGTCTTCTGGCAGATCTTCTAGAAAAACCTGAAATAACAGGCCATTTATTGCTTAATTCCGGTCATTCGTCCAAAGGTGCCTTTCTACATTGGTGCATATACTTGTCAGACTGCCTGACTATCTAGAATTAATGTATCTCAAAAATGTGTGAGAATTTCATGCACAAAAAGGCATGGAAGATATATAATATGTATAAAATGCCTAGGTTTTTACTCACAGAATAGTTGGCAAACAACTTTCTCAAAGGTGTTTCAGCTAGTCTTTCCCAGATCTTGTCTTGCATATCTTGGTGTTCAACATGACAGACTGATGCTTTGCTACCATTAGCCACACCAGCCCCATAATTCTTCTTTTGTGACTAGCCACTTTTCAGAAATAAGTAACATTTTTCCTCTTGGAATGCTTGCTGGAAACTGGCAATGCAAATTATTTCATCTGGAAGGTGTTTCCCCAGTTGTTCCAGCCATAGCTGTGTCCTCAAAAATTTTAAGGCTTTGCATAGAAAGAGCACATTACAAATGTTTCACTTTCTGTCTGTGCCCATGTTTGGTTACCTTTGTAAACAACTAATATTAATGTTCATCCTACTAATATTATCCCATTTTTGGAAAATGTTCTAAGCCTACAGTGTCATTTACCACAGAGCTTGCTGGTATGCCTCTGAGTTATTAGTATGTGTTAGATGGAAACACAATTCTAGTAGGGTGAGGAGAAGAAGGTATATTGCTATTTGGGGAAGAGATTCTTGAGTTGTGTAGTATAAAGAAATGCTGTGTCATTTATAATTCTAGATTTTGCAGTATCACAACAGTAACTGTATAATCATGTCAGCACTGAAACAGACTTGAACAATCTGGTACTTTTCATTCAACCCAATACTCAACTGCTACTTCTGTGGTTAAATTAAGGCTTCTTGATTTTAATCCACTATGTATTTTCTTCATTATTCTAGCTACTTGTATCGCATGTAAGTGTGAAGGTGCTGGCAGGGTGTGAGGCAGTTCAGGGCTGGCTACTGTGAAAAGAGGCCAAGGGCTCCCATGTCACAGACACAGCCAGTTCCAATGGCCCCATCATGGGACAGAGCTGAGTTCAACATTTCTGTGAAAAATTAGTTAAGAGAGGGCAAAAATTTCACACAAGTAGAGTGAGAAGCAACAGTGCAAACACCAAGGTCAGAGAAGAGGGGAAGGAGCTGCTCCAGGTGATGAAGTGTATGAAGTGGCAATTCCCCTGAGTCTGTAGAAGAGAGCACAGGGGATCAGAGATTTCTCTGCAGTTCTCAGTGGCAAAGACCATACAAGAGCAGATATCCACACTCCAGCCTGTGAAGGACCCCACACTAGAGAAGCTGATTATTTCCTGAAAGAACTATGGATAATAGAAGGCCCACACTGGAGCAAGTTTTTCCTGAAGGACTGCAGCCCACAAAAAGGGTGCACACTAGAGTAGGAGTGAGAGGTGAGGAAGGAGTGGCAGAATGAGCTGTTAAGAATGGATCACAACTCATTTTTCATTTCCTGTTAGCCCTGAACTGCTTGGGGTTGTGGGTAGACAATGGAGTCAGGAATGAGAGTAACATTGAGCCTGGAAAAAGCAGGGGGAGGGAGGAGGTAGTGTTGAAATTTTTATTTTTTGTTTATCACTACCAAAATTTGGTTTAGTTGGTAACTAATTCATTTAATTTTCCACAAGTTGAGGCTGGTTTTCCCCATAATCATAACTGGTAAGCAATCTCCCTTGACCTAGGAGTTTTCCATCTTGTTTTCTGTCCCATCATGTTGAGACAGAGAAGTGGCTGAGTAGGCAGCTACCTGCAGACCCACCAGGATACTGTATGTACCATCCATAACAATGCTCTTTTAACTTACAAAAGAAAACAAGTTCATTGAAGTGGTACATGATGTCAGTTACAGTAAACAATAATGCTTTCTCTACCTTTGACTGGCAAAACTTGTATTTGTAATTCCTGGTGCAGGCTGGAAGGTATTTTCTCCCAAAAAGGTTTGCTAGAATAAGCACTAGCCTTTCCAGGACGTTTTCTGAAAAAACAGTTGTGCCTGTATGGAAACAGAAAGTGCTTAGGTTAATTATGAAAATATTAAAAATAAAGAAATAAAATTTAAAATCACTTAAAATAAACAGCTTCTATTCAGGAGCTGCCTTTCCATCTGACATTGTCATGACAGAGGTTATGCAAAACTATGTTGGATAATGATCAGCTCATTACATATAGAAGGATCTTGTAATTAAGCAACAACATATAGTAATATGTACAAATTAATAGTGTATTCTTCCAAGTTCACATAGTGTAGCACATCCCAGGGCACAGAATGGATTTGACTCATGTAATGAGAATTAGTAGTACTTAAATCTTTTTTGTTGATGTTCAGAGCCATTGTCTTATTTGCTACATGATTCATACCTTGCTCTGATGTCAGAGTTACTAATTTTTCTATGTATAGCATTCTCTTTTACCTTATCAGACTGTTTCACAAATAGTAAATTTAGGTTCATAATGGCATTGCCATATGTGTGCACTGGCTTTCACAGACAGAAATAATAGCACATGCAGGGTGTGTAGAGGCCAAGAATATGACAATTGAGACTAGGCAAGCAAAAGTGGTAGCAGCAAGAAGGCACCCAGAAAATTCAAGAACCGTTTTAAGTTACAGAGCCTGGCACAGACTGCAGTTAAGATGTGTGGAGTGTTATTTACCTTCAATTGGCTGGCACAACTTGTGGAACAAACCTTTTGCAAGAAAGCTCACTAAAACAAAATTTGAGGGTTCATGATAGAACAAGTGTGTCACAAGTCCAGCAAATCCCATGGGGTTACCTTCCTGATCCAAGTAGCCCTATATAATTTCAAAGTGTAAACAAACCAAAACCTTAGTTGTGAATGATGAACCTGGATATGTCAACAATATTAAAAGGTGGCATTCAGAATAGTCCTTCAATTTAATGCATAGGTACCTATTGAGACATTTAATTTCCAGTGAAAGGCCTTACTAAAAAAAGTTACTAACTATTTGAGTATTTCCAAGGGAGATTTTCATTTCCCTGTGCAAAGCATGAATCTTGACTTCATAGTTTTAGTGCCATTTTAGATCATATTGCAAGTGAAAAGTGCATATAGTCACCAAAGTAAGATTTGATGCAACTTTAATTTTAAAAAAGCTATTAGCCCAAATGTTTGATGGGATAAGAGCACAGCAAGCAGTGATCGGTCAAGTATGTTGTTGCAAGATGTTTGGGTGCTTATACAGTTTCCAATAGCAACAGGGCAAGCTCATGGACTAAAACTCCATTAAAGGCTGTAAAATCCAGGACACCTGTAATCTCAGTGATCGTTCTGTATCACACCCTGTAAGAAAGGAGGGAGTATCCAGAGAATGATTATATGCATGCTTGCCCTTTTTTTAAAATATACACTACCCTGGGAAAATTATCAGAGAGAGGATATGTGGGCCATGTTTTGTCCAGTTCCTGTGCTAATTGTAACTTATTGGAAATGTTACTAATCTCTCTTGGTCGTATTCTTCTCTTTAACAGGAGTGTCAGACTCCTAGTCTCACACAGAAGGGGCACCCCCAGCAGAGGAGGCAGATGTTTTGGTTAGGGCTCCTGTCAGGAGCAGGTCTGAGAAACCTGGGCACAAATGACTTGGTAATGTAATCACATTATTGGTGCCTCCTATTGCCTGTAGTCCTGAGCTGTAAGTCAAAATGGAGGCATGCATAAAAATTTTCAAAACTGGTATCCATGAAATTGAATCTATTACTGTGGAGACAGACCACTATTTTTCAGACTTCTCTAAGACCTGTTTCCTAATTTATTTATTTTTTGTTAAAGGCATAGTTTGTTTCAGCATTTTGGAAATTAACTTACCCTTAATATGTTTTAAAACCCAATCAGTTTACATGCATGAATCTTCAAATACAATATAAATGCTCAAATTATGCTTTCCTAATCAATTTGCAATCATATAGACCACGCCATGTGACTTTTCCTATTGAAACATTTATAACCATTTTATCTGTTTCCCTATACAAAAGAAATAGCCTATTGCTATGGAATGTAAAATACATGGTTCTTTAAAATAAACCATACTGGCACAAACAAATGAGAATCTATATATAAGTACCATCCTTCATGAGAATGAGCTAAAACCTACCTCCTTGATAAGAAACTGCAAGGAAAACATGAAATAAATTTTTAATATTTCAGCGTATCTTTCTTTCCTGAATGCCATCAGTGAGTGCTTCAACACTGACAATGCCTGGTCAAACAAACAGGAAGAAGGGAAAGAAAAAAGAAGAAATTAGTAATCCAAGGTATTATTGATATCTTAAGAAGACATGTCTGAATTCATTCAGTGAGTCCTTAAAAATTAAGGTCTATATGCCTAAGTGGATGTTTAAATTCATATCAGCTGGATGCAAGAGTTTGTTAATAATTACAAGATGAGATCTCTGACCAATTCGTAACCATGGCCATGGGTTTTTCACTTAAATCACTGCAGTAAATGGCAAAAATAAGAATCTTTTGATTCCAGAGAGTTAGTATGTATATTTAAATGAGTGAGCAATACATAGAATTTTATCCTTGTTTCCACTGAGACAGGATTCCACAGCACCCCTCCTCCCTGTGTGTGTTTACCTTTGTCTCAAATCAAGGTGAAATTTTAAATATTGGAAGACATTTTGATTTTCCAGGTTGATGCAAATATTGCCTAGAGAGAGTCACTGAAAATACCTTCCTGTAGCATTCATTCTGATGATAATATTTATTGCAAAGAATAAATGCATGAAAAAGCACAGGACAATACTGTGGAGAAGATGGCACAGGTACTAGAAGCAGTACAGCAAAGTATGCAGTTTCATTTGGAGGCAGATAATGCTTACTTCTGAAGTTCTTATCTGTCTGCTCATTTTAAGGAGACATAGTTTAACTTAATTGCTTTTAAGAAAACAATACTAAACCTTTGCTCTGGCATCTGCTTTGTCATCAGCCTTTGCAGCCATCAGCATGAGTCTCAATATTAAGGAAACGGTCAGAGGAAACTGGCCTTTCAGCTGAGGTACGTTGGACTTGATAAGTCTTTCAACTTTGGGATATGGAATGTTGTAGAAGAACACATTACCAATCAAATCTTGCCCTCGTCTTCCAGCACGTCCTGACATCTAAGAATATAATATTTAATAATTATATTATTAAAATAATAAATGTACATTTTAAAATCAAATATAGCTAAGTTGTATATACTGATACTATCAGTGCAGTCTTAATAAAGTATTTATGACAAATTGTTACAACAATGTGTACAAAATATGTTGTACCTCAAATATAGATGGTTTACAGGTTTGGTGGGTTTATTTACTTCTTAAAATATGAACTTCCAAATTTGATAGAAGACTTTAACACTGGCTAAGATGGTTAGGTTCACTCACATATCCTTTTAACATTTATATTTCTTCAAGGTAAGCTTTAACTTAATTTATACCTATATACTAGCTTTGTTTTCAAGTTACATTATTTCTGGGTAGACTTGAGGCAGAGATATTTGCAGTATGAACAAAGAACAGAGAATATGAATGAAGAATACAGAGAATCATCTTAAGGATATATTCCCTTGCTTGGGTCACCTATTCTTGGTCAGGTCCCTTGTGGGGACTTGCCAGATGGTGTGACAAAGCTGGAGTGATAAAATTTATGTGAAGTGGAAGGCTGATGCATGTAGGTCCAGTTACTGCACAGAACCACTCACACTGAGGGAGAGCTGGCTGCCAGGTGATGTGAGCAGCTATATCTGGCCTACATGACCTCCTGAACCATATGCAAGCTGGCAGTACTACATGAAAATATAGGTTTGGAAAGTAGCACAAGAGCAGAAAACATAAGTAAATTTGGGATTTGGGATAATGATAATGGAGAGTCTCTCAGCCCATCCAGTAAGTTGTGCCATGACTAGAAGCACACTGCTTTATTGTATTTGCAATCTCATCTACTCACTGCTGCATTGCATTGCATGGAGTGCCACTTCTATGATGAAAGGAACTCAAATGTGCTGTTAATTCAGTGAGTAATTTTTCTTGTCTTCATACATCCCCACTGTGCGTTCTTATAGCGTATTTTTCACACATTTGTAAAACCCTGGCTAGAACAAACAAGAGCTTTTGTCCTTCTGGCTTCCATAATGGCAAGCTGAATCGATGCACAGCAATTGCAATATTTTCATTATTGAAATAGGTCTCTTGACTATATACATTATTTGTGGGCTGGCAGTTATGCAACATGAGTAAAATCACCTTAGCTAAAACTATTATTGTCACCAAAATGAACATCCAAAATTCAGGACACACCTAGAATTATATGTAAAAGAAAATACTTATTTTCTAAAGTTGTGTGTGAAGACAGCTACATGTGTACTGTTCTTGTAATAACAATTAGGTGTTCTATTTCTGTACCTGTCTGTAATTTAGGGCATCTAAAAAGACTGAATCTTCAGCGAAAACAACAGATTTACATGGCATGTTGATTCCCAGAGCAAGTGTTGAAGTAGCTGTAACCACCTATAAAATACCAAACATGAGTATTAGTAAAGGCAATATCCAATTTTAGAAGAAAAACCTGTAATATGCAACTTAAACCACAACAAGAATTTTATTATAACTTTTAATTTGCTAAACCTTAGCTATGAAAATATACAAATTTCACTCTTTAGTGTATTTTGCATAGCCATTACATGTGTACCTTAACAAATAGTACTTGGGATACAACCCCATGCAACAGTACAGGTTTGGGGAAGAGTGGATGGAAAGCTGCCCAGCAGACAAAGACCTGGGGGTATTGGTCAACGTTAGTTGACTATGTGCAAGCAATGTGCCCAGGTGGCCAAGGCAGCCAACAGTATTCTGGCCTGTATCAGGAATAATGTGGCCATCAGGAGCAGGGAAGTGATTGTTCCCCTGCACTCAGCACTGGTGAGGCTGCACCTCAAATACTGTGTTCAGTTTTGGGCCCCTCACTATGGGGAATTGCTGGAGTATGTCCAGAGTAGGGCAACAAATCTGGTGGTCTAGTGCATATGTCTTATGAGGAGCAACTGAGAACTGGGATTGTTTAGCCCAGAGAAAAGAAGGTTGAGAGTAGACCTTACCACTCTCTACTTGAAAGGAGGTTGTAGTGAGGTGGGTGTCAGTCTCTTCCCAAGCAAAAAGTGATAGGATGAGACAAAATGGCCTCTAGATGTGCCAGGGGAGGTTTAGGTTGGTTATTAGGAAAAATTTCTTCACTGAAAGGGTAGTTAAGTGCTGGAACAACCTGTCAAAGGAAGCGGTTGAGTCACCGTCCCTGGAGGTATTTACAAGACATGCAGATGTGGCACATAGGGACATGGTTTAGTGGTGACCTCAGTATTTATGGTTGGACTCAAGTGATCTTAAGTATCTTTTCCAATTTAAATGATTCTATCATCCTATGATATACTATCCTGAAGGATGGAATCTCTTAGTCAGAAACAGGGTTCTGTAGCTATCAATTCAGCCAGTTTACATTACTTATTCAGCAAACTTCCTGTCAACATCTTTTCAGTGAGTATGAGTCAATGCAATATGTATATATGACTGGTGAAAGGTACACTATATTTTTAATTAAAAAATTTTAGAAGAACTGATCCCAGTTGACCAACCTTGATATATCCCATCCTGAAAAGCATCTCCACTACTTGTCTTGACTTGTGAGACATAGATCCATGATGAAACCCAATGCCCCTCCGTGCCATGCTTTGCTGCAGACAACATTTTCTCTCAAACCTAGCTCGATAGAAAATCTTCATTAACATCTACAAACAAAAATAAATGTTAAGTGTTAACCACAACCAGGTGCTGTTAATGAAAGAAAAGACTTCTCTAATGAAGTTCCAAGCACTATAGAGAAATATAACTGTTTATGATCTTCAGTCAACCTGAAGCCAAAAGTACCCAATTACGTCCCATTAATAGCTCCATTGTGACGACAAACCCACTTTTATACACTATCAGATTTTGTCACTTTTGCAACAAATGCCATTACAATAGCATCAACTGTCATATCACACAGCTAAATGCAACCATGCAGACATGGCAAGCTTGCATGTTCATGACTTTCCTACTCAAAGCATGGCCTTATAACCATGTACTCTGTGCCACTATCACAGCATAAATTCCTAAGTAGTTTAATGAAACTGATACTTTTCTTGCTTGTTTGTCATCCCTGCACAGTACTACCATCTCATTTCACAACACAGCTAGAAGCTTCCCTTTCCCAAACTCAGAAATAGCTCAATGTATCCCAGTCCATTAGAATATTCGTAAATAATTTTAATGCCAGTAATAATTCATTATTTCATATTTTTACAATATATGAAAGGCATACAAATGTTTTTATAAGTACACAATAGTGCTATATAGCCTATGCTAATGACTCAGAAAAAACAGGAGTTCATGATCTGAATAAAGTGATAGAACTGTACTGCTGATAGTTCTTGGAAATGATTTAATGGTAGCATACATTTCAGGATGGCTATCACAACATCTTTTTTGTTGGCAGAAAATTGCCCATACATCTCAAAATTAAAGTTCTCTGATATCCGGAATCAAATTTTAAGGGAAATATTCAGAATGTATCATGAAGGCACTGTTATGAAGTAGAACTGCATCACACATTATATGCATTTATGCAAAAATGCATGCATTTTAGACACACAAAATCAGAACCATGCTATAATTATCAATGAACTACTTACATCTTTATCCACTGCTTTAGGATCAGCGTAACTACATGAGGAAGGGATAGCAGTTAGCCTGTCAAGTTTTTTTTCTAACTGTTGTTTTGCAGTCACAAGAAGTTCCAAGTTTTCCATTTTACTGCAGTTCAACTTTTCAATATTCCTGTACAAAATATACAATTAAATTACCATATATTTATCAATTTCAAAATATTCATTGTGTACTGAAAGAGACAGACTTATTCCCTTTTGACCTGCATACTCAAACATGCAGGTAGATCTGTTAATGTAAACTTGCTGATAATGTCAACTGCTTCATTTTATCATGGCTTGTATGCAAAACAGCAAGTAATTCTGGGTGAAGAAGAGAGAAGGAATTACAGTGATACACTAACATGAAGGAAGCAACCATAAGTACCTTGCTTAGCAAATTAGAAAATTAGAAGAATTAAAAGTGAAAGAGAAATGTGATGGATTTACTGCCAATAATGCCTGTAAGGATTTAGGACAGGATTTGAAGACGATAAGGGAGGGCAAACAACTTAGAGGAAGGTTTTCAAGCTACTTCTGTGTCTAAACATGTGTCTAAATTCTGGATTTTCAAGTTCTACCTTGCTACTACTACTACTATTAAAGATAACTAAGTCCATTTTTTCATGACATTTCCAAAGAATGCACTGTCAGTTGTCATGATTAGGAGAACAAACCCATGATGCTTCATACTCCTGATAATCATGGTAACTGCAGTCATATTTCACTACCAAATGCCTCATAAAAATCCATACTCTATCATCACAAAATCAAGAAAATTCAAGCTTAGAGTGAAAAAAACACAGCCTAATCAAAATGTCTTCATATATTCAAAGAACACCTCACCAGTCAGGTGAACCCATACTTGAGAGACCTGCCTTACACAATGTCAGCAACACTGCTAACTTTCTGCTCCCTGACTACACACTAGGTACTGCTGATTGATACCTGCCATACAGCTGCTTCTGCTGTGAGAGCTGTTAGAGCACAGAGGAGCAGGGACTGCATTCTGCAAGTCAGATGAACGTGCTGCTGAAAGCTACATCCCCAAGGAATAAGTTGTCACAATGTACAAGTTTTTAATAACACATAGTTAAAATACTTACTGAGAAGAGAATCTTGCTATCTTCTTATTCAATTTTCTTCGTTCATCCCTCAAATGTTCTTTTTCCTTCTCAGTATTAGGGTCTTGTTCGCATCTTTGTTTTCTCAGCAAACTGAGGAATATATTCGTGGCTGAACGTTCCACTAAGTCTATATTAAAACTTTGAGTAAATAATGTAGAATATGTATGTTAGGTAAACTCTATTTAATATAAATTTTATTTATGTGTTACAATAATATTCATTAAGCCTTATCACTTGTCAATAGTTAGAACCTAATCATTAGAAGCTTCACTCTACCTTCACATCATAGTTCACATTCACTTTTAAACTGCTATTATTCCAAAACGGAGTGGTAAAATGTAAAATGATTATGCCAATAAATTATCTAGAACAAATATGCTCAACTCTATCTTTCCCTAATATAGACACTCATACATACAGAAAAAGTTTAATCTTTCTAATTCTCCTCAATTACCCAGCTGAGAATAAGAGTCTTCTACACAGCTGTTCTACCTCACAGCTTTTTCAGTATTGGACTGTTTGGAGTTTAACATTAATATACAACTATATTGTCACTGAGAAATAAAAAAATAAATAATTTATCACCAACTACTTTGAGATGTGCCATCAATATACATATTCACTTTTTGCTTTTTCCTTTCTAAAGTCCTTTCAGAAATACCTTTTTATCAGTACCAGTCATGTGTGAACTGAAATGGCAGTCCAATATAAGGAAGGACAAGGCTTCATACTGACATTAGAAAACTTTATCTTTTTAAACAATTGTTGCTGTGCATTATTAGTGAGAATAGAGTAAACAGCACTAGACAACTGTTTACTGATAAACAGCTTCTTTTTATTATAACATCCAGCACTGAGGGACATACCTACTTCACTAATATTAGCAATATCACTGAGAATAATGGCATTGTCAGTAGCCTCAAAATGGTTCATTTTACATTGTATAATTGCATCTCACATATATGTAAAACTGACTGATGCATGTCATCACTGAGACTGTTAGAGGCTATGAAATTAAACCATCACCATGTGGCAAATACCCACATTAATAGAACTTTATTCCACCCTTTTCCCTAGCAAAGCTGACTCTACATACATCATTTGCACTTCTAATTAAACATAAAGCATTAAACACTTTCCACAACTCTTCCCCAGTGCCCACACTGGGGTAAAGCTACTGAGGCTGGGATTCTCATTGTAACATGATTCAATTTCTTGTAGTTTTCTCAGCCAGTATGCATGGATTCTACCCTTTCCACAGAGTTTTATTTCAGCTAAACCTTTAGGACCATAAAGATACAAGGGTTGATGGAGCTTGCAGGTATTTTTAAAACATAGGCAACATACACCATAGTAATGACATTTTCCAGCCATATCTGTGTTTACTTTCAATGTTAATTTTTCTGAATATAAGTAATACACATATAATACATGAAAGCTAAATACTTACATAAAAAATATGGCAGGCAACTTATTCATCTCATTTAATTTATCAACAAAGCGTGGAAAATTACTCCATTTCTCCAGTTCTGAGCAATCCACAGGTTTTGGCTTAAGGTGCTCCAGTAGCTCATTAACCTGATCAAATTAGTATTATTGTCAAGATTTTAAAGGCAGAAAGTTCAGGCTGGGGACTAACAAATATGAATACTTCATTTTCCTGTGTCATCTTCTTTCAGGGAGACCTTATTGCTCTCTACAACTACCTGAAAGGAAGTTGTAGACAGGTGAGACATGGTCTCTTCTCCCAGGCAACCAGCAACAGAACAAAAGGACAAAGTCTCAAGTTGCACCAGGGGAAGTTTAAGCTCAAGGTGAGGAGAAAGTTCTTCACAGAAATTGGCCATTGGAATGGTCTGCCCAAGGAGGTGGTGGAGTCACCATCCCTGGAGGTGCTCAAAAAAGGTCTGGACATGGCACTTGAAGCCATGGTTTAGTTAGTCATGAGGTGTTACGTATTAGGTAATGGGTTGGAATTGATGATCTCTGAGCTCTGTTCCAACCTGGTTGATTCGACGATTCTATGATTCTGTCACCTCAGCTTGTTAAAACCATTCAGAGCTGCAACAGTCACATACAGTTCACAAACTAAAAAGTCTGCAGGCTATCAACTGACTTTGGTAAGAGCTCAAAATGCAAATGGTTGTACCATCCATAGTTACCATCACTGTGAAGAAAAAAGTATTACTAGCATACTGATTATATTTTAAGTATAGTATTTCAAGAAATTTTGGGGGTTCTTCCCACATATTCCTTATTTTTGCCTTGCTGTCCATTCACTGCCACCTCATATTCCTTTTTGTGATATAGGAATAGGTGGCTTTCCATTAAAGACTTGATTTTACTAAAATAGCAGAGTAGAGGTGCAATATTCTCATTAATCATAGGAGAATCAGGAATTAAAATGTCACAGCAGTATCAGAAATCTGATTCCCAAAGAAGTTTGTGAAAATACCACCTTGAAAATGCTTACAAAAATGCCCAAAATCATGGCTCTCTTTCAAGTACCGCACCAGATAAAACTGATACGTAACTATGGGAGGAGCAACTTCCATAATACATTATTACATGTAATTATTATATAGCCTGAATATATAATTATTATATATTAAAGTTGCATACGGTCTTTAAAAAGTGTCCTGTTAACAAATATTACCTTCTGCCGTTGGCCGAGCACAATCCATTTGCACAGTTCCTCCTTTAGTTCCTGTTCATATTTCCTCACATCTGACTTTTTTATTACTACTTTATTCTTGAAAAAGATAAACTCTTCAGGATCTAGTTCCTGGAAAACAACATTAATATAAAACATTACAGTACTTTGTTATCTGTTTATTTTGATTTCTTTTTCATACAACTGTGTATACACACCTGTGCCCTCGGCCACTCTTGCCAGACTTTTACCATCATGTCATAAAGTTGGATGCTCTCTCGTGGAGATAGGGAAAGATCTGAAGGAATACCATAATTCTCAATCTGCAAGGAGTTTAAACAAAAGAAAAATAATAATTTTGATGGAATCCATGTTTCCTAAAAGTAACAGTTGCTAAGCAATGTGACATCAGTATTATGCTTACATGATCGACTGTTAATACAGCACATGGATGACAATGTTCAATGATAAAATCACTGCCCTTTAGAGAACATATGTACTTTTCCAAATCATTGTATCTTTCTTCATACAGAACTGTGAAGAGACGAAAATGCTGTCATGATGCATGTGCTTCTTTTAAAAAGTACTTAATCCTGCAATATTTGTTTTTATATAAAATAAAAACTAAACTGAATCAAGCTTACATTCTCACACAATGACTAAAACTTTAGCAGAAATATTAAAATCTATTTCTTCAGCACAAAATACTTTGATACACACCTAGCCTAACACGATAGGATTTCTTTTGTTCTCGTACTTTACGTTTCACTTTATTTTTTCTTGTGAAGTTCGTTTCAGAGTCTGTAGAGCTTTCTTGCATTGTATTCTCAGCACATTGCCAATATCTTTTCACAGACTGTAACCAGCTTCAATATAAGAATAAAATAAAAATAAGAGTTATAAAAGTATTTTAAGAAAATTCCTACAGCTATGACAGATTAATAATCACAATCTGCTCAACTTCTCTTACAGAATTTCCAGTCCATTTCTCACTATCTTCGGGGCAATTTTCTCCAGATTATGCAAGGGTGCAAATAAAAATGTGAAATAGCACCATTATATATAAAAATACAGTGAAGGTGTCTACTCTGATTAATGATGGACAAGTGTGCTTATTAGGTTTTGGCAAGTCATATATATGTAAAAACCTTTTAAATTCCTCTGCACAGTTCAATTATAGGGTCTGAAGGAATAGTAGGGCTCGTTCTCAATACAGAGTTAAGAGTTACAGTGCTGTTTCATGTCAGATGGGGGAATTATGTTAGCATAATAGATCTAGCATTATAACTCCAAATCAGTCATGTCCTAATAGCAATTGACCTCTCTATGTCAAACAACTGACATTCAATTTAAATATGCTAAATATGTATTCCATACATACTCTGTTAGGTGTTCTGGGTTACTGACAGTAGCAGAGAGTGCCAAAAATGGACATCGAATTGTTACCAAAAGATGCTCCCAAACCTCTGCTCCAATTTCACCACCAAGACAATGGACCTATGTTTTTAGGAAAAATTATTAAAATAAAAGAAGAAATGGCCTTTATCAAAGTGCACTTGTAACAGGAACTGGTTTGTGCTTTGCAAGAATCAAAAGAGTGTCAAGATCAGTACCGAATAAATCTTATGTTGGAGCAAATGACCGTGAGATACAAATCACATGTCCGGTAAATCTCTCTCCAAATTAGTCTAACTTTCAATACTAGATTTACTGACTGTACCCTAGATACAAACTAGCATCATTAACAATACATTTTTATGCAAGAAAGAATACAGTAGACATTTTTAATCTAGCAAGATTAATAATTTACTTTCACCCTAACCAACAAATACTGTATGATATGACAAGTGTATAATCCGAGTGTGGTATGCTCTGTTTGTGCCATTGAGACTACGGTGGCAGATTTTAGTTTTTCAGTTGACTGGCTTGAGAGAAATAAAGAAAGTTCCTGGTATCTTTGACTGACCTGTATGTCCTCTTAAGAACTAACAGAGTTTTAAGTTCTTTTACTGGAGCAGATAAACGGTATCATTGAACACAAAAAAGCATGTAAGACTGAAATACTATTTCTGAATGTTGAGGGTTTTTTATTAGCAACAATGTATGTACTGAAAAATCAAATCACTAGCATTTTTCCAAAAGTTTTTTGTTGGTTTTTTTTTTCCCTTTGTTAAATATGTTACTATTAAAAGATGCCTACCTCATCAAATATAACATATTGTATCCTTTTGGTCCATTTCTGGCAACGAGGAGACAGCATCAAAATTTCTAAACATTGAGGCACGGTCACTAGTATCTAGGAAAGGTTTGCAAAGCATTATTTTCAAGTAAACTGACTAATCAACCTCAAGGAGATTCAGCATTTTAAAAAAATTAATACACATGTATTTCAAAAATGAATGTATGATTTGTCACTGCTATCTTCAAGAAGGACAAAAAAGAGGCCCCAGGAAATTGCAGGCTGGTCAGCCTCATTTCATTCCCTGGGAAGATGAAGAAGCAACTAATCCTGGAAATCACTTCCAAGCAAATACAGAGTAAGAAGGAGTATTCGGCATGAATTCACTGAGGGGAACTCCCAAATTCTATGATGAAATGACTAGACTGATAGATTAGGGGAGAGCAATGGATGTGTTGTCAAAAGACATTTGAAGACATCTCCAGTAAGATCCTTACAGAGAAGCTATTAAGTATGGGCCAGATGAACAGACAGTGGAGGTGAATCAAACTAGCTGGAAGGCTGGGCCAATACATTGGTGATCAGTGGTACAAAGCCTAGCTGGAGACAGTGTAACCCCAGTGGTCAATGCTGGGTCTGATTCTGTTTAATATCTTCATTAATGATCTGGATGATAAAAGTATACCCCCAGATGGTTAGCTGATAATACCAAATTGGGAGAAGTGGCTGATCACAAGCGCAAATCATGCTGCCATCCAGTGGGATCTAGGCAGGCTGGAGAACTCCATGAAGTTCAACAGGGGGATGTGCAAAGGAAGAACCCTACACCACAGTGTACACTGGGGGTCATCAAGCTGGGAAGTAGCTCTGCAAAAAGGACTTGAACATACCAGTGGCCATCAAGTTGAACATTAGGTATCAATATGCCCTTGTGGAAAAGAAGGCTTAATGGTATCCTGGGCTACACTAGGAGGAATGTGCCCAGAAAGACAAGGGATCCTTCCTCTCTTAGTACTGATGAGGCCACACCTGGGGTCCTGTCCCAGTTCTGGGATCACCACCACAAGGAACAAAAATCTAGTCGACTTCTAAAGTGACTACCTTAGTGGGCAAGGGAAGAGCTACTGATGCATTCTATTGGACTTCTGTAAGGCATCTGCTGTGTACTGGCAACCAAAAGATCTTAATGCTTTTTTCTTTTAATTAGAGCAACTGCATACCCCATAAGGATGAGTAGTATGGTTTTGATGTAGACTGAAAGGTTCTGGTAAACAGTACAGGTATGCTTAGATTCTTTTAGTAATGGTACAATTGTTACATTAGAATTCACATTTTCAGAAGCCAAATGGAATACAGAAGTCACTGTTACTATGTGTTAAAACATCCATTTAAATATACCTGAGAATTCATTACATCACTCCGGTAATCTCTTGTGAAGACACCACACACTGTCAATCCATCTGGAAGCTTCTTGGTGAATTGTTTGTATACAGTTGCCACCACTTGGTTTACAAGGGCCTGAAATAAAGCAGGTCATTAACACAACTAACTAGACACTGTATATCTGAAGGTGTATGATATTCTAAGACACATAAAAGTATTCCATTTTGTCAATCATATTAATGCAGTAGAGTATAAGGTGCTGTGTAACGTGCTATTTAATCTACTCGAGTTTGAGTTATAGTCAAATGCTTTCAAATAAATTTAGTGTTGTGTAAATTCAGTTTTACTTTAGCAATTCTCTATTTTAATGTTTTTCAAAACAAAAATAGATCACATTCTGTTGCATCTATAAGTACTTTAATGATCTCAAATTTCTGCGGCTACAGGCTTTAAAAACATTTCTGCACCCAGACTTATATTCAAATGATAAGATGATTTTGATGCCCAACCTGATTATAACACGTTTGGTTTACATACAGAAAACAGTCCATAACAATTGCTCTGAATAATAGCACATATAATTTATTATTTAAAAAAACATATAATTGAACATTAAAATAAGTTTTATAAGAAATCAAAACATTGCCTAGATTTTTATGTGTTTTCTTTTGAAACATCTAATGGTGAACTCCACAAGGAAAAGACAACCAAAGACAACTTGCTTGGTCATTGCCCTGTTCCAGTACTACTTTCGGCATGTTGGTAAGATTTGGTACTTTCATCATTTTCCAAACATGCTACTTATAGCACTTTTGTGTGCATTAGTGTTTCTGACCTTAAATTAACTGTACAGATATTAATAGAGAGAAACTTTATATTATATTAAATATTTGAAGATTTTTTGGTGAACAAGCCATTTCTAAAAAACATAAGTGTAAACCAGAATGTAACGATTCTATTTCTAATAAAAAACCCCAACTGTATATCTACTAAATTTGTGTAACAAGTTACCCAAAAGATCTCAGAATCATACTAAGACATATCATACTCATACATACTGAATATGTCATAGGATTCAGCCTTACCTTTGTAGGAGCAACATACACAACTACTCCTTCATTGCTTGCTTTCAGAACTTTTTCCATGCAGTAGTATGATGCATATGTCTTTCCTGATGAAGTGGGAGCAACGATCACTGCAGACTCATTATTGTCTACAATATCAAGTAGCTCCCTCTAAGAGAAAAACAGTTAACTACACTGTGATGGTATCACTATCACATACATCAAAACATGTCATGAAGTTCTTAGTGAGTAAACCAGGCCTTCCACTGAAAATATTTGCATTCTTTTCACTTTTCTATAGAAATATTTGGAACTACAAATTATAACTTGACTATTTCAATTATTTGATCACAGATACTGCTACCATAACATTCTGAGTTCAAAACTGGACATTTTCAAATTAAAAAATAAAATCAATAAACTCAGAAGTGTATAATTTATTTCCCAAAACTTCAATATTCTATACAATGCAACATTTTTTTTCTTACACTATATTACATCAATGATGAATGTATCTCTCTTTTGCTTCTAGCATATAGTGTTCATTAATCTGTTTTCTTCCCAATTATTGTCATCCTCCACGTGCTCTCCTGCCCTACATATGGCTGTGAAAGGATTGGGAGAGGAGTGCAGAACTGGAAACAGAAATAGTACTAACACTGCCTTTCTCAATCAGCACAAATGCCAAGTTTCAAGCTGCTTTCCAAGCAAGTGGCTCTTTTGCAGATAGGGACAAGCAAAGCAGCAAATTCGTTGTGTTTCCTCAGTCCAGTAATGCAAAAGTCTGAGTTAGATTTATTCTGTTTTAGATAGAAAAGCTCTTTTTCAACCCATAATATGGGTGATTCTTTAGGGACAAATGAGCAGAAAATGAAGATTCTCAGGTTATCTAGATGGGGTGTTATCACCATCAAATATAATAACAAGCAGTGAAATCCCATGGACTCAGAATTTCTTATGTGAAATTCCTTGGGCCAAGCTCTTTATAGAAAAGCTCTCAGTGCAGAAAGAGCATGGAATACAGTCCAAAATAACCTACTGAGTCTGTTAAGCATACTGCAAAATTAGATTTGTTAAATAACATTACTTTTAACAAGTAGTAATGTCTAATGTTGGGTTTTTGGTTTTTTTTTTAATAAAAATCAAAGATAATTTCTATTTGCTTCATGCAAAAAGTTTCATTACCTGCCACGTGTCTGGTATGAAATGTTGCACCCGAGGATCTGGATCATTTCTCTCTTCTCTGAGCAAGTAATAATCCATGTATTGTAGCTGAAAGCGAGCTGGACTCACTTCAATAGCATATTTGCTTATATTCTGATCATTACTTTCTCCTACCTATAAGGTCAAATGAAAATTCAAATTTGTTCGAAAGCTAGTGAGAAATTAAGAAAATAGCACATGCTTTGCTCTGAGGAACTCTGCCAACTTTGAAAAACATGAAAGTGCAGGTGATTTTATTAGACATGTAGTCAATAGGCTGTGAGCTATATAATCTTTCTTCTGCCTGACAACTTTAGTATCTCTTCTGTTTAATGATATCCCATCACACAAAGGTATCAAACTACTCTTTACATTAGCCAGTACACAAGTTGCTAACATGCAGAAAAGCGTAAGAGCAATCCATAGGGGAAGTGTTTCAGCACCAAATTCACTGTAGCTACTCGTAGTCTCATCTGTGCTAGGAAGGATAAGCAATTAAGTATCTGAAACTGTTTTCTTCAAGGTGATCAGTAACACCACAACAACAAAGGTAGTTTTCACCTACCTCTGCAGTCTCCAAGATTTCCTTTTCTAAAACAGTACATTTGAGCTTGTTAGAAAGCAGCTGCTCATCACTTAGCTTTTAACAGTTGTTTTTAATGCACAGGCTTCAGCTGATGTGATTAATTGAACAGTAGGCACCTCTAAAAGATGTCTAAGGCCTCAGGAAGGTGTACAATACGAGCAAATTAATCTTGGTACAGATTTCAAATAGTATCCTTGCAGCCATATACAGTTCTATTTACTGAAGAGGAAGTGGCCTACTGTACTGTCTAGCCCTCACATCAAACAGGGAGGTGTATCAATGGAATGAAAGAAAAGTAGTATCTGAAGCAAAACCAGTTCAAAATCCTATGATGCAATACAAAATAAAAGAAGCTCAACATAGCTCTTCTACACACTATTCAATGCTCAAGAAAACACTGTTGATATTAGCTACACATCCAGCTACAGCAGAATCATTACAGCCTATAAAGTTACCTGGCCAGATAGAGAGCATGCCAAATTCTTAAATCCAAGAAGTCTTAGATATGTGGTAAGCTTTTGAAGATGCGGTTTCTCCAAAAGATCTTGATATTTTTCAAGGAGGATATGAATTCTCCTCATGACCTGAACAGCTTTGCTTAAGTCTTTAGATTTATTACCTTTAAAACAATAAGCCTACAGTTATTTGCGAGGCAATTGCATCATTTGGAGTCTTGTATTTTTAGAACAGATTTTACCCACCCAACCACCTTCATGACAATCTAAAAATGTATTTTATTTGAAGGCAAGTAGACAACCCACACTCCTGTGATCTCTACAAGGAATGCCACTGATGACCAAGCACCCAAGAACTTGTATGTGCTTCTGCACACTCAGATATGAAAAGAAGTCATACCGAATTCTATGCAGTATGACTGCATAGAATTGAGCAGTCTGAGCTCAATTCTATGCTCTGAGCTCTCTCAATTCACATTTGCCAACTCACATTCACCATGCATTTGTTTGCTCAACACTGCTAGCAATGTATTTCAATCCAGTGTTTACAACACTTCTCAACACAATCACAGCAGTGTGTTCAGACCATCAAAGCTGAGGGTATGGACTTAACGAGTTAATTCTGGTGAAATAGGAGGCCACAGTAGCCCAGATTTCTCTGCAAGTGGCCATCATCCAAACTTTGAGTTAATCACCTCAGCTAAGTAAACAATCCACTGTAATTTTAGTATGCATGATACATAATCATTGAAGGTATATACAGTAAAATAGATTATTTAAATATATGAAATATTTACAAAGCAGAACAGGAAAATATCTGTTCACCACACATTTTGTGGTTGGCTCAAAGGATCATGAAATTGTGAAAGGGTACCAGAGCCTGTTAATTCTTAAAAACATCTTTCATGCTTCTGAAACAGGGCTGTATTCATATGTTTTTACTCCAGCTGAGAATGCCCAAGTCATTTACTCTGATGGTTAAAGGGAGTTGAAGTAGAATATTGAACATGAGTTTGGTTACCACACCTTGCTTTCTGCAGTGTTCCTTCCACACTTCCAAGCAGGCAGACAGTCCTGTCATTTCTACACTGAGCTTCACAGATTTACTTTTAAGAGTTTTGAGAAACTTCTCCAACTTATTTATTCCAACAGTCATATTTGCTTTTATTTCCTTTTCAGTTGATACACACAAGGCTTTCCATTGCTCCTGCTCTTTTTTTTTCTTCTTTGCCTTGTAGTCGCTTGTTGTTTTCCTCCACAATTGTTGCAGCTTTAGTTTTCTACCCCAAAAAATAAGATATTTAGAGCCATCAGTCTGTGTGCAAACATAATCTGGAAAAAGCTAATCCATAAATTCAGGTGTGTTCATTTTTAAATTTGTGTGGCGTACGGTGTTTTGGGAAATGTTTTAAGTAGTACCTCATTTTGAAGGAGATACTATTTCTGTTGTTCTACAATATATGCTGTTTAAGAAAGCTTCCATAAGCTTAGTCAGCATTAAGCTTCACAAGTAGTATTAAGAAAAAAATAAATAAATAAAGACAATGTCTGAAAGTAAAATTTCATGCTTTTATATACGGATAATAGTAATTCTGATGACATTAAGGTGCCTTTCACTAAGATAAACAAAATTAAGAATTCAACCTTACTTGAAATTAACAAAGTTATTTTATATAAATACTTTTACAGGTAATTCAATAGTCTGATGTGTGATCCAGAGAACAGTCTATTATGAAATCCCGCTCAAATTGCCATTGCTCAGTATCGTTCATGAGTATGCCAGTACATGCTACACAACCTGCGGTGTCTGGCAATGTTCACACAGTTAGGATTAATTGCAATATCTACAGATTTTTTCACAGAGAATGTTTCCAAAGAGTGCAAGGAAATAAATATATTAATAATGCTTTTTCCAGTATTTCTCAATAGTTTCTTAAAGTAAAACTGAATTAATGAACTCCAGTTTCCTTCACTCCACATTTAAAGTACTGGCCATGAGCCTTCACAAAGTTCATATTTACTAACTTTATTTATTTGTGCCTGTTGATGCTCATCAGTATTCCTAACTAGAAACAAAAATCCTTTTGCCAGCTAGCTCATTAGCTGATTAAATCTGAGGTACAAAGGCAATTCACATTTTTACATTTTTTCACCTGAGAACTATTAGCACATTCAGAATATAAAACTTCAACTGTGAGACTCATAGTAGAAATTCTTTCCTGGAAAACAGAAAATAAGGTTTGGGAAAAACAGCTTGAATATACTCACATGCTTATTTTGTGGTTTTTTGACAGCAGCATTAGCATTCCCTGACACATCCTCTTGAGGTACAATAACTTTTGAAGTGGTATCTCCCAAAGTACTTCCATAAAAATTCTGAAAAGTCTGGAACTTTTGTATTTGTCGTCTTTCTTTTGCATCTTTGGATTTTGCTACAAACAGACATAATTGGTTACAAAACACTGTGAAAGAATTACAAAATAATCTATTTCCAAGAAAAGATACCTGGGTAACAGATAAAGTTCCTAAAACTTCTTCATTGACCCAAAGACCAAAATCACATTTTGAAAGATGCTGGCTACTAAGACTCAATAGAAATGGACAATACTTGGCTCAAATTCAAATTTCTTTAGGCACACATAAAAACTATTGGAAAGTTTAACAAGCAGGAAGCCTGGTGTGGTGGGTTGAGATTTCTCCTCCCCCAACACTAACTTTGCCAGGCCAGCTCAGTTGGAAGCAAATGGAAGCTGTATTTACAATCTACAATGGAATGCAATGAATATGTACAAAAGATACAGTATTTACAATATTTACAGATATTTACAATTAACAAACAACAAGAAAAACACCCTGGTCAAAGACCAGGATTGCTGTCCCTCTGCCCCCCACCCCCTGTCCAAAAGGGAGAAAGGAGCAGAGAGAGAAAGTAAGTAGCTGTTAGAACTTCACCGAAACAATTCAGCCAAGGTCAGGCAGAAGCAAGTTAACATCTCCCGAGCGAAGTGAGGAGAGAAGTGAAGCCCCAGAATGTTTTGGTACGAGCAGTCTTATAGCAGCTATTTCTCCAATGGAATCATTTAGCATTATCTTTAGTTTTCCTTTTCTCACCCAATAGTGATTTGTTTATATTTTTCTACTTTTCTGCTTGAAATCTGTGACAAAATTTTACAGGCACAGCCTAAAATTACCACACCTGGAAAGAAATTGTAACTGTTTGAGCAAAGTGCCTAGGCTTCTTACACAGCCTGTGAAAATGGGATGGAGTCTTCCAAAGGAAATTCAGATGATCAGGAAAATACTTCTTCCTCATGAAAATAAGGGTCTGGCATCAGAACATAAATAAATGAAGTTGCTGGAAGAAGGAAGAAGTTACTAAAGCCTAGGTATTTCTGTCTGCCCTAAAATCAAAACAAAAGTCAGTTTCTGAGTGCGAAGACCCATTTCAGAAGATCTTTCTAGTTTAGACAAGAAAGACTGAGACAACAGATGTCAGCACTGAGAATACTCATGCACAGAAAGGCAAAGAGAGGGCCCACGCTTCAATTATAGTGGACATTAACTTTCAACTCCAACATTATGGAAGGTGTTCTAGCTACTATTCTACAGGCTATGGTCTCCAAAATTCCCACTGAAATCACAGTGCATGAAATAATACAAAAAATCACCCAGTCAGAAAGATAAGCATAAGGAACCACAGTTACAGAGATCAAGTGGTGCAAAAACCACATTCCTAAGTCATGGAGTGAAAAACAAAATACGTACTAACAGTAATCCATGACCACTCAACTCAGGGTAGCTTTTCAGTTTGATTGTCTGTGATGCAATGGATGAAGGGAACATAATGGAATGTGTTGTGAAAACTGTGATAACACAAAGGTGTTTAGTTATGGCTGAGCAGTGCTTACAAAAAGTCAAGGCCTTTTCTGCTACTGACACCACCCTGCCAGAAATCAGGCTGGGAATACACAGGAAGCTGGGATGGGACACAGATAGGACAGCTGAACACAACAGACCAAAGGGAGGTTCCATACCATATGATGTCCTACTCCACAACAAAAGCTGGGGAAGAAGAAGGAAGTGAGGGTATGTTCAAAGTGATGGCATCTTCCCAAGTAACTGTTATGCATGATGGAAGCCTGCTTACCTAGATATGGCTCTAGATGCCTGCTTACCAAAGGGAAGTTGTCAATGAGTCCCTCATTTTGCTTTGTGTGCGCAGATTTCTCTTTACTTATTAAACTGTCTTTATCTCAACTTACAAGTTTTCTTGCTTTCACACTTTTGATTCTCTAATTCTTTCTGCTGAGGTTGGGGGGTAGTGAGCAAGTGACTGTGCAGTGCTTAGTTGCCAGCTGGGGCTAAATCACAGTTCTTTTATTTACTTTAATTCTGTTCTCAAAAGATAAGATTGGTTATACATGCACCGTCAAACATCTGTGCAGATTTTGCACATGTATGGATATTCTTATTAAGCATTATCCAAACTATACATTTAAACATTAAAGTGCACAGATACATACAGCTTGCTTATATAAAACTGTGCAGGGCTTTACAAGCAAGAGAATGTATTGTGAACATCTGACCACAAGCACTCGTTCTGTTACACTCATTAAACCTATTTAAGACAATACAAAATGCATACACATAATGTACAGGCACATCAGTTTATATATAATTAAGCTATCACAGTAACTCTAGTTTGACAAGTATTTATACAGATGCAGATCCTTCTCCAAAACCATAATAACCTTTTCAGTACTATGCTAGGCAACACAGACAGATGGATTTCATGTTAGTTTTTCTTACCATCAGCATTGCATGGTACTCGCTCATATTCCTCAGTTAAAGGTCTGTCAGAATGCCAGTGACAAAGCTCATCAAATTGCTTGTATTTATTAAGTGAAGTAACCGCAGGATCATTACTGAAATACAGAAACATCGAAGCAGAGATTAAAAATGTTTTCTGGAATCTCCAACAAAATATTCAAAACATTCAAAAAACTGCGTATTTACCAAAACACAGTTTTATTGTGGCAGAAAACCAACATAGGGTTTAATTCTATTCTAAACACAGTATGTCAAGATAAGACTCCACTTTTTTCAGAAAGGTTTGCTAACAAAAAAAGTAAAACCTCATTTTTTCACTTATTTTCATACAGATTAGCCACAGAATGCAGTGTAACTACATAACTCACACACTGACTAAAAAATGCTCACTGCATAGCACAGAACCCAATATCAAAAGGAGCAGAGCAAATGCAAAGGAAATATCTACCTTTCTAAAACAGGTAGATCTTTCAAAACATCTCCAGCATAATCTTCAACCAGATCAGATTTCACTGAGATTAGTCCAATGGCAGGAATTTCTTCTTCATGATCTTCACAGTGTAAAACATAATTGTTTAGGTAAGAGTATATATAATTGCACATTATACTTGAAACTTTGATCAAGTCACATCATAAATTAAATTCTATAAAGTAAAATTTGGTAGAAGTAAACAGCAGTTCTGCTTCTTCTCAAACATGGGAAGAAGAAAGAAGCAGACATTATTACTGCTTCCAAGTAGATATTCTCATAATCCATTTTAGACACCTGCTACAACTCATTCCATCTCACAAGCATAGGCTTTGCTGCATCAGTTCCATGAAGAGTGAAGTCTCCTAAATATGCACATTCAACTGCACTTGTATTTCATTGCTAAAGGTCCTATGTAACATAGCTTATCCTTCCCGCGTTTGAAATCTATCTACACCTTTGGTCTTTGAGTTGTCCATAGGAGGCAACAAATGCTGTGCCAGAAGATAACTTAATATCCTACAGAAAACAAAGAAACTGTCCTTTCTTTCTTCCCACTAGCGCCCACTTTGCATCTTTGACAGCAGCTGAATTATACCAACAAACTTAATTAGAATTATATACCAGCCTTTACAGAATTTATCAGCTCTCTCTTCTAAAGATCTGTAACATTTCATAGGTTTAAAACAAGCATTTGGTTTGTAACAAAACCGGTCCTCAATAAACATTGGGTATTGGACAAAAATCTCTACCCTACTCCATTCAAGATATTCAAAACAGGTCATGTAAGGGAGGGAAGAAAACAAAAGATCCCCAGCACAGCTGTGCACTTCCCCAGTTATGGGCTACTAAATATGATGATTGTGTAATTTAAGACACTTAAGGGCAACTCATATTTCTACTAGCTTCAAGGATTACAATGTGAGCTACAGTGATAGACTATCATTAAGGCACCAATCCTGTATTTTAGTCAGTTTTCTGCTCCCATGTTCATTGACTGCATAACCCTATATAAACGTGTACAAATTAATTATTATTGTTATCAGCATTATTTGTATTACACCAATTGTACTGGGGTTTACATCACAATCATGGACCTAGCAATCATGGACCTAAACCAAATACCTACTGAAGTTAGTAACAATACTTGTGCTGCCTACAGCGGACTGAGAGTTTCATCCACAAGTCCTGGTCAGACTTATTTAGTCATCATCTGTAAGTTTTGCTAATGAATTGAAAGAAAGGGATATAGGATTCAAAAAGCATAGATTAGATTTGTGATCACAATAAAATCAACACACTACACTTAGAACATTCAGTGTTAGTAATTAAGGTCATGCTTCTAACTCTTATTTATGGAGTTACCAGTACCTCTAAATAATGTCTGTTGCTGTTCAAGAAATAGCTGGGAGGTCTTTCGTACTGGGAAAGCATCTCCAAAATTGTATTTCACAGACAATTTTGTTACTGTGTCCCATAAACATTGGTATTCATTCTCCACTTCTTTTCCCAACTCCTTTTTTACCTCTGATCCTGCACAGGGATGAAAGCAAACAAGCAAGCAAACAAGAGACCACTTTAAGTTCACTCAAAACAGAACCTATACATTCGTATGCTGCATCAGACACAAAAACTCCAGTCCTATCTGAGGTCTTTGATCATTAGAACAAATTAAAACAGAGAATTGTACATTCACAGTATTTAATAGCCTAGGGCATAAGCAACTAAACAGACTGAGATGTATTTTGTAAAAAAAGCCAGATTTGACTGTGGATGTCTGCAAGCTCTACAGCTAAAGATTTTATATCACCTTCACCTACAGGAGAGTAGGATCTTGCATTTATAACCAATCATAGATACCATTATAAAATTAGTATTTTATATTTCTAATTTCTATTTCCTTTCAAAATTCCTTTACACTTGCTTTATTGGCATACATACATGACATATTGTAGCTAGACTGATAAATAAAATGTTCTGGTTTACTACCAGACAGACTCACGGTAGACGATTTCTGGTAAACAGAATTACTCTGAAAGAATATTTCTATAAATCTTTTTCCACATTTCTTGCTCAACTTTTATAACTAATTTTTGAGAATCTTAACATGATTGATGGTGTTCTGAGAGCTCCAGAACCCAAATTCACATATGATTTGCCTGAATCAATCTCATCTGAAATTAGGAGTATTATCCAATGTCAGAATGACAGTAGGCATAGAATCCATTTTGAATTCTGACTGTGTTACACTAAGACAATATTAAATGGATAGAATATCTACTAAAAACCAGAGATGAGAATAGTCAGTAACAATGACCCAAAGCTCCTACGGCCTATGCAATAACCCTCTTCCTTTGAATATGTACACAAGACATATCAAAGATTATGATGAAGTATTTCAAGTGTATACTGGTGAAAGACACTTTCATATGTAATTTTCTAGACTTGGCTACAGAAAAATGTTTCTCTATTATTCTTTGAAATATATCCATTATTATATGGATATTTAGAAAATTGTGCTCATTTCTGCTTGCACATGTGCTTTAGTTTTCATTTTGCAGCTTAGCAAAGTTCAAAATCTAAGAAAGCAAACTGTTCAAAGACAAATACCTTCAGTATATTCAACCTCGTAGTAATGTGCAAGATTCATGAGAAGTGAATCATCATTTAAGTCAGGAAGGTAAGTTAAATCCAATTTCCAATCATTTGTATCCCTTAGCTGTGTCAGAGCAAAATGCATACACAACTGTTGCTGTTAAAATAAAGCAAACAATTCTTATGGAGCATCTTTTCATGTGGAATGATCAAAGCATCTCCAAAGCAAGGTTAATTACCACAGATTCAGAAATGTGAAAAACACACTATATACTTACACACTAAAACTTCTGTGTGAACAGTGCCTTCACTGTTCTCCTTCACTGTAATAACCAACTTTAAACAATAGAAGTGCTTTCCATCAAATTTCCCATACTGGAGAAGACCAAAAGGTCAGTCTAGTCCAGTATCCTAACACTAACACTGGCTAACTGGAGATGTCTAAGAAAAGATCAAGTGTAGAAATACTGCCAAAAATATTCTACTAGCCCCACTGATTTGTGGCTCACAAGATAAAGTTTGCTTCCACCAAGTACATTACATTCCTTCATTTCATCAGATGACCATAGTAGCATATACAGGCAAATGAAAAACTGAAATAACAATTGTACCTGATGTCAGGGCAAGTAAGACACTGCTACACATACCATTTTTATTAATGGTGAAATTTGCTTAGTCCAGCAGGATTTCTTGATCCTAATCTGAGCTCTATATGAAAGAGGCATATGAAGAAGAAATGCCACTGTAAGACAATGCATTCTGCAGAAGTCAGCTGCTTCTTCTGGACACAGTGGTCTACTTCTCTGTTGAGAGATGACAAGGAAAAAACCTGACCACGTCTTCAGTAAAATAATTGTGTTCACCTCTACTTAATTCAGTGGTTTGTATTTTGTTAAAGTGGCTAATATTATTATTGATCTATTTTTTAAAAAATACATTGTAATGACTTGGGAATACACTTGTTTCAAAATGAACTCCTTTCTAAAAGGATAATTAAGAAAATCAAGACAAAATGTAAAAACAATTGCCAATTTCTAACAGAAATGGACAGTATCAAGGTATAGGCCTACATTCCTTTCTCAACTGCACAGGAAATCCAGCTGTGCCAACCAACTGTATCTGTCTTGTAGTCCACTGAATTGATGTTTCGTAAAATGCTACTGACACACTGCATCTGTGTTAACTTCATGAAAACATAAGGCTTGTAGTATGGTCACAAAAACAATGTCATGACTGCAACTCAATAGAAACCTTTTTTTGCCTGAAATGTCTTGGTAATTTAAGAAATGTGTTTTTCTATGAACCTAGTAGAAAAATAAAAGTAGTAAGTGCAACTAACTTCTAAGGTTAAATCTCCTATGAAAGTAATTGCTCCCAAGGTAAATCTTTCCCCAGGAATAGCTACTGCAGGACAGAACACAGCACCACCCACAGGGAAATCATGCTTCTTTGGAAAAGCTCTGGATGCAGTAATTATCTAAGCAAACCAGACAGTGTAGTCACAAAAGAAACAGCTGGGCCTCTCTTCAGCTTGGAACCTAGGGCAGACCTCTCTCCTGTTAGCAAAACGTTTATGGTCGTGGTCCTGAGAAGATACCCCAAAAAAATGAATCTTACTCTTGTTGACTGCCCTGTCTTTGCTCTCATGGAAGTATTTGCACTTTCCAACATGGTGCTGTACATTTTTAATCCCACAGCACAAGCAAGAACACAGATCACACGCCGAATGTCAGATCCTTCAGGCCACAGTTGTTTCAACAGATGGACGGTCTGGTGAACCTGTAGTCATAACATTATGAATAGCACAAATGATTGCTATAATAAAAACTGCCAAATAAAAACCAAGTCCTTTCCTTTACCACAGTTCCATCAGAGCAGGGAACAAAAAGAACATAAAAACTACAGAATGAAAAACTCTTTTTTGTCATGTCCCTAAGGGCACCAACTGCCATTACTGTCTCTACTCAACCCACTGAGGCATCCTCCCTCTTGCCCCAGGCCTCATTTCAGCCCCTTACAACCATCAGTCACTACCCCAGCAATGTTGCAGCAGTGCTGGTCTCCATATTCCCACCACACAGCAGGCTGACAACCTGGTCTGGTCTCAGCCCACTCCCAGGTAGGTGCCTGATGCCAAGGGCTGCAGTTGTCCCCTGCTCTTGACTAAGATAGTGGGCACTGGCTACCAGGCTCTGCCCTGCCACACAGAGGGAAGCTCCCATAGCCCCAGTCTCAAGGGAACTAATGTCCACCCTTGCTGAACCCTAATATTTTGCTGCTCTTGGTACATGCAATTATTGAATTTGCCTCAAGAAAGATAATCACAGTAAAACAAAGTATTAGCAATAGATAGGCTTTAAAATGCTCTCTGAATAACACTATTTTTTTCTGGACTGGAAAAAAACAGAACAAAATAAAACATCATCTTTCTGGACCAGTATCAATCCCTTTAAAGTCCAAGGAAGCCTTGCTGCTGCTTTCTGCAGGAACAGAAGCAGAGTTGCAACAGTAGTGCAACAACATCCAAGAAAACAGTAGGAGTACATTAGGCACTAAAAGTCATTATGATGCCATAAAAATACCAGTTTTTTAACAGTTAAAATATTGTAAAACCACTGATTTAATCATGCAAGCGCAGACCTTGCAAGTGTAATCAAGTTCTTAAAACATTCCCAGACTTATGAAGTTATTAGTTCATGCAAGATTCTGCAGCTGCAATAGCAAGTTTTAGATTTTGAGATGTCCCTACAGACGAGGCTGCTGGTGGCAGCAGCACCAACTCTTGCCCACTGATGTTAAATGTACCCCTTCATATTCTACCCTTTGTCTACAAGACAAAGGCAGCATCCCATTGACCGCCTTCCAGAGGAAACATCCTACTTTAATGAATCTTAAAGAAACAACTTGAATTTACTGGGAAGAACACTGGACACAGAGAAGACCTTCTCAGACTCAGGGTGTCACTCCAGGAAAGGAGAGCCCTCAATTCTGGTTAGGAGAGAATTTCAGGTAAAGGAAAGAAGGAAGACAGTCAAACTGAAAAGAAAAAAAAATCTCAAGAAGGTCAAATTACCTCTTTTTTCATGCTCTTCAGGCTCAGATTGAGATGTTCATATAGATATATGACTGGGTCCTCATACATGACTAACTTTTCAGAAGTGCATTTCAGATCTTCTTTGTACTAAGAAGTGCATAAATCAATGTTATATGCAAAAGCCAATAGATAACATCCACACTAAATAATATTTTCTTTAAGTCACATACCTGGCCTACATATTAGTCTTTGTCTGGCATAATACAAGTCAACTAAGACATATGACATTAAAGAAATGGGAAAGGGTGTATTTGAAACTATCGTATCTCAAGCCAACAATAATGTGAAAATCAGCTACAGAGAACAGGACAGGAATTTCCCACCAATCACAATGCTTGCCTAGGAAGAATTTCAAGACCCATTGATCAAAGCAACATAAAATAAGCCACATTTCAGTGCTTTATAATTTTAATATGCAAAATCTAATACTCCTATTGAGGTATCTTAATTAAATCTGTAGCACAGAACTAACACTATTATTGCAAACCAACAACAAAGTTGTGTATCTTACCTTTTGAAAAAAATGTGGTGTTTATGCACACTCTGAACATGATACCCATAAACTCTAAGAAGATCATACTCTTGTCCTGAAGCAAGCACAATGTTGACTTTCTTAGACAATGAATGAGCAATTAAAATACATAAATAGTCTGTTTGACGACAGCTCAGTCCTATATCAGATACAATGATGAAGTAAGGATAACTTTGCTTCAGGAAAGTCTCCCATTTGGATGATAAACAATTGGAAAATTCCGTGTGAACAGTGGTGCTTGTGTTATGCCTCAGGTGTTCTATCAATGCGGTTCGTAAGACAAGAAAGTGAGGATATGGAAAGTACATCTGCTCGGCATCCTACGGGAAAGAAAAACAAAGGAATTTTTCAGTTATATTTGTTGACACTATGAACAGTTTCCTTATCCTGATTAGAATCAAGGTGCTGGTTTTGAAGGAGTGCAGTAGTTTTAAGTGAAAACAAATGTTACTTGCTTAGTACCTTGAAGAAAACAATGACATATTTTGCTCCTTTTTCAGTGAAATCCTGCAGGAAGCATTCAACTTGGTAGAAGAAGTTTAGATACTGTGTATCCTCATCCAAAAACATAAGTAGTAAGGAATCCCCATCTATTACAAAGAATTCAGACTCAACAAAGTCTTTTAACAGACTGACATACCTGAAAGAAAAGAAATAGTATGTACATAACACAACTCCAAGTCGAGGACATGAGACTGAATGAATTTGCTTACTAACGGATTTTAAAACAGTTTTGTTTTTGTTAATTAAATAAACTAAACATTAAATGTACAAATTAAATCACAGCAAACCATATTTCTTGGATTCAAGATTAGTGCTAAATAACTTTCAGTCCTTGCAGTTACTGAATGAATTAGCAAATACCTTCTTTACAAGTCCAGATACTGTTGTAGTATCTGAGGCTTCTGCTACTTAGGTGGCACTTCTCCATACCTGTTCATGCAGAAAGTGTTACCTGTTCTTTAAGAAACACTCTCAGGATAGGATATAACCATTAAATGTACTTTGAGAACCTTCCTGCCCAAGTTTCCATCTAAAAATAGGAAGTGGGTTATCAACAACAATCAACAAAAACGACTACTACCTCCCTCATCTAAGGAATATCTATGGCAAGAAAAATAAGAGCAAAGAGTAGTGAAATCACAATACAATTCTTGTAGTGATCAAGGAATTAAAATACTTTTTCATCATCTTCCTATTTCAGAAAACTATGAAGTTGATAAAATCTGCATTAACCAGTCTTAGGTCAAATTTTAAACAATCTTTTGCACTGACAACGGCAGTTATAAACTGGTTGCACTTAGCTACCAGCATCCTAGGAACTGACTATATCCTCCAGCTCTCTAAGAACCCATGAAAGTCCAGGGACATGATATCCTATCCAGGACAGGCCAAGGAGTCAGACGAACTTTTTCAGGTCCAGGTGAAGCAGATGCAAGCCCTTCTACTACACAGTCTATTACATATTAGGGTAATAACGTATATTAAGAGAACATCTATACTCTAATGGTAAGGCCATGCTTGTTTTCTTCAAGGCTGTCAAAAAATGCCTGTTACACATCACTTAAGAACCATACCAAGGAAGATCTTGCTTTCTTTTCTGGCTGGTTTACAAGCCCAGTTTGTTACCTGATTCAATGAGTACCCTTCCATGAACAAAAGATATGTAAATTTCTGTCTTGTACACTTAAATCATCTGCTTTTAATTAATAATAATCTCTAGCATGTCAGCTTCAGAATGTCAATGTGAATGGCACTACTGCTAATCCTTTTCCATAACAAGCACAGAAAAGAATCAGTTTCAAGATACAGAAGTTTGTACAGGAGAACTGACATAGGAAAATACAGGAAGTATATATGAAAAGTAAATTTTTGCAGGAAAAAATGCTGTAAAAGTAGCAAACTTAAAATACATGGGGAAACCTGCAAAAAAACCCCAAAAACATGGCAGAGAATTGAAAAAGCATAAATAGTTTAAGTTGTAGATTAGTTCCTAAAACATTTAAACACCCTCTCTACTCTTCACACAGACTTTCTATTCGGGATCTTCCTTCATGTGGCTGGAGGAAGTATGGCATCCTAAGCATGACTTAGGTCTCTTGGTTTTCCACAAACCCAGATGACAAACACATCAGGTTGTTTACTACTACACTGGGATGTCTATGTAGTTTAAATAAACCAATTTTATTACCATTTATTGCATTTCTTTCCATAAACCTTACTGTACTTACTGAGATCTTGATAGAGATGCCCAAATGTGTAGCCTCAGCTTCTTCAGAAATTCAAGCTGTCTTCCTGTTCCTAAAATAACCACATGTATGGTTATTAATAGAACCATATAGCTGCAACTCATTAATTATGAAACAACCAGCAGGTAAGACACTGTAATGAAGGCTACAGACAAGAGGATAAGCTAAATAACAGCTCCTCACCAGGGCCTTGGGAATCACATTTACAACAACGAACTTTGAAACCCTTGTCTTCAGTTTCTGATGCCTGTGGAGTCACTTCTTCAGTGTTACTACAGTCTGGGTCTTCGGCTTCTTTTTTTCTATCTTCCTCTTCTTTAAGCATCTGCACAACAGCTGCTTCCACATTGTCACTGGTCTCATCCTTCTCATCACTGTCACATGTACTCCCGCTCTCTGTATCTTCCTTTGTTGGCCATTGGCTATCCTTATCATCATCACTAGAATTCTCATCTGAATCATTATGAACAACTTTCTTGAAAATATCATCTGCAGAATCCATTTGATTCTGGAAACTGAAAAAAAAAAAAAACCACAAACCTCTTAAGTAATAAATAGATAGTTTTCAGGAAATACAGCATGCTGAGGCTTAAATCAAATTATCAACTTCATAATCTCACTGGAATAAAATGTTAAGAAAAATCAAAATTCATTTTGTGAATATTTAAAAATAAATAAATATATTTATGAACTATAAGAAATTGCTTTTAAAGATTACTGAAGAGGGGTATTACATAGCTGTTTCATGCTTTGCAGGAAGCAACCCTTGCAGCGGTTGGCCACAATTTGCTTTATTGTATATGTGTATTTACATATGTATTTACATATACATAATGGTCCATGTCTCTTGGTTTCAGTGACTTGTGTCTTCACCATTCATGCTAGTCCAGCCACAAATAGGCATGCCAAAATATCTTCAGTGTATGACAGGGGTAACCATGGTTTTGTATCAATTTCATTTTTAATTCAGTTTTAGGGTTTTTTCTTCCTTTTTTCAAAGACAGAATTCTCAAATCTTCAGTTACCACGTACCTGTAATGGTCAGGGTAACTCCCCACTTTATGAGGTCTCTACGTTCAGGTCCTTTGAGCTAAAGAACAAACAAGCAGCTTGGTGTAACCCTACACACTCTACCAAATCAGCTCAGTTCATTTGAATTCGTTTTCTCTAGTTTCCATTCCAGTAATAGCTGCATACAGTGTTTATTTTTTCAGTGTTTGCTGTTGCAAACATCATACTGTGCCACTGGGTGGGGTGAAGGGAGGGCAGCCCTCATTCCGCTGTCCCTCATTCCCCCAAGTGGGGCCAGTCAGATTAAACCAGTACGGTGTGCTACATTACAGTGGTGTACTTAATTTTACAGCTGAATAAAATGTAAGCTATTTATATGCATACTGGTAACCACCTTTTCCGTACCTGCATACATACTTTTTGTCAAGGCAGTCGTAAAACTGAAACTTTTCTCATTTTCCTTATCTAAATGGAAAAAGCTGTATCAAAGGCTCGACAACACCATTTTGAGACGAATCACATTTTTTGCATGCTGAAGCTGTTGCTTCCCTAGAATACGGCCACTACTTCTTCAGTCTCCTAAGAAAGTGCGAGACTCTCCATGATCTCGTTTCAAAATGTAATTTCAGCTGCTCTCAAAGAAAGCAAGACTTCAGCCGTACATATTCATGTATGGACTGCTATACTGCCTTTCAAAACCAAAACACTTTTGTTATATCGGTGCTTTCCTGCAATGCACACAGCAACATCTGTGGTGCCTGGGGCTACCGTGTGGGCAGAGAACTAGGTAGCTTTGACACCCTGTCAGTATCTCCGGTGCCGCTTTACCCTGGAAGGTGCTCCTTTGCTGCCTGCAAAGTCCCAGATATTCCCCCTGCAAGCTGTCCAGCCACCTCGTTCATTGTAAACAAACTGCAACCTTAATGCAAACCCCAATCACAATCCCAGCACTATGCCTAAACCCATTACTGCCCCCAAGAACTAAATCCAACCTTAATCCTAACCCAAATTCCAGCCTCAGCCCAAACTCTGCCCTAACCACAACTTTAAACAAAGCTCCGCTCCACCAGTACCTGCCGCTTGCGCCCGATCCGTTGCCGGATCCACTGCCCGCCCCCGCTCCGCCGCATCCAACTGCCCGGCCCTGCTCCGCCGCCACGGCGCTTTTAAGGGTGGGGCGGTAGTCGGTGGACCCTGGATCGGGCGTCGTCGCCCGACCCACACACTTTCGGTTTCCATTCCCGGCGCGACTTTGCTGCCAGGTTTCAGATTCCTTTCCGAGGTGCCTTCGTCACTACAAAGCAGCACTGTGGAGAAGGACGTGGGAGTCCTGGTGGATAACAGGTGATCCATGAGTCAACAATATGCCCTTGTGGCCAAGAAGGCAATGGTATCCTGGGGTGTATTAAGAGGAGCATGTCCAGCAGGTCGAGGGAGATTCTCCCCCTCTACTCTGCCCTGGTGAGACCTCACCTGGAATATTGCGTCCATTTCTGAGCTCCCCAGCTCAAGAGGGAGAGAAATCTGCTGGAGAAAGTCCAACAGAGGGTACCAGGATGATTGAGGGACTGGAGCACGTGCCCTCTGAGAGGAGAGGCTGAGAGACCTGGGGCTGTTTAGTCTGGAGAAGACTGAGGGGGATTTGATAAATGTTTATAAATATCTGAGGGCTGGGTGTCAAGAGGGAGGGGACAGGCTCTTCTCAGTTGCACCCTGTGACAACGGGTAATGGATATGAACTACAACACAGGAGGTTCCACCTCAATATGAGGAGGAACTTCTTCACTGTGAGGGTCACAGACCACTAGAACAGGCTGCCCAGGGAGGTTGTGAAGTCATCTTCTCTGGAGACTTTCAAGACCCATCTAGATGTGTTTCTGTGCAACCTGTGCTAGATTCTGTGGACCTACTCTAGCAGGGGCATTGGACTCGATGACCTTCAGAGGTCACTTCCAACCCCCAAACATCCTGTGATCCTGTGACCACTATTTCCTTGCTTCTCTTAAATTGTGCTTTTTACTTGTGGCAGCTTCAGCTTACTGCCCAAGAGCCATGCAGCCTTAATTGCTTAAGATTAGCGTGCAGGTTGCACACAGGGTGCAGAAAACACCAATTCTATTTCTGTTTCTTTCATCACACAATCTCCTTTTCTACCAGCCTGCTTTCTTACAGTAGAGAATTTCACATAAAAATAAGCTAAAATATCACGCAACATTTTCATGTTTCCAGCAAATCCTTCAGCAGAAAGAGTGCTGGACCCCTAGGACTTATTTAAAAATAGCAAAAACTCAATTCAGAAGAGAACATGGGTGCCCAAGTACTGTTGAAACATTTAGGAAACCAAAGTTTGTGTGTTACATTGTCTTGGTGAGAAGTGACAGCATTGCTCTTCTGCAGGATGCAGCACAGAAGACTGCTGGGGTTACATATGTAAATAGTCTCCACATGAATCTGGGTAGGCCTTCAACGGCCTTCCCAGTGGACAGCTGACATATAATACTTGCCGTGTAAGCAGATCAGAGGTCTTCTCCACACCCTTCATTTCATTTAACACCTGTATAAGAACAGCAGAAACTCAGGAGAATGGTATCTATAATAGTCAGCTAACCAAGATAAACCCCTGCTCCCTTCTCTAAGTGCACTTTGGTACGTAACACGTAACAAGTTGCAAAATAGTTAGAACTTTTTGTTTCCTCACTATTTAGCCTAATGCTTTGATAGATGTTTAATATAACTTTTCCTTAGGTCCTGAAGGGAGGCTTTTAGTTTCAGTTCTTCGTCTACCTAGCAATGCATTTTAGAGCTGCTATTCATTTGACTAAAAGGAAGATTGGACATTTTACTTGAGGAAACTGGTTTCTTTCACCTCCATGAAAACATAAGAAAGAGCTATAGCACCAGTCTGGCAGAAGCAGGGGTGCTGAGCAGGGTGGTGCGGAGTGTGAAACACTAGTGCTAACAGGAAGATCAGTTGCCCCTATGGAGGACCCTATGCTGGAGCAGGTGGTATGCCCTGAGAGAACCACAGGCCTGTGGAAAGCCCACACTGGAGCAGGGCAGGACAGGTGGCTACAGCGCAGGGCAAGTAGCACCTGTGTGGAGAGGTAGAGTCTCACCATGCTGGAGACAGGCAAGCAAGTTGGGCAGGACTGTGATAGTGAAGTGACAAACTAACAGCCCAGACATCATCAGGCAAAATAATGAAAGAAGGTCAGCCCAGGAACCCCACACAGTAACTCAGGAACAGCACTAAGTCAAAACAATGACAATTCTGAGGGAAAAAAAAAATGTTGTCAAGGAACTTTCTTGCTAGCAGAAGTAGACAATTTTTGATTAAATTTGATTTTTTTAGTTTTACCCTAGAAAGACTCTCACAGGAATTAACAATTGCAATTACTTCTTGTAGTATGTGAAACTAACTTTTTCAATTAATCTTTTTTTTTTTTTTTTCATCGCATTTGTCTTTTTTGCTTACTGGCTTATTTTAAAGCAGTTAAATTCTACAGGATTCAGTTCCTTACAAATATGTGGAAAACGTGAACATGCAAATCGGCTTACAGAATATCCACTCTACCTTACTGTAGAAGTAATAGCAACGTGCACTTACATGGGCTGTTGGCCAGTTTTTCCACCATGTACTAAAAGACTTTCTTGTGGTGATAGAGCAAGCTCTGAAGGGAAACTATATTTTCAGTCTATTATTCCAAAGGGAAAAAAAACCAACAACACAAACAATATGAAAACATAAATATTTTTTACTTTGGTAATTCTGTTCACTCTGTATTATAGTAAGATTTTTTTACTCTGGTATTTATACCTTTGGCTTTGATGCCTGAAATTCAGCATGCATTTTAAAACAGGAAAGAAAAAAATTCCATTCAATACTTCTTGGGTCCATCAAAATACTCTGATTTGGAGTTCTACTTCAAATTATATGTAAATGTTCATCATTGAGAATCTTAATTATCTGTGTGTATAAAATTCCTGCACCTGACAATATAAGCAGGAAATCTGTCATAGTTGTAATACAACTGAAAAATACATTTTCTAATTTTTATAATTCTGCAAACTTTTCCTATTTAACTGACATGTTTCAGAGTTAAAGGCAGCACATGGATAGTAGTGATGGATTGCAAAATCATCATTCTTCAAGAAATGTACATACTCTGCTATATCATTGTATCTTTCTTCATAGTGCAGTGTAAACACATTAAGGGTTTTAAATCTGAATATTAAAAGCCAGAATTTGAATACAAGCATGTTTAAAACTATAGGTTATCATTTTCTTAGTAATTCCTCGAATGTATTTACTGGCTTTGCTCAGACCTAGATCAGTGAGCAATACAAAGATAAATATAAGCAGCCAAAAGAACAGGATTATTTTCTGCCTGGATCATCCATTCCCAGAGTCTTGTACTGATATAAGTATAGTTACACTTGTATCTGCTGAGCCTAAACTGAGCAGCAGAGAGAGGAAGACCCTAGTGTGCACAATGTATTTTGTAGTGAAGTTATTGTGATGTGAGCCAATGACAGTTCATTGCAGCTTCTGGGAATATTTCCTTTTCACGATGCCTCTCCTTCAGCTCCACTCTTTCAATCCTTTTCTATCCATTACTCAATATTAACCACACAGTTTATCCCCACTCATTTGCTGATTCAGCTTGTTATGATGGTACAAAACTATTCACTCCTTTCATGGGTTAGTACTCTCCTTCAGTCTTCATAAACCCACTCACTATGCAGCCAGACAAGTACCAGAACCAGTGTGAGATGGCTGGGTGATGCAGCTGGGACAGGACAGAGAAAAGAGTGGGGAGAGGGGAAGAAGCAAAACTAGGGTGGCCTTTTTTCCCCCAGAAAATCATTAGAATGGCTTGGCTCAGGCACTCCAATGGTACTCTGCAGAAATCTCCATATGTGCAAAGATACTTACTCTCACCTTTATATCCATGGTAACTATAGGGAGTAAGGATGCAGACAATTATACCATTCAATTCTAAATACAGGACTAAGTGCCTTAGATGCCTTTTTTTTTTTTTTTTTTTTTTTAAGTGTAAGTGTATTTTAAACAAGACAAATATTTAAATTGAATATGTTTTAGTTTCCTCTAGTTACCCATTCTAACACCGTATGTGTTACTTAATGTCTTGGTAGTTTTGGTTTTTCCTGGTTTTGGAATCTCGACAAACTGGAGATTTCTACTTTCCTCTCAGCATGTTGCTAGTATCTATTTACTTTCTGTAACAATCTCACAATACACAGTATACCTTTTCTAGCTATACAAACTTGGCAAATTCTTCCAAACAGCAACCAGAACTAGCGAAGAATCTACTGGTAAAATGTATGTTCTTATGTTACATATTTGTAATTTGCATTTGTCTAACAGCCATTGGGTGGCAGACAATGAACAGTATTGAAAACACCTGCTGTGGGCCCTGGAGGTTTCCTCATAATGGCAGTTTGTGCCTGATCATCCAGAGATTAGGTAGATCCATTGGCTTCTTACAAGATATGCAGTTAGCAGCATGGTAGTGTCCAAGAAGCCACTGAACAACTTTATGGGTAGAGTACGCAGCTTCAGTACCTCATAGTTTTGAATATAATCCCAGTCCAGATTTCTATTACTTTATACCTTTTTTTTTTTTTTTTTTTTTTTTTTTTTTTTTTTTTTTTAATTATGATAGAGAAATTCTGAAAAAGTTCCTTCTGGAACAAATCTTACTTGGAAACTAGAAATATGACAGTTAGAAAGTAAGCAAACCTCACATGATACTGTAGCTGACTATATGCTTATTCATTTTTTAATACACAGAATTATTTTACTTTGTGCTTTTCTGTGTGCCTGCATGTATATACATGTATGTGTAGTTATTTGTTCACTTGTGTATTTGGATGCTAAAGTTCATGAATGTAGTACAAGAGGCAGGAAATTACTTGGAGTAAAGCTCTAGGTCCTGAACTCCATATGAGAAAAAGGCCAAATAACTTATATCTTTCATTTCTGGGCTGGAATGCTCCATCTTCCCAGCTGGTGCTTCAATAAAACAGTACAGTAAGTGTTAGTCAGTGTATAAATACATTCCTCAGTGAGACAACTGTGATACTAATGAGAGCATGTTTGTTCTACATTGTGAGGCCTCGCCCAACAGCATTAATTTTTGCATGTCCTTATTTCTTTGGAAGGTTCACAATCAGAAGTAGAACTTTTAAATACTGATATACCCACAAGTTTAAATAATGACATTTTCAAAAACTATTCAAATACTATAACATACCTGACAGTTGAGAGCATCATGGCAAAACTCCCATCTGAAAACACCACTCACTGTTAAGCCATCTGGCAGTTTCTGATAGTTGCCCACACTTGTCTAACAAGAGCCTGGTTTTTGAGAAAATGCAGTATTTCAGAGAGAAGTAAACAAAAGTAAATGATTAGCAAACAAAGAAAGATCTAGGCTCATCATCTTCTAGATGACACAAAACTGGTAGTTTACACCTCATAGAGTCATGCTATGAGGGTGACTGAGCACTGGCACAGGTTGCCCAAGGAGGTTGTGGGAGTCTCCTTCCTTGGAGATGCTCTAGGTGACCCTGCTTTAGCAGGGTGGTTGGACCACATTATCTGCTGAGGTCCCTTCCAACCTGTGATCATGTGAATATTGAACTACCCATGTTATACTACTGTAACTACAGCAGCATGTATCTATCCTAAATTCAATTAAAAATACAATTTATACAGACTAAGTATGTGGTATAATAGAAAAGCAACTCAGTATGCTAAGAATATCAGAAAACAATGACTACAGAAGGATTATACTGAATGTAAGAAAGCTTGCAATGGATTAGATTAGTCCCATTGTAAAGGTCACTTTTTGCTGGTTTTGCCATCAATTTTTTGCTGAGTTTGGTCTTGTATTATTTATTATATCCTGGAAATTAAGGATTTAAATTCCAGCTGCTAGATCATCCACCTGCATATCAGCTTCATTTGAAAAAGTCCAATGTAACTGCACTACTTCACACACATCTGTGATAGGGGAGTTCATTATGTACTTCAAACAGGTGGCACAGGCAATTATAAACAGCAAATCTCTGAACTTTACAGTTCTTGATTTTCCAATGTAAGTCTTTATTGGGAGTTTCACTACTGTTATCATTGTTGCTTTAACTTAGTAATTTGAGAAAACCGGTATCGAATGTAAACCACCAAATAGATACAGAAAAACATTTAAAAATTAATAATCTTAATTAATTTATAGACATAACCCATGGACAATACAGACTTTGGTTCTCAAATCCAATCCCTTGGTAAACTTTTGTCTCCAGTAAATCATGTTATCTGTCCAGCAGATAATAGATTCCTCTCTTTGTTTCAACAGCTATTCTTAGATTTTTCACACTTCTGCCTGGGGGAGGAAAAGACAAAAAAAAAGTCAGCTGTAATAATTGAGGATGTCAGGAAGGAGGGGACAGGCTTTTCTTACTTGCTCCCTTTGATAGGACAAGGAGCAATGGATGTAAGCTGCAGCACAGGAGGTTCCACCTCAACACAAGGGGGAACTTCTTTACTGTAAGGGTCACAGACCAGTGTAACAGGCTCCCCAGAGTGGTTGTGGAGTCCCCGTCTCTGGAGACATTCAAGGCCCATCTGGATGCATTCCTCTGTGACCTTAGCTAGATTGTATGGTCCTGCTCTGGCAGGAGGGTTGAACTTGATCTCTTTGGGTCCCTTCCAACCCCTGACATTCTGTGATCCTGTGATTGTCACATCCAATCCTTTTGTTTTTAAGAATCTTTCCCTTAGTTGAAGAAACGTTCATAAATCAGGAACTGGTGATTCTCCCAGATACCACAATGTGTAGAGAAATCACCATACATTAATGGGTATATTTGGAAATGAAAATGCATGCATGTTCATTCTGGAAATGTGTGGTATGCATTTTCTCCTGGTTTCTTATATTGTTTCAGACTTCCAGCCCTGTAAACTTCAGAGGCACATGCTGATGTGGACTAGTCACGGATGTCAACCCACCTCTAACTATTGTCACCACTATATTGCTAATTGTTAGTCTCCCAGTTATTCTATATTAACTGATGAAATACCAGCCTTTGTTTGTTAGGTAATCCAGCTTCTAATCAAAACAAAAAGAATATAGTAACTATATGAAGCTGATATCTGTAAGAATGAAAATTATTATACTGAAAAGAGCCAAACCAAAGGCTACTACAAGCTGTTAATAATTTCCTTTCATTCCTGGAGAGTTTATCAGTGAGGTCATCAGTTCCAAACTGAATCGGTTGTGGGTCTGTCCACCCACAAAACAGAGCCTCTGGCTAATACTTCTTATGAAGGTATCAGGCAGAAGAGAGGCCATTATACCCACTGGGTGCATACCTCACTTATGAACATTTTTACGTCCATATGTTCATCATGTGAAGAACATATGTTCGTCATCACTGCTATAAATTTAGTGAAAACAGAAATTAACTACAATACACAAGCCTGACATTATTATAAAAATACTCTCAAAACCACAATATAGGTCTGTTGTGCATCCTAATGCTTTTAACACATTCTTTCCTCTTCTGGAACATAATCTGCAACTTTCTTATCTGCAAACTACTTCTTACATAATTCAGGTGATGCCAAAGTGATGAATTATTGTAATGCTTAGAAAACTCCTCATATACACAATACAGCTCTCTCTCAGATGAATTTCTTTGAAGTCATCTGAACTGCTCTTCTCTGGTCTTCGTAGAGTTAATTCCTGCCATCCCCTACAAAGAATCCACAAAAATATATACACTTACCTTTATCTAGGCATTGTTCTATTGTTGCAGTTTGGGCTGGGTGCCCCCCCTGCTTCCTGTGTCCAGAGGTCCAGCCCAGTGGGTGGACACAGGAAATTGGGTATTTCTACCATAATTCTCCGCACCACTATAAGATCTAGTGCGAGGCCTAAGCACCTCCTCTTTCTTCCTCGCCCGGTAATGGGGGAGATGTTGTCTCCCGGCCATGGGCCTGGCTAGGCCCAAGGCCACGGGGGATGGGCAGTCTCAGATCTGGCCAGCTGAGACTAGCCTAGCAGTGGGGAGGGGGAAGAAGGAGCCCTGGGGGTCTTGGATGTACCCCCAGGTGGGGATGGGATCATCTTGGGACTGTTTGGGATTTCTTTTGTCACTCTGCTTTTGCTTTTCTGTAAACATTCACCGCTTTTCCTTTAAACTTTCCATCACTTTTGCAATCCGTTTTGTTTTGAGTTGTTTTATTCTGCCCGTGATGGGGAGGGTTTGGAGGGGGGCTGCCTTAACCCGTCACATCTATCCACAGTCGAAAAGAGATATTCAAACCAGACATGGCTGCAGTACATTTCACAGAATTACTTTGACATGTTTCCAGGAAATCTTTTAACTTATTTATTCCAGACCTAAAATTCTGTTTAATTTGGTTGTCAGTGCAAAGGCTTTTCCACTGTTTCCAGTCCTTTGATTTTCCTCTTCATCCTTCATTTTCTTCTGGTTTTCTTCAATGATTTGTAAATGTGAGGTACACCTCACTTTTGAAGAAAAATATATGGTTTTTGTTTTAATCTATTAAACATTTGCTATGGTAGAATACACCCAAATGGTGAACACAGGTTATTTTATTTTTAACTGGCATTTTTCCATGCTTTGACCTCTTTTTGTTTCACACTAGAAAGAAAGGAATGAATATGTTACACTTTTACATAGTAGAGTTTGTCATAAAACAAAAAGTAAGTTGTTTTTTCTCTATATGATATGCACCATGTCTGGAATATTTCAGCCACCACCATTTTCAGCACCTGTCAATCAGAAAAAAGCAAAAGGCCTAAAGTCTCTCCAACTCTATGGAAACTCTTTCCCAAAATACCCCCAAGCTAAGTGTCTCCCTAATAGAGGCTAGTGACTGGCAAATCTCTCAGCAGTTCATTCTAAATAGCCAGCTGTATTTTAGCTGTTTTTTATATTTAGTCTTACCGAGGTTAATTGCGGAAGTAATCAGCTGTTCAGTGTTCCTCCTTCAGCATTCATTCCTCTTTCCAGAAGTATGGATGTCACATTCTTGTACATTTGTCTTTGTTTAGCACTATGACTTCTGGTAGCGATACACAGCTGTCTACCCTTATCTTGTACCAGTCAAGTTTTTAGGTGGCAGGCTGAGCCTTGCTACAAACCCCAGGAATACATTTGACATAATCAAAAGACAGCTTGCAATGTCTATTTTTAAAAAAGCAATGTAAAGCTGTCTTATGATAAAAGAAAAAAAAATCCCAGTTTGTTGAAAAACATGTATTTCCTTTTCAAAGTAAATTCCATGTGAAGAAAGAGGCTTTAATCTGGTACTGAACTTCAGTGTTGTTTGTGCCTGCCCAGATCAAAAACATTTCACGGGTTAAGAAGGAATCTGAGTACTTGACTGGCTGTGAATATAAACGTGTGAAATATGCTCTATAGTCTTGCAGTTAAAACTAATGGAAATTGTCTTCCGAAATCTAATAAAGCTGCATTGACAAAGGTTTAGTACATACAATATAAAAATGTCATGTGATGCTATAAAGCCTTTTTCTCACTGCCCAACTATGAGAGTTGTATGCTATGCATAAGTTCAAACTGTTTTTATTTTTCAAAAAGCTCAGATTTGTTTGAAACGTTTTTCACAGAAGTATACAAGTAACAGCAAATGTGAGTGGGGCTGAAGCACATACTTAAGCAGAGTTTCATACTACACAGGGCACAAAGGGGTGGATAATTTTCAGATATGGCACAGGGAGTGATAGCAAGTGTAATTAATTTACAAAATAAAAGAAATGGTAAAGCCACATGCATATGACTCACATTTGCAGAATACAAATTCAACTTAAAAAAGAGTAACAGTTGAAGCAGTTAATTTAAATGAAGCTAAGGAAAAATACAGGTAAGACCCTGAATGTAGATTTCTTAAAATAAAAGTTAAAATTTTTTGAATGAGATTTGTGTTAATTCTGCTTTGCACAGTTGGGACGCTTAAATTAACTAACACTTGTTTTACTTTTCCTCTTTCAAACAGTATATGAGGTATCATTCTGCTTAAGTTAGAATTTGACTTTTGTGACACAGATTTCCCACTAGTGTGTTTCAGTTATAATTTATTTCACTTATTTCCTTAGAAAATTATGTAGGACTGCACTGAGCTAATACATTAAAAAGGGTGCTAAAATTTCTTAAATTTATCATACAATGTGGAATCTTTATGTGTTAGACTATCCAATCTCAATTACGTTGCCATGTGCTACATAGCCAAATTTTATCCTTGCTTTCTCTACCTTTGTGAGATTTTATTAGTCCTTCCTTCTGTCACATTCACTCCTTTCCCACATGTTTCTTAATTCAACATAAAATGGATTTCTTGATTTTTTGTGCAACATCTGCATTTTAGGGCTGCTCAAATTCTTAATTTTTAAATTCTTAATTTCATACTTTCCCAAATGCTAAAACCTGGAATGTACTTTCTAGTGGAACCACAGCAGGCTGGCAGTTCCAGTTTGTTTATGGTTTCTTGCCCTTTAATACTGTTGTACAATATGTCATAAATACTTCTATTAGGCAGTGAAAAGGCCTTCTCTAGACCTTCTGCACAGATACTAGCCTAGCCTATATGGATTTTTATAGGCTTTTATTGCAAATGTATCTGTTCCTCTAAATCACATTGTCTATGCACATTCTTTGTTCTGAGAAAGAATTTCAATGAGAAATGTTAATAGTGCTGTGCCATCTGGCTGAAAAGTTTGATTCCACATTCCACAGCAACAGATCCTGATAAACAAGCTCCTACATTGAGCTTCCATCATGCTTCAAAACCCTCCTGGTCACCACAGCCAGGTGGGGTGGCGGGCTCCAGGAGTTGCTCCTTACTCTCTCCCAGCCACACTTTCCTCCTCATCTGGAGAAGTGGCCAGGCTCCCTTTCCCGCCTAAAGTAGCCTGGGACATTTTCACCACTTGCTGTGCAGTACCTCAGATGTTGGCATATGCCCACCTCAATTCTCCCTCAGCACCCACATCCTTCCCACCCTTTTGCTTCAAAGCTTTACCTTGGGCCACCAAGTACATACCTGGGCCTGTGAGTAGAGTAGCTTAAAAAGGCAAAAGAAATGTTCAGAAAGAATTGTGTGTCACAGTGCCATGAAAATTGAGGGAGTATGATAAATGCCGGGGCCTGACAAAAAGCATAGAAGATGCCAGTCTCACAGGCTCAAGCAGTTGGCTGACAGTCCTGCCCAGCCCAGGCCACTGCCCACTCACAGGTAAATTGGGCTGGGCTATTTTTACCCCAAACACAGTGTTTGTTGGCAATGATCAACTGGCTTTGCTCCATGTTTTTTACCTTTGTTCTAAATCCTGTGAGGGCTCAGTGTTCTTCACAGCCCCAGATGTAAATGCATTTTAATCACATTTTAAGGGATGTTGAAGGCACTCACCAGTGAAATCGCAGTTTCTGCTGAGTTCAGATTTTACCTGCCTGGTTAGTGATGGATTTTGAAAGAAAAAAAGGCATGTTGAAGAAGAATAGTATTACAAGTGTTCTTGTAGCCTTGAGATAAAAGAGGTTCAATTACAAATTTCTCAGTCTGAGATAGGTTGCTTCAGCAAGACCTTAGATTCCATAGGTCTTGGACTGAGAAGGCCTCATTTCTTCTCCAGTCTAAGAGTATTCATTCTTTGTAAGTTGATTATGTGCCTTCCTTTGCATTGTATTGTTTCCTTTCCTACTCACAGCCATGGTAATTCTGGAAAGTTGTGATATTTTAAAGTTTGTTGATCAAGTATTCTGTAAAACAAAGGTGTGAGTTATTACTGTTTTAACAGTTTAATATTAACAAATGAAGATGGTTTAGCTCTTCCATTGCACTTCCACAGTTTCCTCCTGGGAAAATGCTCAGAGAAACTCCTCCAGTAACATTGCTGTTATTTCTGGATTTATTTTTTTTCCACTGAGACAAAACTCTCATAAGTGTTCTCAATGAGATGAAAATACTTCCATAGTAAAGAGTAAGGGAGAGTTGAGTGTGCTATTCATTGCGGTCTGTAAGGCTATAGAAACCAGAAATGTGTTTTGAGTGTTTCAGTGCTCATCTGTGTGTCAGAGTTGTGAGGACTTTCTGAAAAATACAGAGTCTCCAGGGACTGTGCATGTCATTTCTGAGGGAGATACTTGTTTTCCTGTTACAGGGTTACTTCATTTGACGTGTTCCAGAGGGGATTGGACATGGCACTTGAAGCCATGGTTTAGTTAGTCATGAGGTGTTGGGTGACAGGTTGGACTTGATGATCTCTGAGGTCTTTTCCAACCTTATTGATTCTACAATTCTATGAAAACTCAGTAGGTGAATTTATTTTTACAGTGTAGTATATTGTTAGAGATTAATAATTAGCTATTACTACAAAAAGAACTAGCATTTCTGCTGATAACTGAAAGTGTTAAGTCTTTTCCAATTTAAATGATGCTATGATTCTGGTTTTTCTTTTCCTGGAAGAATTTAAGGTACACAAAGAAGCTACTTCTAGTAGAAAATGTCAATTATTTCATTTACTGTCAAATAAATAATTAATGTTGTTTAAAAGTTAAAAATCTGTTAAGACAAAATGCTGCAGAAAGAAATTATTTTTAAAGAATTAACTTTCACACACCATGTTTTCAATGACCTGTGGAGGTATGCCATTTAATATCAAACAAAAGTCACATCCTAAAATTCTGGACTAATATTTTAAAACAGCCTAAAATACTGATTTAAATACAACAAAACCCGCTCATTTAAATTACTAAGTTCTCTGAATTTCTAAGTAGTAAGTGCACAGAATCTCATGCCATTTGCAGACCCAACATTGCTTCTGCTGGAATTCCAGATAGCAGCGGTCTACTGAAACATGAGTTCAGTTACCAAATATAGATGAGTGGGGTAAGAATTACATAGTCACAGAGAACAGATGTAACACACAGGTCACAGTCTTCTCGATGCTTACTGAGGACCAAGCAATCTTTAGTGAATAACTGGAACAACTTTAAGCCTACTCAGATAAAGAAGGAAAAAAACAGCTTTGCCCGCTAATAATTACACTCGAGACTCTTCATACTGGTCTGTTCGTTGTAAGGTCTGTTATATATTTTCTGCTAAATTTAATTACTGTATTTGGGGGAGTAATTTTGCAGGATAACAAAATTCAGAGGAAAAATACTTGCCCTTTTTTTGTTTGTTTTAAAAATTCTTGGTAGATACTTTTCTTCCATGTGTTCAGGATGCTTATACTTTTCTTGAAATTATTTATTTGATTTTCTATGGTTTTCCATATTTCACTATCCAAATACCTTAATTTGATTAAATATTTAAATCTTTCCTGAGACTATTATAATCCAGTACACTTCTAATTTTACTATTTACCAATTTATTCTTTAAAGCATCTGTATTATTTTCTGAATAAATATTTAAATTATGTGATATAAAATGTGTGTTTAATTGTTAGCAATCTTAAAATATATAGGAAATAGGACCCAATAACTAGTTCATCATAATAATTCTGGAAGTATAGCTGAACGCTGACATGTGTGCAACATTGTACTGTTCATTTGATTTGTGTCTTTAAATAATATAGTATATGGCTTTTCAGGTTACCTAATGAGTAATGATGATGGAAACTGTTATAAATACATTGTAGTCTAACTTGGAGAAGCTAGAAATAGCATTTGAAACTACTGATTATGATATTATACGCTACTTGATAGGGTTAGTGATATTTCACCTCCAGTTCACTGTGCATACAAGTTGCTCTAAAAGAATAGTGGGTTTATGCATTACGGTGTGGCTGGGGAAAAAAAGTCTTAATACTGGAAGCTTCCATTCAGCTGTCTAAGCTAGACATATATATCCATTTTTAGTCACCAGACCTTTCTTACCCAGAAAGCTTGTCAGCTTTAGGAATTGCCAGTAACTATCAGATGTTCAAATTCATCAGATTTATCTAAATACCCAAATACAGACTGATTTACCTAAATGTAGAAAGTGTGCTTTGTAAATTAGGACATATGAAGCCATTATATTTTTCTAATTATAGAACTAATCATTAGGAGGAGATATGTTAATTCATAATATATTTGTTTTAGTCAGTCTGATAGCTAGCAGTAAACAAAATTGTCCTTTGACCCATAACTCATCAAAAAACCAGAGCAACTTGGTGTTGAAAGTCAGTTTATCTGAGTATGTATTTGTATCACTTTAAGATGTTAGTAAGATAGGAGAAAGTATGATGCAGATTTAAATAAAGATCTCATTTGAAGCATAGGTATTTATGAGCTATCTGAATAGTAAACTAGGACCTTTGGTCTTTAGAATACAAAGTTTTTTAAAATAGCTAAGATTAAGAACACAGACACTCTCCAGGTTTAATCCTTATTTCCCTGACATTCATCCAGTTTATGCCATAACAGCTGAGCCTCTAGACCATCTGCTCGCTTGGCTTCTCAGATTCATTCTTTAAAGCTGTTGTATGGTAGTTAGTTATACTGTATATACATTTTTAAATTTTATTGACAAGAAATGGGCATGGTTGCTGAATTTGTTGCTCTGTAAACACAGATAAAAGGAAAGAAGGATGTAATCCCAGCATAGAGAAGCATATTACTCTATGCTATAAAACACATCTATGAAATCCTAAAATGCTTTTGTTTCCTTATACTTCTCTTGTATGTGTTGAGTTGTAATCTGCTGGCAAGACAAGCAGGAATATCAAGAGATGCATATGCCAAGCCAAGAATTCCAATAATTCATCAGTCAGTTAATGAATGCATGCTGGATAAGCCCTGATGAAGTAACCAAGGTTAATTGGAGCTAGCACAAGCTGATGTAAAATACATACAAATGCACCTTATAAATGTCAAGCCACCTATCTATCAGTTGAGAAATACTTTGGAGTACTAAGAGAAAATACTATATTTATTAAAATTTTGTGCATAATTAATCTCATAGAAATCATCACTAGAAAGAGGGAATTTTCAAGGGTAACTAAAAGCACTGATATTCGTAAAATCATAGAATCCCCTGGGTTGGAAGGGAACTGTAAAGATCATCCAGCCCAACCTCCCTGCAGTGAGCAGGGACATCGTCTAGTAGATCAGGTCACCCAGAGCCCTGCTGAGTCTCACCTTGAATATCTCCAGGGATGGGGCCTCAACCGCCTCCCTGGGCAACCTGTTCCAGTGCTCAGCCATCCTCATGGTAAAGAACTTTTCCCTAACATCCAGTCTAAATCTACTCTTCTTTAATTTCAAATCACTGCTCTTCATCCAATCACTGCAGACCCTCATAAACAGTCCCTCTCCAGCCTTCTTGCAGGCCCCCTTCAGGTACTGGAAGGTGGCGATTATGTCTCCCTGGAGACTTTTCTTCTACAGGCTGAACAACCCCAGCTCCCTCAGCCTGTCCTTGTAGCAGAGGTGCTCCAGTACCCTGATTATTTTCATGGCCCTCCTCTGGACCCACTCCACATGTCCATGTCCTTCCTGTATTGAGGGCTCCAGAGCTGGACTCAGGACTCCAGGTGAGGTCATTCCAGAGAAGAGCAGAGTGGCAGAATCACCTCTCTCAATCTGCTGACCACACATCTTTGGATGCAGCCCACGATGGCATTTGCCTTCTGGGCTGCAAATGCAGACTATCTGCTCATGTTCAGCTTCTTATCCACCAGCACCTCTAAGTCCTTTTCCTCAGGGCTGCTTTCTATCACCTTGTCCCCCAGCCTGTATTGATAAGTGAGGGTTGTTCTGATCCAGTGATTCAATTTATTTAAATGCTTTGCTGAATCAACAATCACTTTTAAGAATTGATCACCCACAATCTAGTGACCCAATTTCAATAAGGAGAGTGTCAGGCAGATCCTCTTCCTTGTGAAAAGAGTGGTTTCCCTGTTGTCTTGTTTCTTGCTGGTTTTACAGAGGCAGAGCAAGCTCATTCTCATTCTAAAATCTTGCAGGAAAAGTGGAGATGTATAGAAGCTTCTGTGCATTGTGAAACTGGTACAGAATATATGTTACACACATATAGGATGATACATAGGTTCTAAATATGCTTCTTCGGTCTGCTACTTTTAGCATGTGGCAGTTTGAAATTTCACTTATGTTGAGGAATCTGCTACTAAATTCTATTGAAATGTAGCAATTAAAAACATTAACACAAGAAGTAAAATTATGTTAAACACATTATCAAAAGTAAACAGAAAAGATAACTTGCAATTTCTAACACAAATATCCTTGTGTACATTCTCATAACAGTATCAACCAGAACAAAGTTTTCCTCTCAGAACTGGACAATTTAGTGTCTGAAAGGCACTGATTTAGTAAAAAGAGAAACGTAAATATATTCCCCAAATCATCATATGCCTAAACCCGGGCGGGGTGGAGGTGGGGAGGAAACAATGTGAAATAGCATAGGTGTGAAATAAGAAATCACTTAGACTGGTCCAGTGGAATTGAGCTTGTGGTATGCAATGACAGACAAAGGATGTCTTCATAGTTATGAAGGAAGAGGCATCAGAAAAATTGCTCCTAAGTGCTCTCATTTCCACCTAGGTAATTTTCAGTCCCTGCCTATTCTAACAGAAGCTAAGGTTTGCAGTAGCTATTTAATGCACTGTTGGGTTCTGCTCTTCTCCTAGTTTTGTGTCTAATAGGTCCCACGGAGTTTCTTTAACTGAAAAGTTTTTTTCATGTGTCTTCCAGTATGCAAGACAGAAGCTGTGGCTAGGCATTGCCTTTTTCTTTGATGCTGGAGGAGGCTTACCGTGGAGAGAGAGACACCAATAATATCCTGAAAATATGTCAGAAGCTTCATTCTGCCATGACTTCTTCTATGATTCCCTATCAGACATTCAGAATGGGGAATTTTCAAATGAACTATCTGCTTTTCTTACCCAGGAAGAGATTCGTAAGAGCCTTGACATAGCTCAGGAAGCCATTGCCAGTTCCATGAAGGAGGATCAGAATGCAGTGCCGGACAGTACTCATTATTTCAACACCTCTCTTTCTAACATTTCAGAAAATCCTTTCAGCAACACCAAACTGCATGAGCAAGATGCTTTACAGAGGCCTCAAGCAAGCAGTCTAACTTCATCTGCTGCAAGTCATATTCTCCTAAGGAATCAGAAAGAGCAATTCACCTCACCTCAAGCAGCAGGTAGTTTGGCCTCATTTTCCAAGAGGCATGCAAGTACCTCACCTTTGCTAACTGCTAGTCCCAGCTTCATTAGAAGCCTGAAACATTCAGAGAAAGATGGTCCAAATGTACCTAAGACAATCCCAAAGTCTGAATTGGCATTCCCGGGAGAAGTTCCTTTCAGAAACAAGCTGTGTGACAAAGCTGCCACATTCATAGAGGAATTGTCATCTATATTTAGGCAGGCAGCAAAGACAAGAGGGCACAGTCCTGATGGGGACACTTCCTCTCCAGACAGTGGGTATCTGTCTCCTAAAAACAGGCAACCAGATGTAAACACCTCTGTAAACCAAGAGTTTAACAAGCCACGTCAAGAGACTGAGCCTGAGGGAAAATTATTTGGAGCTCATCTGAATGGAGAACACTATCCTGATGGGGAAAGTAGTAAAACTGTCCTTTGCCACCCCTTCATTAAAAAGGAAGATAATCAATCCTCACCACCTCAATTCACTCAGAAGCTCCGGAGCCAGGAAGTTGCTGAAGGAAACAGGGTATTACTGGAGTGCAGAGTTGTTGGCAACCCAGTGCCTGATGTCAGGTAAGTGCATACCTTTTAACTAAAACACTGGATATCATCATCTTCTGATTGGGTAGATACAAAATGACAGATGTCACAGTGTGTTAAGGGCTCTACCACAACACAGTGAACCTGCTAAGAGGTAATCATATAAGAGCAGTGGAGCACAAGGTGTTAGTAAGTACATGGAGTAACAGGTTCTGACCTCTTTTGTTCTCTATAGTGTTTCATTGTTTTGTGCTTGAGAAATGGAATTCTACAGGACTGAAGAGCCACAAGGCAAAATTAGAAACAGAATTGGCTCTAACAACATTCTGTGTGACTGTTACCTCATCAATCTAGGTGAAAGAATTCACAGCTTTCCCCTAAAGAACATGTATCAGGCAGTTGATACAGTTTTTCTGTCAACTAATTAGAATGTCTCCAAGCCCCGTACCTATGGGGATTGGGGTCTATAGTATGAGATAACCTAAAATTTTCTAAATCCAGCCAAATATCCTTTTGTGTAAGACATTTCTGGAAAGCATTAAAGTGTCAAACTTCTTTTGATACTTTATAATACATTTTATATGCATCTTCTTTTTCTTTTCTTTTTTTTTTTTTTTAACAAGAGAACATAAAAGTAACTGCCGTGTATGTTTGTTTGGTTTAGGTGGTTTATTTTTATTAAGAATAAGTCTTAATGCTTTCCACTGTCTCCCCTTCCTTCTAAATCTAATAGAAGTTAAGGTCAATCAGCACTATGCACACAGCATTTGCTACTTCTCAGGTCTGACTCTTAATGCAAATTTGATTCCTTAACACACACACACAGAGGTAGATAATACCTCTAGTTTGTATAGTTCCTCACAACCTATTTTGGTTAAAAGTTAGATGACCACATTTGGTATTCTCAGAGGAAAGCACTATCTAAAAAGTCCTGTCTGAGTAGAGCAGAATTTGTAGTTTCCCATTCAGAACTTCCTGGAAGGTTCTTTAGCTACATCTGAAGACTCCATATATTTTTTAAAGTTCTTAACATTTACTTCAAGCAATGTAGCAATCACTTTCCTGTAACATTTGTTGTGTTTTAAATTTCTTCATAACCTTTACTGTGAAGTCAACAAGATTTTAAAAGTACACTTCTGAAAAGTCATGTGCTTACATACGCTTTCATTCCAAAGTGAAAAGTTACTTTGGAGAAAATATCTCCATTCTTACTTGTGATTGTTGAAGACAATGGTACTGCTTTTACCTGTTATCTGAGTCTTCAGTGAAAATGGACCCCAGGAAAAGCTGAATATTGATACAGTGAGACTTTTATAGAGACACCAAGTGTGTTCAGTTGCTCTTGTATGCAAATTAGAAAAGGTTGTACCTCAACACGTTGAGTATATTGGTTATTTACTCAAGCTTGCACTGTCCTACAAACTGATCTTCTAAACCAAGACAAGTATGCTAAAGAAAGGAACTATATCACAAGCCTTACCAACAGGTCAGGAAGCTTACCCTAAAAATATAATTGCAATACCTAAATTGTAATGCCCATCTATCTAGCAATATGACAGCTGTGTCATGGCATTAACACTTCCTTGGTATTCTGTTTTTTTTTTTTTTCATAATTGGGGGGGATGGTGGGCGGGGCATGGGGAAAGCACAAGAACACAGTTATGGTTGCAAAAGCCTTCCATTTGTTTGTTTTCCTTTGCTAGAAGAAAACACTTTCTATTGTCTTGAATGTTTTTACTAGCATCACTCTGTTATGCTTTAATGCATAGTTCAGTCCCACTGAGTAATAAAATGTGTTTTGTGTGGTGAAAATGACTTTAGAATAGGCAGCACATAGGCATGGAAGATCAGTAAATCAGAATTACTAAACATCCATTACATAGACCCTAGGGTCAACAGGCATTTGCTTTCATAATACAGCCCAAAAAAAAAAAAAGCTACTCACTGGTACCATCAGACCTACATCCTCTGAATTTCTTACTGTTGGCACAAGTACAGTTCTCTTCAGAACCCATTAGAAGTCATCGATTTCATCTATGAAATACCACAAAGGCAGTCTAGGTGAGTTTGACAGCAGCATGAACAAAAACGCACTGCTGCAATGCTTCATTTTCTTATTGGTCTGATTTAACAATGCAGAACATCAGTCGTTACTTCAGTGATATGACTCCAGAACTGTACATAAATACCAAGTGAACTAGGAAGTTGTGTGCAGGCTATGGAGCTTTCTTTGCTCAGGTTCCTTTATATCGTTGTAGTCATTTCAGAAGTTACTAATTTTTACAACAAATCTAAAAAGAAAGCTTTATGATCTTTAAATTTCAACATAAACTCTGCTTTTCTGAATCTTAACTCTTGCAGAATCACTACTGACATCATATTAGAAGATTTTAAAATCAAGAATGATTTTCAGTAATCTCATCAGTATTTGTTAATTTGTAATTTGTTCTTTATTGCCCTTTTTGAAACCTCTAATTGTCTTGTGCTAATAGTCTGCAGATACAGCCATTGCTCAATTGCAGCAAATATGCTTCATGTAAAATTCTTAATCTCTTGAAAAGCTCTGTGACAGTCAATTTAATACACTTTCATGATCCACTCTTGAATTGGGTTTATTTAATAGTTATTACTTATTCTCCATCTGGTATAAGAGCACACAAATTTGTGAATGCTTAAAGAAAATATATGGGTAGCAAAAAATTACTTTTCTAAAGTTCACACTAAAAATACTTTTATTCTTTAGTGTTCTCTGCATTGTGGATCTTCAAGTGAGGAAATACATGGCAGCTATACGTGAAAAACTTTATGCTTTAGAAGGCAGCGCATTTCGGCACTTTTCTGTAATGACGGTGCCTTGGCTGAAGAGGGCACTCGAATACAGGATGGGCAGGGGATAGCAGGCTGGATTTCTTCTGAGGGACCGCCGCGCCAGGGGAAGTATAGAGTCCTTCAGCTGTTGATTGCTCTTGCCATAGAATAAAAGCCGAGACTCATTCAGTGGTTAAGTGACTGGGCTAACCGTGTAGGGACAGGACAAATACGTGATGTTTGGGTGAGTCTTGGAAGTCCTATCTCTGAATCTTAGGGAAAAGAGGAGGTACTATTCTATAGAAGATAGCAAGCATGCAGAAAAATTTGTAGTGGATTCTAGATTGTAAGTGCTAGGAACTTCTAAACAGCTAGGTAATATCATCTATGCACATCACTTCCTCTCTTTCTGGAGCTGAAAGGGAGATTTATGGCATATCCTGAATATCCAGTAAATAGTTAATATGTTGCTGTTCGAAAAGCAAACCTATTTAAAACTACTGACATATTTCAGAGTAAGTGAAGAATGCTTGACATGTGTGCAACGTTCAGGAACATTTCTGTAAATTTGAGTCTTGTATTTTGGTCATAAAAGGCACCTACTCTTCTAAAGCACTGTACTTTAACAACTGTTTATTAGATGGAATTTGTGATTTGTTGTGCCTTTGAAAAAATCTTTAGAGGGTAATGACATGAATTAGAAACATACATGTTTTTTTTAAGAAAATGGCTAGAGGGAAAAAGGTATAGAAGATATTAAATATTTTGTGAAAAATGCTGAATAAGTAGAAGGTAGAAATAGATATTAATATTACTGTCAAAAGAAGGGCTACAGAACAAGCTGAACTATTCCCTGGTCTGTGAGGCCTAAGACGCCACTTTGCTCTTGCAGAACTTGCTTAACAGTGGATGGAGATAGGGACATGAGCCACGATTACCATGCAGTTATTATTTTTTATTCACACATAGTAATAAAATTTGCAGAATCCAGGCTTCAGTTGTTCAGATTTCTCACAGAAAAGCCAGTTTCAGTAAACTAGACACTGTAAATAATATTTTTGCAACTTTGTGTGGTAAGTATGATAAAAATTAGAGAGCAATGGGGTTTTGGTGTTTTGTTTTTTTCCTTTTCTTAGCTGGGAAGTCAAAAAAGCAGAAGCTATAGTTCTTAAAGTCATGATGAAATAACAATACTTCAAGGGTGACAAGAAAAGCACTGACAAAACTGTTTTTTTTCCCAGCACCCAAGAAGTTGTCCAGCTGAGCACAGCTGATAGTCAGGCAGCATCAATCATTGGTGACTATTAGTTCATCCAAGTGATCCATAGCAGAGCAAAAGGCCTTAAAAAACCCACTTTGGTATTTCTCACCTTTTAGCATATTATTGTTATTCTATGCATTGCATTTTACTCTAGATCTAATAATCTTTACAAGTGGCTTTCTTCCTTTTCATAGCTTTTTAGAAACTACACTTTCCAAAGTCCTCAATGTATCCAAGGTCCAGATAGAATCCTCCCTTAACCTGTTACCCTTCTTATAAGGCTAAAGATAACCAGGTTGCAGAATCTCACTATAAGCACATGAACTATCAAATATAGCAAAAGGACAAGGTATATATTTGAAGGTTATATGACTAGGAAAGCTCATTAAATTTTAAGTTCCTTAGTTGTTGATAGCTGTATCACACAGAGAGTAGAAACAAAGTCTGAGTGACAAAACTTGTCCAAAGTAGCTACAAAGCCCTGCAAGACTAATATAAGTACATTTTGACAGAACGTGTAAATAGGATCTTTTGGGTTGAATCTCAAAAGAAAGCAATCAATTAAATTTCAAAAACTACTACATTTCAAAATCTATTACCTAACTTGTTAGTTCTACTAGCAGAAAATTAGATACCGAGCAATAAAGGTTTTGTCATTGTCAGAACAATTTTAACATTGCTGAAATATCCAAATGCCAACTTGGAAATATCCAACTTGCCAACTTAAGACCTAGAAAAGCACTGGATTATTTGAGAAGTTCTAGGATATCTGTCTTCTGAAGAATGTCTAAAGCATATAAAATATAAGTCAAAGAAGAAATTTGCTCTGTTACTCTCAAAACCATTGTATGAGCCAGAAGCTCTCCTTCAAAGTACATCAGCAATGCTCTACTTAAAATAGTGTTAGCATTGAGGTAGCTAAATTAAATCCCTGCTGGCAGTGACTTCAGCATTTGCCTCACTATCTGAACATTTAATTACTGCCCTGATGTGTATGCTATGCTCAAAGTATTTACACATATTCAAGCAGATTCTGTAGCATATCAGACACTGAAATATTTTATGCAAAGTATATTTTCTTTCCTCAAGAGAAAATTGACAAAAATAATAAGAAAAAAAATTGATAAAAAAACCAAAAGTACTTTCCAAATACTACATTGCAAGAACAGGGCTTCTTTGCTTTAGGGAATCTCTATTTGCTCTCGTTATAAACATTTTCTTCTCATAAGTGCTATCTAAATTTCACTGTAAAAAGTATCCAGAATCCCCACTTGCAAATACAACTTGCATGTAGTCCAGAATAGTCCATAGAAAATACAGAAACAAATGCAAAGTACAGCACTTAAATTTATAATAAAACCCAGATACCTGATTTTTACAACTTCACAAAAGTTATTCTACTTTACAGCCTTTAGAAGCTTTGAAGTCTAGAAACATGCAATATACTATGTCTCCACCATAGTCTTCTTAATAGGCACAGCTGCAAAGAACATTGGACATCAGATTAAGTAATGTTTAACACAAATCTACACAGCAGGGTGGAAATCCAGGTTTATAGGACAATAGTGTCTGAACTGCCATGACAGAGTTGATAGATTTTTAAGTCTTGAGAATGTAAAGGGTGTCACAGATGTAGTTTCTGTGTCTTAACTGGGCTTGATTTCAGGCAGGAAAACATTTAGTTCAGAAGTAACATTTGGGTTTGTTTCTGAAAGTCTCTCATCATGTTCATTTTGTAGTTGCAGTGAGTCATCAGTGCCTTGGTGGAATTCTATTAGTTCTGTAGTGACAAGGCTTCAATGCTATCTTTTCTTTTCTTTTCTTTTCTTTTTTCTTTTCTTTTCCTTTTCTTTTCTTTTCTTTTCTTTTTTCTTTTCTTTTCTTTTCTTTTCTTTTCTTTTCTTTTCTTTTCTTTTCTTTTCTTTTCTTTTCTTTTCTTTTCTTTTCTTTTCTTTTCTTTTCTTTTCTTTTCTTTTCTTTTCTTTTCTTTTCTTTTTTCTTTTTCTTTTCTTTTTTCTTTTTTCTTTTTTTCCCTCTCCCCCTCTCTCTCTCCTCTCCCCCCTCCCCCCCCCCTCTCCCCCCCCCCTCTCCCCCCCTCTCTCCTCCCCTCCCCTCCCCTCCCCTCCCCTCCCCTGTTCCCTCTCCTCTCCTCTCCTCTCCTCTCCTCTCTCTCTCTCTCCTCTCTCCTCTCTCCTCTCCCTCTCCTCTCCCTCTCTCTCCCTCTCCTCTCCTCTCCTCTCTGAACCTCTCCTCTCCTCTCTGAACCTCTCCTCTCCTCTCCTCTCCTCTCCTCTCCTCTCTGAACTCTCTGAACCTCTCCTCTCCTCTCCTCTCCTCTCCTCTCCTCTCCTCTCCTCTCCTCTCCTCTCCTCTCCTCTCCTCTCCTCTCCTCTCCTCTCCTCTCTCCCTCCTCCTCTCTCTCTCCTCTCCTCTCCTCTCCTCTCCTCTCCTCTCCTCTCCTCTCCTCTCCTCTCCTCTCCTCTCCTCTCCTCTCCTCTCTCTCCTCTCCTCTCCTCTCCTCTCCTCTCCTCCTCTCCTCTCCTCTCTCCTCCTCTCCTCTCCTCTCCTCTCCTCTCCTCTCCTCTCCTCTCCTCTCCTCTCCTCTCCTCTCCTCTCCTCTCCTCTCCTCTCCTCTCCTCTCCTCTCCTCTCCTCTCCCTCTCCTCTCCCTCTCTCCTCTCTCCTCTCCCCTCCCTCTCCCTCTCTCCCTCCCCTCCCCTCCCCTCCCTCCCCTCCCCTCCCCTCCCCTCCCCTCCCTCCCTCCCCTCCCTCCCCTCCCCTCCCCCCTCCCCTCCCCTCCCCTCCCCTCCCTCCCCTCCCCTCCCCTCCCCCTCCCCTCCCCTCCCTCCCCTCCCCTCTCCTCTCCTCTCCTCTCCTCTCCTCTCCTCTCCTCTCCTCTCCTCTCCTCTCCTCTCCTCTCCTCTCCTCTCTCTCTCTCCTCTCCTCTCCTCTCCTCTCCTCTCCTCTCTCTCTCTCCTCTCCTCTCCTCTCCCTCTCCTCTCCTCTCCTCTCCCCTCCCCCTCCCCCTCTCCCTCTCCCTCCCCTCCCTCTCCCCTCCCTCTCCCCTCCCCTCCCTCCTCCTCCCCCTCCTCTCCTCTCCTCTCCCCTCCTCTCCCCTCTTCTCCCCTCCTCTCCCCCTCCTCTCCCCTCCTCTCCCCTCCTCTCCCCTCCTCTCCCCTCCCCTCCCCTCCCCTCCCCTCCCCTCCCCCCCTCCCCTCCCCCCTCCCTCCCCTCCCCTCCCCTCCCCTCCCCTCCCCTCCCCTCCTTCTTTTTTTCTTTTTTTCTTATGAGCTTTGTAATAGTAATTTTCAGAACTGTTACTTTTCCATTTGTAAAAGCTCAACAATTCAGGTCTGCCTTTAGAACCAGGTGGTTCAGGTCCTGCTTTTCAAATGTTTTCATATGCTTCGATATTGACTGACATTATTCAAGATGGAAACTTTAGTGAAGCTATTTTATGATGAACTGTTTAAAATATTTCTTAATTCCATTCTTATTTGCTATCCCAGCAAAGATGCTAAAAACTAAAGTTGTTTCTGAACAAAGAAATGCTTAATATGCCTTAACAGACTTTACTAGACTATAAGCATTATGGTAACTACAGTGACTTGCAGAAATACTTCGTAAAAGATTTAAAGGGTTAGTATGTGCTCTCTGTGGCAGAAGAGGGTTCATACGAATTGAAAATCATTAACAACCACATCTTTTATTCTTATATGGCAAAATTCAAATCTTTTATTCAGGATTAATGCAATTCTCTCATGATTAATTTTGAAGCATGGTTTGTATGCTTCAAATTTAAGCACACTGGTCTTTGAGAGTGAATAGAAATAGGCAACAATTTGGTTGCAGCAACTGAAGTACCGCTTTGTTCCAGAGCAAGTATTGACTCTAAGATGGGGGTGTGTTTGAATTATTGTGATTTTTACTATTGAGAATTGTCATTTAAACTTGTCAAAATTCACTACTAATACTGTAGCTATGGCAAAGTACCTCTCCAATTTATTTATTTTTTTAACACACCTATATCCCCTCATGTTTCTCTAGGTGATTTAGCCTTACAGATTTATCAGAGGTCTGCTTCCTTTGGGGGTGTATAATAGTTTTTTTTCAGGTTTTGACAGTTTTAGGAGGAAGTGAAATTTTTCATTTTAACTACAATAAATCCATGTACAAAATATTTTAATTACCTTTAAGCACAGCTGTCCTATCACGTATCTCTTTTTTTCCTTTGGTCAGTTGCTCTACTGGATTTTCTGTGTATTGTGTGCATTTGTGGTGATTTTACTTTAGCTTATTATCAAATGCGTTATTTTGCAGTAAGAATGTATCTAAAAATCTTCTGTAACTTGCACAACAGATTCTATTCCATTAATTTGTGGTGTTGTATTATGCAATCTTTTGTAAACAGCAAGTGTTTCCAGAATATTTTGTATCTATTTCCTAAGAGACATGAGTTGATAAATTACTCCCAAATATAAATATTTTTCTTAGAGTCTCCCCATAGTCAGACTGGCAAAATGAAGTTATTTTGCCCAAGCAACATGCTTTTGTACAAGAATCTACAATAGTCTTCTACTCATAATTTCAAAGTAGAATTTCGCTCATCTGCCTTCATACTCGTCTTCTGCAAAGAGAGTACTTGCAAGAATCTTCCTTCATTCTTAACGTCTAAGGAATTCCTTGGGTCAAAAATGTAATCTCTGTAGATGTGTATGTTTTTCTGCATATGGAGCAGTAAGGATAATCTGAAAGTATAAACACTATGAGTAACATTGCTACATGTAAATAGAAAACTGTTGCTAGGCATTTTAATCTGGTAGTACATTCATTTCAGAAATCTGCTCAGCTGTAATTTGAGGTCATTTAGTATTTTATTTGCATTCAAATTAAGATATAATATCTATAGATATGAAAATTACACATCAACATCCTCAATATTTTTTGGTCACAAGAATACTTTTCCTTGCTTCTCCATATGTCAGTAATTTCTTCTTTACTTTTGTCTTTTTTCCCCTTTCATTTAGAAGTCAAAATGATAGCTATTTGTAGTCTTGACCTTGTTATTATTTTAGCCCTTTTTGCCTTCTCATATATTTCCCTTTATATTCTCGGTTTACTGGACCATGCTATGCCATTCTTAAATTTTTGTTTGCTTTCACTACTTGGAGATATGGCGTGTTCATCTCCAGGCATCTCTGGAGTTCCAGTTTCCTTCAGAACAGATCTCGAATGTAATGTTGAAAGTCACCTCAGTGATTGTGAATCTGCTTAATTCACAGAATCACAGAATCACCAAGGTTGGAAGAGACCTCAAAGATCATCAAGTCCAACCTGTCACCACAGACCTCATGACTAAACCATGGCACCAAGTGCCACGTCCAGTCCCCTCTTGAAACCCTCCAGGGACGGTGACTCCATCACCTCCCTGGGCAGCACATTCCAATGGCTAATGACTCTCTCGGTGAAGAACTTTCTCCTCACCTCGAGCCTAAACTTCCCCTGGCGCAGCTTGAGACTGTGTCCTCTTGTTCTGGTGCCGGTTAACTGGGAGAAGAGACCAACCTCCGCCTGTCTACAACCTCACTTCAGGTAGTTGTAGAGAGCAATAACGTCTCCCCTGAGCCTCCTCTTCTCCACGCTAAACAATCCCAGCTCCCTCAGCCTCTCCTCATAGGGCTTGTGCTCAAGGCCTCTCACCAGCCTTGTTGCCCTTCTCTGGACACATTCAAGTATCTCAATGTCCTTCTTAAACTGAGGGGCCCAGAACTGGACACGGTACTCAAGGTGCAGCCTAACCAAAGCAGAGTACAGGGGCACAATGACTTCCCTGCTCCTGCTGGCCACACTATTCTTGATGCAGGCCAGGATGCCCTTGGCCTTCTTGGCCACCTGGGCACACTGCTGGCTCATGTTTAGGCTGCTGTCAATCAGCACCCCCAGGGCCCTTTCTGTTTGGCAGCTCTCCAGCCACTCTGACCCCAGCCTGTAGCTCTGCATGGGGTTGTTGTGGCCAAAGTGCAGCCCCTGGCACTTGGATTTGTTAAATGTCATCTTGTTGGACTCTGCTCATCTGTCCAGTCGGTCGAGGTCCCTCTGCAGAGCCCATCTTCCCTCTAACTGACCAACATCTGCTCCCAACTTGGTGTCATCTGCAAATTTGCTGAAGACTGACTCAATCCCCTCATCTAGATCATCAGTGCAGATATTAAAGAGCATGAGGCCCAGCACTGATGCCTGGGGGTCACCACTAGTGACTGGCTGCCAGCTGGATGTGTCACTGTTCACCACTACTCTCTGGGCTCGGCCCTCCAGCCAGTTCCTAACCCAGCACAGAGTGCTGCTGCCCAAGCCACAAGCTTGGCTTGTCTTAGATCACTGCTCTGGACTAGTGGGCTTTATTGAGGAAGCAAGGGTCTATACCCTTGAAACAGCTGCCTGTAATAACTCATGTACTACATGTTTTAGGTACGTAACTTGCAACTTTCAAATATTTTCTTTTCTGTTCCCCATTCATACTATGGCAATGAAAGTCCACACTGTCAGTTTTTTCTCCATCTAGTGGAAAACAAGCAGTGGAGTTAAGGCCTATTTATATAATGTACCTGTGGCAGTTTTAAGCTGGGTATCTCCTGCTGCTGCCACACAAGCTACACCTCTGGTGTCCTGAGTGCCCAGCCCACTGGGTGGACGCAGGAAGCTGTGTATTTCATACCCATAATGTCCTGCACCCTATAAATCTGCCTGCAAAGTCTCTCACTTCCTCTTTCTTCCCTCTCTACTCCCGAGAGAGATGCTCCCTATTGGGTAATGGTGGGGGAGTATCTCAAGGCTTCTTAGGTCTGGCTAGGCCTAATGCCAGGAGAAGAAGGGGGAGGGATGGTCTCAGATCTGGCCAGTCTTGAGACCAGCCTAGCAGTGGGGGGAAGAAAGAGCCCTGGATTTTTTTGGGTATACCCCCAGATGGGGAAGGGGGAAGTGTTGGCAGGCTTTTGGGTATGCTCTAAGGGGACTCTGTATGCTTTGGGTTTCTTTTGTCACGATGCTTGTAGTTTCTGTAAAATTAGTAATTGCTTTTCCATTTAAACTTTCCATCACTTCTGCAATCCATTTGTGTGAGTGTCATTCTTCTGCCCCTCCCAGGGGGCAAGAGAGGATCTGCCTGGCCTCAAACTTGGACAGTACCCTACCTCAAAAAATAGTATCTGAGCATATCTGAGAAATGCTAGTAGTGCATCAGTTTTCTTAACTCATAGGGAATATGCCTTTTACCTTAGAACTATAGAGATGTTGGAAAGAGGATTTTTAATAATTTGTCATCCCACTATGTAAGAACAGCATTTAATGACTCACATAATACTTGATAACCAAATGTTCTGTTTAGATGGGATTTTCTTTTGTGTTTCTTTATTGCTTAAAAACATAGAGTGGAATATTTAAAAGGAGCATTTGGAGAGAAGGCTCTTTCCTAGTGAAACAATCTTTACAAAGTTTGGATTGTCTTAATTCAGGAAGGTCTTGTAAAATAAACAGTTTGCTAATTCAAGCATACCCGAGAAGTCCAGTGATGTTACAAAATGAATATTCGAAGATCTAGTATCAAGAATGTGTGGGGTGGAATGGCTGGGGAGCACATAGTGTTTGCTTGGGTTTTTTCTGTAAAATCCCCAAGGAGGAGCTATAGATCCTGGTCACTGGCGTTATTCTTATGTTTCTTTCATTGTATGTCTCTGCAGAATGCTTTTGAGTACATGATGTAAGAATTTCCTCCTCTTTGTTATACAGGCCATGTGTATCACCAGGCTCACTTTCTTCAGAACTCTAGGTTTACATTATTTCAGGAGCACTGAAATAACTTTTGCAGGTTTTGGTTTAGAAAATTGCATACTTTATTTTATCTTTTCTATCCTGAAACTACAAAGAATAAAGCCTGTTAGGTGCATGAAGGTGTTATATGAGGCAAATCTAAAACCAAAAGGATAATTGTTGAAACCAGTACTGCTCTTTCCTTTTGACTTAGGAAGAGAATTCTAGCTCACTTTATTTTTCTCTATCAGTGAATACAAGTGTATCTGTTTTGGTGTATTTCTGATTATATTACTGAAAGTTAAAAGAATCACAGTTCACTTTTTTTAATCTTTTGTTCTGCTTTGTCTGCCCCTCAGTAAGGGAATGCAGATCTAAAGTTCCTTGCTAATACTCTGTAAATGAGGAACATATTAAGTAGTGTTTATAAAATTACTCAAAGATTAGATGAAAATACTATCAAAGTACATTTTGAACTGATCCTGTGCTTGATGGCTAGTGCAAAACCCTTAAAAGTAAATTAATAAAAATTACAATTTAGAATAAGAATGGTGCTTCTACCTGCATACTGAAAAGGAAATATGGAATGAATATTTGCCTTTTATTTACATAGGAATTGAATGGGACTTGGATGAACTCTAAAATAGCAAGGCACCACATGTCTTCAGAAACATCTCACACTACATTAGTTCTGTCCATGTTAACATTTTTAGTTTTAAAACTAAGTTTAATTGAAGTAGGTTTAAAAAGAGATTTTTTTTTTTTTTTTAAGTTCTGACACAACAGGGCCAGAGGCTGCTTTTACTTCACATTTCTGCATTGATGTTATATAATGTAAATGGGCCTGTTTAGTATTGTGCAAATCAAGAAGAGTGAAAGTGAGGAAATAGATTAGCAATCTGCTTGTCATGGACTGATTGAAAGTACTGATCTGTGAGAATTTAAACTAAATACAGAGGCTAAGTAGAACAGAGGTGGGAATGAACTCAGATGTTTTATAAGCAGACTATTTTGTTTGTACTGAAATATGAAGAGAAATGGAGTGGTGAGGCTTTTCTTAGAGAGAAGTGTTTGGAGTTGGTAGTTCTGGCATCACTACTTATCAATGTTCAAAAGGTATGCAGTGCTGTTCCAAATCCTATTTAAAATATTATGTTTAATATTCTTTGACATGTTTGTTCATTTGCCTAAAGGCAATACCACATCTTGGATTGTTTAGTTTTCTTAAAGGTAATTACAGCAGTTTAATAACCTTACTTAAACAGGACATACCTCTGTAATATACAATATGTTGCATTATAAATATAAACTAAGTAAATACAATTATCACTTTGAAACTTGATGCTTTAAAAATTCTTTCCTAATAAAAAACTTTGTCATTTCTGAAATACGCTCTGAAAATGCATTCTTGACAGTGTGAAAGCTAACTTTAGAGATCTGGATGATGAATTGAACAAATAGAACTCTTTGCAAATATTCATAGCTGATGACTGAAAATGTTAGACTTTAATTCATGCAGTTAGAGTTGACAGGACCATGAGGGAGATGGAGAAGGCAATAGACTAAAAGCTTATAAAATACCAAACATAGAAGAAGCATTGTTAAACAGCAGTGAAAGTTAAGCTTACTTTAGTAAGCCATGGGCTTGCACTTTAAGCTCTTGCAAAGGTAAAGAAAGGAATAAAAGAAACTGTCTTGCCCATCTATTGCCTGTCATGTGGAAAAACAAGAGTATTTCCTTCCCTAAGTCCACAGACGTAAAGTGAGTGGAAAAGTTAAGGAATAATCAATGCTTTGATTTTGTACATTGTAGAGTTGTGCTTGCATTTTGAGGTGAGTGGTGCAAGAAAAACAGTAAAGACTTCTGATTTCTATGAACCCTCTGAAAATCTTGCTTGCAGTGAAACCCATCACTGCAGTGATCCAGCAGTGTGGCTGATAGAAATAAGTAAATTGACATCCTTGGTAGCTTTTCAGTGCATGTAGGAAAGATGCTCAAGGGATATAATGATGTTCCTGCATTAGGCAGAACTTTACAAAACCTCACAAGATGCACTATATGCTGAACAGCTATTTTGCTTTTATCCAAGGCATTATAGTGTTTTCTCACCATGTTCACAAAACATTTTATCTTGTCACAAGTTCTCACATTCTATACACTTTAGGAAAGAAGTATAGATTTGAAGAGACTTGTCCTTATTTCCCACTATGGGGTACTGAAAAATAATCTACAGTTACATAATGAGGAGATAGCATTTCTTTTAAGATAGCAAGACAAACAAGATTTGGAAGTTTAGCTTTGCACAGAATAAACCTTCAGTGAGCTGTTGTCCCCTCAGTTACTTGTGTTCTTTAAATTTGTCCTCTAGAAAACTTGCAATGAATGTAAGAAATTGACTTAACTGCTTTGTGCTCCTGTCAGTTGCCTGTCTGAGACAAATTAACAAAAGGAGAATTGATAAGTAGGAATAGTGAACAGCTGCAAACAACTGAAAGGACTTGCTTAAGTATTGAAAACTTTAATCAATATCCATATAACATATTTCTGTAAATCACAAACAGAGCAAAAATTTAAACATATACCCAGATAATCTTGGGAGAGAAGAGAAGCTATTTTATGCAATAAATCAGGAGGAATGATTCAACTAAATAATTTCATCTGTATATGCAAAGATACCTTGAAGTTGCAGAGGTGGAAAATGCCTGTATATAAGTACTACATACCAAAGTGCTCATTATAGACCAGACACCAAGAGCCTTATTTTCCTTAAGGAATAGTGTCTATAGAGGAGTACACAACTCAAGATTAAGAGTAGTGTGAAATCAAATAGGTCAGACTTCCTATGGAAAAGTTAATAACTTAAAATGCTTGGGGGTTGTAGGTAATTAGCAGGTGGAATCACTCCTAAAACTGTTGGGTGTTTTTTCAGCTACCTGCAGGTCAAAGCAAGTAGAGGACTAAAATTTTTGTGCAACAAGTCTGTTATGAAGACAAGTTTCTTTTAGGCTAACACTAACATGCTGCTTCAAATCAAAGATTCGTTGTTCCAACTTACTGTATACTTGCAGTGCACACATGCATTAATGTAATAAAAATAGTTAGTACTTTGCTCTTATGCAGTGATTTTCATCTGAACATTTTAGTACTCTATAAACAATTTGTATATGTGAACAGCTTTTGTTTACCTCTCCTTATATGATAAGGTTATGCTTTTCAGGTAGCCAATGGGAAAGACTAGACAACTGACTGGTATCCATCGCTAACTATGAATTCTATTAATATCACAGAAAATGTGGCTACTAAGATAACACATAGACCAACAGTGCATCACTGCTTATGGGAATACCACTTAAATATTTGCCTCCTGAGTAGCTGACGAAGGTATTTATGAGTTAACATGAACTAAGGACCTCCCACTCCTATAGACAAGTTTTGACAATTTCAAGTTGCTAACAAGCTTCATAAAAGGCAGTTTAACATTTGGCCACAATATAGCATCTTCAGCATTCTGGTCTTCCACTATCTTTTTTTTTTTTTAAATTCTCTGACATACTAGCAAAATGAATAAAGTATTAATACACTAACAATTAGAGGTCAGGTATAGCATCAGATGCTGTCATATTTGGTTCATGCTTTCAATACAGGTGATTCTGAAGGGGACTGTTTGTCTCTTCAGTCAAGTGTGTTCCTGTGTGTTATGACAACTTACTTTTAAGAGACAGTATAAAAATGAAAAAAACCCCACAATGTAAAAACCTAAGAGTTTAAACACATTTCTTCATGTAGGAAAACAAGCTATATTCAAATAAACTTTTCCAAGGGCATTGAGTAGAGTACAATACTCACACAATTTCCTCCTGGGAATAAGATAGCAAAGTGGAACTCAGTTAAACAGGAAAAAAAAAAAAAAAAAAAACCAACACAAAAAAAACAACCCAAAAAACCCCACCACTCTGTTGATTAGTTTAACAGGTACCTTCACTTTACCAAAATGGGGCTACTTACAATACAATGGCATTCTCTCAAATATCTGCAAAATCAATACAGAAAATTCTTACTCCTTTTGTACGTAGGCATGTATTCCCATTCCTTGTGAGGTTAGACAGCACCGCCAAAGTAACTATCAGTCAGGTAAATGTTTTCAGTGTCCAAGACAGGAAATCATCATGTGATGTACAGAAGTGAGTTGAGAGGTTTTATTTGTTGGGGTTTTCTTAAGGAAGAATTGCAGTAACTCATTGCTGCAGTCAGATATTCTACATCTGTGTTGGACTGTGTAGGTTGTGAATTGGCACGGAGATATTCTTTGTAATATCATACTTAAGCCCAAGATCAAGCAAGAATACAGATCTCATAATATCCATAGTTAATGCTTGAGTGTGAACTGACTTAGTTTCCACCTTTTTCCCTCAACAAAATGCAAGGTCTATAAAGAAATATAATGTTTAAGTGACTTGACATGCTTCTCTCAAGATAAAGCATAGTTCTGGATAAAAGATGTAACACAATATGCATAGTTTATGTACATTAATTTTTATAAATTTGCAGTTTGAGGAGCAAATCTTGGTTATTGTGCAGTAGAGGCTGATTGTAAAGTGTGCTGGCTCAGAATTTATATTCCACTTAGTTGAATGTGAAGCTCATCAAAACTTTTTCTTATTTTCTCCCTTCTTCCTGGACATGTGTTTCTCTTATAATTATGAGTGTAAATACTTGCTGAACTGATTCACTGAGAAAAATAATATGAATGGAATTATGTAGATAGTTATATTAACAAAAGTAATGTAAGTTATAAAAGTATTTTCCCATAAGTTATAAAAGTATTTTCCCATTTTCACTATCCTTAATATATACAATCATCTCCTTCTGTTAAATACCTATTGGCAAAATTCATTTTTAGTTCCAGTTAGATACCTTCACTCATATTTCTCGACTTTTTAAACTGCAAAGACTTTCATTAAGATAAGTGGCATAGCTATTTATTGGGTAGCCTGTTTACAAACAGTGTAAGCCAAATTCTTTTAAAATCTGCAGTGACTAGTCAATATATGCCTCCAGCAGTTAAACAGAACTTTCTGAGCATATTAGTGTTCTTTTCAAAAGGGTAAAAAAATCCTTCAGGAAAGTTCTTATGCAGAATTGAAGATATTAAGAAAAAATGGGGAAATACAACCCTTTTTTTCTTTTCTTTTTTCCTTAATCCTGAGTGACTAATCCACAGAACATTTAATTTTTCACGGTTGCTGCGTGGAGAGTCCTCACAAAGTGAATTCCATTGTAATCAATGAATGGGATTTATACTTTTACACTTCAACAGTTTTTCATAATTATATATTAATTTTTATATCTCCTAAACTATGACTGTACTTAGTCAGCTAACCTTCACATCAGTGAAGCAAATTTGGGAAGAAAAAAACTCAGAGGGGAAAATAATTATTTCCTCTGTTTCCATAAGAATGCCTGAGAATCACTGCTGCTTAAAGGAATTCTTCTGCATATGTTAATTTAGGGAAAGCTTGAATCATAGTTAAGAAGCATTATAACATAATCCAAACCATAGTGCAGAACTAAATTTATGTGTCTTTCCCATAGACTGCAGGGACCATTTGTATGTTACAGTTTTTATTATGAATTAATGACAATATCAATTGAATCTAAAGACTTCAATGAAAACAGAGATGAACAACTATGGTTTGCTTGAGATGTTGCTACAGTCAGTCTGTTGTCTAGTGAAGAATAAAGGAAAACTCTTTTAGCCTTAAGGAGGCAAATGTCCCTGTATGTTTTCTGACTTTTTTTCCAAAACAGTATTCCCACTCATGAGGACTTCTAAGTTTTATTAGGGAGGGTTAGGACAGAAGAAGAGTTGATTCTAAATGAGCTTCCGCAAGCTTGCCATATGGCCAGAAGGAATCTGTAAAAAAACATTTCCCACAAACCCTGGGAGAGAGAATTTTAGGGGACTTTACCTGTAAAGGAAATAAGTGGAGATGGTGATTTGAAGTTAACTGTGGAATTGTTATGGATGCCAGGCACTGCAGTTCTACAACATGCTACCAACTGCAAATTCAGAGGCTGTGATTCAGAGTTTCAGCCTAGAATTTTTAAATTAAAAGCAAACAAACAAACAAACAAACAAAAAAAACCCAGCAAAACCTAAAACACAGCCTAAATGGGATTAACTTAATCTCTTGTTGGACAGAGAAAACACCAGTGCTCCTGTAATCCATGTAAATGGCAATTTGAAAATTGGATGCATGTGACCTTACATAGTGTGATATTACAGGCAAAGTCACTCCAGTACCCAGGTCTGGCGTAAGTGCCATGGCAAATTTCTATATACTGATGCAGAAACTGGCTTTCAATTAAGACCTTCCTTAATTTAATAGTTATAGCAGGCCCACTATATTATGTTCCTTCATGTCTTTTGTCCTCAGAAGGACTGTTCTTCAGATGTATGACATGAGGATAGAAATTGCATTGAGAAGGAAGATCACAGAATCATAGAATGGTAGGGGTTGGAAGAGACATCTGAAGATCATTTAGTCCAACATCCCTGATAAAGCAGGATCGCCTAGAGCAGGTCACACAGGAACTAGTCCAGGTAGGCTTTGAAAGTCTCCAGAGTAGTTTCCACAACCTCTCTGGGCAGCCTGTTCCAGTGCTCCATCACCCACACAGTAAAGTTTTTCCTCATGTTGAGGTGGAACTTACTGTGTTTCAGTTTGTGGCAATTGCCCATCATCCTACCACAGGGCACCACTGAAAATAGACTCTCCCCTTCTTCTTGACACCAACCCTTCAGATACATTAATAAGATTTCCTCTCAGTCTCAGGCCTCACAGTCTTTCTTATAAAGACAGATGTTCTTGTCCCTTAATCATCCTCTTATCCTTGATTGAACTCTCTCTAGTATTTCCCTGTCCCTCTTGACCTGGGGAGCCTATAACTGTACACAATACTCCAGACTTCATCTCACCAGGGCAGAGTAGAGAGTAAAGAGAGCCTCCCCAAATCTGCTGGCTACAGTCCTCTTAATTCATCCAGAATACAGGGGCACATTGCTGTCCCATGAGTAACTTGCTGTCCACCAGCACTCCCAGGTGCTCAAGAGTTCATCTCCACAGGACAGTTCTCCAGCAGGTCACCCCCTAATCTGTACTGGTGCAGGACTCCACTTATCTTTGTTGAACTTCATTAGGTTCCCCTTTGCCTAGCTCTCCAGTCCATTCAGTATTAAAATTTCCCTACCTGGATGATGTTGGCTAGGTAACCTCTAACTGGTTTCTGCCTATGTGAAAGATGGCTCTACTACATCAAACTTCAGCCCTAGCACTAGTGCAGGTTTTTGTAGGCAGCCTCTATTATAGGTGTGGATATTTTGCTTAAAGTGATATATTTTAAGTCTGCTACATTACAGAAAGTCTAGATAGTTCAAACTGCTACAAAAATGTGGTGCATATCTCTATGAGCATGTTGGTCCCAAGGCTGATACTGATTTGCCACACTGTTACTTATTCATAGTTAACACAACTGTTCACTTTTCTCTTGTTCTAGCTTGCTCAAAGATTAACTTGCTTACCTATAACTTAAATACTGCTTTCTAAATAGGGAACAGTAAATATTAACATGAAGGTGGATATTGCTGTCCCAACAAACAATTCTAGATTAAATGTATGTAACGCTTTCTTTCAGTAGCTTGGAAATTTCCTACTTAAGTCCAGATCTCTTTCTTTTTGTTGGACAACTGTGTTAATACATCTCAAGCTAGAAGACTAATTTCAAAAGTTTGACAGATTAATGTACTTTTCCACTTATTTCTCAAGTGTTAAACCCTTGTATTGAAACAAAGATGACATAAAAGAGCTCAGTCTTCTGTCTTATCTAACCAGGTTACAGAATTAAAGAAATATACCAGGCCTCATGAAATCCTTTGGTGGCTCAAAAACAAGTTATCAGCCATGAGTGTAAGCATAAGGGGCATAGTTGAATGGGTAGAGCTTGGTGCAATCTATAAATATAATTGTTGTTATTTCCTCTACTCTTGAGGTAGTTTTCAGTTTTCACCGGATTTGAGTTATACTGTGATGTTGTAGTTCCTCCGCACACCAAATATAACCACTTTTCATCTGTGTTAAATAATTTCATTAAGTCATTCAGTTGAAGAAAATGACTGACACAAGTCTGTACTTAGCTGTGAGGATTATAACCAGAACAGGATGTCCCACTCAAAGCTAACAACAGAGTCCAGAACTCATGACTTCTTTATTCTGCTCCTTATTAGCAAATACAAGTGTACCTGCTGAAATCTCTTCCATACATAAAAACAGATATTGATTCTGAAGAGATGTTTGTCTACCATGGTTTCACAGCACACCATATCTCATGCAAACCATTCTATTGTCTACATCATGATCAAAAGCCCAATTTCTTCCAGGCAGACAAATTACACATGCACTATGTATCTTCAGGAAGACCAGCAAGTCTTGTAGAGGTTCTTTTACCTTGCTTTGATGATAGAACTCTGGGGGTTTTTTTGTTCTTTTCCACAGAAACCAGGAGAGGAACTTCCAGTGAGAAAAACAAATGTGAAATGATTGTTGCAAGTTTTAAAAACATATTCAGATGGGGTTTCTTAATTTTTATGTGATTCTTTCTATAAATAGCTATTATGATATGTCTGGTTTGGGCTGAGGAAAATAAACCTATGCTTTCACCTAATATTTGAATCCCTTTCCCTTTTCTAATTTTATACCTCATGAAACCTTAGAGCCTGAGAACCCTTTGAGGGTAGTCATCATAGATCTAACAGAGTATTTTTTATTTTTATCACAGTGTGAAGGCAAAATGAAGAAATGCTGAGACTCAGTGATGTTTTTCTTCAGAGTAGCTATTTAAAAATAGCGATGGAAAAAATCTTGATCTGTGTTACACTATTGGCTAGAAAGGAAGTATTTTGATTACATTGTAATAGTATGAAATACAGCTTAGATAATGAAAGGCAAAAGGATATGGCCTCTTAATATATAATCTCTTTGGCCATCAGCCAGAGCAGGAAATTTTCTCTGGGAGAGTGAAGGTATCAAGTAACTTGAAAAGTAATATATTTTCAGAGACACTATCTTCATTTCACACTGCTTTCTGGAATTAGATTGTCACCTTAGAGAGCAGACTTCTTGTTTGAAAATCAGTCTGTAGTCTAACTCTTTCTGTGTATTTATTTGAAATAAGATTTAACTGGACAGGGGGGAAACTGCAGAATACTGTTGTTTGGGGAAGGACCTTTATTACTGGTGAGCAATAGCGTACTGCAATGTAGACTGGAGAAGAGCATACACTGTTCACAGCTCTATAGTACAAATGTGTCACCACAAAGGCAAACACCAAAATAACATATTTGTGGTATTTCACGTAGCAGAACTGACTCTTGGCACAGTCAATGTCTTTAATAAATCCTGAGAAACACAGTCACAGATGCTGTAATTATCTTCTAGTTCTTCTGTTTGCTGTACCAAGTGAGTTTGCTAATTTCGTTGAAGTTTTTGTAGAGAGACCATTGTATGCATCTGTTCAGCACCAGGGTCACAGCAGGGAGTGAAGGGAAAGCTCTAGGTGATTGGAAGGATTTCAGATTCATCCAACCTTGAAAGGATTCTGGTTCCTTACAGACCTTTAAAAGAATTGTTATTTATTGCACAGAAAAAGATATACTGCTGAATTGAGAGCAGTGAAATATGGTTTTGCTCAAGATGATTGCAAATTGTTGACCAGCATTCTATTTACGGGGACAACACTATCACAATGTTTTATTGTGTACTAAATAACTTCTATTTCAGAAAGTACACTTTGGTTTATAATGTTTTTGATATGTAAGTACCTGTACTGTATTCATTTATGAACTGTGATAGTGATACTTCTTGTCTAAGTGAATGATTCAACAATTGCAATATTCATGTAACTTAAAAAGGCACCAGTAGGATCTGGTGGGGTGGAGGTAATTAAAGCTCAGATTCACAACCATTGCATTCTATCGAAGCAATATGATCCCATTTCTTGCTGGAGTAGCATGATTGCTGGAACAGAACGTGTCATTGGAAAGAATATGAGATTTCTTTTTGCCAGTCCCATGCAGGAATTGTACCGTGGACAGCATGGGAGAATCACCATCAGTCATGTTAGTACTGTGTGCATTTTGATTCATGATGCCAGATACTGTAATGACATCATACCATAAATAATTTCTTTGGGGGCATCCACACCTCCCTTAATTGTTTCTATCCTTTGAAGACCTGCTGACTATAGCTGCATTATCCTTTAACTTCAAAAGTCTATAGCAATTAAAAGGTTCTGGGAAAGATTTTGTGACAGCTGAGGGTGTGGGATTCTTATTTTTTTATAAATATATATATATAATTTTAAGAGCAGAATGATCAGAAAATTAGGTGTTTAGCTTGCCAGAATTATAAGAAAATGCTACTCAGTAATATATATATATATATATATATATATATTATTTTATTATCCTGCCAGTTCTTTAGGGCATATTTTCAAATGTGATATAGGACAACCTTTGTGCTAGAGATGTGTCTTTTGCCACTCCTATGAAAATCCACCCAGAAGTGGCCAAGTTGTAACCTGTAGTTCTTCCTCAGTTTATATGTGGTTCCATGGTTGAGGAATGTTGCCCTAGAGCAAAGATTATGTTTGCACTGGCTATGGTAATCCATGAAACACAGTCCAAGCAGCCTAAAGCCTTTATGGGCAGGCAAATGTCTACACTCTCCAATAAGCTAAAGAGGCAGAGGCAGCGTGAGGAGAAGCTTTGGGCAGGAGTGTAGGGTGCACTTAGGGTTGGCAGTGATCGGCAAGAGGGGCCTCTCTTGAGAGATGTGAACGAACTGGGAGCTTATTGGATTAAAGCCCTTGAAAACCAGGAGGGAAGTATACAGTTCTGGAATATGGAGACTGGAACTCCAATCCAGTAGAGGCTAGAGGAAGGAGGTGGAATACAAAGAAAACTAAGTGAGAGGTCAGGATAACACTGGGCCCTTGGTAAGAAATCTGAATAACATAGATCAGGGCTGTCTAGATAAAAAAACCCCCAAACCTATACATATAAAAAGAGTGGGACCAGGATGAGTGAGGACAACAGTGTTCAACTGTGTTGCTGGATATTTGGTAAGTCAGAAGCTCTCATATTGGCCTAAAAGATTCTGATGCAATTCTGGTACCTTTCTGTGATGATGTGCGATAGAATTTACCTTGCAAGTTTGTGCTAAGAACATAAAAATACTTTCAATTGAAAAGAATTACAGAAGTTATAAAGTCGAGGACTCAAAATGTAGAAAACAAAGTTGCACTTAAACACTACACTACAGTACATAATGATGTAAGCATAACTCCCTTTCCCATCTTATTCATGAGATGAGGATTATAATCAAGAAAGAATTTTTGCAGGATTCTTATCTTACTTTTGCTGAAGCTGGAAAACATCATACTGAATGAATGCTGAAAATTAAGCCTGTTACCTGAGGTATTCAATTCAGCATTTCCAGCTGCAACTGAAAGTAATAGAAATATTGCTTTAAATATGACCAGCATTGTATATACTCTGAAAAAAATATAAATAAATACTTCAAATAGTATTTGGAATTCCATTTGAAAAGCAATGATAACATCTTTTATTTCACAGTGATAATTCTGAAAAGTATTTGCTTGTGAAAGGCCATAAACTATTAATAGTTGTCTTTAACATAAGTAGGCATTTTGTAGTAAAGAAGTCCAAATGTTGTAGGGTGAAGACAAGGTTATGGAAGAGATGGAACAGGAATGGACATGGATATATCAAGTTGAGGACAAACGTAGGGAGAAATGGTCTCTTTTAGACTCTCAGATCTTTACATTTGCCCTTAGCAAATGTTAGTTAAACAAATAGTCCCATCCTTTCTTCTCCTAAACATCTCTTCTTCAGTGATTTCTCTCAAAAGTAGATGCTTGTTATCTGGCATTTCCTAACATCTGAGTGCTTAACTTCTTAGCAATGCTTTTTATTGCACTGTGATTTTTTATGTAATGTCTTTTCTTTCCAAATATAGTAGTGAAAGTTCAGCATCCCTCCATTGCTGTTCATGAGATGCATAAAGTCAGTTTTTCAGATATGCAGCTACTCCAGCTTTCAAAACCAATATGTCATGAATTTATGTAGTTATTTGAGAATGATTAATTTGTGCACTTAAATGGTTAAAATATTCAATAAATTCTTTGTAGTCTTTGAAAAATATGATGAGTTATTCTTCCAGATCTGCCAAAAAGCAGGACTAGCAAAGATGATATGTAGATAAAATGTTCTATTAAATGAGTAGTTGCAAGGCCTGAGTTAGACATTCTTCAAGCATGTAAAAACTATACATTTTACCTGTGAGCATTTTATCAGCACATTTTATTCAAACAATAACTATTCTTATCAACCAGAGCCAGGTTCAACCTTGTTAATGGGATGAATTGGCAATGACTTCTGGCTACATAGCAACCAGTAAATATTGTTCCAGTGGTCTGGAGTGGCCAATGAGAAGCAGGACACATTGAGGCAGCTTTATTCACACCAATAGCACTATACTATAATTCCTCATCCTGACAACCCCCTCCCCATTTCACTGACGTGAACATTTTTAGAGTATGATCTCATCTGCAAACTGTAAATAGTTGGCATTTTTATGATGGGAAAGTATTACAAAATGCTGAGGCTTGCTTCATAAGGAATTTAGGAAGGAAACATTTTTAATTTTCTGTTGTTAATGACGTACACATATGTACAAAAAAAAATTTATACTGTTAGTTATGCTAAGTTAATCACCATTTCAGGAAGAATTAATGCAGGCAGTATTTAGTGTTTCATTGAAAGTCCTCACTGTCTTCTGGGCCTCTTAGTGGAACTGTATTCAACTGCCTTTTTATTGTTCATAAACAAGAGAAAAACAAATCCTCTTCTTTATAAGCTTTTAACATCTGCCACCTAATAACTCCTCTTTTACATCTCCATTTTGTTGCTGAAGTGTCTTCACTTCTCTATGGATGGAAGAATAAATTGGGACATACAGTATAGCCTGGTTTTCCTTCCACATTTTCTTAATGTAGGATGTACTTCTTAATAGAAAATATACTTAAAGCATCCAAAGACTTGAACTGTAATAATACAAATCAGAAAGTATTGGAATGTTAAATGTGTCTGGGATATTTTTATAGGTGTCTTTATTGTTTAAAGGTGGGATTTTATGTAAATACAATTTCTACTATGGAGACTTCCTTCTTCATTTCAGTTTAAACCCAGCATAATAAATTTTGTGTAAATGTAGTATTCCACTAGTGAAGATAGTAAAGAAGAATATCTTATAATTTTTGCTTATATATATAGGAATCTAGGTTTTAAGTGCTCATTAATCCTGAATATTACATGAGAATACTTCCACAGCAATGCAAAGAAACAGACGGTCTTGAGGCCCTTAATAGGGAAAATGCTATATTTTAATTTAATTTTGTGTTTAGGAATAATTTACCTTATGTTTTAAAGCTAGTGTTTCCCACTTGCAAAGATAGGTGAGATGGCAATATAGGTGTCAATAGGAATAGAATAGAATAGAATAGAATAGAATAGAATAGAATAGAATAGAATAGAATAGAATAGACCAGGTTGGAAAAGACCTTCAAAATCATTGTGTCCAACCTATCATCAAATACCACCTAATCAACTAAACCATGCAACCAAGCACCCCATCAAGTCTCCTCCTGAAATGTCAAAAAAATTCTTCCTACACCAAAGCTCAAATTTTAAGTAGAGTTATTTTGAAGTTAAAGAGCTAATTAAAGTTTCCATTTTTTAGCATTCTGTGACTTTTAGCATTCATCTGACTTTAAACTCATGAAACAAAAGATTCTGATTTCATAAATAAATTAAAACAAGTAGGGCATTATTTTCAAAAGTTGGATACTGCAGACCAGTTTGAAACAATATTGTGGAGGTATATTTTATCAGATTGACTATCTTAAAGTTAGAACAATTGCTTAAATGTGCAGTGTTCATATGGATGTTTTTGTTTATACAATTTGTTGATACAAAAAATTCTTACTGCACTGTATATAGAGTATGTTCTTGTTCTGATTCCTGATGAGTGCACAGATTTCATAATGATTTCAGTAGATCCTTTAATCTGCCAACTTCAACTGGAGACCAGAAAGGTCAGTGATAGAATGGTTTCAGCGCACAATCCGCAAAGATGAGCTGCAAAGTATAATTTTAAAATTGAAAAAGATCTAAAAGTCTAAAACTGCAATGCCAATGCTGTCCTTCTGACAAAGACTATCAAACAGCTTTTTCAGTATAACTTAAATGTTTGTAAGTGTGGGAATATATGCACTGATTTTCTTGCCACATGAATACTTCCCTTAAGTTTTATCTTTGCATTGCAATTTTCCTTCTGTTTGTTCTTATCCTGAGTTTAAAGTGAAGCCCTTTTGTTTCAGGGCTTGCCAATGTTATTGCATGCTCCCCATGTAGAACAAGTTATATAGACTGAAGCATTTTTGGATTTTGGAGAACACAAATGTGCCATAAAATTGAGTGGTTTAAGTTCTAATATGCATGCTTAGTGTTTATGACAAATTGATCATTAGACATTATTTCTGTTTCATAAGTTTCTCCGTAATTATCTTAGCCATGTGAAGACAAATCACTGAGATGAGTGTTTAAAGACAAGACAAGGAAAACTAAGAATATATAGAATATTAGTTGGTAAGTTTCCTTGCAGGAGAAGCAAAAGCACAAAGCACTGTTTCATTCTTTCCTGGAGTGCCCATATGAGGCTAATTGGGCTGCAGGTCATTTGTACCTTTGCATAAACACAGTCCCTGTAAGAGGGATGTTCGAAACTGCTCAAGTTTAAGTGACAAACTAGGGTTAATCTGTGTAGCACAAAGATATCGAGTGCTTCCTTTCATGCTAAGTGTGTGTCATCTTGCAGTGGTAACTCACTACTTCACTATGGCTACACAAAAATGACATAATTGTATACTGCATTTATACATGTTTGATCTTGAGCTTTCCATAGAACACTTTAGAAATTCAATCCCTGAACATCATGGCTTCCTTTGGATACAAACTGAATTTTATCATTTTAATTAACATTTGTAGTCTCTGATTTCCACATCTTGATGACAGATTAGCATACCAGCACAGTGATAAAATAAGATTAAAAGGTAGACAAAGTTCTGGTTTTATTAAGTCTGGATGTTACTGAAGAATAAAAGAATTTGATCATAAAATGCTCAAGGACCTTAATTAAGGACCTTAATAACAAACTTTCAGGCTATGTCTTTTAAGCTATTGTTTAGCTCTGCATTTAGATGTACTAGGAACTTAAACTGTTGACTTGTTATGAACCATTGTAACCTTATAGCTACACAAAAATACAGTGCCACTGAAACAAAACAAACAAAAAAAGGTTTTTTAGTGAAAACATTCTTGTTTGCTATTTTTTGTGCTCCAAAGGCATAAACAGAGCCTGAAAGACAGTATCATTAAAATAAATGGGTAGTTATCTATCACAAATTAACATCTGCCCTAGGCTAACAACTTCAGGTGTACAAAAGGAAAATTTCATAGTGCGTTGTTAGGTCTCTGGCGTAATGCTATTTGTATTACATGCAATAACATCTCAGATTAAATGTTTATAATCATACAAACTCATTCAGCCAAACTAATTGCAGTGAATAAACTCAGCATACCTGAAGTAAGTATGTCTCTTGGAATTGTGGGCATTTTGATGATTTTAGTATGCACCACACTGCAATATTTGAAAAAGTAGGTGAAGCAGTGTTTGAGCTTGAAAGACAATTGGCAGATAGCTGGTTATGAATATCTGCTCTAACTAAAAGTAGTAGCGTGTACTAGTGACCTCCAATGATCTTATTCCTAGAAGGGCCTACAGTCACTGAGAAGAGCTGAAATACAGTGTTTGTGCTTTCATTAGGGAGAAGCAACCAAACATCATTGTTTAATAATGTGATCTAGGTATTTCTTGCCTCAAAATCAACAACAAAGCAAACATGGGGAGAAGTACAAGTTACTTTATAATCTGAAATACAGTGGAATGTTAGCTATTACGTGGAATAGGCATTGCATGCTGTGAAAATTTTCAATACTTTGAATTAATTTTTATTTGCAACTAGAATTAGGAACCTTTTTTTTTTCCTGTTGAAGGGAGACCAACAGAAATTCTAATGTCCACTTTATAGGGTGAAGTACATGACTCATGAGGGGCCTTAAGATCTCACCTGGAATGACACCACTGAGCCTTCTCTGTGTGTATGTGGTATTTTTAAAACCAACATTTGTTTTCACTACTGAATATGTGAGAATAGTTAGATTTTTCAAAGTATTAATATGCACACCATAAATACATCCCTCTTTTTTCCAAAGTGAACTGGAAGTCTCACTGCCTAAGGTGGTCATGAAGGGCTGTTTAAATTCCTGCCTCCAGAGAGCCAACGAGGAGGAAAGGCCAGGTTAGATTCTGTGGGAATGCAGCGAGTAAAGGGTATAGCAAGTAAGCAGGTAGCAGCCATGAGTTACTTACTTTGGCAATATGTAAACCGGATGCTCCACTTTTATATATATATGTGTAGTTTTGTCTGGAGAATACTTTTATAGTATGGTGAATTGTTTGTCAGGTTGAATGGCTGCTATATTGCTGGTCTTGACCTGATAATATAGGGTGAAAGTTTTTTAAAGCATATATGACTCTGTTCCTGGTGATGAAGAAACCTAGAGAAAACAGAAGTACTTGATAGCAACCATCCCTTGTTTTCCATGTTGTGTGCAAGTTATCCTGGCCAAACCATTAAACACACATCTTCGTGTTTGTAAATAGGTGGGTGTGAGAGTGTGTGTTAAAATCAAGAGTGTATGAAATCTACATAGGAATGATAGAGCAGGTAAAATCAAATTATGTAAAGAAACCATAAACATTTTTCATCTTCTGTAAGGTTTTGCACAGAGATTTTTTACACCAATTTCTTAGACACCTTAAAATGATGAGGGAAGCAGTCAACTTGTAAGCATGCACAGCTGAGAAAAACATACTGACATTTAATATCAAGAACAAATAGTCAAAAATAAAAGATATTAAGTTGGTTAAATTCTTTCTGCAGGCATGATCTTGCAGTAAATATGTAAATAAATAAATTGTACCATCACTTCCACATTGCACACCTAAAGCACTGCAGCCAGGGAGAGCAGTTTATAGAATGATCCTTTTTCCAAACTGTTGAGGTTTTTTAAAAATACAATTAATGTCAAAAATCCTAACTGTGATCATACAACAGGATGCATGACCTTGTCTCTCACCCAGCTTTTCCATTATGGCTACATACAGGATATTTCCTTGAACCATCTCACAGGCTACAGCAAATCACTGCAGGAGTAAACTAACTTGCATATTCTATGAATTAGTGAAGAATGCCTTACACTGATAACATAGAACAGGAAAGAAAATAAGTAGATGAGAATGTAAACTAAACCTCTGCTGGGCAAACTGTAGAAAAAGCTACACTGATGTAGCTGACCAGTCCAGGACAGGCAAAGCGCATTTGAAATACTGGTTTGTGTTTGATTTGACTGCTTTCTTGATTGTTACTTCTGACAATTCTCACGTGAGTATTTAAAGGTATATCTAAATCCTTCACATTTTCTTTTGTGTATGAATGTTTGAAGTTTAATGACTTAAGGTGGCATTTTGCTCTAGAGAATTTAAGAGGATTCTTTTCCTTCCATCCTCGAGTGAGCCAGGGAATTACATGTTTTGAATATTTGCAGTTAAACACTGAAAAAATGTACCGGTCAAAACTTATCAAGCAGATACACATTCGTGAATAACTTTTGTTGTCAAACTCTCCACTTAGTCTGCTGAAAGAAGAAAATAAACCTTTTAACAACTGTGGTTATTGACGTTAAATATAGTGTGCTCATTGCATCTTCATGCACAATTTACTTTGTTCTCAGGATAAACAAGAGCATCTATCCAAAGTGACATGAGCAGAAACTAAATGCAATTTGATTATACTGTAATAACTGCTTAATAACTGTGGAGTGAGTTACTGTGAATATCCTGGCTTGGCTTAACTGCTGAGATTACAATTTTGTAACTATTACTTAGCCTCTTGTTAGCTAGAACTGTCACGTGCACACATTGTTTGAGCAAAATGAGCGTGGTTCCTTTGTGGGAGCAGTAAACAGAGTTCCCATTTCTCATGGAGAAATAAATTACAGCTGGAGAAGGTTCCATTAGTCCTTCATCATCTATTTATTTCCCAAGGGTTTAGATTTATTGTGGGTTTTTTCTTCCTTGCAGGTATCTTTTGTACTTGAAGCTGATGACTTAGAATCTCATTTTACATTAAGGACAAATCAGCTTGCAGTAGAGTTAGCATTTGTGGCATAAGAACAGCAGACAACTCATACAACATTCTGATTTAATGCCATTATGATTTTTCATCCACGTGTTTCTTAGCAGTGACGTCTTTGCTTGTATGCATCTTAACATTAGCAAGCCACAACCGCTACTGATTCCTGAACATGAGAGCACCCATTTGAAGGAGTATTTCAAGGATGCCGATGTTTAGTCCACATGTTAAAATGACAATTATATAATATATTAATCAGTATATGTACATTCTACCACCTTACAATAGAAAATACAGTAATTATTTATTGTCACATTTCATGTGGTTATCCTTCTATCTCTTGTGCTGTCTGCCAGTTTCCTTTCTGGTGATGAGTGGAAAATAATAGTCCAGTCTTTAGAATTATCACTGTTCATATTATAAGAAATACACATACACATCTTAGGAATAAAAGCTGCAAGCAGCTATGCTGAGTTTCATTCAATCTCTAGGTTTTTATTCATGGCTAAGTTGTACAGACAAAATAAAAAAAATGGAAGATGGGAAATGTCAGACAAGATTCTTTTGGTCAGTTGTAAGAAGTCTTGTCTTATATGCTTATAAAAGAATATCTTCAGCAGAAAGGGTCTGAGCCCTTTGTCATTCACTTGTGCTCCTTATAGACTTCATTTTGTGTTCTCTATGATATATCCATAGACATACTAATACTTATACCTATCCTCTTATTCACTTGACTTTCAGTGCCAGATTGAAGGACCTGAGGCCCAGCACATTCATATTGTACTGTTCTTGTTCATCGGCAGGACTGACTTTACCTCAGACACACCTGTACTGCACTCTAGTGAATGGTCTTAATATTTCCCCCACCCTACTCTAAAGTCCTTCCAAAATTCTGATGACTTTTGGATGCCTTCAGTCATTGCTTTCTCTCCTTCATTTTTGATACAAAATGACAAATATTAAAGCAAAATGTTCTGCATTTTGTTTCCCTCTTTGAGAGTTATCTTTTATTGAAAGGAGGGTTTAGTGACTTTATGTTAGTAAGAGGAACTTCATACTGCTTGTTTTCAGATGTATGCTGACGCTTTCATTAATCTAAATCAGCTATTCAGAATTACGCACTGGAAGAAGTGTTACATATTTACTTGCTTAGCTTTAATCTGATGTTTTTCTGTACTTATGTGCTTAGAAGGATATGATCTTTGGATACCTTATCTTTGCATTTCTTTGACTAGGTGTCATGGTTTAAACCAGCCAGCAGCTGAGCCACACGCAGTTCTTCATGTAAGCTCTAAGTAGGTAGTTACTATGCAAGTCCTCCTTCAGACAATTCATAAAGATACACAGGCAATGTCTGCAAAATGCTGCCCTTGAAACAAGATGCTGTTGATGGAAACATGGTAGCACAGAGAGACTTAGCTTATGTGTACTTTTAGCTATTTAACAAAGTTGGTGAACAGCCTATAGAAAATGGAGCACTATTAACTAAAAAGCTTTAATTTCTTTGTGTGGCTAGAGCATAAAATATCTTTTTGCCTCCATCAAATCAAGGGCCCTGGTGTTTGGATGGTATAAATATATAATAAGCAAGTAAAGGTAAATTTATTCTATTTCCCATATGCATGGGTCACCAAAACAAGTAGTTATAAAAAACAATATTAATAATATTAAAGGAAAGGGAAAAAAATATATTTTGCATCAGTTTGCCAGATGCTTAAAATACAGCATCATTCACTGTAAGCAAGGAGTTGGCATTTTCAGTGGATCCAAACTGGAGTCTGGGAATAAACTTTTGCAAACACATATGCTTTGTCTGTGTTCTGAGAATTCTGAGTGGCATGAGGCAATGGGATGTTACTTCTGGCACTGTGTGATCTTGATGATCTGCTGAGTCCCTGGCATACTGATCTGTGTAGCAAAGATCTGTGAAGACATCAAGGACTTGGCATCACTGAATATAGCACAACAAGCCTTGATTTGCCAACAGGTATTGCTGCATGAGTTCATTTACTGAATGCAGAAACAAAAGCCAACTTTTCAGTGAGTGAGAGGGGAAAGAGAGCTTCTTGCCAGCTGCATTAGTCATTAGTTCTCTTAGCTTAACCCTTTTGTGCACAGTGAAGCTGTGAGGGAGCAAGGAGTGTTCAAATGCTTTGTGGATGTTTTCTGCATTTGTTCATCAGCTGCTATAGAGCAGCTGGACATGCTGCAGGACCGAAACTTTAAGAATGTGCTTAGAGATCTGCTTGGACAGTTTGCCCTGCATTTTGTGAGGCAGTTGTTGGAGGCATGCAAAGATCACAGATACTGCACTGGAGAACAGCAGGATGTCTGCTTAAGACATTTGGGATAGTGTATGTGTGGAGTATCCATTTTTCACCAGAAATCCTGTTTGCCATGCAATTAACTCAGAGGTTGCATTGCAGAATAATGTGAAATGTGGTAAGATTCTACCATGAAGTACACATGCAGAGTCTCTGCTTTTATTTTTGTATATGTAGTTACTTGTGCTCATACCGTTTTTGTGTACAGATTTGGTGCAACTACCATGTTAAATAATATTGGGCTGAAGGAAGACAAAATGTTTCCTCTCCAAAGGCAAACTGAAGTGGTACTATGTAGGATAGACAGTTAAAGAACAGACTGCAGCCTCCAGGAGAATGCCTCCATTCTTCCTGCACAGGCCTGATTTTAAAGCACCATACTCTCTCTTAGGAAGAGGGCATGAGGGGATGAGTTGGTGCAAGATGTATGCTTCAGGCAAAGCCCACTAGAGGTAAGGCATCTCAGCTTCTCCCATCTAATAATCACTGCTTAGCCCTTGCTGTGTGTATGTCTGTAACAAGTGGCCTTCTACAGAGAAGACTGTCCTCATTTAAAATCTCCCCTGATGTATTGCTTAATTGCCCAGTTGTATGCACATTACAATTTCACCTAACCTTTTCCAGTTATTCCAAAATTTCCTTCTGTATAAAACTTCACAAATTCATCTTTGTAATAGAGATACTTTACATGGAACGGAAAGAGAAATGTTTATATATTAAAAATTTAAAGCCTTCACCAGAGGTGTGGCACTGTTCCTGTTTCACTGATTTTGTTGTTTGTTCTTTCATCTTGCCATCACCAAATACAAACTCAAGTAATAAGCCTCAGATTAAAGAGCATGGGATTTCAAAGGATTGGTATCAAAAGACATCCATGGGTATGCTAGCTTACCACAAGAAAATCACTGGAAGTGTGTCAGCAGCAGAGGGTTAGGCAGCTGGTTTACTGTAGAGCCATGATCCTGGAGAATCCAAACTGTTCGTGAAAGCTTGCCTTCTGTATGTAGCTCCACAGCATTTGAAAAGGATTGTCCACAAAGTTCTGCTTGCCCTTCAGGTGAATATTTCTGGCTCTTTCTGGAATAAAACATGTTGAATTTGAGACTGATTTCAAATAATATGTATCATAGGCAGAGATTTCAAAGCTAACTACTTGAAGGTTCCATTAAAATAAGCAAGCAAGCTTAATAAGGCTACTGAGCTTAAGGCTTCTTTGTTGGTACAAATTGTTATGCAAAATTATTATTGTTTTTGACCAGCTGCTTGTTCAGTCAGCTTGTAAATACCACAGCAAAAGTATCCATGCCAGCACAGTGTATAATTTTTGGTAGCTAGGGGGCATAGACAGGATTGCAGGATGCAGATTTGGGAGTTGACACTGATGCTCTTAGGAGGAGGAGAAGGTGATTTGTGTAACACAGCTTTGTAACACATTAAGGTGGAAGAAACATAAATTGTGCATATCTGTGAGAAATCATCCCTGAAAAATAACTTGAGTTTCATTGCTTGTAAAATTAAAAAGTGGTATGTACTAGGTTGATTGGAAGAGGTAAGAAATCACTCCTTGAATTGGCCCAAGCTGGTAATGCTTGGGAAACATGTATAAAATAATTCTCTGTGATAATGCAAGCAAAAATGAGCCTGAGAATTATATCCAGAATTTTGGATAATTTAGCTTTGCAAAGGAGCATAAACTTCATATGTGGGAGATCAGGGAAAAAAACCTCCATCCATTAGAGCCTCAGGGGTGGAGATAATATTTTATATGCATAAATGTGGTTACAATTACTGCTAACGGTATGCTGATGTTCCTCGGAAATGGCAAAATGCACTTGAAGAATGGCCACTTCAGATACTTGTGTCTTAAACTGCAAATTGGTGATTGAGATAGTGGATTGGAAACCAGGTATAATTTAAAAATGACAAAAATTATCTTCTGTAAACACAGCTGTTTTGGAAGTTATATATATGAAGTAATTAGGTTTCCTAACACTCTCAGCTAAGGCTGGGAAGACCAGTAATTAAAGGGAAACAGTTGGAGCATGAGTACAAATACTTTGTACACTGTACATTGTTTTTTGTGTTTTGTTTTTTTTTCAAACCAACAAACAACAAACAAGAAAAACCAAACAAAAACACAAACACACATCAACCCACAAACACAAGAATACTAAATATTACTGCTTAAATTATTTCTTACCTGTTTTAACAAAGTACATAATATTTAATAAATAGCCTGATTTTCCAAAATGGCTGAACACCTTAAAAATTTGTAAAATTCTATTTTGATGAAGCAGAACCTGCTGGATACTTGGTAACATAAAAAACATGAGGGTCTACAGAAAAAGGTTAATTTTAAAATCCCAACAAAGGCAGCAAAAACATAATTCTTGAGTACAGCTTTGGTTATTGTTGGCTAAAAACACTACCAAATCCATGTATCAGCATTCAAATACACCCCACCTTCGTCAAAGTTTCAGCAATACATTAGAAGCAGAATAGCATTAAGTGTTAAGCATGACTTTTTCTGGGGGTTTATTTTATTTTATTTTATTTTATTTTATTTTATTTTATTTTATTTTATTTTATTTTATTTTATTTTTTAATCTATCTATGAGCTCATTTCCTGAAATTATTTTTCCTCCATACTTGGGAACAGAAATATGTGGTTTACCTCAGGTTACTCTTGAAGAATTACTGCTACACAGTTAATCCTCCTGAATAGCATTTTTAAGATTTTTTTCAAATCATGAAAGGGGATTTATCCCAGAAGTAGGTGAAGCAGGCAGCCTGGTAAAACTCAGACTTCACTCCACAGCTATCCAAACAGCCAGTGCAAACTATTCTATATAAAAAGCACTGATTGATGTTCAAGGGAGGCCTGTTCCAGGCGATGCATGAGCTAGGACCGCCTTATGGTCCAGTTAGCAGTCTCTGCTAGGTGATCTATTGGGAAGTTTTCTCCCACTTGACCTAATCCTGTGTTTGTGCCAGTCATTTTTTCTGGAAATCATTCTTAGAGACATAGTTTACTTTAAAAAATGTTCCCTGTTGACTCTGAAGTGAAAGAATGTCTAGAGAATATATAAATTAATAATACTTCATTTTTACAAAATCAAGAATTATAAATACTTTTGATATTTTATTTAAATATACGTGTAATTTCATTTTGTGCTGGTAGCAATACTTCCTCTATGGCAAATGTTAATTCCTAAGTTATTTCTAGTCTATCCAAATGTAATATCCTTTTTCTGTCACATTGATCAAGAAAATATTTTCAATTTCCAGAAAAAAAATCTAATATCTCTCAAAATTTAATGTCATAGAAGTTTGAGAATAGAAGATTGTGACCACGTTTGTAACTTGTTTATAACAAAAAACACCAATAGAAAAACACCAATAGTGATGGAAGCTCTCTTTTTAAGTAAATGGACATATATATTATGTCATCATGGGAGGACATAATTTTTTGGCATATTTATATGTCTAACGTAAAGCATTTGTTCTGGCAACATACATTTTCTGTTAGTAGTAAATCAAAGAATCATAGGTGTAATTTTTAAAGCAAAGTCTCAGTGTCATACAAGGGTTTGTTTGTTCAAATTAGCTGCTTTGTGGGAATTTATCAATGCTGGCTACTGTCAGCTCCTCTGAGTGTTTGTACTGCTTAGTAAATATATCTCAAAAAAAAAAGCAGCCTTTTTCACTTGGCTTAAACTAATCAGTGTGCTTCATTAAAAGGGGTTGGTCCCATTTTAAAGCTTTGTGGTTGTTGGTTCTCAACCTGATGTTTGCTGAGTAGAAGGATTTACTGTACGGTAAGAAGGGAGATTGGCTATAGTTTTGCACGATTTTCTTGCAGAAATGCAACCTTTTTTTTAGCAACTCTTGTATAATCTTAGGATGTACCCGTTGCTTTGCTGTTAGTTAAAAACTTGATCAGACTTCAAGAACTGAACTTTTGGGACATGGGAAAACCTAGCAGCTTTCCTTCTCACCTTAGCAACACATTAATTCTATTTTTGGCAAAATACTTGTTTCAATTGTAAAATATTCTTTTATTTAAATAGAGTGCAGTGATAGCTGGATTGCTTAATTTTATAATCCTTTCACTGATAGAGGCTGAGAAATATGTTCTTAAAAGCTCAATTAGAATGGGATAAGGTGATGACTGTGCTTTTAAAAACACAGTGATTTTAAAAGCAAACAAAAAGCTCCACCTTCAGAATATCTATATGAGATATGTGGTGAGTGGAAGCGATTGGACCCCACAGATCTCTAGTTGTATTACTATGTTTTACTATTAAGCTTCAGATAGTTATTAGATCATAACATAGGGACTTTGGCATTGTTCATTTGGAAAAAAAAAAGGCAAACTAAGCTAAAAACTAATATAAATTGTCGTCCTTTGCAGTCTGTTTTCCTCACAGCATAGAATTGCAAATAATTTTTTTGTTAAAGTGTACTGTGCAGGATTTAGTGATTATTTTGTTATTTTATGTAAACCACCTTCTCTAAGATAAAACTAGAAGAAAACTCTTTATGGTGGTCTTCTACTACTCTTTCACTTACTGTTTCTTAGCTAAAATGGATTTGGTGGTCAGGTGGTAGCAGCATTATGTGCTGGTATCCTGGACATCCATTTGCATGAAGAAGGATGGTACAGGTAATGCTGAAAGCTCCTTATTAAGAGATACTAGCAGGTGCTTTGCTATTTCAGAACATTAGATCCATATGAGTACTGGAGTCTGGTCAGCTATCCCAAAGTTTTGCTTTCTTTGCTTGGAAAGAAAGGCTGCCAAACACCTGTGACTCCAATTTCTTTAGCAATGTTACAGTGGAATTTTTATGCCATGTTCAAGCTACGTTTGTTTCCGGTATTCCTCATAGATTTCCTGTTGTAAATATTATCAGATAATAGCATGAAATAAAATCAAGAAAATGTTGAGAACAAATTAAAGGGGGGCAGGGGGCAGCAGGGGCGGTAATTTTCTTTAAGAGTTTGCAAAGCAAACCTATTTGTGAAAACTTATTTGTTTGTAAAGTTATTTGTGAAAATCTTCAATTCTGACTGAGTATACATGCACGATCCAGAAAGAAGTACTTGAGTTTTTACTTTATGGTACAATGTAATGAAGATTCATATACTACCTGTTTCCACACTCTAGGTGCAGATAAACAGTTTGGAGAAGGCATGAGTTTCTCAGGCTCATTGGCAATTAAGAAGAATAATTCCCATGAGCTATAGAGTCAAGCAGAATATCCCTGCTGCATGAATCATATGGATAGTGCATGAATTGAACAAGTGGCTGAGCTGAGTTTTAGAAACGTTTGGTTGCCCTCATATCCACCCTACCATTATCCTCTTCCATGCATCTTTTAAGGTGCTTTTACATTTAATCACTCAGCATTTTGAATGGAATTTATTTCAGGGATGATTATTATATGCTTATCGTGAGATTAAAATGTATTCAATAAACAAACAAAAGACGCTGATGGTTCTTTAACTCAGTGAACAAATACTTCAGCCATTCGACTTGTTTGAGCTTGGGATGCCTGCATGTATCCCCCGTAAAAGTAAACAAATTTTCATTGAAATGAGATGTAGCAACTGATTTGGAAAGTGATAGTTATTTAAATTATTGTTGGGCTTTTTGGTCTTTGGAGAATTCATGTTGGCATTAAAATGAAAGATGTACACTCTGCAAGATTCCTGCATTCTTGTAGTGCTCTGGAACAGCATTCAGGTGGTTTGACTGACTGTTTTAAGAGCAGATGATCTGGATTTTTATTTGTGTAATTGAAACAAATATATATTTCTACCAGTTCATCTTTTTATGCAGCTATAAAATATTTGGAAACCAAATTTATCAGAACACATGGTCAGTATGATGCAGATATTAACCTTGAGGGCATTCTGCTTGTAGGCACCATTTGTTTTAATAGATAATGTATTTGAAAAACTTGTCATTTCATTGAAACTTCAGTTTAAGTGTGATATTAATTCTGACCTTAGGTTCTGGAGGTGATTGATTAATATCTGAATACATCACTTTCAAGATGTCTAAATGCTCTTTAGGTCCTTCTGAGAATGAACTTTTGATATTACATAATTTCAGCACATGCAAAATACTTTACACATTATTTTTGCAGAGAAAAATCTTCCCTCTAAACCTATGCCATTGTCTTTAGCGGCAGTAGAGAGGGCAGAAGAAATCAGAAAAGAGCATGATTTGGGTCAGTAGTCACAGAGACCATCAACAGCTAGTTAGACAGAAAAAGCAAAAACTTTTCAATGTTTTCGTAATCAAAGATAAAGGCAGCGTGGCTCATCATTTGAACATGTGAACACTAAAAGGAAAATATTTGAATTAGGAAAATACACACTGTCTGACATCACTGTTTTACCTTTTTTCACCCGTCTTATTTCCTTTATTATATTTTAGTCCTTGGCTTGCATCTTGCAAGCACTCCTTACATCCAAACACGGTATAACCTTTACTACTGAGTGCCAAATTTACCTAAGCCACGTTGAAACACATTTGTGTGCAGAGAGTACAAAACACCAAAGTTGTTATACATAGCTTGTGTCTATTAAATGCTCAAAAGAAGAGAGTAAAATTATTTTTTTTTCTTTTTGATACATAGCTGCTATTGTGTTGTACCAGTTTTCCTGGGAGAAAAGAAGAAAAAGAAATACAATGGCTATGTGCAAACAGTCCAGGAGGGTCTACCTCTGAATGAGCTTCTACCATACAGTAATATTAGAAAATCTTGCTCTTTGGAAGCTACTACCAGTAGTCAACTCTGGCATTACTTAGAACATTTTAATCGCCCTTACAGAGTCTTTTTAATCTGTAATTTTTTTTTCCCCTGCTTATAATTTCTGATGCGTTTATATATGACTTCAGAAATTACTGCAATCATCTGGCCTAAGGAGCAACCATTTTATGGCAGCTATATCTTTCCAGCATTACTCCCACAAAGTGCCTAATTTTTATGTGTAATGAGAACGAACTTTCAGTGAAAAAAGCTATAATACATACCTTTTCCTTCTTTACTTAACAAGAAATGAAAACAGTTGGAAAACAAACAGTTATGACAAATATTTGTCAGAATATGAAACTTGAAGATGAAATGTTTGTGGGCAGAAAACAAGACATTACTTGGAGCAGATCAGCTGCAAATTATCAAAGGTAAAGCTGTCTTAAGTTTCCTAAATGCAATATGGTTACATTACATCTGAGTACATCAGTATTAGTGTAGTAATCATTTATGCAACTGAGAAGACCCTGAAAAACTCAATCTTTTAGTTCACTCGCTATATAAATAATTCCAGGTATTTTTTTGTGCCATGTGTTTGTCATCTGTGTAGACAGAGAATCTAAAATCTCTGTTAGTAACGATTCATTTGATGGATAAATGTCATGGAATACCAGCTACTACTCAAACTTTGTTTATCACATCCTACCTGTGTTTTTGTTCGTCTAGATTTAAAATTCTCCAGAAAGCAGCATCATGGGTTTGGGTCTGGTTACGACAGCAGAGGAGAGCAGGTGATTGCTCCCCATTACTGTTTTGTTTGCTTGTTTCTGTTGTGTTTAAGTGGGAATTTAATACTTTTGCTGAATTTGTGTTCTTTCAAGCCTGTCCTTTTCCATAACAGCAACTCAAATTCAAATGTCTGGTCTATGACTGGGTTATAGATGAACTCTTTTGTCTGGAGACTCAATTGCAAATGAAACTGTATGTGGCCTTATTGTTGTCCACGCGAACCGTATGTCTTTCAAGTCAGTACTGTAATTAGCCAATTCAGAAAACTTAATGTGGATTATGTTCAAGATGGGATGAGGTGTGGACTAAAAGCCCTCAGGTAATCTTAGCTGTTCTTGATCTTTCTTGCATGTGGAATTTGTTGGGTTGAATTTGGACTGGCAAACCACAAGACAGCAAAAGAAGCCAAGCTCTGTAATGCTACCAGGGAGTAAAGTACCAACAGAAAACTACATTACAGTTGGGCTCGATGAACTTCCTGATACAGAACTTGAATTTACTGCACCTTTTATGGCCTTACAATATATTGAAATTCAGTCTCTCGTGAATATGCAGGAAGTCAAACTTAAATCATCATAACTTCCTTTTACTCCAGATGGTTTCTATAGGTTTCTGTGATTTACCTTCAACACAGAGTATATTTGTAGTTTTAAATTTTATCATAGCAATTCTTTTTGCTACTATCTTTGAAAAAACACTGAAATTTCTCCTAATGGGAATGTAGGGAAGTGTATAATATCAGTTCTATAAAACCTACATTTCTATGCAAAGCTCCATTAACCTTACAAAAGGACAAAATAAAGGTAGGTCCACAATAAGTATCAACTATGGACATGAAAAATCACTAGGTCTGATTTACACTGACTCCCATACAGAGGAACAAAATCTTGTGCAAATAGATGGCTAGTTTATGCTGTCATTGCACACTGGCACACTGGAACCTAATTTCTAACTTTTTTCTCCGTTCTTTCCCCTTTTTATTTGCATTGGGAGAACTGGCATTTCATTGTGGAAATTTACTAGTTCTGCTTTTCCTTAAAAACTATTATGTATGAGATGAAATTAAATTCAACATTGTTTTGACTTTTCCTTATATTGTCAGATTTTAATTAAACCTTCAAAAAACTTACAGGACTCTCTACAAAGTATTATTTGCAGAGAGTAGTGTGGTAAAAATATAAATTGTGATGTGTTAGCTTGTAATATTTTGAGAGCACTTGCTTCAGTTTGAAGCCTTACTGGATACAATAAAGATTTTGCAGAAATATTAACTAATTACAGAATCTTCTTCTGGGTGCATAGGTAATTTCAGTGGTCCTCAAATTTATTTTACAAAGTCCAAATTAAATGCAAGTAATAAAAACAAACAAAAATTCCGTCTACCACTAATGATTTGTTATTTTTCCTTAAATTTGTTGGTTACTTATTAAACCCCACAATTATTGAGCTTTTACCAAAAAAGTGACAATACTTATAGTTTTCTAAGTTTTCTGATTACCCAGGGATAATTGTGTGTTGTCTTGTAGGTGTTGATTTTTCACTTTTATAGAGAGAACTGCCCTGAATTTGGATTTATTTTTTTTACAAAAAAATTCTGAAAAAGTAGGACAAATTTAAACTATGCTGAGATTTTTGTTTCCATATATCTGTATTACACTGTAAACTTGCAACATTTGCTATTTTGAAAATCAACATTAAGATCTATCTATAAATACCTGGGACTGGAATTTAGGAACTTCTAGATAGGCAAATATGATGGTATGTTTTCTGCCATGTAGTAAACTTCAATGGTAATTTCTGTTTCTTCTCTGCAGTTTGCAAAGCATTGGGCATAGTGTGACATGCACTTTGGCTTCAGTATTACCAAACAGATTGCTACTAAATCATGCATTTTGTGATGTGTTCTTGTAAGTGTAGAGCTCCTTAGCTAAAAGTTTAATAACTCATTCAGATGAGCTGTAAGTCACATTGGAATTTTTTTCTCTACCTACTCTTGAGATCAGAAGCTTATAGACCCTCTCAGTACAAGCGATAAGAGGAGAGAATGAGGGGGAATGGATCACTACATTACTTCCTTAGTGTTATTTTTGGATATGACTAGCATTCCTCCCCATTACACACACCCTCTCTTTTCCCCAGCCCCCAGCCCTTCCATGCATTACAAGCTCATACAAACACTCTCACGTACTCTGAAGCAAAAGCAAGAGCAACAGCTGGACTGAAGCCAGAGGACTTAAACTCTGCTTCCTCATTGCCAGCAGGCTTTGTTCTTTGGAATCAGTCAGAACTAGGGAGATCGTCTCATTGCCGATCGTGAGTGGCTGGAATCTGGCAGCTCGGCTGTGCCTGTCTATTCATTTTTTCTATGCCCTTCTGCAAACTAGGCTGAATTTAGAGCAGCAAAGCTAAGAGTCGGGGATAGTCAAGAAATAAAGGATCCACAGACCATCAGCTATCAGCTTCTCTGGGGGGGTGGGGGTCGATCTGTTCCACAACGGTAAGTGCCAGTATTAAATATATGTAAAGATGCAAGAAACAAAAGGTGCTTTAGCTGTTTTACTACAATAGCGGGGAGGGGTGGAGGGGGAAGCATGTGAGTGAATCATACAATGAGTGCTCAGTTATAGTGGTCTCGGAACAGTACCTAGCAGTAAAATGTTCCTTATTTCTCCCTTCCCAAAAAGCAGTGTAAGAATGTATATGTTTTAGCAAAATTCCTAAGTACCTGTACAATTCCAGAAAGCTTTTCAAATTCCAAGCTTCATAATTGGGGTTTCTGCATTATTTCTTTTCTGTTTTGAAATATGTACAGAGCAACTTTAGCAGAGTAACTCTTTAAAGTACAAGAACTGAACCTGGGAAGTAAAGATCTTCCATCACAGGGGATATAAGCAGAACTAAAGTTCAGAAGGATAGAGAAGGTAAAAGGGATGAGATGCTTCCTAAGATTATTTAGATTACAGGAACCCAAAATAAACGTGTTTTTTTTTTTTTTTTTTTTTAATTAATTATTGGCATTCATTCAGAGCACACACACACACAGAGTAAACAAAATTATTCTTGCTATATGAAACATTACCAGTGCTGCCTTTTGAGTTTACTAGCAGAATGGATTATTACAAGGACTTTAGTTTTTCATCACCCTGTCTTTTTATGTAATTTTTTATAATGATCAGCACTATGGCACGTTAATCCAAATGTCATACTTTCAGAAATACTATCTAGCTGTCAAAGGAAATACACTGTAGGGACACATTTGTTTAAAAACTACTTATAAGCACTGTTATCAGCATGCTGTTATGCCTTGCTACATGAAGTGATAAATATAAAACTCTTGAAATCCAAAAATTAACTGTGTAGTAAATTTGATCGAGAGGAAAGGAACAGGTGATTGAATGTACTTCAATAAAACCCCAAAAGATACTTGGATAATAGACCCCAAATAGGAAAGCTTTTCTTTCTTTTAACTCTGTCTCATCAGCTACTGGAATTCATTATTTCACTTATTTTGTTCTGGCAAGGTGAGTGGTCCCTTCCCCATACCCTCTTGGTTATCAGGTATTTGTGAAGATGAATCTAGTGATATGAAAACTGTTGACTCTTTGGTTGAGGTCTGTAAGTTTGTTTATTCTAATTTAGTAACTCATAGCCAAAGCTATCCCATTCTTTCACCCTTCAGTTGGAATAATACTCAGCTTGGTGTGGTAATTGATAAAAACAATCACCTAAATTTCTGTTAGCATGGAATGACTGCAAAACAGAGCTCAGCAGGATAGTATGCAAGATATTCTGATGGATGGGATGTTTACTACATGTTTTGTTTGTCATGTACTAAGGCACTTCTTTCTCTAGCAGTTACTAGCTCTATTTGTGGCAAGTTATTCACTGAACTGGAATCACATAGTAGAACTAGCAAAGATTCTTTTTCAGCTCTAAAAATGGAATAGTGTTTCCCTGAGTTGGACCCCCCTGCTGATGGCAGCATGTCAGGTTGCCTCAGCAGCTGCTTTCAGTTTCATAATTTACACGGGTGCTATGATGACATTTTTTTCTCATTGATGTGGTGGAAAAAATCTGACATCTTTATGCTGTTTTTCCTGCTCTGATATGTTAAAGCATATTTTCTTCTGACTGAGACTTGGCAATGAGTGTTGAATTCAGAGGTAGGCCTGTACCAAAACTCTAGAATTCCATCATCCATAGAGTACTAGAAGGTTAATAACTGGATCTAAACATCTTGGCTCTTGGCTGTTTTAAATGCATATCACTTTAGCGACGTGTTTAAATTGGTTTTGAGGTGATTAAAACTGAAAGAAAACTTCCAGGCTGTAGATAGACTTTTAATGAGGAAGAGGCGTTTGAGAATCTCGTAGTAAGTTAAAGAAACCTTGCTCATTTGCTGGTTAAACTTGACTTCTGGGAACCCCCAAGGAATTACATTCCCCTTCTTCTATTACAACTTTATATGTAAGCAATATTTTGGAGCTTCTTTTGAGATGTCCTGAGAAATCTAAGGTGTTGTCTGCCTGTTGTTCCTACTTGCTTGAGTAGAGCAGTGGTGAAGTTTGGCAGCACTTATCCAGGTAATGCAAAGGGTTTTTTTGATCCTAAGTGACTTGCCTTTAAGTTTTTAACAATGTACCATACACATACTCATCTGTGTAAAAAATGTTGGTACCCCACAGTAAGAAATACTGTAATACAGTGTAAGGTGATGCAGAGATTGTTACTGAAATCATGATTATTCTGGGTTTTCTTAATTGATTGCCTTTTGTGAGTCTGCCTGGATTAATGGAGTCAGTGGCTCTCTGTGAATGCAATTGCACATACATCTGCCAGCTGCTTAAGGTATCTCTGTTTCAGCAAGAAAAGCTGTTCATTGGCTGCATTGGGTCACTGTGGTTTGTGGCACACAGTACTGATTTATTAGGCAGTAGTTGTATTTTTTCCCTTTTTCCCTTGAATGATTGAACTGTGATGTCACTTTTTGTCTTGGCTTTAACCTTTTAAAGATTTTTTTTCACTGCAGACTATTCTCTTAACACTAGAGAAGTGGGAAATGTCCCAGTGTTCATTGCAGAGAAACTCTGTCTACCCCAGCACATTCCAGGGCCACAGAATCATTTGTGGTGAGAGTGATTCAGATCTGGTTAAGATGATTTAAAAGAAAGGTTATGGGCATACTGCAGTTGCGCATTTAAGAAAATACAGGGAGTTTTTTTATTGCCTGATTGAGACCACATGGCTCCAGCTCAGACTTTTTTAACATGGAAATTGTTGGCTGGATGTACTCAAAAGATTTTTTTATTATTATTTTCTTAATTGCTTAGTGGCTGAGAGTTGAGATTGTAGCACTTAATGGCAAGGTAAGAATAAAAACAAATAGTTTTTAATGTTCCTTTGAAAAAAAGAAAACAATTAGAATGAAAAATTAGTTTTTTGTGTAGAGTACAAACATGCCTTTCTTAAATGAGAGCAAATAGATCTCAGGAATTCTTTTAGACATTGCAGGATAATTTGTGACCTGATTTGAAAGGGAGTGAGAAGGACAGAGATAAGGGAAGATCTTCTTGTCACAAATCAGGGTAAATATGTACCATTCTAAATACGTTATGGAAAGTATCAAAAGGAAAAAAAGGAAGGGCAATGACCTTTTAGATTATACACAATTTAATTGCTTGTCCTCAAAGTTATCATTTTGGGCTGATCCTAAAGGAGTGAAAAGTTTATATTGTTTGTATTATAAAGTTTATATTATTTATATTATAAAGTTCCTATTCTTTATATTAGAAAGTTTATGTTGTTTATATTATTAAACTGTTATAATTATCTAGAATAAAGTATATCCCTAATCTGAAGGACAAGATTTTAATTATATTGTGGGTGGTTCGTATTTTTATATTCTTTTTATGCATGTTGTTTATTCTCATATAGTTACTCTTAATCAAACTTTTTTCATTCTTCAGTACCCTTATAGTCTTTCTTCTCAATTATATTCCTTCTCCTGAAAACTCATGCATAGCACTTGATATATGGCTTTCATCCAAATTTCTTTCAGATGTATTTTATGGTGAGTGTTTTTCATACAGACACCTTCTAAATAGGAAAACAAGTCCATGGAGTTTCAAATTTAGAAACTGGATCAAAAGTTACAGCATTGAAAACCACTGTTTATTCTTGCCTCCAGTTGCAAGATGAAGTACCAATGAACAACTGCTACAGTAGTTCTGAATGCACATTAGTTAATCTAGAAATCATACATAGCTACTATTATTCTACAATGGCAAATCAAATAAAGAAAGATGACAAGCTTTTTGCTGTCTTTAAGTATTAGGGTAGTAAAGTTAGCTGACTGAAACTATGAAAAGAAGAAGAATAATCAGTTCAATAGCTGTGTGTGTCCTTTTGAACTTGTTTTTGCTTATCATTACTTTTTTCTCCAATTTCTTTAATTTCTTTTCTCCAATTTCTCCAATTTCTTTAACCAGACTCCACAAATCACTGTTAATTTCTGCCTCATAAACTATAATGGAAATTTATAACAGTTATTTGCAGGTTTTTGTAACTTTGGAGTGCACAATACAAAGAGGAAAGCTGTTAGTACTTCTGAATAACTGCTGTGAAAATTAATCAGATGTGAAAATGCATACTACAGCACCCTGACATTCCTGCCTTTGATATGTTAATGTGTTGCATCAATGTTCATTTTACCATGTTAATATATATGCAACATATAGAACTGTCCTGAACTGGTTTGATACCAGATAATCTTAGCTGTGGTGTGGCAATCAGTACAGTTTTACTACTTACAAAAAAGAAAAAGGAAAGAAAGGGGGAGGGGGGGGGGAAGGAAACAAAGCTTTTATGGTGCCAGATTTAAAAGGCACATCTTGTGCCAGAAATCCTTCATGAATTCCAGAGACACATTACATACCAAGTGAAGCAGAGTTGGTAAGATTCTGCTGCATAGCATACATGGGAGTATCCCTGTGTCTTCATATAAAGACCAGAATATTCTGTTCTTTGAGACATCTTTGGTACACCTTTGATAGACCTACTGAGGGTATACAGGTATTAATTTGTAACCAGATTGATATTTGTCACTCTTCCCAAATTTAATGACTACTTACATGGCTTTTCTGACTCTAATGCTAGTGCAATCTGCATTACACTGCTCATATGAAAATAGATCTCCTCTTCCCATTCTGTCTGGAAAAGGGCTAGAAACATAAGGTTCAAGGAATTCCAGGATTTATATGGGCCACAGCAAGCCTATATAAATTCTAGTAATTGAAAGGAGTAGCTCTTAAAGCGGTCTTGAGCTTTGACTCTCAACCTGATGGATGCCTATGAAATTCTTGATGTTCCAGTAACACCTGCATTTGGTAATGTTTAGTATTTCAGTTTTCATACTGGTTGTGAAAAATACACATGGTATGTTTTGAGGCATGGCTGGCTAGGCCATGTTGATAGGTAGGACAAACCTTTGGAAGTGATGATTGTTTGGAGCAAGCAGGCACCGGCCATAGCTGTAGAGATAATGACCAAAGCACATACCAAGTGTATTTGTGTGCTTGTGGAGCGTACCATATTGCCATGGATATAAGCTTGTCTGATAAGGCTGAAAATGAAGTCTCTAGTTGCAGCCGTGCTTCATCTTGCAGCTAGTGAGATCTTTTAAAGGTGCTTTTTCTGATAGCTGAGCAGATAGCAACAGTTAATCATTATTTATTAGACAAAGATGATGCCATGATGCCTAGTCCTCAGGCCTGACTGAGGTGAGGAATGTAGTCCTCCACTAAAGAGAGTCCTTGTGAATTTTGAAATGGACTGTAATGCAGCAGTTAAACCTACCAACAGGTATCTATTTCAATAACCCAAGTAAGTGTCAGATTTTGCTTATGCTATGTAATTTCTGTAAAGGGATGATGTGAATAACGGTGCTGAGGAAATTATTGCAGAAGTTTTGATGTCTTAGGAGAACTTAGGCTCCAAAGAAAGGCCGCTTTCCTTTCTCCCCTTTTCCTTCCATTTATCTGCTTTTTCAACTAGAATCTTCCACAGATTATCTGACCTAAGATACCACAGATGCTATCTGTGAGTCCATAATCTTGAATCTTGAATTAGCTCTTTTAATGGGTAGCTTTTTGCAAATTAGCTGCATTATTGCATTTTGGCTTCTGGGATGTTAATCAAATGTGAAAAATAAATTAAAAAAATAAAAATAAATAAAGCTAAAAAAAGGATAGAGATAGAAATATTTAAATTAAAATTGAAATTGAATTCAATATGGAATCAGAATTTCTGCTTTGGCTCACTGTTTCAGGCACTTACAAAGAAAATCATGAAAACCACAAAATTGTCAAGACCCCAAACCAACAAAATAGCCTCCATTTACAAAATTCTGATTTTATTTATGAGCACAGAAATGTTAGAAAATTGTCAATGGCGAAAAAACCAAGCAAACAAAACCCCAAGAAGCAGAGTATAAGTGTTTTGTTTTGTCTTGTTTTGTTTTAAAACATGTGAGTTGGGTTTTTTCTGGAGATTTTGTTTTGTCAAGTACCTCATACAAACACACTCCCAGTAGTCCTTAGGGCACTTGCATGAGGACTTAGATTTGGAGATTAAGATTGTGATGATCACTAACAGAAATGTATACACAGACCTTTAAGCGATATGCCACCACCTCTGGCCAATCTCTTCTAACTTTACAATTGCAGATTTTGCCCTCTGTAAATACATGAGACAGACTCAACTGTGGCAGTGTTGTCTGAATACAGGTCATCCTAATCTTGAACTCATCCCAGCCATGTAAGACCTGCTGCTACTATTGCAAACCATAGCAAGTGCAGCACTGAGGTGCTTGTTCTGTACATCCTGCGACACTGCAGAATGATGCCAATCTCCACATGCTGAGCCTCACTGAATAAAATTTGACTGCTGTCATACTTAATGCAAGGCACTGACAAAACTGCTGACAGTTTTCTTCCTTTGTCCTCAGCCACTAAGCTGCTTACCTGATCTGCAAGTGTTTTATCTTATGGTCAGCAAAGTTATATTTACTGATGCTAGCTTTGAGGTAACTAGGAAGCAGGGAAAGGGAATGTGAAAGCAGGAACAGCATCTGTATAAGAATGAAACAGATTTGTATTGGATATATAGGGTGTTTTGGTTTTTTTATTTGATCTGATCTGGTTTAGCTAATGCTGTAGATGCAAGTAAAAGGGTTTATCTATTCAACTACAAACATGTAGATAGCTATCTTATATAGGGATCATTAAACTGTAACTATAAAAAGCACAGTGATTGCAATATGTCACAAGTGATTTAATAACATTCTACCTTTTATTACTCCAGCAAGATGTCTGCCACTTCTGTGTATTCACTATACATTAGGCTACACACCCTGGATGGAGGTTTCTTTTCACTCATTGTTACTTTGCAAGTCATTAGGGTTTCACAATTGAAAGTCCTGGGGGTTTTCTGCTAAGTAGAGTGATTGGTCAAAAATACTTCTCAGATTCTTCTCTTATTTTAAGTATTATAGTTTTAAGAAGTTTTACTGCTTCATCTGACATGGACTTGCCTCTAACTCGCCTGGCAGTTCTGTCAAGGCTCCTCTCCCCGTGTGGGAAAGCAATGACAGCATTCTAGTTCAAAATCCATTCCTGGCCAGAGGAGTATACAGTTATAATGGATAGCTCAGAGAGGCATTTCTGTTATAGACAATATGCATTCTATTTCAGCTAGACAAGCAGCTGTGTTAATCCTAGAAACCTCAACAGTTCTTTGGGTCTGAAAAATGTTCAACATTTTTACATGTGATTATTAAATACTGATATTTTTTTTTAAAACTGCTTGTAGCTATCTTCACAGCTTTTAGTTTTCTTTCTTCTCTTCCCTTCCATGATCATGTTACTTTCCTATCAAGTATCAGAAGTGGTATCATGATGTAAGCCTAGGTCAAGGAATGGTATCTGCAATTTAAGTGAACATAGTTGGAGTTATTTACTGTGCACACTGGAGACCTGGGTGCATAACTGCCCTCCATGTTAGTAGAAGGTAGCCACATAAAATCCTTCTGCCTCAACAGGCAAACAGATACCTAAAAATGAAACTCCAGTACTTCATTACCATGCAGTGCGTTATAATAACTTACATCTGTCTGTTCATTCCAGTCTGCTAGCTTTTTTAAAGATTGAATAATAATTTTATGGCTAACAGTACATATGGTGATGCAAGGTCAGAATCTGCTCCTATTTTAGAGATCTGGTGAATGCATGGAAAGTGATCTTTGAGTTAAGGCAGTGGAAGCCAAGTTCTGATTTGGCTCTTGCCTTTCTTGGGTGACTGTGGACAAAGTGCTTAACCTTTGTTTCTTGATAATAAAATATATCTAATTATCTCATGTTCAATTACTGCTTCAGTGCTCAAAGTCCTATTCAGTGAGGTTTTCTTTAGAGAAACATTTTTATTTATCTACCTCAGACGCAAGAACATTCATTGTGTAAATGTTGACATTCAGTGTGGATGAGTGGAAACTGTTGTTCTGAACCATTAGATTCTGTCTAGACTGCTATTACCAGGTAGTCCAATGCTTATACTTGGTAAGATAGATTCCATGTGACAGACATCAAAGAAAATAATGGTGAATGTTCTTACTCAGAATGCATATCGGGGTGTACCTAACAGAATGAGGAAAAGGGATGAGGGGAGGGAATGGTGGAATAAAATGAAAGAGATGTAGTTTTTTGCTCATGTTGGCTCTTCCATCATGCTTTGAGGCTGAAAACAGACTATATGAAACCGGGAATGTTATCTCTAATACTGCATGTGCTTCTTCCAAAGCACTAAACTGTAACTCTCTTCTTATATGCTGCCCGCACAGCAGCATATAAGACTCTTAGTACAGAGCTGCTTGCATACTTTTTAAAACTTGTGAGATATCTTTCTATAACTTTGTTTAAGCAAATATTTGGGGAATGCCCCATTGGAGTTAAAATAGGCAGTTTCCTGGATTGTCTTTGGAATTCATTTTTGTATGTATGTATTTCTATGTGTGGCAAAGGATTACTTTAGTCAGGGTGAAAAATACTGAGCAGTGTCTCTGCTTTGGAAATCTACTATTCTGAGTTTTTGGGGAAGAGATTATAATCTTTGCATGAAATGAAACAGCAAATAAATCAATTTCTGCTGGCACTACTACAGACACAAGCAGAAAGGGTCTGCTTGACTTACTGACAAATGAATTAGTAGAACAATCTGAAATGCAGATAATGTCTACCGCACTTTGACTTCAGGGTAAGATGTTCCAGGCCCAAAAGGGAAGTTGTACAAAACCAGTCAATTTAATTACCTGTCAGAAAGAAATAAGTTATTGCTCACTGTCTGGCATTTCATGCCCTAAAACTAAAGGGGCTCCTAAGTAGTAAGTCATGAAATGCAAAAAGTGCATGTTTTAGGTGCTGGTTTTCTTTTCTTTCAGTGCTGAATCCAATATAAAGTGTTTCACAATTCTGTGATAATCCTCTGAGAGTAAAAACCAGAAGTATGGAAAATGAAGGGTTCTATGTGGTAATCATTTAAACCTGTATTACATTAAGAAATTAATGAAAGCAAATAAAATAATATTGGGGATAGAACTGGAGTCAGCTATTGACAAGCTTTTTATTACTGCAGTTCCCTATTCACATTTATAAATTCTTCTATCTTTGTACTTTGACAAACCTGCTTCCAGGTTTATTTGCACTGGAGGCACACTATTGCTTACATTGCAGTGGAGATTGAAATGTGTGAGATAGCTCAAAAGAAGAAAAATCTTCCGGTGAAATATGAAACCTAAGAAGACAAAATGAGGAAGTTGCATGGCATGTTAAAGGTTGAAATGAATGTACATCAGGTGTATGTACTCTGTTTGTTTTAATTAGAACTTGTACTTTGCTTCATTCTTTCTCTCACTACTTACAGCACTTTGTGATTTTAGCATAAAACCGGAAATAAAAGTACATGTATCACAAAATGACAGCAGGATCATTCTATTTCTGTATCTGCTGTCCTGCTTCTTGGCTTTTATCTTGCTTTTGATAACCCATTATATAAAATTGCATCTGCATATGTCAGAGGCCAGAGGACTTTCCTTTTTCATGTATTTTCAATAATTTTGCCAATTGCTGGCCAGTTTATGATCCATTAGTATTCACAGTTTTTTTCTCTGTCACTCAGAGAGGTTACAACTGGTTTTACTGTGGTATTTATGACACAAACAACCATTTTCTAAACCTAAGTGGTATAATCTGAGGTCTAAGAACAAGTGTGTCTTTGCAGCAACTCAATTATTTTGCCATATCTCATATTTAATGATGAGAATAAGCATATATATAATGTATATAAAAATATATATAAATAATTTTTGGGTTATTTCAGCTTGCTATTTCCAGTCTGGTCCCTCCTTTTCTTTCCCCTGCTATATGCAATCTTTTATAGCTAAATTTTGGATTCTTACATCTGAGGAAAATCATTATAGGTGAAGGGAAGAAATTTTTATACCCTGAACTTTAACAGCTTATCCTCCTGAAGTTGAAGGTATTTTATTGAGTATCAGTATGGGCTTTGTTCTGAAGGAAATTTGTTTCAATTTCAACATGTAATGAGAGCTTGAGAAAATTATCTATCACAGCCATGCAAGTCATTGGGTGATTGCCTTACTTACTGAAATACAGAACTGTAGTTTTAGTGGAGCAGAGTCCTTTTGACTCTTCAGCTGTGCCAAGCAGTGTCTGCCCTGGCTTTTGAGGAGAGAAGTTCTTTTCCCTTTGATTATTCCAACCTATTCTTCCTCAATCTGACTACCTTGTCTGAGAAGCAGCACCAGTGTTATTGCTTAGGAACCTGCAAAGAAGCTCTAGCCAACTTTGCACGGACTGCACTTCATCTCAAAAGCTGCTTGAGGAGATATATCTCAGATATATTGTTGAGTTGTAAGTGGTGGTGGTACCCATACATGTGCTAAGAACTCAAGCTTAGTCAAATAGAAAACTATATAAAATCTTGTAGACTTCAAGATATCAGATACAAAATAAAATAATGCACCAGAAAATATTAAAGTGTGAAGAAACTGCCCAAGAAGGGATGATGTAAGGAAATTATCACATTAAATATTATTAATCCCTTGTTCTGCAATAAGATTTCTGAAGAAAATTACTGCTGTAAACAATCTCATTAATCTGTAGTAATCTAATGAGTCCAACAACCCTCAAAAATGTTGTACTGATTAAAGTATGGAAACATTTGTGGGGTTTTTATTTATGCTTTTTGTTTGTAAATATGAACAGGAACACAGAATTCATAAATTTATCTGTGCCCAAACTCACTAGTTATAAAAGTTAATAAATTGAGAAAGTGACTGGCTGGAGAGCAGCCCTGAGGAGAGAGACTTGGGGGTGCTGGTGGACGAGAAGCTCAACATGAGCTCTCAATGTGCACTTGCAGCCCGGAAAGCAAATCAGATCCTGGGCTGCATCAGGAGAAGTGTGGCCAGCAGGTCAAGGGAGGTGATTCTCCCCCTCTATTCAGCTATGGTGAGACCCCACCTGGAGTACTGCGTCCAGTTCTGGAGCCCCTATTACAAGAGGGATATGGACGTGCTGGAACATGTCCAGAGAAGGGCCACAAGGATGATCAGAGGGCTGGAGCACCTCTCCTATGAGGACAGACTAAAGGAGTTGGGGCTGTTCAGTCTGGAGAAGAGAAGGCTCCGAGGTGACCTCATTGTGGCTTTCCAGTATCTGAAGGGGGCCTACAAGAAGGCTGGGGAGGGATTTCTCAGGCCATTAGGTAGTGATAGGACTAGGGGGAATGGAATAAAGCTGGAGGTGGGGAGATTCAGGCTAGATGTGAGGAATAAGTTCTTCACCATGAGAGTGGTGAAGGCCTGGAATGGGTTATCCAGGGAGGTGGTTGAGGCCCGTCCCTGGAAGTGTTTAAGACCAGGCTGGATGAGGCTCTGGCCAGCCTGATCTAGTGTGGGCTGTCCCCACCCATGGCAGGGGGGTTGGAACTAGATGATCCTTGTGGTCCCTTCCAACCCTGACTGATACTATGATAATATGACTGTATTTTTAAATAACCAGTTGTGATGTGGCAAATAATCAATACATATAGGGCAAACGGTGGTTTGCAGTTTGCACTAGATTAAATCACACAGCATTTTTCTCTCTTTCTTGATCTGAAATTTAGAATGAAATTAATTACCCGTCCATCAGATGTATCTACTTTAGGTGATCTTGCTCTGGCAGGGGAGTTGGACTTGATGATTTTCAGAGGTCCCTTCCCTACCAATCTGTGTTTCTGTGACTCTGTGATCCAAACATTTGTCAGTTAAATTTCTGCTTCTGAAAGTGTCACATTGATAGCATAGGCTTGTGCCCAAGCAGGTAAAAGAAAGTTCTGTGTAAGGTTTCTGAAACTGTGAAATCGATGGGTTACACTTGGTCAATGATTTTGTCTTCTGAAAATATGTAGTTAGAATCAAAAGTAATAATTATGGTGCTTTGTGTTTGGGTGATGGACAAAGGTAAAGAAAAAAGATAATCTTTTTGGGCAAAAGACAAAGATAAAATGGGATATGAGATAGGATTTAAACCTTGGCGTTCAGAAATGGAAAATAAGTTGTTCAGCAGTCTGTTATTTCATTTGTGGAGGACTGCCAAATAAGCAATGTTTTTGTAGAAGAAATTACTGTATAAACATGATATATTTGTTCATTCTGGTTAGAGAGGAAAGCATACCAATTTTTACTTTAATACTGACTGGTTTTTGGCCAGTTAAAGAAATTACCTCAAATCTGTTCTTACTGAATACATACAGCCTCACAGATGCCTTTGTTCAGCATGATTAAACAGGATTACCTGAAATGTGGCATGTCATTTGTGAAATATCATTTGTCCCCAAAACAAAGTGCTGTCAACAGTTAGAGTGACTTACCCAGTTTCTTCGCCATATGTCATGAATGTACCTGTAAGGCTTTGAAGACAGTTCAACAAGGAAGTTGCTAGATGCCAAGTTATTGCTGCATGAAGTGAGTAGCCAGTATTGAACATCACCTTCTGCACAGCCTGTTATGACAGAGATGTTCATGAATCATAAACAAATAGCTATAGATTACATATCCAAATAAGTCATACAGCAGGTACCCCTTTTCTGTATTACAAACTCTCTCTAGTTTGTGTAAAGAAAAAATCAGCATTAAACTTCTTGATTATAGGCATGGAAGTCTTTTATGAATCACCTGTAACAAATTATGAAATTTTATGTAAGGCATAAAAATACTGCATTGCGAGTTGCACAAAAACTAAGCACTGTGCAAACATAAGCATCTAAATGATTACTCCTGTGTACTTTAAATCTTATATGGCTAAATTGATTTCTTTTAAAAATCAAGTTAAATTCTTTAAGTAATGATATTTTACAGCATGGAAGCAGCTACACTGCTTAACTTGAATGGAGAGAAAAAAGAAACTAAGTTATACACACTATTCTGATAGAAATGCTGACTCTGCCAGAGCAGGAATGCCAGAGTATTTCATTTAAACTTTTCATGCTGAACATACTTAACACAACTAAGGATAAAATTACTTTTTAATTTACAACTTATCTCTCTGCACTTTTTGTAGTGGTCAGAGTTCCCTATTATAATTCTTCCCCAAGGCTATATCTTAAAGTTTCACTTCAGCTGCCATTTTAAATTAACTTTTAAGAGTGTGCAGAAAGGAAAACCTCTCTGTTCCTCAGTGACTCTCAAAAAACACAAGTTCCAGCAGGATTATGCATTAGAGAGAACCTTGTATTGTTTTTCTTAAGGCCCTGGTGCTCACTCAGTCAGTGTACTGTTCAACTCTGTTTATGTTTTGTTCACAGTCATTAAAATCCCAGACACACGTGTTCACATATATTTCCGTGCATGTAAGGCTGAGAAAGTGTAAAGAAGAGTGAAACAGAAAGCCGTACTGTATTAATTGCTACTTGATGTCAGTGTGCATAAACTGCTGCTCACCGGGTATCTGACTGCCCTTTTTTGTTTGTTTGTTCTTCTAGTTTTGCCATCATACAATAATGTGGCCAGTGGAACAGCAAAGTAGGCTTCGAAGCATGAAAAGCTAGTATCTTAATCATTGTTCCTCTGCTACCAAAATACTTCTGGTTTGCTTCCTTGGAGCATTGCCTTTCCAGCCTAGTGATTGTGTTTCAGTGTCTTCATTAAATACCTAAAGTTTTAGCGTACCATAAATACAATGTAGGTGAAAACTAAGCATAGTTAGGGAAAAGGAGAGGCAGAGAGTGGTATACTGAAAGTGCAGAGAGGAAGATAAATGGAAGAAAAAGAATGAAGAAAGCACAAAAGAACAGAGACATTCAGTGTTATTTGAAATTTGGCAAGATACTAACAAAATTAATTCCTGTTACATAAAATGACTATTCCTTTATTTGACCCTTTTTGGCAGCCTTCATGTGACATCTTACAGTAGTTTCTGTTCTCATTCAAGGGGACAATTCTTTAAAAGTTTCTGGAATGCTAGTATGATCTGCAGGAATACACCTAGGATACAAGCTTGACTTATCCTGTGAACAGATAATATATACACATATGCAAAACATTTGTTCTTCTGGTTGTTTCTGTCTGCACACTTTATACAATATTGAGAACCTACAATAAAGGGATAGGGAAATTAGTAGATAATTTTTGTACTTGGCATCCAGAATCTGTGAAATAGATCATAGACTCAGAGAATGGTCAGGGTTGGAAGGGACCCCTGGAGATCAAGACCAATCCCCCTGCCAAAGCAGGAGTCTTTTTATAGATGTCTTTTTATATCAGTGTTCCCTATGTGGGGAAATCTCTTTTTTTGCCAAGCAGCTGCAATGCATTTTTTCCATTGTGTTGTTCTCGGTGTCTTTTGATTTTGGTTTGGTTTGGGTATTTTGCCTCTCCAGAAGCTTTATTGCCTTCTCATAGATATATAGTAATTCTTTTATCCCCAAGGGAATCAATAGGCTGGAATAGATTGAACACGAGCTAATGGTTGCCCTAGTAAGCAAAAAGCTTACTTTGTGGCTCTTTTTCAGTCTAGCCATGAGTCTTCCTGGTTTCTTTGGCTCAATATCTCTTTGATAGTGATTTGTTGCTTGCTTTGGTGATCCTTCTGCAGAAAGAGGGAATGCTTCAAAGGACTGTCTTTGAATATTTTTCAGTCCATAGGAACAGAAAATCCTCTTACCATGACTATTCCAAGTATAATGGCATGAAGGCTGATGGGATAGTATTTTGTGCTCTATAATATCCCATATCGTATAAAAGATGGAAAACTAAAATCCATTTTGTATTTGGGCAAAAGTTACTTCATTTATTTTTATTAGCTGCCCCTTTTTTGTCATTCCCAAACTGTCTTGAACTGAACTGGCACCTAGTAAGTTATCGCAGAATAAATACTCCAACTATTTTTGCATTCACTTAATTTTGCTGCGACCTACAAAAGAAATTCACATTAATAAATCCTCTCCTTATATCAACATGTAGATGGGAGGAGAGAGGGAGGGAAATCACAATTAGAAAAGGAAAGAGAATATAGCTAAGTCTGTTCCACTGTTCTTGATTTCAAGTAACTCTGCTCTTAATTATTGTGAATAGTTCTGTCAACATTACACAGTGCAGTCCCACTCCAAGCCTGTTTCCTATTCATCAAACATCATCTTAATGACGGCTGAGGTAATTTCATATTGAACTGCTTACTTAACGTGTTTTCTTCTGTGGTAGACAGAGTCTGATGTAGCAAGTCAGGACTCATTTTCAGTGATATGTCACTGATGTGGTGCAATGAGTCTCAGTCCAAACCAGTACTGAGGAATAGCTCCCACTATTTGAGACTATGTCTATGCATGAATCAAGGGGCGTTGTAGAACCTGTGCTCCTAAGAAAACAGTTTGCTTATTAAACATCCTCTCACACAAAATAATAAATAAATTTTGGGTTTTCTGTCTTATGTTCATATGCTTATCACAGTTTCTTAAACATTTTCTGATCATGGAATTTGGCAGACAGTAGGAAGCTATACAATTTGTGTGAAACTAAAATGGGACATATCTGAGAAAATAATTAGGCTTAGAGGAAAGGTTTTCCTTTGCAGGATGTTTCTGGAAAGGAAAGAAAAATAGAACTAATGGTTAAGTAGAGTGTCATATTACAGACTTTTGTCTGTGATTGTCTAGAAATTGAATTAACCTCTCTCTTGTGCATATCACTTAAAATGTAACATATGAAAGACTGCACAGAGGTTAGGGCTCTGAAGGTCTAATAAGCAGAAATAGTAGCAGAGGTCCTCACACGGGGAGAAGGGAGGACTTGTGACAAGAGGGGAAAGAAGGGGAAGAAGGGGAAGAGAAATGTTAATTTTGGCAGTCAAGCTGACAGAACAGATTTATCTCCAAGCCCAGTAGTTTTAAAAGTAGGCCAAAGGGGTCTACTGAGTAAACGAATGGAAGTTTGTTAGTTCATTCCAAAACTGATACTTTCTGCGTGTTCTCTCTGGGCACAACAGAAGACAGAGCAGAGACTTGTTAAGTTTTTAATTATAGAAGAAAATTGCATATGGTTTTAATGCTACTATCAACATTTTTTTCCCTTCAGGAATAAAAGATCTATTGTTCAAATGGACTGCCCACAGATCTGGATTTTATTAAGGGGTATTGTCTTATTCAGAGGGCTTGCCCACGGTTCTGGGTGTTATTAAGGGGAATTGTCTTATGTGTAAATCTGTTAGGTGACTTAACTCTGCATTCTGAAATAAGCATGAAATCTCAAGTTTTACAGCCCTCATTGATTGTTATTGTGTGGTTATCTATCATCCTGTAGTGTTGCAGAGTTTTCCTAAATAGGTAGAGGGGTTCTGTAACTCTTCGGGGTTACTTTGTTTTGGAGAGCGGGGGAAAGTCAACTGCTGAAGGGAGGGGGTGATGTTTCATTCTGAAGCATTACTGAAATGTAACTATAAAAATTCTCTCATAAACATAGAATTATAGAATGGTTTTGGCTGGAAGGAATCTTAAAGATCATCTAGTTTAAAGGCCTCCCCTATGGGCAGGGATGCTTTCCACTAGATCAGGTTGCTCAAAGCCCCATCCAGCCTGGACTTGAGCACTTCAAGGGATGGGGCATCCACAGCTTCTCTGGGCAACTTGTTCAATTGTTCCACCACCCTCACAGTGAAGAATTTCTTCCTTATATCTAATCTAAATCTACTCTCTTTCAGTGTGAAACCATTAACCCTCGTCTTACCACTAAACTCCCAGGTAGAGTTCCTCTTCATCTTTTTTTGCAGGCCCCCTTTAAAGTCCTGGAAGACTGCTAAAACATCCTCCTGGAGCGTTCTTTTATCAAGACCAAGCAACCCCAGCTCTCTTAGCCTATCCTCATATGAGAGGTGCTCCAGCCCACTCATCATTTTCATGGCCCACCTCTGTGCTTGCTCTAACAGCTCCATGTTCTTTCTATGCTGGAGGCCTCAAATGAAAGGAAAAATATTCTTTAAAAAAAAAAAAAAAGTGGCAATGTTAAGTCTTCAAACATAATTTTTGAAAATACTGTAATCTTTAAATTTTAATTGATGTTCAAATTCCCATGGTTATGTTTATTTATGTATTTTAAATGAAAACTCTGTGGGGGGAAGAAAATGATCACTTTTGAAGCTTGCTGTCAAGAATTGCTTATTTTGTCTTTATCCTCAGAATAACAAGGTTTGAATGTTGGGGTGGCACAGGAAGAAGGAAAGGAGGGCAGAGAGAACAAGCAAAACTGTAGATTACAATTATGGGGTAAGAGGAAGGGAAGGAAGAGTGATTAAGATCAGACAGAGTTTATATGACTGCAGCTTAGAAATAGTTGGCAAAATTGGTTTTCAGGATAGAGTGCAAATTTGGGAACGGAAGGCTGTTCCTTTAGTGACTCGCCAATTTGCCATGCCTTGCAAAGATATGTAGCAGCCCCTTTATAAAAAGTTACCCTCTTCTTGCACACAATGGACTGTCAGAGATATGGATAAATCAGGAAAATACAGAAAGTATTCATTCTACCAAAACACAACAGAGAATAGTTGTAGATGTGTACAGTTTTCTTAGCATTCAGAAATGTCTCCTTCGCTTTCAAACAAAGTTTATTCCAGCAAATTATTTCTTTGTGAATGCCTTTAAACACTTCAAAGCACCATGTGCTCATTTCAGTAGCAATTTAGATTTGTGCAGCAGGGTGTAATGCCTTCTTGTGTGAGATGAGCTTGAACCAATCTTTCATGTTCTTTTATTTGTCTTTCCAAATACGTGTGGGCTGCAGATGGTTCTGTGAAGGAAAGGAACTCCAGGATACCCCTGACATTCAGATTCATTCTGGAAGTGAAGGACTTCATTCACTAATTATAGCAGAAGCCTTTGAAGACGACACTGGACGCTATACTTGTCTGGCTTCAAATTCCATCGGCTCAGATAGTACATCAGCTGAAATATTCATTGAAGGTAGGAGGGGAAATAATAAGGTACTTGACACATACGGGAAAAGATAATAAAGATGAAGTTTACTTTTGGTTCTGTATGTTAAGATTGCATTTGTCTTGATGGTATTTTTATGATGCTCCTCTGCTTCCCTTTAATGCAACTCATTCTGAACATCACAGGAACATCCCAGAATGGGTACAAATAGGACAAAGAGTAGAAAAGGAGGAACAAGCAGAGCTTTTGACATATGGTTAACTTTTAAGTAGTATCCTCTGCAAATCAAACTACCAATAACTACTTTCATGATAGCAGTAATCCTTGTCATAGTTCTGAATTTCTTTCCACTGCAATTAAATGTGATTGTCTCAAATGAGTCGTCTTCAGTCATGGGTAAATGTATTATAACTCTTCAAATTTAGCACACCAACTTTAAGTCAGGTTAAAAGTTAGTCATACTGGGTTTGTCCAGAATCTGACGTTTATTTTGATACTTACTATTAAATAATTTAATATTTTCATGTTTTCCTTATCTGTATTTTAATTCATATGTCTTTCAAACATTTTTATAATAAATGTTTTTAGCAGTTTTGTCATTCATTAAGTGGTTAATTTGAAGCACAAAACAAATTAATATAAAAAATTCTGATAACTCTGAATTCAGTAGCTTTTGGTTAACAAAGCAATAAACTTTTCACTATAAACTAGCTAAATCATGTCAGAGGTGACTTTATAGGGTTTTTTTTATTGTGTTTTATGTTATGAGAACTTTTTTACCCCACATTGGGATGTAATAGCAAAATCACCAAGATTTTTGTGAATCTTGGGGATTCAAGTAAGAATTTTCTTCACAAAAGTAAGCATAACTTCAGAAATACTCAGTCTACACTATAATATGTGTATTGATTAAGAATTGATTATGATTTGTATTGCAAATACAGCTATCAATATATATATACACAAATCCTTTGAGGAATAGTAACTACTGCATAAATGTCTAGAATAAACATTGTGTAAAGTACCATTTGTTAAGAAAAATTAGTACACAAAGAATAAATGATTTTACACTTGTTTCTTTGAGTTCAGGATATTGCCAAACACACAAACATATTATCAAGACTTCCACTGTCAAGCAATGCCAGTACACAAATGTTATGTATAGGTTAATAAAAATAATCTGAACTGTGGAGATCATGGGTAGCAAGTTTAGTGTGAAAACATCTTCCTATATTGAGTTGCTCTTACTCAAGTTCAAAGATTTGCTGTCTGTGTATAAACCACAAATGTTTGTCAGACTTTAAGTTTTAACATTCAAGTAAATAAAATTACATATTTCCAGCAGAGAATTAGTAGTAAGCTTTTTTTCCCCCTCTTTTTTTGGCCTTATTTGCTTCAATATGAAGGAAGACATCTAAAAGTTTAAGGAAGAGAGTTTGCAGTTGAATTGCCATGTTTTTACGATGGTCTGAAGTACATAGTTATGCTCTTTCATCAGACAAGAAAACAGGCAGCAGTTTATTACAGAGTGTTCACAACTCTTGAAGTGAAAGGCAAAGGTGGCACAGTTTGGTTGTGGGGGAGTTTAATGTCAATATTAAATAAATGAGTAAAAGGGCATGAGATTATCAAAAATGTTTTCTTTTCCAGGTGCCAGTTCCACAGATTCAGAGACTGAAAGTTTAAGTTTCAAATCAAAATCTGGAGCTATGCCACAGTAAGTATGCAAAGTCAAACCAATGTTGTGTAAATGTTCTTAATAAGGGGCACTGGAAAATCTTCAATGGTTTTAGGTATGAATAAGCACCTTGAGCATATTCATGCATGTTTTGCATTTCTCCTGCCGTCATGTGATGTAAATGTGTAGTAGTATAATTCTAGTTTGTATTAATATGCTTGTTCTGTCAAAGAAGTCTTACCCTGCCAACTCTTTTTGACATCATCTTTTCATATTCAGAAGTAGCTTTAGGTTAACCAAGACTTCATTTGTTATCACGCAGACATGTGCCTCCAAATAGCATGCAGAGGCCTACAATTAAAGAAATAAAATGCATTTAGTTTGTATCTTAAATCAAGACTTTTTTTAGGGGATGTTGTGGTAGTTTTAGGCTTTGCCTTCAAAATTTTTCAAAGATGTGAAAGAGTACATTAGCCAAAGACTATGTTCTACCCAAGTTTCCTCCAATGCTGATTTCTTTCAGCTTGATAATGACATATTTAAAGTTACAGAAAATACATAATGTCTTATCAGTTACAGACTAAGATATTCTGATTTCAGATCTTATCAACTCCTTGCTATTTTTCTGGTTTTTTTTTTTTTTTTTTTTTTTTTTTTTTTCAGGGCCCAAAAGAAAACCACATCTGTTTCCTTAACAATAGGATCTTCAACACCAAAATCTGGAGTCACTACAGCTGTAATTCAACCTATCTCCGTGCCCAGTCAGCAGGTATTTTTATGTATTAATTTTTAAATTAGTAAAAATATTATTAAAAAAAATATCAGAATTTGCAAGTCTTGAAAAATTCCATCATTTTGAGGAATTATATTCCTGAAGCATTAAATTATGATACATTAAGAATTATTTTTTTCAAAATATTAAGTATATATCTAGTGAATAGGACATAAAAGCAGTGGATTCTTACACAGTATATACCAGTGGGGTTTCTATGTGAGATCTGGTGATACTGAAAATTACTGAGTATATCACTAAAGAGTGACTTGGCCCAGTTCCAGAAGAATATAATACAAACTGATGCCTACAATGATTTTTTAGGAAAAGCTTTAGATTTTATTATGAAATGAATTAATTATTTTAGAGAAAATTAAATTTTACTGTTCATTAGTTTATGCTGTTTTAAAGCCACTGTGGGTGACTTAGAGTTTGCACATAGATCCTAAATTATAAATTAAAATCTCTGTTAAGCTGTTCATGGTAAATTCCTTTCCTTTGCTTTGGCTCACTCTGGTAAGCCTTTAGATACCTGCATTTATTTATTACTACAGAAATTAAGGGATGTAATAACAGGGTAGGCAAAAATGCTTCAGTGCAAATTACTTACTTGAATGACATTAATAGGAGTCAAGCCCTCAAAATACTTCAAGGAAAAGACTGGATACAACATTCACAGGGAAGTATAGAAACTCTAAAGCTTGCATTTTTATTTCAGAAGCATGTCAAACAATGATGTCACTCAAAAAGCTTGCTAGAAGAGGCATAAAATAATCGGTCTGTACATTTGAGAGTTCCATTATTACATAGATGTATTTGGGCCGTATTTTTTAAACCAATATTCTCTCTATTTATAGCATTGTTGCATTACTTTGCAGGTTCAAAGCCCTACTTCATACCTGCACCGCATCGATGGACCTAAGCCTGCCTATTCTGCACCCATTTTTACAAAGGTATATTGTATACATCATGATTTTTATATTATACTTCTACTGTCCAGTAGGAAATATCAAAATTCTATACCTTAATGCAGGAATGTTGAACTTCTACAGTTTTTATAATCCTTGTCAGTATTAATGACTTTCTAAGAAAATACTTCTTCATTGCAACAAAGACGTATATTTCCCAAATCTCTAAACCACAACTTTAACAGAAAATATGATTTTTGTTTTGCCTTCAAACCAGAATTTCTACAAAAGTGGCTACTATTTAGTCACCATTAGCTGAAGTCAAAATGAAGAAGGTATTTCTGGTTATTGCTTTAGAAAAGCAGTTGACTAAGCTAATATGGAACAGCAAGCAGTTTTGCTGAGAGATTCATAAGACTAAGCCCTGTTGTTCACAACTGTCTAGCCTGGCTCCATCATATTCCTTTCTCACATCAGAAAAGCTCTGATTCTGTCTCTCATATTACAGGTATCACAGGAGAGTGAATAGTTGTGGTGCAAGGGAGTAGAGAATGGGGTTTCTGCAAGGTAGGGAGGCAGCCATCTTCCCAGTAAGAGTGGGAAACAGGAGAAATCCAGTCCTTATTCAGAAATGACCAAAGCAATCAAAACTGCTCTAATCCTTCATATCTTTTGTCCCTGAAATCCAGTATTAACTGGCTTAAGCCATCTGGCATTTACCAAACTAGAACAACATTAATTACAGAAGAAATAAACCACATACAAACAACAACAGATATACTTACTCAGATTCCTGACACAAATTCCTTTCTATACAAACTGCAGGGAACAACCTACAAATTTTTATGTTTCCATGTAGCAGAATTCTTATGGTTTTGATTAACTAGAGAGCTATTAATAGTAACAAGGGATAATTCTGATTGTAGACCTGGCTTCAGGTGCCTAAAATTTTATTAATAAACTGAGAAGTGAATGAGACAGTTACTACAGTTAAAAACACTGATTTATAATCTTAAGATGGATAACAAAGGCAAAAATAGTGGCTGTCTTCTGTCCATTCTCTTATGTAGAGTACTGTGATTATCCTCTTTCACCCCTTATTCATCAAAAGTTTAGACTCTTCCTGAATTTTTCAGATGTATATACAAATTTATTACAGCGGTAACACTGTCTGAGAAGTTATCCATGCACAATCTGATATAGCCTAGTTATATTTGTGTCATCTAATTTTGCCTGATTGGTTTCGGATGGCAACTCCACGTGCTAGAGGTTGACTGGAAAACAGCACAGGACCAAATCAATCAACACGTAGCTACCTGTAGAATTTTATTTTCACTGTGAGGAAGGACAAAAAATGAAAGGTCAGACTGCAACCATCTGTTTGAGATGGTCTGAGGAATTATGTACTTTCACACCTTTTGCTGATCAACAGCTGCCTAAACATGAGCCAGCAGTGTGCCCAGGTGGCCAAGAAGGCCAACAGCATCCTGGCCTGCATTAGGAATAGTGTGGCCAGCAGGAGCAGGGAGGTCATTGTGCCCCTGTACTCTGCTTTGGTTAGGCCACACCTTGAGTCCTGTGTCAGTTCTGGGCCCCTCAGTTTAAGAAGGACATCGAGACACTTGAATGTGTCCAGAGAAGGGCAACTAGGCTGGGGAGGGGCCTTGAGCACAAGCCCTATGAGGAGAGGCTGAGGGAGCTGGGATTGTTTAGCGTGGAGAAGAGGAGGCTCAGGGGCGACCTCATTGCTCTCTACAACTACCTGAAGGGAGCCTGTAGCCAGGAAGGGGTTGGCCCCTTCTCTCTAGCAACCAGCATCAGAACAAGGGGACACAGTCTCAAGCTGCGCCAGGGGAAGTTTAGGCTCGAGGTGAGGAGAAAGTCCTTCACTGAGAGAGTCATTCGCCATTGGAATGGGCTGCCCGGGGAAGTAGTGGAGTCACCGTCCCTGGAGGTGTTCAAGAGGGGATTGGACATGGCACTTGGTGCCATGGTCTAGTCATGGGGTCTGTGGTGACAGGTTGGACTCGATGACCTTTGAGGTCTCTTCCAACCTTAGTGATACTGTGATACCTTTTCCATTTTCAGTCATATTAAGATTGTATTTGAAAATACCCTATTCAATCATTTTTAACTCTATAGCTGATATAACAGCTCACAGAAAATGTCTATTGAAAAAAAAATGTTATGACACAATAAAATAAAGTTGAAATATAAAAGGAAGAAAATATTATTTTTTCAAGAACATAAAATGCTTCTTTTTAATTTACATTGTGATTGTTATATTTTAGGATCTACAAAACTCCATGGCATCTGAGGGACAAGTTGTGGTACTGGAATGCAGGGTCAGAGGATCCCCTCCCATTCATGTTAAGTGGTTTCGACAGGGTGTTGAAATACAAGATTCTCCAGACTTCAGAATTCTCCAGAAAAGTAAGGCAATAATCTGAAGTGGCTAGTTTTGAAACAGGGTGGGAAAAGATCTTGAAATTAGTCTGTCAGTATAGAGTTTTTGATGGAGTCCTCTCTTCCTCACATTTCAGTGTTTAGAACAGCTAGAAGTAGTAACTGAAGTACCACCAACAGAAAATTTGATCTTCGTTATTTTGCAGTGTGTCTGCACAGATTCTGTGATTGTCTGCAGTATTTTGGTATAATATGTTAATTCGATATACTGATGTTTATTACTGTCATCTCTAATACCATCTTTCTTGTTTATTTCTCCTCCTCATGCTGTGATATGCAGAGCCACGGTCTGCAACTGAACCTGGTAAGAATCATATGTAAAAATAATCTCGTGATTCACTAGCTCTTTGAGTTTATACTGACTCCATAAATAGAAATGTGTTTCTGCTGAGCCCTGGTAATATGAAACCCCCTTAAAGACAATGTCACTTTATTACACCTTTCATACTTTACACTGTCCTTTACATCAATTACTTTATCAGTTAAACAGTAAATTCCACTTAGACCAGCAAGGAGAGTCTCACAGATTAAACTTTCAAGAAAACTTCATTCATGGAAAATAAGCAATTTGCTTGTTACCGAGGAAAAAACAAATCCCACAAAATTCCATTACCCAAACTGTACTCGTAAGAGTTTCGTAACACCCAACCACTAAATGCTAGTTTTGCCAGTCTAACTTGGCATTTGTGAAGTATATTGAAAGAAAAAGCTGATCTTCAAAAATAAGGGCACATTGAATTTTTCTAGCCTATTTATAAAATAAAAGTCCTAGATTTCAGAAAGCAAAAACTGCTCTTCCAACTATAGGTTTTCTTGGTTTGCTTTGTCTTCCCATTGTACATGATTATGTTCTGGGGTAGTTTCGTGCATAGTAAGTGGATGCAAACATTTGTTCTTTAATGTTTCTAGTCAACCATATAGCAGAGAAGACAGTGATACTGCCTGAGCCTTGCTTTAAGAGGGTGCTTGGGTTTGAATACGCCTGAATTTGGAGGCAGTTTTAATTATGGAGTAGAACAATGAAACAGGAAAGTTTTCTCTCCAAGGCCTGGGTATCCCCAAAGAGTGTTTGTGAAATAAGGACCTTAGGAGTTGTAGTGGGGGGGTGCATTTTAAACTTGTAGTGGTAAAATCGGTAGTCTTTGTCTGCAGGGAGAAAAGACTTGGCAGCTGAGGGATGTTTATAAAGTGATAGTGTGGCTAGGAGGATACAGACTAGGAAAAAGTAGTCAAGGATTAATCCTAAGAGAAATGCAGCTTTCTCTGACTTCTCATGGAATGGAGAAAGGGAAAAGCTTGGTGGGTTTGTTGTTGTTTGTTTTTTGTTGTGGATTTTTTGGTCAGTTATTCACTAATTTTCTTACTGCTTCACAAAATTATTAGATACCTATTTTACTTCATTATCATAATACATATACATAAGCACACACGCATGCTCTATCCTGACAGTTTATATTATTAATTGTAGTGTACAGCATCATCACGTCTAGTAACAGCTAATACATAATACATGTGACTGAATTATTTGATTTATGGCGTCTTGAAATGTGAGCCACATGAAGGAAAAGCGAGTGCAGGGAAATCAAATTAACCTCTAATGAGAAACTAAAACATGTCCAAGTGCTGCTTATTAGCACTTGAACGTAAACTTGGATTGCAATAAACTACTTGGGCAGTTTATAATCACAATCCGAACTTTAGGGTTTAAAAATTGTAACTTTCAATTCAAAACAGTTTGAAGATAGTTTTAATATCCTTATAAACCCTTTGGAACATTCTTGGAACATTCCCCTGTAATATATATTACAAAATAAGTCTTTTGATTTATCTGGTTTCTTGATATCTTTAAAAAAGAAACCAGAATGGATCCTCACATTATTGGTGCATTTCAGAGTTTTCACAGGTACAGCAAAGGTATTTAAGATCAAGTTATCTCGTACCACTCTCAAGGTAGTGGGCACGGCAAGAGTACGAAGGCATCTCAAAATGCTATTGGAGTACCTGCATTGTTGCAATTTAATGGGCGTAATGCCTGACATCAATCTCCTTTTTTTTTAATTTTGGAGTCTTTTTTTTCTGTGCTTGTAATTTCATCCTAATATATATAATAAGCACGTCCCTGCTACCCAAAACTATGACAGAGTTATGCTTTGGTGTTTTGTTCTCCCTGGATTCATTGAGATAAATACTTTCCCTGTAAGATTTGAGCATGTATTATTTCCCACTAAGCCCTATTAAATAATGTGCAGTGTCTTATTCTCCACTAGAATTAATGACAGTATGCTTATTGGCTTATTTCTGTAGGAACTAACTCTGTGTATGAAAAGGGAACGTAAGTAAGTTTGGGTAAAATGTAATTATTTCCTTTTGGCATAAATGATAAGCAGTAGGGGTTTTATTAATAGTAATATTGGTAATAAGTAACTCTGGGTTTTTTAATGTAATGAAGGCTGTTGTTCTTTCTGCAAGAAGAAGCCAGGTGGATACCAGAAATGTAATAATTATAGCATGGGTATGTTATGTAATTCATACACTAAAAAGCCAGACAAAACAATGCCTGCAGAGGAAATTGTTCATAAGCAAGCACGCAACTGCTATTCAGTGTTGATGCTGAATAGCTTTGCAAGATGGCAGGGAAACCAGCATGCCTGTGCTGCATGAGTATTCAGAATTTTGAAAGATGGTGATGATTTCCAAAATTTTTTCAAGTCTGTAACTACCATGGAATTTTGCATAAATTACAACAATTTTAGTCTGATTTTAATTGCTGGCTGCCAACCAAAGTCCAAATGTCAATAAACACTTTATAGTGCTCAAAAGCATTTGTTATCCCTTGCTAGATCATTACTCACACAGATGAAATATTAAGATGCCGGGAGCAAGGGCTTGGGGGATTGGGTCACTACTTTTTGGGGGTACATTCTATCTACCCTAATGTGTTTTGCACTCCTTTTACTGTCTAGACAGAAATCAGTTTGCATCACAAATCTCTCCAGACTGCTTTGTGAATTAATAGCTAGTCAGATTACTTAAAGCCAACATCACAGTTTGTCAAATTACCTGCTCTGTATTTCTTTCTTGGACGTTTTGGCTATATATACTCATTGGATCTTTCAAAGAACAGGCTGCCTGAGGATGAAAAATCCCATGGAGTCATTTGCCAGCTGTTGATATTTTGACCATTACTCAGCTGTCTGGAGGCAGCCACAAACTGTATTGAATTACATTAAACCAATTGTCTAATGGCATGGAAGAAGAAAACTATATGAAGTAATTTTTCTTAAATTGCCAGGAAATTGCCACATGTACATGCTTTTTTTTCCTAAGCACAATACTGTGTATGCTCACCAAAACCATCTCAAAAGATAGTCATCACTTCTCTTGGATTGTGTTTTCTTGTTCCGTTTGGCTTCTGTGTTCCAGTTGCAACTCCAGTAAGTAATTCCCTTGGAAAACTACCCCCTGTTTTGGCGTAACGTTTGAAACTGAAAATACAGGGTAAATGTTACAGAAATCCTTACTGCCTCCTCACAATAAAAAATAAAAATATAAATTAAAAAAACCCACAACAAACAAACAAACAAAAAAACCCACCACCAAACATCTTTCTGACAGCTGAAGTTCAAAACACAGAAACTTCAGCAGGTCAGCATGCATGTTGGATCCTTGCATTTTTCAGTGTAAACAAGAATTCTGACTGAGAGTCTGACTCCTTCTCACTGATGAGCATCAAAGAAGGACTTGAAGAGAGTAATTTCCAATGAGCCAAATGAAGATTAAAAAAATGAAAGTACGCTAAAATTATTCTTCTCTCAAGGTGATCTGATCAGCATATGCTCCATTACTTGTCAATTACATTTTTCAGTTGTACTCTGCCTCCCAGGGTACCTACAGAATTCTTGTCCTGTTGTTCACCCCATGTTGTTGTTTTTAGGCAGGGTGCCTGTAAAAAACATTGAGTTGTTCTCTATTTTCATGCTTTTTCCTTTCTCTTTATATAAAAGATGCACAGATATCTAAATGAGAAGTTACCTGATGGGCATATTGCTTTGTTATTAAACTGTAGTTAAACTTCTGATGGTGAGGAGAACAAGAGGGAGAATGAGAGACAACTTGTCTGCAAGATGGCAGGGTTGTGTTTGACTGGATTTTTACCAGGAAACCACCACTGTGACTGCTCGCTGTCTGTGGAGCAGAAAACTTGGAACTTTAAACCTGCATATACAGGAATAGCTCTGTTCATTGCTTTATAATGAATAACTACTAATAACAGACCTTACTTATTTCCCAGGACTGTTTGTGCATTACAGTGGAGGAAAATAATGGTCACATTTGGAGATGAAGGTGCAGATACAAGAACTACTCTGTCTTTAATGTAATAAATTGAAACACTCTGAAATAAACACATTGACAATGACTGAATTTGTCAAAATGCAACAATTTTCTATCTTACCAGAGATTATTCTTCCTAATGGACTCATGAACAATAAAGGGGAAATATTACTTTCTAAAATGTAATCTTTCTCTCTAAATAACTGACAAAATGGTCAAGTACTTGCATGCCTAAGCATTTTACATGTTTCAGTGAACAGAATGCTTTTGTATTCATTTAGTCAAGTGTTAAATATGTTTTAAGGCCCTGAGAACAGCATTTCAGAGCTGCTTTCTGGAACACATTTTTGTGATGAAATTATTTGTCGGCTGATGATTGCTGAGAAGTAGAACAGACATTATTTATTTCAAATCATCAGATTCTACTTAGCACAGTAACAAAAAGAAATAATTAAGTCAGGATATAAAGCCTGAGAAATACTCGGCACACTATGTATCTGCAGGCCTCTTAAGAATGTTTCTTTTGTCAAAATATCTTATTTCTATGCTTTCCACAGTAGTAAGCCTTTTAGCAAGGAGCTAGATGTCAGTGATTCTTGGTTAGGGGGCACAAAATTAACAATGACAATGCATTGCTTGCATGTGCTTTTTTCCCAAGCTGCCTTTTGATTAGTTCTTGGGAGTTTTTATGTTTTCATTTTAGCCAGTATGCTCATGATTGATCACAGACATATTGTAGTTTGTTCATCTGGCTAAGAAGACTATTTTGAACTCTGATTATTTTCATCACTAATTTACTTGTTCTTTCAGTTACAAGGATTACTGCAATTTAACATGTATAATTTTCAAGTGTACCACTTCAGTGAACAAACCACATCGTGATAAAATCCATGAGAATTCTTTTATTACCGAAAAGCGAAGATCAGCCCTTCTCATGTGATCATTTTAAATACTTTAAAAATGGAAAGAACATTCATTATTCATTAGTTAGATCTGCTGTTTGAAAAGTAGGAATTCTCCTGGTTGTTATACTTTGGAGTACCTTTGCCCTCATTCAAACAGCAGTTCTTGGCATGCTGGGAGTGATTTTCTTCTGCAGTTCTGAAATATCCAGCTTTCAGAGTTCTGCTGTTAAATGAACAGGAAACTATTGTGCTGTATGTATCATATTTCATCCCCAGAGTCAGTTCAATCCAGGAGTACGCACGTGTGGTTAACAATATAGCTTCAACTGCTTACGACACACCAAGACTCTAAAAAACCCAATCTCAGTAGTTCAAAACCTAGCTTGTGTTACCCATTACTTTCCTGATAAGACCTTTCATGAGTCATTAATCTTCATCTGGGTCAGATAAGATCCAATGTGCTACAGTATTACTAGACATGCCTCTTGCAGCCACACAGAATGACTGGTTTGTGTTGCCAAGAGAAAAAAAAAATCATGTTCTGCTGTCTGAAACACAACTCTGTGCCAAATATTTAGTTAGTCATTCATTTTTAGCCCATTTCCAGTACAGGAAAATTTTTGATACATTGTCAATTAAAACTGGATAAATTGCATAACTTTTTTTGTCTGCTGTCTAGAGACAGTAGTCTGCCATTCCATGGTGAAAATTAAGAAAGAAAACAGATAAGTATTAGAAAATGTTTTCCTTCTTTAAACTAAAGGAAGTGAAGCTTACCTTACTGAATCTCTTCTACTGAACAATTTTCACATGAAAATGAAGTTTTAAATATTTTTTTCCTCGATTTTCAGCTTGTTTTTATTAGCTATCTTCCATTGATTTTGTGATAATATGTGGGATTCCAAATAAATGTCCAAAATGTAAAATTGTTTGTTTTCTAATGAAACTCAATTCTATAAAACTTCCCTTTCATTTTGAGAGTAGAAAATGAGTACAAGCAAAAGAAACTCCTAACCTACAATGCAATTCAAGTGCTTACAATTCAAGTCTAAAATTTTCTAGGGATGCTGAGTAAATACTAGGATTATTTAGATAAAGCATACTGTGAACTTTTAAAAATGTTAGAATACCACTAAAAGTAGAGATAAAATAAAGTGACGTTTTCTGAATATTCTGGAAAAAAATATGCCTAAATAATTTAATATGTCCATTATAAATTGATGGAGTTTATTTAGAAAACATTACTGTATGACCTAATCTGAAAAGTGAACGGTCCAGTCTTCATACAAATTTTCTGAGGCCCTGTTGTAATCAAAGTATATATGGTAGCGTATTGAAGTAAAATGAACAGATTTCAAACAGCCACAGAATATATCTGTATCACAGCACTTGTCAGAGCTGCTGGAAATGATCTTTTGTCCTGTTTTCAATTTATCCATTCTCACTGTTGTTCAGACAAACAGAAGTTATCTGCATAAGGGAAGTATTTATGGATGCAGAGTTTTTAATTCTGGTCAGTTTGAACCAAAAAAAAAGCCAATTCAGAGTGATGACAAAATATTTTCTGGTTTTACTGGGAATAGGATTTCATCTGAACTATTGGAATGGCGGAACGATGTGACATTCATTTAGCTTGCAATTATTGATTGTGTATGGAAACCAGTGCATTGACTTGTACGAATTAGTACTATCCTGTGTGCATAAAATGACTGCACAGACTTGAGACTGCAAAATTACTGTTCAAGAGAGGTCTCTTTTGAAAAATTAACTTGATGAATTTATTCATTTTAGATACAAAGTTATTTTCATTAATACCATTTATTATGGAAGTTTTTCTGTAATTCTCACAAGATTTCTTTTCATGCACACATTCTACCATTCTTCTAACATAAAATGCAAAAATATTACATGACACTTTAAATAGTTTATAATGCAACCTATTTTTCTGTTTATTTCCAGAAGAGATATGCACTCTTGTAATTGCAGAAACTTTTCCTGAAGATTCAGGACTTTTCACATGCACAGCAACAAATGAACATGGTTCAGTAACAAGCAGTGCCAAACTAATTGTCTGTTCAGGTATGTGACAAAGGGAAAGAGGGATTCTTTTATCATTGTTCTTAGATACTTTACATGTGAAGTTATCAGTCTGCTTCCCTTGTAAAAATGGGCTGCTGTCAGACAGGGGTTTTGTCAGCTTCAGAGTATTCATATAAAGCAAACTGAATGTTTTTATTGGCTCGTTTCTTGGTTTAATATTTTTGTTTGTGTAAAATGCATTTGTAAAGTGTCTGCCACAAGCCTGGCAGATTTGTAAACATTAGGGTTCTGAGACTAGATGGCAGCAGAGGCAAAATGAAAGTAGATGAAATTATGCTCCCACAGGTAGCATGTGCCATTTGTGTGGAAAAAAAAAAAAAAAAAAAAAAAGAAAACCTGCCACATGCTATGTTCAATTTTGTAATATATTTGCATGCATACTGTTGTGGAATGCACTAGCACAGCTGCCATTGCAAAGGTGCCATACATCCTTCAGCACTTTTAAATGAGTTGTTCTTACATGATGCTGAGACTTCAGGAAGAGGAAATACTGCTTCAGGTGTTGTTTGCTAATTGCAGTTGGTGGCTGGATCCCTGATAAAGATTTGGAAGGATCCATAAGGTTCGTTATTCCATAAGGTCCATTATGCCTGTTGCATGGGGCAGAGTCAGAAAATGAATAGCCAAAGAGGTATCTAATTCACCATAAATTATCAACAAGAGGTCTAGAAAAATATCTGCACACACCCAAAGAGATCTCATCTTTAATGAACTGAAAATACAGCATGTATGTACCATGTACTTTGTCTATGGTTTATTGGAGAGATATTCTTTTTGATTTCTTTTATCCAACTCAGAAAGCTTTAGTCAGGAATCACTGACAAGAGAATCGAACAGTGATGATTTCCATCATTTCCCACCACTTCCTCCAGCTGAAATTAGCTCTTTTGAGCATCCTCCTAAGAAACATACAGAGACCCACCAAGCAAACAGCACTGAGCTGAAATCTGATGTGGCAGCCCTTCAACTACAGCTCAATTCAGCTGAGGAAAAAACGAATGGCATCCACCTTATTCATGGAGTTAATGGAATGATTAACAGCAAGCCAAATAGTGATAAATCCGTCCCACCTTCAGCTGTTGTGCTTTCACCCACAAAGGAGCCACCACCTGTGCTTGCCAAACCAAAGCTGTGAGTATTTTTTTGTTTGCTATTGGGTTTTTTTCCCCACAAACTTAATATTGTTTGAAAGCAAATTTTTGCCTAGAGCAGTTTAGAGTTAGACAAATAATAGACAATGACTAGTTCCTCCCACTGTGTTTCGGTAATAGCCACTATGTCACAGTCATCCAGCAGCATGGTAGCTTCCAGCTCCTCCTGTTTGCTGCCCGTGCTGTGTGCATTTGCATAGAAGCACTTCGGCTGGACTGTCAGACATGTCCCCTTTGAAGAGAAACACCCCTTAATTCCCTTAATGTGTTTCCTTGATGTTTCCCTGTTGGCCGTTATTACCCTAGTCACTATACCTGAATGTCAGAGTGGCCTGAGATTCTTTCTTAGTGTTCCTGTTTTGACACTGATTACCCATCTTTATTCTGAATGTTCCTTGGTTTATGTAGTCAACAGATATTCAGATGTATAGTGTATGTATATTTCTTACATTATGGTTATGTATAACATGTAACTCATTCTGTTGTCAGAGAGATGACAGTGGCTCTGGCTCTTGAGTAACTAAAAATTTTGAGATTAAAAGCTCAAGGAGAGGAGAAATATGTGGAAGAAAATTACCTTATATTAGTGATGATACTTTTCTTGTGCAAGAGTGATGCTGTTAAGTTATAGCTTGATTTTAGCATTGTGCAAACTCTTTTCCATCTCCTTCATGAATATCTGTAGTGTAACAAAGGAACTAAAATGCTATTTTATTTAGTTTACAGCAATAATGAGAACGAATTATTAACGATAAAAATGTGTCTAAGAGGAAGTATGAAATATGGTCTTCAAGTTTATCAAGGCCATTTGCTTAATTACATATTTTCACAGGATAATTTGCAAAATATAGAAATGCTATATTCATGTCCTGATTGCACAAAAACACCTGCTTGAGGCAGCAAGCCAGGGCTGCCATTCTGCACCCGCTACTTTTTTCTTTCTGTTGTGCTTTGTCATTCTAAGCAGTCTCTGACAACCGTAGAAGAGAGGAAGGAGTGGAAGAAGTACAAAGAGAGTGGTAGAATAACAGTATATATGATGGTGATTGCATGTATGGAAGGGAGGTTACTGAGGATGTCAACTTATAGATGATATGTAATGTGTAGTGAGCCAGGTGATCTTGTACTCAGCTCATCTGTTGCAAGACCCTTTTGTGAAGAAAAGGACCTATCATCTCCAGCGGAGACACAGAAAGTACTTTTCACTCCATGCTTTCCTTCCCAGAAGTGAGGCTGCCCTAAATAAATGAAAGAATTCTGAGTAATAGACTTCCCACTGCATAATGATCACTGCTACCTGGGCAAAATTTGTTCTGTTTTCAAATGTAGAGTCAACGTATAAACAGAAGTTAACATTGTAAGCAATTATGTGAGTGGGATGCTATTACATGAATCCTTTTGTTTGCTGATGTCCAAATTGATGACCTTGGAATCCATAGTGCAATTGCTCTTAAGTCCTGTATTGTACTTGGTGTACAATATAAATCTAATGCTTGGCCAAAGCCAGCATAAGTCAGAAATGGAAATCTTGCCTTCCCTTCAGACAAGTGTTTTGCTCCCAAGTATAGCGATAGCGTAAAAAAGGGAAGGAGGAGGAAAAGGAAAGTCTGGCTGCACAGACTTGAAATCAGCTTTCAGCACTTGCTAAAAAAATATTTACATAAAATTGGTTGAGTGGTAAAGTAGCTATCTCAACCATGAGAGTGATCCCTCTTGAAAAGAATTAATCTGTGAAGTTATATCTGTCTATGGAGTACTAGTATTTATACCGGATCTTAGGAACAAGTTCTTCAGTACAAGGGTGGTGGGACTCTGGAGTAGGCTGCCCAGGGAGGTTGTGGATGCCTCCTCCCTGAGGGTGTTCAAGGCCATGTTGGATGAGGCCTTGAGCAGCCGAGTCTAGTTGAGAGATGTCCCTGCCCATGGTAGGGAGGTTGGAGTAAATGATCTCGAGGTTCCCTTACAAAGTAAGCCATTCTATAACTGTAATGAAGCAGCAGCATGTATTAACAATGATGTAACAGCAAACATGTTTATTATAACTTTTTAAAAATTGTTTAAAGAATTAAAACATCTAAGCTAATATTATATTTGTAGAAATGTTGAACCTTCTGAATATCATCAGTGAGTTACATTATTGATGAAGACTGAATTTAAATTGCCTAAAGGGCTTTTCTTTTCAAGTTTATCATAACTCGGGAACTACTTAGAGAGTTCACAGATAAACCTGTTGAAAGCAGATTATTCAGTTGACACTGAAAGTAATCTCAAAGCATTCAGGAATGATGGACTGGTTTTGGTTTGGTGGGGGTTTTTTTAATTGTTGTTGTTATCGTTGTTGTTTTTAGTTTAACAAGGAGAGACTGAGCACATTCTTGAAGTATGAGGCACATCTGCACCTTGGCAATGCAGCTGTAGTCAACACCTATAAATAATGCTTTACCACAATTCCCTCCAATGCAAGAGTTGGCATGCTCCTGAGAGTTACTGTGGTTGTTTTCAGGCTTGACAAGTGCTTTTAAAATCCGACAAAATGCTTCATATGTGGTTACAGACACTTAAGTAATCCTTAAGCCATAGTATTAGTTGTTGCCTCCTTCTGATGCTATGAATATTTAAAACAGAGTTTAATATGATAATATACAGAATTTTCTGGGAAAAGTGTATATAGAACTAACCAGGAAAGCTGTCAATATCAGGTATTTTGCTAATATGGATTTTAGAAGACAATAAAGGTACAAAGTTAGAAGACAATGTTTCATCAATACTTGTTGCTACATGGGTTTATGTAGACAAGAGAGAAAGGGCTGTTGAACTAAGACAAAAAACTCCACATTTTTGCAATTCTGATCTCTGCAGCTGTAACCTGTTTGAGGTACTGGTGCATGCTGGACTTTTCCAGGAAATACTGGTGTGATGAACAGATGAGCTTACAGAAGTGCCCCATCTGATATTTTCAGATACTTTGCATCTCTCAATATTAGACAAATAAATGTTAGCATCTGTTTTAGTATGTAGCCAACGTGTGGAACTGATGCCTTAAACCCCTCATAATTTCCAGTCTGAATGTCTGCAAAAAAATGCAGAACAGTGTTCTGGAACTGCACATAACATGAAACAAAGTTCTTAATTTGAAACCATGGACAAGTGGCTTAGGACTACTATTATTTTTCCACATATCTGTTAAAGCAGTAACAGAAAAGGTAGTGTTCATATGGTTGCTGGGTGTACCTACCTGTGTGATTTTAACTGGCTTTGTGACAAGCCATAAGTTCATGGGTCATAAACTTGGTGCCAGAATTTCCTGACCAGAGAGCTTCAGATGGGTACTGGTTTATCCTCTTTGTGCTGGAGTGTTCTTCCTGCCTTTCATATTCATTCATATTAATGCCTTAGAATATATAGAAATCAAGTGTAGGTACTTAGTGTCCCTGAAACCTAAGGCTGCTGAAGCCCAGAGAACACCCTTGTGCAGGGCACTATGAAGGCTTCATATTTGTTCTTATGCAGAGTAACAACATGTTGGAAATGGTGAGAACACATGATGTAGAAAACATTTTTCTACTCAGTTCTACTAATGTACATGAGTGTTATTTGCTTTAGCCTCCTAATTTAGAAGAGGCTGACCACAGAAATGTTCAAACTGAAGATTAAGTGGATTTAAGTAAGCTTTTGTTTTAAGTCATTGCATCTTCTGATAAAAACTTGGATAGAAAATCATTCTTGCTGAGTTTGACACATAGAGTAGACTTCTGCTGCCATTATTTATATGAAACACAAAGTAACAGAGCCTTTCCCAACTATGGGAAAGATATTTCCCACCTTTTAAATGTGATTCAGCAATAAGTTATGACCTAGTAGGTTTTCCATATTTCTTCAAAAGCTGCTAAAAAATAAAAGCAGGTATTACTAATTACTAATGAATTAGAACTGTCAATTAGAAATATGTACAGTATATATTCAAGATTTATTTTCTACAGCAAAAATGAGGGAATTGAAAGCTTTGTTATTACAGAAATGCAAAGGTCAAAAGGAAAACATATTGCAAGAAAAATTATACCAAAATTATTTAAAGAGCAATAAATTCCATGGAGTCTGAAAATGCACATTACAAATATGTACTCTTGCAAAGAATGAGACACTAGTTAGCATCCCCTGTAATACTTTCTGATAGAAAAAAGAAAGTAATGTAAAACTGAGGTTTCCATATTTCATAAGGCTAAAACAAATTCAAAGGTATAAAGATTCTTACATTCTACTTGGAAATTAACAAGACAATCTTCATCTATATTAGAAACAATTGTGTTATCTAAGAGTCAGTGATCACAGTAAACATGTAATTGTGGATTCATGAACAAAGTTCCATCTAGATTCACTCTTCAGTTTCACTACTGTGCTCTTTCAAGGTTAATAAGGACCTTTAGATTCTTATCTTGCTCATAAAGTCTACCCACAATAAAACTTTGATCTGCATGTGCTTTCTGCTGTAGTAGAAATAACGAATGCTAGCAATTTGCTAAAAAGTTGATCTGAGTACCTGCCCACAAAGTTATTATAGTACAAGCTCTTAGCATTTTCTTCACCTGTTTTCACAAATAGTATAGGAATGGTTCATCTGTAGTGCTCTTGTTTCTATCATACTTCAGGCCCACATTTTTTAACAGGGTTAGAGATAAATCAAGGAAAACTTTTGTGAAGAATTCCATTTCAGTGGCTACTAATGAACAGGCACTTGTCTTAGGAGTAGGGTTTATAATTTGCTAATAACAAATAATAGATACAAATAAAGAAGGCTTTATGAGAGAATATACTAAAGGATTTGTCTCCATTTTATCAGGCTCTTTTCTTGCACAAAACTTGCAAATCTTAGGAAGGGATAAAAGGTGTTACAATGCCTCATGGCACAGCTGCAAACTGAATGCATTTAATTTAGTTTGAACCACATTTTTAGTTGACTTGCTTAGTGATCTGAGATAGTGGAAAACTCTGAGGTTGCTGGGAGTTGAAAGAGGAAATAGGAAGTGTTATGAAGTATGGGTAGAAAGTCACTTTTATTTTTCATGCTCTTATCTCACTGTTTTAAGGAATGATAGGAATGTTGTTTAGCTTTTACCAAAGAATATCTAGAATATATATAGAAACAATGTTTCTGAGCATTTTGTGGTATATTGGATTGATGTTTGCAGATTGGAGAGATGAAAAATTGTAGATGATAGGATATTACAGCAGCAGAGGCTGTTAAAAATGCAAGGAGATCCAGTCACTTTCATGATTCCTCATTTGGACACCCTAAGTCACATGCAAATGTGACAATAATTTCTTTCCTATTTCTCAAAATAGTCACAAATAACTTGAACGTTGAGATATTCAGTCTTCTCTTAAAGGCAGCGGGCTCAGGCAGTCAAATGTGACTTTTTTTCCAGTTCCCAAGGTGACTTTAATAAAAACCTAAGAACAGATAGTAACTTGAAATTGTAAATAAAAATAATTAATCAGGTTACTGTGCATATTCTACTCTCAGTGACTGTATTTGCCTATTTCAGACCAAGGAATAGCATGTGGCAAAATCAGTGGCAGTTACTGCTGAGAAATTTCCTTTTTACTGATGCCTGTGTTAACATAGTGTTAAAGGGTAATCAAAAATGAACTTGAAACCTTTTAAAATCTGCAGCAATAGAAGTCTGAATCTCTTTGTAACAATAGATATCAGCAAAACAACAGGTTAAAGGTAGATGAGAAATGCATTTTTTACATTTTTTTCTGTCTTCTTTTGGCACTGATGTTTTCTGACCTTTAGTAGGTGGAGACAACTGTACATCCTGCTTACATAAAAGCTAATCAGTATTTTATCAGGAAAAGTCAAACATCCTTGAATCAGTTATAAATGTGTAGCACTAATGCTCTGAGCATTGTATGCACACAGGACAACTTTCAGGTTATTAACACTGAAAGTGGTCCAGGTTATAGGATAAGTGGGGAAATGGATGAAAACAGTTCAACCACTTATTTAAGTCAGTGCATGCTAAGATTTTAGTTAAACACATACTGTACGCTTGAAAAAACCTTAGTGCCTCCAAGAGTGCTCTCTCTCTTTTTCTGCTTGTTTCCCCTGTTTGTTCATAGCTGTTTCCTCTCTTGTTCCTTTATTTCCAGCTGTTGTTCTCCAAGGTGCCAAGGGTAGGCTTTTTTTCTAAAAACCAGATAGAAACCAGAAGCTCGGCCTAAGTGCTAAGAACCTTCCTCATTTTCTGGAAGCACATCGGATATGCCCAGGGAGGTGGTGGAGTCACTGTCCGTGGAAGTGTTCAAGAAATGTGTGGATATGGCACTTCGGGACATGGTTTCATGGTCATGGTGGTCTTGGGTTGACAGTTGGATTCAATGATCTTAGAAGTCTTCTCCAACCAAAACAATTCAATGATTTTATATGGAATCATGTGGACAGTGCTACAGAATAAAGATAGCAAAGGCTGGGGAAGTGTGAGGCAGATTGTGCATTTGGGTGGTTTGTGTTTTTTTTTTTCTCTAACAAAGAGGAGCAGATCAGTATGCCAACAGTTTATGAAGCACCTCTGAACCATAAAATGCAGGAGGAAATATACCGTCCATATGCAAACAGCTTGTGGTGGTAGTCTTATGAAAATTGTGAACTAAAAGCATTCAGATGAAATATTTTGGCTTTTGACAGATTTGTGTCATTTCTTGTTTATTTCCTTCTTTCTGAAATAACTGAATGGATTTAATACATGGAAATGATCAAGCAAAACAAATCCAATTGTTCAGTTCTTCTAATAGGCCACAGTTTCCAAGAGGTTGTTAGTGTGGTTTTCTTTAGAAAAGTTTAAGGATTCTCTTGCTATCACAAGGCAAAGTTTTCAAATCAACTGATTAAATGTTTCCCTGTATGCTAATCCTTGCAGACTAATCATCATATGTACTTACTCCATATTACCTAGCTGTGAAAATGGCATGCAGCCACTCACTCCTGGTTATGTAATCTACATGTGATTTTGAAAATGTAAAAATAACATATTTTTTGCTGGGTGGAATGTAGAAAGGAGGTGAGAAAGGATATAGCTTTTGGGTTGCACTTCCTTTGTTTTCCTGTCTCCATTCAGACAAATCCTTTTCTTGGGACTGCTCACTTTGGCTGTAGCAGGTAGACACTGAAGCTTCAAAACTGAGATCGATGGTGTTCATCATTTTGAGGAAAAGAGGTTCACTACATTTTTAAAGTACCAGCAAGAGTATGCCTGTCATCTTTGTCTTCTAAGTGGCTTCCTAGAGAAAATTCTCTTCTAGTTCAGGCTAAGCGCTTTGAATTAATAGGACAAAAGATTGCACTAGCCCTTTCTTCGTCAGTCAGGTCTGTCAAGAAACAAAAAAAAAAAACCAACCCAACATACAATGCACTGTAATCCAAAATGAAGAGGTGGAAATCCTTACTCAACAAAGAGATAACATGTAAGTTGATTAATATAAGAAAACACAATTTGCCTTTTTAAATATTTGTTTGTACATGTTTTTACAGTACTTTTTATCATGTTCCTTGAGTATAAAATTGATCAAGAAATTGAAATTAAAGATGAACCAATGTCAGTTTAAGAGTCTGAAAGAGGTATTGGCAAAAGCTAGTTCTGCCAATACTCATTTTGTTTAGAAAATATGTTCAGTAGAATCAGAGTAGCAAAATACACAGGAATAAAGTTCCGGCTGACACCATGAGCTTTGAACGCCTTTGTTGTCCATGATAGGCATAAACATAACTACTTGAATGGTAACTGGAGTAAACAGGAGGTATTTTGTTTGAATGGTATTTGGAAGCTACATGACTTTGGCTTCATATCTGCAACCATCTGAGGCCTGAGTAGTAATGAATATACCATTCTTTAATTCAAAAAATACAAGAAAGGAGGTAATTTGAGTATGCATTTAACAAGAATAATTTCCAAATAGCTAATTTACTTCATAATTGTTTGTGTATGCAAACAGACAAACAAACAAACCAAAACCAACATGACTAAATTAATTACAAATTCAAGTGCTAGGTACTTTTAGACTCCCAGTACCTGCTGTTAGAGTGTCCTGTTGATTTAATAAACTTGTTGCTGGAACCTAACTTACCTTATCACAGAAACACCTAACCACCTGCAATTAGAACTGCCATTGGTGATACCCATGCATTATAGAATGCTCTGCAGAAGTAGGAACTCTTGCATGGGTAAGGAGAATTGTTGGACAGGGTGCTACAGCTTATGAAGTTTAATCATAAACTCACATAGTTACAGACCTACTTGTTTTTATTACTCTTCTGTTCCCTCCTGGCATATCACAGGGTTTTCTCATTGAAGTAATATAACCATCTGATGGTTTCTTCCAACTCTGATTACATTACCAAACTTTCTTTCTGTGTAATTTCAAGTTTTCTTTTTAATCTCAGCTTTTTCTTCCATTATCTTTTGCATTTACTTGGATTAACTCCGTTTATTTTCTGCTCCATGTAAAGAAATCTTTTTCTGGTGACAAAAATAGGAGATTGGGGCTCAGTGGCATTCATTTCTGTCCGGTTCATTGTGTGTGCTATAAAACTTTGAACAAAAAATTTCCATGTGCTAACTTTTTTGTTGTCTGAAAAAATCAGCAGGTATGCCAGGGTTTTAAGATACTAATATATCAGTTAATTAAAGATACATTCCCACTTTATGTACTCAAGCAGATGTCCAAACTAAATAGATTGGAGAAGACCTAAGAACCAGTCAAGTTCTGCAGGTCCTATTCTGTCAGCCTTATTAATGCTATCAACTGTTTCTTATTATAAGAAACATTATTGCTCTCACAAGGCAATTTACCATTTATGGATGTAAGAACAGAAAAGGTTTGTCTGGTGGAGGGAGCTGTGTTGGCTGGGTGTCTGTGAAGGCAACAGCTTGATACTTTATAGAATACTGAAAAAAGAGTATGATAGGAGTCAGAAGGGCAAACTATTTTCAAAGACCTTGTTCATGCCCTAGAAGCCTTTTCATGCTGGAAGCATGAATCTATAATTTGACTATGGAGGGAAAATTAAGTATTTGGTTCAAAACTGATAGTAGTAACAGAAACGATCCCAATGCTAAGGACAAAATACAGTCTTTACACAGAAGAGTCCAAAGACTAATATATAAAACATCTCCAGAGAATGACAAAAGGCTCACCATTTTATCAAGCAGAACAGTTGTTTACTAGAGATATTATCACCTTTCTAGCCTCTGGTAGATTTGATTACACACACACACACACACACATATATATATATATATATATATAGAGAGAGAGAGAGAGAGAGAGTGAGTTTGTGCACATGAAAAAACCCAATACTTGTGAGAACATAACATAGTTGAGATCTGTGATGTTCTAGAACTCCTGCCTATTACCTTGTGTTGGGCCTTTAGGTATCCTTGACAAATGCTGCAGTGTATTTAGTCAGAAAAAATAATTAGCATATATGAGCTAACTGAATTGAGATTTTGGTTCCAGAATCAGGTGTAGGCAATGCTCATATCATCTCACAAAGGAGCTGCATTTTTGTTTCTTTTGACTAGTTCCTTATTACTACTCACCACAGATTTATTACAGCAGATCTGTATGATGTTTGGTAATATACACTGTATAGACTCTGTTCAGTTGTCAAGAGTGTGATGCATCAACTCAGTACAACTGGGAATCTGTGCATTTGTTTTTACTCCACATCTTTACACATGATAATATGTTTGTTTCTTACATGTTCTTTGGAATGTGTCTATTTTATCTCTGTTATCTTGAGTCTGGAGTTCATCTGTACTGTATGGTCTGACAATTGAAAACAATTTTAACGGTTTTCTGCACATATTTGAAAGACACAGTTGCACAGTTTTTAGGGTCTTTTCCTTCCTTCATCCTCTCCCTTTTTTTTCTCTGTCTCTAACCATGTTGACTACTTAATGTTTTTGCTTATAGTTTCTTTTTGTTTCTGTGAACTGTTTAAGAAACATACATGGCCTGTTTTTTGAAGGGCTTTAGTAAACCATGTATAACAGTCTATCTTTGGAAGATGAACCTTTGGAATATACTGTGCACTTGAGCACTGTCTTTGGTAGCAGTCAAGTATTTTGCTGTCTGATGTTGCTTGGTACAGAGTATAGTGTTTGGTTCAGGGGTGTCTAGCAATAGGATGTGGGGCAATGGTTTTAAACTAGGGAAGAGTAGATTTATATTGGACAATAGGAAGAAGCTCTTAACTATGGGGATGGTGGAACACTGGAATAGGTTGCCCAGGGAGGTGGTGGAAGCCCCATTCCTGGAGATATTCAAGGTCAGGCTTAACGGGACACTGAGCAACCAGATCTAGTTGGGGATGTCCCTCCTTACTGCAGGAGAGTTGGACTAGATGACCTCTAGAGGTCTCTTCCAACCCAGTGCATGTTGTGATTCTGATTCTAAACAGAAGTATAAAAATGTTAGAAACATATCAGAATGTTCAAGTGACCTGTGCAGTATTTAAAGCTTCTCACTGATTACAGAAGGGTGTTTTCTCATATGTAATTTTATATTTATTCTGTGTGTCAAAGACTGGCCTGGAATCTGGAAGAAAATTAGAATGTCATATATGAGCAGTATGCATGCTGAACGTTAAGGGATAGTGATCTTTTGGTAATTTATCTGAGTTGGTCTCATGCACTTTTATAAAGTACCTTACCAGTGAATGAATTGTGCAAGTCCTTGGGTATTTTTTACCCTTCCCTATCTGCCCTTGTTTCCTTTTTGTATTTCCAACTGTAGCTGAATTCTTAAATGAAGGATGTATTTGGGCTTTATTTGTCTTGGCAAGTACAGTCCGATGATTGTGGGTTTATGTTGTGAGTTGTGTGTGGTTTTTTTTTAATTTGGAAGAGAGTGAGAGGAGCAAACTTTGCTAAGCTTAAAACATCTGGAGTTCTAATGAGGATCTGCATTCAGAGTACTTGAATGCAACCCCTTCTAGTTCAGCATTAATACAAATTGGGTAAGAAAATCTACTGTCTCTGCAGAATCTTCTCAGATATTCAAGAGCAACAATAGCTATGTCAGTGATGATCTAGCCAAAGAATGCAACTCTGAGGTTCAGTAGCAGTGTTTCTCCCTGGTAGCTGAATAAATTAGAGCATCAACAGCATAGGCAGTTCCAAAAGGCAAAGTGGAATGGCATGGATTGCTGCTGTTGTAGTTTAGGGAAAGCTTAACAAATGTCAGGTAACACTTACTTTGAGAGAGTGACTTACTGCAACACTGACAGAGAGAAAGATCAACAAGCAGCAGCAATTTCATTGCAATAGTTTGTTTCTGGTTTTACCTGTGGGATGGAGGTATTTTTATGTTTCACCTTTCTGAATTCAGTAGTAACAATTTCTTCTGTGGCACTTTTCAGAAAAATATTCTTTAATCAAATATTGCATATTAGAAACCTAAATACTGAAATTATTGGAAAAGTCTGGTTTTCTTTTCTGACAACTAATTGCTCCAAACATGTGTATTAATTACATCCTTAAAATTCAGTACATTTTCCTAACTGCTTACAGGATATATTTGTCATTGGAGATTACATGGAAGTGAGAAATCCTCTGAAGTGGACTCAATTTATCTTCTTTTATCATTATTAGTTTCTGTGGTATTTCAAATACTTAGGGAAATTGTTGTCATACTGGCTTAGACATTCTTGGGTTGATGAATTTGCTTAGAATTTTGAGTTGGATACATTTCAACTTCAGTTTACTTTTATAATCCTCACTGGGAATTAAACTCTTCATCCCTAGAATAAAATAGGATAAAGAGTGTTTTCTAACAGAAACAGAGTTTACTTAACTCTCAACACAGTCTAAAAAGGACTTTAGTGACATTTGCAGACTGTTACCTAGTAAATGCTTGTCTGAGTGAAACTGCCCACTCAGTCCCTGAAGTCAAAACTGGGTGCCTTCAACTACCGTTAAAACACATAAACAGAGTGCTGGTTATCAGCAAAACCTTTTAAATGTGTAGTATAAAATACTCAGTAAGTATAAATATCATATCAGCATCCATAGCCATTGGGATCATGTAATAAGCCTCATCTTGGTTTTATTAGTCAACCACAAGATTTTGACAATGTGCCACAGCAGAGGACTATGTTCTGCATGCAAAACACTTGCCTCAAAACAGAATATTCACAAGGGAAATAAAAAAAAAACCCTTACAGATTTCCAGAAATGCAGAGTTTCATATCCTGACACTTGCTATAGTATAGGTAAATAAGAACTTCTTTTGTTTTTTCTTTTTTAATCCTAGTGCATATGTTTGTGTGGATGAGAGACTTAAGAGAGAGACTTAAGCATCTGGAGTTCTGATGCTCATATGTGTACTTTTTGCTCTGTTTAATTTAGTTTTCCTACATGAATATTTGTCCCTGATATTAGAAACACAAAAGACATGGGAACTTGACTTTGTCATTAATTCACAAGATTTCATAATTGACTGTAGTTGTAGTAATGTGTTTTATGGGAGAAAGCTACGGCCATGATATTTTTAATTTTAGATTGTCCAAATAATTTATAATTTTATACATCACAAACTGCTACAGACACTTCTGACAATATTACCAGGATGAGGAAAATCTGAGGTAAAAAGCCCTTCTTTTCTTGGCAAGTCTATAAACTGATATAACAGCTTACTAGAGATACTGGTGAATTATCGGTTAATTAAGGTGTCCCACAGTATTATCATGTCTAAGGTAAATAATGAAACATGGAATCATTAGAATTTAAATAAGAAAAAAAATATGTAAAAGCGATAGATATTCCAGAATGTTGCAGGGCTATATACCCTGTTGCATGTTCAAGTTTCCACGTTGTTTGCAACCAGCAGAATCTGGCAGCAGATTCCATGTTTTCTAAGAATCCTCTTACAATGGGGCTATTGACATGTCATTTAAGGTTCTCTGCCATAAGCTTTGTAGAGTAGACAGTTGTTAAGAAATTTGGGACCATTGTAAATGAGTTTTATCCTTAAAGCAACCTAATTTCTGATATATTGGCATACAAATGGTTCTACACCAGGATGAGTTCATGAGAAAAACTCATCTGTGGATTTCAGAAGAGCATTTCAGTTTAACCTGAGCAGGGGATAGAAATTACTCAACATGGGGTAATTTTCAGTGCTGACTGGTTAAAAAAGTATTTTAAATAAACTTACCAGTTCCCTGTTAGTATTAAAAAGACAATATTGAAGAAGGTTCTAAATTGCTTTGCCATGTACTTTTCTACTGCCAGGAAGTGTGTTAATACTAGCAAATTAGTTACATAAAAGTAAGGCAGAATTAACCATCTTCATTTGAGGTATCTAGATGCTTTTCGTAAATTTGCTGAACTGGAATTCAGAAGAATTGAAATTTTGGATTTAAGAAATGCTTTTGAAAATGAGAACAGGAACTTAAAACACCTACATGTCAGTATTTTCTTTACTTGGTTACTGCCTGTAAAATCTCCTATAAATGTTTTGGGATATGAAGTATAGTCCATCAAAATTAGCCAAAGGACAAAGAAAAGATGGTTTGGTAGGTTTGGGGGTTGGTTTTGTTTTGTTTTTTAAAAAAGTTAAGCTAAATATATGAGTGGATGCTCTTCCCAGACTTTGATGTAGCCAGCTCTTTATATGAGGTTTGTTCTGCCAGTTCTGAGCAGGAAAGAGTATGCACATCAAATCCTTTTCCAAACAAGCCTCTCTGATTTCTGCCAGCGCACCAGCCTTACTAAAGCAAGGCAGCATTAACCCTTATTTAAGAAAAAAATATAGCACTATATAACTTAAAATAAAGATACTGTAGCTCACTGGAACAATGCTTCTAACAGTAGAAACATGTTAAGGCAATTAAACAATGCCATTGTTTCCAAATGAGATAGGGCTATTTTGGAACAAACTTAAAAGTTACTCAAAAAACGTCAACAACAAAAAAAAAAAAGTTGTCAGTTTCATGAGACATCATTTAAATTTCCTGAAAAAACATTGAAAAAGTCAGTTAACAATGACATTTCATAGCTGACAAAACCTCAAACTTATTGGTAAAATATGAGGTAGGCAAATGTGTTTCTTTGTATTCTTTTACTGCTACCATACACTTAATACTGGTATAAGTAATGGAATAAGCAGTAAAACTGCTTATTTACCACTCCATAATAAATTTCAATATAGTATGCTATATGTCCTATTTTTATAGCAAACTCAATTCAAAACAAAATAACACCTTTGAAAAATAAAATCTGATCCTCCTAAAAGGGCATGTACATACTGAGAACCATGGATGAAACACAGAATCAGAATGCTAGGGGCTGGAAGGGACCTCAAAAGGTCATCTAGTAGAGTAGGTCACTCAGGAATACATTCAGGCAGGTTTTGAGTGTCTCCAGAGAAGGATACTCCATAACCTCTCTGGGCAGCCTGTTCCAGTGCTCTGTCACCCTCACAGTGAAAAAGTTTTTCCTTATGTTTACATGGAACCTCCTATTCTCCAGCATGCACCCATTGCCCCTTGACCTATCATTAGACACCACTGAGAAAAGTCTGGCTCCATTCTCCTGACACTTGCCCTTTACTTATTTACAAACATTAATGAGGTCACCCCTCAGTCTCCTCCTGGCTAAAGACACTCAGCTCCCTCAGCCTTTCCCCATAAGGGAGATTTTCCACTTCCTTAATCATCTTTGTGGCCACATCTAAATCCCAGTATATACTCAAACAACGAAATGCGAGCTCTGGACTGCCAGGCTAGATCAGGCAATATTCAGAATGAGACAGTTAGAATTAATGCTTGTGACAACCATATTCTGCAAAGCTTTACAGATAGAAGTTAAAAAAACCCTAACAGTTAAGTGCTAGTAAGATCTTAGTGTCTTATGAAACCAACAACTGGAGTTTTGAACAATATAAACATAAGTTGCTAAAGGAAGTATTAAGGATGGGACATGGCTGTTTGTATTCAAGTTGTTGTGTACCACTTGTACATTCCATGGAATGTTTCAGAAAAACATTAGGGAACTACATCAACTTTTTGCCAATGGAAAATGCAGTACAGCATTATTTAAGGACAAAACAACATTCTGAAGAGTCCATATTTCAGACAGTAAATTTATCAGCTTTTTATGCTGGCTGTTGGTTGTTGACCTTGCTAAAAGTACGTAGGAAATTTGTTGAGTTTTCTATACCCATTTGTTCTTGCTTGTATGCAAATATACTTTTAAGCATTGTAAAAGGTTTGAATTATTGCCTATATACCCCCTAATATACTCTGTAAAGCAGGATCTATTTTTAGATATGGTCAAAGGATTTGTCATGAGCTGTCAGAAACCAGCTGGTTTATAGCCTACTTTTAAAATTTGTTTTAGAAAGAAGATTATTCACTTAAACTTCAGGAAAAGTGAGAGAGAGAGAAATATTCTCTCTAAAATTATGAAGAAGCATTATAAACCTACAAAACTGAGTTTTCTACTTCTGACATAAAAGCAAAAACAATTCTGAGAAGACAAAGGGCGTTTTGTAAGCTTTGTTTTACTATTCAGTGTCAAACTTTGCAAATATCCAAAACAAAAAGCGTTCCTATCTCCATTTTCATTTGTAATAAATTGATTCCAATTTGATTTGGCTGTACTAGTATATCCACTGAATACCCTGTGTGTATGTTAATTCTTGGAAACAATTTTTAAACTCCAGTAATATTGTAGCTTATTTTAGCAAAAAAAATCAAATTAATTCTGCCGTTGTTTGATACCATTAAATCCAATCCTTTTGGTGCTTTTTTTTCCCTTTGTGGTTTGGTTTTGTGGGGTTTTGTTGTTTTGTTAGGGTTGGGGGGAGGTTGTTGGAAAGAGGCAGACTTTTATAAGACCCTTTGAAATTATTTATGTTAACATGAAAGTAAGGAGAAGTGGTTTTTTTCAGATACTAATATCTTAATAATTTCACATCTACTGAATATCTGCTGACCATATTAATTATTTCTGTATGTTCATGAAAGTTATTGTGTTATGTTCCTTACTAGTCCTCAGGGTAATAATATTACACACATCTTCCATAATGCAGAAAGAATAGGGTTATCGAGTCCTGTATTTTACAAACAAGAATTAAGCTGGCTACATCTATGGTTATGATAACTGGTATGTAAATATGCATGTGTGTGTATGGATTCCTACAGTAATCCTTGTAAAAGATTTATTCACTTAAAAGTATTTTCTAGTACTCAAGAGGAAACTTCAATCCTACCAGGTTAGAACTGATGTATGATAGGCATGTGATATGCTGAATGTGAATTCAGTTTCAATTTTGTGGGCTTTAGCTGCTATTTGGGTTTGTTAGGTATTTTATTGTTGTTGCCCTTGGTTTTCCTTATTTGACAGCTGTGATGAATATGCATTCCTGAATCTGGATCCAGTTTTATTAATGGATAGAGAGAGCATGCTGCTACTTCAAGAGTATTAGGATCTTGTGAGCTTCTAATTCTTCACAGATGCAAAATTAGCACATGCTGCTTTCTCTAGGCTTTGATGTCCAAGCGCTGTATTTACAACTACCTTAATCAATTTACAGTCTTCTGGAAGCAAACCTGAACAATTCTCTCTCTCTCCAATAGGGTATACACAGTGTCAATTTGGCTATACAGTCGATGGATCAGGAGACCTATTAAGCTAAAGCCCAGACAGAATTTTTCCATTAAGACACCAAAAATGGCTACATATTTTTCTCCTTTCCTGCTATGCAGGAAAACAGATTGAGAGACTGTTAGTTGCCAGATTAACTGCATCAGTTAGTTCCATCCTGTATGTAGGAAGAAACTCAAACATCATTCAGAAGTCTGACACTTCTTTTGACACTTTACACGAGGTTTTTGCAGCTTACTTCATCTGACCAATTAAACTTTGTCATTTGTTTATCTTCAGCATGTCTTGAGTGTAAGTCTCACTTATGAGGCTGGTTTCACACGGTCATTTAGAGGTCAGTCTGCAGTCTTCACACAATCTGTTAGAAGTCAGTTTGTAGTCATCTAATCTAAGCTTGCTGAACTGGAGTCAACTTTTTTTTTTTAAAAAATAAACATCATTTATGACAAAATAAGGCTGCAAAAGCAGCACAGAAATTCTAAGACTGTGATAGTTCATTTGCAGTTTCTGCAGTGAATCTACATTATGTTGAGGGCTCTGGTGGTGCTCAGCTGCAAGATCACTCTTATATGCAATATTGTTAAATAAAAAAATCTATAACTCTAGATGAAAATTATGTTTTATAAACTCTGGTTTTACCGAACTGCCAAAAGATATTTTAGGTAAAGAAAAGCTGTCCATTCAATACTGGTTTCTTCGGCTTGGTCAGTTTGAGACATTCTGCCAAAGCAAGGCAGCTTACTGCAAATCACTGCAAATATGCTCTGGAAAGGAAAGAAAAGAGTAGTTGTTTCTTGACCAATTAATTATACACTTGCAGTTACTATTTTTAGTGGGCGGTTGTAATAACCCAATGACCCACAAATACCCCATGGAAAGCTCAGAATTGTATTCTGTTTTAAGAATGTTTTTACTGAAAACTGTACAGCTTTGTTCTTTCATATAATTGTTAATGCGACGAACCATTTCAGAGCCAGATATCCTTATCATAGAAAGGAGGTGCTTTTAAACTGGTTGTAGTAAACAAATTTTTTTAGACAACTGAGAGCCTGAAAGGTTTCCAGCCTTCTGTAGCTTATATTGCTTTTGTTTTTTCACAGGCTTTTTATGAATTCGCAGTAGTAGATATTAGTGATAGACACTTCAGGAGACCTTGTGCTTTGGCCTGCTTTCAACACATCAGTACTGAAAGATGTGAGAGAATTAGTTTACGCTGTGGTTTCATGTATGCAGTCTCAAAAAGTGTATGTCAAAGCTGCTGTCACCCTGTTCTGGTCTCCCCTTGGACAGCCTAGCTCCATGGCACTTCTCTCGGAGCAGATGAAGAATCAGCCCAGGATGCCATGCCAGGTGAACAGCAGTAAATGCAATAGATGCCTGCATAAGTGCTTGTGTTGGCACTAGCTGGGGAACAATAGGCAATATGATGTGAAGCTATGGCTTCAGAACTCCTGCTCTCTTGGTTACTGTGACCTCCTGCTCAATAACTCTACTAAGAGAAAGGTTTCGTTGCTCTTCATGTTTTGGTTTGGGGGGTTTTGTTTGTTTTTTTGCTTTTGTTTGTTTTGGCTTTTTTCTTCACAACAGCACAGTATAAACAGGTTTTAATTTAAGAGAAAGGACTTTTGGCACAAGATCTTTATCCATAAGTATATTTGCTCCTTCTATTGTTTTTTATTTCTCATTATGTATTTACAGTCCCTTGAGGTCTGGTAACTAAAAATACAAAGCTGCTATAATGAGTAGCCTAGAAAAATCAGACTCCAAGGAAACACCTGCAATTGATTTGTCCTTCTAGTGAGTTTCATGCATGCTTCAGAAAAACATGAGGGAATGTTCAGCCATTTGGAAAGGAGAGATGTACAAACTTCCATAGGGACTGAGTTGTGTAACAGCACTGCTCCTTCCCATTTATTTTGTGGTCCTGTATTGTTCCACTTCCTGCCCATCCCCAGGTCCTGTCCCACTCCCCTCCGTTCTTATCCTTCCAAACACAGCAACCTCTCTCCAAATTCCTTCCATTTTTCCACTGTTTACTCAAAGCCAGAGAAACACCCTCACTACAAAAATTGGCAAATGCAGGCCTCGTTCAGGATTAGTTCCTTTCCTTCTGTTGTACAGTGATAGTGCTATTGGGAATCTTGCCTTGTGTACTTTTAGTATCAAAATGTCTCTAATGCAGCTGTGAATTTTGCTTCACAAGTCAACTAGTAAGTGATTTGCAGAAGAATAAAAAATAAATTGTGTCTCTGAGGTGATAAATAAATAATTATTATTTCAGAGAAATATGTTTTATGCCGCCTGAGAGTCTAATTCCACAATTGTATTAGCAGAAAAGAGGCAGAAGACTTTAGCAATGGTGACTAAAGGGATGAAGGAGTGACTGAATAGGAGGGAGGGAAAACAAATTCATAAAGTTATTGATCAAAAATGTTTCTGTTCAACTTAAAGTTTCCATTCTGTGTTCCCAGCTGCATGTCCAAATCTCTCACGCTATGCCAAGACCAATTATGTGTCTGACACACAAAGACCTCTTTACAATGTAATGAAAATGTTATCAACAATGAACATGATGCATAATAATATTTCATATAGAATTATGGTGATTTTAGGGCCATAGAAGTACTTCACAAAATTTGTCACTTTTTTCAATTAAGGTGAATCAATCTTTTATAAGGCATAAGACTGCAAGGCAAAAATGACACCTAACAGTACAAACTGAGGTAAAATAGTGCAAGTAGTTAAAAAATGGCAAAGGTTACTTTGTCCAGAAATTGATCATTTGTATTTTACAAACACTTGCAGATTTTTTTTTTCCCTACAACTTCTCTTTGAAGTTCAGTATTTTCACAGAATTAGAGAAAAGTAAACTAAATCAGATAAAAATAAGAATGCAGTCATCCCAGGTCTTGATCAAAAGCCTGGTGCGTGTGCAAAAATTACTGGATTTTTTGGTTTGTGTTGTTTTATTTTGTTGGGGGTGGGGTAGGGGTGTGCGTGTGTGTGTGTGTGTGTGTTTGGTTTTGTTAGTTGTCAAAAATCCACCACTAAGAGATTTTATTATTTTAATGTTAGAAACCAGTATGCAATAACCTGAGCTTTTGAGCCTAGTGTCTGAAAATGGATTCATATCTGCTTTTTTCTGGTCATAGCTCTGGTTTGGGAAATAAAGTACCTTTTTTTTTTTTTTAAAAAAGGTATATGTGCAATTGGATGTAGTGTTTATATTAGCACTTAGTCTAAACAGAAGCATCCATAAAAGTGGTTGTGGGGTATCTATATATATCTATATCTGTATATTTGTGGGTGGCTGCAGCATGGACCCATGTGCATGGATACAAACTGTATACTGCAGCTGGGTTTTCTCGTTTTAAAGATCTGAGCATAAAATTGTTTGTTTACACAAAATGAAAAAGTACAACTCTGAATATGCTTCCACAATGGCTTTCTCTTACTGAAGTGGCAATGTGTAAAAGGATTTCCTGGGCAGATGAAAAACACTGGGTGATCCAAACAGAACAATTGAGTATTTCAAAATGAATTATACTAACTTGCTGAACCAGACTCTTCTCCCTGTGGGTATGTGTCTGTTTGCATATATTTATCAGTCTGCTTGGAAACAAAATGAGGAACAGTCATGCATTGCCTTTTAAAGAAGAGTCTGAATGGACTTTTTTTTTTTTAATTGTCTTAGGAAAAAAAGCATCCTAGGGAAGATTACAGCCTCTTACTGTAAACTAGAATGAGGCTCTAAAGTCTCTCTTTCCCATGATTTTCACACAACATCAGCTCTTACTTCATCTTTCCTTTAGATAATTCTAAGCTCTGGTTTAACAGTGAAGCGTGCTATAATTCCCTCTCTCCTAGTTTAACCTCCCCAAGGGAGGTAATTCAGGAAGCCCATACTTGTAATTTCTTGATTGTCAGATTGTTTTACTTTTATTCTTACTCATGACCACCCATGAAGAACTTTAAGCTTCATCTTATTGCTATGATTTTAACGAGTTCAGTTGCTTTGAGAATTAAAACATTCTTAAAATAATGGATCACTCACTACATGTAATATTTTAATATCTGAGTTTCACGAAAAGAATTACTGGTTTGTTAAAGTCATGACCTCGTGGCATCAACATTAGGTTACGTCTGTTTTTAACAGTGGTGCTTTGCAGAGGGCAGGTCCATCTAGCAAGCACCACACAGAGCAATTACAGCTATTGACATACTGGAATTCTTTTCCTTTGTGAAAAGCTCTTTGTCCAGCAAATTTTGTTCCAGCAACTGACATAAAGCAAAAGCTAACCAGTCACAGTGAAAGAGGCACCTTGCAAAGAAGTATGAGATATTCACACTGCTTAATGCACACAAAGGGAACTACATTAAGAGGCCAGTTGTGCATCATCTCCTATGTGGTTTTTAAGAGGAAGAACTCTTAAAAGGGTTGTTACAGATTATTGGTCTGCAGAACTCAGGAGCTTCAACAAACCACATTATGATTTTAGCTAATGAGAAGAATCAGGATGCACTATCCACTCTTCTCGAATTTTATTTCCGCACCACAGAAGCCTGACTTCCATGGGATTTCATGTTGGGTTTTATTTTGTTTTGCTTTTATGTCCTTCCAAAGTCAATGCTATTGGTAATTTGCTGATTTCTAAGCTAGGTTGCTTATAGCTCCCACTCTTGGAACTCTGAACTGAAACCCTAAATAGCTTAGCATATCTTACATCTCTCCTTCAAACAGCAATCATGTCAAAAGCCAAAAATATTGCTAAAAATAATTAAATTGTTGTCCACATTTTCCATAAAGTGAAAATGTCATACTGTTCTTTCAAGAGAATATTCAGGATCTAGGAACAGACCCTCTTCATTTGAACCTCCTTTTCTTTTTGTGAAATGTGTGTTAAGCAACTAGAATATCAGTTCCACTGGTTTTGCTTATTTATGCTTCCTTTCTAATTAATCTGACATAACCCACAGGATCACAGGATGTTGAGGGTTGGAAAGGACCTCTGGAGATCTTCAGGTCCAACTCCTGCCAGAGCAGAACCATGTAATCTAGCTCAGGTCACACAGGAATGCATCAAGATGAGGCTTGAAAGTCTTCAGAGAAGGAGACTCCACAACCTCTCTGGGGAGCCTGTTCCAGTGCTCTGTCACTCTTACAGTAAAGTTGTTCTTCCTCATGTTGAGGTGGAACTTCTGTGCTGTAGTTTACATCTATTACCCCTTGTCCTATCACAGAGCACAAGTGAGAAGAGGCTGTCCCTTCCTTCTTGACACCCAGCTCTCATATATTGATATACATTTATTAGATGCCCTCTCAGTCTTCTCCTCTCCAGACTAAAAAGCCACAGGTCTCTGAGCCTTTCCTCCTACAGTAGGTGCTCCAATTCCTTAATCATCCTTGTAGCCCTTTGTTGGATTCTCTCAAGTAGATCCCTGGCACTCTTGAACTGGGTGGCCCAGAACTGGATGCAATATTCCAGGCGAGGCCTCACCGGGGCAGAGTAGAGGGGGAGGAGAACCTCCCTCATTCTGCTGGACACACTCCTCTTAATGCACCCCAGGATACCGTTGGCCTTCTTGGCCACAAGGGCACATTGCTGTCCCATGGATAACTTGTTGTCCACCAGGACTCCCAGGTCCTTCTCCACAGGACTGCTCTCTAGCAGATCACCTCCCAACCTATACTGGTGCAATTTATTATTCTTTCCCAGCTGCAGTACTCTGCACTCTAACATTGTTGAACCTCACTAGGTTCCTCTCTGCCCAGCTCTCAGTCTGTTCAGGTCTCGCTGTATGGCCATGCAGTCTTCAGGTGTATCAGCCAGTTTTGCATTGTCAGCAAACTTGCTGAGAACACACTGTCCCATCATCAATACCATTGATAAAGATGTTGAACAGGACTGGACCCAGCACTGATCCCTGGGGGACTCCAATATTTACAGGTCTCCAGCTGGACTTGGCAACACTGATCACCACTCTTTGCACACCAGTTCCTAATGCATCTCACTGTGTGTTCTTCTATCCCACACTTCCTGAGCTTACTCACAAGGATGTTATGGGAGACCAGCTTCAAAATGAAGCTGCTGCTGATCTAGATTTATTGCGAGTGTCTGTTTATATTTTTCAAAGCATAAAGATTTAAAGCAAGGCTGCTTGCTTTCTGTGGCTATTAAAATATATTGGCAGGACTTTGCAAGTCTTGGGAAGAATCTGACCAATCTGTACCAACTTATTTTCAGTGAAAGCACTTTCACCCACTGTCTAGATTATAAAAGCTGGTCAAAAATTTTAGTAAGGAATAATGCCAAACTACTAATTGCCAAAATTGGGTAACTGGGGAATAACACAGGTTTTAAAACCTTCACAGTTTGTTTTAGTAACACTTTACAAACTAATCTGAGAATTTATTTTACACAGAAATTGTAGATTTTTATTACAAATGGCAGTTGTAACTCTAACATTCCATGGTGATTTTCATCTCTGTGCTTTGGCCATTCATTTACAGGGCCACAGCAATCTCACTACTACAATCTGTGTAGCATTTGATTTATTTTCATATACTTCCCTTGTGTTACATCACATCAATCTGTGTTCTGGACCAAGTATGAAGCAATATCCCTGAAATTCATTTGTGGTCAGAATTACTCTCATGAACTGGCCCAGCATCATAGTTTAGTCTTAGTATATCCTGAAGGGTTCTTTGCCAAGTACTTGGAAAGGCTTGGGGAAGATCTTGAAAGTCTTTCAAGATAACTTCCCTTCCCCTCCTCCCTTGCAGTGAGACACAGCCCATGTCATGGAGGTTTAGCCAGACAGACTGCCTCACAGATCTCTTGGTCCTGTGACTCAAAGCTGAGATAATTGTGATTTAAATGTAAGGCTGTTGCACACAAAGGAGTAGTTGCATGGTCGAGTGACATTTTTTGAGTTGAGATGAGCACTTTCAAAAGCAACTGTATTTTTTAATTCATTACTGTGTTCAGTAAGGGTGGATTATAGACACAAGAGGCTGAATAGTGACAATTTCCAGATGGGGCCTCCTGTTGCCTTATGCAGCTGACATTTCCAGACATTACAGTGGGACTGCAGGACAGAGGTGGTGGTGGTGGGCAGGTGGAATGACAAGTATGTATGTTGGGATGTTTCTCTGCCAGTATTAGTGATGCACTCCCAAAGTGAAGGTCATTGCCAGTGAGTGCAGTTTCTTCAAGTAAGTGGAGCAGTGCAAATTACTACTCCCTTCAGCACCAGAAATGCAGAAACCAAGCTCTTATGCCAAGTAAAAATTTACTTCTCATCCTTGGACTGCTAGTGAGGGGATCAAAGAAGGAATGAGACTTTAGTGCTGCTCTCACTCCTAAATTCCACCAATGTCTTGTAGAAACGAAACCCAAAAAAGTAATTATTTGATAGTCTCATAGCCCATTTCTGTCTCACAAGCATTATATATGAGCCATTGTAATCTTGATGTGCTCTGTTGTTTTCACAAGTTCCAAATTCTCACCACCAGCAACATTCATGTATCTGAGAAAGGTTATTGACCTCTCTGATTTTGATTCATTAATTCAATACGTGATTAGTAAATTCTAGTAAACCATTCTACACCTTTAATAAAAGACTTCTAAATGTTACTCTTTTTACAGGGTATTTTAGAAAATGAGTTGTTGAAATGCAAACCTATATGAGATCTTCCTGACTGTCCTGTGCAGTGATACAGAATGAAGCTTTCTTGTAAGAATGGCTCACTAGCAATACTTCCTGGTAACATTTATTGTGTTGACTCTAACATGACTCCCTACGGAATGAAAATGTTGACGTTGATTGTGGTGGGTTGAAATTCCCACACCACCACCACCAACAGTAATGAGTGTCTCGAAAGGTTTCCAGGAATTCTTTAAAACTTTGCACAATACAAGAAATCATACCTGAAAATTTAACCAAAATACATTTTAGAAGAAAAGCAATGAGGAAAGAAGTATCTTAGAATTTCCTTTTGTTTTGGGCAGTTGTTGTCTGCCTAATGCATGGATGTCATGCACATGTTACATTATTACGTGAAGAATTTCTTGACAGGTAACATGATTTACTTGATCAGAAATATTATGTCAGACATTCAGAGTAGCATAATCTATTTTCTGTAGTATGGGTATGTCTAACTTCACTTCTTAAACATGATTGTTTTGTAAAGCAATTTCATGCTTTGAGAATATTTTTCCAAGTTACACCATCAGTACAGGTCAGCAGAATTCTTTCTTTGCATTTCCAGATGCTCTGTAATAAAATTCATCTGTATTTTATCTATATTTGTATTGATTTTTTCAGCTCTGCTAGCTTATGTCTGTCCTTTGCCTTACTAACCCTGAAGTCAACCAAAGTGGTGGGCATACAGCCAATTTCAGATGGCATTTCGTTAGTCTACTCCCTTTTAAAGTAGTTTAGGAAATGTAGGTCAAATATTTCTGTTATTTGACAAGCCTGTTTAACATTTCCAATTTCACCCCCTTTACTCTTCAAGATGTTTCAGTTCTAGAGAAAGGCAGCTGAAATGTAGCTCCCCTTTAGTTACTTCATTGTGGTTTGTTTTTTTTTCAAAATGTCTCCTTTTGTTTGTCCAGATACAGATGTATTTATTTTTCCTAAACCTGGGTTTATATATTTTTTTTAATTTGTACTACTGGGCATTTGTCTTTTAAGACATAGTTATAGAACTCTGGCACACAGACTAAACTCATAATTACTTTAAAGGGAATTAGGGTGTGCAAGGAATGTAAGATCAGCTGTTTGGAAAATGGTCCAGTGGAGCTGCTGCTTTCCTGCACCCCCACACCCTCACAATGAGTATTTATCTTAAACCATTTCCATGGCTTTTGGAAACTTGTTTCACTTCTCAGATAATGTGTTCCATTAACCTTTTTTTGCCTGAAGCCAGTTGGTTCCTTAAGGGCTTTGTTAAAGTGTAGGTTGCTTTTTTAATATAGTTTGCTTGGGTTTGTGTTTTGGTGGGTTTGGGGTTTTGGTTTGGTTTGTGGATTGTTGTGGTGTTGTTGTTGGGTTGGGTTTTCTTTGAGGGGGGAGGGAAGTATTTGTGTTTTGCTTTGCTTTGCTTTGCTTTATTTTCTTTTGCCAGTTCTCTCTCTGAAATTATTCAGCTTTGATTTTGTGGCTATTGTGATATTGGGTTTTGGTGGCTTTTAGTCTCTCATATCAGTGACTAGAATCCAGCTCTTTATTTCCAAAGTCCAGACCAGTATTGATATACTGGTTTATTGCAGACTGTATGGGATGCTGTCCAGGCAATAGGATAAGAAAGTACATTCAGTGATCAGACTTATCAGGCTTATTTTATTTTTTGAGAATCGCATCCCAGACCATGTATCAAACCATACATTTTTCTGGTAGTATTATCTAAGCATGTTTTTTTCATAGGTTACTGTGACATTAAAAACCCAACACTGTATTACTTTTTACATATAGGTGAGATTGTTTCCTCACTTCACTTTGTGCTGTGTGCTCTGAAACATGAACTTCAGTAAAGGAAGGTATCCAGTATTTCTTAGAAGAACAAGCCAGGAAATAGGGATGGAAATAAATCAGTCCAATGGGCACAGTTTTTGAAGGTACTGATACAAATGTCATTACCTAGTTGATTGTATCCAAAGAATTGTATCTCCTTCTCTAGGGTGAGCTGAGGGTGACAAAAGACAGAAGATTTCAGGAAAAGAAAGTAAATTAGGATAATAGTGAGGCACTGACTTGTGTGTGTACCAGTGGGATAACAGGAGGTTTCATGTGGCAAATGGCATGGTTACCAGCCTCTGGACTTATTTTTCATTGAAAAAATAAGACTCATTGTGCTGTGGTTTGTTTTCTGTTTCTGGAGTTGTTTAAACATGTTTCTTACATGTTTACAAGTACCATACTCTGTAAGTAGTGTGACATAAATCACATTTTATTTTGAAGAAGCACATGCATATTGGGACAAACTTTTAAATTAGTCACAGGTGGCACCTGTTGTAATCTGAGTAGCAGAAATTTCCTTCGCTAGTTCTACTACCTCTGGAAATGTTAAAGGCCTCAGGAGCTCCTCCCTTAGGGATATGCCTTATGGGATCCTGAGAGAAGACACTGGTACAGCTAGTCAAGTGGCCATGGTAGAGACATCTCCTGGTAGAAATCTGTCAGTGTTTGAGTATAGCTTATTCTAAATTGATTACAGTTGTCTCATTATTTTTTGAGATACTGATTTGCTCTTTAAAACTGGTTCTTCAAAAATTAATTGAGGAAATTCAGCCTCATATGTCATCCAAATTTTAGCTTTGTTACATATGTTCAGTTATATTACAGCAGCATTCCCCACTAATTTCCCTCTAATAAAGATGACGTACTCAGTGAAGATCTAAAATATGCTTCTTGCATTATAAATGAAATGTAAAAACAATATATACAATTATTATACCACTTTCTATACCATAGTTCAGTTGACATCATTTTACCAGTCAAAATAAATTTTTCACATTCTTTGTATGACAGACATAATTTTTTTCTTTAGTACTTTCCCAGGTAACCACATGTATTCATCTTCTCTTCATACATGGATTAGATTCCAAATGTGGCATTGTTGCTCCTTGAAATCTAGGAGCTACTTGGGGCAAACCTGAATATCAATTGTTTCTTGCTGAAGGGTGGTGAACAATTCCTGGGACTGAAATATGAGCTTTTTCATATTCTTCACAACAGCACTTCCATGCAGCTCGTGGCTAGGTGCAAACTGAAGAAGTGCAAACTGCTGCCACCGTAATTTTTCTTCTTTGAATATTCTGGCACGTCCATCTTTTTGAATGGGTTTTGGAAAGTTGACATAACAACCACACATCAGCTGGGAGCTCTTCTATGGGTCTAGAAGAGAGAAGAGCACGGGGGGGCTGTCATGAATAGATTAAGCCATCCTTCGAAGTATTATCCCATCTACCTATAAACTACTTGAAGGGTGGTTGTAGCCAGGAAGGGGTTGGTCTCTTCTCCCTAGCAACCAGCACCAGAACAAGAGGACACAGTCTCAAGCTGCACCAGGGGAAGGTTAGGCTCGAGGTGAGGAGAAAGCTCTACACAGAAAGAGTTGTTAGCCATTGGAATAGGCTCCCCAGGGAGGTGGTGGAGTCACTGTCCCTGGAGGTGTTCAAGAAGGGATTGGATGTGGCACTTGGTGCCATGGTCTAGTAGTCATGAGGTCTTGGGCGACAGGTTGGACTTGATGACCTTTGAGGTCTTTTCCAACCTTGTTGATTCTATTATTCTATTCTATGAATATGGCTAAGTATTTTTCCAAGAACATCCTCTTTTCCTCCCAGTGTCACTTACGTAAATTCTGCAGAGGGTAATTATTTTACAACCACTGGATGACTGAGCAAGGGATTTCAGTTGTTTTATTTTTAAAGTAGAAAACATTTGTAAAATATTTCTGCAATTAAATTGTTTATTTTTTTTTATAATAGGAATTGCAGCTATATACAGTGAGAGATACTTAAGTTTGTTACTTGGAACAAGTCATCATAATGAGAGTTTGGCTGAGAAACTTCTGTACAAGAAAGATTAATTCAGTCTAGAGCCAGTGTTATTTTCCTGGGCTCAGATACTCTCAGATACTGGTCTTCACAGCAGATTTATCATGTTATAAAGTATTTTCAGTTAGCACTGATTTCAATAATTTAAACAACTTGTTTTCCAAAGGTATTCTAGCATAAACAGCCTATAGCAAAATTTTGTAAACATCATACATCAAGGAGGAACCGGGAACTACAGGTCAGTCAGTCTCACCTCTGTGCCCGGAAAGATCATGGAGCAGATCCTCCTGGAGGCACTAATGACTCAGAAGAATAGTGAAGAGGTGATTGGGAATAGTCAGCATGGCTTTGCCAAGGGCAAATCCTGCCTGACAAACCTGGTGGCCTTCTATGATCAGGTGACAGCATTAATAGATGAGGGGCGAGCAACTGATGTCGTTTACCTGGACTTGAGCAAAGCCTTCGACACTGTCCCGCACCACCTCCTGGTCTCCAAGCTGGCGACACATGGGTTTGATGGATGGACCACTAGATGGATAAAGAATTGGCTTGATGGCCGCACCCAAAGAGTGGCTGTCAACGGATCCATGTCCCAGTGGAGACCAGTGACAAGCGGAGTCCCTCAGGGATCAGTCCTGGGACCTGTCTTGTTCAACATCTTTGTGGGTGACATGGACAGTGGCATCGAGTGCACCCTCAGCAAGTTTGCTGATGACACCAAGCTGTGTGGTGCAGTGGACACCCTGGAGGGAAGGGATGCCATCCAGAGGGACCTGGACAGGCTGGAGAGGTGGGCACAAGCCAACCTCATGAGCTTCAACAAGACCAAGTGCAGGGTCCTGCATCTGGGTCGAGGCAATCCCAGGCACAAATCCAGGCTGGGCAGGGACTGGCTGGAGAGCAGCCCTGAGGAGAGAGACTTGGGGGTGCTGGTGGACGAGAAGCTCAACATGAGCTCTCAATGTGCGCTTGCAGCCCGGAAAGCCAATCAGATCCTGGGCTGCATCAGGAGAAGTGTGACCAGCAGGTCAAGGGAGGTGCTTCTCCCCCTCTACTCAGCTCTGGTGAGACCCCACCTTGAGTACTGCGTCCAGTTCTGGAGCCCATATTACAGGAGAGATGTGGACGTGCTGGAGCGTGTCCAGAGAAGGGCCACGAGGATGATCAGAGGGCTGGAGCACCTCTCCTATGAGGACAGACTGAAGGAGTTGGGGCTGTTTAGTCTGGAGAAGAGAAGGCTCCGAGGTGACCTCATTGTGGCTTTCCAGTATCTGAAGGGGGCCTACAGGAAGGCTGGGGAGGGACTTCTCAGGCTATCAGGTAGTGATAGGACTAGGGGGAATGGAATGAAGCTGGAAATGGGGAGATTCAGGCTGGATGTGAGGAAGAAGTTCTTCACCATGAGAGTGGTGAAGCCCTGGAATGGGTTGTCCAGGGAGGTGGTTGAGGCCCAGTCCCTGGAGGTGTTTAAGACCAGGCTGGACGAGGCTCTGGCCAGTGTGATCTAGTGTAGGGTGTCCCTGCCCATGGCAGGGGGGTTGGAACTAGATGATCCTTGTGGTCCCTTCCAACCCTGACTGATTCTATGATTCTATGATACAGTAAAACTCTAAATACTAAACCATTTAAACTAATATAGTGGAACCTCTTAGAGAGAATTGAATACCCCTCCTTTCCTCATAAGAAGCTGAAGGAAGCTGATAGGTTTTACAAAATGGCAGAGTGTAAAGCTGTATAAGGGACACAGTAGTTCTTTCAGAACAGCCTCTCCATAAACTGAACAGACCCTGCAGCAAAATAAACAGTGTTCCATTATACAAGAGACCTGTAGGAGTTCTCATTATGCCAAACACAGAAAAAGATTTACTTTGGGTTTGGCAAAGAAGTAATCTAAGAATATGTTTGGCAACGAGTATATTGGGGAACTGTCATATTCTAGCGCCGCTCCACCATTCTTATTGAATTCCTAGTGTTTGGTTGGGTTTTTTTCCCAAAAAAAGATTCTGCGAGTTCTGTAAGTTCAAGATAACAGTAATAAAATGTTGTAAGTCAGCATATGCTAACATGGTAGTAATTGTAAGGGCTGTGTTTTAACAAAAACTGTTCTGTTTCTCCAAATATGAACCAGACGTGTTATATATCATCGTCGCAAAAGCCTTGCTGCAACTGTATCATTCTTTTAGTTTAATCAAAACAGTAGAATTCTGAGGGAAAATACATAATCGCCAGTCTTTCCTTATTGGCACCCACTCATTGCTGGGAAAAAAGAAGGACCAATTTGTTCTTAAAAGTCCTGGTTTGGTCACTGAATATCAGTTTCTTGAGAGGAACTGCTTGTCTGCAATGCAGTCCTGTTCCATCTGGGAATATACTGTTGTGATATGGAAAAATCCTCCTTTGCTATGGGTTTAGGAACTTTTCTGTTTGTTTTAGTGATTGTTTGCTGTTTTGTTGTGGTTTGGTTTTGTTTGGGGGTTTGGATCCTACTATGTATAATAAATGATGCTGAACCACTTCTAAAATAAGTCCTATGGATAAATTTAGTTGTGGGCTAGGAAAAAAAGGTTTCTTTTCAAGAAATTCAAATTATCCTTCCTAATCAAAATAGACAACCTCCACTGATGGTAAAATTAGTGCATATGCAAATCATCAGTCACAACAGAGCTGACAATACCATGAATTAAAATGCATGCCCAAGTAGCACTGGCTGTTGCTGTTACCCTTACTCTCACAGATTGCTGCCTAGGCACTGGGCTGCAGTCCTGCTCCTTTGGCTCATCCTCTCAAAGGAACTTTTACCTTTAAAAGTTTCAGTTGAGGCACAGCACCCCTGACCATGAAGCACTCCTCAATCAAAACATCACATAAGAGTTTTTATCATGCTTCTGGAATACAAATCTGCGTTGTTTGGCTTTGCCAAATAAAGACCTTCTCATGACCTAAGAAGAGCTGTAAAAGGGAAAGTACCAAAGGCTGTTGGCACCTATGTGCCATTGGTTAGCAGATGTTATGTCTCCTCCATCCACATTTCTTTTAGTCCATTACAATGTTAAAGCTTACTTACAAATTCAAGTAGGATCTTAAACATCATCAACCAAATGAAAGCAAAATGTCATTCATGAGAATGCATATGAAACAACAAAATAAAAATGAAAACGATCACTTTTATAAAGCATGGTCTTTTTAAACTGCATACTTACAAAGTTGTGCCTAATGAAAACCTACCTGTACTGAGAAACAGATTTTCAAAGTGTTTAAGCAAGTTTATGTATACACATCTCCATTGACATTTCAGAATATTTTATCACTGGCCACTTCATGATACCTTTTGAATTTTAGTTTTAAAGAGACTTTCAGTTTGCTTTTTATTTAATTGTCATTTGTAATGATTCAAAATCTTCTTTTAGAGAAGAAAAGGAACTGGAGAACACCAGAATCTTCTGGAGATCTGTGGACTGGTATTTTTTTCCTACAGAGGAAAGGTGGACATTTTAATGCATACTTTAGCTGAGTTTAAAGTGAAAACCACTATATTTTTAATAGAATTGCATAGATAGAGAGGTAAAGTTGTAACCAAAACTGAAGATAAAACAGCAGATGTTTTGTTTTAATGTAATGATAGCTGCAAAGTAATTTAGAGTTAGAGGCCATCTTAAGGGCACATCAAAACATGCAGTCTTATATTCAGACTAATACCGCCATATAAACTGGGGTTTTTTTAAACATACTTTCTTCCTTGAAATGAACTTTTATGACATCATATTCATTTTGCAGTTTATTTTCATCTCAGTTGAGTAATTGATGCATACAAAACTCAATGCTCCCCCAAAAATACTAGTAAGAAGCCCAGAACGAGATGTGTGGTACAAACTTTCTTAAAGAATTTCTGTGGAAGTCAAGCATGTAAGACTGGATGAAAATTGACATTAAAACTAATTTGAACAAGTTTGTTCACCATTTCTACCCACACCTATAAAAAAATTCCCATGAAAATCAGTTTATAAGGTCAAGTACAAGAATTTAGTTTTATAGCCTCCTGTGGTTCCCTCCAACCTCTACTTTTTCATGTTCATACTTGCCCTTGCTCATCATCTTGAGCAAACACTGGTAATGCAGGCAAGACAAATTCTGAGCTTTCAGTTCTCATACCCTAGTATCTGTGATTCAGAACAGGATTTCTATGAAAGCCCTGCTAAGCCAGTAATAGTCCACAGATCTAGTGCAGACCATCCTACATGTATGATCCATGGATTTCTGACCTACTGGAAAAAATCTGGCTGGAAATTATGATGTCATACTGCGTGTGTGTAAAGCTGATGTTTTGGTAGGAAAGGGGTTTGTTTATTTATTTTTAAATCTAAAAGTTCATGATCTAGCCAAATATGGGCATAGTTCAGTGAAGAGGGGGGAAAAAAAGTCTTATTTCTGGCACTATTAAGATTCTCTGCCAAATCAACTAATTCTCTCCAGAAGCACTCACATGCTAGAACATCCTTAAGATGTACAATACACAGTCCCCTTTTATTAATTTTAACCACAAAACTTCAATTTCAAAGTATCTGAAAATTATTTGTATAAAACCTAAAAAGAAGACAACAAAAACATTCTGATCAGATATTTGGCTTGGATTTTTTCAGTACAAATGGATATTTTGCAACTCTGTAAGCATCTGATTGCAGGTTATTTTAGTAATAATCACAGTATCACCAAGGTTGGAAGAGACCTCAAAGATCAAGTCCAACTTGTCACCACAGACCCCATGGCTAGACCATGGCACCAAGTGCCACGTCCAATCCCCTCTTGAACCCCTCCAGGGATGGTGACTCCACCACCTCCCTGGGCAGCACATTCCAATGGCAAACAACTCTCTCGGTGAAGAACTTTGTCCTCACCTCGAGCCTAAACTTCCCCTGGTGCAGCTTGAGACTGTGTCCTCTTGTTCTGGTGCTGGTTGCTTGAGAGAAGAGACCAGCCCCCTCATGGCTACAACCCCCCTTCAGGTAGTTGTAGACAGCAATGAGGTCTCCCCTGAGCCTCTTCTTCTCCAGGCTAAACAACCTCAGCTCCCTCAGCCTCTCCCCATAGGGCTTGTGCTCAAGGCCTCTCACCAGCCTTGTTGCCCTTCTCTGGACACGTTCAAGTGTCTCAATGGCCTTCTTAAACTGAGGGGACATGTTTAAGAAAACATGGCACTATGCTTTGAAGAACATATTACCACTTACCTACAAACAGAACACTTTCTACTGTAGCCATGGAAAATGCCCTGGTGGGATTCACACCAACACCATTGGCATGGGTAATGGTTGTGCTGGTTCAGTGTCTCTTATGTTGCCATACAGAGAGAGAACTTGCTGATGCAAGAAGTTTTGGTCTGTAAACAAATTACTACATAATGGTGAAGAAAAGTACCTTAAAAAGCATTTTGATACAGTGTTCAATGTTGGAGTAGTTCATGTTCCACTAGGTAAAGAAAAGCAGCATTCAACAGCTTTTCTGTGCATTTTAGAATAATTGCATTCCTTTTTCTAAGCCAAAACATAGCCACCACCATTACATAAATGTAAATCTTTCCTGAGAAGTCTAGTTCTCTTCTTTCATTTCCTGTAGCTTATTAGCTGCAGCTTATTTCAGACTGTTTTCTCATAAGCTCCCAGAAAATGTAAACAAAGCATAAAAATCTCATCCGCAGATCTTCACACTAAGTAATTCTGAACTCCCACTAGGAGTACATTGCCCATAAGATCAGTCATTGCAAATTACTATTGAAGTTTTTTTTTTTCTTTTGCATCTTTTTTTTTCTTTAAATATGTTGTAATGTCTAGAAAGAAGAAATCTGGTTTCTACAAGACAAAGTTATGTCTGTAGCATGTTGTGCTTTGACAATCCCACACTTCACAATGTGGATCTTTTTGCTGTACATAATAGTGGGGTTTTATTGCCCGAAAGTTCTGTTCTTCTCCTGAGCATCCCAATAAACTTAATTCCTACAAAGGAAGTAGGTCACAGAATCAGAATTGCTTAGGCTGGAAAAGACCCTTTAAACATCCAGTCCAACCCTCAACCCAACATTGCCAAGGCCTCTGCCAAACCATGCCCCTCAGCACCACATCCATGTGGCCTCTGACTACCTCCAGGGATGGGGACTTTACCACTGCCCTGGGCAGCCTGTTCCAGGGGCCTGACAAACCCTTCAGGGAAGAAACTTTCTCACATCCAGCCTAAACCTTCCCTAGCACAACCTGAGTCCATCTCCTCTTGTGCTATAGCTTATCTGTTGGGAGAATGATCCCCCAACCTCCAGTACAGTCTGCCAAGAGAGCTAATACAAAAATTACATTGTGTTGTTGAGTTAATTTTATTACAGTGCTGCTCTATTCTCTGTTCAGTGATACCTAATCTACAGATCTTCTGTTTTGCCCAACAAACTCAGATGGGCTGAACTATGGAATAATGCTGCCAAGCTTTCTGTTACAGTCAGTTGAAGTCAGCTTCAATTTGTCATTTCTTCATTTTATTCTGCCATTTCTCACTGTAGTCTATGCTTATTTACTATTTGCCACTTGCAGTTATAACTAGTTATCATTTAGTGATATCATGCAGACTATATTTCTCTCTAAAACCAAACTGGAAAGCAGTCATCTACTTTTAACTGACAGTGATTTCTGTTGCCATCCTGTGTATTATCTCCATTTTGATGATAACATGTTGGCAAATGTTTTCCAGATCTAAATGCAATACAATGGCTTATGTCAGCTATGCATATGAAGCATAGTACTTGTGATTTCCATGAATTTCTGGCCAACTCTCATGTGTAAGCATTGTCCTTGGCTGCTCCTGTGAATACAAGCCAAATGCATGACTTTTTACTGCTCATAACTGCATTGTATTTCAGAATAGCTTTCATCCAGGTTTCCCCTAGGATATGTTTTAGTACTTCTGCACTGAAAGTTCTGGCAATAGTATTTTGATATGAATGCACATGGTTTTCATTCAGATATATATATACACATATAGTTAATGTTGCTCACATGGGTTTGTAATCAGAAAAGCAGGAATTGAGATTAAATAAGAATTCAATTTAAACAATATATTTATGTGTAGTAATTAAATATTATTGACCAAAGTCTTGATATTAAGCAAATGGGTTTCATTTCAATTAAAAAAAAAAAAGGGGAGGGACACACATTTATTTTAAGGTTGCACTTTTATTGACAAAAATCTATAACTGGAAAAAATAAGGGTTTTTACATATGATAGTTACAGCATCATGAAAACCCTTCACACACAGTTTTATATTTGTGTATTTAATGCTGTGCTGTAAGTTTCAGGCATGTAATGCATGATGCAGAGGACTTCTTTGCATTAGCTGTTTTTTTTTTTTTTTTTTATCATGGTGGAAATGCCAAGGTATAAATGTCTTTTCTTTATCTTTCTTGTGATTCCATGAAAGTATATTTCAGTAGGCAGCTAAACTATGCAGATTTAATTTTAAACTGGGGAGTAAGCATTCTCTGCCTGTGTTTGGGTGGCTGCCCATGGGTACCTATATACTGGGATGTGTTCATTCCCTATCTTCCCCTGAAAATTCTGAGAGAAATTTGCAGCAAGTAGTATTATCTTGATTTCAATGTGAGCATGTGTTTCATTCAAGAATTTAGAAAAAGAAAAATGTATTAACCATACAGATTGTATATTGGACAAAACTATTTAGGATGATACTTAAAAAAGTTATATTTTAGTAAATTAACTAAATGTAGCAAACATGAAAGAAAATTTTCAGGGAGTTTCAGATGGCTTGACTCATGAGCATGATACTTGAGAAAGTAGTAGATAATATAAAAATAATAGTATGATCTAGAGTAAATAAATTAATAAGATCACTAACATTTGGATGAAAAAAAATATAAATTTTGTAAATATAAGTAGCACCTCACAAATCTGCTCAAACTCTGTGAAAGAATCTGTATGAATCATGTGGATGAGTGAAGTCTGGTTGACACAGACCACTTTATTTCCAAGGGTTTTCAACACTGTTTTGAAAGCCTTCTGAAGAAGCTAAGTAGTCAAGGGACGAAGGCTTGACAAAATGTGTCGTCTTGCCCAAATTAAATCTTTAAAGGAAAATAACCAAAAATAGAAATGTATAGAGTTATAGAATGGTTTAGATTGGAAGGGACCTCCAAAGGTCATTTAGTCTAATGCTCCCTGCAGTAAGCAGAGGCATCCTCAACTAGATCAGGTCACCCAGAGCCTTGTCGAGCCTCACCTTGCATATCTCCAGGGATGGGGCCCGAACTGCCTTCCTGGGCAACCTGTTCCAGTGTTCACTACCCTCATGGTAAAGAACTTGTTCCTAACATCCAGTCTAAATCTACTCTTCTCTGGTTTGAAGCCATTGCCCCTCATCCTATCATTACAGGCCTTTGTAAACAGTCTCTCTTAATTCTCAAATTAAGTTGAGTCTGGCACTGTTCATCATCTATGCCTTTTTTTCCAGATCACTTATGTTTTAGAAAACAAAACAAAAACCTCTTCTTCGGACCAAACAAACCACAAAAATAATCCCAAAACACCACATCTGGTTTTCAGGTTTCAGGTGTTTAGGTACAACAGATCTATAAAGAATTCTTTTAATCAGATAAATCAGTGTATATTCTCATACTTTGGCAGGAGATTTGTTGAAGCTCTGTATCAAAACATATTATTATCAATCTATGTCTGTTTACATCCAGAATTAGGTAAAGATGTTAAGTCTGAGAAATACGATTATGTGTTACTAAATATGCTTTACAATATTACTATATCACTTGTGTTTCTTCCATAACATTGATGTGGGGCTGGACAGCACCGGTACTCTCTGGCAGAAAAGCAGGTGGGACAGCATAGGGTGGCTCTCTGAGGGTGGCATGAGTCATTCTAGTTGAAACTCTTGATTTACTTTATGCAGTGAAGTCATTTAAGTGAGTGGCCTCACCACGAGGAGGAGAAGGAAGGATTCACTTGTGTGAGCACAAACTGACAGCTACCAAAATGAGAAGATGGCATGGAGAACACATATGCTTTACTTGCTGAAAGATGCCAGTGGTAGCACTTTAACTATGTGGAATATTTAGAGAATGAAGAGCAAACATAGAACAGCACCTTCAAGGTTGAAGGATAATGCCCTTCTACTCTGAACAGATCTGTTATGGTGTCATTCATACTGTTCAGAACTGATGTCAGATGACCAGGCCTGGGCAGAAAATTGTTAGCAGAATCAGCAGAGAGTTATTTGTCAGTAGCATGAACACCTGCTGGAGATGATGGAGTTGTTCTGAAATAAACTGGTACTGTTGCAGCCTTTAGCAACTGAGAGGATGGGCTCCATGAGCTATCCCATTTTTATTTTGAATCACATTTGACAACCATATGTCCTTATTACTTATTCTTAAAGCATTTCTGTACTTTGGATTTTAATATTGCCATTTTCTTTGACAGTTACGAATGTCTTAATTACATTCACCTCAAAGCAGATAATTTGAAATTAGGAAATCTTTTGCACATAAATTCTACTACAGTTTCTTGTTTTGGCATAAGTTGTTTGGTTGTTTAGTTTTTTTTTTCTGAGGTGAATTTTAGCATGGTAGTTTATGTAATGTAGATGTGTTATTAATATATTTATTCTAATATTCTTATTAAGCCATTTCCCTAACTTTTCCTAGTTTAAGAGTGCCTCACTAGTAAACAAACTTGTCCAGGCTTCTATTGAGGGCAAGAATGTAATATACAAATAACAGAGTTGGTTTCCTGTTAAGAATACTGCTGGATTAATGTGTTTGGTGCAGTCAAAGGACTATTGTAAGAAGGTGGTTATAAATGCACTTTTGTACTCTATTCTTTTTTCCCATGCAATTGTGCCCAGGCACATTCACAATTGCCCTGTATATCAGTGACTGCTACTTGTTTACGGCTTCACCCAAATATTAATGGACAAACTTTTTAACATTAAGGACTTCTTTTCACAACTTAGTACTAAGGAACCATATTGACAAATACAGGAATATTTCGAGGCTTTCAAACAGAATTAGAAAGTTAGAAGTTTAGCTGTTAATTCTTCTTCAGTTTGTTGCAAAACACTGTTTCTTGTCATACTGCATTAGAGAACACTCTCTTCACAAGACTTTTGAATCATTCCTTCATGAGTATTCCTTTAAAGGAGTCACAGCTCTCTAATTTCCTTAGTCAGAGAAAGGTGTATTTGCATATTGACTTTATTTGTTTCAGTTGTCATTCTTGACATATTCAGTATATATTTCTCTGAACTGTTATAGTTTTTGCATTTAAAGAAAGAAATCACTTCCTGGAGGATTCTTTGATACTTCTTTAAAAGATGGTTATCACATAAATGCCTGTGATATTCCACTTCAAAAACACAATGTCTAAAAGATGGGGGGAGGGGAGGTGGGGGGGGAACTGGCTAGCAGGGCTGTTTTCTTCTATTTAAGCATTGTTCCCTTCTTGCTGTTGGTCAAAGTATCAAGCAGCACAAGTAACAGCAGGGAGCGTTCTGCTTGTGAATTTACACTGACTTTCAACACAGGTAACCTGCTTTTTGTATTAGTTATGAAAACAGTTCAGGGATACTTTGAGAGTAAAACTAGTGACCTCTCTTCCTTTCTTTATGTAACAGAAAAGCCACCAGGCTTAAAAAAAAACCACAAAACAACCGACTGTTGAGGGATTCCTTGTTCTCTGCAGAAAGCCCCAGCTAAATCTCCAAAGGACAGGCTACAACCTGTTCTAGAGAACAATGGAAAACACGAGAAGAATCTCTGAGTTTTTACATGGAACTTTATAACTTCTTTTGTCTTGTTGCCAGTGCTTTGCACACACTGCTCCGACAGTAGCTCACACGGCAGTACTGCACAGGAACCCCCTCGCGGCTGGCGCTTAAAGGTAAAGCTGCAGCAGGGGACGGAAGCGGGGACCAGAGGTAGCTGCCTGTGGCTCTCGAGAGGATCCCACTGCCCGCTCTGGAGTTCTTAAGGCCCGCTGCCCGAGAGCAGCCGTGTAAGGGTTCGGCTCTGCTCCGCTCTACCCGCCCCAGCCGCTCTGCTCCGCCCCAGCCCGGGGAAGGTGCTCCTTACATGGGCATGGCCGCGGCCGGAGGCTCCGCTGCTCGCCCGGGGCCCGGGCGGGGTGGCCCGCTGGAGCCGGGCCGCAGCCGAGCTGGGGGCGGCGCGGCCTGGGGGTTCAGCCAGACAAAGAACAGTCCCGGCAACCAAATAAGGAAGTTGGAGCTGGAGGATTTCAGAATACGAGCAGGAGGGGAGATGGGGAAGCCGGGGAAGCAGTCTTTCTACAGGAAGCCGCTTTCTGTTTTTAAAAGCGAAGTGGTAAATACTGGGAATCGAGGCTCACGAACTTATTATCCTTCTGTAATCTTTTGACCGCAAAGCTGAAGAACTCAAGCTGTGTTTGTCATATTTTCTCGTGTTTCTGAAGGCTCTTTATAGATTGTTGTTTATAAAGGAGGTGTCTTTGGCAGCCCCTTGGGTAGCAGCCTCAAGATAATAAATGAGTCTTCCTCTGCCAGGGAATCGCATTGTAGAAAATCTCAAGCATTATCAAAACAATGTAATGAATTTTTATTTACTGCAGTGTTCTAATGAAAATTTAGGAATTCATCTAGAAGGGTATGTATGCACTCCCGACAGAATGAGGTGTCTTTGCAGTTGAGAATAGTAATAGAGAAAAGGAGAGGGGGAAAAACCAGTGCTACAGCCCCATCCTGACAATTCTGATAGAAAAGTATTTCATAGCATATCAGAAATGTAAGCAAGGTGCTGTTTTTAAACAGGTATGGAATTCTTACTCTGTGATACTAATCCCTAGTGTCTTGGGACCTTTTTTCTCTCTGCTTTATATGGGCTGAATTTAAAAGGCCTTATTCCTGGTAGGGGACAGAACATAACACCATTCACGTTTTCACTTCAGACTTAGTCCAAGCAGAAAGAATTAGCACAACAGAAACATTCAGTAGATGGATAAGCTGTAATCTCTTCTAACTGTATGAAAGATAGAAGAGAGGAAACTAAATAGGTGTGGGCATAAACTTCAGCAATAGTGTTTAACAAACTAGCCTGATTGGCTCTTGTTTCAATCCACTAGCGCACAGAGTGGCTCCTAAATTCACAGCCTTTACAGCAAACAATTGCACACACTATGAGCTTGACATCTGATGAAGAGAAGTAAGTTATGCCTTGATCTTAAAATTGTGACCAGATCAGATCATAAACTGCTACTGAAAAACTGAGGAAGCCAAACTCAAAAGAAACATCTTTCCTGACAGGCCTCCTAATTACAGTAGCTGCAAGATACTGAAGTGTAGCTAACTGAAAGATAAATCACATTCACTCTATCATGAATATTAAAGAAGAGAATGTAGTCTTGAGATGTAAGTTGGGAACTGGGAAGGGATTGAATTGCTGTAACTTTATATCAGCCTCCTAACAATTTAAGCATCTGAAGTGTAGTTAGACCTCTCATAGATCTACATGATGATGTGATGCTTGGAAATGTGATTTCAGTGTCATAGCTGAAGAGTGTTAGGCCAATTGTATCATGAAGTACAGGAGAAACCATAGATACATTACTACCAAAATCACAGAGGGTAAGCCTGAGACAAGGTTATTTTGCTCTTGATTCCAGTATTTCATATGTTGAAGAATATTACAGATGTCTTTGTAATGTATTTCATTAATAAAAAAATCAACAATGTGAGAAGAGTAGTGAAGTGAGAGAATGAAAGTACAAAGAATAGCTGCAGGAGCTGGGAAATTAATACAGAACAAGTTGTACAGCTTGGGAGAGAAAAGAAATCAGACAAAAGCTTACAAAATAGGTCTCATCTGTGGTGTTGGCAAAACTGACAGCTTAACACAGGTCAAATTGGAATGGATATTGGAATGTGTTGCCCAGGGAAGTGGTTGAGTCACCAATCCTGGATGTGTTTAAAGGTTGTTCAGATGTGGTGCTTGGGGATATGGTTTAGGGGATGAACTTTGTAGAGCAGGGTTTTTGGTTGGACTTGGTGATCCTGAGGGTGTGTTCTGACTCAAATGGTTCTGTGATTCTGTAAAATCTGAGGAGTGACACTAAATATTACAAAATATAACCTGGAAAACTATCTCCAACGGTCATATGCATCGCTATACCAGTACTTGTGCAGACAAGGAAATCCTTATGGATTACACATGGTCAAACAGACTAAGAATGTGTGTGCTGAAGCCTCTAGGTACTTTAATGAAGCCGTTGACATTCTTGACTTCTCTATATGCTTGTTGTTTAACTGCACAGTTCTAGTTCCTTGTTAGAAAGGGCCTATATAGCAGACCCCTGTTTTTCCTCCATGCTGTCATAGGGTTTGCACAGTAAGTCTAATCAATATTATTTAAATAATTTTGTACCCTGAGACCTTTTGCTATTTTAATCCAAAAGTTGAAGTAATTAGTATTGCAATAAAGAAGACCTAAGCATGAGTCACTTCATCACCATGTGTAAACTCATCCTTGTGTGTGTGCACATATATGTCCATTAAAATAGTAATTGCCTTCTTATCACAATTGTCTCAGCAATAGAAACTTCTAATTTTTGTTTTACTCTATGTATAATTAGAGTTTGGAAAGATACTTTTGTTGGTGAAACATGTTTTAATAGATCAGAGTCTTTGAAGTATGATTTGCTTTCAAATGTTGGCTCTAGCTATGATTTCCTCTCTGTAAGTACATGATGGGAAAGAGATGCAATATTATGGAGATTGTTTTGTTTTAAATAGAATTTTGAAAATCCACAGTGATTGACATGTCAAAGCTTATTTTGCATAACTAGTGTAAATGGGATGCATTTCCTTTTAATGAGAAAAACAGGGAGACTCCTGAACTGGGCTCTTTAAATCATTGAGTTCGATCAACTATATATGAATCAGTTTGAAAGCTTGTTAACTCTTTTGGTTCCTTCTTCCTGTCCTCCAGCATCTATGTTACTGCCATTTACATCTGATCTTAATGATGTTTGAACTGTAATATGATGCAAAGCTCAGCTGTGGCCAGCTGAATACTATTTGGGTTGATTTGCAGGCATGCCCATATTCTCAAATTAATTTCTGTTTTTTAAGACCAAAAGAATATTGTGTCACCTGTCTCCCCAATGTAGAAAACACCATTTGAATGTCAATCACAACTTCTTCCTAGATAACAGATTACCTTTTCTTTAGGGCTGGTTGCTTATTTTCCTTTTGAAAACCATCCTGTTTTGATTTAAAGAATTTGAGAGATCTGGTTTTAACTAGCATGATCAAAATTGCACATGTCGGTGTAGCTTTTAATATCTTTGTTATTCCCCAGCTAGCATGCCAACATTTTGTGTATCATAATGAAGAAAAAAACAAGTAGGCAAATAGAAGAAATGAAATTGAAGTGCATGGTTATTTGTAGTAGACTAGCACCTGGAAACTAGCTGTTGTGGGTAACTGTGTATACTCTGTTAAAACACACTTCGTTCACTAAAGACACACTGCAAGCCAAAAAGTTGTATTGAAATACTACAAATTATTCTGTAGCAAAAAACATGACAGATTCTTTTAAGAAGTATATAGAGTTGTTTTATCTTTGTTTTCTGTCAGATTGCTGAGGATGTAAGATTTAGTCCACAGGAATTAATTGTTGGATGCTATAATTGTAATTTAATTGTAAATATTTCATTTAAATATTAGGAATTCATTGGAATCATATGCAATTGTCTTTTTACATGAAAACCAGTTTCATTTATTTTAGTTTGCCAGTCTTGCTGTATGTGTAGATGGAAACTCCTTAAAGTAGAAACAAATGTTCCTAGAGCTGGGATGATAGGCAAAGTTGTTTACAAGAACGAATCACAGATCATATTAAGTTTTAAACTAAGCATCTGGTTTTGTTTCCTTTTTCTTTGGATCGTTATCTCACATTGTGCCTCATGTTTGGTTCCCAGTAAGTTGAGCTTCTTTTTCACTTTCCATGACCAGGCATACTTGTGGAGTCGCAGTGGAGAAAATGTCTTGAACTAAACTGATGTGCACAAGCTGTCTTTTTGCCTTTGCCTTCCATCCCCATGAAGTGAACACAGGCATACATGCACATATATAAAATTTTCTTCCAAAATTCTTGAACATATGTGCAAAATATGTGCAATGTAAGATGGGTGACACAAGAAAATGTCAGAGAACTCAGATCTTTACTGCAATATTAACTTTGTTGCAGTCAAATACAGAAGAGAAGGTACAACTAAGAAACGCAAAGCCTAGGTCTTGTTTTTCTCCAACTGTCTTTTTCTACTGTACATCAGTGTATTCTTTGTTGCATGTGTAGATTATGGGCAGCTATTGCTGACTTAACTGTGTTCTGCTTGTTACATAAAGCACTATTCTGAAACAGCATACTTACTACAATCATACAGAGACCTGATTAGCGATGACTGGTACTCTTTCTGTCTTTGTGCTATCTTAATACCATGTGTATGAGCTACTGTGCTTCTTCCCCACAGTCATGTACCAGAATTGGAAACAGAGGGCTAGTGCAGTGCCAGTCTTCTCAGTGCCAGGATCTGACCTGTCACTCTCTATTCTAGCAATAAGATGCTTTATTTCCCCTTCCCTTTTTCCTAGTTGGCTGCATTCATCTGTTCTCCTTGCTATGTTCTCACATGATCAAGTGATATGGAAAGAGTTCTGAGATTTAAAGAGGGCTGAGTGGTGAAAAGGAGTGAAAGGGTTAAGTAGACAGGGGAAGTTTCAATGCTGTCTTGTTCTGAACTATCCACCTTGGAATTAAATTTCTTCAGTACAGGTCTTGCTCATCTTGGGGTTTCTACCAGTTGAAGGAAAAAAATTTTAACATGCTCCTGTGTAAACCCCAGTAGATTACAGGCATCCAAAGCTGGACTATAATACACATTGATTGAAAAAAATGGAGCTAAAAGAAGACAGAGGAGCACCCTTAATTTGACCTGCCCTAAAATCGCTTAACCATTGTCCAGGACATTCAATAGCAGTGAGATAAAAGGCATCATGTTCATATACTTCTTTTGGTTGTCCATGTTGTAGAAAATTCAAGTGATACCACTGTGGACTAAGCATGGATTTGAGAATAGAGGTTTTACAGATGTTTGGTCACAACAACCCCATGCAGTGCTACAGGGGTCGGAGTGGCTGGAGAGCAGCCAGACAGAAAGGGACCTGGGGGTACTGATTGACAGCTGGCTGAACATGAGCCAGCAGTGTGCCCAGGTGGCCAAGAAGGCCAATGGCATCCTGGCCTGCATCAGAAATAGTGTGGCCAGCAGGAGCAGGGAAGTCATTGTGCCCCTGTACTCTGCATTGGTTAGGCCACACCTTGAGTACTGTGTGCGGTTCTGGGCCCCTCAATTTAAGAAGGACATTGAGACACTTGAATGTGTCCGGAGAAGTGCAACAAGGCTGGTGAGAGGCCTTGAGCACAAGCCCTATGAGGAGAGGCTGAGGGAGCTGGGATTGTTTAGCGTGGAGAAGAGGAGGCTCAGGGGAGACCTCATTGCTCTCTACAACTACCTGAAGGGAGATTATAGCCAGGAGGGCGTTGGTCTCTTCTCCCAGGCAACTAGCACCAGAACAAGAGAACAAACAGAGTCTCAAACTGCACCAGGAGAAGTTTAGGCTCGAGGTGAGGAGAAAGTTCTTCACAGAGAGTTGTTAGCCATTAGAATGGGCTGCTCAGGGAGGCGGTGGAGTCACCATCCCTGGAGGTATTAAAAAAGGGATTGGACGTGGAACTTGAAGCCATGGTTTAGTAGTCATGAAGTCTTGCATGACGGGTTGGACTTGATGATCTTTGAGGTCTTTTCCAACCTTATTGATTCTGTGATTCTATGATACTGTATGCCTTGTTTTTGATTATTTTATGATTGCTAATGATTATAGGATAAAACTAATGTTGGTGTGTAATCTGTAAGAAAGCACTGGATCCAGACAAAGTTGATTCTGGTAGGAAGGGTATGAACCAAGAGTACGAATCTGGTTTTCAGTCTTTATCTCCTTGTGGAGAAAAAAAAAGAAACAAAAAACTATTTCCAAATGATGCCTTAGTGGCACATACAGTGGTAACTAATGTATTTACAGTAAATGTTTGACTGGTTTTGCATAATTAGACTGTAAAATAGTATATGTTACAAAAATAATGCTAAATGCTCTCTGAACTCTGATGCTGTTCTTTGACAGGCAAAGATGATGCAGATGATTGTTTATAAAACACATAAGTAAAGCATGTAGTAGAGTGGTACAGTTTTTCAGGGAAGGAAAAAAAAAACAAAAAGTTTGAATTCAATTTAACCTGAAGTGGCACTAGTGGTATTCTAAAAGAGCAGTATCTAAAAACTTAGAAGAATAACTTGAGACATTGTTTTCACTGTTCTTCATTTAAATAGTGTGGCCATCCCACCCTTTCTGTCAGGCAAAAGTTATGTGGAAATCATGGAAACTTTTCCTAGGCAGAAAGCTAATGTAAACTCATGTGGCAAGGCTTTGTGCAGCTGTATGGCAGTATGGAAGGGTCTGGGATGTTTCCTCCTGTCTGCAGGCAGATGCAGGGCCTGCTTAGCTGTAGCTGAAACGTCCCAAGCTTTTCTGTGGGCTATTAATGCCGAGTTCAGAGGAAAGGAACTTCCATCACGGGACCCGTGCAAAAAAAATGTATCAGAAAGTCTCAGTCCTTGGAGGTCTGAGGGAGAGGGGTTAAAACTTAAGACTATGGAAAGAGGGAAAGACGTTCCTGACAGCGACTCGCCGCGGGAAACCCCTATTTCCCTGCCTTTCCCAGCAGCCTGGTAACGCGCACTGGGGAGCCCAGAGCGACCGCGGGACTCTTAACGTGAAGCCGCCAGAGTAGGACGCGCCGGCGGAGGCTCCTGAGTCACGGCGCGGTGCCCGCGCCCTCGGGCCTGCCCTATAAAGCGCCGGGTACCTGCGGGCGCCGCCCGCTCCCGCCGCCGCGCTCTCTTCTCCCGGAACGCGTGCGCTCGGGTATGTGATAACTGCCCGTCTAAACGTGGTCGAGGTAAGATGGCTGGGTGCTTTCGTGAGCTTGTACGGGACGGGCTTTCTTCCGATGAGGCGAACGCACCCCGAAAGTGGTAGCTGCGGCAGGCGAGAGGTCAAGGCAAATGAAATTGTAGTGTGATCAGATCGAGCTGACCTCGTTTCTTGGGAGTGTTTCATTTTTACACGACTCTTCCTTGCCCTTTTCGTTTGCCACATCGTCTGCAGTTGCATTCGAGTTTAGTTGATGCACTTTACTTGCTGGCCTCGGCCGTTCCCTTGGCGTTTCCAAATACGGAAAGGATGCTGCTGTGGCGGCAGCGCCTGTGTGCAGCTCAAGACTTGCTAAATCAGTTGTTAGTTGGTTAATAGATGTGACAGAACGGCAAAATAGGAGGGCTTTCGCAGCCTTCTTTGTAGGAGACTTTTGCAGGAACCCAGTGATACTCCTGAGTGGTAAGGGGCAGGAGACTTTATGTTTTAGAACACGTACTATGGCTTTTTACCAAAAGGAAACTAAAATCAAGTAAAATATTGTGGTTTGTTTTGGGGGTTTGAGGTTGGTTGGGTTTGGTTGTTTTGGGTTTGTTGGTTGGTTGTTGTGATGGTGGGGTTTTTTGTGGGTTTTGTTTGGGGTTTTTTGTGGGGGTGGGGTTTTTTGTTTGGTTGGGTTTTTTTGTTGGTGTTGGTTGGTTGGGTTTTTGTTTTGGTGGTTTTGGGGTTTTTTTTTGCCTTCTGGAATTCATTAGTCTGTAAGGAAGACATATTTGGTGACCTAGCAATGATGTACTCTTGCAACTAATATTTTGGTTCAAATGTTTATCACTGAGCATTGAAAGGAATTTGGTGTTACTTGGTAACTTTGTAACTTATAACAGTAAGGGCTTTGGAGATTTTTTTTTTCTTCTCCTTCTTTTTCAAGTCTGTAGCAGACATTTGTTTAAGTTTTAGTAGAGAAGGGAAAAGGAAAAAAGAAAAAGAAAAAAAAAAAAAGGCAAAAGTTTCCTGGCAGCAGGCACATAATTAGAAAGAAGGCTAGGAAAAGTAAGACTGGCCTTCCTTATAATGATGTGTTTACAGAAACTTGGAAAGCAGATATATGCATTGGCTATCAAAGAGAAACCATCGTCTGCTGTTGGAACATTTGGGTCAGCCTTATATTAAGGAATATGGCACTGCAGAGCATACATCTAAAAATAGGAGTGGACACATTTGATGTTTTATTACGGTTTCAGGTCAAAGAAACTGTTTGGGTTTTTTTTTCCTGCAGTATTATGTGGCTGTGCTGAACTAAAACCATGATTTCTGGGACCAGACTTTATATTTCTGAGACTAAATATTACATATTCTATGGAAAACTTTCTGTCCACTCACAGGTCTGTGTGCACCAAAACCCACTAGACTTCTGGGGTGGGAAAAATTATGATGATGTTCTTAAGAAAGCCCAACAATTTCCAGGCATCCAGAGCTGGTCTGTGATTCACAAGGCATACCAGACATAGAAGGATTAAGATATAGAACTGATAACAAGAGTGATGGTAAACCATATAAAAAGTTAAATGTCTTTCAACTCATGTCTGTTGACTGTATCTAAACAGTATGAAAAAGGGGTGACATAGTAGAAAATGGTCAATAACAAAGTCAGGATTTACTAAGTTACCAATATGACACAGAAATGTTCCTGAAATCAGAATGGTGGATATGTGGTAAAGGTTGGTTAGCCATTGGCAGATAATATGTCACACACCTTTTCTTTTAGCTTTATGTGACCCAAGCAAATATTTATTTAGATTTAACTGAAAAACTGATCTAAAAAGTTTGTGTGATTTAAGTAACAGTAAACAGCTTGATGTCCCAGGATTCAATTAAAGGACATGGTTGTAAAAGGCATTTTTATGTTCTCATACTTAATGAAGTCCTAGAAAATTCTCTATTATCTTCAAAATTTTCAGGGTGGTTTTGGTTTTTTTGGTTCTGGTGGGTTTGGTTTTGGTTTTGGGTTTTTTTTTTTTTTTTTTTTGTGGGTTGGATTTGGTTTGTAAGAGCAGAAGAGTTATGTACACATTGACTTGGTCAGGGTCATCTTGCTGGACACTCGTCCACTTATGATAGCAGGCCTATTATTTTTGACTGGGCTTTCTCTTTCCAGAGACTGTTCTTATTGCAACATACAAAACTTTGCAGAGCTAGTCTACAATAGTGATTGCTCTTGTACATTTGCAATTAATGTGAAGTAATTATTTAGATCTGCTCTTCCAGGCAAAAGAAAGCAACTTGCTGTTCTGTGCTCTTCACTGAAGACTTTTTGACTTTATAAAACAATTGTGGAGGTCATGATAGCTGCTACAAAAACAGGAGCAGAGTTGCAGTTTTGTCATCCACTTCGTGGTCTGTGTGACTGCAGCAACCATTTCTAATAGCTATGTTAGCTATGTTAGCACAGCATGCCTCCGTTTCTGTAAGGACATAGTGGTAAATCTGATGAGTAATGTTCAGCTGTTGGGCTTTGAGCAATGGAAGACAAAGGGAGCGGTCTGGCTGGCAGTGGCCTGCAGGGTGCTGGTCAGCCCACTTACATAAAAAGTTTCTTCTTTCTCTCCTCTACAGAATTTATGGTGATTATTTTGCTTCAAAATAATCCATGAGAGACTTACTTTATTAAACTTACCTAGTTCTCAGATGGGCAAAGTAAACTGATCTTACATGTAAAGTAATGTATTCAATGGTAAATTGTTGTATTCTTCAAATAGCAAACGAGTTTTTCAACCAGCTCTGCCTAAAGTAGCTCAAATCATTAATGTGGACCCATGTGCCTGGGGAGCAGAGTAGAGCATCAATCAGTGTGACATCATGTATATGTCTGTCTGTGTCTGTAGGATAATTTCTTAGATTATGAGAATTGGTAGGCACTAAATCAGAAGTACATGAAGATAAAACTCTTTGGTTAGTAAAGTGTAGATAAAGGAAGTGCATGGAGTACAGTAACAAGAAACTCTGAAAGATGAAGATAAGTATGTGCACTAATAGTAATGCAATTTCCATGTGTTTTAGGTTATTGTTATGTGCCTTTCCATTTGCTGTTTACTTTCCAAGAAAGGAGTCTTCAAGACTTTGGGGGTCTGTTATAACTTTACTTAACCTGAGAAGAGTTGGTGGCCCCAATATTTTATTTTCCCAATAAAGATTTCAGGGTCATGCAGAACACATTAACTAACTGGCAATCCCCTATATTATTGCAAGCACAATCACCGACTGAAAATCTTTCATCCTGTAAATATTCTTTAATCTACACATGCCTATGGAATTTTGTATTCATGAATCATCATCTATCTTGGAAATATTCCTGTTTTCTTAACACATAGCATTTCAGTTCTAGGTTAAGTGGTACAGTTCCCTTTGGAGGGAAGCTCCCACTCAACAATACTGAGCAATGATTTCACTGATAATTCATCCATTTCAAAGAATTAGGAAGAATACATACAAAATAGTTGCTAAGCAAGTTGTAGTGTGCCTTGAGGATTCATTTTTACTTCTTAATCTGCAGAAAGAAGAGTAGAGTCTTCTGTGACTACAAATGGCAGAATTTCCTGGAGCATTACAGATCACTTAACATCGTGGCATCATAGAATTTTTACAAATGCTTACTATGCCATCATAATTATCATAGAAGGAAAACAAATAATTAAGGCAGGGATTTTTTTGTGTATGAAGTAAACTTTTGGGATTAGCTTACAAATAGAAAACTTCAACATATTTTTCTTCCACATTGCTCTCTAGACACTTAATATGGCCCTTCTCCCACCTGTTTGAGACATTCTAGCCCTTGCCAAGACAGGAAGCTTGTGTTTCCTTTATTGAAGCAGAAAGTGATTGTAATTAATGTATTGTGTATGACACTCCCTAGTGCTTTCCCTTTTCACAAAGGGAAGTAGCTTAGGATAAATAGCATCTATTTTCTAAATAGCTAAATAATACAGTGGCCTCAATTGCTGGGCCTTTTTCTGCCTAGTGCACCTGCATGAGATGAACCAAGAAACACCTGAATCTGCTTTCCCTAGTTTGAATTGTGTGTGTATGTCTCTGCCCAGACAGTCTGAGTAAGAAATCTTTGATTAACTTTAGATTATCGTAAAACTTCCTTTGGTAGCAGTTATTCAGAAGTCATTTCAGTCTTTCCCAGGACATTCTTTTGAGACTGGGGAATTTTATTCTCTTACATCACCAAAAAAGGTTTCTCTTGAAATTCCTTTTGGAAATGGGCTCCAGGTTTTGTTATCAGTTTCAGAAGATGCTCTACATTTTATGTACTGGTCTAAGATACATGGGAAGAAGAAAAAAAAAACATTTCTTCTAATTATTTTTGAAGAAACAAATTTTATATCATGGTTTGCTATGGAATATTTCAAACAAAGTGGCAACGTGGGCTTGACTTCATAACTCAGCCTTAAAAATGTTTGAAGAGTTGAGTCTGTGTCATGAGCTGCCCAAGAATTCAAGTTTTGGTAAATGTTCATAGGATGGCAGACACCTTATTTGTCCTTTTGGATTTCTGTAAAATGAAGGCTTTCTAGAGAAAGATGATTATTTGCAGACATGACATGTCAGCCAGCAGAAATGTACAGGAAAAGATTATTTGGTTTTCACTGGCAACAAGCTTGTATTTTAAATTCTTTTTTCCAGGCTAAAATGTGAAAACAGATTAACACACAAAATTCTGGTTTAGTAGTGTTATAGTTTTATGGCCACAAACTAACCCCACCAAATTCACAGTGAAGAGTGATTTTCCTGTCTTGTACGCAGTAGCAGCCATTAAGGTATCACAGTACTTGACGTATGCCTGTAAATAATGGGAAAATGTAGGGAATTGGGACATCAATATTTAACTCTGGTTTTACAGTCTCGAGTGGGATAGTTCCAGCCTTCACATTTAGAAGAAAATGAACTCTGCTTTAAAGAAATTGAATTTAGATGAAGATTCAGTCAGATGGATATAACTATTAAATTGTAATGTAAAAATAATTCTGCTGTTAAGATGAAGAAGAGCAAGAAATGCATGCATTTGGTGGGCTGGAGAAACTTCATTAGGAGTTCCTGCCTGGGCTCCAGTGAACACAAAGAGTATGAAATATTTTGATTATTCTCTTTGTGTGCTGTTTCTGCTACAGAATCATTCAGAAAGTATGACCGTGGTTCTACAGCCACACTGAAAGCAGAAATCTGGTTTAAATCAAAACCTGCATGTGTTAGAGCAACTTTTCTCAGGAGAGGCAACCTGCTGGTCAAGCTTTAAGCTGGTCATGCTCCTACCCATTTTTGCACTTTACTCACAACTTGGAAGATTTATACAACTTATTCAACTTCATTATGTTCTTTTTAAAGTTGAATTTTGTAATCTTTTAAAATTTAAAATAGGTGAATTCACTCTTCTGAATGGGCTGAGTCACAGTGTGAAAGTAATCACTAGAAACAGAATTCTTTCAGTTCCGTTTCAAACACCATGTGCGTATGTACATGTGGATGTGTGTAAAATGCATGTTTGTGACTTCAAAGGACAGGTTATGTAGATAGTTTGTGGGTTTTTAATGACAGGAGATAACACAAGTCTGTTTCTGTATACATATGACTCTAATGTTGTGTATGTGTGTCCTCACAGAGCATAAGTAAAAATCTGTATTAGACTCGTGGGGGTGATTTGTTTAAAGCAGCTATTAAAGTGAAAAGCAATTTTAATTGCCAACTTTGCCTAGTGGAGCAGATTCGCTGAGGTGACATAGAAGGTTTTGCACAAATGAGTTTTCCTTCACAGAAACGCAGTGGTGCTGTATTTCTTCCAGCCCACCTCACTGTAATTATTTTGGCTCTGAAATATAAAACCTTTCTTTTCAGTGCTTGAAGGTTTCAGGAGGGCACCCTGATTTATGACTGTATTTTACATTGACCAAATATCTAGTGATTTATTTCTTCTGGTGTGAGTGAGGCTTTGGAAAACCCAGAGGTGATAGTAATATTTTGTGGATGGGATATTTTTGTGCATTCTGTATTTGTGTAAGATTGGTGGTTCCTGTCAAACTTGTAGGAACTTAAAATAAGCAGGAGTTACTTGGGATTGTGTTACTGATGGTGAGGCTGTTGCAAAATTATGCCATTTAATTGTGTCAATCTAAGATTCCTAAAACCAGAATTATGTAAAGAAAATTCAAAGGGATTAGTGATATCCACACTGATAGAGGTGTTGATGAGCATGTGCAAATGACTTTCAGATATTTTCAAGAACAGAATGCCTGGGCTTCAGAAGTGTTCATCAGTATTAGTCAAGACACCAGGCTCTCTATTTTGCTCTATAAAATCCAGATTATTTTTGGTGAAGAGTTAGACTTTGGTGTTTTCTTTTTTCACAACAGAACTGTTTTTCCATCTGACACAAATAAATTCTATTGTTTTTCTGTTTCTAAAGCTATCTGATAATATATCCCTGATTATTCTCACATGTCTGGGTTCAATGTCCTCACCAAATAACATGTTTATTCTTTTGCATATGACCTTCATAGCTTATTTTTTTCAGACAGTAAACAGTATGCCATACTGCTTGGTGGTGTTCTAATGGACAAAGTCTTGATTTCTTGCAAATATTCAGATTTTTACAGATGTAGAAAGAACTATGGAGAGCTGTATGTAATGTAAAAAAGAGAGACACCTCTTCTGTCTGTTTCTGCAGATACATGAAATCCAATTTATAAAGTGAGACTATCAAAGTTCAAACTATATTGCAAGGACATTATGTTGTCTTATGAGTGTCTAGGATGTTACATGTGGTTTCCATTTTTTTTAATCTTTAGTGGCTTTTAGAGTTTCTGCTAGACGTTTTGAGGTTAACTGTTTAACATTTTCTAAGCTGTTCATCATGAATTTCTGGAAATGATTGCATTAACTTTCTGCTTTGTATTAAAATACCCTCTAGACTGCTTCTTTCTTTTTTTTTTGAAAAAAGCTGTAGTTGAGGAACATTTGTGCTTATAGCACACAGACCTCCAAGGGATAAAAAGCCAAGGTTGGAAGCTGCTTCCATATGTATGCAACTGAATTAGATGGGCTGCATGCATATTTGTCTCCATAGATGGAGGGGGAGGGAGAAAGGCGTGCCTTTTACTTTAACCAAAGTGATATGTCAACATTTTCTCAAACAAAGATTAAGCTCTCAGCTGCTGACTCTTAGGTTAGTTCTGTGGTTCTCTGTGGCTCATGAAAAACAGCTTCGTAAAGTGTGTCTGAGATTTTTAGAAATAAAAAGTATACACTGCATATAAAAGCAGTATAAAGGGACAAGTAATATGAATAATGACATTTATCTGAATTGTTGGACTCTATGATCTCTGGAGGTCCCTCCCAGCCTCTAAGATTCTGTGAAATACGCCAGAATACTAGCAGAAGGCTCGTTTCAAAGTCCAAATCTCTTTGCCATGTTTCCCTTCTTTGCCACCAATTGTATGGCTGCCAGGAGCAAGCAACATATGAGCCTTCTCTGCAGCCCTAACTGGAACATACTGCAGTAATCCAGTCTTGACATCAAAGATGCATTGTGTGGTATTCAGACCAGTGTGTGGTGGAACCATTCCCAGGATGTAAAATTCAGCACTGACCACATGCATCACAGTTAGCCCAAGATCATGGACCCAATTTCAACTCTGAGAAATCTGTTAAGGAGGAAGCAATGCTTTCTGGACCATGAGCTGACATTTCAAAGGAGCAGGGTTTTTTGATTGCCAGTCTAAGCTTCACTGTATCCATCTGGTCTATGATACCTTGCTGGTAATTTTCATATGATGAATTATCACAGGGATTCTGCAGGTTCACAGAAATATCAAGAAGTGGATTTAAATTGAAGGAGAATAGGTTTAGACTGGATTTTAGGAAGAAATTCTTCACTAGGAGAGTGGCGAGACTCTGGAATAGATTGTCCAAAGAGGCTGCAGATCCCCACTCCCTGGAGATGTTCAAGACCAGGTTGGATGGGGCATTGAGTAATGTGGTATAGTTGAGAGGCATCCCTGCCTGTGACAGGGAAGTCTAAGGTCTCTTCCAGCCTAGGCCATTCTATGATTCCATGATTCTATGGAATGTAGACTCCAGAAACACACACTCAAGTAGTGGATATTGTATTTGGCAGAACTGCTGTGGTAAATTAGGGCATTGATATGTGAGCACAAATGATACAATTATAAATTAGTTTCAGGTTCTTTTACTGTGCATGTCATGAGATGAAACAAGCTATTCTTACACTTCTTACAAGGATTTGATTGTCGTCTATGGGCATGGCTCTTTGTGTAGTGGAATGTTTGGTTCGGAAAAAATATTGACATTTTAATGTTAGATTTAGCATGTTGTTTTACTGAAAGGCAATAAAACACTTCTGGTTTTATCCTCTTCTGACTGCAGTCTGCTCCTCCTACAAACTGCCAAGCACAACTGTTTCATCCTCACTTTGAAGATTACAAAGTTACAGAAGTACTAGAAAATACAGTTAATGTGCCTGGGTACAAACTTTGGACTTTATTGGTGGTGAATTTTAACTAGAAAAGAGGAGTGGTCTAGGGATAGGTAATTATAATGAATTACAGAAGAGCTTCATTGGCCACTGAGGGTAATGATCAGTTTACAACTAAACCACAGCACTCCCATTATGTCCTGTTTTGGATTAGGAGGGTAGATGTTTGTGCATTAATGCCTATAAATGCAAAAGACAGGTCTTGTTTACTGAGCAAATTCTTGTGAATTAGGGGAACTGTTTGCAGTGCTAATATTTGAAGTAATGTGTTCATTGATAAAGAGCAGAGCAGAATAGAATCGGAATGCATTTAAGCAGGAAGCAGATCTGTAGCAGATAAAGGTTTAGCGGAGGTTGAGTGAATTTGTATGAATACAAGGCTTTGAAATGCCTAATATTTCTACTAAATCTTCTCCCTTTTCCCAAAAAGGTTTAGTATGCCAGAATTTCCAGTACTGAAAAAGCTGTTTGTGCAGAACAATAGAGGATTCACTAAACTGGAGTGAAACTAGGATGTTTGGGAGACATTTGTAAAACATGTGAACAGTACCTTTTTAATTAATGGAAATGTTTTTGAAATGTCAAGGCCTCCTATAAGGAGTGATACAAGACAGAAGCAATTTATCCGAGAAATTAAATTCTTCACAAAGCCATAATTAAATAATACTTAATGTGCTTTTGAGTTAAGGAAATTGTCTGTCTGTCATCATTTATGGTCTTTATGACAGAGGAAAAATCACAGAAATCTGTTCTCAAGCTTCCTGAGTTACTGATGTTAATCTTTCTGGTTGGCTGTTGAGATTATTCTCAAATGCTTCCTCTATGTAATCACCTCAGATTCCTCAAGAGTTGTTACAGGCTGTTCACTGTTTGCATGAAATTGAAAATGGCTTTGTCAAGAGTCACTGGAAAAGGAAGCAAGGTACAAATATGATTAGTTTCTTGATTAATTGCTCTTCATTGGGAAAATTTAGGATTTGCTAAAAGCAAACTGACCACTTTGTAGAATGATTTCAGCTCTCATAGTTGGTAGAGGTAACTGCAGCATGAAAGGTAGAGGTAACTGCAGTTGTGAAAGGGCTTTTGGAAGATGTGGGACATATGAAAAGGGTACAGGTTAGGAGGCGATCTGCTAGAGAGCAGCCCTGTGGAGAGGGATGCTGGTGGTCAAGAAGTTATCCATGGGACAGCAATGTGCCCTTGTGGCCAAGTAGGCCAATGGTATCCTGGGGTGCATCAAGAAGAGAGTGTCCAGCAGGTCGAGGGAGGTTCTCCTCCCACTCTACTTTGCCCTGGTGAGGCCTCACCTGGAATGTTGCATCCAGTTCTGGGCTCCCCAGTTCAAGAGGGACAGGGATCTACTTGATAGAGCCCAACGGAGGGCTACAAGGGTGGTTAAGGGACTGGAGAACTGCCTTATGAGGAAAGGCTGAGAGATCCTTGGCTTTTTAGTCTGGAGAGGAGAAGACTGAGAGGGGATCTAATAAATGTATATAAAATATATTGAGGGCTGGGTGTCAGAAAGGAAGGCACAGCCCCTTCTCACTTATACAAGGGGCAATGATGTAAACTGCGGCACAGGAAATTCCACCTCAACATGAGGAAGAACTTTACTGCAAGGGTGGCAGAGCACTGGAACAGGCTCCCTAGAGAGGTTGTGGAGTCTCCTTCTTGGGAGTTTTTCAAAACCCATCTGGATGTGTTTCTGTGTGACCTATGCTAGATTATGTGGTCCTCCTCTGGCAGGGGTTTGAACCCAAAGATCTCCAGATGTCCCTTCCAACCCCTAACATCCTGTGTTCCTTATGATACTGTGATTACCCTAATTGGTCTGAGTAGTTCCGTGTTTCAGAGTTTTTGTTAAAACTTGTGGATGTATATATTCAGGTCTAAGTTAATTGGTTGTCCTGTAAATTGATGACTGTGCCTGATATTCTTGTTATCTGTTATTAGGTCTTGCATTGTGCAGATTCCTGTCATATGAATATTGCACACTGATGTGCAGAATGGCATGCTTTTGGGGCAAATCCATGTGTTTAAACCAAACTCATGCTTTTGGTTTAATGGAACCATTTCAATGCCTTCTGTTCTGAAAATATTAGTTGTTTTGCTGTGATAATAGTATACATTATTCAGTAATTTAGAACTGTTGCTTTTCTAATAAAGTTCTCATTGAGGTGATAACTCTTGACATTTATCTGGGGCATGTTTGGATTTTTTTGTTCCCCAGTAAAATTAGGATTATATTTGCTGTTGTCAATGAATTTACTCCCTGGCCTTAAAACTGAAGGACATATAAGCAACCAAAAATAATTGTGTTATAGGTCATGTTCAGGCTATGTCAAGTCATACTATGGCTGTCAGTTACACAAAGTTGTAAGAGTCTCTAGGAAGCATCAAGTTTAGTACTACCTTGTTAGCTCTCAGCTTGGCTGTTTCTGTTCCAGAAAAAGAGCGTACCTGTAAGTAGTTTGGAGTACCTTTTGAGGTAGCAGTATCTGTCTGTTCTGGTGTAATTCTGCCTACTGACCAGCCCAGCTTACTCCTTCATCATTTGTTTCCAAGTCCAAAACACAAGCAACATTTCTAAGCTGTAAATTAAAAATAGAATAGAATAAACCAGGTTGGAAGAGACCTTCGAGATCGTCGAGTCCAACCCATCATCCAACACCATCTAATCAACTAAACCAAGCGCCCCATCAAGTCTCCTCCTGAACACCCCCAGTGATGGCTACTCCACCACCTTCCTGGGCAGCCCATTCCAATGGGCAATCACTCTCTCTATGAAGAATTTCTTCCTAACACCCAGCCTAAACCTCCCCTGGCGCAGCTTGAGACTGTGTCCTCCTGTTCTGGTGCTGGTTGCCTGGGAGAAGAGACCCGCCCCTGCCTGTCTACAACCTCCCTTCAGGTACTTGTAGACAGCAATAAGCTGTCTCCCCTGAGCCTCCTCTTCTCCAGGCTAAGCAACCCCAGCTCCCCCAGTCTCTCCTCATAGGGCTTGTGCTCCAAACCCCTCCCCAGCTTTGTTGCCCTTCTCTGGACACGTTCCAGCAAGTCAACATCTTTCCTAAACTGAGGGTCCCAGAACTGGACACAGTACTTAAGGTGTGGCCTAACCAGTGCAGTGTACAGGGGAAGATGTGCTGGAGGTGCTGGAACGTGTCCAGAGAAGGGCCATGAGGATGATCAGAGGGCTGGAGCACATCTCCTATGAGGACAGACTGAAGGATTTGGGGCTGTTAGTCTGGAGAAGAGAAGGCTCAGAGATGACCTCATTGTGGCCTTCCAGTATCTGAAGGGGGCCTACAAGAAGGTTGGGGAGGGACTTCTCAGGCTATCAGGTAGTGATAGGACTAGGGGGAATGGAATGAAGCTGGAGGTGGGGAGATTCAGGCTTGATGTGAGGAAGAAGTTCTTCACCATGAGAGTGGTGAAGGCCTGGAATGGGTTGTCCAGGTGGTTGGGTCCCCGTCCCTGGAAGTGTTTAAGCCCAGGCTGGATGAGGCTCTGGCCAGCCTGATCTAGTGTGGGGTGTCCCTGCCCATGGCAGGGGTTGGAACTAGATGATCCTTGTGGTCCCTTCCAACCCTGACTGATACTATGATACTAAGAATGACCTCCCTCCTCCTGCTCTCCACTGTGTTCCTGATACAGGCCAGGATGCCATTAACCTTCCAAAGGAGATTAGTAAAAATGCTTGTTAAGTCACAGTTAACTAAGTGGTAGTTAGCTGTGTTGACAGAGATACTTTCTGATTTATGTATTTCTAGATGTTTTAAACATACTCACCTGATGATTGTACAGTTTTTTCTGAAGTTTCATTGTGAGCATTCTCAAGAATTATTTTCACTTGTAGTTGTCTTATATTAGTTTTGCAGTGCAGAATTTGTATTTTAATTTAAAATTATTAATTATTCTGCAGTTCTCTATACTGGGAAGCTACTTTTGTAGCTGTTCTGCAGTTCAGGGAGTCAAATCATCAACTGCTAGGAACAAAGCAATTTTAGACAGTGTAAATCATAAAAGATGCTAAAATATATCAACAGTACTTGAAATGTGAATTACTATAAACATGTGGATCTTTGAAAGTTGTGTATTGCTGTCTTTTCCATGATCATTTAGCAAGTTCGCCTGAGCTCCTCAGAAATTCCACTGTAGCCTTTAATAGGAAGGTTTTTCTATTCCAGTTTTTGAAGCAGATGATATCACTGTTACTTAAATTGCCTGGTTTTGTATGCCATAAGTGTTCCCTGTGATCTGAATATTTGATTAAAACTCACAAAAGACTCCAGTGTGACGCCAGGGACACAATAAGTTAAAATCCCCAAAGAATTTCCCACACTTCTGTGTGTATAGGGGCATCTTCCAGGCACAAGAGAGAAATTTGTTTTCTCTGCTAATGAGGGTTGACACGAAAGGTAGCATATTTTGACTTTGTGACCTTTACTGAGAAGAGAGTGGAGTTGACTCGGTTCAGTCACTCAGAAATTCTTTTCACATGTTTTCCATTTCTATCACTACTGATTGGACCTAACGAGTATCTGGTCATGAAACATTTGCATCTCCAAATATTTCTGTGCCCTTTAAATATAGGCATTTTCTAATGGAGATAATTAATCTTTAAAAGTTACTTCTAAAACGCAAGCTAAAGTGGAAACAAATTACTGTAACACAGGGATGAATTTTTAAATGTAAATTTTCAGATGTGTTTGAATGATGTTAAGTTTGTACAAAAGTGGCCTGATCTTCAGAGCTACTGATTACCATTGCTCCCATTAGTTTCAGTGTGACTGAAAACACTGGTTTGAATTCCTGAATTAATTTACACAAGCTTGGAAAGCTGTTGCAGCTTGTTTTTCCTGTGATAAAACAAAAAGATTATATATTTGACAATGTACATGCCCAACTACCATATCAGTTCCTCTTGTGCCTGCTATATATAGTAGGCTAACTTGCATAATAATAGCAGTAGGATGGATGAGTGAGAGAACTGCAGTTGAGTTTTTTCCATTACAGCTCATTTTAGCAGATGTTTTTTCTGTTTCCAAAATGACAAAGCATCACAGTATAATAGCTGAAACTTAACAGAGAATTCTGATAACTTTTTAGCATGAGCTGTGTTGTCCAATTAGCAAGTTTTGCTGAAGTTTTATCACAGCTAAGAATTTATTAAAGCTAGATAAATATAGCTGCCATGTGATTTAAAATTGTATTTTAAGTCTAATTCCTTTGCTTCTCTGACCTTTTCTGAAAACTAGGCATTAATTGAAACCACTGCTAAAATGGTATTTTAGAAATTGAGCATTGGGTGGTGCTAATAATGTTGCATATGATCTTAGAATAACAAAAACCTAATTATTTAGTTCAAGTACCTAATTCACAGATCAACAACAGTACAGAAAGATGAAACTGGTCAAGTGAGTATTGTTACTTATTCCTTTGGTATTCAGGCAGTCAAGTCTTAAGCTGCATATAATCTTTTTTTAGTGAAATGATAGCCTGTACACTATGTACTTGGTAAGAGTGTGTTGCTGTTGCAAAAATTCCCTCTGTATGAAATATTCAGATAGTTCCAGAAACCGAGGTGAAATTTACTCCAGTTACTCACTGTGCATGCTAGTCAGCTTAAAAATCACTTTTCTCTATTGTAACATAAACTTCAGCTTTACTTCCATTAAAGATTTCCTTACATTTAAACCATCAGCCCTAAAATTATGTATGAATTAGCACAAAGATCTTGTTTGGATGCTGCCATTCAGAAATGGTGTGGATACCGAAGTTCTTCCTTAGCTTGGTGTGGATACCGAAGTTCTTCCTTAGCTTTCTTGGTTACAAGCAGAAGGTATGGCTTCACAAGCCCTGCCTTGGAAGGGACTGCCTCAGCGGCAGCGTGAGCCCGGGGGGGTCCAGCTTTAAGGTGCTTGTTCCTGGATAAACACTACCTTTCTGTTGCCCCAGCAGAATCCTTTCAACTTTTAATTCACTTATCCCTTCTGCTGTAAGTGTCCTAAACTGTTGGGCCACCACAACTGGATGTGAAAAACAAGAAAGGGGACACAAAATTATCTGGGGACATTTTATTAAGTGGGCCAGAGAATCCATATGATCTTAAGACTACATGATTTCTAAATGAGAGCATTTGCAGTAGTATTGGGTGTACTCCATCTTGCCTTTGTTTTCTGTGTATCTTTTACTTGATTAGCATTTTTCTTTCCTGAGAGTTGATGATTGCAACATTTACTGTGAATTTTCAAAGATTGCAAGCTCTAGTGCTGCAACTGAAAGCAACATGAGGCAGTCAGTGAACTCTTCTCAAACTCTTCTGGAAAAAGCAGAGTACAAATGACCTACCCTGACTTTTTGTACTGTGGTAAATGCATTATTGTGTTTGTGTATATGACAGTGCCTAAATAAATTATGCTCTCAATAAAATTCCATGCCAGCAAATACTGCATGCAGACTTGAAGCAGGAGTTGGATTATTGCTCAGCAATTGTGCATTAGAAATGCAGTATCTGGAATTTATGTTTACATTCATTTCAGCACGAACATAAATTTCTCTGGGCACTTTTATTCTTCATAGACTATGTTTATTGCTTTTTGTCTCTCAATATATGGCATGAACAATAAAGTCTAGTAACTTTACTAATGAGTGCAAAAAATTGAGTGCAAGGACTCTTTATCTCAGAAAAACCTTGTAGGTCCACTGGGTATTTTAGGCACGTTTAATTTATTTTTACTGCGTACAATCAAGGAGTCCTATTGTTTGTGGTGAAAAGCTCAACATATATGAATGGCAACATCTGCTTCTTAGTAAATGAATATTGTATAATATTTTACAATAATTAAATGATTTCTGAAAAATAATGTCTTCTTAGAAATGAGGGACAGTACTGATAGTATAAACCAGAGGGCTTGTTTCAGCATCACAAAGAGTGGGCAGCAAATGGATACAAGTGGATGCTTGTATCTCTCCTGCTTTTCAGCAGTGGATTCGTCCACTATTTTAAGTCATTGCTTTCTAAGGTTTCTAGATGAAATCCTGAATCTTCTAAAGTCAAGTCACAGAAATTAGAGATTAATTATTTGCTTTTTACTGGAATTCCATATATTTGACAGAGATTGTGCAACTCCTTTGCTATGCAGTTGGTGATAATTTAAAAGATGATTTTCATTAGAGGTTCTTTCCTCAACAGTGTACTGCGAGCTCCAGCTCTATGTTCTCATCCTTTGCAGCTATCCACTGGCCTTATATGATGATCCTCACTGACGACTTCTGGACACTTCTGAGTGTTTAAAGCAAGATGTGGAGTTGCAGAGAGGTTTCCTATTAAGGAAAAGTGATGTAATGTCAGTGGAACACTGCCAACTCCTCTCCACTTATTTTATTTATATTAGCTGCATACCAAAGAAAATGCCCCATAAAACATGAGTGCTCTTTGCTATATTTAACCAGGCTAATTTACTAATACCGGGAGATTATGTTTATATGCAATGGAAATAATTATAGAAATATATGGGAGCATCTTATTGAAATAAAACAGGTTGAACTTGGGAAGGGCATATACCAGATTTGCTCCTGGTGCATAGAAAGACTCTAGAGAATCTTTTAGCAACATACATATTTCTGTGCTGAAAAGTATTGTGTAACATTTTAATTGAACTGTTTTGCTGATTGTTTAGAATAGAATTAACCAGGTTGGAAACGACCTTAGAGATCATAGAGTCCAACCTATCACCCAACACCATCTAATCAACTAAACCATGGCACTAAGTGCCTCATCCAGTCTCTTCTTGAACACCTCCAGTGATGGTGACACCACCACCTCCCTGGGCAGCCCATTCCAATGGACAATCACTCTTTCTGTGAAGAATTTCTTCCTAACATCCAGCCTAAACCTCCCCTGGTGCAGCTTGAGACTGTGTCCTCTTGCTCTGGTGCTGGTTGCCTGGGAGGAGAGACCAACCCCCACCTTCAGGTACTTGTAGGCAGCAATAAGCTGTCTCCCCTGAGCCTCCTCTTCTCCAGGCTAAGCAACCCCAGCTCCCTCAGCCTCTCCTCACAGGGCTTGTGCTCCAAACCCCTCACCAGTTTTGTTGCCCTTCTCTGGACACATTCCAGCAAATCAACATCTTTCCTAAACCGAGGGACCCAGAACTAGGCACAGTACTCAAGGTGTGGCCTAACCAGTGCTGAGTACAGGGGCACAATGACCTCCCTGCTCCTGCTGGCCACACTATTCCTGATACAGGCCAGGATGCCGTTGGCCTTCTTGGCTGTCTGGGCACACTGCTGGCTCATGTTCAGCCAGCTGTCAATCAGCACCCCCAAGTCCCTCTGTGCCTGGCCACTCTCCAGCCACTCTGACCCCAGCCTGTAGCACTGCATGGGGTTGTTGTGGCCAATGTGTAGAACCCGACACTTGGATGTGTTAAATCCCATGCCATAGGACTCTGCCAATCTGTCCAGCCTGTCAAGGTCCTTCTGCAGAGCCCTTCTACCCTCTAACAGATCCACACCTGCCCCCAGCTTGGTGTCATCTGCAAACTTACTGATGATTGATTCAATCCCTTCATCCAGATCATCAGTAAAGACATTGAACAGGATGGGCCCCAGCACTGATCCTTGGGGGACACCACTAGTGACTGGCTGCCAGCTGGATGTGGCACTGTTCACCACCGCTCTCTGGGCTTGGCCCTCCAGCTAGTTCCTGACGCAGTGCAGAGTGCTGCTGTCCAAGCCATGAACTGACAGCTTGGGCAGGAGTTTGCTGTGGGGGATGGTATCAAAGGCCTTGCTGAAGTCCAGTTAGACTACATCCACAGCCTTCCCCACATCCACCAGGCAGTCACCTAATCATAGAAGGAGATCAGGTTGATGAGGTAGCACGTGCCCTTCCTAAATCCATACTGGCTGGGCCTGATCCCTTGGCCATCCTATAAGTGCTGTGTGATTGCACTCAAGATGACCTGTTCCATAATCTTGCCTGGCACTGAGGTCAGGTTTACTGGTCTGTAATTCCCTGGTTCCTCCTTCTGGCCCTTCTTGTGGATGGGCATCACATTGGCCGGTTTCCAGTAATCTGGGACCTCTCCAGTGAGCCAGGACTGTTGATAAATGATGGAGAGCAGCTTGGTGAGCTCATCTGCCAGCTCTCTCAGTACCCTAGGATCGATCCCATCTGGTCCCATGGACTTGTAGGGATCCAAGAGGCTGAGCAGGTCTCTAACACAAAGTACAAAGAAAGTGATTTACATTGATTTGAATCTTTTAGTTTTGGCAATGCAGATGCTCTCGCATTTAACCTGTGTAACTAAAATCAGTTTTGTCATATGTGTTCCTGTCTTACCTTCTAGTCTGAAATACTTGCATTTGTCTTCCCAGAGAATGCAGTGTGATACTGTGGGCTTTTGGTGATGTTTAAAATCAGTCTAGCATATATATCTTTTGTTGCTTTCCTTTTCTGACTTTCCTATAGGACTACTTTTTAAATGATTAAACAAGTCTCCTTTTTAATGAGTAAACTTTTACTTGGTTTTTGTTCAACTCTTTGTTCTACAGCTGATGGTGTTGATAAATAATCACAAGATTTCTTCCTGATTCTAACAATGTTACTTCATAATGCTGTTAAACAATTTGACCTTTTCCATTAATTCTACTCCTACATGGTGACCCTAGAGGGGTGTGGTAATGTTGGGACTGTGGATCCTCCCTGATATTAAGTCTGCCTAAAAGAATATTCCTCGTCAAGAGTAGCTGAGTACATTTGTTAGTTGATGATAAATAGGAGCTGTCATGCTACTTAACTACATCATGCATATGGGAAAAAAAAATCACTTTTAAATGAATAAATATCAATTCTAGTGTGATTGCAAAACAATGTGATATGAGATCTGCAGCTGACTCATGAGCTACAAAGTTGTGGGCAGGGGAATGAATTTTTGGTAGTGTTATTTTTATCTGCATTACTTAGGATGTGTTGAATGTTTTAAGTGTTTTCTGCTCAAACCCAAGTCACCTGTCTTTACTTTAAAGCTTGTGCTTTATTGGGATGACTTCTAAAGATGCTTTCTTAGGAGAGTCTTCATACATTCTGACATTTAGCATCTAATTTACACACTCTGAACTGCACTCTGGAGGTTTCACTGACTATCTTGGAGGCTATCCATATAAGTGAGATGCCAAAGACAAGATGATGAGAACATTTCCCTATGCATCTCCTTTCAATTAGAAGAATTAGGGCAACATAACAGCAAACTGAAGTGCTGCAAGGCCAGAATAAAAAGGCAGATTATTTTATCGGCCTATCACAAATCCAGTACTGGTTTACTGGAGCTTGTTTTGAAAATATAAAGCCATTTAAAATACGTTTTAAATTCTGTTGCTATTTCCAAGTGTGCAGATCTTTTCTCATTCATTCTGAATGATTCATTAGGGAAGTCGATTATGATGCTAAAAAATCATGAGAAAAAATTTTGAGTCAACTAAGGGTCAAAAAACATTTCCTGCAATTATGAAGTACGTTCATCAAGTTGGGCCTGTTGCCTTACAGATTCCTCTCAATTTCAAATATCAGATTTTAAACATAAGACACATTTAAACAATACAGAACCCCTTGGATCATGAGATACAATTTCCAGTATTAGGCTCTTGAGGACAATAGTTCTCCCTAGTGTAGAGGATCAGACATAACTAATCTGTGAAGTATTGCCTGGACAGGGTACAGCAAGAATTATGTGCTATCAGTTCTTGCTTAGCAAAGTTTATTTCCCCATTTTAAAGCTAAGGTCTGGTGGATTAGTTATTATTTAAGTAACTTTAATATCGCAGTCTTGAAATCCATTTGGAAAACCTCAGTCTCTGAAGGTTTATGAAATGACCAAAAAATGAACAGCTTCAGACAACGTTGCCTTTAGGGCGTGAGAAGATAATTAGTGTGGTAAGTCTAAGTGTATGGGCTCGTTAGAATCTTGGCTTGCAAAAGAGGATGATTCTAGGGGAATAAACTTAGTTTCTTTCAAACAAAAATGCTAAGCATCTCAGTCTGCAAATCTGGGTGCTCACTTTCCCTGATACATGGCACAGTTAGTTGGAGAACTTGCATGTCTTTACCTTATTTTGCCCTCTGTGAAGAAAACTGTAATATTTTTTAATGCTCTTTGGTATCTGTAGCTTTTTGACTTTCGTTTAATCATTCCTCATTCTGAAAAAAAATAATTATTGTATTTTATACACATTGCCTAAGGGATTAGCTGACCTCAAATAACCCAACCACTTTGGTCATTGTGTAATACTTGCATTCAGTGCTGTGTTTGAGGTTTCTCCCTGAAACAGAAAAATAACAGAGGGATACTTCAATTGAGAAATGGGATCAATGTACTTACCGTGAATGTTTTTTGCGTGACTACCAACTAGCCTTAGTGAAGTGTCCCAGACATATGAAGGTCAGGTGGGTTCTAACGCCCAGTAGTACACTTTAGTTCACAGTAGAAAACTGTGGTAGACAAGGGTATTTTAGGCCAGTGTTTTCCAAAGAGTGAAGCATGCTTTTTTAGAGAAGCTAGCATGTGAACTGAGGTAGAAGGTAAAGCCATGAATTTTGGTATTATTCACTTCTGGAGCTCACAAGGGGTAGGTAGTGAAAAGAAGACAGTAGTTCCAAAGAAGGTCAGTGAGAAATAAAATTGAAGACAGAACAGAATTATGCAGTGATCTGAATATGATTGAGAGGAATAGAGGATCACCTGGAACCACTTTGTTCATACTGGAAGAACCTTATGACCCACGCTTATGCTGACTGTAGAGCTACCAATTTCAGTATTGTCAAAATCCCTGGCTTTAAAGTAACCTAAAAGTACAAAATTACTTTTTCCTTATGGAGCTATAGGTTGTTTATTAAACCACAGCCATAGAAGACTTTTTTTCAATCTCCAGGATGGCCTGGAGTCCAAGTTGTTATGATACTTGAAGAGAAGGTTTTTACATACAGGTGGTGTTGGCCTTAAAGTGGAAGAAATGCATTACTACTTTTACATGTTATTACCTCTTGAAATAATGGAAACAAAGCATAGATTTTTGTTTTGTTTTAAAAATATACTGATCTACTAGTAGCTTCTAAATAGAATCTAAGTACTCGGGGGGGTTGTAGCCAGGTGGGGGTTGGTCTCTTCTCCCATGCAAACAGCACCAGAACAAGAGGACACAGTCTCAAGCGGTGCCAGGCGAGGACTAGGCTGGATGTTAGGAAGAAGTTCTTCACAGAAAGAGTGATTGGCCATTGGAATGGGCTGCCCAAGGAGGTGGTGGAGTCACCATCACTGGAGGTGTTTAGTGCTGGGCCCCATGTTTTTCAACATCTTTATTGATGATCTGGATGAGGGCATTGAGTCCATCATCAGTAAATTTGCAGATGACACCAAGCTGGGGCAGGAGTTGATCTGCTGGAGGGCAGAGAGGCTTTGCAGAGAGACCTCGACAGGCTGGACAGATGGGCAGAGTCCAATGGCATGAGATTTAACACATCCAAGTGCCGGGTTCTGCACATTGGCCACAACAACCCCAGGCAGCGCTACAGGCTGGGGTCAGAGTGGCTGGAGAGCGGCCAGGCTGAGAGGGACCTGGGGGTACTGGTTGATTGTAGGCTGAACATGAGCCAGCAGTGTGCCCAGGCAGCCAAGAGGGCCAACCGCATCCTGGCCTGCATTAGGAATAGTATGGCCAGCAGGAGCAGGGAGGTCATTGTGCCACTGTACTCTGCTTTGGTTAGGCCGCACCTTGAGTACTGTGTCCAGTTCTGGGCCCCTCAGTTTAAGAAGGACATTGAGAGACTTGAACGTGTCCAGAGAAGGGCAACAAGGCTGGTGAGAGGCCTTGAGCACAAGCCCTATGAGGAGAGGCTGAGGGAGCTGGGGCTGTTTAGCCTGGAGAAGAGGAGGCTCAGGGGCGACCTCATTGCTCTCTACAACTACCTGAAGGGTGGTTGTAGCCAGGAAGGGGTTGGCCTCTTCTCCCTAGCAACCAGCACCAGAACAAGGGGACACAGTCTCAAGCTGCACCAGGGGAAGTTTAGGCTCGAGGTGAGGAGAAAGTTCTTCACTGAGAGAGTGATTCGTCATTGGAATGGGCTGCCCGGGGAGGTGGTTGAGTCTCCATCCCTGGAGGCGTTCAAGAGGGGACTGGATGTGGCACTTGGTGCCATGGTCTAGTTGTGAGGTTGTGGTTACAGGTTGGACTCGATGATCTTCAAGGTCTCTTCCAACCTTGGTAATTCTATTCTATTCTATTCTATTCTATTCCAGGATCCCAAGAGACTTGATGGGGTGCTTGGTGCCATGGTTTAGTTGATTAGATAGTGTTGGATGATAGGTTGGCCTCGATGATCTCAAATGTCTCTTCCAACCTGTTTAATTCTATTCTGTACTCTAGTTATTATAAGGAAACAGTTTATATATACTGTGCACACTATTAACTATTCAATGTTAGAAAAAAATATAAAATCACTATGGACAAAACATAAACTGGTATTGATCCTCTTCATTCTGGAAAGTTTTAACACAATCTAATCTTAATAGATAAATATGGGAAAATACAACTTGGGACCTTCAGATCAGTCAAGTGCTGTTTCTAAGCTAATATTCTTTCTCAAAGAGTGTCTATCTTAAGGCTAAGGAGGTGCCTGAGTCATCAAAATAATAAGTCCATAAATTGAGACTTTTCCTTCACAGTTGTCAGACAACAGGGGTTTAAATCTTGAGGAATACACTTTTCTTTATAACTAGATTTAACAAACTATCCTGTGATCAAACTGAAGACAAACAAGGCACGTTGATTTTGTCTGGAGGGTTTTTACTGAGTGGCAGAATGAAGGAGTGGGATTAATTGAACTCTGATGGTCAGCTGCAGGCAATCAAATAGTGAACTCTGTACTACAGCATACGAAATAGTAAAATTGCAGTCTAGGATGGGACCATACATTGTTTCCAGATTTGTACATGTTGAATAATGTGCATGATATCTTGATACCTTATTTTTTACTATATTATACATCAATATGCTGTATGCTTAAAATATTTCAAGAAACCTATAAATAAATAGGGATTAATTTTTTGCATACTTGTTTAGTAAGATATATGTTTAACTTCCCAGAACTTGAGACTTTTACACACACTTATTTTTAAAAGACTTCTAGATTGTATGGTTTAGCTAGACACAACATGCTTGTATGAACATCTGCTCTGTACTCTACATTAACCAAGTAGTACCACCGAAACAAGGATAGATCTAGAGTGAAAAAAACATTTTGTGAGGGCATGATATCTACACTACAAATTTCAGAGTCACTGAGTTTAGGGTTTGGGTTTTACACATTGCACTAGCTCTAGTCTGCTCCTGTGGACTGAAGCTCATTAGTTGCTGGAGTTTGTTAACATTTGTTTCCTCTGACAGGGAATCAGTTCTTGAGAGGTTTCTCCAAGACACAAACTGGAGAACAAGCAAATGGGAACAGTTGGAGATTTGCTGATCCAGGCTAAAGCACAAATTCAGATGTGTCATTACTGTCCTTTTAGAAGAAGTGCTGATCTATGTAGTTCTTTGTTTTGTGCCAGTCACCACACTGGCTACTATTTTATTTGGGAAAGATGAAGCTTGGTCCATTCTCTTGTTTTTCTCTGGCTGAGAAGGCTGACTTCTTGCATGGGAGCTAAGCAAGATTCAAAACAGTTTTAGAGAAGGGACTAGCCATTCAGAATCACTGGCACAGTATTTGGCCATAACAAGTGACAATTTACCTGTACAATCCCTTCTTTTTTTATGTCATTGAATGTCACTTAAGGCACAGCTTAATTCAGGGAACAAGTCCTTACTCTGTAAGTCTCTTCATATATTAAGAAATAAACCATACTTGAAGGGATTCATCCTTATGGAATGTATTTTCACTCAAAAGTCTCAAAGCAATTATTTGCTCTGTTGTTCATATGTAATGTATAATGGTATTTCATTTAGCCTTTTCAGAATAATGCACTGTACAGTTTAAAAAAAAAAAAAAAAAGTTGAATTAACAGCAGTATAAAAAAAGTTAAATTCTCACCATAAAACCACTTCATCTGTTTGCCAAGGAAATGCTATTTAAAATTATGTGTTGCCATAGCAAGAAGTTAATTTGAGTGTCTGTTTCAGAAGTGTGCAATTTCAGGATGTTTCTCTTGGTGATGGATAGGGAATGTGATTAGTTCTGGCCATATCTGTTCAGTCTGTTTGGGAGCAGAATATGTTCTGCATATTTAAAAGTATATTTTGACTGCAGTGACATCTGTGTACTACAAGTAGATATTGGTTTTGCTCAGTAATTCTGCTAACAGGTACTTATTTTTTGATTTAAAAAAAGCAATGGGGAAATTACAGTGTGGTGTAGGATTTAGTCATGGAGAAGGGCTGCAAGCTTGCTCACTCCTTACAATTTGCCCTAGATATCTTTGTTATAATTGTGTTTATCACACAGTTGTAAAAAGCAGTAGCCCTGCATAGCTGAAGGTGTTTTAGCAGCATTTTGGGTATCATAAATATTCTTGTCTCTCCTATGCTTTGGGAGGTGCCTTTTAAAAACAAAAATACATGTCTAGCTACATAAAAAGTGGTAATGCCTTACAAACTCCATTTTATTTTCAAAAATAGTCCAACAAAATGAATGGAGATCCACATCTTGATTGTTCCTAATACAAAATAGGTCACAGAAGTGTTCGTCAGGCAGGTATCACTGAAATTGATGCAAGTTGCTGACAGGAAAAACTGTGATAAACCAGAAATATGTTAGTATACATGAGTCTACACAAGCAGATAAAGTTCTGTCTCCTGTTACAGCCAAGGCTACAAAGAGCTCTTACTGGTCTTTTAAATGCAGTGGCTGACATATGCTATATGTGCTGCACTCTGAAGTGTTTTTATTTTACTAAGATACTTTATTGTGGCTTTGTCTACACGTGCTGGAGTTTTCCCTCTGCTCTGTAACAAGTGTAGCCCACAAAGATTCTGCTGGGAATGAACAGACTGAGCATTTGCCAGCTCGTTGCAGAAATGCTTCTACAAAACAATTGTCATTGTGCGTAAACCAAAGAGCAGATGCTTGATAAATATTGGAATATTAATACTGAAAGCATGGAAGTCCAGTTTTAAGTCCACTGTAACTGTTGGGAGGTAGGCATATAATAAGCACATTTCATAACTCTGGCAGCCAGTGGTAGATGAAATGTGATGATTTATAGAGCATCTTGTTACTTGCATTTAAAATTAAATTTCAAGACAAGTAGCCATGTGCTGTTCCAGTGACAGCACAGAGAAAATGTATCATACTACATCTAGAAGAGGAGTGGCTGCCCATCTTCTCTTCTGTTTACCTTTAGGTTTTGACTAGTACAGTTTTTCAAACTTTTATACATACTTTTTTCTCTACATGTTTTCTTTGCAATCACAACAGAATATAACCTTCCACACAACATAGCACAACTGGGTGCAGAAGACCTACTTGTCTATTTGCAGGCCAGTTCATTCCTGCATTCCAGGTCATCATTTCATAGAATCATAGAATGGTTTGTGTTGCAAGGAACCTTAAAGTTCCATCCCTCTGCCATGGGAATGGTCACTTTTCGCTCGACCACGTTGCTGAAAGTCCTATCCAGCCTGGTCTTAAACGCTTCTGGGGAGGGCATGTCTGCAGTTTCTATGGTGTTCCAGTCCCTCACCATAAAGAATTTCTTCCTGTAATCTAAATGTACTCTGTTTCAGTTAGAAACACCTCATCTCTAAATTTTCTGGTAAAAAGTCCTTCTTTGTCTTTCCTGAAGACCACCTTTAAATACTGGAAGGCTGTTATAAGGTCTTGTCAGAGCCTCCACTTCTCCAGGATGAGCAACCTCAACTCTCAGCCTGCCTTCATAGGGGACGTGCTCCAGCACCCTTGATCATCTTTGTAGCCCTCCTCTGTGTCCAGCAAGGCTGTTCCTTTATGCTTGAAGCCCCAGAGATGAACACAGTTCTCCAGGTGAGGTGTTACCAGCACAGAGAGGCAGAATCACATCCTTCAACCTGATGGCCACACTTCTCTTGATGCAGACCAGTCTGATTGGTTTTCTGGGCTGCGCGCTCACATTGCTGGCTTATATAGTTTTTAATCCTTCAGCACCCCCACATCCTTCTCCACAGGGATGCTCTCAATGCCTTCACCCCCAGTCTGTATTGACAGCAGAGATTGTCCTAACCCAGATACAGGACCTTGTACCTGGTTTTCTTGAACCTTATGAAGTTCACACAGGCTCATTTCTCAAGTTTGTCTAAGTGCATCTGGAGGGCATCCTGTCCCTCAGGTATGTCAATTGTACCAAACAGCTTGATGTCATCTGCAAACTTGATGAGGGTACACTCAATCCTACTGTCTGTTTCCAACACTGGGACCTGCATTGCTATTAATGCCTTGTTACAATTTGCCTCTTAATAGCAACACACTTTTTTATCCCCCCTTTATCAGTAAAACTTTTGTAAGTTTCTAACTTATTACATCCATCACTGGATATTCTGTGCACTAGTTATGTAACACTATTGAAGCCAGACAGATTTTTTACTACCAGACTTACTCTATGATTTAACCCTACCAGTGATACAAAGTTTAGCTGTATTGTGTCTTTATGACTTTTGGGAACAATGAACATGCAACAAGAGCACAATTTCCTCCCTTTCTGTACCCAAGCTAAACGTGTTATCTCAGCGGTGCACCTTTTGAAAAATGTCCCTGCTGTGATATAAAGAGATGAAAAATGGTTCCTGTCTCCAAAGAATTGCTTGTGCTCACTGAATATTGGCACTATCGCTACTGCTGGTTTCCTTAATCCAAAAATTACCTTGATGCCTTTGACAGATAATCAAATCATAATGGAAAGTGGGCACAGGTACAATTGCCACTTCTTAGGATAGACAGAATGGCTTTTAACAGCCAAATTATGGCAGGATTTCCTTACAAGAGAGTTCACAAACAATGTAGATGGTTTATGCTTCTCTTCTTCGTGTGGGAAGTTTCTCAGGGCAAAAGTCAAGCTAAGTTTCATAGCATCCTTATCATAGAGTACTTGTGTTAGCTCTTGCACCATACTGATTGCCATGAGAGTGTGTTAGGTTACAATGAAATAAATTATAAACACTCCTGTATGTTAACCTGAAATATGGAAAATGTTATTTGTTATTCACCTACATTTTCAAGTTGTTAAACTTTGATGGACAAGTAATAAAAGCATTTAAAGGTTGCAGCTGTTGGAGATGGTACCTAGTTATAGCTTTCTGGTTGTTCACCACAAGGACTAAATTATGTTGATATTTTGCTCTCCCTGAAATCTCATTGTATAGACAACAAAATATCTCTGAATATTTGCAGGGTAGAACCCAAAGTGGTGTGGTTTTGGTTCTTTCTTCACTGCCCCCACCATGTTCACCCCCTGCCATTTTTATTTTAACTGATAATTCCAGTCTTCCATAAACGTGAACTTTTGCAGGATTTAAAATACTCTACATTTCTTTCTCATGATATAAGGGATTGTTTAACATTAGGAAACTTGATGCTTGAGTAAATGTGTTTGTATTAACACAGTCCAAAGGCTGTCTGCGTGTTGAATACTTTGCAGTTTTTGTCAAAAGGAGCATCTGCTCTCCCTTCACCTTCTTTCCTTGTCATACATGTGCATTTTTAACACTTCTACAAATGAGTAAATATTCCTTCAGTGGATAGATTAATTGGAATTACTTTTGTATTCTGAATACTTATTTTAAGCACAGCTATTAATTAATTTGCTGCCATCTTAAGTTGTTGTTGTAGATACTTGCTGACATGGAAATCAGTGTTACCTGAGAAAGCCCTTGCTTTTTAACACAGTGTGATGATGATTGTTTCACTTCTGGTAGAGCTCTGGCATGATTCTAAAACAGTAGTACTGAGTTAGAGGCTAGGTCTTCACTGGCAGGTAGATTTACGGGACTTGAATAGTCATTACTCCCAAAATACAAACTTGTCATTGGTTTCAAATACTAATTTAGGAAACTAGCTCAGGCTTTTCATCTTCTGGTTAAATCTTACTATTTTCATTCAAAATATTCCTGACCTTTCAGAGGTATGTTTTGCATGTTGCTGTAGAGCTGCACTGCCTGTTTCTCAAAGGGCAGATGGCTGGTGGGATTGTGAGGGGGCCAACTAGCTTTCCCTCAGGAATGACTTGAGTCAGAAGTGAGCCATTATTCTTCCATACATGAGAGAGAGGAGCATTTCTTTCAAACAGAAAAAGCTTTTCTTTGTCTGCTTTTCATTTGCCTTTTTGTTGGTTTTGTTAAGGAGGACCAAGATCAGGATTTTTTAAAAAATGTAATATAAAAACATATATTCTATCTTGGTTCTTTATGTGTGGTGTGGTGACTTATTTCACCAGCAACATCCCTCTGCCTTTGGAGAACATTCCTCTCCAACACAGATAGCCTGGATAGAACAACTTCCGTACAAACTTCGGCATTTGAAAGGTACACAAACCAGGTTATACTGAGGAGTTGATTAAAATGCAAATAGGATGATGCTTCCCAGAAGACAGGCATTGTTCCTCGGGATAATTTTTTGTATATACTCTTCACAAACTCAGATAGGTAAGATAAAAATAAACGTGGTACATATTCTAGTGTTGGGAACCTGTGAATGAGCCTGACAGAGCACTTTTAAGTATGAAGGATTTAAAACATCCCTGAAAATGTCATCTGCTGTAATGTCCTCTGTAATCCAGTAGCCAGTTCCTGTTGAGACTTTCACAGATTTACAACCATCTACCCACCTCCTTTCCTCTGTAGCGGTGTGTTCACGCACTTGGAGTTATGGTTTCTGATGGTGGTTCTCAACAGTTTAGTTCTCAAAGATGATGACTGCTTTATTAATTTTCAAAATAATGTGATGCAAAGAAGGTATCAGGAAGAAAAATCATTATGAAACTGAGATGTACAGGCTATTATAGTCTAACTGTAAAACCATGAATTCTTGAGTAGCTATTAAAATACGTACTGGCATCTTTAGAGAAGATTCTGATCATCTCTCCACAATTTTCTCAGTGTCCTTCTTTTAGAAAGATAGTATACTGTAGCTGCCCTCTAAGAAACCTGGCCTTGCCTTTGAATATTTGCATTCAAATGTCTCTCACTGTCATGTAGTGCTGAAAGTTGCCACCTTTCTGAGCAGGTTTCAAGTGCCCAGAACCAAACCTGTGCATGCAATTGTACTTAGGCAATGCAAGGCCAGAAACCTCTACCTCTGTTGCAGCTAGTGTGTGTTTTCGATAAAATGTTGGTCCTTTACTGTTTGTATTTCTTTAACAGTTTTGACATGCCTTTTAGAACATCTGAAAATGTATATAGATGTCTTGGTTAAGCATATGTTTAACATGTTTATAAATATCTAAAGGGTGGTTGTCAAGAGGATGGGACCAGATTCTTTTCAGTGGTGCCCAGCAACAGGACAAGGGGCAGTGGGCACAAATTGTAACACAGGAAGTTCCATCTGAACACAAGGAAAAAATTCTTTACTTTGAGGTTGATGGAGTGCTGGAACAGCCTGCCCAGTCTCCTTTTCTGGTGATACTAAAATCCTGCCTTGGTGAGATCCTATGCAACCTGCTCTAGGTGCCCCTGTTTTAGCAGGGGGGTTAGACTAGATAATCTCTCGATGATTCTTCCAGCCCTTACTATTCTGTGATTCGGGACGGGGAGGCAGGGGGAAGCCAACAAAACCAACAAACACTCAAGCAGACCTTTTGGAAATACTTGTGTACTACTAGGCCTGTTTTTCAGTGAGTTGCTAAAACTTCTCAATATTTGGTTTACCCTAGGTATGATGTGTGTGTTTGCTTGCTTTTGCCATTTACTGCTTGAATTTTAGTAAAAACTTACTTTTAAAGGTTCATTCTTGCATTGTTATATGAATTATTGGGTGAAACTAAAAACTCTGCGTGAGAAAAGAAGTTTTCTTCTCTATTGTTTAAACAAATTCAATGCATTCCCTGAAAGCATGTGTGCCCTTTAAAACACTGGGGTTACAAAACATATTTCAGCTAATTGAAAATAGGGTATAATTACAATTAAACTAATTTTTCCGGTAATCTCATCCAAAAACTGAGCTCTTTTAATTACCTTCTTTGTTCCTCTACTGATGAGGGCAACATAACAAGTGAATTCCTGGCATAATTTTGACTGCTAGGCTCTCTGAGTGGCATGACAGTGTTGTCTTTCAGGGACCTACCTGTGTAGAGCTTCCACTGCTGTCAGTGTCATTGCAAAGGAATGCTTGTGAATTCATTGTTCTTTTCTTTTCTTTTTTTTCCTTCTTAATGTCACATCACTAGGATACCTCTGCTCAAGAAATTAATAAGTATAGTAAAATATCGACTGCTAAAAGAGTAGCTCTGAAGTGAAAACATTCCTTTGCAGACAAGGATTGTGCATTTCTGCCACTGGAACAAAAATTTGCTCTAAGGCCTTTAAGATTTTTCCTACATGGACTGATGTGATAATTATATCTGCATGTTGTTTTTCAAGCAGACATGCACTTGCTTTATCTCGACCCTAAACTGATCAAAAGCTTTGCAAATGGAATTAGTGCTGTCTTGAGCTAATAAACTTTGACTTACAGGCATGTATATTCCTATGGCCTCGAGTCAAGCTTAGTGTAAAAGCAGAGCAACCACATATTTTTCTGCCAAGCTTTCATAGACATACACAGAGTCTGGCCTTTACTTCTGCCTGGACTGGTGCAGCAGCTCAGTGGGCAGGCACTGTAGTACTATCCTTACCATTGACAGTGCCATAGATGGTCATTTGTGTTATGCTGTTGGCCGGGCACATCTCCATGTGACCTGACAATGGAAATAAATAAGTCCCAAGACAAGACACTCTGACTTGTTTTCAGCACATGTTGGGTAAACTTAGGAGTGTTGGAGACAGCCAAGTTTGTTCTATATTCAACACACTATTTACATCACTATATTTCTCTCTCCTCTTTTTTTTTTTCTTCCATAAATTAACAAAAAATATTGGAGGTGATTATAATGGAAAATAAGTATTATTTGTACATAATTTTCGAGACAGTAGGTCTACAAATAGTCAGCTGAAGATACAGAAATAAGCTAAAAGTTGTCCTCTTAGAGGACTTTGTCTTTCTAATCAGACGTGACCTGAAATATTTCTGTCATGAGACAAGAAAGCCAAATGATGATGGAAACTAAAATTGTGCTGCTTTAGCCCATTTAGGGAAAAGAGATTTATGTTGAAGAATGGCAACATTACACTTTTCTTGTTACTGATGTCATTTAAAAGGAAATTGCAATCTCCTTTTAAGCACTAAAATATGTATTGTTGGTGAGATGACTGATGTTGCTGGAGTCGAACCATCTTTATGACCCAAAAGAAAAAAAGCACACTGATGATTTTTTTTTTCAGTTTTCGGTCCTAAACAAGCTTACTCCTCTTTTTCTTATCTACACAGTGACCTTTGGCCTGAGATCATAAGTGGCATTATTGTCAAAAAACATTTTCTGGGAAATGTGGATGGATGGAACATTAAAATTAATCTTAGAGTGGAAAATGTGATGATATTGACATTTCTAATTTTGTTGCTATCAACAAAAACATTATTGTGCCAGAATCGTACATTCATATGATATTCATATCATACATTCATACATACATACATACATTAAGCAGACAGCTTCTAAAACTTTGTGCTCAAATGACCTAAATTTGTATGTATAAACAACGACATGCTTGTATAAAATAAAGTATTTATATATTAAATATACAGAAAAGGTATATGTGCAAGTGCTGAAACTTTCTCTCAATACTCCAGATGTCCACAACGTTATGATTTCCAGCTGGAACATAACCATTTTTAAGTGAGTCAATCTGATACATTCTAAGATGATGGACCACACAGTTAATTTTGATCTCAATGTCATTCTCATTATCCACTGATATATGTCCTGGCACCTACATTTAAGAACAAAGTCAAGAAAAAAAAAGTCAGACTAAAAACATGGAAACTCAGTTCACCATTTCCTTAGGTTGCAAAAGTTTCTTGGAAGTTTTCTGTACCTATTTACAGGCACGTGAATTATTCTGATGCAGAAGTTGGTCTGTTGTCTACCTTGTTAAAAGTATGATAGTAATTAGGTCTGCCCGCAAAGGCTACGACAGAAATCAAGGCTGAAGTTATTGCTGTGTAAATATCTGAGGCTTATTATTGAGCTGTTGAATGAAATAGGCAAGCAATGAAAAGAAGCAATTTTACCATTACTTATATTATCTGGATTACTCCTTTAAAATATCCTAAGTGTCTTTAAAGTGTTTTACAGTTTACCTTTCTGAACAAGTGGAGGTTCTGTCAGCATCTCTTATACACATACAGACCCTAACCTCTTGAACTCAAAACCAAGACTTTTGTGGCAATGTTCTAGCTCAGAACAAATAGGAGAATTCAAGATATGCAAATGCTTTGAATTTTCCCTTCATTTGGATTATCCTAGTCCAAAGATCAGTAGAACACTTACCTCCCCAAACAACACTGCATGTCTGGTCATCTTTTTGTCTTTTCTTCCTTCCCACAGGGACCCTATAAAAATACAGCAGTTGCAAAACCAAATTCGTCTGGAGCAAGAAAGTGGCCAGTGGTATCGTCACCAAAAGCAACCTGATCAGCATCATCACTCTCCATCTTCTCCTTCCTTCCCTCCTCCCCCTCCTTCCAAGAGCTTGAGTCTAGCCAGTCTGTCACCTCTCCTGTACCAATGAGTATTCTTAACTCTCATACTTCCCCAACCATGCAGTCTTCTGGCTCCTTCAACTATGCTCGGCCTAAGCAGTTCATTGCTGCTCAGAACATTAGCCCTGCTTCAGGTTATGTGACTCCATCTTCAGGATCATCTACATCCAGCCTTCCTTCCCCTATGTCTCCAACTACTTCTCAAAAACAGTTTGGGAGAGTGCCTGTTCCCCCTTTCTCTCAGCAGTTTGCTCCAGAAGGGGAGTACACCTGGTCTCCTTCTTCTCCATCCCCTCCGCCCCCTCCTCCACCTGTCTTTAGTCCAACCACAACATATCCAGTGTGTGATTCCTTTCCACTTCCACCTCCTCCACCCCTCCTCTTCCTTCACTTTCTTCACCTTCCCACAGCCTGTCTCCAACTCCCAGATTTTCTAATTCTGGCCAGTCTCCAGCAGCTTTTCTCAGCTCCATGCTGCCATCCCAGCCACCACCCATCTCTGTCAACGCATTAGGCCTCCCAAAAGGAGTGACACCTCCGTAAGTATCAGCTAATGAGCTCTTCGAGTTTGACTATACTGAACATTACTGTACTTGCTTCATTTTATACTTTCCTAGTCTCCTCTGATGTTGTTACCTGCTACCTGAGAGGGAGAATTGCATGAATTGAAAATGCTTCTGGCTAGAGGTGGGATATAGTTTTCTAATCCTTACAGCAGTTCTTAAAATGTCACACACTAAGAACACAAAATGGGAGAAGCTAGAGCTTTAAATGGAGTTTATGAAAACAAGAAAGCAGCAACAGAAGCCTCTGCATGCCCAGGACAGTGAAAAGAGTTCCAAGAAAACCCTTATCATGGCCCAGTTCTCTTAAAGTCAGGTGTTCCTATTGTATCTTCAGGTAGAGAAATATCAAGTGAAGAGACAATTGTTCAGAAGTCCCTATAGCTTTGTGATACTTAAAGTGTAAAGTGTTAAAATATACATCTGACAACAAAGCAGTCATAACAATATAGTGACTTTTGGCTAGACTTTTTGTTCTGAGAAAGTTTTGAAAAGGGTTTAGGAGGAGATTTGGGAAAAGAGTCTGTAAAACCAAACAGAATCCCTTTCCTGAACAACTCTGCATGCTTGTTTTCTGCTTTTCTCTTCTGTAAAGGCCAGAAGAGTATTTTGGAGCATGTCAGCTCCCATCATAGATCAGTTTGTCTTTCCACTGGCACTTGACTCTCATTCCATTCTTAGAGAACAAAGAGACATGCTGAAGAACAAAAATGAGAATAGCTGTATCCAAGGCTTATTTATAACTTTGTCTAGAAGTTTGTCTAAACATATCTACAGTATCTAGGTGACTTGCTCAGCTACATACCGTTGCAGTGGGAACTTCTGTTATTTCAGTCCAAAGATATAAAAAGGAAGAGAAGTAAGAAAGCAGACAAATATCAAAGTAATAAATCATGTGTATTCTTTAAGATGTATTGCATTATCTTGATTTCTGTCATATAACTTGTTATAGAGCCTGACCATAAAAGAGATTTAGGAGAAAGACTAATAAATAGTACAGTTTTCCCTTGTGCTCATAATAGTGGTGATCTTCTGTCTTGCTGTGCTCTTTGCACTGGCTGAGTTTCTCTATTGATCCTGATGGTTGAAAGTTGTGTCAATAATTTACTGACAGCTGGACAGGTAAGCAGAGCCTTCAAAAGGCTGCAATTACCCCTGGTTTTCCAGAAAAGGCTCTAGTACAGCTTTACAGTTCTGGAGAGCAACTGGGTTCTCTTTCAACTTTCCTTCTGTATGCAGCAGCTCAAGTCTCTCCTATGTCACTCTTTGCCTGTTATGCTATGTTCATGCTCACTTGAGGCATTAGCTGTGTTTTTTCTCAGTCCCTTCAATCTTTGGATAGAGAAAAAATTCTGCAAGGATGCTTCCCCCTTTCTCATGCTCCTCGCTTACCCAAGTCCAGCAGCTAGTCTGAGTATGCACATGGTGATGTGTCTGTCCCTCCCCAGGACAAGGCAGCAGCCTCAGGCTTTGAGCTGAGGATAAGGGTTGACTGTTTGACCTGCATTCCCTCAGGAAATGTAGTCCAGATGGGAGCTGGATCATGTTAACTATACTGAATGTGTGTGTGTGTATAGTTTATGTATATACGCATATCTGTGTGTATATACACACACAGAGCATTTGTCATCTGAATTATAACATTAAAACATGGTAAAAGATGTATTGTGTGATGCAAAAAGAAAAAAATATATTATTAATCTAATGTTAGGGATGTTTGATGCCAATTTTCCCCTGGCCTCTCCTTTTTTATTTTACTGTGTAGGTTACAAATATCTGATATGCCTTGCTGAGTAAATTGTCTGTTTTCCATCATTATCATACTACTCCTGAGCAATTCTTCCCTTTGCCTTCCTCCCACCGCTTTCTGTCTGTTCTGCTTTGTGCTTTTCTTCCCAACACCTTTATTTTCTTCTCCTTTTCACTTGTTTGCTTCATCCTCAAAAATCCTCTTTTCTGGAACATACTTGACTTTCTGAGATACTGTAGTTTTTGAGCCGCTCACAGTACCCCATAACCTCAGCCCATAGTCTCACCATGTATTCCAGGATCCATTGATAGTAAAGGATTATACTTTTTCCTGACAGTGTGCTCTACAGGGAATGAACTGGAGGATTCAAAGTTATTCAGCCAGTTAGTTTTGTCTCTGCTTCTTGATCAGATGTATAGCAGTGATATTGAGAATCGAATAGTGAACTAGGCAGAGTTCAAAATGCCCTTCATGGATAGAATGTACACTTTTTACTAGAGATTCCAGATACACTGTTTGAAGTGGTAGTATTTCATCTTTGGACAATAATTTCATGATTTTAACATCAGTGGAATTTTACTTGTACCTGCTACTGCATTTAGATACTTCAACATTTTTGTATCAAGTGCCTTTACTGGGTAAAATGTTCTTAAAATGGTTTTCCCCGTCTTCTCTCAGTGTTTTCATGGTCCCTTTCCCTTACCCTGCATTTTTGTGTGTTTGTGCATTTCAGGGTTGATAATTCACTGTTCTGATTTTGATTTGATGGTCTTTCCATTGTGGTTGTTTACTCTCTTCTCTCCCAGGTAGGGCTACTGATAGCCAAATACCTGAGAGAAAACAAGTATTTAGCCTCGCAGGAGTCTCCTGTTATTTCAAACCCCCATATTTTGGCAGAGTAAGAAACTCTGCAGAATATTTTTATAGGTGTAGTTAGGCATCTGGATATGCTGTGGAATTTGTGGAATAATAGTTTGATTTTTCATACGTTTGAATATTATTTTTTTTCATTACTATTAGCACAATTACAGATCTGCTCCTCACTATTCAACCATTCTTACTCAGATTGCTTTTGTGGTAGGAGCAGAGTAAAGGTAAAATAATAAACATTGCAATTGGAGGATTTGGGGAAAATGTATCTGAACATGAGTATTTCTGTACCAGGGAAAAATTCCAGCAAATATTAGGGTTTGCCTTCATTCCCGACCCCCAATTTTTGCTCCTGTTCATTAGATAACTTTTGTTCAGGTTTTCTTGATTTGTTTTGTTGTACTTTCTTTTCCTATAGCTTGAGTACCACTTAGTGGCTGTTAAACCAACACCTCAGCGGCTTATCTGTGAGATCAGATCACTTCTTCTTGATTGTGCTAAGAAACTCCTTATATTGGGGGCTTTGTTTTTGTACCATGCAATATGTGCACAGGATTATCATAAAATACATGCCATATAAGGCTTTTTTGAAATATGGTGAATGCATGGTTGTTCCACTTGAGCTTTGAAATCCAGGCTGTATCCCAGATCTAATCAGTTAAAGTTGCTCAAAAGTAGAGATTGGGCTTTTAACGTGGAAACAAAGACAGTAGCCAAAATAACAGACCTCCTGTATCCTGACAATCATTGCATCTGAAAGTCTTAGTTTTCAAGATGATCTTATGCAGTTCTTTTTCTAAATGGTATTTCCAGATGTTTAAGAATGTTGTAAGATGACAAGTAAACTTAATTGTGAGAACTACTACATGTATCCCTGTTGAAAAGAGAGAGAAACTGTTTGAACCATTGTTCTGCAGCTTTGGTCTGCAAATTTTTTTTTTCTTCAGGGGATTTAATTTTATAACTTCCTTATTTTAAGCAGATCTGAATGCCACAGAAACATCTGTGAATGTAAAAGCCTTGATAGTGCTTGATAGTTATGAAGACCTTAATGAGTAGCATTTCCTCAACTAGAGTAAAGGATATGTTACCTTTTCTCAGACCAGCGTAGGTTTTTTCGTCATACGCTTCTGGGAGTTACCTGTTCTCAGGATTTCAGGACTATGGGGACTGGAGCTTTTTCTACATTCAGGAGCATTCAGTACTTTAGTGATTTCTTCTTGACCATCAGCTCCAGCATAACACTGCTAACAATCAGGAATGCAGCTAAGATTAGTAGTTACAAAATAGATAACATTTAAAAAATGTATGTCAAATATATGGACATCTTTTGATGTCTTTGAAAACAAACAGCACTATCTATGGTTAGCAGTGCAGCATAAGGTAGAGGTACAACTTGCTGAGGTGGGAAGGAACTGAACAGGAGAATGAAAAACAATAAATTCTTCTTTTAATGAGTAAAAATGAATTTGTAAAGATAAGCCTAAGAAAAGCAAGGTTTTGGTGGTAGGTATGCAGTTTGTAGGCAAGTAGTGTCTGTGTTATCTAATCATTAAGAAGGATCAAACTTGCTTAGAAACATGTATCCTTCATTCCAGCCTTGATCCTATCCAATTCTGAGGCATGATTTTTTTTAATCTTTTTCCAGCTACAGTTTCATAACTTAGTCATAACTTTTACCTTTGTTTTATTTAGCAGAAGTCATCCTTAGTCAGGCCTGTGCCTCAAGCATTCCCTTAATTCAAATGCGTATGATGTCATATTACTGAACAGATCTGATTCTGGCCTTTACAGCATCTATGCAAGATCAGACTAAAACAATTTTAGTATGCAGCTCCAGCTTCAAAATTTGTGTCCTGTTACAGTGCTTGTAGTAACTTTGTTCTTACAGTAAGTGAAAAATGTGTTAAGTGGGCAGGAATTAGCTGTATTTTTGGAAGGCTTTAGTTTTAAAGGAAAAATCAAGTTACTGTTCATTACCTCAGCACCAGAGAATTGATTTGGATTTCTGTGAAACTGAGCCATACTGGCTGCAAACAGGAATTTGTTCTTGGAAGGATAATAACAGCCAGCTTGTTACTCTTGTTTACACTGTGAAAGGTACGTAGGAAAAGAGGGAATCGTATCCAGTGTGTACTCTGTGTAATTAAAGCATGAAAAATACTGCTGGTTTGGCCTTCTTTCTAAACAAACATATTCAAAAATATTCAAAACTAAGGAGAGCCAAGACAAGGTTGCAAAAATCTTTGCTCTGCAAAATCTGCGTGAATGAAGATGACTGAGTTTTGGCAATTTCATAGCACCCTTTCTGACCAAAAGAATTCAGACTTCTGTGCTTCTACCTGTCTTTGTATTCAGGCCCTCAGTGATGTATGTGGTGGTCAGATCCTTAAAATCTGTGAATTGGAGCCTGATTCTGAAAGGCTGATAGTTTCTTTGCCTATTCATGGTGATGGTGGTGTGCTTGAGACTAATGGTGTGCATATTTTGAAATATGCCTTCCTCAGCTAAGTCCTTCTACCTTAATACTCAAAACATACTCCGAAAATTGCAACAGGCACAGAATGAACATAAAAATACATAAACAAATTAGCAGAGTGTTGTGTTTGGTATTACCCCCGAGAAAAGATGGAAAGAAAACCAGTGAGTCACTAAGGAAAACACAAATCTTAGGAACTCAATGCATCCAGATAAGGACATGTAAGGATGGTAAAAAATGTTTGCAAAAGCAGTTGAAGAAAGTTTGCTGCCAGGCTGTCTTGATCTGTAAAGCTTAATGGATCTGTGCTTCAGACAATACATTTGCCAAAGGCCTATAGCCATTTGGAAATTCATCGCAAGAATGTAATGTCTCAAGAGCTATCTGGGTATGGGGCTGTGTATGTATATATGCACTTACATGCACATTTTAAAGTGTGTAAGTGTAGAGAAAGAAAACCTAAAGAGAGGGTGGAAATAGAACATCTGCAGGAAGAATTAAATTTCCTAGTGCACCTCTGTCTTTTTTTTTTTTCCCCAATTTAAAACAGTTCTGAAAGAGAGGTTTTCAAAACACATTTGAGGGAATTTTGACTGAAACATTTGTATACTTACATTGCTTAACTGACCACTTCCTTGCTTAAATGCTTGTTTGTAAATGCAAGAGAAAAGAATCTATTTTTTGGGCAAGTTGCTTTGACCAGGTCTTGGATGACACTTCCACACCAACTGTGCAAAGTGCAGGACGTTCTGGTACATAATGACACGTCTGTGAAGTTGTTAGGGCATCTGCTTCTCCTGTTAAAAGCTACCAGGGATCCCCAGGACATTTCTGAAATATTTGCATACCTTTTTCTTAAATAAAATTCTTTAGCTTCCCTACATGACTTGTTCCAGTGCCACTGTTGGAGGGTGAAGAAAGGAGAGGTTTACATGGTTTCTGTCTGAGCCAGGGCTGTTGTTTTTCAGGTTCTTGGCTATGTATCGTACTTCATGGACATGAAGAATCATTGAATGACAGCTATTTTTCATTACTTCTGTTTGGTTCACCTGTTTTCATTCTCATTTCCTGACTAAATAAACAAGATATTTTTGTGTGTGTGACGTAGCTTGTCACAAAAGCTACGCTTTTAAAATCCCCTGGCAGTTCTTGTGTTCTAAAACTTCCTACCGTGCTTTTTCTTGAGGTGTCATAATAAAACTGGAGTGGTGCCCAACATCAAGGGATAAAGGAAAACAATGATGTTTCATGTTTTATGCTAATGTGCCCCAGAACTATATTTCTTTTCCTTTTGAAATAATAGTGTTATTGTCCAAGTTTCAATCTTACAAGTTTTTGAGAGATGCTTAATGTGTTATAGCTAATTTTCCATTTGTATTGCTGTCATACTTTGAACACTTTTCCTGAGTTTCATCATCATTAGACTGGCTCTAGACTAATTATGGAGATTATTGTAAATGACAGTTGTTATCTGCACATTCCATTTTGAGAAATGTGCTTCCATATTTCACTATTCCAGTTGTAGAGCTTGCAATACTTAGTATTGACCTTGATATACACAGACCTTTAAAGAGTACTCATTGTTCTGTATTCGCCCAGGCTGACAGAAAAACAAAGTAAAAATAATTGCTACTCTCTGAATAGCTTTTTCAGACAGTTATGCAGCCCTACAACAGACATTTCAGACTTAATCTGTTTCCCTGATTTAATAGGGAATTTACTGCAGCTTCTGAAGACTTACTCAGAGGCCGTAAGCTGAAGTGTATCAATGCTACTTCTTTTGTCTATCTGCATAACCTGACAGAAGGAGATACGAAGTTCGATGTGATTGAATTTTCATTTCCTCGTTATCCTTCGTTGTTTCGAAGTAGACTGTAATGTTGTTTTCTTACATTTGGTGTGGACGTTGACCTTGCTAACCTGTAGTTCTCTTGGTAGTCCTTTGCCTTTTATAAATTAGTATCTTTGCTTTGGGGTTTTTGTTTTCAGAAATAACTGCTAATGCTTCATAAAATGCTTTCATGTGTTACTTGAGTTCCACTCCAGAGCACCTACACCACCTCCCTCATTTCATTACTGTCCCCAAATTTCTTGAGTTACTGAAGCATCTCTTTTGAAGAGAACTTACCTCCTCCGCTTGGCATTTTCTTGTCTCCCTGTAGATGGATAGTTTTCCTAAATTCTTCCTCAAAAGAGAGTGGAGGAAACTTTATTACTTGTGACTGAGAAGACCTCCGGCTATAACCGCTGAATATTTCTTGGGTGATGCATATTGTTCTCGGGATCTTTGCTACATTAGGCAAATGTCTACTTTAAGTCTGCTGTCATTTAATGTGAAAATGCAACTCTCTTTACAAGAACTTCACAATTTTGCCACTTTAAATTGTTTTAGGAATTTATGCAGCAATGTTGCCAATTATTGTTTCTCCATCTATTCACTTAATTTCTTTTTCATTGTTGTCAGCATATGTAATTGTTTCATTTTAACTAATACTGAGAAACTACCACTGAAAACACTTGCTGAAGAATGAAGTTTCTCTAACCATGTTATAGCAACAGAATACTACACAATATCCAATAAAATTTGTTATGTCCATACCATTCTTGTTTGACATTCTGGTAGCTAAATTATTAACTTATGTATTGGAAAGAAGTTTACCCCTTACATGCCAGTCTGATATATTTATTTTTTCTGTCATCTGTGAGTTTGTCAGTTTATCTGATTTGATTCCATATTTTGCATAATTCATTCCCCTGTAATGGGTTGAGCCCTAGTTAGTCAATGAAGTTAAAGAAAACACCAACACAAATATTAAATCAATATTAATGTGACTTACTTCATGGAGAACTACATATTCAAAATGCTGATAGCACTGTTGCTTTCTTTGCAGCTGTGTGAGAACAACTGATGTCCAGTAGAAATCACCATTGCTGGGCATTTTTGGCAAAAGAGCCTTTATAACATTACTGAAAAGTGTTAAATATTAGCCAGAAAGGGGGGAAATCCTGTGCTATTCCAGAAAATGGGAATGAGACATCCTGAAGTGCAATCATAACTCGTAGCTTGGTATGAAGAATAGCTTAGTGTGAATGCAAACTGCTATGTTTGTTATTCCGCTGTGAAACCACCCTGCTGCTGAAAACTGCTTTACAGGGATGATTTCTCTTTTTGCTAGTGTAACCTAGATTCTGTGAATGGCTCTTTTTTCAGAAACAACATTTACATGTTGCCTTCAGGTATGTGTTCACAGAGATATGAAGAATGAACATGGAGTTATGCATTGTGTATCGCAGAGCCGTAACAAGGAATTAGTTAATAAATAATAAAGGAAATTAATAATTAACTGCCATGTCTTGCATCTTTCTGATCTTTTTTCCTCTTATGCTTCACGGGAACCTAGTTTATCTTCCTCCTCACTTATCTAGTCATGCTTTCTCTTTCATGTTTTCTCTTTGCTTTATTGTGATTGCTCTTTGTGTTTCCTGTTTGAGTGTAGTGTCTACAGCCGCCACTACACCATCCTGAGCCCTATTTTAACAAATACACAAATAAAGCATATTTTCAACTTTGTTCTTAAACTAACCATTTAAACAATGATGTGAGTTAGAAGGGGTAGCATAGTAAGAAAGATACTTGACCTCTAATTTCAAAGACATTTTCTTCACTAATAACAGTGATTCCAGCTAAATTTCTAAATACCAGTGATTTCGGGAAAGTTCATGGCTGTTCCTGTACTGTTTTGCAGGGGATTTCCCAAGAAAACAGGCAGAACTGCTAGAATAGCATCAGATGAAGAGATCCAAGGGTCAAAAGATGCTGTAATTCAGGATCTGGAAAGAAAACTTCGCTTCAAGGAAGATCTTTTGAACAACGGGCAACCGGTACAAAAACATAAATACTCCGGGGAATGGGAGTGGGCACCAGAGGTAGTTTCTCAGATATACAGCATACAGAAAAAATTTGTATAGACTATTTTCACGTTTTATGTATTTGATATTTTTTAATGTATGTCTAAAGCTACATTCCCATAAGGGATGATAGTGAACATTTTGGCCTATCACTCCTTCTCCTTTGCGGCAAATTTACTTGGATCACTCCTCCTCCTTCGGGGCAAATTTACTCGGGCTTAACAAAGTGATGGAGGTCTTGAAGATGAAAAATTGTCACAGGAAGCCTACACATCCTGTGCTTTGCGTGCTTTTTTAGCCTCAGAGCCCATTTGCTTCTGACTGTTCATCACAGGGTGGCTGGCCAGTAAGCATATGCATAATGCTTGATCAGTCCAGATTCATTCTTCCTTTTACCCAGCTGTCAGACAATGAAAATCAAGAATAGGTGGTAAGTACACGTCCGAGGAAAATGAGGCAGTTCATCATGGGAAACAAACTCATTAGGAATCAGTCTATGTTAGATCCTGCAGTTGTGGAACTTTTTTAACTGATAAAATAAATAATTTAAAAAAACCCTATAGTACAAACTAACAGACTTTATCAAGAATTAACAATGTACTTGAGTCAAGAAATGAGGTAAAATGAATAAGCATGTAGAACAGTTGAAATGTACAGTGGCAAAGTTCTCCATTACTTCCATGCATTTTAATATATGCATAAAAAGTAAATACCAAATTCTTGTTCCAATTTGATGAGAAGCAACTCTCCTAAGAATTGATTACAATTATTAAGTCATTGATTTGACTGTCTTTGAAGCATAAGTCTCTTTTAAGTGTAATTTTTAAAAGGTAAACTGTCACCCCGTTTTGCCAATGCAGTATCTTCAGAAGCTTCTGAATGCCCCAGAATACCTTTGTGTCACTGAAAGTTAGCATGCTTCAGCTTTCTTAGGACCGTGATCAGAAGTTTGCTATGTTTGCTTTATGTCTGAGATGTGGACTATAGTGTTGTAGTTCAAGACAGCCTATTGAGTAAGACTGGCTACTCCACAGCTGCTGGATTCTTAATGAGGTCAATGGAATGAGGTAGGAAAAATGTTCAGAGTGAGTGAGTTTTTCTGTACTTGCCTTTCTCTGCTGACTGCATAGGGTTAGGCAGTTTTCTCTAGTAGTTAAGCAGAATCACTCTCAAAGTGTGTAAGTTCCCAGTTCTTCAAAGAAGGTGGGCTAAGCATGACTGTCAATGGGTATTTTGGAAAGTGAGAGAGATGTTTGGCCTGGACATATGACTGAATGTCCTGATAAAGACCACATGACCTGAAGGTGGGAAAAACAAACAAACAAACAAACCCCCACACAGTAACCACCATGATCATATGATGTATAAGCTTGAACCAAGTAAACTCTGGTTTTGCACCTGCCTTGGGGCTTTTGCCTTGCAGATTCTTGTCTTGGGTGATTCTGTTTGTGTAATCATGGCTTTGGGCACTTGGAGTGATCGCAAAAGAAATTAAAGTGAATAGAAGTTCATCACTTGCTTAGACATTTGTAACCATGCCAATATTGGTATTGGTGCCAGTTTAGGTACAGTATGACATCTTTTACAGATCAAACTAGCTTTTAAAAAATTGTTAGTAAACTAATTTACTTTTTTTCTTCCCCTTCATGTTTCTGGTAAATGAGGCATTTCACCATTGTGGTGGTTTAGACCCAGGTGGCAGCTGAGCCTCACACAGCCAATTGCAGACAGCCCCCCCATCCCAGTAGGTAGGAAGGAAGATTGAGAGAAAAAGGGCAAAAGCCAGTGAATTGAAAATAAGGAGAGTTTAATAGAATACTACAGATTGGAAACAAGAATAACAATAACACTAATGAAGAGTATCTAAAGCACTGACCACCAATGGTCACACTGTGGTGTAGCTACCTGCTCAAAACCCCTCCTTGCCCCCCAGCCCTCCCCTTACCAAGTGGGCAGTCAGCATGGTAGCCAATACCCTGCAGACTACTGCAGCTCCTCTGCTGGGTGTGGTCCCTGCCAGCTTCTTCTGAAAAAGACAACTCTGCCAGCCCACCCAGGATAACCCATAACCATGTAATGAGTCTGCTTTGCCTTCGAGAGCGTTATTTTTCAGTCTTGATGTGTAAGAACGTGTTTAAGTGCCTGAAATGTGGCATTGACTGTAGAAGAAGAAAACAAAACAAAGCTTCCTTCACTTCCTTTACCTTCTGAGTATAAATTGTCCTTTTAAAGTTGTCTCCTTAATTTCTGAAAGAGTAGGAAGAAATATAAACAAGCACCCTTAAAGAGTATATATATTTCTATGAAACTGTCGTATTTTTCACAAAATAATCAAGTAGTGTAGCATCTCCTTACCGTTTTTGGCAGAATTTCCTGCTGTGGTTCTAGTGTAAAAACGGAGCAGAACTAGAAGTAAGATTTGGGATGATTTGACATGCACTTTTTTTTGATGGCCACGCTGATTTAAGCAGTTCCTATTGCTTATTGCAGCCCAAGTTCCTGGCATGAGGATGGAAACAAATGGCAAAGTCGGGGCAAGAGTTGCTTAAGCCAGAAAAGCCACTTGTAATGCCAAAAAAATGCATTACAAACTGCAGTAGAAACTTTTTGTTAGAAACATATTACTGCTCTCTTTTATTAGTATTGATACAGTGTTGATTATTGAGTGCTTTGTACTTGTTAATGAGAAATAAGAACTTTTCTTGCTTCTTTTCCCCCCTCCTCACCCTCCTTTCATTGTCTTTGTTCAGAGATTAACATATGAGGAGAAAATGGCTCGTCGATTGCTGGGAGCAGACAGTGCTGCAACAGTCTTCAATATACAGGAACCAGAAGAAGAGTCTGCTGTACAGGTACCACATCACTACAATTTCATAGGGGAAAAAAAGAATTCTTTCAATTTTTCTTTTATACAGGCTGTGATTCTCTTAAAAGAAGTCCTATATAAGACAGTAAATATACACAAGATGGGACAGTTTTTATTACAGAAGTCATATGCTACCTATCAGTGAAGTACGCTGGAGGATTAGATGCCTATTGCTCGGTTTTTCCATACTGAGCAAGGCTTAGAGTTCTCAAACGTCTGTTCTCTGCTTTAAACTCTTCTATTTATCCTATTCTATCCTGCATATCCTTTCTCTCAAGGAAAAAATATTTCAATTATCTTGAAACTATCTTCTCTGTATGTTTGTAATTTCTGTTTTTTTTGATACTGACCAAAAATGCAACAGAAAGTCTGCTTGAAAGGCCAGGTACACACTCGCCATTGTTGATGTGCCAGAGTTGCTGTTAGGAAATGGAAAGCATTTGTTTGCTACTGTTACCAGATGGAGTATGTTCTCCAGATAAACACTGAGAAACTGGCATGGATGGCTCTCAGTCTTCTTTCTGCCTCTTGATCTTTTCTTCTGCCCTTGCAGGAAGCTCGTTCTGTTGGTGCTTCTGTAGTGAGTCCTGTGGATATTCAAAAGGTTAACATTTTCACCCTTTTCTGTCTTGCTTTTTTGTCCCTTTAAAAAAAAATTTTTCCCCCTCTTACCATCTTTGCCCTTTCCCTTTTACCTCTTGGTTAATAGCAAGAGGTCACCTAGCATTAATAACTGGGGCGATTTGGGCTGCACTCTCCTCAAGGCATTGAAGTTGTTCTGTCAGTCTAACTTTGAGCCAGGCAGCTTAACCACAGTGGCAGTGTGCTCCAGTATCTTTCTGCCCTAAGTTAACATCCACTGATACTAACTGCCTTGCATCCAAACCAGCTGCTTTTTATACGTACCGCATGTGCTTCGAGATACACTTTTGTGATAAACTTTTAAGGAGAAAAGATGTTTTCAAAATGTCTGCAGTTTGCAAAGGTGTTTCTCTGTCCGTGTTTTGCCATTATTGAGGGTTATGATTAGTTCTGTAACCAGTGACCTGCATGTCATTGCCAGACCAGAGACAGTGATAGAGGATGGGCATGTGAAAGGAGGCTTCATGAGACACATTCCATCTTAAATAAAATATGGGTCAGAGACAATGGCCAAAGGTCACTTGAAGGAGTGCCTGAATTTCTGCTGGATGAGAAGAGCATTAGCTAATAAAGATGACTTTTTTCCCCTTTTCCCCCCCACCCCTGCTTCTAAGCTTTCTTATATTCTGGCACTATCTTTGTTATCACTAGATTCAAAGGAGGATTTTTGCTCTGCAAAGTAGATAGAAGATGTCAAGAAAGTATCTAACTCTATGTTCACAGTAATGCTTCCCAGTGCTGGAACAGCAAATGTAAACAAGCAGCAATGCTTTACACTGGATGAAACTTTCCACTCTTCTTTCTACATCTTGAATACTCTTATGACAAATTTGCTTTTTAAGGGAGAAGTGATATTTTTGACCAGACAAAGGGGACCATGGCAACAGGCGTAAAGGGAGGCAACTGTCGTAGACTAGTTACTATCATAGACAAAGCTGCCTTTTTCTTTTCTTTTTCTTTCTCATTTCTACAAGCAACTGTAAACAAAATCATTTTAGCCTTCTGGTGCACCCTCCAGTACAGTTCTATGCAAATAGCAGATGTGAACCATATGTTCATCTGGCCATCTGGAAAAAAAAATTACAACACTCTCAATCTGCCTGTACCCTCAAGGATATATTAGTGTTTCTTTTGTCTTTATGAACTGCTTCAGATACTTTTATTCTTATAGGTTCCTTTTTTCCCTCCTCTTTTAGTGGAAAGAAATTACTTTCCTTCCCCTTATAAATTAGACCTTAAGATAACATGAAATACAATTTTTGCCTCATACCAGATGTCTTCATTGTTTCATAGAGAAGCTATTGGAGGCACGGATTATAGTGTTTTTCTTCAACATGATACAGTTTCCTTTTGCATGTAAAAACTTAATGGATTGTCAAAAAATCAGTGGAATAAGAAAGCACCAACATTAGAAACACATTTTGCTGAGCAGTGTGTTGCAGCTGGACACTAATATGTACCTTTCTTGTTTGACAGGAGTATAAAGTCTCTAGCTTTGAGCAAAGATTGATCAGTGAAATTGAATACAGGCTGGAGAGATCTCCTGTGGAAGAATCGGATGATGAGGTGCAACATGGAGATGAACCTATTGATAACAGTATGTCACCATATTTTGAGATAAAGCTCAAGCATTACAAAATCTTTGAGGGAATGCCAGTCACATTTACATGCAAAGTGGCAGGAAATCCAAAGCCAAAGGTAAGAAAAGAGAGTGAATGTTTCTAGAAACACTCTTCAGAGTTTTAGATTGCTACCTTACAGTGAGCCCTTGGACCCTATGGGCTGTGTCTTACAGGCACATTTTCTCTCAATGAGACAGATTCCTAGCTAGCATAAGCTGCCAAATTTATTTGATGTGACTGGAATTATTTACATTTTTACTGGGCAAAAATCCAAGTACAAGGCTTTAGCTCTTACTTACTTCCTTGTGAGACTTCATCTCAGTTATGTTACCTAGAAGTAATAGTTCTGCCATTTTCAGAGTTAGGATGCAGAGCAATACTAGAAAACCCTGTGTGAACAGGCAAACCTCATCAGGTTAACATGGGTACTTCGCTCAGGCACAAGCAGCGCCTAATGTAAAAATATGTTGCCTCTGGTTCAGAAGCCAGCATGGTATCTCTGCATTCTTCAGCATTCTACACACCTTAGCAAGATTGTATTTTATTGAAAGTTAGAGGAAGGCACAATAAAATACCATAAACTCATAAATATTGCAAGAGCGAGGTAAGACGTGATGGTGGGGTTTTAATGAAGAGCCTCTGATGGAGGGCTGGGCTTAGGAAGTATTTCTTTTTAGCAAATGTGGAAGTACCAGTTGCCTGATGTTAGTAGTCTGGAAGATTATCTTCCTTTGGTAGGCTGTGTTTAACCATTTAAAAAATTGCTTGGCAATCAACTGCCTCATTTGGCAGAAGCAAACTGCAATAGCTTTTTCAATTCCTGGCCAAAGCCAGTGTCTTCCTAGTGAGGTCCCTGCAGCTCTTACAGTGACCCCTTGTGGACAGGGTCTCTTTTCTTACCAAAATCGAAGATGCCTTATCTCTTAGATAAGACCTTCACAACAGTAGCCATATCCAAATCTTCTGTCTAGTGTACATTTAGGATTTTGAAGAGAGAAAAATGCAAATGATGTTACGTGTCCAATGATACTGCACAAACTGTAGAAGAAAAATGGACAATATCAGGTAGCAGACAAGGAACAACACAGAACTAGGGCTATAGTAGTGCAGACCAGAAGAAGCCAATCTGTAGAATGAGAGATCCATCCCTGCATGCATTTCAGGAGGTTTTACTTCAGGCTAACTCTAATCTCATCCCACAGACTGAAGCAGATGCAGCACTTTAGATGTGTTCTTGGAGCACATTTTCTGGCTTAGTTTCATCTGTAAGGAATCCAATTCTGTGCTCCAAGACCACAACATGATGTGAACCACTGCAATGTAAGTGGAGCTGATCAGTATACTCGTATCAAAAAAGCACTCTGGCTCCAAACTGAAGAGACACCCTGAGAACATTAGCCCAATCTGACTGAAACCAAAGCCTTGATGTCCAGCATTACTTTTGAGTTGACTATACAGAAGACCCTGTTGGGCTGCGTAAGGTGGGAAGACAAATGGGTTTGTTGATGTTAGAGGTGCAGTGTGCTAGAGAGGTACTCTTTGCCTGAGGCTTATGACTAAATTGCTGGATTACCTATTATGAGTCAGCCTCAATCAATTTAGCCATTCCCTAATTTTCACAGTTTTCAATTAAGGTGTAGTTTCACAGTCATCTTAATCTGATTTAAGACAGATGAAAGAGGATATCCCCTTTCCCTCACTCGCCTTGTTTTGGCAATAGGGATTGCACAGCCAAGAAACCACATTGTTGGTGCTTCTCCTGAAGCACAGCACTTGAATCCAGGTACGATGTTCTGTAATTCTGCAGTGTCAAAGCATGCACATTAAAAAGTGCTTTGCTCTTGCACCTGGGACTATGACCCTTTATTCCATTCACTTGCAGATGCTTTATGCAATTTATTAAATTGCTTGGGATGGAACCAATTTCAGTCCTATTGGATGCTACTTGTTAGCTGGGCTTTGCAAATGTCAAAGGCTGTATCTTTCCCTCATCTGCTGAAGGATGCCAAGATAGCACTTTTGAAATGCTCAATAGCTAAGGACTGCCCTTCTGCTGTCATTTGTTGAAGCTGGAAGTGATGCCCCTGAATAAATTCTTTACTTTAGCAAATGAAAAGCTGGAAATAATTTACTAACTTGAAGCTCCTCCCTTCTAAGTATTCTGTCAGCTCTGCCAAGGAATGGCTTTGGGAAAGACTGTAGTATTTCTAAAATCTGGCATTCGTTACAAGGGATTTTTCTAAGCAGGGTTATTGGCTTGATTATTTTTCTCCCTGAACATGCCATGTAAATTGAATAGCGATGTGCAAATTCTCTCTTCATAAATGACTTTTTAAATGAGTCTATTTTTGTTACAACATTCAGTGTAATGTAAAACTATTTCCTTGTTAGAATGAGCATGAGTGCAGATGGAGGAGGGAGTGTGGAACACCTCTTTTTAAGAGGGATTTCTCTTCAGAATTAGGACAATGCCATCCAAAAGTAATTGAAATGTGGATGTTGCACAAAGGTCATACTATTGCTCTTCACATGGACAAATGTAATTCTTGGTGATTAAAAATGCCTGTGCTGCCCAAGATCAACACCCTCTTTTGTACCATGTATTCCACTGGTTTATGAAAATCTGTTGCAAATAAAAGCAATCCAGATGCAGCGTTCGCTGCTTACATAGTTTAATGGTACATTTATTAAAAGGTATCCTAGAAAGAAAATGCCTCACTAGCTTCAGCAGCAGGAGTGTTCTACTTAATAACTCCATGGAAGATAAAGGCAGGATTAAGAATTTACTGCTCAAAAGTCAAACCCAGCCATGTCAGTGCTTTTAAACTTAGTGGAAATAAGTATAGGACAACACATGCATCATATCTGGATAGCTGATTCAGTTCATATTTGCATGTATTTCCATGTAACAATTCCTGGCATGTCTCCGATATTTCTGATAAGTACATGGTTATTAAATAATTACTACTTAATGCAGCAGATTTCCAAGCAACGTTATGACACACGTAAAGCACGCAAGTTAGAACTCGTTTTTTGCAGCCACGTTGTTAGTAGCAGCCATTAGCATGTGTGCGTAAGTGATCAAATATCTTTTGCATCTCCAGTGAGTGCTCTGTCAGCAGATGAGGAGACATGACTAAATCTCATGTTAGCATCACAGAGTCTCTGCAAGGCTGCTGACAGACAAAATGGGAAACAAGTATAACCAGCTATTGAGGAAATGAAATCATTTGTAGTTACGCATAATGCTTCTTAATGTAAAATCCATACACGGTAATTAATCTTTAAGGCGAATTTCCACTTACTCCTTCTGAACAAGTGTTACTTGTGAGTTTTAAAATATATCCGTAACTTTTTCCCCAGGTGAATGAATTTAGAACTTTAAATGTTGGCACGTAAGAAGAACAGGGCATATCAACCTCTATCAGCAATTGTGTTTGGTCACTTCCATTTTTACTGGAAAGCTGGCATTCTCTCTTTCCTCGCTGTCAGATCTCAATTCCCACTTCATGAACTAGACTTAGGAAAGCGTGCATGTTTTTTTCATGCTAAGTAGTCATGCGACCAGGACAAACACAGTTGTACTTTGTACAAGCTGAGCTCCTAAAGACTGTGTAGGTATCTGCACAAATGCCTTAAGAAATACTGAACCGCCGATGTTATGGCGTAATGCACACTTCAGAAGGGACAAGTAAATAATGTTCAGCTTAAATATGGGTTTGAGGAGCTGACTACCACCTCCCTAGTACAAAATGTTTCACATATTCCTCTGTGTGTTTTCATGCATACACCAGGATTTCCTTTTAATCCCAGCAGAATTCACTTGGGGATTTTACATTATTTTTTAAACACTGCCAAAAAAAGCCTCAAGGCTAGGTAAAATGATTTGGTTTGGGTTTTTCACCTCAAGTTTAAGGCATTAAAAACACATACATATTCTTGTGTAATTCATGGACTATTACAAGATAATATTCTGCATGCATCATCTTTTTTTGGCTCACAGAAAGTGGTTTTTGGGTCAGCCAGAGAATAAAATTATACATCAAAAGCAATGGAAAAGATCTCTGTTTGATAGATAATGTAACTGCTCTGTACAACTTGGAATTCGAGTGGTGTTGGCATACAGAAAGCTTTCCATGTGCTGACTTTCTTTGAAGTATTTCTTATTACTTTGTAAAGGTGTCCATTTCTGTAAGCTGCTGTCACAGTGGGGTGACACTGTTGGTTTCAATCACGTAATTACATGGAGCTGGCCAGTCTGTGCACTGAACAGTTCATTGCCAGCGTGAGTGGCTGAATCCCCTTCTGGCTTTTTAGTCCAGAGCAGTCATCATAATGGGTATGCGAAAGAAACTGGTGTTTGAACAGTGAAATCATCACATTTTTTTATTCATCATCAAACTAATTATTCCAGTAATTTCCTTGGTTTACGGTTTTATTTTCTGAAAAGAGATCAGCAGCATTCTGAAGTTCTTTCTGCAACTTCTTCAGATTTCAGTGAAATAAAAATTAGTAATCTCCTCTGAAACTGAACTTTCCCTCATAGTGCCATTTCTTTTCAGTTCTTGGTATGTTCAGCTGCTGTTCTGACCTTGGGATGGGCACAGCATTCCTTTGGTAAATGTTCACGATGCCATCTTTCTCTTTGAACAATTGCTGATCTGTAACTTGTCTTAATTGTTTGTAGAGTGGGGTTCTGCACTTTCAATAGGTGATCAAACCAGTTTTAATGCTTGCCCACGAGGTTTGCAGCAGTCAAGGTTCATTAGTGCTATTAATTGATAAATGATGACAGTGAGTCATGCCTCCTTTATTTCCTGCAGATTTATTGGTTTAAAGATGGGAAGCAAATTTCTAAACGAAGTGATCATTACCAAATTCAAAGAGAACCTGATGGAACTTGCTTGCTGCATACTGCAGCCTCCACCCTGGATGATGATGGGAACTACACTATAATGGCTGCTAACCCACAGGTAAATGAAGGTTTGGCTCCAGAGCAAACATGCTTCTGGACATAAATCTTTAGAAAACTATCTCATCTTACGTTTGCATGATTTAATTAAACAATGAAGTCATCATAAAGTATTTAAATTAGATTTCTGTTTTCATCTTGCATCAGTAGGGTGGGACCTTTCTATCTCCAAGAGATTAGCAACTCAACAGCAGGTTTTTTTTTCCCTATGGTTTGAGGTTTCAGAGAGGAGGGGGTGTTGTTTTAAAATCATTCTTCCGCCACTTCTTTCTGCTGATACCATCTCTGTATTCTATCTTAGCATGGATACCATCCATACTATAAAGGGGGAAAAAATGCAGTTTGCAGGCAGAAGTAATCCAATCTAGTGATTTAATTTTTCTTCTGTTGACACTGCTCTCTGACTGAGGCCAACTTTTTGCAATGAATGGGAGTATATCACACATCAACATGTTTACGTTAGGCAGCAGTTGGAATTCTGTAGGGCAAAAAATTCTCACACTTCTTATGTAGCAGGAAGGACTCCTGTGTTATCTCAAACTCTTTATAATTTTTTTTTTTTAAACAGTGTTACTGATTTTGTAGGATTATTTGTTCTTAACAAACTCAGTACAAGAGCTGAGGTATACAGCAGAAAGCCACTTAACTCACTGGACATAGCTAAACTTGCAGCTCACACATGCTATGGAAGTTAACTTTTTCAATCCACTTTTCCTACAGCACAATAAATTGAGGGGAAAGAGTTGCACATGAGAAACCAAGGCAGTAACATAGGGATGTAATGAATTATTTTCTTCTGTAGCACCAAATATTTTGCCAAGACCAGGCCTGCAAGTAGAATCTTACTGTGTAAAAGTACAAACTGTATCACTGAGACGGTTTAATCTAAACAGGAGTGTTGTGCTCTGTTATGGACGTTGCTAGGTTACTTAGCATGACACTGCCATTTTTGCCTTGCTCTTTAACTGTCAATCCCGCTCGTATTGCAGCATGCTTGTGAATGTGTGGGCTTGTGCACACAGACACGGGAGTTTGGGGCTAGATTCCACAAACGGGAGTGCTTTAGGTAGTTGAAACATTATTTCTACATATACAGATAAAGAAATAGCTTAAGGCCAAGGGAAATCAAGCTGGGAGCTTTTACACATAGATGACAATTGTGTTGTAACACTTGGTTTGATTTAAATTGTGGAAACTCACAGCAGGTTTTAAAATGATACATAGATATATATATATACATGCTCAAAGCAGGAAGTGGTTCCTGTTCATCTTCCTGTAAGTGTTTTGTTATTGCAGAGAGTACACAGTACATGCACAGTGCATTCAACAACAAGCAGTGACACAGTTTGTTAGTGAATTGTTAGATGTACTGAAATGAGTTGGGGATTGAAAAAGTGGTTTTGTTAAGTGATAAAATTCCGTATCTGTGCTTTCTTCCCCTCTTTGGAGAAGAACCAGAAGCATCCTCTTCTGGCTTCCCTAAATAAAACCTCTGTTTCACCAAGCCCATTCTGTTCCCTCCTTACAGTGTAATTCCCAAGCAAACATACTTATCTCTTCCGCTATTTGCTTGCTTTTACTGTGCATTTAACAGTACAATGGAGGCAAAGAAGGTCTATGTGTTAATCTACTAGCCTTTCACACTCAAAGATCTGGATTCCAATTCTTGTAAGTCATCCTGAGTGGAAATAATTTTGGCATAGCTTTCTTAGTTCTAGTGGAAAGTTGTCCACATCTCAAAGCTATCACAAACTTAGGCACATTTGGCAACCTTTCCTTAAGAAAAGCAAAATACCTAAATATAAGGGAGCCTACATCAGGACTTTGATGGACTGGTAGATATTTGCTGTGTTTTGTCCGTTCCTATTGGAACAACCACTAAACTACAAAGCAAAAAGGCTTATTCTCAGCTGACAGATACTGATTTTACTAAAGCAAAGTCTATTAACTCTTTGCCAGTTTATACCCTTTTGTGATCTGGACTAATATTACAGGATATATGTAAGTAAAATGAGGTGTTGACACACCTTGGAAATCATCTGTGGTCGTTAACAGCACAGGCACCACTGCCTGTGATGTCAAGCGCAGCAATCTGGAATTAAGACTCTTAACACACCTCTGGGGTTTGAAGTAAAACTTGCCATATAACTTAATCCAGAGCAAACTGACCCTGGGCCTAGACAAACATAAAACCTTGCCTGTTTTAGGCCTTTAGTTATAGGTTACATCCCTTAACTGAGCTCTTTCCATGAGCCAGCTGCATGAGCTTGAAGTCAAGCCCTTCTTTTCACCTTTTATCCCCTTTTTATCCCATTCTGTTCAGGTTTCTGCACTATGCACTCACAGTCCTCAGTCTGTAATTCCCTTAATTTCTAATAGGATGTTTTCTAATTTATTACTTTCCACTCATCACTTCATTTTCACTCATCCCTTGACTATTCCAAATTTTTGGCTTCCTGCTTGTTCCTAGTTATCCAGATTCTTTACTGTCCTTTTGTGTTTCCATGTGTGATGCCTTCATGTATTGAGATACACAGAAACTATCCCAGAATGTGTGAAATGACCAACACTTGCCAGAAAAAGATTAATATGCAGTGGTGCACAAAACAGAAATGCATTTGTCCCAGATGTTTAATGGTCCTACAACACACACAAGAAAACCCCTCTTGGTTAAGAAATTGCTGCAGGTCATGCACAATGGCTTATTTTAACACAAGTATTTTTCTTGTGGACTAAATGGGTCATGGGAATAAAAAGGGGCACAGAGACCTCATTTCTAACTGGCTATTGCCATCTGAAGGCTGTTTGTGACCCCAGTGAAATAATTTTTTTTTTGATGGGCGTTGACCAGTTGTTAATGAACAGCTATTTGCAACCCCTGAATTACAATTGCAAAAATATTTGTCACTTTTATGATCACAGATTTCAGTGTGGAGCTTGCAGCTTTGAACTGCAATACACTGCAAAGCTGATGTGGATATTGTCTTACTGATACCTGCTGTATCAAAGAAGCTATTTAAAGCTATAAGTTTCGAAAAGTTCTAAAATTACAAGTGTACAAACTTTTACTACAGTATTGCTTTTCCATTCAGCTTTTTTATTTGTATCTGTTGTGTATATCTGTATTAATACCACCAGATGCTTTTACCCCTTATATGGTGAATTCTGCAGAGTCCTGTCTGGCAGCAGTTCTGTCTGCAGGCAGTCCATCCCAAATTTGCTACCTCTAGTGCCTGTGGTGGACAATTCATTATTTAAAGGTTCCTTTTGACATAAGAAGCAAAGCAAAGGAAAAAACCCCAGGGGTTTAAATACAACAGAGCCCATGTGTTATTTAAAGCTTTATCATTCACTGAAAATCTAAGATGTCTGAACCATCTCCCATGCCAGCCTGTGCAGTTGTCTGCCTCAGTGTGATTCCTACCCCCAAACCAAGCTTACTCTTCAGATAGGACCCTTTAAATACAATTCTTTTGGCTTTTACATTCATGGGGCTGGGGGTTGAGCTATGGCCTTACCAGATCAAGTGGATCAATCTACTTTGGAGGTAGCAGTTCTGTTAACTACAGACACTTAACCATGTGCCATTTCTAAGACCTTCAACTAGTTGTTGTCTTTTATTCACTTGTATACACAAAGAAACCTCCCACCCACACCAATAACTAATACTGGTCTAAGGACATAATGGCCAGTGGTACTCATGATCTTTTTTTTAAGACAAACTTTCAGCTGGAACATTTTAACTTATTCCAGTCTGTTCTGTGTTAGATTGGAAGCTGATAAAATAGTTTAGTATCAGAAGGTATCCTAACAAATGTTTCTCAATGACTGTGCAAAATGACATTGTATTAGAGAGATTGCAATAGGTGGGCAAAAAAAGAAGAGATCACTTTGAACATTTATTATGATTTAAGTCTTTTAACATTCCTCCTCTTCATCACCATAACAGGGCAGAATAAGTTGCACAGGCAGGCTGATGGTTCAAGCTGTAAATCAAAGAGGCCGCAGTCCTTGGTCACCTTCTGGTCAGCCTCATATAAGAAGGTACCCACTTTTGGTTTGGTTGCTTGTTTTGTTTGGGTTGGTTTATTTTTTTCTTCTTTTAAAAATATTTTCTTTGCAAAATTATGGTAACATAAAGAATGTGAAGTAAGAGGACATGTTACAAGTATGGTATTCAGGAAATGTGACCCCTGCTGTCTGAAAATTCCTGCAAGGCTTGCACACCTCTTGAAGTATAAAGCAAACTCTGAAATGACATGACTTTTGAGTGTCCATAATTATGCCTGTCTCCTCCTTTCTTTGTGATGTTCACTAATTAGTCTTTATCTCAAATTACACTACTGAGTGCTGGAAGGGACCTTGCTACTTATTTGTTTTTTACAACACCTCACCTGACTTAAGAGCCAGTACATAATGAAGCTTCTAGTAAGTACTGATTTAAAGAAACAGCAGTAATAACTGCATGCCAAAGTTTTAGATTTACATTAGAAATGTTTTAATATTTCAGTGACTTCAGGTTCTTACAAGGAATTGTGAGTCAGAAATCAAGTAGTAAACATATCTTTGTGAATTCAGTTATTCACATATGAAGCTTTGGTTTGTGTTTTTGGACCATATAAGGGAATTTTCCCTTCACATGCCCTTTTTTTTCTCATTACCATAAAGCATTTATGAAGCTCTTTAGCACAGCTTAAGCATCTTTAGATAATACCAAAAAAATTTTGCTTACCCAAACCAAACTGCTTTCAAAGGAGTATGAATACTCTGGGTCTGGATCTGACTGTGATGAGGCACCTGTTCTGCTTTGTAGTCACAAAAGCCACAGAATCTCAACACTGTCCAACTGTAACAGGCAGAATAGATGTGATTACACAGTCAGTGTTCAATAACCAAGTGATTCCTCTAGCAATTAGTACCTGTATGTGCTGTAGAACTGCTGCATGTAAAACAGGCTCTCTTTCTCCTTTTGATAACTGGAAAATACTAGTAAGTGAGAATGGTTGTTTCAAAGATCCTGTACAAAGCTTAGCATTAAGACACCAAGGCGTCTTGCAGTGCATTGCAGCCAGAGCTTCAATAAATCATCTTAAAATGCATGAGACTTAAGGAAGATTTAAAAAATAAGTATTCCTATTGTCCCTGCTCTCAATTAGAGGATTAATTGGAACTTAATCTCCTTTACCCCAAATCAGTAATCATTACCATACAGTCAGTCATACAGTATTCCCCAGCTTCTTGCTCACTTAAATTGCACCACAGGAAGCCATGGAGGACCCTGGACACATTTAGCACATGGATGTTACTGTGCCTGAAACTAATCTTTGCAATTTGATGCCCACATCACAACTCTAAAGAACCCACAACTAATCCAAGGGTATTCTGTTGCAATTTTTCATTCCTAGACAGCTAAAGTAGTTGTCTCCAGTCATTTAATTGTTTCTTTAAAACCACAAAATGTTTTAGAATTAAAATAACCCCGTTTCAACTCTCAAGGTAAAAGCCTAAAAGCAGCCTGAAATTTTAGCAGTAAATTTACAAAGAGATAAAAAGAAAAGCATTAATTATTTCTGACTCTAGACTAAACAGCATGTGATTTAGGTTTCCTTTCAAATGTGCAATCTGAAAACTTGCTTTCACAATTCAAGACCATACTATCAGAAAAAACCATCTTTGATCACAAAAGTTTTAGCCTCTTTTGTTTTCCTTAATTTGGTGTAAATTCTAGCCCCCCCCCCCCCCCCCATCTTCCCACCCTCCCACCTCAGTTCTGACCAGTGATACCTTTTTATGCAACTGCAGCAGTGAGCTCTGGTGGCTTTCAAAAGGACTTTCATATTCCTGTGGTGCTAGTTAACCTCTTTGGCCCAGACCTGCAAGACACAAAGAACTAGTTAGTTGGGCTTTCTGGTATCTTATCAACAGGATCTGAACAGGATGGATATAGAAAGAAGGGCAACAGCAAAGAAGGACGAAGTAAACCAAATGGAAGCAACTCTGTGTAAATAGCACTTATCTTCCATACAGAATTTCAGCATCTTGTTTCCCAAAAGTAGTAGCTGGGGGCTTAAGATATTTTTTTTTTTTTGGGTGTGTGTGTATGTGTTACAAATTATTTTAGCCTAAAGAAACCATGGGCAGTAGAAAATGTAATACAGCCACATACACTGCTGCAGGTATACTGCAGATACTGGCCAAAACAGGACCACTGGCAAAAGGAAATGGAATTCAGAAAAGAGAATTGTACTGTAAAATGTCATTCATAAAAGTTAGCTTGGAGGATGTTTGAATAGCTCATCTTCACTACAGCAGGATGTTACTACAGGTAGCAGTTCAGTCCAGCATGGAAACCTTTGGAGCTGATCCAGGCAAGGGCCTTGTTGATTCCTAAATCACGTAACTAGAATAACGCTAGTTCTGCTTAGAAAAAATCCAGTTAAACAAGGGTTCACCTAGAAAAACATTTGACAGGTCAAAGCAACAGGCAAGAATAGCTAATGCTGAAAATAGATTTAATGACATTGTGAAAGCTTGAGGTGAATGATACTGTCTCGGGCCAGGAGCTGTTTTTTAGTTCTTTTTATTTTTTCAACTTCTTACATTGCTTTCATTAAGAACAATTTAATTACTTATTAAACTCTTATTGCACACAACTGAACTTTTGTTGTTTCAACATCACACTTTGGTGACTGTAAATGTTCAAGAATATCTCAAACAAAAACCTTACATGGAGAATAAATATCCACGGCACTTTAATCAACAGACAATGGCAAAGATTAAAAATAAGTCTGATGTGAAAAATTTCTCTTCTCAACTGAGATGATTTAGCTTTTATCTGCTGTCTTCTGAAAGGCAAACAACTGAGGAACATGACCTGCATCCTCTGTAATCGGCAACAGTTAAAGGATTAAATATACATGGGACACTAGAAATGAGAACTGAAGCTATATGCTAAGGCCTACTGACTTATTTTATTAGAATTACTTTTTAGAGTTAGTCTTTAAATCACTGAAATATAATCATGTATGAATAAATTATTATGACAAGTAATTATTTTATAGCAGTATTTTCCAGACCATATTTTGCCATTAATTAATGCAAAATTGAATGAATGAAATATGTACCATATCATAATTACCTCAGTCTGAGCCAAATGCTACCAGTGTATGTGTGTAAATACGAACCGATCACAGTATAGGTCAAATAAAGTATTTACAACTCAAAGCAGTCTAATAAATTGTTTTGGTTCATCTGATTTAGCGGAGAAAAAAATAATTTACCTTTATTTCATGTTATTTTAAGACCACGATCTCGATCAAGGGACAGTGGTGATGAAAATGAACCAATTCAGGAACGATTCTTCCGGCCTCATTTTCTGCAGGCTCCTGGAGACCTGACTGTTCAAGAAGGAAAGCTATGCAGAATGGACTGCAAGGCAAGTATCACACAAAGGTTAGCAGCAATCTTTTGAAAACATTAGCTGACTCAAAACCAAGTTCGTTTCTTTGTAAAGCTATTTTACCTATTGACAGTTCCAGTGACTATCAATAGTTAACCTCACTGCTTAAGAGGAGGCAGACAATAAAAGTTTGTCTCCTCTCCAATGAAAGTGCTTCAGGCAAATCTTACAGCTCACAGTAAACTGCTTTTTAGAATTCAGCTATGCTGGGGTGTGGAGGGAAGCAGCACCCAACTATAAAGACAATGTGCTTCTTTCTCCCTTGTTTTAAAGTCCTTTTGTTACTTGAGGTTCAATCTTCCATTAGAGTTGGAAACAATATAATCTTGATTTATGACTTTGACTAAGAGAATTAATAAAGCCTGAAATGACTTCTGTTTACTTTATGCTGATATATTTGGGAGAAGCTATTTGTTTCCAAGCAAATGGCACAGCTTTCACAAGTACAAGACTTGTTCACACAGACCCAGCATTACCTAGTGCAGGCAGTACTTTCCTAGCTGGAATGGAACTCAAAGTTCAGTAATTAGTCAGCTACCATCATTTGTCTGCAAGATTTTCCGACGAAGTTAATCCAGAAAAGAGTAACTTCTCATTCCACCTGAAGAGCAAATAAAAGAAGACAAAACGTGTCACCCTGTGTTTTGTTTTGCAATGTATTATTATCTAGCTTCTAGCATATCTAAATACCAATCTTTCTTAAGTTGCACTCATAACACATCATGGAGTTCAGGAGTTGGCCTGAAAATGTATGAACAGAACTGAGCCAGTATGTAATTCAGGACAGATTTAGATCTTTAAATCTTGTTGTACACCTGCAGTAGCAAACAAAACCAAACTTCTCCAAAGTAACAAGCCAGGACTCCTCCAGTGTTGTGTATGGCTAAAACCAATTCCCATTGTTCTGTTTACACTTAAGGTTAGTGGATTACCAACTCCAGATTTAAGCTGGCAACTTAATGGAAGACCCATTCGCCCTGATAGTTCCCACAAAATGCTGGTGCGTGAGAATGGTGTGCACTCCTTGATCATAGAGCCCGTCACAGCCAGAGATGCTGGAATCTACACATGCATTGCCAGCAATCGAGCTGGTGAAAACACATTCAGCCTGGAGCTCATTGTTGCAGGTAATGTCTTTGTGCTAGGCTGCAAAGGTAAGAGGAAATGAGAGATCATAGTGCTGTCACATTATGTGGTTAGAGGGGGCAAACAAAGAAACCCCAGCTGTAACAGACCTACAGTGTAGTTACAGGTGATATATTTATGTCATGTGGTGGCATAAGTTGACTGGCAAGTAACCTCTGTGCACACAGTTAGGGAAAGAGGGCTGTTGCCAGAGCTGAGGCCTTAAGCTAAGAGACTCCTTACTTGAATGGGGGTTTTGATGGCAATTTGTGCAGACTTTTACCTGCCAATGGGTAGCCAGTAGGCCAGGGGCTGTGTGTTTCGCAGCATGTTAGATTAGTGCCATACTGGCCTTCTGGTAGAGCAGTTCTTCTGTAATTAATGGCCCATCCTCTTATGGAATATGAAAGGGCACTGTTTATGTATCCAGTTTTCATACTCCACATTTCGATTGAGAGATGGAGGAGAAACCCCTCCGCTCTGTCAGTGCTCACTTCTCCTCTACGAAAACACTGATACGACAGTTTTCCTCTTACGAACCAGGACTGAACTTTGTGATTAACCAAGACAACATTGAAGCTTTCTGCCACTTAGATTTCTCATTGCTGATTTGTAGCATGTTGCTGAAAGAAAGGCTACCTTTTTGCAGACTAGTGTCGACATGACTGCCATCTTTATTTTCACAGCTAAGGAAGTACACAAAGCACCCGTGTTTATAGAGAAGCTACAAAACACAGGTGTGACTGAGGGATTCCCAGTGCGACTGGAGTGTCGAATCTCGGGGGAGCCATCTCCTCAGATATTCTGGAAGAAGGAGAATGAGTCACTCACGTACAACACTGACCGAGTGAGGTTAGACTGATTAGAATAATCTCCCCAAGTTTAACTTCAGTGACAATTTATCCTGTAACAGAAATTAAAACCTAGAAGGTCATAAGAATGCTTTGTATGAACAGCTCATAAATATTAAGTAGTTCTTGTAATAATTTATTACATTTACTCAAACATGGGGACAGCCTGGTGCCTGACTCAAAATAAAAATCTTAGTTTTGTTTTCCATCCTTCGACTTAAACAAATGTCTTTGCACTTCAAGCAAGTGGAGAAGGAAATTTCTCTTCTAGGACTTAGACTTACAGAAATGTACCTAGGCTTCTAAGTAAAGCTGTTTTTCTTTTTTCTCTTATTCAGCATGCACCAGGATAACTACGGCTACATTTGCCTGCTGATTCAGGGAGCTACAAAGGAGGATGCTGGCTGGTACACCGTGTCAGCCAAGAATGAGGCTGGGATTGTATCTTGCACTGCCAGGTTGGATGTTTATAGTAAGTGACTTCAAATTTCATGATCACATTAATCCCCTCAAAAGCAACAGTTCTGTAAGTTTCAGTTTGTTTACAGAATGGTTTACATTGGTCTCTTTTTCTTTTGTTTATAGTTTCTCCTCAATAGTAAGATCCACATCAAGACAACAAATGCTCTGTCAAAGTATATTCACCATCTTTCAGATACCTAGAGAAAAACAAGCATGCAAACTTTCTGGTTTTGCTTAATACAGTAAATATAGCTAATTAACAACAGAAAACGGCATGATTACATTACTTTTGTGGATCATCATTACTATTGCTCTGCTAGCCCTTCCCTAACCTTTTGTATTCTTCTGTACTTTAGTCTGTAATACACCTGTGACAGCTACCAGAAGCATTGTAGATGTTTTATGGCTTTGTGCTTAATTACTCAGTTTGTTCCAAAGCAGCTACCTGCATTGTAAATATTTTCTTAAACCAAAATCTCTTTCCAGTCTTCTCATAAGTACAAGCTGCCAGGTGGGGGATGGAGAGAAACTGGAATGATCAGTGATGGTGTCTGTGGTGGTAGTGGGACTTGTGAATTAGAGACTTGACTCAGCCTTCTTCAGCATACAGGGGAGGGGAGCAATGGCAACCAGATGATTTCCTTTCATATACAACAACTAACCCTGGAACAGTTGCTTGTTGCTGTAATGTTAGTGCACAGAAACAAACCCCCCTACTGTTACCCTTCCCAGTGATACAAGGAAAAGTAGAAAGCAATGCCAGAAAGGCGAAGTAACAAACACAGACACTATTGTTTCTACTTGCCACATCTGAAGGTGAAACTAGATGCTGAGAAAAAGAAACCACCAAGATACGAAACAAACTTACCTTTGATATAATGGTTTTCTTGGGTTCAGAAATTAGCGACTCCTTTACAAAGGGTTGCCTGTGCATCTGGCATGCTTTGTTGCTCAGCACAAGATGGCTAACATTTTTTCTTTCCTTTTTAATCTATAGCTCAGTGGCAACAACCACCTCAGACAACCAAGCCAAAGAAGGTGCGGCCCTCAGCCAGTCGGTATGCTGCGCTTTGTGACCAAGGACTAGACATCAAAGCAGCTTTCCAGCCTGAAGCAAATCCTGTCCATCTGACAATGCCATCTGGCTTGGTAGAGAGCGATGATCTGTAGATCCAGCTGCCACTTCCATCATTTTCTTTCAAAGCAGAAACACTGAAAGCCATTGCCTTGACCAATGATACTTCTATGTCACTTTATGCAAAGGCAGACACCTTCAAGTACAAAAGATAAACAACAAACACAATAACCATGTATTCCTTACTCATTATACCAAATTAGAAGAATAGATAGATTATTAATAGAAATGTACACGTTGCACAACAAATCACATTCACCAGTTCCTTACACTTAAGTTGCTTCAGCTCTTATGAATAACCCATTTCACAACGGCCAAAATACATCAGAGACAGATGTTTCAGAGGAGAACTCTATTTATCACTACGTGCCTTCAGCAGCAGTAAGCAGATGCTACAAAATCTTAATGGAGCAAGATGTTTTATTCGAGGCCATTAGAACACAAAGAAAATTAGAATGTATGGTTATCTATAGTTCTAAAATGGCAATGCATACCGAGAGCTACAACCAACAAGTGCAATATTGTAAGAACAGCACAGGAAGGGAAAAGAAGAGACACGGGACAAAAACGCTGTATCTTTGCAAACTGCCTTCCTTTCTACAATAAAAACAGTATCTTGCCTGACATACTGTTGTTAAGTGTGGACAAGCAACATCAACACCGTAATTTTTTTTTGTATTTTTTTCCTTTTTGTTATCTAGGAGGAGGCTTACTTACAAACACACAGCAAAGACAGTTCAAGAATAAGTAATTTAACCTCTTCAAGATAAAGAAGAAAAAGAGCTGACATGCAATAACAAGTCTGCTCCAGACTATAAATTCTAGTAACTAGACAGGGAAAAATGGTTGGCGTACAAACCACTGCAGTACGTTACTGCAAGGGGTGGGAGCAGGACAGCGCAAGAGGGTGCAGCTCTCTAATGATTTCCTGAAGACAGTCTGTAACCTTGTGATACCCCCTTCCAGAATCTGGAATTCTAGGGCGAGTGGAAAACTAGTAAGCGCACGTATGGGACAGGCGACCGGCAAAGCTTGTGTAGCGTGTATGAGGGTTTTAGAAATGTACGGCAAGTGAAAAAAGGGCTGAGACTGCAATCTGCATTTGAATGGCAAGTTCACACCAAAAGTGCCAAGCTTGCAGATCTGAGGAAGTAGAAAATGAAGACAGACAAAAATAACTTTGAATCTGTGTCTTTCTTGTTTTCTTATTGTAACGCATCTCTGGTAGATTTCATTTTTTCTTCTGATTGTAGACAAGTGACAGCTCTTTTAATGGGCAGAGTCTGTGTGCTGTAGATGGAAAGTATGAAGGCTACTTTCAGAAGGCAAGACTCTGTCAAGCTGGAGCCCCACCGAAGTCAGACCTGACTAGGTAGTTTTAAATTAGAACCAAATGAATTTCAGACGAAGGGGAGGGAGGGATGGAGGAATTATTAGGCCTGACAAGAGGAGAAAAAAAAGCATTTGATGGTACGAGCTATGAAAGGAAAACACTGTATTCCTTGTATGAAGCACACATACGTTATCTTTCATTATTTATAATAAAAGTGTTGAGATTCTTTATCTCAGTTCAGTTACTCAGAAGTCCTGTACTTAGGGTTGTTCTTTTTAATTTTGTAATTGTGTACACCATATACTTCATTAGTGCTATATGTGTATTGCTTTGTAAGTACACAGAGTTTGTTTTGTGTTTTAGTGACTAATAAACTTTAGCACCTATGGTAGTACTGTTCTGGTGCAGGATGTGACCCGCCTTAGGCTGTCATCTGGGAGTGATTTGATTCTATTCTAGGAAAAGTATGTCATATCATTTGCCAAATTCTTCTTGACTGTGACATGCTAATTTTACTTTTTTTTGTTTAGCTTCACTAGCATTATTTTGCCACCCTTTATTCGTATTTATGAAAAACTGTATTATCATTACTTTGGATTGTTGTGCTGATATAATGTGGGTTGAACATCAATAAATACTACACAACTAGAAAGCTTTCCTTCTGGTAAAGACTATTAACTGTTCCATCACAAGCGAGCAGGTATAAAAGTTAGAAATTGTAAATGTTATGAGTGCAGACCAAATGAGAGCCAAGCACAGCATCTCAAAACAACTCAAATTTATCACAATTCTCTGCATGTGACCTGCAATCTTCTTTAAACACAAGAGAGGACCAAGATCCATAAATTCTCAGAAATGTTTGCCAAACAGAAGTACGTGAAGATGCTTTTTAGTAGGTTTGAAAATACGCATCTAGTAATGCAGCATGACATCACTTACAACTGATTCAAAGTAGAGAGCACGGCCCAAGCACTGCAAAATTCATTCAAGAACAGCCTTCTAACAAGGCACTACCCACATTTAAAAAAAATAAATTACTTTTAAAACCCCTGAATATTAACCAACAACTTCTTTTCTGTGCAAAGACACCAGGAAAGATGCAAGACAGCACTGTATTTTCTTTCAGGTTCACATTACAAGGATTGATCACCACAAACAATTATCTCAGCAATTAAGTGAGTACTGACACTAATAGTGATGCTGGAACTGAAATCAATGGATTTTTGACTGCTTACAGTCAATTTGTCTTTGGCTTAGAGACTGAAAAACTGAGGCTGTTCTTGTGAGCTGGTTTAAGATGAGGTCATCATCACTTTTTGCCTCTGTATGTATGTACAGACACACACTGAAGTAGTAAATCACATCTCTAAGCAGCAAAGATGTTTTTATGAAAACATTGAGCTGTGCTGTTACTTAGTTACTGGGACTGTTTGGGTTTACAAATTCAGAGACAAGCGTGGCACAAGAAAACTACACAGTTTGCAAGCCAAAATTCTGAAATTTTTGGAAGCATCAAAGGAACTTTCAGAAGCTTACTCTCCTTCCACAAACTCCATCAATATAGTATGACCTGAAAGTGTACTTTTATAATTTTGTAGGGCTTAAAAAAAGAAGTCCTAATTTTTTGTAAAACTTCACGTTTAGCTATGGGAAGCCTTTGAAGTTTAGGAAGCTGCTCAGTCTGAGTGTGTTCAAAGTGAGTGAAGACTCAATGTAACTACATTCAGGATGATGACTGAAAACTAAGAGCACTAAAAAATAGTGAGGTGCAGAATTTCACTTACATGAAGGTTTTTTCTTCAGCTGGTGATGTACTTTAGCACACAGTGCCTTTATCTTGCAACTTCATGATGACAGCAACCATTGGTTAACATGTACATTTTTTTCCATTTTAGCCAGCAGGGGAATGGGGATCAATCCCAAGCTACAGTTCAATTTGAAACCCTATCTTATAAATCATAGTCTCTTTCTATATTATCACTTTCAAAGACCATTTTAATTCTGTTGGGGTGTATGCCAATAACTGCCTTGATTCCACAACTCCACCCCCCCACCCCCTCCCAGCCCCAGACACCTCTATCCTTATCTCTGCCAGCAGCCCAAATGGATTTAATATGCAGCACTTCATGTCATGACACTGAGAACCAGCTGCATGCTCTGGCTGCAGCACCCAATGCCTGCTCAGATTATGCACATCGACAACAGACCTGATTTGCTGCCTCAGAATTCAGCTGTACATGCAAGGAGCAGAATCTGCTGACATTTAGTTAATTCCCCTGAGCCAGCTGAAATAAAAAGCCCTCCCTCTGCAGAGTTTTTCTGTTTGAGCAGAATCATGAACACAGACACAGCAGTCAGATGAAAACACAGCTCCTGCCCTAAGAAATTTACAATTTGTTCCAGGCAACACATAGTACTCTTTAATGTGCCTTAAAACTTAACACCTCTCATACAGAATTAAACCACCATTTGCATTATCTTACAGAAGTGACATATATAAAACAATCTTACACTGCACCGGATCTCTAACAAAAATGTCAGTGTTTGGAATATAATGCTAAGCTCACACTTAGAGCAACCATACCTGTAGAGTAGTGAATTCAGGAGCTGTACAGAGAATGGTGAATGAATGTCAGTCCAATGTCACCAGGAAGGATTACATTTTTTTGCCTTGCAGAACAAACGCAGCACAGCAGATGAAGTCTCTCAACTGTTGTCACCTTCCAGTTTTGCAGTAGCATAAAAGGTCCAGAAACAGCTGCAGAACAAGAAAGAAGAAGAAAACAACAGTATATGGCCAACGGTGACATCACTTACAGCAGGAGCTCTACAAATCTCATCACACTGATTGAATTAGGTTGTTTGGGTTTTTTTCCCCTGAAATTGTTCTGTTAAAACACCACTGAGCATACTTTTGGATTGACTCTTGGCCCAGACATTGCAGAGTATTTCCACAAGATCTGAGGGTACAAATCTGCATTGCCAAGGAGGGGACCTTCCAAAGATTCGGCAAAAGGTGTTGAAAATACCTCACGAGACTTGCCATACAATAGGCAACATACCTCTACTCTATTCCAGATTAAGAACTAGTGGATTTTGGAGATGGCTTCTATCTGCAGCATTTGTCTGAGTCACTGCTGAAGGCATTTGTAGGAAAGGGCCTGCATTAGAGGAACCTGTCTTACCACACTGCTCTACAGGTTAATGCACAATTCTGTTTATTAACATATTAACTCACTTCCCCCTACAGTATTTCAGAATCAGATTCATTAAACAATTTTGTAACACACTGTAAATCTACAACAGTTTTATATTTCTTAAATTCACTATTAACTTCAGCTGTACTGCCCCTGATCATTTACTGATTCATGTATAATAATGTAAAGTAAATGAAACCTACAATAAAAATCTACTTTCTCCATCGGCACAACTGTTACTAAATCTAAAGATCTTGAACTGTACATGAATGATGCCTTTTCAGGTAAAGCACAACAGCAGCTTTCCAAAATTTCAGTTTACAAAGTTCCAGATCCACTTTCCACTAGGAAAAAAGTGTAACTACATAATGCACATCTCCAAATCAAACCCAGGCTATTAGTTGTTTCCCCTCAATGTTCTCTTCACAAAAAGCATAACAGTTAAAAATCTTAATAATTATTTTTGAGCTTTTCTTTGTAGCAATTCCATTAAATAACCAACTTCATAAAAGGCAAACAAAGGTTTCATTTGTGATTAATGTTTTCCTGCAGCATATAGAAACAGTAGTAAGAAAAGGCCCAGCTACTGCTAGTAACTGTTACTTTTGAATTTCAGTCAGCCTTTACATCCTAAAAGAGATGGAATGTGTTTCCAGTCACTAATTTTAAGGACTAAGACATCAGTGATCTGGTTTTGCCCAGGACAAGTGTCACTGAAGCCCAGCGTGGAGCAAAAAGGACACAAGCATCAACAAACACAACAGCAAAAAATGTTGATGATCAGTGCAACTCCACTGCCTTCAGGTCAGAGCTCAGATGTGTCCTGGCTGCTTTGGCAGTTATCGAATCAGGATTCAGGACTGAACTCCCACTAAGCATGGCCAAACTTGATGGGGAAGGCAGAGGAAGCAGCGGTTAGTACAGCAGAAATATAGTTCCTATTTGCAACAGAGTGAGGCTCAAATAATTTGTCCATTTCATAGGCAGTATTAAATTATTACCATGTCAATGCAAGCACCTCTTCATGAATACCTTTAGCTAAAAATACCTGAAAACAAACCTCACATTAATAATGTAGTATACTGGGTTCTCCCCCAGTGGAAAGACGCCATTCTAATTAATCAGAAAACTTAGCAGCTTTGCAAAACCATGTCATAAATTAAGCTGGCTAATCTAACATTTCCAAAGTGACTGAATACAGCTCCACTGTATAGCAGAAAGCTCAGCACGACCTCCACTCTGGTGCTCTGACAGTTAGAGTGAACTAAAAACTACAGGTGCTCTCTGTTCTATATGCCATCCAACATAAGAGCTGCAAGAACATGCAGAGAGTGGATACAGTTCCATTGCCTGCTCTGCTGCTGGCAGAACCATCTCACCATAAAAAATCATGCATGCACACTAAATGGCATTGATACAATACACACAAAATAACAATGAAGCTTCTTTTCTTCAGGGTTGCAGGGAGTTTTCTGCAGAAATCTTCCAACTACCTGAAAAAATGGGATGAAAATCCAGACTGACAGCAGCAGGAAGTGAAACACTGTAACTCAGTTTTTAATAGGTCTTCAGCATACAAGTGGAGATCCGTTTACAATGCAGCCTCCAACACATAGGTGTAACACATACAGTGCATTCAGCATTAGAAGGGCAGAGCTGGGAGATCTGCAGGTTAGAATTCACAAAACATCTAACCGCTTCACAAACATGCTTCAGCTATCTCTGCACAAATTGTTCAAAGTAACACAGGAGCTTCAAATGTGGCAACACGATGTACATGCAAGGCCACTTCAACAGTGACAGCCAGCAGCTGGGGAAACACGAGTAACACCCAGGCAACCCCATGTGCTCAGATGGTGTTAGCTCGGTGACGTCTGCCCCTCATGCTCTCACGTACATGTAGCGACACCAAGAAAGATTTAGTAGGTTTTACTTGTATGCTGTCTTGACATCTTTGACATCATCATATCCAAACTGGCTACTCCAAGCAGTCAAAGCAATTTTAGTGTTAACAACTGAGATGGGAAGATTAATTTTCATTTCACAACACAACACCATAAATGCTGAAGAACAAAAGGAAGAAAATGAAAAATGATGTCTTATTTTGTTCTATGGAATGAAAAAAAATAAATACCCCAGACCTTAACAGGTATGAGCTGTTAATAACTGGAAAAAATAAAGCATAAAATACTGAAACAGTTGTGATCACAGTCACACTACCTAAGGACATCTGGCAACATACAGGTAATATTTGTTACTAACTCAGCAGACATATCTACAGCAAGGAGGAGTCTGAAACTGAGCAGAGCATGTGGGTGAAAATAAAATGTAATCTGTGACATTAGGGGAGTTTTTAAAGAGCCAGTGGTCTTGAAGACTTCACTACAACATCTGTCCTGCCTTTTCAAACAAGAATGGATTACCTGAATTAAGTGGGTGTGCCTGGTCATGGAAAGTTCAGTTTTCACTTTCAGCTCTACTTAAAAAAACTACACTATGCTTTTGAAAAAAACACAAATTGTCTCATCATTGCAAGAGGCACTGCACATTTTGGTTCCAGGCAATGCAATCTCTCACACTACACAGCACATCAAAGGAAGAAAATTTGTCCAAAAGCAATAGATAAAAATTATATTGTTTATTGTAACTGTAGATAATGTAATAGAGATTTTGAAGTCTGGGATTTAGATATCCCTTTTCTATTCAAATTTCACTGTACTCAGTACCAAGATCTTCACCATCTTAAAAAAACACACCTTATATCCTCACATAGCTCAGCACATATGGATTTGGGTTTCACAAAACTGGTAACAACAATGCCAGCTATCAACTTCATATCTACACAGGCAACTCCACCTCCCTACTACATACATGTACTAACCCAGTACTGCCAATACAATAATGCCTTAGGATACACTGCCCCCAGGAGGCCAAAAGGAAAGCTCTTCAGTGGAATCAGGCACACTCCCGATACCTCGGCACATCTGTTACCACAAAGGAAAGTCTGCACAAGCTGTTCTTCCAGCAGCTCCTGCTTACAGCTGCAATTCTGAAAAGAAATCCCATCTCACCAGCCTTTTGTGTGTCCTGCTAGAAACTTCTGATGATTAATCAATTGCAATAGGTGCCTCAAAAGTTGAAGACTCAACATAGGAATTCACTACAGCAAGTTCTAAGTTACAAACCCATTTCTTAAGGGACAAGCAGAAGTAAAGCTCTAATGGTACTTAAGAAAAATTACAGGAGAATTTTAAGCAACACAGAAGAAACAGATGAATAAAAAAGCACATGCTCTCACTTCCACAAGGCATGGAATCACAGAAACTTTGTATGTTAATATAAGAGTGAATTTTTCAAAATTCCAATGAAAAATCATGTTAAGTCAGTCAAGCACACAGTCCTGCTAAGGAACACCTACATGCAAAAATACCACCATATTTATATGTAGCTTGGCATAAATGCTAGCAGTACAAGAGGCAAAAACCTAAATGTCAAGTTTTAATCAAGGGCAGTGACATGACAGAAATATCACAGAAGCAAGACAAATAAGCAAGATATTAATACAAAATAGATAGGAAGAATGTGTAACTAGATATAAAAATATTAACTCACCTAATCAAATAAGGATTGAATTTCTAGACCTAGTATCTAAACTTTGAGTAAACTTGATTCTATTTCCAATATAATAAAGATGATGGCAGTAGCTGTGACACCCAAGGATGATAAGGCCAGCAATGTAACTGTGATGAAAGACAGCAATTAGCAGCGGACTGGTAAGTGTCCAGTCAGGGACACCCAGCTTTGGCTGTAGTCTCCAGGAGTGTACATGACCCGAGTCAAAATGCTGTTTTCAAAGACTGGCTTTGTGATGATAACATTTATTTCTGCATGAATATTGACCAAGTTTATTAATAAAGACACCGGTCCTCTGTCACAGACTTACATGAAGAAAGAGCAACATAAAATAGGGAAATATGCCAAAGTGAAACCAAAAAGACAAGTCCAAAAAATGCAATGCTTGTTGACATCACTAAGACTGTATATGGTGAACTCAAGTATGGCAACTTTAAATACATTTGCCAAACAGTATGGTTTTTTTTTGGAGAGAGGAAGTCAACATGAACTAAAAGCTACTAGAATTCAGGTCAACCTTTGTAAAACCAGCAGTCTACCCATAGCAGTCCAATGGAACCCGTCACTGCAGTAATTACAGACAGATCAGAGTGTAAAGGAACAATTAACAAAAGTGCAAACAAACTGAACAGCACCTTAAGAACAGGAGCTATTCCTGAATAAGGCAACTAAAATAAAAAGCAAAGTTCTCAGTGGAGGCAATGCCACAGAAGGGAAAAAAAAATAAAATCCCAAACCCCAAACAAAATCCTAAATCAATTTTTGGTATGATGCAGGAACTTGAGCAAAACCTCCACCCTCCACAGGCAATTCACTGAAGGTAGAGGACAACAACATGAAACTAAATTAAATATGACTCTTCATTCTGAAACAGAAACAACTGAAGCAGGCAGGATAGGACAGAAGTCTAAACTTGAGACTGACCCAGAGAGAGCACAAGAGGGTGGTTATTATGTCTCATGAAATCTAAGAACCCACAGGCCTCAAATAGAGCAATCAATTTGGCAGATTTTAACTTATCAATGGCAAACTGCTGGAAGCACAAGAGTCTTCTAAGGAGATATCACCACACACTTATCTGTTACCTACTCTACGCATTCACAATTCCACGGTCACACCAAGCCAGACACAAACATAAGTCTGGCAAGCAGGTATTACTTCTTAGAATAGATGTACACAGGGAGCACTGAGATAGTTCTAATTTACCAGTTTGAAGAAAAGGTGAAAAAGGTCTTCTATAAAACTATAAGGCTACCAATGCTTCAATCTAGTCCTGTAGCAACAGCAGTAATAAAAACATAGTATGTTTTGAAAAAAAACCAACAACTTAGTTAATAACATCTAACAGTTTCCTTACCCAAACAAAACAAAAGAAAATAATAATTAGTGTCTGAACTCACTAAAAAGACTATTTTGTTTTTCAGTCTCTATTTTCACTTCTGGTCAAGACAGTCACAAAAGCTTTGCCTCTGAAACGGCAAGGACAGGTAGAGGCAGCAGCCAAGGTACTGACATACTACTACTTGACTAGCAAAACTGGGAGTACCAGCTGTCCTTCTTTGCCTTCAGCACCCTCAGAAATATTCATCTATTCTCTGGCCAATTCCTTTTATCAAAGGGAAACATAATCAGCAATTGTATTTTTGGTACGAAGACACGCATGACACACAACTTTTCACAGCAAATAACATCATCTCTCTACAAAGAGATAACAGCGAGATAAGCACCCCTGAAGGAATTGCCTTTAGTGGTATTTTATATTCCAACACAACCAACAGTAACCCCCCTGAACGCACAATCACACCTTATATTATTTCTCAATACATACCTGTGAGAAGCTGGAACATGCATTGTTTTCTGGCCCAAAGACAAACTTTCTCAGCTGCACAAATGAAGAAAATCTGACTTACAAAACTCAAAGTTATCATCCGTGAGATCTCTTCTTTCTGTACTTTGGTGTGTGCCAAGATGGAAAGTAATTTCAAAAGCTGAATCAACATCTGGATCATGATGCAATGAACACAGGAGCTAGGAAGTGAAGGTCCTAAACCACATTCATAGTCTTCAGAGATGATAAAAACATCAATTGCCAAAACTTACTTGATCTCAGTGGAAAAGCCTGAGGTCAAAATTTTGCTGGTTTTTCCAACAGAAGAAGAATTATCAGGATCATTTAACAGTGAAGTTATTACTCTGCTTCAAATGCTGCTTTGAATAAAATTAATGCCTATTTTATTGACTACACATACATATTAAAGAGCATCAACATACCACAGTTGAGCTGATTGTTCAAGAAGTTATACGGTAATACACCTTGACTTCACACTCTGGAAATGAGATGCATTTTCTAAACATCTACTGAGTCAGTGAAAAGTCTTTTATGTGGCAGCTGTGCTGTTCACCAGTGTACGTGCAGCTCAAACTCAGAATATTACAGAATTAGCAACTTTAACGGCCAACCAAGTCCTTCCATATACATGCACAAGTGCTACCTGATTAAATGAGTGTTGTATATACATTCAAGAATGGAACTGAGCAAGTTTTGTCTTTATAAAAACACGCTGCACGTAATTAAATCTCCTGAAGGCAATTCAGGTATGCTGAAGATATAGAAGCTCCTAGCTTTGTAGTGTCAGCTACAAGCGAAAAACAACCAAAAGAAATTCCTTGCCACTTTGAAGAGGCTAACTGATAAGAATAAAAAAAATTTACAGTTTGCAGTCTTCACCCTACATGAAGACCTTGATGTAATCTTACCTGCCAACCCATAAAGATGCCTCCACACTTTATTAACCTTTGTGCAACATGACAACTCAAGTAAAATATTCACTCTGTCCCAAACTGGAAAACACGGCTTTATCAAAATATAGTACTTTAAAAATGTTTCAGTATGTTATTTAAAAATATCATGATAACAAACCCAGACCTTTTTCAAATTGTTATACAGGCTTCACAGTACCAAATCACAGTGGTGGAGTCACCACTGCTGGATGTGTTTAAACAGCATGTGGACCTGGTCAAGAGTTGGACTGCATGATCTTTGAAGTCCTTTTCAACCAGATGTATTCTGTGATTCTGTGGAGTAGACTCACTGCTGATAAATCTCTCCTCTGAATGAAGAATTTCAAATCAATTACATGCATCAATCTTCAACTAATTTCAACCTGCCCCCTTTAATTTTTATATATTATCACAATGACATTTATGCAGATTCTTACTCAGAGTAGTACTTAAGTCATAAGGTGCAAGCCTCCATCTACAATTAGAGTACTCCCTGTAACATAAGAGGACTCTAGAAGAAAGACAACAGCATGTGCAACTTCATGAGGCTCTCCAAATCTTCCAAGGAGAATTGCTTTCTTCAGCTGATCCTCTTCCAAATGAGCAGTCATCTCCGTGTGAATAAAGCCTGTGAGACAAGAGAGAACTGAAGTTACCCAACATTCAGCTCGATGGGCTTTTCCCTGGAATCCTCCAAAGTGAAATCCACTGCTAGGACTCAGCAGCAGCTATCACTCTTCAAAGAATCAGAAGTCAGGCCACGTAATTTTTTAACTAAGAACAACATTTTGTTTCATCAATATAACACCTTCTATTTTGGGAAGCAGGATGTAATCATAAAACCAGAGATCTGTGGAAGTCTAAAACTGGGTCCCCAAGCCATGTATGCTATCACTTTTCTGAAAGACAACATACAATCGTGTCACCAGAACATTCTCAATAAAAATGAATATAAAAGCTCTGCCATGAAACACCTACAGGTGGCAAGTCTTTCCACTATATCCTTTAAAACTTGGGACAGCACTTATAAAATTTCTACTTCAGCACTCATTTGAAGACTACTCTTTGAAAATTGTAAGGCTATTTCTTTCATATTCCCACTGCTTCACTTCTCTCCCCCATAAGCTGCAGCTTCACAAAGAGCTGATCTTTTCTGCTTTCTATCTGCCACCAAGAAGGGAAAGTCTCAGCTTTCCTTTCTACTGTACAACTGTGCCCCTTTATGATGGCATTGGACCCTTCAGTGAGCTGCTCAACTCACTAAACAATAAAAAGTATTTTTTTTTAATACAGTTCAGAAGCGGAACTTTTTCACATAGAGGTCTGAAAGGCATTTGAGCTGGCACCATGTGACCGGCAGAGCACACAGCTGTAAGTGGGAAGTCAGAAGAGACAGATTTTTTTTCCTTAAGGGTGGGGCTTTGCTTGGACTAGATCATCTTGTGATCACAGCCTTGTCCTTACAGAACTTTCTTTCCAGACTCTCCTTTTACTACAGAGATAGACAGGGACAATTTCATACCAGCTTTTTGTTTCTCTAATAACAAATAAGCACTCTCCAGGAGGAGAAAAGGGTAGCTGTCTGTATATAATTACTTCTAATCCTTCCATCTGCAAGGAGGGTGGGTCTTGAAGGAGAAACAAAGGGGGGTAGGGGGAAAGACATTTATTACATAATAATAGACAAAGAAACAGGTAAACACATTGTCAAATTTCTCAGTGTTCCCTTAAAAAGACTGAAGGTTTTGTAAAAGAATGTCATATATTGTAACCTGAAAAAAGAGATTAAAAACATTTACTTACAAAGTTGGAGAAAACAAAAGCCATTTGCCTAAAGTTACTTTCACAGTACAGCAAGTATCTACTCTTGATGACGAGGCTCTAAAACACCTGATCTAGCAGGAAACGTCCCTGCACACTGCAGGGGGCCTGGACAAGATGACCTTCAAGGGTCTCTTCCAAACCGATGTCTTCTATGATTCTACAACCCCCAAAACTAAATTGAAACTTTAAATCCCCCCAAACTAACCTGGGACAACAACATTCACTCGAATTTGCTTTTTTGCTACTTCTTTAGCAAGAGAGCGTGAAAATCCAACTAATCCTGCTTTGGTAGCGCTGTACACACTTTGACCAGAGTTACCTCTAAGTCCTACAACACTTCCTAAAAGAAAGAAACATCAAAGAGAAAAAAAAGATTAAACTATTAAGTCAGAACTTTGTACTACCTTTATCAAGGTTCTAAATTTGGAATGGAATATGAGAGTACAAGAAAAGGAATTAAAAGTATATAATTAATTGTACTTCGTAGCTACTGCTGGGAAAAGCAAATCCCTCAATAATCTGCAATTTTTCTGGAATTCATTTCTTTGTTGACCAACAGGCACCTTAAGAGTAAAATAAAGAGCTTTCCTTAAAAATAAAATGCTTTCACAAAACCAAAACAAACAAACAAACCCCAACCAACTAAACGTGATGCTTACCTAATGACTAGCAGCTGGAAGACTCAATAAAGAATGGTAAAGTTCTTTATTCTATATAATACCAACTCTGAGGTGTTTGTTACTGAGAAAAACTGGTTTAACACTTAGAAGTTGCTGAAATTACACAAAAGAAGCATTCATAAAAATATGCTACACAGAATGTCTAAATATAAAGCAACTCAATACTAATTAGGAGCAATTCTACATATTACACCTGCTAATGCTTTCTAGAAAGCCAGTACATCGAACACCAGTGGATTAGACAAGCAACTTACCTATGTTGACAATAGCTCCTCCCTGTTGTTGAATCATGGCTTTTACAGCAGCTTTGCATGTCAACATTGTTCCCAAAAGGTTAGTGTGAATCTGGGCTATCATATCTTCAGTTTTGGTTCTCAGTAACAAACCATCCCTGATAAACAGAACAAAACCCCCAAATGATCTCACTGAATAAGATCATACATTTACTTACTCATAATAAAACATGGTTGATAAGTGAAACATTGAAGGGCATTTACACGGTTCTATAAATTCTAGCATTCAAAATTATGACATTGCAAGAATAACACACAGCAAGAAAAAAGTTAGCTATGCTTCTGGCAACAAAGCCTCCTTTGCAGAGAAGTATTCAACATTTTGTTGGACCATTTCAGGGGAAGAAAGTCAAAGGAAAGAGGAGTAGAGTAGGAACTCATAAACTGAAAACACAAGAACTACAGTGAAAGCTGTCATGTCAGAATTTTACCATCATCAGGAACAAAATATCAGTGAGCACTATTTTCAGAGGTATCCATTAACAACACTCATTAAATACCAAGGTCCTTAGCACCTTACAATTAGATGCTGCCATCCAGAATTGTAATGAAAAACCAACCTGTTGATCCCAGCTGCATTAACCAAGTAGTTAAGAGGACCTAAATTCTTCTTCATCTCCTCAAAAGCATTTTGGACTTCTTGTTCGCTGGATACATCACAGCTAATTGCCAGATGTCCTGCTGTATTGAAATAAAGGCATATCATAACTGTAAAGGTGGTATTCATAAATCTTCTTTGGAATTTATCAACTTAATTTGAAAAGCAGATGCTGAACTAGTTAGAACTCGAGGAGCCCTTTAATCTCCAAAGAATTAAATAAGGACAATTTTCAAGTACTGCACTGATTAGTTATGTGACAATTTCTTGGTTTGTGGTTTTGGCCTTTGGAAATCACAAGTTCCACATGAGCAGACTGGTCTCACTTCTGGCTTGGTCAGCAGCCATGGATGACTCAATTCATATCACCTCCCTGTTGTGACCTTGAACAATGCCTTTCATCTTACAATTCACATCTTGCAGACATAACTTTCACAAAGAACATTGTGAAACCAAAATTGTACTGATACAGCTCTTCTTTCATATTTCTCAGGCTTTTACGAGTTACCTAAGCATTGGACTGTGAAGAAATAATTGCAAAGCAGCATACGTACCACCAAGATTCAGAGCTGTGGTTTGGGCTACTTCCAGATTCCTAGAAATGATTGCCAGGCGGCAGCCCTTCTGTGCCAGCAGTTCTGCAACAGCTTTTCCTATTCCTCGGGATCCCCAAAAATGGCACAGACCTTGCCCATCTTCAAAAATAATTCACAAATTGCAAATAAGCCATGAATCTCAGGTGCAATATAGCAAGAGAATAACCACTGTTCTTGTTAACATCATGGCCCTTACCAATTCATAGCATTACAAATTAATAGCATTTTATAATACCAGCTTACAGAATTAGCAGTTTGTTAATTTTTTTATTCACCACAATAGTAACACTTGAACTAAATTAGATACCATTTCTACAAAAGCAAGTTAATTAGTAATGATTTCTGAGCTAGTTAAAATAATATAATCTACGATTTCAGTAATACTATTATGCTAAGTCTGAGCTGATGAAGTACATCATTTATATATCCAAAGGCCGAAGCTTATTCAAGACAACATAGTAGTTGTGAATACATTGTTCTTGCAAGCACTTTTCCTGCACCAGTCATTTACCCTCAAGGTCAAACTATATCCTAAGTACCTGTATGGGACCTCCACATCATAAACATTAATGAGCATGATTTGATACTACTGTATTTACAATAGTTTAATACTAAGTCATACTACATAATATCACATTTTTACCACTAGCCTTAGTTTATATTTCTGCTTCTGGAGAAATGCTTTTTGAAATGTGATATACTTTTGAAGTAGCTCTATCTTAGATGTTTAAAGACTGTAAGAGAAAAAAAAAAAGTACTTTTGTAGAATGATCTTTTGTTCTGCAATCTCTAGAAATGAGTCAGCTGTTTTGGGATTTCTTGAGGAGACAGAGGCAGAATCTGACTAATAGCAAATCTCTTTTCCATACATTTAAATAAATCCATTTTTAACTCAATTATATTTTGTCTCCACAACATCCTGAGGCAGTGAGTTTCATTATTTGTGGAGAAGTATTTCCTTTTGTTCTTAGTTTGCTTTCTGATTAGGTAATACTTTGCATTTCTCCTCATATCTTCCTCTTACTATTCATAGTTTTGGAGGCTACTCTTCCTACACATGTGGAAGCCACTCTGTACCTTACTAAAGACTATTCAACCTCTTAATCCCACCCTTTTTGATGTGCAATAACCAGAGGGTACACAGTGTAAAGTATACAAGGACACCATCAACTGATACTTTGTATCAGGCATAATGATTTCAGTTGTGACAGGGCTTGTAGGATCATGAAATCAACCCATGTGCCTGCTTCCACTGGCAAGTTGAAATCAGCTTCCTAGGACAGGAAGAGGACTAAACACTTGCATCTCAGGTGGCAGCCCTTTTGACACAACATGTATATAAAGATGTTCTCCATGAAGACAATTCCTTACTGATAAAAATGGCACCACAGCCCCATCAGGAATAACTAACTTTCTGAATAGTCTTCACCAGGTATGTAGGCTGCAAGAGACAAATTATGGGATCTTGCACCCCAGTAACTACAGCAGACATGACCAACTGACTTGTATTTTGTTACTGGGTTTTTTTTGTCAGAAACAAAGTCTGCCTTCTCCTTCATGACTGATCTCTTTATTTATAGAATCACCACAGTGACTCCCGGAAGTACTTGCCTACTTCTTGCAACAATGCTGTACTAGAATTCTTTCCTTATTTTGTTCTTGCCAGCACAGGGCATACCCACTCTTTTTTAGATGGAATAATACACATTAGGAGGAATCCCTGGAAGTATCTTGCCTGACTCCTCCACCCCTAAGCAATGCCAAATGAACCTTATACTACTTATAGTCAGACCAGATGCATTTTCTAAATAATTCTGAACATGCTTAGCCGCACACGGCCCAAAAAGCTAGCTGTCGGGAGAGGACATCTGTAAAATCTATCATTCTATCCTTCTTGGTGTCTTGGGAAAAAATCGCAGCGATTCTGCCCAGAGCAGTCACAGCTCCCCGTGTGTTACCCGGGTATTTTTTGGGGGGACGGGACGGGACACATGAGGCCTAGCTCCAACCCAGCAACGCAAGATTCGACTTAGCACAAAGAGCCATACAGACCGTCTGCGGCTATGACATGGGAGAAAATGTCGGCAGCGCAAATCGCCTTGTTTCCTGATCAAATAAAGGCAGGGGAAACACGCATCTTTTGAGGAACAGGCTCTTCCAGATCGCCACAGCACAAGCACCTGTACGACCTTTGTCCCCTATGGCCCTTCTCTTCGCTCAGACCCTCAACGCCACCCGCGCCGCCCCCGACCCGACCCTCGAGGAAAACCCTTTCTCCTTTCCAGAGGACTTGTTTTATTTTTTAGTCCTTCCTGGTTTTAGGGCTCCCACCAACCTTCTTCCACAGTGACTGCCCCTCCCAACCGGCGCCACGCACCAACGAGGGTGAGCGGCCGCCCCCTGCCCCAGTCGGCTCCGCCCAGAGTCAGTGGCGCTGGGGCAGCCGCTGCGAAGTTAGAGAGCTGGCGGCCGCTCGGTAGCCACAGGGGAGTCGAGCAGCTTTGAGCTCACCACAAGTCTCCTCCTCGGGGGCGGTACGGTGCAGACCGACGCAGCGGGAAGGAGGCAGGCAGGCAAGAAATGCACGGAGGCAGAGGTATGGCAAGGCGTCGCCACGGTGCAGCTCAGCACAGCTCCTGCTCTCAGCCAGGCCGTCAGGCTCAAGGTGGAGCCCGCGGTGCGGACACCGGGGATAGCGCTGCCTGGGAGCCCGCCCAGACGCCGCGGGGCACGCCGGGATGCGTAGTCCCCGCCCGCCGCCGCTGCTTGGCCGTCGGTGTTCCGTCCTTCCGATAACATCCCTCTTCAGTCACTTGCGGGCTGCACTCCCGCCCTCCCGCCCTCCCTAAAACGCGGAAGGTGGTGCGCCACAGGGGAGCGATGGAAAACGGCTTTTATGTGTATTTCAATTTATCTTCTGATTTCTGAGTAGCTTTTTGCATGCTTACAGAGACTTTTTTCTTCTCTAACACGACACTGCAGCTCTGAACTGAACAGAGGTGCCAGAGATGACAAAACTATATAAGCCACCTGTTTGAAGAAGTCCTTACTGCTGATAACAGCTGGACGGGGTGAGCCAGTCGTAGCTTGGGCAAGAGGAAGCTTCCCATGGGTCGTTGGTCAGTTGTGCAGTGAGGAGAGGGAAACCCATCAAGGCAGGGCCACCACCCTGGCCCCCATGTGCAGAATGACTTTGGCCCTGTGTGCACCTCCATCCTCTTCAGAGGTCATGAATGGACAAGACCTTCTGCTTTTATTTTGGGATTTCTGTTTTTAAACTACATTTCACATCTAGCTGTCCAGACAACATCCATCTTGGCCGCCAGTAGTACACTGAATGGTGAGCCCCAGTATTCTTGCCAGAATTAAGAAGGTGTGAAGTAGGTGTCTTATTCCCACCTGGAGCTCTATCCTGGCCTTGGTTCCTGCTTTATGCACAAGACATTTTTCATATATTGACATGTACAAACAGCCAAATAAGGATTTTGTCTCTCTTCACACTTTGTAGCTCCAAAATCCCTAGGGTCTTGGGTGAGGCATCACTGTACCAGCAGAGTTAAGTTGGAAAACACTTAAAAGATAGGTAAGACCTGAAATACAGAAACACCTGTGAGAATTCCAGTTTAGTAACCAAAATAAGCTTCATGATAGGCAATAACATTAATATAAGACCTGCTATGTTTCAACAGTGATGTTGTTAACATTTATGTCTGATGATATGCTGGGGAGATTTCTGTGAACTCAGATACTAAGTACATTTTTTCACCTGAGGAATAAGAATAAAACTGATCACAATTGTATACAAAAGTACACTTCTGAATTTGTTTCTTTTTTAGAAAAATTACTATTAAATAGCTCCACAAAATAATATGTGTTAACATCACACCAGAGTTTCTAAGAGCTCGGTGAGAGTGTAACTTAGTACAGTTGTTGCTTTTGACTTGCAGGCTGTCATTCAGGATTTCAGGTTATAAGTTTCCAGGGGAGCTGTAGAGAGTTTAATATCATTACCTGTACTTACAGTTTCACAGAATGGTTTGCATTGGGAGGGACCTTACAAATCATCTGGTTCCAGCTCCCCTGCCATGGGCAGGGGCACCTTCCACTTATACCAGGTTGGTCAGGGTCTCATCCAACCTGGCCTTAAACACCTCCACAGAGGGGACATCCATGACATCCCTGGGCAACCTGTTTCAGAGACTTGCTACCATCACTGCAAAGAATTTCTTCCTAACATCCATCTATCTATCTGTCTATCTTCCTCAAGCTCAAATTCATTCCCTCTCATCCTATCACTACAAGCCATTGTAAAAAGTCCCTTCTCAGCTTTCTTGTAAGCCCCTGGAAGGCTGCTAAAAGGTTTCCCTGGAGTCGTCTTTACTTCAGGCTGAACAGCCCCAACTCTCTCAGCCTGTCCTCATAGGGGAGATGCTCCACCTTCGGATCATATCCCTCCTCTGAACCCACTCTAGCAGCTGGATGTCCCTCTTACGTTAGGGGGCACCAGAAGTGGATGCAGTACTCCAGGTGGCATCTCAGAAGAGCAGGTGGGGAGTATTACGTCCCTCATCCTGCTGGTCACACTTCTTTTGACACAGCCCAGGTTACAGTTGGCCCTCTGGGCTGAAAGTGCACATTCCTGGTTCATGTTGAGGTTTTTGTCAAGTGACAACCCTAAGTCCTTCTCCTCAAGACTACTCTTGAGCCATTTCTCACCCAGCCTGTATTTGTACTTTTGGATTGCCCTGACCCAGGTGTAGGACCTTGAACTTGGCCTTGTTGAACTTCATGAGGTTGACTTGGGCCTGCCTCTCAAGTCTGTCCAAGTCCCTTCCCTCCAGCATGCCAGCCAGACCACACAGCTTGGTGTCACCCACAAACATACTGAGAGTGCACTTAATTCCACTCAGTTCTTGTAGGATTTTTTTCCATGGATCATGCTTTACATATCGAAGGAAAAGCAGGTTAAGGCATTGCTAAACAGGTAAACATCTGTAGGAAAAAATCTATAAGAAAGGCTGATATGCAAAATTAGTTCTTTTAGCAAGTATATTTCTATCGCAAGCTGGTCCTGTTTTTAAAAGAGTAAATGAGATGTTGTGATCTAAGGAGATTTCATAATAGGCCTTACTCTGACAAGCTGGAGGTCCAAGTAATAAATAAGAACAGGAGTAGAGAGCTGAGGCTCAGGATAGTCTCACATGAAATGGTTTTGTACGATGTAGATGTACTTTTTCAACAACTATGTGAGCAAACATTTTCCTCTTAAGAGACGTATTCCTCATACCCCTGTGAAAAGTCTTTTGTTTAAACCCCCTCAAAAGACAGAACAAAACAAAGCCATCAGAGGCTTTAGCAAATCACCTAATTCTTTCGTATCCTCTTGGCTAAACAAGGTTTCCCCATTATTAGTAGTATTACTTCATGTGAGGCCCATGCCATGTCATCGACTGCCTCTATATTCCCTGTTCCTTTCCTTAAAGAGGGCCAGAAGGCGCGGACTACATTTCCCGCCACAGCCTCGCCCCCGCGCAGGCGCCCTGGGCACGCCGGAACCGCTATAAGGGCTGTTTGGGTATGAGCCCCCGAGTAGAGAAGCCGCAGGAGGTATAGTCGCCGGGTGGAGGTGAGCGGGGGTTGCCCCGCCCGTTACTGGGTGAGTGTGGGGGTGTGGACAGGAAGCGAACCGTTGTGTGGGCGAGGGGTCTGCTAGGCGGCTGGGGAGACGGCTTGGCTCCCCCGTTCCTCTGAGGATGCCACTCAGACGCTGTCCCCCTCTTTCACCCGCCAGTGACTCGCTCGCTCGCCCTTCGCGTGTGCTTTTCTCCCTTCCCTCCGCCCCCACGTTGCTCGGGGCGTGTCAGAGCGGGGTAAGCTGTTTTGCCTCCCCGGTGCGGGAGTGGTGAAGAGCCAAGAGGGTACAGCAGCCCCGGGACCTGCTGCCGTTCTGCAGCATCCTTGCGCGGCGTGGAGCCGTTTAGAGTGGGGCGGTGGGTGACCGGGCCTGGCTGCTGGAAGGCAGCTGGGAGGCTGCGCTGGAGGGGACTTGTGCTGGCGGAGGCAGGGGAGGGGGTTTCTGCAGCCGCGGAGAGGAGGCAGCCCGGGGCACCGAGCCACACCTGCCCCATCAGACTCTTAAGTAATGTCACTCGATTTGGCTTCTGCCATCGTGCTAGGTTAAGGCAAATGGCGGAACGCAATAATGTGGTTACAAAACAAAGGCTTGCATTGAGAAGTACTTCTTTTTTTTTTTTTTTTTTTTTTTTTTTCCTCTCGTTGGGTCTATTTCTCTTTTTGACCTTACAGTGCAGTTTGATAAGTTGAGGGAGAACCTGCAGTGCTGAAGATGTGACTCCTGTGCAAGTTCACACTCAGTAAGATCAGGCTGATGGAGTAAGTGAATAGTGCTATAGGGAAGGAAGATATTTTTGTCTAGAGTATGTGTGGAATGGCTAATTTTATTATGTGATATCGCTAGAGAAATTGGTTTTGCCAAACTTTTTACTGGTAAATTGCTGGGTATGTTCAATTTTAGACACTACCAAAAGATTTCAGAGATTTCATCTTCCAAGTTTCTCAAGGTTTCAAATAAACATTGTAGTTACTACTTTAATCCGTCAGATTGCATAATTGTATTTTAGCTCAGAATTCTAACAGAGGAAGTATGACGGTCCTCCAGTGCATTTAAAATCACTGTACTAGGTCTTGAAACAAACACTGACTTAGAGCTTTCATGTTAGTGTTATGAGCTTCTGATTTCCAGAGGCTATGCTCACTGAAAAGTGTGTGCACCAAGTGCTGTACGGCAAAAAAATGTTTGGAGAAATGGGGTACTCTCAGGCTTCACTCAGACCCTTCCAGCCTGGCATGGCAATGACTGGAGGAGCCGTAGGACTGGTGAGCCCTAGTTCATGAAGAACGCTGGAAGGAGATGGTGATGAATCCAGGGGGTAGGGCTAGTTGGTATGAGAGTAAAGTGAACTGGACCAGGTGCGTGACCAAGGAGAGGTCAGCAAGGCTGGGGCTGGGAGTGAAAAGTGGAGCTGGTGGAGGTGTATGAGGTAGAAATGAGGTTAAAATGGTGCAAAATAACAAAAGCTTACTCCAATCCATAATTCTAATTGGTAAAAATAGCCTTACTTCAGATAGAATATAAGAAGAAATACAAATCATTAGAGTAATTATACACAGGACCTGTAATGCCTAGTTTTGCAAAGATGGGTGCCTACATTTGCTTGTTTTGGTCATTTTTATAAATGAGTAAATGGAGGGAGTGCACAGTAAATCCTCAAATGTCCATTTGAGGCAAATTCTCCTTTATCTGGAAAATATGAAATAAAGGTGTTGTAGTATTGCATTTGGTTTTAAAAGTAAAAAAACCCATCAGGCTCCTGTTCCTTCCCTTTGTCCTTCCCTCTAGAAGCAGCTACAAGTGGCTATGGAACAAGAAGGCCTTGCAGATGAGGAGGTAAATACTACTTCATCTTTGAAGACACTGCTGTGCTTTACTCCACTTCAAACTGGCATTTGAGGAGCTTACAGAAACAGAAGTTGCCATGACGTGAAGTTTTAGTGTGTAAATGAATGCTGTCCCTCTAAATAAATTGTTTATTAGGGAAGCTATGAATATGCTTGAATGGTACTGGAAATAGCTAAGGCTTCTCATGCTACTCTTGGTCCTTTGAGACACATGGCAGCAGCAAGTATATAGCATGCCTTTCAAAGATGAAAATTGTTTGTTTGCTCTGGTGTTTGTCAAGGAAAAAAGGTGAGATATGCTTGGAAGAAGTGGTTAGAAAGTAAAATGCTGAACCATTTTGTCTTGATGTGAACAATAAACTGGGCACACCTATGCACCATGTGGATGTGATGATCTCTACCTGGGTGGCATCTCTCAGAACTGTAGTCAGTAAGTTGCTTTTCTGAAGTCCATCACACCATGGCTGCCTGTACTGCCTTCAAGAGGATAGAGTGTGAAGAATTGTCCCTGAAGAATTGCTGCGAACTGGTCGGAAGTTGATGGATAAGAATTCGAGACAAAGGCAGCAAAGGGGAAACCTTGTGGTTGGTGTCTACTACAGGCCACCTGATCAAGGGGAGCCCGCTGATGAAGCACTCCTACTCCAGCTAGATGAGGCTTTGTGCTTGCAGGCTCTTGTCCTGCTGGGGGACTTCAACTACTCCTACTTCTGCTAGAAAAATAGCACAGCGAGCTGTAGGCAATTGAGATTCCTGCAGTGTCTCAATGATAACTTCCTGAACCAGGTAATAGGCCGCTCTACCTGAAGGAATGCAATACTGGACCTGGTGGTCACGAATGTAAGTGAAGAACTCATCATTGATGTCAAGACTGGGCGCAGCGATCATGCACTGGTGGCGTTTGCAGTCCTATGGGATACAGGACAGATGGGGAGTACAGGCAGGACTCTGAATTTTAGGAAGGCAAGCTTCCAGCTCCTTAGAGAATTAGTCTAGTAGGACTCCCTGGGAAAGGATCATCAGGACAGCAGAGCTGGCAGATCTTTAAGGGCATTATTCTTAGAGTGCAAGAGCTCTTGATCCTTGTAAGAAACTGGGTATGGAAGGGATGGGGCCAGCATGGCTGAATAACCTGCTGGTGAAAATAAAGAGCGAGAGGGAACCGCACACACAGTGGAAGCAGGGACAGGCAACCTGGGAGGAGTATAGGAACACTTGGTTGTGTAGAGATGAGGTCAGGGAGGCTAAGGCACACCTAGAGCTGAACCTGGCAAGGGATGCTAAGAGGAGGGCTTCCATTGGTGAGAATGGAGAGCTGGTGTCAATAGATGGGAAGGCTGAGGTACTCAAAAACATTTTTGCCTCAAGCCTGCTGCTCCATCCCCGTCCCAAACTGTTGGACCATTAGGTGTGGGCCAGTGAGGTAAAGCACCTCCCACTGTAAGGGAAGATCAAGTTCAGGATTACCTGTGGAACCTCAACATACATAAATCTGTGGGACCTGATGAAATACGTCCCAGAGATCTGAAGGAATTGGCTGATGTAGTTGCAGAGGCACTCTCCATAATATTTAAAAAGTCCTGACAGTCAGGTGAAGACCTTGGAGACTGGAAGAAGGGAAACATTGGACCCAGTTTTGAAAAGGGTAAAAAAAGAGGTCCCTGGAAATTACTGACCTGTCAGCCTCACCTCTGTGCCTGGGAAGATCATGGAACAGATCCTCTTGGAAGCTACACTAAAGCAGGTAGAAGACAGGGAGGGTGATTTGAGACAACCAGCATAGCTTCACCAAGGGCATGTCCTGTGTGACCAACTAGTAGCTTTCTGCAATAGAGTGACTACATCAGTGGACAAGGGATGACCTATGGATGTCATCTATCTGGACTTTTTATAAAAGCCTTTGACTGTCTCCCACAACATTCTTCTATGCTTCAGAGGTACAGATTTGATCAGTGACCTGTCCAGGGGATAAGGAATTGTCTGGCTGATCACATACAAAGGTTTAGAGCTCAATGGCTCAATGTCCAGATGGAGACAGGTGGCAAGTGATGTCCCTCAAGGGCCAAGGTAAATTTAGGTTGGACATAAGGAGGAAATTCTTTACAGTTAGAGTGGTAAAATACTGGAAGAGGGTGCCCAGGTGTGTGGTTGAGGCCCTGTCCAGGAGACAAGACTGCACTTGATGTGGCTCTGGGCAGCCTGATGTAGTTGGTGGCCCTGTTGACTGCAGGGAGGGTTGAATAAGATGACCTTTGAGAGTTCCTTCCAACCCAGTGCAATCTTTGAACAGTGTTTCAGTCATTTCTGAGTTTGTGTGACTGCTGTAATTTCCAGGAAGAACAAGTGAATGTGGGCACATAATGCCATCCTGTGGTTTTAAAACCATCATCCTGGTACAAAATCTGTCAGACACATAATGGATGGATCTCCTTTAGCATTCTCTTAGATCTCAGTGTCTTTCGGAACAGAGCTTGGTGTTTTTGTCTGCTTTCTAGGTGAGTGCCATTGATGTTCTTGTAGAACAAAATATGTGACAGGGTTTGGACAGACTTTTTTTCAAACACAAGTGTTTGTGTGCCATAAAGCAAATGAATTTTGCTTTATGAAGGAGGATACAAGAAGAAGGATACGGGTCATACTTGTACAATGAAGATACTAAGAAAAGCAGATATGCTAGAGAAAGACAAGCACAAACCTGCTCTAAGTCCCCAAGATTTCAAACTTACGCTGTCTAGAAGATTGCCATAGATATTACTTGGTCATTTTCTCCCCTTTGAAAGGCCCAGTCTAGCAGTTCAGAGCATCCACTCTGATTGTAATTATTGTGGGCAACACTTCTGCAGTGTGCAGTGTTTACATAGGAAAATTTATTTCTGTGTACTTCATCAAATCTTTGTTGAATTCGAAGATGCCTTTCATAAATAATTATTCTGCTTTAATAGTAATAAGTAACACATTTGCTTTACAGACACCTCAGTGAAGCACTCCTGTCAACATGAATTGTCTGTCATGTGCTTTAAAATGTTTTTAAAAAAACATGGTATGCCATCTGGCTCCCAAAGGCTCATTAAATCCATTGGAATATGAGTGTCAAGGAAGCTAATATCACATGGTGCCCACCACTTCAAAAAAGGAAAAAAAGAATGTATTTATAGATGATACAAACAAAAAAAGAAGGAAGTGGTTCAAATTTGTTTATAACTTAATTTCCTACAACTAAGAACATGCCAGCCATTTCAGAGAATAAAGACAGATGACAGCTCCTGTTCCCAGGAGCTTATGGTCCAAGTTTATTTTCCAAGTGACATGAAGATGGAAAAAAAAAATCTGGCAGGGAAATGGAATCCTAAAGCCATAGACTGTTTAGATTTCTCAGGAGAAGGATGTCTCTACGAATTGGGATTCAGAGGGCATGCTCCAAGCTGCTTTTAAGACTTGCCAAGTCACTTGTGTTTTCCTTTCCAAATGTCAGTTCACCCATCTTTAATTGAGACTAATGGCTGTCAACTTCCTGTATTGACACAGCCCTAGGGAAAGGTTTCCTGCTCTATAGTTCCTGTCTTTTCCCGTGGAAGTGCTTTTAGGCCTTAATTTAGAAAGTGGACTGCACTTGCAAAAACTGAATTACCAGATACAGGCCTTAAACTCAATTTGGAAAGCCAGTGTCTTTTGTTAGAGGAGTCACTTGATTCACTTTTCATGAGAAATGTAAAAATAAATCGATTAAGGAGGGTTGAGGGAGTTTTAAAAGAAAGCTGCAAGTACTTAATTTAAAAGAAATAGGTTTGATGTTAACTCTGTATTTTCTATATTGTTCAAATAAGCTTTACCCTGTGTACTAAAAACTGTTACTTTCATTCACTGGAATAAGGCAAGTGCTTTACAAAAACAGAGGGGAACTTGTGGTAATGTGCATTTAGATTCAGAGCTGTCAAACATACCTAAATAAGCAATCTGATAAATATGTTTAGTAATTCTACTTAGGACGCACTGGCCCATTGCTTGATGAAAATGATGCAAGAGAAAGGAGCAAGCTGCAGTCTTGCAGAAAAGAGCCCAGGGAGACAAGGGAAGAAGAACAAGAGATAACCAAATGGGATAAGAAAGGGGGAAGAAAAAAAAAATCAGTAAGGCCTCATACAGTAGACAGCAGGACACCATCTCCTGAATAACATGTGGACTAAGGGTGAGTTAGTCCCTGCTTGGTGGGTTTTTCCATTGTAAGAACTGGGTAATATTGTGGTGACTGACCTTATCCAGCCTCTCTGCATTTTCTCAACTCAATGCATAACTATTTTTAGCAACAGAACTCTGCAAAATGTTTTGTAACTCATTTTGGCTGTAATGCTGCATCCAGTTGCAACATCCTTCCTAATTTTAATTAATCTAGGCTTGCTATTTTGTTAAGCATTTGATGAGGAGGAAAAAAAAACACTGCAACAAACAAAGGGGAAGTAAAGCCCTGAACTTCACTATATGGATGTAAATGGTCTTCTCTACCTGCTGTACTTGGTAACTAAAAAGGCAAAGACAAGTCCAGCCAGGAAGAGTAGAGGGGGAGAGGCCGTAAACAAATAAACTTGCTGCCATGTTCTTGTGTTTTGCCATCTGGAACTTTGTAACACAGCAGGAGGCTTCAAAACAAGATTCCTGTAAGTTAATAAATCTGTTATGCTGACAAGAGGGTCATTCTGGTTTTGATAAGACAGACTGCCCCCTGAGGGATGAGAAAACTCATGGTTGTGGAATTAGTGTGCATGTCTGTACTACCAAATTTATGTGAATGCAGGACAAGCCATTGCAGGGTAGAAGTTCCTAATAAGCCTCATTTGGCATGTACAGGGCAGTCATGCAGAGATTCATTTGATAAAATGGATATGCTCTAAGGGACAGGATACAATAGGTATTCCACTTCTGGTAACTCAAAAAGCAGTAACACATTTGAAGATCTTTATATTAGCTAAGAATTCACATCTGTCATTAATACTAACCATTTCTGTGTATTTATCAGCCTAGCAAGTAAATTAGCAGTTCATTTCTTCTCTCAAAAGCAAAACCCATACGGGACAGCATTCTACCTAATGGTATCAGCATTCCATGTATTTTTGAACTTGGCAGAGTTTTACCTGTGTGTAAATGAAAAACACAGTACAAAGCCCAGTTCTACCATCTGACTAAAGCTTTCTCACAGTATCATTGTTTGCACTTCTACCATCTCTAGCTATAATTGTTTCATAAGGAAGAATTTTTCTGGGTTTATTTGTAGCATATGTACACCTTATGCAAAGCACATGCGTGCTGATAGAAGAATTTCTAGGTAAAACAAAGGTACCATTAGCCTGCATCACAGTTCCAACTATAGCTCTGTATTCTAGAATAAAGTCCATTTATTCCGGTACAGCATGTTTCAGTTCTTTCAGAAGACCGCTCACATTAACACGTAAATGGCAACTACAGCCATACAAATATTAATGGCATAGTACCTTCCCATGGAGGACAAAGCACTGTAATAATACCATTCCTGATGCCTTTTTACAGCATCATTTGTAAGGCATGGCTTTTTTTTTGCAGCTATAGCAAAATTAATATGGAACCTGCCTTTTTCTATTTTTACCACACCCTGTTACCATAAATCTTTTAGCTAATAGTGTGCAGCCATTAAATTCCTAGGCACAGATTATTTCAGCCCTTCCTGCAGCTGATACCTAGTGCTCGCCCTCACTGACATATTCCCTGTTCCACTTTGCCTGAAAGGCAAGGAGTCAGTTATCTTACTCTTTCCTTTCCTCAAAGCAAATGCTTTCCTTTTATAAAAGATCAAACCCTTTAGACTTACTAAGCTGGAGTAAAGAGCTTCCAACATCTGTTTCAGAAAGAGATCTCTCTCTCCCAACTCCCATTTTGAAAGTTTATTATTCAAACTGTCAGCACATATAATTTACTTTTCCCTCACAGATTGGGTAAGCAGTTCTCCCAGGTATCAGAGATACTGCTTCCTGCCACCAACCCCAAACTTATGTGCCTATACTACAGATATCTGATCCAACGTTGAGCTTACATCTACCCTGAAAGAGAGAGCATTTGCTCCCTTAATTTCTAGCTTCACATCTATCAATTTCTCATTGTAGACTGCAGCAGTAGTGAGAGGAGACTACATGACTAACACTGGACATGGATAAGTGGATCAGCATTGCCAGGATTTCTTGGAAAAAGACTAAATGCATATGCTGAGCTGCATCATTACAGCAACTGAAGGCCTTTGCTCTATACTTGCTTTAGGAGGAGACAAGCACTGCTTTCAGTGTCTGTGTCAGCAGATCTGTTTAAAATACCCAGCTGGTGAAATCTCTGGGATTATTTGCTTAAGCATGGTCCAAGGAATAATTTAAGTCCCTGATTAAGCAAAACTCACAAACACCTGGAACTCCCACTGAAGTCATATAGCTGTAGTGCATACATGAAAAGACTACAACAAATCATAGCCATGGTGACTATGAACAATGTGGAAGGAAGAGAGTATTCTAGGCTGATTTAGTGAGCCATGATTACTAAATCTCAAACTAAAAATAGAAAACCTTACCCAAGCTCTCCAAAGTGCTGTACTTGCTCCTCAAAGCTAAGTGTTACAACATCCATGGAATCAATTCCAGGTTTGAAACATCAATTTATTTTTGCTGAATTAGAAAAGTAAAAGTAACTTCTATTTGTAAGTAACATTGCTGTGTTTTATTTGATTGGTATTGTCTGGTTTTCTTGTGTTCTTTGGTTTTGTCTGATATCGTGGTTTTGTTTCTTTTTCCCCTAGAAACATGCCAGGATGGTCCAGAGGGTAAAAACCCCTATGAGTCAGCAAAAGACCTCATCACACATTCAACTTTTAAGATCCATATCTAAACCCATACTTGTTCTGTGAAGTGTTTAACAACACTTTATTGCTCACTTTTTTTAAACGATGAGTCCAGTGCACCTAATCCTTTAAGAAATTAAGGCCTAGGAGGTTAAGTGGTTCATGTGAGAAAGAGGAAGTGGTGGTTAGGCAAAACATCAGGCTACGTTATAATTAACCACTAAACATACTAGTTCTAGCTATAAAAAAGTAATTTAAAGTTACAAGCAAGACATTAGATCCATGCCTTAGGGACCTCTTTTATATTTGGAATCATTACTTTAGCAACTAATCTTTCTTCCAAAAGCATTAGTATCATGTTATTAAATACAGCAAGAAGATAACATAAGCCAGGTTATTAAGCTATTGTAGATTTGTCAGTAGTGCCTTTTAGTTAAAGAACAGGGGCTTTCTATTCCATCTCTTCCAATGCCAGACAAACAAGATTTTAATAAAAACATTAACCAGAATCCAGCATTTGTCCTTGAAAAATATACTATTTCCTTAAAATGTTGCTTTTGGTAGGATTGCAATAGACAAAACATGCAGACAGATCTATGCAGACAGATCTTCAGACACGCACAAATGACTGGAAAGCATTCCAGCCCCTGCCAGCATTACTTAATAATAAAGTCCAAAAAGCTCAAACATACAGGTTTGCTAATTTTTCTCCAAACTAGTTCCTACTTGACAGAAGATACTTCTTGCACTGGTAGATTTAGCCATGACTCAATAAAACCAGGGATGCAGGCTGACTAACTCACAGCTGTCTGGGTACATTTTAATACTGTCAGCTATGAGTGTGTGACACTTTACAGTTGCAATGCAACCTGTTACACATATCAGCAGAAGCACCGAGGGAGCAGATGGAGAAATTCCCACATTGACTTGTTCATTAGTAACACACTTATGCAGAGTCCACACAACAAAGGTTTAGATCACCGTGTAAAGACAGACACATCCTAGTGATTGATTGCTTTTCACCAGGATGACCTCTGAAGAGATGCAACTGCTTTGGGAGCTGACAGTTTTCACAGCTGGGTTTAGCTGTCTGAAGCTATTGTATAGCTCTGAAAGTAGTTCCTGCCATCAGCCTGCACCTGGGACCTCTGGCAACGTAGCTGTCACCACAGCGATCTGAGAGACATGCGACTAGCTATGTCCTGTAGTGGTCCTCATCCTCCAGACATACAAACAGTTGGCCACATCCGGTAAGAAACCCCACTGACCTACTGCGGGAGAGGAACATTAGCAACATTTACTATGGGATAGCTTAGCGTTGAAAAAAGAAACAGCTGTGGTTGGAGCAGACAACGTCTCACTGATCTCTTTAATTACAGGGCTGTTTTTACTCCCACCCATTCCCCACTGGCACATTTATTGCTGACATGTCAATCTTTACTAAGCAACTTTCCCAGACTCAGAAACTGACATTCAAGCCTGGCTGATTCTGTGCTGTGGAGAACAGTTGAGAAATGTTATCCAAAGGATTTTATATTTCAGTATTTAATTTTTCTTGGTTCATCTAAGTATTCACTAACTGACAAATCAGACAATCCAAATGATAAGAACACTGCTGTAATCTGCAGTTATGGCCAAATTTTAGCTGTGTTTGATACCAGGTTAATGTGGATTTCCTTATCAGAACAAGTGAGAAATACTGTCTGCCACTTTCTGGAGGGCAGCTGTAGCAAACTTCCAAGCAGCAGAAGAGTTGTATCATACACAACTGGACCACTAGAAACAACAGAGAGAATTCAGCAGTGAGCTGATCCTCGCTTTCTCCTATTTACTGGGGACATTCTCAACAGAAATGCTCCATCATTCTGAGAACTTTAACTAGCAGTCTGTGGCAGAGATTACCAATTCAGTATTAAGGAATGTGCATTAGGTGCAAGTAACCAAGAATACTGTATGCCTAGGCAGGGCACGTACCCATTTTCTTAGGTTTGAGAACATTTATGTCTTTGCATGCGTTCCTATCTTCCACAAAAAGGCTGATCTTTACAAAGCCCAGCATTATTTTATTTGAAAAAGCTGTTAAATTTAATCCTTGTAAAAAAGCTGTATTGTGTATTGGAGAACTTCAAATTATTGAATCCAAAGAATCTCTGTGCTATGCAGGGGAAAACAGTCACTTGTGTACAACTGAAAAACTGGACAGAGGCATACAATAAACCTTTGATAAGGAGCAATAAATAAGCAGATTTTCCTGATATGTGTGTATTCAAGAGACACGTGGAAACTGCCTACCAGAGGAGTGGTGAAAAATTCATTGAACTATAAACTTTTTAGAGCTAGCATTCTTCAGCTTATTGAGAAGTTCAGACAGCTGAAATAAGAAATTTGACCTAGGGCACGTCCCTTGTGGTGGAGAACAAAGTCAGTGACCACTTTAAAGTTATTTTGCTGCTCACTCATTTTTGTTCCCAAACATCCACAGATATACCATGAGAAAATGGAACAGCAACTAACCACAAAAGATTCTGGGGCTAGCAGCTGTTACCAAACCAAAGCCTAGTCTGCAATTGTGGATCTGAAAATTTGTAGGTTTGACTGAAAAGTGAACGTCTTCTGTGCTTCACAGTACTGCTAAACGTCATTGCCTTTGATCTAGTGCCTCAGCTATACCAGTGGGACAAACATTTTTTGAGATGGTAACAGAGGCTGAATAGCTTTGAGGTTTCCAAGTATGAAAATCATCCAGCTCAGTTTCTTTCAGACATACTCAGTCCTCTAGGGCAGATGAGATATTTTCTTTCACTGTTTAACAGCAGGGGCATATTCAATGTATGCCAGCAAAGTTTAATGAAATCAATGAAGTAGCACTGATTTGCAGTAATTGTGAGTCCAACCATGTGTTCTAATGCCAAAGAATCTGGATATTTTAAGGGCTTATACTGCTTTCCTTTCTGGGAAGGGTGTGTGTGTGTAATCCAAGTCCATTTGCTTTGTGAAATAGGGCTCCATCTAAGATACCAGAGGCAAGAAAACACCTGCCATTTTTATTTCTGCCTTTGAAATTTAAGTGTATCTCTTCTTGCTGCACCAGCCAAGTTTCCACTCTCTATCCTCCTGTACTAGTTGTTCCCACCATGCAAAAATTAGAGCATAGCTAGTTTTGGATACATTTTGTGAATTCCTTTTGATTTAAATAACCACTAGATACAACCATCAGAAAGCCTTTGGGTTCTGCATGCCACATAACTGAACCATAGGATGGGCACTAGATTTGGCTGAAGACTGCAGCTGGGTGCTGTTCATTTACACTTGCTAGGAAGAATTTTTACAAGCTAAATATAAAACTGTGCATAACTGAAAACTAGGGCTAACATTACTATGTTTAAATTGTCTTTTCTCCACTGAGTAGGAAAGAGAGAACCGATTTAGCCACCTCTTTTCAGCATAATAATACAGCTGACAGGAAGGAATAGTAGAAGCAACAAATAGTAATTTCTGACATCTACCAATATTATATTCAGTGTAACTGCCACAATTTGATAGGCATGCATGAACTGCTCATTATGTTACATTCTGAATGGCTTTTGCACACTGCAGATTTGATACAGCTAATTCGTTTTTGTTTTGTTCCTTGTATGAGCTTGATCAAAGTGATCTTCAGTTGTTAAAAGGGGTCAGCTAAGTCTCTCATCCAGTTATCACTCTTTAGGAGACTTCTCTAGGGAGAGAGTTTAGATGTACCAGCTGAGGCAGGTCTAATCCATCATAATCTATTTGTAAATTCAGGAAAACCAGTCAGCCTTTTCTTTCAGAAAGGTTTTACATCACATACCTTACAAGAACTGGAATCACTGGTTTAGCAAATGAGGAAACAGGCTCAAAAAGGCAAGAGCTCAGGTTTTCAAGAGCAACTGCTAACTTCAAGGCTCTCAACAAATTCATCTTCTAAAAAGCAAGAATAATTTGGATGATGCTGTGGAAGGAGAATGTATTGCATTCATACCATTTCACAAAAAGGGCCCTCTGATAATAGTTTTATGCCACAGACTACATAGAAAGTGCACACTACCCCTGTTTATTAATGGAACCCTGTGACTCCTGTTGTACTTAAGTCAGTATTCAGTGTGATGTACAAAGCACACCCATACCAAAATTTTCAAGTAATTCAGGAATACAGATACGTAGTTTGTATTTCAATTGTGTTTTGAAATGAGAACAATGATGCAGCTTGGGCCTACAGCAACAGTGGTTGATTTAGACATGACCAGTAAACAAATACAAGCATAGGAAACTAGGTACAGACTGGAGGCTGGATTTTCAGCCTTAGACCTCCAATTTCCTCTTGGGTCCCTTCACAGAACTGGACTCTGGAAACCAAGGTAAGATCACAAATAAGTTAGCTAAGATTTGGGCCCCAAACACACATCTTCCAAATCCTTCTTCTCATTTTCCCGCCCATATTTAATGTTCATATCCTCACCATCCACCATCTGCTCCTTTTTTGTTTCTATACAGAAATATTCTGAGGATGCCACCTTAAGAATGATTAAGTCAATAAAAATAATTATGACACTGGTTTTATTCAAATCATACTTCAAATCTGCTTAGGATTTACTATTAACTATTTATCAAAGTGCAGGGAAAGGGCACCTGAAAGGGATTGGAGAAATATACATACTGCAGATTCATGGTAAGAATCCAAAGAAGATGGGTGTGTTGGCACATCCTACAGAAATCAGTAACACTGCTATTCATTGTGCATGCCTATGAAAGACTATACTGCAGTTTTAGTAATGCCTGACACTCATTCTTTTAAACTAAACAGGTGGATTCTTGTTTTTCATCCAGGTCAATATTAACACATTTTCTTAAAGGTACTGGAAAGAACAAGCCAGACAGAAACATTTTGCCAGCCACGTGAAGAAAAGCAAGAATGCTCAGAATCCATGGTTTTAGGCCTATGCAAACCTATCATTGTCATTACTGCTAGAAGGGCAGGGGTAATGAAGTGAGGATGAACAGGACTCGGGCACCTTTGGTAAGCCAAATATTTAACACTTTAGAATTGCTCAGTAATTCCAGTACCAAAAACCCCCAAAGCCTAAAAAACCGCCTTACTTCTATTTTGCAGCCATGATGCTTGTGTGTACTTTTCTCCTACAGACACACTGATGTCAGGTCACAATTCTGAAAAACAAATAAAGCTGTCTTCTCATGTTCTCTCTTCTGCATTTCTACAAATCATGTTGCCTCTCCACCCCAATTAAGGAAATTTAGGCTAGAGTCGCTCCTTCTTTACAGAGAGGACTCAATACTGCGCCACTCAGAATCTAAGTCCTTGTCAGTCTTACTACAAGGAGTCTATTGCGGTATTGAAACATTTACAGAGTCTAAACATTTTTGCAAACATTTTTAGGATTAACTTTCCACTATTTTCCCAGAAGCCACATGTATATAATAGACATGTAATGACATTCAAATCAACATCTCCTAGTTAGGCAGCTGCAGTCTTGACTGCTGTGCCCAGCAAACTTCTTCAGGGCAAATGAGTCTCTTACCACCAAGTACTTTTGCCTTCACTGAAAGTTCAGGTAGATGTTTCACCCTGAGGGCTGAGGACTATTTCTCAGTGTTACACAGCAGATGCACTACACCAGACACTTCTCCCTCCAGGGAAAGTACTTTATTACACACCTGATAAACTGTGGCAAGATGAAACTAGTCACTCATAATGAGACTGAAATGGAAGCTACTTACCTCTTCTGAAGTTACTACGGAAAACTAAGGAGATGTAAGAGATCAGCCAGATCTTCAGTCCTCTCTACAATTTTTAACATACATTCACCAGTAGAACATTGTCGAATCTGAAGTTTTTTTCTCTATGAACAGAATTATCCTATGAATTCTGAAATTAAGTTTTGGTCATTTTATTGTCAAATTCCTTACAAGTAATTTATGTTTAATGTTTGCATACACATTTTGATTTAGCTGTTTGCTAAGAAAATATTTATTAGGATTGGAAGTTTAACATAGTAAATCAATCACGTAACATTCACTGGACTTCAAACATAGATAAAAAATACCTTACAAAATTTTTCATGGAATTACACAAAGCAAATGCACAGGGTTTGTCTGTTTCTACACTGAATTAATCCCAAGCCAAAAACCAAAAAATAACCCCTAAAAATCACCCCAAAAAAGGCATGACAAACAGCATTTTTGTTATCATTGTACTGCTATGTAATAAGCCCTTTTTACAAACATTTACTACATGTTAAAAAAAAATTTAATCAATTAAAAATGTATTCCATCTAAAAGACCTATTGGATTAACAGCTGATTTTTAACTGACCTTATGCCATGAAATTCTATTAATAGAGGTACTTTAGTCGCTTAGTTTAAAATATGGAGAGATAGAAAAAATTAACCTTTAGTAGTCTTTAATATAAAATGCACTAAATTTTCCAAAATAAGAATATTATGACACACTGGTGCCAATTTATGCTGACAAAAGCTGGTATCAGCTTCTTTCTAACTAAAATTCATTTCACAAAACCTTTATATATTACATGAATATTCAAGTAAACTATTTAAAAATATTTAGGAACACAAAAATGGAATTATACAGTGTTTCAGAGAGATGGTTAATTTGGGAATATTGTCAGGTCTAACTAAATATATTTATAGATTTCTGGGTATTTTTAATTATTTTTAAGATCACCATGATATTACCTGATATAGCAAGAAATCCTTATCATTAACATTTGATATTTTTCAATGTATAACTTAAAATATAATGATTTTACACATCGATGTGTACTTTTTCATCACTGTTTCTGTGTACTGTGTGACACTGAATCACACTACTGGCTTCCCTTTGTAAAGTGCTGAGTAACAGCCAAATTACATCAGATTTAACTGGAGATGATGGTGCTCAGTGTCTTGCAAAAAATCACCATTAAAATGCTGTAATCAAACAATACAATTAAAAAACCAAACAAGTTCAGCTGAGTAGTGTGTTCTCCAGTGTCAAATCACTAACAAAACCCTGAATGACTAACAACATTTTCTTGCAGGCTGCATTCTTTGTGTGCATCAGCTGCAAGAACATTAAAATAGTTTAGTAATGATTCAAACACTGGACACCTCCTCTGGTTAAAGGCTCACTAGTTTTGGTCAACTGGCTTTTGGGAAACTTTCAGAGCAAAATAACCCATCAACAGGAATTTGGAATGGAAAATGCCAACCATGCACAGTTATATTACTGCAAGAACTGAGTAACACATGCAAGCCAAAGGAAAGGTCAGGACATACCAAAGTAGCAATGGCTATGAAGTTAGTAAAGTTTTCACAGTGTTTCATACAGTCTTTAACACAAGTGCATCACTTATAACCACTTTTGCTCAGACATTTTAAAACATCTCTTGGCCATGCAGATCATTTTAAGAGAACAGCAAATTACACTTCTTAGGCATTTTTAGACATTAAGTACACCTTATTGTTTTATTTTCGTATTCAGTCTTATTAAACAGACGCTTTCAAGATATAATCATTGTAAGTGTTGGGCTTTAACATTCCTTCCAATTTTGTGGGATCCTGAGCACTAAATGCCCAAGGAACTGGTGACAGACACAAAGCTAAGCTGTGTTCAAATAGCCCAAGATACTACACAACAGAAGGTATAAGGAATTTCTTATTTGCACTCCTAAAGGTCTTTCTTCCTAACCTTGAGATGATTCTAACCTTGAGATGGTTGAATTTTACTCAGTTGTTCACACCTATCTTTGCCTCCTGGAAACATTACTCTAGTTGGGTGATTTATGAAAAAGTAGTACTAGACTCAAAAACACCAACACCTTTTTTTTTTTTTTCTCTGTCCAAAGACAAAATACACATTTTCTTCCCCACTTGGCAAATTCTATTTGACACCACATCACCACCACTCAACATTACTTCATAAAACAGAGACTTACTCCACTGTCGGACACAGCAGGGGAAAAATGTTCAGAGGATAAATGGGAGGCTCTTTATCAGATATAATTGCTTGCTCATAAGGAGAGAATCCAGCTTCCCCTCAATTAATTCTTTCATAAATTAATAATTTGTTAAAATCATAGTCACAAGAATTTTAGCTATTACACAAAATTCAAGTTTAAAAACACAAGAATAAATTAGTTACAGCCTTGTAAACAATTGTTCATTTACGTAACATATTTGGGGGGGGAGGGAGGGAAAGTTCCTCTATATAATAAATCAGACAGTACAAGGCACACATCACACTTAAGAATCCAAAGTGATAAAACCAGCAGATGTCTCCATCTTCTTTGTTCGCTGGTGTAATTGTGCTATGAACACTGTAAAAATACGTAGATTTGTTTACCTTACAGTCATTTGGGAGTATTAATGACTGTGCTTTTTCTGGTAAAATATTTGTGCTATTTTACAATACAGTATGATTTGAAGCTCTTGGAATGGATCTTCTCAAATGTTCTCTACAAAGCTGCCAGGGAAAAGGCCAGTTTTTCCATTCCGTTGCAGAGTGCCTTTGAACCAGCCATCCTCACGTTTTTTGTGTACAAAAACAATGTCACCTTCCTTAAGTTCAAGTTCTGCTTCACTCTGTGGAGGATAGGATACCACAACCCTGTACCTGTGCAATCAGAAGAGAACAGTTTTATTTAGGTTATTTTTCCCTTTTTCCACCCTGCCCCCTGCCCCAATGCTTTAAAAACTACTCCTGTGCATGTTAAGACTCTGGAAAACAAGAAACTGCCTAGAACTGTTTGCTGAGTACATAACAACATAAAACGTAAGTACATATTTAATAGAAAATAACAATTAGCAATGTAATGAATTTCAATCAAATGTATGCATCTTCTTCCAATCTTTTTTTTTCACTAAGGCTCCTATACAAATACATGGTTACTTAGATAACAGGAAAAAATAGTAAACAAATTTTTGGATATAAATTTGCAGACTATTCCAGGCAGCATAACTCAGCAAAAATCAAAGTATTCACAACAGTAACTGGACATAACTTTTAACTGTATATTTAATATGATATTACCCCTGGGAAGACTCTGAAGGAAAGGCACTGAACAGAAAGAAGGAACAAAACATATTCATTTGCATTAGTTTTAAATTATTTTCATTTTTCTTCACAACTTTTCAGGACAGAACATGTAGCATCTTATTTGGACACATCTGCACAATTTGTGTAACATTTGTGTAATTTTTTTTTTAAAGTGTTCAACAATTTTCCTAAGCATTGACTAAAAATAAAACAGTTTCAGTTCACATCTACCTAAAATTTAAGTTACATCTCTGTAGACAATTGTGTCAAACTTCTTAATCAATTTCTCTGATAGATACTGCAACTCACTTTCTAGTTAACACAACCAATAATGTCCGTATGTTGAAATCAAGTAGAATCCATGACTGACTCTAGAAGTGGAAACTTTTAAGTTTAAAAGCCTTATACTAGGAGATGTGCTGCTGTGAGCAACTTGGGTTTTAATGTTGACTTAGGACATAAGAAGCAAATATTTTTAATAGACTCTAATTAAGACTGTAAACTACTCAGGCAGGACAAGATAGTGAAGGATGAAGAACTGCAATGAAGCTATGAAGAACTTCTACTGATGTAATAAGCAGGTTGCTTTCAAGCTGAAAATCAATCATCACACACATAGCACTAGTTTTATCCAAAACCCAGCCTCTTAAAACATGGTTTTCAGTGCTTACACTGCATTGTGTCTAATGCTGCCCTGTAAACAGTCCAACCTGAAACACAGTGACTTCTGTTTCTAATGCCATCTATTAGTAACCTGTGTGCTCTCCTAAGTGACAGACTAGTCTAGTCTATCCCTGGCTCCTGTCTCAGTGTTCAAAACCAACAGCTTTGCAAAAACCAATCTTCTCTTTGCCTTTCCTAGAGGATTACCAGGTTGCACAGAAGCACTGTTCTGAGCTTTCCACATAGTCTTGAACTCCTTCAGCCCTGCAGAAATGTACTACTTCCCATTAACTGTAAGCTTCTTGACTTCTTTGATACCCATCTTGTAATCTAATGCCTAAACCAAAGCACAGTATGGCTGGTGTTAAAATATTACTTTTCTATATTTTTCAATGTTTCATGAGAGAAAACCTATCAGCCTTTGCATCTTTAAATCACATCTCATTCTTTTCTTACACAAATGATCAAATTTTATGACACATTTTACAAATTCTGTTTGTCCAAATTGAGGTGATCAGGTCCAGACTCACCGCACATGCAAACAGCTGTCTGTTCAGATTATCTTTGGCCAGCTATGGAATAAACCCCTCCTTTTCTATTACCTGTTTCACAGTCTACAACATACTGCCAAAACTACCAATTTCATGCAGAGTGAAAAGCTTATGCTTCAGCTCAAAAGTTCATTGCCAGGTCCCTGGAGAAAAATAATCACGTTAACTAAGCGTGACCTGTGTTTTGGAAAAACATGTTCAATCCCACGCTTCAATCTTCCTTGCTTCTCGCTCTCTTCAGTATTTTTAAATGTTTTGACTGTTTGAAGGTCAAATTTGCAGATCTTTTGTGGTCACCTAAGCTTTAGTATTTTACATTCACTTACGCTGCACATTATCTGCTTTTGTGTTTTGGCTTTTTTCCTTAAATTTTTCTTTTTCCTCAATCTTCAAAATATTATCCTAATGACTTTTAACCAGGTAGTGATACCACATTGTTGTTTTTAAAAAGCACTTCAGCCTCCCAGAAGCAGACAGTGTATTTGCCATCAGTTCATTCCTGATTTTCCTAATGCATCGGGCTGTATCCCATAATGTTTTTGCACTTTGTGAGTTTTATTTTTCGAGGTGGGAGGTGGTGGTGGTGGTCCATCTTCACAATTTTCCATTCTACTTACAATTTCCAACACTGGCATTTCTCACACTTTTCAGCAACACGAAGAAGATTGTATCTTTGATGTATTTCTCCCTTTCTTCACTGCTTCTGTTTCACTAGACAGAAAACACTGCTTTTCTTTCCATCTATTTCTAGTTGATTTTTGGACAATTACTTGTGGTTTTCCTGATCACCACATGGATAAAATATTTTCTCACATGCAGAAAATTTTAGCTGAGGAAAACACAGAAAGCTGGAATTACTATTATTACAAGTATTATGTAACTTCTGGCTTTAGCTACTTTCTCATGCACTTTAAAATTTTACTTTTCAACTCACTTATGCCCTGCTGTTGTGCAGCTTTCCTGTCTGCTGAGTAGGTGCCTTGACTCCCACAGATAATCAACACTCATCCATGGCAGACTGAAATGCATACAGCATTTAATTAATGGCATTAAATACTGCCAGATGTGATAAAACCTGATGCACTCTAAAGCCACTAGCCAGCTTACTAGAAACAGATGTTACACCAGTCATTTTGTGGTGGATAAAATGATTTTCCGGAGTTGAACCAGCTATGTTGCTCTTAATTCATGCAGAATAATCAGCAGAACTCAATTCATAAATCCTCTAGTCACCTTTGAAAATAAAACATGAACACTAGTAATTACACTGCAAAGCCAGAGTCAGAATAGAAAGAATACTATTTCTTTTTCCAATCACATTGTGGTCTGTGATTGGAATTGTGAAGAGAAGAATCTTAGCAGGAGCCTTCTCTGTTCTTCAGCTTTTCATGGGCTTATCCTCATGACTGTTTTCCTCCTCAACACCAAAGATTCTATTTCATCATTAGTATCTTTCTTAGGCATTCCTTCTTCCAGACTAATGAAGATTAATCAATCCTTATCAATTATTTTGAAGATACTGTGTACAATGTAAGTAGTAGGTATGATTAAGGAGCATATTTTAAGCAATTCCACCTAAGGAAATAGAAACATGACAAGAACACTTCAGCAGTATAAACATTAACCCTGCCATGGAAAGGACAAAAGGAACCCAGATAAAATCCCATTCAAATACACTGACCAAAATGCCACAGTTCTGAATGACCACCAGGGAGAATGACCTTGTGATGGCACTTCTCTGGAAGCAATAATCACTTAACTAATAATTAATAAGGATACAGAGATAGAATAAAAAGAATGTTTGAGTGAATATTATTACTAGATCAGTTTAAAAAATACAGCATAATTTTCTGTAAGTAGTTCTGAGGAAAAAACATTTAAAAAATCAATCATGGAAGTGAAAAAAAAATTCTTTTTGTGAGGATAAAAGTAGCTTTACACAAATGTCCACTGGTCTTGTCAGAAGAAACTGATTATTCTTTTCACATTTAACGCATAAAAACACGACTTTGCCAAGCAGACTTAGGATAATATGAACATAAATGTTAACCTTAAAGAAGAGTCATGTTTTATTTTCCATCTGTAAGTCTACATCTAAATTCAGAAGCTTAGTATGATTGAAATTTCCAGCAAGAAAATTGCATAGAAACAGTGATAACCTCTTAAAAATGTTAAAAGGTATGACAGAAGTGAGATAGAAGTAGAAACTTACATACTCTCTAGATTTTAACACATGAATGTAACTTAAGATCAAGGGACCTCTGAAAATACAATGGTATGCCCACACACCAGGAGCTAATAGTATGAGAACAAAGTCTACAAGAGTAGTTCTAACTCAGTTCAGCCTGAAAGCTGTTACCATTGCAACTCCATTATATTTTTCAGTATCATAGAATCAACAAGGTTGGAAGAGACCTCAAAGATCATCATGTCCAACCAGTCACCCAAGACCTCATGACTACTATACCATGGCACCAAATGCCACATCCAATGCCCTCTTGAACACCTCCAGGGACAGTGACTCCACCACCTCCCTGAGCAGCCCATTCCAATGGCGAATGACTCTCTCGGTGAAGAACTTTCTCCTCACCTCAAGCTTAAACTTCCCCTGGCACAGCTTGAGACTGTGTCCTCTTGTTGTGGTGCTGGTTGCCTGGGAGAAGAGACCAAGCCCCTCATGGCTACAACCACCCTTCAGGTAGTTGTAGAGAGCAATAAGGTCTCCCCTGAGCCTCCTCTTCTCCACACTAAACAATCCCAGCTCCCTCTGCCTCTCTTCATAGGGCTTGTGCTCAAGGCCTCTCACCAGCCTTGCTGCCCTTCTCTGGACACGTTCAAGTGTCTCAATGTCCTTCTTAAACTGAGGGGCCCAGAACTGGACACAGTATGTCAAACAAACTGTAGCTATAGCAAAAGGAATCCTATGACCATTTTCATACTGCTTGTGTACTATCAGGATAATTAAAAGAGATGGTTAGAAAAAAAAAACACTTCCTTCCCAGTCTGTGTGGTCTACTGAAAGCCTGGAAATTTGAAAATCATAAGTGGATGCAAAAGAAAAGTGACAGAACTTAAAAGCAACTGCCTGGCAGTTTCAGAGTCCACACAACTATGAGCTTTTCAGGCAGGACTGAGTTGTTGCCCTTGAGCTTGCTATGTGGAGTGCACAGTAAAGGTGCATTTGGGCAGTAAAAGTATCTTTGCAACAGCTGAAGAAATCACATATTAAACTCACTCATAGATAATTTCTCATATCAAACCTGCAATTGCCTTATTTGTGTGTCTATTCCTTCCAAAACCTCAATATAACACAAAGAGTAAAGAAATATAAACAAGAGTTTTGGTTGATAAGCATATAAAGCATTGTTAAAAAGTGAGTTTCATCTTGCTGTAAGATCTCAGCATTTTTAAGCAGTTCTAACATACACTGCAAGTGTCAGAGAGTGGATTTTTTTTTCTTCATTTGCCTGAGTCTAACTGCACAGGACAATTTACCTTTCACAGACAAGAGGCCTGGATTCATTCAGGACTGGACCCAGGGAAGAACAAGGCTGCCGAGGTGGTGGTGCTACTGGAATAGAGGAATCCAGGGAACTTGTTTTCCAATGCAATGTCTCCTGTGCCAGCCCAGAGACCTCGCTGTCGGTGGGACAAGACCCAGCTTTGCTGTGACCTCCAGCTGATGGAAGCTCTGGCCCAACTGCACCTTGAAGGGCCAACTCTGCAGCTGCTTGCTCAGTCTCCAGTGTTGGTGATGCTGGAGGTGACAGTCTGGGCTTGCGTTTAGTAGATGCTCCAGAAAGCAGTTTCAGCAACCCTTTTTTTCTTTCTGTAAAGCAAAAGCAGTGTCTCATTTTAGAACAAAAGCCTCCCATGAGGAGCCGAACACATCCTCCTGGTAGATGCCATCATGATCAGAGAGGACCCAAGTGGTAAATTATGAGGAGGTATTAGAGACTGTACAAATTACTGAAGATAATTATGCAAATTGTAACAGAGAAAGATAATTATTAAAATTCTAATGAGAAAAACAGGAAGGTGTTTAGACAATAAATCAGCTGAGTCCTTAACTAAGTTAGTTAAGGCTTGTTATAAAAGCCAAGGGTACTAGCCCAAAGGTTGGCTAAAAAAAGAATGAGGAGTTGGATTCCCACAACAGAAATCTATGAAATCAAGTATTTTGTTAACACAGAAGTTTCTAGGAAGGCATGAAGAGTAATTTTAAACCAAGCAGGGAGAAAAGTCTGCCCCGGAGGCTGCTGTTTAGGTAAGTGTGTTTCACTTATCCTCCCTCAGTAAGGGAAGACCTTCATGATTTAACAGAAAATTGCCAGAAGAGGAATGCATTGTGTTTTGCTGCTCCACTAGAGGAGAGGATTGTAAACATTCTTTTTGCTTGTCCAGACAGGAATCCCTGAAGACTATTACTTACCCTGAAGAGAATTATTTAAGTAGCTTTTGTGTTTCTTGTCTTTTGTGGGGTGTTTTTTTAAGGGTGTTGCACTCTGAGTGAATTTAGTGCTTATGAGAGGTGCCAGATTGTAAGCCCTGGAGACAAAAATAAGCTATTTAACCACAGGAAGAAAAAACTTGTAAAAAAGCATGAGGAATGTGAGATATTTATTATAGCTTGCGATGTGGCGGAATCGGTGAACTATGAATGAAAAATCCTCTGTCGTTCTTCAATATCTAAAAAAAACTAAAGCTATTTCAGCAAAAAACTGCTGTCTAGCATATGGGAAAGAAGAGAAACTCAAAGAAATTAACATAGTCCAAGTAAAGTTACCATAAATAAGTTTTCTAAAGCTCTGCCTAAGGGCACCTCAGTCTGACTTCAGTGGCTATGGCTAAAGTAATGTAAAAATTAAATCTAGGTATCTACATTCAACAGTTAAAAAAAAAAAAAATTACTAAAAATTAAGTGGATGAGATTAGTGTACAGCCTGTGATGGGAACCTTCATAAGTTTCATTAAGGAGTGCATGTGAATGAAGTAGTAAGGTAAAGCCTAAAACATTTGATAAGAAAAGAAAGTTGTAAAAAGAAGAAAAATTTGTAACTTCAACACAACTGTAAAACAAAACCAGTTAGAAAGCTGGAGGAATGCTTCTGCCTACAGTGTAACAATCACATGACTTGTTGAATGGTGAGAATGAGTTTGCAGAGCAGGATGCTTCAAATAGAAGGAAAGCAGAATCCTGTGGTGGTCAATGGTGCCACCTCCAGCTGGAGGCCAGTCACCAGTGGCATCCCCCAGGGATCAGTGCTGGGCCCCATCCTCTTCAATGTCTTCATTGACAATCTGGATGAGGGGATTGAGACAGTCATCAGCAAATTTGCAGATGACACCAAGTTGGGAGCAGATGTTGGTCAGTTAGAGGGTAGCAGGGCCCTGCAGAGGGACCTCGACTGACTGGATGGATGGGTGGAGTCCAATGGGATGGCATTCAACGAGTCTAAGTGCTGCACTTTGGCCACAACAACCCCATGCAGAGCTACAGTCTGGGGTCGGAGTGGCTAGAGAGCTGCCAAACAAAGAGGGACCTGGGGGTGCTGATCGACAGCCGCCTGAACATGAGCCTGCAGTGTGCCCAGGTGGCCAAGAAGGCCAACCGCATTCTGGCCTGCATTAGGAATAGTGTGGCCAGCAGGAGCAGGGAGGTCATTGTGCCCCTGTACTCTGCTTTGGTTAGGCCACACCTTGAGTACTGTGTCCAGTTCTGGGCCCCTCAGTTTAAGAAGGACATCGAGACACTTGAATGTGTCCAGAGAAGGGCAACAAGGCTGGTGAGAGGCCTTGAGCACAAGCCCTATGAGGAGAGGCTGAGGGAGCTGGGGTTGTTTAGCCTGGAGAAGAGGAGACTCAGGGGAGACCTCATTGCTCTCTACAACTACCTGAAGGGTGGTTGTAGCCAGGAAGGGGTTGGCCTCTTCTCCCTAGCAACCAGCACCAGAACAAGGGGACACAGTCTCAAGCTGCGCCAGGGGAAGTTTAGGCTCGAGGTGAGGAGAAAGTTCTTCACCGAGAGAGTCATTCGCCATTGGAATGGGCTGCCCGGGAGGTGGTGGAGTCACCGTCTCTGGAGGTGTTCACGAGGGGACTGGACGTGGCACTTGGTGCCATGGTCTAGTCGTGGGGTCTGTGGTGACAGGTTGGACTCAATCTTCGAGGTCTCTTCCAACCTTGGTAATACTGTGATACTGTGACACTACAGACTCCACTGATCCACCTTTAGAAATGACAGTTACATGCTTTTTTCCTTTGACCAGTAAACATTGCTGGTGACATGTTTGTTATAATCTCTAGAGGTGTCTGTTTAATAAAGAAGGCAACCTAAAAAAATACTGATTTTGTCAGACAATGTTGTACGTTCCTGCAACATAATGTGTTTTGGGTTTGCTGGGTTTTGTTTGTTTGGGGTTGTTTTTCTTTGTTTTGTTTTAATTTGGTTTGGGTTTGGTTTGGGTTTTTTTTTGGGTTTTGTATTGGTTGGGTGTTTTTTCATTATAGTCTTACTAGTTTATAGGTACTTACTGATAACATTTGCTAACCTTACAACTTTCTGAAGTATTCAGGAAATTGACTGCAGGTTTAAGAAAAACAAAATACTTAAAATTCCAACAGTCAATCTAATACTTCATCTGAACTTTACCCATTCATTTTTTGTTTTTCCTGCTTAAAAGCATGAATTTTATCCCCTATTTTAACCCTCCTCTAAGGTCTGTTCTGTATTTTATCCATCCTAAATTATTCTTATATGGCAAATAATAAATATGCCCATAGCTGACAAAATGGCTGCCTGAGTTTCAGACTCAGTCTTAAAAACCTTACAATGCTTGCTGCTATTCAGCAAATTGATCTCTTGCATGAAGAAAGTGAGAGAAATCAAGGAAATTATTTTATTCTCTACCCACCTTGACATCCTTGTCTGCTTTACTGATGGCAGCATTTCCACCAGCACTCTCTGGAGATGCAGGAGCTCCAGGGTGAGTGTTTACAGTTCTCCCACTAAGATCTCCCTCCAAGGACGCAGCAGCAATGTTGGGAGAATTCAAAGAAGCTGCTGCACATGGCAGTGGCACGGTTGAGCGGTTCACATTCACAGCTGTGACGTAAGAAGCTGTATTTGGAAGCTGGGGCTGGAGCTGCTGGGAGGCAACGGAGTGGTGCGGAATGATCACAGCTGCAGGAATAAGGCATGTTGAACTCTGTGCTTGTATGGGTGTGACTGCTGCCGTAGGTCTTTCCTGACTGTGTGCAGCAACTAGAACAAAAGAATGAAACATAAGAGTTCATTTTTTCACAAGGCAGAGGCAGAGTCACTGTGTGGTGGCTAATCAGCCCCAAGAAGCTTCCTTCCTACCTTCGGAACTTCCATTTATGTTACTATAATTATGTCTCACACAGCATCAAATTTATCTCACCAGAATAAAGAAGTAAGCTATGCTACCCTATTTGCATCAGTATGCAATCAAAGAATAACAGCACTCCAACTACTGTGTGGAAATCCAAACTGCCAAGTAAAATGCTTCACATACAGATGGAGATGGAAAGTGAAGACTGCATTTCAAGTCACAGGAGTTAGCTAAATACTGACTGGAATTTGTTTGTTCCTTATAACATGCTGTGTAGTTGTCAGGGCACATAAGATAAAGTAAGAAGAAACATTCCTTATAAAGCTGCTAAAAATATAATTGGATTGTTTTCCCTCAACAAGTCACAAAATCCACAACAGATTCAGTGGGTCTTTCAAACATGAATTACAGTGACAATTACTTCTATGAGTGGTTTCTCTGAAAATGTAAGCTGGTGTCTCTTGGGATGATTAAATATAGAAGTGGATTTACTCATACCCCTGTGAAATAAAAAGAATGTCTAGACTAGGAGTTGTAGAGTAGTGCACGGTTGACTATAGCAACCTGTTCTGCATGAACTAATTTGTCCTATCTAAGAAACAACATTGCTATCATGTGTCAACCACAACCAAGTTGGTGAGGTGACCCAAAAGCACTAAGCAGTATGAAGTGCAGGCAACTTAACCGAATAGTATGAGACAAAATACATCATCCCAGTGCTTAGTGGGGTCATCCCTTGAGCTTGATGCATGCACATCTCATGTGTCAATTCATTCTGACTTTTCAGATACTATTTAGAGTTTTGTGCTTGCTGTAAGTGATATCCTTGAATTAAGCCTCCAGCACTTACTCTATTTTACTCTCTAAAGATTCCCCTGGTAATTTGGTTAGATTGCATCAGCAGTATCATAGAATTGTCAGGGTTGGAAGGGACCTCAAGAATCATCTAGTTCCAACCCCTGCCATAGGCAGAGACACCTCACACTAGACCAGGTTGCTCAGAGCCACTTAAAGCCTGGCTTTAAAAATCTCTATGGATGGGGCTTCTACCACTTCCCTGGGCAACCTGTTCCAGTGTCTCACCACCCTCATAGTGAAGAACTTCTTCCTAACATCCAATATGAATCTACCCATATCTATTTTTGGTCCATTCCCCCTAGTCCTAACATTACCTGACTCCCTAAAAAGTCCCTTGCCAGCTTTCTTGTAGGCCCCCTTCAGATACTGGAAGGCCACAATAGGGTCTCCTCGGAGCCTTCTCTTCTCCAGACTGAATAGTCCCAACTCTCTCCATCTGTCTCCATAGGAGAGGTGCTCCAGCCCTCTGATCATCCTCATGGCCCTTCTCTGGACACATTCCACCATGTCCATATCCTTCTTGTAATAGGGGCTCCAGAGCTGGATGCATTACTCTAAGTGGGGTCTCATCAGAGTGGAATAGAGGGGCAGAATCACCTCTCTCAACATGCTGGCCACACTTTTCTTGATGTAACCAATGATACAATTGGATTTCTGGGCTGCAAGTGCACACTGGTGGCTCATGTTGAGCTTCTCCTCCACCAGCACCCCCACATCCTTTTCTTCAGGGCTGCTCTCAAGCCACTCACTGCCCAGCCTGTATCAGTGCTTGGCATTGCCCTGACCCAGATGCAAGGTATTGGTATAATAGAGAAGACTGTCAAAGTTCGCACATTTGATAGAACAGTCCTACAGTATTATTCCCAATTACAGTATCTACAGTAATAATCACCAATTCTTTCTTAAAAACAAAGCACCACTATATGCTATTTTCTGATACATAACCTCATCCCCTGTAGCAGACCCTTCCTCATCTGAGTACTAGGAACACTTCAAAAAGGAAGATAAAGAGAGTACTGAAAGATTTGCTGCAAAACCCAATTATTACTGCTGCCTTCTGTTCATTAGACAAAGGCAAGTTTTCTTACAAGTAGCTGCTATTCTTCAAGATAGGTCTATGCTTACATGCAATCAATGGAGTACTACTATAAAGTCATCCTATTTGATACGGTTAGTCCTTTAATGAAATTGGCAGAATATAAACTTTTTTTCCTCATTCTTTTCAGATAAAGAAAGCATACCCTGCCTCAGCAAAGGTGATACCAAGCAATGTCTCACTAAGATCATTTTTAGAAAGATCCTTGAAGTCCTGAGCTAAACTGAAACTGATGAACAGCCCTGCAAAACGCAACACTGATCTGAGAAGCATCATCAATATAATAAACAATCAGCCAAAGGTGCAAGGGAAAGCTCAAGGTGATCATATTTTATATGATGACTACAAGGTTCTCTGTAAGTTTTGAACATGAAGCAGTCATTATTGTTTGAGTTTTCAACTCCTATAAGGGCCAGGTCTGTATTTGTAATTCAACAGTACACCTTTACACCACAACACAATGTCAAGTGTTCTCTGAAGAGAGTGCAGTCCCTTTGATTTTTCCATTTTGGACCTGAAAAGTTGATGGGTAGTGAGTGTATTGTCATGTTTTCCAGCTGAATGGAACTGTACACTAATTCACCTCGACAGCAGTGCAGAGATAGAAATGCTTTTGGAGGCCACAGTAGCTTTACAGATAATACCATTTGCATCTTTTACTTTCTCTTCTGCTTTGCCAATCAGAATCTCATGATTAAAGAAACCCTTTGTCACAATTCAGTCAAGAAACCTCAGGCACCAAACTCAAGGCTGAAAGAGAGAACACTGGGAGAGTTTGAAATGAAATATTTACTTTTGTCTTTTCTTTTGAGGCCCTAGGAGCAACTGGAATAGATTAGACTCCAGTTGTGTGGTATGTTTCTAGCCTGGCAAATCCACAGAGGAGTGCATGGATTTGGTAAACAAAAGCTCCACTATCAGTCTTTTTGGATCTGGGTTTAAATAACAAGAAGGTGTGTTTAACTATGATGTGGCCTGCCCCAGACAGTAAAGGCAGCATTATACTGGTCAGAAATACAGAATTTTTTGACACAGATTGTATGGATCTTGAAACCAGTGTAGCCTTAATGTTTCAGAGTCAAAGCTGCAAGAGGTTGCAATCAACATTAGAGAAAAAAAATGGAATGCCTAAGGACTAACCCTGAGCCAGAGACCTGAAAATGAAGAAGGAATGAATGCTGATGGTCATCAAAGATGTTAGGATATAATTGAAAAGTGAATGCTGAACTAGAGCAATTTCTAGCTGTTACACAGTTAACAAGGTAAATACAAAGGTATGACTCAGATGCTCTTTATCACTTTTAGTACTATATGAATTGCATATGACTGGGGAAACTCAAAGGATGTCCCCATACTAGATACTCCTGGAATGAAAAACAAAACTAAACAATACAAACAAACAAAAAAATCCACCTAAAGTACTTCCAAATAAATTCCCAACACTGGAGTATGTATAGACACATAGTTGCTTAGAGAAGAGTAATAAAACACTCAACCATTCAGAGATACATTGTCATTTCAGAAAGCATTCAACTTTCAAAAAGACCTGAAATATAAAGTGTCTTATAAAAATATCCCAGCACATATTTACACATATCTTAACTCCAGCCATTTGCCCAGACAGCTTGTCTACAGTTTATCTACCACACAAAGCCCCTACTTTATTCTGTTTTATTTTTTACCTGTTCGAACTGCATTGCGAGCCTGGTTGACAGTCATCTGTCCTGTCACATGCATAATGACCTTGGTTTGTGGACTAGTTTGGATATGTGCTGCTGAAACCACAGCTGTGGGTACTGTGCTGGAGTTCACTGCCACACCATTCCCCTGGAGCTTCTGCGATGTTCCACCAGCAGTGGAAGGGCTGACCATAGTTACCACTCGTCCCGTTTGGCCAGCAGTAGACATGGGAACTTTTGTTTGCGATGCACTTGTCCCTGTCCTGCCAAAATTAAAAGCAAAACACTAAAACGCAACTGAAAAATGAGCTAGTTGCTAAAACCTACAGCTCTTCTACTAGCCAAATTTAGCATTAAAGACAAAACCAGAATAATTCTGGACTTGAAACCAGATAAACTATTCATTTAGACACTTGTATAAAAATATACCTCGTAACTGGAGCCACATAATTTCCAGGAAAAACGCCAATCTTGCTTGTGTGCATGGAAGTTCCCTTGAACCAGCCATCTTGACAGCGTTCAAACACTAGGAACATTTCTCCCTTCCGCAGTTCCAGTTCATCTTCTTTTCGAGGAGTGTAAGGGTATATCGCAACATACCTAAAAAACAGGAAAGTAGGTGCAATTGATAAACCTAAACCAATTTAAAACATCATTTGTGTTTTCTGGCAGAGAGTTAAGTCAGAGATGAGAAGGCATGGCAGAAACAGTTATGTGTTAGTTGATCCAACATACTGTTAAATTCAAACAGAAGTTACAGCAGTATTAAGGGAAATGACCACTAAGAAAGTTCTCCTAACTGTACTTGAATGTAATGTATGTATGTAGTATGTAATGTACAGTAGTTCTCATAAGACTCTCCATTTTCTTAATTTAGTAGACTCAATTAAATAGGTGTTTTAGCAACTACATATCCCAACATATTCCACTTCTCTCCCCCTACACCTGTTTCCAGTATCTCTTACACCTTGTGCCAAGTTGGGTTTTTTGTGGGTTTCTTTTTTTTGAGGGGTGGGGAGCACAGAAAACTGCTGTTAGTTGGGAGTGATAGATCTGAAGGAGTTTTCAAACTGCAAAACTGGAATCTCCCTGTGGAACTGCAGTGCCAAAAAAATAAGAAGAAGGTATGTTACTAGAACTTGAAATCAACAGGTAAGGTAGCTATCAGCTCTTCCCTTGTAAAGTTTATCTCCTTTTTTTTTTTTTTCTTCTAAACTGCATTAATGCATCATTCAGTACATCTGTAATCATAGTGAATTAGCATTCTAATATACCACATTTTCTCAAAAAGAATGTATTTTCTACAAGGCAGCCAATTAATGTAGAGGGGTAGCATACCCCCTTTCTTAAAAAACGACCCACAATTACTTGCAAAGCCAGTCTTCCCACTCCCCCTTGTAACACTGAAGGAAAAAAAGTGGCTTTACAAAAACTTTACTGTGTCCAAATTCTCTCTTGCACACAGCAGCAATAGCATTAACTGCATGCTTCTCCTGTTTGCATTACATTTTTGTTCCTTGATGTCCAGACAGGAAACTTTGCATTACCTACAAAAATGCTTTGAAAGTAATATAGGTACTTGACAAAGAAGTCCAAAATAATGCATTAAAGGCAACATATGACACACGAGCAACAAAAGGCTTCACTGGTACATGATTTAGGGGTGATCTACAAAGTCACATACTGAAGCTCTATGGGAAAGCAACTGATGTTCCTTAATTGGCATTCATTAACTTCCCTTTTAGTTACATCATTCCAAATTTCATTAGCATCCTCACACAGAGCAACCCTTTGAAGGTGGAGGATAGGAATAAATGAAATGGGAACTTGATTAACTACACTAAGCACAATAATCTGTAAGAAGCAGTGCTAAAATGCTTGACACCAAAGAAACAGTCCAAATCCACATGCACCTGCTACACAAGAAGGGTGCTCTTTTGGAGTCTGAGGAAACCTTGTGGGAAGATAAAGACACAGAGCAAAAGTAATGATTCAAACATGTCTTATTAGATGGTTCAGCCACTCCAAGCTGCACACAAAGAAGTTTCCAAACAAAAAGATATGCTAGGGGAAGAGACCTTTGGAGATCATTTAGTCCAACCCCCTTGCTAATGCAGGTGTGCCTAGGTCAGGTTGCACAGAATCGCATCCAGCGGGATTTTGAAAATCTCCAGAGGAAGAGACTCTACCACCTCTCTGGATAAGGATTGGTAGGATCAGTCTTCTCCAGGCTAAGGAGCATTTGGTCTCTCAGCCTCTTCTCATAATCATGCTCATGGTCCTTCACCGGACTCTATTCAGTAAATCCTTGAACTGTGGAGTCTAGAACTGGACACAATACTCCAGGTGTGGCCTCACAAGGGCACAGTAGAGGGGGAGGAGAACCTCCCTCGTCCTGCTGGCCACACTCTTCATAATGCACCCCAAAATACTGTTGATCTTCTTGGCCAAAAGGGCACATTGCTAGGTCATGGTGAACTTGTAGCAGAACATGTTAATACACACTATATTTTCAGCAAGAAGGGTTACACACATATGCTTGTATTACGAGTGTGAAGACACAATGTTAATTAGCAGCTTTCTGCCTTCATTCCAAATTGGCATCTAATTTAGTGAACCATAGTCTCTTCAGTCAAATTTCAATTGCAACTTAGACAAGCAATCTGACAACGGCATGATAGTAAAACAGTCTAAATGAAATACTGCACTTCCTGTGTTTTGGTGCAAGAATACCCTTTTCACACCATATACAACACTGAAAAAATTCACTCCACTCTTTGGTACTTGTAGGTTACACAGTATTCATCACTAACTCAAGGATTCATTCATCTTCATAGATTCCATTCCTAGCATAGGTTGGGTTGGAAGCAACCTTAAAGATGATCTAGTTGCAACCCCCTGCCATGGGCAGGGACACATTCCACTAGACCAGGTTGCTCAAGGGCCTTGAACACCTCCATACAGGGAGCATCCAGAATCTCCTTGGGCAACCTGTTCATGTGTCTCACTACCCTCACTGTAAAGAATTTCTTTCTCATACCTAGTTTAAATCTACCCTCCTCAAGCTTAAATTAATTTCCTCCCATCCTACCTCTACAAGCCCTTGTAAAAAGTCCCTTATTGGCTTTCTTGTAGGCCTCCTTCAAGTACTGGAAAGTCACTACAAGGTCTCCTCAGAGCCACATTTTCTCCAGGCTGAACAGCCCCAGCTCTCACAGCCTGTCCCCGCAAGGGAGATGCTCCAGCCCTCTGATCATCTTTGTGACTCTTCTCTGGACCTGCTTCAGCAGCTTGATGTCCTTATGCTGGGGCCACCTTCTGCGTAAGTGTATTTTTGAAGTGAGTCCTTTATACACACAGCAGAAGCTGACTGTATTTCCTAAGACATAAAATAACTCTCAATATGAAGGCTATTTGGGGATATCACCTGTAAGTGTGGTTTTGCTCTGAGTTGCATGCTTGGCCTTCTGGGAATTCTAGGACAACACAGCCAGCTGGCATGATGCAAGTACATACGGAGTTACCAATCCCATTTCTGGTTCTGACTGGTGAAAAATTTCAATTTTACTTACACACTTGGACGTGTTTGTGGTCGTAAATGTGCCATTTGTTCAGCTGATCCTGATGTAGGCCTTTGCATTACACCTGCAGACTGAGGTCCAGAAGATGCTGAGGCAATGATTGCAGCAGACAAGAGAGGCGGTGGTGGAAGTGGGGGATTCATATTCTGATTTTATAACCAAAAAGAAAAAAAAAGAAAAAAGGGCAGCAGATGGTAAGTATTGTTTGATGAGCTGAATCAGCTGCAAAAAGAAGTACGACATTATAGGGAATTGGGAAAACCAGCTTAGTTCAGTATTACTTTACCTACTGGTATGATATAACTGGAGAGTTATATTTTTCCATTTTAAAACCTTGAAGTCTCGGCAGCTAATTAAGCAAATGATAAGCAATTTCTCAGTACAAGAAAAAGGGAAAGCATTGTTCCTAATTACAGCATCTTTAGGTTAGGACTCAACACAAATTTAGAAGCCTTCCAGGAGGTACATTTTGCACCCTACTGCTGACTGTACTTCAAAACATGATTGTTTTTGTAATCTAGAGCTGAAACATAATACACAACTCAGCAGCACTGCACCCAAAATCACCCCTTCTGGGGGAAATTTCCTTTTGATGTATGGGTTACAAAAGCAAGCACAATGTGAGACCATAGTCATTGAGCTATTGTTACCCCTTTATCCTATTCTAGTTCAAAAAGTTAGCTTTTGAAATTCAGTATTATCAAGATGGGTAATCTTTAACAAACACCCCAGTAAAAAGGCTCAGCTCCTTTATAGGCAGATCGGAATGGACGTCCTGCCTACAGGCTTCTATGCCTTTTCATAATCAATGGAGCAATTGTTACCTTCTGTGCTGTAAAGCTCAGACAGTTCTTTAGAGCCTCGTGTACCGACACTCCTGGGAAAAGTCTCTCACAAAAAGAGAACTTTTCCTTCCCCTTTTCCAAAAATAATTGTGTTACAACACACTCAAAAAGAGTAATAAAAAACCTCCGACCTTTTACATGAAAGAGTGAATTAATTTCAACACGATCTTCAATTTAACACAACCCTTTAATGTTGAAACAAAACTCTACATCACCACCACTTGAGGATGAAAAACCACCTAATGAAAACATAAATCAACACAATGTCCTGAAGTACTGCCTGGCTCTTCCATTATGCCAGTTTATAAGTGCACAGCATTACATTATCAATTTGGAAATGATGTAATTGAAAGTCATTTTAATTCCCCTCAAACAGCCTACTTCTGAAGGTGGAAAATAAGTTACACTGCATGATTATTACCTTGCTGCATTTGCTGAAAGTATTTATAAAAGGACAGCACTCTGAAATAGTCCTGTGTTGTCAAGACACTGCAAAGAACTGCATGATTAAAAGCTTTCAAATCCAGAGGAAACTGATTAACTCTTCCATTTTTTCAGTCAAAATTATTATTCTTGAGCATGATACAAATTGCATGGTTTATTGTGAATTTTTTTCTGATTGAACATTAACAATCTCTTGAGACCAAATAGGCCTTCTGTATCTTAACACAAAGGAGACATGACATGCTGGAGAAACATCATTGTGAGTTCTGGTTGAGGTATTTACAAGAACATCAGCTGCATTTTCTTCTGATTCTACCTCATCATCCATCCAATACTTTCTTTTAAAATACCAACATTTCTCTTCCAGCTGCTTTACAGCAGATGTTATTTCCTCCAAGTCAGCTTCAACAAATGTCTTAGCTGAATCCAAGTTGAACATGAGAATCTAAGTTTTATGCAACCTGTCTAAAGAACATAAATTCAAATCTTTCTTTAGGCATCTAGATTTCTTTATACATGGTAGAAACTGTAAATCCACATTAGGAGATGATTAGCTGTAAATCTTTATAATTAAACCTATTCATGCACAACATCATAGTTGTCATGATTCCACACTTCCTGCACCTCTAAAGATATAAATGCTGGGCATTGTATTTTATTCATTTCAATACACAATATACACAGAATTTTTAGCTGCAAGAAAAGCACCTTCACAGCTCTATTTTATTCTGCTTTATTCAGGTTCTGCTCCCCTCCCTGTGTCTATTAGTATGGTAATGAAACCTGCAGTGAGCCAATTAAACTCCTAAGCACTTGGCAAGTTCTTCGAAATCTAAATAAACTACCCGATAGGCTTTAGAGGACTAATGCTCCTCAGCTTGCACTGCTACGACTTGATAAAATAAATCCAAATGCTCTAGCCAAGTTTTCAACAGTTTTCTGGCATGTAACCATTATTCTAGCTATTGCAATAAACACCTGCCTCCAGACCACAAGATAGTTTTGATGGTTTCCACAGTTAATATTGCGGAAGAATATATGCAAACCTCATGATTTACTAAAATATGCTTATACAATTAATTATTTTTATTTCACATAGTTGAGGTATAAAACCCAAATGTTCCTGCAACTGCTTGTCAGATAAGTATGGTTTCAAGCACATAAAACAGCAAATAAGTGATGATTTTTTTTTTAAACTCAAAGATGAAACAGTTTGTCATTTGATGATTTATGTAAAATCTTCAAATAGTACCTATACTCATGCTCTAGAAACACATACATGTTGCTGAGTTTAATTAGGCTGCATTCCCATACCAGTCAACTGAAGATCAATAATTGGCTCACCCTAAGACTTACAAAAGGCACAGCAATGGGGAAAAACAAAGAGTTCATTCTGTCTTTGCTCCCACAAGATGTAGGAAAAAAAACCCTATGACTTGCAAAATCCTGAGGGCTAACAGATTAAAGCTCATGTTTAACAAAATTCCTAAACTATAAATAAATGTTATAAAGAACAGGCCTCTCATACAAACCCTTATAATTTCTCTCAGCTGCTTCCTCTTCCCAGCAGAAGTTGAACATTTGTTTGTTAGAACTCCAACAGGACTTCTTTAAATGTCCTCCTTACTGAATTAGCAGGAACTACATGAAGGGCAGCTAAATGTCTTCATGATACTATCAACCTCACAGCTTTGGCCTCATTAATAACTCAGACTACCCTTTATACTGTAACATAGAGGGTCTCCTCTTTTTTTCTCTTTTTTTCATGTGTGGACCAGAAAATACAAGTAGGGAAAAAATGGGAATGTTAATAATCCAAATATAGCCCATGTATTTCTGCTAGTTATATGAACATATCAAGACACCATTACATTTTAAAATCAACATATCCAATCTGCAGAAGTAGCAACATGGATAACTAGGTTGATTGCAGTTCAAAATACTTTTAACTTTTCAAGAGACCATAAAGGCAGAATGAAAGGAAGGTAAGCTTTATGTTGCTATTATATTCTGTTTTCTGTTTTCTTTCTGCTGCTTTTGAATGTTCCCCTACCTTTGCTCTGGTATATTTTATCTGTTTTTTTCCATATCATGGTTCAAATCACATACTTATTTAAGAGCCTTTTCCAGTAAAGTCTAAGGTAACTAGATCTTCTCCATTAGGTAATTACCTTATAAATTACATCCAAGAATTTCCTCCCAAGTAAATTAGTCGTACATTATTTTAAGCGCATATTTTCACCCAACAACTAAGGAACTTGACATCAGCTATCTATATTTTATAAAGAACTTCAAGTAACACAAATCACCTACAAGGTTCAAAAATGCCAGTGGCCACGAAGAGCAAACCAATTAATGCCCCCACTAAGGGCAAAGTTTGCATTTTGAAGTTTCAGAGAACAATGTAAGCGATAATATCATAGTCAATAGAAGTTTGTCTCAGTTCACAGGTTCTTCAGTTTCAAAGAGGTGCTTCTCCCCCTCTACTCAGCTCTGGTGAGACCCCACCTGGAGTACTGCGTCCAGTTCTGGAGCCCCTATTACAAGAGGGATGTGGACGTGCTGGAGCGTGTCCAGAGAAGGGCCACGAGGATGATCAGAGGGCTGGAGCACCTCTCCTATGAGGACAGACTGAAGGAGTTGGGGCTGTTCAGTCTGGAGAAGAGAAGGCTCCGAGGTGACCTCATTGTGGCCTTCCAGTATCTGAAGGGGGCCTACAGGAAGGCTGGGGAGGGACTTCTCAGGATCTCAGGTAGTGATAAGACTAGGGGGAATGGAATGAAGCTGGAAATGGGGAGATTCAGGCTGGATGTGAGGAAGAAGTTCTTCACCATGAGAGTGGTGAAGCCCTGGAATGGGTTATCCAGGGAGGTGGTTGAGGCCCCGTCCCTGGAGGTGTTTAAGACCAGGCTGGACGAGGCTCTGGCCAGCGTGATCTAGTGTAGGGTGTCCCTGCCCATGGCAGGGGGTTGGAACTAGATGATCCTTGTGGTCCCTTCCAACCCTGACTGATTCTATGATTCTATGATTCTATGAGGTATAACACTCATTCTCTGATTTCTTCTTTTACCCTTAATCTGAGCTTGGCATGAAGTAAAAGCTGCATAAAGAGCTTGATCTCAATGAACAGTCAATTACTTTAAATAGTGTTGTCAGTTACTTTAAGTAGTGTTATAAACACCAAAATGATTGACAGGAAGAAGATTCAATTAAACTATCTTGATGCTAAAGAGGAACTCTCCCTCCTTCAATCTAACTTCCTTGTCATTTGCTTAGTGTTCAAAAATGAAGAAAAAGCTAGAGGGAGAAACAGGTGTTTATACTTACAAAGACAAAAATTACAACAGGACTCAAGCTAACTATTCTGATATATGACACATTACAATTAAAATGAATGCTCAGAATGTCAGGCAGGTGTTTCCAAGAAGGGAAACATCCTGAGAGAGAACATCACTTTCTATCTTGACCTGTCAGAAGCATTATTTTTAAAATTAAACCAAGAGTTTACCAAACAAGGGAAAGTGCACACAAAAGACACACTTTGCAGTCTAAGCTGCATGATCATCTAGTATCATCTATAATAAAGGAACAGATGAGCAACCTGACTGTATCCTGAGCTACAGCTTGTATTTTAGTCATGCTAAAAAAAATTGTCAGAAAGAAGCAGAAAATTATGTACAGAAGGTTACTGACTTTGGAAGAGGGTGGCAGACAATAATTCAGATTCTTTATGAAAATAATATTCCTAATTGGAAACATAATCAAGAACATGGTTACCACAAAGAGAAGGTAGCACTCCAGGATACAAGACAATCATGTGGCAGGAGTTTCACTCCATGCTGCATTTAGCACTGTAATTTAATTCCTGTGGGTACCAATGGTGAGACTGCTTTTGAACAAGCTTATGCAACTAAAGCACCCAAGGTAGCTTAATAACTTTGCACGAGCACCAAAATAAAGTATTTTTCCATGCTGGCATAAAAAAAAAAAACCAACTACTGATTCTTAGTAACAAACAAAAGTGTTTGTTACTGAGAAGGAAAAAAAAAGCAGCCAAATTCTGATAGGACTTTTGAAATTATGCTTTGAGTTCTGCCCACCCCATCCTCTCTAAAATGCATCTCGGCCACAAATGAAATCAATTACTCAGTTTTTGCAGAATGTATTTTAGCTACACTTGTGTTATGCCTAACAGCACAAATGATACCAAACCCAATTTTGTTTGCTCAGTTCTCTTTTATCCTGAAGGACAGGATGAAAGAATTATAAAAGATAACCTGGATTAATACATAAGCAGCTAATTATTTCTACTGTTAGATGTATACCTCGTGAGCCAACAACATGCCCTTGTGACAAAGAAGGATAATGGTATCCTGGGCTTCATTAGGAGCAGTCTTGCTAGCAGACTGAAGCAGGCGATCCTTCCCCTCTCCTCAGCACTGATAAGGCCAAACCTTGAGTACAGTGTCCAGTTCAGTGCAAAAGAGATAGACATACTGAAGATTCCAGCAAAGGGCCATGAAGATAATAAAGGGAATGGAGCATCTCTCCTAAGGAAAGGCCACGAGAATTGGGACTGTTCAGCCTGCAGAAGGCTCAGGGGATCTTATCAATGTACATGAATACATAAAGGGAATGTACAAAGATGATGAAACCAAGCTCTTGCTGTCATTCTGAAAATTTGGAACAGTTTTTCGCTGTGAGGGCTACTGAGCACTGGCACAAGTTTCCCAGAGTTGTGAGACCTCACATGATACCATTCTACCATTCTGGCAACTGGCTCTAGGTGGCCCTGGGTGAGCAGGGAGGTTAGACTAGATGACCTCCAGAGGTCTGGTTCAAGCTCAACCACTCTATGATATTAAAATATGAATCTAGATATTAAGTGATTATTAAGTGGTTCCAGATTTGCATAAATTTAAGAGCAGGATTGCACAGCTGATCCACAGACTGAAGGGTTCATTGACAAAAGGACACAACATTGTCCCAATGCCTCCTGCGTTGCTCAGGAAGGTGGGGTAAAAGCACACTGTCTGTATAACCATCAGTAAGGTCATCTGTCTGAAGAACAAACAACATGAAGTACATTTACTTGGGTGAGGGCAATTAGTACATCACTAATAACAAATTTGTAGGATTACAATGGATATTTCACTGACTATAACCTTTGTGCTACACTCAGGCCAAATGAATGGATGAAAATTCTCAAAACATACATATCCCAATAGTATGATAAAATAGTCCATAGCATTAATATTTTCATCACCGAAAAAGTCTGCGCAGGATTGTACCCAGTTCTAGAACATGCTTCCCATGACAGAATGAAGTATCACAGAGTCACAGAAAGGTAGGGATTGGAAGGGACCTCTGGGGATCATCTAGTCCAACCTCCCTGCCAAAGCAGGTTCACCTAGAGCAGGTTGCCCAGGATGTTTCTAGGCAAGTTTTGAAGGTCTCCAGAGAAGGAGACTCCACAATCTCTCTGGGCAGTCTTTTTCAGTGCTCCATCAGCCTCAAAGGAAAGTTATTCCTTATGTTTAGGCAGAACTTTCTGTGTTCTAGTTTGCGCCTGCTGCCCCTTGTCCTATCACTAGGCACCACTGAAAAGAGGAAATCCCCATCCTCTTGACACTGACATTTAGGTATCTGTAAGCATTGAGAAGATTGCCTCTCAGTCTTCTCTTCTCCAGGCTAAATGGCCCCAGGTCTCTCAACCTCTCCTTGTAAGAGTGATGCTTCAGTGCCCTTATTATCTTTGCAGCCCTCTCTTGGACTCTCTCCAGTAGTTCCCTGTCCAGAACTGGACACAGTACTCTAGATGTGGCCTCACTGGGGCAGAGTAGGAGAAGCTCACTTGATCTGCTTGCCATACTCTAAATGCACTCCAGAATACCACTGGCCTACTTGACCATGAGGTCACACTGCTGGCTCGTGGTTAACATGATCACCAGGACTCCCAGGTCTGCTCAGTGGAACTGCTTTCCAGAAGGTCAGCTCCTAACCTGTAATGGTATATGGGGTTATTCCTCCCCATGTACTTGACTCCACACCTGCCCTGGATGAACTGCATTGCGTTCCTCTCCACCAACTCTCCAGGTCTTCCTGAATGGGAGCATAGCCTTCTGGTGTGCAGCAGATAATTCAGAAAATGACAGCACCATAATTTTAAGGACTAAAGAATATTAAAAGAGTCCCAAAGAAAGCTGTCAAAATGCAACCTCTCATCTGTAACTGAACCAAATCTAAACATTTACTTAACAGAAAGTTGGTAACAAAAGCCAGACAAGTCTGCCTTCGATTTTGCAGACAAATATTCAAAATGATCTGAGTGCCAAAAGTTCAAGGCAAACCCAGAAAAATTTAGCAGCAAGGCTACTCACTGTCTTTTACTTGCTTTAAAGACTTGCAAGGATAATTAGGCACCTAAATGGGATAAAAGCTTGGGGGATTTTTTTCAGATTGTTTTGTTCTGTAACTAAATAGATATTGAATACTGAACTGTGGCCCCCACCCCAAAAAAAAAAAAAAAAAAAAAAGCAAGCTTAGGGGCACAACTTTTGGACTCAATACAAGAATTAAAATTTTGAGAATTCCTATGATAAGTTCCCTCAAAGATCTCTGAATTGTTATCCACAATTTTTACTGCAGGCAGGCTCTCATAAGCGCAGTATGACATAGGACATTCCAAGGCTTCTCCAATACAAGCATGGCAAAAGAAAGATTTTCAGCTGCTCTTGTAATGAAACCCTGGTCTTTCTGAAGACAATGTCATTTTCCTTGTCCGAAGGAAACAGCACTGAAACAGTATCACAGTATCGCTAAGGTTGGAAGAGACCTCGAAGATCATCGAGTCCAACCTGTCACCACAGACCCCACAACTAGACCATGGCACCAAGTGCCACGTCCAATCCCCTCGTGAACACCTCCAGGGACGGTGACTCCACCACCTCCCCGGGCAGCCCATTCCAATGGCGAATGACTCTCTCGGTGAAGAACTTTCTCCTCACCTCGAGCCTAAACTTCCCCTGGCGCAGCTTGAGACTGTGTCCCCTTGTTCTGGTGCTGGTTGCTAGGGAGAAGAGGCCAACCCCTTCCTGGCTACAACCACCCTTCAGGTAGTTGTAGAGAGCAATGAGGTCTCCCTGAGTCTCCTCTTCTCCAGGCTAAACAACCCCAGCTCCCTCAGCCTCTCCTCATAGGGCTTGTGCTCAAGGCCTCTCACCAGCCTTGTTGCCCTTCTCTGGACACGTTCAAGAGTCTCAATGTCCTTCTTAAACTGAGGGGCCCAGAACTGGACACAGTACTCAAGGTGTGGCCTAACCAAAGTAGAGTACAGGGGCACAATGACCTCCCTGCTCCTGCTGGCCACACTATTCCTAATGCATGCCAGGATGCCATTGGCCTTCTTGGCCACCTGGGCACACTGCAGGCTCATGTTCAGGCGGCTGTCGATCAGCACCCCCAGGTCCCTCTCTGTTTGGGAGCTCTCCAGAAACAGATTCCTTCCTTTAAAAGATGGCCATCTAGAACAGTTTTTCATACTGATCTCCAAGAATCTAACTTAGACATGCTAGGTATGTTCTTTATCTGTCAGTTATAGACACAATTTAATCTTATTAGGAGAAAGCAGGGGTTTGAAAATTATTTCAAAGCACCTTTATAACCTCCAGTAAGAGAGAAATATCTGCCAGTTGTAGATATAAATTGACATCATAAACCCCTTTCAAATCAGTGTTATTGGAACTCGGGAGGAAAAAAGACCGTACAGAGCAATGATAAATGGGAAGGCTGAGGTTTTTTAAACAGTACTTACACCAAGAGCAGCTTGGTAGTTAACTTCTGATGGGAAGGTAAATGAAGGTCCTGTTGTGACTGGGCTGCTAGGGGTGGAGTCACTATCAGCCCTGTAGTACCAATATGAACCTGTCAAAGTCAAAAACAAAACCAGAGGGTCACTTCTGAGTAGTTTAATATGAGCTGGTTTTAACACAGCTGTAAGCTTCATGGTCAAAATCACCGGTACTAGCTCATGTAAAGTGACACCAACACTGCTTAGTCTCCATTACTATCTCTTGTTCCAAAAGTTACTCTATATGTGAAACAGATAATTGTTCACAAACTATTGTAGCTTGCAACTAAAATCTTTGAAGAAACAGGAGATTAACAAATAAATAAAGCCAAATACATGTGTCTATTTATCACAATCAAATTAGTATCATAGATTCTGAAATGCACTTAATTTTCAAGTTGCACGCAACTTTATTTGCATGTTCTTTATTAATATCTAATATTATACCCCACTTACGGAGGAAAAAAAACCCAATAAATTAAATCACTTCATTTTCTGGTTTCCACAGTTTAACAAAAAATCTTTGAGGCACTTAAGAAATTAACAACGGTGAAAAAATAAAATTAGCTTATAATACCAAAAATATTTGCTATCACTGCATAGAATGTTTTCCTTAAATGTCCTCATCTTGGAAAATAAACATTATGGAAGTGTTATGTTAATATTAGTTACATATAATTAATATTTTGAGATAAGTAATCTGACAAGATCAGAGGCCTTTATAATTATTTTTAAAATTGCACACAGGATTTAGATTCAATTTCACATAAATACCTGAGAAGGGGCACTACAGGATAGTCCTGTCAGCTCGCTTATGCGGGCTGCTGCGGTTGGGTTGCTGGAGCTGATGAGGACAGGAGGACTAATTTCCATTGAATGGCGATTCTGAGAAGACTGTGAAGACTTGTTGGACATAGTGAGGGAGGTAAAGGAATGCCTTTTTTTGGTGTTTTTCTTAGTGTCAGTGTGCTTCTGGGTTGAATTGTTGTGGGCTGCCCCAGAGGTGCCTTCTCCAGAGTCAGCAGCAGAACCTGAGGCCTTATCCAATTCTATCAGCTGTTTGGCTGCTGTGTTAAACTACAAAAGATAGTCACATGTTAGTATTTATTTATTCATAAAAATCACCTGAATATAATAACAACAACTTTAAAAAACCTATTTTTCCTGTTATTCATAATAGAAGTTAAACCATGCAATTTAAAACTGCAATATACTGATCCACTCTACAAATTAGTCATTACACAGTGACAAGTTTTTCACTGAAAACTCAACACTTATTGTTGGGGTGGCATGGGCTATGCATCAAAAGTAAAATTTCAATCAAGAAAGCACATTGTGTTCTTGCCCAGGCATAGATGAACTCCGCAATATCTGCTGCCTATGTTATCTAGAAGTCAAACTAAATCAAGAGTGGTCTTTGACCTTGTCATCTAAAAATACCCATATTACAAAATTTCTTGAATGTTCATTTCATTTGAAGCCTTGTTTTGTTGGCATGACATAAGCCTACACCTTTGCATGTGGGCTCTTGAAGACATTCCTTCTGGTATCACTCGGTATTTTATTGAATGAGAGCAATTACTGAACTTACAGTAATTTAATTTTCCTTCCTGATCATACTGGGCATGGATCATATGGACAAACTAATTTTGTACCCCTTTTATAGTACACAAAATATATACATACAGCTTTTTCCAATTAACTTGCAAGTTCATTATTCAGATAAGTTTTAAATTTATTTCTTAGATTTTAAATTTAGGGAGAACACAGTTTTAACAGAACAGTGAAAACAAGGTTATTTTATCACAGAACACAGACGTGAAGTTGCATGCCTTCACCAGTGAAACTGCTAGCAACCATTCAAGGTCACCATGGGAATGCTGTGAGGTGTTTCAATGCAGCATTCCTTTCTGCAATAAATGCCCCTTTATCTATTCCCACATTTTCTATGCCAGTTGTTTTTCTGAACAGATGTATTTGGAAAAAAAAAGCTTTTTTACCTCACTCTTACATTCACACTTACTTGTTTTTCCCATTTGACAAAATCTTTGCTGTAAGAGGCAACCTGAAATCCAATTCTGCTTCGCACCAAACCCCAGGGAATAGAACAACCTCCCAAAAGGGGCAAGACAGAAGCATCCGTTTGCATCTCATCTCAGCACTGCAGCAGGAGGGTAGCAGATACGTTTCCTCCTGCTTACAGCTGTCTGCAGACATTATCAAGCAGACTACCATGCAAGACCTGTTTCAAGGTATCTTGTAGTGGTGCACTTATTATACAAATTAATTTAGGCATTCCTTCTCACAGATAGGTAATTAACATTTAAATGTAACTTCCTGAAATTAAGTGAAAACACCATCTTCTTCCTGAAGCAATCTTTCTAGTCACACTCAGCCAAAACTTATTTACATAATTTTACTACATCCCCATACATCAAGGAGTTATTTTTCCATACTACCAACACCAGTTGGTAGTCCAATTTCTAGACAATAGTTCACTTTCACATATAATGGAAACCAGGGAGCACAGTATAAGTTAAACTAAAGCAAACAAACACTGTCCTTATGTGACATCTCTGTTTTTGCTAAACATCATCCTGGAAGACAGGTAATAGCTTAGAAACCTAAACTCAGCTTTGCAATTAAGGTTTCAGAATAAATCTCTTTTGTCCAGACCAGCTGAAGAATCATTTCACAAATCTTGACTAGATCACAATTATAAGCAAAGCTGCATTCATATTAATTTCTGAAACAAACGAAATAGGTCTGTACTGCAGTTTTTCAAACCGTGTATTTTTTACTCAAAATCAACAATCCTACTCAATGTGGCTCAATAAATAACATTGCGTCAGGCAAAACAGTTAAAAAATAGAGGAAAGTTTCCATGGAAGATTTCATCTTATTCTTCTGAATATTATTGCAAAGGTCAGAATTCTTTTTCCTAAGCATGTTAAATCAAATCACATCACCTAACAGTGGCAGACAAAGAGCAGCATAGATAGTACAGTGTTAAAAATATCATTCTAGAAATTCACCCTAAAATCTAATCCAAAATGCAAACACTCTTGTTTGGTACAAGAGGAGATGATAATAAAAAACCCCAACCTGCCATACTGGGTACACAAAATCTTATGATACCCTTGATTAAACTGTCCTGTTAACTGATGGATGTAGTCACATAAAAAGGGAATTTAAAATTCTATTACAGCAAATGTTTTCTGCAGTAATATGGGGTGGTTGCTCCATCACCCTAGAGTCACTACAAGCACAGCTTCCAGGCCAAGATGTCACCAGATGAAGAACTTAATGAAGTTATACAGCAAAGTTATATAATCTTTTAGAAAGCAAATGTGTCACATCTTAATTGGTTATTTTCTACTGGCATGTGTGTAATTAAGGCATACAATAGGTTAAAGTAACAAAACAATATTTCAACACATCCAATCAAATTCTGCCAAGTCTTTCTCCTCAGTTACAAGATGCTTACATTCCAAGTCAAAGATTAAACATGGCCTTCTCTAACTCAAGCAAGGGCAAATCTTCCCCTACATTTCCTTCTTTCTTTCTCTCAATTACTGATAAGGTTTGCATTTCTAACTCAAGGGCAAAACACAGCTCTTCCAAAGCTATCCAAAACCAACCCTTCTCCTACAGTTTTCAATCTACATTTCTGTAGATTGTTCATAAAGAAACCTAGAGGAGCTGAATTACCACAAAGGTGTTTCCCAATTCTTCATATTAACTTGGGAGAAGAAAGAACGAAAGAAAGAACGAAGGAATGAGGCTGACATTATTTTCTACTGACATTTTGATTGAAAAGTGATTATTTTCTCTAATTTTTTCTTTTTTGGATGTTCATATTTTTTCAGTTGTTCTGTACAAATGCTTAATAACCTGTAAAAATGTCAATACTTTGCCCATTTGGAGTGTGTTTACAAAGTGTTAAACCACATCAAAATGTCAAATTTGAGGTCCTTCTAAGAAATGTGTGTTTTACCCAAAACTATATTGTACATTGAAGAATCTTAATAACATCTCTTTAGTTCTGATTAATCTTTCATTTTTTTTGATAAACGTAAGTGCTATGAACTTAAATACACAATTTCTAGACTAGCTACATTTTATCACTGTACAAGAAGCTGGTTGACTTGCTTTTAAAGCAACACATTGAAATTCCATCTGTGCAAAGTCTAATAATTTAGATGTGTTAAGCAGGACTTACTGTAGCTAAACTAGAGGGTTTATTTGGGTTTAGCACATTTTAGGAAATAAAAGTCTATTTTTTGCAACATTTGCATTATTTATCTTTCATTTACAAACAGAAGTAATTAATTCACAGTGCTATGTGTCTATAGATAGCTAATGTTTTCTTAGCCAGTTAACTATAAAACTATAGTTTAAAACCAATAGGTATTAAAATGTATCTCAAAATGTTTTGTCTTAGGTTTTATTATTACCACAAATTTAGTAAGTGAAAGCCATACAAAAGAATAGAGCAGACTAGCAAACATATAATCATAAAATGTTCCTCCAGGTTAGAAGTTGTCCTCAAATATAATCGGTTTTTCATGGCCTTCAATATATCTAAAGTTTTATCCTTTATTGTCATTGTACAAGAAATATAGCTAGTACCAGAACTAAAGAATAAACATCATAGTACAGACTACACTAATTTTATGTTACTGACTTCCAGAAAATCTCCAGCAAATGCAGCTACTAATGCACATTTTAAATAAATGTGGATTAACACACACAAGGCAAAGATATTTCTGTCATTATGACAAAAATGATTACAGGATTGGGAAGTAACTAAAAATGTCATATATGAAATACATTAAAAATAGTAATTACCTCTCACCTTTGATGTCTTTAATAACACCATAGGTAAGAGTGGTTTGATATATAATTGTATCAACTGTCTGCATGTTTTTCAGAACAATATAGATATGTTTATCTCAGGAAAGAGGCAATTTAAAATTCAAGTTGATAATTTTCTGCACCTCTTACTGCTCTTCACCACAGCATGTTTCAGCATAGTATATACTGAGAAAAAAAGAACACATCTATCTGATCTGAAGTATCTCTTTGGGTATTATTTCTTGTTCTAGATTTCTCGTATCATTTTAGCGGGGATTTTTCCATCTGCACATAAAAATCAGCGTACACATATTTTCCCTTTAAAAATAATAAATGCTATGTTGGTTGAACATAATCAGTAAAACCAAAAAGCCACCTCATCAGGGCATTCACGACCTGAACTAATAAAACCTCATTTGATCCTTAGCACGGTTATGCTTTTCCTCTCGGTCTTGAGGTATATATTCCTCATTCCATAGGTATGTGAAAATACTTTTCATCATTTTGAGTCATTCAAACAAAATTTTGTCAGTGTAAGAAGTGCTGTCTCACCAAGTATCCATAGCATCCGTATCTTTCTGCAAAGCAAATGTGAACATTGTTGCAGCTGCACACGCTGTTCTGAATCACCTAGGTCTTTCTATAGAGAAGATAGAGCGTTCAACCCAAACTTTAATAAAACGTGGAGGGAAGTTTCTCAACTGCTACTTCTCACTGTAAATTGTCATATCATATATGTGAAATGCAAAAGAGAGACAGAAGATTTCTATAGAAGGGTCTGCTAGATGCAAAAGTCAATGCTTTAGCTGCTTAATAACAGCCTATGTTCTTTGACTTTCTAATTGCACTAAATTGGTTTTGAGAGCCAGGTATCAGAGCCGGTGCAAAGCTAACTATTTCTTTGATTTGCTGACTGCTTTCATTCTGTGGTCATGCAGTTTGTGATTGATTGTGTGACTGTAGTATTAACAGAAAATCACAGTGAATGCCTCCAAGTACTATCATTCCAATTCCATTCATTGAAAATAGGTATTAAATAGCTGAATAAAAATCACTGGTTAAGCTGCTGAGGGCATTAATGTTTCCAAACTAAGCACACAGATCTTATATTATTTTAGGTCCAAGACTATTTGTATCTCCGGTCATTTTAGGTCCAAGATTATTTATATCTCAGTTTACCACCACTACTATTATTTCTTCTTTTAGAAAATTCAATACACAGTAGGCACAGCCTCATGGATGGTCAAACTTTACTCACCTCAACATAAGAAATTGGAAAAATTCCTATCTTGTCAGCCAGCATTCCTTCTGCCCAGTTTTCATCCACACGGCGAATTACAGTCAGAACATCATCCTGTGTGAACACACAGCAATTATGTCTCCCAGCCCTAATTAAATTTCTAATTTAATTTCCCTCCATAAGACATAGGCAATCAGAAAAGGCAGTACATGGACAGGAACTGCAGCAAAGGCCCTCTGTAACATGAGCATGCTACTTTAGAGGTTGTAGTTGCTTCAAGCTATTCCTTTTCTTATTCAGTCAGAATCCAGCTAGCAGCCCACAACTAATCTCAGCCATCTGATTTTGTCCTCAGTGCCAGCTATCTTACCATTTTCAGTACATAGTATTCACCCCCCCATTAAGTTCTTGGCATTAATCATCAGAACTGCAACCCTTTTCCTTCTCAACTGACCCATTACCTAATTTTCCCTCGATGCTGCTTTTCTCCTTTAATACTCAAGAACCCTGGTAACTGATATGATTTCTTTTACATGCACATGCAGTATTTAGATAAGAGATGGTTTTGAGAATGCTACATAAAAAGGACTTCTGTGCACATTAAACATTGTTCTGAGATATGTAATTGTTTCATATGGAGGTTAAAATACTTGGAAACATACATTTACTCAAGCAGGATTAAAGATAAAAAGAAAAAGGAAAAAAGCAAACCAAAACAAGCAAAAAAACCCAAACAAACATGAAATTAAAAAAACTACACCAACTCCCTGCCTAGTTTGCCAACAAGTTAATCAAAAGATGCAAGCTAAAGCAAATGATCCTTAACAGTAACGCTGTTCTACATTGTAATAACCATTGTCCATCCAAACATTAATATCCTACCCTTTCTAGAATTTTAGCCATCCTTTTTAACAGGTAAGAGTAGAAAAGAATCAGAAACTGAAAAAAAAGGAATAGCTATAATTCCAGTTGAACCTCTGCATCATTATCTGCCTTGGAAGACAGAAAATTAATTACAGTAGAAATAATGTAAGAACAACGGTCATACTTTCTAAAGGGCAATTAGTAATACTACAGAATTAGGAAGTTTAGCAGTACTTTGTGTCGTGCATCTAGTATCCTAAAAGTGCTGCTTATGAAATACAAAGCTGAAAGTAGTACCAAATTCAACAATTTAAAATGATTGTTTCTTGAGAAGATGGGAGCACTTTTATTTTGTAGCATCGGTTATTTCTCATAAATGATGAGCATTACTACTTGCACTTATGAAAAATTGCATTCCAAAAATAAAACCTCAGAGAAATCATACGCAATTTAGGACGAGAAGGAAGACAAAACTAAGCAACACAGGGGAAACACCTACAGAATAATTTTCCCTTATCATAATTGTGCAGCTTCATTAAAAAAAATTACCATGGAACTTTTTTTTTTTTTACCCAAGTGAATGAAATTAATAGAAGAAAATAGTAATTTTATTCACCTTTGAGAATGGTAAACAGTCTTTATCTGCTTCCTTGTCTTTTACTTCAAAGTCATAAAGTGCTTTGCACTGAGGCGGAGGTTGAGGTAAAGGTTTAATAATCTGAACAAAATTGGTAGGAAAAAAGCCATGGATGCCATTGACTTCTCCATGATACCAATTTTCATCCACCTGTCGACGCAAAATGATGATGTCTCCTTTACTGAATTTAAGATCTCCAGGCTCTTTTCCCTCGTAGTTATACAATGCTTTGGCACATGGTAACTGAGGTACACCCTAAAGAAGAAAAGAAGGGGGGGGGGAAAGGCACCAGAATTAGATGAGTATTGTTAAACACAATTTATATTATATCCTTTAGGAGACATTAAGAATAAAAATGCACAAAATTGCAAAGTAAAATTATACACATTAAAATTATTTTATTGCAGTGATTCTACTGATTTTACCCAAACATGTATGAAGAGCTTCAATTATAGAGAGTCTTAACATTCCCCTACATCTCATTATGATTTTTGGTAATGCTAAAATTTTTCTGGACACAAGAGAGGCAAAAAAAAGTAAACCATTATCCCTCATGTACTAATTCAGTAAGCTTAAACATTAAAAAAAAAAAAAAATGAACTGGAAAGTATCCTGACCAACTGAGAGACCTACCAGGAAATTCTGCAAGAAAATAAAGAACTAGAATAATAGATTTTCTACAAGACCTTTAATTGAAGGCACAATGTCTGCCTGTCTTATTTTGTCACTTCATTTTACAGGTACAAAATGCTAAGGAAGAGGACATAAGAGAGCTGTTTTGCAGGTTGAAAAACAAATCTCGCTTTATTAAAGGTGAGATATTAAATCCTCTTAATTTATTTAAAAACACACCTAAAAAATCACTGGGGAAAAAACTGTTGAAGGTGAGTATCCTTGAGCTGTCTTCACGTGACTCCTCCGTAATGTCTGAAAACTATCGGTGCTGCTCTTACATGCACTGCAGGTGCATTATTTCAAGAGGTACACAGACAGAAATTTGCAGAAGGAATACAGGAACATCACAGCTATTTCTATTAAACTTGGGGTAAGTACTAAAACTATTAGATTAGCAGGACCCATGCAATCATTCACAAAACCTGGTGATCTTCAGACTGAAGTGTACACTTTTTCCTTATGATCACATTTAACTGCATCAGTGCAGAATGTAAACATCACTAGCATACTCTGTACAAACCTGGATAGGGAAAAAGACTAAGACATCATCTGGAGAATCTGTGGGTCACAGCTGATTGAGGGGGAATTCATGACCACAATAAAAACTAGTGTATGTATTTTTTAGTCCTGTGTGCTGTCTGCAAAGTTAGCAGACACAATGAAGGAAGCAGTGTACATGTTAGTAAGGACAAGTGCAGTGAACAGAACCTGTGGGGAGAGTGGGCATGCTGAAAGCAGTAAGAAGCACATCAACACAGCAGAGGAAACACTGCTTGCTTGCCTGCCTGTTTCCATCCCAGTAACAAAGAAATCAACCAAAAAAATTACAGCCATTCAGTGATTATAAGCCAAAGAATTACTCAGCAGAAGAATGGCCCCAAGCAATTAGAACTCCTGGACAACATATGCATCTCTCTTGCACTGACAGGAATAGCTGGAGTTCTCCCAGGAATCATCCTGTTGTCTCAGGAGAACGCTTTCTATGTCCCTACACTGAGAAATGACATTAATATAAGCTGTGTGTATAAAATACAGTTGGGGGGAAAAAAAAATTAAAAACAAACAAAATCAAAACAAACCAGGAGTGGCAGTGCAGCAGATCATGTCAACGTGATCAGCCTTATCAATTAGCCATCATATAATTTTAAAAACTCAATACCACATTTGTGCAGTTTATCACAAACCCTCCCATGAACAAATCTTCACTCCAATGTACAAACATCTGTTTATAGGAAGTTGAATTTCTGCAAAGCTTGTTTCCCACATTAAAAAAAAATATTGGTTCAAATCCATAATTTCAAACAGAACAAAGTTCAACAAAACACACACTTAGTTCTCAGTCAGACTGCCAGGGATTAAGGAGAAATTGTTAAATGACTTGGAAGAAAAGTTTAAGTGAATGCCTTTTCCTTCTGCCTCATGGGGAGAATGATGTGAGAAGGAGCGGGTGCAATGGGGAGCACTGTACTCAGGAGTATTGTATCAAGGGACCTTGAGCACCATCTTCACATTTCTCCTCCTCTTACCAAACTGGGAGCCACAGCTCATGGACGGTGCCTTCCAGGCTGTTATGTTTAGCAGCCTTGGGTGGCTTTACCCCTCTGGCTGTTTACCAGGGGAGGCCATAAGGATATGCTGAGCAGGAGTTTACATTTTCTCTGTGTCTTTCACTTGGCTAAACATGAAAGGAAGGCTTTGGAAGAAAAACTCCACAGACTACCCTTAGGTTTACAGCTGCCATTTACCCTGCCAGCTATTTGAGAAAGCAACACACAAAAAATACTCAGACAAAAACCATTTGGGGAAATTAAAATATAAAAATCAGAAAGACTGCACATGAAATAGGTTTCTTAGAATTTTATGCTACAATATTTGAACTTCTAATGCTACTGCTGACATTCAAATACTTTACATTAATTTTAAGCTAAGGCTAAAAATTTACACATATTTCACATACCAGATTCCTTTGAAGAAATTAAAATCAGCAATATATGATGATATAAAACCAAACATCTTAACAAGAATATGAAAGAAATGCACATGCATACACATGCATTCATATATATGAGATTCAAGTCCCTAAGACTCCTTCTCCCAGACAAGATATTTTTTTCTTTAAAAACCTGCATCACTCATTCTCAAGCTTTCTCCTCGGATTTATACTTTGTCTTCAGTCACATTATATCAAACCTTTTTTTTTAAATGGACAATATGCAATTGTCTGTATTTTTCATGAGTTTAAGCCAAGAGAAACTTAGGCTTACACAGAAACATGAGATCTGCCACAGAAAGTCCTGTTTAAAAAGAAATCAGAATCCCAATTGTATTTATATGCTTACACTGGCATTAACCAGTGCTCACTGTGGAACTTAACTGCACTTGGAGAACCAGCATAAGCTAAAGCGGCAAAAATAGTAAATCCCTTCCAAAGGAATGAATGGAAAAGGTACTAGGTCTTCTGTATCTCCATTTTTTTCCCAAGCCTCTCCAGCTGCAGTGCTGCTGGTTCTCACTTTTCCAAGCAAGGAATTCCCTGTTCTCCAGCTGTGAAACTGTGGTGTATCTAGTGTTCCCTGTGAACCAGTTCAATCTACCCAGAATATCTATGCCTTTTTTCACCTGTTGAAGCTTCTCAGACACTGAATGTCTTTTAGAGGTCAGGAAGTCATCTTTTTACAGAATTACTGTTTATGGTAGCAGTAGGACAGGTGGAATGATTTCTGAAACTGTCTACATGTACAACCAAGTGCTATCATCCCCCAGAAAAGCTGGCCTCTTTGGACACCTCAAGTGGCAGTTTTCATGCCTAGCTTTCAAAACCCACTTCTTTCTCTACATAAAATTTTAAAACTAGAAGTTACTATCATGTTGATGCATAAGAGGATCTTTAATGACCAACAGTTATTTGCAATTTTCTTATTTTCCTTCACCTATCTTTTTATTTTCTTTCCATGCAGCTCCTAACTCAAGCCGAAAGTCAAACTTAACAACCAGGACAAATTGTAAAACTATTATGAAAAATTCCCAATTACACAGCAACTTTTAAGTATAGTGAGTCTAGTGCTACAAAGGTGCTTTTATCAATCTATCCATTTTTTTAATTCCCCCAAAAGAAGGCCAGTCTTGTAACACATACTTGGTCATCAATAGAAGTTGTCTTTCCATAAGGAAAGGAGATTGTCAATATGCTGTAGCCAACTTGTTTGCAAGGCAGATGTGAGTTGAGCTACTTATGTGTACATTCTCTGGTAGGTACAAGGTATACCTGAGGTTTCGTCTACAGACTCAAACCTTTTGAATGACAATATTGATACTTTTAATCTTTTAGTCCATTCTATTTGATATTGTTGCCTTAACTCAAAATCTTTCAAATGCATCCTTTTAATTGTTTTTTAATGTGGATTTTTCCTTGCTTTCTTTCTTTGGCCTTTACCAAAGCTGTCTTGTCCTACATGCAAGAATATCCCATGTCACACCTAGATTTTTTTCATGTCTCTTTTATCTTGCTGACTCCAATATCTGTTTTGAAGTCTTCATTTAAAGGTATGCAATATGTCTAGCTCCATTTTCTTGGTTTCAGTATCCTTTGTTCCTTCTGTACTGCATTTAAATTTTTGCATAAATTTTTTTTCAGACATAGAATCATAGAATCATCAGAATCAGTCAGGGTTGGAAGGGACCACAAGGATCATCTAGTTTCAACCCCCTGCCATGGGCAGGGACACCCTATACTAGATCACGCTGGCCAGAGCCTCGTCCAGCCTGGTCTTAAACACTTCCAGGGACGGGGCCTCAACCACCTCCCTGGATAACCCATTCCAGGGCTTCACCACTCTCATGGTGAAGAAATTCTTCCTCACATCTAGCCTGAATCTCCCCATTTCCAGCTTCATTCCATTCCCCCTAGTCCTATCACTACCTGAGATCCTGAGAAGTCCCTCCCCAGCCTTCCTGTAGGCCCCCTTCAGATACTGGAAGGCCACAATGAGGTCACCTCGGAGCCTTCTCTTCTCCAGACTGAACAGCCCCAACTCCTTCAGTCTGTCCTCATAGGAGAGGTGCTCCAGCCCTCTGATCATCCTCATGGCCCTTCTCTGGACACGCTCCAGCACGTCCACATCCCTCCTGTAATAGGGGCTCCAGAACTGGACGCAGTACTCCAGTGGGGGTCTCACCAGAGCTGAGTAGAGGGGGAGAAGCACCTCCCTTGACCTGCTGGTCACACTTCTCCTGATGCAGCCCAGGATCTGATTGGCTTTCCGGGCTGCAAGCACACATTGAGAGCTCATGTTGAGCTTCTCGTCCACCAGCACCCCCAAGTCTCTCTCCTCAGGGCTGCTCTCCAGCCAGTCACTGCCCAGCCTGGATTTGTGCCTGGGATTGCCTCGACCCAGATGCAGGACCCTGCACTTGGTCTTGTTGAAGCTCATGAGGTTGGCTTGTGCCCACCTCTCCAGCCTGTCCAGGTCCCTCTGGATGGCATCCCTTCCCTCCAGCGTGTCCACTGCACCACACAGCTTGGTGTCATCAGCAAACTTGCTGAAGGTGCACTCGATGCCACTGTCCATGTCACCCACAAAGATGTTGAACAAGACAGGTCCCAGGACTGATCCCTGAGGGACTCCGCTTGTCACTGGCCTCCACTGGGACATGGACCCGTTGACAGCCACTCTTTGGGTGCGGCCATCAAGCCAATTCTTTATCCATCTAGTGGTCCATCCATCAAACCCATGTGTCGCCAGCTTGGAGACCAGGAGGTGGTGCGGGACAGTGTCGAAGGCTTTGCTCAAGTCCAGGTAAACGACATCAGTTGCTCGCCCCTCATCTATTAATGATGTCACCTGATCATAGAAGGCCATCAGGTTTGTCAGGCAGGATTTGCCCTTGGCAAAGCCATGCTGACTATTCCCAATCACCTCTTCACTGTTCTTCTGAGTCATTAGTGCCTCCAGGAGGATCTGCTCCATGATCTTTCCGGGCACAGAGGTGAGACTGACTGGCCTGTAGTTCCCCGGTTCCTCCTTCTTGCCCTTTTTGAAAATGGGAGTAATGTTTCCCCTTTTCCAGTCTGTGGGGACTTCCCCAGTCTGCCATGACTTCTGGAATATAATAGAGAGGGGCTTGGCAACCTCATCTGCCAGTTCTCTCAGCACCCGTGGGTGTATCCCGTCGGGTCCCATGGACTTGAACACTTTCAGGTTCTTCAGGTGATCACATAGCTTAAGTACATTAATTTCCACTAGTTTCTAATGATATAGTTGTACTAAATCTCATTTTCTCAGCACAGAGACAAACATTTCACTTAAAACAGTGAAAAAAATTGAAGCTGTTTTGAAATGCCATATTCAAACACAGTTAGTCACAGCGTGGTACAGAGCAGAGTTGTGCATTGAGAGGAAAATATCCGGCCCTGCTACTGACCTGACTAAAAAGACCAGGTTTTAAACACATTTCTTTAACTTAACCATGATATGAACCTGTTGAAGAAGGGCCACAAAAAATACCTCCTATGAGAAAAGGCTGAGAGAGCTGGGGTTTAGCCTGGAGAAGAGAAGGCTTTGGGTAGACTTTACAGTAGCCTTCCAGTACTTAAAGGGGGCTTACAGGGAAGATGGGAACAGTCTTTTTAGCAGGGCATGTTGCAACAGGACAAGGGCTAATGGTTTCAGACAAAAAGAGGAAAGATTTAACTTAGCTGGAAGAGGGTTTTTTTACGAGGGTGGGGAAACACTGAAACGGGTTGCCCAGAGAGGTGGTAAATGCCCCATCTCTGAAAACATTCAGGGTCAAGCTGGACCGGGTTCTGAGCTACCTGATCTAGTTAAAGATGTCGCTGCTTATTTCAGGGGAGTGTACTACACAATCTTTAAAGGTACCTTCCAACCCAAAGCATTCTATTTTATAAACTTTGCTCTTGGTAACTTGAAGAACTTCACAGCACAGGCTCGATATACCCTGTATTTTGTAATGAGGGCTGCTCCTCTCCTCATGTAAACAGTTTTTACATGTTCTTTTGAGGTAAACTATTAAGGTTCTACTTAAGTAACCAGTTTATGAAAGCTCTTTTTGCATCCTCTGTCTTAACAGCTTTTAGTAGAAACCATTTAGGCATTTTTTCTTGTCTGATGTCAAGAAATAAATATAAAGTTGTTTAACATGAGTAACTCTCTCCCACAAAGTTGTTTTGAAATTAAAAGCTGGAATACAGGAGAATGAAAGGAATTTAAAAATGTTGCCTTAAGGCCCAAGCAACCAGACTAATAATATGGAAGGTTAGAAAGGGACATTTACAAACAAAGCTTTTGAGAGGCAGTTACCCCAGCGCCTTTCTATGCAGTACTTGTGTTTTTGAAAACATTTTTGCTGTCATCTTTCCTTGGCTATCTGAAAGGCAAAGTTCTCAGCTACTTACCTTTCCAAAGTTTGTTACATAAAGACATTTCGAACACTTTCCACTAAGCTAAGGTCTTAAAATAACCAAACAAATAAGTAAAAACTAGGAAAAAGTAAAAAGGAGGAAATAATTCCATCCTGCATGCTGCATGTCTCCAAGCATTTTTACTGTATGCATTTGACCAGTTAAAAATTTCTTCTTTCCATGGCGGGGAGGTGGCATAAGGAAACTGCTCTGGCACAAGAAAAACTTAGACTGTAACTTTCAAGATGCAGAAGAAAATTTGGTTTTGTACACCCACTGATTGTGAAAAGGAAAGTCAATGCATAGAAGACAATTTCATTCCATTTCAATCCAAGTCTTTAAAAGCCTTCTGATTGCTTACTACAAAATTATTTTGCTTTGAAAAAAATAGATAATTGCAAGAATCTAAATAAAACTTTGAAGTGTGCACTGTGTAGAGCTAAGTTTACATAAAGTAGTTCTTTTCAAGAGTAACCATTTGCTTTAAAGATCTACTCTTAATAAGCTGTTACAACAACCTCACTGGTCTAGTCTGAAAATGCTATTATCCCCTTTGTTTTTATTTTGGTATGTAGCAACTCGCTGACATTTGAAGTCTCCATCAAATTTGATTTTTCTTGTCCCAGTGCCATTGCACAGCAATGTGGATCTCTTAATCTCTTTAAGCATGACAAGCTGCAGTACAATTTCATTCGTTTCAAGTAAACTCTTCTACCACTGCATTCTGTTTTCATGCACTATCACCTACTACTTCTAAGACCAGAATGCTGCATAATCCAAGAGGGAAAACACCTACCCATACAGGCAAGCATACCTCTAGAGGAGCAGTAAAATTTTGAGACTGGGTATAGCACTTGCTAGTCCTACTGCAAACTGTCACTAACCCAGCTGTATATCCCTGAAGAATTCTGGGATCAAGTTGGGTAGGAAAGGAAGAGAACAAGAAAAGTTAATTGCAAAAATATAGTGAGAAAAGAAGTAAAAAACCAAACCAAACCAAACCATAAACCATATAGGTTAAAGTATATGAGGGTCAAGAGCCTGACAAAGACCAGATAAAATACATACATATAATATGTCATAAGGAGTTTTCTAAGATATCTATTTCACTGAAGCTCAGATTAGAATACAGAACTACCTGACTGTTCAAAATACCTACTGGCTAGATAGTACTGCTGTGTTTAGCAAGAAGCCTCCTTTTGCCCAGTCACTCAGTAAGTGCTTTTTGTAACTATTTGCTTCTCATCCAAAATCTGTTACAGGTAGTGTGACAACTTTTTTGTGCCAACACAGAGTCCTAAATATCACTTACTTTTCTTGTCCATTATATGAACATAAAAGTACAAAATAGTAACTACTGAAGAGAAAAAGAAACAATCACCGAAAACTATCAAAACACAAACCACATCTGAGCTAAATTATTTCTCTAAATTCATTCTTACCCAGCTGTTATACAGCCTCCCCTTTTTACTCTTCATTTTACTTTCCACAAAAAGGAAATATACCACTTTCTTGGTACACTTTTGCTGCCTGGAATCATCCTTATCCTCCTAATACAGTTATCTGACATCTACTCTGCCTATCTAAAGCCATATAAGCAATTGCTTAAACATCCAAACAATTAATTCCCAAGCAAGATGTGTGCCATTCTGAGCTCCAAGTCCAGATTAAACAGAAATTTTTATAAATGCAGAATACTCTTCTTTCCTATTAGCTTAATGAAGGCAGCCTGAGATGCCACAGACTTTTTTATATCCTTCTATGACCAAGTAAAACTTCAATAACTGCATCTGTTATCATTCAAAATCTGCCCTACTAAACTGAACCACTGTCTAAACTTATAACAATGCTTATAAGTCATCAGAAAGAGCAGAAAAAAATTTATTAATTCCAGAAAACATTCAGAAAACATCTTGCTGTAATCTTTATAATCACAGTATGGCAGACATACTGCACATGACAGCTGGTGGGGATTTCTGCAGCATGTGTAGTAGCTAACGAAGATACTGGGACACAGCAGCAATCTTGGAGAATGGAACCAAATTGCAATGCTACAAAACACCTTTTGTTTGTTTTTAAATACATTAACACAAAACCTCACTGCATTACAAAGAAATAAAAGGGAATCTACATAACCCCATACAGTACTGCTAACACCTAGAAAAGACTCCATTATTAATGTGGTATTTAGGTTGTGCTGTACTGGAGTAGCAGTAAGAAAGAAGTAAAAATATCTGTTTTCCAAACTTAGCATGGTTAATCAGAATAGATGTATTTTTCTTCCTTTTTGCATTAATCTTAAGCCACCAATATTGGAAAAACAGTTCTATTTTACTGGCCATATTTAAAACTCTCTCACAAAGCTGCCCTTTTTAATGCCACTTTACAAATCAATTCATGAAAGTGTATGCTTGCTTCAAAAACAAAAGTTAATTGACTTAGTGTAGAAGATTAGAGCATTTGGTTTATCAAAGTGCTAAAACACAAGAGGCCTTGTCTTGACTTCAGGGAACTGTATTTGTAATACAAGTATCAAAAGCTCCAGAGGGAAAAATGTTAAAAAAAAAAAAAAAAAATTAAAATTTAAAAAAATTAAGCTCAATGCTTTGTGTTGTTCTAAATGTTTTCACACTTTGAAATGAATGTAAACAAGCTTCCCTGACTGTGTTGTGAAAACGAATATGTTTACTTGTTGCACCAAGAAAAAATGAGGAAATTCCAGGTGAGAAGACAGATTTAAAAAAATTGAAAAGAATAAATGAGAACTGAGATTGCCAAGAGCAAAGTTACCGTGCTTTGAAGGTGAGGAGTTTGAACATGACATAGGAGAAATGCCAGCAAATAACTCTGAACAAGGGAGTGAGTTGGTAAGATTACTCTTTGTGAGATCAGCATGAAAAAAAGGTTCCTTTAATCTCTCAAATACTTTGCTGCCAAAATTTGGGGAAAGGAAAAACACAGAGGTGCAAATGAGGAGGCCTGCTGCATTTTTTGATGAAAACCTATAAAGGTTGACAGGCATGACTTTTTATCCGAGCATGCTTTCCTTTCCATTATGATCAAGTGTTAATGTATTCCCTGCCAAAACAGTGCAAGGTCTAAAATTAAAACAACCCTGTCAATGACATTTGAAAAAGAGAGCAACCACACAGCTCTCCTTCAGAATTGGATTTTAAAAGTCTGAGAGGGCATCGAACATTCCACTACCTGCTGAGAAAGTGGGTTTAGATTTATTTGCCATCACTTCCACTATTTTGTAAATGTTCAGACGCTTATCCAACCTTCTGGATGAACGCAACATCGCTATCACACATTCTTCTCAGGTACTCCCTACAAACTCTTGTCGCCAGGCTCTGAAGGAACTTTTACAAAGCTTGATTCAGAACTAAGTACCATGTCCTCCTTCTCCTGAAACACCCTCACCTGACATTCTTTCAGAATCAACTTAATTCGTTTAATACCCTGATTTCAAATAACCCATTGCCTATCGTGGAAAAGGTGCTAATTTTAGCTCTCACTGTAGCACACACAAATATACGTCTGTTGCATCTGCTGCGTGCACAGAGGATGCCAAGAGGATGGAGTCAGGCTCTTCTCAGCAATGCCCAATGACAAGACAAGGGGCAACAGTGGAAGCTGAGGCATAGGCAGTTCCATGGAAACAGGAGAAAGAATTATTTCACTGTGAGGGTGACAGAACACTGGAACAGGCTGCCCAGGGAGGTTGTGGAGTCTCTCTCTCTGGAGATATTCATGACCCACTTGGATGAGTTCCTGTGTGATCTGGTATAGGTGATCCTGCTCTGGCATGAACTCCACTACTTTTTGATTAAACTAAAATGGAAGACATTCTCCAACAGTGATTTACTGTTCCAACACTCCCTGGAATCAGAGTAGAGTCTCATCGAAGTATTACCTCTGAAAAAATACAGGCTCTGGCCATCACATCCTCCACACCCACTGTTTTACTTTCGTGGATCCATTCCCACTGCAGATTACTTGCTAATACAGATATAATAGTTGAAGTTTTTACAACCCAAAAAGTTTTCAGTCCTCTGGTTGTAAAATGCATTACAAGCCATGATCTCAGTGTTTTCTTTGAAATAATTAAAACAGTCCTCACTCCAGCCATGTTAATCTCACTAGAAGTTTATTCCATGAAAGCTAATTCCATGACATCCTGTCACATTTTTGCCAAAACCTGCCTCCTAAGCACAGTAAAACTGCTAAGATAAAATCACTGACAACAAGAATGGACTACATATCAGAAACTCTTCTACAGGGCTGAAACCATGCACTTCTTGCACAAGCAATTTAACTTCTAAAACTTTAAAGAGGCTGTAAGTTCCTACTGCATAAGGACCTCCTGCCCTTGCGAGTCCACAGTGAATTACTAACCATCTGCTTACATTAACTGGGAATGAACAGAATAATTATGTTTCACAAAGCCTCAAGAACAAGTCACAAAAAGTACAACTTTCTCATTTAGACAAGAAGTATTTTAATTATGTGGTTCAACTGTAATGCATTATTATGGGAAAGCACTACTTTGGAGCCAAGAGTTAAGTGTACGATAGGATAATGAAAGGCTGACGGGTCTTTAATTCTGTCTTAACTATTCATGATACTAAACTGGTTGAGATATATTTGGGAAGCAGACAGAATTCAGTTGTGCTGCTTCAGAGTTCTCTGAGTCACAATCCAGGAAAGTCTGGTGGAAGACAACTCAATTAGGATACTCAATCTGAAACTCCACCACTTTTTGTCACCTTGGTAGAACAGCCTGTGCCTTAGGCCTACTGCTGACAGAACTAGTATTTCTGAGTTCTTGTATGAGATTGTACTTTATATAAAATTAAACTGATCAATTACTCTTACAAGAGAAACAATCACTAACAGTAAACCCTCTGTGGATCACAACTGCATTAACAGGTCTCTCAGCTTTGTAATTGTTCCACTCAGCACACTTGTGTGAATTGGTGCTGACACAGAAATACTGTACTGAATAAAAAGCCCTGAATATATATTCATGTAGGTACAAAACCTGCATGTGGTGTGACAACATTGGTATTATGCCAATATACATGCCATCATCACACACATTCAACTTTCCTGCAAGTTAAACACTCTTCAACCCACTGACTTGACCTCAAAGCTCCAAACTATCTTGTGAGAAACAAAACCACCATGTTTCTCCTAACTGTACTAACTATTAAGTTTTGTAAACATTTCAATTTTTCCTCTTTATTCACTCAACTCTGTTCTGTCTTTGTAGGACAGTTGAGGTTTAGGATTTTATGTGACCCTAAATAACATTTTGGGAAGTATAGCACAGAAATACTGATGTATAACATGACACATTCTGTCCAGAACTGGCTGCCTTCAACAGAGCTGGCTTGTAAAGTCTATCCCTGCACTGCCTAAAAGCCTGCATTTAAGGTTGTTTCTAAAGAGCCCATTAAACCTGTGATGCAGAAAATCACTTTTTCCAGAGAGGCACTAAGTCTTAAACTGAAATCATAGACAAATGAACAATTTATCCCTTCCATTAGGAGATTTCCACTGGCTTACCATGCTTCTTATGTACTTACGTAACTCCCAGTAGCTCTAGCCTATTATTTATCATAACTCTTCTAGTACATGAAGCTGTAATTTGTATTAATTGCGATTCTTTCTTTCTGCTACTTGTTGTATGAAGCTATTTTTGCTGTATTTGGTGGGCTTGGGTTTGCATTTTTCTCAGCTTTGGGAAAGCAGCCCTTTTGTATCACAAAAGATACACAAAGGTTGCTTATACTGAACAATTTAGTAAGCAAATAATAGTTTGCCTTGAACTTCATTATGATAGTCCCAGATTCCTGGACTAAGAAATTACAATTCAATCATACTTTATATGTTTCAATACATTTGGTGAAGTAAAATAATTATCTATATTTTTAGAAACTAACATTATGTTAACTTAAACTGTAAAAGACCTTCAGAATAAGACTACTGTACTGAAAAATCACAGTTTGAGACACTTCTTCCTTTATACTACACTGAGTGCTTAAGCAGTAAGAAAGTTTTGGTTTTTTTTTTATTTGACAGCTAATTAAGCATAATTTCTTTGCTCTTTCCTTCCTTCCTTTATTATTTAAGGTCTTCTCCCATTTCCCAATAGATTAGCATTCCCAAGGAGAAAGCTGATCATCTGTATCAGTTATGAATTCCGGAAGAGACAGAAGCCAGACTGTAAGAATAAATACAGGAAGCCTGCAGGTCTATTCCTAAATGCATTAAAAATCCTTCCAATACAACAAGCTGTTGTTTACAGCTATCTGCAGGGAACCCATTGAAGAAATATACTTCTAGTATTCTCTATATTGGAAGCCAACTGTGAGAAGTTACTTTGAAATCCGTGACTTAGCCATTAGAATGGTTTCATTAATGTTACTGCTAACATCACTGCACAAATCACGTGAGTGCACATTCTGCAGCTCTGCAGTATTTCGACAGAACTGGCATACGAATCATTACACTTGCGCCCATCTTTATGTGCTTCCATAATTCAGTCACACCATTCCAGCGTCTATGACATTCTTCCAATCTTAGTACTTAGGGTACTAGGGTATTAATAAATACTAAATAAATACTAGGGTATTAAAAAAAAAAATAATTTCAACCTCTTCTAGACACAAAACAAATAAATGAACAAACAAAAAGAAACAAAGGCCAAAAAAGGTAATGCTGCAATTTCAAAATCTGAAAGTTAAAGTTACCTCCAAAACTGACTTTTTTCTTTCGATTACATGTGAGTCAGGAAGGCCTCTCCACCATCCTGAACATTTTAAGTTGCTAGTAACAAAACCCAAGTAGTCTGTAACATTTACAAGACCTTGAGTACAAGAAAGTAGTAAGTAAAACACATACTGCCATGTGCCTCTCAAAGTAGGCTTTGTCTGTTCTACAGGCAACTGAAATCATCCCTATTAACAGACTTAACTGAAGTTTTCTCTGGATCCCTTAACAGCCTTCTTGTAATTTAAGAACGGAAGGCCAAAGGAATAACTTGCTGTGATAATGATTGTGACCAAGAATCCTCATTTACTAAAATTTAAGACTTTCCACATGAAGCTACTTTTTTACAGTTCCCTGCAAAAACTTCAACTTGCAGACGCAACCTGCTGACGCTGTGGGCTGAGGAGGAAAAAAAAAGTAAGCACAATTTTCTACTTAAAACATTTAAGATCTGTACAGAAAAAAAAAAAATTCAAAGCATGTGTTCATTTTATGTTTACAGTTTTGGGGGAACCACAAGATAGGGTGCTTGGTGCCATGGTTTAGTTGATTAGGTGTGTTGGATTAGTTGATAGGTTGGACGCGATGATCTCGAAGGTCTCTTCCAACCTATTCTATTCTATTCTATTCTATTCTATTCTATTCTATTCTATTCTATTCTATTCTATTCTAAAAGTATCTCCCGGTACAGATGAGGGCACTTTCCTTGTAACATGTCTCCATTTTGGTTAGGCATTAGGATGATCATCCTTTAGTACAAACAAAATTCTGCTCTTCAGAAAGACACTATGGAGCTTCTACGTGTTCTGCTGTGTTGAGTGCACACATACTTTTGCAGACTTCACTTATCATCCATACATCAGACAAAATGCATTGCAAATTTGTTACATTGCCTAAAGGAAATCAAACCTATTATCTCATTACTCAAGTGCTAAAATTCAATTTCCTTACAGTTTCTAAGTCTACATTAGCAGCCTATATTTAGTTTACACTGTCAGATGAACAGTAAATAATTAGTTTCATACAGAAATGGCCAGTCTTGGCAAGATGATGTCTCCAGCACTCCCTGCATCACATATTTTCGTGCTTCCCAAACTTTCAGGTGGGAGTGCTAAATACATGTTGCTGTTACAGAATCACAGAATCACCAAGGTTGGAAGAGACCTCAAAGATCATCGAGTCAAACCTGTCACGCAAGACCCCATGATTAAACCAAGGCACCAAGTGCCACGTCCAAGCCCCTCTTGAACACCTCCAGGGATGGTGACTCCACCACCTCCCTGGGCAGCACATCCCAATGGCTAACAACTCTCTCAGTGAAGAACTTTCTCCTCACCTCGAGGCTAAACTTCCCCTGGTGCAGCTTGAGACTGTGTTCTCTTGTTCTGGTGCTGGTTGCCTGGGAGAAGAGACCAACCCCCTCGTGGCTACAACCTCCCTTCAGGTAGTTGTAGACAGCAACAGTGTCTCCCCTGAGCCTCCTCTTCTCCAGGCTAAACAATCCCAGCTCCCTCAGCCTCTCCTCGTAGGGCTTGTGCTCAAGGCCTCTCACCAGCCTCGTTGCCTTTCTCTGGACACGTTCAAGTGTCTCAGTGTCCTTCTTAAACTGAGGGGCACAGAACTGGACACAGTACTCAAGGTGTGGCCTAATCGGTGCAGAGTACAGGGGCACAATGACTTCCCTTCTCCTGCTGTTTCCTCTTGCAGTCCTATACTGCTCAATAGTTTAGTACATAAGTTTTGATGGCTGGAATTTCAAGGAAATTAAATTATTTAGACATCATAGCAGGTCAGATATTGCCTCTTCTCTCCCTTGCTAAAAATAAAGCAACAACAAAATAAACAAACAAACAAACAAATCAGCATTTCTAGGAACGTACTTAAATTGTTTTGTGTGGGTAAACACAGTGCTGGTTTACATGACCACTGCAAATACGCCACCAACTAGTTACAAACAAAAGCTTCACAGATACATAAAATATAGTACAGTCTGGTTTCCTAATTACTCTGTGCAGCTGACAAAAGCTTCTATGTGAAATGCAACTGAAATGAAACAAACAATTAAAAATATTCCTTAACAATTCAATTACATCTGTAACATCACCCCTAAAATTAACTATACACGAAACTCTTCTGTTTAAATTCAGTGACTCTTTGAACATTGTGCAGAGGAGCTCAACATAAAAACGTATCAGAAAGAACTGTATTTTACAAATCAACATTGGCATCATTATAAATCAGCGTGTCTTTCAAAGGCACGTCAGTTTTCTTCTACAATATTAAACACAACAATAGTAAAAGCCACACATACTTTGGAAACCTGTTCCAAACAATAGTTGTTATTGGTAACATATGCTCTAAACATGAGCTAGAATATAAACCTCAATAACGTGGATGAAAATACCAAGATTCGATCATGACCTTACAAAAAAAAAATAATAATCCAGTTTGCATGAAACATTCCATGTATGCTATGGAGCCAAAGGCAATTTTTAGCTTGGTTACATTTGAAAAGGGATCCCTGCGGTCTTGGCCAGCTCCATTCCCCTCTCTATCAAGCTGCATTATAACAAGCAGACACACAAAAGGCAGAGTGCCATGTAAGTGCCATCCTCTACTTGGTTGTCCGTGGCTGCTGGCTGCTCACTGAGGGCATGCACAATTTGACATCAGCTACAGACTTCTCTTTTCTTCCTGGCTGGTAGGGGACACAAGAGCAATAAAGGACACCAGGAAACCCCAAATACTATGGGACCAGTTAACACAGGGACATGAAGAGGTATCACAGGTCACTGCAGAACTGCCACAGGCCTAAATCTTAGTTTAATGAAAATAAAGGAACAAAGCCAGTTCTTCCTTTTGCTTGGGTTCAGTAGTTTAAGTTTTGCAGCTTATTATTAGCATTATCATTCAACAAACTGAACAAAGACCATTCAGCCAGTAAAAGAAAAATGGCTAGAAAGCAAACATTCAGGTGGGGTACCAAACTAGTAACTACAGCACAAGTACAGCTTTAGAAAGGCATAAACAGAGGTAATGGGACTCACCTGGTCTCTCTAGGAAAATAAAGGCATGGTTATTTACCTTACAGATTAAGTTAAGAGCTTTTTTACTTCTCCAGTCTTCAGTTTTATCTACTCTCCATAAAATTAATAACTCTTTCCAGTCTTCAAGAATAACTTCTCTTTATACTCCATCCTGATACTTTCAAAAAAATGCAATTTATTAAAAAAAGAAACTATCACATTTTTAAAACTTCATCTTAACCCTCTGTATTTTAAGGATGTGGGTTAACACCTCCAATTTATGTTGTTTTTTTTTTTAGCATTTGCCCAATATATTTGTAAAGTGTTGTTCTGGGGAATCTTTTACTATCTCCAACATTTAGTTCATTCTAGCACAGATGATAATTCCACATCATTAACTCTCCAAACACTAGCTGATCCCTATTTTCTTGCATTTATTATTACCCATTAACTATTATTTACCCTAATCCCTTGAAACCTCATTGGTTTCCATGTACTCAGGTAGATAAAACTAAATGGAGTGAGGAAGGTTTTGAACAATGTCATCTACCTGAAACCAGAAAAAGAGGTCTCTGAAGAGGCTTCCATCACACAAGCACTCCACACCCAGACCTCCGTCTCACATCAACTGTGCAAAAACCCATCTCCTCAGGGAGCTTAACAAATCCTCTGATAAAGTAAGTGACAGGTGTTTGTCTGCTCAACTGGTCCCATCCAGAAGCATCAAAAGCCCAATATTGCTGTTTGTGCACAGCAGTGATGCCACAGAAACCTGCGCTATGAACAATTAAAGTTTTGTGCCAAATAACATTTTCATTTATTTTATTAAAGTATTTATCAAATAAGGAACTTAATCGGTCACTTGAGTAAAGATATGAAGGATGGAAAATGTGAGGGTGAAAACAAGAAAGCCATACTCCGTGCAAATTAGGAGATCCCTTCCCAAATTAATACACTGCTATTGTATTTGAGAGGAAGGGTATTAGTAAAAGACTGCCACACAAATTAGGATTAGACAACCTGTCTCATGAACTTCAGAAAGTGTTAGTTGTTTGCCCAAGTTACAAACTGAAATACAAATCATGCAAAAATGTAGTAATTTTCATAAAGTGAATGGATAGTATCTCAGACTTCTCACAGCCCACTGATTCAACACATGCCGTCTTATGGAAGATCTCAGTAGCTCTCCTCCTCTATCTGCTTTATACCAAAGTGACAAAAAAAACCCCAAGAGAAATCTGTAGAATACCATGCTTAACTTTGCCCATCTAGGCAACCGTGTGAAACTACTACTACACCACAAAAAAAACGCCCTCTCTGGAGGCAGAGAAAAATCAGATAGTACAGAGGTTGTGCTTTACCTACTGGTATCATACTTGGATCTGAAGATGAAATACATTTTAGATAAAACAACAAAGTAACCCCTCCAACAATACAGAAAAGCTAATCTCATTAGTTCATTACTCAAACCAACTTACGCTCAGACACAACACAGGTCTTCCCCCATCACCCTTTCGAATACAACTTACGTTAAAAGTCAGTAACATTAGAATCTCAAGTCTTTCAAGTGGGTAAATGCTGAGACAAAACTTCCTTCAGAACTTTATATTATTTCCCTATATATGCACTAAAATGCAGTCTCTGATGGCATGATCATGTTCTAACTTTCTAGGGATTAGATTATGTTAAGTAATTTTCTTATCAGTAATCACTCTCCATGTCCTATTCATTTGACCAACTTGGAATACTAATTTTTCAGTTTCCTTCACTAAGACTTCAATTATGTTAAGCACAATAAAGTTATTCATAAATATTCACAATTACTTCAGTGTGATGAGGAAGTGCTGTAACTTCACTTTACAGATAGAGACAAAAAGTTAACCCAACATGCTCTATCCCTTCAGATTATTTATTTTGTTCCCTTTTCTCTAGCTCTTTTCAGAATATAGGACTATATACTTCAGGGATTCATAAAATAGTTGCCAGCCATGGCAGCTCAATTATCAATGTGTAAAAGATACACATATTTTTCCTCCTGCATACTCGTGAATGGGTACCATGCTGTGTTAACATTGAAATTTGTTTCATTACAAAGTCTTGGGGAAAGACAGACATCAGGCAACCACTATTTTAGATCAAATACTCTTAAGTTCTCAGCTGGCCACCAAAGGACCAAATGATGCTATATCCAGAGGTGGACAAAACGAACACTTTGCCTTCACAAATATTCAACAGTAAAAAAAAAAAAAAAGGTGAGGACAACATTTTTTATTTAGAACGCTTGAGACAGTATTTTGGTGGGGCCTACACTATGTCGCATTGGCACATCAATCTTTGTGCTGTGGATGTCCAAGGTGAGTTAGCTATTAGACTCAATCTACGTTGAAAATGAAGATGCTAAAGTGTTGGGGTTTGCAGGAAAACATCATGGTCCTAGTCTGGCATTTCTGGTTTTCAGCATTTTCCTGGCCCTGCTGGACTGAGTGGACCAGCTAAATTACCACTCAACTACTTTGGAGAAGAAGGGAAGAAGGCTTAAAAGCAACTGCATAATTGAAGTAACTCAAACCAAGTTTTTAGAACAAAGTAACATTTATATCCCATAGGCACACATCAGATTATGGAATCTGTCCCCTGCTTCAATACCTGTAACATTTATTCTCTCATGACCCTAGACTTTAGTTAATTATAGATAACCTCATATGAATACATCTGGCCAGGAGAAACCAGCTGCAATACGCAGCTTTTACCAGCTTCGTTTTTGGTCTTATTCTCCACTCTCCTTCTCCCTGGCCAAGTTTCTTCATAAACTCCCATGGCCAATCTCACTTTTTCTTTCCTCAAAATGGACTGAGCTCTACTCTCACGTAAGCCAACTTGATTCAAGTACCATGACTGTGCTTACCAAAACTTTAAAGCCTATGTACAAAGTTAAGAACTTCGTAATTGGTACACTTCCCAGTTTTAAAAACAGTAACAGTTTAAAGAAGTAAATGTACATATTTCTCTTCTCATTCTCTACATCCTACTTGAAAACAAGTATCATTGAAAAAAAACTATGCTCTCCAAATGTATTTTCCAGTGTTGAATACTGAAGAAAATCTGTAAAACTACTACAGTTAACACTATATATTTAAAGACCTATTAAATGGACCATCAAAATTCATTATGTTAAATACCTTCCCATTCTGACAGTATTTTGAAGTCTTCAGGATTACAGTATTTGAGACAGACAACCGAAAATGGAAAAGCTAATGCCTATCACCTAATGCCTATCTTATTTTCTATATGCTGTTAGCGATTTAGCATTTCAAAGGATCTATGAATTAGAAATCAGCCACCTCCAGACGTACAGAGGAAGTCTGGTTACCCCCAAAAGAATGATAAATTGGAAATCCAGGAAAAACTAATCACTATTTGGAAAAAAAAAATCTTTAATGCAATAGGTTATGACTACTGCAGCTTGCAAAACACTTTTTAAAGTGACACATGATGATTTACAAATGCTCATGCACGCATTTGCACTTACAGCAATGGACACAGACTCATCTTAGGAACTGCTTGTGTTACTTGGGTAGTCATCACTCCTACTACAGCAGATTTTGTACATTTTATTATACTTACATATTTTTAAAAATGTAACTTATTCTTCTGTTTATGAAAACAAATAAGGAATGTAAGGTTGCAGTCTAGAAGTTAGCCAATGTCACCAGAAGGCAGACAGAACATTTGTTTCTAGGTGAACAAGCATTAGTACTCATTTGTATTTTGGCACAAGCTAGTTCATTAGCAGCTTGTAGTAAAAGCAGAATGGCAGCTTTCTGCAATAAAGACCCACTATGCTATTTGTATAGGAAACATGTTTTGGACACAGCAGAAAGAGGGAGTATTTTAACATATGAGTTAGAAAATGCACTATTTTCCATTCTGATCCCTCAAAACATGTAGACAAATAAGGAAGCTAAACAAATCTACACAGTTAAAAATGTAACTAACTTCCTTGGGAATAGGTTTCCATTTTGTAGAAGCATTAAGAGCTTTGAGTTCTGGAAGGAAGCAGTTGGAGAATGCTGAAGGTTAGAGTCTGTTCTGTTTTGTCTTAATATATGTTGCAGGGAATACAGGTTCTTTAAAAGGAATATGCTTTTTTTATTGGCCCTCATTTTTCCCAGCACACAATAGCTGCTACAGTCCGGTGTTTAAATGACCTTTGCCATGCTCTCCTACTATGTTTTCCCTTGGGAATGTCATTCATCCTTTTGTAACACATTCCAACTCATTATTGCCTTATTTTTTTCCTGTGACTTTTGTTCTAGTCTTTAAAGGGGAGCATATAGACTCTTTCAGTCTAAGGGGAGGGGGAGGAAGTGAACTGGGAAAATGCTCCGGGACAAATACTCACGCTGTACTATAATGTAATCTGAAAGTTTTCACCCATAAACTAATTAGAAGTAGTTAGTGACTTCAGTGACCTAAGTATGAACACAATGAAAAGCCAATTTAAAGATATTTCTATCTTTTCTCATTATTTCTTCTCATTGCTCCCATATTTTCACCAACATTTCAACATGCATTCGTAAGGGAAAAGGGGTTGCTCCCTCACTTATCACAGACCAATCTATGTGTTCTTCATATATTCACACCTTCCCTTGTGAACTCTAAATTTGTTTAGTACAGCCATAACCCTTATGCACACTAACAGAACATTGATAACATGTGACTGCTCTTTTCAAGAGCAGTCCTGACAAGAAGGACTTGAGAGTGTCAGCTGACAAACTCAACATGATATGGCAACATGCACTTGCAGCCCAGATGGGCCAACTGTAAGCATGGCTACATCAGAAGTGTGACCAGCAGGACCAGGGAGGTGATTCTCCCCCTCTATTCTGCTCTCTTGAGACCCCTTCCTGGGGTACTGCATCCACTTCTGGTGATCCCAACATAGGAAAGAGATTGAACTGCTGTAGTGGATCCAGAGAAGGGCCACGAAGATGACCACTGGGATGGAGCACCTCCCCTGTGGGGACAGGCTACAAGAGTTGCAGCTGTTCAGCCTTGAGAAAAGGCGGCTCTGGGGAGACCTTACAGCAGCCTTCTTGTACCTGAAAGGGGCCTACGAGAAAGCCAGGAAGGGATACTTTTACCAGGGCTTGTAGTGATAGGGTAGGAGGGACTGGGATTAAGCTTGAGGAAGGCAGATTTAGGCTGGATATTAGGAATTTTTTAACAGTAAGGGTGGTGAGACACTGGAACAAATTACTCAGGGAGATCATGAATGCCCTCTTCATGGAGGTGTTTAAGGCCAGGTTGGATGAGACCTTGAGGAGACTGGTCTAGTGGAAGGTGTCCCCGATCCTGTAAGAGGGGTTAGAACTAGATGACATTTAAGGTCCCTTCCAATTCAAATCACTGTGTGATTCTATGATATCCACACTTGCTGACTCTGATACACTGGCAGTGAAAAACAAAGGCAAACCTCCTGCTTCAGTAACACACTGATGCAGATGAGGCCCTATGAGCAGAGACTGAATTTTTTGGAAAATCCACTCTTGTATGGAAGTCCAGTGTGTTTCTTTGAGAAAGTACCTGAAAAGTGCAATTTTATGTTAAGAGTCTATAACACAAATGATCTTAAATTTCCTCAAGCACTGTACAATCAGGGAATTTTCGCAGCCATTAATACAAACTAATAAAATCTTCCTTGACCACAGTTCTTTGCTTAAGAGTAGCAAAAGTATTAATAGTAAAATAGGTTATATAATATAATAGGTTGGACACGATGATCTTGAAGGTCTCTTCCAACCTGGTTTATTCTATTCTAAAATACGGAAACATCCAAAGACTACAGACAGCTGCAACAGGTCAAAATTTTAAAGTATGCTAGAACTACTACATATAAAAATATACCCTTGTAAGCAAATCTAACTCTCAGAAATACATGGAGTGGGGAGACAAAATTCAAATAAGTGTTTTGAATTATCCTTTAAAAAATAAAACAAAACAAAGCAAACAAAATCAAACCACCAAAAAAACCCAACCCAACCAACAAACATTACATGCAAGATGTAAAAAAACCCTTATTTTTACAGAAATGGTACCAAATGTTATTAACAGCACTGTTCACATTAACAGCTTAGGCAACCCAGTGAGAAAGGCAAATTTAAATCACTGCCAAAAGAAATAAAATAAAAAGCAGTTTCTAGAGGATGCAGATGAGGAGACACTAAAAACACTCAAGATTACAACCATCTACTGTGAACCAGCAACCCTGGGAGGGAAAAATGTTTCTTGTCCTTTTCTTTCAGTTCACCAGATATTTCTCACTGTGCCTGTGCTACACACTCGCAAGAAAAATGAAGCCTTTGTTTCCTCTTTTCCTTTTATTTATAGCTCTGTGGCTTCAAAAGCTCAGAGTCTCACGTAATGAAAACTGCCACTGGAAACATTACAACATCATGTCAAATCACACAACGAGCTACTTCCATATCACGTCAAACTGCTTGCTGTGGAAAACCAGAGGCCTCTCAGCCAGCTGATATGTTGAACATAGTATTTCATTGTTTGTCGTTTTCTGCTTTGTTCAATCCCACTTAATAACCAAACTGCCAGGCACTGTACCAGTCACCAGCATTAGCTGGTTGCTGCTGAAGCACTATCACTGAGATTTAAAAATGGGGCCTCCTGCAATCCATTTCTCTATTCAGAACACCTCAACTTCTGCAAACCTAATAGGTGCAAAGATCGGTCCAGATAATTTACAGCTTTGCCAAATGGCTTCTTATTCCTCAGGCTGAAATCCCTGGCAGTTTAGCAGAGCTGCTCCTCTTGACTGCCTTCCAGCTGCCTGCTAGGATGAGAAGTATTTACCATTTTACTCTTCAATCAGTGGGCAACAAATAACGGTGCAAGTTGAAAAGAGACCGATTCCCATTTCAACAGGAGTATTTGAACTACTGTCTTCAGGGAAAAAATTCAAATAGCCTCCTACATACTCATCAAAACTCGACCTAATAGTAACTTTAATCTTTCAGATGCAACAGTGATGATATCCAGACACTTCAGAAGAGGATCAGTTAACAACCTAAGTGCCTGCATCTTCTCTACAGCCCAGCTACCAGCAGCACAGAAACCTGCCCTACTTCAAGTTTTCTTGCTGGAAAACTGTTCCACATTTCAATGCAGGAACTCAAGAAGGCACAGGAACAGGCTGTGCCCATGTGCTGAAAGATGAGCAGGTGGGGAAGGTGACTGGCCTGGATGGGCAAGCAGCTCTTGAAGGAATTAAGGGACAAAAGAAGAGGGTGTATTGCCTTTGGAAAGGAGGGGAGGCAACTCGGATACATTTAAGGATGTTGTTAGATCACGTAGGAGAAAAATTTGAGAGGCAAAAGCTGAGTTAGAACTTAAGGTGGCCACTTCTGTGAAAGACAATAAAAAGCATTTTAATAAATATATTAATGGCAGGAAAAAAAGAGGGGCAAGAAGAACCTTCACTCTTTATTCGTCCTGGAGGGGAGCATTGCAACTAAGGATGAGGAAAAGGCTGAGGTACTAAATAGCTTCTTTGCCTCCATTTTCAACAGTAAAGCAGGAGGACTTCAAGATAACTGGCCTCCTGAACTGGTAGATGGGGTGAGGGAGCAGTATAATCCCCCTGAAATCCATGAGGAAGTAATTAGGGACTTGCTGAGCCACTTGCATATTCAGAAGTCCATGGGACCAGATGGGATCCATCCTAGAGTACTGAGAGAGCTGGCAGATGAACTTGCCAAGCCGCACTCCATCATTTACTACCAGTCCTGGCTCACTGGAGAGGTCCCAGATGACTGGAAACTGGCCAATGTGATGTCCATCCACAAGAAGGGCCAGAAGGAGGAACCTGGAAACTACAGGCCTGTCAGCCTGATCTCAGTGCCAGGCAAGATTATGGAGCAGATCATCTTGGGGGCAATCACAGCACACCTGCAGGATGGCCAAGGGATCAGGCCTAGCCATCATGGAATTAGGAAGGGCATATCCTGCCTCACCAACCTGATCTCCTTCTATGATCAGGTGACCCACCTGGTGGATGTGGGGAAGGCTGTGGATGTAGCATACCCGGACTTCAGCAAGGCCTTTAACACCATCTCCTACAGCAAATTCCTGACCAAGCTGTCACCCTGTGGCTTAGACAGCAGCACTCTGCATTGGGTTAGGAACTGGCTGGAGGGCCAAGCCCAGAGTGTAGTGGCGAATGGTGCCACATCCAGCTGGCAGCCAGGCACTAAGTAGTGTCCCCCAGGGATCAGTGCTGGGCCCCATCCTGTTAAATATCTTTATTCATGATCTGGATGAGGGGATTGAGTCCATCATCAGTAAATTTGCAGATGACACCAAGTTGGGGGCAGGTGTTGATCTGTTAGAGGGTAGAAGGGCTCTGCAGAGGGTCCTTGACAGGCTGGACAGATGGGCAGAGTCCATCAAGTCCAAGTGCTGGGTGCTGCACTTCAGTCACAACAACCCCATGCAGTGCTACAGGCTGGGGACAGAGCAGTTGGAGAACAGCCAGACAGAAAGGGACCTGGGGGTACTGGTTAACAGCCAGCTGGACATGAGCCAGCAGTGTGCCCAGGTGGCCAAGAAGGCAAATGGCATCCTGGCCTGCATCAGAAACAGTGTGGCCAGCAAGAGCAGGGAAGTCATTCTGCCCCTGTACTCAGCACTGGTCGGGCCACATCTTGAGTACTGTGTCCAGTTCTGGGCCACTCAATTTAAGAAGGACATTGAGACTCTTGAATGTGTCCAGAGAAGGGCAACAAGGCTGGTGAGAAGTCTCGAGCACAAGCTCTACGAGGGGAGGCTAAGGAAGCTGGGGTTGTTTAGCCTGGAGAAGAGGAGGCTCAGGGGAGACCTTATTGCTGTCTACAACTACGTGAAGGGAGGTTGTGGACAGGCAGGGGTTGGTCTCTTTTGCCAGGCAACCAGCACCAGAACAAGAAAACACAGTCTCAAGCTGCATCAGGGGAAGTTTAGGTTTGAGGTGAGGATGAAGTTCTTCCCAGAAAGAGCTACTGGCCACTGGAACGGGCTGCCCAGGGAGGTGGTTGAGTCACTGTCCCTGAAGGTGTTCAAGAGGGGATTGGACGTAGCACTTGAAGTCATGGTTTGGTTAGTCATGAGATGTTGGGTGATAGGTTGGACTTTATGATCTCTGAGGTCTTTTCCAACTTTACTGATTCTATGATACAGCAGTGTGAGTCACTCTTAGGGGGCAATTTTTCTTTTCAGATTAATAGGACTCAAAAAATAATTACATTTTACAATTAAAGTCTTAAATTTTATGTTCATGTGTGAACATTTGGTATTAGATGCATGCAGGCCTAAATGGTTGCAAAACAGTGCAAAGGATGTGTAGGAGGAAGGTTCAGGGGGTACTTATACTCAACTCCTACAACTAAAGACAATTCTGTTTAGCTAATAAAATTAAAACTTTAGTTCTGTTTCCAGCATAGAGGAGGGAGGATAAATTCCTGCTTTTACAAACTGATAAGGCTTACACATTCTGACCACTATCAACTGAAAAAAAAAAAGATTTAATAAATATATTCTGAGCTATTTTCTGCACAACCCCACATGCAAGGTAACATATACACAGCCCATCAGATAACCAGTAATTCTAATCATATTGGATGTGATTTGAAATGCACACAATTTTTAGATTAAAAGAACTATAGACAATAAATGCTATAGACAATTTTTTTTCCTTGAAGTACCATACCTATTCTAATTACCTCTAACAAAAGGCTTTTGGCTAACATCAGATGAAAAACAATGTAAACTAAAACCACAAGAATGTCTAATTAAGAAGAACTGGAAAATGATGGAACTCATTTTGGTTTGCTTCACTCCTTTACTAAATCAGGTACTTCTTGAAGCGAATCACTAGGCAGAATTAAAAATAAATGTACTGTTAGGGCATTTTACAATAGTACTGAAGCTTAAAAAAACCAAACAAACAAAAAACCAGAAACAGTCAATCTGCTTTAGACTTGCCTGGTGGCAGTACACAGTACTTAAGAAACAAGTCTGCTTTCAAAGGACATGATTAGCAAAGCATGAAGACAGACTGCAGTTTTCCCAGGTTTCTATGAAGAGAATGAAGAATACAACTGAAGAAAAAAGCCCTTCTTAATTAAAAAGTTAAATTCACCTAAGGGAAAAAAAATAATTAGTTGGGGTCATTGGACAGGTTTAAATGGAATACAGACATTTCTGGTTTTGGTGACTTAGGGGATTTACTTCAAGTAGAAAATGAGTTTTGAAAACCCCACCCTCATTTTAAACAAAAATACTGGATGCTACAGCTTATGGTTTAAGTTTTCTGTATCAAAATCTGCCTAGAGCTGCTCTAAGTATTTGCTCCTATTCTTATTTTGGACATTTATAGTTATTCATAATTCCATGAGATGCTAATGGACTTCAGATAAGGACAGGAAAACTTCTGAACTTGTGACTGTTAGTAGTGACAGGGAATAATGCTCCTTGTGCTTTCTCTGATTGCTTAAACAAAATTTTATAGCATCTTTTAACACCCCAGTGAAATGATGCATGCAGGCTGACTTTTAGGAAAGATTATAATACAGAATTTTTACAACTAGTGTAGTAATGTACATTATTGGCTATTTCAAATCTGTCTGTGTCATAGGACAAAAATTCCTGTATTTAACCTCCTGGTTATATTAACTAGCCCAAGATAAAGCATAAAGCTTGCTGGGTAAATCATGATTATTACAATTAAATAGGCAGAGAAGCTTGATTCTCTTCTAGTATGTATTATAACATATAGAAAACTTGATGTTGAAACTTGTGTCATCTCTGTTTTCAAATGCTTGCTATTACTGGAAGATACTACACTTAACCCACGGAATGCTCTGCAGTGATTTACTATGTATTTCTCATGTGCCAAATTTTATCAGTCTAAGCAGAGTAAATCAAATCACATGTGCATTCACGTTTTTAAAAACTGTAAGATGGCATAATGAAAATAATTCAGGACTGTACAGGAAAAAGACTAGACTTTATGCTAGTTTGATTAGAACTTTGAGATGAATACTCAACTGTATGTTAGTAAAGCTGTACAATGTACAATAATTAAACACTAGTAAATAAATCAATCATAACCACAGCACTCTATAATCTAATTTATTATTTTAAAAATCTTATTTATATTGCTGTAAACTACAGAGGTTTTGTAACTAATTTTTGTCAAGACTTGCCTATGTTCTTTTAATACTCTGATTGCCATTGGAAAACTATTCATTGCATTTCATCAGTACAATGATTTTCATTTTAACAAGAGTGCAGATACCAATCTTTAAAAAAATCAATTATGTGTAAGCAACCTTAATGTGTTAAGAGTTCAAAAGCAACATGTATCATCTGAAAAACACCACACAATATTCTATCATAAACATCATCAATATGCAGTACTTCCATGTTTGAGATTTCTTACCTATTACACTCACAAAGGAGACCCAAACATGTTAGAAACTAAATGTCTTTAAAAGTATGCAAATCACATGTACACATTTCATTACAACCCCAAAAACTAGTTAAGGAGGGCTTTTTTTGAATTACAAATATTCAATAGAAAATAGATGTATTCCACTTACTACTCAGTTTCAGTTGGGTTTAGCCATTAAAGCAAAAAAAAAAAAATCCAACAAGGCCTCAAAATACAATTAGAAAATTTGTCCAAAAAACCCCAGCACTATTTGTTTGCTACAACTAGTTTTCTCATTCACTGCTTTAGCAATGCAAGCCCACTACCACATTCAGTCGATTTCAGTACAAAATACTGGTTTATGTAAAACTCTACTACTTTTATGACTTCTTTTGGGTCTAATAATTTTTTTATTAAAAGCTCAGTATAAAAGAAAGCACATTTCATGTATCTAATGAATAAAAAATAATTGACTTAAGCAAGCTAAACAGAACAATTGAGAGATTTAATCGCATAAGCTAAAGAAATGCAGTATGCTTCTTTTAGTAGAACCTGGATTTTCACTCATTGCAACATCCAAATCAAGCACAAGATTTCTATCCCCCCTCAGTCTTAGGTCCAAAGTAAATAAGTAGTAGACAAAGTCTTGATAAAAGGAGGAGGGGGCAAGTATTTTATTCATTTAATAGCTCAAGAGTAATTAGTCCTCTCTGGAAGACATCACTGCAGTATCTAAAATGTTATTGCCTCTATTTTCTATTTCACTTTCTTAATGAAGACTATCGTCTGTGTGTCAAGGACAACAGCAGCTAATTCATCAGCAGGCATATTTCATAACTTGCTGATTCGCCTAAACTGACTTTGTCAGTAACCTTCAGCAGAAGGCAGGAGTGATAACAGTTTAAATTGCCACAGATAAACCTGTCAAAGATCATGATTCAGCTCAAAGAGAGACTAAGTGATCTGTTCTACGTCACATATTCAGCTTAAGAGCTGGAACGTGATAATAACTTACAGTCTTAACCACAAGACAGTATTCATTAATGCATTTCATTACTGAGGACAAAAGTAGAGTTTCTGAATTCATTCTGACATTTCCAGATTTTCAAGTGCTTTTGGTCTTCCATTATTTTCCATAATGTAAATCCTGTCTAAGCCTATAAAAAGTTATGAAACCAAAGATATTCTCTTCCAAAATGCAAATTTTATCAAATTAATGCACTGCCAGATTTTGGTATGACTGAGCTAGATAACAACCGTGACCACATAAACCTGACCTGAGTGAATGCTGCTAGATTAATTCTGGCGCTGTGAAACAAGGTCATCTGTACAGGCTCCTCAAACAGTGAAAGAAAACAAAAAAAGAGCACCATATAAAGATCCTGTACACAATATGTAGTACTAGAAAGGTCCCTACACAAAATGTAAAAACCAAAGCATGGGTGAAAACTGCCAGTATGGCAGGAAATAGAAGAGCATAAGACAGAGTTACCTTGTATATGTAACATCAGCCGAACACAGATTTACCAGTATGTATGAATATATGAATGCACCAACTACTAAATAATGTATACTGACAGTGGTGTTGTGCCTCCACCTTCATACACACACACTGAAGTGAAAACTTTCTAGTACAACCTATTACTTGTTTGAGAGGAAATAATGGGCTTCAATCCTACCTCTGAGTAACATGCTATTTTCACAACTTGAAATATTTACTACAGTGGACAGTAAGTTAAACTACTCTGGTAAGAAAGTTTAGCAGAGAAGTTAAAATCAAACAAGTGGCACGTAAAAAGCATCCTGACAACACAAGACAGTCTTCTGAAACAAATGCAATCTAACTCTTTGTTCCATTCAAATGCATTTGCTGAGAACTATCTTTCCTATCTGCTGGAAACACAATCAAAATGCAATTCAGTTCATTAAATATACTTTATGAAGTATTTGGATAGCATATTTTTACCTTTCTACTAAGGGCTCAGACTCAAAGGGAGAATGCAACAGCAAAACCGCTCCAAATCAAAAGGAAATGTAGAGGTAGTCTTAGGTGAAAGAAATTTCTAATTCTTTGTCTCTCTTCCCCACAGAAACTTAACAATACTCACATCACCTCTCTCAGAAGGTAATATAGCTTGCCATAAGTCTATCCATCAAGTGAATTGCTAATGATGAAGTTCTTATTTGATAATCCCTTATTGCATCAATAGTTGTGTACTGAAACCAATTTTTACTGTCTTCACTTCACTTACACCCTTATAGAAAACAATAAATATTTATTTAGCCATTGTAGAAATTAACACTTTCCTACTACTGCTCAAGTCATAGTTGTTTTGAAGCCATGTTTAGGTTATATATTAAGATGTAACACACACTGTAAATCTTGGCTCTTTCCTTATTTACACTACTTAACATTACAATTTAACTTCCTGTTCCAGGTTCTTTCATGTGTATATTAATTTATAAATGAGACTATTTCATTCAAGATGAAGGCAGCAATATGCATCATCACTTAGCGTCACACCCCAGAATAATTTAGGGGCAGGAACTGAAAGATACCTCACAGCTCATGTCCCAGTTACTTCCCAAATAATTTCTGAGTCAGGACTATTACTAACAGAAGCAATTTCTACAGTAGCTTGGAATCCTAATCTCTTCAAGCATCCAACACACCAGGTTTTATTTTACAAAGGATTTCTCCCCATCAAAATTCGTGAGAAAGCTGAATATCATCTTAGAATATCTTCTCTGCCAATTAATATTTAATCATGTGTTATTTCATATTATCTAGTATTAATTTTTAAAAAGGTTTATAGTAAACCAGACTTTAAGCCAATTTTTAATAATGAAACTAACAATTCCTGTTGAATACACAGTGTCTGAAAGCAAATACAACATAAGCGAGTGTGGGGCAAGACATCCATTAATAAACTTGATCATTAAATCTACTACTATTAAGTCTACACTCATAAAGGCTCAACTGCTTATTAACAGTTCTTTCGCATCTCAGCGACATAGTAGATAAAACAGATGAACACCTTACCTTTACTGTTAAAGTGCTAGAGGCTATATTTGGGTTTTTGACAGCCACAGCAGTTTTGATATGCCTTGATGGCACATTTCATGGCAGTGTTATCCTTACAAACTGACAAAATCCAAACTCTAAAACCACACAGAGGAAAATGCGAGTGGACAGGGTTAGCATTTAGTGGTCTTGTCCATTTGAGGATGATTCAATTGAGAAAAGCTTCCAGCACAACTTACAGTAAGAATTTCTCCTACTTTTGCCACCCACAGTCTAAGCAGTATCTTAAGCAGAGTATTGATGTAAACTGGACTCCAGCGTTTTGAATCCCACTTCCAGCCAAGAACAGCCTGGGTCACAAATGGGTAATAACTTTGGCAGCACACCCCTCTACTTCTAACGCTGCCAATACTAATGAAACAAAACTGGATGCAAGAGGTTTCTTAGAAACTTGGTGTTAATGCTGGCTGGCGCTATCGGTAATGCTTGTACCAATTATCCCCGAGTAGATTAGACCAGAGAGTGCCAAGCTGGCCCATCAGCCCTTTTTGTGTACTCTCTGCTGGGTGAAACCACACTTATAAATTCAAAATCACATTAATTGGTTGATGCCAACATAAATTGCCACAAAGCTGAGTTTAAGAATTGCTATAGCTGTAAGACAATCATCACTGAAGCACCCCAAAAATGAGAGAAAAAGGAATAATAAAATCAAGCAATAAAGTAATTTTAAAAAATAAATAAACCAATACATGAAAAAGTAATTTTCTTTTTTAAAAGCACACAGTAAAATACATTTGTAAAAATCCCAGGTTTGCTTATATTGCACAGACTAAATGATGAACGTGGAAGGAGAACAAAGGGATGGTATCTACACATCAGCAATTCAGCTTTCTAGCGCCAACAGTTTTATGTAGCACACTACATTCACTTTTATGTCCTCATCTGTATGCATCAAGTTGAACAGTTAGTCTTCATCTAGAGCCATGACACCCGTATGTACTCGTCCTTCTCAATAACATTGTATTTGTACAGCCTGAGTTGTTTTCTCTCCTTGAAGGCAGAAGACTGTAGTACTACTTTGTGGTGTGGTGTGTTTGGTGTTTTGGTTTTTTTTAAGGAAATAAAAGAATATTACATGGCTCAGTGGTTCTTATAAAATAGAGATTCACTACCTAGGCTTCCAAACACTTGTTCTGTAACACTTTGTGATTTAAGCCCAGCCGGCAACTAATCCCCACCCAGCCACTTACCCACTCTCCCCCGTCGGATGGGGGAGATAATCAGAAGGGTAAAGTCAGAAAACTCAGGGGTAGTAAGTAAAGCAAAAGCCATGCAGACAAGCAAAGCAGAACAAGCAATTCAATCACCACTTCCCATTGGCAGGCAGGTGGTTCAGCCATCTCTAGCTAAACAGGGCTCCACCACATGTAATGGGTACTTGGGAAGACAAAAGCCATCATCCATAACATGTTCTCCACACTTCTTCCCCTAAATTTATATACTGAGCATAATGTCAAATGATAACGGATATCCCTTTGGTCAGCTGTCCTGTCTGTGTCCCCTCCTAGTTTCCTGTGCACCCTCAGCCTCTTCACTGGTGAGACGGCACAAGAAGCAGATAAGGCTTTGGCTCTGTGTAGGCACTGCACTGCAGTAACTAAAACATCCCTGAATTATCAGTGTCGTTTCTTCTGCAAATTCACAACACAGCCCCATACTAGTTACTAAGAAGAAACTTAACTCTATCCCAGCCAAAATCAGAACAAGCATAAAGCATACAAAATTTAACCTTTTTTTCTACTACCTAGAAGGAACAGACCTGACACTCATTGCTTTTTAAGTGAAGAACATTGAAAGGCTGGATACAATGTCCAGTGTCATATGAAAAACTGAAGTCCACACACATCTTGATGCAATTTGCTACTTACTACTATTCTAAAGGGAGTAACGTCACAGTGAAATTACTATTTCTGTTATTTTTGCTCCAAATTCAATAGCATACAATCCCCTCAAGATCATAGAGATACAACTAATTTGAAATGTAACATTCAAAGTTACATATGCTTTTAAAGCTGCCTTTTAAAAAGTTACTTAACTTGTGGAAAAAAACCTTAATTTATGCTTTGATAGTTTCTTTCAAAACAATAATGCTTCAACATCTGAAAATTCATCCCAAGAGATGCTATTTTCTCATTAAAAACAGAAGCCAGAATGAACTATTTTCTCCTAAATTAATCTCATCTTTACATTACAGAGGAAAATTAGAAGAGAAATATCACAGCTAAGCCAACATAAACACCAAATGCTATGTTCCCCATCTGACAGTGAAAAAACAGGAATGCAATTATATAGGATTATTTTATCTCATTAAGTAATTCACTGGGGACACAAACAAGAAGATTGAAGAAAAAATAAAATAAAAGGTGCTAATTCCATAAAAACTGTCATTAGTACCTGCAATACATGATCCAACATGATGCAAGATCCAACCACCAACCCAGAAATGTCTTGGCATGGATTCCCCTTATCCTCTATTACAGCACTAAACACGACAACAAAGCAATTCTCTGGCCCAATGACCCAAGCACTCACCTGTGATGAGGGCAGTTGGGTTTTAACCCTTTTTCTAGCAGGTATTCCTACAATCACCAAAGCTATCTTCACAGTCCGTTAAATAATGAGTCAAAGGCTGAATCGCTTTAGTTAAGCAGAGTCACCTAAGGCACATTTACTGCATACCGACAAAATGACAAAACAGATAAAACACAGGACTTCTATATCCAATCCTAGTTTTTCCATTGCCTCTTGAAAATACATGCAAACAAAAAGCACAGAGATAAAACGCAAAGTATTTACTAGCCCTTCATCTGATCAGTTACCCAGCTTTCACAGGTCCTTGCTGGCTTAGAAAGACAAAATGATGATTCAAAATAATGTTTACCAAAACCACTCACAAAATCTTGAGTCCCCGAAAAGAACATGACCTGACTGAAACACCATTCATATGCTTCGTAACAGACAGTGCTGCCAGCAAGTCCTGTGCTCTAGAGGGTGTTGTCTGTTCGTCTTGGATGATTCATGCAGAACCCTGCTTCTTTTTTTTCTTCCTTTTAACCCTCTCTCAGAAAATCCATTTCCCTCCACAATCTTACCTATGACACAGCCCTGATATTTATGGTCAATTTTATCCATCCTCATAGGGCAGTCTCTCTTGTTCCAGATCTATTATGCCAATCAGCACCACCAGCAGCAGTTTCTGTTGCTTCAGCTGCCACAAGAACACTAAGACCAGTGTACCTCTAATGAAGGATATCTACTGTACTTGTTGATTTTCACCAGATCTGCTTCTGTGGAAGCCATTAACTCTCTTCCGTATGCCAAAAGAATATTTTCCAATGTATATTTTAATAGCAAGATTCAAAACTGCAATTTTATTTCTATAGCTACAAGACCTCGAAAAATATAAACATGGTGAGTGTTTACATAAGACTGCTTTGGGCAGATTTCTTCAATTAAACTTAATATGCTGAGTAGAAGAAAGAAATATGCAAAAAATATGCCTTATTTCAAAACACAGCACAAATTCAAATGCTATTTCATCCACTGGGTACTTTTACTAAGACATTCAGATGCCTTTATCCTAAGAAAAATCAACCACCTTCTTTGAAAAGAAAGCACAGTTTGGCATCTAACACTGTGTTCAGCCTAGTAACTGCAGTCCACACCCAAAGCCCTGCCATTTGAATTCTGTTTGGTGCCAAGTTTAATCTGCCTTTCTGTGAAGTAATGTGTCTTCCCTAAGTCAGAATGCCATACTCTACCAAAAGATTAATGGACTCCACCTTTCTCTGAAATGAAACGTGAAAGTACATGAATCTGAGCTTTAAAATATATTTGTGCAGCCAAACCTAGAAAATTACTGTACAACTTGATTTCAGCTTATCTGAAATCTTACAGTCTTACTAATGTCCTATCTCTTAGAACCAGAGGCTTTGGAGTTCCCAAGAGTTATATGCTGTTTCTAGAAACATATGGGTTCTTAACCTTACATTGTAAAGAGCAAAGAGAGCCCTATGATTTCCTAAATGAGACTGAAGCCAGGGTCTAGATCTGAGGAGAAGGTTACGTGTTTAAGCATAAAGATTTCTCCAACATCATAATGTTATCTTACACAAAAACAACCCTTATTAATTCCTGGAGGCAACTACTTAACATTTACTTGAAACACAAGATTCAGAAAACTCTGCTTTCCATTTACTATGGGCGAGACTAAGCAAGTCCAGCCATCAAATATGCTGTGGTTATTGCATACTGGACTACAAGATTTTTCAAGCTGCAAAAAATGTTTAATTACAATGACCAAGTTGGTGTTTTTGTTTGATTCGGATAAACTGCCTAACTTCAGTCTAACTATGTGCGGCTGAGCTTCGGTCTGACAATCTCTAAGTGAGGCTGCACCAAAATCTCCCTGTAAGCATATAAAAAATTTCATACATGGATTTCTTCTGGGGACTTGTGCCTCTGAATATTATAAATCCACACCCTTCCATTAACACAAGTACAAAATTTGCTCTTTTAAAAAACATTTATAAACTCTTTATATGTGAACTGAGCAGTACGCTCCCGACAAAAATATACACTTATTTGACAACCACAGCCTACAAAATCCAACAAACAGGAGCATAATCTTCATCAACCAATCTATCTCATTAACTCTCATAGCTTCCATCAATATCAAACAAAAGGGAATTGTGTGATGTAGTCTAACTGCATGTGCAGTACAGACATTTCAACAGCTCTCAAAGGATTAAGGTTGCCATGTTACACAAATTTTTACCCAGAGGATTTTTTTTTAAATGGCATAAGAGTTTGCATGTAGAATTCTGTGATTGCTGCAGAAAAAAAAATAGGACACAAGCACATCCCGACAATTTTTCCTTGGGTTCCTTTAGTGCAAACTCAGAAAACTTGAAACAAGAGCATTAGAGACATTCACAAAAATCTTCCTATTCACTACGTATGTAATCAAGATTATATTCCATTCAACTGCACCAGGCACAGCATTTAATAATAAATTATTTTTAAAATAAATAAAAGCACACAATCCTTGCATGGAGTGTGCAGAATAATCAGTTCCTCTTCTATGCTGTTTAAAATATATTTTTATCTCTTTCGTGCTGTTTCTTTTTCAGGTAGGGAGCTTGTAAAATAACAAATAGGGAAGCATAAAAGCCATCAGTTCCCTGTTGTAAAGCAACAATATTCTGAATACATGAAAAAGCATGGATACATGAAAAGGTATGATTTTTTGAGTCAAGGGCATATATCCCCCACAGAAGCTGAAGTCAGGAAAAAAAAAAGCTTTCATTGATCCTTACATTTCTTTCTGGGTTGAGAGGTCTCAGTATAAGAAAATAAACATCTATTGAAATTGTGAACTGCAACTGACAATCTGTTTCCAGAAACAGCCCACTAGCTATTCTATTTCTCTGCTGACAAAACAATTCCAGTATTAATGAAAGCAAAGACAAACACATAACACCCAAACTGAACAAAAATCATGTATTTCAAAAACATCATTCTAGAAAGATAGTTCTCCTTTTAACCATACTACAGAAAAGAGAGTTGCTCCAAGGGTCTGAAAACATAATGAAAATATTCCATTGTTTTTTGTTGGAGAATGTGCCCCACAACATGAATTCTTATTTGTCATGAGTAAATCCAAAAGAATAGCATGTGAGATTATAGCCATGCTCTGTAATGCTGGTAAGATGTTTACATCCTTATCTTCAGATATTACTAAGAGAAGGACTACACAAAACACAGAGAAAACATGGAAGCAATGTGAAAGAAGATGTTCCCAAATTAAAATAATCACAAATGCTCTATTTATCTTTTTGTTGCTGTTTGGTTGGTGTTTGGTTGTGTTGTTGTGTTTTATCTCTTGTGAATGTGGCTAGAAGAAGGGCAACAAAGCTGGTGAGGGGTTTGGAGCACAAGCCGTATGAGGAGAGGCTGAGGGAGCTGGGGTTGCTTAGCCTGGAAAAGAAGAGGCTCAAGGAGAAACTATCACTCTCTACAACTACCTGAAGGGAGGTTGTAGACAGGTGGGGGTTGGTCTCTTCGCCTAGGCAACAAGCACCAGAACAAGAGGACACAGTCTCAGGCTGCACCAGGGGAGGTTTAGACTGGATGTTAGGAAGAAATTCTTCATAGAGAGAGTGATTGCCCATTGAAATGGGCTGCCTGGGGAGGTGGTGGAGTTGCCATCACTAGAGGTGTTTAGGAGGAGACTTGATGGGGTGCTTGGTGCCATGGTTTAGTTGATTAGATGGTGTTGGATGATGGGTTGCAGATGACAATCTTCAAGGTCTCTTCGAACCTGCTTTACTCTATTATAATCTTTTCCAATTTCCAATTCCTAGGACACTAGTCCACATTTTCATATATTCTTTCTCAGTCCATTGAATGCAAGATTTAAATTTGTAAATCTATTGGTTCTGTAAGAACTATGAGAATAGTTTATTAGTAAGAAAACTGACATTTTCAGAATCCTGCAAAAACGCTCTAAGTGCTTGAAAATTATGCTGGAAATGATCCCCACAGTACTGAATAGGAAGACCTTCAACCACTTTGGAACTGAAATACTCTGAATGTCAGGCAGCACATGATACACTATTTCAAAATAAACAATGAAATAACATAGACAGTATTTTAAAACTAAAATACACACATACTGGAAGAAAATAGATGGGATGTGAACCAAGACACTCCTTCAACCTGATGGACATGCTTTTTGATACAGCCCAGGATACAGCTGGCTTTCTGAGTTGCAAGTGCACACCTGGCTCATGTCCAGCCTTTCATTAACCAGTATCTTCGAGTCCTTCTCAATATGGGTGCTCTCAACCCCTTCATGCTCCAGTCTGTACTGATACTGGGGATTGCCCCAATCCAGGTGCAGGACCTTGCCCTTGAGAAGCAAACTTCATGAAGTTCAAAAAGACCAAGTTTGTCCAGGTCCCTCTGGATGGCATCTTGTCCCTCACTAGTGTGAGCCACACCACTCAGCTTGCTGTCATCTGCAAACCTGCTGACAGTACAGTCAACCATACCGTCTATATCACTGACAGATATTAAACAGCACTGACCCCAGTATATATCTCTGAGGGACACCACTTATGACCAGTCTCCACCTGGTCATGGAGCTGTTGACCATTAGCCTCTGGATGCCACCATTCAAGTAATTTTTTCATCAGATGAACTCATTTGCTATTGCTCTGCTCCTGTATTATTTGACCTTTTGGCTCTTTATCACTCATGAGTATCACAATTACTCTGCCTTTCAGTTATGCACACCCAGAGGCCTCCTCCCATCCTTCCGATGCAACAAGTGATTGCTTTCACACCTCAAATTTGCTGAGTGCTCAGCTCTTCTGCTGTCCTCTCTCAATACAGTCACCTTTGGCATCTCCTAGACCTGGCTTGCATTCCCCATTTACTTTCTCTGCTCCTACTCTGATGTTAAGTGAACGTGTCTGGCAGTGATCCACATGCCAGACTGAATTATTCCACTATAAACTGGTTATTGCGTTCTTGCAGCTCTGCTACCTCAGAAGATCTGCTCAGGAGACAAACAGCTTAAATAGGGCTAGAAGAGCCACAACTGATTAACAAACTACTTTTTTTCCCCGCCTTGAACTTTGGTCCCTAGATTACTGATTGTCTGAACAATTTTCAAAAAAGAGCTTGCAAAACAATGTCAAAGATTTTACTCTGCATAAGGCAAGGAATGAGCCTGTTATTTTTATTTACCTCATTCTACATTTAACCTAATTTTATCAGGCTGTAAACCAGGCATTAGTAAATAAATAAAAAAATAAAAAATTGCCCCTGCCTAACAAAACAAAGTGTCAATCCTTTCAATTCTTCACTTGAGTTGTAGTTACTGTGGTGGTGTCTTACACTCAATGGAGCTCAGATCAGCATTTCTCAACCTTTCAAAACTTAGTGTAGACACCAACACTTCTTTCTGGAAGACATATATATCTTCTGCAAGATTATCTATTCATCTACTTATTGACTATCCCTGCCCTGCTTAGACTGAGAATCTAAGAGGATTACAGAACCTGGTGGCAAGGCTGAAGGCTTGTTAACTTAATGCTGTGGATTTAAAACTGTGTTAAATTAAACACGTTTTGAAAATGGCTTAACTGCTAGTGTGGATAAGATTTAAGATTCTCCTCTCAGAACTCTATCTAGTACATGAAAAAGATGACCATGTGAGAGAGTAGTGCACCGGCATACAAACAAGTGAAGGTCCATGAGACATTTGTTTTATTTGAGCCAGCTCTCATCTTCAGAATGAAAGATTCGTCTTTACTCAGAGGCACATCACCACAGCACAGTGAATTAATCTTTACTGGATTTGTTTAAAATAAGCTTGTACAACAGCTATGCCCTACATATGCCAGCTCAGATTGTCATCTAATTTTCCTTGAATATTTTTCATCTCAACACTTTTTAATCAGTCAGAAGTTCCTCATAGCTTTATATAAATAAAATGTAGTCTACAACCTAAATAATTAAAATAGCATGATAACACAAAATAATTGAAAATACTGCTTTCAAATTATTCCATATTGCTCATCTCACTCCTCTATGCAAGCAACACTACATTCCTTTTCCTGAGTTCAGCAGCTTGAAAGTCTGGTAAGTCTTCGCCTTAAACAAGAGCTTTTCAAAAGCTTGTCTTGCAAAAATGTGGTTCACACAGGTTAAAATAGTGCTTTTATTCTTTAAAAACCCTTTAAAGTACATTTTTTAAGTTTAGGTGCTGAGAAAAGACAGTCAGGAGAGGTAATATGCACATCTTTCCTTTATAAAAGGAGAACAGAGCTACCCTACCCTAATGCAACATTAATGCCATGAAATAAAAATCATGTTTATTAACAAAGAAATACTGAAGACTGAGGAGTGTATCAGGTGTTATGAAGTTCAACAGGACACCCTCTGATGCCTGACTTATCTTCCATGCAACACAGGCAGCACTCTTCCACTTCAGAGAGGAGAATGATATCTGTATTAATTTTTAAGCAACACTGAAGTGCTTACTTTAGATCAAAGTTCATTTATGATTGATTGCACACTTCCCAGCTAGAAACTGTAAAACTACACTTTGCACATTTACAGAAATTAAAACCAATCTCTATTGGATGCTGAAGAATCAAGAAAACTAGGAAGACAGAACAAACAGTTAAGCACCACATCAGAGCTTTTAGTTAAATAAAAAAAATTAAAAAAACCCCCACACCCAACCAACCAAAAAAACCCAACAAACCCTGCCACACAGATTTTCACTATATTTTACAAATTGCATAAATCACATGAGGAACGCTTAGCATAGCAGCACCATTTCAAACAAAATTACTGTGTGAGAGAGAGAGTGCACATACATATTCAAGAGAATTTTATTCTCACTTTTTGGAGAACTGACACATTCTTGCAGGTTGGTGTTTGTTTTTTTTTTTTTTTTTTAAATACTTGAGATCATAAGTGCTTATATTGCCAAGTAAGACAGGAACAAAGTCTGAGATAAGAAATTACTCAAAATTCTGAAGTGTTCATACTTTTACACTACTAAAACGCAGCTCTGGATAACAAATCATGTGCTTGAATGCCACAGTAAGTGTGAAGTGAGTATCACAGTCTGAAGTTTCTAAAGACACAGGACTAAATTATTTTTGTGGTGCATGGTTCATACATACCACAGTTGACTTTCATGTATCTAGCAGGCTTAAATTATGAGATGCTTTGTCAATGCTATGTGTAAATGAAACAGAGCTGAATTTGACTTGTGCGTTTCATCTTCCCCTCAACTGGAGAATTCAAACCTGGATGTGTCCATTAAACTCTGAATAACCTATTAAAGATATGCATATAAGCATCACATGCCAAATAATTTCAAACACTGCACCCAGTTTCTTTCTTTGGACTAACTGACTTATCTCCAGAGCATCTCTGCGAGCCTCAATTTCTTCATGTTTTATAGCATGCAGAGGAGAAAACAGACTTAACTGTTTGCCTCTGTGGTGACCAAGACCAGTTAGAGGCTTTATACCCAAACTGCATGGCAGCCTAAGCAGTATCTGTGGAATGAGAATAAATGAAAACAGTTATTCACACTGTCTTGGTGCAGCAAGGCTCTAATTGGGACTAGCTTCACTGTTCAGTCTGATGGTCAGAGGACAGTGCTGCCATTTCCTGCTCTATGCCCAGAAAAGATAAGTGCAGGAAAGAACACCTAAATATGTGATTCTGCCACTTCAGGGCCATTCACTTCCTAAAATTAATCTAGTTCACCCCAAAGCAGCCATTCTAGGTCTAAAAACCCTGCTCTCCAAAAATGTTCTGACTTGGTGATACGAAAAATCAAAGCAAGAAAACTGATCTAGGGCAATTGACCAAAGAATTCACTGCTGATTTTCTGAGATGCCTCTTTGTTAGTAGACAGAAAAGCTCACCTGAGAGGAACCGAGACGTAACAGATGTATACTTCTCCTGCATGCATGCAGTAACCAGGTGTACGTATAATAGGGCTGACCATACAATTTTTCAGCTTTAATTACTGAGAAATGTTTTTGCCCACTCTAGGATGTTCATAGAGGCAATGATTTAAAGCAGAACAAAAAAAGAAATAGAAGCTTCCAAACCAAAGAAGGTTAAATGTTACAGTAATGATAACCTATACTTTGTACTCTTCATTCATTTAGCGGATTTAATCATAAGATGCAAGAGTATCTTTAGTTCACACACACTTCAACAGAACATTTTCTTTCCTATTGGTTATTTTATGGTACCGACATTTGACACAATCAAGCATAAATTGGACACAAAGGGAAAAAAATACGTTTTTTCTTTTTCTTGGATGTAGTACACGAAGATAAGAGTCAAGAGAATGTCTGAATACAGGACAACAATGGAGCCGAAGTGAAAAAAACAAAGAGGGCATTAAGCATATGGTAAGGAGAAGGCCAAATGCACTGCAAGGGGAAGTCCACCAAAAGAAAGACAAATAACTCAGACCTAACGAGTTTCCAGTTTTATTATCACAGCTGCAGCTTTAGGCTTGCTGTTTTCCACAGTTCCTATCCATATGCTAAACACAGGAGTAAGAAGTACCATGTGAAAATCATTTCAATCAGGTAAATGAGAAGGGAGGAGAAGTATTTCTAGCTGACCCCATCCCAATCAGCCCTTTCAGTTCTTCCTACCATACAGGATGTCTGTTAAGCCACTGAACAAGAGAGATCCACTGCAGAAAGCAAGATATTATTCATACAGAAGCATGGCAATAGCACTACCGACTTTGACTTTGCTAACCAGATCCTGGACCACCTATGTAAAGCACATTTTACTGGTATTTGGTTTCTGTGGTAATAAGAGAAAAATTAAAACATTTTCATTCTCTTAAAGAAAAACTACTCCCCTGTACAAGCCCATTAAAAGTAATGGCTTTAGATCTCCTTTCTGTGCAGAAGTTTACATTTTAAGAATGATCAAAGCTTTTTCAGTAGAGCAATAACTTGTAACTCACCAGCCAAATTAAAGTGCAGAAAATCATACACCATTTTATTTAATGTAAATGGTTTTAAACAAATCTAAAGAAATTAATATTAAATTGGAAAATGAAGGGTAAAGTTCTCTGTTCCACCTGAAAACAAAGCAATCATATGGCAGTAACTTCCATTAACACACACAAAAAAGGTAACAGAAACAAAATAAACAGGGATTTGAGTGTCACACAAATACCATGGATTTGGTTTTAGTTTGTAAATCAACTTACTTCAAAATCTAGCTATTTTCTAAATAAAGGGATTAAACTAGTTTCTCAGCCTTTTTGATCAAGCAGATTAATGTTAGCTGGCAGGTTAAAGAACACAATCAAGGTTCAAAGTATGGAATTGAATATTTCTATACTACCAACACCATTCACATTTGATTTTCTCTTTTTCTTCTTCTCAAAACACACTCAAATCTCCACACCAGCATGTCACTCAGATGCACACTTCTCTTACTAAGGAACAGAATACAAGCTTCCACAGATTTTTAAGCACCTAGCTTTTTCTTCACTGAGGTATTTAAGCAATTCCCCAGCAAACATCCAAACAAAACTAAATCCTTTTAAAAATGTACCTAAGCACTGGACTATCTTTGATACAGGAAGTGGATTATGAACAGCTCTGCAAGTAATGTGGAAGTCAATGATTTGAAGAGTGAACAACAGCATCTACTGACTTCAACAGAGACTGTGGATCCATTGTAAACCGTCCTATAGATACATCCAAAAAAGAGTCACTCTGCTTTAGAGAGTATACAGTTTAAACAGCGAGTCAAACAAAGAGAGTACTATCAGTCATATCTGCAGATGGGAAATGGAGGCACAACAAGCTTTGAATGACTCTTTCGAAGGTTATAAAGGATGCCTGTGGCAAAGCCAGGAACTACGCTTAGAAACTCTCAATCCTAGCCCAGTGCCTTTGGATACTGAGACAATTCTTCCTGTTGCTTATTCTCCCTCTCTTTACTTAGAGAGGAAACACATTAACGCTATGACAGTCAGCCTATTTTCCTTTTATATGTACAAACTCCTGTTAGTTTTCTCTAGTTTAACATAAGACACCAAGTGTTACAGAGAATTAAACTTGTACAAGCCATCTGTAAACATAGAAGTAGGACCTGATATTTCAGACAGGGTGAGAAGAAACAAAAACACGTGCACATGATTTAGAAAGACTTCCCATAATGTTTTCCAGTGATCACTCCAGAACACAGATAAGCACGTATCTCCACATTCTTCAGTTATTTCACACACTGAAGTTGTACCTCGACACTCCTTACTTTTAGATAATAGGATATATGCAGGAATGCAGAATTAAAGCAGCAAAGTTTTTTTTGTTTTTTTTTTCAAAGGGGAAAGTAGGTTTTGTACAAACATAATCCTTAAAATCAGGAATCACCAAGTAATGATTCTCCAGCCTACTATCACAAATATGAATCACAAAACTAACTTTTCTTGCATACCTGAAACTTTGATCTACTAGCACAATGTGAGTCTGTTCTAAGACGATCTGACCAGCAGATGCTTACTGACAGGACATTTCTGCATACTATATGTGGCAGTTTTAGGCTATGCCTTTGAAATTTTTCACAGATCTTGAACAGGAAAGTAGTAAAATGTAAACAAATCACTATTGGGTGCAAAAAAGGAAAACAAAGATAATTCCAGACAATCCCATTGGAGAGTTATCTACCATACGATCTTGTTCCCAAAACAATTTCTCTTCTTGCTTCTTCACTCTGGAGAGATACTAACTTGCTTCTGCTTGACCTTGGTTGCATTGTTCTGGTATGAACTTTTCTTCTCCCCTTTGTACAGGGGGTAGGGGGTAGACAGGGAAGGAGAAGCTAGTAGCTTCCCCTGATCTTTGACCAGGGGGTTCTTGTGCTGTTTCCTAATTGTAAATATCTGTAAATATTGTATATTTTGTATGTATTCATTGCATTCCATTGTAGATTGTAGTTCTGCTTGTAAATACAGCTTTCATTTGCCTCCATACTGAGCTGGTCTGGCAAATCTAATGTTGGGGGTAAACTTCAACCCACCACACTATTTTACACTGCTATTTCTTGTTCAGAACCTATTTAAACATCTGTTTGAACACAAATCTGCTGCTATGCTTGGAAATTCTGCCATTTATTTTCAATCCTTTAATAAAGTTATTGATCTATGAACCCATTTTCAGCCTCATTTTCTAATCTAGTAACTTTTCTTTAACTATCAAGTTCTGTCAAAATCTCAGTAGCCCAGCAAGTGCTATGTATGCAAGAGCACTTGTTTCAGCCCCTATCAGTTTTCTGAATCCTGCTAAATAGTCAAACTGCAAAAGTTGCCACCATGAGCTCTCTTTTCTAGAGTGGTTAGCTTAAGAGAAAATCAGTTGCTACCAGGATGCATTGAGTCTGACAGACACAGAAGGCCGACCTGCTTAAGTCCTCACAGACCAGAAGGCGGCCCATCATCCCTACTGCCACAAGTTGTGTGCAGAGTTCAAACATGACAGCTGAGGGAAGAGAACCTGACTCCATTAATTTCCTTTTATGACATCAATGCTGCTTCAGCAGTTCCCAGGTAAGCCTACTGGATCACAAATGACCACTCCTGTGGCAGTATGGATATAGAACTTCCAAATTTTGCTGTTGCACTATTGTGTTACGCAAGTGTGGGTTTACACTACAATGAAACCCTGCTGAGCATTAGCGGAAACTTCCCTAACAACCTCCAGTTTGCATGTTTCTCTTTCCTCCTCAGTTTAGATGAATTTAATTGCTAACACCTAAATGAGCATTTTCTACTAGCCTGTAATGTTCTTTTACCCTTTTATTTCAAGAAGGCTCCACCAGAGGTGATATGACTAGAAGACTCCATTAGCTCTCCAGAATAAAAACCAAGAAAAGAGGGAAAAGTTTAGCATTTCCCCATGGTCTGCACAGTAACATTTCTCAGTAAGATTTCCCACTGATGTACAGCATAATACACTCAAATTTCACCATCAATACTTAAACAGCATCAGCATCAATTCTATTATGCATGCCAAACTTTTGAGCTATTCATGCTCTTTTCTTGAAGAGGAGATCATATGAATCCTTCACTTAGTCTGAAATCTCATCACTGTTGTCACTATTCATTTAATATTTTCAGCTGTTCTCTGGACCAAGCATAGGCATAAAGAACTATCTAGACTCCACGCAAGGTTATTCTGAGAAGACAGCCCTAAATATTTGGGAACTTGGGACTACAAAGAAACTAGCATGAGAATGGGTATGTCTGAGGCACACAAACAAATTCAAGGGAAAAGTTAGAGAAACTCTCCAACATCCGTCAACTTCTGCACAAAGCAACGTTTAAGACTCCTGCAATAACCATACCCTTGTAAATCTCCCATAAGGAACCCAAGACAATATCACAAAGACTTTGTGATAATACGATCAGTAACACGAGCATCAGTTTGAAAGTGAGTGTCTTCAAATTTTAATATGCTCTTTTGAAGGAAAAAAGGCTCATGTGATCATGTAGTCCCCCAGCAACCCTCAACTACTTGCTCCTGATGACCAGTCTCAAGCCGATTTGACAGCAAGCTGTGATTCTTAAAGTTCTTCCAAGCTGTCAAGCTAGCCAAAGATTTTCACTTAAAAAAAAAAAAAAAAAAAAGAGGATTAAGTTAGCATGCATGCCAGAGAGGAAGCTGCAGCACGTACATTATTATTTGCTCTCCCAAGCAAGTTGGCTGCTCAGAGCAGAAGAGCTGAGCAGTCAGCAGACTCTTCCATTAGGTACAGCAGTATGTTTGCCTTTATCCAGCTAATACTCAGGGAAAGGCACAGAAGACACATGCATCAAACCAGCAGGGAACAGAAAGAGGTTAAGAACTTGCAGAGGAAAACTGAAGTTGTTACAGCAATGAAAGATTATAGAGGGTACAGAAAGAAACAGGGTTATTGCAATGGGGGAGATACAAGGCACAGGATTTGTTAATCCCACCACCCACCCTGCTTCATTAGTTTTAATACTCAAGGAACCATTTGTTTATTCTCATGTGTCTCCACATACATGCGAAGAATGCAATATACATAGTACTGGGCTATAACAGGGGTGGCAGCTCCACAGTATTAACCTTTCCTGAAAATTACAGCATCCTCTGAAAGGGCATTTATGATCTTAGTATTACTTCAGGGTATAAGCAGAATGTTTATGACTTGACAGCCTGCATCCACATTCACTTCATTTAACATAACAGCAACTTTCGTTTAGTAGTTTCCCTTCAGCAAAATTAGTTTAGGAAATCTGACTCTGCCACTCATCTAAAAACTGATTTTCCTCTCCAATTCCCAGAAAGAAACTGTACTTGCAACTAATTTTATGTTATAGTTAGCAAAACAAATAGGGCATTCACTTCAAAACTGTCCATTAAATTGGCATTTTGTTTTCTGGATTTTAATTTTTCAAAATACTTTTAATACAGAAAAAAGTCCTTATCTTCCCTCTATTATCCTTCAGAGTCAGCTCATGTTTTCAAAAGTACTGCCTTTCTAGTGAAAAAAGCTCTGGATAGCATGGACAAAAGATGAGAAGATCATCTTTCCCCAACTCCCAAAGGAAAGGAAAGAAAAAATGCCTGTGAAACCCCAGAAACAAAGATGTATTCAGACTTACTGTAAAATGTTGACATCCATTACTAATATACATTATCAGTTAATTGCATAACAAATGCAAATAGTCATAGCTTTAATGGGACATGCATATAGCATAACTAATAAACTGAAGCAACATCCCATATGTTACCACTTTCTACCCTGCACAACATCTGGAAACACACATGTTGCACAACAGGATATTATAGAACATTAAAAAAGATGGAATATTCTATATTCAACTTAATTTTTCTAATAAGGCATTGAGAAACTCTGAAATGCGTATGCAGTACACTGCTGCACCATGAGCCTTTTTGAAGAAGTAGCAGTCTCTCAAAACACAGTTATTTACAAAGGTCAATACAAAAAAATATAAACCAATTTTATGGGTAGTTTGTTGTCTTTTAAGTTGAAGAGCTTTTGCAAATGGAAGGTATCAGGTAAATATGTTAAAGTCCTGGAGAAGACCAGACTGGTTTTGATACCGCTGAAGCTTCTCTGCAGTTGTTGGGGTTTTGGTTTGCTTTGGGGCTTTTTGTTTGTTGGTTTGGTTTTTAGGTTTACCTTCAGAAAGAAGGAAGAAAAAAAGAGAGAAAAGTCAACACCATTATTCTGTCTTCTCTCTTACTAATTAACCTATACAGAGAACAAAACTTACTAACTCACTAACAGCAAGTGGCATGATAATTATTATTTTTGTATGCTAAAGTAAAGAACCTAATGAAAGTCTCTACCAAAGAGAGAAATCAATGTAATCTAATGGAAGAACACCTGTATTTAAAATCCTAATGCAAACTTTAGAGTTGTACCTATGATGTTTTAGAGAGATTCTAATCATGTAAGTACAACTGAGGACAAATCCATGTAAGGTTTCTTCATAGGATAAGAAAGCTGAAAAAAAGAAATAAAATCATTCAGCTATACTTGACAATAAAGACTAGTTTTGCCCTGTCCTTAGAACTCTTTAAGGCATTTCTTAAAAATAAACTTCACAAGAAGAAACCACCTAAACTATCCAGAAATTCCACTTCAAACACATGAACTCTGAATCCACAAGCAACACAAAGTGGGTGGAAAGACCTTTCAGAGAAGCTGTTCTGCCTTGTCATAAGAAAAAGCAAAGCAAGGTCAGTGATCTCATAAAATTGTACTTCCTCAGTATAGGCTCTAGCATAGATAATCACACATGAGACTACTGTGTGCTGACTGAGTTGTGACAGAGTCTACAGGTTGCATAGATCCTAGGAAGGAAAAGAACTATACACAGAAGGCAAGGTCTTCCCATCACAGTGATTTTCCAAATTATTTAGAAAAATATATTGAAGAAAAACTAATTAAAGATGGGACAAGGACTGAGTGTGCAAACAACTTACCAGACCATAGCAATACACAGATTTCTTTTCAAGGAAAGAGAAGCACAAATGTAGCTCCTTAAAAAAACAGTGACTGATTTCAACAGGAATGCAACTTCCCTGTTCATTTTCAGCATTTGATGTATTTAACCCATAGGAAGTTTACTGGGTTGCGATCACTACAGAAAGTGCAAGAGCCAAAATAAAATCCCCAGCATTGCAGCTGAGAAACCAAGAATAATTTCAAATGTTTCTCCAATGGTTATCCTTAACAATTACTTAAACTTTCCACCTAAATTACCTTGTTCTATTTAACTTCTTTCTAATAAGACAGTTAAGGTATGGAGACATTTTTATTCTCCTTAACAACTGAGAGTTTTAATGAGGAAATATTATGGTATTTGCATAACAGTAAAGCCAATACTGATAAAGACATGGATATGTTTCCTTAAAAATCTACAACAATTCTCCAACACATTTTGGTTTGCTACATTCACAATTTGACTGCCTTCATCCTGAAGCAGAGGGCATAAACAGTTTTGAAAGAGTGCAGGAAAAGGTGATTGCAACAAAATACCATCATCACATAATACTTACCCTAACAGGAGGGCTCCGTGCTTGCACTCTTTGCTGCTGTCCAACTTGAGAGTTCTGCAGGTCCTTTGATCCACAATTACCGCTGATAGGAACCCTTAAAGCATTTGTGCTACCAGTTCCACCACCAGCACTGGGTTTTCGAGGCCTCTGTTTGATGCCATCCAGTAGTCTAACAAGCAAAATATTACTGGGAAGTTCGTCAACACTACAATCCACTAAAGTTCTGCACTCTGGGCATCGAAGCTCATTCCGAGAGCTTACAATGCCCAACAGACAGCGTTTACAAAACGTGTGTTGGCAAGGCAAGACTTTTGCAGAAGCATCAAGGCGTTCTAAGCAAACAGGACACTCCAACAGATCCAGCAAAGCTGATTCATCCATTTTCCTTGTATTACTTAACTGAAAAAAAAAATTCTTGCGCAATTTGTGTTTTGAGCACTCCAAGGATATCATGTTACATCCATGCCTCTTCTGAGCAGACTCTGAAATTTTTTGAGGAAAAAACACATTAATAATCTGTAAAAAGAGTTAGCAAGACTATTTCATATGAACACATTCATACAAAAAACAAAAAGAAAAAAAATCTCTAAAATTAATTCACTATGAATATTCAGTTAATGTAAGAAACATCAAAATAGCAATAATTAATGATAGCAGTCTACATTAATGTATCTATTTAAATAACTATAATAAATGTTAACAGCTGTTTTTAAATCCAAGTTCCCCTAAATGTTAACCTAAATGATTCTATTTTTTTCCAAATTATTCCATAATGGTTATCCCCCTTGCAGCATTATAATAAAGCTTAGTTTTCGTAGTTTCTGCTTAATACACCTGTATCTCTGGACATTTTTTGTAATTAGCTTTTTTTCCACTACAAGACGACAGCAAAGGAAACTACAATTGGGTCCAAAACGGCTGAGCAAAAACCAACAGGGCATGGCAAGGGCAATTACATTTATACCAAGACCAAACCAACAGCAGACTACATTTCTACCATTTCTGTTAAAAGTAATAGCACACTGAACATGCCAGTCTTGAAAACAGCCTCTAGCTCACAAGGTTTTAAGCTTACCACAGGCACTGACAAGAGGGTTTATTACAGTGTTGCCTTTAAGAAGCGCTTTAAAAACTATCGCGAAGTGATTTACAGCAGGAAGTGCTACTGCCATCTCGTAAGGACAACACGAGTGCTGCGTATGCAGCGAGAGAGGCAGCGGCAAGCCTTCGGTTGCCTCAGCGCGTGCAGCGAAGGGCAGGAAAATTCGAGGGAAAAAACTCCACCAACAAAAAGCTCCCTAAAACCCATCATTCTGCGGGAAGTCACACTAGGCTGCTCCACAGAGGAAAAAATGGCTTTTGAGCTCGGCATTCCTCACTGCTAAGCGTCCGCGTACTTGGCGCGGCAAGACAGACCCGGCCCGGGCCCGAACCCGGGCCGCTTCCCTAGCGCTTCCCGCGGCGGCACGGCGGGAGCCCGGTGGGGCGGTCCTGCTCCTTGGGGGCTGCCGAGGCCAGGCTCCGAGTGAACTTGAGCGTCTCCACCCAGCCCCACTCGCCGGCCTGCGGAAGCGGCTCTCCTGGCTTCCCGGGAGCGGGACGCCTGTCGAGGCGCTTGTCCCACACCTACCTGCTTTCAGGCTCCGCGCCCATTCCGATTCCTTTATTTATTTTTATTTTTCCGCTCCTCCCGTTAAAGACGATTCATAGGCAGCCTGCCCGCGGCAGACGATACGCACCCCTCCTCGGAAAGAGGTGAACGGGTATGGGACGCCCAGGAGGTGCATCCCGCAGCGGGGCGGGGGAAAGGGGGCTGGCAGGAGGCAGGCCCAGGTCACAGGGCTGTCACTCCACCCCGCGCCGCTGAAGAGAAGGGGAGGTCGGGCCTGCGGCCCCTCCGCCGCGCTGAGACGAGCCGCCCCTCAGAGAAGCGCGGGAGGGTCCCTAGAGAAACCGAGCACCGCCCCCTGCCCCGTCCCTCACCCACTTCTCACCCTCTGGACTTGCAGAAGGTCGGAAGAGCTGCGCCGCCCCCGCTTTGTTTCCGTGAGAATCCGCCGCCGCCGGCCCCACCGGTGCCTCTCCCGCCGCGGCAGCGCCGAGGCTCACGTCCCCTCCCCGCCCATCCGCGCAGTGCTGACGCGAGGGGCGGCACCGCCCCACCCGACACCGCCCAGCTGAGGGGGCCACACGGAAGGTGGCCCCCGACCTCACCGGGCCACCTCCCCTCAGCGGCAGCACCACCTCTCATGAGAGGGGGCGGGCTGCAGGGCCGAGCTATGACGGCCGCCGCTTCCTCCCCACCGCCCCCTCGCCAGGTGCCGTGGGGTAACGGTGGTAGCGGGGCTGCCTGGGATGGGGCATCTGTCGCCACGCCGGGGGCAGGCGTACCCTGCCTGGTCTGTGAGGTGCGGCAGCCCGGACAGGCAGCTGGGTCTGCCGCCGACAGCGTGAGGGTGGCTGTGGGCAAAGAGGGCTGGCGGGCGGATGGATGGATGGTCGGAGGGCTCCTCTGGCTCTCTCCAGTAAATCAGGCCTGGAGTGCCGGCCAGTGGCTGCCAGGCCCCACGGAAGGAGGAGCCGGCAGTGCCGCGGTGCCTAGAGCCTACAGCCACCCGGCCAAGGAAACGTTCCGCAGGCGGAGCGGGCTTGTATGGGGTGAGGGGTCCTCTCCCGCGGGCGCTCGGGTCTGTACGCTGGCTGTACACCCTCTGCTCCAAGCGCAGCGTTTAGATGGGGAGGGATGAGGCCAGGGTCGGGGGCGGCGCGGCGCGGCGCTTTCCGCCTCTCTGGGCTATGGTCGGGCGCCGAGCTGGTGGGTATGGGCAGGAACAGGAGACAAGTACTGTATCACATCCTGCTGCCCACGGGTGCTCTCTCAGGCTCTTGCAGACTGCTCTGTAGTGAAGTCGAATGACAGCATAAAGTATTAATCTGGGGGGTGCGTATCTCTGTCAGAAGGATAAAGTTATTTGCTAGCGTTGCTCAGATAATCAGCTCAGGTCAGAAACTGTCTCAAATGGGTGTGTGTCTTGGCACACATATCTGCGTTCAAGAGATGAAGTGGTTGGTTTGGTAGAGTTCTATGCGAAATACTTCTCTACAAGGCTGTGGGAATGAAGGAGGAAGTAAACCCTAAGGTGCATACAAATTAGCATTAAAACAAATGATACAAAGGATTTTTTAAATGCATTTTTTTAAAATCAGATGAGGCAGCTTGTCTGTGGATGGTGGAAAAATCTAGATATAAGCTACAGTTAATTATCTTGTCATCTGCAAATCAAAAAGTAAGCAGTCTGAAAGCTTTTCAAAAGCTTCCTTCTTGTGGGTATACTTTTGAGCTATTCATGTTTGTTGTCATCCTTCCTGAATTTTGTGTGCATATAAAAAGCCTTTTTAGTCCCCTTTCTGTCTTTTTTCCCTGGGTTGTGTAGGTTTGTGTAAAAGTTGACAATGTGAGAGGCTGTTCTTTCCTGCTCTCTGGACTTGTTAGCTTGGTTGTTTTCTACATTAATGATATTCTGTCATTATTAGCATTTCCAAATAAGTGGGCAAGTATGCACCTCTTATTTATTTATTTATTTATTTATTTATTTATTTATTTATTTATTTATTTATTTTAGCAGTAGAAATATTGAAAGTGTGAAGTATCTATGGTTTGTTAAGAAATCAGGTTTCCTCCCCCATGAATTCTGGAGTTTAGTCAAACTGATACAAATGGGGTTCTGGCCTGTGTCTGTGCTTCACGCATATATAAATAGGAGAGAAGGGTATAAACATCTGACACTTAAGAATATTCCTGTGTCTTGTGTAGCTCCACTACGGAAACAAGGATAACCAGCACATTTTAAATAGGGACTCGTTTAAACAAAAGTTCAACTCACAACTGGATTTCCCTTTTGGCCATAGGTTTTCAAAAAGATCTTCTTCAAGGTTCCACAGTGATAATTTGCTAGTCTTTCCAGCATAGTTTTGTAAGCAACACAATTATTGTTGTCTAAACTTAGTTTACTGCCAAAGAAATGCAAAATATCTATTTGAATGATAGAGGAATTTACAATACAGGTGGTGCACCAGGGAAGCAAGATGAAAGTTCAGGGGAGTGGGATACAAAGATTAGCCCTTTATTAGGCTGGGCTTTGATAGTGTTTTCTGTAAAGTCTGCAAAATACTAAACATATCTTGGGATGCTAGCCAAAGCAGTAAACATTCTGAAAAGTATCAGATAAATACGTTATTTCCTCAGTAGCAGCAGTAGTTAATTTTCAAGCAAGTATCATCTGTATAATGTGCTGTGGGTGTGCGTGGTGACGTACACCACTGCCCTCTTGTGGATTGAGTTTGGTTCCGAGTGGCTGAAATAACCTGACACCAGAAACAGAACTGCCTTTACGCTGAAGTATTTACTCATTCTTATTTCCAGCTACGAGCAGGGAAATGTACACTTTGCATATTTTTAGACAAGGAGAGAGCCATTCTTGAAACCATTCCATTCTTGTGTATAGTTCATTAGTTCTTTGCACAGCTTTTACTAAGTAATTGATAAAGGAAGCAATTGCACAGGGCAGACACAAATTTGAAGGAAGAGGCCTTCCATTTACGGAAATTCCAGCATTTATCCAATGTATATGTATTAATATTCATATTTGGTAAAACTTATTTTACTGTTTTGCAGGTCGTTCTGAAGTTGTTTTTCAGGCACTTTTCCCCCGCTCCAGGTTATGCAGTTTCTCTTCATCTGGAAGTGGCTGGGTAAAGGAAGAAGCAAAAGGTGATAAGCAGAACAGTAAAGGACAAAATATTAGTAGCAAAATTGCTGATGCCCAGTTTCTTTCTTGTTTTTGTGTCCAGCATCCCTGGTGCAATAAGCCCAGTAGTTCCTTTGTGCTCCTCCTTCCCTTTTGCCAATACCTTCACCTGTAGGCCCACCAACCTAAAGACATTACCCTATGTCTTCAGTCCTCATACCAAAGCAATCATACATAATATTCTTCCCTAAACCCTACTGCAATCACTCTGGTTTCTATGACGTTTCCAAGTATCCTTAGTTTTCCCTCTGACTTTAAAATGTGAGGCTAATTCATAAGTTGGCAGGTTAAGCAGAAGAGAGAACTTGACCTTTGCTGCACCCTTTTCTGCAGAGGGGAAATGAAATTTTAGATCTTCCCTGGATATCACCACTGTTTTTCATAAAACCTACAGAGCCTTAATATTTGTATAAATATTCTGTCAGGTTTCGCCAGTGAATTATAAATAACTGGTAAGAGAGGCTGACAGATGCACTCTGTAATTATTTACATCTAGTTTCTTAGGAAATTTAACTAAGAAGTAGTACAAGACATTTCAGAAGAGGATTCCAACTGCTAGAGTGGAAATCTTTTGAAACATTCAGACATTTGCAAACTAATGCAGAAAAGAGCAGCAGCATTAAATGCACTAAAATAGACTGATGCATCAAAAAATAAAACTGGGTCCAGTCCCCACTCTGATACTAGAAATGTCCCTGTAGATTGTGACCCTGATGGCAGGATAACCCATGTGCCTGAAAAAGTCATGTGAGTGGTCTGTATGTTTATATTTGTAGAAGACAACTGAATGAATGCCAAGTAGAGAAACGTATGAAGGCATATTTAATTTATTTGTGAATTCCATCTTTAAAATCTTGAGATTACTAACAGGAAACTCAAGGATAATAAGAACCGTGTAGCAAGAGGTGTTATGTCCTGTGAGAAAGAAAACGTAACGGAAGATTGTGTCTTGTGGCAGTCATAGTCTGATTGTTTTTCATTTTCAAATTCAGGAATTAATTTTTACCATTAAGATGATATCTACCGACAAAAATTTTAAATATATATTCTTTGTATTGAACTATTTTGGGATCTGGTTTTGGTTGGGTTTTTTTTTTGTTGGAAAGGATGATGCTTTTCAGTTTGTAATTGTCCACATTAACCCATCTTTTCCATGCAGGATAGATCTCCATCATGGGCCTAAAAGATTAATCTTATTTCCTTGTAAAATGACCCCTAGAGATGTAGCAGTGATTTCCTTTCCAAGGTTGTGCAAAATTCCCACTATCATCAATTTATTAAGAGTTTTCCTACTGACAGCCATGTTAATATTGCTGTCTTTATACTGGTAAGTGCAGCACATAGTGAAGCATGACCACCTTTTTCCAGTCTGATGGAAATGAGCATGGATGTTCTTCAATGACTTGTTCCTTCATCAAAGAGTTAGGGATTTTTTTGGTGATTTTATTTTTTGTGAGTTGAGGGGACTGTTGTTTAGTTTTGGGTTGCTTGGTGGTTGTTTTTTAACAGCAAGATGTCTGTGCTGCAGCTAGTGCTAGCTTTACATTGGTTAGCTTGGTTACTGTTAGCACAATTCTAGCAGCGTGGAGCTCAACATGGTTGACATTGATCCAGTCAGTTTGCTGGCAACTTGAGTTTTGTGCTGCTGCTGCTGCACTTCCTGTGTGGTGAGCTAGTTGTAACTAGACCAGTGACTAATACAAAAGTTCTTCTAAGGTTTCTGCATCCTGCTGGAAGGTCTCTGCCATTCTAGTATTTGTGATGAGGCAGGAGAAATGGGTTGTCATGATCTCAGTATGTTTTGGCTTCTATTTTTTTAATATCTTTATTCTGTATACAGTTTGGGGTATAGATAAAAGTTGCCTGGCTGTGTTCCAGACATGACAAGACAGAAATTATATTTAGTTTTGGTTACTTTTTGATTTCCCATTTTCTTGAGGAGAATATATTTTGTGTGTTAATGTTGTGAACTAGCTCGCTCTGACAATGTGAAGCAGGCCTTGTACCTTCACACATGCTGATTCTTTTCTAACATCTTAATTTGTGTTGCAGTGAGGGAATAAGCAACAGGAAAAGTGGCTGTGGCTTTAAAGAATAAATATGTTAAATTCTCACTGTTTAGGTGAGGTCTTTGTTACTTCAAGACATTTTCACTGGGCTAGTCATAGGAAAACACTGGGCTTTATAGGTGCCTATATGATCTACATAGCCTAGCTGCAGCATCCAGTGCTGTAACTTGTAGAAATGCAGTAAGCTGTGTAGGTGGGCAAGAACTTGATTTAATGATCATTACACTGAGAACATCATGCCTGCATCTCATTAACCAGCAAGCTTGAAATTGCCCTTACTACAAACAAGGTTAAACAAAAAGCAAAGGAAAATGTTTGTTTAACAAAATCAAACTAGATGGCACAGCTGTGAAGATTAGAGGTACAGAAATGTAAAGATCCATTCCTAACAAGTTTATTCTAAAATTGAATGATCTTTTTCATCTGTGAGTCTGTAGAGTAGGTCTAATGCTCCCCTGCCTCTATAATTAGCGCTGTGTCCAAAGGGGAGATTCCTGTGGGGACAGAGCTTGCCAGATACTATGTTTATGTTTTTCTAGGTATCTCTTAATCCTGCTTACATCTTACTCTCAGAAAGATTTGTAAGTGATTCATGGTGTAGTTTTAAAATTGCTGACAGCCCTAGACTTTCTGGAATACTTGCATGCTGTTTTAATAGTTTGCTATATTGCTAGAACTGCAATAGAATAGAATTAACCAGGTTGGAAAAGACCTTCAAGATCATCAAGTAATCAACTACATCAAGTGATAGTGGGCTGGAGTGACTAAACTCCAGTTTTGTCTTTGAGGAACGTTGTGACAAAGGTTTGGAGCTTTCAAAACCCAGAGCTGTAGAGCCCAAACAATTTTTTCTTTTCTTTTTTCTTTTTTAATGTAATATCATGATGGATATTCAACACTCACAAAAGTTTACTTAGTCTTCATTACCACACCTCATTACCAAGTCATCTAAAAGAAGCTGAACTTCTGGAAACTGGATACTTGGCATTTAGACTATTTGAGCAACAAATATTACATAGGAGGAGGTGGAACCGTTGAGGAGAAAGAGAGGCACTTTTGCACATGGACTGTGCAGTGGAAAGGAGGCTGTGGGCATTGGAAGAAGTCTGTGTCCATCATGTCAGATCTATAGTTCGCAGATTCTGTCTCCTGTTGTACATATAGAAATGCACTACAGCTTCACTCTGAAGTCCTGTGAGACAGACAAAGCTAGTCAGTGAATTTCATAAATAGGGAAGCACTGTGCTGTTTTATCTAGAGGGGTCCTGCATTTAAGATAACCATCACAGAGCAAACATACTTGACCAGAGTCTTGGAGTCCTATCCTCTGCTCCAGTCCATACTGAGAGTTTTCAGATCATCAGCTGTTTGTTGTTGGTTTGCTTTTATTTACTCCAAAGGAATTTCTGAATCATAACACAGCCTCCCCTGCTGCCTAGGGTTGGTGTGGGACACCAGGTCATGAGATATGATGAGTCCTGCAGTTTATCCTACTGTCCAAACCAGGAAATCACCTTGAAAATCGCCATACTCCCTGTGCCTAGATCTTCTCAGCAATGGGAGTCGGTTTGGATTTTGTGCCTCAACAGAATCTGAATGTAACTGTGCCACGCTCCCGGGTTTAGGAGCAGGAACTAGTAAGGCGCTCCAGGATAAATAAGTGATATCTTTCCATAGGAAGCTCATGTGGGTTTAGAGCAGAATCTACAAGAATTTACTTGCTTGTTTAAATTCTAAACTAAGCCAGCTTAGAATTTTGAGCACTGTAGCAGTTAGTATGCCAAAACAATAAAAAACACAGTTGTTATGTTAGTTCTTAAAAGCATGCTCGGCTAGTTTTTCAAAGAGATTTCTTTCCTTTAAATAGCATTTTCCTACTAAAACTGCCTGCTAGGCAGACCTGTCTTGACAGGCAACTAGAATTATCAGTGTGTTTACTTTTCAAACATCTCTGCCACACTTAAACAGTTCTGCTGTGGTATCCAACATCAATGAGTGATAAGATTTTGTAAGATTTTGTGTACTAGAATATAAAAAATAAAATATGTTACAGCATTTGAAGTGCACTAACATTTTCACTCCACACTAGACAAAGCAGTGTCCTTACATCAATGTGAATTGTTTTCTTTGACTGCTATTTGGAAAGCAGAAGCTACTACTAGGGAAGTAGAAGCTATTGCCTTCCCAATAGCACAAGTTTTACTTCTTATGTTGTCTGAAAGGAACATCAGCTCCTTTATGGCTTCAGTTATTTGCAATTTCTAGTACATCTAATGAAGGCATACAAGCAGAGGTTTGGATGGGATCAGTGTACCACCAGTACACTAGTGAACAGTGTACTATTGGTTTTGTCTGCAATATCTTAGAAGCAAAAAGCAATCATTTCCAATGTGTCTTAACTCTGAAGGAAAGATCTGAGTTAAATTTAGATGAAAGGGCATAAAGGGACAAGTTCCCCAGTGGTTTGTTTGTTTGTTTTGTGGGGTTTTTTTGAAACACTGTCCTTCTGTTACCACAGTTCCTTACACAGAGACAAAAGTTGGGGGGGAAACTCTGAAACTTTCCTTGCTCAAAATAAGATTAAGAAAGGGAGAGAAATTTATAGAGTATTCGTGACACTATAATGGACTTCTTTTATAAAGCTTGAGACTTGGCTTTTAAGTCGATTAAGACATTGAGATGCAAGATGAATTCTTTGTGGCTGCTAGTGGTACATGGCTGTATAATTGCTCTGGGATTGCCAAAGTTTGTGGTGGTGGTGTGGGTGGTTGGTTTTTTTTTTAGATTTGTGTCACTTTCACTCCCACACATCTGGCAAGAGACCTCTGCACTGGCTTAGTTGAAAATCTTATCTCATAGATCATTACTAGCAATAAATCCCAGCCTTTGTGCTTACTTATATTGTCCCAAAGCCTGAAGTCACTGGTTTTGTGGAATGGGGAATTCAGGCTGTAAAATACTTACTCACTAACACAACACCAAAACAAAACAACAACAATAAAAATAACCCACCAACCCATCTCAAAACCACCCCTCTAGCTCTTCCCTTGTGAAGTCAGCTCTGAAAATGTTAATCATGTCAAACTGACTCTCTGAGCCAAAGAAAACAGGCAGCTGGATTCCATCCCTTTAGCTAAGAATCACCCTTTAAATATCTCTTCAATATACACTTTATATAGTCGAACCCATTTTCAATTAATGTTTTCCCATGTGTCCCAGAAAACATGAACTGCAACTCTCTGCGTGTTGGACAGAGTGTTGATAATTGTTAAGTGTGCCAAAAACCTCTTCACAAACATCAGTGCAAACTGATAATGCAGTGCTAGCACTACTCTAAGGTCACACCCACACTGAAAAAAAGGATGTATTTTTAATCTATGTTGTAGTCCTTCAACAGAGCTAAGGCAGCTGTGCTCAGAACAGTTGTTGGCAAGTGGTTTGTGCAATTCTCCTAGGCGTGGAAACGTGCTTTTTGTGCTGTTCCTTTTCCATATGACACAGATGGGGAGCACAAAGTTATCTCATGCATTGATGACTGCAACTGGTAATGAAAAAAACTGGAAAGAGAAGGCAAGTCAAAACAGGGGAGATAAGGACTGGCGTAGATGCAGCTATCTCTGCAGGGTAAATGAAATAATTTTCTAGGGATGAAGTAAAAGGACAATTTCCAGAATTAAACCACAGTTCTCCAGTTTAGCAACCTCTCTCCTGGAATAGGGGACATGAGTAGGGGATCAGAGTTAGCAATGACAAGCAAGTGTTGCTGGGTAAGGGATGCATTCTCTAAGTGTGAGGAGAAATGGCATGGAGATGCATCAGATGCAGTGTACTCCATACCTGATCATCAGCTTCTGAAGAAAAAAATGTCAGGTGGCAGGTAATAAAGCCAGTATATTTCCCCAGAGTCCCAACAATCATTCTTGAGTAACTTATCCCAGCAAAAACATGGCAAAATAAACAACTGGTGTATAACAAACTTGAAATGCCTTCCCCTTTTCTTGTCATAGGACAAATGGAGGATGTCTTGACTCTAGGTAGTGTTATATAACACGAACCATAGTCCTTTTAATCAAAATTAAAGGATAATCCAGCAACACACTATAACTTAATTTTTGGCATTGTTACTTCCAGTTTCGCAGGTGAATTCTAGTGAGTGCATGGAAGTGTTTTTTAATCAGTCCTGATACACATCCACATACACTGCTGTCTAGAATTAGGTTAGTGCATTATAGCTGCTGCGGGAACCTTAACTCACTTTCATTGACTTTAGGAGGATTAAGTCAGAAACAATACTATTTTAATGCCTTTTTCTGTATTTACTTGGCAAATATTCTTGTCAATTTATTAAGTTTCCCATGGGAGGTGTCAAGAGGTCACTGAAATTTTCCTGGGCAAGGGAGGGAGAGTGGTTAAAACCTTGGGCTCCCTGCTGCTTCCTTCAGTGTTTTTCTTCATGTCATTAGTGCTGTACTCTGGCACATTTCCCCCAGCTTCTATTAGAAAAGGAAGGGAATGAATGTAAAAATGTTATTGAGAAATGAAGGCAAAAAACACAGAGAAGGCTTCCCTGCTGTTTTATTTGGCTAATTCTAGGCCTCAGTAACAGTAAACTTAGTCACAGAAAGTGAGTATAGAATATGTTGTCTAGTATGCACAAAAAGCTCCCAGATGCTTTCATTCTATTATTCAATTCAATACAGTATTCTGTCCAAGGATCACAAAGCCTTCTGACCTCTCTGTCATCCTACAGCACAGAAATACAGTTCCCTTAGGCTGAAAAAGCATCAGGGTTTTATTTCCAGAAACGAGGTACCTGCAATTTCCACGAACATCTGCGTAACTGTAAGTAAGGAGCATATTTTTCAGACATCACTAAAACACAAATATACAATGGAGGGGCAGGAGAGACACCCCATGTCTTGTATGTAAGGCTTCTGAATTTAAACTGAAAATACCTCAGTTGAGGTGCCAAAGATCTTTGTTAAAGCTATTAACTCTAGGAAAGGATCTGACCTGTTTCATACCATGGGTAAATGTGATCCCTCTAATATGCCCCTATGGTTTGTCATATGAGAAAAGAGACAGTTTCACAATTACCGGATTTGGAAAACTATTTCAGTTATACATTTCACACATTTTAACAGAATAAAGTAACTGTGGGGACTTCTTCAGCAAGTGAAAACAAAAATAGCATTGAATACATTGTAAGTTGGTTAATGCAAGATAAATATTACACACTACACAGTTTTTGCTCCTCAGCAAGTTTATTTCATATTGTATATTCTCTTACTAACACTGCACAAAGCAGTCTTACATTGGCCTTGACAGATGAGTATTAGGAACTCTTACAAAGAGGTTTAAGTTATAACCCACCCCCCGGCCTTGTGATTGCAGAATAGATGATGTGTTCATATCCTCAGCAACTTGGCTCAAACTCATCTTCTCAGCAGTTTAATCAATGACACTGCTTTGTGCCAGAGCATGAGGGTTGGTGCGCATTTCATTCTGCTAGTCTTCATAAGCGCTGGCACAGAGAAAGCATAGACAGCTGAGACAGGAGCATCTTAATAGATTGCAGTGGGTTTTGACTCAAGCTTTCTTTAACTTTTACTGGGAGAAAGGAGGCCTTAAGACCCTGCTCATCCATGCTGCACTAGTGCATGTATATGGCTAGATACTGGTATTTATGGTGGAAAATCTGTTCATTACTGGTCTGAGCAGCCTAGTTACTGCATTTGTTAATGAAAATTGCAGGTCAAGACTGAATTGTGCTCTGTCTCCCAGCTGTCTGTTAGAGTCAGAAATTGCTGGAGACTCTTCCTGGAGAAACAAGGCTGCCCAATGTAGAGAAAACAAGAGTGATCATCTGAGGATAGTGCAGTGAATTAAGTGAATACAGTGAGTTAAGTTATTCAGAGCACTGTGATTATTAACTAGTGTACTAAAGTCCACAGTAGAAGAGGAGATACGATTGAGTGGAATCAGGCTTATCTACAGCTGTAAAAAAAAAGCTGTATTATTAATAAAGTATCATCAGAGAGGATTATTAACAGTTAAGTACAGATCTACTAAATAAGGCTATACAATATTAAGCATGAAAAAAAAAATTCTTAGAATTAAAAAGGTATAAAAGTATGTCCAGCATTAAGTCCAAATTTATTCTGCTGAGAAACTCAACTGCCATGATCCTCAGGGTTTTTTTCCCCTTGCAAAGTTTGATGAACAAGACTGAAGTACTTCTAACTGCTAAGTTATCAAAACTAACATCACTGGGGAAGGATCAGCTAAGTGCTCTACAGTAATGGCAAATTAGATGTATTTAATTACTATCCTTTAGGCATCTTTATCAAGAGTTGTTACAGCTCAATACAGAAAATGAGACTTTAGAAAAAATACTACAGCAGTTAATAAAAAAGATACTGACTGACCCTTTAAGTAATAGTCATGTTGGAATAGCTTCACAATAGGTAGAGCTCTAGCTCATCATTACCAGCAATTTAGGTTTTCTGTCTTTGATTTTGATTTGAGGGGGATTTAATAATCACTTTTTCAGAAAAGAGGCTACATACCTTACTTTTGCAAAGCTATTCTGATAGCATTCAAAGTTCCAGCAGCAATAAACCACAGCAGTGGGAACTCTTGACTAATGATGGGGGTAGCAATAGCAGGAAAAAATAGCATCCCTTCAAGTGTTGCTTGAGATTTAAAGTTTTAGTGAGAACTAGAACTGCAGTTTTTCAATCTGGGAAAGTTTTATCCTATATTGAGGCTACAGCAAAAATGCCTACTTCATCCTTTCTTCTAGAGAAGGGATAACCGTCAGGACTGTCTGCAGGATACAGCAGAAGTTAGGGTATGTTCAGGACCTGATTGTCTTGGGTGACAGGTTGGACTTGATGATCTTTGAGGTCTTTTCCAACCTTGTTGATTCTATAGTTATATTATCCTCAGAGCATGTCTGCATCAGCTTGAGCTGCAGTGCCATTTGAAAACTGAACTGTATTTTCTCTTGGCTGACTATAGTCCCTAAGGAAACATCACTCAGCCAGGCAGAAGTGACTCATGCAACACCCCAGCCTCACACTTGATACAATCAACCTCAGGAATGACTTGTGAAGAACTGTCACAGCCATCCTGAAACTAAGCAAACATTACATCACTGACCTTTCCCCACTGTGCAACTCTCCTAGTTTTGGCTTTTGCTGTGCAGCCAATGTGAAAAAATCTCTCCCTGTCTTTGGTTATATGTGTTCTTAAACTATATATTGTTAAAAAGAAAGTTAATGGAGACAGCTAAATCCCATCTTGGTTTAAAAATGTCTTGGAAATAACGTCTGTGAGAGTGCACCAGATAGAGGTGCTCAACACAAATGATTTAGCTGGAGCAGCTAAACTCTTATGTATGTGTCTTAGAAGTAACTACAAATTAATATATCTTTATGAAACAGTTCAATTAAGGTTTTAGTTGCTGAAGAAGTGTTTTGAAGCTCTTTACAAACCAGCCGTTCAAAGTGCCGCTATTTGAATTGATGAACTCATTAGCTCAGCTGGAAAACATATTAACTTGGAAAGGTATTTGAAGTGTGTGTTGCATTAACACACAGACTTAATTCACCAAAAGAAGCTCTTTATGGATTTCAAAACTAGTACTTAAAATATGCAAATTGCTCCATTTAAACTGCTACACTAATAATGGGCAAAAAAAGCATATTCTAGGAATGGTAACCACGGGTTTCTATTTTGTGCTGAATTTCAGTCTACATGGCTCATGAGTGAAAGCACATGATTATTTGGGAAGAAAAACATTTAAGAGGATTGAAAAGTCAAATTTCTGTATTTATCCATGGTTTATCACAGTTCATAAAATTAAGTAGAGACTAGGTTCATTTGAGCTTTGATGACATACTTTTAGCAAAGTAAAAAGTCAAATGAATAGTTTCATCAGGGATATGCTTCTACCCCACCCTCTGGCTGAGGGGCAAAGTATTGCTAGAGTCCAACCACACACAACATCGTGACTGTGCCAAGAGAGTGGTATTCTTTAAATTCACTTCTAATTGGTCAGGCAAAGTGGACATGTACTGTACCCCTGTCCCCCAGGAAAAGAAGATTGCATGGCTGAGGGAAAGCTGAGAAGCTGTACTTTGTCCAAAAACTTATAACGTTGCTGGGTAAGCTGTGTGCTTTGCTCTGATTTTGGGTAAGTAAATTATTTGCAAATAACTTCTGTCAGCACAGGAAACACTTACAGAACTGCAGCATTTCCATGCTGATTCAGACTCCCGACCTACCAGCGTCGGGACTATATCCAGGACAGCAGGTAGCTCCGCATGTTTGCGAGCAAAGCGCACTCTGCACCGCCTAAGAAGGCGTGCCCCCTCGTCCGGGGACGCGGTGCTGCCACCCCCTCCCCACGCTGTTATGCTGCCGCCTAGCGGACGCACGGCGGCTCCACAGCTGCACGCGCCTGTGGGATGCATGGAAACCTCCGCCGGGTTCAACCCGAGCTGGGCCAGAGGGAGTTCGTAAAGGGCGGCGTTTCCCCTGCAAACAAACGTACACCCCCACACCCCCCCAAAAAAAAAAAATCCCCTGCAGGGGTTTAGGCAAGGTTGTAAAGCCTTCGAACAAAAGGGCTAGTAGAGAACGCACGTTTGAACAAACATGCCACATTTATGTGCAAGGCAGAGTGAGACACAAACACCAAAAGCTGAATTTAAAAAAAAAAGGGGGGAGATTAGATAGATGGCTCCAGAGCACAGAGATGGTTCCTTTGTTTTGTCAGGAAACATAGCTAAACCTTGTTTCAATCAGTTACTCACTTCCATTCTTGTACCAGACCACAGGTATGTAAGTGACCTGCACTGGTTCACATCACCCAAACAGGTAATGTGTTTTTCTGAAGTACCTTCTACTCCTAACTTTAAATACACATGAAGAGCTCAGGCTCTGTACCTCAAAATAAACTGTTAGGTGTCAATGCTTTCAGGGTTACTGTACCTGTTGAGCTTACAATGAAGTCATGTAGCAGTCAAGGCTCCATGAAAGTCAGAAGGCATACATAGAGCTGTACATAGCACAGGAGATTCCAGTGTCATGGACTACATGTCTGTAGGGCAGCACAACACAGGGATTGTTTTTTTGATGTCATGTTTTGGTTATATTGTTCTGGGTTGTAGTTTGTCGCTTTTGTTGTGTCTGCTGGAGACTTTAGGGTCTTTTTTGGTTGCTTTGTTTGTTGTGGTGGTGGGTGTCCCCCCCCCTTTTTCCCCCTCCTTAATTCCTCATCTCAACTACAGTTGGCTTCATGGGTCAAGAATAAAGACTGATGACAGGGCCATAATGTGAAACAGGTCATAGAGTTAAAAACCAGAAACAAACAACCAAAAAACTAGCTCTTTCTCTGTCACATGTTCCACTAGAATTACGACAGAAAATTCTTTACAGTGAATGTAATACAAACAAAAGCCAAATGCTCAACTAATTTCATTAAGTTTCTACATACAGACCAATATATCAGCCTGAAGTGACACTGGCCCTGGTGTTGGTACAGTGTACATTAATTAGGGATTTAAAATTTGAGATGAAAGTATTCCTTTAGAAGAAAAACTTATTTAGTGTGTCAATTTTAAATTAGCTTGAGGGATTTCAGGGATATCCAGTACTGGTTGGCAAGTTGAAGATGCATGATCTACTTGTATTTTTCGCATCATCGCTAGATAAAAAGTTCTATGTCTGTAAAGCTTGAGGTCTGCAAGATTGTGTCAAATTTTCTTACTAGAAGCAAGCCAGCACACTAAGAAATGAAAAAAGACAACAGTGGTATGATTTCAATTTTAAAATAATTAAACAAAACACCTCCCAATCTTACCTTCAGTAAGACTGTATCACCTACACAGTGCACAATATACCAGTTGCTATACTTACTTCTTTCCATACAAACAATCTACATTATTTTAAGCCTAAAGGTGTGGAGTCCTCCCTCCCTCAAAAGTTGGGCCAGGTATAATCTGAAAAGCAAACCTGCAAAACACAGACTCATTCTTTATTCATGTCTTAAAAAGTGTATTTGTAAACTATCATGGATGATGTAGCTCATGAGGATTATCTGTCTCAAACACATCAGTCAGCAATGAAAAGTGGAATGGAGAGAAGCTTAATGGAAAAGCCCCAAAATTCCCATGGGGAAGTTTCAAAAAAACCCCAAAAAAACCCCAAAGGGGTAGGGATGGCAGAAGAGAAGCAGCATAGGACAAAACCAGCACCATTTTCATCAATTGTCGTATTTTCTTACCATATGAACCAAAGTGTTTATCAAGTAAAGATGGGGGGGGGGGGGGGAATATGAAAGGCATTTGATGAATTTTATTCTCATTGTAGGTTCTCAGGATACAGCTAAAATGCAGTAAGTCTGGTCTGGTCTTTAAGACTTGGATGTGCTTAAAATAGACAACCCACAAAACAAACACTTCTCAGTGGGCAAAACTTTAATAACAACACCATAAAACAATTATACAAAAATCATGTACATATTTTGACAGACCTAAATAATACATATATATGTGTGTGTGTGTGTGTACACACACACACACACACACTTGATTTTACTTTGTGGAAAAGTACCTTTTGACAGTTTTACATTGTGACTGGCTATAGGTGGGGGGAAAAATAAATATTTTTCTCCAACAGGGCAGTTAGAAGTTTAATAGTTCAGATTTATGACTTTCAGACTTAACTGTTTGTGAGATGATGATTGGCAAACAACAGCATACCCGATGTCTGCCCTATACAGTACTGCTTTGACAGGAGGAACAAGATAATGTGGGTCAGAAGATTTTTTTTTTTTTTTTTTTTTTTTTTTTTTGGGTAGTGGAAATCAAGCTACAATACATGAGCTAAAAGATGAGAAGTACTTGTGCCTGCAGTATTTAATTTTCCCCAGTGGCTGCTGGAGCCATGAATGCAATGTTAAACTGTAGAAAAACTACTGCTTTCAACTGAGCAGCCCACTGTGTTCTCACTGAGGAGACGACAAAATTCAAAACAGCTTCGCATTTTTGGAAAGGGCTAAGAGAGAGGCAGAAAAAAATATTCTAGTGCCAAATTAATTTTAACACTTTAAAACCCCCTAAACATTTCAGTCATGACAGACATGCAAGTGCCAATTTGTCTTGATTCAGAAACACCATAAAGATATTTCAAATGACTGGTTAGAAAGTGACACAAGCTTGAAAACACAGTTACTTCTTTATTAAGAAAGAAATGCAGGACCGTTAGATTAAGAAGCTATTGAAATATAACTACAAGGGTAATTTCTTTACGTAGGTATAAACAGAGGCTATTTTAAGTATGTAAGTGAATACTTAGATGTGGGTACTTCCACAACACAGTAATGCTTCCAGTTGCTTAACCATACCAGCTACCTGTTGATAGGGCAGAAGTTTTGTGTGCTAGGTCTCGGTTTTGTATCAGATTATCTACAGGTACTTCATTCTAGAATTATTTTGGAGTTTGAGAGATTACTAGGTTTGGGTTTGTTTTGTTATCAGGTTTTGTTTTTAAAATTTTGGCCATCTAGTATTTACTGAACACATATGCAAGTACATCCAAGAGAAGTGTATAGGTAATCTCAGTCTTAGAAGGCATGGTTTCCTCCTCTTCATGGAATCCACTGTCTTTTTATGAAGTCTGGCTTCTCCCACCCCACATTACATTCTCTACTATAATTTATTATTCAGCTGTGCAGGCTTCAAAGACAAGTATGTACTGCAGCACTAAGGAATTTCCTGAGTCAGTTTTATTCATCATTATCTGTAAAAAGGAGAGGGAGAGAGACAGGGTGAAAAGGAGCAAGACACACACAAAAAAAGTAAACCAAACCCCAACGAGCTATGCTTACAAAACAAATTAGGAACCACTATCTAATAGGCAATAGAAGAATTCACAGTCACCAGTGAGGTGACTGTTACCAAAACTGCCTTTAAAGCACTACCTGTACAAATATTGAACATGTCATCTTTCTTGGATTAGTGAATTTAAGATAGTTTGATCTCAGGTGGCCTGCTGCAGTTAGAATAATCCTCTTACTAAAGAAAAATACAGATTTTTTTTCTAACTTTCCTTATTTGAAGAGTATAAATTGAGACAGATGTTTATGAACATGCTTGTCCTCTATTCACCTGTATCATAGGATATTTTCTTTAAGTGTCTTAAATGTAAAGAGCTACTTTAAAGGTACTGTATTTGAAATGCCTAAAATGTGAAGTACTGCACCTTTATGGTTTTTTTAGCACTGATCTGTAAACTCCACAATTAAGATTGAAGCTATTAAAAATAGCCACTCATTAATCAGCATTTTGCAAGATGAAAGTCGGCTCATTTTAACAGGAGCCATCCAGAAAACAGCTTACAATTTGTATGCCAACATTTTAGCAAATTGTTATTGAAGCCTTTTAGTACTACTTTTCAATTATCCTTCAAGGCAACGTGGTAAGGAAAAGAAACTGTTAACACTGTAGGTACCACTTTCTTCTTCTAAATTACACTTCAAAAATTAACTACTACAATACATCTTTCCCATTCTGTTATTAAATAAACTGGGGCTGAAAATTATTTTCAGACACTTTTCTATCATAGTTTATAATACAGTATGAAAAAAACAGCTGGTTGTTGAATCACAGAACATTAGGGTTTAGAAGGGACCTCAAAACATCATCTAGTCCAACCCCCCTGCCAGAGTAGGATCACTGACACTAGGTCACACAAGAATGCGTCCAGGCAGATTTTGAGTGTCTCCAGTTCTCTGTCAACCTCACACTGAAAAAGTTTCTTTTTGTTCACATAGACCCTCCTCTACTCTAGCTTGCACCCACTGCCCCTTGTCCTATCATTGGACACCACTGAGAAAAGCCTGACTCCATCCTCCTGACACAACTGAGTGGTTCTGTATCACTAGTAAAGAAAAACTGTATTTTTAGAACTGTTTTTTAAGACTTCCCCCACAAGTGTTTACATGTGAAACCCATAGAAAGCTGTAATCTTATTTGACCCTTTTTCTTTCCTGCTTTTGCAACAAATGTGAAAGATGCAAAAAGGTAGTGTTAGTTACCATGCATTACAAAACTGCAATACATTACTGATCATCACACAGTTTCCTAAAGCCAATGTAATGCTTCTTATTTCAATAGAAATGAAATTTTAATTTTTTTTGTCCTCTATCCAGTAAAGGTCATAATTATTAGACATCCGTAGCCACCTAACTGCAGTTAAATATAGAATTACATAGCTGCTCAATTTTTCACAGGAAAAACAAAAACACCCAGATCATTTATCACCAAAAGTGAGACTCTGAAAGGTCTAGGAACTATTTGTCTAGCTAGTAATCTGTGTTAAGCTAGGCAGAGCTCCCAAGCAAGATAATTTTCTTCATGTATTACTGAGCCGCCTGAAAACTAAGATGGATGGCACCTCCACATCAAGTTCTTCTGAAAAATTAAAATTCTAAGATAAAGAACCACATGAAATCTTTTCAGAAAAGCAGTGATACTGCAACTTGTTAAAAGTAGAGCTTTGAAAGAACAGTATTATTTTTGCTTAAAAAAAAAGAAACAAACAAAAAAAACCACCCAAAAAACCCAACTAAACACAACAACAAACAACCCATAGAATTGTCAGGCTCGGAAGGGGCCTCAAGGATCATCTAGTTCCAACCACTGTGCCACGAGCAGGGACACCTCACACTAGATCAGGTTGCTTAGAGCCACATCCAGCCTGGTCTTAAAAACCTCCAGGGATGGGGTTTCTACCACCTCCCTGAGCAACCTGTTCCAGTGTCTCACCCCCTCGTAGTGAAGAATTTCTAACATCCAATCTGAATCTACCTATTTTTGTTCCATTCCCCCTAGTCCTATCATTACCTGACACCCTAAAAATTCCCTCACCAGCTTTCTTAATTAATTTCATTAATTCTTAAGAATACATTTGTTTTATACCTGGAAGTTTTATTCTAGACTTGCATCTTCCCAATGTGCATAACTGTTCTACGTAAGTTAAATAATTTTACAGTGCCTTTCATAAGACAGCTGTTGTTACAATTGATTGTGTATGTACATACTGTGGGCAGCATGCGTAATCCAAGTTTGCCACATTTGGTTGCAGGAATAAAAATATCCTTTGTGGGGAAGGGGTGGGGAAAGAAGATGCTTTTATCAATTTAGCCAGTCAATATAACAAAGCACAGATGTTTTGGAACCGACTTACAGTATATAACCAAGAAAAACCACAAAACAAGCTGTAACTGCCAGCATGCAGAGAGATTACCTTCTTGGTAGGCACCATCTGCCATTACTAGGTGAAGTATTTTGGGATACAGATGTTTGTGTTCATTTCCAAGAACAGTCTGAACTATGGTTGAACAAATATCAATATTTTCATCTTCATCTTCATGGATAGCCTGTGAGAAAGGACATTCCATGTTGCCAAAATTAAAATTGGTATAGAATGAAATAGTTCAAACATTAAATGCCATTCATGGTTTTCCTCTTTAATCTATAGATGCAGCATCTTCTCTGTTAATATTTTTGTGTGCCTAACAGAATAAAAGGCTGAAGAAGAAGTAAGCATTGATTCTAGTCATGTAATGGTATTACTGGTACAGTAAACAGCCCTAGGTACTTGTTTTTTACAATATTCTCCAGTTGAGGTTATTCCACAAACCTTTATTTTCTCATAAACTTCAATGAATTTATCAAAGCCTATTTCCTGCTCCAGTTTATATCTCAACTCTTCCAAATGGCTGAAGATGCTATCACATTCTTCACATTCACTGGCAATCTCTCCATCACTATTATCTATAAAGAAAGAAGACAACAGTAAAAAAAACCCTCAGTTTTTCTACATTCTTAATGTTGTTTCTGTGTCCCTAAAATTGACCAGACAGAGTATGCAGACCTCTAAAATGAAAGCAGGTAAGCTCAGGGAGCACTTGTGGTGGAGTAGGAAGGTTCCCCCCACACACAAAAGAATTCCACAGCTAACTCAGCCGGAGAAGCAGATGAAAGCTGTATTTTACAAGCAGATATGGAATGCAATGAATATGTACAAAAACATACAATATTTACAATATATACAGAAATGTATGTAATACAGGAAACCTTTCCCCAACCCCCTCTGCAGCCAGGGGGTTCGGCCTGCCGCTCCCTTCTCCCTCCCTACCACCCCTTTTTCCCAAAAGGGTTAGAGAGAGAGAGAGAGAGAAAAAGGAAGGTAATTAAAAGGGGAAAACTTTGTTAAAGCTCAAAGCGAATGCAAAGTTAGTTTTCTTATCTGGTTAGCAAGAATCGTTCCTGCGTAGCAAGCTGTTGCTTCAGGGAGAAAAGCAGGCCAGCTCACAGTACAGGGGGAAGAAGACGACTGACTGCACACACACCACACCACACCACCTCCCCCTCCCCCCAACTGAAAGACTAAACAAAAACCTACAGCCAGGTTCCACCAATGAAATTGGATTAGCATATCGTTGTTTTCATTCATATACCAAAACATTCGGCCAAAGTGTTCAGAAAGTGTCCTTCTCTTAAAGGCACAGCCTAAACCGGTCAGAAGCACTAGACAGTATTGGTAGATAAGCAAATACGCAACTTCTGATAAGACAAACTCTGAAATCTAAGATAATTTAGAAAAATATGTAGTATTGCCTGGTAGATCACAGACATTGTGAGTTAATATTAAAACTCTACTAGTTTCAATTCCTATATTTAAGTAGTGTGTGGTATAATCCTGACCAAATCATATCCTTGATTCATAAAAGGAAAAGTTGTAGATGGGTTAAAAACTCAGTGGATGATTTCTAACCATGCATTTAACTTCTGGGTCTCGAATAGTTTCAAGTTCTGTCTGTTCCCCTGAATTTTGAAGGCCTTCCTCCCACCCCAACAATGAAACCTGAAATTCTGGAGAAATTAATCTAAAAGGCAGGACACTGACACCTAATACCATAAGGTTTACAACAGAATCACAGAGAGCATTGGTTTGTCTATACCGTCAGCACTGTCAAAAAATGAAAGAAGGTGGTATTTTCTAAGCTGATGAAATACTTATTGGAATGGATTATACAGGTAACATTGTAAAGGTATAGTCATATAGGATTTTCCATTTGTTTAAAGTTGTCTTCAATAAAGTGAAATTACAAAACAGCTAAATTACAGATTACTTATCAGTTTTCTACATCTTTTTATACCTATACTTCTAGACATACTTTATTTTACCACAACAGTAAAATACTTCTATTTCAAAGAGAATCTACAAAACAGAACTGAGACTTCAGGACACCATCATGTAAAGCTAACACTAAATGCTAAGAGCAGTAATAAATGTTTCTGTCTCATTCTTAGTTTTACTGCAGTAATAGCTATTTTGAGCTAAGGACAAGGTTAATAATTTCATGTTCCTTTTGACTGCCTGTTAAATTACTTAATTGTAACGCCAGCTGGATCCCAGATATTCCAGTCATGTCAACTGCTATTTTTTTTTTCACTCTTACATTACAGTCATGAATTATGCAAAACATGACATGCACAGTGCCTTTACTCTTCCATGAAGACAATTTTTAGACAACTGTGGGAAAAGTGACTTATGATTACTGCCTAACAAATAGCCAACATTTTATCTGCAATACTTAACATTCGGAAAACCCCATTTTTTATAACCTTCCCTATAAAAACTATTGACTGTAGAGCTTTATTTCATTTTAAGTACACTAGGCACAACCGTTAACCATTCAAACAAAGAACAATGTCACCAAATAATGTAAAGAACAGGTGCAACAGAAATGATACCTGACTGCCACTCTTCATTAAGTGCATTTTCACTGCTGGGGTTATTGTCATCATCTTCATCCAGCTCCGTACTATTTGTTAGGCATTCCATGACATTAGCCTTTAAAGTAGACTCCTCCTCTTCACTGAATTCCTCACTAGGCTGCTCCCTAAGCAGTTGTTCCATTGAGGCCTGGAGTTCCCGCAAATCTGTATCTGTTTCCCCAAACATACTCAAAGAAAGTGATAGAAAGTTTATAATTACTGAACAAGACAAACCCTGTAGGAAGAGCTCATTAATTTTGTTAAGTCAATGAAGGGGAAAGCCAGTGTAGCTGGAAGAGGGTGGTGAAGACAACAAATATTTATGATATTTACATGATTACAGCACTAGTATGAAAGACACAGGGATTAAAGATTAGTGAAACAGATACCAAACCATTTTGTAAAAAGGTAACACTAGATCTTTGAATCAACTTTATGAGAAAGTTAATTTCAAAAATCTTTGTATTCACACACTATTTGGGACCCCAGAAAGTTTAACATTCCAGATAAAACATCTGGAATAAACATGAGGTCTAGATCTCATAAGAATAGATACAACAGATAATTTGATCACTGCAGACTACCTAACCTACATGAAAGAGTTAAGAGCCACAGACAGATTTTGAAGGCCCTGAAATAATTTGGGGCACTTGAAGGACATCCCAATACAACAGTAGAGAAGATAAGATCAGAAAGATTCTCAGAACATATAAAGAAAAAAATAGTCATGACATCTTCATTTCTAGAAGAGCAGTAGCCATCAACTTGGACCTGCTTTAGCCAAATGCAAGGCACAGAAACCAGACAATCGCATCTTGGGTGGAATTTGGAAAAGAAATTCAGGCAGCTGTTGTAAGCACTACATCCCATTATAGCTCCTCAATCCTCTGGAAAAAGACTCCAAGCAAATGGTGACTTAACACAGGATTTTTAAAATTTGGGTAAAACTCTGCTGGTAAACTGTGCATGCTTGTGTCTAACCAAAAATATTCTTGATCTAAGAGGCCTTTTAAAATACTTGATAGACTTGATACACTCACTTTTCCTCCGAATCAGAGGGTCCTTCTTTGGCTTGCTCATCTTCTGTATCATCTACTTCAAGATTATGTTGATGCTGCACATCTGCTACACTGGGAACATCGACTAAAGTTCTGTACAGTTTGTAAAGATCTGGGAGCGAACACGTTCTCAACATCTGCAAAGGTAGAAGACAGTCTGAGGTTACAAAATACTCTGAAATTAGATTATTATTTTTTTCCTTTTTCATTTGAAGGTGATTTCAAAATCATCATCATCTCACACATACTCTTAATTGTTGAAAAGATGACATCAATTCAGCTAAAACTAAAGTGTTCCTTCTGCCTTTATAGGTTACAGTGATTGGAAAGCTGTAAGAGCAGCAAGTGATATACAGCTCCTGGGTTTGGTAGATTTATTCCTCACCTTGATGGTTATCTTAAGAAAACAAACATTGAAGTAGATAAATTTTATATATATACATACATACGTACATATATATATATATATGCACAGTTGTTTACAATGTATCACTTGCAGCTTAAAACTATTCTAAGTAGCTAGCAAAGGAATATTTTGTAAAATGACACTTGATTACTTTTCTAGATCAATGAAAACAGCAACTTTTATGGTATATTTGAAGGCAGTGCCTACAGTATTAAAAAAGTTCAAATGACAACAGTCGCTTGTTGCAATGGAGATAAAGCAACACAGAAACAAAGTAACTGTTTATTCAATGGTCTACCAGATGTCTCTTTTAAGAAGTTTAAGAACCCTCCAAAGTCACTAAATATTTACCATAGTATTAATAAAAAAAGAACTGAGACCTAATTTGCACTAAGAAATTTTGCCAGTAAGCCTTCCCTCCCTTCAATAGGGCTCTGAATACCTGCAAACATGCAGTGTTTGCTCCATATCAAATCCCCTAAACGTGAACAAAGTTTCTCAGCTGCGGTTTATCCCAGCAGTGTGTTCATACGCACGCTCAAATACCAAATGTCTGTCAGCCCATGGCCAGAATACTATTGCCATCAAATGAGTAACTACCCTTTTTGACAACTACTACCAAAGAGAAGGAATAATTAGAAGACTGACTTTACCCCATAATTTGAAAGCTTCCAGCTATTTTCAAAAATGGTTCATCACCTATTAACCTACTTCTGTTACCATGCAGATGTGCCTACAAGATAGGACACTAACTCTGCCTTGCTCCCTGCTATAAGTTTCTTTACTTTTTGGGTAATAGCTGCAGCAGAGGTGTATTTGGGGAATTCCAGAGTTAAATTTGCAGTTATTGCAAAGGAGTACTGAATGTCCTCTTGCTGCAACCAAATGAGAGGGAACTGCTGCTGTCATCAAGTCTACTGCATGAGTAACAGCAATGTATCTGTTGCTTTTCTCGAAGCTCTCTGCAATTATCTAGAGCTCATCTGGTACTGCATTAGCAATTCTGTGATGAACACTTATGGACAAACACAGGCCAAATATGCAGTAAAAAGTGACACCCTGAAGCAATTCATATTGATAGATTGAAGATTTTAATTACACAGCACATGCATTACTTCCTAAATCAAATATGGATATTAAAAATGTCTATCTTCCCCCTACTCCAAAATTACTTTTCCTGAAGTCATTGCCCAAGTGCCAGATAAAGAGCTTCATAAACCAGGGAAGCTAATAATTGGCTAACTCTCGAAGAATCAAAATTAGAGTTATAAATCTGAGTATGCCAATATATGGATTTGTAAAATCAGATGCAAGCTTTATATTCCTGCAGATATAAACAGGACTACAACTGATACTACACTTCCTAGCAATGCATTATCCAACAGATATTATTCAATATTCAAATAATCAACAGTGCAAATTCATTCACACACTCACAAAAAGAGAAAAAAAAAAAAAAAAAAAGTGGGAGCCAGAAGAAGAAACATTCTTCCTTATCTGGCATTCTCTGACTCAGAAAATCCTTTACTACTGATTGACTGAATGCAACACAGGTGTGCAAGTTTCCAGAAACCCTTGTCCTTGTCACTGCTGTTTTTCCCAAAACTGTTCTGTTTTCTCCAAAATCTGTTCTGGCTTCCTTCAGGCTTGGTAAGAAAATAAGAATAATATATAGAAAACAAGCATTCTTTTTGGGATTTTTTTTTTTAACTTGCCTTTGGGTCATTTGCATCAAAAAGCCCTGTAGAAAGTCCAATCAACAATGAACTTTTGCCTTTATGTTTTGCTGGTGATATGGAGCGTGAACGAGGTACAAAAGGCTCTTCCTGTGAAGACTGAGCTGACAGAACTGGAGAGGCTGTTGTTACAGCTGCGGGCTGCATTACCCTCTGGAATAAGGGTTCAGGTTGTGGAAAGTCACTGGAACAAGTTTCTGGTGTAGTAAAAGAAAGTCTGTTACCAATCTAAATAGATTAAAACCCCCATGCTCTTAATGAAAAGTTAACTAATGTGAGGAAAAATTATTTCTGTTGTACAATTAAAACGGAAAATGGATCGTGCTTTAAAAGTACTACAATGTCTTGGGATTACTTTAGTAAATACATTATAATGTGAAACTTTCCCATTTTAACTTCTTGAAATTACACCCCTCTCAGCTATAGCCTGTTCCATTCTCATGCCTTCTAGTTTCTTGTTAACTAGTCCATGCCTGAAGTTATGGTGTCATCCATTTTCATCTGTTCCTTTTTGCCTTACAGTAGGCTTCTTGAAAGCAAGCTCAACACAATTCACTCAAATAGTGTTAAACCCCCCCCAGCTTGCTTAAGCAACCCATACACAGATGCAATAGTATCACCAATTACACTTGACAGTATTGCTGATGCACTTTCTAATCTACTGTAAAATATGCAGACCTTCTGAATTTACTTCAAAGACCTCCAAGAGCAAGCTATTCTATGCAATAAAGGTATAAGAGATTCTCATTAGCAGCTGTTTAAAACATTTTTTATCCATGCTGCAGCTTAACTTAAGATGTCTAAAAACAAAGCAACAATTTTATTAAGTAAATAATCAGATGTCATAACATTTTGAACAGTTGTTTTAAAAGGTTGCAACATACAGGAACTTGACATTCACTTTTAACTATCAGAGTGGGTTCATCTGTAGATGGTGTATCTTTGTTGTTACATGTTTTCTTTGTGACAAAATGACACCCATAAATTGTCTTCTTTATCCATCTGAAATTTGATTTCTAAAAGTATGAACTCAACTGAAAAAAAACACAACAAAAAAAAACACAACACAAAAAAGAGAAAATGAAAACAGAAAGGCTGCTCTGCCATGGTTAGTGAAGAAATGAGAAGGGTAACTCAAGTACTCCACAGTAATAGCTACAACAAACAACAAGAGATTTTGACTGACCTTCTGGAGCTTCCTTTGTGGCTGAACCTCATCAAGCACTAGTTTCTCAGAAGCTGCCTCATTTCTTCTGTCATGTAGTGTCCTGTTAAAGTACCACATTCCGGGAAACACCATGTAAAATAGTCATTAGTCTACTGAAAAAGTCACTTAGTGCAGTAAAACTAACATGTCAGTCACGGCTAAGTAGGTCTAAGCCCTACTCAATAAAGCTAGTAGTCTGGAGAGAGAGAGATCAGAAAAGAGCACTTACTTATCCTCTTTCTCTTTTACCCACACTTCATTAACAGTGATGGGATAATTCTTATTCTGGTGCTTTTTTTCTTCTTGTGTTTCTTCCAACATCTCTGTTTCCAAATCATCAGGCTCTAAAATTAAGTCATATACCTCATGAATAATTAATCCCTAACAACAAACAAAGCATTCATTTTAAGATTACAGTTAAATCCTTGAACTTGAATAACTTTCTGCATTTTCCAGGAACAACTGATGTTTTGTAACCCCAGAGCAAAAAGTTTGTTCCTGATACAAGGGAAGAATCTTAAAGCTCCAATGAATTGTCTTCTAAAAACCTCAAGAAACAATCCCCCAAATGTCAGTAGGGTGCTGGTATCTTATAAAGGGAAAGATTCCAGCACAACTGATAAGGAGAAATAAAGATTAACCAAACACAACATCATTTGAAGCACTTCATAATTCCTCTGGTATTCTAAAGAGTCTCTATAAGCACACAAAAAAAGGTTTCTGTTAATTTAAATTAGCGAGTCAAATTACAGCACAGGGATAGAAAGCACTTAATCTTACCTAGAAGTTGGTAATAAATAACTGCACATTACTTATGGGAAGAAATAGAAGTATACAGGATCCTTACTTCCATCTCTGCCTTGGCAAACAGATAGTGAGTAAAACAACTACTGAAATGACTTACCATCCAGTGGAGTAGGTCCACTTTGCACCTGGGGAGGTCCACCTCTTTGACATTCTTCTGGTATGGTCATTTCAGGCTCTGTGATACCAACTGGTGCTGAAGACTGAGCTCCAACAGTAGGAAAAGCTTTCTCTTCCTTCTCCTCCAATGAGGACTGATGAGCTCCTTCAAGAAGTTCTGCAGTACCTAACACAAAATTATTCTATTATTTAAACAGCATTTTGACAGTTTGATGATAAACAATGGTGGGGCTACAAGGTAAATTGTTAACTTTTGTTTCTTTAAAGGCATACAGAATCACAGAATCAACCAGGTTGGAAGAGACCTCCAATATCATCAAGTCCAACCGAACACCCAACCCTATCTAATTAAGTAGACCATGGCACTAAGTGCCTCATCCACTCTTAAACACCTCCAGGAATGTTGACCCCACCACCTCCCTGGGCAGCCTATTCCAATGGCCAATCACTATTTCTATGAAGAACTTCCTAAAATCAAGCCTAAACTTCTCCCTTGTACAGCTTGAGACTGTGTCCCCTTGTTCTGTTGCTGGTTGCCTGGGAGAAGAGGCCAATCCCCACCTGGCTGCAGCCTCCCTTCAGGTAGCAATAAGGTCTCTTCTGCACCTCCTCTTCTCCAGGCTAAACAACCCCAGCTCCCTGCAGCTGTTCCTCATAGGGCTTGTGCTCCAGACCCCTCACCAGCTTTGTTGCCCTTCTATGGACATGTTCCAGCAACTCAACACCTTTCCTAAACTGACTCCGTTCCTAAACTGGACTCAGTACTCAAGGTGTGGTCTAACCAGTACTGAGTACATTCTGAATACAGAATACATGCTTGCTTTTATGATAGTTATCATAAAGAAATCTAGAAATATTAAAATTGGAATTTTACTTGCTATATCATCTTTAAGTTCAGTTTATACTCAGAATAAGTCTAAGTCCTTTTGTGCCTGGAAAGGACAAAAAGCAGGAATTAACAACAAAAAAATCCTGTGATATGGCAAGTCAAACACTAAAAAGAATAATATATAGGACCTAATATTCACATATGACATCCTTATAAAAAACAGACTTGATTCCATCAATAAGCAAAGTCCAAGACTTTCCAATAAAATGAATATTCTTCCTTTTCATCACATCCTTCTTAATTTCTTACCACTTCAGTGAGTGTAAAATATTTTGGTGTCTTCCGGTATCAGCTTGTGCTGCCATTTAGAACATAGGCAACATCCAGAAGTGAAAAGCAAGACTGAGGATAGAATATGCTTCCATGACTTCAGAATTGTTCTCAGTGGATAAACCGGCCATCTGGCACTAACTGTTCTTGCAGTACAGGTAATTACCACCTCTGCTTACCATTTATTACATCTACTTCCTCAAGCAGGTCGGTTTGCAGCTGCAACTCTGCTTCTCCTAGGATCTTCAGGACTGAATCAGTAGGGCTTTTGCCCCACACTTTCCTGTGGGGTTCACCAATGTCTAACTTAATTACTTCACCCAGAGTTTGACCTGTTGGGACATAAACAGAAATATAGAAACTTTTATTCATTTTATGTGTAATAAAGACACAAACAACCTCCACAAAACCAAAAACTACGAAGCCAGATGCCACCTCACCCCAAGTCAGGCAGCTTAAAGGCAGTGCTCAAAGGTCTAGTGATATTCTTCTGCCAATTTCATTTAATACCGGGAGCTATTCAATGCCAGTCAGCATCCGTAACTTAATAGCAGCAGGTGATCTTTGCAGTAATTCAATTGCTCCAAAACAAAGCAGCATAAGAAATGTTTAAAACTGGCATGAGATGCTCTTAATTTTATCTGAAACAGGAAACTATGATGTCTCTTGTGTTGCTGTCCCTTGACACTGGTTTCTGCTGTTTCTTCCTCCAGGGAGAACAGAGGATACAAAGCAACAAAGAACACAGAAAAGATGACACTTTTTTTTTCCTTTTCTATGCTACTATGCTATGGAGTCTGCCAAATTCCCAATGATTAATTATTTCTACAATGTGAAACAGACCCTTAGCAACACAAAAATTGAGAAGACTCTCCATCTTTCTTGTTCTACCAGTAACATGAAAGGATTTAAAAGTTAAAAGAGAAACTTTCATATACCTTAAGTGCTTATTTATTTGTTCTGTTAAATCAGTGCCTTTTAAAGAGACATTCACAAAGAAAGCTCAAAGAAAGTAATCATGCATTTAATAACGCATTTGCTGAAATTAGGAAGTCTGTTGAGTCTCCTTGGGGCCATTTAACTACTCAGCCTGTGTGTTATTCCTTATCCCAGGGAATACGTAACCCCTTGTTTTTAGAATGACACTACTACTAATGAGACTATAACAACACGTACTTCTTTTGTAAGAACAGGCACTACATACAGTAGACTGATTTCCTGATATCAAGGTCATTAAAAAAAGTACTTACGGTCTGTTCCGGAGAGAGAATCTTCCATTGATAACTCAGCTAGAGGAACCACCAATTCAGATGCTCCAGATTCCCATTTTCTACGATCTCCTACAAGTGGATGGTCACCTTCTTGTTGTTCCTCACCATCTTCAGACCCAGCCGATTCAGAAACGTTTTTACAGTCCTTTTGCTCTCTCTCATCTTGAGCTTTAAGATTTTGATTTAATCTTCTCAGTATTTCTCGTTTATTCTGAAAAAAATAGCCAACATGTATTACTCAAAACAGTATGTTTCTCAAAGGAAGAAAACACTAAATGAAGCTGAATACAACCTGACATACTTGCATTGCCAAATCTGGCTTCTTTATTTCCTCCTCAGCATCTGGGATAGCAGTTACATTTTCATCCTTTAAGTCCAAGAAGCATGAAAAAAAACAAACAAAACAAAACCTTGAAAATATCAGTAGACACAATAGTGAAAAATTATGTCTATAAATTTTCCTTTGACAACTGCACACAGACTGCAAAAGAACACAGGATCCTTCTGGTTTTATGGGGTTTCCCAAAGACAGAATTTCAAAGGAGAAAAGACAGTCTTAGTGATATGTAAATAGACTGAAAATCAAAGTTGAAATCATAGAATTTGTAGTCTTTTTGTACAAGGCTTTACTTCTCTAATGGAAATTGCTCTGTGTGCAATTTTTCAGTCAATTATAGTTGTCATCTTGCATCACTCTAGGACAAGCTAAAAACTGTGTAAAAAAAAACTGCTCACAATTTAAGTATCTGTCAAATGTTTTAGTTTTCCAGCTATCAACTGACATCTTCCTATTTAGCACTTGTTACTTAATCGGTGATAGTTGAGGTAAGTGCATAAGCATTTACAATATAAGAACCCAGGATCACAGAAAAGAGAAATGAGGAAACCTCCAACACTGCTCAAAACAATAAGGAGAGACATGACTACCAGATTCAAGTCTTTTACACCTCACATTCAGCATGTGCTTTCAAACTCACTGAAAACAAGAATGAATATAAATTAGTCTTACTATTCAAAATTTGTTTTCTCACTTCCATCAGGTTACAAACTCCTTAATGCCCCTCTTTAAAAGGCTGATGAAAGTGCTGCCTTGATCAAAACTGTAACTGCAGCCTAGTGTTCAACAGAAACCATTTTTTTTATAAAAATGAATGAATTTGAGGTTCAGTGTGGAGATGTATTTCGACAGCTGCCATGCTTGGTTTCTTTTACCCTTCTCTTTTTCCCCTACTTAGAAGCAACAAGTACTCCTAACAATTATTTTTTCTGTACCTGGTCTGTAGGTTCTTCTAAAAACTCTTTTTTTTTTTTTTTCTGAAGTAGGTGGTTTGGTTGTTGATTTTTCCATTAATTTTACCCTCTTAGGAAAAGTACCTACCACACCCACTTCCTTCAAAGCAGAAGTCATGGAGATGACTGGTGCACTGGGCTTCACTGGAAGCTGTGGCTTAGGAAGAGCTGCTTCAAGCTCTTGTAGTCCATGCACAGGACTGTGTTCTGTAGTTCCCACATGAAAAGGCACATCAGAATTCTTTACCCCTTTCGCTATCAGCTGTATAAATTCAATTAAAAACAAAGATCATATTGACTTCAAAAATTTGCATATTAAACAGTATGATCAAATAGATGCCTGTGAACCTTAGAAAAGGATAATCATGCCACACGTTTCCTAAGGAAAGATAATTTCCAACTGTACATGTGAGCTGTTTCAAATTTATCAGCTTTGCAACATATTTATGCTTCAGTAAGTTACAGATTACTAGTATCAGACTTCAGGTGATCCTAATGATTCTTTGGTTTAATGTTCTTAAATTCTTGAACCAAATTCTTCATTCAAATATAACTACGATGAGGCTTCTCATAAGAGAATTCTGACTGACAGATGCTCTCCTCTGTTTCAGAAGGGAATCTAATTATCCAAGCATGAAAAAAAAATAAAAAATTACAGTCCTTCAAAGATACAACACCACAGACTGACTGCATTTAACAGATTTAACAGTTTTCTTACGTGTTCTTCCCACGCTATCTTCTCTCTTTCATATGCTTCCTTTCTCTTTCGATCTAACCGTTCTTTCAGAACTGCAGCTCGAGCATTTACTTGGGCCTACAGTAAACCAGCAGCAAAACCAAACCAAAACAAAAAACAAGAAACAAGCAAGAAAGGAAAAAAAAAAAATCAAGTTCATAAAACACATTAGTACCCCATTCTATGGAACATTTTCGGATTAACCTCATTATTACTGTATAGACTGTGACAATCAAGATCACAAGTAAGCCTAACAACTGATGTATGTTGCAAATAGTGGCAACTCCTCACAATTTAATTCACTCTTGGTTTGCTTATGTTTTTAGTATACACTGTTACCTTAAACAGTAGCATAAAATTAGAATCTCTACTTAAAATTAATTTTGAACCGGATTTTACTAAGTTACTCAATATACAAAGTTTTAGTAGTTGTTTTACCTCTAGTTTTAAGGTTAGGCATATGGTTAGCTTATTTTCACATTGCTCCTTGCAGATGATGGGGAAAGAAAAAAAATCATAGAGCAGACACAGTAATAATACTTGCCATGTATCGTATAGTAGATACAGTTATTGATATAAGATCATTACATTGATACAAGAACATTACATGCATTTACCTGAAACACACTTCATCAGAGAAGTATACAGCTCACCTTCCAAACCACAAATAGCCCATGTCAGCACACTTCAGGAGCTTTGCCTTTATTTTTTTTTAAGCTAAAATAGTATTATTTAAGATACATCTTCCCTCTCGGTATCAAAACGCTATTTCAGTTATACCAAAGTGCCTTAGAGATAAAAGTCAAAGAGATAGGGAGAATCCTTGACTTGCTATGCTATGGCACAACATTTCTTTTGAGATTAACAGTTGAACATTGCTATTACTTCACTATGGTTAAAATAAAAACCTCCTGTAGTGAATGTATGAATTATTGATAGCAAAAATAAATATAAGAAACTTCATGAGACATGAAACAAATTTAAGAACAGTGAGTTTTATCTACTCTACCCCCACAATTACCTTCTGCATTTCTCTCTTTTTGCGTTTCAGTTCTGCTTCCTCACTTGATTCTTGTCCATCAGAACTGGTGGCTTCACTCTGCAAAATAGGAGTCCTCACGAAATTATCCTTTATTAATGCATTTAAAAACTGAGTCATTTGAGTAACTACTTGGATCATTTAGACTGACTGTATGACTGACACAGGTCATAATTTCACTAGGTAACTCCTCACTCAAACTTAATGTCTACTTGGATAGAATTTCATATTTGAGATTTGTAAAGGGCTAGCTTTGCTTCTTTTTTTTTTTTTCCCAGTCCTTTGGGATATTTTTCCCTTTTTCTACAAAAAGACATGAATCTCGTAGAAGCCAAGAAGAAAGTAACGTGCCTGCTGTTGCAAGAGAAGTTACCTGACAATGCTGATTCTCACCTGCCACCCCTCATCACTGTTGCATGCTCTGCAGGTAAGGTATACAAGAAAGGTTAGATGTTCTAGAATTACAGTTTCTTCCATTGTATGCACTCCAAAGAAGGTGGAATGGGCGAGGGGTAAAATGGGAACAAGTCTATCTCTGAAATCTGTTTCCAGTCTCTCTTTCTTCTTGTCATATTCCTCTGCATATTCCTATTTACAGAATGAACTGAAAGAGCTACAGAAAAAGGTTCTGACAGAAGCTTTTTATTGTTCATAACCAACTTGTGGAGATCTTTTAGTTAAACAATTTAGAAGGTTTCTTACAGTGTTAGAAAAAGAGTATTATTATAATTATTAGAAATAATCCGACAAAACACAATCAAGAATGTTACCAATTTTTTAAAGTTAAAATTAAAAAATATAATAATAAAAAAAGGTTATGCTTTCAATCAGCTAACAGGAAAAAAAGATGACTGGAAAGTACATTTCGCTTTCCAGTGCAATAGAAAACCTTCAGAAATAATTCGGCACTTGTCATAAGCAAAGAAACTAATACAGATTAATCTAGTGTATATAAAATACCTGCAGCTAGGGTGGGTGCACTCTTCATTTTGAGAGAAGTGCTGCAGCTGCTCATTGGAAAAACAGAAAGAAACAGTGCAGTAGAGCCATGGCTCTATGCTGGCAACATCTCGGCACTGTTAACAGTATTTTAATGGTACTCAGGACACAGTAAGATTTCAGAAGGCCGTGTATGGGGATGACTAGTCTCACTATGGCAGTCTCGAAGCTTACTTAAAAGAAGCAGAGTAGACCTAGAGTCATGAGTGTAATTAGCAGCAAATGCAATTACAGCAACATGGGCTTGTGGTGGATCACCTTCGTGTTTTACTTGAGTCAGGTCTAGCGATAGACTTCACTGACCAGCCTCCACAATAACCTCCCAGACCCTGAATTTCTTCATGCTCCCATGAGGAAATTTAGGAGAACGGTCCATGCTGGTCACAGACCTAGCCACTAGCACAATCGTAGAAAGTTTGCATGCTGTTCTGAGGTAGTCTGGGTCATCTGTCTCAAGATTTGAAGGGCTCCTCTTCAATGCACTAAAATGTTTCACCTCAGTCAAGGCACTGAATTTGGCTCCCTTGCATCTGATTAATGAGGTGCAATCCAAGTTAAAGAAATTAGGAAAAAAATGGACTATTTTAGCATTAAAAACAAACCAAAACCCAACAACCACCAACAGCATTACCTACGGCAACATAGTTTTGGAACTCTGTTTAGCTGACGTGGTAGTCCAAAGAAACTGAATGGCACTGGGCATCAAGTAAATGGATTGTTTCCAAGGGTGCCTTGGACTACTTGACACCTGAGAAAGCATTCATTCTTCATCTACTTAATGAACATATTGTTTCGGTTTTGTTTTATTACAAATATATTTTGGAGAAGTTGTTTGGGGGAAAAAACCTGTATTGCTTAACCTTATGACAGGAATTCCTAACTTTAATACACAACTACAGAATCTAGGAAAAGAATCACTTCATATGTATTCTGTTTGCCCAGACAACTTTTCAAACCAACCTTCTCTCCACGAAGTTTTGCTCTAATCTGTTGACGTTCATTAAAGTTTTGTAGCCGGATCTGTCTTAATCTTGCCAAATATTCCTAAGGGAAAGAAAATAACTAAGTTTCAGTTATACTTTAACTGTCTTCAGTATGGTTAATTTAATGGACATAAGACTCAACAACTTTTTAAAAGAACCCAAACAAGAGTTGGGTGAACTCCCCCATTACTGTCATCAGCACAGCATTTACTAATCTCCAGAAAAAAATCCCAGGCAATGAAAATAAAGACAACTATCCTTGTGTTTTGTTTATGGGAGACTAGGACTTCTTACATTTTTCACTGTAGGATTAAGTTAGAGAGTTATGTCTGTATGGATGCAAACTCAAGAATTTCTCTGAGACACACAACTATTAATTTCATTATTTAAAAAAAAAAAAAAAAAAAAAAAAATCCCAACAACAGACACACTCAAATCTAAAACTTTGTAAAGTAAATTACTTCTTTGGGGTTTATAAAGTGCTTTTATTTTGTTGTATAGATAAACCATGCAGAGAGACTAGGCACAATCACGGTCAAAACAGCGCTATTTGTGATGAGCACAGTGGCAAGCATGCAACAAGCATACCTCTTCCTCCTTGTTTCTGGATTTCCTTCCTCTTGCAGAAATGGGCCTGCCTCCATAGATATCTGCCACGTTTTGCAGTGTACCCTGTTTGCCATTTAACGGTATCACATTTACAGTGGCTGGGGCAGTACAATTACCTGCTTTATCCAACAGCGTTCACTTAAAAGAAACCAAATCCATCAATGACCTGCAGTTCTTCTGAAGTTAACTGTAACACCTTTTCACTTACATGAAACATGACAGTAGTAACTCAGGAGTTATCCTGAGGAGCCAAAGAGAGAGAGAGAGCAGAGCTTTAAGAATATAGTTGCCCTCTCTCTGCAATTCTGATCTTCTCCTCCTGTGTTAGGGAACTTAAATTCTGATGGTCACAAATCTGGATTACATACAAATTGTATAGAAATTGTGGCACAAAGTTGGCATTTCTGCTTGTTGAGCCAAGCCTAAAATATAAGTGGAATCTTTCTATGGTCTTACACTAAGATTTTTCCACAGTGACAACTTTTTAAAAAATATACTACAAGTACCAAACTCAAAACCCTAATAAACTACTTAAATATACATGCTACCTCTAAGAAGCTGTGTTAAATGCCTAATACATATGCATTCATAGTGTACAATCTTGATTAGTCAGTGTCCTGTCAACAAAGAATTCAACTTTAAGGAAGTCCAATACAAAATATTGTAAGAATCACTTAACTCGAAGTTTCCTGCTTGGATTAAAATCCAAAATAGTTAAACTATTTTGTTCATAGTGCACCATAAACCTCTGCTGAATAGGTTAAATACATCTTGATTTGTCAACACACAGTCAAGAAAGCAAGCATCTACATTAGATGGATGTTAGATAGATAGATGTTAGTTAGATAGATCTTTTGTTACATTAAATACCAGCTTTCTCAAGTTTGAGTGCAGAGAACCATCAGTAAGTAAATACCCCAGTTAAGTTCTTGATAGAGAGGCCTGAAGCCAAATATTCTGGCTGAACAGCCTCTCAAAATGATTTGTAAAAAAATTAAAAAAAAATTAAAATAAATCAATAACTCAAAGAAACAGCCCATTTCTGTGGTTGAGTGATTGGGGGATTAGAGAAAAAATTAAAGGAACCATCCTGCAGATAAGAGAAGTACCATACATTAATAAGGACTAGAATTCTGGTTTCAGCTTGAGCATTAAGCCCCATCTCTGCTGAGAACTACTGCCAGATAGTCAAATTATTTTCCTACACAAATAGAAGAACTTCTGCTATCAATGGCAAATAATACTACATCAATTTGGAATCCTGACTTCAGATTCTAAGTCTTAAAACATCTGGAAATTACTTTTGCAACTGCTCAGTAACCTCCTGGTTTTATTACACCAGCCAGTTAAGAATAAAACATTTGGGTTCAGTTGAATGTATCAGAGAAACATTAAGCTAAATACTTGGGTATCTTGCATATCGATCTCATATTAATGCTGACAAAGTTAGCAACAAAATGTCAGCAAGTGCTGCTAAGGACTTGTCTAAGAGGCAGCTCTCTTGGCAAAAATTGTTTCTTTTTCCAAAATTACTTAGGGGTCTTCCAAGTTTTTAAGAACAGAATCAGTTTCAGACTGCTTTAAATCACACACACAAATCTAAGGACACTTCATCAAGCAGTGCATCCAAGTATCTAAGAATTGCTTACTGTAAGTGAAATAATGCCTGAACAAAGACCTGGCTGTAAATCATAATCTGATGTTCAGACATAACTCAAGATGCTTCTATAAATCTGCAGTTGGTCTCATCTCACTGCAATGCCAGCACAGTCAGTTTAATTTCAGCAGCTGACAGTGATACTGTGAGACTTCCTTGTACAGGAATAGCGTGGAGAACTCAAAATCAAAATTCTCTGCATTATGAGAACACAGTTCAACAAGTCCTACTACCAATAAGTTATTTCCAAGATATCTTTACTGCAAAAGACGCTTCCTGAAGCAATACTGAACTTAGAACTGCAGGCATAAGAACACCAAAGATTTTGACACTGCCCACTAGTTTCTCTCTAAAGAGTGAAGGCTTTAGAAACATTAACCTTAACAGAGAGACTCCTTCATAACACCTTCTGAATAAGCAGAATGTGTTCTTATAAAGCACAGTACTGTATCTGATCATTAGTTGTATCAAGCTCAATCAAAGGTCATTTCAGCTTCAAGCTACTGAGTAATACACAAAGCCTGATTTTAAGCGAAACTTTAAAACTACAAACAGAGAAAAACAAATGTTCAAAACACACAGTATCAAGTTAAGGACATGGGGGAATTTTTTTTTCTTTTGTTAATAAATGGACTACCATGAGAAAGGTATCACACAATGCTGTTACGTTTCCATAAAATCAATAACAAAATGATGAAAACCCACCTTATACAGTAGGGTTTTTTTCTTCTTTAATACTCAAGGAAACTATTAGCATTAGAATTAACCAGGTTGGAAAAGACCTTTGAGATCATCAAGTCCAACCTATCACCCAACACTATCTAATCAACTAAACCATGGCACCAAACACCCCATCCAGTCTCTTCCTAAACACCTCCAGTGATGGTGACTCCACCACCTCCCTGGGCAGCCTATTCCAATGGGCAACCACTCTTTCTGTAAGAACTTCTCCCTAACATCCAGCCTAAACCTCCCCAGATGCAGCTTGAGACTGTGTCCTCTTGTTCTGGTGCTGGTTGCCTGGGAGAAGAGACCAACCTCCACCTGGCTACAACCTCTCTTCAGGTAATTGCAGAAAGCAGTAAGGTCTCCCTGAGCCTCCTCTTCTCCAGGGTAAGCAACCCCAGCTCCCTCAGCCTCTCCTCATAGAGCTTATGCTCCAAACCCCTCACCAGCTTTGTTGCCCTTCTCTGGACACATTCCAGCAAGTCAACATCTTCAACATCTTTCCTCAACTGAGGGGCCCAGAACTGGGCACAGTACTCAAGGTGTGGCCTAACCAGTGTTGAGTACAGGGGCAGAATGACCTCCCTGCTCCCGCTGGTCATGGTGTTCCTAATACAGGTTAAGATGCCATTGGCCTTCTTGGCCACCTAGGCACACTGCTGGCTCATGTTCAGCCTACTATCAACCAGTTGCCCAGGTCCCTCTCTGCCTGGCCGTTCTCTAGCCACTCTGACCCCAACCTGTAGCACTGCATGGGGTTGTTGTGGCCCATGTGTAGAACCTGGCACCTCAGCTTCAAATATTCTTAAAGCATAATGCAACATTAACATACATAGGAAGACAAGATTCCGTACCATGTGTCCCTGAGCTCGAGCTTTGTTTTCCATGGCTTCTCTCTTTCGTTGCCAGAATTCTTCAACTTGCACAGCTCTGTCTGCAGCTATCCATCCTTTTTGCCTAAGGAATTGTAATACAGCAAGATGAAAGTCTCTGAAATAAGACACTGAAAAAATCTCTCTGCATTTATTCTAACTAGGATATACACAAAAAAAGTAAAATATCTGTCAGGAAGACATCTTCATAAAAATGCCTTTTGGAATAAAAAATGAAAGTCAGAGTTCCACTAAATGGAGGAAAATAAGCTCAGCTAAATTAAAAGAACAATTAAAAATAAAATAAACTCAAGAAAACCCAAACAACAAGAAACAAACCCCAAACCATTACTTTGTCCTTCCAGATCCTTGTTGTCAAAACAAAAACTCATGTCCAAACAGTTATTTCTGAAAATGTCTCAGCTTGATTCATTACTGCTACCAGTTGTGAAAAAGAAGACTCCTTCCATCAGAAATGGGCAAGAATTCATCACCTGAGTCAGTAAGGTCAGTACTGCAGCAGACTTACAAGACTGACCTATGTTTGGACTAAGAGCTTCTACCACTTACATAGTTAGTAGAGTGCTAGAATTTTCAGAAGGTTCTGGCAACTCCTTTTGAGGGACCTTAGGGAATTTTTGTTTGTTTTCAAAGGAACTATAAAATAATTTTCCTACTTTAGAATTAGCCAGAACAAGATGGGGTTTTGTCACATGTTCTACCCCTGGTCAGGGACCTGCTTAGGTAGACAAGAAGGCTATGTTAAGGTACCATAACTGAGCACCTGGCAAGTCTCCTACTGTACACACATGGTCATTTTGCAGAGGGGCCTATTTCTGACAAATCATTTAGAAGTGGACTCAGAGGAAGCTTTCCATTAAAAAACCTGAACAGTGGTGTAAAGTAGTCTAAGAAATGGTGAAAAGATGACAATCTCCCTTCCAAGGTTTGACTAGCCTAGTGTGACTGAAGTGTACTGGGGTCCAACAACAGATGAGAAATTGCAATAAGCCAATAGCAATAACCCATCAGGCTGAGATTGTTAAAGAATCATTTTGCAATACAGGAGCTATTGCTAGTGATGCATAAATTAATTAGCACACTAATTAAACATCCTTGCATCTTGTTTTTTCTAGCCCCTCCCCACACCCCTCAAGAAACAAGGAAAGGAAGTATTTCCATTTTGCTATGGTTCATTAGAAGGAAGACAGAGATAAAACTCCTTTGGTATAATAAAACAAGTGCTGTAGCTGCTCTGAAAAAGCAAGATGATCCATGCAGATGTTACTAGTAAAGAAACAAACACTTGTTAAGTTTCTATACACATATTGGACTCACTCTTAAGATTTTTACTGTAACTGTTCATTACATATGAACTCGGTGGACAGTGACATGTACCCAAACCTGTGTCATAAAGTTTAGCTTGTAATGTTGGAGAGAAGCTTCCCAAGCAAAAAACTCCTTATCTATGTCTCAAACCAAATTCACAGGAAAAAAATGATTTCAACTAATTTTATGTACATTTTTCTCCCTACTCTAAAGCTGAGTGACACATGTTGCTAAAACACATTCTAACCAGATTTCTTGAGGCTGCATTTCTGTCCAAGAAAGACTTTTTAAAGATTGTGGAACGTACTTAGCTTTGCTTTAGTTACAGAAGTGTACACAGGAAGACTGAAACTTATGGGGACGATTTCTCAAGTTATTTAGTTTATGTTAATTGTCTTTAGGAAAGTTGCAACTATTTAAATTCTTTGCTGGAGCTAAACATCCTGGACACTTAGCTTTGTATTTCACATTCAGCTGAAAAAAATCAAGTTCAGGAAAGAAATAAAGGTAGAGTAGGTATGTCAATAAAATTACTTCCAGATAATAAAAGTACAAACGCTTTGTAATTCACTCCAAACATAGAAATTTTTGAAAGTCTACCTATTTAGAAACTTCTGCACTGTATTTTCATTTACAGTTTCCAAGCTCATTTATTTGAGAAATACTGAATCAGTTTCTCTTCAGGAACACCACGTTACTTCTAATTTGGAGCCCTCTACAGTTCCTCTTACTTTTAACACATTTAGAACAGTTTACCAAGGCACAGACAAGTATAATAGTAGCAGTGATGCTGTTTAATGCATGAGGAAGTGTTTCCTAGCATAGGGAAGATTTGAGGGCTGTGGCACTTTGTGGATATCATTGACAATAAATAGAGGAGGATCAAAACATGCATCTACATCGTCTGGGAAAATGCACCTTCCAGTATTGAGTTGTATCAGGAAGAACTTTAGAAGAGCTCACAACAGCCCAAATTACTATTAAAAAAATTAAACATTTTAGCTTGCTGTGGTAGTTTTAGGCTATGTCTTTAAAAACTTTTCACAGATCTTGAACAGAAAGTAATAAAAAGTAAATTAATCACTATTGGGCATTAAATGGAAAATAATGATAATTCTAAACAATCCTATTGGAAAGATAAGGGACTTAAGCTAGTAATATAAACTATTTCTTCTCTCTTTTTGTTTCCTCGGGCTAGGAGATACTGACTTGCTTCTGCTTGACCTTGGCTGCACTGCTTTTGTTGTGACTAGTATTAACTTCTCTGCTTCTGTCTCTCGTCCGTTTTGTACAGGAGGCAAGGGGAAGGGCAAGGAGGAAGAAGCTAGTAGCTTTCCCTGGTCCTTGGCCCGGGAGTTCTTGTGCTGTTCATTAGCTGTAAATACTGTATATTTTGTGCATATACTTGTGCAAGTTTTCCACCAATCAATAAACAGCAGCTAACAATTCTGGGAGCATTCTAGACACTGTCCTATGCTAGAATCAAATGCTTAGGTGTAGAGACAGCAGTCAGATTCAGATGACAGGAGAAGGAAGCATCTTGACAGGTAGCACAGAAAGTGGAACTATGAAAAAAAACAAAGGAGAAGGCTTACAATGTTATCTACAACTGCATCAAGCCAAGAATTTTGGCTGAAATCTAGCTTAGTTGCAGCTGTTAGCAAACCAATTTTTCCCACTACTAGGGAAAGCCAAGTTTTCTCTTGATTCTGAAAGAATTGTGGTCTGTGAGGGACTAAGACAGAAACAGACAGCACAGTACCAATCGATAAAAGCGATTCTAACTACATGAAACAAGACATGGAACAAGAATCTAACATGTAGGGACAGATTTATGGATCATCATAGTCCAACCTGTTTGCATTGGCTTGTTTAGACACCTCCTTCAATCTTTTCACTTTTTTCCTAACTGCATCAGCATCAGGAAAATGGGGATGATCTGCAGGCCCCTTAGGAGCTCCTGGATGTATTCCATGTGGAATTCCTCTGCAGATAAATATGTACAGTAACTTTCACTACTTTAAATTAAAGTGTATCACATGTAGCTTTGAATGGAAGGCAGCCATACCTTTGAGCAGCTTCTCGGCCTTGTACTTTTGCCTTTAGTTTGGCTTCATCTAGTCTAGTGTTTTCCTTTTGCTGACACATCTGGTCAAAAATAGCATGATAGTGTTCGTATTGTCCTCTGGAAGGCACAGGAAAAGGACTGACACCACCTCCACCGCCATAATATGGTGCCTGGAAATCAGAATAGGTTGAGTGGAACAGTGTTTGGTTTTTTTGTTTGTTTGTTTGTTTTTTTACAAGTCCTTCAAATTTTCACCTCTTCAGCAGAATTAATATGCCTTGCAACATATTAAAACTTTCTTTTTTGATAGTAGTCCATAATAAAACATCATTTTACCTCCCTCTGTCTAGTTACACATCTTTCACATATTTTCAAAGTTATTGGTAGCAAATCCATTGTAGTGTGACTGAAGATAGATGTTCTACATGGCAAAGATCAAAATTTCAGCAAGAAGCTGAAAGCAACACAGTACTAACTGAAGTACCAGTGAGTGATTTATAGCCAAACATCCATTGTTTTATGAAAGCGGAAATTACTGAGTACACTTCCGAGGTTGCTGAATGGCATTAATTAAGATTTCACTGAGAATCACCATTGCTACCAATCTATAATTTGGCTTTGCCCCCAAAATTCTCTACTAAAGCTCAGAGGAACATCTATCTTAAGTTTTATGTGAATTATCCCTGTCATTCTCAAAGATTTTGAGTTCTTACAGAACACTTTCATGTAAAAGAAATAATAAAACAAAACAAAAAACCCAAACAAAACAAGATGTTGCAAGCAGCTGAGTACAAGCCAAGGATGGAAACAGAAAATGTGAAACTGGCAAAATAAGGTTAAGGTTGTCAGCACAAGCATCAAAATGTTCCCATTACACCTGGGGGAAGCAGTCAAATAGTCCATCTTAGTGAATCTATGAAATTTGTTTTAACAAGTATCAATGTTCCTTCCAGAGTGGTCTTAAGCATTTTAAATAAATTCAAACATGTGAGTACAGATGTGACAAGTTTAAGATAGCCTACTTAGAAGCTTTTGAACAGATTATGTTTGACAATGAAATCTAGCTTACATCTTGAATTGCTTGACTCCCATCAATAGCTCCCAATAATCCACATATGATACAGTAGCAAGGAACGATTTATCCAGGCATTCAAAAAAATATGCAAGTATGTTGTTCACCTTAGTAACTTACTGTATGAAACTACACTTTCTACAAATAGAAGGAAAAGTCTTGCTTTGGACACCATGTCAGGTTCCAGCTATCATCAGAACTCAGTTTTCAAAGGGATTATCTAAAGAAATAGGATGATCAATTTATAGGCAAATGCTATGAAGCAGGTGCTCATCAACAGTCTGCAGAACAGATACAACCCCTGCTAGAACCACAAACCCAAAGCCAAGTCCCTGCTACTTCTTTCACTACTCTCCCTCAGAAACAGGTGTCAGCAACCAACCCAAAAAGACAACAGAAGAAACCCATAAAGTACATGACCCTGCCATGCCTTCATAAGAGGCTTTTTGGTCTGCATTATTGGAAAGCTTTAACAAAGCTGCTCAACAGCATTGTCAGGGAGTTGCTGGATACACTGTTTTCATGTAGAAGAAAAGTAAAATTAAGTCAAGAATACTCTAACAGTACATGGAAGTCTAGAGCAATGGTAATCTAACAGCCTGCAATAAAAACTCTGCTGAACTACCCAATTTAGAGAAGACATTTCAATGAATTTTTAGGCATGTCTGCCATGACATTTTATATCAGCGATGCTTAGATACACACAATTACTGGTCCTCAGTTTCACTAGATGACTAAGAATACTGACAATAGTGCAGCTGTAGCTACAGCAGACAACTTCATAGGTTTGCAGAGGATCTTGAAATAAAACTGTTACAAGGTGATCTCAAACATCATTCAAACATGACAATGCTGATACACTATGTTGCACGGAATCTTGTATGGAGTGCCTGCCAGTTTCATCCTCAGAGAGAACGATGACATAAGAACCACATGGTGTTTTCTGATCTTAAAATTAAGTCAAGACCTAATAGTTTTTAAAGTCTAGTGTGTTCACATTTGGTTTTATATTTAATCTTTACCTATATGACGTGTGGCACACCTCCAAAGATGATGTCTGTTTTGAAATAATATATAAGCAGCTACTGAAAGCTGGTCAAGTACTTGTTTATTCCTCACAGAAAACTGTCACAAGAATCAGGCTACACTAAGTAATTAAATTATGTAAGAGGCAAGTGACTAAATGGTTTACCAATCAGGATTTACTCAGGATTTTTCACCCTCCTTCTGAATGATTAAATCAGCATATATAAGCATTTACATTGCTCGATAACAAAGAATGTTAGAACCAGGTGTTTAATACTGGGAAAGAGGTCCATTATCATAATGAGAACGTGGAGAAAGATTTCAACATAAGAACTCAAGAACAAACTTGAATGTAAAAGAAGCTGTTCATGCATAGATCCAGCACAAGAATAGCAGCAAAAGCAGGAGTGGAAAGAGAAAGTGGTGCATGAAAACCCATTACTGGCAAAAAGAGAAGAGATTCTGAAATGTAGTTAAGTATGAAAAAAGAAAATTACACATGATCTCCAAAAGCCAGGAAAGAGACTCTGTTATACAGTTGCTTTTAAATCATTCATAGATTTATAATGGGCAACCCCAAGAGTTGACCTCCAAGAGCAGATCATTCTGAAAAAAGAAGACCATGCCACATAACCAAAGGTGGGGAGGGAACAGACTACACCACATTTCTGCATCTGCTGCCAACCTTAACATCACCACTTCCACCAGAACCAAGCACATTCCTCCATCCTTGTTCCCTGGCTCTGTTCATTCGTTCCATCTGAAGGAGAAAACAATACAGGAAAACATATTTCCAAGAATCACCGAGTGAAAAATTGAACTTCACTAATAACACGTTTTAAGCATATTTTACCCTTTCTTTTTCAAATCTTCTCATTTCATCTGCCTTCAGTAAACTCTGCAATGAGTAAGGATTAAACATGTTAAGTAACTGGGAAATCAAACTAATCCATCTTCCTACACACCACAGTACAAGGTATTTCACTGAAATTACTACGGGTGGAAAAATAAATTCTCAAGGATCTGGTCTACCTGATTTCTCTGACGTTTTTCTTTTTCAGGCACTTCTAACCTTTTCTTTTGTGAAGGTTCCTGAAAAATAAGCATGTCATTTGATGTTAGTACTGAGCCATTATTTTGTCACGACAGGTTAGTGCTCCAGTTGCTGGTGTATAAAGATTAACAGTAAAATAAAGGACTGTTACATAATGTTTAAGGAGGGGAAAAAAAGACAAGGAGGAAAGGTTTGAAGATTTTATTTTGTCATTCTTGCTCTGGACTTAGCTTTTGCTTAGTTTGAAAATTAACAGATAATGATACCTCAAACATTTTCCTCCTTTCTTCTCCTGGATTATTTTTCTTCACTGGAGATGGAAAGGCCTGAATAAAAGGTGAAACTTCAAATTAGATGGTATGATGCCACAATAAGAAAAAAATTCTGATCAGAAAAATGATAAATCTTCAACTCAGAATTTAGTATGTGCAAAAAAAGGTTGAAAATAATTACTCAGGAGGTTTTCAATATAAAGACTGCTAGAATCTAGGTGTATATGCTATTGTACTTGCTCATCTTCTACTAAAAACTCTAATTTTAAAATGTTTTTGTCTTAATTTTTCTTTGCTGACAATATAATTCTGCATTACAGTCATTTCCTGTAAGTCTTCAGGGGCCTTTAGATACCAAGAGTCTCTTGTATTGGAAGAACAGAGTTATTAGGTTATCCTTAGGCAATACTGCCTAGGAAACTAACCAACAGAGAAGGAGACTATAGCCAGTGTTGAATACCTGGTAAAGAAGCAGCTGTGTGTAATAAACCACACTGCTAACATTTTTTTTCCTGAGAACTACATAGTATTTTATTTTGATGACCTAAAACCCTATCAAATAGAAAAGAAAAACACTCAGAAGACAGAAGCCTTTAGAGACAAGTCAATGTAGTGCAATGACAGTGGACTTGATCTTTGAGGTCTTTTCCAACCTTATTGATTCTATGACTCCATGAATTAAAGTAATATCATTAACCAAAGGAGATGAGTGTTGCATGCTACTCTGAAAAGCCAGTTCAGAGGTACAAGCTCAGACATTGGAATAGCAGCAAAAAAAAAAGAAAGTTTACATTACATTGTAGCCAGTTACCATCCTGCCTCTCATCCCTTGACAGGAGGTACAATTTGCATGAAGAATGTGTCTTAGAATTGCAGCTGCTGACCACTTACATGCAGCAAAAGGGTATTTCCTCAGTTCCTACCCTGCAGCTGAGTCTATAAGCAAGTTTGATCAGTGCTGGCTGGTGAAAGTGAAGAGCAGCAGATTAGCTGCACAACCGAGCCTTAAAAGATGAAATATGCAAGATTTCATGATGACACCCAAAAAGTCTCTTTATTTCCTTCTTGCTCTCATTTTCAAACTCTTTATCACAAGCCAACAAGGCTTTGCTCATTGTTATCAATGAGCTTTTCTTTAAACCTCCAATAATTTCTGAACCTCATTTTTCAACCTCTACCTCAAAGACAGTTCTTCTGTCCACCTATCAAACTTGACAGATGGATGAATAAAGATGAATACAGAGTGTCAGGTTGCCCAAAATACCATGACGTGGAAAAAAACACACCAAAAAACAAAACCCCAAAGCCAACAAACCAAATACTATCGCCAGAACAAAAGTGCTACTTATCCAGAAGAAAATCTCCATTAGCTCTCTTGCTGAAGTGGGAGCTTAGTTGCTTGACATGTATAGCTCGTAACTATATGTATCAAACTTGTCCTGGCCATGCAGTAATTAAACAAATAAAGAGAGAAACCCCAAGAGTTTTATGTAGTAAAGGAATACAGAGAAAATGGCTAGAAGAAATGTCCAAAATACTGTATGAAGGCATACAGAAGACTTTTTCATTAGCTCAGGGAATAAAGTTTGGGAAACTCCACTTTCAATGACAATTTCTCTGGCTGACAACACATTAGGGGGAAAAAAATAGCTAAAAAAGTTTTCCATGTTTTGCCAATTTGCTATTATTTTTGAACAAGACGCCAGAATTCTTACCCATTATCAATAATCTTGGTATATCTGACAAACTTCCATTATGTTTGACTGGTGAGCACCAACAAAAGAACTAAAACCATGAAAAACACATCTAATTCAGCGGTGGCATTAGAAACCTAACTCAAGGCAGCAGTCTCCAAACATCATTATGTTAAAACCAACTAGAAAACAGTATCAGTAATGAGGTAAGCCAAGCATTGCAATTACTACTTTCTCTGCAGATGCATGTATTTACATAAAAGACATTATGAAAAGGAATGAAGAGTATTTTCCTAGAATTTAAATACGGTATAGTGGTAGAATCACCATCACTAGTAAAGTTTAAAAAGAGACTGGATGAGGTACTTAGTGCCATGGTTTAGTTGATTAGATATATTCTGTATGAGCAAAATGGTTTAAGTAATTTGGCTTCTTACCTGCCTAGATTTAGTCAATAGCTTCTTCTCATTAGGCTTTTTAGGTGCATCAGAAGATTTCCTGATTGCTAAAGGCACTCCATATTTTGCAGCAGGTTTGGTAATTTTGTGAGCTGGTGCAGCTGAAGACAGTGTTTGTTCTTGAGCTGGTCTTTTAGCTGGAATGAGAAAACCCCTGGTTTACAGCTATTTAGGTTACATTACCAAGGGTTGTGTTTTGCCTGCCTCCTGGCGTAAACCGGCCCTATGTGGCAGGATGCATCTCAGTATACAACAGATCTGGAGCTGTGATACTGTGCGGCAACCATTCAACCATCGTCGTCATCACAGGGTCACAGCCTGCTAAGAGTTGGTGCCTGCCCATCTTGGAGCCTGGATTATGCTCCGCTGCATACTATTTTAGCTATTGGGGTTGATGGCACGTGCCTAAGTATTATGCCTTTGCTGTGCTAGGCAGTAAATTGCTTTTACTATTATAGTTAATAAAGTAGTTGCAAAATATATAAACAGTGTATGTATAATTTTCCATTGCGCCTCATCCTTTACAAGCCTCTAACTGTAACACCCAGTTGTCACAAGCACAGGGAAAAGTTTTCCTCATGGCACAGAGAGACAGGCCTCTCTCCACTAACAACGCTGGACTGCAACTTGTGACACTAATGTCAGCAGATTATAAATCCTAGAAGAGCCTCAGTGGCCTTTCAGGATATTGTCTTCCCTATTGAGTTCCTTAAAATACGGTAGGATTGTGGATTTAATTCTCTTGTTAGCAGGGATTATTAACACGCAGTCACAGGACAGCAGAGAAATACACAACTCATCCAAAAGACACTAAATCACTTATCACAGCTTCAAACAGTTACAAGGAAATAAGTGTAGCATATTGCAAAAGGAAAAAAATATACCTAAAATATTAAAGGATCATCGTTTGCATCATTTGTACCCTATGTACATCCAGCATCCAGAGTGGGTACATTTGCTTCCTTCTTTTTCCTTAAACTTCAAGAACACACCAAAATTAATTAAAAAAAAAAAAGGCAGCTACATGCACTGTCTTGCTAGAGCTGAAAGCAAAAAAACACTTTGCATACTTATTTACCTGGTGCAGCATGTGGTCCAAACTTGTGGAAGATTTTGTGACTGAATTCTTCTGCAATAAGCTAAACAAAAAGTTGAACAGTCAGGCAAGAGCACACGACAGAAGCTAGAACGAACTCTTTTTCAAGGAAGTGTGTCACTCCTAAGAAGCATCTAACTGATGGTATCGACTGTTGATTTAAATGTAAATAAATATTCAAATTAATTTATTCAGTTTAGTATCACTAAATTAATTTTTATAGATACATAAATTTATTTTCCTTAATATGAAGCTGGATTCAGTACTTTCAAACATTTTTGCATAATTACTCAATTTTTTAAAGGCATGACTTCTGGGTGGCCCGTGTCACCTCATTTATGAACTAGTTAAGAATCTAGAAGACAGTTATCTAAAAAGATACCCAGGTCAAACATGTTACTAATTCAGTTGGAAAGGTTGTGTGCTACTACTCATACTCATTCTAGGAAGAATAATCATTATCATGTAGTAGTAGTAGTCTATTACTAGTTACACTTTGCCTGACTAACTCCAAATTAAAATTTCATATCCATTCTAGCTCCAGGAAAAAAAAAAAAAATTAAGAGTTTGATCTGATTTGTTTTTTATTGTTGTAAAAGTTAGAACAAGCTTATCTGCAAAGACTTCTGAATTCTACCTTTCATTAGGACTTTAATCTGAACTATTATTAGTTGAAAGTATATTTCATATAGAGTTGAAAACCAATTAAATGATATGGTGCTCTCACGAAACTTTAGCAAAGGGTAAGAATCCATTAGAATACTTTATACTTAGTGAGGTCTCCTTTTACAGTAATTTCCTCCATGTTCTTACTCTGTCTGTACTGCTCATATCAGTACTACTGTTCACTTGTTAATCTTGATCTCTTTTGATTAGATATATTCAGAAGACATGAACACATGTAAAATGATATCAAGAGATTTTAAACAGAGAAGTGAGAAATTTCTTCTTCAAGGTTATATATATGTGGTACATTTAAGCATCAAGAAATTTAAAGATTACTTAGCAATATTTCATAGAACACACTTTCAAACCATTCCAAATTCCAAACAAAAATGGATTGAATGAAGTATGACAAACCAGCAATGCTGAAATCACTGAGAGCGGCACCATTTCATGAAAAAAATGCATATCTAAACAAAGTATTGCACTCATGATTCCTCATTACATAGAAAACCACCAAAACAATGCACTTCAGATTTTTTTTTACCAAATATTTCAGCAATCTGTGACTTTTTTTCACAGTTCATACTAAAACTCTTTCCTCAACTGAATGTGTCTCTATTAAAAAAGCTCTAGGGAATGCCATTACTTTCATTTCTCATGTTGCATATTAATATTAGAATAAAGATATTTTAGCAAAATTAGAATTAAAATTACACCATACCTGTGGTGTGAGAAATTTTTCAACCCTTTTGGCTAAAAAGGTTTTCTCCAATATGGAGTTTACTGATGGTCTGTTCCTAGGATTCCTCTTAAATAACTGTGAAAGCAGATTGCGTAGGTCATAGGAATAATGCACAGACACAGGAGGAAAAGGTCCCGAGATGATCTTCAGTACCAAGTTCTTCATGTTACCAGCTTCAAACTATATCACACAAGACAGAAAACAGTTACTAGATTTTAGTTCCTGTCTCTCCACTTGCAAAGCTACATATATACATGAAGGAAACAACATATATTCCCTTGCCTCAACATAAATTTTTAAGGCCATCGATAGTTTACATCAACAGTTTAAAAACATCTGCTGCAAAGTATTCTGACTATAAATCATACTGCAGGTATACAAAATTTGCTAACAAATAATTATTTCCCTCAAGATCTAGGTTGACAATAATATATCATTAAGGATAAAATAATTATATGATAACCTCTCCTAAATACTTTCAACCGTTGCATAGCTTCTGCCCTTCTTAGCGAAGGCACATTTCAAAGGAAAGAACATAAAGCACTCAGTGTCAAATCTACAGGAATGCTCAAACTTCAGCTTAAGTTCAGGGAACAGAATGCACCATTTCAATTCCTCTGTACACTAAAAAAACAAACAACCCATCACCTAGCTCCCAGAAAACAACCTACTGCCATAAACTCTCAGAAAAGTAACATCGCTGCCATAGAAAATATTGAATAAGAAATTACAAAATTTGGAAATTAAATTCTTAACCCTTGATTTCCCCCCAATGTTCATACTATTGTTATTTCATATTATTGTTTTTTCTTTTATTAAAACAGAACCAAAAAACCCACAAAAAAACAACAAAACCCAAACAAATCCAAAACAAAACAGAACAGAAAACCAAACCACCAAACCCAACCAAGATAGAAATCAATTTTTCTTCTTCCCTTCCTCACTGTGAAATTGCTTATAAATTTTTGGAAATAACACACCTAAAGGTAAAAAAAAACAAAACAACAAACAAACCCCCACACTAAAAAACTCTTTCACCTCGGGAGCTTTTTCTCTAAGAACTCTCCCTGTTCTAAACAGAAATGCATTAATCCTTCTGCACAAAAGCTGATAGTGCAAATTCAGACTTTCCATGAAAATGTCAGAATTTTGAAAGAAAGCAATACTATTCACAGTCTCATTTGTTACAACGTCTAAGAATTTCTATATCTAACTTTGCTTGTTAAAAACCTACACTAAACCCAAAACATTGGTCAGTACAGGAAGAGAAGATGCAAATGCTGAGGGTAATTTTAAATAGACATCATGAATGTCTTTCATCTACTGAAATCTATTTGCAAAAAATAAGGAAAAAATCCTGTTTGAAACCCACTATTCTTTTAAAGACAAAAAAAAGTTTCTACTTACTGCGTGCTTAAGTGTGCACATCTCATAGAGAACACAACCAAGGGCCCAGATATCACTGAATCAAAAAGAACATATCCTAAGAATTAGCTCTAGATGTAACATCGCCAAGTAACTCATACCCATGAAATCTATCTTTGAAAAGCAAAACGTTGTGCTTTGAGTATGTATAAGCTCCCTTATATGTACCTCTTTCACTTCCTACCACACCACAAAATCCTACACAAAACCACAATTCAGCAACCAAAAATAAAGGCAACCTAAAAAACAGATAAGGTTATTTTGGCTTCAGATTTTATTTTCACCTTTTTATCTCAACCATACCAACCAGAAATTAGACAACATACAAAGGCTTGTTAAAAATATATACACTTCTCTGAGGTCTTTGACTTAAACAATGATAAATAGGCCCAAAACTTGCCACCTAGTTCAGCAAATACAACTCTCAAAGTACGTTTACTCTCTACCATTGACTTGCTTAACTGAGTCACTACAGGTTCTCCTTTCCACGTGGAAGATACTAAAGGGCAAACAGTATAAGGCAATGGATGCAGCATTTTAGTGCAGTTTAAGACTAATTTGATCAATGACCACTTCCATTACCTTAGGAAGGTTGTCACTAGATACAACCTACTGCCAGGACAGCAAATGTATAAGCAAAGTATCTGTATGACTGTTACCTGAAGCAAGCTGAGTCACCTATGCAAGAGCTTAGGGAATCCAATTACCATCTGTGTGATTTCACCCTTAAGTTTCACATTCGTACTGAAGCAGTTAAAGCAGTACAACCAGTGTGCAGGTGATTACAGTTCTACTTTTGCCTAAGAACACAGCTAGATCTAGAAGTCAGGAGCATTAGGATAAGTCATCTCTGCATCACACTGCTTTGTACTGCACAGTCTTCTATAGTGACACTCAGTACCTTCTTGGGTAGGAGATGAACCAGGAGCTGGTCACCACCATACAAACAGAACAGCTTTAGATTTCTGAAACAAATCACTTTCTTTTCCTTACCAAAAACATTTAGTAATATGTTTGTTAGTACCTTTTGTTGTTATAAGGTTTATTCTGACATATTTCAGGAGACAAATAGTATGGTGTTCCTATGCAAGTGCGAGCCAACTCTGCAGTACTAAGAAAAAATAAGAAGGAATGTTAACTGGTTAACTCACATAAAGTGCAGAGATTGTGTTCTCCTACATCAAAGCAATTTAGATTAAGATGAGAAAATAGCATCAAAAAGGAGTTACCTGTTAAGAACTCTGGCAATGCCAAAATCTCCCAGCTGTATTGTTCCATCTTTGGTTAAAAATATATTCTGGATACAGAAATTTTAAGAAGTCTATTAATTAAAGCATTCATACAATTGCCCACTTTTTGTTCTCAACAATTTTAGGCAAGAATGAAGTTTTCTACCAGTCACTCTGAAGCTACTGGCTTACTGACTACTAAGAAGCACAGGGTTTACTCTGGTCCTACTTCATAAAAATTAAACATTATTATACATTTTAAAATATAACCTTTTCTATCCTGCACATAAATATGAGTAGCACTCTAGTAGCCTCATCAAATAGCCTCATCTGTTTGTACAAATAGCATATAAATCGCTTCCAGACAACTCTAGAGAAAATACATTTCCAGTATTAGAAGTGTTTACATAAAAAGACTGCTTTCCATAATTTACCAACTTACACTAGCAAGATATAACTGTAATCACTTTGGAAGTAAATTCAATTAAAAACCAGTTACCTACATACCTGTGACTTTATGTCTCGATGCAAGATTTTTCTATCATGTATGTGTTTTAATGCTAAACAGATCTGTACAAACCAATCCAGAATCTAAGCACAAAATAAAATGCAATTATCAGTATAATTTCTTTGAAGTTTTCCTAGTTATGTAACTGAAAATCTCATCAAATCAGTTCTACAATTATAAGACTTCATCTTCTTTCCACAAACCTACCTTTATTTACACCAAAGAATACTTAAAATTGTAATGTCACTATAAAGCAAGCTTTTTAATGAAGGACGCATACGACCCAAATGTGATGTGAAGCCTGAGGCTACCAGCTTCATCGCATATTACGAGTCTCAAAAATATGCAACATGAATTTGGCTAAAACATTTTAAGATCTAGAACTTATTTCTTAAAGATGTTAGCTTTGCTCTAACCAATACAAGTTTTCTTGCAGTCAATCAACCAAGAGTCCTAAAAAGTCAAACACAGCAATTTAATGTATTTTACTTTAAAAAGTAGATGATGCCATTGAGAAAAATGACAAACCACATACAACTAGAAGATTATAAGCAAGCTAACAAAACTGTTTTTAAGAAGTATTTTGAAGATCACATTATGAAGATCACATTATAAAAGGTGACTAATTGCAAGAGCTTTTCCATGTGAATAGAGATTTCACATTTCAACTTAGAAGCACATACATGTCAAAACTACAGTATAATGCAAGGTGTAATTTTCCCTTTTCTACTTCAGGTTCTTCTTGTAGATGTGAGCCAAAACGAGAAAAAGGTTTTACCAATTATATCCAAAATATTTCATGATTACCCTATTCTAAACACTATCAACAGACCAAATACACTAGTAAACCTTTTAAAGCACAGGTAAATTGAGATCCTACTAGCTGCAGACACAGAAGCATAGAAATAGATTTTTAAACAAGGAAACTTACATCAGTTCTAACAGAAATGACGTGAATCCTCCATAAAGTGTTCTTACTTTATTTAATCGAATTCATACACAAAATCCACCCATGTATTCCAGATTCTCCCATAGTACAAATGACTTTATAACCAGTATGGTATAAAACATGCTAATATACTTCCACTACAATACTAATATTTTTCCAGTGGAAAAATAAACTTTTTACTTGTCACCTACATATTGCTGTATTTCATATTGTTTAGTTCTGATAGATAATTATTTAAAAACAAAAATCCTGTGCCATTATATACACTTCTAAAAATAACCATTTCAAAGGTTTAAAAATATTCATGTTGTCCTTCAGCAATTTTCATTATTCAGATTTGGTTTACTTTGCAAGACATCCAACTTCTTTTTTCAAGCATCTTATACAAGTAACATACTCAGGATTTCCATCCACTTTTAAATTATCTTTTAAAGATACTACTGTGACTGATGGCAACAAGAATCACAATTTCAGAACCTTCTTTTAGATGAAGCAACTATATCTAACAAACTAAACCAAAATAATTTAAAACTCATTTAAAAGTATAGTGGAACAAAACACTATAGCAGCAGCTTGCTGTTACCTGATCTTCAGGGAATAAGATTCCTTTCTGGGCATTTATTTTTTTTAAATAAGTCTCCTCCTTCACAATAATCCATCACTATGTAAAGACAGCCATTTTCTGTGAAACAAAATCCAAAAAGTATTTCAGGAAAAACACAAGCAACCCTCCCCCCACCCCCAAAAAAAAACAACCAAAAAAAAACAACCAAAAAACCAAACCAACAACCCCCACCAAACAAAAAAAAACCAAAACACAAAACCCAAAGCTACAAAAAAAACACCCAAGACATCTTTACTGTAACAGTTCAAATACCTTCACTGCAATCACAGAAAAAGCAACAGGTTAACCTTTTCACATGCAGCTTCAAATTTATTTATTTTTTTATTTCAAGCAAAAATGTTTTAATTTAATTTCACAACACTATGTTTCACATCTCTGAGAGATGGGAAAATATAAAGTAAGAGAAAAAAAAATAGAATGAAATCACGTCTGCTGAATCAACACTGCAATACATGGTTCAAAACCACTAAGAAATTAAAGGTGTCGCTTTATAACTGCAGTGTAAAAGGAATTCTTCAACCTGCTTTCAAAATCCTACCCTAAAAAAAGGAAAGAGAGATCTCATTTAGGTAGTTGATTTTATTTTCCTAATTATTTCTTGGATCTTTACCTGGACAAGGTACTACTTGCACTAGCGCAAGAACGAAACAATCACTAGTTCTTATACTAGACATGCAGCTCATTTCAGAGACCAAAGAACAGTAATAAAACCTCCAGCAAACAATGACAGATGGAGGCAATTATTTTCTCATTTTTGCATGAAATTTAGGGAGATTTCCAAAAACCCTATGCAAGTTTTCACTAGGAGGTATGTATAGATACAATACATTTCATTAAGTTACAGTTTGGGTCCCAAATGCAACCTTTTCCAGCTACAGGTGAAAAAAAAAAAATAGATGAGGCAGAAGCAAATTTCAAGTTGGCAATATCCTAAGAACTACATTACTCACATATTACACAGGATTTGGAGAAGTGCTGAATAAATGCATAAAACTAATCATGTTCTGCTCAGAAGAAAAGCTCTTATTTTGTTAAGGGAGTTAATCATAACACTTAAAGCCTAAACAAAATAAAAATTAGTTAAGCCATCTAAATCATTTAAACTTCACTCCTGCAGAATGCTTCTGAAATCTGACTTTTGAAACATCAAATCAGGATTTTTCTTTTATGCTTGCAGCTCTTTGTATCTTGGTTAAGCTTTATAATCTGTACGATTATAATGGATGATCCTAGGAGTCCAGCTTTCTTGCAGAACTGTTGCTGAAATAATTCTCTTTTATAAACCAAATCAGTATATTCAAATTCAAGTACAGAATCTACCTTGCAAGAAGAAATAAAGGAAGAAAAAAGCAGTCTTAAAGAACAGGCCTCAATTACAGAGAAGATAGAAGTATGGGTTTATAAACCAGAAGACTATGGCTGTGCAATATGACTATGGCACAAAATTCTAAATGAATGAAAAAAATATAAAAGTCTTCAACCTAAAGACATATGAAAAGTCAGCAGGAAGGAAGGAAAAGAAAACACAGTTGTGCCCGTAAGTGGTATCTCAAATAACACTTAGTTTTTTTTCAAATAGTATTTTAACCTATATGACAGGTTCTTGGAATCTTTTGTCCGTTCTGATCATTTCCTAAAGCATTTGCTGCGCAAACAATGGGGAGCTCTATTTCTCCTTCCTTCATAGCTTGAAGTGAACAGTCCCATCTGCTTTTCCAGCTTTGAAAGTAATGATATGAGTGCAGTTACCGAAGACTGCATTCTAAGACAACAGAATTTCAGTTAAAATTGCTCTTGCAATACCCAAATTTAGGCTGTAGCCATATTTAACATACACAGGTATTCAAGCTGTTACAGTATACTCAACTAACAAGGAGGCATACACTCTGGAGAAACAAGAGAACATAATGCTTCCATTTAAGATTCCATCAAAATATATGCATGTAAGAAAGAGACATGAACATTTTTGTTTAATTCTTGCACTTTTAAAAATTACTATTATTTTTAAATGTGCAGGAGAAGGGTCAAAAAATACAACCCAAAAGCAGTGAAGTAATAAAAATATGAAAAAGACTGACTACAAAGAGAAAACACACTGACTTTTAAACTACATACAGTAAGTAGTGCACAGTCACCATAGTTACTTCAGATTCTAGTATATCTTACCTTCAAATGACTCTCTATACAGGACAATGTTTGGATGTTTCATATTCGCTAATACAGCAACTTCTCTTCTTGATTCTTCTCTCTCCTTACTTGACATCTTTAGGAGGAAAACAATTTTTGAGAACAGAAATACAAAGAGAGTAGATCGGTAACTAGTAAGAATCACTCACCTTAGAGATGTTTATTTCTTTAATAACATACTGTTGGCCATTTTCTTTAGCTTTGACAAGAATTGCTTTCCCAAAGGATCCTTCTCCAATCTTTCTCACTTTAATATATTTATCCATAGTTATCTTCTTAAGGCATCCTTACTTGACTCCTGGGGGTGGGGGAGTGGTAGAAGGCAAACAAACATAAACTAGACTTAGTTAGCCATACTTAGTCATCTAGCCTGTCAGGTCATGTTACTTTTTTTTTAGTAAGACCAAAATATCAATCCATTTGTCTTTTCAGCTGCATCTTGTTTCACAACTTTTCGTAAATCATCTAGTCTCCATTTAATTTTGATACAGTTAGCTTACTTGGTGCGAAAAAAAGAGCTGCATTGCTGAAAGTAGCTTAAATCTTTTAACTTCACAGAAAGTATGAAAAAAAAATGTGTTTTATCTTTAAATAAAGCAAGCAGTCAGTGCCATAACTTCCAATTCAGATAGCATGCAAGCGTCATTTGAAACGACAGCATTTGATTAACTGAAAGAACTTGGAGGAACTACAGCATGGTGGAGGATCTATGTATGTTGTTTCTTAAGCACTAAACCCTGTATTTTGGAAGTCATGACACCAAGCCAAAAACGGACTGAATTACAATTATCCCCACCAAGTTTAGAATTGCTACTCAATACAGAAAGGTGTGACCTTAATTCTGATGGAAAACAAAGATGATTTATTTTCCCATGTTACATATAAGTTCATTTCAAAATTGTACAAATCAGTATTTTTACTGTACTGACTACGTGAAACCACCTTCTGAGATTAAAGAGATTACTCAGCTAAATGTTGACGGTGTTTAAGGTTCTGTACTAAAAAACATTCAGATAAAAATAAGACACTACCAAGTTGCATGTGCAAGGTACAGCAATACAGAGCTGTCAGAACAGCAAAGAGAACTAGAAAAACAAATACCAAAGTGATGAATGCCAAAATAAATTTATGGTGGACAGGAAGATCACATTTTCTGCAGTAGAAAGACTTTCCATACCGTGAGGAAGTTTTGGAAAAGTAAGAATTACAAAAGACTCCCAAATTTTTCTACATCCATGCCTAACTTGAGAGCATTAATGGTATTTGTGCTTTGCTGTACCCAGCTTACTTCCAACAGGAGACCTTAGTAACTTGGATTTATACTTCACACACATCTCGGGTGAAGTTCCTCTCCCTGACTTGGGATAATTCTTTGTCATAATTACCATGCACCAGACAGGGATCCTACTAAAGAGTTTCAGGAAGATGGACCCATAACATGAAAGCCAAGTAAAATGAATAAGTTTTGCTAGTACAGAAAAAAAAAATACAGAAAAGAACTAACTGAAGCAATCTTTTTGGTAAAACAAGAGATGGGAAAACAACTAAAACTGGATGACAGGAAAGAAAAAAAGTGAAAATGACAGGCCTACAATATCTTGGTAGATTTTTTTTGTCTTTAAGTACAGAAACTCTCTAGTGTGGGAAAAAAAAAAAAAAAAATTTAAAAAAATTAAAACTTAACTATTAACATCCTTTTTTGGACAATGGTAAAACATAGCACGTGAGAGACAATTTTAACTTCACACGGCTTTACTAAGTTTCCTGCCCCTGCTTTGCTCATGAAACAACCTCTACTGTACTAAAGCTAAACCACCACCATTAGGCATATCTTAGGGCTCCTACTGCACGCTGTTCTGTCCAAATACAAATGATCGATAAATAGCCTGTGGGGAAGAAGACAAAAGTTCAAAGAGAGAATAGACTTGTGTGCCCGTGGCACGCTAAATACGAGTCTTGAGGAAAGACATCAGCGCTGACAGGGCGTTGGCTTTTCCAGCCTTGGGCAGTAAATCGCGTTATCCTTTACGGACACGCACGAAAGGGGCTTCTGCGCCGGGGCACAAGTCACACACCCTCAACAGCCCGACCGACCGCTGGGCGCAGAAAAAATGAGGCGACAAACCCGAACCAGGCCAGGCCACGACCCGGCGGACATGAAGAGTAGTGTCCCGGCCCAGAGACAAAGAAGGCCCCCAGTCCAAGCACCGGGCCGGGCCAGGTAACGCTCCTCAGCTGGGCCCCACCAGGCCACCGCCCCCGCACAGCTGGGGCACGACCGACGCCAGGCGAGAAGCATTCCCTCGAATACCCTCCCCACCATCCCAGGCCGATAGAGGGAGACAAGTTGCACCGGCTCGGTCCCACCACCGACTGCTGCCACCAGCCTTGCAGAAGAGCGGCCTTGCGCCCCGCCTGCCTCACCCACGACCAGCATACCTCCCGACACACTGCCCAGCTACAACCGCTGCTACCACGGCTCCTCAACCGAGCCTCACGGCCACCGCGGCCCCCCCTCCTGGGCCCCTATTGGCGGGTGCGGCCCGCATCTCAGCTGCCATTGGGCGAGCTGTGCCAAGGCGGGGCAGCAGTTCGCCGGCCCTGCCTTCCCGCGTTAGCAGTACTTCACCCTAGTAACGCACGGCCGAGGGTCCTGCGACGGCATGGGGGTGCGGCTCTAGCGGCGTACGGCGCGCGCGCGCGGCGTGGCGAGGCGAGGCGAGAGGACGCAGCGGGTGGTAACGGCTCGGTCTGAGTGCTTGCGGGCAAGAAATGCAGCAGTTATAAATCTTTTACGAACTGACCACAATCCACAAGGCCGCTCAGGCTGGCACTAGTGGTACGTGTCTTCCCGGAGACGTCCCCGGGGCGGGATTTGTAGGGGGAAGCGCATACTGGCGATCTAGTGGGACTGTGCCCGAAATACATCCGCGAGGGTCAGACTGTCCACATCGAGTGGCTCCCAGGTGGAACCCGAGTTCCACCTCTACTTCCTAGTTGTGAAAATTGAAGATGCCTTCTACGGGGGTCCGTGCCCTTAATATGCCATACCCAGTAAAAAACGCGTGTTAACTGCGTGTACGAGTAAAGGCTTGTGATTCATAACAGTCTTTATCCGTCATGCAGCGTGCACACTGAAAACCACTACTGAGTCTTCTTAGCCCTTTATATAGGCACACTTGTGGATTTTTTTTTCCCCCTTGGAAAGCTGCCACCGGTATTTCACTGGAACCTCCGTTCTGCTCGTGTAAGTCGAGTAAACTCTTTCCTAGCCTCTGTCTCGGCAGGTTGGCAGTACACTGTAGTTACTTGCTCAGCCCAAGTATTGGATTTCATGTGCAGATAAACATTAACTCTTGGGGGTCAGAGCTTACAAAACCCGTGACATTTAGATGCCTCCCGGTTTAGGCAGATGCTTAAACGATGCTGCGATGTACGGATGTGCCTCCTGGGAAACCGCATTCTCGTTCTGAAGCATGGGGATTTCTTTCCTCCACGTTACCGCCCGCTCTGCGCAGCGACAAGCTGTAACCCGCCTTCGCAGACACGGCCACCTCCAGAGCAAAAGGCAGCCGGCACCAGAGAGCGGTCACGGCCGGCAGCACAGCGGCACGTTCGTGGCCCCTTCCACAGCCCAGTAGCCGCTACCGTCAGGAGCCGCTGAAAAGCGGCATCCCTTCTGTCTCAGCAGTGGGAACCGGAAGTAGCACCGGTGACGTTAGTTCCGGCCGCCTGACGGGCGCTGAACGGCGGTAGCGAAGCGTGTGCGTTGCAGGAAGCCCTGCCCCTAGGTCGAGGGGGCGGGCTGGCTGGTTGGCGGAGCGACCGTCGGGCCGGGGGCTGAGCCGGTGTCCGCGGCGTCTTCCTGACCCCGCCCCGCTGCTGCAGAAGAATGAGCCAGCGTCTCCTTGGGGAGCAGCAGGCGGCGCCACCCGGACAGGTAGGGGCGGGGCAGGGCTTGACTTGCTTCAGTTTTCCATCGGTGGAGGGCCATAGTGGGGTATAGGCCCTGCGACGTGACTGAAGGGCCCGCGGGCCGGCCGCTCTGTCCCGCTCTTGGGTAGCGTAGCCGAGGTGGGCTTCAGCCTGACTGCAGTTAAACAGGAGGAGAGAGGGCAGTTTCTGCTGCATGGCCTGTTCGCGGAGCAGCATCTTCGTTCTCTCTAGCGACACCGTTTCGTCCTGCGGCTAGTAGGCAGGAAGGGGCAGGAATAGTGCTTCCTTCTGGACCCTTCAGCTAACCTGTCCTCTTTCCCCGAAACGGTAACGGCCGGGGTCAGGGGGAGTGCCCTGCATGTTTACAAAGCGTGTAATCTGTTGTCACCTGATTTGCGTGTTCTGTGGCAGCTCTTGTTCACGTACGGAAAACCGAGAGGCTCTGCAACTTGGAAGATCGAGAGTCTCTTCCCCACGTAGACAGTGATAGAAATACGTGTGTGTTGCTCGCTTTATGTTGGCTCGTGGGTTTGGTTAGAAAGCTGCTGTTGCACAAGAGATAATGGGTACGTCTTGGAGCCTCTTAATCAAATGAGAAAGGTGCAGGTGATACAGGTTAAAACCGAAGGTTGATTGCATTCTTTCATACTATGTTTTCTGCTTATACCAAATAGTTTTCTTCCGTAGCCAAAAACATGGAGCTGTCAGTAAAAATAGTACGTAGCAATTGTCACCTAAAATGAACAGTGGTAAGCATGGCAGTGGAAAATCATGTGCTGGTAGTTAACTATGTTTGACAGTAAATTTGCTGTGTCACACTTTACTGAGGTAGTAAAAAAAAAGGCCTTAACAGCAAACATTTTATCGTTTTTGGAAATTTTATTAGAATAAGTTCTTAATATTTTGGAGAAAATGCCCTAAAATTATAATTTGGAGTTAAGGACTTGCACCTCCTTCTCGAGGCTGTTGGACCTCTGAAGTTTATGTACAGAGCTTTTTGCATTCAGATGCCTTTCTTTTTGGCAGACCTGTGAAGGGTTTTATGTTCTGTATCCCTTGACAACATAGATGCTTTTCAAAAACAGTTACTGGAATGAAGGATGTGTTGGCATGACAGATTAGAAAGCAGATAGTTATCGTTACTGTTCCTCTCTTTAAGGAGACTTCAGAGTGTTGTAATGTAAGATATTTTAAAAATCACTTGTGTTATAAAACCCAAGCCTTTGTGAAGTAAAGTAGGTCCCTCGAGAACTCACCGTCACTATTTTTTTTTCTAATACAAAAGTCGTACACTGAGTAACTGTTTTAAATACGATGTTTTGTCTTTTTGGTTGGCAAACAGATGTAAACTTGCTGCTCAGTACTCTGGGATGTCAAACTGGGAAGCAGTTCTGCTGTGGAAAAAATGCAGCTAGCATGAAATTCAGTGTGAAACAAAATGGCTTTGCATCTGTCTGCAACATCTGTGAAAATAAAAGCTATTCAAGTGCCCAGAAAAACAAAGTTTGTTTCTTGTCTGCTTTGGTTACTATTGGTATGACAATTCAAAGAATTCTTTGCCTCAGAATAGTTGTTGTTATCTTGAGAAATAATACATTTCTTGGTATACCCTTCCTAAGACTGGCTGTACTCAAATACTTTCAGCATCCTACCTGTGAGTGGTTTACAGTAGTATTGTTCTCCCTGTGGTGCATGCTTTCAAGTTAAAGTGATCCTGGGGTATATCTCTTCTCTTTCTCACTTAATACTGCCTTGTAATAAGAACAAGCCTGTCCAAATCCTCAACTGGAAGACTTGAACACTTGAAGCTGTTGGTCTTTGCTCTTTGTGATTGCATTGCTCTGAGCCACTTCATGAGTTTGCCTGCTTTTCCTCTTGCAAATGTTTGTACTTCTGCTCTCTTCTGTACCTGATGTTTGTCACAAAGTTATGTTTCCGTGACTTAAAAGTGAGAGACCAGTGTGTGCTGGTACTGTATGAACAGGTGGATCTAACTGCATAATATATGTTTGTTCAGTGAATAGACACTTTGGTGTGGTTTTTTTTTCATGCCTACTTTGCTTTGAGGGTTCTCTCTGTGTGTGGCTTACCTTGTGATTTGAAGAGCAGAGTTGCATTCTTTGAGTATAAGCACTAAAGCCCAGACAGCTGCTTCAAGTTCCCAACCACTGCCAAAAGGCATTCTAGGAACATTCAAAATTCTTGCTTCATATTTAAATGACTTCATATGGATAGGTGTTACTGTGCAGATTGTCTTTTCAGGGTAATGTGTTACAGTAATTCAGCATTAGTGATATTTTTAATATGGTTGTAACAACAACAACAACAACAACAAAAGTCAAGTAGAACTGCTGAAGAGAGTTGTGGTGGAAATTACAGTAGCCAGTTCAAGTTGTTTGAAGAATTTATTCCCTAGTTCTCAAACTCTAGGTTGCATGTGCCTAAACTTGCTTGGCACCTCCTTTGCAATACAATAACCCAGTAATCTCTGAAGGCAGTCAGCAGTGACAGTGATCATGCATATGAAACTGCTTGTGTACACCCCCTCCCTGCTTATTTTCCCAGAGCTAAGATTTCAGCTTTATACCTACATGCTCTGAGAGCAAGTTCCCAATTCTGTGCTCCCTATGCCGGTCTTAATCCTTTATGTTTTAACCTGTAAGTTCAGGTTCTGTTTGGACTGACTTCTGGCCTCTATTGCTGTAGTACTTTGTGCTTGGTTTACGTGCCAGGCTTTGGAAACTGAAGAGGCTTGAAATATTAGAGGGCAATTACAAATTTTGATAGCTGTTTAACTTGAAACTTGGTTTTGAAAGCTTTTATAAAATCATCTGACAAAGTAATGTTTAGACAAAAGCCCCCTGATCATTTAAATTGATTCTGATAAGAGGGTTGTAAATAGACTGTAGAAGTAATGTTTGCTGGGATGTGTGCTCTACTTCAAAAAGATAGAAACCTGAAAAATCAGCATAAAATACTGAGGTAGTGTTTACACTTAATGAGTTGATAATACCTGGTATTATTGGAGAGGAGAGACTTAAAGTGGTTCCTGGGCTTAACATATAATAGAAAATACTCCAGACAAAGCTGTTAAAATAGTTGTAAATCTGTTTATATCTGGAGTATCCTTATTTGTATTATGTAGTCAGTAAACTTGGATCTGTAGTCCTGGAAATGAATGGAAAGAAGATGATTTATAGCTTCATACTAGGCACCAGTGTGTTTTTTGGTGCGTGTTTTCATTTGTTTTCTTCTGGTTTTAGGTTTTCTTGGGCGGGGGTGGGTTTTTTGTTTTTCTTTTCCCAATGACTTTCAGAGAGTCTGTAGTTGGTTCTTTCCTCTTGAACTTTCTAGACATTCAGCCTTTCTGTTTGATAAGCATATTGCTTGGCCTTTCTAGTTACAGGAGTAGACTATGCTTGTTTTGGGAAGTTAAGGAAAAATAGCAAGTGAAACTTGAATTAAGTTCACTTCTAAAGCACTGGTCCTTTATTAAAAATAAGCTTTGTTTAACAAGCTAATGAGAGAAAAAGTACTGAAATGTGCATTTAGTGTGTTCATAGTGCAATACAGTATAATGAAGAAACATTTTAAAATTGAAATAGTAAATATGTAATTTTACCTCAGTAATATGTTGAAATTACAGACAGAGCTACTGAGTTGACTTGATATTTTGTCATCCAGCCAGTTAAAATTAAAGTACTCATTTTCCTGAAAGATAAGATTGTGTTTGAGTTCCTTCTGATCTTATCTCCAAATTACTGTTCTCTGCCAGATTTGTTGGTTTTCATGTGTTATCTGCAGTTGTTGACCTGCTGCAGCTTTCCCCCTGAGGTTTCTGTTGCTAATTTGTCTCCTGGTTTTGGGGGGGGGGGGGGGGGAAGGACAGTTCTCCACATGCTTCCAAACATGCCTATTTTATGATTCTGAAAATTGAAAATGCAGTTTTCAGAAGAGGATATCTGTCTCTAGGAAAGAAAACTTAAAAAAAGAAATTTTAAATTTTTAAAAATTATTATTTTACTTTTTGCTCCTTGTCTTGCAGAAAACTTATAATCTCATATAAAACACTACCAAAGATAAATAAATACTTAAAAATATTATCAGTCTTACAGACTTACGGCTTTCCTCCTGTTTTGTACTGAGACATAAATATTCTTTTAACTTATACTCCCCTCATGCCCTATGGCAGGGAGGTTGGAATAGATGATCTCTGAGCTCCCTTCTAAACTAAGCCATGCTATGTTCTTTTTTTCTGTGTTTTTCAAAATAAAAAATCTCTCATGAAACCACTTTCTTTTCTCATACAATATTCACTTTGATCCTTTGTTTCGACTTCATACCACTATTTAATGGCAATAATTTATCTCCAGGCTCTGCTGCCACAAAACTGACCACGACTTGTAGATCATGCTGAGGTATTATACTTGCCAAACAGCCACCTAAGTTTTACAGTTGGAGAGAATATTTATGTGAGGGAAACTCACTTGAGCATTCAGAACTGCTAACACATTTATGTAGTGAATACTTCACTTTTGGTAGTGTTTATGTATCTAGATCTTTTGGGTTTGGTTGGCTTGGGTTTATTAGTCACCCTTTGGTTAGTACATATGTTTTTATTAAAAATCAGAAACAAGCCGTTAACAGTGGTAATAAGTTAAGATCAGATTCACAGTTAGCTCTTAACAGATGTATTTATTTATCATTTAAAGAAGAATGGAATGACAAATCAATAACGGCTGGATGTGCTTTGCTTACAAAAAATGAGGTGGCTTCTGTCTAGTTAGAGCCAAGATCATCAGGCGTGATCCAGATCCTAGTGTTGACTGCAGGTAACTTCAGTCCTTCCTCATTTTGCAATGGTAGTGTTGATCCAGAGCAAGGGAGAGAGCAAGCCTGTTATCAGGGCCCTTAGCCATGAAGTTTGAATGGCTTTGCATAGTGCATCTGCAAATTTGTGTCTGTTGGCTATACCAGGAAGAGACACCAGCTTTTTAATTTCTTGATGACCAAAGGCTTGTCATTTCCAAACAGAGTACAGTGAATGTGTTCATCTTTAGCTGGCAATTTCTTCACTTTGAAGTCTGAAAATCAGTATCAGGAAAGGAAATAAAGAGGAACCGACCAGTGTGCCTACATGACTTCATAAGCAGTGGTATGCCTGGAGTGTAGTTTGGAGGACATTAGCATTTTTTTCTTTATTTCATGGGATTTTGTGTGTTTATGAAGCAACTGGAATTCAGTACAAAGACTTTAAAAAAAATCTGTGGTAACTGTTATCAAGAAGATGCTTAACCTGGGATAATGGTTTCAGATTCCAATTTGACAACTCTGAAGTACAATTTTGCCTGTCAAGAATGAATGCTTTTCCAGTATTCTTTTCGATGGAGTCAGTGCTCTCATTTGTCTTGGCTCACAGAGCCTCTTTTCTGTGATAGTGTCTTATTTCCTTCTTATTAAAGTCTTTTTCTTCTTCTTTGATTAATTTCAGATCATTCAGACAGAAGTGCATTGAACTTTAAAAAAATTATCTGAAAGATACTTAATTCAGGTGTGACCGCGAACTTGGGGATCTGTGCACAGAGCTGGGGACCGTTCAGTGCGTTTCTCTGAAAAGCTAAAGACAAGTAGTATAAATACTTGTGATTATTTTGGTGGTGTGTAAAAGCTCTTCTCCAGCATTTGTGCATCCCTCAGATGATTGCAACACAAGTCTGTATTCAGATGGAGCAAAATCCTTTAACAACTGTGAAGATATTGTTGCATACTGTGACTGTATCTTTTCATCAAATAGAAAAAGAGCATCATTCCCAAAGGCATAAGGGAGCAAAGTTAGGTTGTCTGCAATGGAGCCTGTAGTCATAATTCCTGACCTTCAAAAGAAGACTCTGGGTTTTACCTTCCAGTTTTCTTAAAGAACTGCAGTGTTATCTGAATATGGTCGCAGGAGGAATACTAATTTTTTTAAAAAAATATTTATTTTGCTAAGAGAACTCTCCATGTTTTCTGTCCCAGACAGACTATTTCAGGCTACAGTTGCTGACCCATTACTAATACTATATATTACATTGATTTTTAGGCTTGCACTGAAGTGGCAGCCATGGACACAGTTGCTTACTGTGACTTGGCTAAGGATCAGTACTTGCCTGCAAAGCTTAAGCTTTTTTACTTTTATATTTAGTTCAGGTTCATGCTGAGAGATTAGGTTCTGAATAACTTTTTAAAAAAAGCTGACTAAAAAACTCCTTAAAGACATTGCTGCTCATGTAGGTGCTTATTGCTGGGCTTGTGTGGAAGAGCACTCTTCAACTTTGATAGCAGAGGTGTTTCTAAGATATCAGTAAATGAGGTTAGGTTAGTAAATTTAAATCTGTTTTTTCAGTTAATCTAGACAGTGTTGGTTGAAAGCAATTAATTCACTAAGGTAAATACATTGGTAACTTGCTGAATGTGAAAGAAGCAATCCCTTCATCAGGTCAGGTAATGTCTCTGTACCAGGTGGTACAAGTCTTTGGCTGTCATTGCTATGGCTTAGTCATAGGCTTAGCAGTTAAGACATTCTAGAGAGCGGAGATGTGGTTTTGAATACTTGATACAGACTGAAGTCAATGCTCTTAATGTTTGAAGTCATATGACTAGAAGCATGAGTTCACCACTCATCCCGTAAGCAACTGGAAGCTTTCAGTTGTTTTGAAGATAAGAAGTGTTGTTAAGGGTGAGTATTGATTCTGCTCTTGTGAAGATTAGATGTAACAGTGATATTCTGTATTGGTATGTATGATAAAAATGAAAAACCTTTTCAGGCTGTTACTGTGTTATGTTAAGCTTTTATAGCCAAGAGTGGCAAGATTCAGTAGAATCTAGAAAGTAGATCTGAGTCTTGTTAATAGTTTCTAAGGCAAGATTGTCTTCGTGCTTTTTATATATCATCTTTTCATGTAACTTCGTGTTTCTGTGCTTGTCCTTGGTTTTTGTTCTTTTAAAAAATACTTGAATCTGGGTCTCTTTCCTCCTTGAACATTAATGTTATTTTTGAAGTGGCTGTGAATGGAGCTAAACTCAGAATATGTATGTTGTATATTTATCAGAAATTGACTTCCTATTTTATATTTGAAGAATGCCTACTGCATAAACAGATATTTTTAAAAAATTAATATTTATTTTAAACTCAAGTGGCTCCAGTTAACTGGCAGTTCTCCTTTGTGCTTTGTGTTTCTATTTATGACTTTAAAATTTCAAAGATCTTTTCTCACTAAATGGCTACAATATGAACAGTACTGTTGTGGAGATATGTTTTAATAAGGTGATTTTTTGAAAAATAGGATTCTTGAATACAACAAATAATCACTTTTGAAGTTTCTTACCAATAAACATTTAAAATCCTGTAATTTTTTTCCAAAGCATTTCAGCAAATGATTCTATTGCTATTGTTGCATTTCTTCTACTGTAGAGCATTTTCTTCTGTGTGAAGATGTTATTCTTAATTTTGTCTGCTTTTGGTTTATGTCTGCATAGTATTTTTCACTAGGTACTGTCCTTGTGTATGGTTTATCAGAGTTAGAGGACAGATTATGCCTTTTAGTTCTTAGTACTGAACAGAATGATTTAACATTACACTGATTTGGAAGTTTATCAAGATTCTTTTTGTTTTGAGAAGTGGCTTTTTAGTAGCAACACCAATTTTGAACATTATGCCTCTTTTTGTGTGTGTGTGTGTGTGTCTTCCCCCCCAGGTATTTGACACAAACTTGTATTCTGGGAGAGTACTTCTACATTTTCATTCCAAACATCTCTCAGGAAAATAACAAATTTAAGATGTCTTTGTTTCCTGTCACCCCTTTGAGTTATTTAAGTGTTTTTATATGCTTTTACAGGGCAACAGAGAACATACCTGAGATTTAAAGATCACTCAGATTGCTTGACAAGAAATGTCTGTAAATCAGACTGCTTTTGTCCTGCTGTGTTTTCCCCAGAGACACTTCACTTCACTGGAAGTCATTCTCTCAGCTGACTCTCTTCTTTGCTTGACCTTTTAGTTGTAGAGCTTGAAAGATAAACTGGATGTCTGGTGTTTGAGAATAGAGAAGAGCCCAAAATACTAGACTGCGCAGGAAGGTGCAATAGTCAATAAGCTTTTTCCACTATTAATGTAGCTGTTTCTGTGCTGCTCGTCTTAACAATGTGGTTCTCCCTGCACTGTGTTTAGTTAGATCACAAAATCATTGAACTAGGTTGGAGGGGAGCTCAAGGATCACCCTGTCCAGCCTCGTTTTGGCAAAAGTGCAGTCTAGATAGTATGACCCTTCACCCACTCCTGCTGAACCTAGAAAGCATTCAGTGTTGGGGAATCCATCACTTCCCCGGAAATACTATTTCAATGACTGATAGTTTTCATTGTGGGATGATCTTTGACAATTCAATATACCTGTATACTTATTACTTTCTTCCCTCTTCCTAGTCATAACAGGTAAGGCATCCTGATTTATCTGTATCTTTGGAGGTTTTGTTTGTTTGGGCAGGATTTTGTTTGCTTGGTTTTTTTTTTCTTTTCTTGTGTCATTCTTTCAGTCAGAGGCTTTTCTTTTAATCTGTTTTGTAAAAGAGTTGTGATGGATCAGGACATCCTGGAAATACCTTAGTAAGAAAAGTGTGATGGGTTATTTGCAACCCTTTTTTGAGTCAGATTGCTTCCCTGTTCCAATAGCTCCCTCAATCTCACTTGGATTTCTTTTTAAAAAATTCTTACGGGGTGTTCCTTCACTGTTTAGGGGAGGTTTTTTTCAAAGATAATCTAAATCATTTTTTATTCTGCCTTCTAAGGTATCTGGCCTGGACTCAGGATAAAAACTATGATACTTCACAGAAATAAGTTTAATGTAATATCTTTACAGAAGACTGATGAGAACATTAATGTCTCTTAGATTTTACGGTAGCCTAGGTTGGGAAAAAAAAAAGGTTTATCACTTAAATGTTTACTGTAGCTACTGGTTGTTGGGATCTGTTGTAGGATTGTTTTCTTTTAGAATATATTTAGGTTGGCAATCATTCAACCAGTACCATTTTCCCCCATTGCAGTTTCTCTTGAATAACATCCGTACTTCCCCATGTGCATTCATGGCCCATTTGGATAGGGCTGGGAATCAGTGGAATGAATCTGAGATTATTTAATGGCAGGTTGATAGGTTAATTTTCTCTTCATGACTCCATAAACATTTGTGTAGACTCTCTTGTATGAATGCACTCTCCCCATATCCACAAAGGATAATCTGCACCAGACTGAGTTAGGCACAATCTTACCTGGCTGTTGTAGCAATAGGGGGAACAAAACAAAACAAAACAAAACATAATTTTCCTGGCTCTTCTTTTCAGTATTATTGCTTGTGGAATAAGTGCCTAGGTTACTGTGGGACAGGAAGACAGCTTGATTTAGCATGCTTCAGGGCAAGGTCATTTACAATCAACAGGTGTTTGTGTTAAATGAAGATCCACAGAGCTGGCCTGCCAAAGAGCTGGAGGAGGGGAGTCTCATGAAAATGAGTCCTGTTTTGGCTAAAACTGATGAAGCAAGGACAACATAACATAAACACCCAACTTCAGATTTTGAAAGCCAGAGTGCCCAAAGACCTTTCCCTATTTAACTGCAGTTTTAATATTGAAGTTGACATCCCCCAATATAAACAAAACTGGTACATGCTAAACATACATGACTATGTTGTTCAACTCTCCTCCCAAATCATGCTGAACATCACCTAGAAGGCAGGGACAGCCTGAACTATGGTGTAAGACACACAAGAGGAACATTTTTTGGGACAGAGGAACATCTGCACCTTCAATATACAGGTTAATTTTTGATGCATTTCTATTATGTATTTGAGCTATTGCAAAGGTCTGCACCTCCAACTGTATTGGATGTTACCCCAGGATTTAGTAACCTGAGACCATTTTGCTGTCATTGTGTTTCTCACTGGCAATCTTGAATCTGTTGTGTCTGTTGCTTTAATACATTAAGCCATTTGATTGTTTTAACTTTCTGAACTTGTTTAATGGCAAATCCTTATTGAGGCACTTGAAAGAGGCAAGTGTACATTTTGTCAAATAGTTCCAGTACGAGTCCTGAGCACTGAGACAGGCAGACATTGGGATCTTATCTGTAATGCAACACTGGAGCTCTCAGCAGCTCGCTTTAGAGGAGTCAACTCCTTGTAGACTCTACATCACTCAGTTACTTTCACTCAAGCCAGGCAGATCCATGCTAACATTTTAAAGTCATGTGAAGATACACTTTCCAGTTGTTTTGAACATTTAAAGTAGCTCAGGATACTGTATCCTTAACTTTGTATCCTAGTTTGTTAAACTTCAGAGCACACAAAGAAATTTGTTGTATGTTGACCTAAGCTGCTCATTAACTGCAGGTAGTGATGGACAAATTAGTGACTGACATGCTCTCAAGAAATAGAATGTTAGTTGTATGTAAAGCTTATTGAACAGTTAACGTTCATCTAAGGCGATTTAAAAGACATCCAGAGGGAGATTTTATCTTCACAGAAGTAGTAGTACTTTTGGTGTCTAGATTTTCTGCCTCTTTGTTGTTTTGGTACATTTACAAACAACTTTTTGTCATTGCTAACTGAATAGTGGTCTTTCTCTTGCTTATTTTCACCTTTGTAGTAAAGATGAGGGAAAGTATTAAAAAAGGTTGTATGTACCAGCTCCATACTTCAGTGCACATTTGAACACATGGGATATGCACATTCCAAGTATCTATGTTGAAACTGAAATACTTCATAATGGTGACAGCCCAAGAAAGGGGGTGAAGAAGCATCATCCAGTTAAAAATTGCTGAAGATTTGTGTGAAATGATTTATGTATAAAATGTTCTGTGTTCTACTGCTACATTTTTTGTAAGTTGTAGTGTTTTGGCCTTAATATTTGCTTCCCCAAAACATGAAATACACTTGTTATATTTCAGATAAATCTATCAGTCTTTTGGGCATATTCAAAGAGGAAATAACTGATTTTCTTTATATAGGTTTTAAAGCAGCTAAATGGAGTCTGAGCAGCTGTTTCATAGAGGCTACTATCGAAACAGTTACAACAGTATAACTAGTGCAAGCAGCGATGAGGAGCTTTTAGATGGAGCAGGTGTAATTATGGACTTCCAGACCTCTGAAGATGACAATCTCTTGGATGGTGATGCATCAATTGGTAAGTTAATGTTTGTTTTAGCTTAAAAATTCCTCTGGGTTGGCTTTTCGTGGTGTTCTGGGTTGTAGTTTGTTTTTCTTGTTTCAGGATTTTTGGAGTTTTAGTGTGTTTTATTTTCTGGTTTGTTTTGGATTTTTGCCTGTTGTTTGGTTGGTTTTGGGGTTATTTTAATAAATAAAACGGACCCATGTACAGGATTGACAGTATTTCCAACTTGAACTGAAAGTCTGAGGCTATTCTGGTTGTTGTTTGTATAAATCCTCTTCATCGCTTTAAGGAGAAGGAAGTTTGCAGAGCCAGTGTTTTGCCCCTCACTTACTGGGAAGTTGGATTTGTAAATTGAGCCTTAACAGAACAAGGGGTTATTTCGTTTGCATTGTCAATGCTAAGTGCTGCACATGCCAGCAGCCAGTTTCTTATTGTAATGCCGAAGTATTAGAATGTGCATTAGAGCACAGATACTGCTGGTTTGTTGTCTGCTGTGTGTGTATTTTTTTTTTTTTCTCTTGGAGTTTAATTTTTTGATGTATCTGCTTGCTAAAATTCTGGTCGCTCAGTAAGAGGCAGTGAACATAGAATCATAGAATCAGTCAGGGTTGGAAGGGACCACAAGGATCATCTAGTTCCAACCCCCTGCCATGGGCAGGGACACCCTACACTAGATCACGCTGGCCAGAGCCTCGTCCAGCCTGGTCTTAAACACCTCCAGGGACTGGGCCTCAACCACCTCCCTGGATAACCCATTCCAGGGCTTCACCACTCTCATGGTGAAGAACTTCTTCCTCACATCTAGCCTGAATCTCCCCATTTCCAGCTTCATTCCATTCCCCCTAGTCCTATCACTACCTGAACATAATAGGCACTATTATGTCCTATTACTACCTGAACATAATAGGCACTATTATTTAAGTGAATAGTGTTTTATGTATCTATGCATGGAAAATATTTTCTTGTACGTTAAGTAGTAGTAAATATCTCAGTCATAGGTCAGAATCTGGTGTGAATTGACCTTTCAAGGTGGTAAGAATGTACTTGCAAAAAATATTTTAAATAAATTTACATGCAGGAGGTCAACATTGTGTGTTTCTCACAGGAGGTGCACATCTGTGTTTCTTATTCCTTAAGGTAAGTTTTCTTGTATCTTTCTAACTCAAGTCTCATTGACAAGACCAAACATTTGGTAGCCAGGCAGAGGTTGGTCTCTTCTCCCAGGCAGCCAGCACCAGAACAAGAGGACACAGTCTCAAGCTGTGCTATGGCAGGTTTAGACTGGACATTAGGAGGAAGTTCTATACAGAGAGAGTGATTCCCCATTGGAATGGGCTGCCTGGGGAGGTGGTGGGGTCACCGTCATTGGAGGTGTTCAGGAGGAGACTTGATGGGGTGCTTGGTGACATGATCTAGTTGTTTGATGGGTTGGAAGCGATGATCTTGAAGGTCTCTTCCAACATGGTTTATTGTATTGTATTTCTTGCTCAAGTGTATATGCCCTTTTTGTCCTGTGTTACTCTCCTAACATCAACTGTTTGTTCTGAATATTATTTAAATACTCTTATCCTTTACTCATCTCTTTACTAATGTATTTTTGCTCTATTGAGTTGTAAGTGCAAATGAATTCAATGTACAGAATGTGTCCCACCTCCTGAGGAAGGGCAGGACCATCCTAGTAACTGGAAGATTCTGTGGTTTTCAGCTCTCCAGTGCATGTAAATGCAGAGGCATTAGATCTAACTATGTGCTCTAACTGGTCAACCTTGCCACACTCAGGAGCCTTGGTTAAACAGATAGTTTTTGTGTTAAGTGGATAGGGCTGGAACAATTTATGAGCCTGGTTTCTTAGCAACATGAATAAAATGGCAATAACATGTCTGTACTTAAAATCATTGTGCAAATAATGTAATTAAATTGAAAGCTGCATAGCTGCAAAATGTGAGCTTGGCGTGTAAATGAGCACTGACATGAATGTATCCAGCCTGGATAAGTTGCCATGGACAATAGTGTGTTCATCATAAATTTACAGTTTATGTTGTAAAATAAAGAATTACAGATTTATAAAAAATCAAAGCCACACAATAAGGACAAAATGAAGGATTCTGAAGTTATCTTTGGTTTTCTCCTTTTTTGCCTCATGAAAATTAAACTGTACATATATTATGCAGATATAAAAAGAACAATATGGAATTTATAAAGTCTTTTTTTTCCTCCCTCATGAAGAGGATGTTGGTTAACAGGATTCTGCTTCTTCTATTAGACTTGATAAATTCCTTGGCTGTTAGGCCAGAAATTCTGTGCAGCACAGCCATTAACATTGTCACTCATATTCAAGCACTTAACTGACGCTTACAAAGCTGTTGAGGCTTTATTCAATGGTGAATTTGCCTTCTGTTGAAATTGTGTGGAAATTGGGTGATATTGGGAAAGAATACTAATAGTATATACTACTGTCTTAAGTTATATGGAACTAAACAAGTGAATGTTGACTGGAACTCAAAAGACTTCAGAAAGTCTTATCACTTATGCTTTAAGGTATCTTTAATATTTAGTTGATAGAGATTTACCTTCCAGTGTCCACTTTGATTTGTGATGTTAATTGTTTTGTGTAGTTCCATCTGGGGGTTTCACCATTATGTTAGAAACAATGCTGTACAACAGTCCTGTTTCTCTTAATGCCATCTGAAAGCATGTGTTACCTGTCCTTCACTGTGTCATCTGGAAAGGTTACAGAAATTGTGAATGCGTAGTATAGATTAAATACATGTTTGCAAAGTGATCATAACTACCTATATAGTATATAATGTGTCTGTTATGTTCTCCATGAGCTGTTTTCTTTTTGTCTAAGTTTCAGACTTTTAGTGGAGCATTATGAACACCAAGCAGGTATCAAGAAATTGTAAATTCTTTGAGCGTTGTGTGTTTTATGCTAAATAATGAAATTACAGTGCACATGGAGGCTGCAATGGCTTGCACCAAAGCACTGCCTAGAATGGATACTGTCTGTCAGGTTTAGTCAAACATGCTTTTATGGCTTATCAAAATCAGTATCTTTGTAGTAGTGAAGTTCCCATATCCAGCTGCTGTCTAATGAAAAGTATGGTGATACTATACTGGTAACAGTTATCTGCTTCTTGGAAGGGATGATGCCTTGCCAATGCTTGAACAGGGAATGTACTACCATGGATGCAATCTGTGGAGCTCATTTTCATGGTGGCTTGTCTTTGTTTTGGTTTTAGACTTTGCTCTACTTCTTGCTAAGTCAATTTAAACACATTATACTTGAAGCTATCACTTCTTAAATATTTAAGTCATATGAGCTGATATTTTCTGCTTTAACTTTTCTAGGAATAAATCAATACAATTTCTTTTTTTTTTTTAATGTTACACTAGGATGGGTCATTGCTTTCCATGACTTAAGGGAATATTATTTTAATACAGAAGTGAAGCTTCCAGAGTTGAAATACCTTGTGAAATTAATATTTTACCAGAGAAATATAAATGAGTAGATAATTATATAGTACATTATTGTTCTCTCAGCGTAGACTTGTGTTGGCTTGCTTCTGAAGTCTGAGAGAGAGACAGTCCTTTGCTACTGGCTGAACCTGAGGGACCTGAACATCTTTCCTAAGAAGAAAGACTGAGAGAACTGGGGCTGTTTAATCTTGAGAACGCTGAGAGGGGATCTTGTTAATATCCATAAATATCTGGGGGTGGGGTGTCAAGATGAAGGTGCCAGTCTCTTTTTGGTGGTGCCCAGTAATAGGACAAGAAACTGTGTGTAGAAGATGGATCACAGGAAGTTCCACCTCAATATGGGGAGAAACTTCATTTCTTGGAGTGTGCCAGAACACTGGAACAGGCTGCCCAGGGAGGATGTAGAGTCATCTCCTCTGGAGATGTTCAAAGCCCACTTGGATGCATTCCACCGTGTCTTGCCCTAGGTGATCCTGCTTTGACAGTAGGGTTGGACTAGATGACCTCTAGAGGTCTCTTCCGACTCCTAACATTCTATGTACGATTCAATGATTCAGACCTCTTCTTGTTGTGAGTCAGGGTTAGCCAGCTGTTGAGGGAAAACTGAGATCTTCATAATTTTGCTCAGAATTGAGGGCTCTTTGTATGGTGCAAGAGGACTGCATCAGTCTGTACTGTATTTTTTTAAAAATTAACTGTAGGGCAAGCTCAGCAGGAGGTAGATTATTGTGATGTCAGACTGCAAATGTTTCAAGGCACTGACTGTAATCAGATGATTAAACCTTATTTGTAGTAAAAATCGTTTGCAAACAAATGATCTCACTAGTGTTTACATCTCAAGGTACTTTGCTCTGTCTGTAGGAGTCAGAGTCCTGAAAAAGCTGGGTGTTCTTAACAGCTATTTCTGCTTCAGTCGGAGGAGCATGGTTGCTTATATTGTGGCTTCACTGTGGAGACAGTTTGCAGTCTGGCATATGGTGTTAGCATAAAATTGGCAATAGTTAACCTTAATATGACAACCTGTAAACTGGTAATTCAAAAACTGCTGCTACAGCCACTACTATATCCTTGCAATGATGGCAGAGCCACTAGAAAACACAATATGTCAAAAGTTTGTGTTATAAAACACTCTATCTCTCCTCAGCTGGCCTTACCCATGAGTTAGAGTCCCTCACCTAAATCCATTTTTGGCAGTCTGAATACTGGTATTTAAAATGTGGAAGTCAACAAATACGGCATTATCTGAAGAACAGAGTGTACTTTTCAACAAGTGCAGGTAGTCTTTTAGCATCAAGAAATTCATACCGCATCAGAGCTTAATCGTTCAATCAAGACCTAGCCATAGTTACTGTTCCAAATGACCCAAGAGTGTTCTTTCATGTGTATGCTTGTTTCTATTTAGCTATCACAATTTATAAAGAAAACAAAGAATGCAAATGAAATAATAACTTAAGTTCCTGTTATATTATCTGTGTGGAAATAACGTTAGTAGATACTTCCTGTTGACTGCAGATAATACATAGAAGTATATTCCAAGTAATTTTGTACTGCAGATAATACTTAGAAGTATATTCCAAGTAATTTTGTACCATTGGCATTGTTTGTGTTATCCATGTTGCACAAAACTGACTTGACTGAACAGTCATGATGACAGTTTAACCTATCTCTTTCCTGAGTTACATGCAGCCTGTTTTCCAAGATAGCATTTGCATTAAAGGTCTCATTGTTCTCAAGTAAGGAATACATTCACTCATAAGTTATGTTATACAAATTGAAGCATGACTTACTCTGATCACAGGGGCAAGCATGAAGTGCAGCTGGTTTATTTTGAGTAGTTAAATTGTTAGTAACAGGTTATCTTTTTTCTTTTCTGTTGGCTTGTATTTAGAGCTACAGGCATTTTGCTTGTGTTCTATAGTACTAATGCAGCTGAACACAGGGTATCAGATAATACAGATCCATGTTTGCTTTGGCTTTTCTGTTATATTGTGTTAATTTATGTTTGCATGAATAGCTGAGTAACTCAGTTAATTAACAAAGTTATTAATTAAAGGATTTTGAAGTTCTTGGCAGAAAACAAAAATAGACTTGGAAGATTCTTAGGTTAAGGGTAAAAAATGTTTTATCTTAGTTTCTGGGTGTAATTTTTAAACTGAGTTGCAGGTGTTTCTTTTGCGTCTTACCTGTTTATCATGACAGTGATTTTTCCTGAGTTCTGATGTTTGTGTTTTGTTTGTTGCTTGGATTTTTAGAAATAATTCTTGTCCAAACTGAAAAATTAACTTGATATTGTTTTAGTTGGAACAACCTGTAATGATGATACAGTGATGATATTTTCAGCCTTCAGATTTTACCTGGATTGGTGTGGCATTAGACTTGCTGAGGTTCAGAAGTTATGGTAATGTGGATGTAGAGTTTTAGTAACCAGTTTGGCGCTTATTCTCTTAAGCGTTTCGAACCAAATGCTGACCATTTCAGTTTCCCACAAATGCCATGGTTGCTTCTTTGAAAACTTTTTTTTTTTATAGTATGAGAGAACTGTGTTAGTTTTAAAACCTTATCCATAACAGTCCTTCAATGGTCTCACCAGCCTTTCTTGACAAAGTTATATTAACAAAATTAGATTTTATCATTTTCCAAAACACAATCATCTCCATTTCCAGCCTGACACTTTGAAAGAAGTCGAATTCTAATACTGGTAATCCATTGTCTCCATCTTTCTGATAGTATATAGTCTTGTTGTTTTCTTTCTGCAGTTCTGCTGAAGTGCTTAAGACACGTTGGCTTTGTTAACAGATGCTGCTAAGGCAGTGCTGACTTTACAGCCTGGTATAGTGCTACTATTATGTATTTCTCCCAGGTATACTGTGTGAATAGTGTAAGATGAAAGAATGAAAGCAGAAGAAATTTGATGCCATGTATGCAGAAAGAAGAATCTGATGTGTACAGTAAAATAATTTAGTCAGACTAAGTAAACATTTTTTGCTACAGCTTTAATAATATTTCATTTATTCATTTTACCTTTGATTTGTTCTCTCAAGTCAACCATGGGAGGGAATTACAATTTGAAGCAAACTGGTATCAGGTTGCACTTGTTTTCTACGTTTGAGAATATCTTGCTCACTATCATTTTTAAGTTGAAAGCTTTTTGTCTGCTTGGATTAAACAGAAATCTTGTTCTAAAAGAGGATATCATGATGTCCCTGAAATGCAAGAACAGCTATATTGGGTCAAACCACAAATCCACCTAGCTCAGCACCCTGCCTCTGACAGGGGTCAGAAGTTAGTGCTTTAGGAAGAGTAAGTTATGGGCTAAGTGATAGGTGTCCAATTACTTGTACAGCAGTTTTGTATGGCTGAGGGCCTCTCTCAATTGAGTAAGGGGTTTTAAAGTTTTAGTCCTTATCAGTGCATTTTTTCCCCAATGACATTTTCTTGAAGCAATTCTTTAGAGTTTGCCAAAGGATGATGTGGTTGCTAACAGCTTAGCTACATTTTATGTGAAGAACCATCTTTTCTTTATTTTGAACTGAAGTCCAGGTATAAATAGTGCTGAGAACAGCTATAACTTGCCGATCTTGCCTAGGAAAACACCAACCTATGCGTTAGTGCGGGCTGACACGTTCCTTGTCATTCACCCTTATACAGCATACATGCTTAAGCTCTTTTTTTTTTTTTTTTCCTTGTTGTTGCTAGTTGCAGCTGTGAAAAAATCTTTTTGCTGATACAGAGGGGTTTTAGGGGGTATTATTATCTTACGGAAATGAAATTGCTGTTGATTTAAAAAAAAGGTTTGATATGAAACTAGGACAGGGTGACCTGAAACTAGAGTGACTTCACTGTCTTGCCAGATACACATACTCTGGTAAGGCCTGCAGCATAGTGCTGGCGCTATGAGAGGTGATAGTTCCTTTTTCACTTTCAAGAGGAAAAAGAATCAGGATTAAAATCCCAAATTTCCCACCAAAAAGAATTGCATCAAAGCAGTGGTTTAATTACAGCAAATCAGTAAGCAGATGTATCTGTTAATCATCACTGAGAGGTATCAAACTATTTACAGCTTACAGTTTGCTGTAGCTATATGTTGTATGTAGGTACATTATACATTAATAAAAATTTCTTTTTGTCCTTGCTGTTGTTATTTGTAGTGTTCTTGGTCCTCTAAAAAATTAAGTATCTTAAGAGCTCTTTTGTTAAAGTGGATGATGAAAATTTTATTTCCATTGCTGCTTGCTTCTTTCCATCCCCAGTTTTGTCTGTTACAGGTTAAGGACTTCTGGTTTGATCAGTTGGACCTTGCAACTATGCCATGCTTTGGTCCTTTTTAGTACCTCTAACTGAACCTTTTCTGATAAATTGAAGTTAAGGAAGGGATCGAAACACAGCATTTTGGAGATGACTGTATCATTGAAATAGAGTAGCAAGTCTTATTTTGACAGTTACTAAATATTGAACTTACAGTTTCATGGAATTCAAATATACCTGTCATAGTATAGTATTATGCATTAATAACCTATAAAACCGCTATTGACACTATATGTTCACACAGCTTATGTTTGTATGGAGAAGATGTAATATTTTTGCAGATAGAGTGGAAGCTTAATATAATGACATATCTAGGGAGGAATACATATCAGTGCTGTACTTGTACTTGTATCCCCAGCACATAGTTTCAACAGTAAGTTGGAAATAGTGGCCAAAAATAACACTAAAACGGAATAAGGGCAATCTAGCAGATAAATGAACATAAGGAAATGCATTTTAGGTACCAAATGAACTCAGTAGCAGAATTTTGGCTAGTCCTGGAAAAGGAAAAAGTAAACTTTAGGAAAGCTGCTAAGTAAACCAGGATCTCTCCTACTAAGGATGCTGAAAGTTCTTGCTGATGAGTTTTCTAATTACAGTGTTAGCACATTGGAATGTAAGGAAAAGTCACATATGCAAAGGTGAAAATGCAGCAGGACCTGAAAAGAAAAAGAGAATAGATAGAAAGGAATTAAGAGACTCTTTGAGACTCAAAGTAACTTACATCCGGAAAATAGCCTGCTTTTCTTTCCAAGTCCTCTTCTCATGACTGGTAGAGTAAAAGTCAGTAACTTTTTATGTCAATGTAAGGCTGACTAACTTAAAAAGAAACCAACCACAACAACAACAACAATAAATAAACAAATGAACACAAAAAAACCCAACAAAAACAACAGGAAAACCTAACCTCTCCTAACTGTTAGCTAGAGAGAGAGAGAGAGAGAGAGAGAGAGTGTCTGTTGGTATCAAGGATTTTCTTCCAGCATGGTTGGGCTAAAGATCAGGAGTGTGATGGCCAACATGAGAAAGAAGTGAAAAGAAAACCAAAAAGAGTAATCATGTCTTCAGTGTTTTGGACCTAAATGTCAAAGTAGTCTTTCAGGAGTGAACATATGGAGGTTTTTCCAGTTTATTTTTGGTTCTTCAGTGTTAATGCTGCATCATTATTTCATTTTCTTCCTTTTTCTTTTTTCTGTTAATTTCTTTCTTCACCTGTCCTAAAATCTTGCATGGCAGGGAGAAGCCTTTACTTGCATTTCGCTGATTCACAGTGAAGGTTCAGCTTGCCTGGAGGAAGTCAGCCTCAGAACTGATTACACAACATGCTTGTGGCTATGTGACCTGTTCTGCTGCATTCTGTTTGCTGGTTGGATTTGACTTCAATTACCATTTTCCTTCTCTGGACAGCGAGTAAAAGCACCATTGGAAGTTATACAATATTACAGAAGAATAATTCAAGTACCTGTGGTCAGCTGGTGAAGAAGCAAGCTTATTAGGCTAGATCCTAGAATAAAGTGTTCTCTACTAGGTGAAATGGTGTGAGTGAAATTAACTAATTTGTGGAAGACAAACGGTTATGGGGAAAAAAAGCCCCTGTTATTAGTAGCTTCTTTTTTTCCTTTTTATGTCTAATAAAATGCAAATTAAAAAATCTTGTTGTTTATTACTACTAAATGCATTCCTTGTGGGTGTTTTGACTCCTCAAGGCCTTGAACTAATAACAGCATAGGTTAAAATTTTTTTCTACTTTTATACTTAGTTTACAATTTTTCCTGTCATTGTCTGTCTGCCCATTGAGGCTTTTGATGAGATTGCAATGGAAACAGCTTAAAGGAATGTGTTTATAGCCCAATACAGAGCTGAGAGCCTTTTGCAAACACCACTGTGATCAAGCACAGAGTTCTATATAATGCTGATGAATGAATTAAGTTTGGGACTCCATAATTTAAGATTTTAAAAACAATATTTTTTTTTTCCCAAGTGTAATAATTTAAGCTATATGTAACTGAATTTCCCCCCTGTCTTTTCTGACATTGCATCTTTGATCCTGGATCCTGTTGGTACTGAAGCTGGTAGAAGAGCATTTGTCTCCCTTTTATCATCTGTAGTGTTCTCAGTGCTGACCCTGTTTAGCCTAGATTTTGTGATTGTTGTGTGATTCTATGCAGAATGAACAAATTCAGACTGAAGGCACTGCAACTTCAGTAAGCTGAGTAAGAGAAGTCAAGGTGGTGGAGGGATTAGATGGGCTTAATTATATCACATAGATCAAGAAAAGGGTAAATTAAAGAATAAACTGGAAAAAAAGGACAGTGAAGCTGGAAACAAAAGGAATGGAAAGCAGAATGGAACACAGTAGGTTTTGAGAGATTTTGTGTATAATTTACACACTGTAGTAAGTAGATGCTTTCATGTCCAACCTTTAACCAAGTGTGCATACAAGTTAAATTCTTTTCAGAATGGTTGGAGATGGTAGCTATTTTGAGGAGTGCTCTATTATGTAGCATTTTTTCAAGAGAACATTTCTAGCTCTGCTGAAGGAGAAGCCTTAGTTTTGAGTAATAATAGGAAAGAAAATGGCAGTTAAAAGTTGCCAAAATCTTTTGCATCAGTTACACCAACAATTGTAATTATCAGAGACATTTTTGTCATCTCTTGTTACTTTAATGAAACCGTTCAGTATCCCAAAGCTTACATTCAGAATTTCATGAAAGGCTTGCTTACATTTTCATTAGCTGATGCAATGGAATTGCATCTTCTGTTACTGAAATAAACCAAGTAATTGAGAGAATGCATTTGGTTTATATGTAGCAATGTTCTTCACTCTCTTCCTTAAACCTAGCTTACTTTTTAATATGAAATAATGGAGTAGTGCTTTAGAATTAAGGTCTTCCATCCAGCCTTGGGTAAGCAGGCTGTCATATGTCTGTGATACTCCTCTTTGCCTCTGTTACCTCAAAACACCTCTCCCTGGATCTCTCTCATTTGTTCTTAATATTTTCAGATACTTTAAAGTGTGTTTCTTTCTGTAAAAGGGAAAAGATAAGGTATGGAGAGAGGATTAATAAATTTTTGTCTCAATTCTTAGTAGATTTAAAGGTGTGTAATCCATATACCTTGTGGTATTTCTAAAACAATGGTCTAAAAGCCCTTTTCTGCAGAGATAGATGCATCTCAGCAGTATGTGCCTGTTGAGAACAGTAAGAGCTTTCAAACATGGTTATTTGGCCATGGAGTTTTTTGGAGGGGATTAAGGCCTTAGTCTGTAATTAGTGTGATGAAATCTCCTTGAAAGCAAGATAGTATGTAAACCTGCTGTTCATGAGTTCTGTGTACTAAATTGGCCATTTCAAAGCTTTCTCAGACACTGAAAATAAGGCCAAGTTTAGGCTTTACAACAAGGTTCCTGATGTTATGTACACCACAATACCTGAAATAGTCATTGAAATGGTGTCTCTAGTTAACTATGATTTTGAAATTTGCTATATTTCACAACAGAAATAATTGACATGCTCTTTTGATTATAAACCTGTCAGTTAAAGACATATGCCATTTCAGATCAGATAGCAAAAGAGTAATTTGGAAACATTAAATAGTGTAAACTTAAAGGGGGAAAAAAAGCTGGCTTAACTAGGTTAGGTTATCATGCATAGTACCTCACCCTCCTGCTTGAAAGCCTCCACCTTGAATGCTGTTGTTGGAAAGGGAATACACACAGTGGTAGTGGTTGTGAACAAAGGAGAACACAAGCCTTTGGTAATCAAGAAGGGAAAATGACTGTTTTGCTTTTTAAGAGCAGACAAAGGACTGTATTTGGCAGCCAGTCTATAAGCAGTGACGTTGGAAGAAGAGTTGTTGCAATTTTCAATTAAGTGGGCTCTTGAAATTTTATGTAGCAAATATGAAGTTGTATCTGTTTTAGAATGCAGACTTCTTTGCGTTCTTTTCCCTTATATCTAAAGTGTATCAGAAATGTCCTCCAACTAGTTTCACTCTTTATTTTTTTTATAACTCTGAGTGTTAGACTTGCACAGGCATTTTGCATATGCCTTAGTTGAATAAACAAGTTTAAGCCAACCAGTTTGCCATTTCTTTGCTATGACTGATTTTTATCATCAGTTCTAAAACATTGTAGCATTGGCGTATAAAATATGTAACTTCCTTTAGAACAGTCTTGGAAAATTAAGAAACAAATGCATTTGAAAATGCATGTTTGTCTGTCATGCTTTCAGATGTGGAAAAGCATATATAATAAAATCAATTCCTGTATGAGTGAAACTGTGGTGCTGGAGATGTGCAGTACTCTCAGCTTTGCAAAGCCTGGATACTCTAAGTAATAAGTGGGACCCCTCACGCAAATCGCGTATGTTGTTGTGTATGCACATATACAAATACAAGATATGTTAGGGTTAGACTGAGGCACTATGATGACTTGCATATCCATTTTCATCTCTGGAGAGCTTTTTTGGTTGTTTTGTTTTCCTTTTATGCAGCTTGACAAATAGGAATCTCTTAAGCAATAATGAAGTTAATGTATGACACATTTTACTGAAGAGGAACACTTAAAACAACAGAGAGTAACAGATCAGGAAACAATTTTGTATTACTTGCTGGAAGGGAAGAAAAGGAAAAACAATATGCACATCTTACATATGCATTTCATTACAACTGAACTATGGAAATTGTGTAAAATAGTTTTCTTATCATTACTTGCAAAATAAAGCCAGTACAAGATCATGCAGTAAACCTAAAGTAATGTATGGGTTACATAATAATGTCTGTTTCAAATGCAGGCAATTATGTAGTCAGTTGAAGATTTCCTGTCTTTAGATTCTGGTTATTTGAAGTGGTTGGTTTTTGCCATAACTGTAACAGTCACTGCTGATGTATCACTTGAATGCCTTGATTAGTGTTCATGTGGGTTGTTGCTTATTTTGGGTCTGTGACTCTTAAAACACTTCTACTGTTTTGTCAGTGTGTAGACTTCAGGCAAGCTGAAGTATGGTCTTGTGTTGTAGTATGTTTGAACCTCCAGCCCCCCCCCCCCAGTCGTTTTTATATGTATGTAGGTTATGCAGTTGTAATTATCAATTAAAAAAATGAGACACCAGACTATGCAGTTACATGGGCAATTAAAGTTTTGGTTATATAGGTTCAAATCTGATACTCACTGCTGTAGAACTGAAAATTCTACATCATGAATGGGTGGAGGAGGGAAAGGGGACAGTGAAAGTTAGGTATGCTAAGCCAGTGGAGCAGAGCGGTTGGCTTGTAGCAAGTTCCACTCTTCTTCCTTGGGGGTAATAATTTTGGTGTTTGAAAAGAGTAAATAAAAATGAGTGTGAGACAGGCGTCTACTCCCGCCAGCGGTAATACATTAATTTTGCCTTCCAAATGCGGTTCTGTTAGAAGTTCCTGCTGGTGTGGCTTCAGCGGGCTGAACAAAACAAGTGCAAAGATATTTTTGCGGGTTTGCTTTTCTCATGGAGCCGGTAACGCCACCGTTCGCTTACTGCAAGGGCGGCCTGTCCTGGCAGCTGCACTCGTGCATGCGAACTTCTGTGTGTCTGGCCCCACGGCGCTTTCCTTAGACACCGAAGCCGTAGGACGGGCCGGGGTGTATCCCTCCCGTAAATTGGAAACGGTTCTTTATTGCGTTCCTCTTCCCGCCACCAGTAAAGCGCGTTGCTCTCTTTTCGGGCGGACGCGACAAGCCGCAGCAATAAGCACTGCGGCCGGGGCGGGAGGCGCAGGTAGCGGGGCCGGTGCTGGGCGGCGGGCGTGGCTCGCACTGACAGGCGCTGGCAACGGCTGCGGCCGCCCTGCGCTGACATCAGCAGCGAGGCAGAGCCCGGCTCCTGCGGCGGCGCGCAGGCCGGATCCTGGTCAAAGATGGCAGCGTCCCCCGCGGCCGCCCTTGTGTGCGAAGTGCCGCGGCTCCTCTGAGCAGGCAGGCGGGCTACGGGTTTGGCACGTCCATGGATGTCTCTTCTGATCCGTACCTGCCCTACGATGGCGGGGGAGGAGATGGCATTCCGCTCAGGGAGTTGCATAAACGAGGTATGCCGAATTTACGTTTGAGTAGCTTGTTTGCATATCTGGATATGCGAGGCTGCTGTTCAGATATGAAGCAGAGATGGAAAAGCTTGCTAATGATCGCATTGCTTTGTTTCGCCAGCCTTTGGAGGGAGGAGAATTCAGTTCTGGCTCGTTCCCGTGTTGTCAGTGATTGTTTTCTCTGTGGGCAGATTAGTCCTGCTTCACGTCTCATCGGCTTGTGACTCCATCTTCGATGTGTGGCATTCGTGTCTCTCGCTCTCTCTTTCTTTCTTTTTTTTTCCCCTCCCTTTTTCTTTCTTTATTTTAAATCAGTAAAACTGCCTAGCGTATTGAAATAACACACTGATTACGTCTGTGACTGGCGATGACCAAATTGGCAAGAGTTTATTAAATCGACTATTTACATGGCTTTGACTAACTTGAATAGGAGCAGTGTTTATCTAGTTTTGAAGTTTCCGTACGTGCTTTTAGCCTTGGCTCTTTTTTAACGTCTTTTTTGACGTGAAGGAAAAGCTCTACAATTGTAACACGTCAGTTACACCAATATTGATGCGCTCTTAAGAAACTCGAGCTTTGTGCTAGGTTCTTTACACTGTTGCTTGCAAGGAAGCAGATTTAAAGAGAAAACGTTGCTATCAGTGTTTGGAGAGGAAAAAAAATCCTTTTTTAAGCTTGCCTTCTGTTTCTTTCTGCACATTTAAAGCAGAATACCTTCTGTATAGATTTGGTTTTGCACTGAGAAGCTGTAGTACGTATAAGTAAAGCTAAACCTTCACATACAGAGGATGTAAGTAGTTATTAGTGGCTGTTTTGTGGGTTTAAGTTAGGTTCGATAGTTACACTTCAGTGTTTAAAAACAGTAAATGTGATAAAATCTTTATTTTTGTTTAATCTAAATTTGGAAAGCTATCAGCATGTATGGCTGCTGGTGATGGCATTAGAGAGGAAGTAGGCTGAGAATAAAGATCTGGTTTATATACCATTAAGGGCTTTTTCTGCCCATGTTAGTTTACTGAGTCACCTTTCTGTATATACTCTTAGTTCCATAAATCAGTTCACACCTTTTTTTATGTTCCATCTAGCATTTTTTTCTATGTTTTCTTAGTTTACATAAAAGTTGTTTGTTGTCTTTTTATGATTCTTGGAATGTTTTTCAGTATATGTTAAGAATATCAACAAGTTCAAATTCAGCTTAAGACAAGCAGATTTTATTCTGCCCACATCATTATTATATAGCAACTGATAGATAGTTCTCTAAGTGAGATGTTGGAATAATTTATGAAAAATCAGGGGTGTTATTTTCTTAGAACATTTGAAGGATGCAAATTTGAGATCTAATTGGTGAAGGAAAGGTGCAATGAAGACAAAGCCAGGCTCTTTCCAGTGGTGCCCAGTGACAGGACCAGAGGCAGTAGGCACAAACTGAAACATGGGAGGTTCTCTATAAACATCAGGAAGCAGTTTTTTACTGAGAGTGAGTAGGCCTTGCAACAGTTTGCGCAGAGGGGTTGTGAGATCTCCTTCCATGGAGATACTCAGAAGCTGTCTGGACATGGTCCTGAGAAGCCAGCTGTAGGTGGCCCTGCCCGAGCAGGGGGTTGGACTAGAGGACCAGTATCTGAAGGGGGCCTACAGGAAGGCTGGGGAGGCACTTCTCAGGATCTCAGGTAGTGATAGGACTAGGGGGAACGGATTGAAGCTGGAAATGGGGAGATTCAGGCTGGATATGAGGAAGAAGTTCTTCACCATGAGAGTGGTGAAGCCCTGGAATGGGTTATCCAGGGAGGTGGTTGAGGCCCCGTCCCTGGAGGTGTTTAAGACCAGGCTGGACGAGGCTCTGGCCAGCGTGATCTAGTGTAGGGTGTCCCTGCCCATGGCAGGGGGGTTGAACTAGATGATCCTTGTGGTCCCTTCCAACCCTGACTGATTCTATGATTCTATGACCTAAGGAGATTCCTCCCAACCATTCTGTGAGTTTAGATTTGTAAATAGATTTAAAGATGTAAACTGAAAACAGCCTTAATTTTACACTTTCAAACTCTTCAAGTTATAGTTAGACATTGAAATGTGATTAGGTGTATATTCCTCAAGATTACCAGGCTTTAGATGATTTTACAACACAGAAGTAGATATTTGCAGTGCTTAATAGCATCTGGGGCCTTGGAATATTGCTACTAACCATGCAGATTATGGATACTGCAATGAAAGCAGTCAAGGGTTCAAGTATGTGTTCCCTTTGTGGTGAAGTAGCCAGAAGCCAGCAAGAGAATTTCCAGTTTTGACTTGTCACTTTTGTGCGGTTTCATTGAATTCCATTAGAGCTTATACTTCCTCTATTCTAATACTGGATTTCAAAACCAGTGTTTCTGGTGCTTCTTGGGTTTGCTAAAAGTGAGTTTAGATTTAATTAAAACCAAACAAAACCCCCAAAACAACAACAAAAAACCCCACCAAAACAACTAAACAAACAGAAAAACTATGCCAAAACAAATGCACCCCAGCCCCCTGAAAACAACAAATAAAAGCAACAAGCAGCAACAAGACCCTGACAGTGTTACCACAATCTCTTATAAATCTTGTCAAGTGCATAGAATTCATAACAAAATTGAGACTCCAGACCTGTAGGCTCCATAGATTTAATCAAAATTTGTATTCCCTGCTGATTTACAATACCACAGTAATTTGTTATTGTCATCTAGCCATCAAAGTAAGGCTTAGAATACTAACAGACAAAGTGAGAAATGTAAAGTAAATTCTTGACATTTATTTATATTTGTGAGTCCAAACAAAATTTTTCTTCGTACAAGCTAAGAGAAAATGGATATTTTGAGAAAATGAGCTTAATTGGTAAAGCTTGTGGATTTTTTTCTCCTTACACACTAACAGATGTGGGAAGAGGAGATTTTTGGATAGCTCTGGAAGGCAGAGTCCTTACTTTGTCCTGCAGAGTAATATTAGTGTCATGCAAAACTGCTTTGTAACATCAAAGCATTTGTAGCACTAACTGAGTGCAGCGGTGTACTCGAAGTGCCTGTACCTCAGCAAACATGAAATGAAAGTTTAAATCATTATGGGTCTTTGAGATTCATTTGACAGCCTTTTCTAACATTCAAGTGTTAGAATTCATTATTATAAAAAGTCTGACCTGTTAGTTTACAGTAAGATGATATTTGTGGGGGGGTTTCTTGGTGCTAATACACTGTGGAACGTCAAATGGAAATGTTAAAATCTGTATTTATTGTGTGATGGTTATTCATAACTATGTGAACAAAAATACAGGTTTTATTGATTACTTCTTATCAGGAGTTCCTCTTACATTCTCTGCCCTGAGACTTCTCTTTATGTAGTACTAAATGCACTGTTCCAGACCCCTTTATCCTCTCTGATACACTAAAATAAAACCGCAGGAACAAAGTTCACTTCTTTCTCTGGTAACTAAAAGAGTTAAAAGTATTACATCTTTCTTCAGAAAGGATTTTAGTATCTTTAGTTGGAGTGGCACATATTGTAAGTAACTGACATGTACACTTCTTCATAAGAATGTTTATTATAATAAACCCTATACTGGAATAGATGTTGTGTAAACAGATTGTGTGACTCGGTTCTTTGCCTTTGGATTATTTTTTGCATCATTATTGCTAGCTGGACCTTTTTGAAAGGTCAAAATTATCAGTATCTTGGTTATCTTCCAGCCTTTCCACAGACATGCTCACTCTCTTTGATTCCCTTTCCCCCCTTTTTTTTTCCTGAATAAGAATTCATTTTATCATTCATTAAAAACTTGAAGGCTAACCAATAGCAGTGGCAGGCTATTAGTTGCAAAGCTTGAGCTTCAGCGAGCATGAAGATAAACTCCCTTTTATTTGTTACATATACATAAGCACAATTTGAGTTTTAGGTTTAGGAACTCCACAAGTGAAATTAATGAAATGCTGTTCCACTAATAATCTGCAGTTCAGTCAGTAGCCAGATGTGAAGTTTACATATCTGAAGAGCACACTAAATTTACTGATAACTTAATTACAGTAAACCTTTTCTTTTTTTCTCTTTTTTGAGAGAGAAAATAACTCATGATTTATTATGCACCAGTCATCATTGCATGTAGGTGCAACTCCTGTTGCTTAGACTACTAAAAATGGGCAAACCTCTCTTCCCTTCTTCACCCCCCTGCACTTCACCTATTACTATCAGCTATGGGACAGAGGATATTTAGTGATATCCTAGGAACTGTTTGGGCCAGATGCCTGCTGAATTGAGATCTTCTAAATGGTAAAAGTCACACTTTTGTATTTTAGGCTGCGTTTCTGCTTATGGGTTTCTTATGCCTATAAACTTAAGGATTACTAAAAAATCAAAAGCCATTAGAGACTGAAATGCTCAGTGTGACCTTTAAAGTAAATGGGTGTGAAAGTTGTGTACACATGCTCAGAGCTAGAGTTTGACCCTGGAATTTTAGTGATAGCAGAGGAAGAGTAATAAATTAATTTTTTAGACTAATTACGGTCATGACAGAAAATGCAGTCAAGATGATTACAGTTTTGTAACACAGAGCTCTTTGAGAAAAGGCATTGCCTGAAGAAACTCAGCATAATTGCAACACTGAATTTTTCCTGCACTTTGGTTTATGTTTCCTAGTATAAAAAGGGAATAAGGATTTTCAGTTACACGTTTAGTGTATTTGACTTCAGTGTTTAGCAGAAAGTACCATGAGAGATGACTATAGTTCTTTGTGGGTAGTTACAGCTTATCTGTCTACCTGTGCTGTGTGACTGGTAAGTTTCTCTATGAGGCACATATTTCTTAATTTTGGAAATAATTTTGAGGTGTATTGTTATCTGAGATATTAGAAACCCTAATGAACAAACCAAGATTATGCCATCCTTGGGCCTGAGTGTGGCCTGATTGAGATAATCATATTAGCAGACATTATTATTACTGTATCCTGTCTTTGCCTTACAAAACAAGGTATCATTAAGTAGCAAAAGCAGTATCAAGTATCACAGTATCATTAAGAGACCTTGAAGATCATCCAGTCCAACCTGTCACCACAGACCCCATGACTAGACCATGGCACCAAGTCAATCCCCTCTTGAGGAGGGAGGACATTGCTGCCCAGGGAGAACTCTCCTGCCCACTGCAAACTCATTCCCAGTGATTTACATGCTTTATTTCTGATTACCTTTATTTCTACTGTTCTGACTCGCAGTGCTTTGTCCACTGTTAGGTTACTTTCCTTTTGTAACATTTGCCTTACCTAACTTCATACCTTCTGTTTTCCCCCTTTCTGCACTGTTCATCTTATATTTAAGCTGTAAATTCAGTAGTGCAAGGATCCCCCAAATGGCATGCATATCTGAAGTCTCCTTATAGACATAACCAAGTAAATACAATCCATTCTGCCTTTAGGAGTACAAGAAAATAAATCTGTAATAATAAAGCTTATTTTAATTGCTGCATCATAGAAACAGAAGTGTTTCTTCCATCTTAAGCAAAAAGCCAAAGCCATTTATGTTGGTTTTTTTAATCTTACTGTTCACACTGAGCAATACTTAATCTCTGTTTTGCTGTGCATTTGCAGTACATGCAAGTCTTCAAAAGTCTTCATTTAACTCTGAGGTGCTAAAACTCTACTTTCATTTATTTTGTACTTTTTAAAGGTATTTATAACACAGATTTTAATATGTTTTTTTGGCAGAAGAAATGGAGAGGAGGGGATTATCACTCAGTACATTGGTAAAGCTTTTTTTCTTTTCCATGTTCTGCATCTTTCTGTTCCCTATCTTTCAAGATTTTTCCAGCTGATCTTTTTCAGTTTGTGTACATACAGTTGTGCATCAATTTTTGATGCATTTTTATTGTAATGCAGAGATGAATTTGTGTTTGCAAGCCTTTGATGCAGTTTAGAAGAGCCATCTGAAGACACAGGCTGAAAATTCATTTATATACAAGGGTAATGTATCACTTGATTAAAAAGACTTTAAAATCATTTTTCATCAATAGTGGCAATTGACAGCACTGTGGCATGGCGTGCTGTGATTCTGTCTGTGAAATGTAAAAAATACTTCTAACCCAGAAGAGATGATAGTGCTTAAAGGCTCCTCTGCAGTGCTTACAGACACATTTAAATACATCGTCATGCTTCGCTCGCTTGTTTTTTAATTAAAAACCTCATATTTTGGAATCTGAATATAGAGGCAGAAAGAAGCTGAGGCACTACCAACACATACCCTGTGCGTACAAGAAGTGTAAATGATCGTTAGCGTCTGCATTGCGTTCAGGATGCTTCCCCACCGCTATTCACTTTGCCACCTAATACCCAAGGACGCCTGGGTGAAGCAAAGCCTTGGATTAGTATCTGGCATCCTGAAAGCTACAGCCCTTGCTGATGTTAATGCTCAGCAGGTTTGGATGGTCAAGGAAATCTTATTCCAGCCTTTGGAGTAAACTGATTAGCTTCAGTTTCACTTGGCAGAGGTGCTTTTTTTTTGCCTTTTTTTTAAACACCACCCACACACACATTGCTTGGAGTAATACAAATGTGCTATTTCTGTGCTACACAAATGTGGCACTTCAGTCAGCCAGAAGGGTTGCTGAGGGAAAGACTGTGTGGTTGTGCACTATCTAGAAAAATGGATGTGTGAGCAGCAGCAAACTAGTGTATTTTTGCTATGAGAGTTAGTAGTTAAGTATGTTGTAGACAAATACCTTTGAGCAGTTGGGTCCTGTTATTGGTTTGCCATTGACTTCAATATTGATACTGTTTGTCTGTTGTGTTTGCAACTCTGAAATGTTTGTCATAGGCACTTTTGGGAATTTTGAGCTCTGACAAATGGATCTTACTGTCCAGTGTCTGGTTATTAATGTGCATGTAGAAATTTGAATCATTTCAAGCAGAAGGACAAGCTTGGGGTCAAGCTGTGCCGATATGCCTTGTTGTGCTAAGTGCTTGTTGTAGTTTTGAAGACTAAGGCTGCTTGTATTTTGATGAAAAGCACTTGCAGTGAGTTGTAGCCTGAGAAAGGGTCTTGAAATTTGAAAACTGGAAGAAAAGGGGAAAGAAGGAAGGGAAAATACTTTCTGAGCACTGAGAATGTTGATAAGGCTGTGTTTACTAAATCTTAAAATGTATTAAGGTAATGATGATTTCCTGCTGGAAGGTTACGGTGTTTTGATAAAAATGTATGGTAGGGATTTTAACTAAATCCATTTAATTGAAAATAAATTTAATAATATTTTGATGAAACTGGTAATAAATTATGAAAATTTGCACGTGTTAGTGCTGATGAGAACCATTTTCAACATAGCTGCAAGAAGCTTCTTACTGTGTGAAATGCTGGAGAAGGAAGGGAAGGAAGGGAGGTGGAAGTTTGGAAAAGTGTTGAGTATTGGTAAAGGTGTATTTCTTGAAATTCTCCTGTTGAATAGTTATATACTACATGGATTTTACCAGCTGGAGAATGTACTCTCTCAGCTGTCAGGTTTATGTATGTTAGATAAAGAGCATCAGATTTTGTATGGTTGTCTTCACAGTGCTCTGTAGGACAGCCTTTCTACCACATTAATGCAGGGTATCGCTGCTGCCTGTTACTCACTTGGTACAAGATTGTAGCTATTCAGCTGCATCAGGTGTTCATGGCAGCTCTGTATTCTACAAAAACACCTCTTTAGCTTTGTATCTTGTTCTATGTCTTCTCCCCATCATACAGTAATAATTTATATTCCAGTATTTGCTGTGCCAGCAACTGCTGGCAAAGTAGGAACCTCACATGGTTTGGGTGGGATTTTTATTGTATCCGGGCAATGACCATTCTTTGTTGTCTACTTCAAGTAGAGTACAGGTTTAGGAAACTGTTTGATTACATTGTAACTTTGTAGGTAATTAATAATTAAACTGTGATTGAATTTAATTTATATTTCCTTGGTTTGCAAATGATGTTCATTTAATAGAAAAATAATATTTTTGTAGTGTGTTTTGTTACTCTCTTAAATTTGAGAGCTGAACTAATCATTACATTGTCAATGTTATTACTACTTGTTCCATAAACATGTATCTTGATTCCTTCCTAATTATGAGAATTGGAAATGGCAAGAGAATTGAACCCCTTATCCTAAAGCAAGGTTTTCACAATCACCTCTATTAGCAAATCTGATTTAATTGGTTGTTGTTAGCCTTTTATTAATGGAAGCATAGGTAGTGCCTCTCTACATTTGCCCTAAGAGAGCTAGCAGCAGCCTGGGGAAGAGATTTGCAGAGCTTATCTATGGGGAATAAATGAGGGAGAATTTAATATGGCACAGGCTGGGATAAAAAAACAGCACTGAGAGAGGTGGCAGCCAGGCTAGTATGAGAGAATGGTATTACAGGATCACAGGATGTTAGGGGTGGGAAAGGACCTCCGGAGATGTTTGAGTCCAACCCCCTGCCAAGCAGGACCATAGAATCTAGCACAGGTTGCTGAGAAATGCATCCAGGCTCTTGAAAGTCTCCAGAGAAGGAGACTCCACAACCTCTCTGGGGAGCTTGTTCCAGTGCTATGTGACTCTCACAGTGACGAAGTTCCTACTGATGTTGAGGTGGAACCTCCTGTGCTGTAGTTCATATCCATTACCCATTGTCCTATCACAGGGTGCAACTGAGAAGATCCTGTCCCCTCCCTCTTGACACCCAGACCTCAGATATTTAGAATAGAATAGAATTAACCAGGTTGGAAGAGACCTTTGAGATCATCGATCCAACCTGTCATCCAACACCATCTAATCAACTAAACCATGGCACCAAGAACCCCATCAAGTCTCTTCTTGAACACCTCCAGTGATGGTGACTCCACCACCTCCCCCGGAAGCCCACTTTATAAACATTTATTAAATCCCCCGAGTCTTCTCTTTTCCAGACTAAACAGCCCCAGGTCTCTCAACCTCTCCTCACAGGGCACATGCTCCAGTCCCTCAATCATCCTGGTAGCCTTCTGTTGGACTCTCTGGAGTAGATCCCTGTTCCTCTTGAAGTGGGGAGCCTGGGTATTGGCATTGTTGAGGAGTTACCTCTTGTGTTTGCATTTTCTTTTTTAATTTGAAGACTCTTTGCTAGCTTGTTTGTTTTTAAGTAGTCTTTTCACAGAATTTTGTAGCAGGCATAAATGAGACCTCTCAAGCAATAGAAGACTGAGGCACACCTTTGACTCTGAGTGTAATGCCAGGTGTCACACTGCTTCTGCTAGATCTCAGACTTCACAGATTGCAAGGGGAAAGGCACATTTTACCTTTGTCTAAATCTAATTGTCAGTTCTCAGTGAGAGCTGGGGCTGGTAAACTCAACATTTGTAGTATTTGAAAGTTAAAATAGGCCCATTGAAGACTTTTTTTGTAAGTTGGAAACTTCTAGTGATAACACTAGGAAAATTAAAAAGAAAAACATCAAAAACCCAAACAAGCATAACCAACTCAGAAGAAGCCCACCTGTCTAACCATCTGAGTGCTAGTCTAGTGAAATGAGTTCTAATGCCTGCCTGAACTGATAGAAGTCCTGGCCAATTAGGGCCTACATTCTTAAGAATAGAGATTATTGTGGTATGCCACATGCTGTTAGCCAAATGATTTTGTTCTTAGTCAAACAAGTGAGAGTAATCACTCTTTAAGTCATTGTCTATATGAACCTAATTATCAACATTCTTTTTACAGTGATTACTGTTGCAGAAACAGTTGGCATTGGGTGGGGAAATGGCGACCATAATGTATTTAAGCAGCCAGCCATTCATTATACTTTGAATCTGTAAATATACCACAGGAATTCAAAAAATCTAAATCGTTGCATAATTGATGACAGTTGTAAGCTTAAAAAGAAAACAACAAACAAACAGCTTTCTTCATCACTTGTGACTAGGGAAAAATTCTCAGTACCCCTCTTGTTCTCATTACTCTGATCACTGAAAGATACGCTGTTAGCATGTTGCTCTGCTGGCTGCTTGTGAATGAACTAGCTAGTGATGATGAGTTAGTGAAAGACATTTAAAACTTTTCAAGGCTGAGGGCCATTCTGTGAGTTACCTGAGAGAAATAAATTTTTAAAAAGTACAAATTTGCTTGGCTTTTTGTTACTTTATTTTAGCTGTACTGATAATCTGTTGCTAATGTATTCATAGGTTTGGTTTAGAAATGTAGGAGATAAGTAATCAATCGTGTATTTTAACATATGGAAGTGCTGTGAACTTTAATCATCTGGTTTTGTTTTCTTACAGTCAGATTTTCTTCTGGTAGTTCACAAACTGAACAGTAAACTTAAAATGTGTGTTGAAGCTGCTCTCTTTTTCTACTTTGTTCTGTTGAAGTTTCTCTGAAGTCTGCATACAAAGCAGAACAGCAATTGACAAATACATTCATGTTTAACCAATGGAAATAGTATCACTAATGTGCAACTTTAATCTGCAGATGAGTGACAGGGAAAACAGACGTGCAGCACTGAAAGACCTAAATGAAGTAAAATACACATATTATGGGAAGTGTGTCAATTTTTTGTGTGGAAATTTTAGATGTTGTAGCGTTGGGAACATTACAATATCCATCTTATTGCAGAATTAATTTCTTCCTGTCTTTCCTCTGCCACAGGAACTCATTATACAATGACAAATGGAGGAAGTATCAACAGTTCAACGCATTTACTGGATCTTCTGGATGAACCAATTCCTGGAGTAGGAACATACGATGACTTCCATACCATTGACTGGGTTCGAGAGAAGTGCAAAGACAGAGAAAGGCACAGACGGGTACTTGAGACAAATCACAGTACTGGGAAAATACTTTTTGTTGGATGTTGGTCTGATCTAGTAACACATACAAATGTACATACTTTATATTGCAAGTTAAAAATACTTGAATGCTGTTAAAAAGCACTTATTTCATTGATACATACAGTCCTGCAACAGTATTAGAAATTGAAGGGGAAATAGCAGTTTAATAGAGGGGGAAGAGCTTGCCATCATCCAGGTGACATTTACAGTACTGTGTTGTTGTTTGTTTGGTTGGTTTTATGTATGCTAGTATATTTAAGGCTATTTTCCAGTGTAGATACATTTGTACCAGCACAATAGTGCTTATGGTGGTACTTGTACAGGGAAGTGAGCACCAGTGTATATTCCTTTTACACTGACACAAGTGTGTCTGTGCTACTGCTCTGTAGTGCTGTGTTTGTTTGAATTATGCAGAGTGGAAATTCTCTCATCTGAAACACATCATAGCTTAACAAAACAGTGATCTAAGTATGTGTGGTAAATGTCCTTTCCAGTCTCCCATCACAGAACTTGCCTTTTGTCTCTCCTCTGTTCATCTCTTCAGAAGATCTCCAAAGTTCAGGCCATTCATTTTTATCAGTTTTGCACTAGTTTAAAACCCAAAACATTCAGAACTGCTCCGTAGTGCTTTTTTTAAGGAAAAGATCTGAGAACACGCAGCTTGTTTGAATGCTTTTAATTAAAAGTAAAGTGTTTTCCATATAATACTTCATAGCTTTGTGTCTGTGATGGGTTGGAAATTCCCCCAACATTAAATTTGCCACACCAGCATAGTTCGAAGCAATTGAAAGCTGTGTTTACAAGGAAAACTACAGTCTACAATGAAATGCAATGAATATGTACAAAATGTATGGTATTTACAATATTTGCATGTATATACAACTAATGAACAGTACAAGGACCCCCCTGGTCAAATAAAGACCAGGGGAAGTTAATAGCTTCTCCCTCCCTGCCCCACCTTCCCTTACCCCCCTGTACATAAAAGGAACAAGAGGCAGAGAAGTTAGAACTTAGCCAAAACAATGCAGCCAAGGTCAAGCAGAAACAGTTAGCATCTCTCCCAGAGCGAAGAAGCGAGAGAAGTGAGATTGTTTTGGTACAACTAGTTTTAGTCTCTTATTTCTTCCAATGGGATTGTTTAGAACTATGGTTATTTTCCTTTTTACACCCAGTAGTACACCAAACTAATTTGTCTACATAAATCACTAGATACGAGGAGAGTACTTGGAGATTAAAGAGAGGGTATATTTGCCTGCAGCTTGCATCATGTGATTTGTATGACATACTTTTTTTTTCCTCCTCCTATTTATATTGCAGAAATATGCAAGTACACATACAATTTCTCTTTGCAGATTAACAGCAAGAAGAAAGAATCAGCATGGGAGATGACAAAAAGTTTGTATGATGCATGGTCAGGATGGCTAGTAGTCACACTAACTGGTTTGGCATCAGGTAAATTAAAACCCAGGATTTTTCTTATATTTGTCAGCAAGTGTAGTTACTGTGCTTTTCATTTGTGCGTTATCTACCAATCTGGATAAGAGCTGGTTCAGATTACTGCCATGCTTCCATGAGGGAAGGAAAAGGTTGACTACCTCAACTTACATGCATTAGCACATTGAGGGAAGGTTTTGCTAATTAAGTGGAAAACCAGATCTACCCAAAATTTAATGAGAGCTTCCCAAGGTTACTGATCTACCACCTGCTAAACTACCAATATTATTTAGTGCTGTCATTGGGAATGGTGTTTTCTGTTAAATGCTGGGGTTTTCCCTGTAGGAATTCTTGTGAAAGTATATTAAATGTTTCAGTTCTATGAATTTGGTTTGGTTTGGGAGGGGTTTTGTTGGTTTGATTTGTGTTTGCAAGGAACTTTACTGGATCCCTTAGCTTATTTCATGTGGACCAAAAAGCTGATATATGTGTAGTTTTGGTGAACACACTTAGTTGTAAAATGTGTTATTCATGAGCAAAGTCTAGCTGCATTTTGATTTCATACCTTCCTAGAGGCTGTTACACAGAAAATACTAGCTTTAACTGGCAGAGTATATTGGCTTCTGCTTCTGCTCTTTAAGGTGTTTTAGAATGGGTTTTACAGCAAAAACCATCTGATGGTTTGTGGCCCACCTGTCATGCAGTGCTGCTTTCTTTCATCGTAGTCTGGAGTGACCAAAATGTGCAGGAGTGAGAAGTCACAAACACTGCACAATTTTTCCACAGAAGTATTTTGAACAAGTCTTTGAATGCTAGGAAAATTGGTTTAGCTGCAGAGTATGGCTATGACTATTAAAAAGGCATGGTAACTATGTAACTGCTACTTAACTACTTTGACAAATCACATATAAATTAATATATATGCAGAGTTTGTAGCTTGTTTATGCACCTCTGAATGTACAAACTGGGAGTATATAATTACTGGAAATTGCTTGTAGAAATTTAAGTGTTGTGTTTCCACACACACATACACACATGAAACTGCTATGTATATTGAAATTCCTTTACTATATTTCTGAGCACCAAAGGGAGCAAACTCTGACCATGAACATTCTTGGGGTTTTTTTTCAGTTTCAGTTGCATTCTGTTGTATGTGTCTAGTGAATCTTAAATGGTACAACCTTGGTTTCAGATAGGGAGGTCTTAAGTGTTTATGCATTTCAAATAATTTTGTTAGAATTCTGTTCTCCTGAAGTATTGCCTTTGAATTTGGCCCAGCATCTCAAATGGAGGATCTGCCAAGATCAGTAAATGTAAATTAGTAAATCAGAGGTACTTCTCTGCTACCAATTTACAACAGTAAATTCTAGCTATCTCTAGATAGCTATTTCTAGAAGTGATTAATACTTAAAAAAACCCAACCCAAATGATAACCAATTAACAGTTGTACGTGTTCACAAAAATAGTGACTTTGGAAGTATTTTTTCAGTATGATGCTGCCCTGAAAAACTGTTCTGCTATTGTGAAGTAAAAAGGATCTTAAACTGTTTAAAAAAAAACACTTTGAAGCAATTCTGGGAGTAGTGCCTACTACTTGAGGACTCTTCAGGAAGTAGTTGCAACACAGAATGCCCCTTAAGCTTTGAGTTTGTGAACTGCTCCGTATCTATAGTGTTTGTTACCTACAGTAGGAATTTTACATGCTCACCATCTTGCAGAATGATGGATCACATTAATGTCATCAGAGTTTATTTGGTGGAGTTTTTTAATGTTCCAAAGTACTGTTGAAGTGAGTTCTGTCAGAAGATCTATTGTCTCTTTCACCACAAAATGTGTCAGTCCTCTTCTGATTCTTAACTCTTAGTTTCAGTGGGCTGTTGGAGAGCTGTGGCTTAGTTAAAAAAAAAAAGAAAGAAAAAATTAACTTGGGAAATACACAGGGTATTAGATTCTTCATTAAATAGTAATCTTACTATACTGTGTACAGGACATACTACTGGAAATCAGTAATATTTTAAATGTCATCTTTTTTTAGGATTTCTGTCATTTCACTTTGTATCAATTGACACCACACATTGCTTCATTTTTGCTGTTCAACAGAATATTAACACAAAACTGTTTCTACAATAGGGGCATTGGCAGGATTAATTGACATTGCTGCTGACTGGATGACTGACTTAAAGGAAGGCATTTGCCTTAGTGCTTTGTGGTTTAACCACGAGCAGTGTTGTTGGGGTTCAAATGAGACAACATTTGAAGAGAGGGATAAATGTCCGCAGTGGAAAACATGGGCAGAACTAATAATTGGGCAAGCAGAGGTAAGTATATATCCATTTTTCTGATGGTCTTGCTTAACACCTCAACAGAATACAGAAAGAAAACAATGGCCTTAGGGTGCTAAACAGAGATTTGGGTTGTACAGTCTGCTCCACTTTTTAGTGTTTGAATTTATTAATAGGTTATATAGTAGTAAATAAGCATTTTGTGCAGTTCATAGGGGCTTGGACTGTTGCAGGTGTAACATGTAAGTTAACAACTGTTAATAACACAGGTTTCTCTGTTCTTGATCATAGCTATACATAAAACAAAAGTAAATGAAACCTGTGGAATCCTTTGATAGCAAAGAACAGATTTATTTTATTTTTTCTACCACAAAGTTTTTAAATAAAAAAGATTTGTTCAGTGTTCAATAGATTTTAGCAGTTATTAGCTATTAAAAATACCTGTGCTGTGTTTATTTTTCCTTTTTAAGACCAAGTGTTAGAACACTTCCTGCCTTGTATAACCCAGTTTTTGCTGATGTGTGGACGTCATGACTTTATGCTTTTCAAACAAAACTCATCTCTTCCTTGCTGAGTAATAATTACTGTCCTTCAAAATGTGTACTAAATGTACATGCATAGCAAGAAGACTTCTGGGTTATTTTAAATGGTGATTTTGCTCCTACCTGTAATCTATATTATGACAATTTTTTTTGTGTTTTTGTTTCTAGGGTCCAGGTTCATACATAATGAACTACATAATGTACATTTTCTGGGCTTTGAGCTTTGCCTTCTTAGCAGTTTCTCTGGTGAAGGTATTTGCTCCCTATGCCTGTGGCTCAGGGATACCTGAGGTGAGGTCTAATTAATATATATATTATAGATGTTTCATATTAACGTGGAAATTCCTGCTGCTTTACAGGGTCACAGGGGAGGCAAGAGAGAGTGCCCTGTAGCTTTAATGAAATACACTTATACAAGTATTCAAAGTGGAATAATGTAATTGTACCAATTGCTGCTGAGAAAATTACTCCAAATTTCAGAGTATCTCCTAAATGTGTAGATTTTGCTGCACACCTGTGTCTGGACTACTCTTTAAGGAGCACTTAGCTTAAGAGAATTCTGAAGAGTGATTTCCAGACCTCCTCCCAGTCTCCACCCTCCCCACAATGACAAGAGAGCAGTGGTTCATGGACAGAATAGGGGTCCTTTGGTATGGTAATTGATCTTTTGTGTTGCACTGGCTGTAATAGCCTTAACTAGCACAAACAGTCAGACAGTCACAAAGTAAAATGTGTAGTATCCTCAAAACCTCTTTGCCATTGTTCCAGAAGAGATTTCATCCTAAATTGGTTTCAAATTTTATCTGACCTTTACTTTCTAAACACAACTGCCCAGTGCTTTGTGTACATGTCCTCCTTTCCTATGAGAACTGTACTATTTCCTACACAGGGGCATATTTTCCAGGATAGTAATATGACACTGTTAGGCAAAATAATATCTTAGAGAAGTGGCACATCTTTTGTAGTGGAAAAAGTCTGATCTTTTCCACCTTTATGTCAGGGTATCTACCGTTATGTTTTGATGCAGAAAGGAGAAAACAGAGAGGGGTAAAATTGCTCGAATGCGATATTGCTATGATAGGTGACCTTGACTATAGTTTTTGCAGGTGTACTTTTCCTTCAGGAGTTTTATGACTTCCACTTAATAATTTACATCATAAACCAAAGAATGTAATCTTAGAAGCTACTGGGGATTAACTTTCCACTAAACGTAGTTGATAATGTTGTTGTCCTGTCTTTTACAGTAAGTTACAAATGGAAAGCATCTAGCAGCCAAATGGTCTCAGTGTAGCAATCTGAACAATACATGGTTTAAAGTCATGTCCAAAGGCTATTCTTGAACTTATGCAACCAAAGTTATAAAATTAATTGTGCTCTAAAGAAAGCAGAATGCAATACAGAAATTGTTTTTTGTTTCTTCTAGATAAAAACTATTTTGAGTGGCTTCATCATAAGAGGTTATTTGGGGAAGTGGACTTTGATGATAAAAACAATTACTTTAGTCTTGGCTGTCGCATCAGGTTTGAGTTTAGGAAAAGAAGGTCCCTTGGTACATGTTGCCTGCTGCTGTGGGAATATTTTTTCCTACCTCTTCCCAAAGTACAGCACAAATGAAGCTAAAAAAAGAGAGGTAAGTTCTTGTAAAAGCATTTCTGAAATGTATTGAATATCCGTTTAAAATATTTGTTCTTGCAGACAGTGTTTAGGCTTGCGTTATCAATAGTTATTTATTGTGTTAAGAGCACTTTATTATTTCTAGTGTTAGCACTTTCATAGACTCCTTTGACTGCTTCACTGGGGAGGCTTTAACCAGCAGCCTTGGCTTCCTCATGGCTGGTACCTGGTCAGTGGCTGCTGAGGCCATGCCTTAAGAGCATTCTGATGCACTTACTTGTTGCTTTTTTGTTAGTAAGTCTGTGTGTTCTTGATAGAAAGATAGAAGAAACCGATCACTGTAATGAGATTCTGTTCTTCATGTTTAAAGCATATCACAGGCTGCAAAAACCAATGTTCACAATTGTGGGTTTTTTCCCAGGTGTTGTCAGCTGCCTCAGCAGCAGGGGTATCTGTAGCCTTTGGTGCCCCCATTGGTGGAGTCCTTTTCAGTCTGGAGGAGGTGAGTCAAGAAATGGCACTGAAGGATCGATAGTTTTAAAAAGTCTCTTCTAGTATGAATAACCTCAAACTCCATTTAAGCTACAGAATCACTCTTAAGCAGGAAATTATGTTTGGACCAACATGTTAAAGTCAAGAATCCTTTACTGGCAACCTTTTTTCTTTGGAATGTCAGCTTTACTTTGTTCTCAGATATGTATTTCTGGAGAGGGGCTGAGTCAGTCAATAATTACAGTTTATCTACACCCAGAGATACAGCAGATTTTTATTCTAGGAGTATATTCTAAAAAGGTAAATAAAATTGGGCCTTTGTAATTTTGAAAAAGGTTTTAGAAACCTATTCAGCAGTTTTGTGAGGCAAGTTTTTAAACATAATTTTTTCTTAAAGTTTCAGACACTAAACACTACTGAATATATTAATTATTAAAAAGGCAAATACGGTATAAAACTGACCTCCTAGGTGTAGCAGTTTGGGCTGGGTGCCCTCTGCTGTGTTCATATGAGGGATGCTTCCTTTGTCCTGAGGTGGGGGGAAGAAGGAGCCCTGGGGGTCATGGGTGTACCCCCAGGTGGGGATGGGACATTTCTGGGTGTGCTTTGGGATCTCTTTTGTCACTGTGCTTCTGGCTCTCTGTAAACATTCACTGCTTTCCATTTAAACTTTGCACCACTTTTGCAATCTCTTTGTCTGAGTCATTATTTTTGCCCATGGTGGGGAGGAGGTCTGCCTCAACCCGTCACACTAGGCAACCAAACTTAATTCTTCAAGAAATGTTTCATCTTAAATTAGTTTTCATTAGTTGTCTTCAAACTTCTTAAGAATGTTACATAGATCATTAGCATTTTTAATGAAAGCAAAAAGTCTAGAAGCCTCTGAATTAAAAATACAAGTAAAATATTCTGTCAATTATAATTTTCTGTTTCAGTGGGGAATTTTGAGGAATTCCTTTGGTGTCAAAAAAATTCCAAAAAAAAGCTCAGAAGAAAACTGTCTTGCAATTCAAGTCAGGCTGTGTGGGGCTTTAGCATGAAATGGCTTGTTCTCTTTTGAGGAGTAATACATTTTCCTAATATTTTAATTATACTTAATAAAAGTAACACAACTTTTCAGTGTGGCTTGAATAGAGATGAAACTGTATTTGCAGGAAATTTGAGAGCGCAGCTAGTACACAGCCTGGTTCTTATCAATGCTAGAAAGAGATGCTTATAAACATTAATTGCTATGCATTGTTTCTCAAGAGTCTTAAACCAGCAGTGGTTTCAAGAGTGGTTTTGACCGCATCTTCAACACTGCTCCATTACTGACTTTAAAACTGATAGAGGTATGAATTGTTGTAGAGCTTTTAAAAATGTAGTCTGGAGCTCCAGTGGTCCAAGTGAATAGTATTGATAATGTTCAGCTTACACTATGTGAGCAGCAGTGCTCTAATACATGCATGGAATGGTCTTTCTGGGATTTTTAGTGTAATCACTAATAATTGTCATGTGTTGCCTTTTGCAGGTCAGTTACTATTTCCCACTGAAAACTTTATGGAGATCATTTTTTGCTGCTTTAGTAGCTGCATTTGTTTTAAGGTCCATCAATCCTTTTGGTAATAGCCGCCTAGTTCTTTTTTACGTGGAATACCACACTCCTTGGTACCTTTTTGAACTGCTTCCTTTCATTCTTCTGGGAGTATTTGGTGGGCTCTGGGGAGCATTTTTCATCCGAGCAAACATCGCATGGTGCCGTCGACGTAAATCTACGAAATTTGGGAAGTACCCTGTTCTGGAGGTTATTATTGTTGCAGCAATAACAGCTGTCATTGCATTCCCTAATCCATACACAAGGCTAAACACCAGTGAGCTTATCAAAGAGCTCTTCACAGACTGTGGGCCATTAGAGTCCTCCTCCCTCTGTGACTACAGAAATGATATGAATGCAAGCAAAATAGTAGATGATATTCCTGATCGTCCAGCAGGCACTGGAGTCTATTCAGCTATATGGCAGTTGTGTTTAGCACTCATATTTAAAATAATCATGACAGTCTTCACCTTTGGTATCAAGGTAAGTGTGAATGCAGTGATTATTATTGCCTCTGTCATTTTCCATCTCTCAAAGCTAGCAGCTTTATTTGTAGATTTTTTTTTTATGTGTAGTTCTTTAAACAAACAAACAGAGAAGTCTTTTTCCTGTTAATTAGTTAAGCAAGTCTTGTAGGAAACAGTATTAGGTTTAACTAAATTCAAACTAGCTCTTTGTTCAGCTGAACAGAAACGTGTGCTAACTATAACAGAGAGCAGTAACTGTGTGGATGGATCACTGTTTACATGGGCCTGATTCAGCAATAAGGTTGATTCTAAAATTTCCAAGTGAAACAAACTTAAGTTCCTCGGTCCTGTTATGTGGAGAAAAATGAGGCTAAGGGGAGACCTTACCTGTCTCTAAAACTACCTGAGAGGAAATTGTAGCAAGGTGGATGGAATCACTGTCCTTGGAATTGTTAAAAAATCACTGGTGTAGATATCATGCTTTGGGGCATGGTTTAGTGGTGGACATGGCATTGTTAGGTTAATGGTGTGACTCAATGGCCCTGGAGGTCTTTTCCAACCTATGATTGATTCTATGATAACAGCCATTTCTTAAATGAATCCTCACTCCTTGGAGGTGCTGATAGAAGCAGAGTTGCAATAATATTTACTAAGCCATGTTGGTGGCTATGTGGCCTTTTCAGGTTTTAATTAATAATGGAAAAAAACAATTTAAGTAACTAAAATTACAGTAGGAACTGATTTTACAGTAATGTGTTATCTGCTTTTTGCAATGGGAGTTGTCCTGCTTTTTTCTCTCTCAGCATATTTAGCATTCTATGTATAGTCCCTTGTATAGGAAACTGCAATACAGTAAGCAAAGCTTCTTTTAAAATGACCTGTATAGTGGGCCATCTAATTTATAGCTGTGTCAGGAAGCACTCTGGAAAAGCAGTCTGATGTGCAAAGATTTAGTAAGTGAATGTTTAGAATAGAATAGAATAGAATAGAATAGAATAGAATAGAATAGAATAGAATAGAATAGAATAGAATAGAATAGAATAGAACCGAACCAGGTTGGAAGAGACCTTCAAGATCATTGCATCCAACCCATCATCCAACACCACCTAATCAACTAAACCATGCCACCAAGCACCCTATCAAGTCACCTCCTAAACACCTCCAATGATGGCGACTCCACCACCTCCCCAGGCAGCCCATTCCAATGGGCAATCACTCTCTCTATGAAGAATTTCTTCCTAACATCCAGTCTAAACCTCCCCTGTTGACTCAGATGAACACGAGGTAATACAGGAAGACTTTTCAGTACTAGCAGCGTAGCTGATATTGGACAAACATATGGTTAAGAGTTGTGTTGCTGGCATTGAAAGTCGGTGGTCCTGTATTGATGACGGATTTGCTATTAAATACACTATAACATAACAAATGTGCTCACAAAATGGATTCAGCTAACTATGTTAATCAGAGGTATCAATACCATTGTGGCTTACTAACCTTGCAGGATCAGTTTATATGGTTTTAACCTGACAATTTGAGCATTCTCATCTCTTTTTGGAAAAAAACAATAATTTACTTGTAGAACAACGCATTGTGTATGTTCCCATTAGCATGACAGCAGGTTTTCTGCTTTTGTTGCAGGTTCCATCTGGGTTGTTCATACCTAGTATGGCAATTGGAGCAATAGCTGGAAGGATTGTTGGAATTGCAGTGGAGCAGCTGGCTTACTACCATCATGACTGGTTCATTTTCAAGGAGTGGTGTGAAGTTGGAGCTGACTGTATTACACCTGGTCTTTATGCCATGGTTGGAGCTGCTGCATGCTTAGGTAAATAAGAATATTTAAAAGTAATTAACTATCTGATTTCTTCTGTGTTGCCAAAATGATTATTTTAAAAATTAAAGGAAATGTGTGCTGTTTTGGAACACCTTCTCATATGGACTTCCCTCTCTTCAGAATAGTGCATTCAGATCTCTACATGAGACTGTCAGAACTTTGTGGTCTGAGGAATAAAATGTAAAACTTAAATTCTTCTGTTTCTCATCAATAATAGTGTTGGGCCTTTTTTTTTTCTTTTTTGGTATCAAGAGGTGTCACTACTACATCAGTCAGAAAAATCAGTTTCTTGAAATGTAGTAGAGGATTTGCCGAGTCAAGTACTGTTGAAATGATTAAAAGGAGGGGACATGATAAGCTGCCAAGTCTATATGAAATGCAAAAGATGTTCTTGAAATTAATAATCCAACCAAAACTTTCTGAAGTGTCTAATGTCTTGAGTCCAGCTTGAGGTATCTTTAACAAGTCTGATTTATAAACAGTTGAAAATCAGCTTCATGGAAAGAAGCTTAACTTGGATATTTGAACTAGAGTTTTTTTGAAGGCCTTCTCTTGTCCTACCTTATAACTTCATTGCCTTAGAAATTAAAAGCTGTTAGTATGGATTCCACAGAATAGTAGTTTTACTTAAAGTGCATTTGAGCAATCAAACTTGTGGTACAAATTTAGTTTTTGTAGAAGTTGTTGTGGTTCACAGTAGTTCAATGTCAATCACATGTGAATGCATCGAAAGAAAGATCGTATTCTTTTATTGGATGAAGATACGGCATCAGAAACCTTGGCAGAAAAACACAACCTGAATATTAACAAAAGCGAAATACAATCACTCTTGTCTGTCGTTGTCCAAGAAAGATTTCTTGTCATCAGTCAGAATTCGCTTTAGCTTTCATTATTCAGCAACAGCATTAAATTCCTAATCCTCCAGACAGTGTAGCTGTTGCATTGCTACCTGTGAATTCCCTGCATTAGTTCTATTCTTCTTCTAAATTCTTATCTTACTGGATTTCCTTGCATTTCACAGTATTTCTAATCTCAAAGAGGTGTGGAGAAACACCACATTCTGTTCTTAGTTTATGTGAAATAACCACACATATTTCTCAAATGCCTTTATTCTCTCACTTTCTAGGAATTTTACATAAAGTTCTCTTTTCTTTTTTTATCCTCTTAAAGTCTTGTCTTTATTTTTCCTGTATGCTTGTTTGTGTTACACAGAATGATGTTTGTCAGATGACCTTTAATGGCAAAGTTGTATTTGTAGTTCTCAACAGGAAGGCAGAAAATTCTAAATTCATTATTATCTGATTCTGGAATATTTTGGCTACTGTTTTTCTTGCAGGTGGTGTGACAAGAATGACTGTGTCCCTCGTAGTTATTGTCTTTGAGCTAACAGGAGGGCTGGAATATATTGTTCCCCTAATGGCTGCAGTCATGACCAGTAAGTGGGTAGGAGATGCCTTTGGTAGGGAAGGCATCTATGAGGCGCACATCCGACTGAATGGATATCCTTTCTTGGATGCAAAGGAAGAATTTACTCACACAACCCTGGCTGCTGATGTTATGAGACCTCGAAGAAGTGACCCACCGTTAGCCGTTCTGACACAGGATAATATGACAGTTGAAGACATAGAAAACTTAATAAATGAAACCAGCTATAATGGTTTTCCTGTTATTATGTCAAAAGAATCACAGAGACTGGTGGGCTTTGCTCTAAGAAGAGATCTAACTATTGCAATAGGTAATTATCTTCCAGTATTACATGATCATGTATGCCAATTCCAATGCTTTTATAACTTAAACCAGAAATTACACTGTAAACTTACTTCAGGTTCAGATACCTCACACTGTTTCTTCCTATATTGTAGTATATGATGATCTTCAATCGCAGGCTTTGAAAGAGCAGAAATGTTAATCTTTCTGTCATAAAACCAGAAGCTGACATACTGAAGTAGACCAAAATGATCTAGTCTGGTAATTTCATTTGTTTCAAGGCTTTTGCTAATTTCTCTTTTCCTCCAATGGCACTACACCAATGTTCTTGAAATTGAGAGTTCACATTTTAGAACAGCAGGATCCTGTAAGGGTTAGTGTCCAAGTAATTTTTAATTTTAAATGTATATCATACTTCTCTCTGACAATATGTTACTTACTGTTGTTATGACAACTAAGATTGTATTATGAAGAGAGAAGTGAAACACTGATTATTTTAATTTTATATTTTCCAGTTTGCTTGTGTAAGGGAAGTTTGGCTCTCAGTGCATGAGCACAGAAGGCCTCTTTGGGCCCTTTTGATCTATGTGTTAGAACTTGTGTGATATTTGTAACAATGCTTTGTGCCCTTGCAAGAAACACTCAGTAGACTTTTGAGGATAATCATAACCAAATTTTAAAAAAGTAATTGTTATGTGAGAAAATGTTATAAAAGTTGTATTTAGAGCACCTTAAGCTGCCTTTTTTCTTTTTTGGTGTCATTTGTAAGATTTCACATTGACAAGGTACACTTGTAAGATTGTACATTAACAAAGACACTTGAGAAAAAGATGCAAAAGTCTCCTGAAGCTTTAAATTGTTAAAGTTTTGTGAACCCAATATTGTTTACTTGAGTGAAACTCTTCCCTGTGGTCTTAATACTGTGAACACTAGTGTTTTGCTATGTGGGATGTATAGGAATGACCAAAATTTGGAAATTATTATAAGCATTATGCTGGTTTAAGTTTGCATTTACTTAAGAGTAAATGGGGGAATGGCCAAACATTTATCTAATAATAGACTTCCACAGGTAAGACTCATTTCAGCTGCTGAGATTCTGTAGAGCAAGTTGCAAGTTGCTCTTGGATTTTGACTGGCTTAAAAGAGCTGAAAATGTTCTGTACAGGGGGGATGCTCTTGTCACCAAGGGGATGAAAACATGAAAAGGGAGAAGAACCAGTTCACAAAAAAACTAAATAAATTTGTTTTAAACAAGGAAGAAAATATCTGCAGAGTGCTCAGAAATGAGCTTCTTGTTTTCAAACAAACAATAACTATAGTCACTAGATTCATAACATTACTGAGACTGGCTTTCTTCTGGACTGTTTTCTTCAACAGCCATCTATGTGTTTCCTGCACCTTATTTTTAAGGTTTTTACCGCTTTACAGTAAAAAAAAAGTTATTTATTGGAGTGAGAGAAGTAGTGTGGTAGATAACATTTGTGGTCTCTGCACAAGCAGTTCTTAGGAATAAACCAATGGCTGTGCAAACACATCAAAACAACATATAGCAGAGCATCAGCACCTAGAGAAAAACACTGAGGTCTAGTAGCATTAATTTGATCTGTTTGCACTACATTTCCTAAATTCTTACTTCTTTGCTCTTTTTCCAACCCCTTCCCTCTTTTTTTTTTAAAGAAAGTGCTAGAAAGAAGCAGGAAGGGATTGTTGGCAGTTCCAGGGTCTGTTTTGCCCAGCATACCCCATCACTTCCAGCAGAAAGCCCTCGACCATTGAAGCTTAGAAGCATACTTGATATGAGCCCTTTCACCGTGACAGACCACACACCAATGGAAATAGTGGTGGATATTTTCCGGAAGCTAGGTCTGAGGCAGTGCCTTGTCACACACAATGGGTGAGTAAAGCGGCAGCAGTGTTCTTCATTCTGTTAGAAACAGTGATTTTCACTTCCAGCATGAGAGTATTTGAACCAGGTTATACTCCAGGATCATGGTGCTTGAACCTGCAAATTTGTTACTGCAACTGAGGGACCCCAACTGTTCGTTAAGAAGGTGTTATGCTGTGGCACCTCTCTTAAATTTTTTACATTGTATTGCAAGTAAGCAGACAGTTGATTTCAGTCATTGTAAGATGTTCTGTTCAAAATTAGCTCTCAGGTTTGTATGTACAACTGGCTATGTGGAGGAGACACAATTTGTCTCACAGAAATTTAGTTGTGTGGTGCACAGTCCAAGGGCCTGCATTTCCCTTTGATACGTGCTGGCAGTGTGCAGTGCATCAGCTACTGAACATCTACAAATGTGTGAGTTCATGAAAAGTAAGGAGAAAATAATCCAGTCAGTATCTCCTCCTCTGGAGCTTAGTGACAGCCATTACCACCAAGCTCTTGTTTTTGAATACTAACAACTAAACTGCTACTAATTGTAGAACTTCAATCTGCAACTTTTGTTCCTACATTTCAAAATGTTTCAAGGAAGTAATTTCAGATTCAGAATGTTTGTAAATGAGACTACAAGGAGTTGTCATGTGATTACCCACTAAACAAATCAGCCCTAGGCATGGGAACATGAATGTTCATTATAATTGCCTCTTTTCTAAACTGCTGCTGCCTTTTTTTTAAATATATATGATCTTTTTTCTGTCTAGCTGTTCCTTTAACATTCTGCTTTCCTGTATCTCTTGTGCTAAACACACACAGCATTGCAGCTCCTACTGCAGTATCTTCCTTACTCTTCAGCATGTCTTTTAAGGCTCACAGGAGTGAAATACTGTCTGCTAATTCACATTACATAGGATCAATGTCTGTAGGACAAAGCCCAAGAAACCTGAAATATGGATGAGATTTTCTTGGTTTGTTGTGGGCAAAAGGTCTCTAAAAGTGGCAAATATTTAAATATTGATTCGGGTGTTTTGAGTTTATTTTTTCAGCTGTATCTTAAGGTGATTTTAAATGTTCTGCTTTTCTTTTTTCTGCAATGCCATCCCTGCATTGAATGGCAAGTAGATGTTTTCAGAAGCATACATTACGTTTAAAATCTTTCTGTGATGGGTGAAGGACATAGTGATCTGACACTTAGAAGTCAGTGGAAGCATGCAATTCTTGTTTTGGGAAGGGAAATTTGAATTGATAAAACTTCAGTGAAGAATATTTACTGCGATTGTTATTTTTTAACTTAGTTTCTGTTGTGTTTGACTTCTCAAACGTTGACATTGATATTAAAAGTTGACTCTTAAGAGAGCTTTGACAAAACAAACTGTACTATAAATTTTAAACTATTTTGTGATAAAGTATAAGCAAGTCTGGATGGCTTTAACAATTAACAAATTTAACAATTTGCAAGCATGTGATATTGCACAAACACGACATCCATTACAACAAGATCAGATAGTACATACTAGTACCAGTGGTATTTGGCCATGGCATATAGCCATGTGGACATCAAGGACTAATCTCTACTCATATAAATATACATATCAGCTTACAGGTTCCGGTCCAGATTGGAATAGGAGCTGTGCAGAAATCGATGCTGATGACAAGTGTAAAGACATATAAAAACTCAGCCTCACTCTTCCTGATTTGTACCAGAATAACCACTCCAGGGAACTGCTTTTGATGAGAGCATGAATGATATGCTCTGTCATGAATGACAAATCTTTCTGAATTTGTCCATTTTAGGGACACCAGAAAACCCTTAATTGCAATGACTTTACAGTTATTGCTTGGTTCGTCTATGTGGCTTCTTAAAATGTGAATAATTATCTGTATGTGTGAGGAGAAATAACTATTAAATGCAACGGAGCAGATTTTAGTTTCAGTGCCTCTACAACATTAAGATATGTGAATTTTGGGAGAAGGGATGACATACACCTCCCTGATGTATACTTGATAGGAGAAACATGCTCTAGGGTGTTTGAAAATTCAATTGTGTTCATAATTTTGGGAGAAACAGAAAAGAAAAAAGGCAACATCTGGGAAAGGCTACTGACTGTCAAATCATTTTTCATTTAATTATCTCATTAGTCATTTAATTATCTCATTAACTTTCCTGTAACCATTCCTTTTTCTTTTTTTTTTTCCCCTTGCATTTTTGTTGTTGTTGCTTTGCTTTCCTCTAATCCTTTTTCATTATGATTAGAACTTTTTATTTGATTTCACACACAGTTATTAGCATAACATGATCTGTTTCAGGATTGTCTTGGGGATCATCACAAAGAAGAACATATTAGAGCATCTCGAGCAACTAAAGCAGCACGTCGAACCCTTGGTGATTAGATATATCAGATCTCATAATTAGACACATTAGAAGTCAGGAAGCATGAAACTTGTGAACTGTTCAGGGCCTTTATAACATCATCTGAACAATGAAACAATGTTATGCTAAAAATTTTTTATTAAAACCATAAAACAATATGTGCGAAATTCTTTTGTAGAAATGAAGCTGTTAATATGGATGAACTGTTAGTCACAACATGAAAGGAAAGTAAACAACAGACTTTCTGATATTGTTGTTCTTGAGATCATAGAGATCCATCTAGTTGTTGTGCTGATTTCCCCAGGTGGGAAAGTATGCAGCTGGCAATGCTTTTCCCGGCCTGATGCAAATTAAGAGTTTCATGTATGTGAATTTATTTTTCCGACCTTGACACCTTTAAATAGTTGTTAAATAGCAAAGTAAGTATCACATCTCTTGAGAAGCAAAGCCAAGCATGTTGTTAATGTACTGCAACATTTATCAACATGGATCTTCCATTTATCAACATGGTTTTTTAAAAAGTACTCTTATTTTTAGCGAAATTCTGTGACTTTACGTGAAGTCTCGTGATTCTGCTGCTGTTATCTACAGCAATGAGCGTAGTCCTGGATAAAACGTTCAATGCCATCCCAAGCCACTAAGTGGCATACTACTGTGTTACAAGTAATTTCAGAATCTAAACACTGTTTTAATTATGATGTTGTGAACTAACCTTAGATAGATGGTAAGACTTTGTCTTAATTTGGACATGGGTTGCTGGACACATCTCTACTAAACATATCCACCCAGTTTAGCTGCTTATGTGCAAAATATGCTAATTATGTTCTCATTTTATGCTAATATTTCACAAGTATTTCATGCGTCCTTTAATAAGACAAAATAAAATGTACTAACCAGAATAACAAGGGCAGCAGCTCATTCATTCTGCTCTTTGCTTCTCCTGTGATATTATCCTTTTGGACAGTCTCACCCTTTTTCATATCTCACAGTGTTACATTTTTTTTAAAACCATGAAGATTTTGTCATAAGAGCACAGTACCTAAATTTGAAAATTAGAATTTCCTTTTGTTATTCACAATATGTTTTCTGATGCTGTGAATTCCAAATCTCGTTAACTGTTGTTTACTTCACAAAAAGGTTCATGGCTAATACCGTGTGCTCCTATGAATACATCCAGCCTGAGCCAGTGCGTCAATTTAAAAACAGAGGGAAGGGGAATTCAATTTTCTCTTAGGATTCTGGGCCATCAAGCAGTATGTCACTTGTGATGGCTAGGTTGGAACATGCCTCCCTTATGAGATGGAATCAATATCACTTCTTTTTCATGTCTCTTTTTTCCTTTGCCCCTCTTTGTTACTTTTTTGTTGGCATACACTAATCAAAATTTCATTTTCATAGAAACAAAAAGTTAAATAGAAATTGTCATGGGCTCTACTTGTATTACTGGTATGTCATTAAAATGGACTACAGCCATCAGAGACCCATCTGATATGGTGTCTCAGCGTTGTTGTTTTTTAACAAACCGTTGGTTCCTCAATGTTTTGATTAATAAAATGTTTTTGTTTAAGTAACCAAATCAGGCTGTTTACTTTTGCTCTATTCCTGTCAACAAAAAGTACTTGGCCTACAGATTTGTTCTGCTTTGTTATTGTCCTGCTTGGATTAATATAGATCTTCCATTTATCCTTTTCAGGCGCCTCCTTGGCATTATAACAAAAAAAGATATCCTCCGTCATATGGCCCAGACGGCAAACCAAGACCCCGCCTCAATAATGTTCAACTGAAACCCATAGCTGAGGAGAGAGAGGAAACAGAAGAGGAGGTTCATTTGTTGAATAGCACAACACTTTAGTCTGAGGGATACTTCTATAATCAGAGACGAGAGCTGGTTTTTTGCATAACAGTGCTGCTGGCAATCAATCAGGAGTTGGTCTGAGGGAATACATGGCGAGGAGGAAGGCTGATGGGAGCATGGGAAGGGAGGAGCTGCTGTCCTGCACTGGATGCGTCCCGAGACGTCAGGTCTGCCATGATAGTGCAGTGGGTGAGCTGTGCGAGGTGGCACAATTCTCCCGCCCCAACCTGGTACTTCAGCATTGAAGAGATGTGTTATTAGTCCCTGTTTCTGGAGGGATCATTCTGAATTGAGCCATCTTACAAAGACTGAAAGGTCTTGCCCTTTTTACCATTGAAAACTGTTGTGTTAACTCATGAAACGTGTTAATTATTACATGTCACCTTTCTACATTCCAGAAGAGCTTTATTTCTCTCTCTCCTGAGCCGTAACAAAGCCTCTTTAAAATTGGTATGCCCTGTTTAAGCAGTTGTTTCTCATATTGAGATGTACTGTGAGTTACTGAGGTTAGATCACAGGAAGGGAGGTTTTTCTTGTGCCATTAAACGCATAAGTTTGTACATCACAGAATGCTTGGAGCAGTAGAGACCCACTGCACCATATCCAGGTTGAACAGGGAATACCTTGCAAGAACCATGTGAAACTTCTTTCAACCCCATGTGCTGTTGTGATATGAGAAAAATTAAAACCAGTTGAAACTAGATTTTCAAAGAAAAATACTGGTTTTGTTGCAGAAAATATCAGTAATGTGACCTGGTCTTATGCAATTTTTGTATTACTGAGAACACTATGATGATATATACCAATGTTGTGCAGTATAAGGAAAAGTACTGCTATTCTACTAGTTAAGAGCTGGAACAATTCTGTATACGTGTTTCTGGTAAAAACTGCATGCTACAACACTGGAGATCCTCCCTTCCTCCTGACCCCCTCCTCCTACAACTTGAGAACGGTCAATTTTTATTTTTTCTTCTCCACAAAAGATTTTCCACTGCTGACATGGTAGGAAGAAATGTAACTCATAACTTGCACTAAATGTATATTATTTTTCTCAAAGTTTTACCATTCTTTATTTATATTTGTATGGATTTAAAAAAAAATCTATTAAATATGAATCAGTTAATATCTCACATAACTAATTACCTTTTTAATGTGATTTTATAGAATAATTCATAATCCTCTGCAAGTTATAGAGGATTAGCAAATGTTTACAACTTGATGAAGGGTTAAACAAAATGGTTTCTTTATGATCCAACATGCATCTATGATCATTTTCAAATGTAACTCTCACTGCCGTTACCTTGACATTTCCTTTTTCCTTTACTAAGCAGATAGCTGGAACAGCAATACTCAAATTTTATTATCAAACAAAACCAACAGAACACTGCAGGGTTTTAAAAATTATAGGAAGAAAGCAACTATAATTATTAGGTTTCTTTTTACCTTTTCCAGAATTATATAGAGATATAAATGGTATATAGCCACAGAAGATGAACAGCAGGGTAGAATCAAATACTTGAAATGTTGGCAGGACTTGAAAATTCAGCAGAAACGTACAGGCTAGCAGGTAAACTCATTGATCTCCAACTTCTTTACCTTCTTCTTTCCAGCCACTAATTTGTTTAATATTCATTGTATCAAGTCACCACCATCACAAACATGTGCAAAGCAAAAAAGATAATGGGCTGTAAGCCTAAAGAAGAGAGGAGAATGAAGAAAGCTGCCTGGTAAAAATCATGCTGTATTAGAGGGGATGATGTAAAATGTCCTTTTCTAAATTATGCCAACAAGACCGCAACATTATAAAATGCCTCAAATAAGAGGTGTCTCTGAAACACTCATTGCAGTTACCTCAAACGTCTTTAGCTGCAAAGCACACCCAAATTCTGGTACTTCTGGCAAGCTCCAGAATAGTGCCTGTGCTTAAGTTGCTCTGCTGCACTCACAGAATTTTTTTGTTTTTTCTGAGTACAAAACTGCCATCTACATCTCCTCTCCTGCAGCAACTGCAACCAGTAGGAGGCGGAAGGTGCCTGTGGGCTCATGCTCTTTGGCCTTGGTATGGAAAAGGGTTTAGAACTGTAACAGGGAATGGGCTTGTGTTAGAATGGAAGCGTTGCAGGAGCCTGCTGCATTCTTCAACGTCAAATCAGTGCTGGTGGTTCAAAATTTATTTTAAATTACATAAGCCAGAAAAAACATCACAAAGAGCCAGATGTGGCCCTCTGATAGAAGGTAGTTCTGGAAGTTATCTGTACTAGTTTCTGTTGTCTGAATCTTTTTCCTACACCGGAAGAATGTAATTGCTCTACATCTTTGAAACCTCTGCCCTGTTGATGTTCTCACTGAACGCTGCTGCGTCTGCTGTAATAACTGGCACCTAATTCTACAGGCCGTGCTGTCTGAATTAAAATACAGCTCCCACCTCTGCTGTTATATAATTTCAGTATGGATCCCAAGTGCTGCATATAAGTTGTGTATCTCTGCTCTTCTTACCTGCTAAACTTTCCCTGTTGACATTTAAAATGTCTACAGCTAAGCCTGTGTTGGAGGTTCTGATTATGAAGTGTGTGCCTGTGCTGTGCAACAAGAATTTTCTAACATTAAAACTTCCAGCGCCTTACTCAAGTTAATAATTTGGAAAAAAAAAAAAACAAAAAGGTGATGGATGGGAGGGGGAAAGTGTCAGCATTTTTTAAATATTTTTTTTCAGACCAGTCAGTTACTGGTTCATGAAAAATGCATTCTTTGTTAATCTGTGATGTTGCCTAGAGCTGTATTTAATATTGATCTTAATGTTTTTATTTATAATAGTGTGGTAGAGCTGCATATCATTACAGTAAAAATTGATTACTGTGATGATTTAATCATACATTAAAAACTTCTGTATGACCATTTACTGTTCTGTCATGTTTTCCTGCTGTTTTCATGTTTGCAATTCTTCTTATTTCCCTGAGAGAAAAAGCACAATTAGGCACTTAATGTACAAAACTAATAGGGAGATGAAGAGAAAATTTTTTTTTAAGCAAGTACCTCTTTTTTAATTTACAAAACATAAAAGTTCCACTCCTGTTAAACAGTCCCTGGAGGCTTGTGCTGATGTTTGAAGAAGAGGGACGTTTATAGGCTGCATGAAAAAGGGGGGGTGGGGGGGTGGTGTTGTCAAAATTATAGAAGGTGGATAATTCTAGGAATGGATAATGCTTTATTTGAAAACTCAGGATATACTGTTGAAGCAGTCCAACTTACTTACATTGTTAATTAGTTCAGTTTTTGCTGGAGGAGTGCTGCTGAAAAGTAGGGAGAGCTGTGCAATTTGAGCATGTTGCTAGTGGTGTATAACTTTTCTTAGCAGTCCTCCTGTCATTAGCAAAGAGGTGAAGTCACTCCAGGCCTGTTAAAAGCAAGTGTTCTTTTCTGTTGGCTTCTGGACTATCACTTCAAGCACTTGGTTAAGAATAAAACTATGTGTAATGATGAGAAAATAAAGCAGGGGGGCTGTGAATTTGAAAACAATTGATTTGCATCTTGTACAAAATTATTTTTGTTCTATTTATTGAAGTCGTGATTCATTAAAATTACATGGTTGCATGATGAATAAGGTAGCAACTGCAGTGGAATTTAGACTTATCTTGCAATGTCAGATGGGTTTTAATCTTATGTTGCCTGTTAATTCAACTAGATCCATTACATTGAGCCCAGATTTAGTGCTTTGTTGTAATGCAAAAGGGACAGCTGCTCCGACTTGTATTTATACCTGTTTGTGGGACACAGCTGAAGAAACATTAAGTCAGTGAAAACCACTAAAAACAAGGAAAGTGTGGTAGATTGAAATAAACTGTGATTGAAGCTACAAGCCAAATTGAGCAATGTCCTCCCTCCTCAAGAGGGGATTGGACTTCTCTCATGCTGCCTACAAACCTTGTTACAGCATGTAAATAATAGCCTGCCCTGTTCGTTCTTCTTTAGAGCAAGCAGCATACCAACACTACACTCCTCAGCTTCAGCTTCACAGAGCGGGCGGGCCTTACTTCGGCTTCTCCGCAGGCATAGCGCAGGAACCCCGTCCGGCCAGGCGAGCCGGGGCCCAGGGGATTCGCTCTGCCTGCCCGCAGCTGGCCCAGCTCCTCCCACAGCGGCAGCATGTGGCCGCCCTTCCCACCGCCTCTGCGCCACGCCGCGGGGGAACTCCAACCCGCACCCTCCTCGGCACAAACCTCTACACCGCAGCACCCACAGCCGTCCCGCGGGGTACGCAAGCAACACGGCAGGCAGCTGGTTCTTTACAAAAGCTTTACTGACTGTGGGCGACAGCGCCACCCGCTATCGGAAAAAAGCAGAGACAGAACAAGGAAATCCCGCACCCGAGTACACCCACGCTTCTGGCACCCGGCTCAGGGCACCAGCTGGTCCACCTTCTCCTCCCGGCGGCTAGCCAAATGCGCCTCGATGATCTCGGCAAAGAGGTTCCTCTTCAGCAGGGTATATGCCAGAGGCAGCAGCTGGCCAACGGTCTTGTGGAAGTACTGCAGGCGAAAGGGAACACAAGAGCAGCCCTGGGGCCTCAGGGGCTTTGTTCATAAGCACAGCCACCCCTCCTGGCTGCACCCCATCCTAACGGCAGGTACACCTCTGCGGCCTGCAGCAGAGCTAGCCTGGGTGACCTGAGCTGCTGCAGTGAGAGAGGGAAGTCTGTTCTTAGTGGAAGAAAAGATGACAATTACTGTTAAGCAGACATCAAGCAGATGTTCAGTTTCAGTCCTTTCACACAGCACAGCTCATTATGGAACAAAAATTAAGTATAGTCTTTACGTGTGATTAAGTGCTTTTAAGCTAGTGACCCTCATTACAGTATTCTCTAACACAACCAGAAAGAGACATAGTGGGAGGTCTTTTGAGCAGCCATATAGGCACAGTGGGCAGGTAGTAGGCCTAGTTTCAAAGTATTTCAGCTGGGGTTACTACAAACATCAGTCTGTTCCTTGACCCCATTGAAGATGCTTGCACCTATACAGGTATTCGGGGACAGGGGCTAGAACTGTTCGGTCTATCCGGATCAGACATCCTGCATTTCCAGGAGTCTAATGACAGCTCATTGTCTTATCCACATCAAATCACAACAGTGAAATGCTACCTAAACGCTTCTGGACTGCTGGTTTATGCTTTCACACAAGTGGTTCTGAATTCAACATGGAACGGTACCTTAAATGTGACTTTTAAAATGGCCTCTACAAATCAAGAATATTCTTGTAGACTTGGAGAATTCCTAAGGATAATTACGCAACAGAGGTGGAATAAAGGTCTGACACAAAACAACTCCTGATCCATGCATAAAATAATTTTGTGAAGTGGGATTGTTGTAATACTCACATGTGATCCATAGCAAAACAGGTCCATACCCAGTTCATACCCCATTCCATAGTCACACTCATCATTAGCAAACTGAACAAAGGTCAGCATTTCTTGGATAGGTGCAAAGGCCTTCAGTCTCTCATCATCTGTGGGAGCATCAACTATGGCCTTACAAATCTTTTTAAGATTAGCTGCAAAAAAAAAAAAAAAAAGGCAGAAATATTGACAGGTTTAAACAAAGAATACTGCACAGAAATAGGTTGTGACAATGTTCATGTCATGCTTACATGAAGACTAAGTGAGCACAGCCTAAGCTGCTGGTGAAAAAGCTTTCTCCTTCCCTTTGCTGCTTACTCTTGCCCCATGCCTATCTGACTCAGTTCCTCACAGACAGACAAGCATTCATATGCTGAACTTGCATCAAGGAACTGATTCTGGGTAAAACAACACAGAGAAGAGGACAAAAGAAATAAGCACTTAAATCTGTTAATGTAAATCAAGTTCTTCAGATCCATTTCCTGCATGGCTGTGTCAACACAAGAAAAGATCACCTGAACTGCTTTGGGAATTATTATTTCAGATTTGACATGTTTTAATGATTCTCATGCGGTTAATTTGAAGAAAATACTTGAGCTCAAGTGTGATGTTTAAGACTTCTGCTTTCTACTCCCTCATATTCTCCAAGTGGGAAAAATGAATGCAGTTTGTTTTCAGAAGAACACCTCTATAACTGACAGTTATTTACTTAAACAGAATATAGAAACAAGATGTTTACCATTTGTTTCAGGAAGTTCTCTGTATCCAACATCATTTTTGTCTACAGGAACAACTAGGCCTGCTCCATGAAATGCTTTGGTCACCACCTAAATAAAGAGACAGGAAACTGAGTATAGCACTGTAAATCAGTACTGTGACACAAACCCACCTCACTAATCATTAACACCTGACCACTAGTGATCAAACCAAATATGCACAGGCTCCAAGACATCAACTTTGTTTCAAATTACATAGCACTTACTTTTAAGTGTTAAGGTTTAAAATAACCGGAAATTCCACTTCAGTCAAGTTCTGACCTTCAGGAATCCTGGTACTCACTTCTGTAGCACTGGATTACATTTCTTTAGTCACCTCCTACTATAATTTCTGACAGGTATGTGGGAAGCCTCTATTGCTAATCCCCACCATCCTTAGTGGTCCAGTTTCAAATAGATCCAACCCAAATGTTTACATGAAACTTCGAAGCAGTTCCTCACACTCCTCCTCTGGTTTTAGTTTGTAGACTATTTTCCCTAGTGTTTTTTTAATTGAATGCCAAGCTATGATTTACAAGAGAAAAGTGTTTGGATTTAATCCTCTTATTTGAAACACAGTAATATTTATAAAACTTCAGGAGAAGCAAGATAGAGGGAGCTGATTTGCACTGGGAATGCTTACTGACTAGAAGAAAAAAACAAACAAAAACAACAAAAAAAAAAAAAAAGACAAGTGAATGAAAAAGAGTTTAACAGAACTTAGTTCTTTCCAGTGGATGAGGAAATTCATACTTTCTTATCTCTCTGTTTCATCTTCATGGTTTTTTGTTCCAGAGAATAACCCAGTTCCTTTGCTGTTCTTGTTATTTTTCCATCTATGTCTTTCAAAATAGCATTTTTCTTTTTATCAGTCACTTCCTTAATTTTTTTTGACAAAAACAATCTGCAAACAGAAAAACCATGTCTTAAAAGAGCTTCATATAACATAAAATGAATAGCCTTCTAATCACTAGAACTCCAAATCTTATATTGAAGATTAGCAGTCAGAGGTTTATTTATACACATAGACTTGGGAATGCAAGCCTCTTAAGAAGAAAGTAAAGAAGAGTTTGGCACAGGCAGTACTGTGGCACTTGCTGTCCATATTTGCATTACAACATGGTTTATGCAGCCTGTAGGTGCTGAAGATTCTCCTGTTCATCTTTCTGTCTTAAGAATTCCATTTGTTGCTTCAGTGCCACACACAGTATTTGTCACCCAAGTCATGCACATAAATATGTATTTATGAATTTCAGCAGGGTGCTTTCAAAACAAATGTCCTCATTTAACTCTGCAGTACATGAGAGTTCTTTTGCAGAAGCTACTCTTCACCTACTGACATGCCTGTCCTTAGAGAGCTTTCCATTTCTAACTGACAGGTGACGAAACCTGTTGTTTACTTTCATGATGCAGGACCATGTAAAGCTTCATGAATCATACTGAGTTCCACATCTACATAAATGTTATCCTGCCCCCAGCCATAAATGGTACTTCCTGTAGCTACTCCTTATAAAAATGCTAATGTATTTTTGTTTATGTAGGCAAGAACAAATAGATGATACTCATTTCCTACAACATTCAGACTTCCTTCACCACTGTTTCATATACCCATACTTTATTTATGCAGTATTTTAACACACCAAGTGGGCTTTTTCCCCCCTGTAAAGTCTATCCTTGCTGCTATATTCAGAGAAAGAGGTAATTAACACTCGTCTGGTTTGCTTGTAAAATGAAAACACTGTCAAAAAGCCTTTTAAGGCTACCTATCTTAAATCCTATCTTAAAGCAGAAAAAAAGTGAAGGGTTTTGACAAAGACACATAACACAGTTAGCTGCATTATTCCAAACCACATGTCCTGATTAACAGTTTCCCTTTTAATATTTATGCAAATAAATAAGAATCTTACTTGACTGCAGCAAAGACATTATCACCAACTTGTGAAATCACACAGCCTTTCTTAGCTTCATTTGCACCAACCCATGCTGGAAGTTCATCTGGCACATCCCTGTTCAGGAAAAAGTACAGGCAAATAGTCAAGCTGTGTGCATTTCTCCTGTTTCAAACTAGAATTGCCTCCTCCCCATGCTGCCATCTCATTCAGAAACCTAACAAGAAATAGTTACATCTAAAGCTCTAAAGGCTTTGAAAGGAGTCCATGTCAATATGTGCAGAGAGAATATACATTCCCTTTATAAAGCTTGAATTTTTCTTCCAAGTATCACAGCAGAAATTAAAAGATTAACATCAAGGTGCTCAGAAGGATTAAATCTAGTCTACAACTTCAGTACCTCTGGTCCTTTTCAGTAAAAGATACCAACCCACATGTTCATATCCCACTACAGAAGAGACTGTTTGGCCGTAATACACAATTCTCAAACCCTGTCTCATGGAAAGAGCATAAGAAAAAGCTGCATAGTCATAATCCAGTGAAAGTGTATATTAAATACCTGAAATACCCCATGTGATACTGTGTTTTGCTATCCCCAACAAGTATAGTCTGGAATTCAGGAGGATCATAGAAGAATCTCCAATGAAGATTGAAGTTTGGATCTGTTGATTTTGCTTTTCTGTGTCTTCCAGCAAGGATATCATATGGTCCAACTAGCCTAAGTCCAACACTTGACACAAGTGCATCTGAAAAACAAAGAACTGTTTCACTTTCTGGTGGGTACTAAACCAAGAAGTTTCTGGGTCACTTGGGTATCAAAAGCTTCCAGACAAACATTGAGTTTAATCAGACAAAGAAAGCCGAGACATTCTTTTATTCAGTTAACCTAACTGCTGAATGAAAGCTATTTCAATTCTCTTAACAAGTAGTGGTCAACTGTTCAATGTCCAGATAGAAATTGGTAATAAGTGGTGATCAGCATTGTGACCAGTACTGTTTAGTATCTTGATCCATGATACAGACAGTGGGATTGAGTGCACCCTCAGCAAGCTTAAGAAATGAGCCCAGGTGAACCTCATGACATTTAATGAGGCCAAGTGCAAAGTCTTGCACTTGGAATGGGGCAACCCTCAATATTGATACAGGCTGGGGCATAAAGGGATTGAGAACAGTCCTGGTGAGAAGGGCTTGGGGATACTGGTAGATGAAAACCTAGACATGACCTGGCAATGTTACACTCACAGCCCAAAAGGCCAACCATATCCTAAGCTGCATCAAAAGTGTGGCCAGCAGGTCAACAGAGGTGATTCTTCTCCTTTATTCCATTCTGGTGAGATCTCACCTGGACTACTGCATCTAGCACAAGAAAGGTGTGGACCTGTTGGAGCAGGTCCAGAGGTTGGCTGCAAAAATTATCAGGGACATGGAACACCTCTCTTGTGAGGAAAAGCTGGGAGAGTTGGCGTTGTTCAGCATGGAGAAGAGAAGGAGACCTTACTTTAGCCTTCCAATACCTAGAGGGCCTGTAAGAAAGATGAGGGCTTTTTAGCAAATCCTGTTGCAACAGGACAAAGGGTAATGGTTTCAAACTACAAGAGGGTAGATTCAGACTCAATCTAAGGAAGATGTTCTTTACAATGAGAGTGGTGAAACTCTGGAACAGGTTTCTCAGAAAGGTGGTAGAAGCCCCATGCCTGGAAACATTCAAGGTCAGGTAAGATGAAGCTCTGAGCAACCTGATTTACTTACAGATGTCCCAGCTCATTACAAGGGGATTGGACTAGATGACCTCTAAAGGTCACTTCCATCCCAAACAATTCTGATTCTAAAAATCAGAAGGGATGCCATGTTCTAGTGTGTAATAAATTTGGGCAAGCTGAAATCTGGACTGATATAATGAAACTTCAGTTCCATATCAAACATTTTAAATGTAACTACAAGAAAGGCAGACTTATTCGACAACATTTGGTGCTTTTGTACTGCACAGTTTAAGCACCTATATTTCAGAAAGCTTTAGAAAGAAGTGTACCAATGTCTTTGTGATTGTCTCCAGTTTTCCTGTTTACAGTCCCTGTGCTAGTTTAGGCTGGATGCCTCCTGCTACTGCCACACAAGATACACCTCCGGTGCCCCGAGTGCCCAGTCCAGTAGGTGGACACAGGAAATAGTGTATTTCATACCCATAATGTCCTGCTCCCTATAAATTCATCTGCAAAGTCTTTCACTTCCTTTCTCCTCTCCCTACTCCCATGAGAGATGCTCCCTATCTGGTAACAGTAGGGGAGCATCTCAAGGTCTCTTAGGCCTAGCTAGGCCTAATGCTAAGAGAAGGGGGATGGGTGGTCTCAGATCTGGCCAGCTGAGATTAGCCTAACAGTGGAAGGGAGGAAGACAGAGCTCTGGGGTTTTTGGGTATACCCTCAGGTAGGGAGAAGAGAAGGCCTGGGAGGCTTCTGGGTATGCTGTAAGGGATTCTGTATACTTTGGGTTTCTTTTGTCACTGTGCTTGTAGCTCTCTGTAAAACACTTACTGCTTTTCCATTTAAACTTTCCATTACTTCTGCAATCCCTTGTGTGAATCTCATTTTTGCCCTGGTTTGGGGGCAAGAGAGGATCTGCCTGGCCTCAAACCGGGTCAGTTCCATAAATATCCTGCATCTTAAGTGAAAACTGAAGCAGCATTAGAGTGCAGCTGATCATTTGCAGTTTGCCTGCCTTCAGGCTGTCTTTGAGAGTGAAGGTTAGAAAAGGCAAAAAACCAACCCAACAACAACTCAAAACTCACCACTGGGTTTCTCAGGATCTAGTTCCTCACAGAACTTCCAAAACTGATAGAAGTCTTCAGGAAGCCTAAGCCTATAGCACGTTTCTGCTTCTTGACGAAGACTGTCGGGGATATCTGCCTGATTTGATCTTCTCTTTTTGATATCTCCATTTTTCTCACACTGCAAATTGGAAAAAACACCCCAAACAACAACAAAAATCCCAACAATCCAACCAAATTTCCTTTAGTTACTTTCTATCAGTTCTACTAAAGGTTTTTTTACAGAATTTCTGTATTAATGGAGAACTAAGACCAGTAAGTCATGCTTGTTACTGACACCTGCATAGGTACTGATTAGACCATCTACTCTGGACAGAATCCCCTAGAAGTGCATTACCTCAGAGATAAGTGCTAAACATATAAAATAGCAAAGCAATATTTTCATATTAATGGGTCAATAGAACCAACAGAAGCACTTTAATTAATCAAGCAAAGGACTATGAAATCCCAGCATGTAGTCTAAACTGTACATAATTTTGAAAATGCCTATTTCCAATAACAGCAGCTAACGTCCAAGAAGCTTGTGTGCTTTACATACAGTTTGAAGTAGGGATACTATTTTGTCACGTTTGGTTAAATGACAAGTAAAATCCACAAATTCTCTACTACCTGAATTGTGCTATTCAACATCTGAATTGGTACAGCTGACAGCACATTTCAGAAAGAACTTGAAACTTTAAAAAGTGTAACATGATGACACAGGCAAGGCAATGGTGCATTCAAGTATGCACACCCCTGAAGTGGAAGCCTCAACTACCTCATTCTCATAGAGGGCTCCAAGAACTGGTAGGCGTCACTACCTTCGTTTTAAATTTTTTTTTTCTTCTGTTAAAGCAAGGTTTATTTCCCCCTTACACCAGTACAACGAGGAAGAAATTTCACCTCTTACGTGGGCCTCCATCAGGCACTGTAGCACAAATACCGCGCCAGACAACCCTTGCGGATGGGGAGGCTGCGGCTGTTTACAGCACACCTGAAAGGTGGCAGCGCCTCCATTGGGAAGTGATGCTCCCACACTAGGGAACGAGGAGCCCGGGGCCCTCCTCAGAGCAACGGAGCAAACCAGACCGAGAAGCAAGGAAGCGGAGCCAGGCATCACCACAAGGCATCCGCGCCAATTAAGGCCTGCGCCCTTCGGAGCTCGCTCCCCCTGGTCCAGGGGTGCCTCAGGCCGCAACTGCTGACCCCTCTAGCCAGGCCCCGCTATCCCTTGTGGGGCTGGAGCCCGCCGGCAGGCTCTGTCCCGCCGGGCGCAGCCACTCGCCCGAACCCCCCTGCTCCGCGCGCGCCCGCTGACAGCCACCTGCTCGCCGGCCGGGCCCGCCACCCCGCGCGGCCTCCGCTTCCCGCCACCTGTCATGCTCCCGCCGTCCGCATCGCGCCCGCCCCGCCGCTTCCGAGGTCGCGCTGTGCGCTTCCACGCATGCGCAAGCGGCGGCGCGCGCCTAACCGCTCGCGGTCACTCTCTCGTGTACGGTACAGGGGGAGGAGCTCGCTTGAAGGGGCTGCTGGTAGCCGCCTCCGAGACCTTGTCGAGTGAACGGCGGCAGTACGGGCAGCGGTGGTTGCTCCCTACATAGACACCTTTCCGCAAGGTGAATGAGCACATTTTCAAAGGCTATACGCAGTTGTACATCTCTGCACCCAGCTTCTTTCGGAGCTGGCTGGCAAGAGAAGGCGGCATCGGGCAGAGGGGGCACAGCGGTACAGCGTACGCTGCGTTAGCCCTGAGCTAGAGCAGGCATTGCAGCGTCTGAGCGGGAACGAGGTGAGATGAGAACGAACGCAGTTAACCCTTGCTTGCAGACAAGTCTATCGCTGGAGCTGAATGCTAGAAGGAAAGTCGGGTACGCATACAACCACGTTCCCTTAGTAGTAGGGGAGCTCGTCTCGGGGCTGCCTACAAATACGTTCGAGGCTGATTTTTTTTAATCCCAATTACATAGATGAGCAAATTCCTCTCATACAAATTAGAGTCATATACTGAGGCGAGGTGGGAAAGAAAAAAAATAAATTGCCTGAATCAAATGTAAGCTTTCCCTTAAGAACTGAAGGCACAAGAGAAAGTGCTAGAGTTTGGGGTTTTTTGTTTTTCTAACTACACAGAAAAAGGGAGAAAAAATAAAATCCAATCCACTAAGCTTCTGCTTTTATAATCCTGGCAGCTGTCAAATGCTAAAGTGTCATTGCATAATTTCCAAAGGGGGAAAAAAAGGCAGTGTGTGATCAAAGCAGCAGCATGTGAGATGCAGCAAGTGGGACACATATCCTCACTTTATAGAGCAACACACAACCATATTGTACAATGATCCACTAATTTTGGCAAAGCATTTCAGCAGTATGCTTAAAAAGAGGCCTGGAAAACCAATAGCACAGAATGAGGTGGTGGGAATTTAGTTATACATAAACCTCTGCAGGTTTGTTTCAGTAAGTTCGGTTGCAGTGGGTTTATTTTAAAAAGCATAATATAACTTGCTACAGGAATTTTTTTTTATAGGTATCCTTGCTGAGCATGGATTGCAAAATAACTCCATTGGATTTATGCAGTATGTTAAAGTTGCAAATGCTTGCTGTGGCCTACATGATTATCTTAGGCCAAAGAGTAAGTTGCAGTGCCTTTCAGCCACCTATGACACAGTTATGTGACTAATGCAGAAGCTCATTAAGTTCAAGTCTGCCTGGAGTGTAAAGAGTTACACCATGTCACAGAAAACTTGATCCTGACTGATGACCTGATTTCTTGTATGTAAAACTGGTTAAGCACTTCATAGAAACCATGGCTTGATACCTTGTAGATGTAACAAGGTATTTAGATGGAAAAACTGACATTTAATTCAACATATTAAATGGTTTGGTTACTGAAATCCTGCACACTAAGGAAGGAGTGTTAAGTTTCAAAACCAAACCTTGTTTAAGGGATGAATTACATTTCATAAAGCAGAAATAAGGTACAAAATCTCACCAAGAAACCACAAATGTGATTTTCTTCCTGAAAAGTGTGAAGAGTACTGCCCTAAGGTTTCTTTAGGAAGTGCTTCCTAATGTTAGTCTCAATCCCTAATTTCTTGTATGCCAGACCTGAAGTGTGAAAGGTAGTCAGAATGGCACCTAAAGGAATGACATTTTCCTCAGTAGCTCAGTGTGAAGTGTGCTAGGTGACTTCACAATAAAGGCACACCTTTCCCACCCCTATCATGGGTATCAGATATATACCCTAGTTTAGCTTACCTGAATGCTAACCTCAAGCAGCAACCTGATTGTGACAAAGGCACCAATACTTCCAATTTCAGTATTACTGCTGAGAAATACTGGTCTGTCACCAATTACTATTTTTTGGGAATAAGATTTTGTCCTATTTCAAAACTCTTGCTTTGCAGATGCTTATCTTGCCTTCCTATTATCCCCCGTGTGTACTGAAAGAAACCTTTTGCATAACCATTTCCAGTTCCACAATTTTTCTAAGGCGAATGTGAAAGTGACGTGGATAGCCCAAGTGTGCCTCATGACTTAGCTTGAAGTCTTAAGTGTGTATTCCTGCCTTGTTAGTCTTCTGCTACAAAAGTAAATGAAGTTGGCATTAAATCTGTTTTGGGTCAGGAAGGAAAATCAGAGCCTTTTCACATAGGGAAAACGTTGAAAACCTATTGAGATTGAAAAATACCTTATACACTAAAGTCATTGTACCATCAAGAGAAAAGTAACAGAGGTATGAAATAAACTTGTGGTGGCCTCATTTTAGGTATGCTAATACATTTTCATTCAAATCATAGAATCAATAAGGTTGGAAGACACCTCAAAGATCATCAATATATTGAAGTCAAAGTTGCACTGAAAAAAACAAACCCTGAAGTTGACTGGAAAAATACTCCCCTGTTGACCTGCTGTTAATACTAATGCTAGGTCTCAGAAGCCTGAATTGGAGGGCCTTTCCGCTTTAGTGGATACAGCTCTTGTGAGTGATGTTTTCAGAACGGCAGTTTTGATCTTGAGTACACACTTTAGATATGATAAACCCTTTCAGTTACTCTGCAGTTAAATCTGTTCTCATCAGGTCTTTCCTGAAATATGGAAATAAATTGTGGGGTGCCCTGACACAAGCCCTTAGAAAAGAAACTGCAAGACAGCAGATGATTATTCAGTGCAGTAATATTTCCTCTGTGAACAAGAGGTAACTCTGTGTTTATCTACTGCTGAATAATTCTCATTTTTCAAGCCCTGGATTTGAAAAACACATAGTTTTGATATTGGTAGTTGTATTGTCATTCCTTCTGTTAACAATCTGTAAGGCTGTAATGTAGTATATTTTTTACCGAAAAAAGATAAGCAGCTAAAGCAGAGTTTACAATATAATATCTTAAAAACCTCTCCTTCAAACTAGTAAACAAGGCCTCCTGTATCTGTACCATCAGAGTTCTGAATTAGCATAAATATGTCTGCAAAGTAGCTTTATCAAGCTCTAAAGCCATCTGTATGACTATGCAATAACAGATTTTGGGAGATGCCACAAAGCTGGTCTTTTCCTGAAGCAAAGGTTTTCAGATCTGCTTTTTGAAGAGCCGTGGTGGACACCTGCCCCTTGAGGTCACCAAGACCTTTGTGTCTTACAGGGATTTTTCCTCTCCTATATCAGTTTTCAAGATTATTGCACAATAGCTAAAGTTACCAAAGCATGCCTCATGCAAAATCTGTTCCTTAACTTCACAGTTTTATTGTGAGAAAGCCTTTGTAAGTTAAAAGCCTAAGCAAAAGCTTTGTCAGGTAACAGGTACTAGAAGGAAAGAAAGAGAAATTGCAAGGTTATTAAAATCCAGTTTATGCTTCATCACAGCCATTCACTGACTCATTTCTGCTCATAGCTTTCCTAAAAAGTTCATTGCTTTCCTCCCACTCATTACAAGGTTCAGATTGCTCATATGTGAAAAGCATCAGAAATAAATTGAACTGTGCTGTCCAGATCGGATATTCTGTGCTGAGATGTGTATTGAAGGTCAGAGATCTCTGTGAGACACATTAAGATGCCAGTAAGGTTCTCCCAGATTTCCCTCTCCTGCCCCCAGACAAAAAGATACCTCTGATTAAAGTCTCGCCTTATGTTACAGTATTTTTGTACAAAAATAGGAGTCCAAAATCAACTTATTATTAACTGATATTTTCTTATTAATTTACAGGGTACTGGCAAGAACCTTCATAAGGCACCCCAGTCTGCATTAGGAAGTTAGACGGGATGCAGTGCAGGTGGTTCAGTCTTATTTTTCCCTACCCTTCTGCATATGCAACTGAAAGGCAACAGTTGAAGTACTTTAAGGTAGTTTGAAGAGTACCTAAGCAGCAAGGGTGTGCAGTCTCATCAGGCACCATGACATACCGCTAACTAGATTATGTAGTGTAAATATACATACATACCGATTTCTGTTCGAGGACTGTTTTTTGACCAAGAACACGGTACTGCGCTATTCTTGCCACAAGAGGGAGCCAGTGAAATTAATATTATTTCAAAAGGGATTCAAAGAGAAAAGACAACAAATACACATCTCAGCATATGATTTGCCACGCTGATAGCCTTTTGTATCGTTCAGTAGAACTTGAAAATTAGACATCTTGTTCCTGAATACCAGATAATTTAATCTTGCTCTAAATAATCCCAGCATATGTAGAAAACGTTGACTTTCTGTGCATGCCAGCTGTCGTGTTGGGGTTGTACAGAATGCAGTGGAATTATGCTGTTCAAGAATAGTTTTAACCCTGCAGTTTAAGTGAAGGTCTGGTTCTTAATGAATTGCTTTACAAAACTGCCAGCAGCTTTCTTAGGTTAAGCTTCAAATAATCCTCAGATCACACAGCACCTCTGTTCCTTGGGTTATTAGCTTCTGTAAGGGCAGCTCCATGTTTTCAGGTTGAGAGGATGCATCCTCTGTTCCATCCAAATAAGGATGAGCAGGAACTGTGGACATATTCAATGTCAAAGAGAAGATTTGCCTCCAAGAAGGTTGTGAGCAAGCAATGCTGCAGCAGATTGCAAAGATGAGCAGAGCCTCTGCTGAGTCACCACCTCACTGCTGCCTGTGCTGACAGGTTGTCCTGAATCACTGCCAGCTCCCCTTACAATTCTCTTAAGTAGTCTATATACATGACAATGAATGAAATAATACAGTGGGAAGAGGAGGAAATAAAAAGTCACGTCACTGGAAGACAATCCATCAGGGTACTGCAGGACATATATTTCCTGAGCAATCCTGAAGGTTTCACATTGTTTTGTATTGTGAACGTTTAAAACGGAATATGGGTGAAGATACGCAGTAGCCTCACTGTGAAGGGCCTGAAGTTAGATGTACGTTTTACTGTAGTGATTAGTATTATTCTGCATCTCTTCAGTGATTTTTGCAATAGCTTCTCTGCACTGAAATATAAACTCACATCTTGGTACTGCATTTTGAACTGTTATAGATCTGGCAGCAACAGTAGACTATCATTTTAAGGTGATGTTAATGTTTTACTGCAAGCTAAAATCTTTATTTCTGCTCTATTTTAAATACAGGGAAACCATTTTGATCAGTGCTTGGAACACTGATCCCTAAGTCTATGCTATTCACATTTAAATTACTGTGATGGTACGGAACTGAAATTTATGTAGGGCCTTTTCTTATACCCACCAGTTAAGTTTTTACAAATAGCTATAGACATAGTATTGTAAGTTGCCTAATTCACTTGGAAACACGGCTATGTATGTTCTGAGCAGCAGTGAGGCACAGTTCAGCTGATGTATTATCCCAAAAAGTTAAGGGTCTTCCTGTAACAACTTACTTTTTTTAGATAAACATTTACATTAGCAGCCCCTTATAGGAACTGTTGCCCCCAGCAAGAGTAGAACCATTGAATTAGCAGGTCTAATCCCATTTAGTTTCTAGCAGGGTAGTTTTTCTGAGCCAGGCAATCTAAGGACAAGATCAATTTTTTGTTATGTTCCTTTGTCATTTATGAGTATTGTGCTTCTCTTAATCTGTAAATTTTCACCTTAAACCCCTCCCTGCTTACCTACAAAACACAGCATGCAAGTAAGGAAGATAAAATGCATTTAGTCAAATGGGTGCCACTGGACTCAATTGCAAAACAGTCTTTACTCTGATACATAAAAAGTAAACAAACAGCAATTTATTTTACTCAGTGGTTTCTCAATAGAAATGCCCTTGCAAGCCTTTACCATTCTACTATGAAAGAAGAATCACTTGATAAACATGCTTACCACCAAGACAAACCCTGTATACATTACTTCACAGTTTGGAACTGCTAAGACTGTTCTGTCTGTCATATTTACTTATATTTATACATACTATGCAATCTTCAGTTTCAGAACCTGTATTTGTGGGATAGTTCCCTAACATACAAAGTGATCCCTGTTCTGCTGTCACTAGATTCTAGAGTGACAGTCTATACAAATGATGAAACGGTATGTATTCACCAAGTGTTGATGCCTTGGTTTCCTCCCCCAAAAGATAATAGGGTGAGGGGTAGGAAATAGCGGCTCTGAATCATCTTAAGCTAGGGTGAGTCAGGAAGCAAGCAATTCAGTCTAGTTTCTTCTTTCACTTCAGAGCCTAAAGTTGGGTGAAATGATCATATTCCTATTATCTGGTCTTTAGAGAGAATTACTGGCTGTAACTGACTGGCAAGACTCCTTTAAGAGCAGGGTAATTCCTTTTTTTTGTATTCTAACATCCTGAGAGGCAGTAGTTAACATTTTCAGATAAAGTACTCTTAAATAATAACTTTTGTAGTCACTACTGCTGTGAGAGCCTCCCATTCTCCCGAGGATTTAACATATGATTCAGGTGAACAATCTAGTTATATTTAGTAGCTTCTGTAAGAAACATTTTTTCTTGCCTTTCTTTTGTGCACCCTAGCAACCATGCAACATTAAAAGGAACAGACTCTGGGGTTAGCATAAATCATAGAGGCAGCACTGAAGTATAGCATTTACTTTGGATTTATGTTCATATGGCTCTTCCCTCAGACCTCCACTCCATATGTCTTTTAATGCAGCAGTACAGTGGACTTCTGCTCTAGACTTTTACCTAGTAACACAGAACCTGCTGTATTATCACTGTGCTATTGCCAGCTAAGAGCTTGAGTGCCTAGAGCTATGTAGCATTAGCACAGTCCGTTCCCAAGTAAGTTGGCTTTCTGTCCGTAAGCAAACCCAATTGATTCAGGTGCAGCACTGTGCTAACACAGCTCTACTGTTTCCCATTCTGGAGCCAGTCAAGGATGATACCAACCTAGGATTGTTGCACTGTGCCATTGCACTACACAGGCAATGTGTTCACTGTGATCCCATTTCCCATTCATCTCTCTTTTTACTGTAAGCTACTGTAAACAAGTGTCACAGCAGGGAACTATACCTAAAGCTCTCCCCCATGAATACAGCATATTTAAAGACATTGTGAAAGGCAGCCTTAAACCTAAAATCAGAAAATAACCTTCTTAGGGGGAGAGGGAGAAGGTGAAGCCTGGCATCCCCCTTATCGATGTCAGACCTGCAGAAATCTTGGGGTTTGCCAGCCCTTTCACATCAGGGCTGAATTAGCCCTTAGTGCAGTAAACTAATGACTGCAGACTCCACCAGGAAACTGCAAATGCAGCATGTAAAAGACCAGGCCTTCACACCACAAGAAAAGACTAATTTAGAGAGCTGTAGTATTAACATTGAAATACAAAAATAGGTTAATAACACCAAAAGATAACAAGTACTTCTTTCACAGTAAGATTTTGCTTTTGGCATCATTACTGTTTCCTGACGAGATTTTGTAGTTAAGCTTTGTCTTTGTTGTGATCTACTGCTTGTCATAAACTGAAAATAGCCACAGTTCCCAGAGATTAAGGATACTCACTCAGAAGTATTGCAGTATGAAACTGCATTTTACCACCTATACATAGTAGTACACCAGCTTTATAAGATGTCAACTTAATTACCAGGACAATACAGACTTTATAAATTTATTTTTTCCTCATAATATATTGTCACAAAATACACAAGCTCTGCCTCTATCCTGAAAGCTGATGTAGCCCCCTTCTTAGGGACTCTGAGTTAACAGTCTTTGGCCAGCTATCAAAAATGGCTTTAAAGAAAAATGCAATCCCCTGACACCAAGGAAAGCCTCACAACTTCCCACAGCAAGAAGAAGCATAAAAAAAGAATTCCCTACTGAAAGAAACCCAAAACAACCTACAATCAACTCCAAGATAACAATACTGCACAGAAAGCCCAAATTATAAAGAGTTTTATCTAAGTATTACATATACACAACTCTCCACAGCTAAAGAACACAGTTTCCCAGTTTAGAGACCAGCAACTGTCATAGGTTTGTCCTCAACTAAACCTTTTGTGCCAAACAGCAAAAGAATAATCTCTAAGGTGTAGTGGTGAAGAATTCAAGGGCAGCCCTCTCTCTTCAGTCCCTTCAGGTTTTGGATGCATACCAAGAAAGCTATTTAACTTTTTATTTTTTTTCATGTTTTCTAAGCTAAAGAAGACTATATACAAAATAGCTTCAGGGCACAGGACATTTTATGTTACATTTAGAGTCATAATTTATTAGCTACAGTTTAGTCAGGTAATCCAGTTCTTACCACTCATCTCTCTCACAGCCTAAGTATTTTTTTCCCCACTTCACAGGGAAGTTAGATCAGCACTTCATTTCAACACAACCTAGCTAGTACCTTTACTAATACACAGTTACTGCTTTCTCAACAGAAGAGTAAGTACATCAGCTATTATTAGACAAGCTCTTCCTTCTTCTACTGCTCTCAGACCAAAAATGAACAAAACCTCTTATTAAATTACTCATCTCAGCACAAAAAAAAACCCCAGTCAACTCTAAACCACAACTCTTACCATGGCAGGACAAATCCAGAGTGCTCACAAATGGATGACTTTATGGGAAAAGCCGTAAGACTTCTTACTCAGTGTTCTCATATATAGGTGTGCCCTTATCAAGGTATCAGCATTGGCTAATGGGTTGCAGGATCTCAGCTGTACCTGCTCCCTGGCCATTTAACCCCTGCATTTTCATCAGATGTAACTGGAAAAAGGAGGTTTGGGGGTTTTGATTGTTTAGGAGAGCATAGCTTAAGGAATTTATGGTTCCACCAGATGCACAGTATAACTCACCATCACTGCTTTTTTTTTCTTGTATTATACTTTCACTTGTTCTAGGTTTTCTTTCTTGTCCCCTCTCCTTTGCATTTCCTATCAAAAGAGATAATAGGCTTAAAATTTTCCTCTGAAAAAGAAAAGGAATAAGCTAGGCAGGGACCTCATCATAGAAAATGTACTCATTAATTGGCAGTTGTAAGGGAATTAATTAAGGAAAAGGAAAGTACTGAAAAGCAGCAGACAGGATGGATGTTGCATGAAGGATTTGTGAAAACTCTTCTTCAGATACCACTAGTTGTGCTTTCACTGTAATTGGACCATGGTGCATTAATAGTAAATAATAAATCTTGGGTATGAAAAATAAATTCTAACTCCCACTTCTTTTTAATGCTGTTTAAGGTCTCAGTGTCTTCAGAGTGCCTGTCTCCCCATCTAAGCCGCTAAGTACACCATTTAAGCATTACTGATTGTTTTTTCAAATTGGTATCTTAGTTTTTATCATCTGTTACATGCAAAGCCCTCATGGTGCTGAGGTAGCCTACAGCATGGAATTTAAGCTAAAACTTCAAATGTCCTAAAATCAATATCCATTCTCCTAGAAAATTTGGGGTCTCTGACAGCTTCTACAAGGTTCTGGGAGCTCTGAATTGTAGGTTAAATACAGCTTTTAGGATCAGACTTCTATGAACAAGCTCATTGCATTGTAAGTTTTGCAGCACAATTCATAGTTCCAGCAGAATTTTAAAAATAAGACTAAACTGCAGTGTATAGCAACATTTTAAAAAACCATTGCAAAGTCATTGGCTCCATCTCTTGCCTTTATTTCCTCATCAAGTGTGACTCTCACAGAAGTCACGCTTTTACAAGAACATTTCTTACAATTTTTGTAAAATGGAAACAGTTATTTTCTTTACCTTTTGCTCATATCTGAACAGAACAACTTATTTGTGAAGCTTGGTGCCTCCTGACAGAATTAAAAATACTTAAATTGTTTCCTGCTAGTTTCCTGTATTATTATGCTGAAAGACTTCAAGAACTTACTTCTCTGACTGTCATCAGAACAGTGCTGTGGTCCAACAAGGGAGAGGTGTCCTCTCTGTACTTTGTCATAAGCCGTTGTTTCACTTTGCTACTGTCTTCTCTCTCTCTCAATATACCATTAGTATATTAGCTTTGCTTTGCAATATTCCATTTTCTTCCTTTCCATCCTCTTCAAATATATATCTTCACAATATTTAACTTGACAATCTATGTAAAATAATTTTTGAATTTACTTCATTTTGGGGGGGAAGTCCAGAATGAGTCAGCTAAGCTAACAAAGACATAATTTGAAGGGGGCAGGGTTGTTATGCAGTTATTTTGTGCATACATACTTTGAAAGACAGCCACAACAACAGAGACTTGTTTTCATCACCCTAGTTGACTGCACGCTTATCATATTAGCAACTATATGAATTGTATGATATTGGTAATCAAGTGGTTTTTGTAGTATGAAAGAAAACCAAGTATGTCCAGGAAATGGAGAGCTTGATTATGAGAGAAATTAAGAGTTATAATAATTAAATAAGTAATTTTTCCCTTTAAAATAAAGCATGGTGATTTAACCATGTGGCTGTTAATGGTTATAGGAAGCAAGCAGTTAACTCCTTATAAATCATAGAGAGCATTAACCTCTTACAGTTCCATCTTCTAAAGTAAATTAAATACCATATGATCTGGCAGCATTTCTGACTAATAATAGTACGTATCAGCAATTCTTGAATCAGTCTATTATCACAAGATTAATTACTGTCATCATTCTTATTCTTCATTAATTAAGTAATCTGTAGCTAATTGCTTACTCCCTGCATTTCTCAGAAATCTTTCCCTAGGATTTTTCCCTTCTGCCTGTATGATATCATCTCTAATAGGATGCAGCACAGCTGTTGAATTAGTCCACGTGTTTTTTGGAAAAAAGGAGGAAAATGAAATAGAGTCTGGCACTTCTTACATGCATGTAGTAAGTGCATTTAATCTTGTTTCCAAGTAATTCATTTGTCTCAGTTCCGACGGTCGCTTTGGATTTCACTGAACTGTTCCACAAGTGAAAAATGGATGACACTTTTCAGGAGCCTTAATCCTGTGAAGAATGCAACATGTGGCTAAAGAAGCTGGGGATCTCGTGTATCTGATCAGAGTAGATAGAGTAATATGGAAGGTGAAAATTCGTTGCATCTAGCTTTGAACCAGAATGTGACTTATCACTTTAAATGAACAGCTTTACTTGGGGTCCATCATGAACAAAAGTGTTGTCATGGAAACCTTGATGGGATAATTACTCTCTGAGCAAAGCGGTAAGGCCCAGGAGACTGTAATCAGGTGGCCATTTCTTTCTGAAGACTTGGGCTTCTGTCTAGTAAAGGAGTATGGAATTGGTTGATTAAAGGAAAGCTGTTCTTGTAAGACCCAATAATGTGATATAAGCAGTTTTTCTTGTCTATCAAAGACAATTACTGCATGTCACTTTGATTTATTCACTGGTAAAAATATTCTAAAGTTGTTTTGAGGAGCCCAAGTGTGGAAGCTAAAGAAGGTTTCGTTACAGAAGACAGTTTTGCTCCAAGTTCTCCTCCCTTCCACATTGTCTGCACTCTTACTGTAATTATCACAATTGTGTTCTTTCCTGTTAGCCTGGGTATCTCTGCATTACAGTGTACATATACCCAGAGTGCCAATTACACTACTTGAGATAAATATCATCCTGTATAATTAGTCTTCTTTAATTTCAGAATTTCAAAGTTTAAGTGCAAAGGGCTAAAATAATCATGCAATTGTGGCTGAAAATGTTTAAGAAGTACTTCAAGTACTTTTGTGAAATAGATGATTGGAAAGCTTGTCAAGCCTTCTGAGTCATACTATTCTGGTTATCCAGGAATCCAGCATTCAAGCCGCACGTGTCCTTGATGTAGTTTTTGGAGCAGTTTCCTAAATTCATCACATGGTAGCTATCACAACAGAAAGAAAATGAGAACTAAAAAGAAATGTCAACATTGTTTGGTAGCTGTGTACCAGGACTCAGAATTTCTTCAGGGTCGTGGCTCGCCCTTTAAAAGTATGTAAGGTAACCATTCGGAACTGTCCGCACTGGCACTGTGTTGGAGATAGATGTGTCTGAGATTGTAGACGTCACTTGTAGGATGATTAAAAATAAAACTGCAATTCAAACTGGCTCCTTCTGAGTTTCAAAGCTGTCATGGAAGCAATCTGTTCACACAGTACTGCTATACATCAGGGCTGGATGCAGTCAGGATGTGAATAAGGATGCTATTGAACAAAACAATGCATCCTCTGTCATATGACATGGAGAGCACATCAATCTGTGCAGAGCAAATGGGGTTGAGCAGGAACTGTAGCTCCATTATGTGCCCCCTGGTAAATCTGTCCTTCCTTCTGGAAGCACAAATACTGGAAATACAGGTATATATAGAGGCTTACCAAAGGAATGACTCCCCTTCTGGGCCTGCAAAGCTAATGAAGTTTTCGTCAAATATCTCCGAGCATGAGGCACATAAGTGGATGTAGTCAAGTGGTTGGTACTCTGTGAGACTAGCTGAATATCATTCCTTTAAGCAGATAATAACTTCATGAAAAAAATATGTGCAAACAGAAAGTACTAGAGTGGAAAATCAGTTTTGCAAAGGTGCTGGAGAAGAGTGAGGAGAGGGTGTGTGTTTACTTCCCTGAATAATTTTTCTGCAGAAAGAAACAAATTAATTAGAGAACCTCTGTGAATGTTTCCTGTAAGGTAACTTTGCAACCACAAACTCAGCCAGGTTGTACGTCTTTTGAAAGCAGAGGCTTTTGTGTGGTTGTGTTTGTCTCTCTGAGAAGCACAGCTAGTCTAACTGTAAGATCCCTATGGACTTAGAGAATCAAATGGAAATTGAAGACTTGATTTCACCTACAGATGGGTTGGATTCCTGCTTTTTAGCTCATAACTCAGGATCAGTTTAGATTCAGGTTTTGTCGCAGGGTGAGTGGGCTGCTCTCTTTAATTCTTTCCCCAGGACACAGGGAATCACTCTGTTCCTTTGATTATCCCGGAAGACTTCTCTGTACTTAATCCAATTTGAACATAGATGATTGGAAGTATAGTCTGCATTCATGCTGCAACATCAAAAGTGCTTAATACAACGGTATTTATACTTATTATCTGGAAATAGTTTTCCTGGTGCATCATAAGATTTGGGCTGCCTTTTTCACAGCTGCATTAAATGAGAGTCCTGGTTATCTTCTGATGGCTATCCTTTCCCTATTTTGCTTCCAATTGTCTATATTTCATAGCAGCCCTCAAGTGCATAACTCTGTAATTTGTAGTATTAAAATTTAATCCAGTTTCTGTTACTTCAGTCCTGAATGACATACAGTTCTCTGTATATGATATTCTGATCCTCACACAGATCAGTCCTGCTTTCCAGTTCTTAACATGAGCAAACTTTAATTAGTACATATATTTTTTTGTGCCCAGGTCATCAATGAAAATATTAAGACAAGAACTTATCCTAAAATGGATCTTTGAAGACCTTCATTAAGAATTGCCCCCCATCCAAGCAGCTGAACTTTCAGTACAAATCACTGCATTCCATTTAGCCTGTTTCTTACTTAGCTCATATTTCTTGTGCTCATTTCCTCCATTATGTTTAACTAATACTCCATGCAGAGCAGCTCAGGCTCTGAAAATAATTGCATTTCTTTGGAGGTATATGCTTATCTTTTCAATAACTTTCTGAAGTCCAGTTGCAATCTTTTCCATCTCCCTTGTTTTTATTTAAAATAATACAAGATTTTTATGGAAAAAATAATGCAAAAATAATCTTTCAATATAGACTAGGGAGGCAGATATTACATCCTTTTCTCTCTGTGTATTTATTACAGTGAACATATGGGTACAGAGACTGATTAGGGCAGACTTCCCTGTTAGCATTGTTGGAACGTTATCTGAGCTCTGAGCTTTTAGCAGCCCCAGTCGCATGTCTGTGCAGCTGCCTTCATCACCATCAGATTCACATAGGATCAACACCTTTATTTGGGAAAGTCATTCTGTTTGCCAAGCTTTGAATTACTGAAAACAGGGATTTTTTTTTTTCTCTCTTGGAATCTTTCTTTCTTCCAAGTATTTATGTGGGATCAACTTGAGCCTTAAAAAACTTTTATTTTTATAGGGCTATAGTGTAAGAAATGTTTTCTTTATGTCACTTCATTTCTTCTGTGATAGGCTGCAATAACTCTCTGATACTCAACTCAGTCTGTTATGCACAAAGTTTTATTTGTTTCCCTCCACATAATATGGGGACTCTCTGGAAGTGCAGGTACCAGCTGTGGTTGACTTGATCTCAGGAGAATGTTTGTACTTAGAAGGAGAATGTTTGTACTTAGATAAGAACATTATTTTCTGGTTTTGTCCTCATCTGACAGCTTTAATCCTCTGATGTTATGGTAGCCAGACAGTGATGCCTCTGTTCTCTTTATATGCATCAATCTTTCACTTGACTTACTTGATATGACTTATGTGAATTGCTCTGTTCCCATTCTGTGTGGACCAAATTTTCCTTTAATCACGTCTCCTAACTCTGATCACCATGTCTCTCCCTCAAAAGATACATCATTTACATTTAACACATTACTGTAGTCAAAAGATCTTTTCACCTATATTTAACAGAAAATCTCTGCATTTCAGAGATGGACAGAGGGAGGAGCTTGTGAACCACTACAAATGTTCCTGGTAGCAGTAGAAGTTGGCACCATTCAGTAACTCACTTGGATTCTAAAATCTGAGATTAATGGGATAACTTGTACTTGTGAGAAATGTTACTGGCTAGTTCTCAAGGTCAGCCAGACCACCATCACAGATCCTGTAAGAACCTTTTCCTCATAGGAGAAAACCTCTTATCCTAAAATGGAAGCACTGTGGTGTCCATTCAGCATTTTGCTTTCAGTCTTGTGCAATCAATCTTACTCAAGACATTCTAATTATGCAATACCAAATGGACCCCCATCTCAGATGAGGGCTTTAAGGTCTACTGATAATGCATTTAACTTTTTCCAGCATCAAAATTTGAACTCAGAAGTAGCAGGAAACTGCAGAATCTGAAATTACGCTAAACCCAAAGTTAATGTTTTTGCCAGGGAGTGTAATTAGCCAATAGAGCAGCTTCTAGCAGGAGTAGCTGATCCATGGTCATTAAAATGTCAAAGACTTAACTGTGTTTTTGTTTGTTTCCTTGTATTTAATATGAGCCATATGGCAATGAACAATACTTCATTTTGAGTATCCAAGAAGAGGAATTCTTATTAACAAAAGCTTTATAGTAGCATATGTGAAAGAAGGCTTTCATTATACTTGTAGGGTTACATTATATGGGGTAACATTTGGTCTCAGTTAATCCATCTAATATTTTAGCAATATTTTAATGAAACTTTGAGCCAGATGTCAGTGTAGTAATAGGTGCCTGTTTTATCCATTGATTTTCAGTAAAATATTGAGGAATGAAGAACAGAATTTAATAAAGGGGAAGTACAGTGATAGTCATTGATTTCAACAGGGTCAAAATTGTATGGAGTATTTATATGTTCAGCGACACAGTGAAATATAAATATATAGATCTATGCATGTAACAGAGGCAGTTATTGTAAACCCTGTAATTCTGTCATATTAGTGGGTCATAATGTTTTATAGTGCATAGGCAAACCCAAAACTTTTCTAAAACATGAATTGCATGTTAGCTTCCTTCCTAGTTAATGACAGTCACAAAGCTGGTGTCAAATCTATCATTTCTAAATGAATACTAATTTGATACTGCTCATTCTGCTTATTATTGCCTAGTAAGGCCATCACTGTTCTTAACCCTTTGACTAGAAGCGTGCAATAGATATTAATCTATGTTCATTACATGCACATTGCAACTGAGTCCTGAGTCTTTGGATTGGTTGCTGCTGCTGAAGGAACATAGATTTAACTTATCAGGGCACTACTAGATCTTAATGGTCCTGACAAACCTCATTTTGGGCCTCTGACTAAACCCCTGTCTGTAGGCCCAGGTGCCTGATTCCAGCTCAGTTCACGGCCTTCAGTCCCCACCAGACCTATGTTAGAGGACTGCTAGTCTCCAGCTAGACCAAAGCCCTGTCCTGCCTGGCTGTGGGACATTAATCAAGCTGTGTTGATCAAGGCCCTAACCTGAAGTCTTATCTTCTGGCTTGGCCTGAGCCCTGCTTTGTAACCATGAATTTGCCTGATGATCTGGATTCTTGACTAAGCCTGGCTGCCAACTCTGATCCTGCCCTGTTCACCTTGCTTGGGTACTATGGGGCTGGGCCTTATCTGACAAGATGCCTGCCCTGCTGGCTGGGCATCATTCTCAGCCCACACCTTCCCATCCCTTAAGGAGCAGCAAGCCCTCACTGTACACAGTTATAACTGTCTGCTCAAAGAGGTGGAAAAGCTTAGATTCAGCTCCCATTCCAGCTGACCAAGGCGTGTTGCTGGGATCATGGATATAGTGAGCCCCTGAAATATTAAGAAGAAATCTGAGGCAGGGTCAGCCTTAGTTGGATTCTGGTCACTAAAATAATTATTTAATGGTCACAAACATGAGTGTGGTTAAGGAGTTGTTACAGAGCTATACTTGGTCATGTGCATTAGAATATTGAATCTGTTTGGGACTGTATTTAGCAAGATTGTGGGTCATATTCCAACCTATGGCAAAACAAGAGGCATTTATCAGCCCATCATTCCTTCACTTCAGAATAGTTAGATATCACATGATATAACTACCCCAGATGCCTGAGTGGGCAATTCCTGCATTCCTGATTTACTGTGTGTTTAAAATTTAACTGCTCTTAGGCCCTTGAATGCTCTTGTGGCTGGGTAATTTAGTTTCTGTGGCTTTTGGAGAAACCTAACTTTTAGTTATTCTGCACAACATTCATATCCCTCCTCCCCCTCCTCACTATCTGTATAATATTTTTTTGTCTTCAGACTATTACATCTAGCAGTACATGACTCATGGCTCATTGCAGCTCAGTAAAATGTCACTGTTATGAATATATTGCACACTGAGCCTCCCTTACACATCTTTGGTGCAGTATTTATTATTCACTTCTTGCTGAAGTCAGTGAAAAGATTCCCGTTAGGCTGCAAAGACATTTGGAGCAGGTCTGAGTTTGCCTTTACTGTGCCTGGCTACTGAGAAAAGAAAAAAAAACCCAGCATGTTTGTAGTCTGGGTAGCCATATCTTTTATAACTGTAACATAGTCACTATTGGTGACTAAAATGAAAGTTTCAGCTTACACCGCTCACAAGACTGCATACTCCTGGATGCGTTCCTGTGTAATCTACTCTAGGTGATCCTGCTCTGGCAAGGGGGTTGGACTGGATGATCTTTCAAGGTTCTTTCCAACCCCTAACATTCTGTGATTCTAACATGGTGTGATACTCTGGGCCTCTGAAAAGCTGAAAAGTTTTGACATGGGCTAAAATCCAAGTTGCATTAATAACACCTCACTTGCTTATTGAACAGGAAATCTGTAGCAGACACCCACTGCAATGCCGCCCATGATGGTCTGCCCACTGATCCTAACCTGTAAGTCGTCAGCTGGCTCATGTCCATCCCTAGGCTGATCTTTGTGCATTCCCACTGCTCTTTCAAATGAAGGGCAAGTCCCTCTCCTTGGTTTCCCTGTCTCTCCTTTCTAATGGGCCTCCTTTCTCTGAATTTTGCTATAACCCTTATTAACTGCATCTAATTTCAGTTATGTGTAATTTTGCCTGCCTTGAATTCTTTTTCCGGTTTGCACATTCCACCCTAGGCCCCGTATTACTTTTTCCCCTGCTCCCTTGTCCCTATTCCAGGGAGGTGGTGCAGTCACCCTCGCTGGAGGCATTTAAAAAGAGACCAGATGAGGCACTTAGTGCCATAGTTCAGTTGATGAGATGGTGTTCAGTGATAGGTTGGACTTGATGATCTTGAAGGTCTTTTCCAACCTGGTTAATTCTGTATTCTTACATGCCTCCCTCTCTTACCTTCCTCTATGCCGTTTTCCACTTTGTCTTTGGTTATCTTTACATCAGTAGTTATCTGGGGCAGTAGAAGATCCATACCTCAACAGATGTGCTTTGATATTATTCCCTCAGTCCTTCAAAAGTTGTGCTTTTTTACTTTATTCTCTTCTATGACATTCTCTTGAAACAAAACCTGTTTTCTTACAATCTCAGACCATCATTATACTTAAATCATTATGTCAGATTGTGAAGACACTGATGCTTTCTTAAGAGGTCAGGATGCATTTTATCAGCCAGGATAATCTGTGACCTGCTAGCATGAACAGGATCCAAAATAAAGATGCTTTGGGCTTGATTTTCACAGAGTTCTGTTTCTTCTTGACATATTTAGGCACCCAGTTTGACTGCCATATATGCAGTCAAAGAAACCACATGTGTAATTTATTTGTGCAATGTGATAAAAATGTGCTTTTTTTAAAGCATCAAGGTCATTTCATATGACAGCACTGACCCATGCCATTCTGTGTGTGCTGACTCATTTGGCAGACCTCCACAATAGCTGTGATATACCAGCAGGGTTTTTTGTGTGAAACAGGAAATCACTGGCTCAATTTCCAAGCAGGGGAGTGAAAACAACAGTGAAAACTAGCTTACACTGATTTACAAGGCAAATACACAAATGTTTGGAGAAGTCACCACACACATGCAACCCATTCTTAATAGTTTGCTCTTACTTTTAAAACAGCAAAACTGACTAATAATGTTCTTTATGTTATCTCTTTCATCTTTGAGATTTACTAATTTCTGCTACAGGAGGTGCAAACTCTTAAAATAGCATTTGCTGACAATACATCATTACGGCACAAATAAAGTAGTTTGAATCCATTGCTCCTAGCTAACTGGTGTTCTTTACTAAGTATTAAAATTATAGAACTGATTCTTTGTCAAAGCTGATGTGAATTGACACTACCTCTGCAGGAATAAATGGAATAAGAATATAAGAAGGCAGAGAATAAGGCTCAATGTCTCTCTAGGGAGGTGACATTTTTGGCTTAAAAGTTTTTATAGTCATTTATGGCTGATTCCCAGACGACAAACATTGTCCAATATTAAATGCTTCAGGTTTGTAAGCAGCAATGAGTCATGGGTAGATGTAGAGAAAAGTAGCAAACCCAGCAAGTACAGAAAGTGGATGTTCAGAATAATACAGAATGAATGTGAGATCTAATAGTTGAATATTCATAATTAATCTAATCTATTTCCATTTTCTAGGAAGATGTTACTACAGTTTCATTAGGAGGATTTTTAACATCAGCAATCCCAAGTAAGATGAGTATTTTTTTATACAGAATAGCAAAATATTCTAATTCAAATAAGAATCTATAATGCATGAGAGAAATCAAATAACTTTTAAAAGGTATTTTTTAAAAATAAGTTCTTGTGTCTCAGTTTTAATGGAGTTTGATTTTAAACAGCTTCTAGTTTAAACAAGCTTTTAGTAGTCTGATCTTCACAATACTGTGAATTAGATCAACTCATCCAGACAGCTGGTTGCTGATCCTGGTACTGGCACATCAGGTGAACGGTAAGATGTGGAACTGTTGGTTCATATTGCAATATGTATTTTTCTCTGCTGGAAAGACTGTGAATAGCTGGCAGTCTTGTCTCTAGGGGATCAAAGCAGGATGCAGATAGGAGATATGATGGCAGCCATTTTGGCAAAGATTTCCTCTGCAGATATGGGAAGATAAAACATACAAACAATGCAATTTCTACATGAGCACATCCCACTGCCCTGCAATGAATTTTCTGTTCCCTTTCACTCCTTAAAGATGTGCTTAATAAAATAACAGATAATGATATCTATGCATTTAGTATCTGATATACTGAGAACATATTTCACAGAGTCAGAATACATTTAAAAACAAATTCAGTTTTAAAACTGAACTCCATACCAAAGTGGGAAAATCATGCTTCAACTTTTGAAAGCAAGGGAGAAAAATAGATTGCTGTTAAACAGTCTTTGTCAGGGTTGTTTCAGGGATGCTTTTTTGATTATGGATATTCTGACCCTGTTTGTATACTGGAGTATAAAATTCCTAATATTCATATATTAAACACTCTCTAGGGAAAAATGAACCTTCTGTCTCAGGTGACAATGAGAAAACTTGATTTTCTAGATGTAACATGGAAAGGAAGGAAAAGACACTGTCTCTAAAGAGGGGAACTTCCTGTGTCCAATAAATTTATGCCTGGCTTTCTGATGTGACTTCTGTGTGCTACACTGAGCAGTCCTAAATGTAATCAAGAGATGAACCTGAGTCAGAAGGTTTCTTTTTGAATAGAGCCACCATAAAGCACTTTCTTGTCTGCTTCTCCCTTTTCTTCTGATCTTTTGTCTTATTGATTAGTGACTGCGGGTCAGCTTTGTGGAGAAAAGCTCTCATCCATATATTGCCATTTACTTGAACTGAGATAATTTATGTGGAGAATGTGAAGCTGCCTAATAGTATCTGCCTTTAATCAAGCAGAAGAGCTGCTTGTTTCTCCCACTTAAATTAGGATAGGAACTAGAGTTTAAACTTATTATTTTAATATATTTACATGGGAAATAGAAATTATTTTTGCCCTTAGTGGTTTTCAGAGGACTGATAAGAACAGGTAATTATATTTTATCCAGAAGCAAATACCAGAAACACAATAGAGAAGACATGTGAGGCACCTTAGAGTTAAAAGCTTTTGTTATAAAAACTTGAGATTTTTGGCACTTAGGACACCTTTTGGGCCTCATACTGTGCAATATATGGGACAGTATGTGGACTGCACATAGCTAATAACATGTACACATCTAAAGCAATGGCTCTAGCAGGATATGTGATGACATTCTAGAATCTTAGCCCTTAGAAAAGGTGATAAAAGAAAAGAGTAAAATGTAATGAATGAAATAAAGAATTTAATACTATCAGCTAATTAAGTGGAGAAGTGTAATTAATTTTCCACATTCGGTGTAACAGAGATACTTGAAGACTTACTTATGATCAGTCTCCCTCATGCTTTCATCACTGAATTCCAAGACCGACTCTGGTATGATTAATAGCACCACCCTGAAAAAGCTGCAGGAGTTTGTTTAACAGTGGTATGAGAGCTCAGTATCTTTAGGTGGATCAGGTCCTCAGTTCCATTTCTCCCTGCCTGCTCTTTCTGGTGCCACTTATTTTGGTAGGTCTGGTCTGAAGTTTTTTGTCTTAGTTTTTATTTTTCCTCCTTTTCCTCTTGCTATAGAAGTTAGGTTTCATGTTATTTTCAGGCTGCATTGGATGAAGGTGCTGTTATTTCAAAAGAGGGTATGGAGAAGTTAGTTTTAATATTTAAAATAAAGGTTTACTTTGGAGCAGGCCTTGGAAAGTTTTAAGCTAAAATAGATTCCCTCACTACCACAGGCTGCCCTTCTATTGTGTGAGCGTAGGCTCATGCATGTGCTGCTACTGTTCCAGCATACAGATGCCAGCTCTATCCTGCTGGCAGGAAAACAGTATTTCATTCTTTTGTTTGTTTTTTTTTTTCATTTGAGCACTGAAGGTCTTTGGTTTACTATCTCTACTCATTTTGAAAAAGAGGTGGCTCTGGCTGATGCAAGACCTGGGAAGAAACCAAATTAAGTCATGGGACATAGAACTATACACTTGTCCTGGTTTGAGGCCAGGCAGATCCTCTCTTGCCCCTGAGAGGGGCAAAAGAATGACACTCACACAAATGGATTGCAAAAGTGATGGAAGGTTTACATGGAAAAGCAATTAGTGTTTTGCAGAAGCTACAAGCACAGTGACAAAAGAATCCCAAAGCCTACAGAGTCCCTTCCAGCACACCCAAAACCCTCCCAACACTTTTCATCTCCCCACCTGAGGATACACACAAACCCTCCAGGGCTCTTTCTTCCCCCCCCACCGTTGATAGGCTAGTCTCAGGCTGGCCAGGTCTGAGACTGCTCCTCCCCCTTGTACTGGCATTAGGCCTAGCCAGGCCTAAGAGGCCTTGAGATACTCCCCCACATTACCCAATAGGGAGCATCTCCCACGAGAGCAGAGAGGGAAAAAAGAGGAGGAGAAAGACAATGCAGATGGATGTATAGGGCGCAGGATATTACAGGTATGAAATACTCAGCTTCCTGTGTCTACCTACTGGGCTGGACACCTGGGACACCAGAGGTGTAACTGATGTGGCAGGAACAGGAGGCACCCAGCCTAAACTGCCACAATATTATTCTGTTAATTAACACCAAAACCACTGGGAAAACAAGCTACACAAGTAGCCAGCTAGAAGGAGGTGCACAAGCACCTCACAACAGCTGTGACTGTAAACTGATGGCTACAATGAGTTTCATCAGGGAATGAAAATAATGTGCTAAATTCCAGTGCTTCTGAAGTCTTCTCCAGGAGGAAAGGACATGTACCTTTTCGATTTGCTCTGTTTCTCTCAAAATTCTCCAAAACCCCTATGTCAGCTGCAATGCTAAAGAATCGTCTACACTTCACAGCCCTTTCTGTTGGTGTAGATGATCTCACACACATATTTTAATTATTGATGACTTGATCCTTTAATCTTTGCAGGAATAAAACCATGTTGGTTTCAGCAAGAATATTAAGATAAAAGGTATGATCAGCCTTTACACCAGACAACTGTCTTCATTTTTAGTAAAGAATATCTAATGCTGATTAAGTTCACCCTGTAGACTTTAGGTTTTATGGTACACCTAAACCAGACCTTTCCTCAGCCCAAAACTTCTAAATTCCAATAATTTTGCTTGGGGACTGTTTCTTTCTCTGATGAATTTTTGTTTTATCCTCCTGCACTTGGGTCAAACTACAAGTCCATAGTTGTACCCTATGGACAGAATTAGGAATTTCAGAGCATGGTTCAAGTTGAGTTTTGCACTAATGAATACAGGAGTTATCATTTAGATTTAGGCCCTATCTGAGTTAGCTTGTTATCAAATGAGTGCACAGTGTCTGGTCCTTCAAGAAAAGATGTAAAAGCTTGGCAGACTCCTCCTGCATTGAGGCTTCTGATCTCAATTTAGAGCCTGATCTCAATTTAGAGATCAGAAGTGTGTAAAGTAGCCCGTCTAATGTCCTTTCCAAGATCTGTATCAGTCTTATGCTACCACTTGATACCTTCAGTGGAACACAAATTGCCAGTCTAACTTTTGCACATGACAGCCTCTGGCAATGAGTTCCTTAGTTTTATTTCTGTTTGTGTGAAAATATAGTTCATTGGTTGGGAATTTACTTTCTTTTTTGTTTCATTGAATATGTTCTTATTCTTCTGTCAGAAGTCCGAGATGATAGTTTTTAGTGTCCCATTAATGATATACCAGATATACTTGATGCCACTTAGTATTCTTCTTCCTTATTGTAAAGTATGAATCCTTACAACATCCCTTCATCTTTCTATGTCAATAACCAAACATTTCTGATTCATACTTTTACAGGGTAGGTGTCCAGTGCTCTACAGAATGCACCAGGCAAAACTGTACTACTTAATCATATGAAAATAGTGTCTGTAGTACTCATGGGATTTGGGGATTTTTTCTTCAGTGTTTGTTTTTCTTTTTAATGCAGTCTTTCTATAACAGTGTCTTTCTATAACAACATGCAGATCTCTTTGAATATAGTTAGACTGTACAGGTAGTTTCTATATTTCTCTTAAATGTGCATGCTCTTAAGTGTGCATATTAAAATACTTATCTATGCTATCATAATGCTCCTGTTTAGCTCTTTCTGCATTTTCCTACAGTCTTCTCTAGACACTGCAAACAAGTAGCTTGATATGATATGACATTTTGTCACCTTGCAAATATATTTTTTAATGCAGGATTGCATATTCCCTTTACTAATTCAGTAATTCTAGATGTAAGCTGCCTCTGCACTCTCAGATCCACTGTTTAGGTTTGGTGACTTACTGATTTTGAACTACTAATTTGTTTTTTTTCTTCCAAACTTTTTTCTGAGTCTCCCTCTCTGTTCATTCTGTCTCAGTTCAATGGTTTTGTAGTGCCTGGCGCCTTGATGTTTCTTATAGTTTGAATGTATTTGAAAAATTTGATGAATGCCAGACTCCAGTGTGAATAGACAAAATCCAAATTGCTAGCTTCTAGCAATGTCCTAGTCTGTTTACTGTTTACTGTGTTTCCTCATAAAAGCTGTCAGGCAGGTTTCTCTTTGCATATTTTATATGAGAAAGACTCTTAAAACTTATCTTAGTTGCTCCGAATAGAACGTAATGCTCTGAGAAAGAAACTAATGAGCAGGTAACAGAGTTTAAATACACCAATAAATATTCTCTGTTAGTATAATTCTACAATATTTCTACAATATATATTTCTACAGCCAGTCATCACAAAAAGAAAAGGTGATTATTGGTACATTGCCTTAAAGTGTACCCTCTCAGGGTAAGACTAGTGGGCCTAAAGGGGAAAAAGTAGCCACAATTTATAGCTTGGAGGTGTATAAAAACAAAACAAAACAAAACAAAAAAAGCAAATGTGATGGTTTCATCCAAGCATATGGAATGAGTTATAACCTAGTTGTATTTTTTTATTGGATTTGGGTTTGTCTTTGGCTGTTGGAGAAAAAGTGGAATCTGGCTGTAAAACTTATTTTTTCAAGTAGCAGAGTATGGAGTACATTACCATAAACTGTCGCTTTCTGGTTAACTCTTTCTGTTACGGGTGAATATAACATAAACATTCTTGTGCACTTCATAAAATAGAAAAATAATTGTCTATACATCTATAAATAATGCTGAAATAATGGAATAAAGGAATAATGCTGAAAATGGCACATAGACAGAATTTGATGTAATAATACTCTTACTATTTAAATTGTTCTAAGTGCAGTTCCTGAACCACAGCTTTTGAACATGTAATCTAAGAAGCATCTAAGATGAACAACAGAGCAGAATAATGCCTTGTTGCTTTATCTGTACTGCTAGAATATTTTATTATGTGGGGTTTTTTTTCAGCTATAGATAGAATGTTTGTTTACTGAATACCAATTGGAGATGACAAATATAATTTTTATTCTTCAAAGCAATATGCCACATTTCAAATATTTTTGTTCTTCCAAAGACAATCAGAGCTATTACTTGTTAAAAACTAAAACAACTGAGTAGCTTTTTGTGCTGTATGAACAACACATAATTTTTCTTTCTAAACACTCCCACTAAACGTTGTAATATGTATCTGCATGGAAATATTCTGTGGAGATACATATAACCTGTTTTGAGTGATTTATTTTTTGTGAATTTAAGTTACAGGTTTTGTTAAGTTTGTAACCTAGACAGCTCCTGACAGGAAGATTTAATGATTACTGTAAGGCCAAATGTATTTTGGAAAACAATTTTATCCTGTACACAGGCTCTTCCCAGAAATAACCTTCCCTTCTATTTAAACCACTTTGCTGTTGGTGTGCATGAATTAATTTGTGTTTGAAGCAGCAAATACTGGTCAGCAGTGAAAAGAAGCTGGAAAAGGTGACAAGATGATGATGACAGAATATCATGAAAACAGAACAGATGTTGCCTAATAAATCATATAACCTTTAACATTTGATACATTGCTGCTGAAATTCTGGCTATTCCATACATGCCTTCCATCGTCTCTTATTACCTTAAAAGCCCAAAGACTGTTTGGAGAGTTGTTATTTAAAATGCTTTGCAATTTAATGTAATTAATAATAATCCACTTTTAGCTCTTTGCTAGACAATGCTAGACAATGTGAACTAAACCCCCACAATGTTCCACCATGCCAAACTTGAAGAAGTTTTACTCTCAATTTCAATTAGAATTGTAAAACTGTCCTGCTGGCAGCCATCTCTTCACTGTCTTTTTACTTAGGCTTTGTAAAGACAGCAGATTTTGAGCCTGCTTTTTGTTTCTTATGTGTCAATGCTGAAATCAGGAATTAAAGAGTTGAACTGAGCAAATTTCAAATACAATATAATACCTGTAAGTGAAGAAATCCTTCATAGAATCATAGAATCATAAAATCATAGAATGGTTTGAGTTGGAAGGGGCCTCTAGAGGTCATCTAGTCCAACCCTCCTGCAGTGAGCAGGGACATCCACTAGATCAGATTGCCTGGAGCCCCATTGAGCCTGACCTCGACTATATCCAAGGATGGGGCCTCAGCTACCTCCCTGGGCAACCTGTTCCAGTGTTCCACTACCCTTATGGTAAAGAACTTCTTCCTAACGCCCAACCTTAATCTACTCTTCTTTAATTTAAAACCATTGCCCCTTGTCCTGTCACTGCATGCCTTTGTAAACAGTCCCCTTCCATCCTTCTTGCAGCCCCCTACAGGTACTGGAAGGCTGCTATTAGGTCTCCCTGGAGTCTTCTCCAGGCTGAGCAACCCCATCTCTCTCACCCTGTCCTCATAGGACAGACAGGTTTTCCAGCCCTTTGATAATTTTTGTGGCTGTCCTCTGGACTCAGTCCATCAGGTCCATGTCCTTCTTATGTTGAGGGCACCAGAGCTGTGCACAGTCTACTTTGCTCATATGTCTGGCAAGGGTGCCATAGCTCCCAAAGCTTACATGGATTCCATCAAAAATTGTCACTTGAGCTCACTAATGAAAATCAGTGGAAGGGGAAAGGGAAGTACAATAACCAAGGTATAAAAACAGTTACAGAAACATAGCTAAAATAAATATGCAGGGTCACGTATGTTAAATAGGTAGAAATAAACCTGTTAACTAGAAAATGGGAGACTTCTTGGGCCCAGTTGAGGCCTTGAAGGAATGAAATCATGCCATGAACTTAGCCAAATTAAAAAATGCAGGGAAAATCAATAGCATTTCCCAGAGAGAGAAGATTATCCAAGTTGCCTAGAAATTCCAAACTGCCTGGAAATTTCAAAGTACATATTGGTTCAAGGAGAACATATGAGAATGAGGTTATAGGGGAAATTGTAGATATTTTATGCAAACTTCCATAGATTATGATTAGTCCAGGTAAGAGGAAGAAGAAAAAGGGAAAAAAAAAAAAGACTTTTGAGGATTTTGCTTGTGTGGGTGGAGTTTTATTTCTTCCTGAGGTTAGCTGAATTGTAAAGTAGAAAGCAGGATATAAATAATTCACTATAGTCCCAGCAAACTGAAGTTTTCAGCAGGAGAGTAGTGATCAGTGCCTGTGTCTGTATACAGTAGTATCAGCACTCCTGATCAGTTACTCAGGCAGACGTTAGTGCCCTCTGGGACTTCATTCTAGTGTAAGCACCAATAATGTATTGTGTATTATCTGAAGTAGAAATAGAATAACCTGGAGAAAAATTATAAATCCTTGAACTGACTAATTAACTAACTAAAATTCCATGAAATATTTGCATCACGAAACCAGGTTAAGTGATTAGCAGTTTCTGGACCAGAGATAGAAGGCAGTCTGTTTTAATTGTATCCAGCAATGGGCAGTAGTGTAGCCACACCATTAGTCACATCCTCCCTGTGGGTCTTGAGTCATTTGTACTGCCTGCTTTCAGTCACACATTTTATTTGGAAGAGTGAAAATTCTTAGTTTGCTCTATGATGTGTTTAGGTTGTACTTGTGCTGCCATTCTAATAGCAGAGTGAAAGAGGCTGGTAAATAAACAGTGCTGCTGCCATGCCTGTCAATTCAGCCTTCAGGCATATTTTCAATAAATGATGAGAATATGAGATGCAACTGCATGGAATTGTGCAGAACTGCCAGTTTTGCAGAAAAGAAAAGTAGAAAATAAAAGAGCAGTAAAGATAACCTGTTTAGAATCTGTGTTTTGGCCACTGAAGTATTTTTATAGAAGCACTGTGCTGAAGTGAAGATGTTTAAGCAAGTATTTATGTATCAGTCCTAACAACCACAGTGGTTGAGGAAATATGATGAAAACAGTATCAGCTATTCAGTGTGTATGAATACAGTTTAATGTTGTCTGAATTGATTTCATACAGGATTTTTTTTTTTCATATAATGTTTTATTTGCCTTCAGTGAGAATCAGAATCAGAATCAGAAGGAGGGCTGTGCCCTAGAAATGGCTTTTCAGTGGTTGTGCCCTGTTTCATAACATTCAGTTATGAGAATTTTCCTGTTGACTTCAGTGAGAGTTGGGCTGGGCTCATAATGCTTGGTACATAGAACATTTGGAAGACAAGAATAATGTCATGCTGTTGTCTTTCAAAATATCAGGAGTGCCTTTTTTCTTCTACTGACAGAATCTTCCCTGCCCTGCACTTAAAACAACATGCCATTCATATACTTACCTTCTCTAACTTTAATACTTGGTAGCTTATATAGTTAAAAGTATCTATATGAAAAGTATTCAGTCAATACGTTTTTATTCTGTAGAATGAGAGTGGAAATTTAAGTTCAAATGAAGAGGCAGGTGGTCAAGTTGCCTTTAGTTAGCATGATAAAAGTACATATTGTGGTGTTGAGCCACAATCATATGATATGTGGTGGCTAATCCAAACTAGACCAGAGCTGTAACATATTGCAGTGATGTATTTTCATATAAAGGAAGCATGGAAGAACAGCAGTAATTTTAAGAAGAATGCTCACAATAAAATTAAACAACCAAAAGCACCCCAAACTTGGTATTTCCCCTTCCTTTAGTTTTCTTGTCTTCTTTCTCTTTTTCATTTATCTTGTATTTTTACCACTGCAGTTGAATTTAGATAAAAATTATTTGATGCAGTGCTTCTTGCATGTTTGCAGGTTATTCTGATCAGTAACAGTGAACAGTAGCAGCCCTTTGCCAAATGTTAGTGATACCTGATACATGAGAAGATTGGTAATAAATAGTCAGATTTCCTTTTTGCCAAAATAGTTTCCACATTTTAATTAGATTTTCATTTATCTTTGAAAGCAAAAAGAAATATCAGCACTGGATATCAGCCTCTATTAGGAAGTGGGATTTTACAGTGTTGGTGATTCAGGATGTCAGCATTTGCAAACAGAATTGTCAAGTCTATTTCAAACAAGAAGTGAGCATAACCTGTGAGGTTTGAACTGGCCATTTTATTGAGGTGTTGCAGAAGCTGGACACATGCAAGCAACACTTCAGTCTGATATATATAGCTGATATTTTGTTTGAATAGCATTCCTGTATCTTTCAAATAGCTCTCATTTTCTACCAAATGGAAAGCTGTATGATACAATTTTCATGACTTTCTTAATGATGCACAAACCAGTTACAGATGTGGGTTACCAAAAGAAGAATAAAAGCATGTAACTGCACCCTAAGGAAAAAAAAAGAGATAGAGATATGCTTGTGTTTTTAACAGCCTGTTGTTCACAGTGACTAACAGATTGGTAATTTCAGTACAAGTTTTGACATGGAAGAACTGTGAATTCTTCATGGGAGATGACTGGAGTTTTGCCTAATTAGTTCTTTTTTTTTTTTTCACCCTTGTTTTACAGTTTTGTTAGTGGTATTGAGTCAACTGGTCAAATTCTGTTGTTTATGATAGGTGGTGGATTTAGAATTACTTGCCTAAATTTTGTGGAAGGCTGTAAGTTTTCAGGCAGTGGCTCCACACTACGCAGTATCGTCAATACTTTGTGAACACATACAAAAATAGTACTTGAGCCAGTATTGCCAGTTCATAAATCACAGTCAAATCATTCAGAGTTTTTTCCTTAAATTGTCAGCCTGGAGTTTGAAACTAGAACTGATATGTTTTCAGAAGCAATAGCTCTGTTAAGAACTAATTCTGGGACCCAAGTAGGAACCCTGCACCTTCCCTAACCCCATGCTAGGATGAGATCTTATTGCACACTCTTGCTCCACACTGCTAGAATGTTCAATGGAAATTAATCCAGCTGTGGAGATTAGGCAGACACCCCCAGGATCACTGCTGAGATTCTATAAAATCTGCTTGGTTTATATGCAGTCTGGGAATGTTTAATTAAAGAAAGCTTCTAGCTGTAACAGCTGTGAAGAAAAGCTTGGAAATGTGAACATAAATGCCCTTGCATCAGAAGACAATTAAAACTATAAAGAATCTGCAGGATTTGAGATTTCATTACCATTCTTTAAGGAACTGGTAATGTTTCCCTTATTACAGTTCTGTTTGGAAGTAGATCTTTACTTTTGTGGAGGTTGTCCATTTGCTGTGTTAAACCTTGCAGAGATGATGCTTCTCAAACAGATGAATCCCTTGTGTAGTTTCATTGGCTTCCTGGAGCTTTTCTTAGTGCTATTCCAGGAGACTCTCAAATGATGCATAAATGCTTTTTCTGTCTTGTTCTGCACATGCAGAAACGATGATTCTAACTTGTCCTTTAAGCTTTAGCTGTTCAAAGAGTTGAGTTCCCCACTAAGCTTCATAGTGTTGGGTCTGAGTGGCTGGAAAGCGGCTTGGCAGAAAGGCACCTGGGGGTCCTAATCGACAGCTGTCTGTATGTGAGCCAGCAGTGTGGCTGGGTGGCCAAGAAGTGCAAAAGCATCCTGGTCTGCATCAGGAAGTGTGGCCAGAAGGATTAGAGAGGTGGTTGTTGGCATTGGTGATGTTTCACCTTGAGTACTGTGTTAATTTTTGGGCACCTCAGTGTAAGAGAGACATTGAGGTGCTGGAGCAGGTGCAGAGTAAGGCAGAGAAGCTGGAGAAGGGTCTTGAGAATAAGTTTTATGAGAGGTGGCTGAGCGAGCTGGGACTGTTTAGTCTGGAGAAAAGGAGGCTGAGGTGAGGCCTCATTGCTCTCTACAACTACCTGTTATGCCACAGGAGATTTAGGTTAGATGTCAGGATTCAGATTTCCATTTCATAACATTTTGTATCTACACATATTTGTATGTAGCAGTAAGGAAGAAAGTAGCAGTTGCAGAAGTTACTGCAACTTACCAAGGTGGAAGCACTGATGATAGAGAAAATTAGAATAAACAATTTTCGTTGAGGTAATTTATGTTTCTTCTCAGCTTCCAAGTCAGTACTGCTTAGTATAGTTAGTTTCAGAGATCTAGCTAAAAGTATGCCCTATGTCCATTATTTAGCATGTGGAGAGATGGGGCAAAGCAGATCAAGAATCCCCTGGATCTGAAGAGGTACAATCAATATTCATATACCATGTCAAAGCCAAGTTCTTTTGCCTTTTTGTCACTCATTTGCATGAGATATTCTTGATGAATTTATTTGTTAGCTCCTTCTTGGTTCAGTTAAATATTATTTGAATACTGACCTACTTAAAACTGATGTTCAATTCCTGGAAATATGTCCTTTACTTGAATTTGTGGGTTTACTTTGGTTTTAGATTTCTGTACATCATTTTAACTGAAGCTAAAATTTGACCTTTGAAGATGTTCATAAAGATTTTGTGATTCAGTACAGATTTCATCCTTCTGTGACAAGTTCCAGTTTCTGACTGCTTGAAGAGTGACAAATACAGAGTTTCTGGAAGAGCAGGACTGAAAATGTGTGAGTTTGCTGTCATTATGTTACACTATCAGAATGATGTAGAGTGTCTGCAGAGAAGACCAGCTTTAGAAAATGGTGGTGCTTCTGTGGTGGTGAGAGGAAAATAAGGACTGATAAAGAGCATGCAACTACTTTACAGAACTTCTAATATTAGTTGAAAATGCATACTGACTGTGGCTTTATCTCTAATTCACATTTTCCACTGTTAGAAGAAGAATGCAACTATCAAAATTAAATTCATAAGTGTAGGTCTGTGGGTTTCTAACTAGAAGGTTTTGTAATTTATTTTTTTCTTTGCCGTAATCTTATTGATAAAAGATATCGATAGCAAGCAGTCAAAAGCCCCACTAAATCAAATAAAATCAAATAACTTATACTCAAAGGACTATTTATTTTCTCTTTTTTTTCTTTCTGACACTGAAGCAAAACATAAATAATTTCATTGCTGTAAATAGAGCAGATCAGTGCAGGTAACCAGTCTTAAGAATAATTAGAACATAACCAGTCTTGAAACATTTTAAAGTTTTGTAGGGATACCAAATAAAATCAAGTCAAATTATGTGCTGCATAATAGCTTATGAAGGAAAAGTTATTATTCTGGAATTACCTTTTGTAATAATGACATCATGTTGTTACTAATTTCTAGTAAAGTAGTAACTTTTTTCCAAAACAGTAGAACTTTTGCCACTGGAATGGGCTGCCCGGGGAGGTGGTGGAGTCACCGTCCCTGGAGGGGTTCAAGAGGGGATTGGATGTGGCACTTGGTGCCATGGTCTAGTCATGAGGCCTGTGTTGACAGGTTGGACTTGATGATCTTTGAGGTCTCTTCCAACCTTGGTGATACTGTGATACTGTGAAACATAATCTTTAACCATTATCACCATATCCATGTTCCCCATGCCTTTTTGTTTCCTGGGATTCAAAGCAAAAAGTTGTCCGACTGTTGGGCTTGCTGATCTTAAGGGTCTTTTTCAGCCTATGAGTCTACGACAATAAATTGAATATTTAGTAACCAACCATCAATAAAAATGTAAGAGTAATATGGATTCATGTACTTTTAAGTGAATGCACTTCATAATTATTTTCTGCTATTGACAGTTAGAAGGGGAAAAGTTCACCAGAGATGTGCAATAGGTCAAACGTTCCATTTATTAGTAAAACAAATTGGGAAGCAATAAAAACATGGAACTTGCTATGATTTCTTGTATGGCAGCAATGCAGAATGCCATTAGGTTCAAAAGACTGAGAGAGCAAGAAAATCATGAAGGTACCAGTTCAAAGAGATCAGTTCAAGTTGTGCTACTATACAATAATACAATACAATACAATACACCAGGTTGGAAGAGACCTTCAAGATCATCGCGTCCAACCCATCAAACAATCCAACCCACCCAACAACTAGACCATACAGCCAAGCACCCCATCAAGTCTTCTCCTGAACACCTCCAATGAAGGTGACTCCACCACCTCCACGGGTAGCCGATTCCAATGGCCAATCACTCTCTCCTTGTAGAACTTCTTCCTAACATCCAGCCTAAACCTGCCCTGGCGCAGCCTGAGACTGTGTCCTCTTGTTCTGGTGGTGGCTGCCTGGGAGAAGAGGCCAACCTCTGCCTGGCTACAACCTCCCTTCAGGTAGTTGTAGAGAGCAATAAGGTCACCCCTCAGTCTCCTCTTCTCCAGGCTAAGCAACCCCAGCTCCCTCAGCCTTTCCTCATAGGGCTTGTGTTCCAAACCCCTCACCAGCTTTGTTGCCCTTCTCTGGACACGTTCCAGCAAGTCAACATCCTTCCTAAACTGAGGGGCCCAGAACTGGACACAGTACTCAAGGTGTGGCCTAACCAGTGCAGTGTACAGGGAGGAGAATGACCTCCCTGCTCCTGCTGGCCACACTGTTCCTGATGCAAGCCAGGATGCCATTGGCCTTCTTGGCTGCCTGGGCACACTGCAGGCTCATGTTCAGCCTACAATCAACCAGTACCCCCAGATCCCTCTCTGCCTGGCCACTCTCCAGCCACTCTGACCCCAGCCTGTAGCACTGCCTGGGGTTGTTGTGGCCAATGTGCAGAATCCGGCACTTGGATGTGTTAAATCTCATGCCATTGGACTCTGCCCATCTGTCCAGCCTGTCGAGGTCCCTCTGCAAAGCCTCTCTGCTCTCCAGCAAATCAACTGCTGCCCCCAGCTTGGTGTCATCTGCAAATTTACTGGTGATGGACTCAATGCCCTCATCCAGATCATCAATAAAGATGTTGAAGAGCATGGGGCCCAGTACTGATCCCTGGGGCACACCACTAGTGACAGGCCGCCAGCTGGATGTGGCGCCATTCACCACCACTCTCTGGGCTCGGCCCTCCAGCCAGTTCCTAACCCAACGCAGTGTGCTCCTGTCCAAGCCATGGGCTGCCAGCTTGGCCAGGAGTTTGCTGTGGGGAACGGTGTCAAAGGCCTTGCTGAGGTCCAGGTAGACCACATCCACAGGCCTCCCCACATCCACCAGGCGGGTCACCTGATCATAGAAGGAGATCAGGTTGGTCAGGCAGGACCTGCCCCTCCTAAATCCATGCTGGCTAGGCCTGAGCCCCTGGTCATCCTGTAAGTGCTGTGTGATCGCACTCGAGATGACCCGTTCCATAATCTTGCCTGGCACTGAGGTCAGGCTGACAGGCCTATAATTCCCTGGCTACTGTTCCAAGTGCGTCTGGCTTTCTGACAACTGTATTTTGTATGTTTAAATCATACTGCGCATGTGAATTTGTTTGTCTGCCCTGTCTGATTTTGGCTCAGGTTATTGCTTACTAATTGTTTTGGTTGATTCTTTGAGGACTTCTTACAGTGTTGGCACAGTTTTTTGCATAGGAGATGGTTTGACCCCTTTTACAGTTCCTAGTTATTATTGTGCTACAAATAAGAAATAAATACTATTAGTCACAACAGTGTCCACTAGAAATTCCTGGTTCATTGCTGAAAATGACCAAAGTCATAACATGACAAACCATCTCCTGAAACATACTGCTTTCTGCCAAATCTCTTTGGAAGTCATATGTAAAGAAAGCTGTTAAGAGTTTACATTGAGTGATTTGATCCAATGTGTAGCTTAATGATATATGAGAATGAGTTGATATAATGTATGCTGAGACATAGCACAGTTTTTAACTTATAATGCTTTTTAAAAAGCGTTATAAATGACCTCTCAACAAAATGGTCTCTGAACAACGAGAGAAATGCTGGAGAAATGCTCTAAATGATGAGAAATCTTTTTTTCAATTCAGACCTCTGCTCTAGTCAGGTGTCATCTGTGTGAATCTCTTTAGAGAAATGTTGAGATTCAGCAAATCTGTCATTAATTTCACATGGAGAAGGCAGTCTCCTGCAGAGGCACTGAGTGTTCTCTTTTCTCTCACTATTTCTTTTTTAATCAGTTAGGATGCTATTAAACAACAGGAAAATCAAATAGTATTGTTGATGTCAAAAATGAAATAAATGACCTATCAACCCTGCAAGCAGTGTAAATAATTTTTGACTGCTTCAGGAAAAGAACAAACAACAAAACACAAAAAAACAGAAACCCAAAGAAACATCTTTAGAATATTTGAAAATCAAGTACATTGCATGGCCAGTGTTGAGTTTTAGCTAGTGGCAGCTTGAAATGTCCAATATTTCTCAAGATGGCAGGGATCATATTAAATTAGAATGGATTTTATTGCAGAACATGATTTTGTGACCTGTGGAAGCTCTTCACTAATGTTCTCCCACTAAACCAAATGATGAAGTTTCTTTGATTCCTTTTGATACAGTGTAAGAATTAATTCCACTTCTGGTTGCTGTCAGATCATTCTTGTCAGGAAGTGTAGTCCCACAGGTAAAGTCCCTGGAAAGAAGCATTTGGAATGAAGGAGATTGCACCAAGACTAAACTATTTTTATAAGAAAAAGATTATGAGGAGAGCTTCATGTCCCGTTGTGACATATGCATCTACCCTGTCCTATTTCAAATAAAATAAATCCAACAGCTGGTTCTGTACAGAGAATAGGATGGAAACCTTACAAAAGCCTGTGAAAAACATTCTTGGCATAAGCAGTGAAGAGCCTGCACTCTTTGTTCCTGGTGACTGCTTACATCATGTTTGCCCTGGGATGTTGTGCTGGGAAGTAGTGAACCTTTTCTTTTTCCTATTATAGGTGGCTTGTCAGAGACAGCTTGGCTGTGTTCAATGCAATTCCTAGCCCAGGATGCCCCTGGGTATCAGATCATCCAGAAGGCTCCCCACCTCCCAGTGCCAGAGCTTCTTCTTTAGCAGACATTTTTTAATATTCCTTTTACAGAAATTAGTGTACATTGCTCCACAGAGCAGGGGATGTTGATGGTCCTCTTCATATTATTTCATCAGCAGTCCTGCTCTCTGATTCTAAGTCCATGCTAAGAGTTCCTTGCTTATGTTTGAATGCTTTGATAACTGCTTTGAAGGGCTCTTGTCCCTGAATACATCTGTGGAAATTCAGCAGTTCCAAGCTGAATTAAGTTTTTCATGCAATCTCTGCTAAGTTTGGGACAGAAATGTGGAATCAGTCTGGCCATCTATGATTGCAGCACTGGGAGAGAGATTCTGACCTTTCCAAGACAAGGAGAGAATCACATACAGAACAAACGTTGGTAATTGTAAATACTGGCCACATCTGTTCTAAGTTACACCATCTGTAAGACAATCAAGTAGTTGCTAATTTTGTCAGTTAACTCTGACCTTTATTTTCGCTGTATTTTCTTTCCTATTATTTAAATCATTGCTGTCCTCCCCTGAAAGTGTCTGTATTTTCAGTGAGATTCAAGTTCTTCATCTTGTGAAGAAGTTGTTATCAACTAAGGCAGATGAAAAAGGGCTAGGATAAAAATGACTCACTGGGGAAAATGTTTCTTCATCTGACCACTCCCATGTCTTCCTCATGTATTTTTTTCTTGTTATAGGGAAGTCAGGACCGAGGAGTTCAGTCTAAGCAGATTCTGGTGAGTCATTTTTCTCTCTGAGGAGTCTGCCTTGCTCAGTTCTTATCTATGGCTCACTGCAGCTGTAAGTGGTGGGGCATATAATTTTCAAAGGGGACATACCAAAAGCCTCTTGATCTGCTTTTACCACTTACTTCTCTATAAATTACATTTTGTTCTCTTCTAAATTGTTATTCCTGGCATTAGCAAGTTATTCAGGACTGGAGTGCAGTTGCAGAAATGTTAAAAATGTACAAGTATTCCTTAAATAACACTTATTTATATAATTCTTTTAGGTGTATAAAAATAGATTTTACTGACTTAGAATTATAGCAGAGCGGAAAACTACACTTCTTTACTGTGGTAGAAACAGAGTTATCCCCTGTTAATGCTATTGTACCTACTGGATTTAATGAAAACTCTTGTATTTGGTGGATTGCCCATTCTATTTCTCATTATTTCAGAATGTCAAGTTGGGGTAAACTTTCTTAGTCTTGATGCAGGCAGAAACTGTATTAATATCTGAGGTGCTTTCTATGTGACTAGATGACACTTTTATTCCTGAATACTGTGTGAGTCAGCTAAAGGAGAAAATCCAGAAGATACAGGCACTGAATTATACACATAATCTCAGGTCACAGAGTGATGTACCACTCGCATTTTGCTATGGCTATTCCAACTAGTAAAGGAAAATAACTCAAGAGCCTTGTCTTTATGTGCTTCTATTTTAGGAACTCATCACTTCTCAGATTTTTTCGTTTGGGTTGGAGTTCTGTAGGAAGAGGTTGTTCTTGTTCCGAATTCCTGGGTGATTTATGGAGATCAAATCCAACAAAAATGCTAAAACAATAGCTAATATTTTAAGCCTAAAAGAAAATGTTACCAACCTTGAAAGGAAAGGATTGGTGTGGCTGTTGCCTTGCCTGCTCTCAGGCTATTTTAAGATGTGACTTTAGGCAGGCAAAGTGTGACCTCCAAATTGAGTATTAGGGTTCAGACTTCGTTGTTCAGACGTGATTCTGGTTAGTAGAACTACGAAATCACGGGATCATTAAGGTTGGAAAATACCCCTTACATGTCACTTGTAACTAGGCTAATAATTCTACGTTTGCTTTTACATGACACTGTCCTTGGCAGGTAATCTTTTCCCTGTTTTATGGATGCAGAGTTTAATCTATTTGCTGTGTTAGTTACAAAGCTCAGATTTCCTGAATTCAAGTTCAGGGCTCTGAACTTCATTCGGATAGAGCTATGATATTCAAGCTGACTCCTTGCATGTTCAGGTAGCATTGGAAATGTTTTATCTGGTCATGAAGATGTAGGCATTTATGCTTTATCAGACAGTGAAAAAACAGATGGCCTTTCTCTCTGAGCAGGGTTAGCATATACCTATAGTCATCAAGAGACAGTAGCTGTGAAGCATAAACCACTTATATGCCACAGAGCTTGAGCATATGGGCAAATCAGACAAAGACTTTTTCTACAGGGCACAGAATAGGAAACAGAAAGCTCGCTTAGATGTTGCATGGCCAGCAACCTTAAACCATATAGAGAAGCTGCCAAAGCTAGGTGATGAAGTTTGCAGCAAAGATTTGCTATGTGGCGTTGTGTGTTTGCCATTAACAGAATTGCTGCAGCAAAACTAAATTCAGACTGTTCCTAATACCACCAAATTTTCAGTAAAGATGCAGCTCTTTGCCATCACAATAGGTAAAAGAGAATATCAATGAAGAAAAAGATGGTTTCACAACGAGTTTTTGCATGTTGCAGATAAAGGTCATCTTTAAATAATTTCTGCACTGACTACCAAATTTCCTTTTGAGAATTTCTGTATCTTTTCAGAAATGTATTCACTTGCAATCTGGGATTTCTAGGAATATAAGCCTATATAAGTTATTCCAAAATATTGTTTGAAACCTCAGTATATATCCCTTAAAATTGTTTCTGCAGTGTATGTGTTGAAGCTAACCACAAATGAAAAATGAATGTTTTCCACAGAAATATTCAGAAAGAATCCCAGAGAAAACTTGAGATGTGTGATGAAAGTACTTGACTCAGACTAGCAGGACTTAGTGTAACCAGTTCCTTCTGTCAATCACCTCATAAAAGAAAGGTCCACCTAGTTTTGCTGGAGTTCTCTTTTTATAGCAATGAAACTACAGCTTAGCTATTATATGCAATAATAATTATTATTGTTGGCTGTGTCTGTATCACCTCCTATTTGTGATTCTCAAAGAATGGCACATCCAGTGGTATTTTTATGAGGGCTGATCAGCCAGACATCAGGGATGATACTGACTTTGAAGGGCTTTGAAAGATAGGCTTTGCTCATGTTAATTTTTTAACATGAGAGGAGAGGCTGAGAGAGCTGAGATTGTTTAGCCTGGAGAAGAGGAGGCTCTCTACAACTACCTGAAGGGTGGTTGTGGCCAGGAGGAAGTTGGTCTCTTTTCCCAGGCAACCAGCATCAGAACAAGAGGACACAGTCTCAAGCTGCACCAGGGCAAGTTTAGGCTTGAGGTGAGGAGAAAGTTCTTCACTGAGAGTGTCGTTCACCATTGGAATGGGCTGCCCAGGGAGGTGGTGGAGTCACCATCCCTGGAGGTGTTCAAGAGGGGACTGGACATGGCACTTGGTGCCATGGTTTAGTCATGAGGTCTGTGGTGACAGGATGGACTTGATGATCTTTGAGGTCTCTTCCAACCTTGGTGATTCTGTGATTCTGTAGTTTTAGTTTCAAACAAACAAATAAACATTTTACTAAGTTTCATATTTAGAATAATGAGTTTTGTTTGGGCTTTTTGTGTTATTTGAAATGAGGTATCTATTTCAATTGCTTTCTTAACTTTAATTTAAAAAAGCCCCAAACAACTAAAATTGAAGCAAAAGATTCTGACAGAGCAGAAATTAATTTAGGTTATGTTTTATTCCCTTTGACAAAATTTGCCTTGTGTAGAATGTTAAAAACATTGAATGTATTTTTCCCAGCTTGAAACTTTTTTTTTTAAATTTTATTTTTAAGGCAAAGTTCTCTTTTCCATCCAGGTTTAGTCTTTTTTATACACTTGCAGTTGCTGTCTTTCTCCAATAGCTACCAAATGGGAAAACTTTAAAGAATCTGCTCACCATGATGATGACTGTTGGTAAAGGAGGAAACCCCTTGACTCCATAGCTGCTTAGAGCAACGAAGTTGGTGAGGGGTTTGGAACACAAGCCCTATGAGGAAAGGCTGAGGGAGCTGGGGTTGCTTAGCCTGGAGAAGAGGAGACTCAGAGGTGACCTTATTGCTCTCTACAACTACCTGAAGGGAGGTTGTAACCAGGCAGAGGTTGGTCTCTTCTCCCAGGCAGCCAGTACCAGAACAAGAGGACACAGTCTCAGGCTGTGCCAGGGCAGGTTTAGTCTGGATGTTAGGAAGAAGTTCTATACAGAGAGAGTGGTTGCCCATTGGAATCAGCTATCCGTGGAGGTGGTGGAGTCACCTTCATTGGAGGTGTTCAGGAGGAGACTTGATGGGGTCCTTGGTGCCATGGTTTAGTTGTTTAGGTGCGTTGGATTGGTTGATGGGTTGGACGCGATGATCTTGAAGGTCTCTTTCAACCTGGTGTATTGTAGTGTATTGTAGTGTATTGTATTGTACTGTATTGTATCTGAGGGCGGAGGTTAGGTCAGTTTATTTGAGAGGTGTCTGCCCCCCATCACCTACCAGCATCTATCACAAATCAGCACTATCAATTGTGTATTTCTCAGAAGTCAGCCAGCAGGTATTGATGCTTGCAAATTACTAGGCAAAGCCACATACTATTTTTCTAATAAATACCAAGCAGACTGGGGCTTAGTCCTTCCTTCTGCTATGCATATTGCATGTTCTGGGTACACTGTGTCAAATGCAACCCTAACCCTATGTGTCTCAGTGATAAAACATTGCAGCCATTTACCACTGTAAAAAGTCTTGTGCCTCAGTGGCACAATGTGAAATGGGTGTTATGAGTCTTCTTTTCTTTTTCCCTGCCAATTTTCTTGCCTTATCTGTTTTATCCTCATGTTCTTTGCTTTCTGAAACAGAGGTGATTTTTTATTATGTATCTGTTTGTACTGCACATCAGGGACATGAATTTTAATTGGAGCTGCAGAAATAGAGTAATATAAATAAAAAAAGTTTTCTCACCCCCTTATACTGATAAACCTGATGATTTACTGACAGAATGAATCTAGGCTCAGTTAAAGCTGTATGGAAAGACAATATTCCATAGGAAGGGAAAGAAAGCAGGAGTATTGGGAGGCTCAGCTGATAGATGCTGTCCTCTCCAAGCTTTAGGGAAAATGGAGCACTCTGTGAGGATGTTAAAGTCTGGGAATTCCAGATATGTGGTTAATGGAATTGAGTGATGTGCAGATCAGTAAAATGTCTCCAAGGAATTGATGTTTCTGTTGCAGATCCCTTAATCTAATAGCACAGGCTGAGCAGAAGCCATGGTGTTGCCATATCCATGCATTGGCAGCAAGCAGTTGAACAAAATTTGCCAGAGTTAATGATGCTTGAGCCATCATTAATTCCTAAGGGGACTCAAGGAGAAGAATATTGTGGAGATCTTCTTCTGCTTGAAATTTCCTGCAGTCTAATTCCTCTGTGTATTGTAATAGCCGTGATGTAAAACTATGCACGTGTCTGTTATTGCATCTTCTGCTTGCTCTCTGTCTTTTTTATTGGAAAGCTGGCTGAGATTAGGCTGTCTCAGGAATTTGCAGCAAGTTTTATCTTTATGATTATGATTCCAGGACTCCAAATATTATGTATATTTCTGCTGTACTTTGTGGTTATAGCATTTTCCAATAAGGCTTGGAGAGTACTGTATAATTTTTTACTGAAATAATTTTAGTACTGTTTCCAGACAGTATTGTTAACTTCAGAATGAAGCTAATGTGGTGCAAATCAGTCCATAAATGTGTCTTACAAGATTCCCCCACACTTCTTTGCCATGTTTCAATGCAAGAGTTCACTGTAATGCATACATTTCTGTATTTTAATGCACTAAGCTACAAGATGTCTTTAATATGGATCATCTCAGACGGATGATTTTGTAGTCTCTGTTGGGTGACCTCATGATGTATGTGTGAATTCTTGACTCTTCTGAGTCCTAAGAGAGTGGCAGCATTTTACTTCTTCCAATGCTTCAGGCTTCTTAGTAAAATAACATTTCAATGATTCATGAGCTGTTAAGTTGGCTGCTCCGTCTGTTCCTACCAAGGCTGGCACTGTGGCAGGTTGCTGGTAATGGAAGGCAGCTTGTAGAGATGATGTGTATCATTCTCCCATCAGAACTATTCCCCTCTTCTATGCATGTATATATGGAGGATGATGGTGGTGGTGTGGTGTGCATGCATGTGTGCACTTCCGTCTGTAGCCAGATTTTCTTTGTTAGGTTTAATAAGTTCATCACTGGAGTATAAGTGTGTCAAAGTTAAAGATTCTGTACTTTTGATAAAAGTTTCTAATAAGGCACTAAATATAGGTTCAAATTGTTCAGTGCTCCTTACTGCATTCTAAAATGTCTGTCCCACTTTCTACCCTATTCTACTCTTTTCACACACAGAGTGTTACAAAGGATACACAGTTTAAGTTACCAGTCTTTGAATATATCTCCTATTTTTCCAGAACCAGTAATTCTATTGCAATATTGCTGCAGCAGTATAAATCTAAGACATGCACACTGATTTTATGAAGGGCCAGGAAAAGAAGCAGAAAGGTTCAAGAGCCGCCTATCTTCCTAAGAAAAAGTATTAGCAACATTATCCTAGAAGTGGAATATTTACCCACAGCCAAATATTGTAACTGTTTCTGTGAATCAGGTCTGTTAAGTTACTCCATGGCATTTATCTCCAGTTCTGGGCCCCTCAGTTTAGGAAGGATGTTGTCTTGCTGGAACATATCCAGAGAAGGGCAGCGAAATTGGTGAGGGGTTTGGAACACAAGCCCTATGAGGAAAGGCTGAGGGAGCTGGGGTTGCTTAGCCTGGAGAAGAGGAGACTCAGAGGTGACCTTATTGCTCTCTACAACTACCTGAAGGGAGGTTGTAGCCAGGCAGAGGTTGGTGTCTTCTCCCAGGCAGCCAGTACCAGAACAAGAGGACACAGTCTCAGGCTGTGCCAGGGCAGGTTTAGTCTGGATGTTAGGAAGAAGTTCTATACAGAGAGAGTGGTTGCCCATTGGAATCGGCTATCTGTGGAGGTGGTGGAGTCACCTTCATTGGAGGTGTTCAGGAGGAGACTTGATGGGGTCCTTGGTGCCATGGTTTCGTTGTTTAGGTGCGTTGGATTGGTTGATGGGTTGGACATGATGATCTTGAAGGTCTCTTCCAACCTGGTGTATTGTATTGTATTGTATTGTATTTGTAGCAGAGAGTCTAGCATGTAGACTCTGACAATCTATGCTGTGGTACCATTGAAATTCGTCAGAGATGTCAGGAATGGATTTGACTCCACAGTTCGTTGGCCTTTGTACTTTGTCAAAAAGATTTGCCATTGCCTTGGTTCCCTAAACAGTTGTGTCTTTCCAGAGAGGGCTGTACTGAATCCAAAGGAGCAGGAAGAGAGGTGTCATCATCCAATGAAAGGAAATCCTGCCATGATGCCTGAGTCACTAAGCTAACATCAGAGAGCAGCGTCTAGTTCCGATTTTGTGCTAAATTGATACTTCCTGATGAAATTGTATCACTTTTTCCTGCTCTTAGCAATGTAGAAAATTATTCTGGTTTCCTAGTTTCATTGTAATGGAAATCTTTGACTGAAATTTAGGGTAGAACTTGCAGATTCAAATACTCATGCATTTTCTGAACAATTTCTCTAAAGCAGTTTTTGTGCCACAGAGTTTTTGTTTAAATTAAAAAAAAAAAAACAACCACACACAAAAAACCCAACAACAAAGCCAAACCAAGCAACCAAAAAAAAACCCAGAAAAAAAGAAAGGCAAGCCAGTAAGTCGTTGGAGTCTCTGGGGTGGTTTCCATGGGTTGGCTGAAATTGGAAGGAATTGTCTGCTCAAGTGTTGAAAATAAAACTATCCTTTGTGAAAACAACACAATAAAAAAAAAAAAAAAAAAGTGAAAAGTATTGTCCCTTGTTTTATGAGACTATTTCCTTTTCATTCATAAAACATAAAAAGAGTTAATAGTTCTTAGAGGTAGAACAGAATAGAATAGAATAGAATAGAATAGAATAGAATAGAATAGAATAGAATAGAATAGAATAGAATTAACCAGGTTGGAAAAGACCTTTGAGATCACTGAGTCCAACCTATCATCCAACACTATTTAAGCAACTAAACCATGGCACCAAGCACCCCATCCAGTCTCTTCCTAAACACCTCCAGTGATGGTGACTCCACCACCTCCCTGGGCAGCCCATTCCAATGGCCAATCACTCTTTCTGTGAAGAGCTTCCTAACATCCAGCCTAAAATGAGATGAAGAGCTTCATACAGGAGTAGGTTTTATTTTTGTATCAGTTTGTTCTCCTATAGCATATTTGAATTGTTTACTTTTTGCTATTTTCTTTCTGTTGCTTGGAAACCTTTAGTAAGTTGTTGACACTATAACAGATTCACGGATTCACATATTGCATCAGGTTGGAAAGGACTCTCAAAGGTCACCTAGTCAAACATGCTGCTGTCAGCAGGGACACCTCAAACTAGATCAGGCTGCCCAGGGCCACATGGAGTCTGAACTTGAATGTCTCCAGGGACAGAGCCTCAACCACATCCTTGGGAAACCTGCTCTTGTATTTTACCACTCTCATTGTAAAGAACTTTCTCCTAATGTCCAGCCTAAATCTACCCTGATGCAGTTTAAAACCACTGCCACTCTTCCTATTGTTACAAGTCCTTCTAAACAGTCCTTCCCCAACCTTCCTGTAGGTCCCCTTCTAATCTTGAAATGTACCTATAAGGTCTTCCTGGAGCTTTCCTTTCTCCAGGCTGCACAGCCCCAGTTCTTTCTGCCTGTCTTCATAGGAGAGGTGCTCCAGCCCTCTATAATTTTTGTGATTCTCCTCTGGACCCACTCCAGTAGGTCTATGTTGCTCTTGTGTTGGGAGTCCCATAGCTGGATGCAGTACTGCAGGTGAGGTCTCACCAGAGCAGAGTGGCAGAATCCATCTCTTGTCCTGCTGGCCATGCTTCTTTTGATGCAGTCCAGCATGCAATTAGCTTTCTGGGCTGCGAATGTGCATTGTTGACTCATCTACCATTACTCCCAAGACCTGTTCTGCCATCCCCAGCCTGTATGGATATCAGTGATTACCCTGACCTAGGTGCAGGACCTTGCACTTTGCCTTTTTGAACCTCATGAGATTTTCCTCAGCCTGCCTCTCTGGCCTGTGCAGGTCCCTCTGGATGACATCCTGTTCAGTCTTGTCAGCTGCACCACTCAGCTTGGTATCATCTGCAAACATGCTGAGGGTGCGCTCAGTCTTGTTGTCTATATCATTGATGAAGAGATTGAATATCACTGGTCCCAGTACAAATTCTTGAAGGACACCACTTGTCACCTGTCTCCATCTGGACATTGAGCCATTGATCACTACCCTTTTAATGTGACCATCCAACAAATTCCTTATCCACTAAATGGTCTACCCCACAAATCCATCTTTCCTGATTAAAGAGAAGGATGTTATGGGGGACCGTGTCAAAGGCTTCACAAAAGCTCAGATAGATGATATCTGTTGGTCTTCTCTTGTCCACTGATGTAGTTAGACCACTGTAGACAGCCACTGTGTTCGTCAGGCAGGACTTGCACTTGATGAAGCCATGCTGGCTGTCTCTAATCACCTCCCTGTCCTCCATGTGCTTTAGTATAGCTTCAAGGAGGATAATATCAACTGATGTAAGATTCAGTTAGCATAATCTTTAACACAAAAGTTTAAAGTCTGGGGTTTTTTAAACACCCCAAGAATACTGAATTAAAGGTGGTTTTGTGTTGTCAGGTTTTGAGCAACTAGAAATTAATTTTGCTAGGATGACAGCATTAAATGGACTTTTACAGTAAGATAAACTTCTTGTCCTTGACCCTGTATGCATCACTGAGGCAATGTTTCT